>CM068839.1:58565910-61288410 GCA_028554795.2 Sinohyriopsis cumingii | reverse complement strand
TTGAGAAATATCTTAGAATATTTGAGCATTATGTTCAAAGTTAATGAGATTAGACTGGCCTTACTCCTGAAGTTATGAAATTGGAAACTATTGCAGAGAAACTTAAACAGCGTACAAGATGGGTGTTTGATTTGGGTTTTTACCGTTGCACCATCACATAATGGTCATATCTGGATTTAAGAGCATAATGTTTTTAAATAAAAGATTGACTGATTGTGAGTCTGCTTACACATTTTTTTTCTTTATTATTTTATTTCAGCATTCAAACATGAATTGTGTGGCCTAGCAACCTTGCAGTCTGATTTGGTAGCAGAAGCAAGAGATGTAAAATCAGGTGCTAGATTTGTTTGTCTATCCTTCTCCTAATAAGGGGCTGTCCCCCCTTCGCAATACCCGAAGCCTCCTCCCCCTTCACTCAGGGACCTGGGGCCACCAGACTACTAGAGAACATGGAATGTGCTGTCTTGCTCTAGTCCCCCCTCCCAGGAAATGTTTCTCAAGAAGGCAATGAGCCAAAACTTATTCAGCAGTAAATGGCTTTTCTCAACATACGTACACATTACTATGTCGCATTCCAAGAAAGTCAAAAATCTAATTTAATACCTTTTGCTGTTGATCGATGCAGAAAAAAAACCCAACTGGTCAGCCTTCACAAGATTTCAGTGTAAGTGAAACTGAGGCAAAGAATAATAATTCTGATGATGGCTTTACATGGCTGTCAGTCAGTAGAGATTCTTAAGTTTCTGGGCAATACGTGCTGTTAGTCATTAGATTTTATAAACCGTTTGGAATGAGTAGTCCACCATGATAGATAGATGGAGGAAAACTAAAATCCCAGATCATCCCACAACAATTTTATTGCAAGTAGCGAGGAACATGGACAAAATAAAGTGCTTTATGTTTTTGGTGGTGCTTTACAGTTTCATTTTTGTATTTAGAATTATACAGAAAAAGACTTTCCCTGGGTTTCTTCACTGGTTATACTGGCTATTTAAAAAAAGACATTGTATATCTTAGGTATTGTTTCAAGAACCTTTAATTCCCATTATTTTGGATGTAATATGTGTTATATATTATACAGCTTGGCCTTACATCAGATGTGCATCTTTCAAAAAACTGCTAGCTCTACTTGGTCATTTTCACTTCCTGGACTGGGTAAATTGAAAAAAAAAGAGCTGATAACTTTTTTTTATACATTTTATATATTTGGTAATTCATCCATTGCACTTTCAAAAGCTGGTATTGTCTAGTTGCACAAAGTTAATTTTTCCAATTTTAATAGGTGCTAAAGATAGTGTACTTTAGACTAATTCAGGGTGATTGTTTTTGGCACAAGGGGGCAGCATTTGCATAGTTAAGGTCACTAACACAATACGTCCTCAAGGCATATGTAAGCAAGTGCAAAATAAGCATAATTAGCTTATATCCATGGATAAAATCAATGTTAATGGACCATTTTGTTCAGAACATCATACATAATATGAAAATAACAAAAATGATTGCATAAATGATCATTTTTGTATTAAGGTGGCGCTCTAGAGTTTCATATTTTGCAGGACGTTAGAATTTTAAAGAAAAAGAATTTCCCTGGGTTTCTTCACTGGTTATACTCACTATTTAAAAAAGGCAGTGTATATCTTAGGTATTGTTCCAAGAACCTTTAGTTACCTTTTTTGGAGGGGTGTATAATCGATGGGTGTAATATGGGTTATATATTATACAGCTTGGCCTTACATTAGAGTTGACCTTTCAAAAACTGCTAGCTCTACTTTGTCATTTTCACTTCCTGGACTTCAGAAGTAAATTGTAAAAAAAACAAGAGCCAATAACTTTTTTTTTACATTTTATGTATTTGGTAATTCATCCATTACACTTTCAGAAGCTGGTATTGTCTAGTTGCACAAAATTCATTTTCCCAATTTTAATAGGCGCTAAAGATAGTTTACTTTAGACTAATTCGAGATGATTTGTTTTGGCACAAGGGAGCAGTCATTTTAGTTAGCAGTGTGCTTAGATCATGTACAATGTCCATAAGTACAATATCCAAAGAAATGTCAGACACATAACATGAAATAGCATAGAGATATGCCAACATTCTCTCCACTGTGCATGTTTCAGATGCAAACAAACTTCACCATACATACGTCACTCTCTCAAAAGTACATAATGATTGGTGAGCACCCCCTTTACTATAGGAGGAGTAGTTTCAATGTGCTTTTTGGGGGGGGGGGAGGGAGATAAAAGAAGAGAAAAGACAAGAAGATAAAAGAACAACAAAAACCGAAATCCCACAAACATATTTTTTTGATGAGGAAAAGAACAAAAGGGCTTATCTTGCAGCATTATGTTGTTTCATGTGTTATATGGTGGCAGTTCACTATGATTAGTTGTTATGCACTCATTAGCTTAAAGCAAGAACATTGATCTTCCAACTATTGTTTCATTCGTTTTTGCGGTTCCTGTCGTTAAAACGGTTTTTGTGTATCGAACATAACCCAAGCGCACATTTATGTGGAATTTCCAAAGTGGTTGGTTTAGAATTCATTGTGGGCTTCATCTTTTCCTTTTGCTATCAGCTCGCTTTTTGCCACTTTATTGAATTCAAGTTCGAGTCCCGATAAAGAATCCGAGATGGAAGGCGATGATGTATGCTGTATCCATTACAATGTTGTCTACAGTTCCTTGTAGAAGCACAAGAAATAACATTCCACTGTTGGAAATCCGAATAAAATTTTTAAGAAATGTCTTTGTTCAAGAATTTTGCATGAGCACACATATATTTCCAGGAAACAAGAATTAATCCTTTTGAATCCAAATAATTTGAATAAACATTAAAATAACTCCAAACTGACACAACAGAAGGAAACGACTTGACATCAAGTGTTTTAAGCCCAGACTGAGATTATTTCTCTAAAACAATGCTTATACAGTAATTCTGAGGTGCAGAATGAGTGTCCGTATGAGGGTCACATGCTATTGTTTACATCACATGCTCTCAGCATTGCCCTGACAAGAACCAATCATTTAAGATGATTTTACTCATAGAAAAAAAAAAGTTTACTTCACAAGAACTATTTACAAGCCTAGGGTCACGTATTTAATACAGCTTCGATCTCACCCAAATTATTCCCACAATAAAAAAAAAAGAACTTGTTCATGTGATAGTAGTGAAGTGGGGCACCCTAGCCTCAATGGAAGTTAGCATTACAGGACCCCTTGGGCAAACCTAGCCTCAATGGAAATTTAACATGGGAAAATATCATGGGCAAACCTAGCCTCAAGGGGAATTGAACATGGGAAAAAATCATGGGCAACTCTAGCCTCAAGGGGAATTGAACATGGGAAAAATCATGGGCAACTCTAGCCTCAAGGGGAATTGAACATGGGAAAAAATCATGGGCAAACCTAGCCTCAAGGGGAATTGAACATGGAAAAAAAAAATCTTGGGTCTGTTGAGCGACAAGGGAAAATGGAACAGGGTCAGGACCCTATTTTAATAAGGTCCCGACTTGATGGGTCTATGGAAATGGAACATATGAAAATTGAAACAGGGAGGGGTCTCTATTTTTTTTAAACAAAAAAATAAAAATAAAAAAATAGGGTAGACAATTGAAAGTCTATCTCTTTTCAAGAAATGTGGGTGGCCCTGAAAAGGGCCTTTGGATTTCTTCTTCTTCTTCTTCTAACTCCTTAACTTCTTTATCCATCCCCTTATTTTTTCCATCATTCCTTTCTTCTTCTTATCTGTTTCCGGTATCCAGTCCGGGTGACCCATGGCTCGGAACTTCTGTTGGAATTTTCATCCAGTTAGCATTTAGTTTCTCTAGTTCTTCCTTTTTCTTTCTATTTTCTTCTTCTTTTCTATCTTTTGTCCACCTGCCCTTTATTTTCTCCTTTTCTTCATCTATCACCTTTCTCATCTTTTCTTCCCCTTTTTTCAATTGTTCAACACTCCTTTTGACAAAGGGCCACTCTGACCTTTTTTCTATCTCTTCCAAGAACCTTCTTACTTCTTTTACCTTCTCCATGGCCTCTTTTATTGTCCCCACTCTGACATAAGGGGGATTTATCAGCCCTCTCAATCTCTTCAATTCTTCTTCAATTAATCCCTCTATCATCTACCTGGCTAATTTTAGTTCGTTCACGTAGTGCAGACTTGTTCTTAACCTCCAATCTCTTTCAATCCTTTCAACTCCATATTCACCATCCACCATCCAAAAATAAACATGCCTTAAATCATTAAACAGTTGGGACACTTCCATCTTCTTTTTTTATTCCTTAGAATGGTGCGAACGACGAACTTTGTGGGTTCATATACGAAAAGCGCGGACATGATGGAAAACATCCCCCTAAGACAAAAGTTATATTACCTAGATCATAACCAAACAACGCGCGGACGTGAAGGAAAACATCCCCTACTTTTCTCATTTCATATTATCTACTATCCACATATGTGAAGCAGCAATAAACAAACCCCAGATCTACTATTCACACACTCAAAGCATTAAAATGAAACCCAAATCTACTATCCACACAAACATACGTGATCACTTACAAAGCCCAATAATCTACTATCCACACAAACGTACGTGAGCGCTTACAAACACACAAACACAAGAAAAAAAGAGTCAGTGTTTATATTCACACTACTCTACATACACACATTGGCAAATCGATTGCTATTTCTTTTCTAGAGTATTGGGTAGCCCTGAAAAGGGCTGTTTGTTTTTTGAACTCCAGTGACACCTGGTTAATGATGGCACCTTCCAGGCCTGGCACCGCACACATCTTCTTCCCCAGTCTCCTTTTACTTTTTTTCTTGGGAGTGCAGAGGCGGGATGATTGGCTTCAGCACCCCAATCCTCTGTCTCTGGTATCTTGTAAGTCATCCTCTCTCCTATTTTATTTTCCTCCTCTTCCCTCTGTCTTTTCTCCTCCTCTTTCTTTATCATTGCCTCTTCTACTATGGCCTCTGCAGCCAGCTCATTCACTATACGCCTGGCGTATTCCAGGTGTACATGAAGTTCAAGCAGTTTTGCTAGTCTGGTGTTCATTCTCTTGATCAATCAACAAGGGTAGCTAGACCGCCAAGTGATTTTTAATTTATAGTGAAAGTGCGGACGTGAAGGAAAACATCCCCCTAAAACAAAAGTTATATTACCTAGATCATGACCAAACAACGCGCGGACCTAAAAGAAACACTCACTGACTTTTTTATACTACCTATAACTATTCTAAAAAAATTTCATTAAACCAATAATATACTATCCACATACGCAAAGCAATCAAACCCCAAATCTACTCTCCACGCACGTCAAACAGCAAAAAAATCATTATCATAATCTACTATCCACACAAACACATACACTCACACCACAAAAGAGTCAGTGTTTATATTCACACTACATACACACATTGGCAAATCGATTGTTATTTCTTTTCTAGAGTATTGGGTAGCCCTGAAAAGGGCTGTTTTTTTGTTTGCTATGGCAATCTTTTAGTTTCTAAGAATGCGACGTCCTCTGATGATAGACTTTCTGACGATAGGTCTGCTTCTTCGAAAGAGAAGAAGAACTCTTTGGTGTCGATACAGCAATCGACAAAGCCTCTGTCAGGTTGCTGCTGCTGTTGTTGCTGTTGCTGCTCTCTGTTGTTTCTGAAGTCTGTACTTCTCTGTCCATTCTTCTTTCTCCCTGTTCATTTCATCTCTGAAAAGCTCTTCTATCAGGTCTTCAGTGACTTTTAACATTCTCACATTCTCTATCTCTTCTGGCTTCGGTATCAGACTGTGTCTGACCATATGCAAATTCACGTAGGCTTCGTTTAGCTTAACTAGTCTGGAGCACATCTTCGTAGGAGGATGAGTCAACAATGGATGGTTAGACTGGAGGCTACCCCCGGCTTTAAAGTCAAACAGCAGACGTGAAGGAAAACATCCCTCCATGGTTTTCGAGCCGGAACGTTCAATGAGTGCCATGAGAGGGATAGTAAGAAGTCAAAGAGCATGAATCAAAATTCTTATAGCCAAACAAAAGACAAAGGCATTTTTTTTTCAAAACAACATCTTTTTATTCAAAATCACTTAACACTAACAAACAACTCTAACATTTTTAACAATATAACATCAAACAGTTTTTCAAAACACAAACATTTTTTTCCAACTAACACATTATTTTGGACAAGGCTGACAACGTTGTGAATGAAATTGTGATTTCCACTGTTGGAAGTCATTAGGCCGTTGATGGACACTACGTTTCCTAGCTTGAGACAAAAGATAAGCATAATGGTCACAAAACCATTGATCTACTTTCACATCATTTCTAGAAGAAGAACGAGGATCAAAATGAGTCACTAAATGTTCTAAGGAATAACCCAGGCTGCGATGATGCAGAAAATAAACACAATATTGTCCACACACCAAGGAATCTGTGCCTTGTAATTTCACATTATTGAATCGGGTGGTCTGAGCATTTCTTCTCATAAAGTCAATGATATCGTCTTCCAAAGGAGGCAATCCATACGAATCGAAATATTCCACACATCCTTCTTGAGGAAAGTAGACGGCTACCCAGTGGGTTCCTGGGAGATGACTGTCGTCCGTGTTGATCACATAAGCTAGATGGTCTTGAGGTTTACGATGAGGGAGTTCATCTTTAGCACAGACGACAGGATTCCAAGAAGCCGTGTACGAGCTGTGGTTCAAAAGGTAATAAAGTTCCCAGGTATCCATGTTTTGTATGTTTTTTTCTTCTTCTTCACAGGTAATAATAAGTGATCAATTTGATCCTGACTTTTTGCTTGAAAATGTCTGACAAATAACCGTTTCTTCGCTTCATCTCCCCACTCTGATTCAGGAGAGCTTCGATACGATGGATCTCTTGAGTGGTTAATGGTGGACAAGAATGTTCACGCAAGTCTTTATACCACTGATGCAACACGACTTCGTCCGAGATGAGACTCCAAGCTTCGTCCAGATACTTGTCCAATTTTTCTTCTTGACTCGGCATCAGGCATTTACCGTGTTGAATTTGACTGGGATGATCGTTTTGACATCCATAGCAATCTTTCTTGATCAATTCCTTCATTTTTTCGACAAAGTGTTTGGCAAAACAGGAGACTAAATGGGCTTCTTGTTCTGGCCATCTTGACTTCATCATGATAACTTCTTCTTCCACAGTCTCCTTACATTCCATCTCCAAAGTTTCTCCACTAGGTAAAGAGGGATAACAGTCTTCCATAGCTTCTAATAGTCTAGAATGACTTCTCTCAAACTGTTGATTTCTATGGTATTGTCAAATTCTGCATACAGGTGGACGTTCATTATTACATCAGGGTCTCGGTTTGCAAACTGAATTTCCACATGAATCTGACCCGATTTTATAGCGTGGAAATGTCCCTCATCGCTGCCTTGGTCTGGAGTGAAATCAAAACCCCATAAAGCATAGCCTCCTGCATAATCGTCGTATGAAATACTGTGACTGGTGTTGGTTCCTAACTGTCCCGTGGCTTCGTACAGGGACAAGTACGATCTCGAGTAATTCTTTGTGGCACCAAAGTTAGGTTCAAAGGGTCAGGTACACAAAGTCTTGCCATCACGACTGACTTCAATCTTGGACACGCCAAAATGTTGAAACTCAGAAGGGTTTTCGTTGTACATTCCGTTGAAGGTTGAATTTCTGACGATACCAACAATCAAACGCTTGGGTAACTGTCCTTGGAACAGATGATCTTCAATCATAGATCACTGTCCAGCAGGAATGGTGAACGTTTTCACTTCTACGCGTCGTATCGGATACTTAGCGGTCGTTCTGCTCAACGTCTGACTGACGTTGTTTCCCACTTTGGGTAACACTTCCACACGACGCACGTAAAGTCGGGCTTCTTGAATGATAGTTTTGTATTCATTGGCATGGGCCATCAAATGGAAAGCGGCTCTGCTACGATTCAGTCTCAGACAGATATCCATCCCGTTGAGCAAATACTTTTCTTGTAACCACATGTTCAAATGCAAACGATCCATCAATTCTAAACTTCGCCCTTGCAGAATTTTCTTACGACGGTCGTTAAACCCCACATTGTGAGGATTGTCATCTTCTCTTAGGGCTGTGTCGATAAAGTTGCCTACACCTGCCATGTCAGGTTTCCATACCACGCAAGCATCCAGATGAGTATTCTTGGCTTCTTTTCTGTACGTCAAGAGATTTTCCAAGTAGGCACGATATGGGTAAGTATCCATGTTGCTGCTGACCAGTTTGTTATTCAAGTACAAGTCCACTTCGCTGAACAAGGAATGCATGAAATTGTTGACAGGAGCTACTCTAGCATCGCCTCCTGCATTGGTGTTGTCTGTTTTGATCATTTTCACTTTCAAGTACAGGTAACTGCTATTCAGATCGATGTAATCTTTGGGCTGTCCTTTGATTTCAAACTCGATGGGAGCAGAATTCGTCAAAGAGGAGACGGGGTGAAATTCCACCCACTGGGATTCTTGCATCATCATCATGGTGGGGGGCATGGCAAACAGATCCAGTTCCGACTTGGAACAGGCGCAAGACTCTTGGTGCATCATTTTTTCTGTGTCTCAATAATCAAAAACGTCTAAGTCTCGGACGGTTCTTCTTTTCTTTGCCTTTCTAGCTTTAGACGTGTAAAGTCTGGTGAAAGGGTGTTTTCTTCGTCATCTCTTTCTGCCTTGTCCTTGCTTTATGCCTGACTCGGTAGCGTGCAGGGCATTTATAGGTGTGTCTCATCGGTCCAAAAGGTCTTTGCCCGTTTGCAGCAAGACATTTTTGCCTGCCCTCAAGAAAGCTTCTTTGGGGTTTTGTTTGTCAATGATGACATTTTGGAGAAATTCTTTGCCTTGTGTCAATGCCGCATCTTTCAAGGCGTGCAATCCGCGTGTCACCATTGGTTTCAACACCGGGGCCACCGAACGAAAGGCCGATTTCAGCATATCTCCTAAGCCGTGTCCTCGCTGTCGAGCAACCCCTCGGTACACTGGATACATGACTTATGAGTCGTGAGAGAACCGTTTTCGAAAATGGAGTTTCACTGTGACTTTTCCTTTGGTGAAAGGAATATTTTGTCCCAGATCTACTTTTATAGCAATGTTGACCGTGTCCAAATACGACATGCTGACAGGCAAATAGTGAGGATGTACAATTCGCGGTGAACGTGGTAAGTGTTTCAACCTTCCTCGTCAGCGGTCGTGGCAGAATCCACTTTGAAAGGAATGACACGCAGTAACGGCACAGAGGTGTGTCCCACCACGTACTCCACCACATCGGAGTACACAAACATCAAATTCAGTCCTTGGTTCAGTTCTACCGGGGAACGAAATAACTTGGTAAAAGACTCATTGTCGTAAATGATTGGTAATTCGTTTTTCTTGAGCATGGCCATTCTCATGTCCATGTCTCCGCCCAACATGTCACACAATTCAGGACAATATAAAATGGACACAATTTTACTCCCGTCAAATTTCATCAAGAAGCGACGAGCTGATTTGTGGTATTCCAAGGTGACACTTTTTTTACACTTTCCAAAGCTTTCAGAAACACGACATTAAACCTGGAGGCTATGGTGCTCACCAAATGTTGACCACTAAAATAGTAGCCTGGGGGAATGAACAAGTGATAGGTGGTGTACTTTTGATTTTGTGTGCCAGGGGTTTTTATGTTATATTTGCCATGGGTATCCAAGTACTGTTGCATTTGCTCGTCATGAACTTCCACATCAAAAAAGTTTTGATTGGGAAGGACATTGAGGACTTGGGTCGGGTGAATGATTTCTACTAAAGCCACTTCCCAATGGGCTTCGTGATCTAATGGGATGGTCTGAGGTAATTTGGCCGTGTAACAGCACAACGTGTTCTTGGGAAACACCTCCATGGAACTGTCACTGGGTAAGGTTAAGTAAAATTGGTTTTGGTGACTCATAATTCCAGAGTTCTGTGGCTGTCCGAGGGGTTACTGGACGTCAGAGGAGTGTCTCCGCCCAAAATAGGGTTGTTGTTGTTATTGGAGTGGTGACTGACACTGGTACTGGACACAAGGTTCCCATTGTTCCCGTTCGAGTAGAATTTCAGGGAGGTATTGGGAAGCAGGTAACCGATGCAGCTGCTCAATAAAATGGTCCACAATTGTTTGTCTCCTTGTTGCAAACTTAAATTGGCGATGGCTGCCCCGATGACACAATGCACCACGAAGATTTGGCAGAAAAAGACGATTTGCATTTTAGGCACACGTTCTCGGCACCACACCCACAAAGGTTGTTTTTGTAAATCATGCAGAGAAGAACTAGGTGAAGGAGTGGTCGACGTAGCTGCGTCTGTTTGAAAGGGCATGATGGTCATTTCTTTTTATAGTCGATGACTTGCGAAGCGTCGATCCAAGAATCAAAACTGGGTGGATATCCTTTCCAACATACTTTGATTTCTTTGACACGTCCTTTACCCACTTTACGGGTTCTGCGTTCGAGAATGCTTTCGATGTCGTACACGTCGTCTTCTTTTTTGGTGACACGTTGTAACTCGGGTAAGTAAAACGTTCCTTTGAGCACTTCTCCATTCATGTCTTCCAATTTATAGACGGCAGGATCACGGCCATGCACTCGTCCAGTGACACGAAACAATTCGGTCGTCCAGTTAGGTAAGTAACCTTTGTCGAAAGTGCGTTTGGTTTTGCCAATGAGTACCCAATCTCCTACGGTCAACACTCCACTTTTCTTGGGGGCAGCCCTCGTCGGGGACGTACCAAACAGGCGCTCAAACACCAGCAGTTCGTTCTCAGGAGTCGCTTCTTGCAGGGCACGTCTGATGCTTCGATGGTAAGATTGGTGGTAAGATTGGTTGTACGCTTGCACCAGGTGCGGTAAGATGTCGATGTACTTCAGAGTGTGGTGATGCGTAAAATATTTCCACATGCGTTCTTTCAAAGTGCCTTGAAAACGTTCCACGATGCTGGCTTTGGTTTCGGGATTCTCAGTGGTAAAAAAATGAATGTCACGTTTCTTTAATTCTTTTTGGAACGCTTGACTCAGAATTTCGGTGCCTTTGTCCGTTTGCCATCGAAGAGGGTGACGACCGCTTTGTTTCAACACTCGTTGCAGGGCTCGCACTAACTCGCTGCTCGATTTGGAAGTCAAGGGTACGACCCAGGCAAATTTGGAAAAGACATCGATGACACTAAACAAATATTTGTAGCCACGATTGTAGCTGGCCAAATGAGAGACATCGGCTAAATCGGCTTGCCATTGATGATCGATGCCTTCCACTCGGGTGCGACTTCTGGAAAACTTGCGTCGAATGGGTTTGTGTAAAGTGTAGGTAGCTTGTTCTTGTAACCATCGTTGCACTTGAGGTAAACGGAGACTTTTCAGTTGCGTTTTGGCAGCACGATACAATTTTTGAACTCCTGCGTAACCTGCAGGATGGGAGGGATCGTAGTAAATGCTGGCTAAGACTTTTTCCATTTTTTGTTTGTATGTTAATAAGGCACCCACTCTTGGATGATGCTACTCTTTTTCTCTTGGGGTATTTTCTTGGATTGCAATGCTTTGCGTGTGCGACCAGCAATAGGCGTCGAGGAGGAGGATGTCCGAGCGGGGGATATCGGTTCTTGTTTCACTTCTGTCTTCACTTTCTTTTTCTCTTCCGATGAAGAAGGAGTGGTCATCATCTTTTTAATCCATCCAATTCTGGAGGTAGGTGGTGTTGTTAACTTGCGTACTTTTTCTGGTGGAGTTTGAAACCCTTCTTCTTCTTCTCCTTTTTCTGTCTTGGTCACTGGTAGTGGTGATGGTGCTGGACTTTTCATCAAGGTCGTAAAATCTTTCAGAGTGGGAAGAACTGTTTCGTCTGAGGCTTTCTGGTGAAAGAGTTGCAGTCGTTGCAAGAGTTGACCGTACTTTTGCGATTTTTCTGTTTCGGACAAATCTTGGCGATCCATCAAGGACTGCAGTTCGTGTTGTAACTGGGACATTTCTCTCAAATGGGGATTGGGAGGTAAATGCGGGGTACGTTGTTCTTGCCAACGATGGTATTCCATCCATCGTTTGTAAGGCAATAAAGCTAGTTTTCGTCCTTCCATGGGATGTCGGAGGTCAATTCTGAGATCTTGGGACTTCAGAGGGCCTTTTTATCTTGCTCCCACCAGTCCTCCCAACATGGTTCCCAAGACTCCTTTCAGCAAGGGGCCTAGCAAGAGGGGTAAAATTCCTCCACGTTGGACCAACATCTTCTTCTTTTGACGAATGGGAATTTTCTTTTGAACCATTTGGCGAAGAACGTGACGATGTTTGCCTAAGCATTGTTTCTGGTGTTTGGACAAAGGGATCGTACCTTTCAAGACGTTCAAACAACATTCGCACATGGTATCAATGACCTCTTTGGAGGCTGATTGAATGAGTTTTTTCGTAGGGGTGGAGAAGCTTTTGACAGGACAGATAACATGTCCCCATGTTTAACTAAACGTGGTGGCAGTTCTTTCCTTTTCTTTCCTTGGGTTTTAGAAGAGGGATGTTTTCTGGAGGGTGACATCTTTGAGTCTTCAGGAGCACCAAAAACACTGATACCCCGACTTGGTCACACACACCTTTTTATACTGGAACGTGTCGCCACTGATTGTCTTTACGTCGTATCAACTTCATGACAGGCATGACACGTCGTGCAGGGGTACGCAACGGACTAAATCGAGCCAGTTCTTGCTTGGACAAATCCAGTAAACTTTGTAACATACCCGATCTTTCTTGGACTTTGATTTTGGGAGAAGGTACTTTGTGAGCAGCAGCCACTGCCACTAAATTGGAGGGTCCTGCCACTGGAGAAGTTCTTGGGGTTATCAACGGAGAAGTTCTTGGTGTGATGAAGGTCTCCAAGTACTCTTCAGTTCTTGGTGACATCAACGGAGAAGTGAAACAACCTGAGGCTACCGGAGACGCGGTTACCGCCGTTGCAGGTCGTGGTTTGTAAGGTTGCGTCCTGGCCGAATTGCCTCTCTTGCGACTAGTTTTTTGTGGACTTTTCTTTTTCTGGGGACTTTTTCTCTGCTTCTTTTTCTGGGGGCTTCTTTTCTTTTTCCGGGGTGGTGTCTGGTAAGAGGAGGGTCCCGCCACTGGAGAAGTTCTTGCAGACACAGGTCTCCTTGGGGACCTGGTCTTTTTCTTCTTCTTCTTCTTGGAGCTTCGTTTGACTTTTTTCTTGGGGAGAACTTTGGGGGCATTAGGATCCCATCTTAAGAGAGAGCGAATGATGACCCCTCCTAGAGTACCGCTCCCTCCAGGTTTCAAAATGATTTGTTTTTTGGTTTGAGTGTCGATGCGAGGATCGGCCAGTTGGGTCAAAGCGACTTTGTTTCGATCAAAAAAGCGTTTGGTTTGATGAGGAATCTGAATGATCCCTTGTAGTAACTGACGTGCTGTCACCGTGAACCATCGTAAGACTTCTTTGAGACTAGCTTCTAAGACGCGAGCTTGTATTTGTGGATTTTTTTCTCGACTGATGCCATACAAGGCACGAATCAATTTGACGGGAAGATGCGACTGAAGGGACGTCATGTTCAAACTGTGTGAGGAAGATGAAAAGTGTCTGAGGATTTTATAGATTTTTTTGTTGAGTGAAATTAAGTCGAGGACGGAGACGTGTACAGGACAGGCCCTCCGTCTTGGCCCCAGTGGTGAAACAAGTGGGTACGAAATCGCAAATCATCGGGGGTCGTAGGTTTCAAATCGACGAGTAAATAGGCGTGTGGAGTTTGAGTGGCATCGTCGTACGCCTGAGTCGGCCAAGGCGTTCCTAACTGTTTGGCTAAGACTTGCACTTGCAATTTATCTCGAGGGCTTTTAAACAAGACCACGTAATGCGCATTGAGTCTGATGGTGCGATGGGCTTTACTTTGTTGAAACAAATTTTGAGTGATGTAAACGACACTGGCATTACGATGATGCCCTTTGCGCGTGAACCACAGTTTAATTTCTTCTTCGTCTTCTCCTAAAATGTCGTCAAAAATGACCAAATGGGTTTGACGGGAGTCAGAGACGATGCAGTCGTCTTCTTTAGGAATGCCTTCCACAAACACGATGGAATCGCCACTCTTTGAAACACCACACGATGCGCTGAGGTGGTCGATCGATCAAATGATGTTTATGTTCGATCAAACGTTTGACGAATTTGGTTTTGCCTGAACCGCTACGTCCAGCAATGAGCATGTTAAAGGGATGGCGAAGATACAAAGCTTCCCAACTGGCACGATCTATGTGTTCGTCGATGACTTTGACAGTGGAGGAAGAGGGAGCAGAAACAGCAGAGGTAGCCATAGTGTTAGGAATGTCACTTGTGACACGAAGACAGACAAGACAAGAGTTTATATACTTTTTCAGAACACGTTTATTGAATGTTTTAAACATGAACACGAAAGACAAAAATACATAAAAGCCACAGGCTTAACTACAAGGATAAAAGGCACATGAAAACCATTAACGTGGAATAAACACAAGTGTCTGTACAACATGTTTTGGGTAATGTTCTGACCAGTTCTATAGAGGGTAAGGACACACAAGTGTCCTCCCGAAATGATCTTTCAGGCATGTCCACGACAGTCCTATCCTGGGTGACGGGTTCTTCTTCTGGTACTGTCACTAACACAGGTTGAAAAGTAACTTTTTTCATTGAACAACTCTCGTTCATACTGGGTCACTTCTTGGGTCCAAGCCTCAAAACCCCCTTTTTTTTCCAGTCACGGACATCTGTCCAATGGGGATGTAAGTCACAAACTACACACACATCGTCATACACGTCTTCAGTAGCTAAAAGTTGACGAATCTTTTTTTCCCGTAGATGTCGAGAAGTATCCAGATGAAAACGCAAGGCTTTGAGCAAAATGAGTCTTTCGTGAACATTTAAAGGCACCACTTTCATGTTGAATGGGGTGGTAAATACTGTTCGTAAAGAGTCCACAAGGAATCGGCTGGTAAACGAAATCCCAGAAAACAAGTCACTAAGACACACACTATGCGTCGTCCCAAATTGAACGGATACAGTTCTTATAATAATTGATGGTAATGATCCACGGTTTGAATATGATCATTGAGTTCCTTCCACTGAATCTGTTCAATCACTTGTGACATAAGCCGTGGCATGGATTCCTGATTTTATAGTCTCTTTATTTCGAAAGCAATACAAGTACTTTCTAACTAGACATCTTTGTTCTCCAGTGGGGAATCTAAATCTTGCATACTGTAACCTACACTTCAGAGTTTGTTTAGATGTTTCCTCTTCCGCTAAGCAGATTCCACGTAAAATATGTTGGTAATCCTTTAACTTGTCTTCCTCAATGCGTTGCTCTAGGTGAATCTCGAAGTAACCAAAATTACAAACATTTCGTTCATTCACTAACTCAAAGTGTTGAACAAGGTCTGACCACTGAAACAATTTCTGACGAATCAGTTCTCTTATACCATTCAGGTACCAGTGGTTAAAGATCTGGTGACATAACGGATGCAACAGTTCTTTACGTTTGACTTGTATTTTGACCAGCTCTCGGTAAATGCGTTCTCTCAACTCCACAGGCAAGCCCAAAATGTTCTCTTGTAAAGTATCCATAAGTATATACACTGTTTTTGAAATCCTTGGGTGGTGGCCAATAGCCTCGTTTACCTTTGTGACTGATGTAATATCCACTCATAATCAGTCTTCTTATACTTTGGAACAGAGCATAATTTAAAAACGGATGAATAACTCTGCGTTTGCGTTTCACTTGTATTTTGATCAGTTCTCGGTAAATGCGTTCTCTCAACTCCACAGGCAAAGCACGAATGTTCTCTTGTAAAGTATCCATGAATAGGTCAGTCCGTACAATTCACAATCTTTTCCTAGAGCAAAAGTAATCCACATAGTAAGTAATTTCTGACCACTGCCATTCAGGGTAACGTCCAAGAATCTCACTGAACTCTTTTGATGTAAACGGTCTAGAGTAATATAATAGGACGAATACACACTTGACCCAAAGAAATCTAACACACTGGTTGACTTTTTTCACTTTCCTCTTATGAATTTCTCGACACAAAAGTTCTACAGTTACCCATTGAGATTTCACTCTGGCAAGTCCCTGCCAAACTTCCTTGTAAATCTTCTCTTGCAGTTCTTTAGGTAATGATTCAATATCGTTTTTGAAATGAAGTTTAAATACTGGTCTCGGTGATGTCCAACATTTGATTCCTAACCAGTCTGGTTTCTTCTTCAACGACATGGTAAGTTCCTTCAATGTCTCGGTCCCACTAAGGGTAAGTAACGATTGAAGACGATTTTCAAAGTCGCAGTATTCCGACAAACGCACAGGAAACGAATATTCGTCTTTCACAGGTTCGTTTCGATGAGGGTTGGGTGACATGAACAGGAGTTTGCTCAGGGCTGAATGACATCCATAGGGAGGTAGACGTGAAGGTAGACATTCATCTTTAAAACGAAACCCAGTAAAGTGTCCAAGAGGACGAGCGGCATCGCTTTCGCACCCCTCAGGTTTGACACGCACAGCATCACTTTCCATTATAGGGGTAGTGAGAACAAAGTTCCCATGATGCTTTACAGCGTCGCTAAGGTCACAACGTACAGCATCGTTCCCATCGCAAGGCTCACATTCCACTTCAGAAGCTCCAAACTTGAATTGTGCCTTTCTGAACTTGTTTTGTGTTTCTCTGAAAGTATTCATCTTGTTCGCTTGGTCTTGGTAGTCACAGTGAACTATCGATCTTGACCATAACCCCTTTTTATACTAGTCGCAATGCAGTCTCAAGCTTGTACATCGTTCCTTTTTTGTGTCTAGTTTTGGAAGGTACCGTCTCTAAGGTACCATCATAATTGTACCGTAGTGTGATGGGTGGAAAGGCCATAGAAAGGTAAGAGCAGTACGGAGACCATCGAGTATGTTCCAGAATAGCTCAATCTTTATAGATGCATAGATCAATTCGTAACTTCAGTCCGCAAGCGAAACACTGTACTTCGTATCCCAATCCAGTCTCAGGTCCCAAGTAGACAAATCCTGTTCTAGCTAAAACATGCGAAGAAGGTAATCCTTCCCTATCCGTAGGCCATGCTTGAAACGTGTCCAATCGACGGGCACAATCACAATAGTCGGGTAAGAAGACCGGAAAATGGTAGGGTTTGAACTTGGAGTTCTCATTGGATTCTTGCTGTGGTGAAGTCATCCTTCTGGTGGCTATCCTCTTACAGCCAATGTTTTATACCGACATGTCCATACGGTAAGGTAAAATGATTGGGAAGTCGCACTCGCTTCTGGTACACGATTTGATAGACTTTTTCCAAGGGTCGACTGACGATGTGGTGAGTGGGTAAACGTACAATCTTGTTCGGTTGATAGGTGATCACTTTAAAGTGTTCATCTTCTCTAGACTGCAAGGCTTCTTTTAATACCCCAAAGTTGACCACACGACTGGTACGATAATTCAGAATCAATCCTTTCACTTTACACGTCGTGTGCACTTCTCCTTGTTTGTCCCGGTATTCGTAGCCGTAATTGTTTGGACCATCACTGACGAAACTTAGAATCTTGTCGTCGGGATGCTCGTCTGTCCAGGCCCCTAAACGGTCTCCTTCGATGTCAGGGTGCTGTTGACTTGGGTGATGGATGTAAATGCAACTGTCCGTGTCAAAGTACAGGACACGTTCTCCTAACAGTTCTAAAGCTTCGTACAATTTTAAGCGAGCATGAGCTGTCACGTATGCCACAATGATGACATTTCCAAAGGGGTCGTCTTGTACAAAGTCCAGATCTTCTTCGTTATTGACCAAGATCAAATTCTCGCGAACGACGTCCACGTGTTTCATGAATTTGGTTCTGTCGTGAATCATCTGGAAATAGCGGGAAGGTTGGGTCAAATATTCCGTCTTAGGTAAACACGGTCGTTGTGCCATTTTTCCCCACAAGCAATTTAACATCACTTTGGCAAACGATCGCCTGCCTTCGTTTTTCTCGATGTGGTCTAAAGAGATGCCTTCTTGTTCGTAGTATTTCTCTTTGAATGTCTTTTGGTCTTCGGGAGTGTGACACCAGGACGGATAGCCGCTGGCTTCTTGCTTCAGTTTCAAAAAGGCATCCACGTAGTCGGCGAAAATGCCTTTCTGACTGGGGTCACCCTTGTGGTATTGTTGTGTCTTGGGAAAGTGGCAAATTTCGTACACTTCTAACAGTTGGTATCCCATGTCCAGAGCTTTGAACAATTCCACGCTGACCCACGTCCCCGTCAAGGCGCGTTCTTCCTGGGTGTGATGACAAGGTTGATCTTGGTTGCACGTTTCGGCACAAGTACGGCACAAAGGAAACATCAGTTTGCCTTGTCAATGGTGAGGTAAGACGGGATGGTATAGATTAGTGGGAGGCAAAACTTTGCACTTGATCAAGCCTTCGTATTGTCGAATGGTTTCCAGGTCGATGTGTTCGGTGAACAATTGTGGGTGCCCTGCAGGAAAGTGACAATATTTGCACACGTAGGGATACAGCGAACACACGTCCAAGTATTTGATTTCTTTTCCTTTCTCTTCGTCAGCTTGGTACAGCAAACGGGTGGCATTGGTCCTTCCTCCGTACAAACTATCCCTCGGGTTCAGGGGGTCCATGAACTGGTAACTTTCCACGAGGCGTTTAAACTCGGGATCGGTTTTCAAACGGTGATCGTATTCGTGTTCCCACATTTCCACCACTTGGTATCCTTCCTGTTCTAACTTTAGGCGTCGCTGAAAAGTGGCCTGGTACAAGTCTTCCATGGTTCGTTGTAAAAACTGATTTTTAGTGCCGCGGTCAGGGTAACAGACGGGATATCCGTGAAATAAGCAACCGTTAAACTCGTACACGATCTTGGGGTTTTCTAAGTCGCAGCCGTCGACCGAATGCGTTCCGATGGTCTTTTCGCCCCCTCCGTTGCGGGCATGCTGAATCCACTTGACTTCCTTGTCGCACAAGTAATGTAACCAGCGTAGGGCTTTGACCGAGTATTGACGTTTGACATAGTTGGTCGTTTGAGGACTGATGACAGCCACGTGTTTTCAGGCATGAATCGTTGGCGGTACACTAAGGAACACGCTTTGGCAATGGTGCAAGCTTCTTTCAAAGGATCAACCCCTCCGTGTTCCATGAACAGTTCTCGAAATTTTCCACAGCAACGTCGTAAATTGTCCACGTCGGAACGACAATACTTTAGCATTTCTTCCTGAAAGTCGAAAGGGTTTGAGGCGTGAGCCTGGTACCAAGCGTAGAAAGCGTCTCGTTGTTCGGTACGCATGTTGTCGGGGTCGTAATAGTGAGCCTCAGGCAAATGGGGTAGAACGGCATGTTGATTGGCTTCCGTATTGAAAAAGTGAGGAAAATAACCTTTAGCCATTTCTGTCATTCCAAACGTTTCAGGCATTCGACTCAAAGGCATGGCCAAGTAACTCATCGAATCTTTAAACTGTACTTGTCCCACTTGCATGAAAATGAATTTGGCTCCGTTCAAAGTCACTTTAGGACGCTCGGTGCCATGTTCCGTATAGTATCTGAGAAGAAACTGTCCATCGTATCCGGAGCAATTGTGAGCCATCACCGTGGCATGACGATGACAATCTCCGTAAAGTTCGATGTCCTCTTGGCTCCACGTCTTGTCGATGGGGTCTAAGACCCATTGTGCGAAATCGGCTAGCGTGTTCGGTCCCCGAAAGATTTTTTCACGCCCTCCAGGAATCTTACTGCAGTAAGGGCAATGACTCACGATAGGTTCTTGAATACCAGTCTCTTGCATGCATTCGAAATCGAAAAAGATGAAATTGCCTTTCTTCTTGTGTCCATCCTCTTTCTCTAGTTGGTGTTGGTATTTTTGCACGTAGCATTGGTGTTCCAAGTCCACAATGTGATGACAAATGTGACATTTTTTTCTTTCCTCGACATACGTGTGCCTTGGTATTATTGGTACATATGCCTTGTCCACACGTGGGGCACAATCTCAGCAGTTGACAAGCGCATTTCTTCTGTGAACCTTGCGTCTTCAAATGCTGTTGGTAACAGGCAGGGCTGACAAACGTGCGCAGACAAGTCAAATAATGCATTGGTTCTTGTCCTTGGCTCTGACAGGGTGGAGAAGCCAAACATCCTGAGCATTTCGATCCACAATGTTTGTGTTGCTGTCGATTGTTATAGCCATAGTCACATTTCTCACAGTAATAACTGTATCCCAGGAATCCAGTAATAGTGGTAATGGTATCGAAATGGTCATCGTGATGATAGACGTGAATGTATTTTCCATCCTTAAAGTCTTTCCCTCGAAACAACAGAGACCCACGGATTTCTTGAGGGTGCACTTTCAAGGTGTATCGTGGCGCTAGGGCATCTTGCAATTTTTGCATCTCAGGAATGCCACAGGGTTTGTCTTTGGGCAAGCCAGCTTGTTGTAACAGGAGTTCTGCTTCGTTTCGTTGTTTAGCTCGGTCCGATTGTCGAATAGTTTTCCAGGCTCTTTTCCATTCTGCCGTGTCGTTCTTGTTGACATAGGTTCGTCCCACCACGATGGCCCTGGCTAAACACATCTGGTCTTGAGAATTGTGAATTCGGACGAGACTTGTTTTGGTGCTGCGAAGCTCGTCCACCAATAACATCTTTTTGCGTCCAGTCCCTTGAGGAGGAGAGACGTGAGTCATGTCCAGTGTGGCTTTTCCATCGGTGATGTCAAACTGGTCATTGGATTGTTGTACGTGTTGAATCTTGTCCATGACTTTGGAAGCGGTCAATTCTGCAGGGCTGCTAAACTCGATACAAACAGGGGATTTCAAACCGTCGTGTTGTATGGAAAGTCTCAAGCGATCGTCTTCTTTGGGTTGACATTGTCGCTTGAGTGTGGTGAGTAAAGAATCCCACACCCCAGTGATGAACCCTTCTGCTTTCTCCAACGGTACTTCGGACTTAAAATCTTTAAACTTCACCGTGTATTTGTAAGCCGTGGTTCTAAATTTTCTAGAGGAGCGCTTTTCTGTCTCTCGAATGTCATAGTACTTTTCAGGGTTAACTAAGGATGGTGAACTTTGTTTAGAGGGTTTGGATTCTGGTTCACTCATCTCCTCTTGAAAATCACTGGCATGAATTTGTGCCAAGACTTCTGCTCTGGTACGAGGCAATATATCACGTTTCTGCCTCTTACTTTCTTCTTCTTTCTTCTCACATGGATTGGATCGTTTCATCTTGATAGAAAAACGTCAAATGACTAAAGTTTAAACACCATGGACTAATTCATAGTCCTAGCAGACCAGCGTGTATAAAAGGGTGTGTGTCTTGTCCTTTCACTATTCATTTCACTCTCAAACCGAGCACAACGATGGAAGAGACTAGACAGATCGAACATTTCATCAGAGCTTTGCGAGGGGTCATTAGAAAATTCTCTTCAGACCAGTCAACGGACTACTCTCCTTCCTTTCGAGATAAAAGTCAAGATACTTGCTATATCTGTCAGAAGAAAGGGCATTGGTCTTCAGAGTGTCCAGACCGTCAAAAAAGACAAAAAGGAGATAGAAAAGACAGTCAAGATACCTGTTATTATTGTCAAGAAAAAGGACATTGGTCTCCAGATTGCCCAAAAAAGAAACAAAAGGAGTCAGAAGAAGAGAGGGATTCTTCAGACGAAGAAGAGAGGTATTCTTCAGAGGAAGAAGAGGAAGAAAGAAGACAATTCTATTTACAAGAGGCAAAGAAAAAGAAACAGGAGGAGAAAAGAAGAAGGGAAGAAAGTGAGGAGGAAGAGGAGGAAAAGACTGTGACGGTGAAGAAATTCAAAAAACAGAGAGAGTGAACAATGAGACAGAAGAAGTCTATGAACTTTTTAAAGTGATTTGTTGAGAATTGTGAATTGGGTTGTAAATATTTATAAAAGAATAAATTAGGTATAAAAAGGTAAGTGTCTTTGAGTTTTGATTTTAAAATAAGAACGTACACTCACACTCATACACAGACACGTACTATAGGGGTAAAAAAAATTTTTTTTTGAGTTATTGGCAATTGAAAGTCTATCTCTTTTCGAGAGACGTGGGTGGCCCTGAAAAGGGCCTTTTTTTTTGGTGTAGAGGTGAGTTTAAGCAATCAACTTTAACTGTCTTAAGCCTTTGCCACGGCCGAGGCCTACTTCTGGACTGCGTACTGTTGATGATGATGATTTGGTTGAAATCACTAAGGGTGGCACGATAGGCTTAGTCACAGGGTTGGAGTGTTTAGCTCGGGAAGGTCGTATTCTCTTCGGTCGTGATAAAGAAGTCTGATACATTTGTTTCAGACTTTTTAACTCCACTAGAATGTCTAACAGTACCGTGACCGTTTGATTTTCACACCCTTGTTTCTTTGCTGCTACTTCTTCTTCTTCTTGTTTTTTCTTACCTCTTCTTCTTGCTGCTGTTGCTGTAGGAGAAAAGCTTGTTCCGCTTCCTTTTGTCGTTGTATAAATTTCTCCAATTCTTCTTTCTGTCTCTGTCTAAAATTCTCCACGTGCGGTAATGAAGAAGGTGACGAAGGTTCCGGAACAAATTCTTGCGAGGTAAGAAAATCCACAAAATCCCAATTCACCTCTTCTGAAAGTAAGTCCGGGTTCCCTTGGGTAGTCTCCACCGTCGGTGCACCCCAATTGATCGTTTTCTGAGTTTCCGCCATGTTGAATAACTGTCGCATGAATTGACTGCACACAGGCGCTAGCAAATCTATATAGACTACGTGACGTCACAGACTGCTCTCTTCGGATTGGACGTGGGCTGACTGAATTTTGTAATGCGTGTTTGGATTGGTCAACAAGCTCAATCCGTTCCAATCCTTCCTCTACCTATAAATAAGCGCAGTTCACTGCATTGATTCACCTGTTCTCGGCGCCTCAACATGTGGACCGATGTGCACTCTTCAACGCTTGTGTCAACGATGATGTTCAGGACGGACATACCCAGGTATGTCCGATCCAAGTGGGCAGTTGTCCATAGGACCGACACGAGCCTATGGATACGTAGGATTTACGTGGAGAGGCAAGGATGCTTGAAAAGAGTTTTAGTTTATGGACCTACCATTCGACGAAGCCTAAGAAGAAGAAGATGTTGCAGATGCCCTTTATGTTAAGGGCATATGAATATAAACCCAAGGGCCCTTTTCAGGGCCACCCACATTTCTCGAAAAGAGATAGACTTTCAATTGCCTACCCTATTTTTTTTTATTTTTTTTTTTTGTTTAAAAGAAATAGAGACCCCTCCCTGTTTCAATTTTCGTATGTTCCATTTCCATAGACCCATCAGGTCGGGACCTTATTAAAATAGGGTCCCGACCCTGTTCCATTTTCCCTTGTCGCTCAACAGACCCAAGATTTTTTTTCTATGTTCAATTTCCCTTGAGGCTAGAGTTGCCCATGATTTTTTCCATGTTCAATTCCCCTTGAGGCTAGAGTTGCCCATGATTTTTTCCGAAATTAAATTCCCCTTGAGGCTAGGTTTGCCCATGATTTTTTCCGATGTTAAATTTCCATTGAGGCTAGGTTTGCCCAAGGGGTCCTGTAATGCTAATTTCCATTGAGGCTAGGGTGCCCCACTTCACTACTCGTGATTGTTACTCAATTTTAAGTAAGGTCGGGAACCAGGTCAGCCTTAGGTGTTTACAATTAGAGTTAGGTCAAACAGATTTTCTGAAAAAATTTCCAAATCACGTAAACAAGATTATTTTATAATAGCATGTACAAAAGAACTACATTTTTAAAGCTAACAAACAAACAATAAAATTAAAATAAATATGAATTAAATCAGATATACATAACACTGATCATTTAGGAGTGAATAAAACTTATTATATGTTCTAGAATAATTTTCATTGGCCGAAAATTAAGTCATGTTTCCAATTATTGTACATCAACTCAAACTTGTCAAACGTATAGGAAAACTCCATCCGAAGATACACAGGGCTCATCTGCAACATATTCCTGCATCTTACGAACCATGTAGTTGAATAATAATATACTATGTTGGCTTCTTGCCAAAGACCAAGTCATGCAAATACTATTTGTTGACTACAATATATTCGTCCACAAGATTTCCAGATGCAAACTTTCTTTGAGAATTATTTAAATTTAACTATAGTTATTTTACCCTGAGGTCACGCCATAATTTTAAAACTAGGAGTTCAGGACTCCTATTTTGGGATAAACAGGAGTCCCACAAGCAAAATTTGCAGTCCCCTACCAAAAGTATATTGGGTATACCTAAATTTCCAGATGTATAGAACCTGTGATTGCCATTGAATTTAATTTTCTAGCTTCTTTACACCACTGACATATTGCTCTTATTTGTCCATTAGAGTGAGGGTGAATTTTGTTAGGCCAATGAAAGGTCTTATTCCAAGCACTAAGCTAGGCATCACACATAGTGTTCCATGTGAAATATCTGTTCTAGTAACTTCTAGCACTCTGCTGCAACTCATTCCAATCTTTTGTCAATTCGCCATTTAACCCCAAAATTCTTGTCCAAATTTGCAAACAGAATTTTGTCTAACTCTCAACATGTCTTGATTTCGAGGTCACATGCGCAACTTATTCGGCTGCACTTGGAAACAAACACAGTAATGAAAGACAAAGATGTTTATTTGATGAACTCTTATACACAAGTACATCACTGGGTCTTTTCTGCCTCTTCAGTCATTGTAAATATTAGCACATTTTCGCACCACTCTGCAGCTAGTTGTTACGTGTTTAGGTTCGAATAAACAGTAACACAGAAAAAGTGAAAACAACAAGCTTTTTAAAATTCAACAAATAATTTATTTCCTGGAAAGATTCTGTAAAAATGAAAAAAGGAGAAGAACTTATCGTTTCAAGAATCCAATCCAAAAATAATCTAAGCATAATCCACGAATTAAATTGCAAAAGTCCTAGGAACAAATGTTTTAATAATTTCAAGTTAAAATCCTGATGGAATATCCAAGATGGATGACGATGACGTATGCTGTAGTCAGTACTGTGCTTATCTACAGTTCCTTGTAGAAATACAAATAATGGCACTCCGGTGTTGGAAATCCAAATTAAACTTGTTAGCAATGTCTTTCCAAAATTTCTATGTGAGCACTCTTCAAAATATTTCCAGAGAAAAAAGAATTAATCCTTTTGAAATGCAGCTGATCTGAAGAAAAGTATACCTTAAATAACTGGCTACAACAAAATAACTTGATATCAGTATATAAAGCCCAAAACTGAGAATCTCTATCAAAGCATGTCTATTAAAACTAACAAATGCGCGTAATGGAAAAACCGGAATTGCGAAATCGAAAGGGGGGGGGGAGGTTACGTGATCGTGTTTACACCAAAAATGACCCTGACGACAACCAATCATTTTGCTCCAAGAAATAAATTTTAAAAAAATCGTTTACCATGTAGTCTCATCATGACCTTGGAAACAACCAATCATTTTAAAATAAAATAGAACTTGTTTACAAAGATAGCTACAAGTTCTGAAACAAGGTCAGAATTTAGATCAACACCTGGTATTTATAAACTAACAGTTAAGGTCAAACAATTTTCTGAAAAAGTATCATCTCTAGTGAATAAATTTACATTATAATAGCATATAATAGAATAAAAAAATTTAAACTGACAAATAATTAAATTAAAATAAATATGAATTAAATCAGATATATGTAACACTAGTAAAGACTTTGAACCTGCCGCCAAGCTATTGGGTCTTGTTCTTCAGATGTACTCTTACAATGACAACATGTTCATCTGAGGGTTTTTCAGCCACTGAATTTTTTCATTGTAAATATCAGCACAGCTAAAATGATCAAGTGATCAACACATTTTCCCACTCAGAAGATGGTTGAAGCAGGACTGGCAAGCCCTTGTATTTGCCGTCCAGCAAATGCGTGCGTACGGAGGACTCCTGTATAAGTGATTCCCGCATCCCAGATAAAACATTTGCGTCGAAATACGCGTGATTAAGCGTTTCCAAGACTTCTGTTACCCTTGTTGGCCTTCCCAAATCTGTCTAGTCTGATCAAGGGTACAATTTTATGTCTGAAAGTCTGCAACAAGTTATCCGTGAATTAGGCATACAACAGTTGAAATTTCCCTGAAATGAAAGGGCATTGGAAAAAATAAACAAAACTTTGAAGTACATGACGAGGTCATTTTGCTTTGATCGAAGAAAACATTTAAATTAGGCAGTCGATTTACTGTCGTTTGCTGTTAGGGAATCAGTTCAAGATTCTTTATGTTTAGTCCTATTGAACTGAAGATTGGACATACTGTCCACAGACCATTGAAATTATTTAAACGGAACCTCCTTTCAAATGAATATTCCAAGATTAATGTTCTTGACTAGATCTCATATTTCAAACATAAGTTTTCAATGGCTTGTGCAGTAGAACTAATCTTCACTATACTCAGTCAAAATAATTAAATTAAGGTATAACATACTTAAAAAGGGAACAAATTGTCAGCATGGCGTTAGAGTTCTGACTGTCTTACCATACCTCAAAGTCCCCTTTGGGCTAAATGTGATGGTCTTTATACAAATGAAAAGAAAATATGTGACTTGCATTATTTCATTGATACTCATGGGATGCAGAAACAGAAACATGTTTGTTATATAAATATGTTAAGTGAGTATATAAACCTGAAGATTTCTATATCATCTCCACTTGGATTTGTGACGTGATTAATGCATAGACTAAAATAACATCAACTATCCAAATGTTCTATTCAAAAGCCATGTACGCTATATTCAAGTACGTGATTCGTCGGTATCACAATGTATAATAAATTCGAGAAAAGTCTAATGTTATTTTAAGGAGCAACCAGTTTTACCACTTTGAGCAGGAGAACGATTTTTCACCAGGTCTTTTTCATTTTTGCTATTCAGTTTGTTGGTTTAATCTACATCATTTATATATTCTGAAAATGTATGTGCATGGCTAATAACAAAGTTTAGACCCCTCCAGAGGCCCCTGGATGTGGGAGGTCTCGGGTTCAAACCCCGGACGAGTCATGCCAAAGACTTTCAAAAATGGTACTAACAGCTGCCTCGCTTGGCGCTCAGGTTAGTGTTAGGACTGGTTGGCCTGGTGTTAGGATAATGTGACTGGGTGGGACATCATGCTACATGCCTGCAACATGATGCCCCAGTGCTAGACGTCATTATAAACTGCCACCTGCAGACATCGTAGTGAAATGACTGAAAATTGTTAAAGCTACGTCAAAAATCTAATCATACACACACGCATTAACAAAGTTTCAGTGAATAACAAATCTGATGACTGAATAAAATACGTTAGTGTCCATCAGACAAGAAATCTTTTCACAAGTGCGTCAAGGGATTATTTTGGGTGAAAAATCATATTACCATTTTCAGCCAATCTCGCAAAATTAACTGAAATTTCTCATTCGGTTTTTAATAATTCACTGATGTGGTCACCCTAAACAAAACACGTAGAGACAAAGAAATGTTCAGCTGTAATTCCAGTATTTAACATCCACTCAAAGCACAGCTGTAAATTCCGGCATTTAACATCCGCTCAAAGCACAACGCCATAGGTATCAAACAAGCTGATGCCATCAATATTATTTAGGAACATCTGTATACATTCTGAGCCTGGACAGGATGTGAAATATCATCACTCTTAATAAATCATTTCATGGAACAATATGATAATGTTAAACGTGACTGTCTGTTAAATTCTTCTGATGTATATCCGGCGCAGTTCCTCCTTACATAACTGAATTTAAGACCTAGTTCTATTCTGTTTACGCAAGATAATTCACATATGATTGTCATCAAGAAAGTATATACATGGAATGATGTTAATGAAATTAATAATGGAAACTATTAACTCCGTTTATTTGCCAATGAGCGTGTCACAGATTATTTAGTACTCTGTTTTGTATTCCTCCGCAAGTTGACTGGTTCTCTGGCTGTACAATAATAAGTTCTTACATATACTGAACATTAATGTTGAAATTTCTCTGTATTGACAAACATTTACATCGAGTATACACTAATTTGGGTTGTATTCTAATCACACTAAATGATAATGATCAACACTTATGTAATGTCGACAGACGATAAGAACGAATGTTGCACATTAATAAATGCTTACCATGTCCATACATTATAGATATGTGCCTGTGTGTGTGTGTGCGTGCGTTTGGTATTTGAATTTTTAACGTAGCTTTAACAATTTTTCAGTCATATTGCTACGATGTCTGAATTGTGGCAGTTTGCAGTGATGTCTAGCACTGGGGCATCATGCTGCAGACAAGTAGCATGATTTCCCAGATCGTCACATTATCCTGACACCAGGCACATTAAGAAATGCTTAAGATATCCATACCTTATAAATGTAAAGAAGAGAATAAATGCAATAATTGTAATAGTTTTATTCTTCGTGTTTTTGTTAACTTCCTGTCTGCTATTCAGATGTGAATGCGTGAGATATGCACCGATGGGCATTACGTACCAACAGGCATTCAAATACACAATCTGTATTTTCATTAGTTTCTGGTGTAAAGATGGCATTTTGGTCGCCTAAATGATTTTCTTAAAAGATGGAATTTTGGTTACCTAAAATCTTCTTAATTAGAGTTAAGGGATTTTCTTAAATCATGTATTAGAAAGCGTTTATCACAGCTAAGATGTTCATTGTACATTAGCTTTGCCTTCCTTATCATATTAGAAATTTATGAATGTAGGGATCTGGAACCTAAGATTCATCTTGTTGTAAAGAAATATAGTAAACAATGCAGCATGTAATTCTAACAGTACAAAAACAGATACTGCATTCGCCATTTGGGACTTAGATCATACTCTGCAGTACAACTCACATAGCTCATGTACGCGTTCTAAGTCTCTTTTTGAAGCTATAAGTGTCATTTTGGAGAATTTAATTACTCATAACTTTAAATTGTCTTTATACACTTTATTTTCCGCCTTTGGATTTTTAACTTAGCTTAAACAATTTTTTCAGTCATATCGCTACGATGTCTGCAGTGTGGCAGTTTGTAGTGATGTCTAGGACTGGGACATCATGGCGCAGACTTGTGGCATGATGTCCCACCAAGATACATTATCCTGAAACCAGGCCGAC
Source organism: Sinohyriopsis cumingii (assembly GCA_028554795.2). Taxonomy (NCBI): domain Eukaryota; kingdom Metazoa; phylum Mollusca; class Bivalvia; order Unionida; family Unionidae; genus Sinohyriopsis; species Sinohyriopsis cumingii. The sequence continues at coordinate 61,259,296 of CM068839.1, read as the reverse complement.
CTGTCCTAACACTAACCACTGGGCTCATAAATCACAATGGCTACTCATCACTTAGATTTCTAGTATACATAGAGTATACTATAACATCGTTGCAAATGTTCTATTCAGAATCATATAAACTATATCGAAGCCATCGATTCAAAGGTTTAAAAACTCCATATGCAAAATTCAAGAACATTTTAAATTTATTAGTGGGTATAAATGGGTCTTCTACCTAGACCAGCTGCGACAGTTTGCAATAACTCTTGTTTTTATTTGCTTCTCAACGGATGTATTTAATTTAAATTATCTATCTCTTCTGAAATAAATATTTATATGTCTACATGTATTTAAAAGTGTCATTGAAAGACGTATCTGATGAAATAAGCAACAAAAAAAAAAAAGCGTTGGAAAAGGTTTCTTCAGAAATCCAAGTAGTGTTTCCACTGAATCCCTCAATTTAAATTCAGCCTCCAAAACTCTATACTTCTGTACAGCCGATATAAAACGTACAGGGACAGGTGTATTTAATATCCACGAAAATCATTACAAGTTGACACCGGCCATGTTATTTAGGAAAATGTATGCATTTTATTAGTACGAACTGATGGAAGCAGAACTAAGAAGAATATACGTGATAGTGGTGCTCGAAGTGGAGGTAGAATAGTATTGAATGTATTTATTAATTGTACATTTTGAATGAATATAGTTCACAAATTTCAGGCACAAAATTCGACATTTTCGTCAATATTTCAAGTCGAGAATGAAGTTCGTGGCCAAAAGTGCATCTACACCTGTTACCTTCAACAGATGTTGGTCATGCTGTGAATATGGCCTGGTCGCGTTCAACGTAATCAGTTTTATTGACGGAAGTGTTCATCATTGTCATTAAATGGTCAGCAGCGATGCACAGCTGGTCATATAGCCATTATATAAAACATGACGACTCGACACTTTATCTCACTGCAAAGCAACCAGCTTAACTATTGATCAAGGTAGGTTTGTTTGACTATACCTAGATTGAACTAGTTGTCTAACTTGCATGCACACATTTCATTAAGGATAACGTCGTATTTGACAATCTTCAATTTAAGGTAGGTACAAAACCGACTCAAATTCTGTTAGAGAAACTCCAGTTGATGAAATTTAAATGGTGCATTAACCATTGCACTATAATTTCACAGTGGTAAATAACAGAAACTAAACACAATCTGTAGGAGTACTAATTTTAATTTAAGAGCCGTGACCAATGTTTTACAAGAGCATAAACTTGTGTCTTTGAAACACCTTCTGCTGTTCGTAGCTTTCAAACACTTACCAGTTGCTCTAACTTATGCGTATCTTCTTCTTGATTTGAACTGAATCTTATTTTATTTCATTTAAAAGCGAAGTAAGTTTCTGCTGATTATACAAGCTTTAGGAATGCAAATGCTAATATTAAGGATTTTATCTGGGGTCTAAACATGAGCAAACTCCAAACGTGGCTGATGATAACGTAAAATGACGCAGATGTGTGGAGCAGTGGAGCAACGTATCCTCAAAACTCCTTATCAACTAGCTCTATATTATTTTCAAATTAAATCACAAATTTGTGACTCATGCAAATTCATTGATGCCATAATTTTCCTCTTAAAATAACGGGCCAAAGTGTTAGCACCTGTTTACTTCTGTAGACAGGGTTAGTCTCCACTTACATCCCTGATTCGTTAGGCACTGCAAAAGTATATTCGGATCCTTACCGGGACACCCTGAATGTCGGTAACCCTTATTTGCGCATGAGAAGGGTGCCACTAAATAATACAATGACAGCGAGACTATAGCCTATCTCTGTTAGAGATGTATCTGATGCCATTGAATACATGGCTTCAAACAAGTCGTAACAAAAACTGCAATCTGTTTTAAAAATTTTTTTAAACACAGCCGTTTGTTTTATTTCCAGACAAGAGCAGCAACAATGTGCAATGTTTGTGGTGTCGTTTTCCTCCTTCTGGCCATGTCCAGTTTAAGTTGGGCACAAATAAACCCTGGTAAGTCTGGCAGTCTACTCTTTCTTTCTGGTCGTCTTTCCGAAGGAATATGTTTACATTCGAGTCGTTTCCAGAGGGTCAGTTTTACTGGAATATGACTGGCCGTGTAGCATTCAACCAATAGCCAAACGGAGACGATTGGGGTTCTAATACATTTAAGAATATAAACGTGGAGGCAAAATTACTTCAGATAGGGAACTAAACAAACTCATATCAATGCACTTAGATTATGTTTACTGCAGAAGTACGAATTATGTGAATGATATTGTTATCTGCAAAAAAAATAATCTCGCACTTGGAAATAATATAAATTTGTCCAATCAGTATTATTTTAAAAATCCGCAATTCAGATATGTGCACGGTTTTGTTAATACATTTACGCAGTTTACCGTTACATGCATGAAATAAAATTCATCACCTTACCGATGGAACTTATCATTTCTCTACATAGCAGCATCAAAAGAGATTCTCCATTTCCTTTCATGTTCAATGAAAAACGAAAAGACACTAACATCATGTAATCACCGATTTAATTGATAAAAAAGAAAAATAATCTTCTAGCATTTAAGTACTCGATAAATTACGAACTCTTGTAGAAAAGAAGGAGAGAGTCACCTAGCGTTGATCTCTCTATTTCCGTGCGTTTCGAATATCAGATGTTATGAAATACAATTTAAACTAATGCAAAGAGATTCTCATAATGGATTAAAAGGATACATTTCTCGTATCATAGTATGGATTTTATGGAAACTTTCCACTGTAGAATGGAAATTGAATAGATTTGTTTCAAAATTTGGTTCCAAATTCTACAGCCAAAACATGATGCAGATTCTGCAAAAAAAATACCATTTCCTGTCTCTTGGGTTTTACAACATTTGTGAAATAGCTCTGTGTGACTTTGTGCCGCATCTGAACGAGTCACTTTTGCTTTGCGGTTCTTCACATATATTGCAATATGGTTTGTAAATATATTGTAGCCATGTAAGATATACAGTCCAGCAGTATTTAAAGCAAGTGGTGATCCCAATAATGACATTTTCCGGTATATTTAGATGGTGGTTGAGAGTAACTAATTTAACGGACTTTGCTCTGCTATAATTTCTGTCAAAACTCTGATTTAGAGATATGCAATACTGTCGATTATTCTTTCCATTACAGTCTGCCTGCGTACCCCCACGCTCCAAGATGCCAGGGTATGTCGAGGCGAATTTACGCCGGGAGTAGTATGGACCTATGTGCAAGAAAATCAGTCATGTGGACAGCTTCAGGGATGCTACTCATTACGATCACCCAATGTGTTCCGTACGCTACAAGAGTGCAATGGAATCTGTAACGTTTCCCGCTAGGATTAGTGAAGACAGTTCTTGTTCTTATTGCTAGATCCTCAGTGATATTATAATTCGTACTTTGCATATGGTATTTTATGCTGTCGTTGGCGTAAATATTGTTTAAAGCAAACCATTTGTCACTGTTACTAATTTGTACTAATATGCTTTTGATTTAATGTAATATCTATTCTTAATTACAATTTTATGCTTTCACTGAAGCAATAAGTATGGGATCAGGATCTCCTTTCTTCCGTAATGCGGAGTTGAATTGTCAAATTTTATGAAATTTCGAATAAACTCGAGTTCTGCATCGAATCATTGTGTCCATTCATTTTGTTACCTCTAGTCACTATTCTCTTTTCATTCTCAAACCATCCATCCTCTGACCTCGTGGCTGGTGTTGGTCTAGGTACTAAATGCAGTATGCCCATCTACAAAGTGTCAAACTTTATAGCGTCATATCAACTGTTTTTATCAAAACGAAGTTGTCGTTAGGGCTGCGCAAAATCATTTATCATGCTTGAACATGCACGGACTAGCAGTATCTCGTGATACACATATTTAAATGGAACCAATTTGCAACGTATGTAATAGTGCACAAATTTCAAATTTTGCACATTTAAAAAGTGTCAGACTTTCTTGTGTCATATCAACTGCTTTTATCAAAACGAAGTGGTCGTTAAGGCTGCGCAAAATCATTTATCATGCTTGAACATGCACGGACTAGCAGTATCACGTGATACACATATTTAAATGGAACCAATCTGCAACGTATGTAATAGTGCACAAATTTCAAATTTTGCACATTTAAAAAGTGTCAAACTTTCTTGTGTCATATGAACTGTTTTTATCAAAACGAAGTGGTCGTTAGGGCTGTGCAAAATCATTTATCATTTGAACATGCACGGACAAGCAGTATCACGTGATCTACGTTTGTAATGAAACCAACTGCGACTATGTAATAGTGCATAAATTTCAAAGTATTTGACAAAGTTTGGATATTAGGATTTAATATCCGATTGCCCGGAGTACATTTACATGTCAAGACTTGAATGAATCATTTGTTTTTACATTTCATTAAATATGTGCTTCCATATTTATATGTTCGGTTGTTTATTGCTATCCTTAGGAAAATTGGAACGATTTGGCGTAATCGGGTCCCGTGCTCACAGGACCCACGCGTTGGCAATTTGTAAAAAATATGTCTATAAAGAGAAAGTAATTGTAAAGTGATGAAGGAAAATTTTAAGTTCATTATCATATATAATTTGCTTAAAAGTTAATTTACAAAATGCTGTGCTCACAGGGGGGCTCCCGCGCAAATCCAGGGCGCAGAGCCAAAATTATTCAAATCGGAACCCTCGTTTGCTAAGTCCGCTGATGTTGCTAACTATCTAACTGCAGCCGCACTGGCTCATGATTGCGTTCCGGCTCGCAAATATATGGATGATGGTTTAAATCATGCCTTTACCAGTCATGGTCTTGTAATGTCTTTTTACATTGGGTAAGGCATCTACCGCCGATTTCCAATGCGTACAAATACACTTTCATGTTCAGATCAACATATCAGTCTATCCATATATAAGTTCATTAATGTGACTAAACTTGTTTTGATTTTGCAACCAGTATTCTAATATCTTTTTTTCTCTCTCAATATAATGCAATGTTTTGACACTATTCAGTCATTAAAAAATGTAAATATTTCGCGACGATGATGGTTAATTAGTGAAAGAACAAACAACAATAGCTATACCCTTTTCAAAATAGTATTTCGTTGATGTAACGTTATATATATATATATATATATATATATATATATATATATATATATATATATATATATATATATATATATGCGCGCTGGATAAACAACGGCAACATTGGGATTGCTATATGTAGGTAGCTGCCATTGTAATTTGGGATTTCAATTTAATACACTTTTTATTCACAATCCGACTTTTCAGCGCCAAAGCTTTGCGGGGTATTGTTGTAATAAGTTGTAATAAGTAGCATTTCAATTTTGTCACTTATTCGGAAATATTCATTCTACCTCAGGAAATGCCAAGATAGACTATATTTCCCGGTGATAAGGTACAGAACTGACAAACGTCAGATGATAACTGTAGACATAAGAATTAATGATATTTTATTGAGTGGCGCACAGACTCAACCATGGAACAGAACATCAGTTGTTGTAAACGATGTTGTGATCATTGCATTTGATCACATATACGTACAGTCCTGATTAAATTATTAAGTCAAACTAGATGAAAATGTTTGTATGGGAATGGGGCTTTCATATGTGCGTTTTCTTATACTCGGAATGCATGAGTGATGTGGAGATACTACTACTACTACTAATAATAATAATAATAATAACGAGGACTTTGTATAGCGCCTAATCTTTAGGAGCTCTAAGCGCTTTACAACATTAGACAACACCTATAAGATTAAAAACATATAATACTATTATTACAAAACAAACACCATGAAATTAGAAAAAAACATTAAAAAATAAAAAACATGCTGAGAATATTTCAGGTAGGAAACATTATTAGGTCTTTAAGTTTGTTCTTGCAGTCGAAATAAGTGAGTTTTGAGAGCCTCCTTGAGTGTGATCACTGTGTCTTTGTGTCTAAGTTCGGTGGGCAATTCCTTCCACGTTGCTGGGCCCTGGTATGCAAAAGAACGCTGTCCATATGACTTTGTTTTCATAGTGGGAATAATGAGTATACGATTGTCAGAAGAGGAGCGTAAGTATCTTGCTGGTGTATACACATGGGTGAGGTCGGATAGGTATGTTGGACTAGAGTCCGACAGTGAAACGTAGCACAGAGAACAAATTTTGTGTTTGATTCTGGATCGAATGGATAGCCAGTGTAGGGTACAGAGCAGAGGGGAGGTGTGCTCTGATCGTGGTACTCTAAGTATGATCCGAGCAGCTGTGTTTTGAATTTTTTGAAGTTTCTGGAGTAGATTTTGAGGTGAACCAGACAGAATTGAGTTACAATAGTCCAGTCTTGAAAGTACTAATGAACACACAAGTGTTTTAGTGGCATCAACTGAAAGATATTTGCGAATTGAGCTGATGCGTCTCAGCTCAAGATATGGAGCCTAGCATATGTTCATGACACGTTGGTGTAATGTGAGAGTACTGTCCAGAGTAACACCTAGGTTTCGTACTGATTGTGTGAATTTAATGTTGGTGTTGCTGATATTTATTGTTTGAGGTAAAGGATGTGAATGAGAAAGTCTTTGTGTTGTGATCAGAATGGCCTCAGTTTTATCATCATTCATCTGCAGCTTGTTACATGTCATCCATGATTTCGCATCAGAAATGCACCTCTCTACACCTTGGATGGTAGCATCAACATCAGTTGGATGGCTAGATTTGTATATTTGGGTGTCATCAGCGTACAATTGGTGAGACACTGGATGATGATCTATGACACTTGAGAGCGACTGAGTGTTCATAATGAAGAGAACAGGTCCAAGAACAGACCCCTGTGGAACACCACAACATAGATCAACTGGGCTGGAGTGTATTCCATTTGCAGATACAATCTGTGTCCTGTTGACCAAGTAGGAATTGAACCACAGTAAGGCTGTATCATGAATGCCAAATGCATGCTGGAGACGGTGAAGTAATATATCATGGTCTTTTGGGTCAAATGCTGCAGACAAATCAAGGAGGGCGAGGAATGTAATCTTTCCGCTATCCAACGCAGAGAGAATGTCATTAACTACTTTTAGAAGAGTAGTTTCAGTACTGTGGCAAGGGCGATATGCAGATTGTACATTGCTAAAAAGACTGTTTGAATTTAGATGAGATACAAACTGGGATAGAACAACCTTTTCTAAGATTTTTGATATGAATGGGAGATTAGAAACTGGGCGGTAGTTCTTTAAATCGTTATGGTCTAGTGTTGGTTTCTTCAGCAGAGGCTTTACAATGGTGGTTTTGAAAAATGATGGGAATTGCCCGGATCAGAGATAGGTATTAATAACATCAGTTAGTGAAGGCAATACTGGATCTAAGCACTTAAGCAGCAGTGATGTTGGAATTAGATCAAGTTCACATGACTTTGGTGCACTCTTCAACACGATTGTATGTACGAAATCCATAGAGACAGGTTCAAATGCTGCTAATGGTTGCCGCTCAAATTCTGTATCCCAACTATATGGTGACGACGAGTCAACTGAAATTGTGGTGTCAAGCTTATCTCTAATGGTTTGTACTTTGTCATCGAAGAAATCACAGAGTTTTCCGGGATTCTAGGTTTGTTAGAATGAGGGACCCAATGTTATAGTGGATAAAAGGTTTGTTGAAAATAAAGGTTTAGAGGGTACTGTTGTTTCCATGCAACACCTCACCATGAGTATTGATGGGGATTTCACAGCTTCTTAGACCGAGGACAATACAACAGTAGTAGGACTGCGGATACCTGTGGAAAGACAGATTAAGAAGGTGAAAGATCACAATTTATTAGAGACAATGGTACCTATTACAATTTCTGGTTCAGTAAATCAGTTGTGGATAGCTGCTAATTAACTGTTCAAACGGCCACTAAGTAAAGAAAACATGTAACATTTTGTGACATGGAAATGCCATGTAGAACTTATGGGAAAAAACACGAAGATTGTGAGACATTGTGAAAGTATCGCATATGGTTCATTTTATTAACGTTTTAAAAAATTCACAAATTTATTTTTAGACCATAAGTATAGATTTGACCATAAGCACTCAAACATTTTAAGTTATTTAATTTTTGATATCATGGTGTTTGCGTAGGTTAACTATGGGAAATGAATTAGTACCGTGAGTTCTGTAGAGCATGTATTTCCAGTCAAAGGGAAGCCATCTAGAGATGTTAAAGGTTTTTTCCAGTGGAGTTGTTTCCAATTGTTTAAAGTTTTTCAAAAAGCCTGACTTTGCATCATGGACAGATTTTCATGGAGTATTAGTTTACTGTTACAATGGCGGAAACATATGGAAAATTTACTTGTACAAGACCCACCAACCCCGAATCAAAATCACTATCATCCCTGGTTGTTGGTTAAGAACTATCCTTTCATAGCTATACAATCTTTATGAATTCTAACTGGATTGTAACACCATCATACTATCCGGTGCTCTTGAATGAATCAACATATATTAACATACATTCATGCAGACATTAATGTTACTTCCACGTCAGAATCTTATTGAATCATTTGGAACACATTTTAGAATTAGAAATACTACATACAGTCAAAATAACTCGGCATTTAAAGTGGTTGGTATAAATCAATTTGAAATATCAATTATATCTGAATATCAATTAGTGATCCGCCCAGGTGTAACAATACTCATATGTAAATATTGTTTCAACGATATGTTATATTTCAACAGTAGGCTATCGCTTATATATTCTCTAAATCTGTGATGAATTTCCACTGAATACTCATTAGCGTTGCAATAAATAAAAATTAATTATACATGATTCCAGTCTTCTAAATGAATAAAATATTGTGCAGAATTTCATCGAATACCTCTCTCTTATGTGTAAGGGAGATACTATTGAGATAACGGTTGGTTGTAAACGTTCCATTTCAGTACAGTGTTCACTATACCTTTGATACAACGTTTCAATAGATTTGTGCGGTACATTTATACGTAAGGAGGAATGCATATACTGCAATCTATTTAATGCTTTGTTATATTTTCTTTCTTTCTTCATGTTTTATTAAACCTATTAATATGGGTCTAAACACGTATTTTTGTAATATTAAGATGCCCGAAGACCGATCAACCTTTCTCTGTCACTGTTTGGGACGTTAAGGCAGCAGACTTATTGACTAATAAAGATAGAGATGGTCAATGAATGAATGCCTTTAAGGTAGCTCTACCCAACCCCACCACCACTTCTCTCTCTCTCTCTCTCTCTCTCTGGACATTCGTAGAAAGATGCCAGGAAAAATTCGTTAAAAAAAACGAGCGTGGCGGATTTTCGCATGTGTATGATGCAACCAAGTCTCTTGACCTATAAATGGCGGACACATTTAGTCAAACGAAGCATCGGAAAGTGGAAAGTTGGAAACGGAGTATATAAATAATTGTATGGTTGGTATTAATTTTGCTCTTCATTCTCCATTTAAGCTCTCTTTCTTGTTTAAATCATAAGTGTTTCTCATATTTATTTGATCACTATGAATATAAATAGAAGGTAAAAAGTCTAAAAGAAGCAACTTAACAATTTGCAACGTAGATTGCGATTATTCGTATAAGGGTTAAGAACTACATTTTGTAGCGGACACAGTGGACAGGGCTGTGCCGAGTTCATTTATCCCCTCAATACACCGTTGCTTGTAAACATTCTTTAACTGCGTTGGAGGGCCCCGAGTGGCCGAGTGGTCTAAAGCGCTCTTCGTTACGGATCACTGCCATCTCACCTCTGTCTGCGGCGGTTTGAGTCTAAGATTCAGCCAATGTGGGTATGTGAGAAAGCTTGCCAGTAGCTTCTCGTGGGTCGGTGGTTCTTTCTGGGGTTTTCCCGGGTTCTTCCTCCACCATTAATACTGGCCGCCATGTATAGCCTATCGTGTGCTGAAAAATGGCGTTAAACCTACAACAACAACAACAACAACAACAACTTTAACTGCGTTGGAAATGCAAGTATGCATATTTGTATACAATATAATAAAAAAACTACGTATAGTATGTACAGTGTATCTTTGATATACACCTCGCGGTATAAAGTTTTCATTTAAAGGAAACGAGTCTCATTTCCTTTAAATGAAGAAAAGTATATATCAATGATACAGCATACATACTCGTACTCTACAGAGATTTAAACCCATGTCCGTGGGTAAACGGCATCCATCACCTTGCCTGCACTTACAATCACGATTAATAAGTACACATCACCAAAATACGATGCTACAAAGTCGTTGGTGTATGCACTCATGCGTAGCAGACACACTCGCATAGTGACCTAGTAATTAATTCTCATCTATGAACACAATCATTCCGGGTTCCTACGAAAGAAATTAAGGTACATATAATTAATTATAGAACATTACAAATATACACAGAACAGAACGGAAAGTGCTATCCCCGTATTCTACAGGAAAATGCTTGATAATAATATTTAATAAAATAATATTGTCATATATATTATCATATCAGACTCCTGTCTAATGAACATAGCTGTACCATTTAGCAAACTATTGCATAAAAACCAAAATCTCCTCCCTACAAAAATAAAACACAACATCCTCTCGAAAAGAAATAATAACCTCATAATAAAAACACTTGCTAAACATCCGCGTAAAAACAAAAGCACTTACTAAAGTATAGCGTAATAAAATAAAAAAAAGAGACCTGAAACACAACTGTCTACTATCGCATGAAACAAAAAAAAAACAAACCCACATTTTCATAGACCTTAGTACTGGAACACTATAACTGAACTGAAACAGTCCATGTGTTGACGTATTATTACTGAGTTAAGCTACATATGTAGTACCGCAAAATCATTCAAGAAAATAATTTTTAATTTATGGCACAATATAAGTGATGGAGAAAAAGTATATTGGGATCAACTCAACATTTTTGCAGACAGGTGATACAAATATTCGAGGAGTTGAACATAAAAGCACAATCTCGATATCTATGTGTACCTGTTTACAAGATTGAATGGCAATAAGGTGTGGTCAACCTTAGTTATGATACGAAACAATATTCAACGTAATGCAGATATTGATCTATGTATTTTGAACATAAACCGATATACTGCAATGTTTCAGGAAAGATACTGAGATTTAAAGGTTGAGATAAGCAGCATTTGCCTGATAAAATGGGATTAAATTACCTGTTTGATGTGGATACATTCACAAATTTGTATTCAGCTAACTTGCCATTAGCTTCTCGTGGGTCGGTGGTTCTCTCCGGGGTTTTCCCCGGGTTCTTCCTCCACCATTAATACTGGCCGCCATGTATAGTCATCGTGGGCTGAAAAATGGCGTTAAACCCCATAACAACAACAACAACAACAACAGTATTCAGCTAAATTTACGGCACAATTCGAAGTCCTCATTAATTTTATAAAGTCATTATACAACAATTCACACAAAACACAGGCATAATTTTTGGAAAACAAAGTTAGATTCAAAACAGCACACAGTGACTCAGTATATTAAGTAGCTGTTTTTTAATCACCCATGGAACATACAAAATTGCAAGAATTCATGCGCATAGAAGGATTGCGAAAGTGTCGTAGATTGTTGGAAATAAAAATACAAGTTGTAGATGAATATTCTGTTAGCTTGTTGATCTTACCTGAAGACAATGTGTAAAGAGTAAAGCACTCTATTGGTTTATTTACACCGTTTTAAATGGCTGACAACGAACAGTATTTAAGATACCTTTACTATGATCTCCTAAGTACTGTTGCTTATACAAACGTAAGTCGATTGTGGGAACAACTTAAACACGGCTAAAATACGCTGTTTTGAAATAACGTTTGCTTGCGGAAGGGTCTACCTAACTTACGTAGAGGATCAGTGCGAAGCAGACATTGTCGATATGCACGCATATCACATGTAATGCGATTCCTTAATACGCTTTGACAGTGATAGATGACGTTTCGAAGTACAATTTTACTGAAAAGGTAAAACCAAAAATAGGAAATGACATACGCGACGCTTTCGCACACATTTCCAACTAAGAAAATTCTGAAAAAATTCAGTTTGACAAGAGGAACGAGTTTTACGACAATGTAGTGGAAAAGTGTAACTGAACACTCAAAACAAGAATGTGCAGGTATTCATAGACAACGAAGCCAGCAATTGGGTTGATGATTTACTTTATGGATACAATAGCAGTCATCACACAACACCATATATTATGGTGGCAAGGAAGAAATAAGATGCAATGTATGCATCAATCTCTTCGGCCATTAAGCAACTGATAGATGTGGAGCTCAAAAAATTTCCGAAATTGTGACAAAATATCAATTTCAAAATTCAAAATAAATTTTGCAAAGAGCTGCTTTCATACCTCCGCCGATGATACGTTAAAATATCACCCAAGTAACGCTCGAATCTGGAGGTTGTAGATAATATGTATTACGATCAATTATCACTATATAACAATCAGGATGAGGTGTAAAAATGTGAGAGAAAAAAGTTTGGAAGACGAAGACAGAAAAGTATTTATGCAAATGAAAGGAATATAATGATTCGTTTATCAATTGGGAACCAGTAGAAAATATTCTTTTAACATGAAGGATAGTATCTCATTATTTTGAAAGTAGTATCAAGAAGAAAAGCATTGAGATTTTGATAGCTAGCGTGTTTCTAGTATGTTACAGAATGGATGAAAAGAGTAAATTAGAAAATTAGGAAGTTATATTCTGCTAGTCATGCGAATTTGTCTTGATCACGAGGCCACACGGGAAAAGAAAATAAGTCCAAAAAATCACACTTAAGCAATGAAATAGCACATACGAAAGACAGATCATGGAACCCAACGCATCCGTCATAAAAAAAAAATAAGAAGAAACAACACTGATGCATAGTAAGTTGATCCTCCAAAATTACATTTTGAAACGTTGAAAAAGAAAATACAATATAAAATACTACCAAATGGTGAACGAGATTATAAAATTCATAAGGACATCGAAAGTTCTCTCAAAGTTCATTCAAAGAAATTAAAACGACAAGTCACACATCTTGTTTTTTTTTATTGTTTTACCATGAACATGTTTTGAACATCCATAAAATATTCGACCACAAATACTTACTACTAAATGAAACAAAAAATTGATTTGGGAAGAGTTTTCATAACATGAAGTATCTTCGATTCAGATTTTGAAGGGTCATGTCACACAGTCATCGAGTAGTGATTGAAATTTATCAAGTCATCGTTTGTTAAAGTTAATTGAGGGCATAACTAGAATTTTCAAAGTTATGCTAGACTTAATGTTTGTTTTAGAAATTGCAAAATTAAACTTTAAGCCAATAATGACATCTTGTGATTTTCGTGGTCATGGTACCATAGAAGCAAATACTTGTTATCGTGCTTCCTCTCACCTCTTTACTTTTATTACAGTGCTCTTTGTATACGTCACACGTTTTATTGTGATATGCATTCTTGCGGTGCTTGTTTTTTTCATACCATTTTTTCATATGCTTTGCGGTGCTTTTGTTTTCATCTCTCTATTTTTTATTGTACTCTTGTGTAATAACAGTGCTTGCCAAATAGTATGATGTCTTTATCTGAAACCTTTCAAGGTCGCCATCGTTTATGTGGATTGAGGCAGGTGCTCCAGATGAATTTGCTGTTTTTCACGATACAAGTGTTTTCTGACTGTCTTTGTCTAAGGTACTGTGTTTGTCACGCATTGGCTGCTTGGTTAGAATGTATTTCTTCATCTACTTCGTTTGGAAACGAGAACTATCAGATTGTTTTATTTCGTCTTGCCCTACAACTACAACTGCATTTCTTCTTCAACATATCACCATCACGTGATACTAGCCAGTCCAACAGCGTATGCTATGATAAATTCTCATCAATTGCATTAAATAACCGCTCACCGGCGTCCAATACATTGTACAGCAGACTAAAGGAACCTGGAATAGTCATCTTCATTTAAATGTAAACGGCAGCCGTAAAAAGAAACGTTATATCCAACCTGGCTAGCGCAGTACAGGATGAACAATTCCAGTTATCTCCATTGACCCCTTTATATTGTGTTGCTGGGTATTATAATAATTCAAATGAACTCCAAAACAGTCTTGTTTATTACATCGTTGATATGATTGAAATGGAGACTATTTTATTATTATAGATATTTATTACAACCTCTAAATGTACATGAATTAAGTAAAAGAGGGAGTGACAATGAAGAAAATATCGATGAGCATTAGTCGTGTTTTTTTTTTTTGAGGCTTTATGTTAACAAAGCATACAGTTGACCGACCGAAAGCAAGCAGAAGAGATGATGATGGAAAAGTAATAGATTTTCACTGGATGCTTTGAACGTGGGTTTTCCATATTAAGTAAATAAAGTGGGTACAAAATGGTTTGTTTAATATTACTTTAAGGCCACTTCAAATATTGAAACAAAAACAGAAAATATACAAAACAAGGTCATAAGATTAACAGTTATATAGAAGTTAATAGCTGTAGATAATGATTGATTTGTATTATGAATAGTTGATAACCAAAAACCTAATATATTTATAAGAACAATTTCCAATACATCTAGAAATGGAGGCAACAAGTTGACTGAAATTGAGCAGAAGAGCTATTGAAGATCCTGTGAAATAGAAGAGATACATAATCATGTGGAGGGGAACAGAAATGGGATTCTGGAAGATCCTGTGAAATAGAAGAGATACATAATCACGTGGAGGGGAACAGAAATGGGATTCTGGAAGATCCTGTGAAATAGAAGAGATACATAATCATGTGGAGGGGAACATAAATGGGATTCTGGAAGTTCAAGACATGTTCAAACAAAGATGGAGGCAATAAGCTAAATTTAATTAACTGATATTGACCAGAAACGCTTTGGAATATCTTGTAAAATATCAGAGATACAAAACCATGTGGAGGGGAATAGAAACGAGATTCTGAAAGTTCAAGACATGTTCAAACAAAGATTCAATACTGTTTACTACCATACAAACCATAAAATCAATAAGAATAAAATAAAAGGATTTACTTAACTGTCCACTGTTTTACAACGGATTGAACAGAGAATACAAAGTGAAATTAATATTTTTGAGAGTGAAAGAGAAAATATTAAAAACTGTGGCACTCTAAAATGTCAGTTATAGTCTTAATTAACGAAATTAAACGTGAATGGTCAAGAAATTATAGCCCTAATGATGCACAAATTATTGACCTGAATTACAAAATCACAGCTATCACTGATGCACTGTCAGAGTTTCGAAAAAGAAGGATTTCACAAATAAAACCAAAACGATTGATGACGCATAAGAAAGCAAACAAGCAAATAAGTTGATTTGGAAAGAAACCAAGATTAGATCGGTGTGAACAACCCTAAGAGTTATGCATTTTATGCATTTTAGATTTGGATGATGAAGTCAAAGCGATAAAACACGTCAGTTCACCGGATTTTCCAACAAATTGCACGCTGAGGTTAAACAATTGGGTTGTGCAGGGTAGCATTAATAAAACAGACAAACGGATGGAGAGGGTGAGACAAGATTTAATCGATTCGGAGCATACGTTTATAAAACCTACAGGGTCATTAAAAACTGAAGTAAACAAAAACTTCGACAACATGTATATACTTAACACTGACAGAGGCTTTAAAAACCGAAATTAAAAAGGACGACTTTCTTAGAGTAAAATCATCGAGGAGTTAACACAGACATAAAAGAAAACAGATGTATCACTAACTGAATTGAACAAGATCATTTAATTTTTTGTTTAAATGTTTAAATTAAATAAGGATAAAAAGTAACAACAAAATTGATGAAAAAGACTGAAAAGACGAAACTTATCCCTGGATATATATATATATATATATATATATATATATATATATATATATATATATATATATATATATATATATATCTTAGTAAGAGGGGTGGTTAATTGGGGTTGGCTGGCCTTATCCAGAGGATGACCTCCCTCAATATTATAGCCCGGCGGGAGTGAAAGAAGAATGCAATTTCAACAGAGAACTCAGCGAGAATACTGGGAAGAAATAAAGCAATACGAGCCCCCTTTGACAAGCAAATAACAAATTTAATCAGAACAAATTAATATCGGCAATCAAATTCGAGTTAGATTATATGAATAGAATTTAACAGGTGTGTCCAATTTGGATTTATTACATCATCATAACGAGAGGTGAAAAGAGCGCAATGTCCACGATTGATTGCATCACCTTCATTCACTTTGACCGTATATCAACGTCTCCTAGTTCATTCTTCCTAAACTCTAGGTTCTGCCCCTTCATGGATTTCCTGGTCCTTTTATTCTGACCTCGTCCTTCTTGCTTTCTTTCCCCGTACTCCTGTCTTCGGACTGTCTCGTCCTTCTCTCAGAAAGCTGTTCCTTAAAGGACAAATTTACCCCATAATACTGTATACCTACTATTTAAATGTACATACAATTCACTTAAAGTTATTCAGAGCCTGTGGCTATCCACACACCGAGTAAATTCAAGTCTTAAATTACCACGTGAACGACTACTAAGTATTACCGTATTAATTTACATATGCTACTACATGTTCGATTGTTATTGCATGAAATTCAAAAGAAATGTAACTCATGGCATTCCTTAACTATAAGATTATCCAAGCATTACAAAATCATATATAATTAGGTAATTATCGTTAACTCACTATGATCTGTACAGTCCTAACAAGAAAAACAGTTATTTCATATAACCATATGAAATCCTACACATATTAACATTTGGATCGCATGCAATCAATTCTACGAATGAACTAATAATTGTAAAATAAAAAGGTAAATTGCCTAACAATTCTATCATCAACACTTTCCATGAAATTGAATAAAATATATTTCATAATAACTCTAGCATCAACATATTTCCATGAAAATGAATAAGATAAATTGCACAACAACTCTAACATCAACATATTTCTAAGAATTGAATAAACGATACATAATATGGAAACCTATTCATCGCAAACACATTTGCATCAAACAAGCAATCAAATAATAGAATATTACGTGAAACTAAAATTGCGTACCTTGTCGCTGTAATTTTATTCCTTCCTTCAGGACTTGTGCGTCCTAGCACTAAACATGCCGTTCTTTTTACACGACGACCAACTGGTCCCTTTTCTTGTTTCACGAGGAAAGCACTAATCTTTCGGCTTCCACGGATGCGACTAAGTTTCCTCTTCAAGGAAATTTTCAGACTAAAGAATTTCGGCTAGGGTCGTCACTTTAAAGTCAGATTGCCCTAAAGTGTACGCCATAATTTATTCTACCCAATCGTAGGCGTTGGTCCCTAATATTTCCCAAAGAAATAATTTCTTTCATCCGATTTAGACAGCTCAGAATCTGTGTACGACAATGCATGACAATTTCCCTTTGAAAATATGATAAGTGGACATAAGTTCCGACCAAGCGGTTAGGGTTGGTAGCTCAAATGTTTACTTCCTAAGGACCGTGTTAAGATATCCTGGTCAATTTCACTGG
The DNA here is from genome assembly GCA_028554795.2 of Sinohyriopsis cumingii. Classification (NCBI taxonomy): domain Eukaryota; kingdom Metazoa; phylum Mollusca; class Bivalvia; order Unionida; family Unionidae; genus Sinohyriopsis; species Sinohyriopsis cumingii. Next base: position 61,241,762 of record CM068839.1, on the reverse strand, counting down.
GTCGGCAATATTGTTCCTTTGAAGTTTACACTGACATGGGGAAAGAGGAACGAAGAAAGTTCGAAGTGACCTTTTGCTAAGACCTTTCTGGCTTAACTGCGATAAGACTTTAATTGTTAAATGCATTCAACTTTAACATTTTCTGTAATTCAAAATTCTACACTTCACAATATATATATATATATATATATATATATATATATATATATATATATATATATATATATATATATATATATATATATATATATATATATATATATATATAGAGAGAGAGAGAGAGAGAGAGAGAGAGAGAGAGAGAGAGAGAGAGAGAGTTGTTGTTGTTGCATGGTTTAACGCCATTTTGCAGTACACGATAGACTATACATGGCCCCAGTATTAATGGTGGAAGAAGAACCCAGGAAAAACCCCGGAAAGAACCACCGACCCACGAGAAGCTACTGGCAGGCTTTCTCACATACCCACATTGGCCAAATCTGAGACTTGAACCCACGCAGACAGAGGTGAGATGGCAGTGATCCGTAACGGAGAGCGCTTTAGACCACTCGGCCACTCGGGGCCCCGAGAGAGAGAGAGAGAGAGAGAGAGAGAGAGAGAGATTGTTATGTATATTTAATTTGCATCGTTCGTAAACAAGTATTTTTAATAACTTTTTTATTTCATTACATGCTATTGTAATGTAATATTGTATGTTGGGCTTGACATTGTCCAAAATTTAGTTCATCGCTGCTTTACCTGAATTGACTTTTGTTTATGTAAATAACTAATACATAGCTAAATTATTATCTATGTCTATGTGTTCAAAACCAGAATCATTGTTAATAGGAGTAAATATGTTATTTGGTTCTAGGTCTAGGGTTTGGAATTTCCTTAGTGTGTTTGACAGAGTCCATGTTCTGATTTGTAATATTAGCTACTGTTTTTATTTTTGTAAACATCAGGATCATTCTAGAAGTTTACGTTCCATGACGTAATATTTATATAAAAAAATAGAAAATGCTAATTGTGACCTGAGGTCAAGAATATAAATATATAATCTTGTAATTGAGACGATTTTTCATTCGTGCTTTCAGTTTCAGTCAAGTTGTATTATATGTTGTGTCCAGTATTATTTGGGTTGGAATCATTTTCTTGAAATTGAATTCAAGTCATTATTTTCTCCGGAAATACAAACTTGCTCTGATAAAATTCTTGGATAAAGTCACTGGAACTTGTAGTGAATTCAAATCTGGAATCATATTACAGTGATTTAACAAAAGACTACTGGCACATCATCACTGAAGGAGCTACCACTGACACATCATTATCATCTTCACTTTTGGATTTAATTTGGGCTACTACTTAATTTTATTCAGCACTTTAAATTACTACGATTTAAGTATGTAATTCTAGGATTATTTGGGACTTGCTGCGTAATGCCGTAAGTTCGTTTTTATTGCATTTTTACTTGTTATTCTAGGGAAATAAATTATTTGTTGAATTTTAAAAAGCTTGTTGCTTTTCACTCTTTTCTGTTACTTATCTTAAGTCATAGACTGGTAACTGTATATATATATATATATATATATATATATATATATATATATATATATATATATATATATATATATATATATATATAATTCCTTCACGACGATCTATTTGTCATATTCGTTGTGAATGTCTAGGAACAAAAGAGTTGCTTCAACGTTTCAACTCTGAAACTACACCTAGAATATTGACTTCAACTCATATATTTAACTCTGCTGCCTCTCTTTGTTAGAGTACGTATTACACATAATGGTTATTTCACGTCATATGTCACTAAAACCAAACAGTTACTATTGTATACAATTTTCATCAAGATAGATATTAAACCTAAATCGAAAATCATTTGTCGTATATTATTTTATACATAATTACAGATCAATAGTAAACGTTTTGTCTACAGAACTTGTCTAGAAAGGGATCTAATCTGTGCAGTGTAAAACAATGCCATATATGGAAGATAACAATATTTTTGTTTTATTTAAACATAAAGCAATAGTGCCATTTTAGGGTGGTTTTTTTGTATTGTTCAGAGCAAGATAAGAACTGGCATCACTTTCAAAATTTGCTACGACTAAACAAAGCACAGTTAATGGCTACAAGAACAGTTATGAATAAAGATCAATAGCTAACTGTTTAGCATTGATAGAAGCAACTGTCTCTTAAAATTATTTGATCGAAACAGAGGTATGAATTGGACTCGACAATTTCAGAAACAGATGCTAGAGAAAAACTAATGACTTCATTGAAACCAGGGTCAAGATGCTTGACTTCAGTCTTGAAAAAAACAAGGTTTGGTCTCTCAGAACTTGAACAACATTGATTGTAAAGCAAAACTAACCATAAAGTAATGATTGTAACAACCTTTAAATGAACAAATAGGAATTAGGAATACAATTTCATTGCAATTTTGATGTTGCTAACAGTTTTTGTAGGCTTCAACAGTTTGCTATGATTTAATTCAGCACAATCAATGGCCATGTTGTGGAAGTAAGATATATAATTACACACCAAGATGTACTAAACCTGAAGAAACGTAGCAAGTGTTGTAAGAAAGTTCAAGCAAACAATCATCATAGTCCCTGACAAATTCGTTGTGTCTTTGCATGAAGGTGAAAGAAGATACAAGCAATTCAGTGACAAAAAATTAGAACGGAATACTCGTTAAAAACACAACCATATCATAAGGAAGCAATTTTTAAAAAAAAGTAAATTACCTACAATGGGTGAAAAGGGCACCTCGTAACTCAGACGAAGCATTGGAGAGAATCTCCATTGGGGACAAGCTTACAGCAAAGCTTGCATCTCAGACAATTTTCTGTACGGTACAGTTAGAAAATGAACATAAACATTTTAACTTAGGATCCTATGCCAGCATGAAAAGTGTTTGATGTTTAAAAATCTTCTAAAAACCTGAAGATTTAAATTTAAATTGACAGACCGGAGAAAATGAGAAAGGAGTCTATTTCAACAATCCAATTGACAAAAATATGGCAATTAAAAAGAGGCACAATACATAGATGGAATATCAGCATAAAGGTCGCCCATGGGAACGTGGCTTTTACAGTATGTATTTATGTAAGATTTATATATATCTGTGTGTGCGTTTATGTGGATGTGTAATTTCCTCTCAGTTGGAGTACTCAGTTGTTATTAGTTTATTTGTGAATGTAAGAGATATAGTGTCGATTGTTAAAGAAATGAACAAAATCCCGTTGCTCTGTTTTTAAATACACAGTAATCTCACATTAGCTGCGTGTGTTCTGTTCGAAATAGCAATTGAGACAGGTAAGAGTTAAGTCTGCCCTGTCAGATTTTGCTGAATACAAGTTATACAAAATAGATCATGCAGAGTAATAAGTCATTAAAATATTTTTAAAAAATCTGGATTTTGCAAAAGATCTGTGATCAGGTATATTGAAGTTATAATGTTATTTTGGAGTTCATATTGATTTGTATTTGACTGGCCCGTAGGCAAACGTGCTTACTCATCAGGCATTGAATAATAATGTTACATGTATAGTGTAAAAGAAGCATCTGGTAATATGTGAATGAGACCACTAATCTAACCATCGGATTGAAACGACAAGACAGACATACTGACTAAGAATGTAAGAAAAAAAAGTCGCAGTAGTATTCAATCTGTATTTATTTAGTACGGTGACCTTTTTCAAATAGCTTATGAAATGGTGTAGAAAATAAAACCTTTATAATTTATCGATGAACAAATAATACAAATGCTGCAGAAACAATAAATAATACAGGATCAATGACTAATGGTCTAGCCTTAGCACGATCTGATGGATCTAGAAAGGAAAGGACAGAATATAGAGACCTTGAAGAATTAAGTTGAAATATTGCAGTTTAATGAAAAAAGAGAACTTATCCTTGATTGCTTAATTGAAAGACTGAGTTCAAGGTTTGGTTAGGAAGTATTTCAGCAACCTTCATGATACTTTTGATCAATTTGTTTCTATACAAAGACGATAAAGTTAAACGATAACGACAAAGACAACATAAACGCAATGACTATCAACTTTATAACAAACAGATGCAGTATGAGAAGATATTAATTTCGATTTGTGGGTTTGTTACTTCTAGATTTCTCTAAATAAGGAGGTAGATAGGTCCTTTTTGTAGGTAATAAGTAACATGATGCAACGTACATAAAATAAAGAACTCCTCACAGGCAGGAGAATATACCAAAAGAACCTAGATAGATACTTAAATTCAGCTCGTCATTTAATCACTTATACTCCAATCAGCATCCAACCTGGACACAAACGTGACACATAATAATTCCAAAGCTAAGCACAAATATATTGAATGATGCATCAGGTACCTCTCGTTTCATGTCATATGAACGTCACAAATGAGACGATAGTAATGCAGAAATAAACAATTTAGTCAGAGTGCTCGTGTATCAAAACGAAAGTGACGTTAGTGTCGAGGTAAATTAAGGCAACATTTTCATGATATAAATAAATTTCCTGTCACCTGGTCAGATTAATACGAATTGGATTGAGCAGGCAGTTGTGATTAATAAGACGAGAAAGTCGAGAACGGGTAATGCGAAAACAATTGTAGAATATATAGTGCAATAAGTTTAGATGCCTTTCAGCTACTACTTTCAGATTCATCAACCAACTGGAAAACATCTGTTGCGTGTATTACACGATTACTTCAAAAGCAATGGCTCAATTGATAAAAGAAAAATAAATTAATGGAATTGCTTTCTTAATGAACGGATGAATTAATTTTATAAACCTGGTGAACAGATTGATAGAACGTGGTTGATTTGTCATACGTCCACGAAAGCACGTGGTAGACATTATATTTTTATCATCAGAAGCACCATGAATTCGGTGAAATTTGCGGAAAACAGTTTCTCATTCTTTAGCATGTGCTACCTGTTTATAAAGGTGATATTCAATAATTATCAACTGAAAATGCACCAACTCGCAAATGATAAACTATTATACTCACGTGCAGCCTATGTCTACTCTAAGATATTGCCCTCATTGTTTGTTTCTATCACTCGTCTGGTTAATGAACACAGCTAGGTCAGTTCAGAAGACCTCTACTACACTGCCCAATCCAGAATAAAAATGTCAGAATTGGAGATTAATAGGTGTCGATTGCAGAAGCAAGCAATGCATCTGTGCATTAAACTGTGTGTGTGTGTGTTTGGATTTTTAACGTAGCTTTTAAAAAATCTCCAGTCATATCGCTGCCATGTCTTTAGTGTGGCAGTTTATAGTGATGTCCAGCACTGGGGCATCATGCTGCAGACATGTAGCATCATGTCCCACCAAGTCACATTATCCTGACACCAGACCGATCAGTCCTAGCACTAACCTTTTAATCCTGAGCGCCAAGTGAGGCATCTGTCAGTACCATTTTTATAAGTCTTTGGTATGACTCGACCGGAGTTCGAACCCGCAACCTCCCGCATCTGAGGCGGACGCTCAAACCACTAGGCCACCGAAGCGGTCTATAAACTGTATGTAAACTTTAAGACTACACATTCCGGTTTCAGTATTATGTTTTTTTGGAAAATAAATAAATACGTTTTCCTGCGGATAACAATGAAGTTTTCTACAAAAGTAATAGTTTGTTTAAAAAAGTTTAAATATAGACGCTCAGAAGACAATTTAATAATTTCATACTAGATTTGTTTAATTGGTCCAGACGAATGTCATCAAGACCTTGTTTACATTTGCTACATAAATTTGTATTTGGGTTAGAACAAATATCACATTATATTTGTCTACTTTAAAATTTATATACATGGATACGTTTAAAATTTTAAAACCTATTTACGACAATGCAATTTCTGTAATTGGCGATAAATCAAATATCTAATTTTGCCTGCTGCCGGGTATTTACCCAGCCACTACCTAATGATTCTACCCTTAGAGCCAGGGCTTTGATTGGGGGGTGGGAGAACGTTGTTGGGGTTGGGGGTCGAAGTAGACCTACTTCGGGCATTTCTGCGCACATAAGGTTTCCATCTCAAGTAATGAAGCAAAACGCGTACCGAATTTAACCACTTGACGAACATAAAATACTGCAGTGCTTATCATTTGAAACCAGGCAATTTTCACCAAAATATTCTGTTCAAAATAATATTAATTTTGGACATACGGGATACCACCTCCGGGTTTTCATGACTCGCGATATGTCGGCCTAGTCTGCGCACAGCTTTGAAAAGATGTAATGTTTATCCATCGGGCTATAGAAATGAAAATACATTACTTTGGACGGTTTCTGTCAGCAGTTCAGTCGTGTAATTAGGTCAGGTTTATAGCTAGTTTAAAAAAATCCAGCGTAACAATGCCAATAAATGGCACAGGTGCTCGACGCGAGCTTGATGTTAAGAAAAAAAAAATAATCTAAAGGAAAAAAATCATACAGAGTGATAAAAATACCCTAGATTACCCCCATGACCCGTTCTGACATAGGACCCCCTCTATCATAATATATAAGAGAGAAGGTACGGAACTTCAAAATACTTCGCTCCACCCATAACCCTCGATTTCCTTCTGCTATTTCCGTCTTTAAAGGCAGGCGACCATACTGTATGGCTTGTTTTACTTCTGAGATATTTTTCTATCATTGACTTTTTTGCGTTGTACCAAACTGAAGTTACGGGCTCCGAAACGTGCGATTTTCGCGAAGTTTTCCTTTGTGGACACTTCCGTGCTCATCCGAAAACCGGTGACAAGAGCGATATGGACAATGTTTTCAACTCTATGGTGCATCCCTTCTTGAATTACAGAACTGCGGTAGATGCAAAAGTAAGATTTTACTTACCATTAACTCGATTCAACTTTAGGAATCCTGTTCCATGCAAGTGTTATACATTGTCTTCTTCACTGCACAACACATCGTATACATGCATCTCTATTTTCAAAATAGTCGGCACTAACGTCAACGCCGAAATATGATTGGCTCAAAAGGTTATTCTTATTATCATAGGAGCACGGAAGTGTCCACAAAGGAAAACTTGCGAAAATCGCACGTTTCGCAGCCCGTAACTTCAGTTTGGTAAAACGCAGAAAAGTCAATGATGGCTTGATGGATAGAAAAATATCTCAGAAGTAAAACAAGTCATATAGTATGGTCGCCTGCCTTTAAAGACGGAAATAGCAGAAGGAAATCGAGGGTCATGGGTGGAGCGAAGTGGAAATCGAGGGTCATGGGTGGAGCGAAGTATTTGGAAGTTCCGTACCTTCTCTCTTATATATTATGATAGAGAGGGTCCTATGTCAGAACGGGTCATGGGGGTAATCTAAGGTATTTTTGTCACTCTGTATGATTTTTTTTCCTTTAGATTATTATTTTTTTCTTAACATCAAGCTCGCTTCGAGCACCTGTGATAAATGGCAAGAGATATTAATCAGACTAAACCGATCTTGTAAAAAGATTTGTAAAGTTCAATATTTTATCAACAATAAGCTATTATGTGGAAGAGAAACAACAATAAATAGGATGTAATGTGTTTACAACGTCTTGTTTATGGGGGAAAAATTACAAAGAATTTAGAAACAGACTATATGGAGGAGAATATAGGACTAACAGTACTAATTCAGTTCCCATACGAAACCTATACAAAAAGCCATGATATTAAAAATTCAATAGCTTAAAATTTTTGAGTGCTCATGATCAAACCTATATTTATCAGTATAGATGAAACCAGGATGTCAGCTTCTGTGTTGAGGAAAGGATATGAGCCGAAGCATTTTCCAGACCTGCATGTGTTTGAAACATGTGCTTTCGATTCCGCACCAAAGAGTCATTGTGCTAATTTTAGTAATGAGTGTTCCAAACTCAAGACTGTTAAAGAACTTAAAGTCCATCAGTACACAATATCTCTATTTTTTATCACTTACAACTTGGATAAGGTCTCAAAAGATTCTCTTTCCTACAACATAACTTACATTATTAACCAATCCTGGTCAGCCAAACCCATATATACTCTATTTTATGTTAACTCATTCCCAGGCTGTTTCCCATTTTTCCATATCGCTAGTACCGTGTGTCCTTTATTAAGAATCCCATCATATATGTATACATGTCGGCCAATTCTGCGCGTCGTGTAATTCTACACACGTCATTTCTGTAAACATTGAATCACGTGTTATTTTGGGTCAAAATCCCATTTTGTATAAAGAAAGAACGACCGTAGTTTAAGAAAAATGATATTCATAAAGTATAAAAAATCTCCCACATTTCTACTCTAAATGCGTACGAAAATGTGATTTCTAAAGTTCAACATGAAGACCCACTCCATATATATATATATATATATATATATATATATATATATATATATATATATATATATATATATATATATATATATATATATATATATATATATGGAGGGAGAGAGAGAGAGACTCACTCCATATATATATATATGGAGAGAGAGAGAGAGATACACCAGATAGAACGGAAAGTGCTATCCGTGGATGCTATAGGAGAATGCTGATAATAGTAGGCAGAATTAATATTTACTACAAATAATAATATTATACATTTTTAGCACTCTACGGAGATTCGAACCCAGGTCCGCGGATAAACGGCACCCACCAGTTCATATTCCGTCACGACTAAGAACACATCACCAGAAATGATGCAACTGTACGGAACACCAGTGCATTCTTAAGATGATAATTTGTATTATATGATGTGGTGTTTATATGTACTCTATAATTAATCCAATATTTTGATTTCTTTCATTGGAATCCGGAATTACTGTGTTTTCAGATGAGAATTAATTACTAAGTCGTCATGCGAATGTGTCTGCTACACAAGAATGCATATAACATCGACTCAGTTGCATCATTTATGGTGATGTGTGCTTATCATGATGGATCTCCGTAGAGTACGAATTAAAAATTATCTAACCTGTATCATAGTATTATTATAGTGTATAAACACCCACATTTGCGTGTAACTCTTGCCAAACAAGAGGTAGATAGTTCAAAACTGGCGGCGGCATCCATAATTTTTTAACCTATTTTTGTATATTGTGATCTTCAAACTTTCTTTTAGACTCGCTCAGCCCAATATTTATTTTTATTTTTTTTGTATTTTGTTTACTTTCAGTTGAAACTTTCTTTTGAACTCGTGCATCAAATTTTTAATTTTTGCCATTTTCAAAAAAAAAAATTATGACTTCTTTCAGCCAAGCAAGAGGTATAGAGTTCGAAACTCGCACCATCCCAATTTTTTGTACGTTTTTAATTTTTATGTTGAAACTTTTTTCAACACACGCATACCATTTTATTTGCATCTTTTACACTTTTATTTAAAAAAAAACTTTTATGATGAAACTTCCTTTTATGACTCCCGGCTGCCAAACAAGAGGTCGAGAGTTCGAGACTCGAGGCAACCCATTTTGTTATTTTTTATTTTGACTCTTTATTTTTATGCTGAAACTTTCTCTTAAACTCGTGCATCAGAAGTTTTGAAAGTTTCTTTCTTCTTCTTTATTTTTATGTTGAAACTTTAATTCATGATTTCCGTCTGCCAAAGAAGAGGTCGTGAGACAGAAACTCGCGGCATCCCAATGTCTTATTTTTTACTTTTTCATTTTTATCTTGAAACTTGCTTTCAAACTCGCTCATCCCAATTCTTTAACTTCTTTAACTTTATTTATTTACTTGTTAAAACTTTATTTATGACTCCCTTCTTAGGACTGGCAATTAACACACACACACACACACACACACACACACAGAGCAAAAATCAAACATACATGAGTTAATTCTTTCATTTTACCTAATATACAGTTGTGTTATGATACTGCTTCCCGCACTAATATTTGGCGTTTCAAAAAAGTATCTTACATGTTTTAATTCAAATATACTTAACCTCTCATGTACCTTATTAATTAAGTAAATTAATTTGTAGCCTTGAGGTACCACTTCATTAATATGTAAAGCCTTAGTGGTATCTTAGTTTAAGGCTGGATCAAAGGTTGCATTGTTTTTAGAATGTAAAAACATATATAGAAAGTATTCCAGCTCAGATTTTCACTTTTTTTCACGTTCACTCACCAAATTATTGCAGATTATCACAAGTTTGCACGTACACTCACTAATGTAACGAAAATTCTCACACGTTTTCATCTGCACTCAATAACTTTCTTTCTATGCGTTTTACTCACTGACTTTTTAAGAACTTTTTTGAACCATCTTACTGTTGAGAAGAATGGCATCTACAACCTCCACCTTCCGTCCTCCTCCCCAGGGAAATGATGGATATTAAGGACAAATCCGTCACAAATACATCCTGCTACAACCGCATTGAAATGCATCTATCTATCTATCTATCTATCCGTATGTATGTATGTATGTATGTATGTATGTGGGCGTATTTGTAAGAAGGATTTCATAATCATTTGCGTAAAATAATCATCAAATTTTCAGGACTTTCTGTACTTTAGTCTCTATATCAACCAAGTAAATTCCATTGACGTAGATGTAATCTAAGCGTCATTTCTGAACGTCGGAGTTTAGCTTCAGGATATGCTTCTTGCGCTACAAGTTTCGAGACTACGGCATCATGGACTGGTTTGCTTTTGTTTTGCAAGTTGTGTCAGTGCTTTTATGTTCAATGGAAACCCCTTCGGCGGCCCCATCGCGACATAACGCAGATACCATAACTTCATTAAATGCCAAGATGCTAAGATGGTTTGGAATTCAACTTCTTGAAAGTACACGCCATATTAACGAACACAACACTTCATATCGGCTGTTGTCGCAAGATTTAATGCCCTTGTTTGGCAGCGTCTTCTGAATCGGTCACGGAATGAACCAATTGTCCCCAACTTGAACTATCCTTGATGAGATTGCTGCTCTCACTAGTCTATTTATGACGCATATTCGGCGGGCAATGTTTTTAAAATCATTTGAAGTTCCGGCTTCGTGCTCGATTATTTATAATCTTTGATATCTGAAATTCCGATGTAGTGCTTGATGTTACAAATACAAACATATGAAATTAATGTAAAAATATGTGATTCCTTCGTTATACAAATTTGGATTACATTTAGTAGTGAAGTTGTTTTAATCGACGTTATGACAGAAAACAGCCATAAACTAAAATAAATGGTGACTAGCAAAAAAGTATGTTCTTCAACTACAGTCAAATAACAAACCCTTCTGATTGTGTGTGATTGTGGGTGTGGGTGTGGGTGTCTGTGCGCACGTTGGTGCGAAGAATAATTACAAAATTAACAAAGGTTTCATCCTGTGAGTTTGCAGGTACTTGAAGACAGCGATCGCTTGTATGGAGCACTGAATAATAACCCAAATTTCTACGTTTCTCAATGGTAACTGTAACTTTAAAAAGGGACGGGATGGTGTGTTGCTCCTAATTTGCCGTCTTATGAAAACATGTTGGGACTAGGAAGCAACATTTCCGAGCTTGAAGTATAGAAACTCATTGATGATTTTGTTTTCTTTTAAATATTTTTTTTTCTTACTGTAAGGCTCTTAAAGTCAACCGTAGGGAAACAAGTCTGGAGCCGATTCTGAAAACTTAATACTTCATAATTTGATTTCAGCTTTGCTTTTGCGTCAGAGTCAAAACCGCTCCGGTGGCCTAGTGGTTAGAGCGTCCGCCTCGGATGCGGGAGGTCGTGGGTTCGACCCCCCTGCCGAGTCATACCAAAGACTTACATAAATGGTACTAACAGCTCCCTCGCTTGGAGGTCAGCATTAAGAGGTTAGTGTTAGGACTGGTCGGCCTGGTGTCAGGATAATGTGACTGGGTGGGACATCATGCTACATGTCTGCGGCATGATGCCCCAGTGCTAGACATCACTATAAACTGCCACACTGCAGACATTGTAACGATACGACTTAAAAAAAACTGTTAAAGCAATGTTAAAAATCCAAGTCACACATACACAAAACTCTGGCTATGGTATTTCGAATTTATTGTTTTCCACAGTGACACTATGACGGAGTTAGGGTTGAATAATTAAATGATGTAATTCTATGCCATCTCCCACTATTGCATTTGCTTTCCATTTTTATCTTAAGTCATATGGCTGAACGATATTCAAAGCACCACCGCCATAGGATTATACACCACTGTATTGGCTTACCATATAATTATTAAGAGCACACACAGCATACACTATAGTCTGCAGGCTCATTATGAGCTTTTAGATATGAATTCGGTCGTTTGATCTATCGTTTGTCTTTTCATTTCTTTGTCCGTCTAATTGTCTTTCTTGTTATGTCCATATGGTCATTGGGATGGTCCATTTGACCCCTCAGAAGACCGATACCCTCTCCTCAATAGTTATAGCAAACCAGTTTTTGAAAACTGTGATTTAAAATCAAAAGTTTAAAACCGGGCCCATTTTTATCGTAACTATCTATTTTTCATTTAAAGTAAAGTTTTCATTTAAATGTCTAATGAAAAAGTGAAATTAGTAATGTAATAAAACGAGGAGTGTGTAACCATCCCCATAATTCAAGATTTTTCAATGAAGATAATTTACAGTTAATTGGAATAAGATTGCATTGTTTTCTGCAGAAAATAATAAATCGTGCTACTAGCTATTGTCTTCAAAGCACAAAATGGGAAGATGAAATATTGCATACAATCTAATGCATATCTGCTTAATTACTTTGACTTTGACCAAGTAATCATGGAATACATTGACATTGACCTAGTAATGAAATAATACTTTGACTTTGACGAAGTCATAATTTAATAATTTGACCTTGACCAAGTAATAATGGAATACTTTGACCTTGACCAAGTAATAACATAATGCTTTGACCGTGACCAAGTAATTATATAATCCTTTGAGCAGAAAAATTTCATGTTGTATCAAAATATTAAAATGAAACTTATTTCGTTTATTTAGAAAAAAATTATTAATTGATACAAATTTATCGATATATTCAAATATAACAATCACTTATTTCAATTAAATGACAGATTTGACCAAAGCAAAGGAATGGGAAAATATCGACCAATCGTCATCGATCCATTACCAAGTATGTCATATCCTCAGTCCAAAGATTTACATATTAGAGGAGATTCTATTGTTGATTTAGTGTACTCGATATCTTCATTACAAGGTTTTGCCTATTGTTGATTAAGATTACTCCATATGTGCATTACAAGATTTTGCCAATTGTTGATTAAATTAATCCATACTGAACTAAAAGGTTTTGTCTATTGTTGATTTAGATTACTCAATATCTGTACTACAAGGTTGTGCATATTGTTGATTTAGATTACTCCATATCTGTACTACAAGGTTGTGCATATTGTTGATTTAGATTACTCCATATCTGTACTGCAAGGGTGTGCATATTGTTGATTTAGATTACTCAATATCTGTACTACAAGGTTTTGCCTATTGTTGATTTAGATTACTCAATATCTGTACTACAAGGTTGTGCATATTGTTGATTTAGATTACTCAATATCTGTACTACAAGGTTGTGCATATTGTTGATTTAGATTACTCCATATCTGTACTCCAAGGGTGTGCCTATTGTTGATTTAGATTACTCAATATCTGTACTACAAGGTTTTGCCTATTGTTGATTTAGATTACTCAATATCTGTACTACAAGGTTGTGCATATTGTTGATTTAGATTACTCAATATCTGTACTACAAGGTTGTGCATATTGTTGATTTAGATTACTCCATATCTGTACTCCAAGGGTGTGCCTATTGTTGATTTAGATTACTCAATATCTGTACTACAAGGGTGTGCCTATTGTTGATTTAGATTACTCCATATCTCCACTACAATGTTTTGCTATTGTTGATTTAGATTACGCCATATCTTAACAAAAGGTTTTGCCTATTGTTGATTTAGATTACTCCATATCTTCACTGCAAGGTTTTTCATATTGTTGATTTAGATTACTCCATATCTCCACTACAATGTTTTACTATTGTTGATTTAGATTACGCCATATCTTAACAAAAGGTTTTGCCTATTGTTGATTTAGATTACTGCATATCTTCACTGCAAGGTTTTTCATATTGTTGATTATGATTACTCCATATCTTCACTACAAGGTTTTTCAGATTGTTGATTTAGATTACTGCATATCTTCATTGCAAGGTTTTTCATACTGCTGATCTATTTTACTCCACATCTTCACTACAATGTTTTGTCTATTGTTGATTTAGATTACCCCATATCTTCACTACACGGTTTTTCAGATTGTTGATTTAGATTACTGCATATCTTCATTGCAAGGTTTTTCATATTGTTGATCTGTTTTACTCCACATCTTCACTACAATGTTTTGCCTATTGTTGATTTAGATTGCTGCATATCTTCGCTGCAGGGTTTTTCATATTGTTGATTTAGATTACTCCATATCTTCGCTGCAAGGTTTTTCATATTGTTGATTATGATTACTCCATATCTTCACTACAAGGTTTTTCAGATTGTTGATTTAGATTACTGCATATCTTCATTGCAAGGTTTTTCATATTGTTGATCTGTTTTACTCCACATCTTCACTAAAATGTTTTGTCTATTGTTGATTTAGATTACGCCACATCTTCAGGGCAATGTTTTTCGTATTGTTGATTTAGATCACTCCATATCTTCACTGCAATGTTTTTCATATTGTTGATTTTTATTACTCCATATCTTTACTACACGGTTTTGCCTATTGTTGATTTAGATTACTGCATATCTTCATTGCAAGGTTTTTCATATTGTTGGTTTAGATTACGCCACATCTTCAGGACAATGTTTTTCCTAGTGTTGAATTAGATTACTCCATATCTTCACTGCAAGGTTTTATATATTGTTGGTTTAGATTACTCCATATTTGTACTACAAGGTTTTGCCTGTTGTTGATTTAGATCACTCCATATATTAACTACAATGTTTTTCTATTGTTGATTTAGATTACTCCATACCTTCACTACACGGTTTTGCCTGTTGTTGATTTAGATCACTCCATATATTAACTACAAGGTTTTGCCTATTGTTGATTTAGTGTACTCGATATCTTCATTACATGGGTTTGTCTATTGTTGATTTAGATTACTCCATACCTTCACTACAACGTTTTGCCTGTTGTTGATTTAGATCACTCCATATATTAACTACAAGGTTTTGTCTATTGTTGATTTAGATTACTCCATATCTTCGCTACACGGTTTTGCCTATTGTTGATTTAGTGTACTCGATATCTTCATTACAAGGGTTTGTCTATTGTTGATTTAGATTACTCCATACCTTCACTACAACGTTTTGCCTGTTGTTGATTTAGATCACTCCATATATTAACTACAAGGTTTTGTCTATTGTTGATTTAGATTACTCCATATCTTCGCTACACGGTTTTGCCTATTGTTGATTTAGTGTACTCGATATCTTCATTACAAGGGTTTGTCTATTGTTGATTTAGATTACTCCATACCTTCACTACAACGTTTTGCCTGTTGTTGATTTAGATCACTCCATATATTAACTACAAGGTTTTGTCTATTGTTGATTTAGATTACTCCATATCTTCGCTACGTGGTTTTGACTATATGATGAGATTGATATTGTATATGGTTATAAGATAGCACCTCAAGATCAGACATTGACAAAATTGTTATTCATTTCTGACATGTAGTGTTTCTTTTCAAATATTTTTAATTTTATAGGTTTTAGACAAAAGAAAGAAAATTCACTGGTCATATTGCTTAAAATAAACCAATAAAGAATTTGTTATGCAGAACCTGGAATGGAAGTATACCGAACCGGAGTAACTAAAGTAATGTTAGGTACACGCTTTCAAGCGAGTAATTTGATTCTGACAATGAATCATTTTAGTTGTTGTTGTTGTTGTTGTTCTAGGGTTTAAAGCCATTCTTCAGCACAAGATAGGCTATACATGGCGGCCAGTATAACTGGTGGAGGAAGAACCCTGGAAAACCCAGGGAAGAACCACCGACCCACGAGAAGCTACTGGCAGGCTTTCCCACATACCCACGCTAGCCGAGCCTTGGACTCGAACCCACGCAGACAGAGGTGAGATGGCAGTGATCAGGAACGGTGAGCGCTTTAGACCACTCGGCCACTCGGGGCCCCAATCATTTTAGTAAAAACAACAACACAATTTGCTTCAGTCAATTTTCTTACAGATTTTTCTGTTAAAATGGCATACTATCCTGAAAAGCTATACTCATCTCATTGCACAGTAAGTCGTAAAATGTCGCTATGAATTTAAAATCGTTTTTAACAGAGGTACATATTTTATACATGGATTGGTTTATGTAAATAGTAATTTATACAAGTACTTTAAAGTCAGAAAGCAAAACAGAAGAGAACACAAACTAATATAGCATTAAAGTGCAAAATAAATATATAGCTATGTTCGTGAAGATGCAAACAGAATTTGCTACCAAGGCGGATTAATGGCGAGGCTACTAAAACAGGTGCTCCAGGGCAATCTACTTAGCGGAGGCCCTGCAACACGCAGTGAAATGGTTACGAACTTATATGGGGGTTTGGGGGAGGGAGGCGCTTTTCCAAGTTGCTTTTTGGTATCCTATCACCTTAATCCGGTATTACCCATTACAGAGGATAAGTAACATAATTCTTTTGAGTACTAAATATAATATTGACAAATATACAGACCAAGTAATTATATTAGTCTTAGAATACAATCCAATCCTAATTACTTATACATAATTAATTACCTTCTGACCTCTACTGTTGCGCAATGTATAAAAACATCAACAATGCAGTTAAGATCATTTTGAAGTTACGGATATAACGGTTCCACATCTTTCTATATTTGGCCATGAAGAATAACAGCGTGGTAAATATTTTCTCTCCAGTTCTATATAAAATGGACAAACAAGCAAAACATTATATTCATTCTCGACGAATGTTATATTAAACCTCTTACATAGCCGATCTTTCCTTGGAAGTCCCTCATAACGAACCATTTCTATATTAAAGTTTTCGATAATGTCTCTCATTTTTATTGACGTAAAACCCGAAGTAAAGCAGTCGTGTAGTTTAGTAATACACGTCTACCATAAAAATATATCTACCTTGCAGGATCAGAAATCGCATTTCCACTTTTCATATTGGCACCTGAAATGTAATATTATGATAGATACACGTGCACTATACAACATATCTCATTTCGACAGCAACATCAATATAAACTGAATAACGCTAAAAAATAAAACTCGAATCAGAATCACAAATTTGTAGATTGAATACCTCATGATTATGCAAATTTGAATGTCTGTATACATATACAGGCATTGTTATGCAGATCTGAATGTCTATGTGGTCACACTCTCCGTTAGTATGACCGTCAAACCTCAACGTTTGATCAAAGTTTGTTTTATTTAAAATGGCAAAATCTACCGTTTTTATATAGGGGTCATCATCATACGTTGCCCGTTAATGCATCGTGGGGAAAGAAATATCGTTAGAGGTTGAAAAATAAGAAACTAAAGGGTCATGCTCGAAGGGGTCTGAATTTTAGGTGGCCGGTGATGGTAAACGTTTTTGAACCTGGCAATTCTATTATTGCTATCCATGAACTGGTATCAGGAAATGTAAAGATGTTTATCATAGGATATAAATATTGTTATTTCCAAAGGGGCCAAAAGAGTCAACGGTCAAGGTTGCATTGGACAGTTTAATAAAGGATTTGAGGAAAATACGTAAATCATATATCTATGGATAAGCATTGGACGTTCAAACGGATTGTATGTGCTGCTCTTTTGGGAACGAACGATCTAGTCGTCGAAGTTGAAGGTCGTGTGATGGATCGCTTTGCTTTTCAGAGGAAATTGTTACGAGCTGTTTTCAGTGGTTATGTGTTGTGTTATTAGATATGTATTGTATTCATGTTGTTTACATATTAGAGGAGAAATGAAGGTATCTGAAAGGTTAGAGGTTAAAATCAGAGCGGTTGTTTAGTGATGTGTTACTACAGTTGCTTTGACATCGTTGTCTCCAAGATGACAAGTTTGACTTTTACTAGAGAGAGAAAAGGCATTTGTCAACCAACTGTTTCAAAAGAAAATATGATATCTTCTTTAAGAATTTTTTAAAAGCTACATTAAAAATCCAAATTACACACACACACACACACACACACACACACACACACTGCTCGTGTGGCCTAAGTGTTTAGAGCGTCCGCCTCGGATACAGGAGGTCGCGGGTCCGAACTCTGGCCGAGTCATACCAAATACTTACAAAAATGGTACTAACAGCTGCCTTGCTTGGCGCTCAGCATTAAGAGGTTAGTGTTAGGACTGGTCGGCCTGTTGTCAGGATAATGTGACTGGGTGGGACATAATGCTACATGTCTGCGGCATGATGCCCCAGTGCTAGACATCACTATAAACTGCCACACTGCAGACATTGTAGCGATATGACTGAAAGTTTTGTAAAACTACGTTAAAAATCCAAATCACACACAAAATCCGATCTATCTCTGTTTTCTTTCTGCGGATATATTCCCTCAAGAGCCCCGTACTACACAAACAATGGGCACGAGAGAAAACAAATCCTTGACATAGGGGTGGTCACTAGAGTTGATTATTGTCAACTCTTCATTTCGATACAGGAATTCGATAAACAACCTGATTAGAAAGGCACGAAGATCATGTAAGAGTGTCCATGTCACGTACTATAAAGCACGCAGTTAGCGTTCTCTTTCACACATTGCAAAGTAAAGCGAGTGCTATTAAATAAACACGTGCTTCAGGAACGAAGTAGTTTTCGAATTCTGAAGACACCACCACCATTAGCAGACGACATTGTACAAGGTACAACATGTTTCTCGCATCGTTTTCCATAGCTGTAATTGCCGTCTTTGCTGGATGCAATGGCGAAGGACTTCGAATTTGCGAAAATGAGAAAAACTTGAGTTGGAAACGGGACCCCCATGACTGCGACGTTTTCTACATGTGTTTGGCGGGAGTGGCTATAAAACACAAGTGTCCCGTCGGCTACGTGGTGGGAGAATCCCGTAATGGCTGCATACCCAGGGGTTCACAATCCGACGCATGTAAGTATTTAAATTGTATTATCTTAAAAAGTACGTCGTTGTATCAATAATGCGGAAAACCTCAGTTTGCGAGAGAGAGAGAGAGAGAGAGAGAGAGAGAGAGAGAGAGAGAGAGATGATGATGATGATGCCTGGAAAAGACATTCATTTTGTGCTGGAAATTCACTTTTATTCACTGATAAACAATTTTGATGGCATATCCGGTTCATTCAGACTATTTAATTTGAAGATCCAACAGACAGTATTCATCTGTGAAGAGAATTAAAAACGCAGAGACAGGACCGCGAATGAAAGTAATGACAATAATGTTGTCATTCTTGCTGATTTCTTTTTGAAAAATATTGACACCAATGAAAATAAAAGAATCGACAGTACATGTTTGCATTCCCTTTTCTTGGAACGAAACGAAGATTTCATCTTTTCTTTACTTATTTGCAAACATATTTAACTTCTCAGTTTAGAAGATTAAAATTTCAAGTAACTAATAATATCTGTAATGTATGTCCACGTATATTACACAAACAGACTTCTCATTGAGAGAGAGAGAGAGAGAGAGAGGAGTTTTATTCATCTAGATGCACAGTAAACGCGGTATTTCTTTTGCGCCTAAGGTTCTGGGTCCATAGACGTCATCAAGTCCCTTCGTGCCTTGGATTTGGACACATGTAAAATTGGTGCCAAAACTCCGGATACAAAGAACTGTGCAAAGTATTACGAATGTACTATGACAGTGGGTTCACAGCCGACTCTGCAAGCCAAAGAGTGCCTGTATCCGCTTCTCTTTGACAAAGATTCCGAAAAATGTGTCCATTACAGTGATATCACGTGTGGTGACCGAACAGCTCCGAGAAGTCCTTGTAAGTACCAATTATGCTACATAGCAACACGCTTCAATTATCGAACGCACTTTCGACCGAAACGTTTTTGTCATTTATTTACCTATTATTGAATTCCCAAACGATTTTTCTCCAAAAAAGACAACAAAATACCTAAAGGAAATGAAAAGTGGAATAAAACATACTACGTAGATTTTCAATGCTGGGACTGATTTTTAAAGTGAAGCTTTAATACAACTCTAATGGAAATAGGAACAACACCATTTATTGCTTCTTCTCTACCCATGTTAGTTGACGTATCTATTTTAGAATTCAATATTCTCTTCAAAAGCACAGTGTTACTGTAAGACTTGAGATTAATGATACATGGTAGATAGTGCTAATTATATTGTTTGTTTCGCTTTGCATTTATTAATGGAAATTAAATTATTTTATGTATCAAATGTACGCTTATGCTAGCAATGTCCACCATCTTATAAGATTTAACGGCCTCATTTTAAGTTGTACATTAAATAATATAAAACTCTTATTGGTTATAGAAACAACTACATCAGCTATGAAGTAGTAAATGTTGTTTGATAAGTTTACACCAGGCTTGTATGACTCTTTTCCTTTAGTCAACAATCTTTCTTTTTTTGTTTAACTTTTCTGCTTTGGCTTTTTAAAACGCATGTTTTCCAACTTCAGCTCTATGTTGATCTTTTATGTTTTGTGAAGTTATCTTACCGGTTTTACTGACACCACCGTCCATTCATTTTGCAAAGAACTTAAAGGTTTCCTAAAGAGTTATGAAAGTTATTTTATATTTCCTTGCTCTATTAGTTTAGAATCCTTTTAATCGTCTTCATTTTTTCGTTCGCCTCCTCAGTTTATTTTAACCAAGTCGCAGTCTTCTTTCAGAGTTATTTAAATTTGTTTCAAATTACTCAATTCAGGTTTCTGGAAAATAAGATACCATGATATAGTCAATTAACGTTTTTGTCAGCTTAATTATGTATGTAATATTATTCATAGTTACAGACTTTCTAACGGAACGACGTCCAGGTTTTCATCTTCCGTTTTATATTTCACGCCCTTAAATATCGTCAAACGAGGAATGGTTACTGAAATTGGTAAATCGAGCCTAAAAGATTAAAGCCTACAGGTGTATCCAGTTAAGTTTGTTTTTAGCAGAGGCGTAGCTGGGGGGGGGGGGGGCAGGGGGGTACATATGTCCCCGGGCGCCAAGGTACAGGGGCGCCAAAATGAGGCTTACAACGTTACATTATAATAAGTAAACAATGGTAATATTCAAAAATGTGATTAAACGGGGAGGGGGCTGGGGCGCGAATTTTATAGTTCGTCCCCGGGCGCAAAATATCATAGCTACGCCTCTGGTTTTTAGTCAGCCTTCTTTCAGCTATTCCTGCAATTCATTTAAATAATCATTATTTAAAAACAAATTACTTATGAAAAATAGTTTTCTTTGTATTACTACATCTGATCAAAATTTGCTATTTTCGGTGGTTTTGCATTTACAAAATTTGCTTTTATTAACTTGTTTTGAATTCATTTTATCACTCCTTGACAAATAAGTTGTTATCGGCTACTGCCTAGCATGTAACACTTACTAATTTATAATTATTGTCTGTATTCTTCTGGTATTTCTTAATTTATAGCGCTGACATCGATATCTTGTTCGGATTCAACAAAACCCAATTTTAAAAAGAATTGTTTCATATCAATTTTAATTAAAAAAATGTCAGAGGGTGGTTCGTGTCAATGTCTTGAAAACTGGAACTTATGAAAAAGATAATTTTGATGACGAAAGTCTTACTATAATTACACTTAATCTAAGACATTTTAAGCCGATAAAAACATCTCAACAGTAACTTCTTGATACGTACAAAACATATACAAAACTTTAAACAAAGCAAAGATGATGATCGTTTATATTAATTGTATTATTCATGAAAGTAAAGAGAACAAAACAAATCCATTATATTACGAACAAATGGGTAAACTTGATATTTATTTTTCTCTTCAGGGCAAACGAAGTATAATATAAATACGAAAAGGCTGAAGTAATTGTTTTCAATGAGATTTTATAGTTGGGAAAAGGACATGCAATATCTGAAGAGATTGAAAAACTATTACTGCAACCATTAGAGCCTAGATTAAAAATTTTCAATATTATAACCGGTAATAGTTGATATTGCTGTAACAATTTTATCAGACGTTTTTGAATTATATAATGCAAATACGTGGCACTTTCAGTATGGATTAAAAAGATTTTAAGAACACAATGAACAATACGAAAATATGTAGACAGATCTTTTACTATATATCCTTCTGGTTAAAAAGCAGTGAATTCATAGGTCATACGAGTGCTACACATATTGTAAACTAACGAATAGTATAAATGAAAACATATATGACACGTTAATAGCAAATAATGATATTACTAAAGGAAACAATACTACAATAAAAGTTAAATTAAACGATATGCTAACAGTCTTATGAAAGTAAAAGAGCCATAACACGTGCTCATTTACTATATGGTTGAGAATGACTTTATAGAAAATATTAATAACAAGAAAAGCTACCCTTGGGTGAAATGTATAAAGGATTATTCAGAACAAAAAAGTTTAACAATTGCTATTATTTTGTTAGTTGTTGGTACGATAGCGGCAACTCTTGGTCTATTCCCTGAAAAGTTTGGTAATAAGAATACCAATTGGAGGAGGGGTAGTTGGTAGGGATGGTGCTGGTGGTAGTGTTAGCATTGGTAATGTTAAGACTCTGAGTCTTTAAACTGTGTAGCAGAAAGAAGCAAAACCAGCACGTTTGTAATATCAACAACTAATTTATTACATAGAATTCAAAGTGAAAATTTAAAAGACACTTACAGCATTGTGAATTAAATACTAGCTAATCCTAAATGTCCTATTACAAGTCCAAAAGTATTGAAGGTTTCTAATGATTTCCAAAGGTACTGGATTTGCTGATGTACCAATAGTATTGAATGTGCTTATGTACCATTGGTCTTAAATATTTTGATGTACCAAGTCTTGCATGTGTTGATATACCACCATGATACAATCCGGTATGTCTTTGAATACGTTCTCAATCATCCCAGAATAATGTTTTAGTCCCAAAATAATTGAGCACGTTGTAATTCCAATGAATACTTTAAACAAATAAATCTTCTCCAATTACTTCTGAACACAACAATGAGCATTGATTCCTAAAGATTGGTATGAAACAGAAATGAACCATTGTTTGCCACGTCTTTTACATACTATTTTCACTTGACTTAAGACACAATAGAATGCTCTGCCCTAGATGTGAGTAATTTCTAATAGAAAATTTCATAAAATGTAAAACAAGTTCGCATCTAGAACATTCGCAGTTCGTAAATAAGGCTAGACCCTGAGCTCAAATTTTAGTGAATATCTTATTTACAACTTTCATCATGACAAAAAATAAGGTAATACCACAACCCTCAATCACATACAAAAAATAAAGACACATTATTGGTATACATGACAATACATTTTCAAAAATTATTTTTTGTAACATCGACAATAAACTAAGATGTTAAAAAACTAATTATTTTATTTAAAAACCAGAAACTATATGCATAATTATAAATGTTATTTTTATTTGATTCATGATCTATATCTTTTATATCAGTATGTTTATTAGTTGTATTTATGGACACAAGGGTATATTTTAGTTTGTATTTCGTTGTTCTGCTTCCGAGTCCTGACGCCGTAATTGTAGGCCAGTATACAAGAGCTTTGTCAACCTTATTCTCTCTTCGTTTATTGCAGCGGTTACTCCTTAATGTATTTTCTGACGAATTGCTCAAGATTTTGTCTGCTGCTGGCCTTATATTCATGGCCACGCTGCTATTTACATTAGGATTGATTCCTTGCCCAAATGAATCTAAAAATGTTATCACGACCTACTATGCTTCCGTTTCTACAATCATTTCACTGGGTAGAAGAAAGATACCATCATGACAAAATACATAGTGCGGTCGAACATTTTACTCTAAAATATACAGCTTAGATAGCGTTGCTTAGATCCTTTCAACCGAGTCCTAACCTTTCTCATCTAAAATGAATTTTCCAGTAACGTTTGAGCGTGTCTTGACCAGTATAAATAGGTTGTTTTAAGTTTTACCTAAGTACCTATATGTAGCACCGAATGGTCTGATTTTGACGCGTTATCCCTTCATTTGCTAGTCCGTTGCTATCTTAAATATATAAATCCCATCCTTTCACCGGATTGCACAGTTTTATTTTATTCTTCCGCTGGAATGTTTTCTCCAGTATTGAACTGCTTCAGCTCCCTACTAGTGGTTTTATGTATAAAATCTCGACATAGTGTAGGTTCTCAAAAGCTTAAATGTGCAACATTATGCCATGTACAGATCCATTATCAGTAAGATTCTCTTTTGTTCTATTAACAATCTCCAATCATTACGTCCAGGAAAATTAAAGCTATTACAGATTACGTTAAATTATTTAGATCTATAGTACTGCTTTGTCGTGTTAAATGCTTAATCCACTGGTAATGTGACTGACCGTTCAAACAGACGTTTACGTATCTGGAAGTATATAACTTTACATCAATGTACTAATTCGGGTATAATTTTATCTGATAAACCGAAAAAGATATTCGCAGCCTCATATTGCCATCCTTACTGCCGAATTTAATTGATTTTACCAAAATTTCATACCAAACTGGGGACCATATCTATTCATTAAATCTCAATTATGCAATTTTAATATGTACTTAATTAAAATGCATGGTGGCATGTATGTTATAAATAGTCATTTTCTTGTTATCATTTACCATTATTAAGTTGTATCGAAAAAGTTAAATTATTTCACGCGTTAAACTGGTATGCGGAAGTAGGTTACTGTGTTCTGCTTATTATTTTCTTTTTACTCAGATATGTTAACATTTTCTTACTACGGTGATATAAGTTCAAATCCCGTGGTATTAGGGTGGTAACCTACTACAACATAGTGCCTGTAAAACAATCGCCTGTATAACCAACAATGGCAGCTTAGAGCTTCCCTTGTGTTCTTCTTTCAACAAAAATATTCCTTAAGGATTATTAGATAATAAATTCATTGCATGCTAGTTTTCGTTGGTTTACGGAATGTCACGGGACGTCTTTACCCCTCCCCCCCCCCCCAGCCATTTAGCCTGAAAGGTTTAGATTTTACCTTGAATTCAGTATAACAGGAAAAAGATATAAGGTTTTATTCCATGCTAAACCAACCGCAGATTTTAATTACTTTCATCTTCTGTTAATGAGAATTCGTATCGGTTCAGTTTTAGTTGGAAATAAAAAATTAATTGCACTCACAGCAGCAGGGAGGGTGTACAGACCAGGTGGCTCAGATAAATTTAAGCCTCCCACCAAACATTTCTCCGTAGAAGCCTCAGAAAGCAGAAATAACGCCTCCTGCGCAAATTAATCCGCAAAATTTCCCCCCAAGATGCATTTTCAGACATAAAAAAAAGGCAGCTTTTTTGGGGGGGGGGTATTGTAAAATTTGTTTGTGCCATAATGAATTATGGTGGGTTGCGGATACTAATTTTATTTCACATTAAAACAATATCATTGAAAATAAGATGAGTAAAAAAACTAGCACAGTTGGAGAGCCTCATTCGGCTAGATTAGTGCGAGAAGAATTAGCGGCAGTAAGGAAACTTATTCCGACAAAACGATTATTTAAGAAAAAAGTTCGTGAGTACGATGATGAGCAACATCATATTGGTGAAGTATCGTCAAAGTGGTTGAGTCCAGTCACCGGAGTTATCGAACAAGTAGCATACGGCAAACAAAAGAAAGATAAGGAACTTAGAGATCTTGGGCTTATTCCTATGACAAGAGATATCGAGCAACACACTCGAGTTGTTCCTGGTCAACTTGATCAAATTCATCAAGAACAAACTCAAGTACGTCAAGCACAAGCACAAGCACAAGTGCGAGCACAAACACAAAAGTTACAAGGACAATTGCAGCAAGCACGAACAAAAGCACAGGTGAGAGCGCAAACACAAGCGTTGCAAGATCAGTTACAGCAAGCACAAGCACAAGCACAGAAACAAGAAGAAGAACAAGAAGAAAGATTAAGGATCC
This sequence comes from Sinohyriopsis cumingii, assembly GCA_028554795.2. NCBI lineage: Eukaryota > Metazoa > Mollusca > Bivalvia > Unionida > Unionidae > Sinohyriopsis > Sinohyriopsis cumingii. The sequence continues at coordinate 61,215,688 of CM068839.1, read as the reverse complement.
CAGGCTCCAGTAAATTTACCGATGATACTATCGCAGAAATAAAATCAATGAAACCGAATGAGGTTGTGAAATTTACTGCAGAAAATTATATGAAAGATAAACGAAAAAAATTTATGAAACCTAATACCGCCGAAAATGTATCATTTGCGCAATGGACCAAGTGGATATACTATATCTACAATGATGTCACAACGGTTAAAAACGATCTAGAATATCCTAATTTTTTATCTGCTGTGAACAATTATGGAATATTGCATCAACCTGAATCATTATCGCTACCTTCATCTAGCAAAATTGAAACTAAACCAAAGAAATTTGAACCAGAGGATTTTCCAAAAATCGGACAAAAATTATCAATGCCATTACAAGTCTTTACCGACGATGCTCTTGAACAATTTAGGGACGAAGATAAATTAATTCAAATAGCTAGATTCGGTTTTATGGAACCAGAAAAATATTTGAATCCACAACATCAGCTTTCAAGACCGACAAGAAGCCAGTGGATTCCTACTGTGTATTTTGCTTCTGTGGGTAAACCTACAAACACAAAAGATCCTGGGTATGTAAATTTTTTAGCAAAAATAAATCTATTAGATTTAGAAGAAAAAATATTATCTGAGAAACCAATAACAGGAAAAGGATATTCAGTTTGCCCCGACAGTGTTGTTAACGACGTATCTCGCCTCGAAGTATTAATCGGAGGAAAGCGAGCCGGAAATAACTCTCACGAAATAATCAACGAAGCATCAGATATTTGTCAGCGATTATTCCGTGGTGGCGTGATTGATTCTCATGTTTATAAAGAACTTGTTGATGAGCTTATCGATTAAAACAACATAATTGAAATAATATGATTATTCACAAACATCAACGCAGACCCAATCAGGTCCGCGTAGTTAATTCTCGATTACCAGTATATAAATACGTTCACGGCAATGGACTCGGTGATATCATTGGAAGTCTTGTCACGCGAGTAGCACCTAAAATTGGTCCAGTGATCAAACAACTAGGATTAAAAGCAATAGGAAAGATTGGCGAGACCGCTGTTTCTGGTATTAGTAATTTAGCTAGTAAAGGCTTTAATGCTGTCAAAAGTAAAATATTAAATTTAATACGTAAAAAAAGACCAGTCAGATTACCTATCACTAGAGAGATGCCGCCCGAAATTAGCAAAACCATAAATGAAGCAGCAAATAAGAAAATAAATGATCTGGCGCAGGAAGTTGCTAAGACGAATATAGCACATGAAATTGCAAACACAAATCTGGCGCATGAAATTGCAAACACAAATCTAGCTCATGAGATTGCAAATACAAATCTTGGAAATACAAGTTTCATTTCAGGAGATGGTCTTCGTTTTAGACGATATCATTAGTAATAATGTTTTCACAAGTGTCAAATGAAGTGTTTGACATGGACGAGCCTGTGGGTAGAGACACATCCGTGCGAGATTTTCAGTATTTCTCGTACGAGGTAGTTGAACCAAATACACCTAACCGCAAGGAAATTCAAGTTCACGATACAACAAGATATTTTCTTCCGTCTGAGGCGTATATCGAGGTTGTTGGGATACTTAATAAAACCGATAATACCAACTACGATGCAAATTTTAACGTTGGATTTGTCAATAACGGTATCATGGCATTATTCAAGAGTGCCACTTACATGATTGATGGAAGAGAGATTGAATCAATCACTGACAATGTTGATGTAGCAACAACGATTATAGGCCTAGCAAGATACTCGGATGATTTCACCAGATCGGCTGGTCCTAGTATGATGTTTGCTAAGGATAATTCTAATGCGCCGATATTCAAACCGTTTGTTGTTAGACGACCGAATAATAACGCCGGCAATGCTGTTGCTGATGTTGAAAATATGATAATTAATCAAACTGCAGATTATAATCTTGGATTTGCTACGCGAAAGAAAATGTTAGTTGGAGCCGAGAATAATTTCTCTTGTGCAATTCCATTATCTCACATTTTTGGATTTTGCCGGCATTTCAGGAAAGTTATTTATGGAGCAAAGCATACAATTTCCTTTATTCGAGATGCCGCGGGTAATGATAGAGCCATTTGGCGAGAGGCGGGTGATGCTGGTAAGGTAACATTAAATAAAATTACTTTGTGGATGCCAGCAGTAACACCATCAATTCGCGAAGAAGAAAAATTATTATCATTCATGAATCAAGGAGGAAAATCCATTATGTCCTGGTTAACAACAACAACCGACTCCTCCGATGTTAATATGAACGGAATATACACTTGGCGAATTGCGTCACAGCAAGGTGTTTCAGCGCCCAGGCATATATTCATTGTTCTTCAAGCCGCAGACAGATACGATCAAACTCACAGTCACATGATATTTGATCAATTTGGGGCAACAAACGTATCATTAAGAATAAACGGTCAACAAGAACCATCCGAAGAAATAGCTATTAATTTTGCTCAATATTCTACGGCACGCGCGTATCATCGATTATTAAGTTTTATGGGTCGCGATCAAAATATTGATACCGGATTGCAAATATCACAATTGGATTTTAATACTCTCTATCCCATCTATTATTTTTCCCTGGAACATCTTGATTTGGTAAAGCAGTCGGTTGTCGATATTCATTTCAAAGCCAGAATTAACACTGGAGGACCGGCAAGAGCCATCGCGGTTATTCTTAGTGATAGAACAATGATCCTAGAAGGCATCAGTGGTAGAATGAGAGTCATCGACGCGCCCGTAGAAAATATGTGATAAATTCTAAATTTAGATAAAGTGATTATTAATATGCCATACGAACACGTCAGCGTAACACTGACCCCGGGTCAGATAAAAAAACTTCAAGCAGCAACAACAGCGCGAAGAGGTTTAAAATTAATCTTGAAAAATAATCAGATTCACGGTGGACCTAACAAACTATCACTGACACGAGGTCAACACGGACGATTTACCAAAGCCAGATCAATGAATTCTGGTGTTCATGTAACTCTCTCCATTGGCGCAGTGAAAGACATGGTCAAGGTAGGTGGCTTCCTTCCTTTCCTATTGCCTTTATTAGCTCCGTTGATAACGGGCGCGTTATCAGCAACGGCTGGATTCGGAGTTAAAAAATTATTGGATAAAGTTACCGGAGGAAGATACGGCAAAAAAAAATACCATCGCGGATCCGGCCTGAGACTAGGACGACCTCCAATGTACGGATCCGGCCTAAGATCATCACGCCATCATCGAATTTAGATTTAATCAATGAAGCAAAGAAAAAGAAAATAAGATTTTTCAGAGGAGTATTCATGCGAGATCAATTACCGGACAAACCAAACTCTACTGAGACAGGAATAATTAACCTCGATAAAAATTCCGGCCCTGGCACTCACTGGGTTGCGTACGCGATTAATCCTCGCGAAATCATTTACTTTGATTCGTATGGACTAGCACCACCAAACGAATTTTTCAAATATATTTCCTCGCTGAAACTTCCAGTTTGGTATTCAACACTTCCAACGCAAACATCAACCGATCCACCAATATGCGGTCCAGAATCAATTAACGTTCTTGATGCAATTTCAAAATCATCCCGCCCTTATCACAAAATTTTATTTGAATATACCGTAGATAAATATCATGGTTGACATTTATGGTAGATCTCTCTTTAGAAAGAAAGAAGAAACAGATGAAGAAAAAAAAATCGATACATCAAATTTTGCAACCAAGAAAGACATTAACAATCTTCTATCGTTGGCAGAGATAAATCCTGGTGAAATTGCTGTTTTTCAAAATACCGAAGGTCGATTACAAACTAGCAATGTCAAAGTAACTGATATGATTAGCCGAGATGAATATAACGAACGCATCAAGCAATTTACTCAGTTATCAGATTCAGTAACAAAATCTATCACTGACGTTACTAATATTATCACAAGTTTACCATCAAAGGCAAATATCGCAGATGTAGAAAAATCTGATAAAGAACTATCAGCGACATTATTGTTAAAGTTGGATAAGGCAGTCTACAATGAAGATCAGGAAAAACTTACAAAGCAACTAACTAAACTAACTAACGATCTTAAAAAACTCGATGAAACCTTAAAACAACTTAGCAAGAAAGTTGATGATAATATAAAGAAAACAACTGATACTTCATTCGTCGCAGATCAATTAACAAAGAAAAAAGTTGATCAGGAATTGCACGATGACCTCATTGATAAAGTAGGAAAGATCAACGAAGATATTACTAATATTATCGCTGACGTTTCTGAAATAAAAACCACAATGGATAAGAAAGGCGATAAAGTGTTATACGACGATCTTAGCAAGACAACAAAGAAAATTAGCGATGATATTGCAAAAATCAATAAGCACATCGAATCGTTACGTGGAAGTGATGATTACGATGATCTTGTTGAAAAAACAAAATCCATCAACGATGATATTGCCAAGATAAACAAAGATATCGAAGCGGTGCGTTCACTAACATTCCAAAAAGCTGATAAAACATCACACGACGATCTTAGTGATAAAACAAAGAAAATTAGTGCTGATATTGAAACGATGCGTGTGTTAATGAATCAGAAAGACGAGAAAACAAAATCTATCAATGATGATATTGATCAAATCAGCAAAGATATTGAAACAGTCCGTGGATTAGTACACCAAAAAATTGATAAAACATCACACGATGATCTTGGTGAAAAACTAACAAGAACAACCAGGGACGTTACTAACATTCTTGCCGATGTTACAAAGATAAATACTGCAATAAGTGAAAAAGTTGATAAATCATCACACGACGAGAAAACAAAATCCATTAATGATAATATCAATCAAATCAACAAGGACATTGAAACGGTTCGTGGATTAACTCATCAAAAAGTCGATAAATCATCACACGATTATCTTAGTGAAAAACTAACAAAAACAACCATGGACGTTACTGGTATTCTCGCAGATATTAACACAGTACGTGAACAGAAAATCGATAAATCATTATATGATGAGAAAACAAAATCCATCAGTGATGATATTACTAAAGTTAGTAAGGACATTGAAGCAGTTCGTGGATTAACGCAGCAGAAAGTCGATAAATTATTATATGATGAGAAAACAAAATCCATCAGTGATGATATTATTAAAGTTAGTAAGGACATTGAAGCAGTTCGTGGATTAACACAACAGAAAGTCGATAAATCATCACACAATGATCTTGGTGAAAAACTAACAAGAACAACCAGGGATGTTACTAACATTCTTGCTGATATTAACGCAGTTCGTGGATTAGCAAATCAAAAAGTTGATAAATCATTGCACGACGAGAAAACAAAGAAGATTGATGAGGATATTAACGCAGTTCGTGGATTAGCAAATCAAAAAGTTGATAAATCATTGCACGACGAGAAAACAAAGAAGATTGATGAGGACATTGAAGTAGTTCGTGGATTAGCAAATCAAAAAGTTGATAAATCATTACACGACGAAAAAACAAAGAAGATTGATGAGGATATTACTAAGATTAGTAAGGACATTGAAGTAGTTCGTGGATTAGCAAATCAAAAAGTTGATAAATCATTACACGACGAAAAAACAAAGAAGATTGATGAGGATATTAACGCAGTTCGTGTATTAGCAAATCAAAAAGTTGATAAATCATTACACGACGAAAAAACAAAGAAAATCAGTGATGATATTACTAAAGTTAGTAAGGACATTGAATCAGTTCGTGGATTAACACAACAGAAAGTCGATAAATCAGCACACAATGATCTTGGTGAAAAACTAACAAGAACAACCAGGGATGTTACTAACATTCTCGCCGATATTAACGCAGTTCGTGGATTAGCGATTCAAAAAATTGATAAATCATTGCACGACGAGAAAATAAAATCCATCAATGATGATATTGAAGCGGTACGTGAATTAGCAAATCAAAAAGTCGATAAATCAGCACACGACGAGAAAACAAAGAAAATAAACGAAGATATTACTAAGATTAGCAGCGACGTTGAAACGGTTCGTGGATTAGCAAATCAAAAAGTCGATAAATCAGCACACGACGATCTTGGTGAAAAACTAACAAGAACAACCAGGGACGTTAATAACATTCTCGCCGATGTTACAAATATAAATACCGCAATGCTTCAGAAAGTTGATAAATCATCACACGACGAGAAAACAAAGAAAATCGATGAGGATATTAACGCAGTTCGTGAGCAGAAAGTCGATAAATCATCACACGATGACCTCCACAAGAAAATCATTGAAGATAATACTAAGATCATTGAAGATATCAACGCAGTACGCCAAATCGCAATTAAGAAAGTTGATAAAACAATACACGATAACCTCCAAAAGAAACAAAAGAAAATCAACGATGATATTCTCGCAGATGTTACCAAGATAAATACCGCAATGGGTGAAAAAGTCGATAAAACATCACACGATGATCTCAGCGAGAAAACACAAGAAATCAACACAAAAATTGAAAAATTGTCCCGTATTGTCATCCCACCGGATGTGGAAAATGTAGAAAAACTTGGTTGTTATATATCATTTGTGGTACAAGCGATAAACAAGATATGGAGACCCGAATCAAATATTACGAGTTGGATTGCACCAATTACTGGCGTATATCGAGTATATTTCATATCCAAAATAAAATTCACGGTAACAACTGAATTTCACAAAATTAATACATTTCATGAGTATTATCCTGGAATTTTTATTATTTCCATGGAGGAAAATACTCGGGAGGTATTTACATTAGAACCACCAGATAGAACCATCACAGGAGAAATCAAATATCTTGCAATTTATGAGTTTTTATCCGGATGGGATAATATTCCGTACAAAACTAAATAATATAGTAATTATTATTGTAGATTAAATAAATGACAGCATCAGATTATCGATATAATCTTGCGCGATCATGGCAAGATTCGCTAAAAAAACAAATAGACGAATATCAAATAAAAATAAAGAAATACCAGCGCAGATTAGTTATTATTGATGTTGTTGTTTATACCGCATCAGCTATAATCGCCGGTGCGGGTATTGTTTTATCCGTAGTAACAACAATCGCGCCGATCGTAGCAACAATAATAATTTCATCAACAACAACGATAGCTGGCGTTCTCAATATTATTGCAAGAAAAATATCTTCATGCACCAGCGAGAAACTATTATCGTACAAAAATAAACTAACTAAAATTAACGACGCATATTCGAAGTTATCATCGCTGATTTCCGAAAGTCTCAACGATGGAGTTATATCCGATATAGAATTTTATTCGATGATCAGCATCTACTCTGAGATTGAACAAATGAATAATAATAATGTCCGAGTTAGTCCAGATAGTGACAAACACAACACCGCCGACAACAACGTTAATATCACTAAGCTCAACTAATCCAGAATTTAGTATTAATTTTCCAACTCCAATTGGTGCAAAGGAAATGGCATTGATACAGTTACGAGTTTATAATAGCTGGCCTAATATCAGATCAAAATCATTCGGTAAATTATTATCAAACAATTCACTTGTTGTTGCTGATAAGAAACACGCCGATGGAACTCCTAGTTGGTTTGTCGTTAGTATACCAACCGGCAGCTATGAGATTGAACAGATAAATAGCGAGTTCAACACTAGAATATCGAATATTACTGGCGATGCTCATCCAGGAATAAAGATATCAGCACATGAACCAACGTTATCATCAATCATTGAAGTATCGTCGCCGTATATGGTAGATATTTACCGTTCATCTATTAGGACAGTATTAGGCTGGCCTGATATTCCGCCTGGTAGAATAACAACACCAGAACCAAAGAAATCCGACTTTATCAGCAATGAAAAAAACTTCCACGGACTTGACTTGGACTATATTGATCAGTATGAACAAACTAAGGCGAGTCTTGATTTTTCATCAGGATCAGTTTATATGCTAGATTTGTTCGAGGATAGCATTACAATATTATTTGTTAAAATTATCAACGAATACGAAATACAAAAGAAACTGTTAGAACATTATTTCCAAGATTGCGTATTTAACGTACAAGCTTCATGTAACGAAATTATAATTACAACAGAGCGGATAAATAAATTAGCTGCTGATATGGAACTTATTAACGAACTAGCAACGGGCTATATACAAAACAGCGCCGTCTTTGGTATGGGTTTTATTATTAACGCGTTTATGCAACGACATAATCTAACCGAGAGGACGTTGCCAAATTATAAATTTCCCGGCTACAATGTTGATGAGATGAGAAAATTTGTCGCTGATACAGTCGATAGGTTATTTCCTAAATTACACGACGCGTGGGTTAAGAAGAAAACACAAGCAGAATCAATCTTGATGCATGATAATGATGGAATTGGACAAGGGAGACATATATCACCTGGGATAGTTAATATAACCGAAGTTATTGCTGTTTATCTTCATGCTGATGTTGTGGAAGGTAGCTACAATGTTGATCCTGCAATATCAAAAGCGGAGCAGGGATTTATATTATACACATTCTCTCCTAATGTCTCTCCTGGTTACTTGATAATAAAGGAGCCAGTTAATCCGTTTTACCTACGCTGTCATAATCGATTATTATCAAGAATAAATTTCAAACTAACAAATCAAGATGGAAATTTACTTGATATTCGCAGAGAAACGTTAAGTATAAGTTTGTTGGTGAGATCGTAAATCTGTATCCCAGGGAAAAACAAACGAAAAAAATAAATAAAATCCAGGGAAATTTTCACAAAATAAAAAAAAAGATATTTTTTCTGAATTTTATTTATTTTTTTAATTTTGGCGGGGGTATTTACCCTTCAAATCGAGTAATTTATATAATTTCGTGAATCCGCTGGGGTAAATACCCCTCAAATCGAGTAATTTATATAATTTCGTGAATCCGCTGGGGTATTTACCCCTTAAAATTAATAAATTTGTGTAATTTCAGTAAATAAATTATTTTGGTAAATAATAAAAAAAAATTAATAAAAATCAGAAAAATTAAGAAAGTTTCGTAATTTTATGTTTTTTGTTGAGTATTTACCCCTCAAATCGAGTAATTTATATAATTTCGTGAATCCGCTGGGGTATTTACCCCTCAAATCGAAGTAATTTATATAATTTCGTGAATCCGTTAGGTAAATACCCCCGCCAAAATTAAAAAAATAAATAAAATCCAGGGAAATTTAAATCTTTTTTTTTATTTTGTAAAATTTCAAAGATTGGAAAATTCTCTTGTTTTTTCATCAACAAGTTTTTTCAGTTGTCTGACACGAGAACTTGTGATTTTCCTTGATTCATATGCGTCGGATAAAATTAATCTAGCTTTTTCTACTAGCGTTGATAATTTAACAAAATCCTCGATGTGATCATCACTGACCGTTGCAAGTGATTGATACATCGCGATTTGGATCTTCTTTATTAATTTATATTCTGACGGCAGGGTATATTTATATTCGAGTCTCCCTAGAATAATTGTTTCGAATTCTGATCTGATTTTATTCACATCAAGGTCCGATGGGAGATCTATTTTTCTTTTCAAACTATTAATCTCTCCCATAATATCGTTTATTATTTCTTCGTCCATTATACTAATTTTGTAGTATTTAATTATTCTTCATCATCATCAAATATTATTGGAACATAGAAGAATCTGATCCACTCACCGAGATTGTAGGAAAATGTTCTGTGGTTTATTCCCTCCGCTACTCGCCATATCGATACTGGAGTAATTTCATAAAATTTCGCAGCAGCATATATCGACTCAAATGCAATTTCTTCATTTGTTTCTTGATTTACCGACTTAACTGACTTGGCATCTTTCGGATGTTTTCCAGTGTTACCCGAGGAACAATTTTCACTCTGAGTCACAGTTCGAAGATTAGTTAATTCATTATTAAGTTTATTTCCATCGATATGATCTATAACCAAATTGTCTCTGATGAGTCCATGGAAACATTCGAACACAAATCTGTGAACGAAGTAATTTGTTTTTCTTCGCCTATTATTTTTGCTGATTGTAAATTTGAGATATCCATTCATATTAATATTACCAACAAGATTCTTCGTTCTGATGTGTCTCACATTTCCATCCTTGGATGCTTCATAATCATCAATGGTAGGATGTGATCTATATTCACTCATAGGAATCGTTGATTTCATTTCCATATATAATATTTTATACTTCTAAATCATAATTTGCTTTGAAACGATTAATATAATCTTCTTCACAAGAAATTACTGAGGAAGATTTCTTTTCATAATATCTCCGTAGCTCACGATATTTCTTTCCACCACAAGAAAAACATAATCGAGTCTTTCCTCGAATGCCAACTTGGCAAACCAAACACCGTTGCGGTCCTTTGTTGCCTCGTCGAACTTCGTATATATGAGCGCCGCAATATTCACCTCTGCAAGATTTATCACATGATTTTGTTGATCCAACTATTATCCATGAACATTGATTCATTATAATTTAAACATTTGTCTAAAATATAATAATGGATTTATTTGATCTTGATGAGGCAGAATATATAATTCCTGAAGTAGATCGTGCAAAGAAGGAATTTTTTGATGATGGAGCGATTCATACTTGGTCGACGTGGAAAACTAACTTTATTGATGCTACGATGAATCTAGAGCGAGCAAAGAAGATAATCGAGCATATAAAATCTGAACACAAAGATGAGCGATTTATATTTGGAATAAAATTTATTGCACAAATGCCGGATGATACTTGGATTATTCGTGATAAACGAGATCCGGTACGCGGCAGTAAGAAAAACGTCGTTCTTGATAAAAATTCAAAACCAGGATTGTTATTGGGAATTGATGGTCCTTATTACGCTAGAGCGTATCCATCTAGTGCTGTAGTTTATGGAATTTATCGGTTGAATAATAATCCTGATGCGAAAAATTTACCAGCGATGAAAGAATCACCGATGATAAATTGCGTTGCTGAGCGCGTCATCGAGCACATGAGAAATACTCGTCGCGGATCCGGTCTGACCCAATTGAGATTGGATAAAATTAATTCATGGGCAAAGACAGTTGCTGATGGCGCATCGATTGATGATGTTGCTGCGCTGAGCAAGAAACTTAAATTTCCTATTACGGTTAAAACGCTATCGGGTGAAATATTATATTCTTCACCATATAGTTCTCGAGGAACACCAATCGAAATCGTTGATCACAATTCACATGCGTGGTCGCAGTCAGTGATGATATTCCCGAAGGATCGTGTTGTTAAATTCTATCCCGCGGAATCTTCCACGGATGGCGCTGATGCAATGTTCCGATATATCAAATTATTAGCCGCATCTGATCCAATATCGGTTTGGTTATTCTCAAGCGAAGAAAGATATGATCAATTTATCTTGCCACGCGGAGATATTTACCGTGATGAAATATTACATGAATCGATGAAAAATATCGCGGAGAAGTATTCGTCAAATCCAGATCAGTTATTAACGAACTGCTTTACCATTCCGTCTGTTGCCGCTCACGCTGCGAGAGAGAGAAATTCGTGGAAACCCACGAAGAATGAATTTCTTAATGATATTCAACTTAGCTGTATCGAATATGGTCACGGAGGATTGTGGAATACCAAATATTATTTCGAAGATATGATTTCAGTTGATATGAGCGCGTGCTATCCTGGAAGTTTCCTTGGATATGGTGATTGTGCGGATTACTTTGCTAAATTCGGCCATCCTACCAACGAGATGACAAGAGTGGCAATTAACGGACCATTACCCGATTTTGTTATGACAGGATTCGCTCATGTTACTTCGTTCGAACTTGCTGAGAATTTGCATAGGATTTGCTATATTTGGTTTGGTCGGCATTTATCTCAACGAAGATGGGTCCCTACGGTATTGTTGAGATATATGTTGGATTCGTCGATGTTAATATCATTGACGGTAAGTGAAGCAATTATATCGTATAGGAAACAAACTGAAGTGTGGTTACCCACGGACTGTGAAAACGCGAAAGATATTGGAAGAAAAATAATTGGTAAATTTACTCAAGGAGGATCAGTTGATCATAAACATCGCCATGCTAGATTATTCATCAATGACGCTGAAATGGATTTTATTATTGCCGATACGGTGTCAAGAGGAATATTTTGCAACAGAGAAAATATTATTATTGATGGAGAAAAATTAGGTACCGTGATTACTTATCTCGATGGAGAATCAGCGCAGTATACTCATCTAAGATCATCGATGCTCGCTTATGTGAGTATTAATTTATTGTCGATGATAAATAAATTTGCCGATATCGCGGTAAGAGTTGCAACGGATTCATTTTATATCGATAAGAAATATCAGTGTAGGTTGGAAAATTTAATCACTAATGATTCATGGGGAACTTGGAGAATAAAGAATGAGGATATTCTAGATTATTGTGAAGACGCTGATGTAGAAGATTGCGATAAGTTTCATAAAGACCAATGCGATGAAGTATCAGCAGCATCATCTGCGTTTGATCCGATTTCACGAAACAAATTCGTTTATCTGAATGGTCCTGGCGGTAGTGGTAAAACCACACGAGCGATAAACTTATTTTCAAACTCTGATATGATAGTGTTAACTCCAACTCACAGGTTAGCAAGAGAAATAAAGCAGCGTGGCGTTAGTTCTTGCACGTATCACAGTTATTTCAAGTACAGTGGTGGATTATGGGATCCGGCTCGAATGGGAAACAAATATATCAACAAGATTATAGTATTTGATGAAATTTGCACAGTAAATTTAGTTATACTAAAATCATTCCTAAGTTGGTTGGAAGAAAAAAATACTGCAGTGATAATGTGCGGAGATCATGGTCAACCTGATCCTATTGATGGTGAATCTCCTCATAGATGGCTCAGAAACTTTGTGGATTATTATGAAGAGATTGATGCCGATTATAGATCTAATGATAATTTACTAACTGAGTTTAAAAAAATGATTCGATTGCAACCTAATAAGTTTCAATGTGATGTGATGAGAAAAATAATTGACGAGACTTCGATGGATAATTTTCTATCCTTGTGGCGTCCAGATCATTTGATTGTGGCTAGCAGAAAAATTGTTCGTGATAATATTCAGGAAATATTATTCAAACTTCATTATGAGAAATTTCCAACGTTGCCGGTACCATTATGCTATAGGCCCGCTGATACTAGAAAACAAAATATTAATGTTACTTTGCCGTGCGGAGAAGAAAAAATAATGGTTTTGAACGATATTATTTTCGTTGATATTAATCTTGTCAATGATGCGATAAGCGCAGAAAGATCGCCGTGGAAACTCGGATATGCAGCAACGATTCACTCGTCACAGGGATTAACAGTAGATGGTCAAATCTGGATTGTCGATGATAGAATTTCCTGGTCAAATTTAGTTTATCTAGCCGTGTCTCGAGTAAGAAAATTATCTCAGTTGGGTAGAATTAAATTTCACATTAACGAAGATGGCGGTAATTGAGTATCCTTTGGAATTACTTGTAGTTCCTCTTTGGTAAATCCTCGTTGTGGTGCTAATGAATCTAGAAAATAAATTGCTGGTCTTCCTGATGATCTTGTTACGGCCGATATTTTATGCGTTGTAACGCTCCAGTTTGGATCGGTTGCTCTTTTTCTGCCACCCTCGGCTTCTCCTTCTTTATATAAATATCTAACCGTGACACTACCTAACACCGGCGAAATTATTGAACTTCGCTTTAGTGGTATATTTGTTTTTGTAATTGCAATTGCGGGTTTCATTGATATTGTTCGTGTTACTTCGTTATTTAGTGCGTTAATCACGTGAGGTAATCTTGTTACCCAATCGTGAGATCGTTTATCTTGGATAAATTCGCGCGCGTACTGATATCCGAATAATCGTTCTGCAAGAGTTTTATTGAATCTCTCAACGATAGCTTGATTGTGATGAACACCTACAATACCGCGACGGATTTTAACATTATTCTTTTTCATCAGTGAAGTAACCGCGCCAAGAAATTCTCGACCTGGATCAACCTGGAGAAGCTTCGGCCATGTTAATGGAGATCGTGAATAAATTTCGCTAAACGCCTTAGCAATATCTGTTGCTGTTTTATTCGATAACGGTTCCGCTTCTTTGTACCTACTTGCAATATCAACAACCGTCAGAACATATTTGTATATAACTCCGTCAACGGTATCGTAAGGAAGAAACATTAAGTCGGCCTGATGAACTTCATTAGGGACGCTGACAGAGAAACTCGCATATGGTATTTTCTTAGGCGGAGGAAGATAAATTTGCCAAACAGCTTGCTTTGATAACCATGATGCAGCGGTGGAGTGTTTTACTTTTGCGGCCTTGGCAAGTTTGGCAATTGCTGATTTTCCTTTCCAAAATCCTCGCGGAGAATAATATATTTGCTCCATTATAAATTAACCAGCACCTAGGACTAATTTACCTTTCATCGCTCCTTTTATCAACCAGGTTGCCAATTTTTCTTTGAATTTTTTATTAGGTACTGCGTCTATTGCGTGAATTAGCTTCACATCAGCGAGATGTCGTTGTTCTAAATCTCCACTGCGATATGCGAGATCGTGATAGTAGCATGCGTTATCAATAGCATTTACTGGTTCTTCACCAGGATTTGGTTGATTATTATTATTAAGTCTTATATCTAGCCTTGTACCAGGTCCGCAATAGTTGTATCCTGGCAGATGTTTCTCTCCGGGATATTTCGCCCAAGGCAATCCTGGCAGATTTGTTAAGGAGGCGGTAATATCTCCTCCGGTTCTTCTATCTTTTTTTTAACGAATCTATATTTGATTGTACCACAAACCGCACATTCACCTTTGATAGCATTCCTGTTGTTGCGTGTAACGACTTCGATTGGATTTATCGTAGCAGTTCGAGTGCGACACTTAACACAATATGAATCCATAATATTCTAATAACATGAATGTAATTGATTTTTCAGCCACGAAAAAACGCGAGCAAGTGAAACACACTTCAGCATTACCAAATTCGATAAGAATGATAATTATTGGACCGTCGGGATCTGGAAAAACTCAGTTATTGCTAAATTTGATAATGAGATGGCTAAAATGGGATAAATTATATTTGGTTGCGCCATCCGTTGATGATCAGCGATGTTATCAAGTACTAAAGGAATTTAGCGATAATACTGAGGATGGCACAATAGAATTTATAACGGATATCAATGAGGCTCCATCAGTGGAAAGTTTAGACGGCGATACTAATAATCTTGTTGTTTTCGACGATGTGATGCTGGATAAGCAAACTAATCCGGCTAGGATATTCTCGCGTGGCCGACACAAGAACACCGATGTGATTTACGTGACGCAGCGATATACGCAAATTCCGAAGGTAATTAGAGATAATTGTAATATTTTATCAGTTTTCAATGGCGTTGATACTCACACGCTAAGAAATATTCATCAAACTTGGTGTAACGGCGATATGGATATAAATAAGTTTAAAAATTTCTTTAGTCACGCTCAAGCGACTCCGCACGGATTTGTCACGATTAATCTTCATGATCCGCGTAGTAGGTATCGAGTCGGTCTTGATCAAATTTACTCATAAAATTGCAGCCCGCCATAATTGAATTATGGCACAAACAAATTTTACAATACCCCCCCCCAAAAAAAGCTGCCTTTTTTTTATGTCTGAAAATGCATCTTGGGGGGAAATTTTGCGGATTAATTTGCGCAGGAGGCGTTATTTCTGCTTTCTGAGGCTTCTACGGAGAAATGTTTGGTGAGAGGCTTAAATTTATCTGAGCCACCTGGTCTGTACACCCTCCCTGCTGCTCACTCACTCACTTGCACATCGTGGCAGGCTATTAGATCCAGTTTGCACTGGATAGATAAATAAAGATCACGGATATGTAATTATTCTTTTGTAATCAATGCGAGGTCTAAAAGGTCTGTGAATTTTCAACATATTTATAATTTTGAGTTAGCTTAGATTTAAAGATATCCCATGACAGGATTAAGGTGGAATAAAGGGAACAATCGCTCCAGGGCCCCTGCAACGCAGTGAAATGATATTTCTGCTACTGGGAGTTTCTTACACACACACACACACACACACACACACACACACACACACACACACACACACACACACACAGAGAGAGAGAGAGAGAGAGAGAGAGAGCAACTAAAGGCACCGATCACCTTGCATCTCATACACATATTCGGGCATACATTTATGCACAGACGAGACTTAAACGTGCCCATTCATACGAAAGATCTGGTGTTGGATACAAACTCTCATTCCAGATTTCCATATTGCACACCCAGATTGGAACTACTGAGAGTTTTTGCGCATCTTCATGTCAATACGTTACAGTCCATTGAATCTAACTTTTATAAATGTCAGTCTGTACTGAATTCCATTCAGGCTAGATAGCTGATGATATTTTGGGACACCAAGGGCAGGTAACGCATCCAGTACAGTACTTGTGTTTCGTTCAGAGTCGAGAGGAAGAATTCGATAAATATCGCGTATCATTCAATCTTGGCCTTACGGCCCGACCTATTGCTGCACAATATCAAACTCGTTCTTTCCACAGACTCGGAACAAAAATGAAAATTCTCTTTAAGGGGGCGCTCTACAGACATTATGAACTTCTGAAAAATTGACAGGTGTGGTTTGTATTTGTAACATGCACAATTGAGAGAATGTTGACAAACGTCTATGCTACTTTCGTGTATTATGGATAAAGTTTCATTTGATATTGGACGCATGGAAACTGTACACTATTTAAATACGTACTTAACCAGTATGGCTGCTTCCATATGCTCGCAATATCAGCCAGAAGTAGTCTAAAGTATAGATTAGACAATCCCAGCTTTTGAAAGTTAAATGAATGAAGCACAAAATATATAAAATGTAAAAACGTTATCGGCTCTTTGTAAAAAAAATTACCTCTGAAGTCAAGGAAATTAAAATTATAAAGAGGAGCTAGCAGCTTTTTTAATAGATGCACACGTGAAGTCAGGCCAAGCTATATATTCTATAATCCAAATTACCTCCATCTATCATACACCAAAATAAAGGGAATTACATTTTGTTAGCAATATCTAAGATATACAAAGTCTTTTGTTTTAAAAAATAGCCAGTATAACCAGTTAGGTAACACCAGGGGAAACTCTGTTTATGTGTGTGTGCAGAAATCTAACGCTATTCAAAATACGAAGCTGTAGAGAGCCACCTAAGATAGGAATAGGAATTATTTTTATTTTTAAGATGACGACTTGAATATATAAGGGTTCAAAAAGCTGCGATAAGCTTCAGAATAACCCAGTACTTCTCCTGTATGAAAAAATATATTTGTTTATATATATATATATATATATATATATATATATATATATATATATATATATATATATATATATATATATATATATATAAAACCGTTTTTGTTTGGAAAGGGAGGTAATTCAGGTTGAAAGTTTAACTAAAGCAGTTTAAAAATTTGGTATATATAATTTTAAATATTAAACTTTTAAAGAACAGTATTTTTAATCACTTAAATTTGATATAATTTGGAGGAATGATAAAAAAAATCTTGAAGCGTCATGCTCTGATTCGAATCCCTGGTGGCTAAGTGGTCTAAAGCGCTTACCTTTACAGATTGCTGGCATCTCACCTCTGTCTTTGTGGATTCAGGTCTCGATTCGGTCAACGTGGGTATGTGAGAAAGCTTGCTAGTAGCTTCCGGTGAGTCGGTAGTACTTCCCGGGTTTTTTCCTAGGTTAACCCTGCATTAAATATACTGGCCGCCATGTATAGCCCAAATAATGTATTTAAAAAGATGTTAAACCCGCAAAACCTGCACTGAATAAATTTATAAAGAAATGTGAAACGATGCAAAGCAACACGTGAGAAACTAAGGCTACACAATGCAACAGACTTTACCTTATCTGAACGTTGGCTATAGTTACTCGTCGTACTATGAATGGTATCAAAGACAATTCATGTAAAATATGATGTAACCATAATTCTGTTCCTTGAGATAACTAACTCTGTGTGTGTGTGTGTGTGTGTGTGTTTAAACATCACAAATCAACACCATTTGAAAGATATAAATTTGCACATTCTTACAAACACTCTCAACTATTTAGACTTCTTACGCTGTTCGTTGTTTTTTTTTAAATAAATAAAAAATCTATCGTTTTGGTCTAAGTTTCATGGGGAATTAATATTTACTAATCCACTGCATCTTTTGATTGTAAAATACATTATTTTCGTACCTTAAGCATTTTATTTTAAAAAATAAAAGTTTGTGAAATCGAAGTTTTAATTAGGCTCATAATTTGTTTCAAGATAATGTCAGCCACTCTGACCAATTATATAGACGAATTTGGAAATTTCTAGCAGTACACATGGTTTTGAAATGTGAGCCTACTCCTGCGGAACAACGGTTATGAAGATCTGCTTTTCGTAACATCGGCAAAGTAACTTTTAAATACCTCCACTTGCATTTACAGAAAGAAACGGTATGGAGTAAATGTGACGTCATCAGTTTTATTTTAGAATGTGACGTCATCACAGTTATATTTTGCAATAGCGTAAATTGTTGAGATATCATTTTAAATTCAGACTGCAAGTTCACTGAAGTATTTCCTTCTTGTTACGAAGTAAGTACGTTGGGTAATGCAAGACGCGAACTAAATTTAAACGGAAAACTATAGGACAGTAATGAAGCAATTATCAAAGAGACGGTATAAATTTGTATCTCTGTGGGAAATGTTCCTGTTTGGGATTACTCATTTAGTTTTTCTCCGAACAGATACGACTTTAGAATTATTACACTTGCTTCTTTGTAATGTTCTTGGTACAATATATATTACTTGTTTGTATTGTTCTTGGTACAATATATATCCGCGTGTAGAACGCAAACCCATCTATATACAACATGGACTCGTGTAATGCATCGGTATGTCAGGGTCAAGACTGCTTTAGTGGAAATCTCGAATAGAAGGAGCAGTATAGACCCTGATAAGTTGGTACATTAGGTAACGGCAGCGTTTACTCTGATCTGATGGCGCACTGGCCTAAAAAACGTATATTCTGATCTGCTGGCTCCCTAGGTGTAGACAATGTAGAACGTATTTTCTGCTGGAGCACTAGGCATATATAACGTATAGCCTGTTTTACTAGCGCAGTAGGCGACCGTGTCTCTGGTTTTGTACTATTTGCACTATTTGCAAAGAGTTTAACATCAACTTACATGGTACGTGGTGTTCCAATACTGAGGAATCCAGTTTAAGTAAGTTCTATGCAGAAATACTTTGCTGAGGGTGCAAGGAAAATACACAGTCAGCTTAATAATTAATTAATTAATTAATTAATTAATTAAATAATTAATTAATTAATTAATTAATTAATTAATTAATTGTTTAGCAACCATTATATCTAAGTGGAAAGCAACATAATTTTCAATCTGAAAGTCGTTTATATTTTATAGAATTTACAGGAGTCGCACATTAGAATCTATATCGAGTGCGTCTTTGAGGTTTTTAAACAACTACAGGCAAATAGATATCGATCGATAACTATTTTGACCGATTTAGATTGATCACTAATTTGACTGATTTGGATAGAATATGCATTAAATGTTTTCAACACAAGTCTGAAAAAATCTACTGTGAAAGAAACCGCTATGGTTTTATGATTCATAGTTAGACCTGCGTTTAAATACTGTACAAGCACATTGCTGAATTCCACAATATACGCGGACACGTACACAAAGTCGCATCACGTGTTCTTGTACTCAATGAAAACATTACACTGCAGTTTTCGATTCCAAAACAGATGTGGTTTGTCATCATTTTGTGATTACGGCATGCAAAATGCGGTGACCTCTGTTATATTCAACAGTCTCGCCATATCTTTTGAGCGCAAAAGAAACGCATGTTGTTAGTATTCTTTTTGACTTCATAAGATTGCGAGGTATTACCCTATCAATTGTTTACATGATGGCAGACTTAATTTCATGTGTGTATGTGACTTGGATTTTTAATGTAGCTTTAACAATTTTATCTGCAGTGTGGCAGTTTATAGCGATGTCTAGGACAAGGACATCATGCCGCATAAATGTAGCATCATGTGTCACCCAGTCACATTATCCTGTCATCAAAAGTCCTAACACTAACCTCTTCGAACCCGCGACCTCCCGCATCCGAGACGGAGGCTCTACCCACTTAGGCCACCGGAGTGGTCTTAATTTGATGTCTTTAAAACCTTTTGTGTCATAATGTAAGTTTCGAAAGATACCGTGTTCATCAATTTCCCTTGCATTATGTGAACGTCTGAACATTGGATCCACTAAGTACGAGGTTGAACTAAATGGGCAAAATTAATTGGGATTTGTACCCAAAGAGGACTGTTTTTAGGCACTAAATTAATTGGGATTTGTACCCAAAGAGGACTGTTTTTAGGTACTAAATTAATTGGCATTTGTACTCAAAGAGGACTGTTTTTAGGCACTAAATTAATTGGCATTTGTACTCAAAGAGGACTGTTTTTAGGCACTAAATTAATTGGCATTTGTACTCAAAGAGGACTGTTTTTAGGCACTAAATTAATTGGCATTTGTACTCAAAGAGGACTGTTTTTAGGCAGAAAATTACATTTCGAGACGACAATTTCCTTAAATATATAGTGCATGGACTCTCCATGAATACTCGAAATATCCAAAAATTGAAATTGAATCTTATATTTAAACTCAGGTAAAACAACGTCTTTACTAATTATGCTTCAAAACTTATTATACAGTAAAATTACATTCATTTTAAATATAGCTTACCTAGGAACTCTGTTGTACTCTTCAAGCAAATCGCACATTTGAACCAGACTGTGAAGAGCAGTTACGGGACGCTGAATTCATTCACCAAGTTTATTAGAATGTTTGGCGGAATATTATTGGCTGAAAGGTTAGAGGGAACCGACAGGATGGCAGTAGTGTCGAGTCTGAATTTCATCAATTTCTTTTTCCTTTATTCTAAGAGGGCCCCGTGTGGCCTAATGGTCTAAGGCGCTCGCCTTTACATATCACTGAGACCTCACCTTGTCCATGTGCGTTCGATCGCAAATTCGGCCAACGTGGGATAGTGAGAAAGCTAGCCAGTATGTTCCCGCTGGTCAGTGGTTCTTCCAGAGGGTTTTTCCAGGTTCTTGGTTCCGCCAGATATACTGACGCCGTGCATTGTTTATCATGTGCTGAAAAATGGCGTTAAACCCACAACAACAGCAGCAACAATTCTATTTCTAATCTGTCGATCAACCTTTCGGTTCTTTAGCACAGACAAGAAATCCCAAGCATCATGAAAACAAACGCTTTAAATAAACGATACATGTTTTATTAGATCGTCTTTACGATCAGTCTAGACCTGTACTCAGACTCGGTCTTGATCCTTCCATTTAACATTCGTGTATTATGCTGTTATTATAAGAATAAAATTATGGGTCTGCATAAATATCGAATGTGAAACTGGACGAAAGAATTAAAAATCGCTTTGACGAAATTAATTGGACGAAAGAATTACAGATCGCTTTGACGAAATTAATTGGACGAAAGAATTACAGATCGCTTTGACGAACTTAATTGGACGAATGAATTACAAATCGCCTTGACGAAATTAATTCAGTGTAAGTAATTTCGTTGATTTTCCAATGTGCTTGCAGAAATCAACATCGGTTGTCACTTCTGATGAAACTTTGCATTCAGTCTTGCAGTTATAACTGCTCCATTGTATAAAAAATATATTTTTCTCTCTTTGGCGTTTAACTTGAATGAATATAGCGGTGCACCAATTAGCATTTCTAAAACATGAATACTTTTATACACACAATTTAACATGATTATTTCTTTAAAAACCTTATTTGTGTCTAAAAATATTTTTAAACAAATATTGACTGAGTATGTGGTGAACATTCAATGAAAACTGGAGAGAAATGTTGAGGTTACACAAAGGTGAAACTGTCTATGTTGTACAGAGAAAGCAGCACAGGTGACATCCTTGGCTCCTAAACCACCGCCTCACAGACCCAGTACTTGGATAAAACAGTTCGATTAGATAGATACGTTCCAGCTGTATGATCAGATTAGTAAACGAGCAATTGCAATTTCTGTTATAAAATCGTTGATTAAGACCCACTGCTCTAGGTCAAATGACAAATTAGAAGTGTTTCATTACCTTTTTGTGCTACATGTGATCATGTTGCTATGGACGCCTAAGACAATAATTATTCCGCTTACGAAACCTTTCCCTTGTAGTGTAACATCAGTAACCCCATTTATAGCGGTCTCTCATGACAGTCCTTAAGTATGTTGACCACGACTATCATCAAATATATCTTTTGTTTCGAATAAAATGTGTCAATCCACTGTAGTTCTGTTGCATCCGTTGCTCTATAACTCCACAACTGTCCCATGATACTTTTGTAAGAATATTCTACACAATTATTACCAAATAGTCTTTCCTTGCAGGTGAGTACGATGCAAACCAGTGCCGGTCTTCCCACTGCGTTCCATGTCACATCCGTTACCCTAGTTGCATTGGTCTTCCGGACGGAGAAAACTGTTGGGCTGGCCGAGAATGGACGCCGTATTACATCATCTGCCATGATGAGAGAGTAGTTTTCACAGGAGAATGTGACGTGAGTGACAAAGGCGAAATCTTCAATCCAGATAAAAAAGAGTGTGCCGAATTTGAAGACAAGATATTTGGTTGATCCTCGATGGGAAAGCAAGGACACCGCGACTCTCCATTACGTTTGATGAATTTTTAATGAATCTCATGTCAAGTTTCATATGAATAATGATAAATTCAAGTAAATCGTGCTTATACAATGTGGCTGGAACCATATTTCGAAATATTTGACTGTGAATAAAAAATCTCTTTAGTAAGTATTGTTAGTAGTTCTGCCAGAAATAAACATAATTAAGAACAATGATCTTTCAAAAAGATTCCTTGTAATAATTTTTAGGGACACCTATATATATATATATATATATATATATATATATATATATATATATATATATATACACACACACACACACACAACACACACATGAAAATTACATATATGTTGCGTTATACAGATATAGGACACTTGTTAGATGAGACAGTTGACCAAGTATTCACAATATAATGTTCTCTTCGATGTCTATTTTGATGCCTATAGAATTAATGTATCCAGACTTGCTCCATAAAAACAGTGTTCATTAATATGGATAAATAAATGATCTTACAATCTTAAAAGCGACGCAATCTATAAAATGGACCATCTCTCTCTCTCTCTCTCTCTCTCTCTCTCTTGATTATACGCTTACACAAGAAGGTTACATATGCCGACAACAAGGCACATACACTGACGGAGTGTACAATTCGTGCATTTCATTTTTCATGAAACATATGCCTGACGATTGGTCCCGGGAAAATCTTTAGAAATCGTAATGGGGATAAACCGTTATATTGGGGTAGTTATTATGTTCCGCCGTAAAAGGATCAGCAGGGTTTTAATACATTTTACGTCGACCGTTCGGTCATTCGGTTAATCGGGTATCCGCTGTGGTTTCTGGGCGATGTATTGTGTTCTAATTAACAGCTTTCAATGCAGTATGGTACCTACTTTGGCTTATTGTTTAGCCCATGAAACTCCAATTCCAAAATCAAGGTTACTATTGTTTAAAATAAATTTGCCTTTGAATTTCATTTGTGGATGACACGTTTATCTTTGGTGTACAAATTTCAAGGCAACTTGGTTTGTTTTTGCCTCAGAGAAAGGAAGAATCCTTTGATGTTGAAATCATTAACTTAAGGTCAAGGTTACCGTTGGTGTCGAGGTCGCTCTACAGATAGCATAAACTTCTGAGAGAGTGACAGCTGTAAGGTGAAATTGTTTGCATTTTTCAGCATGCACAGTGGAAAGAATGTTGGCATACCTCTACGTTACTTTCATGTACTGTGGTTGAATTTGGTTCGGAAACTGTACGTATGGAAACTGTACATGATCGAAGCACACAGCTAACAAAAATGATTGCTCCCATGTGCTTGAAAAATTAAACTGAATTTGTCTTTAGCAGTTGTTAAAATAGGGGAAGAGAATTTTCCACACTAGACAATACCAGCTTCTGAACTTCGTTACGGATCACTGCCATCTCACCTCTGTCTGCGGCGGTTCGAGTCTAAGATTCAGCCAATGTGGGCATGTGAGAAAGCTTGCCAGTAGCTTCTCGTGGGTCGGTGGTTCTTTCCGGGGTTTTCCGGGTTCTTCCTCCACCATTAATACTGGCCGCCATGTATAGCCTATCGTGCTGAAAAATGGCGTTAAACCCCACAACAACAACAACAACAACTAGCTTCTGAAAGTGCAATGGATGATTTAGCAAATATATAAAGTATTAAAAAAGTTATCGATTTTCTTTACGCTCTACCTCTGAAGTTCAATAATTGAAATTGACCAAGTGAAGCTAGCAGTTTTGTAATAGATGTAAATCTGAAGCGAGACCAAGGCGTGTACACTATATCCCATATTACACCCGTCACCCATGCACATGAATAATAGGAATTTAAAGTTTCTTTAATAATACTCTGACATGCTAGATCTTTTCTCAAATAGCCAGGAAAACCAGTGGTTAAAACCAAGGAAATTAATTTATTTTCTTTACACTACGCAAAATATAAAACTGAAAGTGCCACCAAACTAGACCTAGTTTATGCATTTCATTTCCAGATAACTTCCGTTATAGATAACATAACTTAACGAAATTTAATTGTTTGTTCCCTTCTGTTTTGGAAAACCCATTAATTTGTAATTATTTCTCCAAGGTCAAGTTCACTGTTGCAAAAATAGATTTTGCCCCCACTTTTGAGTGATAATTTCTGTTTTCATGGATGAAACTTAGTACAAGTTTCCATTTGCACAAGGAGGACCTCAATTGATTTTGGGATTCGTATCTCAGTGGTCAAGACCATTCATTCTTGATTCCTTTAGCCCAGGAAGAATCCTTTGATATGAGGTCTGTAGCTCCACGGTCAACGTACAAATATAGTTTTGCCTATGCAGTTCATTTTGGGATGATACCTGAGGTTACAGAAACTAACGCATTTCTTTCCATTAATTCCAGAAAGAGCTCTACTGATTGTGGGGTCATCAGTTCTAAGGTCATGTTCACTGTTTTAAATAAACGGTTTGCCGATGCATTATATTTTAATAAAACTAGGGTATGCGCTATATATATTAGCGTCTCCGTTTTTAGTTTTGTTAGATGCTAGTGATTATTTGTTGATTACGGTAGTAGTTAAGTGGCATACTATAGGGACAATGGGACTTAGCATTAAAAAGACCCCTGGGACACTTTAGGGACAATGGAAATTTAACATGGAGAAAAATCGTGGGTCACTTTAGGGACAATGGGAATTTAACATAGAGTTTGGGTCTGTCTAGGGACAAGGGAAATTAACATGGGAATAGAGTTTGGGTTTGTCTAGGGACAAGGGGAATTGAATATGGGATTTTTTTTTTTTTTTTTTTAAAAAGTTTTTTTTAAATTTAAATTTAAATTTAAATTTAGAAAAGGGGTAAGCAATGGAAAGGCTATCTCTTTTCGAGAAATATGGCTGGCCCTGAAAAGGGCCTTTGGGTTTATGTTAATATTAATATTAACATAGATGGCATCTGTCACATCTTCTTCTTCTTCTTCTTCTTAAACTCCTTCTAACTACCGGTCCATACACAAGTACCCTCTTGAGACATCCTTGTCTTTCTATGTAAACTCTCCTCATCCACTGACTAGTATCTGTCCTATCAACAACAGTCCACTTGGACCTGACATACATGAGCATGTCCGTCCTAAACATCATGGAAGACACAAGGGTGGATGACTCAACTGTGGTCCACATCTTGAAGCGACGAGAATAGGTGAATCAATGCAGTGAACTGTGCTTATTTATAGGTACAGGAAGGATTGAAACGGATTGAATTCATTCACCAATCCGAACACGCGTTACAAAATTCAGTCAGCTCGCATCCAATCCGAAGAGAGCAGTCTGTGACGTCACGTGGTCTATATAGATTCGTTAGCGCTTGTGTGCAGTCAATCTATGCGACAGTGATTCAACATGACGGAAACTCAGAAAACGATCCATTGGGGTGCACCAGCAGGGGAGACTGCCCAAGGGAACCCGGACTTACTTTCAGAAGAGGTACACTGGGATTTTGTGGATTTTCTTACCTCGCAAGAATTTGTTCCAGAACCTTCGTTACCTTCTTCATTACCGCAAGTGGAGAATTTTAGACAGAGACAGAAAGAAGAATTGGAGAAATTTATGCAACGACAGAAGGAAGCGGAACAAGCTTTTCTCTTTTCTCAACAAGAAGAGGTAAGAAAAAAAACAACAGCAACAACAGCAAGAAGAAGTAGCAGCAAAGAAACAAGAGGGTGAAAATCAAACGGCTACGGTACTGTTGGACATTTTAGCGGAGTTAAGAAGTCTGAAACAAATGTATCAGACTTCTTTATCACGACCGAAGAGAATACGACCTTCCCGAGCTAAACACGCCAACCCTGTGACTAAGCCTGTCGTACCACCCTTAGTGATTTCAACCCAATCATCAGAAGTAGGCCTTGGCCGTGGCAAAGGCTTAAGGCAGTTAAAGTTGATTGGTTAAACTCACTCCTACACCAAAATAAAAAGGCCCTTTTCAGGGCCACCCACATTTCTCGAAAAGAAATACAATTTCAATTTGCCAATAACTCAAAAATAAACCCCACCCATTTTACCCTTATAGTACGTGTCTGTGTATGAGTGCGTGAGTGTAGCTTCTTATTTTAAAATCAAAACTCAAAGACACTTACCTTATATCATTCATGTATTCTTTTATCCATTTTTTTACAATCCAATTCACAATTCACCACAGAACACTTTAATTAAAAGTTCATTGACTTCTTCTTTCTCCTTGTTTAGTCTCTCTGTTTTTTGAATTTCTTCACCGTTTTTACCTCATTTTCTTCCCTTCTTCTTTTCTTCTCCTGTTTCTTTGCTTCTTTTAAATAGAATTGTCTTCTTTCTTCCTCTTCTTCCTCTGAAGAATCCCTTTCTTCTTCCGAAGAATCCCTCTCTTCTTTTGAAGAATCCTTCTTTTCTTCTGACTCCTCTTGTTTCTTTTTTGGGCAATCTGGAGACCAATGTCCTTTTTCTTTACAATAATAACAGGTATCTTGACTTTTGTCTCTTTTAGTCCCTGTTTTTGTTCTTTTTTGACGGTCTGGACACTCTGAAGACCAATGCCCTTTCTTCTGACAGATATAGCAAGTATCTTGACTTTTATCTCGAAAGGAAGGAGAGTAGTCCGTCGGCTGGTCTGAAGAGAATTTTCTAATGACCCCTCGCAAAGCTCTGACGAAACGTTCCATCTGGGTAGTCTCTTCCATCGTTGTGCTCAGCTTGAGAGTGAAATGAATAGTGAAAGGACAAGACACACACCCTTTTTATATACGCTGGTTTGCCAAGACTATAAATTAGTCTGTGGTGTTTAAACTTGAGTCATTTGACGTTTTGCACTCAAGATGAAACGATCCCATTCATTCGAGAAGAAAGAAGAAGAAGAAAGTAAGAGGCAGAAACGTGATCTATCGCCTCGTACCAGGGCTGAAATCTTGGCACAAATTCATGCCAGTGATTTTGAAGAGGACATGAGTGAACCAGAATCCGAACCCTCTAAACCAAGTTCACCACCCTTAGTCAACCCTGAAAAGTACTATTCCATTCGAGAGACGGAAAAGCGCTCCTCTAGAAAATTTAGAACCACGGCTTACACCTACACGGTGAAGTTTAAAGATTTCAAGGCTGACGTACCCTTGGAGAAAGCAGAAGGGTTTATCACCGAGATGTGGGATTCTTTGCTCACCTCACTCAAGCGACAATGTCAACCCAAAGAAGACGATCGCTTGACACTATCCATAGATCACGACGGTTTGAAATCCCCTGTTTGGATCGAGTTTAGCAGACCTGCAGAACTAACCCCTTCCAAAGTCATGGACAAGATTCAACACGTACAACAATCTAATGACCAGTTTGACATCACCGATGGTAAAGCCACACTGAAAATGGCTCACGTCTCTCTTCCTCAAGGGACAGGACGCAAAAAGATGTTATTGGTGGACGACCTTCGCAACATTAAGCGTAGTCTTGTCCGAATTAACAACCCTCAAGACCAGATGTGCTTAGCCCGTGCCATCGTGGTGGGACGAACCTATGCCAACAAGAACGACACGACAGAATGGAAAAGAACCTGGGAGAACATTCGAAAATCGAACCGAACCAAACAACGAAACGAAGCAGAACTCCTGTTGCAACAAGCTGGCCTGTCCAAAGACACACCCTGTGGCATTCCTGAGATGCAAAAATTGCAAGATGCCCTAGCTCCACGCTACACCTTGAAAGTGCACCCTCAAGAAATGCGCGGGTCTCTGTTGTTTCGAGGCCAAGACTTTAAGGACGGAAAATACATTCATGTCTATCATCACGATGACCATTTCGATACCATTACCAGTATCACTGGATTCCTGGGATACGGTTATTATTGTGAGAAATGTGATTATGGTTATAACAATCGAGAGCAACACAAGCATTGTAGATTGAAATGCCCATGATGTTTGGCCTCTCCACCCTGTCTGAGCGAAGAACCAGTGCCTTGTTCAACTTGTCTGCGTACGTTTGTCAGCCCTGCCTGTTACCAGCAACATCTGAAGACGGAAGGTTCACAGCAGAAATGTGCTTGTCAACTCTTGAGATTGTGCCCTACCTGTGGACAAGGCATACTTACCAACAATGCCAAGGCACACGTATGTCGAGGAAAGAAAAAATGTCACATTTGTCACCAAATTGTGGACTTGGAACACGAATGCTACGTGCAAAAATACCAACCCCCACCAGAGAAAGAGGACGGTCACAAGAAGAAAGGCAATTTCATCTTTTTCGATTTCGAATGCATGCAAGAGACTGGCATTCACATCCCTAATTTCTGCGTGGCTCATCGAGCGTGCGAGAAGTGCATTCAAGAACCTATCTTCAGTCATTGCCCTCACTGCAGCAAGATTCCTGGAGGGCGTGAAAAAATCTTTCGGGGACCAAACACGTTAGCCGATTTTGCCCAATGGGTCTTAGACCCCATCGACAAGACGTGGAGCCAAGAGGACATCGAACGTTAATCGTCATGCCACGGTGATGGCTCACAATTTCTCCGGATACGATGGACAGTTTCTTTTGAGGTACTATACGGAACATGGCACCGAACGTCCTAAAGTGATTTTGAACGGAGCCAAAATCATTTTCATGCAAGTGGGACAAGTACAGTTTAAAGATTCTATGAGTTACTTGGCCATGCCTTTGAGCCGAATGCCTAAAACGTTTGGAATGACAGAAATTGCTAAAGGGTACTTTCCACACTTTTTCAATACGGAAGCCAATCAACATGCTGTTCTACCCCATTTGCCTGAGGCTCACTATTACGACCCCGACAACATGCGTACCGAACAACGAGAAGCTTTCTACGCTTGGTACCAGGCTCACGCCTCGGACCCTTTCGACTTTCAGGAAGAAATGTTAAAGTATTGTCGTTCCGACGTGGACATTTTACGGCGTTGCTGTGGAAAATTTCGAGAACTGTTCATGGAACACGGAGGGGTCGATCCTTTGAAAGAAGCTTGCACCATTGCCAAAGCGTGTTCCTTAGTGTACCGCCAACGATTCATGCCTGAAAACACCGTGGCTGTCATCAGTCCTCAAACGACCCACTATGTCAAGCGTCAATACTCGGTCAAAGCCCTACGTTGGTTACATTACTTGTGCGACAAGGAAGACAAATGGATTCAGCATGCCCGCAACGGAGGAGGCGAAAAGACCATCGGAACGTATTCGGTAGATGGCTGGGACTTAGAAAACCCCAAGATCGTGTACGAGTTTAACGGTTGCTTATTTCACGGATGTCCCGTCTGTTACCCTGACCGTGGCACTAAAAATCAGTTTTTGCAACGAACCATGGAAGACTTGTACCAGGACATTTGTCAGCGACGCCTAAAGTTAGAACAGCAAGGATACCAAGTGGTGGAAATGTGGGAACACGAGTACGATCACCGTTTGAAAACCGATCCCGAGTTTAAACGCCTCGTGGAAAGTTACCAGTTCATGGACCCGCTGAACCCGAGGGATAGTTTGTACGGAGGAAGGACCAATGCCACCTGTTTGCTGTACCAAGCCGACGAAGAGAAAGGAGAAGAAATCAAATACTTGGACGTGTGTTCGCTGTATCCCTACGTGTGCAAATATTGTCGCTTTCCTGTAGGGCACCCGCAATTGTTCACGGAACACATCGACCTGAAAAACATTCGACAATACGAAGGCTTGATCAAGTGTAAAGTTTTTCCTCCCACGAACCTATACCATCCCGTCTTACCTCACCATTGACAAGGCAAACTGATGTTTCCCTTGTGCCGTACTTGTGCCGAAACGTGCAACCAGGACCAACCTTGCCATCACAGCCAGGAAGAACGGACCTTGACGGGAACCTGGGTCAGCGTGGAATTGTTCAAAGCTCTGGACATGGGATACCAACTGTTAGAAGTGTACGAAATTTGCCACTTTCCCAAGACACAACAGTACCACAAGGGTGACCCTACTCAGAAAGGCATTTTCGCTGACTACGTGGATGCCTTTTTGAAACTGAAACAAGAAGCCAGCGGCTATGCTTCCTGGTGTCACACTGCCGAAGACCAAATACAATTGAAAGAGAAATACTACGCACAAGAAGGCATCTCCTTAGACCACATCGAAAAAAACGAAGGTAGGCGATCGTTTGCCAAAGTGATGTTAAATTGCTTGTGGGGTAAAATGGCACAACGACCGTGTTTACCCAAGACGGAATATTTGACAGAACCTTCCCGCTACTTCCAGATGATTCACGACAAAACCAAATACATGAAACACGTGGACGTCGTTCGAGAGGATTTGATCTTGGTCAATTACGAAGAAGATCTGGACTTTGTACAAGACGACCCTTTTGGAAACGTCATCATTGCGGCTTACGTGACAGCTCATGCTCGCTTAAAATTGTACGAAGCTTTAGAACTGTTAGAAGAACGCGTCCTGTACTTTGACACGGACAGTTGCATTTACATCCATCACCCGATTCAACAGCACCCTGACATCGAAGGAGACCGTTTAGGAGCCTGGACAGACGAGCATCCCGACGACAAGATTCTAAGTTTCGTCAGTGGTGGTCCCAAAAATTACGGCTACGAATACCGTGACAAACAAGGAGAAGTGCACACGACGTGCAAAGTGAAAGGACTGACTCTGAATCATCGTACCAGTCGAGTGGTCAACTTTGGGGTATTGAAAGAAGCCTTGCAATCGGGAGAGGATGGAAACTTTAAAGTGACCACCTATCAACCGAACAAGATTGTACGTTTACCCACTCACCACATCGTCAGTCGACCCTTGGAAAAAGTCTATCAAACTGTATACCAGAAGCGAGTGCGACTTCCCAATCACTTCACCTTACCGTACGGTCACGTTGGTATTGGTCTGTATATGAAAAGGAACCCTAGGCAAGATCGATAGTTCATTGTTCATTGAAGTAACTTACCATGTCGTTGACGAAGAAGAAACCAGATTGGTTAGGAGTCAAATGTTGGACATCACCGAGACCAGGGTTTTGAGGCTTGGACACAAGAGGTGGCCCAGTATGCACGAGAGTTATTCAAGGAAAAAAGTTACTTTTCAACCTGTGTTAGTGACGGTGCCAGAAGAACCCGTCACCCAGGACAGGACTGTCGTGGACAGGCCTGAAAGACCCTTTCGGGAGGACACTTGTGTGACCTTACCCCTACTATAGAACTGGTTAGAACTTTACCCAAAACATGTTGTACAGACACTTGTGTTTATTCCACGTTCATGGTTATCATGTGCCTTTTATTCTTGTACTTACGCCTTTGGCTTTTATGCATTTTTGTCTTTCTTATTCATGTTTGAAACATTCAATAAACGTGTTCTGAAAAAGTATATAAACTCTTGTCTTGTTTGTTTTTCGTGTCACAAGTGACATTTCTCACACCATGGCTACCTCTGCTGTCTCTGCTCCCTCTTCCTCTACTGTCAAAGTCATCGACGAACACTTAGATCGTGCCAGTTGGGAGGCTTTGTATCTTCGCCATCCCTTTAACATGCTCATTGCTGGACCTAGCGGTTCAGGCAAAACCGAATTCATCAAACGTTTGATCGAACATAAACATCATTTGATCGATCGACCCCCTCAACGAATCGTGTGGTGTTACAAAGAGTGGCAATCGGCGTACAGCCTCTTGCGAGAAAGTCAAGGCGATTCCATCGTGTTTGTGGAAGGCATTCCTAAAGAAGACGATTGCATCGTCTCTGACTCCCGTCTAACCCATTTGGTCATTTTCTACGACATGTTAGGAGAAGACGAAGAAGAAATTAAACTGTGGTTCACGCGCAAAGGGCATCAGCGTAATGCCAGTGTCGTTTACATCACCCAAAATTTGTTTCAACAAAGTAAAGCCCATCGCACCATCAGTCTCAATGCGCATTACGTGGTCTTGTTTAAAAGCCCTCGAGATAAATCGCAAGTGCAAGTCTTAGCCAAACAGTTAGGAACGCCTTGGCTGGCTCAGGCGTACGACGATGCCACTCAAACGCCACACGCC
The DNA here is from genome assembly GCA_028554795.2 of Sinohyriopsis cumingii. Taxonomy (NCBI): domain Eukaryota; kingdom Metazoa; phylum Mollusca; class Bivalvia; order Unionida; family Unionidae; genus Sinohyriopsis; species Sinohyriopsis cumingii. The sequence goes on along the minus strand of CM068839.1, from coordinate 61,182,952 downwards.
TATTTACTCGTCGATTTGAAACCTACGACTCCCGAGGATTTGCGATTTCGTACCCACTTGTTTCACCACTGGTGCCAAGACGGAGGGCCTGTCCTGTACACGTCTCCGTCCTCGACTTCATTTCACTCCCCATAAAAAAATCTATAAAAACCTCAGACCCTTTTTCGTCTGTCTCACTCTCAGTGCGAACATGACGTCCCTTCAGTCGCATCTTCCCGTCAAATTGATTCGTGCCTTGTATGGCATCAGTCGAGAAAAAGATCCACAAACACGAGCTCGTGTCTTAGAAGCTAGTCTCAAAGAAGTCTTACGATGGTTCACGGTGACGGCACGTCAATTACTCCAAGGAATCATTCAGATTCCTCATCAAACCAAACGCTTTTTCGATCGAAACAAAGTCGCTTTGGTCCAACTGGCCGATCACCGCATCGACACTCAAACCAAAAAACAAATCATTTTGAAACCTGGAGGGAGCGGTACTCTAGGAGGGGTCATCATTCGCTCACTCTTAAGATGGGATCCTAATGCCCCCAAAGTTATCCCCAAGACAAATGTCCAACGAAGCCCCAAGAAGAAAAAGACCAGGTCCCCAAGGAGAACTTCTCCAGTGGCAGGACCCTCCTCTGACCAGACACCACCACCACCCCGGAAAAAGAAAAGAAGCCCCCAGAAAAAGAAAAGTCCACAGAAAACTAGTCGCAAGAGAGGCACTTCGGCCAGGACGCAACCTTACACTCGCAAACCACGACCTGCCACGGCGGTGACTGCGTCTCCGGCAGCTTCACGTTTGTCCACTTCTCCGTTAATGACACCCAGAACTGAAGAGTACTTGGAGACGTTGATCACACCAAGAACTTCTCCGTTGATGACCCCCAAAAGAACTTCCCCAGTGGCAGGACCTTCCAATTTAGTGGCAGTGGCTGCTGCTCACAAAGTACCTTCTCCCAAAATCAAAGTTCAAGAAAGATCGGGCATGTTACAAAGTTTACTGGATTTGTCCAAGCAAGAACTGGCTCGATTTAGTCCGTTACGTACCCCTGCACGACGTGTCATGCCTGTCCTCAAACTGATACGACGTAAAGACAATCAGTGGCGACGCGTTCCAGTATAAAAAAGGCCTGTGACCAAGTCGGGTATCAGTGTTTTTTTGGTGCTCCTGAAGACTCAAAGATGTCACCCTCCAGAAAACCCCAAGGAAAGAAAAGGAATGGACTACCACCACGTTTAGCCAAACATGGGGACATGTTATCTGTCCTGTCCAAAGCTTCTTCACCCCTACGAAAAAAACTCATTCAAACAGCCTCCAAAGAGGTCATCGATACCGTGTGCGAATGTTGTTTGAACGTTTTGAAAGGCACGATCCCTTTGTCCAAACACCAGAAACAATGCTTAGGCAAACATCGTCATGTTCTTCGCCAAATGGTTCAAAAGAAAATTCCCATTCGTCAAAAAAAGAAGATGTTAGTGCAACGTGGAGGTATTTTACCTCTCTTGTTAGGCCCCATACTGAAAGGAGTCTTGGGAACCATGTTGGGAAGACTGGTGGGAGCAAGATAAAAAGGCCTCGGAAGTTCCAAGATCTCAGAATCGACCCCTGACAACCCCATGGAAGGACGAAAACTAGCTTTAGTGCCTTACAAACGATGGATGGAATACCATCGGTGGCAAGAACAACACACCCCGCATTTACCTCCCAATCCCCATTTGAGCGAGATGTCCCAGTTACAACACGAATTGCAGTCCTTAATGGATCGCCAAGATTTGTCCGAAACAGAAAAATCGCAAAAGTACGGTCAACTCTTGCAACGACTGCAACTCTTTCACCAGAAAGCTTTAGACGAAACAGCTCTACCCACTCTGAAAGATTTTAAGACCTTGATGAAAAGTCCAGCACCATCACCAGTACCAGTACCAGTACCAGTACCACCAGTACCCGTGACCAAGACAGAAAAAGGAGAAGAAGAGGAAGGGTTTCAAACTCCACCAGAAAAAGTACGCAAGTTAACAACACCACCTACCTCCAGAATTGGATGGATTAAAAAGATGATGGTCACCCCTTCTTCATCACAAGAGAAAAAGAAAGTGAAGACAAAAGTGAAGACAGAAGTGAAACAAGAACCGATATCCCCCGCTCAGACATCCTTCTCCTCTTCGACACCTATTGCTGGCCGCACACGCAAAGCATTGCAATCCAAGAAAATACCCCAAGAGAAAAAGAGTAGCATCCTCCAAGAGTGGGTGTCTTATTAACACACCAACCAACACAAAAAATGGAAAAACCTTAGCCAGCATTTACTACGATCCCTCCCATCCTGCAGGTTACGCAGGAGTTCAAAAATTGTATCGTGCTGCCAAAACGCGACTGAAAAGTTTCCGTTTACCTCAAGTGCAACGATGGTTACAAGAACAAGCTACCTACACTTTACATAAACCCATTCGACGCAAGTTTGCCAGAAGTCGCACCCGAGTGGAAGGCATCGATCATCAATGGCAAGCCGATTTAGCCGATGTCTCTCATTTGGTCAGCTACAATCGTGGCTACAAATATTTGTTTTGTGTCATCGACGTCTTTTCCAAATTTGCCTGGGTCGTACCCTTGACTTCCAAATCGAGCAGCGAGTTAGTGCGAGCCCTGCAACGGGTGTTGAAACAAAGCGGTCGTCACCCTCTTCGATGGCAAACGGACAAAGGCACCGAATTTCTGAACCCAGCTTTCCAAAAAGAATTAAAGAAACGTGACATTCATTTTTTTACCACTGAGAATCCCGAAACCAAAGCCAGCATCGTGGAACGTTTTCAACGCACTTTGAAAGAACGCATGTGGAAATATTTTACGCATCACCACACTCTGAAGTACATCGACATCTTACCGCACCTGGTGCAAGCGTACAACCAATCTTACCATCGAAGCATCGGATGTGCCCCGCAAGACGTGACTCCCGACAACGAAGTGTTGGTGTTTGAGCGCCTGTTTGGTACGTCCCCGACGAGGGCTGTCCCCGAGAAAAGTGGAATGTTGGCCGTAGGAGATTGGGTGCGCATTGGCAAAACCAAACGCACTTTCGACAAAGGTTACTTACCTAACTGGACGACCGAATTGTTTCGCGTCACTGGACGAGTGCATGGCCGTCATCCTGCCGTCTATAAATTGGAAGACATGAATGGAGAAGTGCTCAAAGGAACGTTTTATTTGCCCGAGTTACAACGTGTCACCAAAAAAGAAGACGACGTGTACGACATCGAAAGCATTCTCGAACGCAGAACCCGTAAAGTGGGCAAACGACGTGTCAAAGAAGTCAAAGTACGTTGGAAAGGATATCCCCCCCCCCAGTTTCGATTCTTGGATCGACGCTTCGCAAGTCATCGACTATAAAAAGAAGTGACCATCATGCCCTTTCACACAGCAGACGCAGCTACGTCGACCACTCCTCCTTCACCTAGTTCTTCTGTGCAAGATTTACAAAAACAACCCTTGTGGGTGTGGTGTGGAGAACGTGTGCCTAAAACGCAAATCGTCTTTTTCTGCCAAATCTTCGTGGTGTATTGTGTCATCGGGGCAGCCATCGCCAATTTGAGTTTGCAACAAGGAGACAAACAATTGTGGACCATTTTATTGAGCAGTTGCATCGGTTACCTGCTTCCTAATCCCTCCCTGAAATTCACCTCGAACGGGAACCCCGGGAACCTTGTGTCCAGTGCCAGTGCCAGTCACCACTTCAATCACAACCAGAACCCCATTTTAGAAGGAGACACGCCTCTGACGTCCACTAACCCCTCGGACAGCCACAGAACTCTGGAATTATGAGTCACCAAAACCAATTTTACTTAACCTTACCCAGTGACAGTTCCATGGAGGTGTTTCCTAAGAACACGTTGTACTGTTACTCGGCCAAATTACCTCAAGCCATCCCCTTAGATCACGAAGCCCATTGGGAAGTGGCTTTAGTAGAAATGATTCACCCGACCCAAGTCCTCAATGTCCTTCCCAATCAAAATTTTTTTGATGTGGAAGTTCATGACGAACAATTGCAACAGTGGATGGATAGCAATGTGAAATATGACAAGAAAACCCGTACACAAAAGTACACCACCTATCACTTGTTCATTTCCCCAGGCTATTATTTTAGTGGTCAACATTTGGTCAGCACCATAGCCTCCAGGTTTAATGCCGTGTTTCTGAAAGCTTTGGAGCATGTTAACAAAAGTGTCACCATGGAATACCACAAAACAGCTCGTCGCTTCTTGATGAAATTTGAACGGAGTAAAATCCTGTCCATTTTATTTTGTCCTGAATTGTATGACATGTTGGGCGGAGACATGAACCTGAGAATGAGCATGATGAAGAAAAGCGAATTACCCATCGTTTACGACAACGAGTCTTTTAGCAAGTTATTTCGTGCCCCGGTAGAACTGAACCAAGGACTGAATTTGATGTTTGTGTACTCCGATGTGGTGGAGTATAACGTGGTGGGACACACCTCCGTACCGTTACTGCGTGTCATTCCTTTCAAAGTGGATTCTGCCACGAACACTGACGAGGAAGGTGGAAACACTTACCACGTCCACCGCGAATTTGTACATCCTCACTATTTGCCTGTCAGTAAGTCGTATTTGGACACGGTCAACATTACTATAAAAGGAGATTTGGGACAAAATATTCCATTCACCAAAGGAAAAGTCACGGTGAAACTCCATTTTCGAAAACGGTTTTCTCACGATTCGTAAGTCATGTATCCAGTGTACCGAGGCGTTGCTCGACAGCGAGGACACGGTTTAGGAGATATGTTAAAATCGGCCTTTCGTTCGGTGGCCCCGGTGTTGAAACCGATGGTGACACGCGGATTGCACGCCTTGAAAGATGCGGCACTGACGCAAGGCAAAGAATTTCTCCAAAATGTCATCATCGACAAACAAAACCCTAAAGAAGCCTTCATGAGGGCAGGCAAAAATGTCTTGCTGCAAACGGGCAAAGACATTTTAGGCCAACGAGAAACACCTATAAATACCCTGCACGCTACCGAGTCAGGCATTCAGCAAGGACAAGGCAGAAAGAGACGACGAAGAAAACACCCTTTCACCAGACTTCAAGCGAGAAAGGCCAAGAAAAGAAGAACCGTTCGAGACTTAGACGTTTTCGATTATTGAGAAAAGAGACCAAAAAAAAAAATGATGCACCGAGAATCTTGCGCTTGTTCCAAGACGGAACTGGATCTGTTTGCCATGCCCCCCACGATGATGACGATGCAAGAATCCCAGTGGGTGGAATTTCACCCCGTCTCCTCACTGACCGATTCCGCTCCCATCGAGTTTGAAATCAAAGGACAGCCCGAAGATTACATTGATCTGAATAGCAGTTACTTGTACCTGAAAGTCAAAATTCTAGATAAGACTGGAGGTGCTATAGACGATGAAGCAGTAGGTCCCGTCAACAATTTCATGCATTCCTTGTTCAGTGGAGTGGACTTGTACTTGAATAACAAACTGGTCAGTAGCAGCATGGATACTTACCCTTATCGTGCCTACCTGGAAAATCTCTTGACGTACGGAATAGATGCCAAGAACACTCATCTCAATGCCTGTGTGGTATGGGAAGCTGACGAACCTACCAAGTTTGAAATATTGGAAACTGATGAAAAGAAAGACAACAATGATGGATTTGTAGAACGAAGAAAGAGAATCACGGGAGCCGACACAAGTTTAGAACTGATGGATCGTTTGCATTTGGACATATGGTTGCAAGAAAAGTATTTGCTGAACGGGGTGGATGTCCGTCTGAGACTGAATCGTAGCAGTGCCGCTTTCCATTTGATGGCTGATAGTGACGGTTACAAAACCAAAATCCTAGAAGCCAGACTCTACGTACGCCGTGTGGAAGTGTTACCTAAAGTGGGAAACGACATCAGTCAGACGTTGAGCAGAACGACCGCCAAGTATCCCATACGACGCGTGGAAGTGAAAACCTTCACCATTCCCAAGGGACAGGGATCCATGATCGAAGATCATTTGTTCCAAGGACAGTTACCCAAACGTTTGATCGATGGTATCGTCGAGAATACAGCCTTCAACGGAGCTGCCGAAAAAAATCCTTTCTACTTTCAACACTTTGGCGTGTCCAAAATCGAAGTCAGTCGCGATGGCAAGACCTTGTGTACCCGACCTTTCGAACCTGACTTTACCAAGAAGAATTACTTGAGATCGTACTTGTCCCTGTACGAAGCCACCGGACAGTTAGGAACCAATACCAGTCACGGTATTACGTACGAGGATTATGCAGGAGGCTACGCTTTGTGGGCTTTCGATTTCACTCCGGACCAAGGCAGCGACGAGGGACATTTCCACCCTATAAAATCCGGCCAGATTCGTGTGGAAATTCAGTTTAAAGACCGAGACCCTGATGAAACGGTGAACGTCATCCTGTATGCAGAATTCGATAATACCATAGAAATCAACAGTTTGAGAGAAGTCATCCTAGATTACTAGAAACCATGGAAGACTGTTATCCCTCTTTACCTAGTGGAGAAACTTTTAGTGTTGCATTGTTGTTAAAAATGTTAGAGTTGTTGTTTAGTGTTAAGTGATTTTTGAATAAAAAATGTTGTGTTTTGAAAAAAATGCCTTTGTCTTTTGTTTAGCTATAAGAATGTTGGATTGATGCTCTTTCATTTCTTACTATCCCTCTCATGACACTCACTAAACGTTGCGACTCAAAAACCGTGTGGGGGATGTTTTCCTTCACGTCCGCGCTTTGACTTTAAGAACCGGGTTGTTTCCAGTCTAACCATCCATTGTCGACTCATCCTCCTAAGAAGATGTGCTCCAAACTAGCTAAACTCAACGAAGCCTACGTGAATTTGCATAGGGTCAGACACAGTCTGATACCGAAGCCAGAAGAAATAGAGAATGTGAGAATGTTAAAAATCACTGAAGACCTGATAGAAGAGCTCTTCAGAGAAGAAATGAACAGGGAGAAAGAAGAATGGACAGAGAAGTACAGACTTCAGAGACAGCAGCAACAGCAGCAACAACAGCAGCAGCAGCAGCAACCTGAACCTGACAGAGGCTTTGTCGATTGCCGTATCGACACCAAAGAGTTCTTCTTTTCTTTCCGAAGAAGCAGACCTATCGCCAGAAAGTCTATCCTCAGAGGACATCGCATTCTTAGAAACTAAAAAAAGAATGCCATAGCAAACAAAAAAAACCAGCCCTTTTCAGGGCTACCCCAATACTCTAGAAAAGAAATAACGATCGATTTGCCAATGTGTGTAGGTAGAGTAGTGTGAAAATAAACACTAACTCTTTTTTAAAAAATGTGAGGGTATGTGTTTGTGTGTTAGTAAGTGCTTAAGTAAGTTGGTATGAATAGTAGATTAAAATCATGTTTTTTTGGTGTTTGAGGTGTATATTTGGAGTTAGATTGGATTGCTTTGCGTATGTGGATAGTCTACTGAAGTGATTTATAAAAAATTTTAAAATAGTGATGGGTAGCATAAAAAAGTGAGTGAGTGTTTCTTTTAGGTCCGCGCGTTGTTGTTTTTGGTCATGATGTAGGTAACATCAATTTTATGTTTTTTTAGGGGGATATTTTCCGTCACGTCCGCGCTTTCACTATAAATTGAAACTCGCTGGGCAGTCTAGCTACCCTTGTTGATTGATCAACACCAAAAATGAACACGAGACTGTCTAAACTGTTGGAACTTCATGTGCATCTGGAATATGCCAGGCGCCTGTTGAATGAACTGGCCGCGGAAGCCATTGTGGAGGAGGGAAGGATAAGAGAGGAGGAGGAAAGAAGAAAAAAGGAAGAGGAGGAGAGAAGATATAAAGAAGAAGAAGAGGAAAGAAGATACAAAGAGGAGGAGAGAAGAAACAAAGAAGAGGAGGAGGAGAAGGAAAAGAAGAGAAGAAGAATAAATTTCAGAATCCCAGAGAGCGAAAATTGGGATTCTGAAGCGACATATCCTGCCTCTGCTCTCTCCCCCAAAAAAGCAAAAAGTAACTGGGGGATAAGATGTGTATGTGGCGCCAGGCCTGGAAGGTGCCACCATTAACCAGGTGTCCATGAAGTTCCAAAAACAACAGCCCTTTTCAGGGCTACCCAATACTCTAGAAAAGAAATAACCATCAATTTGCCAATGTGTAGGTAGAGTAGTGTGAATATAAACACTAACTCTTTTTTAAGATAGTGTGAGGGTATGTGTTTGTGTGTTTGTGTTTGTGTGTTTGTGTTTGTACCCGCTCACGTACGATTGTGTGGATAGTAGATTATGGATTTGTTTATCGTTTCTTAGCGTATGTGTTTTTGTGTTTGTGTTTGTGTGTTTGTGTTTGTACCCGCTCACGTAAGATTGTGTGGATAGTAGATTATGGATTTGTTTATCGTTTCTTAGCGTATGTGTTTGTGTGTTTGTGTTTGTGTGTTTGTGTTTGTACCCGCTCACGTAAGATTGTGTGGATAGTAGATTATGGATTTGTTTATTGTTTCTTAGCGTATGTGTTTGTGTGTTTGTGTTTGTGTGTTTGTACCCGCTCACGTACAATTGTGTGGATAGTAGATTATGGATTTGTTTATTGTTTCTTAGCGTGTGTGTTTGCGTGTTTGTGTTTGTGTGTTTGTGTTTGTACCCGCTCACGTACGATTGTGTGGATAGTAGATTATGGATTTGTTTATTGTTTCTTAGCGTATGTGTTTGTGTATTTGTGTTTGTGTGTTTGTGTTTGTGTGTTTGTGTTTGTACCCGCTCATTGAGTCATCCACCCTTGTGTCTTCCATGATGTTTAGGACGGACATGCTCATGTATGTCAGGTCCAAGTGGACTGTTGTTGATAGGACAGATACTAGTCAATGGATGAGGAGAGTTTACATAGAAAGACAAGGATGTCTCAAGAGGGTACTTGTGTATGGACCGGTAGTTAGAAGTAGTTTAAGAAGAAGAAGAAGAAGAAGATGTGACAGATGCCATCTATGTTAATATTAATATTAACATAAACCCAAAGGCCCTTTTCAGGGCCAGCCATATTTCTCGAAAAGAGATAGCCTTTCCATTGCTTACCCCTTTTCTAAATTTAAATTTAAATTTAAATTTAAAAAGAACTTTTAAAAAAAAAAAAAAAAATCCCATATTCAATTCCCCTTGTCCCTAGACAAACCCAAACTCTATTCCCATGTTAATTTCCCTTGTCCCTAGACAGACCCAAACTCTATGTTAAATTCCCATTGTCCCTAAAGTGACCCACGATTTTTCTCCATGTTAAATTTCCATTGTCCCTAAAGTGTCCCAGGGGTCTTTTTAATGCTAAGTCCCATTGTCCCTATAGTATCCCACTTAACTACTTACGGTGGATGGGTGGGTGGTGTTGGGAAGATATTTCTCAGCTGAGTAATTGACCAATTTCCAGAAGCAGACGCCATGATGTACAGTATTCACGTGACTTAATGACAGCATGGGTTCGTTTCGTAAAACGTACCGTCCCTGATTTCTTAACATAAGGAATTATCTGGACATTTGAGGAAGTATAGATGTCTAATAATCTGAGACAGGGATAATTCCTTGTATTATGAGTCTGGGTCGAGAAAGGTCACTTTTAGGTAATTTAAATGTGAAACAAGGGAAAAACTACGCATGTGTGAAATTAGAGTTTCTCGGATAACCGGCCGGCGACACATTTTCTTTTAAATTAATTCTCTAAATTCGCTTATTAGTCACCCAATATTCTATAATAATTACTTTGACATTGACATATCCTGGATATAATTTGCGCTCATACATTTACATAAAATAACAGATGGCGATATGGCTCATCCATTTCTAAGACAATATAAAATATTTTCAGCATCCCCATCAAGTTGAAGTAAACTAGTTGAAACAGAAAATTCCAAGCCTTTAGTCCTGTAGAAATAGTTATGTAAAGTTTTGTGATCTCGACGATTTTTTTCTGTTTTGTTTGTCTTGTCTGTGTTTTGCACACACACACACACACACACACACACACACACACACACACACACACACACATATATATATATATATATATATATATATATATATATATATATATATATATATATATATATATATATAAACGTAAGACGCCTATTAATTTGGTAGGTCAGTGGCTCGATGTTGAAGGTCACTGTTGCTAAAATTGTTTTTATATATGCATTACATTTCCTGATTATTACTTAAGTCCTGTCGAACAGACTTCAACAAATTTAATGCATTATTCCCATTAGCTTCGAGAAGAACCCTATTTATTTCGAACCAGTAGGTTCAAAATCATGGTCGCTGTTACTAAAAGTAAATTTGATACTTGTATTATCGTTTTCATGATAGCATTTATACCACACTTTTCATATTTGTTCCTCTCTTCGTAAGAATGATCCAAAATGATTTTTTGGGGGAGGGGTAGGCAAAATCACGGTCACTGCTCGTAAAAATTGGATCTTTTTATCTTTTCTTCTCAAGCGATGTAGGCCTCTTACAATTAATTACAATTATGTCTACCACAGCTACAGCTATATGCACTATAACATAACAGTTCCTGGGGAGTGTTAAACCAGTAATAGATGCCAGGTGCTTGAAGACTGGCCTAGGAAAACTGTTTCAATTAAGTCTGTGCATGTCTTTTCATGCATACTGTCTAATGTTGTGCTAGGTAGGGTAGGCAGCGTTTTTGTGCCTCAAATGGCTGAGGAATCTGGTGAGATTATTTTGGCCTTCCAGCATCACTTTCGTCGCAAATGATAACGTTGTTGTTGTCGCGATCAAGGTCTCGTCGAAAAGAATGTTACCGGTTCTTCCACGGTTTCGAACTTGTCGTCTTTAATACATTGCGCACCACTGGCAGCACGTAATAGTGCGATCTTCTCGCGGACGGTTGCGTCGCTAATCAACTGTAGCACATCGTAGTCTGCGCTGATAACGACCAAGTACAGCCGGCCCCACTTCACCCAGCGCGAAGCTTTAGCCCCCACGATAGCACCAGCAAAGTGCATGCGATCTTGGTTATTATTTATTCTTCACAATACTTCATTTTATTGTCGGGAGTTGATCCACCGATATAATTTGTTTTGCGTGGCCTGCTGCCTGAAGGAGGTGAAACATGGGCCATGATGGCTTTTTGATGGATCATGACCAACGCTTAGCTCGGTTCTACAAGTGATTAATTTTCTCTATGATTTTGGAAGGCATTAATTCAGCAAGCTTGATACATCCTTTTCAACTAATCAACACAGACTCCAATAAGTTGGAAATAAATCCAGCTGTTTTCTCTGCAGCGTCTTGGGACGTCAACCCTTCAAAGGACTAGGTACACTTTTTCTTCTGAACAGCCCGGTGGTAAAATATGTATTTGCATGATAGACTTTGTTTGACACATTCTTTGTAACTCTGGTATATTATATTTCGCTTTTTAACTTCATCTAGTAGTTTATCTCTATTGCATTTATAACATTTACCAGCTGATTGAACATCTTGTACGAAATGCCTGTACCGTGATTACATCATTTATATGGGGTAGGTTAATTTCAATTGGTAGGTGTTAATTGAAAGCTATGAAAAAACATTTTGAAATCGTCATATGTACACTCAGTGAAAGGTGTACCATACTTTACCTCCTTTTTTATGAGGTGCAAACATTCTTGACAAATAAATTGCTTTCGGATTTCTTTGTGAGAATTATTTGTGACAGAGTGTTTTACAGAAGCATTCCAAATGCACAGTATAAAACTCTTGTCCAGAAAATATGCTTTGTTGATATTGTCATCGTTATACCTTCGTTGTTTGAAATTTTAAAAATCTCATCGACTAGCTTGTAAGCTTTAACGTGTGGTATCTTTTAAAAATCCTTTGTTATGTTGTTGGGATAAGGTTTATAGTCTCATATTGAATCTTGCTGGGACATTGTGTAGACTCTTCATCACGTGTTTCACGTGTATTGTTTTATTGTATACTGCTAATGTTGTTTAATGTACTTATTTTTCTCCCTGGTTTCTACATAAAACAAACTCGGTTATTGAGCATGCCTTTTACTCTCTGAGATTTTTTAATGCGTTAATCTGTCATTTGCGAGGAACTCATCTTAAAATGTCAACAAAAGTGACAAAAAAAAAAAAAAAAGAAAAGAATAAAACCCATAAGATATTGTCACTCAATAATTGAAACATATTCTCTTCTTTGTACGTCTCTGATGGGGAGGTATGTTTTGGTATGTCATTTACTTAATGGAATGTTTACTCTTGCTAGTTCCAAACTCTTTGGAAATCATCATAATCACCAAGCATCACATTTTATGCCATTGTTTTTCTTCATCCTTGCCATTATTTCTGGTTTGTATAATCATCTTCTTTTTTTAAGATACATAGATAAATTGTGTTCATAAACATGTATCCTACATCCTCTTCCACAAAGTCGTCGTCCAGTTTGTAAACAACTGTTTTCATGTAGCCGAGTAGAAGCAACACTTTTGATCCGTTTTCTTCTCTGTTTTTGTTTTCTTCAAACGGAGTAATGTCTAATGATCTCTGAAGAGTACGACTGTGTTCATCAGTGAACTCTGGTAAAACGTAAACCCATTTTCTGGCTCTATTTTGTGCAAAATACGTCCACATTTTAATCTTAATGGTTCTGTTAAACCTTTCCACTATAAATGCTGTTTTATCTGAGAAAGTTGAGAAGTATTCAGATCTCTACTATCCGTTAGAAAGCTCCGTACCATCATTATAAACTTTTTTCATAAAGATTTCTCTCTTGGAATATTTCTCCATAACCAATGTTTGTGTCATCTCCTTCAATTGCTTTCCCTTTTACTTCCCAAACGTATATGTAGAAAATATATATTTTTCTCAATGATTATTTATTTCTATTGTTGTATATACTTGCATGTCAATATGTTGTGTGTGTCTGAACTTTGTTTTTCGTGTTAATTACGTGAAACAGTACTATCTCCTCTCTAAAACACTGTTGAATTCAATAGACTGTGGCTGTTGCCGTCGTATTAATGCCTAACATTTCCCTCCAAATTATTGTATAAATATTGATTATCACTAAGACAAGAGGCATGGGTGTATATGGTAGTTTTAGTTTAAAGGATTTTAAGAGGTCAGATATGGTAATGTTAGAAACAAATTCTACATAGTTCACACATCTGATAATGATCAACATTCTGACCCATAAGACTTGGGGTCTGTATTTGTGATCACTGTAAAAAGCTAGACTTTAGACTGTTAATGAACCCTGATTTTGTCTCTATTCTGATGTTTTGATTAACTATCGCCCTGGTGTAACAATACCAATATATTCTGTGTAATTTTCGTCTTGAGTCCTAGCTTGGGTGAAGAATACAAGTTGGTTGGAAATCACAGTAGCTTTTTGCCATTACATGTGATCTAAAATAAACCCCAAACTATTATTTTGTGTTGACTACACAGTTTTGCTCCTTTGTATCCTGTTCGCCCACGACCGGCTTATGGTTCAGCATCGGCCATAATCATCTTAGTGTGACTGCGCTGAGTTGGTAAATCTAATTTATTCATTGGTGGGGTTTGTAGTGAGCCTTAAATGAAAGATATAGGTTCGTCTCTATTGTAATGGTAATACAAATTGTTAATTAAGTAATTTACTCATGCGATATAATTAGAAATAGGTACATTACCGATGCGATTATAGTAATAATGCTCTTTGATGGCTTGAAAAGCATTCATTGAGAGAAGATTTAGATCAAAGACTCGAAAACTTCCCATTTTGAAGCATTACGTTGAACAACGCACTTGTCTATCACCTAAAGTCTTTGTGTTATAGAGAATTGCAACGTAGTTTATTTTAATCAGCCATTATTTGATGACATTCTTGATATCATTTTACTAGGTGTAATAAGTTTAATCAGACGAATTCCACTTGGAACAAATCTATTGTACACGATATAAGCTATTCATCTGAATGGAATCTTTAGCCAGAGATAACCATTTTTCTTATCGGCATTATTATCGTAACATATAAGCATTATCTGATATTAATCAAATGCACTACTGAGATAAAAAAAAGAAATAAATCCAGACACTTGAAACAGAGATTTCCTTAAGGCATTACCGATGACGAAAATGCCAGCCTTAATTATTTCACGGCGGTTACTTCCTTTTAGCTTATTTATTGCCTGTCAACTAGCTGATATTAGCGTGAAAACCGTATTTTGAAGTTGTAGATGAGAGGAGAAAATCCTCGAAAACTTGTGCAGATAATGTATTTGTAGAATTTTCATTTTCATTTTATACAAACTTGCTCCAGAATTGAAATTTACAAGATTACACTCACTCTTTAGCACATAAGGCTCACCCCACCCCCTTTTTGTAAATTGATCTCACTTTCATCGGCTGATTATGTAAATATTCGTGACTTAAGACAGGGGTAGGATTGGATTGACCTAATTTGGCGCAGTAAATTATATTTTTTGTCATTTGGTAAACTATTTGACCCTATCTGAAAACAATGTAAGTCCGATTCAGCAATGCATCACAGTGGGTTTATCACTGTTGTTGAGAATATAAGGAGAATAACTTCAGAGATACGCTAACTGTGTCGGGTCTTATTTCTTTACCAGTAATTAATTTCCATGTCTGTAATGTAAGGCAGTTTCTATTTATTTTTTCTAGCTCAGAAAGTGCTCGTTTTTCTTGCTGCAGGTCCAACATTTAAAGGCACACACAATCAAACGTCGAATGGCATAATGGGAAATCTTATATTTTGACATGTGAAAATATGTTATATCTTTTTCACACGAGAAGATGCAAAAATATTTTTCTTCTCATGCGAAAATATAAGAATGAAAAAGAAAATGAAACTTATTTCGCCAAGAAATCTTTGTTTCACACTTAGGTATGCAATACATTACTTTACTTTCTATATAAAATCCACTTTTACACAATCAATGTGAATTCATTTAACAAAATCCAACGCTGTTCTCAAAGGTTGATTTTTGTATATTAACTTTCTATTAACTCACACGAAGTCTAAATTTTAAACAAAAATCTTCACATTGTTCTGAAAGCAAACATCTGTCAATTTACGAGTAAATAAATAAATTATCCTTTGTCTTCTTTCTTTAACTGATTTAGTGCTTAATTAGTCGATCTTTAATACTCTCCACTTGCCTTAAATTTCAGACTTCGTACAGACGTTTCCGGTTTTCTAATTGTCGTAATTCTTAGACAGCGCTATGCTTATTCCAATGGGATTAAGAAAAAAAATCTCTCGAAAAGATGGTCATTTCAAACCAAACGAAACGTAGATTCTGATATTCTGAGAAAGCGTTAATGATTCTCAAAATACACCAAAATGGAAGGTAAAATGAGACACTCAGGGGTAATCCATTTCGTACTGTCAGAATCGAGCATACCAAAATTGGAATTTCCATGCGATGCCTTTATACAAATAAGTAATAAGCTTAAAACTAAAATCTATTATAGAATGTGAATCTTGGCTATATAGACCACATTCTCTTGAAAAATCAAAGATTTTATATGAATTTCTACTTCTAGAAAAAATCTCCAAATTTTCAAGGAATTCGGTATGTATAATAAATATTTATCGATAATGTAAGGATTTCATAACTTGTTATCTCTTTCTTTTTAATACGAATTTTTGAATTTTCGAAAGTCTTTGCATTTTATCTTTCATCTTGTAGTACTCATTCTGACTTTTTTTAAGTAGGGTTTATCATCCTAAAGTGTGCAATTCTTGATATTTACTTTTAGTAACTTTACATTTATTCGGCACCATATAGCCCATAAAGTGCTTATGTACCGCTAAGCCCTAATACCGACGTACATACTACTATTACGATTCCATGGTCTTAAAATAAGTAAAAGAAAAGAGAAAAAACCGAAAAGTTTTGTAAAATTCAACAAATAATTCATTTCGATAGAACGCAAAGTAAAAATTTAAAAAGAGCTTACAGTATTGCGAGTTAAATCACCAAAAGTCCCAATAGTTCTATCACAATTTATTGAGTATTCCGAGTGAATTCCAGTGGTGTTCCAAATGAATTCAAAAGTTCGTTTCCCATCAAATTCATAAACAAGACCAGTTCAAGAACATTCCAAAAGTCTCAAAAAAGACTAGACCTTGAACTCAATAAAACAAAACAAAAACAACAACAAAAACAACAACAACAAAAATCAAACCCAAAAACAAAAACAAACAAAAGCATGTGAGAGTAATCAGGTAGGCCTCTACCACCAATTACTAAGTAATATCTATATCTGTCTGTCTGTCTATCTATCTATCTATCTATCTATCTATCTATCTGTCTGTCTATCTATCTATATACCTGTCTGTCTATCTGTCTATCTATCTATCTATCTATCTATCTGTCTGTCTGTCTGACTATCTATCTATCTCTAAAAACACATACATACATACATACATACATGCATACTTTTGAGAAGACATAAGATCAGTCAGTCATGCATATATTCATAGACTAACATTTGAATAAACAATCCCCATAATTTGCAAATAAAATAAAATTTTGAAAACATAATTGGCTATATTTTTTGGTGTCAGTTTTATTTTTTTATACGTTTTTTGAGTATTGAGATGAGAAATTTGTTCTTAGTAACAAAGATTTCTGCGTCAATGGTTCAGTTTATTTTATTTTTTTATCGTTGTGTGTGTGTGTGTGTGTGTGTGTGTGTGTGTGTGTGTATGTGATAGGATTTTTAACGTAGCTTTAACAATTTTTCAGTCATATCGCTACGATGTCTGCATTGTGACAGCTTATAGTGATGTCTAGCACTGGGGTATCATGCCGCAGACATGTATCAAGATGTCCCATTTAGTCACATTATCCTGACACCAGGCCAACCAGTCCTAACACTAACCTCTTAAAGGTGAGCGTCAAGCGAGGGAGCTGTCAGTCTTTTTGTAAGTGTTTGGTATGACCTAGCCGAGGTTTGAACCCACGACCTCCCGCTTCCGAGGCGGACGCTCTAACCACTAGGCCACCGGAACGGTTATTTTCTATCATTGGTTTATCACTAGTTGTAAATTGAATTTTCTAATAATTTCTTGTCACCGTAACGTTTATCATTGTATTAGGTCTCATGATTGACTCCGTCTTTATATGATCATGAAAAACAAAACGTAATAAAATATCAGTAAACATTCATTACATATTTTGTACTTTTTTTGTTGTTGTAGGGTTTAACGCCATTTTTCAGCACACGATAGGCTATACATGGCGGCCAGTATTACTTGTGGAGGAAGAACCCGGGAAAACCCCGGAAAGAACCACCGACCCATGAGAAGCTACTGGCAAGCTTTCTCAAATACCCACATTAGCCGAATCCGAGACTCGAACTCACGCAGACAGAGGTGAGATGGCAGTGATCCGTAACGGAGAGCGCGTTAGACCACTCGGCCACTCGGGGCCCCTATTTTGTACTAATTTCACACGTGTTTTGACAAGTCCAGCGTGCCTTTTATCAATGATATGGACTGCACGTGACAGTGTACTGCCGAGTTAGATGAATTTGTCTACTGCCACGAGGGTTTGGCCATATAGTGTGATGGTAGGCTCTATGTACGGCGTTCCTGGGATGGTGCATAACATTCGTTCTCTTGATACTGATAGTGAGACCGAAAATCTTCTCAATCTGATGAGGAATGGTCCACACTATGTTGCCTGACAGACTAATATTTTGCATCCAGGGAACAGTCTTTAGCAAAATGATCACGACCAGTCACTTTTAAAAAAATCTTCATAATCGCCTGTAATATACTCGGATTGAAGATGTTGTCGTTATTATGGTATCTGATGTCGTTTCCATTGTCATAGTCACAGAAGGTATCGATAAGCGTAGCAGAGAGCACCATACTAAAGAGGGTTGAGGCCAACATACATCTTTGAGTGACTTCAATGGCGACATGGACTTGTTCAGATGAATCGCCGTAGTCCAAACGAGAGAACATGCCATCATGGAATTGCTGAACCATCACGAAAACTTTCTCTGGGCAACCAAATTTTGTCAAAATCTTCCAGGAGCCCCCCCCCCCCCCCACTAACTGTGTCAGATGCTTTTGTCAGGTCGACGGATGTCGTACACAGTTTGGGGTTCTGTTCCTGTATTCCTCCTGAAACTTAAGAGCTGCAAATACCAAATCTGTGTCACCTCGTTCTCTCATGAAGCCACACTGATTCCTAGGCAGAAGCCAATTATCAACGTGATAATAAGACGATTCACCAGGATTCTTTCTGGCGATGATTTTGTTGGTCACTGACAACAAGGAGATGTCCTGATGGTTGTCGCAGTGGACGATGTATGCATCTTCATACTTGTAGGAAGAGTTCAGTCAGTTTATATGCCATTTGCAAGCCTCTTGTTTGTTGGCGTCTGCTGTTATAGCATCTGCTACATGTGGTTTGCCATTTGACAACTAGACGATTCATTTCTGTTTAAATCAGAGTTGGTGGATCAGCATGTCCTATACTGATTTAATCTTGGGGCAATCGACCAGTTGCATCCTCACAGATTCAGAATATTCTTGAAGTGTTCGTGTGGCCCGTACATTGATTTCAAAGCAGCACAGAAGTTTTTCATGTCATTCCTGTCTGTGCAGTGGACATTATCTGCCTTATTGCTCGGGGATTAGTGTTGCAACTCTGTGTTTGAACCGGACAAACCTCATAATTTTGTTGAATGTTGCCTTTTGAGACGAGGAAGTGCTGTCTTCCAAACAGTCCTTTTGTATCCAAGGTTTCTCATTCAGAAGTATGTATATGATAGTAACTTTCTCATCAAACAAATTTTGATGTTTAAACAGTTCATATGGATTGTTCCACTTGGTTGCAAGGTTCTTTGGTAAATGTCTATTTCACGTTCTTCTGTTTCAATTTGGAGAAATTACGATTTCTTGGCACTTTTTGGCCTTGTGGTAATTTAGTCGGCTGGTAATGGATATTGATCATGGAGATCATTGTCGCATCCAAGACGTTTTGTTTCCGGTTGGCAGGCTGAATACTGTACTGGTGATCAGGAGGTTTTGACTAGCGTATTTCCTCCGTAGGAGGAGTCTTTTGTTGTTGCATTTGCCAAAACCATTTTGCCGTTGACACCTGGCCATGTCTGGTGATATGTTCTAGCTCTATCACTGAATTCTCCAAGGATGATGAGTTTGTATACCTTCGATACGTCTGCAATAAAATACTCCTAATATTTTTTCTGATCTCATCTTGGTCAAGATGGGTACGTAACTGCTGAAGTCATGGAAATGTCTCATTTAAATTAATGCGTCAGTCAGAGTCGTTGTGAGATTTGTGAGCTTGATGACGTTCTGTGATTTGATGGACAATCCAACACGAGCTTCACGTCCGTCATCTTTACCACTCCAGAAGAAAGTGTAGCTGGCTCTACGTCCATGAGTTGTCCTTCATTAGCTAGGTGAGTTTCACTCTGGCCAGTTCCCTACCAATTAGATCTGTTCTTCTCTTTGGCCTGTCTGCTGATGTACATTAAAGGCATCGATATAAAAATGCGTTGCCTTTGTCTTCTTGTTACACGTTTGACCGCTATACTGCGATCGCCGTCAGGAATAAGGTGAAGCAGGAAATGTTTCAAGCACATTTTCAAGAACCTTTCACATTCTACGAAGATAATAAGTCTAATCCAAAAATGGACTGCTTAGTCACCCAAAATGGGCTGTCGAGTTCTACTATTGCGTCGGTCTAGTGTAAAGCAACCCCATTCCTGAGGCGCCTATGTGTAGGCAAGTCCGGATGCAGTAGACGGCCATCCGGTGGTTCTTCCCTGGGTTTTCCAGGGTTCTTCCTCCACCAGTTATACTGGCCGCCATGTATAGCCTATCTTGTGCTGAAAAATGGCGTTAAACCCTAGAACAACAACAACAACAACAACAAGTAGACGGCCATCAGTTCCTAATGTATCTGAGCTGATGACCTACGCTGTCTTTCTCACAGTCGTCGGATGAGCATATGTATTCGGGTACCCGATCCATCAGAAAGGACTTTCTAGATTTTCCAGAGGGTGGCTGGTGAAGCTGTCCACACTGGGCCAAATGTTACAGGTAGAATCGTCTACTGTTACTTACGGATGCAGGCATATCCTGACCTGACAAAAATATAATAGGATGCTTTTGAATTACAATGAGTAATGAGTGGATGTTCATACATTTAACAGGTCCTTATGTTCTCCAACATCGTACTATAACAGACTTTAAATAAATACCGTAACTAATTGACTGACTAATTGACTAACACAGTAATCAGGGCCGCAGTGAGGCTATGAGGGGCCTAAGGCTAATAGGATGGAAGGGCGCCTTGCTGTTACTTTATCATGGAATTGTAATAACAATGGCTAGAGTCACAGTGTCTCTAATATTACTTTCAGTCTTTTACTGTTATCTATTTTGTTTTGTTCAATACTGTACTTATTAAATGAGTATGAATTATAATGTTCTACCTAATAAGTATTTTGTTTTGTTCAATACTGTACTTATTAAATGAGTATGAATTATAATGTTCTACCTAATAAGCATATTAGGTATAATTACCTATCATTTCCATGGACAGGTAAACTATCAGCCAGTAAGGTCACTTATCCATGTATGTGCAACGTATTTTCTAGATACGGGTTCATTCGATAAACATCTTTGAAAAGTTGAAGTAAACGTTTTAGGGTGTGCTGTTTTGCCTAGATGCAATACATATTACATGCCTATGCTACTAATGTGAGCAATATATGTAAAATGCATACTTACTCGTGACGGGAGGTATCTATGTGTGGCTCTTGTTCCACGATGTCCGCCATTGTGGATTAGCACAATTGGCTACAAAGTACGAGGGCCAAAGGCTCTAGCCTTATGAACCTATATACTTTCCGGTCATCAACCCTGGTGTGTGTAATGTGATCGATTTGAATGAAAATATTTACAAAATATAATTAATCTGAGCAATAATTTTAAGAGAATAATGTAAATCAACGTTGAAGAAATTTGTCTTTAATATAATTATGCTCTTTTCAATTAACTACGTGAGTTGGGTCACAATAGGAAAGAATGATTTTAAATATGATATAATTTTCTTGTAAAGGCAGTTTGGAATATAAACATCTTTGATATTCTAAAGCACTTTTAAGTTAAAAACGACAATTTCAGTGCCTCTCGCGAATTACGACACCTCAGGTGTAAATTCTCTATTTCCCACCAATACATATTATACATAGATTACTCCTCCTATGCTGTTGTTTACTTGCACACATTATGATTGATCTTTCTTGATTATCTGGCTCATAAACAAACATTAACCATTATGAACAGTATGTCTACATTTACTTATTGCTGACAACATTTTGTAAATGGTTTAGTCTTGCTTTTGAAGATGAAGGGCAGATAAATTCTGGTGCTGGGATGTCTACAATGTTGTTGATGGTTCCTTATAAGAGTTTAAGCTTTCGTTTAGTTGTCCTTGCTTCGACTACCTGTGAGCAAAATTATACTACTATCACTGCTTCCATTGTGTTATTTATTTATTTTCGTTTTGGAACTATTGTGTCCAGATAATATCAAAGCAGAGTATTTGCAACACTTTCCTCTATAAATGTAGTTAATGTTATTTTTCCGAATGCTTATGTGAATAGACAACATTTGTTATTCTACACGAATTTAATTTTTGTTAATTTGCTTTTGTTTTGTTAGTACATTCAGTGTAATATAGCAATTGGTTATTTTCACTTGCATTAGTTGTAAAATCTATTATCATTAGATGTTTAACATTACAGTCTACAATACAACAATTTATGCTCAATATATGTTTTGAAGTATCATCTATCGTTATTTGTAAAAGATTTATTTTTCTAATTAAAGTTCACTTAGGAAATCAGAAATATACAAAAGTTAATAGACATAACGAAGGTATTTCTGACAGCATAAACTAAACACGGACATATGACATTTTTATTAGTATGATATCAAACCCATCGAACTGACAGCAAATCCGCAAGCTTGTGATTAAAAGCAGATCTTAAGCGAGCTGTTAGCCATCGTCAACGATGCTCATTGTAAAAGCCTTTGATGCTGAGCATAGGAAGATTCCCCCAGACACTTGTAATGAAACAAAATTGTGGCAAAATCACATTTTATTACATATTCATTTAATCTTATATATTGATCTGGCATTCAAAACGAACGTTCAGTCCATTTTTCCGCATGATGCAACCAGACCATGAAGCAAACACTTAAAGGTAATGAAATCTGAACCTAAACAATGCACAGAAGCGAAAATAGGATAAGCCGTGTTGGTGTAATCTCTATTTATAATGCAAATCAGTGCGTCAGCAGAGAGATTGTATTTTTCTAGAGCGTTTTCATTCTCAAGTTGTTTGCCTCTGGGCCTGTTAAAACGGAAGGTAAATTATTTATGTTGGTCACAGACATGAATATATTAGTGTAAGTGTAGAAAGGTTGATGGCTAAACAGGTACAACCAAGGGGCCACGGTATATAAAGACAATATATGGATCATTCAGTTCTTTTGGAAGAAAAGCCTACCTTTAAAAAGCTGCAGTCACCGAAGTTTTGATCTGAAATATCGTTAGATGCATGACAATGAGGTAAGTGTCTTCCAGCATGGTGATCAGTTAGTTCTGAAGATTGGGCTCGACAAACTGTATTTACATAAGTTTTTATTTTTGAGAAGAGCGAAAATCTTCAAGTTATAACGCTAAAATTGTATAAAAAATAAATATTTGTTGTAGTGAAGGAGCTAATATTAATAGTAGTTAATATTCGTAGGAATATTAGATGCATTAAAGTTGTTTAGATCTTTGTTGATCTTTATGCGTACTGGACGTTTTGCAGATGCTGGGCAATGAATATTTTATACAAGCGTTTGAAAGCGGGTGATGCAAAAGACTAAATTTAGACACAAAGAAGAGTTAATCAGAGAATTCTTGCATAATTCAGTATCTTGCGCATATAAATAACTTTGCGACAAATGGTTTTATTCCAAATTTTACTGTATGTAAGAATGCAATGAACAAAAATAAACTGACGTTCGCATATTCGTTTCATGTTAACAGATATGCTGCGATGCTTTCAAAACCATTTAATGTTTTGATCGAAATAAATTGTAACAAATAAAACAACTGCAAGAACGAGGCAATAACCATTTCTTATTTATGAATTCTATATTATATTTTGATCTAAGAGAATCATTCTCTCTCTCTCTCTCTCATACATTAATACCAATTAATTGTGATTTAAAACAATCCACAAAATCCTCTCTTTTATTTTGTAAAGTAAAATAAGTATTTAATCAGCATATACAAGCATACATGTAAGGTAACGGATACTTTAAGAAGACCGAAAGTCATTGTATACCGACCAATACGCTCAACATAAAATAATCTTATTTCGTTATATTTTCAATAACGTAAGTATAGCAAAGTTGAGATTTAAAAATGCATTATTATTTCAGTATATCATATCGGGAAAATGTTATGGCAAATTTGTTTTGTCTTTATGAGTTGACTAATCGTAGTGATTCGCAAAAAACCTAATATCTGTTTCCAAATGTACAATATTTGGTGATGTTTCAGAAATCGGGAACATATTGAAAACTATGTTGTTGTTTTTTTATGGGAAAGGGTCAATAGTGTCATCTTTATTGGTTGCTTTAAGTCTAGATTCAAACCCACGAAAGTTCGTCGGCATTGGTTTTTGGTTTCGTTCCGAAGTTTCTACTTACGGTTGATTTATAACAGTTCCAATAATGTAATGTGGTCTGTCCACAAAATAACACTCTTTTTTAAATTTTATTTCTAAAAATTAAACTTGGTATTTCATCAGTTTGCTTTAGTAAAAACATCTAAGGGTGTGATGTTCTTTTGTCTGAAAACGTATTTTGAAACTACTTTCTGTTTTCTGAAATATTATTGTTTTCACTGATATCTTTTGATTTCTAGTTCATTTGTTTTTACAGTGAACAGTATATTTGATAGCTTATATTTGCATTCGTCAAATTCAATGACATATTGTCTTCTCAGTAGTGCAATATAAAATTTGAAAGTATTGGCTCTTTGTGATGGTCGGTAAAACCCAACAGGCATTTACACCTCAATTTGGTATCAATAGTGATGCTGGAAAAATTAGCGCGAACATACCGATGATTATTCAAATAAATATTAATTTGTTTAAAATGTGGCAGTGATGGTATATATTTACCAAAATTCAGCCGAAATAAAAATTATTTTTATGCCACAAGACCGTAATGTTCATCAGAAATATATTGGATAACACAGGGTTTAGTGGAACGCAATCAAACTTCTCAAAAGTTGTAACAATTGCTTGTACAAAAGCTTTATAATTGAATTGACGCCCACGCAAAAGCTAGATTGCATGCTGTGTCTCATTTTTTTCTCAGAGAAAATGCGAAACAATAAAAGGTTTGATCCCCGCTGAGAAAATGATGAAAAATCAATCATGATAGCTTGACAAATGGTAAAATGCAATTTTGTTTCTTGCAAATTATAAAGCCATGTTAGAGATTTAATCCATATATTATTAAACGTATCCTTGATTTCAGTGACATGTGATTCATTTCACCATTTGACTGTATTACATGAATATCTGGCGCAGAAAAATTCATTCATTGTTTAATGAAATAGTCCTCTGGTAAGAAGGAATATCTGAAAGGGTTAATCGGATATTTTCATAAATAGTTACAGAGTAGAAATGAAATTTGAAAAATATTTTTATTTTAATCTCAGGCTACACAAGGATAGCATACGTGGAAGAACAAACACATTTAAGTAGTTTTAAATTGTGTATTTGTAGACATACACCGAGAAAAACACCATTATTCATGTAGAGATACGTGTGCTTTGAGTTTTACATTATTTAAGTCAGAGTTTATGTTGCAATGACAGGCATGTGACGAATTCATACATAAAGATCCTCATATTAAATATTATATAACATTAACATTGTAAAATAATGTATTCTAACGAGGTAAAAGGAAATTTTCACTGATAGAAAAAAGCAACAAAAGCAAAGTCTTTCTCAAGCTATGTGATGTAACTTTAAAAGTGTAATATCGAATGTGGAAGTTTCTACGTTTGAAGTTTAAGGAACTCAGATAATTTATCAGTGTTGAAACACTAGCTGCTATAAAAAGTTCTTCAAATTTAACAACATTTAGTTTAATATACAAAATCAAACAAGTGTATTGATTGCGAAAGCTTATACATATAATGGTTTATAATACATTACGTGATTGAACAAATTGATGCCCAGATATGGTAAAAAACGAAAAGTAATAGTTGAACATTTCGAGATAGATGCCCATATAAAAAGTGCATCTATTGTATATTTAAATTGTTAGTCGGTTGAAAAACATTGAAATATAGCCAGTTGGAGGGCAGATAAAGTACAGTCAGTATGGTACCAGATGATCTTCTTGAGTGTCGAGTAATTCTCTGAAATCATGTCATTGAAAATGACGCATGATAAGTAGATTACATTTTGGGCAAAAATGTAAAAGGTCAACAGTTCACAACTTTGGGAAACCTCAGTGACACAATACGTACGATTCCGCCAACGATGCCTTAAAATGTACAGGGTAATTCAGCCCACTGTGGCATGTCCAGATTCGATCGTGGAGATTGAAGTACTGTGATTTCGTCAGCCCCAAATTCAACACGAAATATTATTTAAACGAACTTGTTGTTATTACTTATTTAAAATAAATTTACCTTTTTGTGCAATAATATAATTTTTTATCAGATTGATTTATGTTTATTTTTTTTCTTCCTGTATTTTTCAATTTTAACTGGATAGGGTCAGTATTCAAAACAGTATGAAATTCAAAACTTATTAGAGTATCAAAATTACTTTGCACATAGAATGTACATATCAGAACGAGGCACATGGCCATTTACTTCTAGCTTTTTAAAGACATAAGTTATTCACATCAGTTTGAGTAAAATGGTAATTACATAGCCGTTTTAAGGACATAAAAAAGAAATGAAAAACTGCAGGAAATCTTTGCAATTTGTTTATATTATGTTACGATTATATTACCAATGCATGCCATTATTATAGAAATAATATCACCAATGTATTTTTTTAAATACAATACTGATATTAACAATGTATTTATATGCAGTAGCAATGCTACTAATTGCCAATGCATTTATATGCAATACTAATAGTACCAATGTATTTGAAAAAATTGCTAAAATCACCTGATTTAAGAGCGCCACATTGCCATTCGAAGATCTCCAAAAGCTAACGCATTGAAAAAATCTAAGAGCGGCCGTGCTGTGTTAGGTGGATTTTCGGGCTTGGCGAATCTTGTACCTTTACCCACAAAACAGTTAGCCATGTAGCTATTATGTTCTATTATGTTCATGGAGAAACTGATTCATGATATTATCTTATGTCAGTACGATTGAATGACATAACATTGTCAAGCAATTAATCTGAGAACGTGTGCATGTGTAGTGTTCATCGACACTTAAATATAATCCTGGTTACATAGTGCTAAGTAAAGGCTAGGTAACAGATACGTCAAAAGCGAAAATCTTGGCACAATTTACAGGTTGACAAACGCTCTCCAAGCAAACGTTACTGTGCATCGTGAGATAAATGATACAAGTTAACGTCCTTTACAAAACTCACACATTCACATTCCCCTAAGAAAAGCATATACAATAAAGATAAAGTCTAAGCGGGTAAAATTATCGATAAACAAAGCCAATATTTGTCGATTAAACTGCTTGTTACCAAGGGTCACACCTTCTGACTCGGACAATCATACCGTAAACAGGTTGCTTTTTTTAGTTTTCTCCTTAGAATTGCAGGAGATGAACATGTCTTCAAGATGTTACATGTCTAGTTTATTTTCTCCTTTGTAACTCTGTTCCACAATGCTTTTCCTTGTCCGCATTGATTCTAGCGTACTAGTATCACGAAAACTGACGGACATTCATCAATATTTTTTTAATAATGAATGCTATGAATGTGAACATTGAGAACAATTACAAACAGGTAGCATGTGTTTTCATGTGTTTTCTGTTGTTTCAGATCTGTGCTGGCCACGAATTCAAGGCAGCTTGCGCTGATCAGTGTAGCATTTGCACTAGTGCTTGTCTTGCCATCAGTTGCAACACAGTGTTCCTTGAGATATGTCAGGCTGAATGTGCAATACAAAGACTGTTTCCCATCAAGAGTGCTTACAACAGCGTGCCAAGGAACGTGCAATACGTATGTACGACCGTCTCCATCTGCAAATGGACAGCTTGAAAGGTTTTGTCAGTGCTGTGATGCGATAGAGACGAGACAAAATCGAATAATTGTCAGATGTCCAAATCCAGATGATCCCGCCACGTTACGAAGATACCGCTTACGGGTAAATACTCCGTTGCAATGCATGTGCAGACCGTGCTCTACAATTCCATCAGATCTTGTGGGTGCAGAGGGTACTTTGTTCGACAAGAGAGATCAAACTGACACTTAGAAATATGTCGCTGAGAAAATATCTGTAAAGTGCTAATATTCCAAAGGAAAGACATTTTCAAACCGCGCCCAAAGAAAGACACAATCAAAGATTGCAACAAAATTATATGTGCTAAACGAATCATTACATCAAGAAACCATAGGAAGTTTTTCTTTGCAAATAATTTCAGTAAAAGAGCGACAATAATCATTTACGTTTAATTAAGTAACCGTCATGAAAACTGTTGACCACTAAACTTGCAATAACTGCTAATTCCTGCAAAAACCATGATCAATTGTGAGATAAAATCACTACTTAAAATATTGATATCTTTATTATTAGTAGTTGTAGTAGTAGAAGCAGCAGTAAGACTATGTGCAGATTAAAATATCATCAGCATCATAAAATTTTGATAGAAATACTGTTTTCACATTGGCTCAGACAGAAACTAAATGTTGTCCAAAGTATGTATTAATGTAAAAAACGTATGAAATAAATTAAGACATCACAGTTGATATACATTTCAGTCAAAACAATGCATTATACTAAAGAATCATATTTGCTGAACCTGCAAGCACACTCCATAATCACTCTTTGTGTGTGTGTGTGTGTGTGTGTGTGTGTGTGATCAAAATAATAAGAAAAGTTTTAGACTAAAGTTATTGAATGTTGTAAGACGAATCAAGTTTGATACAATAAAGATCTAGTTGAACCCAGCATTTCTATTTAAAACATTTCTCCTACATCTCTTATAGAATTTATATTCCTTTAACATGCAAGCTGATATATAACAAACGGTGCGCTTATTTCCATGTTCCAGTATTATGCAGAAATGCGTTGGGTGCTTAGTAGTAGTAACAGTATACGACTACTACATATTGTGTATATTCATTTCATCGCCCCATTAATACTTTGTGTACAGACAACATCTACCACCCTAAACACGATACTTTTTACGCCCAACCATCACCAGCACCATCAACTCAACAAAAAGTCCCGGTCACAGAACCCAGATGTTATTGCATCTACCAGCATACCGTTTACAAAATGCCCCCAGCTATCATACAGAAAAAAGTAATGCCAATATTGCCCAGATGTTTGAATGATAGTGGTATTTTGTTATATAAAATTAGGTGCTCACAAGAACTTAATATCGCAACTGCTTATTCAAAAGATTATCGAAATATCGTTTTTGAACGAATGCCCGATCACCACAATTATCGTTGATGTTACTTCCAAAACTACGACTGAATCATTAACAAGAAAGTCAATGTTTTCGATTATGCTGCGGTACGTTTCCACACGCTATCGTTATGAGTGTAAATATTGTTAAAATTTAAGTTGCTAAGTTCCATACGTTTTTGTTCTTCGTTGATGTTTTTTGCTTTTGTAAGAGGTTGCGACATTTTAAACCCGTGTGAATAAACCTTCTTGGGTAATTCATCATTCTTTTAATTGAGAAATTTAAAAAAAAAATCAGTATCGTTTTCTCTCTTTTTTTAAACACAGTGTCCACACTACTTTTGAAACTCATTCTTGGCGAATCACGTATGTCATTTGTTAAATTTGTAATAGCTGCCAAATCAATAGTTTTACAATCATAAATAAAGAAATACTATTTTTTTTTAAACTTGTATTTAACGAATTAGCCATTAAACCCTGTTTGTACCTTCTATCACTTCCGATGCTTTCTTCTGTGTTGTTGATGTTACAGAGTTTAACGCCATTATTTAGCACAAGATAGGCTATACATAGCGGCCAGTATAAATTGTCGAGAAAGAACCCGGGAAAGCCGCAGAAAGAACCACCGACCCACGAGAAGCTACTGGCAAGCTTTCCCACATACCCGTATTGGCCGAATGAAAGACTCAAACCCACGCAGACAGAGGTGAGATGGCAGTGATAATTAATGGTTGAGACCACTCGGCCACTTCTTCCATGTAATTAACAAATCTAAAATAATGAAGACGAAAGACAGGATACAATAGACATTAACTTTTCATTATCTGGAAATCAGGTGGTATTATAAGTCTCATGCGACAAATTAAAAGCGGCTTACCTTATGTACCCATTTTTATTTGTTGGTTGCTTCAGTTATAAACTTGCTCAGTAATGTTAGAGTTAATTCTTGTTCTATCCTGTTTGCTATCACAGTCAATGGTAATCCCAAATCTATGAAGGTCATTCAAGTTTTGTTTTCATTCAAGGAAACGTATTAACACCACCATAAGAAATTATTATGTCTGTAAAAGAATTTAAAAAAAAATTGTACGCATAGCCAGTACACACATGTCATTAAGTGTGATCCTCCTTATGACCATTTTCCGCATTTCTTTAGGATGTAATAATGTGTTTTATTAAGAAGTTTAATATCTTATGATGTTTCTTCTTGGATGTAAGCAGTTTTTATTTATCCACGTATTGTTATCTCTTTTAATTTAACAAATCGTTAAAGATAATTGTAAACTGCCCACGTTATAATAGAAATGAGCGCATTCTCATAAGGAATCGGCTAATTAAAAATTTATTAAAAACAGTAATGTTTTGATTCTCTTGAATTCTCTAAAGCGGAATCCAGATGTTATAATGGTGAGCTAAAGTACCATCCAAATTACTACTTCACCCAGTCTTTCATTTAGGCAGACGAGACATGTCACCGTTTTTGTAGAACTTATTAGTTTTCTTCTGCAGTTCTTCCATGCTATTACGGTGTTTTATTCTCATCTTTCCGTGTCAGCTATTTCTTCACCAATTGTTACAGATGCCTGATGCCTCGATTCTTCTAAATAACAGTAACACATTTTACAGTTGCCTTGTTATGTTAATGTGCATAATGTAGAGCCTTCAATAATTAAGACATTATCTTCCAATTAGCTAATATGGGATTATTATATACTATAACATTTTGCATTAGGTCTTTGTGATCAGTTTCTTTATTGTGTTAGGAATCCGTGGTCATACGCAACAGAAAGAAGCAAAAGCAGCAAATGTTGTAAAACTTAAGAAAAGTTTTAAGCCTCTAAGTGAAAAGAAATATCATTATGATTAGAATTAAGAGAATGAGTAGTGAGAATAGGATCATTGCGATCAATACCTCTTGAATGAAGGAGCAAAAATTGGCATCGCCAAAAGACTGACCTATACATGTTTCGGCCAAATGAATAATTTTCTGGTAAATATCATTCTAAAAAAGAGCCTTTTTTGTCATAGCTACTGTAATTGCACAAGTAGGGTATAAATCAAGGATTTCATTGTCAATAAGACCAATTTTAAGACAAGGATGTCAGTTAAAAGTGGATTAACCACAATCGCATTTCTAGCTAAGTCATTGCCATGCAAGAAATAAACACCCTCAGTAGGTAAAGACGTCACCGCTTGTACATAAAGACGTCACCGCTTGTACATTCACGGATCAAGAGGCTACGTCTGATGATAAATTTACATTATGGACTGGAACTTAAATAAAGCCGCAATATCCTCTCTGAATAAGAACACTCTCAGAAGAAAAAGACTTCTAAGGTAAAGTGTCTCATAACAAATAACTGAGAAGCTTTTATGTCCCTTAATATTTTATAAGGGATAGGATAATTATAACAACAAATAAGTAATAAGTACCTTTTTACATGAATGGCTCATAATGCACCATAATATAATCAGACTGGTGTTTGTTTTCACAACAAAATTTATTGTTTCCAATACATGTCTGAGACTTTGACCTCTTAGAAATGACAGCATCTGGAATATCTCTGTCTTTATCCTGTTGCTTACCTTTCAATTTGTAGCAATCGGAAATAGCATGCCCCATTTTCTTGCAATAAGTGCACGTAGGATGAGATAATTATTTCTCATCAGTCTTGTCAGAAGTTTGAATCATAAAAGTTGAGCCATATTGAAATTTGTAAGTACTTGTATGAGAATGACTTTTTGTTTGATTTTATTAAATACCAAAAACCTGCTGAGAGGAAGATTTATTGACAAATGAAATTTTGCAAGTTAAATAATTGTCATCAGCATCTTCCAAAGTTCCCCTTTTTGTTCATCAAAGTAAGTCTATTGAGGCTGCTCTTGAACTCCTCGACAAATATGAGTTGTCTAAGATTGTCATATTCTTCATCAACCTTTTTAGATGCACACCGCCTATCAAATAATTGTTTTTTTTCCCTTAGCAAACTCGACATGAGTTTGACCAGTTTAGTTTCTTGAAACTCTCCATATGCCTAAAACACCAAATTATAACACTTCAAGGTACTTTCTTTTTAACCACATCGTAATCAGCCCTTGCTTATACCGATAGCACAATGTACTTGTCGTGCTGACCTTGCATTAGCATTTCATTTCCGAGCTAGATAGAGACTTGCTAATCAAACTCAAATCATTCGTATAAAATATTTCCGTTTCCACCAAATATTGGACCAACATAATTTCTTGTTTACTAAAGATGCTTTTACTTCCGAAATTGAATATTGTTTTGGCAAGCTGCAGCAACTCGTCCTTTTTTTTAGGTCTCTAACCATTCCTGGGTTGGATTTAATACAAAGTTCTCCATTTTAGATAATATTGTAAATCTTTTTGATTTCACTATGTGAAAACATGTGTCTAAGGATTCTCATAAACAAAATAAATTTAAGGTAAAGAAAATTAATTTCTCTGACCTATTTTCGAATTTGTATCCTGGACAAGACCTTAATTTCTGCTACGACTCTATGGCCTAACTAAGTAACAGAAAGAAAAGCAAAATCAACAAAATTTATAAACCTTAACTAAATTTATTATCAAAGTTTTCGAAATGAAAATTTAAGGGAGCTTACTGTATTATAAGCTAATCCAAACAAATCTCAAACTTTCTATCACAAGTTAAAAAAATAGAGTGTTCAGAACGAATTCCAAGTCATGAATGTGCAGATGTGCCAGTATCCTTATATATGCTGAAGGTGATCCAAAAACAAGAACCAACGACCTTCAACGACGTGTTGAAGTACCAAGTCTTGGCATCTCACAATGGCATTGTCCAGAACACCACTGAATAAATTTACAATAGTTCCAAAATGTTTCCTTAGCTCAATGAGCACTTTGTAATTCAAATAGCTTAAGCAAACAGTTCCTGTCAAAGGCAATTCAAACGCGACATTAACACATCTATCAGGCTTATAATGTTATAATTACATAAGAACTATGAGCAATATGACTGCGAATTAGGAATGAAAAAATTAGGATCTGTCCTTCTCTCCGTCTGTCTATCTGTCTGACTCTCAATCTCGAGCATCACATATCAACAACATACCATAAATGACTATAGTTGTATCTCTTAAAGTTTTCTTATATTAAAACAGTCAACTTTATTATTCATCATTATTCCCTCTCGTAAACTGCGCAAATCAGAAACGGAAACTGTTATTAGTTCTTCAAGTATTTTATGGAACTTGCTTTAATTTTGCCATTTTTAAAACCAGTGCTTTGAAAACCCATTTGTGTGTTTAATGCTGATCTGTAGGTCTCTATGTTTCCTTCAATTTTTGATCTGACTAAAAATTATTCTGCGTAATGATAATTTTGTTCTCCACCTGAGTTTTGAATTCATCCGATTCGACTGTAAGTGTTTGTTACATATCATTCAAATATTAATTATTGATGTCACATTTGAATCTAATTAGTTAATGCTGACTTGTATAACTACGATATTTTGTCTTGATTTTACTAATCTAGATAGAAATTCATTACTGAGACTTGTTAAAGTCTGGTCCCAATACTTTAATTTTGTCGCAAAAGTCAGTAACATATAAATCATCAAATCGTCATTAGTTCTCAAATTTTCTCTTATATTTACTTTTCTTTTTGTCCTCACCTATTGTTGTTTAGTTATTTCTGTTTAATATTTTTTGTGTGGAAACTGACAAAATATTGTTATCTTCTTGACCTATTTATTTTGTCTTATAGTAACCTATGTACTATTATATAATCAATCGTATATTGACTCAATGAAATTGGAATAATCAACTTCATTACTTCTTTAAAGTCCATCTTTGCTGGTGAATATACTATCTTCTAAAGATCTTCTTCCAAGTTATGGTGTATCTAAATATAAACCCTGGATTATTTGTTGCTTGGTAAACACTGTTCATTATGTTTTTGTCACAATTGCTATTTTCACTGCGAAATTTTGCCTCGCTTGAAACATTATAGGAATGCATTTGCCTGTTGTTTGGTATCTAATTTAACTGCCTCTTTCTGAGGTGACTTAACAAGTAAAGCCGCGTGCCAGTATAACAAGTAATCCTAGAAAAACAAGTACGCCATATCCTTTAAGCAGTGCCGGATTACCAAATAGGCAGAGTTGGCACCGGCTTTTGGGCCCCACGTCTTTTAGGGGCCCCTCGACGACGTTTGTTTAATAATATTTAATAAATTTTGTTTAATAACAGAAAATGTTAATTTGTTTATTAACATTACTAATTGTTATTTTTTTATGTAATAAAATTGGCTTATTAAAATTGTTGGTTGGGAAAATTAAAAATCTATTAGGAGATATTATGCGAGAGGGCCCCCAGGTTTCGACTGCCTAAGGGCCTCCACAGGGTTTAATCCAGAACTGCTTTTCAGCTTTGTTCCGCTTATCTGATTTGGCTTTATTATAAAAAAAAATATTGTGAAAGTTTGCCAATTTTACGTGACTATTTCATCTTTTGTGAAGTTCCTTTCATTTGTGATTTGTCAACCTTAGGCGTTTCCTCAATATTTCTTTCACTGCCTTATATTTATATATAAGAAAGGTTTCAGGTAAATGTTAATGTGATTTAAATGTTTACTGTTAATAATTCAATATCATATTTCAACTAAACTTTTTTGACGTCATTTCTTATTAAACTCATATTTAAAGACTGGCAGAAGTTGAAATTGGGTAGTATAAATTGACGAAAATTTCAGATGATAAGCACTGAACAAGAATCAGAACTTTCAGGCTGTGATACTTTGAAACTACTCTTTGTGCCATAAATTCACTTACACAGGAAATGTCTCAAATTCATTATACCGGGCCAATCAATTTATGAAAGAGATCTCAATATACATTATGCTGCAGCTTTGACTTTTCTGATCTCAAACCTTGGAGTAAATACCTCATTGTTCAAACACTAGATACATAAATGCTTTTGACAACAGATCTAAAAATAATAAAATGCCATTCAAAAGAAAAATAGAAGAAAGCAATAAAATTTATGTTGAAGCGCTTAGAACTGCGAACTTTATCACTGGCAAGATTTTTAATCACACTTTAACCTGTTTTATATACTGTTCAAAAGATTTAACTATTTAACTACATATACAACACTCCTGTAAAGACAGCAGGGGTTGCAATCTTAACCAACGGGAAAAATACATTGATTGTAAAGAATCGGCTGCAGAATTATTTGCTATTATTTTCAGTGTGCGGTCTTTTGAAGTTCTGTTTTACATTTGTTGACTGTTAAAATGTTTGTGTTGAAATATCAGATTTACACGCAGTTCGTAAATAGGAAATCTTTACTAAACGAGAGAAACCCATTCAGTTCTATTGCATTTCATTTAATATTCTTTCAGTTCTTTCAGCTGTAATTTTCATTTTTTTAAATTATGACGTATGAATTGACGAAACTTTACTTATCAGATAGGCCTAATACTCGTATGAACACATCTATCAATGACGTTACATTTTTGGTGATTTGTGTATCTAAATATAGCAGAACATATCATCGTTATACTGCACCTTAATACTGATTTTTAACCTTAAAACTAAAGTAGTTGTAGTATTTAACTTTAAATTTATATTTTGAATAATGGTAAGTATAGCACGAGATCGAAGAAACATTGCTATATTTTGTAGGTGTGTGACGCCAAGCGATCATCCTCGACGCTGTCTTAAAATCCGCTATTCTCACCCATGCCACAGAGAAATCTAGCTGATCGCTAACCGTATTTTTCTTATCTCAGTCTTGTTGATTCAGCTCGGTTGTCTCAGTCATTTTATCCTTGCGTTAGAAACTACATTTTCAAGGAAGCAACCCTTGCTGTCTTCTGCTGTATCTGACGGAGATGTTTTAAAATCAAACAACAACAAAAGAGAAACAAAACATAAACACCAGGGACATGACAAAAAGAATTTCACTCATAAAGCATCATGAAGAACACTTCATACAAAACATTTGTAGAGAGACAAAAGTCTAGCTATTTGGTGGCTGATCACAAATGAATGTGTATCATAGAATAAAAAAAGTTTGTTATTTATTTACGAAAATTACCCTTAGTTACACTGCTTTTATGCTATTATTTGTAAATGGTATAATGAAAAGTTTCCTTCAAACCTTGTC
This sequence comes from Sinohyriopsis cumingii, assembly GCA_028554795.2. Classification (NCBI taxonomy): domain Eukaryota; kingdom Metazoa; phylum Mollusca; class Bivalvia; order Unionida; family Unionidae; genus Sinohyriopsis; species Sinohyriopsis cumingii. The sequence goes on along the minus strand of CM068839.1, from coordinate 61,147,110 downwards.
AAACACCTCTGATCCACCCCAGTTGAATCAGACATGATTCAGCAATCATAAAAGAAACCTGCAATGGTTCATTCATCAGTTCGCCCGCTATTCCACAAGTCTTTCCTGTAACGCAACCTTTCGCTAGTAATGTCAACACTTGTCATATTTCCAGGACAGAAGATAATTATTTCTAGCAAAATCATGAAGTGGAAGCTCCTTACATGGTTATCAGCGGGATCTTTGATTTATAATGTCTTCGCCAATTACATTAGCCATGACTTCAACATGAAAAAATGGGCAAAGAATCTGGAGAAGATTCCACGATAAAACAAGCTTCACGCGGAAAAAATTACTCATGACACGATATTACGTCCTCTCGAAGATGCAGACATGTTTGGTTGCAAACCATGGTCTTTCATCCTAATGAAACCAACCTGCCTCAGAGAAACTCGACAACGATTGCACGATGAAGCTCAGGTATTATTCTAGGATTGGCAGAGGTGAAAAATGTATAGACCGCGCTTCCGTAGGTTTTTTAATGGCGCCGTACCGCCTGAAGCATCGTTTCATCTAGAAGCCGATCATATAAGGGTACGATGGGCAATTTATTCGGCATTTATAAATAAAAGTCAGAGACTCACTAATCGGGAAATGGATATTTTGTTGTTTATTTTATTTGGGTTTGTTGCTGCTGTTGTTATATACGCAAACTTAAGACTGTGCAACGTCAATTGTTTAAAACCCAAAATTCATCCTAGGATGGATTTTGTCAGGCGGATAAAGTTTCCTGTAATATGTAAAATACATAATTTCGTGTTTTAAAAGCAACTTTTCATATTCATATATTTGACACAAATTAAATGTTAACTTGGTTAAGAAAGTTGTCGTGTTTTTCAGAGACATATTCTTTTTTTCTTCATTATCCATTCCAATCTTAGGCTGCGAGTCCAACTTTTCTTACGAGCTTGAGGGATGTATATTTTGTGCGCTGGTACCGGTGTCACTTCATTCTTTTTAAAGGAAATCTGTTTCATGAATGGCGTGCATTCGTTGATTTGGCTATGTGGCTAGTTCAAGTGGTATATAACACGTCTGGGGCTAGAGAGATCCCAGATTCGAGCATCGACTCTATTGAAATCCACTTGACATTATCTATCTATCTATCTATCTATCTATCTATCTATCTATCTATCTATCTATCTGTCTGTCTGTCTGTATATATATATATATATATATATATATATATATATATATATATATATATATATATATATATATAGAGAGAGAGAGAGAGAGAGAGAGAGAGAGAGAGAGAGCGTAAATTGTCGCAAGCCACATGTGATAATGGGCCATGCTTCTTTATCACTCATTGCCGCCTGTGCAGAAATTTCCTCGTTTCTAATGAATATGCATAAACTTACTTGACCAATCGCTGCGAGTGCGAGTAAATATTTCACGCCATAGTGATCCAATGCGGCTTTTCATGCTGTTTGAATGAGCCTATCAAAGTTTCTCGTCTCACTTACCACAATCGATAAAACAGGCATTTTCATTAATGTGAAGGATATTGTCCCATTGTGTTGTTGATTATGCATTATACGTACTCATGAAAATAAAACAATCTCAGACTAAGCAACCATGGGTGACAAATGAGCGTAGCGGACTATCACAAGTGGCTAGCGTTGACGACTTTTTGCCAATGCACTTTCTTCCACCTTAATAGTCTTCTCTAACTGATATAAAGGAGATTCAGTTAGAATGAAGGCTTACAGGTATGGCTTTGTTAATACTAAAGTATAATTCCTTGTCAGATCAAAAATGACATTAATTTTAAAGAACAAGTCACGATTTGACGAGCAGGTGTTCATGTTTGAATAGTTATAATCTAATATGTATCACCTATGTTTTGCTCTGTTACTCGAGCCGGGGATCACCCATTAGTAGGTAAGGATACATATATTTGCATCAGTGGGACCAATGAAACGAAAATACTGCTAATCTTATTCGTACCAATGTCTGTCTAAGCATCGAAATGCAAGAAACAAAGATAAACGACTAAACATGATTATGACAGGTGAAACGAGAGAGAGAGAGAGAGAGAGAGAGAGAGAGAGAGAGAGAGAGAGAGTGTTAGATTTCAGAGAAATCCATCGTACGAAACTCTGACCTAAAACTTTCACCTATGAGCAAACCACAATACAGAAAAGATGTTGTTTGTTAACAGACTTCCATACCAGCATTACTTGTATTTAACGGCATGTTTAATTATGGCCCAAAATTAACCTTTTCGTGTACACCGCAGCTGTATATCTCCTCAATGCATTTTATTCGTGTACACTACAGCCGTATATCTCCTTAATGCATTTTATTCGTGTACACCACAGCTGAAATATCTCCTTGATGCATTTTATTCGTGTATACCACAGCTGAATATCTCCTTATTGTATTTTATTCGTGTACATCACAGCCGTATATCTCCTTTCTTCAAATTATTACGGATGTACTTCTTTGCACTCTAAAGTAAATACTCGTTTTAAGATGAGGCAACCGAACTCACTGAAATATAAAAGTGACTACAGTATCTTGTTTACGTTAAATTTTAGTTAATATCGAAGCTGCGATTTCACTGTTTACGTGTTTTAAACCCGATATAAAAGTTATTAGTGCATTATATGTAAGAAGACTTTGCATTTGATCAATGTGATTGGTAGCTGCAAAGAAAACAAACTGCCAATCTGAGGAAAGAAGATCATTTTTATAAATAAAAACCCCATGATGTTTCATTTTGAGGGGTTTCAAAATGTATTTCAGAATTAATCCTTGAAACATAGTTGTGCTCTTGATAGATCTTGCATAAAATGATTCGTTGTCAGTTGGACTAAAACAGATATCTCACAGGTCAAACGAATGCGCCCACAACAGCACTATAGAAATATTAGCACTACCCAGTGGTAAAATGAAAAACTACACAAAGGTTATAAAACAGCTGGAATCAAACCTGGTCAAACATAAAAAAATTGCTGCCAGCTGTGCAGTTAATTTAATGAACGAGGTACGAGTATATTTTGCGTCAAGGTTTAACAACAAGTCTAAATACTGTAGTATCACGCAGCTTGCAAAGAAATCCAATGAATAATTTAAAGTGAGATTTCTACTGAAATATCAACGAAGCACGATTAGAGGATGAACGATGTAGACGCCTACACCAAATAAAATTATATCCCGAGTCGAGGAAACAAGTTCTATATTGGAAGTAATTCAATTTATTAAAAACGGACAACTTCAAGACTTAATTCATAAAAAAGGTTATATTAAAATATAATTAGCTTTAGTGAACGGCGAGTGCACTGTTCAAGAAATGTTATATTTAGTAGACGGAGCAGCCTAACGATTATTGTAAGGTGCATGAATGTGACGCGAATGCTTGGAGAAGTAAAACTAAAAAAACGGTACACCTATACTATATAAGATTATAAACGCTTATTACGACTCATTGGTCTTAAAAACAGTAACAGAAAAGAGCGAAAACCAACAAGTTTTGTCAATTTTAAGAAATAATTTATTTCCTTGGTATACAAAGTGAAAATTTAAAAAGAACTCATAGCACTGCGAATTAAATCGCAAATTGTCATAAAAGCTCTACCACACGTTCAAAATTATATAGTTCCAAATATATTCCAGTGGTATACTGAATGAATTCTAATATGCCAATAACCTTGAATTTGCTAATATGCCAACAGTCTTGATGTATTACAAAGATATAATACAAAATGTCCTGAATGAATTCACAGTAATTCCAAGTTAGTGATTTAGTCCGAAAATATTGAACACTTTGTAATTCCAGTGAATAATTTAAATAAATAAAGGTAGGCATGAATCATTTATAAGTAAATAACATTAATATATAAAGCTAAGGCATAATAGCAGAGCCAGGATGAGGGTCATTTTCCTATCAAATTCTTAGATATGCTTTTCGAACACTGTTAATTTCTGAGAAAAACTGTACCTCGAACTCAGCCTATGTAAAAACTGTAAACATGTTTACCTACAATTAATAATGATATTAATATATAATCTGAAAATCACAGATAACAATTAGTTATGCAATATTATGTTTACAAAGTATCAATACATTCGCAAGGTACGGCCCCAATGCACTTACTGACCTAGGTCAATCACCTAATATAGATATACATAACATATAACCATGGACAAAAGCCAACACACAGTACAAACTGAATATACATAACACACTATAGTGGATGAAATTTAAATGAAGGGGACGAAACTACAGCGATAAAATTCTCTGAATCATAAAAATGTAACACTGGACAACAAATTTTTACAAAAGTCATGTTACTGAAATAAAATTAGTCAATTCTTATCAATTTTTATGTGCTGAACACGAATATGACAGTCAAATTGCAAAATTGGCTCTAGTTTTTTTGTAATCTGCAAGAAATTAATGTTTACATAACGAAATGCATTCCAATAGTAAAAGGTCAACTGTAATAGCCTACCTATAAAAAATCAAGTCATTGACTACATCTTAGATTTCTTCGCCTGTCTCTTGTACAGCTGTTCGGGAGCATCTCTGAGGAGTGTCCAGCAGTAGTCAGCCAGCATTGTAGTGGACCATTTTCCCTGGTATCTTTGTTCCATTGTTGCGATATCTTGATGAAAACGTTCGCCTTGTTCATCACTAACAATACCACAGTTGCTAGGAAAGAAATCCAAATGGGAATGAAGGAAGTGAATCTTTAGAGACATATTGCAGCCAAGTTTCTTATACTTCATCAACATGTCTTCTACTAGTTCCTTATAGTTTTCTGCCCTAACATTTCCGAGGAAGTTTGTAGAAACTAGGCGAAAAGCATTCCATGCTTGTTTCGCGTCACCTTCCAGCAAGTTGTTGAACCGGTCATCTTTGAAAAGCTCTCGAATCTGAGGACCCACAAAAACTCCCTCTTTAATCTTTGCTTCGCTGAGTCGAGGGAATTTTTCATGCAGGTATCAGAATGCTGGCAAAGTCCGGTCAATGGCTTTCACGAAGTTCTTCATCAAACCTAGTTTGATGTGAAGGGGTGGTAGCAAGATTTTCTGAGCCTCAACCAGAGCTGGGTGTTGGATATTCTTCTCTCCAATGGCTACATTCTGCCTGTGAGTCCATTCCTTCCTCATGTAGTGCATTTCCCTTGCTCGGCTATCCCACTCGCATAAGAAACACATGTATTTTGTATATCCTTGCTGCAGTCCCATTAAAAGGGCAACTACCTTCAAATCACCACAGAGGTGCCAGCTGTACTTGTTATACTCAATGGAATTCAGTAGCTGCCTTAAGTTATCGTATGTCTCTTTCATGTGGACAGCATACGCTACTGGAATAGATGGAAGAATGTTTCCATTGTGCAAAAGCACAGCCTTGAGACTCAGTTTCGAAGAGTCCACAAATAGTCTCCATTCTTGTGGGTCATGAGTGATTTTTAAAGCATTCATGAGGCCCTCAATATCGGAACAGAATATCAGATTACTTTCCTTTCTGAAGAAAGGCTCCAATTGCTGGTGGCGCTTTCGATATGCAGTAATTGTGACATCTTCTTCTAGAAGATTCCATTGTTGGAGTCTTGATCCTAGCAATTCTGCCTTGTTCTTTGATAAGTCCAAATCACGAATCAGGTCATTTAGTTCTTCCTGTGTTATTCTGTGTGGGGTTGATGATGCACCACAGTGAAAATCTGGATCACTGCATGCTGATGGACCAGGAGAAGAACAGGTCGACTCACCTTTGTCTTCGTCAGATGAATCAAGAGAATATTCTGCTGGAGGTTCTGGAATAGGAAGTCCCTCACCATGTGGAACTGGTCTCAATGCAGACGGAATGTTTGGGTAGACTATTCTCGACTTCTTTCGCTTCGTTATTCCGCCGGAAAGAGGAGGAACCAAGCAGAAGTAACAGTCATTTAGGTGGTTGCTTGGCTCTCTCCACACCATTGGGACTGCAAACGGCATTGATGACCTTTTGCAATTCAACCACTGTGAAAGCTGTGTTGTACATGTAGCACAGCATATATGCGGAGCCCAAGGCTTGTCTTGGTCACCAACCTTGCATCCGAAGTAAAGATGATATGCCTTCTTCACTTGAGAATTGATACTTTTCTTCTGGTTGGCAAATGTCACTTCCCCACAAATATAGCAAAAATTGTCCGCGGTATTAACACACTTTCGAGGCATTACTGTTCTTTATTGTACGTAAATGGATAAAATAATAAGTTTTATGTAACAGTAGCTTGAACTGTCTCGCACAACGTCTAAAATATTTTAAATGCTGAACCTATCTGATTGGGCTTTATATAGTACACTGCTTACGTCAGCTTCAGCAGCCGCCTGGCATTAGTATAATAGGCCTACACATGTATAGTACACTGCTGACGTCAACTTACTTCAGCAGCCGCATGGCATTAGTATTGCATTGCATCAGAAAATGATGCAATCAACTGTGGATGATGTGAGCATGATGGTATTATGCAATGTTACATCATTATTCCGGATGTTGCTGCAGTCCTACTGGAGAAATTTACACAGTGAAACATAGAAAATGAGGTATATGAATATCTTCAAAACGAGAGCCAATACAAATTTTTCACGGTTATATTCGTGTTCGGCACACCAAAATACTACAGATTAGGGCCTTTTCAAGTCAGTAATGATTTCACTGTTGACCAGTGTAATCTAAGTGAAATAAAGACTTTATATATTTTGGTAATTATATGACACACCTTGCAAAATAATGAAGTTTGAATAAAACTGGGTTCATAAGATTTTAGTAAAAGTCATGCTTGAATGGCATTTAATGCATATGTTTGAAATATTCAGATAACAATATTGAAAAAGAAATCAGTGATGAATACAAGTAAAAATAGAAATACTACTATAAAATAATGGCCAATCTTTTTATCGTAAGATGCATGGTTTTGATTTTACACCTCCACAAATGAACTGAAATAGAATTTAAATAATAAATGAAATAGGCCTATGCAAGATACCTACCATTTTGATGACTACAGCATTGTGTTCGTGTTGCTTTTGGTTTAACATCATTTTTCATCGCAAATAGACGGCTAGTACAAATAGACGAAGAACCCAGAAAAACCTCTGTAAGAATCACCGAACCATGTCAAGCTTTCCAACATACCCACATTGGCCGAGCCCGAGACTCAAGCCTCTCGGAGAGAGGTGAGATGTAGTGATCGGTAAAGGCGACCACTCGGCCACCTGGGGCCCAACTACAGCTGTAACAAAGGGATACAAAACTACAATAAGAATATTCTCTAAATCAATTATGCCTTTCTCTAAATCATACATATGTTATATAATTAGATTTTAAATGATTATTATTATTGTTATTATTATTTAATATTACAGAAAATACATACTAAATTTAAGTTAAATGTTTTGATAAACGAAAAACCTATTACCCTAAAAATATATTTATTTATTTCAAAATCAGATAAATAGTCTTAATTTTAAAACTATGATTAAAAATCAGCCATTATAGTACAATATTATTTCTAAATTTATTTATATTCATCAATTCTTTGGTAAAAAAATATTGTCAGCTGAATATTTTAATTATTGATTCTTGTTTCTGTATGAATATGTAATTAGTCCTTTCCGTCTTCTATAATAAGAGTAGTAGTAGTAATACTACTACTACTACTAATGATGATGATGATGATGATGATGATGATGATGATGATATCTAAATTACTTGCTCGTTTAAAATGTAGACAAAGCACTGATATGGGAAATAAAATGGTTGTAGTGCTTGGTATCTTCCACGCAGAACGGAGTAGAGACTTTTTTAACCTTCTTGGGCATCGTGTCACAACCACACACCTTTATACTTAGGCTGCCCAGTTTACATATCTTTAAATTAAATTAAGTTAAATATCATTTTTTTTAATATTGAACTTACCCTCGACTATCTTACGTTTTTTAAATTTACAGACTATGTGTTGTCTGAACAAGGATTGTTTTGAAATTTGCAAGGTCTGAAGAGATATAAACAATCCTTAAAATGATTCTATTGTAGCTTCCATCGATATCGGGGGTACTTTGGCATCGCGGTATTCGATGTTTGCGGTAATTATCTGCATAGCGCCACCTATCGTGTGCTTATCATTGTGTGATGGCCATAAGTTACTAGTTCTGCATCACCAGTTTTATTTCGGGAAAACGTTGGAGCTGCTGGTGAGTACACTATTTTAAAAATGCACCAATGAATTTCACTGTACCAGGAAATGGCCGTACTCCATGTTCTCAAATAAAATAAATATATTCTTAAAATCGATATCACTGTAACAAATCAGTTAACCACTCTGTCGTCTGATAGTACCAACTAATTGTATGCAAGAGCCAGATCACGTGATTACCATGTTTGTCAAAAGCAAGAGGTCGAATCTATGGTAACAAAGAAGAGTCAAAACATGTAGGATGTTAATATCAGTGCCGTCGTCTTAAGGCATGGCACACTGGGCAGTTGCCCAGGGCCTCACGCTTATAGGGGCATCATTCTGCCCATCTTGTTAATGAATATTGAATGATCTTTTGGCAATTTAATTTGCTTTAAAAGTGCAGTGGAAGCACGTTTCCCAATTGTAAATAATAGTGACATCTAGAGGAATTCTTGTGGGTGGGTAGGGCCGGTAGGGGGCCCCATTGCATTGTTTTGCCCAGAGCCTACAATGTTGTTAAGATGACCCTGGTTAATATTGTTGTTTTCTGGTGGCTTTCACATGTGACTGGCATTGACTTAAAAACTTTACTGCACACGATTTGTTACTTTTCGTTGTAACACCTGGTTTTGTTTAAACAGTGTGTAGTCGACATGTACATGCACTCCAGTATAACACTGGTCAACAGTGAAATCATTACTGACTTGAAAAGGCCCTAATCTGTAGTATTTTGGTGTGCCGAACACGAATATAACCGTGAAAAATTTGTATTGGCTCTCGTTTTGAAGATATTCATATACCTCATTTTCTATGTTTCACTGTGTAAATTTCTCCAGTAGGACTGCAGCAACATCCGGAATAATGATGTAACATTGCATAATACCATCATGCTCACATCATCCACAGTTGATTGCATCATTTTCTGATGCAATGCAATACTAATGCCATGCGGCTGCTGAAGTAAGTTGACGTCAGCAGTGTACTATACATGTGTAGGCCTATTATACTAATGCCAGGCGGCTGCTGAAGCTGACGTAAGCAGTGTACTATATAAAGCCCAATCAGATAGGTTCAGCATTTAAAATATTTTAGACGTTGTGCGAGACAGTTCAAGCTACTGTTACATAAAACTTATTATTTTATCCATTTACGTACAATAAAGAACAGTAATGCCTCGAAAGTGTGTTAATACCGCGGACAATTTTTGCTATATTTGTGGGGAAGTGACATTTGCCAACCAGAAGAAAAGTATCAATTCTCAAGTGAAGAAGGCATATCATCTTTACTTCGGATGCAAGGTTGGTGACCAAGACAAGCCTTGGGCTCCGCATATATGCTGTGCTACATGTACAACACAGCTTTCACAGTGGTTGAATTGCAAAAGGTCATCAATGCCGTTTGCAGTCCCAATGGTGTGGAGAGAGCCAAGCAACCACCTAAATGACTGTTACTTCTGCTTGGTTCCTCCTCTTTCCGGCGGAATAACGAAGCGAAAGAAGTCGAGAATAGTCTACCCAAACATTCCGTCTGCATTGAGACCAGTTCCACATGGTGAGGGACTTCCTATTCCAGAACCTCCAGCAGAATATTCTCTTGATTCATCTGACGAAGACAAAGGTGAGTCGACCTGTTCTTCTCCTGGTCCATCAGCATGCAGTGATCCAGATTTTCACTGTGGTGCATCATCAACCCCACACAGAATAACACAGGAAGAACTAAATGACCTGATTCGTGATTTGGACTTATCAAAGAACAAGGCAGAATTGCTAGGATCAAGACTCCAACAATGGAATCTTCTAGAAGAAGATGTCACAATTACTGCATATCGAAAGCGCCACCAGCAATTGGAGCCTTTCTTCAGAAAGGAAAGTAATCTGATATTCTGTTCCGATATTGAGGGCCTCATGAATGCTTTAAAAATCACTCATGACCCACAAGAATGGAGACTATTTGTGGACTCTTCGAAACTGAGTCTCAAGGCTGTGCTTTTGCACAATGGAAACATTCTTCCATCTATTCCAGTAGCGTATGCTGTCCACATGAAAGAGACATACGATAACTTAAGGCAGCTACTGAATTCCATTGAGTATAACAAGTACAGCTGGCACCTCTGTGGTGATTTGAAGGTAGTTGCCCTTTTAATGGGACTGCAGCAAGGATATACAAAATACATGTGTTTCTTATGCGAGTGGGATAGCCGAGCAAGGGAAATGCACTACATGAGGAAGGAATGGACTCACAGGCAGAATGTAGCCATTGGAGAGAAGAATATCCAACACCCAGCTCTGGTTGAGGCTCAGAAAATCTTGCTACCACCCCTTCACATCAAACTAGGTTTGATGAAGAACTTCGTGAAAGCCATTGACCGGACTTTGCCAGCATTCTGATACCTGCATGAAAAATTCCCTCGACTCAGCGAAGCAAAGATTAAAGAGGGAGTTTTTGTGGGTCCTCAGATTCGAGAGCTTTTCAAAGATGACCGGTTCAACAACTTGCTGGAAGGTGACGCGAAACAAGCATGGAATGCTTTTCGCCTAGTTTCTACAAACTTCCTCGGAAATGTTAGGGCAGAAAACTATAAGGAACTAGTAGAAGACATGTTGATGAAGTATAAGAAACTTGGCTGCAATATGTCTCTAAAGATTCACTTCCTTCATTCCCATTTGGATTTCTTTCCTAGCAACTGTGGTATTCTTAGTGATGAACACGGCGAACGTTTTCATCAAGATATCGCAACAATGGAACAAAGATACCAGGGAAAATGGTCCACTACAATGCTGGCTGACTACTGCTGGACACTCCTCAGAGATGCTCCCGAACAGCTGTACAAGAGACAGGCGAAGAAATCTAAGATGTAGTCAATGACTTGATTTTTTATAGGTAGGCTATTACAGTTGACCTTTTACTATTGGAATGCATTTCGTTATGTAAACATTAATTTCTTGCAGATTACAAAAAAACTAGAGCCAATTTTGCAATTTGACTGTCATATTCGTGTTCAGCACATAAAAATTGATAAGAATTGACTAATTTTATTTCAGTAACATGACTTTTGTAAAAATTTGTTGTCCAGTGTAATCATGCCCAATACAAATTTTCAAAGACAGGAGGTGGTGTATCATTCACTATGGACCTGCGGCATACTATAGTATGCATGAATGTAATCCGTGAGTAACCGCCATAACAAATGACTAAAAACGAACTCCATGCAATAAATAGTTGTCTTAAAAATTAACTGTTGTATGTATGTATGTATGTATGTATGTATGTATGTATGTATGTATATATGTATGTATGTATATTGATTCTCATCACAATCATTGTCATGCTTGAAAAAAAATAAACAAGTCGGATATTGATTGCAAAGTGAAATTAAATCACAATTGAAATTTGGATGCAGCGTGTGTTATGAACTAGATTGCAAGCTTATCAAGGACGTACGAAAGTTATCTTGTTTAAGTCAACCAAAAAAAAAAAGAAAAAAGAAAAAAAGAAACAAAATACATACAAAATAATTTGTCAGAAATGTTACAATTTGCAGTCTGTCAGATTAAGTCGCTCTCGGATGCCTCTCCACCACACTGTATCAATTTGCGCAAGAAATGCGTGAACGAAAATAAAAGTATACTTATTTTCGTAAGAAAAGTTATTAATTTGGCAAAATAAACAATATTGAAGCATTGAATTGAAGTACAATCTAAATTAATAAAATGTCGTTTTCATAAAATTATTGTAAAATTTGGGAAATTGTTTTCATCGACGTGGTAATGCAGCCGATAATCACAATAGTACACAACAAAAACAAATCCAAGCAAATTGACAGTTTTTTTCTTCTTCTTAAAAACATAAAAAAAGTAAATCTGTATTTTGTTTGGTTTTTAAAATATTTTTTAGACATAAGGAACTATTTTACTGTGTTAAAATGAGACGAATAGAAGGTCAATTAAAAATTCTATTTGAATATTCCACATTGATCATCTATCTAAAATAAAGCAATCACAATGACATTTGCAATTGTTTTTGCGTCTCTTAAAAGGAGGTATTATTTGGGATAGGGTGCGGGTGGGCTTAATGCACTTTTCGCACATTCTTGGCTATATAATGCCGAGGAAACTGGAGTTAAGTTCGTTTCCCAAGGGCACAACGAGGCACGACCTGATGAAGAAATGCGCTGTGTATTTTCTTATCTCCATATATGTTCAGGAAAACATCATTTTTCCATACTTGCTTACTTGAAGAACTCTTTGGTATGAAATTTCATCTCATCTTCAAAATTTGTTTTGAGCAACTTCCGTGGTTCACAAACATATATACATGCTTTTTTTCTTACAGTATCTACCAATAACAGGACCCTTCCTAATATTAAACTCAAAAGAAGTAACTGAAGATCCATTACATACATAAATGGTTTGCTGGATATGACTGCGCATAGAATTTGGTCGAATAGTAATATACAATTTTATTTTTAACAAGGCCGAAACGACCAATGATCAACAGATCAATGCCAGATCGTCGTAGGATCCACGGGACATTAGCTGGTAGAGCATTGGTAGAGTACTCTAATGAATGTGGTTTTATTACCAGTCCAGACAAGCTCGAGTCGTCTGATTCGGCGTGTCCTTGGGAAAGGCATCTTTGATTCCATTTTCTTGGCATGATATAGCCAACAATGTAATAAAAATGCCGTTAAAACCAACGACAAAATCGACTTATTGCCTCGTCCAATTTATACCTGTGGAGCTAGAAGCTACAGCCGACGACGACCTTTAAGAACTGTATTTAAAACATGTTAAAAGCACTGCTAATAATAACAACAACGTCAATTTGAGTCCCTGCATCATTAAATACATTGAAAGAGAATGATCTACGTGGCCACTGTGATCGTAGTGTACGTGTTTTTATTGTTTGTCTAGAACAATGAAAGCAATATTGGCATCATTATAGTCGTAATACCGATACATCAATTCTGAAAACTATTTATATAAAAGTATTGTATCTTTACAAATGAATTGCTCTGTAATCAACACTATTGCCTTACCGTATGACCGACAAACATAAAAAAAAAGAAACACAGTCGAACCAACGAAAAGGCAGACACAAACAAATGAACATACGTACGTAATAATGTATTCATGCATAGTTAAGCTTTTAAATAAAGTCGACCACTCTCTGCGCGTTTATATATATATATATATATATATATATATATATATATATATATATATATATATATATATATATATATATATATATATAGTAACTTATTTATGCAAATGTTATTTGTGTTGTTGGTTTTTCTAAATGACTACGTGATACGTACATGTGTATTTTGTATTCGAACATGACCAAAACAAAGTTATTGGTGCACGTGACCAGTGACATTTATTTTGTAAACAACATAATACTAAAGCTAACATTTCTCTATCAATGTTTATTAAATATTATGATCAATATTATAGGTAAACACGTGTATTTAAACTTGAGTTAAAAAAGCGTGTCTTGATTCTGACCTTATAAACTTCCAGAAGTAAGATTTCCTATCAAATTGACAGAGTATTTTCAGAAAATGGTAATTGCGACTTAAGTCAAGTAGAGGGATACATAATCCATTCTAGAAGTTTCTAAATGCATACCTAAACTGTATCTTTAACTCAAATTGAAGAAAAACTATTTACAATTAATAATGATCTGTATATTTAATCCACAGTCATATAAAAATATTAGCTATGTATCAAGTTGTTTACAAAATAAATGTCACTGGTCAGGTATACCATTAACTTGATTTTGGGCAGGGTCATGTACAAATCAATACAGATTTACATAACATAATCATGGAGAAAAGACAGCAAAAAGTTCAAATCAGAAATATGTAACACTAGGTCAATCTGATTGGTAGGACACTGTATTTGAAACACTGAAACAGAGTCTGATTGGGTAGGGAATGCTTATTTAAATGCTTTGTTTTCTTGTTTCTGTTTTTATTCTTTTAATCATAGTGTTAGTATTTAGACCACACTTATAATGCTGTGGCGTAATTATTTTAACATCTAATGCTGGATGGCGTTGCAACAGTCATCTTGGAAGGTGAAATTAGGTTAAAGTAATCTTCAGTAGACAAGATTCACTTCGTTATGTATCTACCCTTGGTGTATACATACATGCATACATACATACATACATACATACATATATATATATATATATATATATATATATATATATATATATATATATATATATATATATATATATATATATATATATATATATATATAAGCAAATGGAGTTGGTTCAGAATCAACCGGTTTTACACGTAGTCCTCAAATTATACAATTTTAAACTACATAATCATAGTGTATGTGCAAAGGTAAACAAAGTTCACTATCGTGTCTGACACATTTTTATGTAATAATGAAACACAAACACAGACACAGACACACACACGCGAACAAACAAACATAAATATAATAGAGTAAAAAAGACATAGTATAAATGCATGCAGGTTTGGGAGTTGGAACATTATGGTTGGTAGCCAAGTCAAATACCACGATTTCTTGAGCTATGGTATATTCAGAAAGAAGAAACGTTTTGAAGCACGATTTAAAAAAATGGTATTATTGAGTTTTGTTTAATGTCATTGGAAATGATATTTTTAAAGACTGCTACATAATATATAAAAGATCCTTTATACAGAGTCATGATGGATTTAGGCCAATGCAGATTAGAAATCGAAATAGACCATGGATTGTGAGAGTGGATATTGGAAGATGGAACTAGGATACCACTAGTATAAAATGGATTGTGTGAGTGGATATTGGAAGATGGATTTAGGATACCACTAGTATAACATGGATAGTGTGAGTTGATATAAGAAGATGGAACTAGGATACCACTAGTATAAAATGGATTGTGTGAGTGGATATTGAAAGATGGAATTAGGATACCACTAGTATAACATGGATAGTGTGAGTTGATATAAGAAGATGGAACTAGGATACCACTAGTATAACATGGATTGTGTGAGTGGATATTGGAAGATGGAATTAGGATACCACTAGTATGACATGGATTGTGTGAGTGGATATTGGCAGATAAAACTAGGATATCACGTATATACCATGGATTGTGTGAGTGGATATTAGAAGATGGAACTAGAATATTACGTATATACCATGGATTTTGAGAGTGGATATTGACAGATAGAACTAGGATAACACTAATAAACCATGGATTGTGTGAGTGGTTATTAGAAGATGGAACTAGGATAACACTAATATATCAGGGATTGTGTGAGTGGATATTGGAAGATAGAATTAGGACAGCGTGTATATACCATGGATATGTGAGCGGATATGGGAAGATGGAACTAGAATACCACTAAGATACCATGGACTGTGGAGTCATATTTTGACCTATTTATATGTCAAAAGGGCTTTAAAGTATTAATCATACGAGGGTCTAACATTTACGCATATAGGTTAACATGCTGGGGCCGGTATGGGGTCAATGGGAACTTACATGTTAAAATGGTCCATAGGTTTCATGTGGGGGCCGGTATAGGCTCATACGGGAAATTATATGTTAAATGGGTCGATAGATCTAACATGTGGGTGGTATTCTAGACTTAAACGTGTTATATGATCACACGGGAATGGGCATAATACGATTTTAAAAAAAATATACAAGTCAAACATAAACTTTTGCGATTCAGCACATTACATATGCTACCACCACCCCACAATTTACCATCTGCTTTTTTATTACTATCCAAATAAACACAAAATCCAGGCCAGCTTTTGATTCCTTTCCAGACACACGCCCCACTAGGCAACGAAAATGTTAGCAAGTGCTGATATGTATGCTATCATAAACACATACAATCATACAAGGAAGGACAAGAAAGTGTTTATAGACACACTATGTTACCCTTACATACAAACGTGCTATCACATATAAAGGTAGGAAGTGTTTATTGATACACTACTATACCCTTACATACAAACGCATATAATGATAGAGATGGGTTGTTATGTATATTGTGTGCTTGATTTTAAGCCTACTTGACTTTTGTCATGTTCGTGTTCGTGGATCTGAATTTATTAATAAAAAACCCAAACATTTAAGATATATTAAAAATTGTCTTTAAAACTTAAAATGACATTGTTTTGGAATTTTCGTTATCCATGGAAACTATTTTAATTTAACACATTTGAGAAGTCCTTAGTAGCAGCAAGCATTCACACTATAATGAAGTGAACTTTGTTTCAAATCCTAACCGTAGCGAGTTAGTGCGAATGAGAAAAATGATTTGTTTGAGCTTGCCAGACATTATGATCCTTCTAAAGCGATTTCATCTCTAACAAAGAGATAAATGTTATATTTATGCAGTCTTTGGTGGGAAAAAGAAATTTTGTGTAATACTATTTTGGGTTTTATTCGCGCGTCTGTCTCTGGATTTGACTAAAAATTCAAGGAATTACGGTTAAATAAACCCAGATGGAAATGGAATTAACAAAAGCTTCAGCTTCAGAAAAAAAAATGATGGAAATGCAAATTCAGAAAGAATAAAAAGAGAAGCAAATGTAAATGCACGGAGAGAGAGAGAGAGAGAGAGAGGGAACGATACAACTGCTGGGAGAATAGAGATAATTATAAATGCAGAAAGTGCAAAAGGGGAAGGAAATTTAGAAAAGAGAGGCAAATACAAGTGTAGATACAGTAGGAAGACAAGGAAATGCAGAGGTTTGATGTTTACAGAAATATCAGGTTAGTACCAACTTTTTAAGAAAAACAAGAGAGCGTCTGACTGTTTTATAAAGTGTATTTACTGGCAAAACTCGTGAAGTCCACACTTCACTGTCGGTACAACAGACGGCTGATTGTGATATGCTAAGGAAACTATCTTGACGGGTTACGAGATGGTGCCTGAGGCATATAGAAAAGGCTTAAAGATTGTATAAAATAAACTGGACAATCCCATATCGAATTAGCGAGAAATTAAGAACAACTATTTGATAGGTATTGCCCAGCCAGGTAGGTTGATAAAGATTATGATAACCTCAGACCATACTAACTGAGGAATTCAAAAACTGCGTCCAAAGTGATGTCAAAACCTACATTGATGAGCAAAAAGTAAAACCTTTGGAAAATGCTGCTGCACTGTTGACGAATTTTTACTCAGAAGGTTTCAGTTGTCAGTACCCCTTCCTCTTGGCAGTTTGTTGGGTAAACAATCGTCTCAGTCTCATACGAATACGTTAAAATCTCATTCTGGCACAACTGTTAGAAATCTGAAATCAGAGAAGACCAATCAGACATACTTATCTCTTACTGCGTGCACTTATTATAAAAAGAGTGGTACGTTATTTCGGATTGCTACAGGTTCCAATAAAGACAGACCTTTTCCAAATGATCTTACTTCAAGGAATTCATAGTGTTATGTATAATCGAATTAATTTATATTTGATTTAATTTAATTATTTGTTTGTAAGTTTTAAATTTTTTATTCCATTACATGCTATTTTAATGTCACTTTTTTACTGGAATAGAGTTCAGTTCTGACTGATTTTTTAAAAATTTTGTACGTAAACAACGTTATAGAAGTTATGTGGATTCCAAGAGATTAGTTTTTGTTGGAAATACTTGTGCTCTAAATTAGTTATCAAAAGTTACACAGAATTCAAACACTGGAGCATTATTTTCTGTGATTCAACAAAGAACTGTTGACACTTCCGTACAACGCTGACCACAGAATACGTCATCACCTTCCATTTTGGTTTCATCGGGATTCGAACTCAGTTTAATCATGACTTTCTTACTAGGACTTCTATTTTTTAATTCTTGGATTATTCTTGGATCATTTGTGAATTTGGTTCGTAAAATCGTAAGTTCTTTTTCTCATTTTTACCTTGTTTTTTCTAGGAAAATAAATTATTTGTTAAATTTTATAAAGCTTGTTGTCTTCAGTTTTTTGTTGTTACGTTTTGTAAAAGCCTAAACACGTAACAAAAATAAATTGGGGGCTGGTCCGGGATATATGAAGTTTGGCTAAAATATTTTAGAAACCTTTGTTTTGTTAAATTTCAATTCCACTAGTTTTTGACAATTTTTTAAAATCAGAAGTATTATTTTACATTTAAGAAATCTTTAGTGAAGTTAGCAAACTTTTTACAATGTCATTAAAAGTGGAGATCTTTATTTCTAATCCTACCCATGAACAATTAGACCTTTTGAAAAAAGATGAAATGATTCAACTTACCAGAAAATATGATCTGTCTGAGGCAGAAGCTTCCTTAACCAAGCAAGAAAAAAATATTTTGGTCCAGTATTTGGTACAAAAGAGTGTTTTGGATAAAAGGTACTTTTTTCGATCAGTAAGTCTGTATCAGACTCTGACATAAAAATAAAGGAATTAAAATTAAAATACGAGATGGAATTGGAGTTAAGAAAGCTTGAACTTCAGAAAGAGACGAAAAAAATGCAGTTATACTTGGAGAAAGAGGAGAGAGAGAAACAAATCCAAATGCAATTAGATAAGGAAGAAAGAGAGAGAGAGAGAAATAAATATGTAGTTAGAAACAGAACAAATGCAGTTAGAAAAAGATCAAATGCAGTTACGGAAAGAGGAGAAACAAACGCAATTAGATAAGGAAGAAAGAGAGTGAGACAGACATATGCAAATTGCAAATGCAGAGAGAGAAGGAATGTCAATTTAGAATAAATGAAATAGAACTGGGAAGGAAAATTCACGTTCCCACTTCACAAACAAATTTAATTTTTGATATTACTAAGAATTTTTGGTTAGTGTCTCCTTTTAGAGACAAAATATTTTCCTTATTTTGAAAAAGTTGTTTTTAACTTTGAAAAGGCAAAGGGAAACTTGGACTCAATTATTACAGTGTGCACGTTTTTGGCAAAGCCTGAGATATCTATGCATCACTGTCAATAAAGTAGAGTGCTGACTATGATTTGATAAAGCAATTCACCTTAAAGGGTTATGTGTACGTCCCTGAGGCTTATCGGCCAAAAATTCCGGAACTATAAAAAAGCTGGACAAACTCATGTCGAATTTGCAAGAGAAAAAGAGCAGTTATTTGATATTTTGTTGCTTAGCCAAGAAAGTTGATCAAGATTATGAAAGTCTTAGACAACTTGCATTACTTAAAGAGTTCGGGAACTGTGTCTATACTGACATCAAAACTTATCTTGATGAGCATAAGATTGAATCTTTGGAAAACGCTGCTCGTACTGCTGACGAATAATTCTTATGTGAAAATGGATACCTCCAGAGGTACCTGCTGGTGACGAGTGGTCAGTGAACTATCAAATTGTAATTCCAAAATCGGACAGACAGGAAATTCTTAGTCTGGCCCATGAAACTCCTTCGGCTGGTCATTTAGGGATTAAAAAGACTTATCACAAGAAGATCTTGGCTCACTTCTATTGCCCAGAAATCAAAATTGATGTTTGTAAATACTGCAGATCTTGTCATACTTGTCAAATGGAAGGAAAACCCATTCAGAAGATACCTAAGGCTTATCTGCAATCTATGCCTGCATTTGACGAACCATTTAGCAGAATAATGGTAGATTGTGTTGGTCCCTTACCTAAGACCAAGTCAGGTAGCCAATACTTGTTGACCATAATGTGTTCGTCAACAAGGTTCCCAGAGGCAATTCCTTTGAGGAATATTAAATCTAAACAATAGTAAAAGCTTTCATAAAGATTTTTTTTTATACTCAATTTGGCCTTCCCAAATCTGTCCAGTCTGATCAAGGGTCAAATTTCATGTCTGGAATTTTCCAGCACGTTATGTACGAATTATGCATCCAACAATTCAAATCCTCTGCCTATCACCATGAGAGCCAAGGGGCTTTAGATAGATTTCATCAGACTTTGAAAAATAAGATTCGATCATATTGTTTTGATACGGGTAAAGATTGGGATGAAGGCATCCATTTACTATTGTTTGCTGTTAGGGCATCAGTTCAAGAATCTTTAAGATTCAGTCCCTTCGAACTGGTTTTTGGACACACTGTGCGTGGACCATTGAAGTTGTTGAAAGAGAAACTTCTTTCTAATGAAGATACTGACATTAATCTTCTCGATTATGTTTCCAATTTTAAGTATAAGTTGTCAAAGGCTTGTGAGGTTGCAAGAGCGAATCTGCACTCTACTCAGTCAAAATGAAATTAAGGTATGACAAAAACTCAAAGGAAAGGAGTTTTAAGCTTGGTGATAGATTTCTGGCTCTCTTGCCCATACCACACAAAATCCTCTTCAGGCCAATTATTATGGTCCCTGCACAGTTGAAAAGAAAGTAAATGATTTAAATTAATAAATACACCTGGGAGGCAAATACCCCCCCCCCAAAAAAACAACTTTACCACACAAATATTTTAAAGAAGTATATTGAGAGAGATAGCCAGGCTAATCATGCAATTAATTTACTTGCACCTGTCCCACTCTGTGAAGATTTAACTGAACGACTACCACCAGACTCTTCGGATTTTGGAGCGACAAATCTTCGGAATTCAGAAATTATGAATGATCTCGACCAGAAACGTTCACATTTGCAACAGCAAGAAAGGAATGAACTTAAACAGTTAGTATTTAAATGTGAGTACTTATTTCCAGATGTTCCAACAAGAAGAAACAAAATTTCCATGACGTTGAAATTGTAAATTCAAGACCTGTGAAACAATACCCGTACAGGACGAACCCTCGCAAACAGGAATACTTGAAGAAAGAAATTCAGTATTTGCTGGAGAACGATTTAATAGAGCCAAGTAAACGTGACTGGAACTCACCATGTATACTTGTTCCGAAAGCAAATTAAACTTTCCGTATGTACACTGATTATATGAAGGTGAACAGTGTAACAAAAACAGATTCATTTCCATTACCAAAAATCGATGATTGCATTGATAAAATTTGAAACGCCAAGTATGTCACCAAATTTGACCTTCTGAAGGATTTGGGCAAATTTCACTGACGGAAAGAGCAAAAGAAATTTCAGCATTTGCAACTCCAGATTAACCTTGTCAATATAAGGTGATGCCGTTTGGGATGAAGGGTTCGGCAGGTACTTTTCAGGGTCTAATGAATATGAATTACCTCTGGTCTCTTCTTACATCGATGGTGTCATCAGCTACAAGACACCAGTAAAGAAATTTTAGCAATAGTCGGAAATTCTTTGACAAACTCACTGATGCAAATTTGACAATTAAGTTATCCAAAAGTCAGTTTCTGCCGTGCTTGTGTAACATTTCTAGGACATATCGTGGGACATGGACAAGTTAAACCTATAGATGTTAAGGTCAAGGCTATCTCTGAATTCCATGTGCCTGTTAGTAAAAAGCAACTGATTTTTAGGTATGGCTGGATACTATCGGAAATTTTGTTCCAATTTTTCTATATTTGCTGAACCCCTGACAAATTTATTGAGCAAGAAAAACAAGTTCTTTGGACTGAACAGTGTCAGGAGGCTTTTGATAAGATAAAATCCATACTTAAAAGCGTGCCAGTTGTTACAGCTCAAAATTTCAGCCAATCATTTAAAATGTCTGTTGATTCAAGTGATGTTGGGGTCGGAGCAGTATTGATTCAAGAAGACGAAAATGGTGTTGATCATACAGTGTACTATTTTTCTAAGAAATTAAATAAGCACCAAAGAAATTATTCAACAATCGAGAAGGAATGTTTGGCTTTAATATTGACATTGCAACATTTTGAAGTTTACATTAGTTCGGCTCCTTCTTCGATTATTGTGTTTAGTGATCACAACCCGCTTACTGTCATCGGGAAGATGAAAAATAAAAACCAAAGACTACTAAGGTAGAGTTTGTTGTTACAGGAATATAATTTTGACATCAGCCACATTAAGGGAAAAGATAATTTAATAGCAGATGCACTTTCCCGTGTATAGGAATGTAATATTTTATGTTTATATTGTATAATTCATGAGTTCTTCTTATGTGTTTTGATTTCATATATAATTAATCTATGGTAAAAATAAAGCTTTATTATATAAATCTTTAAGTTGCTTTATGGGCCGAAGTGTTATGCATATTTGATTTAATTTATATTTGATTTAATTTATATTTGATTTAATTTAATTTAATTGTTTGTTTGTAAGTTTTAAATTTTTTATTCCATTACATGCTATTGTAATGTAACTTTATTTACTGAAATATAGTTCAGTTCTGACTGATGTGTGTTTATTTTTAACGTAAAAAACTTTATAGAAACGTTGTATCTAATGCTGACATAGTTACTGACCTTGATTCAGAACCACTAGGAGTCGTAGTAAATAAATGTAAGATTAGTAAAGCGGCTTCGAGGCAATACTTGGAGTACTTGACGAATTACATGCATCAGTTAGGTTTTTCCAGAGGATTGAGCCACATCAAGGCATCTGTTTTGCGTTGTAGTTAGATTTATTATTGATGTTTTGAGAAAGAATAGTCATTAGTGCCTTTACACTTGAGACGTTAAAGTGTTTTATGCTGTGACCAGTTTTTGGGCTAATTATTTTCTTTTTCTTCAAATTATTTGGATTCCAAGAGATTATTTTTCCCTTGGAATACTTGTACTCTAAATTAATACTTTAAGAAAGGCAGTTATCAAAATTTACACGGAATTGAAACACTGGAATATTATTTTTAGCGATTCAACAAAGAACTGTTGACACATCCGCACGACACTGACCACAGCATACGTCATTACCTTCCATTTTGGATTTTATCGGGATTTGAACTCAATTTCATTAGGACATTTTATCACTAGGATTTCTATTTTTTTAATTTTTGGATTATTCTTGGAATAATTATTTTAATTTAATTCGTAAAACCGTATTTACTTTTTCTAATTTTTACCTTGTTTTTATAGAGGAATAAATTATTTGTTCAATTTTATAAAGCTTGTTGTCTTCACTTTTTTCATATCACGTTTTGTAAGAGCCTAAACACGTAACGCAAAGTCAGTCTTGTATTGACAACATGCATTATTTCTTTAGTTAAACAAAATCTAGTCTGATTCTGTTTTGGATACATATGAACCAGTCATGTCAGGTTCCATACCAGTATTGCAGATTCTGCTAAACCTATCCATATTCACATATTAAAGCACACATTATCTTCTTAAAGTCTTTTGTTATCAGATACTTTGCCATTGTCTGAGACGTCTTTGTCTAGTGAACGTGTTTATATTTAAGGAGAAGAGTGGGGTTTTGTTAATGTTCCCCTCCACTGTGTCAAGCTTCCCCCAATACTTAGACTCTCAGGACCTGTGACTGTCGGATTAGTTATTTCTTTACCTATTGATGTATTCATTAATTACTAGGCAGTGGAGTAGCTGTAGATAAGGTTGTGTTAATTCACTTGTATCTGATGAGCCTTGTTTGGATCAAAAGGTCGATCGGATCGAGAGTGAAATCCCTGATTTATATTCTGGTCGTGCTGTTACCAGATTTACGGCAAATAGTACTGTGAGAATGATGTTGATCAGAAAATTATTTTCTTTGCTGACACATTTCTTAATTAGTCTTTAGAAGAGGTCATTTGTGCTCTGAGTATTGATTAATAAAAATATGTTGATCAGATTGATAATCTTTTCACAACTCATTCTCTCAATTGTCATCAGTGCGACAAAAGAAACTAGACCCTGAGATCTCCGATTTGTTTCAAGGGCTATATTAATGGACCTGAAGACACACGGGTCCTAGTGAGATAATTTGCAAATAATAGGGACATTTATGAGAAAATGGAAACTACCAGAGGTAACAGAGGCGACAAGCGGTCAGTGAGCTATCAAAGTGTCACTAATAAATCATATTGACAGGAACTTTTTAGTCTACCCCTTGACACTACCTTGGATGGTCGTTTATGACTCGATAAGACTTATCACAAGATCTTGAATAATTTTTATTGGCTAAAAATTAAAACTGATCTTAGGAAATAACGTAGATCTTGTCACATTTTTTCAAATGGCAGGAAAATCCAGTCGGAAGATACATAAGTTTCATCTACAACCTATTCCTGCATTTGACGAACAATTTTTCAGAATAATGGAAGACTTGTCTGTCCCTTACCTAACACAAAATCAACCAGCCAATACTTTCTGATCATATTGTGTGTCACCCAGATTTACCACTGTCAAAGCTTGATGACGATTTGGTCATACGTTTTGGCCTGCCCAAATAGATTCAGTCTGATCAAGAGTAAACTTTTGTGTCTGAAGTTGCAAACAAACTATGTATGATCTAGGCATCATATAGTTTAAATCTTCTGCCTATCACCCTGAAAATTTTTGGAAATATTTGATCAAACTGTGAAAAATATGGTTCGATCGTATTACTTTGATAGAGGAAAAGATTAGGATGATGGGGTGTTAATGTGTTGCTGTTTCCTGTTAGAGGATTAGTACAAGACCCATTAGGTTCAGTCGTGGTACTGATATTTGCACATAACTTCTGTTGACAATTTGAGCTATAAAAAGAGAAACTTATTTCAAAGGAAGATTCAGAAATTAATCTTCTTCACTGTCTTTGATTTTACATTTAAGATGTCAGAGGCTTTTGTAGTAGCATGAAGTAATCTTCACTCTGCTTAATCAGATATGAAATTAAGGTATGGCAGTAAAGGAGTTTTCAACCTGGTGAATGAGTTCTAGCACTCTTGCCCAAACCTCGAAATCCTTCTCATACTAAATGTGATGGTCCGCATACTAAATGTGATGGTCCTCATACTAAATGTGATGGTCCTTATACTAAATGTGATGGTCCTCATACTAAATGTGACGGTTCTCATACTAAATGTGACGGTTCTCATACTAAATGTGATGGTCCTTATACTAAATGTGATGGTCCTAATGCTAAATGTGATGGTCCTCATACTAAATGTGATGGTCCTCATACTAAATGTGACGGTTCTCATACTAATACTAAATGTGATGGTCCTCATACTAAATGTGATGGTCCGCATACTAAATGTGATGGTCCTCATACTAAATGTGATGGTCCTCATACTAAATGTGACGGTTCTCATACTAAATGTGATGGTCCGCATACTAAATGTGATGGTCCTCATACTAAATGTGATGGTCCTCATACTAAATGTGACGGTTCTCATACTAAATGTGATGGTCCTCATACTAAATGTGATGGTCCTTATACTAAATGTGATGGTCCTCATGCTAAATGTGATGGTCCTCATACAGTTGAAAAGAAAGCAAATGACTTAAATTATATCAATGTCACTCCTGGAAGGCGGAAACAGAAACAACTTTGTCATATACATAGTGTTAGTCCAGTTAATTATTCAATCACTTTAGCTGTACCTATCCCACACACTGAGGATGTAAACGATGCAATGCAATCTGACAGTCGTGGCTCTGGCTTAACCAATTTTCGGAATTTAGAAATACATAACAATCTGGACCTTCACATCTACAAAGTTTTCCTCTCCTTATTATTGCTTTTTTTGTTTCCTCTTTTTGCTGGTGCTAGGTTAATACTTCTGCTGCTTCTTTCTGTATTTTGAAAATCTAAACTTTTTGCCTTCTTTTTCTGAAATCATCCACCAATGATAATGATGGAGAAGGAAGTGAAAGTAAGAAAAATTCTTGCGAAGAAAATAGGATATCGGTTAAAGCTAAACTGAAGTTCTGGAAGAAAAATACTGGTTACAGCTACATCCGTAGTCGTCGTACTATCACTCCGAGTATACGGGGTATCCGCAGCAGACGCATACACATACATTGTCTTCCTGATTTTAGCCATAGGTAGTTTACTCAAAGTGCTCTGCAATGGCAAACCGTTATAAAGCTGGTACACTTATATACTGACGGTAAGTCGGCTCTGTTTTGATTGGAAGAGAAACACCACATTCTGACACAATTTTGCAACGCGCATTTGGATTGGTAGAACATTAATATATATATATTACGTTCGTTCTGGTTGGTAGAACATTTCAATCAGTTTCGATCCGGTCATAGACTATATATACAGGCGCATTGTCCCAAATACCAAATAATAACATCAACTCATGTAATTGGATGTCACGGGATAGTTGGAATATTCATATATTGAAAAGGATGGAAATATAAATCTGAGCGAAGGACCAAAACTATTCAAGTCAAACACAGACACCTCATATCTAAAACTAAATCATATAAAATCAAATACGGTATAGAAATTAAACCTAACAATCATGCTATCAAAACTGAATTATATAGGTATTAGGGATACCCTGCCTAGTTCTGGTTCAGAAATATTCGGTACGAGGGGTGGGAATACGTTATATCTGTTCACTCTGGGTTAGGAACCCTAAAGGGGGCCAATCCACCACTTTACGACAGACTTTACCGTACCTAATTTAATATTCACACAGATACACAAACTAAATTATAAGTCGAATTTATTACAGATCTTGCTAACTAAAACTTAGCTATCCATTTAACCTCCAAGTAAAACTAATTTAAGTCAGTAATTGAAACAGATCCGGACTAACACTAAAGCTTCAAACTAAACAACATAGACCGGAACATCTCCTCCTCGTAACCAATTAACAACACACCTGATACACCACAAAGCAAACGACTCTAATCCATACTACAATTATGTAACTTCCTCTCAACCGTTTAAGAAATAATGTTTTTATATCACTCTCTCTACAATACATTTAAGTGATAGGACACTCTGCTAACAATAAAACTGACATCAGGAGTTGAAAACCAGGTAGTGGATCTTTAAAACTGTACCCCCATATAATTAAGAAATATACGGAGTCCTAAGCCCAGACCACCAGGGACAGTCGCACATGGTGGCAATAATGGATTTGAATTTGATAACAGCCCCACACCCAACTAAATATATGAGAGTGATCATAAGCAAGACCATCAGGACCAGCTGCACAAGGCAGTAATTATTGGAAGGAGAAAACTACCAAGACCATGTAGATACGCTTCACAGCTGTTCCATAGTCATAAGTCCAGACCATCAAGGTCCACTTCACAATGCAGTAAATGATTAACTGCGTTAGTTGCTGAATAATAAGGAAACTAACTCCTAATACACAGAAAATGCCACTCCTAATAGGCACAAAATGCCACTCCTAATAGGCACAAAATGCCACTCCTAATACCCTCGCAATGACAATGCCTTCCTTATAACCAACCTAACCGAACGGAACAGCCATCAGCACACCGATATTTAAGAACTTCGACCAAGTTACAAGACGACTAAATTTGATGCCTTTCGGTACACAAACGAAAATTTCTATAGCCTGGACATGACGGAGACCAGAAAACGACGGTGCACCCCTTGCCGCACTCTTTGTTTCTTTTGCCTTGCCAAACAATCATAAATGTTATTTTTTTTTTAATTAGTCGCACATGTCTATTGTTTATGTCCATCTCTATCTTACAACTACTACTTAAACCCTCTCTCCTCTCTTTCATATCTGATAGTACGCATGTGTGTGGGTAAAGTGTGTCTATAAACACTACCTTCCCTTGTATGCTTGCATGCTTGTATGATAATATGTTTGCATGTATATAAGTATATCGAACGTATAAACAATGCTACTGTTTTCATTAGATAATCAAAACGTTGGATTGTAAGGTGTGTGTTTGGCATAATATGTCATACATTATGAGATGGATAGTACAATGTGTGTGTATTTGTGCGTGTGTGTGGATAAGCTTTTAAAACGTAGGTGCTGGATAGTACTTAAAAATGTGTCCTGGATAATATCTAAAAAATTTCACGTTATATTTCCTGTAGACCCCTATAAATTTGCAAGCATGGAATCAATCTATAGCACTGTGCGAGTTAATATTACATTTTTTTTGTTGACACCTTCAGTGAAGTTTGATGTTAACCCTATGGACAATCTTAACAAAAGCTTTGCCAACAAAGTAGAAAATAATAACAACAGCAACAGAGGCAAACACTATAATACTGCTACGACCACTACTACTACTACTACCACCACCACCATTATCAATAATAATAATAATAATAATAATAATAATAATAATAATAACAGTCATCATCATCATCATCATCATCATCATCATCATCGTGTCTTTCCACAGCATATTATTTCCTCTCAGAAAAAGGGGTTATCTTTAGAGATCTGTCTCTCCGTCTCTCCGTCTTCAGTTTGAAAGATTCATACAAACATATATGCGTTCATACAAACATACATATATTCATGTATACGTGTGTGTGTGTGTGTGTGTGTTTGTTTGGATATGCCAAACGGTCACATTACCCTAACATCAGGCCGACCAATCCTAACACTAACCTTTTAAAAATGCTGAGCGCCAAGCAAGGCAGTTGCTTGTACCGTTTTTATAAATCTTTGGAATGACTCGGCCAGTGACCTCCCTCATCCAAGTCGGACTCTCTAACCACGTAGGACACCCGAGCGGTCTGTCTACGTGCGTACATGCATGAATCAAAGCTACTGGTACACATGTAAATACATCTATACGCATTTTTTTTAAGGCCACCCTACTTTCAGGTCGTCATTGTATAGTAACTGGTTTGCATATAAAGCTTTGGCTGTTTTGATCCCAAAGGACAATATGTCAAATGACTTTTTAAAACTGATATTTTGTGTTTGGATGAAGTATTACGTATTTATTAAAACTAATACAAATTAAAAAAAATAATAATAAAAAGTAAATAAATAAAATAAATATATAAATAAAATTAAAAATAAATAAATAAAAATAAAATAATAAATAAAAACAGAAAAATAAAAAAATTAATAAATATATAAATAAAATAAAAAATAAATAAAAATAAAATAAAATAAAAATAAATAAATTAAATAATAAAAAATAATTTTTTAAATAAAATAATGAGTTTTAGATTTGCATGGCAAGGTACAAACTATGAAGTTTTTAATATTTATTCATCAAATTATAGAATTTATCGCCTGTACATTTATTATAAAGTTATTTTCGTCTGCTCAAGAAATAGAAAATGATTACTACGGCAGAGGACGGTTTCAAATAATCATCACATCTGTAGCTGCAGTAGCAGCTTTATTAAATCGTAATATTATTGGAGAGGATTATCTGAAATCCTTCATTTTCATGATCTCATACTGTTGCCAAGTATCACTCTCATTACCCCATTTTGTTCTTGTCGACTCCGTTACGAAAATCTGGGATCCCACTGTTTGTGTGAATCATATGATCGTTTTTAATACATGTGCTACAGATAATTTCACTTTGCTTTATTTTTCTGTTGAGAGTTTCCTATAAAAAGATCAAGGCACTGGATTATGAGCATTCTTCAGGTCAGTTACTTATCCACCCACAAGGGCGGATCTAGGAATATCGTTTAGAGAGAACGTAGACAGGTAGGCAAAGGATTTCTAGAACAGAATCTCATGGTGGAGGCCTAGGGGCGAAACAGGCCAGAAGCGTATGAATTATAAGCGTATACAAAGCACCTTACTGTCAAGAAAACTTATTTTATTTTTATGTAACGGTTTGGTTGTTTCGCGCTCATTGTAAGTGGGCGCTCACAGGCTGCGTACCAGTCCTCGTCTCTTACTTGATCAGACCCTGACCCATTCATGACCCATTGTTACACCCACAAATTAACCTTTCTATCTATGTACTTATTCAACTATCGATCTCTCGAATAATTAATGTATAATAGAGATGTCAATAACATAACATTTTTCTCCACTTAAACATGCTGTTTGATAGGGTTTATCTGCGTTAAAATTAAATGAAAACACTCAATCTTACATTAAGGTAATGCTTTCTTAGTATCTCTAATAAGGTGTGAAATGAAATGAAAAGAACGGTGGCTACCAATTAGAAATAACACCCCATATATATATATATATATATATATATATATATATATATATATATATATATATATATATATATATATATATATACAGTGATTAGTTCATGTAAAGAGTTGCCCCGGCCGAGTCATACCAAAGACTTATAAAACAGTATAAACAGTTGCCTAGTTTGGCGCTCAGCATTAAGAGGTTGGTCATAGGACTGGTCGGCCTGGTATCTTGATAATGTGACTGGTTGGGACATCATGCTACATGTCTGCGGCATGATGTCCCAGTGCTAGACATCATTATAAACTGTCACACTGCAGACATCATAAAGCTAAGTTAAATAATCAGAAACAGACAAACAGACATACGGGCAGACGGACACACGCACACATAGTTCATGTAAATATTACAAGGTGAACTGATTTTGCCGTATTTCTTTCAGTGCATCGAAATATGGACACGTGTTTAGATACAGCAATTATATGTTCTAGTTTAAGAGCATACAGTAGAACAAATCACATCTACTCTGATCTGCCGGTACATTATATGACAACAGATCAGGATCTATGTTGTTTGTAATTGGATTCGACTTTAAATGGGGCTAAATAGCTTATATTGTTTTACATAAGGGGTATCAAAACATTGCAAAAAAATATACATCATTTCGAATAATGGATGCTCAAGGTCATGTTGTTTGATACAAGAGAACAGAATATTCGTTGAAGGTATGTTCATCGTGTTAGTCGAACAAGCCAGTGTACGTTTACCCACGCTTTTAACTTGTTATTGAATTCATTTCCGATGGAAATATTTCATGTTGCTTCTGATAATCTCAACATCTACCGCTGAGCAGGATGTCTGAAAACACAGCGGAGAAAACAAAGAGACAGAAAAGCAATATAACTCGAAAAATCAATGTTTCTAATGGAAAACCCAGCTTGTTTTATTAGGCAACTGTTGTTGCAACTCACGCAAACCCATAATTTCCTTGAAAGAAAGCGACCAAAAAAAAAGAGAAGAAAAGAAGTCTCATATAAAAGAAATAGTGGCAAAGACACGTGGGCGTATGTAATTGTCGATCGGTGTTCAATACGAAAACGTGTTTGATCATCTTGGCAAAGCCGAAATAGAGCTGATTATTGTATATTGTATATGACCATGTAAACTATCCAGACACTATTTATTTTGGCAAAAACTACTTTTCAATCTTCTTTTCCGAGAATGGTCTATTCTTTATAGTCAACTACGAATAGAACGTCATAATAATTTCGAATAGTGTCAAACTTAACAAGATCCATTACTCTGACAGTTATTTAGCCGTTTCATAAACAGACCTTATCTTATCTGGGTTGTAAAATCAAATTTTTAATAAGTTAGTATCGAAACGTATTTTCTATCTGAGTCAAGCATAGAAGAGCCACGTCTTAATTAACAACTTTTACGAAGAATAATATAATTTCTAATTCGTTTTCTGAAATTTTCTGATGAGTATCATGTTTAATTATATTTTTTTAGAGAAGCAGACAAAATGAAAACCTGTGTTTTAATGTATTACCATTTAAAGAGAAGAGATAAAAATCTTCATCTCCAAAGCAAACCACACACAAAAGGTTCGTGACAGCTAAAACAATGAGACGTATAAAAGAAAACTAAAATGTTTTCTTTAACTGCATCGCTTTTATGAATTCCCAAGAAAGAACTGGTTCGATGTATGGTGCGAGACATTTTTTGTTTGTTTCTAGCTCCAATTCCCTCCCCCCCGCAACTTATTCCCCACCCCCATTATCTCACCTGTTCCTATGGGAAAGGTCAAAACATGCAATCGCTGCCGCAAAATGTTGCAATGAAATTCTATATATGGAATTGATAATCATGAACTAGAGTTCTCAGACATGAACTATAAAAATAGTCACGCAGTAGACATTGATAACTAGATATATCCTATACTCCAAAGACTTATTATTGGGCAGTAACATGGGATCTATTGAGGTCCCGCTCTACAATAATAACTATACCTATCCCTATATGTATCTCTACTTCTTATATATAGATAGTTATGCATATGTCATTTATATAGTGTGATGGACTTTAGACGATAACTGAGGGTAAGAGTTTGGGCCTACCCTGACTGATGCAATTTGTTCTTAAAAAATATGTTTACTTGGGAGTTCTAGAAATAGCCTTGATTTTGATTTTGGAAGAGTCTAGAAACGAATTTTATTCACATTTGCTTGTAATTTTCCGCTACGATGATGGATGTTTTTTTCGCGAAAGGTTGTTGCGACATAGGTCAAGTTAAATGTATGCAAAGTTGTTTACATCAGAGTAATTATTCCTATTTTAACATAGGTCTAGTGCAATTAGTCTTTTATTTGTTTTCAGTTAAAATCTGAAATGATTTATTTATTTATTTAAAGTATTTAGTTGAATTACAAAGTGTTTATTGACTTTTACATGAAATCAGTGATATGGGACTATTGTGAATTCTTTCAAGGACATTTTGGATTATATCACTGTGATACGTCAAGACTGTTGACACATCAACTATGTCATGGCTTTTAGCACATCATCAAATTCAATACTGGAATTAATTCGGAACACTTTAAACTTTTGGACTTGTGATTCAACGTTTAGGAGCAGCAGAGGGGGCGAACAGACCACTTGTCTGAAACGTCATTTGCTTAAAATATAAGCTTCTTCCGAAATAAAAAATAAGGTCACTGAACCAAAGCGTCTAACCTGACCGAGAGTTTTTATCGAAATTTGTGTTTACCCACCGGACGTCTCATTGAGGTCCCGCCCCCTCTGCTGCTATAAATTTATCCAAAAATTTTATCAAGTCCAGTACGATATCTTGTTCTAGGATCATGTAAATCTATTGTTATAAACCCGTACTGGGTTGATTGTGCTTGTGAAAAGAAGTTTCTGAATTTAATTATATCCATGTCACCGCTACACCAAGTTTGATGAATATTTCGCAACGTGTGCGTATCGACTCCATCAAACATAACTAAAATATTACAGTTATCTCTGATCACTTTTGGTATCTGTGTGTATCGCTGAGTAACATAAATCACATTAGTGTTTTTATGTCTGCCACGTGAAAAAATTCTGGCAGGATTTGATTGTTTGTCCAGCATCACATCATCGTATACAACTAAATTATTAATAAATCCGTCTAAAACATCAACATTCGGCGCTTCATCAATATCGGTTATAAACTCGATAACATCATTATCTTCGTCCATTAATCTTGCGTTTTTATTCAAATCTTATCCCACTTTAACCATCTCATTATCAGATTAAGTAACAATTACCAAAAAACATATACCAATACAACGACGTGATTTTTCAGCGGAGCCAGTACTGGGTAATATTACTGTAAGATATTTATATGAACCCGGTGAACTTGCAAGTGGTAAAAAAAGAGCGACTGATCCTATTTGGAGTATTACGACGCACAAGATATCTAGCGTAGTAAGATCTACTGGTAGATCCGCAATCTACAGACTGGATTCAACTGCTCCTCAACGTGGGTTTACGCGTGAACAACTACAAGTAATTCCCGAAGACACACAATTACCACCCAGATCACTTAACTAGCACCCCTGCGTCGATTACATTCAAGACAGGTCAGCATCACATTTTCGCGTGTATGGCCAAGACGATTATCTTTTCTATCCGCGGTAAATTGTCTTGGATCATTTTTCAGATACCGCCATAACATTATACAATTACAACTTGCACAGTGATTATTCTGCTATTGTTTCAGCGCGCTGATGAAATCAGTGTCAAGATCAAAGTCGCGTTTATTTGTTTTATCAAACTGTTTATAACCAGCTAATTGTTTTCTTATTATATCGCTGTCAATATCATCATCATTGATCACTGACTCGTTCATGATAATCCTTCGTAGTTGAGATATTCTTCTAACTCTAGATACTGCGAGATAAACCAAATATGACCACTCGATACGATCATCGACGATCCAAACAACTGTATCAGTAATAGTTAATCCTTGAGATGAATGAATCGTCATCGCGTATCCTAGCGTCCACGGGGATTTATTTGTTTTTAGCGCATCTTCAACAACATTGACATCAATTGTGACAATATCATTTAATACTAAATTCTGTTTCTCGGTCTGTCCTGGTATATCAACATCAATATTCTGCCGCCGTGTATCAGCTGGTCGATAACACAACGGCACTGGCAACGTTGGAAACTTTTCTTTATGTAACTGAAACAACCGCTGCTGAAGTGTATCTCTGACCATCTTTCTACTTGCAACTATCAGATCGTTTGGTCTCTACGTTTGCAGAAAGTCTTTCATGGGTGTTTCTGAAATTATCCCACGCATTACTTCACATTGAATTTTATTCGGCTGTAGTCTGATTAATTTTTTTTAACTCACTTAATTCTGGATCAAGTGCTCTATGATCATCAGTTATCTCTGAGTAATAATCAACAAAATCTTTCAGCCAATCATGTGGAGATGGTCCAACAAAAGGTGGTGGTTGACCGTGATCGCCACACATTATCACAGCAGTATTTTTTGTTAATAGCCAATCAAGAAATGTTTTTAATGTTTCTAACGGTACTGTACATATTTCATCCCAAACGATAATCCTTGGAATATATTTCTCCCCCATCTTCTAAGAAGTCCATGCATCACCCTTCCATCGGAAGAAGCTGTGATAGGTACACGACTGCACTCCTCGTTGTTTCATATCTCGCGCGAGTCCATGTGTAGGCGTTAAAACAATCATATCTGAATCCTGAAATAATTCGATTGCTCGAGTCGTCTTACCAGAACCTCCCGGTCCGTTCAGATAAACCGTTTTAGTTCTGGTTATTGGATCGTACACCGATGGTTCAGATGATAATTTTGATATCTGATTATTTATCAGGTAAATATCTTTAATCATAACATCAGCGGATTCGGAATAATCGAGTATGTTTTCTTTTTTTATTCTCCACGAACCCCACTGTGCACAAGTATCGATATGTAGTTGTTCTAGCAATCCTGAATATTTTGTATTGATATAAAACGAATCCGTGGCGACTCTGACAGCAAACTTAGAAACCTTATTTATCATCGATAATAGATTTATCGAAACATATGCGAGTATTGAAGATCTTAAATGAGTATATTGAGGTGACTCACCGTCCATGTAGCTCACAATTGTACCTAGTTTATTTCCATTTGGCAGGAAAGATATTTCTCGATTTATAAACGTGTTTCTACTCGTTGTATCATCGATTATAAAATCTAACTAAGCATCGTCCGTGACCAATCTTGTACAATGTCGTTTATGATCGTATGATCCTCCTTGAGTGAACTTGCCAATTATTTTTCTGCCAAGATCTTTCGTAATTTTATTCTCGTAATCTGTTTTATCCGGGTTTTCATCATCAGAATACTCTTTTTGTTGTGGTAACCAAACTTCGGTTTGTTTTCGGTATGATATAATTGCTTCGTTTATAATCAACGATATTAACATCGCACAATCAAGCATATATCGTAACAGTACTATTGGTACCCACGTTTTTTCTAAAAAATGTTTTCCAAACCAAACATAACAAATTGGATGAAGTCCCATAGCAAACTCGAATGACTCGATACAAGCAAATCCAGTCAGGTCAAAATCCGGTAATGGTCCATTTATCGATACTCGTGTCATTTTGTGCGTCGGATGACCGAATCTTTTAAAGTATACAGAACAATCTCCCATCCTGAGAAAACTTCCGGGATAAC
This sequence comes from Sinohyriopsis cumingii, assembly GCA_028554795.2. Classification (NCBI taxonomy): domain Eukaryota; kingdom Metazoa; phylum Mollusca; class Bivalvia; order Unionida; family Unionidae; genus Sinohyriopsis; species Sinohyriopsis cumingii. The sequence continues at coordinate 61,111,306 of CM068839.1, read as the reverse complement.
ACGCGACCATATCAACCGAAATAACATCTCTGTGATCGCATTTAGTATTCCATAATCCACCGTGTCCATATTCGACACAACTGGATATTATGTCATTGAGAAAATCAAATCTAGTTGGTTTCCACGAATTTTTCTTTCTTGCAAAATGAGCCACAACTGACGGAACAGTAAAAGAGTTGCTCAATAGTTCGTCAGTATCATTAGTATATTGTAGTGCAAGATTTTTCATTTTCTCGTGGAGAAGATCTTTTCGATAAATAATGCCATTAGGTCGTAAAAACTGATCAAATATACTTTTTCTTCCACACATGATTCGTCGTTAGAACTCTGAAATAACCATACTGACACAGGATCGTTTTTACTTATTTTGTTGATAAAATCAAAAGTATCCGTGATAGTATTTAACAGTTCGATTTCGTGGAAACACTGTTACTGCGCTGGTCCATGCATGCGCGTTATGATCAATAATTTTAGTCGAAGCTCCTTTTGATTTATATTTTGATTCATATAATATTTCTCCAGTTATCGTCGCTACGGTTATTGGGAACTTTAGTTTTTTTCCTAAATCAGCCACATCTTTGATTGACGCCCCTGTATCTTTAACCATTTCTCCCCACGTGTTTATTATTTGATGTCTTTTATCCGTTAGACCGTTTCCACGAGTCGAAACGGTAAAATGTTCTGTTACTCGTTCAGCTACACAGTTTATTTTTGAAAATTTCATTGGTTTCATATTATCAACACTGGATTTTTTATTTATCGGATAGATTCCATAAATAACTGCTGTTACAGGATACGCTCGCTCATAATACGGTTTGTCAACGCCAGTCAATAGACCTGGTTTGGAATCTTTACTTAGTACGACAGTTTTTTTCACCCTTGTGTACAGGATCATGTTTGTCACGGATAATCCAATTACCTGTTTCTGTTAGCACGACAAATTTTATTCTGAAAAGATACTTTTGATTATCAATGTAGTTAATGATAGTTGCTGCTCGTTCGTCATTCATCGTAGCGTCGATGACACCGTTGGGTATAATCTTGAACGTTGACTATACATGAGATGCACCATCTGTGTGAAATTCTTTCTTGGCGCCGTGAATTTTATTAATCAAACTTTTATTTTTCGGATCAACCAGATCTCGCATTGGTAGGTCGGGAGATATTCTGTCGAGATTAAATTTATCTCCTTTCCAGGGCTTGATTTTGGATAATCTATCGAACTCGTTCATATTATATTTGAAACAAGTATTTAAATCAAAATATTATGTATAAGGTATCGATGCAAATGGATGATGATTCGTTCATTGACTCCTTGTAATAAATCCTGTAAAAACGAATTCTGCGGACAATACTTGCAGTGCGTTCACCGTAGAAGCTTGGGACCAATACTGTGTCTGCGATGTGGTGTTGGAGTACGAAAAAAAACACAATTATGCGCAAATTGTGGTGGAAAAAATATCACGAGCTTAAAAGATATTATGATAAAAAAATAATAACAGTGACAGATCTATAAAATCCGTAGAGGACTATCTAAATAAGTTTTCAGGCAAATTATGATTTAAACAAATACTATTATTATATACAATGAACCACGAGTTTGTAAAGCATCCTACAATACAAACTAGGAATCAAATCGTGATGGTGTGATCAGAAATTGCAGGTTGAAAAACCCAGTTGGTGTTGTTAGCAATACTGGTTATCTCCAATTTACTGTTGGGAAGAAAAGGTATCTTTGACATAGATTTATTTTCGAATGTTTCTTTGGGATGGTTAAAAATGGTCTTGTGATTGATCATATTGACGGAAATCCTCAAAACAATTCCCTGCACAACCTTCAAGCTATCACGCAAAGCCAGAATTCTACACGAGGAGGGACTTGTCGGTTCAAGAGCATTGGAAAGAGACCGATTAAATCTGTCAATGTAGAGACCGGCGAAGAAATGATATTTCAGTCAATATGCGCGGCTGGTAAGTATTTCGGTATTCACACGAATTCAATACAAAGAGTCGCAGATAAAAAATACAAATCATCATTTTCATACCGGTTTGGAAACTGGATTTCATTTTCTTATATTCCATTGGTGCTATATACAGATAACGGAGATAACTCTGCCGCGATTGTATAAAAGTCAGTGATGGAATTACCTCAAATTATATTTATTAACTATTTATTTAATTTTATTTTCTTGGGTCTGTATTGTACTCACATACTACTTATTTAAGCGAAGGGAGATAATTCTGTAAACATATCTTTCTCCGTAGATTTGTGATATTTTCGGTCGTAATTAGTCAATTAACCATCTACCTCGTAATTAATACCAGTAATGTAACAAGTAGAGGGATATTTATGGTTTCTAACTTACAAAATAGAAGAATAAACGTATTTTACATAGTACAATATAGCGAGTTATTTTTAGATCTGTTACGAGAAATCGAGGCAGAACACGCTGTTTTTTAGTGCAGATATTTTACGATATATCCAGAAACCGCTGTTATAATGCAGTAATATTTGTGGATAATTATAAACGGCGCCGTGGTAGGAGATGTACATGTATTTTATCAAGGCAGAACACGCTGTTTGAGTGCAGAGTTTAGAAACCGATCTGCAGGTTAACTATAAAACGTTTGATGGCGCAGTGGTTAGAGTTCTGGTGAAATAACTCGATTTTTTCAGGGCAAAAATCGTTGTTTTAATGCAGAAATATATACAGTGTTTTCAGAAATCCACCTGTAAGGTAATTATATAATAACTTCTAAAGCATGTACAAGCAGATTAGAACCATGGCGCAAGTGGTAGTGCAGCTGACTCTCATTCTGGGGGTCAGCGGTTCGAATCTCGTAACAGGCATATTGTCGACGATACCGATGGTAGTTTTTTTTCCTGTATAAAGTGGAGGCGGCAGCAGCCTGAGTACAGCTCACACTACGAAAACCACGTAGTGTGAGTGCGTTTTTGCAACCAAGGGTTTTCTCCTGGGGTTGTACATGAAACTGGCGCATGGACAATCTTCTGAATATTCTAACTTTTCATTTCGGTTAGGAAATTCTCCAAAATAAACAGCATCGTGGATGTATAAGCTCTAAGTGACATGGGTACCCACAAAAAAACCACTCAGAAAGAATGTTTGGCTAAAGAAACGATCATGGGATGTCGAGAAAAGACCATAAGAAAGGTCTCAAATGAAGACAAAAATCTCTAACAAAGGATCCAATGGAGACACACAGGCCTGTGCAGGAACCTATGAAATTGATAACCGCTCATCATGCTACTGTTTATTTTTGTTAAAATTTATTTTAAAGATGTATTTATTCTGAAATATATGTTTTTATTTATTCTGAAGTATTTTTTTAATTCTGAAATATTTTTTATTTATCGTAAAATCTGATCGATTTGAGTACCAACCACCCCATCTGAATTAACAAACTGATTGATTTACATGATTTTGAGTACTATTTACCCCGTAAAAATTAACAAACTGATTGATTTTGTTAATTTTGAGTACCATTTTCCCCGTCAAATTAACAATCTGATTGATTTGCACGATTTTGAGTACCCTTTACCCCATCAATTTCTGAATAAATAAAATATTTCTCAATAAAATATTTCAGATTATAATAATTATTGCAAGACTGATTGATTTGCAAATTTTTAAGTACCATTTATCCATCAGAATCAACAATCTGATTGATTTACCCGATTTTGAGTATCATTTACCCCATCAAAATCAACAATCTGATTTATTTACCTGATTTTGAGTATCATTTACCCCATCAATTTCTGAATAAATAAAATATTTCAGAATAAAATATTTCAGATTATAATAATTATTTCAGAATAAAATATTTCAGATTATAATTATTGCAAAACTGATTGATTTACACGATTTTGAGTACCATTTACCCCGTCAAAATTAACAAACTGATTGATTTACATGATTTTGAGTATCATTTACCCCAATAATAATAATATATTTCAGAATAAAATATTTCTGAAAAATCTACGATTTCACATACAGATTCAAAATTAATTTCTCTCCCCGCAGGTCAATTAAGCGTCCGAGGTGGTCTGTGAACTTAAAATTTATTCGTGTTAACATATTATTATGACACCGCAGATATACAGGATTAGTTGATTCTTGCACGATTAAACTTTCAGGGGGTACTTGTGGTGTGAACGTGTATAGGATATAACCCTGTTAAGCCTGATTCGACTTTCCAAGATCTGTTTGATAGCTACCATCGACTACGTCACAAACTAGATTAACTGCGATTGTTGATGTTATATTGACGATTCCTGGTGAAATATGTCTACCGCCGCCGTATGGATCATTGTCATGTCTGAGAGCAAGCGGAGGTGGGGATATTTTTCTCCATTATTCGACGATTTTAGGAAAATTTGTGTCAATAATATTTCTTAGTTCTTTTTTTATAAATGTTGGTACCATAAATGTAAAATCTTTTTTTTCATATTCCTTTTCTGTTATTCTGTAATGATTGATAAATGGCTTTCTAGGGCGGGGAAAAGAAAGAGCACGAGCAGCAAACTCTACTTCTGCATGATAACGTACTTCCTGAATGAAAGTTTCATTAACATAATTATAATCTGATTCCAATTGATTTAAATGTTTTATTGACTCAATGATCTGTTTTTTTATATCATCATTATAATGTTGCGATAACGACAAAAACAAATTTTGTGTATTGTCGATTGATTGTTTGACCTCAGACTTAATAGGGCCGGAATACATTTCATAAACCTCCAAATATCTTATTTCACCACTAAAAGTATAAACTTTATATTCACTAGTTCCATTCCATGTGTATAAATTTCGGTATTTAGGAGTTGTTATAAATTTCTTTTCATCTGTGACAAAATCATCCAGACGTGGTTCTGGTGGTCCATGATATTCTGGCGGGATTTCAGGCCAACCTAGTACTGATCTTATCGACGATTGATAAATATCAACGGCGTAATCAGGAGAATGTATCTCAACCACAGAAGATAGCGTCGGCTCGTGAACGTTAATTGATATTTTTGCTTCTTTTCCGGTTCTTCATCGTTGATTTGCTCAATCTCATAACTGCCAGTGGGTATCCCAACAACGTTCAAGTCAGGTGTTCCATCATCTTTATTTTTATTAGCAAATACAAACGAATTATTTGCTGGTGTACCATTAAATGATTTCGATTTGATATTTGGCCATCTATAATATAGTCGTAATTCTGCCAGTGCGATTTCTTTTGCTGGAATCGCAGTTGGAAAACTGACATTAAATTCAGGATTAGTCGAACTTACTGAGATCATCGTTGTTTTTGGTGGAGTTGTGTTTGTCACGATCTGTTGAAGTAGCTCTACTGACGTTGTCATTACTTAACATATTTGTACCTTTAATACCAGCACAGTTGTATATTTTAATTATTTCTGTAAACTCAAAATCAGATATAATTCCATCATTAAGACCTGTTGATAACAACGAAGATAACTTCGAGTATGCCACCGTGGCCGTGTGCAACTTTATCATGTAATTGGATAATTTTTCATTTATGCACGTGCATATTTATTTTACAATGATATTGAGCACACCTGTAATTGATGTTGTAGCTGAAATACAAATTGTTGCGGCTACTGACGCCATCATTGTTATCGTTGATAATAATACGCTGGTGGACACAACAACAGCGGATACTGAATAAACGATTAAGTCGACGATAACTAGTCGTCGTCGATATTTCTTTACTTTTACCGTGTATTGTTCGACTCGATCTTTTAAGCTTGTTTGCCATTCACGTGCTTGATTGTACCTGTATGCAACGTCGATTGAGGTACTCATTATATTTTATACAGTAACCAATTGAGGTGTTTCAACTACAAATTCTAGACACCACCAATAAGATGCTGCGGTTAATTTCTTATCAGCTGCTTCCAGAATAAATATTTCTTCGCTTCCTTTATTTAATATTATAGACACAACTCCAGAAAACTTGTCGGTGAAATGACGCCATGGGTACGTTGTAAATATCTCGAATTTTGCAGCACTGAACACAGACATTTTTTCGTCGCGGCATCTTCGTCAGATGTTGGATCTCTTAACACTGTTATCTTGTTTCCGTTCATGCTGAGTTCACCCGTCATTGTGTCGCCGGTATCTTTTTAAGCGATTAGCAACACTTTTTGCGATTTCATCTCTGATGGTTGTAAATGATATACTTGAATCCCTGATTCTACCGCCGTCAGTAAACACAGGAATGTTATCCGTGCCCGCACCAAGTACTCGTCGAACTACATCATTCCATTTGATGTTGCTCATTTTTAGTTTTCTGTATCGGTCCTGAAAAACAACAACTTCATCTCGGTCAACTCCAGCCAGGTTTATAACTTCAGCGAGTTCATCTTTAGTCGCGTACTTCGACAAATCAATGTTATCGGATTTTTTCTTATTGGTAGAAGAAGATCTTCCGTAGATATCAACCATTATAATTTAAGATCTGTTTAAAACGAAGCGGTTACTTGTATAATCATGCACGACTTTATGAGGTGCCGCGGAGGACTTTGATATAGCGTCGAGTACATTAATTACTTCACTGCCGCATATTGGCGGATCCGTCATTGTTTGTGTTGGTAGCGTTGAATACCAAACTGCTGCGTGAAGTGGCGCGACATACTTGATAAACTCACGAGGTGGAGCTAACCCGTACGAATCGAAATAAACGATTCCACGTGGATCAACCGCGTATGATACCCAATGAGTATCGGGTCCTGAATTATCATCAAGATTAATAATACCCGTTTCAGCGCTGTTTGGTCTGTCCGGCAATTGATCTCGCATAACAACACCTCTCAAGTTTTTTGTTTTAATTGTTTAGCAGCATCAAGTAAATCAAAATTTGATGCTGGAATAATTAACGAAGTGTTCCTGGAAGTCTCAGATCTCTTCCCCAACGAGATCCCGGTAATCTTAATCCGGTCCCTCTTTTTTCAATCCTCGCCCTGTTGCTTTCTTTAATGCCATTCCAGCAGCGGTTCCAACAGCACCTAATGCGGCTGCTTTTGCTACGGCAGGTGCGGCTGCGACAATTAATGCTGGAATATCCGCGAAAAGTGGAAAAATACCACCTGTTTTAACTGACTCTTTAATTGCACCCACAGAGAGATTAAGTTTGACGCCTGTCTATGATTGTTTAGCGCCGTTGAAATGCTTAAGTTGACGTTCTGATAATGATAATTTATTTTGACCACCCGTGATCTGATCTCGCTTTGATGATATTTTCATTCCGCAGTTTTTTGCTGAATTTGATTGAAGGTTTTTAATCTGATCAGGGGTCAGACTGACACTAACGTGATGATATGGCATTTTATGATAATACTCGTGTTTGTAAATAATATGATTAAAGATTTTCCAGTGGTGCATCAATAACCCTCATTCGTCCACAAACATCCTCAAGCAACATTGATTTGTCGCTAAATATAATAGCAACTGCTCTGTAAGCACCATAAATAACTGGTGGACCAGCTACGGCAACAGGAGGATGTGTTACCTGAGCTCGAAAGTGAATATCAACGACAGATTGTCTAGATAAATCAAGATGTTCCAACGAAAAGTAATAAATCAGATATAATGTTGTAAAATCTGGTTGTGATATTTGTAGACCAGTATCTATATTTTGATCACGTCCCATAAATGACATCAAACGATGATATGCATGCGCTACGTGATTTTGATCAAAATTTAACAATATATCTTCAGCTGGTACTTGATGTCCATTTATCCGTAAAGAAAGTTCATTAACTCCAAGTTTGTCAAATATCATATGACTGCGTGTTTGTAAACTCATTCGCGCAAAATCCTGAAAAGCAACAAATATATGTCGTGGTGCGGAAACACCCTGCTGTTAAGCTATATGCCATGTAAATAAACCATTAACAGAACTTTGGATACTGTCTGTGGTCACTGTCAGCCATGATAATAATGATTTACCGCCTGAATCCATAAAAAAGAGTAATTTTTGTTCCTCAGCAATTGATGGAGTCATTACTGGCATCCACAATGAAAGTTTTGTCAGTATTACTTTACCAGCATCATCAGCAGGTCTCCAGAGTGCATCGTTATCATCACCCTTTCTTACCAGTGCAATTGTATGTCTAGCCCGGAAGATAACTTTTCTAACATTTCTGCAAAATCGAAAGATATGGGATAATGGAATCGCGCATGAGAAATTTCTACGATTACCTCTTAACATCGATCGTCGTGATGAAAATCCTAAGTTGAACTCTGGATTAGCATCATGAACAATCGGCCATACATCAGTATCAGCGTTATTGGCAATAAAATTTTGGTCGTCTTATACTATACTGTCTGTGATCTGAGTGATCAGAAGTGTCTTTGGCGAACATCATTGTCGGACCGGCTGATCTTGTATAATCATCTGAATATCTTGCTAGACTTATTATCGCTGTGGCAACTTCAACGTCTTTTTGAATCGATTCAATATTTCTTCCATCAATCATGTATGTGGCACTGTCAAACAACGCCATAATACCGTTGTTAACAAAACCGATTCTAACATCACCTCCGTACTCAGTATCATCTGCTTTTATAACTTCACCTTCTACTTCAATAAACGCTTCGGTCTGTAAGAAATATCTACTTGTATCCTGAACTTGTAATTCGATTCGACCACGTTGATTTGGTTGTCGTGCGTCGTAGGAATAAAATTGATAATCACGTATCGATTCATCTTTGAGAACAGGTGCGTCTATATCAAACGCCGGATCGGATACACGTTTAAACATCTATTATAATTGCCATGATCTAAATCATGGTCACCTTGACTTGCCAAAGACACGAAGACCGCTTCCTGCTATTAAACTTGAAGCTACATTTTTTCTGCTTCTTCAGATAATTCCGCTAGTTTTTGATTTGCGGCTTGATTTATTATTTTACTGACATTTGCTGGCATAACTTCAGTGCTGGCCAGTTTTATTGGTTGTTGCGGGTTTTTCGTACTAATCGAGCTAGTCTGTCCTTGACTGTCGAGAACGCTTTACTGGCAAGATTACCAATAGCGCCAGGAATTTTATCACGAACAGCCTCAATAGCCTTCATCCCTAATTGTTTTGCAGTCGGTATTGTTCTTGGAGCCATCCTTCTAAATAGACCTTGAACAACATCACCAAGTCCATCTCCGTAAATTGTTTTGTAATTTGGCAGTCGTGAGTTTACTACCCTGACCATGATCGGTCCACGTTGAGTAGTGTGTGCAATCATTTTTATATACTGATTAATTAATTGTTTAGTCGCTGTGATAATCATCAGCAATTTCATCAATAAGAGAACGATAAATACTGCGATCCATAATACCGCCTTGAAATAATCTTCGACAAATATCAGATATTTCATTAACAATTTCTGAAGAAATATTTCCAGCTCGTTTTCCTCCAATCAGTATTTCTAGTCGTTCTACGTCAGAAAGAACATTGTTAGGACAAGTAAAAAGACCACTTCCCAAACCACTTCCGGTTGCTCCTTCTTCTGTTGTTTCCGTGTTTTTCTTAAACAGTCTTAAGGGTGATCTTTCTTCCCCTTCTGCTTTTTTAAGTAGCTCATCAGACTTTTTAAATTTCGACATCAACCTTTGCTGCGGTAAAGAAGATTGTTGTTGTTCTATCTGTTGCTGCTGTTGTTCTGTTTGTTTTACACTCTCTTTATAAAGTCTCCGTACTTCTTCAGAAAGACCTCTGTATTCTAAATCATCATCTTTGGCCTGTTTTTTGTTTTTATATATGCGATATATCCATTTAATAAGATTATTATCATTTACTTTTTCAAAACCGGGTTTTAAGATACTAGATTTATAAATATACTAATTAATATTTTTTCAGGTAATTTTTCTTTTTTAGTATTTCTAATATCTTCGACAAAATCCTCCCTAAATTTTGCAATCAGTCCAGTATTTTCTTTTATTGGTTTAGATGCAAGTTCTTTTTTCACGTTGGTAAATTCAGTACGAATTTTACCAATACCTTCAAGTACTTCTTCGCCGACGGGTGGATGTTGAGCTGCAGCTATGTCAGTTGGAAGGTCTCGTAAAATCTTTTTTGTTTTCTTGCTTCTTTCTGCTATTTTTTTAGTCTGCGCAGAGGTTTGTTTTAATACTTGAAGAATACCCTTCTTCTTCTTTTTCTTCTCCTCGTCCTCGTCATCCTCGTAATCCTCATCATCCTTAAAATCTCCCCATACAGCTTTTTCAGTAATTGTTGTAATGGGTTTAAATAACTGTTCTGTACCCGTAGCAAATTCAACTTGGGATTCTTGACGTTCTTGCAATTTTTGTCTAACAGAATCACGAACAGGAAGAAATGTTTTGATTGCTTTTAGTCTCTCTCGAGCTAATCTAGCAGTGTGAGATTCCTTAGCTGGTGGAATTATTAACATGACAATTTTTAATTAATAGCAGCAGAGGGGGCGGGACCTCAATGAGACGTCCGGTTGGTAAACACAAATTTCGATAAAAACTCTCGGTCAGGTTATACGCTTTGGTTCAGTGACCTTATCTTTTTGTTTCGGAAGAAGCTTATATTTTAAGCAAATGACGTTTCAGACAAGTGGTCTGTTCGCCCCCTCTGCTTCTTTGAGTTTAAGACCATAGAGTAGTAACAAGCAACTGTTTCAACCGTCTGGGATCGAAGTTTTTAAAAATATTTCGGCGCAAGACAAAATGCGTTTGAAATTTAAATCTACTTTGTTTCAAGCTTTTATTTGTACCTGATCAGGAAACTGATTTCACACATTGAAGAAATCTTTAGTTTTACAATCTCATTTAAAGAACTTTCTCTTAAATCCTATCCTGGAAAAGGACGAGTTGCTTGAGATGGCCAAACATTAAGATTTTTCATAAGGCTCCTTTAACGAAGTCAGTAATAATAAAACCATTTTGTTGCAGTGTTTGTTTGAAAAGAATATATATTTTTTTTAAAAAATATTTTGGGTGTGAATAGTATGTAGTTCCTATGTGAAATTAAAAGAATTCCAGATAAATAAACAGATGCAATTAGAGTTAAGACATCTTCAATTTTCAGAAGGAAATGGTGTAAATGCAGAAAAATGAAAGAGAAAACAATTACAGAGAGAGAGAGAGAGAGAGAGAGAGAGAGAGAGATAGAGATAGAGAGAAGTGGCATGCGAACGCACACATCCTTGACACGCAAGTTCAAGCTTTGATGTTATCAGATGCATTCAGTTAGTACTTCCTCTTAACGAAAAAGAAGTGTATTAATATTTTCCTCGTTTTGAGAAAATTGGTGAAAATTTGAAATGGCCAAGATAGCATTGGATTTTAGTATTACAAAAGATACTTATTGGCAAAGCTCGTGAAGTCCTTCCTATACAACAAAGTGCTGGTTATGGTGTAGCTAAGGTATGTATCTTGAAGGATTATGAACTGGTCTGAGGCATATCGAAAAAGGTTTAGAAATTGTAGAAAAGAACATGGACAAACCCATGTTGAACAGCTATGGAAATAGAACAACTGTTTAATAAGGTGGTGCCCAGCCAAGAAGATTCATCAAGATTTTGATAACTTCTGACACATCATATTGATTGAAGAATTCAAGAATTGCATCCCAAGCAAAACGTGAAAACTTTGGAAAATGCTACTCGTATAGAGGACGAGCATTCTTTGACTCGCATACTTTCATTTGTCAATAATTCTTCCTCTCAGCAGTTTTGGTAAAAGGGTCATCTGATATGAGTACTTCCAAATCTCAGTCTGGCACAATTTTGGGAATGAAACTTCTGATAAGTCTGATCAGAAATTATTATCTTTTTCCTCAGCCATTCTTTGTAAGAAAGGGCACATAATGTCCGATTGTTACAGATTGAAAACTAAGCAACAGAATAAAGACAGAGTTATTCCAAATGCCCTAATTTATAATAGGTCATAGGCATAGCTTTGAAATTAAAGCAATATATTTGTTGGGTCCAACAAACCCCAGTATGATTTTATTAAGGAGATTAATAAACCGTTTATTTCACTTATTGGTGATTCTGCCAAGCCTATCCTTATTAAAATATTAACGGACACATGAGCTTTTCAGAGTCTTAAAGTGAAAGTGTTCTTATTCAGGGAGTAGAGTGCGGCATTGTTAATGTTCCTCTTCATTGTGAAAATGTTCCATCGGAGGTTGTATCAGGACCCGTGACAGTGAAATAGTAACTTCTTTACCCACTGAGGGAATTCACTGGTTGCTGGGCAATGAACTAGATGAAGATAAATTTGTGGTTAATCTACTTGCAGCTGACAAGTCTTGTTTGAATCGATAGCTTGATGGTATTGAAAATGAAATCCCTGATTTATACGCTGCTTGTGCAGTTACTGGAACTATGGAAATAGGAGCTATTTTGAATGACGTTGATCAGGAAATTATTCCATTATCTGACACATTTATTGGTTAGTGTTTTGATTAGGTAACGTTTGCGCTTAGTATCGATCAATCAAGAGGTAATACCCATAGGATCCTCTTGTTACTACTATTTCTCTCTATTCTAATTAGGGTAAAAGTGACGGGTTATCAGTGATCTATCAATTTCCTGTTCGTAAGTCATATCTACAGGAAATTCTTAATTTAGCGCATGAAACTCCGGTGGCTGATCATTTAAGATTCATTAAGATGTATCACAATATCTTGAATCATTTTTATTGACCGAAAATTAAAAGTGATGTTTCTAAAACTGTAGATCTGGTCACACTTGCTAAATGGCAGGAAAAACGAGCCAAATATAAATCTAGCTCATCTGCAGCCCATTCCTGAATTTGGTAAACTATTTAGCAGGATAATCGTATACTGTTTATGTCTCTTACTAAAGACAATCGATAATTCTTGACCATATTGTGTGTGTCCACAAGATTTCCAGATGGAACTGCTTTGGGGAATATTAACAATGATACCGTAGTATAAGTTTTGAAAACGAGTTTTACACTTTATGGCTATCACCAATCTGTGCAATCTGATAAACGGTCCAACGTTTATCTTTAATTTAACAGCAAATTAGTCATGAATCAGGCATCCAAACAGTTTAAATCTTCGGCCTATTACCCTAAGACTCCAGGTGTGTTGGAAAGAGTTCATCAGACTTTGAAGAATATGATTCGGCCATATTGCTTTGATACAGGAAAATATTGGAAAGAAGGTGTTCGTTTTTGTCAGGGAATCAGTTTAAGATTCATTAAGTTTAATTCTGTTTGAACTAAAAACCAAAGATTCAGAAATTAATAATCTTGGCTATGTCTCTGAGTTCAAATATAAGTTGTCAAAGGCTTGTAAAGTAACGATCTTCACGCTCTACTCTATCAAAAATGAAATTAAGGTATGACAGAAATAAAAGAAAACAACTTTTCAAGCTGGTGATAAGAGTTCTGGCTCTCTTGCCCATACGTCAAATTCCTCTTCAAGCTAAGTATTACGGTTTTGATACAAATAAAATAGAATGTAAGTTACTTAAATTATATCATCAATACTCATGGGAGGAGGAAACAGATCAATTCTCCCGTATAAATGTGTCAAAGGAGTACGTTTATAGAAATACCATGTTAATCATTGATTCCATTTAGTGATACATGTCCCTCATAATAAGGACTACACAATGACATGCAAAGGAACTGTAGTGACTTTGGTTTAACCGATCTTCGGAATGCAGAAAAAAATAAACGATCTGGACCAGACACTTTCACATTTACAACCAGAAGAAAAGAGTGAATTAATACAGCCATTATTTGGATATGAGCAGTTGTTTTCAACTGTTCCAAAATGAATCAATAAAATCTACCATGACGTTGAAATTTTGGATTCTACACTTGTATAACAGCATTATTACAGGATGAATTCTACCAAGCAGAGACGTTTGAAAAAAGAAAGTCAGTATTTGCCGCAGAATGATTATATTGAACCAAGTACAACTAAATAGAGTTCACTGTGTATTATTGTGCCAAAACCAAATAGTAGTTTCCGTATATGTACTGACTATACAAAATAGATTCATTTTCTGCATGAACAATTGCACTTACATCGATTCAAATATTAATTAATTCTGTTTTCCACATAAATTAGACATGGTACACAATTTAATCTAAATCGATTCAGCTTTTATTTTATCTCTCTTTCTTGTGCCTGAGGAAGAGAATATGTGGAAATCTGTGGAGTGAGAGCGGAAAAGTATTTGAGCGTGACGAAACACGTGAAATTGAAGTTGCACCATGTAACCTAAGCGAACCTGGGTTGCCACATTCCACGGGACGTATCTATATTATTCACAATTCCAGTGATAGTGTAATCTTACATGACTTATATGTGTGTAATATACAATAATTCGTGATCTGTTTGCAAGAACACTTCCACGTGTTACACTTTCAAATTTCAAAGTATGCTTTCCTGATAAAGAATAATTTTGTTTTATAATAATCGTTTTCCTATCGCGTAGAAACATATACATATATTTTCAATTTTGGGAATATAGATAGGAGATCTGAAAATAAAACAAGCAATATGACCGTAGAAAATGGTGACAGCAGCAATGCAATACACAATTATGGAATCAAGTCCGTATTTTAAACTGCGGAGTTATTTAGAAAGGCAAATGACAAGTTTAGCTTTCGAAGTCCGATATATAGTTTAAACAAGACATTCTCTCAGTGTAATTAAAGGCATTATGTTCACCGAAATACACACGGAATCAGGGAAGACAATATAGAGATTAGATAATATTTCATCCGTATGATGGTCAGACAGACATATATAAGAAAATATCTCAATTCATTACAAATATAATGACTGGGATTATGATCCAAAGTCACTGGTACAGTTCGATACTTAATGAAACTGAAAGGGAACAGACAAACTGTGCTGAAACTGCAAAATATAAGGACTCAGCTTAATCAAGAATGCATCAAAATATAGAACCATTGCTTGAACAAGCACGACATATCCAGAAACCGAAGAAATGGGCATTTCTTGATGAAACTAATGAGATGATGCAATGTTATCCCATTACTACACTATTGTTGCATTGACGGACGCTAAAACCAGGCTGAGACTAATAACATGTGGTTCCATAGTTTTAATTGTGCCCAAACAATAGCAGTTAAAATGGAATCTCACAAATTAGCTGATAAACAGAAATATAAATTCAAAATTCCCTTTCTGAAAGAGAAAATGTCCATATAAAAAAGGACAATTTAGCCCGACAGGATAGACAATCGCTGAAATCAAAACTGCGGTAGAGAAATTGACAATCCAGCAGGCATGGGATCCTGCGTTGTTCTCACAAATACGTCTAACGACATTGCTAAGGTGAACGGACAACTTCAAGACGAAGTGCACATTCGACGTCACTGGCAACTCCTAATGCAAGTCACAACTCAACAATATATACAAGGCACACCACAATTTTAGAAAGTCGCGATTCTGATGATGAAGTTTGTAATGGTGTTTGTCCCCTGTGTACTAAAGGATATAGAACAGACCCGATGAGCACTCCTCCATGTCGCAATAAACAACAACAACAAACGGAACTTTTGGTTGTTGCTGATGCTTTTTTAATTCTACAACATAATCTTGTCCTGACATTAAATGCGTTCTCTACATAATCTTTTATGTTCTTTTAATGTTTCCATTATTTGAAATGTCCTAAACACTTTTTGCACATGAATGTTTGGGTTATGTGTTTATTTCCTTGGCTTGAAACGAGCCTGGTAACTTTCATAATGCCTACATGATGATATATTTCAGTTCCATCGACAATTATCAATGTATCATCACGCCGATTCCATTCCTTTTCTGAGACTGTAACGGGTTTGATTCCATTTCCCTTCAACGATCTCATGCACATTTACTCTTCCCCAAATTTACCGATAGCTTCTATTTCCATATGACATCTATTAAGCAAACGGCCGTATTTGTTTAAAAAAATGTGGTAAGTAAACCTTTGATGATAGTTGTTGTCTTTTTTTTTAAACGAACATTATTCATTCTGGTGAGCTTTCTTTTCAACCATTCTTTCTCTCATTGTCATATTTCATTATATCTCGGTTACTGCTTGTAAAAACTCATTGATTTAGCATACGTGAACTATTTTAACAGCTAAAAGTTAGAATTTTTTCAGGTTCTTTTATATGTGAAATTAATTGCACTTATAATGCGAAGAAATCGATAATATTTAAGTCTTGGAATCCAGTTAGTGTTGGTTTATATTGGTCACCAATAATATAGGACCTCACAAGTGTAACACCTTGTCGCATTTAAGTCTCTATCTCATTTTAGAAGTTAATAAAGTTGATGTGCAAATTATGTTCACCATCAATCTAGCAACTATCTGTTTTCAATCTAGACACAGAGAGTGAAGGTGAACGATTCTTCTACATTCACATACTGAATGTTTTCTAGTAATAATGTACCTAACAACTTCCATTTTATTCAGCAGTTCGCTTTTTAGCACATTTTGTCTATTGAATCCAACGAACATTCTCTTGAAAACACATCAGGATATGTTAGACTATTACACATCTTGCACACTTGAACAGAATTTCTAACAGTTCGCACAACGGTTTCTTACGATAGAAATACGAAACGGTATTTTCTTACTGTTATTGTTATTTAATTAGAGTAGACAAACAAAAATAATATACTGAGTGCTAATTTAGTTAGATTTCATAAGTTCAATATGTTTACGTTTTGGTACTTTTTTACGATCAAAACATTTAAAAATCTTAAGTATGAACACCCACATTTATCTGTGTCCCGGCGGCCAAACAAGAGCACGCGAGTTCGGAACTTGAGACCGCATCCATTTGTTTTACTTCTCCTCTTTTTATGTTAAAACTTTCTTTCAAACTCGCTCATTCAAATTGTTTTCCTTTTTTAATTTGTATGTTCAAACGTTCTTTTCATATCATTTATTTCATACCTCACTACTAAAAACTAAGGCATACAGATTACATTCTGATAGCATAACAAAATTTATAAATTGTAACGGAACTTTATAATTCGTACACATATTTTCCAGTTTCTGTTTTATAAACAAGAGCTAAACTTGTCTATACCGACATCATATGCACCCACATTTGTCATGTTTGTGTTTCCCGATTGCCACACAAGAGATCGCAAGGTCGAAACTCGCGGCAACATCCCAAATGTTTCTATTTTTTACATACTCTTTTGTATGTTTATGGTCAGGCTTTCTTTAAAAGTTGCTAGTCCCAATTTTGTAAAATATTTTTTAAATACATTTTTTTTGTAAAAAAAATTCCAGAGTTAGCATGGGCACTTAACCTATTACCTAAATAACGTCCACATTAGTCTCATAGAGATCGACAAGTACGGAGTTTAGTCATGTATATGACAATCAGACATCATGGCAAGTGACGTCAATAAACAACGAGCTTTAATGACAATCAGGCATCATGGCATGTAACGTCAATGAACAACGAGCTTTAATGACAATCAGGCATCATAGCAAGTGACGTCAGTCAACAACGAGCTTTAATGACAATCAGGCATCATGGCAAGTGACGTCAATAAACAACGAACTTTAATGACAGTCAGACATCATGGCAAGTGACGTCAATGAACAACGAGCTTTAATGACAATCAGGCATCATGGCAAGTGACGTCAATGAACAACGAGCTTTAATGACAATCAGGCATCATAGCAAGTGACGTCAGTCAACAACGAGCTTTAATGACAATCAGGCATCATGGCATGTGACTTCAATGAACAACGAGCTTTAATGACAATCAGGCATCATGGCAAGTGACGTCAATAAACAACGAACTTTAATGACAACCAGGCATCATGGCAAGTGACGTCAATGAACAACGAGCTTTAAAGACTTTGTCAGCAGTAATAGCAGTTGAAGATAAAGAACGAAAGACAAAACAAGGCCTGCTGCAGCAACAATAAGAGAAAATTAAACTACCAATTCTCATTACAAAAAAAGTTTTGCGAAAAAGCTGACAAGAACAGTACAAGAGATGAAGCTTATTATCAATTTCAAAATCGAATGTGTTAAAAGTTTGTTTTTAAAAAGTTTTTTGTACGATTTACTGGAACATCACTAGATCAGTGATGCTTTTGGAATGTATACTTTCCGATCGGGAAAAAGCACATTTTTTTGAAAACATGTAATTAGTTTCTTTTTATTTCAGAGAACAAACTCAACCCCTGGGTAAGTACAAAAACGCACTTTCTAAATACTCTACTATCGATTTGATTAAATAAATTTAACCAAATCCGATTCTGGTGTGTGTCCGAAAATCTCAAAATTCTACTACTGACATACATCTTTGATAATTATTGAGTGTGTGCGCACGTTGACTGATGTAACGGTATGAGCAACATTTCCTAAAATGTACAGGTGTCGATGCAACAATAGCATGGCCACTTGAACATTACGTACTGCTGGAAAACCGGATTGCAGAACTTGCCATGTTTGCTTTGTCGACCATAATACAAGGCCATTGATTCAATGATTCAGTTAGTATTTAGCATACTCCTTTCTCCTTTCTGTGAATATTGTCAAAGGTATATAACAAAATTTATATACTTATCCCAATGCATATTTTTATGGGATGTACATATGACAGCCATTAACCAAGTGAATGATGGCCATGTAGCTTTTCTTTCGTGGTCGTCTTTGGAGATAGATGCCTTCTCTCATGGGGTTATGCTGAAACAATGCAGGTCATATAGCAGCATGCAGTATGCATACACTTTGTACAGATGTCATCTTATATATCTAAACATATGAATCTAGGATTTTCCTCTATGTCCATCCTGACTCTCACAGACTTATCCAAGATACTTCAGTTGTTCGTAGTGTGAACGCGTAAACATTGAGGTATGTGTTGTATCTAACTTCGATTTTCAGATGTATTTGAGAAAAAAGGAATGTTTAATTTGCAGTTACCTTCATGCTTTAAGGCGATCTGTCGGAGGTTCCGCTTGAATATCATTATGGGCCTCCATTAAGTCTTTCTACGAGTTATTATTATCATTATTTTCTTAAAGATAATTCTTGAAATGCTTATAATTTCACATTTACAAGTAAATTTCCCATAAATGTATTCTTAATAGGTAATTAAAACTATATATGAAAACGTGACCAAAAGTGCCATGTTGTGGAGGCGACGAAGGGTAACATTTGGTGGAGGCGAATTTAATAAGTGACTTATCAATAAAGTTCACAAGGTCAAGTCGCCCAAAGCTCATTTATAACAAGTCATATAATATGTATAGCAGTGATTCCTACGCATTTCCATATGTTTAGAAATGGAAACCTAATTACGAGCACTTACTGTATAATTAAAGAGTGCCTATGTTTTGTTTAAATTGATAATTACGATATTATTTTTCGAATGCTTGTATTTATTCAGCACAATTTAATATTCTTTTTTCTGAAACACAATTGTTCATTAACCCATACAATTCTCAAACGCCATATGTTCTACATTAATGAAAAAACATTTCGCCCTTTACTATTTCCTTGATAGACTCAAGCTTGGCTAATTTTGTAATGATTCTGCAGTTGATTATTTTTATTTTTGCATCGTGAATCTCCATAATATGCCTTAAAATTTGCTTAGCAACGAAGATTGATATTAACGTTAAAAGTATTGAATTATTATATGGCCATCGAGATATGACAATTTACAGGGATTTCAAAATTATATTCTGTTTCAGTTGCGTCTCATTCCCAAAGTAACTAACAGGAAAAATATTGAATTGCCTCGTGTGGGCTTTGATTTGTGTTTTATATGCAATGTATAACAACATTTGCTTCAATATTTCGTGCTACATGCTCCCTCAATAAAAATGTTACATGAATAAAATGAATCTAATGTAAGTGACAGTTGCTCAAAAATGTTGTATATCTGCAACATATCAGACCGGAATCCATTTAGGCTTCGTTTGAGGCTTATTTTGGCTCCGTTCTTGCATCAATATCAGCTTTAGATGGACGTTTAATTTAACCGAATCCAGGTTAGAATTTTTTTTATCAGGGCTAGACAAGTGTAAAATTTCTCCAGATCAGGTTAAAATAATGGAATGGGCAAGATTAGAATTTGGATCTGGATCATGTTAGTTTAGAACTGGGTTGAATTCCAGTCTGACACGCGATACATATTTACTACTGCATGTCTGGCGGAGTTTGTTCCCTTTCTTCTTGACACTAGGAAAAACACCAATGGGAGCCTCTTGACACACTAAGGCTATACAAAGGGATAGTAGTAACAAAGAATGAGGTCTGTTGAAATGATTATCTAAATTTCTTATTCTGGATGTTTTCATTCAAAAGTCGCTATAGTGCTTTTGTGTTATATACGTTTTTGTGGTTTGTTGACATATCATCTTGGTACCCAAAGCTAATACTACTTAAACACGAAAAGTTATTATATGTACAGGTGATATCATCGTAGTACCAAGGCGAATACTATTTAAACACACGATGTTATTATATATACAGGTGATATCATCGTAGTACCAAGGCGAATACTATTTAAACACACGATGTTATTACATATACAGGTGATATCATCGTAGTACCAAGGCGAATACTATTTAAACACACGATGTTATTATATATACAGGTGATATCATCGTATTACCAAGGCGAATACTATTTAAACACACAGTGTTATTACATGTACAGGTGATATCATCGTAGTACCAGGGCGAATACTATTTAAACACACGATGTTATTACATGTACAGGTGATATCATCGTAGTACCAAGGCGAATACTATTTAAACACACGATGTTATTACATATGCAGGTGATAAAATCGTACTACCAAGGCAAATACTATTTAAACATACAGTGTTATTACATATACAGGTGCTATCATCGTAGTACCAATGAGAATACTATTTTAACACTCAGTGTTATTACATGTACAGGTGATATCATCGTAGTACCAAGGCGAATACTATTGAACCACAAGATGTTATTACATTTATTGGTGGTATCAAGGAATTCAACTTGCCTATCCCTATTTTAGAAACCTGTTTATGTTACCATATCAAAATATACTCTTTTATAAAATTCTCAAATATAACATGACACAAACGATATTTCAATGAAGCTTTGAGACAATTTTTATTTCCAAAAATTACATTTCATAGATAAAATTACCCGAAACAGACACCCAGGTCTATCCACAACTATTCAAGTGCTCTAAACATGGTGCGCTTTGTGGCAAAAAATAAAATTCAAATACCGACACAGAAGCGACAAAATAGCTCTGCACTGTCCTTTGATGTCTAGCAGATGTCCTCTTAAAGTTCTACAGCTCTGTAAAGTACACGAGCATCAGCGGAATCTTCTTTTTTTGTTATTCTTTACAAGTAAATTGGCAAGAGATCAAAATGTATTTTAATCGCAGTTCATTCCATTAACCTACAGTCACTGTTTATATATAGCCAATAAAGAAAAAGATGTTCCACAAATCTGACGAATAGTGTGGATCAACTTGCTTTTTGCCTTGCTTTATTTCAGTTCAGGGTACTCTTCATTCCCTTCCTCTATAAAGAGCGTGTCCGCTGTCGGATGGTGAGTTTCATCCTGAAAGTCTGTTTTGTCCTGATGCGTGCCTTCTTGTGGATATTTCCCTTTAATAATAATAATAATAATAATAATATATGTACGGTAACAACGCAATTACAAAGAAGTTTCCCAGCGTCTTCTTTTCTATGGCTAAAACAAAACAAGCAATAAACGCTAATGAGACAAAAGTCTTGTTCATTTCATGTTTGTATGAAAAGGGAATATATAAACAAGAACTAATTAGTGCTTGGAAGGGAAATATTGTTGTACTTGTTTACCGTATGAAAACCACATTGTTTTGAGCTATTTTCAGGCAACGAACAAAGGACGGAAACCATGCGTTGAGAAAATCAACGCCATCTGACACCAGGTACTACGATATATACTAAAGATATTTTATCCGGATAAAGTTTTGTAATACTGAATAATAATAATAATAATAATAATAATAATAATAAGTCTGGGAGGGTAAAACAAATCTTCCTCAATCCGCCACATATTTTCAAGCGAAATAACAACAAACAGAACACTATAAGTCCATATTAAACAACATGAAAAATTTCACATCAAATAAGACCATGAGTGCAAACTTTGTGGTAAGGATTTTGCAGTATGTGAATATATGACAAAATCTATCCACTGCTACTGCTCTAAAGGGAGATAATACAATGCCATGGCCAGAATGCCCGTCAGTAGGATTTGTTTACTATATTGTTGTAGAAGAGATGAAAACACAGACTATGTTCGCCATTCGGTTATTCCTTATACCAAAGAATACAATCAAGCCTGTCTAGTATTAGAACTAGAAAAAATTATGATCTTGTAACAATCATGCTGCTGCAAATAATAAATAAAAACACACGTGTGTGACAATACGGTGATATTTATTGAGAAACCATAAGGTAGAAACTCATATAGGTTGGTAGAGTAATGAATGTTTGATGAAAGAGCAAAGCAGAATGAGATTGTCAATGTGAACTGTATTCATATTCTCGCCAAAGTGACACCTAGCGTACATTTGTGTTTGACATCATATTGTACACGTTACAGCACAATCCGGTTCATCACCATTTTTGTAGCATGGCACACGATAGTTGCTAAACAAACTTACTATCGTTTATTGTATACTTAAGTGGGAAATATAGAACATTATTCATAAAATAATTTTGATGTTTTTTTTATTCCTGTATTTTCACGTGCGAAATATATAGGCCTATCCTAAAATGGTCACATGTGAAAATTCAAGATTTTTCACCCTGTCATGGGACGCTCGATTGTTTGTTTCTGCAGAAGTTATACCTGCAGGAAGAAAACAAGCACGTTTTGAGGTAGATCAAATAAATGGAGACTTCATTACCTTTCAGATATGGAAGTTACTTTATCTTGAAGAAATGCGACTCGACACCGTTAGCGTCCCAATGAAGTTATTTCCCTTTACCGCTTTGACAATTATGAAAACCCTTTGGTGATGTACTGCTGAATCGGACTTACTTTGGGGTCAGATAGACTGCACAAACTGTCACAAATGTAATTTACTGCAAGAGACTAGGTCATCATAATCTTACCGCCCTCTTGAGTGTTCGATATTTATTTGGTCAGCAAATAAAAGGAAGGTGAATTTACGATCGGGGTGGGGTGTGTGGTGCACTTAAAAGTGAGTTTCATCTTCTACGCTTCGATTCATGAACATGTGCGGTATAGATAAAAATGATTATTTTCGGCGCTAATGCCGAATATACTTCATCTTATGGTACAACAAATGATATGACTAAATCTTGGCTTGGTCAACCGTTAAAATATCACGTTTTTGTTCCGCACGATATCCAATATTTACGCAGAGAATGTAATATCCTTTTTGTACTTCCACATCGTCAGATATATTGATATATAACTTGTGCATACAATAAATTCTCGAAATCTTTGTGAAGGTAAAGTCAGTAATTAACAAAAGTTCAAAAAGCTGACTTTGAGATAGTTTTTACAACGATTTTGTTTTATTCAGATCAATAACTTTATTTGATGAAAAAACATCCAATTACTCGATATGAGAATATAAGACATTTTTTATTTGTTTGTTATCACATTTTGTTACTCCCTTGTTCGCATCCTTATTTTGCTATCATGGATATTACGCTGCTATCGCAAGTTAATCCTGAACTCTAAATCAATTGATTAGCATACGTTAATTATGTGAACTTGTGACGTGCAAATTGAATAAGGTTTTCTAGATTTCTTATTTTGACGGAAAGAAAATACGCAAAATCCCTACCCCCCCCCCCCCCATTAAATCACCGTACCTTTTTCCCATCGAAAGATTTTGCAGAAACTAACGGTCTTTTACTTGCTAAATAGTTTGCATTGTTTCTATTATTTTAGGGAAATCTTTTGTCACTGTGAACACAAACACTGCATAAATGTTTTTAGGATTTAGAATTTAAGTATGTTCTGAGATAACCAGTAAGTTGAAATCAACATCCAGTAGACTGATATTTAAGTCGATATCTACATCAAGTAGACAGATACATAAGTCGAAGTCTACATCAAGTAGATTGATAGGTAAGTCGAAATCTACAAAAAGTAGACTGATAGGTAAGTCCAAACCTACATCAAGTAGACTGATACGTAAGTCGAAATCTACATCACGCAGACTGATACAAAAGTCGAAATCTACATCAAGTAGGTTTATATGTCGAACCTAATAGAACCATCGCATGTGATAAAAATGATGCAGTGACTATTTGTATCTTATTTTTCTTTACTTACGACAAGTACATTGCTCTGGACAGAAATGTCTAAACATGTCCCTTGTTTCTATATCTGGAGAGATACAGAGGTCCGCAGCTATGTCCGCACAGATGTCCCAATTTTCGTACATTTCCGGATTTTTACATTCCTCTGAAATACAAATTATGTTCGGAATTTAGAAAAATAATTGTTTTATGCTGTAAGAGAGAAGAAAAATTGTGGTCAAAAAAAAAAGATGCTCAAAAGGAAACGATTGTCATTTTATACTTATTTAACATATAGTACATTAACCAACACAAGTGTATATGTATGGAATGTAATATGTATGTTTACAGTCTGAACCGTATCCTCTCACTCAGAAAAATACGTGAATTGACACTTTGACGGCCATCCTGACCATGCTTCTTCTTCACGAATCGAAGAACTTCAAGATCAAACGCCAATGAAGATGAAACGGTCGGTCTTTTAGCAGCAATAGCGGCAATTATACGTTGCAAAAAAAAAAAAAAAAAAAAAAAAAAAAAAAAAAAAAAAAAAAAGAGATAATCAACAGAAGTTTATGTGAGTTGAACAAAAGTTTGAAATGACACAGAATATTTGCATATTTTGTGGATTTAATTTTTTTTAGATGCATTAAACTGATCACTCGATTGAGCAAAGTGTGTCATGTTAACCGAATTATAGGCGACCTATGGCAAGGGATATAACTCGTGTATCGCTCCAGAGATAGACTTCTAGACGAACGGTGGTGAATAATAATAATAATAATAATATCAACAACACTACACACTGGTCTCTGGTCCAAGGTTAGAATCCCGGTGATAGGCAAGAAGATGTGTTTAGAACACCTCCGTGAGCATCTTTGGCGGATTCGATGCTAAAGAGTGTGTAATCTATCTGATGGGGACGTTAAATATCGGTTTCTTGTGCAGAACAATCACATCCTGTGCAGGCAATAGATTCCTCTAGTAGTATTAGAGAAAGAAAATAATAGGTGCTTATCGCTACGGAATTGTGTGACGCATCTCCTAGTGTCCGTAAGCACCTTTGCAGGTACTACTTAGGATGCGATCATGTGGTACTAATTGATAGATGGATAATTCTGTTTAAAGATGACATGTACGCATACAGTGCACTTCTATGCCATTGAACATAACGTATTAACTTTGTACAAAAAGCATCGCTCTGAAACCATTTTGATTAACCTAGGCACTATATGAATAGATCCGAGTGCCACGTTTCCTTCATTTCGCCTGCGCTTTATACTCTTTACATACACATTAGACATTTCTTTCCCTATTACTGCAACATTTAAGTCCAGGTCAATTTTAAAATGTGTTTTATCTACATTATTTGTATTTGAGCTCTTACTGTTGGTTTGTTTTAGTCAATGATAAAGGTATTAGTAGACAGAGATCTCTCTGACAATCGCAATCGTTCTAAGATCTGATGTTTTTTAATAGGTTTAAGGTTTCGATTATTTGATGAAAAGAATAAACATCTCTAACGTGTTGGATTATAGCGTTGCAAGTCTATTTAATTTTTTTTAAAAAATCTTAATAGGTAGGGTCCATGGATAAGTGCTTCCACTCTGTTTGGCAAGTAGGTGTTAATTTATATTTATAAATTACGAATACATGTTTATATTTGTAATTTATGAATACTAAACCTAACATTTGTACATGTGTTACTTTCTAATTGTTCAGAGAGTTATTCTTCGTGCACTTCAATCTCTTTTGATCAGACTTTTTTGTTCGTCCTTGTTTTGGGTTATGATCGAATATCAGTCAAGCGACATGTATCGTTCAGTGCGATACGTGCTCGATTCCCGGTTAGAACGGATTACATCCCTCTTACCTGTCTAGTACTATCGGTGTCATGTAATATAAATATATTCATCTAATCATGTATTTTTTCTTCTTTCTTTTTACTTTCAATTTCGAAATCTTTCTTAAGTCGAATTCAATTGCCATGTACTTTCCCATCATTTTCTAAGGTCGTTAACAAGACACGTGTCGGTGCCAAGAAAAATATAATGTACCAGGCTTAGTCAAGAAATTGAAACAGGTTTAGACAATCCTTCGAAATCCGTTCAAATTGTTAGTTTGTGTGGCAGCTGCGCAAATTACGTTCATTGATGATTAAATCGAATGGGATTGACCTTTAGCGGACAGACTTATACCAATTTAGATTTCCTGTGAAATAGTCTGCCCTATTGTTGGCTGGATCAGACAGTATTCCATCTTGTTAAAAATTAGGAGTTAGGCGAACCTTGGCCTTTATTTCTGGATATTCTAGTTCTAAGATTTTTGTTCCAACAGAGTGTAGAGGACTTAAACATGGCTTGATTAGACTTGACAATCCATATTTTAATTGCACAGAATAATGTTGTTTCGACAGGTCACGTTTAAAACACGATCTATAATGTTGATATAAGAAAGTGAAAAACAGATTCCACTTGTGAAGTAAGAAATTTTAAAAATCTATTCATATTAATATTGCATAATGCAGAATTATATACTAATTTTGGGTAAAGAGATTATATTATTTATTTTTTAATCCTAAATTACAAGGTTTACTAAAAAATAAGAAACAAATGCTCGATTTTTTTTAAAGAGTCACAGTAGCTAAGTTAGCAACCTACGTTTGGATCCACCTGATGGCAATATTTTTTCTTTATTTCTTAAGTTGTTTTTTCTATTTCTCCGACAATAATTTCCACGTTCTACGTTCATTTGCATAACCTTTTTATTTCCTGGTATTTGTCCTTTGCATAGTTCTGTATCGGTTCTGTTCGAATGCGTGTTTTTTTAAAATTATTTATCAGTTGCTGCTTCAAAATTAATCACGTTGAAAATATTATTATTTGGAGGGCAAACAAAGAACCTTTTCGGGTTTTAGAGATCCGCCAGACTTAGAATATTGGGAGCAAACTGCTGGGTGCATTGACAGGACCTGTTAAAATGCGGAAAAGTTGACAGTGAGTGGTCTAAGTGCTAGGACACAATTGACTGCAAACTCTTGTTCGGAGAAGAAGCGTACGAGGTTTCATTTGTAAGAAGTATTGATATGTACACTCAGGCCCAATAATTAATTAACACTATTATTTACAATCGAGGATTCACGCAACGGATATATAGATACAACATTACCAACATAAAATATTCTGGCGCACTATAATTTATTTTGCATCGACTAATATATTGTTCGACAACAATACTAAAATAAAAATGGCGCAAATAGACTAAGCTATGCAGTAGTCCGACAAGAAAAATCAAGCAATAAATGTCACATGCAACTGACGTTACATAAGGGAATATTGAAGTAGTACATTCCACAGACACTTCATGGTTGATAGTAGATCAAATCTTTCATCTCCTAAGACAGAAGCAGGTTACAGAGAATTACAATATTAAGACGGTATTACCACGTTACATTTATAAGTCGAAAAGTGTAACTTATTTTGGTTTACATACGAACAAAGGTTTTTACATTGTGCTGAATACTGTAAAGAAATAAAGCCTAAATTATATGAATCAGTTAAGGAACAAATCTGTTGCGTCATTGTCATATCTGACAAGGACGAAAGTTCTTGAAAGCCAAAGGCAGGCAGTAATGTTTGATCATGGACATGAAAAGTAATACAAATTCAACTGTATACGTACTAAGATTAAAGGAAAGTGTTCTTATCAAAGAAAAAAATTCCACTGCATTGTCTAAACGGCGAACACTTGCACAAGTCATATGATTTAAGGTAATTTGCTTATCGCTTTACGTGCAACACACACGATTAATATAATATTTTTTGTTTTTATTATCTCGAAAGGAAACTTTGATGCTGTGTGACATTGATGACGACACTGGGAACATCTATATTTAAAAATACAAACTAGACCGTGCTTGTTATTATAGTGCACTAAGACTAAGTAATCATTGTAAGTTGAAAAATATCAGGTGCAGAATGTTAACATTTGAGAAATTACGGTATATTTTCAATGATTGGGGGAGAAATTAAAGGTCCAGTTAACATGATGCCACATAGAAGAAATGATATAAATCATGAATAAAAAGTGGTGAAGAGAGTAAGCACGATGTCGATGTCCACAACGTGGAGCGCAGAAAAATTTGAATAAGAAAGATGAATGGTCTATGAAGAGAAGATATGTCAGTTAAAAATATTGGCAACTGATGAACTAATTAGAAAGACAAAGGAAAATCTGTCAAAATGCCAGATAACTTTGATACTGGGTACATATTTTAAGAGAAT
Organism: Sinohyriopsis cumingii; assembly: GCA_028554795.2. Taxonomy (NCBI): domain Eukaryota; kingdom Metazoa; phylum Mollusca; class Bivalvia; order Unionida; family Unionidae; genus Sinohyriopsis; species Sinohyriopsis cumingii. Next base: position 61,082,697 of record CM068839.1, on the reverse strand, counting down.
TTGGATAGGGCGTTACATTTCACGGCCATTTCAAGGACTATCTATCTGCACCAGAGAAGTAAATTCCGGTTGCATTGATAGAGTAGCAGAAGAAACTAATAGGTGATTAAAGGGATGCAAAGCCAAAAGCGCATATATTATATACAAAAATGTTTGAGAAAAAGTGAAATGTACTATTCTCTGTAAAAGCTTAAAGTTTTAGATACTGTTAGGGTTTAAGCTGAAACTGAGTCGTTTCGTTTGAAGATCAGCAGTGGCTTAAATCACACACTGAACTGAATATACATTTTAGATAAACCACAACTAGCTGATTTAAGGTAGATTATTTTCAAACCGATGAATATCAGTTTGGTTGATAAACAAAGGAAGAATTTGAGGAAGGTCTAATATATGCCAGGAGAACAAACTCGACAATGAGTTGTTTGAAGAAAAGAAAACCCTCAATTTATCAAAACCAATTTCAATTTACGATTAGTTTATACTTTTAGAAATGTCTAAAAGGTAGGTGCATGAATTTTACTACAACTGAAGAAAAAAAAAATTCGTCATCGAATAATATTAATACTGATTAGTTCTGGATCTACGCTGAGACAGAAGAGGATTCTTTTACATTGATATATAAAGGTTAAAAACATTTAGTAAATCACAAACATTTTGCATGATATTGTTTAATCTTTTACGAAATAGAAATCAAGGAAACAAAAAACACGATAAAGAAAATCACGATCAAAATAGAAACGTAGGAGACTTCAACTCCGTTAAATATAGATATAAAGAAATTCAAATAATCTTTGTTTTAGGAAAATGTGAACAATGAAAAGATGCTTGAGAAACTTACAGGTAATCAGACATATAGAAGCTTTATGACTTAGAGAAAACAGCGTATGCGGCTAAACTCATACCAATCGAATTTTAAATCCCCTCAAGGAGCTGTTCCGGAAGAGTCCATCTTATGACTACTACTATTTCCTTTATATTTAAACGATATTGCTCATAATTTGCTTAGTCTTGCTGGATTGCAGTCCTAAGATCTTTGGCATATCCCAAAAGTGTTGATAAAACTGAATAGGACACTAATGCTGAAACGCTAACGGCTTGACCTAACCAGCGGATATTCAAATCCCAATAAAACATCAACGGCTTGGCATAAACAATGGCTATTCAAATCACAATAAAACATTAACGGCTTGGCCTAGCCAATGGTTATTCAAATCCCAATAAAACATCAATGGCTTTGTCTATCCAATGACAAGTCAAATCTCAACAAAACTCTAAAGCCTGACCTAACCAATAGCTAGTAAAATCCCAACAATAGATGCAAAACTGCTTACTACTGAATTGTCCCAATTCTAGTCTCCGAAACTAAGGCTTCGCTTTAAACAATGGCATACACATGTGGGTCTTCTTTTTAGTAGTGTTGAAAATTTCCCTTCAGATAAACTTGATCTGTGTGATTGTTCATAACTAAAGATGTGACGATAAAAGTCACTAAAATTCAAATTAACCCAGACGTCTTCAGACGATTGTACTCAAGAAGACGTAGTTAGGTTAGAAAACAAGGTCAATTTATAGGCAGCATTAATTGTTACTGGACTTTACAGATTTTTTTTTGTTGTTCTAGGGTTTAACGCCATTTTTCAGCACAAGATAGGCTATACATGGCGGCCAGTATAACTGGTGGAGGAAGAACCCTGGAAAACCAGGGAAGAACCACCGACCCACGAGAAGCTACTGGCAGGCTTTCCCACGTACCCACGCTAGCCGAGCCTTGGACTCGAACCCACGCAGACAGAGGTGAGATGGCAGTGATCCGGAACGATGAGCGCTTTAGACCACTCGGCCACTCGGGGCCGGACTTTACAGAAGTTCCTGAACTAAAAAATTGTACTGAGAAGGAGGTAATTCAAAATTATACGAAGGACAAAAGAATCCATAAATTATGTACCTTGCATACTATGATAGTTAATGCGCATTTTATCGTTATAATCTATTATAAATTGCTCACTGTCGATCACACAAATTATAATGTACGAAACTGATTTTTTTAAAATGTTCGAAATTACATATTTTAGAATAGAGATAGCCAGGAGGCCATTTATTATTTGAACTTCGTCGTTGTGGAACAACCTTCATTAATATGTAAGATTCGCAACATCCTTCTGGAAACTTAGATGACTTGTAACTTGAGAAACATGTGCATACTATGCATATTGTAAGATGAAATATTAATATTCCATGCAAACATTGAAATGATTGTAGTATTCGCAACAATGGCTTATTTACTAATGACGTAATTTCAATCATCATTCCGTAGTTGTGGAGAGGCAACTGAAACTGTCTCATTATTTTTGAAAAATGCATAAACAGTTATGACGATCAACACGGGATTTTATTTCTTAATCTTATTCACCTACTTTTGCCTGTTTCTAGAGCTTAATCACCTACTTTTGCCTGTTTCTAGAGCTTAATCACCTGCTTTTGCTCTTTTATAGAGCTTAATCACATACTTTTGCATTCGACGATTGACCTGCTACTTCAAGGTTTGTCTCACCTATCGTATTATTCAAACTGTAAATTGTTTAATTCTGTTCAAGATTTTACTATGAAAATCTGCATGGTTTTTATTTATTGTTCTCACATGTTTTGTAAATTATTACTTATAATACTGATGTAAAAAGATTAAGTGTATTAAGCATGTTGATTCAATTGTTGTTCTATCCAATGATACTACCCATCCATGTGACAGAGTAAGAAAAAGATACCGTCCCTACCAACAGTATCACAGCCCAGTATCACTTTTCATACCGTCACTACCAACAGTATCACAACCCAGTATCACTTTTCATACCGTCATGCCAACATTATCACAGCCCAGTATCACTTTTCATACCGTCACTACCAACAGTATCACGGCCCAGTATCACTTTTCATACCGTTATACCAACAGTAGCACAGCCCAATATCACTTTTCATACCGTCACTACCAACAGTATCACAGCCCAGTATAACTTTTCATACCGTCACTACCAACAGTATCACAGCCCATTATCACTTTTCATACCGTCACTACCAACAGTATCACGGCCCAATATCACTTTTCATACCGTCACTACCAAGAGTATCACAGCCCAGTATCACTTTTCATACCGTCACTACCAACAGTATCACGGTCCAGTATCACTTTTCATACCGTCATTCCAACAGTATTACAGCCCAATGTCACTTTTCATACCGTCATACCAACAGTAGCACAGCCCATTATCACTTTTCATACCGTCACTACCAACAGTATCACAGTCCAGTATCACTTTTCATATCGTCACTACCAACATTATCACAGCCCAGTATCACTTTTCATACCGTCACTACCAAGAGTATCACAGCCCAGTATCACTTTTCATACCGTCGTTCCAACAGTAACACAGCCCAGTATCACTTTTCATACCGTCACTACCAACATTATCAGAGCCCAGTATCACTTTTCATACTGTCACTACCAACAGTATCACATCCCACTATCATTTTCAAGCACGCGTCTACTTTGAAAGTCCTGTCGTTCTTACTCACGTAATTTAGTTGATCCGATAACGTTTAACATTTCTAGATAAATAAATTGTTTTACTCTGATCTTGTAAAGTTTAGACGCAGAGTACAAAAAGCTTTATAGTTTGATTTAATTTGTCATAATTTATTTAACATAATTATAATTCGTCAACAAGAATTTTTGTTACATATAGTAATTACTTTCATTGCACAACGTAGTCTTGGTTAATTAGATGGTGTAAAAAACACTTTAACTGGAGATCAATATATTTGCGACTATAGTTGTATTTTCTTTAAAGTTATTATGTATTAGAGAATAAAGATTAATAAAAGAAAGCTAGATGAGACAATTGACAGGAGATGCATTTTCTTAAACGAAAGTAATGATCTAATAGATGCAGATACCGACTGGATGAAATATATCCTTCATTCACTCGTTATATCATCTCTACAGTATACTGGTATGTGCGCCAGAAATGTTTTATTTCTAATTTTTGTTGGCGTGTTCGTATTCCCACAAGATCTGGGCAAAGTCTCTATTAGAATTAATAGCGATAAGTAATAAACTTCATCATTGTGCAAGCTTCAATGATTATACACCTCCGTAACTTTAAGAAGTTGGGAAAAAATCTTCACCATAAAATCCATTTGTGTCATACAGTCTATTATCTCAAAAGTATACTAAAATCATTTTCGTTTGATATGTTTCGACACAGATGTGATGAAAACATTTCATTTAACAAAGTCTGAATGATGTCTGAAAATTCAATCACTGAATTCTATATGATTATGTTTTATTTCGTTGCTGTAGTGATATTACTGTCATGTAAAATTGATTGTATTGGTCATATAAACACTGGGACATCTGAGACGTAAATCGGAGCTGTTTCCTATGACAATATTCCATCTGCTTTTAGTTTATGATGCCCATATTAATCTAGCTTGGTTGGCTTTATTAAGCTCACTGCTTTTTTTTTTGTTAATATGAAGACATGCAGACAAAATCCCTTTTATCGTTACATGTCATACAATGAAACATTAAACATTAATTTCAGATTGTTGATGACGATACAAATATTGATACATTCTGTCGTGATTTATTCCATGATACAAAAATCTCAAGAACCTCAAGAACCCAGGTGGTGATATTTCAAAAGAAAAATATCAGATTGATGTAGAACTTGGTTGTCTGATACGTGCAGCGTCATAAGTCTCTGGTATTTGTTTTCTGATCTAAGATAAGACATTTTCAGTTTTTGTCTAAAACTGATTTTTATTATGTAAATTATCTTTTATTACGACATCAATATTTGGCAATTATAACATCGAAAAAACAAAATCCATTGTCAAGAAAAAAAATTAACCTGGAGAAAAGACTCCTACTATAGCCTACGGGTTGCCAAGAATGTTATTTCACGGATGCCGACAAATAAAACGAGGAAGTAGATAACTGAAATTTATTCTATCCTTCGCATTTCAGTGGTGGAGCCATTGCTTTTTCTTTTCGTCGTTGTATCAAAGGGTTAGAAATTGATAAATATCAGTCTTCTCTATGCATATTTAGATCAATTTAGAATAAATAATTAGTAATTTATTATAGACTTTAACGTTTATATAACCTAAACTTATGCCTGTTCTACATTTACTGGGTAATAGAAGATCGAAACATAATTTGAAAGGGTAAAAATTGTTTAAGTCTTTTTTGATTTTTTTCTTCATCATTGTGGAGTTGTAGATATAAATATTTTTATTATTCCCAATTGTCATATATTTTATATTAGCATGACATATGTTTTCACATGTATGCTGTTTACACGACATATGATAAATAGTTGTTTTGCTAAACATTAGGTATTTATTTATTTACATGTAGCCAGGATCAAAATGATCAAAACTTCCTTAATAATCAATGAGTATGAAATTGAATAAGTTGCATTTTTTCCCACATTTATTTATAATGTGGGACAGCTGTTGATCTGAAAACATGTTGAGACACTAAACATTATAATAACGGAATGATATACAGTCCCATAATTCAATGTTATCTTTCGCTTAACTTATTTTTAGATGCTGATAAAAGTACGAAGTCATTAAAAAATCAAATTTTGATATCATTCAACCCTCTCCAATCAACACGTAATACACTATAGTCATAAAATAAATATGTATTTCAAATATTCACATTTCGTTCCAATGCATTTTGTTTCCGCTTTTCATGGCACGACATTAGAGTGTTTTAATATGGCTTTTTCGTCTTTGTAACATTGTCAACATGGTTTTATAGGATTGTGTGATGTAAACTGACCCGGAAATAAGAAGGTATTTTCAACACTTATTCATAAAGGTATATATCTCCATTGTTCGCCAGCCTTGTATCAATTTATTTTAAAATCATTGGCAAAAGCAGTAGTCAGGAAAGAAAGATAACATGGTTAAGTAACCCTGGAGCTGTATAATTGTGAAGGTAAATGTTCCAATGTATCATTTGTTATGTACATTTAATTTGCATTGTTTGCTGACATTTTTCCATGATTATATGTTATGTATATCTGTATTTTGCAATTGACCTAGGTCCAAAATCAAGTCAATGGTCTTCCTGACTAGTGCCAGTTATTTTGCAAACAATATAATACAATGCTAATATTTCTCTATGATGATAATTTGTATTGTTTGTTGGCTGTTTATCTTATGTATATCGGTATTTTGTAATGGACCTTTGTCCAAAATAAAGTTTTATGCTCTGCATGACTAGTGACATTTATTTTGTAAACAACATTATATATAGCTAATATTTCTCTATGATGATAGATTCAATATTCAGATCATTATTATTGGATGTAAACATGATTATTTGAATCTGACACTAGTTTAACACCATAGAGTTGTAACGCAATATACCGTCGATGGAAAAAACGTATACAGGGATTAAGTGTGACATTTCATTATCATTTATATAATTCGACTTCTTTCCAATCAATTTGTAATCTACCTGAGAGAAAGAAAAGTAGGTCAAACACGTGGACTTTTAGACACCTAGTCATAACGTCATTTCTATGGTTGAACCTAATTTTCAATCAATTTATTTTCTGTCTATAATGATGGAAGAGCTATAGGAAAAACAAACTTCAAGGCATTAAGATATACAGAGCGACAGAGTTCTTTATTTTAATTCATCAAATGTATTTTCAATTACTCTTTCATTTAGTTATTAGAATTTGAAATATGTAGACATATTAAGGTCCATCAGGAATACTAAACTGTTAAAGCGCCTAAAGGTCAATCGTTGTCTCTACGGCTGGAAAATAAAAGGATAGAGGAAACAAGCTGATCGTTTTCTAGTTGAAACTGAAGTACATGTGTATTCAAGTTTTCATGAACGAGAAGACCGTCGGAATTGTTCCGTGTCAAGCTGACTATCAATAACCAGCAGATAAATAGCCGAGGAGGAAGAAAAAAATTGTCCGTGAGGTATAGAATGCTCAATAGTGTTTAAAATGTCCGTTAAAGAGTAAGAAAATGGTAATTTTCCCCCAGTAATTTTCATACCCGATAGACAATAAGCAAGCACATCAGAAGAAATATGATCGCTATTGTTTTAAACACGAACCTCGTCAATACATTTAGAGTTCTCTGCAATCATTTGGCTTTTCGATATATTTTTCCTAAGAAAATTAAAATAAGTTGCAAAATTTTATTAACTACTAAAAATGCTTGAATTGTTCACACGTGCTTGGAAAGATTTAAGGAGGACAAAGTTCGTTCTTATTTAAAAATGAATATAGCGGGGTACAAATAAAGATTTTAACAGACTTGTACACTTAGCTCATATATTTGTTGAACAAATAACTTCCTTTGTCATTTTTCCGTTTAATTTATTCTGTGATGTGTTCGATGTAAGAGAAAGATAATGCAATACTCATGCATTATTTGACTCGATGAAAGACAGGTAAATGATATATCACTTTCACTAAATAAAATCATTAGGTCCCTGATGTAAAGCAGATTTATTTTTCAAGAGAACCTACCCTTGCTTTGAGATTTTATTGAAATATTAATAGCTTTTCTGTCACTGACAAACACTACCAATCGTGCATAAAACTGATAGACCTCCTACGTATTTTATTTTAATCTGTCAAAAGAATACCCTAAAAAGCGTAATTTAGTATTAATAACACAAAAAAAGTTCTCAATCGTACTTTGCAACGAGAACACGACTCCTTGAAATGTAACCAGTCTTGATTTTAAGTACAAGATGTTAACGAAATTTATTAACCGGCCGTGTCCCAACTACAGGAAAGTTTTCTGATGTTGAACGAAATTTAAGTTTCATGCTACATGAAAAGACCATTCTGGTTGCAAGATGAATGCAACTTCATCGCGTTTCATAGGTTACAGTTGTTAAGTGCGAAAGAGAGAGTTTAATGAATTAAATTCACATCTAAATACATATTTACTTTGCCGAATATAAATTAGCATTCAATTCCACATCGTTTGCCAAAATATATTTTTAAGCAAAATCCGATAAAATGTTATAATGTATGTTGGACCTTGCACTTAGTTTGAAAAAGTAGAACCAAGCATGGTCCTAGGTAATTCAATTAGTCCACGCCTTTACCTATTCTTTTCTTCCGACTGATATCCTTTGGTGACACTTCCATTTAAAATGGCTATTAATATGCAAGGGGGCAGAAAAGACAGAAAAGCTAGACAGTAATACATAGCAGATAATACCATCACAATTTGGGCCGAGTCCATACTGACACTGGCAAGTACAGGTCGAATTGTCAAGATTTCCTTCACCAACATTTTCTTTACGACATGTCTTCCTGCAGTCTATAAAATAAACATACGTTATACACATATTACCGTGAGTATACTTCTTTCATTAAGGGATATCGGTGATACGAATGGGCTTAAGATGGGGGTGGGATGGTGGTGTATAGCCAAATTTCATGTATAGTACATAATAAGAGAAATGTTATGAAATATTAACATAAAAAAGTGTCCTTTAAATATTAGTGGATAATCTGTTTTGAGAAAAATGTGTTTATATTACTTACATTAGGCAATTTAATATTGCACTGTACGCTCAATAAATCACGACATGGAAATAGTATTGACCTTTTGCAGTGTAATTTATGGCGTGTACCTGTATATATCTTTGTCTTGTTTGACAGTGCGATCTACGGCGTATTGAATAGGCCACGCATAGGGAAAGAGGTGACACTTTTTTGCACGATTAGTTATATCAATATTAGTGGTGATTTAGTGACGTTTTTCTGTATTTGTGATAAATAGTTATTTATGTTGTTTTGTGCATTATATTTGAACACCGGGTAAACGTATCCTTTGTACAGTGCAATCATGTGAAAAGACGCGGTGCGTTAGAAAGCAGGATACAAGAAGGCAACACGCTGTGGCTAGCGGCCTACATAATAGGAGAATATAAGGCTAAAGTCTTAGATTTCGCACATTTAGCCTTGAACCCATTACTAGGGTATCAGGAAGGTGTTTAAGATATAAACTCACGATTCATTATCTAATAAAGTATAGAAAACTGAATTACAAGCTGTGGTAGGATAGATAGATAGATAGATAGATAGATAGATATATAGATAGATCGATCGATCAATCGATCGATAAATAGATACATCGATAGATAGATAGATAGATAGATAGATGGATAGATAAATGGATGGATGGATGGATGGAGAGATAGATAGATAGATAGATAGACCGCATGTACAAAAAGACATGCGAGCAGAGAATATGAAACTATTCTAGACTGTTCATTCTGGGGATTATCGAAATGTTTAGGACTAAAACTGTTTCATTATTATTATTATTACCAATATATATGGAAAACTGTGCTATTGTCTTCATCATAAATGCTGCTTATGACGATTACAGGCCTTTCTACCTTTTTTAGTAACTACTATCGAGGTTGTTCCAGACTGAAAATAAACTATTTAATTTACACACAATATTCGTAGCAAAAACAGCTCATTTTCAATTTGCCCAAGATTTATACAAAATCCACGTCTCTTCGCTACAATGTGGATTATTCACAAGTGTCAGTGGCATTTCGTTTTCACTGCATTCAGACTCCATATTGCTGTAAACTGCATCAAAATCTGTAGACAAATATGTATGGACATTTTGTTAATTATAAGTTATTCTTTCACACACTCACTACTAAATGTTGCATGATACTATACTGAAAGCAAACGGGATATCACTTTTAACATAACTTTTAGCCATTTCGTCACAATCAGGGTACAATCCCATCGACCTGTACTGAATTGTCATGGTGGAATTGTGGATTACCAATAGCCATCAAAGTGAAGGCGTTGGTATAAAAGGAGAATGCACACATTTGAGTTATTTTCTCACAGGCAGTGGTAATATACATCACTCAGGAGGTATATAATTTGTCAATTACGTTCCTGATTGCTTTTATATACAAGCCTTGTCCCATAACACAATACGTACATAACCGGGCCAGATCATCAAACTTCCATATTTAGCAGTGATGGTTCCCGGTTAAAATATAAAGACTTATGCGTGTTTACTATTAAACATTCATTATATATCGGATAGAAACATAATTCGTTGAAGTGTAAGAGGTTAGCGATAGATGCTAAGATTGTATGTGAATGCTGCTAATGTACAGCAGAAAACTTGTATGGGGAGTGAACCATTTCCTGGAAGTAATGATCGACAGAAGAGGCTAGGTCTCTCATGCATAAAATAAAAGGGTCATATGACTAGTTATTCGGAACAAAGTTTGAGCAGTAGAAATACATAAACTTAGTGTGGACTGGACATTATTACCATGCAAGCAAACTTGGTGCCATTTTGACCCATTTTTGAAATGCATAGCTTCGGCTTTATTAAATCACAGCACTTCACTGCTCCAATATATTTTGCCAGCCAGCGCGATATCGCGATGACGAGTCCCTTGTTGAAAAAGCAATATTTCTCGTACCGAACAATTTTCTACAAAGTAACAGTATTTTCGCTTACGCCCTTACTTAATAATAAAGCCCTCAAAATGTTATGACACTTACCACAATACTCTGCTTCTCCCATGCATGGAGCTGAAAAAAGACGAAGAACGTTAGAGATACGATTGTTGCAAATTTTCAAAGACTTGGATAGTGTTATTTCTTAACGATGAAATTTTTGCTGTTGTATGAGATCAAATTCTATTTCTCAGCGCATATATTTGAAACTAATGCTCTGTCCTAAAATAGATATTGTGCTGTTTACAAAACTTAACACTGTATTTCCGTTAGAATATTTTGTGATTCGTGAAAGGTAAGTAAACGGATCATACCATCTATACCCTAGTTGAATTAGTTCGCAAGTTATACACATCTCTTGAAAAAAATAGTTCGCTGGTACCAAGCCTCAACTGGCACGTCAATTAGCATAGGCCGATAACTACTAGTACAATGAGTTTCTATCGTTTAAATAGTAGTGTAGCCGAGTGCATTGCGGGTTGTGTATCCCAAGTACGGACCAAAAAACATGGGCACGGTAATGCTTTGGGAAAAATTGTACGGAGATTCCTTGCTTGAACCTAGATGAAAGATGCTAATAAATCGGCGGCCTCATAATCACCGGAAGTGTGATACAGTTATCTACGCATTTTCAAAGGAGATTGCAGATCACATCCGGAAAACAGTGTATTTTCTAAATGGACTAGCATGGTTTTTGAGTTCGTGCAGTTAAGGCCTGTTGAAATTCGTGGAAGGACTTGTTTGTATTAATAGATGGATGAAAATATCCAAACTTTATATCTATCTGTCCTTCTCTCTCTCTCTCTCTCTCTCTCTCTCTCTATATATATGAGTCGAAAGCGCAATTTCAACTGAGAAAAATGAGATTTAAAAAGTCACGGTAAAAAGTATGCTTACCACACAAGCCATCATCACAAAAAGAAGATAAGCCGTGACATTTTGTGCAAGGTGGCCCTGCTTTGAAGAATGGTATCTCCATAACCCTAGAATTGGAAAAATGAGTTAGAGTTGTGATTTTGAACATCATATTTTTACCTAAATAAAAAAGCAATAATTTATGAAGAGCAGATTGGCAAATTCCATATGTCATTTGTTGCCAGCATATATACAGCCTTTATCTGCGATATCATTTCTTTCTCATCAGCCATTTGTTTCTTTTAAAAAATTTTACACTTTTGTCATTACGTTACACTCGCCATGTGACAGTTTCATACGAAGGACTTGTATGTTCTTTTTTGCATTTCTGTATCAAATATATTACCGTTAATTATTGTTTTAAATGTATTTACACTAAACTGAATATGAAATGCAATCTCTTTGGACTGTTGAAGCATTCTTGCGATTAGTCTTATTTCGATGTGCATATTGTAGTTTTTCTTTTGAATGTTTGTTGTGTAGTATTTTGTTGTAACTAATTTGTCTCTTTATAACACAAAAACGTTATCGTCTGCTCTTGGATACCCATCAAACGCAATTATCTCCACTATTTGCATTTCCTGATGATCGTGTCCATTAAGGAGTGGACAGGCATGGAATTTGGAGATTCCCAAAGGCCAGTAGAGAACAAGGAAAGATGGAGAGAACTGGTTGTAAAGTCAACTGTGGTACCTCTACGACCTCTTTGGTTAAGGGTTTGGTGATGATGATAATAATGATGTTGTTGTTGATGATGATGATGATCGTGCGTCAACTCAACGTTTCAATATTTAAATTACTATTGGACATAACCCTTTATATTCTTTTCCATAAGTTTCAAAGGTATACGGTGTATTTTTGCCTACAACTGCTTTTTTTTTCACAAATACGCTCTTTGCAAGAATTACCAAGGGTGTGTTACCTCGTTGCGTTGAACGGTACAGGGACAAGTTGTATTTCGCTACTACCCAAGATTAGCATATCATAACGTGCACGTGATTGTAGTTCTGGACTCTAGCCAAGGCAAGCATGACACGACGTGCATCTGACGTAGTGCTGGGCTCTAGCAGAGGATAACATGTAAAGACATGCATGTGACTGTCGTGTTGGACTTCAGCCAAGGATAACGTGTAAAGACTTGCATGTGACTGAAGTGTTGGATTCTAGCCAAACAAGCATGCCACGACGTGCATGTGATTGTATTGTTGGACTCTGGCCAAGGATAACATGTAAAGACGTGTATGTGACTGTCGTGTTGGACCCTAGCCAAGGCAAGCATGTCACGACGTGCATGTGACTGTAATGCTGAATTCTAGCCAAGGATAACATGTAAAGACGTGCATGTGACTGTCGTGTTAGATTCTAGCCATGGCCAGCATGACACGACGTGCATGTGACTGTAGCGCTGGACTCTAGCCAAGGATAATATGTAAAGACGTGCATGTGACTGTAGTGTTGGACTCTAGCCAAAGATAACATGTAAAAACGTGCATGTGACTGTCGTGTTGGACCCTAGCCAAGGCAAGCATGTCACGACGTGCACATGCTTGCAGTTCTGGCATCTAGACAACGTCAGAATTTAATGACGTGCAAGCGATTCTAGTGATAGACTCTGTATAAAGTTGACACGTTATGGCATGCATGTGATTGTAGTGCTGGACTCCAGCCAAGCGTAGTATGTCCCTTTTCTACTATATTCAGAAATTGTTGATAATAGTTTGAGGAGGAACTTCTTTTGAATAGACATTATGCAGATTGTGATGTACTAAATGAACCTATATTTGAAGAGGAAGTTGTAAACAGTATACTTGGACTAAAATCTGGAAAGACTTGCGGTCCAGATGGGGCGGGAATTGACATTTGTCATGTGTAATATGCCGCTTATCACACAATGTTTAGAAGCACTTTTTAACAACACTGACGTTTTTCCTAGTTCATGTGGAGAAAACGTTATATGGACACTAAATCAAAGGCTCTTTAGAAGAACCTAATAATTTTAGGGGTATATCCTCGATTAATGCTCTTTAACTCTATTTTAAGCAAGTGTTTATACGAATGAACTGAAATTGATTGCACTACTGAAATAGCTTAAGCTGGGTATAGGCGGGAATTTTCCGCCACTGATAAAATATTTACTCATACAGTCATACAGAAATATATGTCAAAAAGGGAGGAGGGTTTGACTGTTTGTATGTAGATTTTTTCTAAAGCATTCGACAGTACTGTATTGCCTTAAAAGGTATAAATGGGAATTTTTTTAACCGTTATAAATTCAATGCTCTCGAACTTCGGTCATGTGAAACGTCCAGCGAAGGCTTAATCTTATACTTTGTCTGTACGCTTGGGATTATGCAAGGCTGTGTTTTGAATCCACCATTATCAGTTTTGTTTATTAATAATTTGATTCGGTGAATGAGAGAAAATTGTGGTTGAGGTATTATTATTTCGGAACATATACCGGATATTTAGCGCTCTCATTTGCTGATGATGTAGCTAATTATTTAACATGGATAGGACACCCCCCCCCCCAAAAAAAAAACCGGTGTTTTGCAATGGAGGATCTTTAAGGAATTATGAAAAATATTTTTTATATAAAAAAAATGGGTTATGAATTGATATTCTTTCGGCGAGTGGTCTAAAGCGCTCACCGTTACGGATCACTGTCGTATCACCTCTGTCTGCGTGGGTTCGAGTCTCGGGCTCGGCCAATGTGAGTACGTGAGAAAGCTTGCCAGTAGCTTCTCTTAGTTAGGTGGTTCTTTCCGAGATTTCCCGGTTATTTTTCCTCCACCTTTAATACTGGCCACCATGTATAGCCTATCGTGTGCTGCAAAAATGGCATTAAACCGTAGAACAATTACTAATACACGAGTCTTGTGTTTACACCCAAATTTTCTTGGACGAGGGCTAAATAAATAATTCAGAAAATATTGAAAGTGTTTAAATCAATGTCTGCAAATATTTCATGATATATAAATAATTACATTGCCATGGAGAATGTGTCAGACTACACTTGTATGTTACATATTATTCTAGATGTGTTAATTATTGGCGTATATTGTTACATATGGATAGGAACAGATACCCAGCACAATTATTAAATCATCAAATGATAACGGTTGTGTTTCACAGGAATCAGATGTAAGATATTTGTTATCTAGCTTTTATGGATGTCGCAAGATGTTGGAAATGCTTTTTCAGTTGTAACAGCATTCTTTCAAAAAGTGAAGGATTGCACTAGTGAAAACTGGCATGATTAAATCACGTAGTCTTCAAAATGTGGGCATTATCAAAATTATAAGACATTGCAAACTGAAGAGAGGTATATTTTCATAAGAGTCCTGCAAAGCTTTTTCGAGATTCAGGTGTTCTAGCCATAAAACAAACTGACGGACATGATGTTGCTACTACTTCAATATGGTTGGTGTAATTTATGTTATCGCAGAAATTTGGCGTTTGTAGAACATGAATATCGCACAGATTTAAAAAAAATATTTTCAAAATCTAAAAGAAAAGTAAAATACATGCTGCGTCTAATGTATACACAACATCTATATGTGCGCGACAGGTGATTTTCTCTTTGTATGCATTATTGTATATGGGCCGGTGACCTAGATTAAGAACTAAAGAATATTGAATCTTAGTAGCATGACGTGCATGTGATTATAGTTCTGGACTCTACCGAAGATATGCATGTCATAACGCGTGCATGCGCATTGAATGCTAGGCTCTACCTAAGGTAGGTTTGTTATAACGTGCATGTGATTGCAATGATGGGGTCTACCCAAAGCAGGGTTGTCATGCCGTGCATGTGTTTGTAGTGGTAGACTCTACCCAGGGGTGTAGCTACGATATATCAAGAGTATGCAGAGGGGCCCACGAATTATTTTTTCACGCTATAGATTCGGCAGGGGCCCATCCGTAAGCTTTGCATAGGGGCCCAACTATCTTAGCTAAGCCACTGACTATACACAGCGTAAGCATGTTATAACGCATACATGTGATTGTGGTGTGATTGTAGTGCTTGATTAGAGCCTTTCCAATAACTCGTCTACACTAAGCATCTCACTGATATCACTATTATACGTGGGAAGTCATTGTTACCATTGTATTATTTTTTTTATATGAACAACAGTTGTGATAGAAGCACTGGTAAATCATGATAACATAGAACAAAACTGTAAAACTACAAATTCCAAAATTCGAGCAACTGAGTTTGTACTGATATTCACCTTACACGAGCTTGAAAGGGGTACGTACGTACGTACGTATGTATGTATGTATGTATGTATATATGTATGTATGTATGTACGTATGTATGTATATATGTATGTATGTATGTATGTATGTATGTATGTATGTATGTATGTATGTATGTATGTGTATGCATGTATGTATGTATGCATGTATGTATGGATGTATGCATGTATGTGTATGTATGTATGTATGTATGTATGTATGTATGTATGTATGTATGAATGCATGTATATATGGATGTATGCATGTATGTGTATGCATGTATGTATGTATGTATGTATGGATGTATGTATGTATGTATGTATGTATGTATGTATGTGTATGCATGTATGTATGTATGCATGTATGTATGGATGTATGCATGTATGTGTATGCATGTATGTATGTATGTATGTATGTATGAATGCATGTATGTATGGATGTATGCATGTATGTGTATGCATGCATGTATGTATGTTTGTATGTATGTATGTATGTATGTGAATGTATGCATGTGAGCATGGATATACATGCATTATTAGTGCAAATTCTGCATATAACGAGTTCAGATGAAATTTATCTATGGCTGATAACACTACACACATGTGAATTCATCAAATCCATGATGTAATTTCAGACATATTAAAATGACGTATAGATTGATTTTGAAAGCCATGTCCTCTTTTGATATTTACATTCATCGATTGAACATCCGACCAAAGACATTTAAGGTAGAATTAACGAATTCTGCTATTGATAGTCACTATTTTCATCGCTGAGTATATATAAAAGTCCGAATATCACTAAATTTGAAATAAGAATTTAACATGAATAAAAGAAAATAGAGTTCACAATGATAAAATGAAAATGAAAATTGAAATTGAATAATACTAATAACATAAACGAAACAATTAAAATTAAATTGAAAATGGAAATCAATAAAAAAGAAATTAGGCAAACTAGATTTGAAATAAAAATTGGAAAGAAAATTAAAAATTAAATTTTGGAAAAAAATCAAAATCAAAAATGAAAATTGATAATGAAATTAAGGAAACTAAAAATTGAAAACGAAAATTTAAACTGAAAACGTAGTAACGAAAATGTAAAACTCCAAAATAACTACTTTTAAAATAAGTTTAAAGTTTGTTTGATCTTTAAAACATGTCTTTTAAAAATATGGTCACTTCAATCTGTAATGGCAAATATAGAAAAGCACCGAATTTTTTAATTACAGTTACGTTCTTGTGTGACAGCATATAAGTAAAGAGTGTACGTATGAACACTCGTATCCTTTTCGTTAGATCCTATTGGTGTGTGTTTGGATTGCATTCATAAACTAGTGCTGGCTATTTTGTTTTTGTGATTTCATCCCCATTCTTTTATACGAGTTTTTACTGGATAGTAGATGTAGGTATTTTTAATCACCGGATAGAATATATGGTGTGTTGAATAGTAATTGAAAAGTAGGTGTTGGATAGTACTCAGAAAGTGGGTGATGGATAGCATAACAAAAGTCAAAACGTGTGTTGGATGGTACACGTATACTGGTATGTGTTGGGTAGCATGTTTGCGTGGTTTCATCCACTTTATTTTATATCATACGGCCACACTTGTGTGAAAGTATCATTGTTATGTATGTATGTATGTATGTATGTCTGTCTGTCTGTCTGTCTGTCTGTATGTATAACAATAACGCGCGCGCGATTGTGTGTGTAAACATTCCTACCCTTTCCGTTAGAAGGTAGGGGTGTGAGTTTATATAGTATTAAAAAAGCGGGTAATGGATAGTATATGTGGTGCGATGGATTGTAATGAAAAAGTAGGGAATGGATACCACGTGTGTGTGAAGAAATGTAATCAAAGCGGTTGCTGGGTAGTATATGTGGTGCGCGGGATTGTATCTAAAACGTTTTAAAATTATCATTACAAGTTGTACCCCTAAATTTTATAGTCTTAGTTCCCTTTAAACTATCGAAAAACAATATGGCAGTCTCGTTAGACCTTAAGTCTTTATGCCCTTAGGGATAAAAGAGATGTATTCCGATTTTTACATTAAACTTAAATTCGAAAAATGGAGATATTGCGAATTTGTCATCTTCTTAACAATGCAAATAGAGGTTATCCGAGCATACATAACTTAATGGTACAAACTGATGTTATCCTAATGTTACATTGTTTAGCGATAACAAATGAGATATTCTGAATCTTGCATTATATGAAAGGATAAATATCTAAGTATTCCGAAATATCATGTCCTAACTGTACAATACGAGGATATATGTAGATCGCGGCACCCCTATCTTAAAACTAGAAGTGGAAGAAACAATCGGAATACGTTTGCACTTTTCGTTCATTTCCAGTTAGGTACTTAATCGTTATTCGATGCTACTATCATCATATAAAACCATCGATTATTCAATAAAATTGCAATGCATTATTGCAACAACAAAACTCACAATAATAATAATAATAATAATAATAATAATAATAATAATAATAAAAATTCTTCTTCTTCTTCTTCTTCTTCTTCTTATTATTATTATTATTATTTGAAAACGAGTCATAAAGGGTTCGGAAAAAATATTTTCAAGTGAACTTGAAATCCTCATCTGTTTTAATGCAGCGAAAATTAAAAGGCAGCGACATGGTAAAGGTGTATAACAAAAAATGCTTTCTCCAATGTTACATGTGTTTTCCTCAAAATATTTTCACTCCTTTTTGAAAGAAAATGTCTTCCAGACTTTTCTGTTTAAAGAGAATCGTTTGATTGTCATTGCTTCTTTATCTTGGAGTACACTTGGTTTCAAACTTTACGAGAAAAAACGATCTTTCAAAACATTTCAATCAAATGAAAATTAGCAGAAAGTACCTACCCTCCTGTATATAGACATACAAAGGCATCGTCATGTTGATGTGAACAAGGCGATCTATAAGCACAGCCAATCTGCGTATGCCCTGCATTTAACATCTGTAAAAGTAAATTATTGTAGCATTTAAAAGTCATTTACGTGTCTAATAAAAGACTATCGTTTGAGACCTCACTGTAAATAATTTGCCCCTCCCCCAAAACAGTAATAGAAACAAAAGACCAATAGAGAAAAGGAAATATAAAAAACAGCATAGCCATAGATAGGAGAAAAACATTATATTGCAAAGATTCAGTTTAAATGTAAAATCTTTGTCATTTGCATGTTTTGAACTAACTTAGTTTTGTGTTTTAATTTTTTTTCTTAATAGAATATATTCATGAGATGTTTGATCCCAGAAGAAGAAACAAGTACGTGTTTAATTCTGTTTAATACGTGTTTAAATATGATTAATATGTGTTTAAGTCTGTTTAATACGTGTTTAATTCTGTTTTATACGTGTTTAATTCTTGCAATTAAATTTGATATTCAATTCATTTCAATGTAGAACTGCGATACATAGATCTTACTTTTTGGAGTGTTATTTGTGATGGTTTTCATTCGCCACATTGGGATCATCTTTATCTTGTACCACACGGAAATCTGGCTTTGTATTTTCTGTTTTGTTCCCGTTACTGTACAGTTAGCGTAGCAGATCCAAGGAAATACAAATGCTTATAATCGATCAGTTTTGCTACTTTTAATGTATAAATGTGGGAGATTACTTTTTTGCATGATATCACGTATGATATTCTTTCTGCATGTTACATACTACTGATATTACCCTTCGATACAACGTACATAAGAAACATACTTTTAACAGGAAATGACTGAAAAGTGCAACTACATGTAAACGTGATTCGGTTGACTCAACGACAGTTCGGATATTTGAAAGCCATACACTATATAGTCGAAAACAGCTTTTATATATATTTTCGTATTAGTTTATTTTGAAAGGGAATCACGTTTTGACCTCTGACTAAATGCTGTTATCAGGGATTGTTTCTTTTGTTCTTTTTACAGTTAATTGCCTAATTATGCCTTTACCAGATTCTTAGTTTGGTGCAAGAACTCTCGAAAAAATATTTACCTGCGAATAATGGAAATCGTCAATGTCTTACGAAGGTATCATAAATTCTAAACACTTAGGAAATTATTTTCAACCTCTTTGATGTTATCACGCGTTATTGCTTAAAGCAGAGAACATCCAAAAACTTGGTGGAAACCATAGCTACCATATGGACCTCCGCAAAACCTCACCCTTTATCGATACTGGGACATCAAGTGTGCAAGCAGGATCCTATCCGCTGCTGTATTCAGGTTCTTAAACATGCGCAATTAAGGCTTCAAAACTGATGTCAAAATGACTTCTGTGCTGTTTGTAAACCCACCCACCCACCCCCTCCACTCCACTCAGTGGCGTCACTAGGGTTGGTGTCACCCAGTGCGGTAACCCATGGACTTCCTTCCGTAACATACCGATGTCTAGTAAATGTTATAGACAGTCATTTTGGTGTCACACCTATGATGGTGTCACTCAGCGCGGTCCACACCCCTGCACCCCTTAGTGACGCCACTGACTCCACCCCCACCCCCCCAGAAAAAAACTACCCGCAGGAAGAAAAAAAAACCATATTGTTGAAATGAACATCAGTCAACAGGGATAACATTATTGTTCAGATAAAGTACTTTGATTGTCCTTGTTGAATATCATTCTTTAGTTCTCATCTACTGAAATTAGCAAAGAGTGAGCATTGGTTGAGAAAAGATGGACGGGTGCTAGACTTCTTTTCTCTTGATCAACATTTCTTAGGGAAGTTCTTGAGGATATATTTAGAGCATTGCGTTTCATATAACATGACCTGAAACTTGGTTCTGAGTATGAACATGTTGAGGTCATGTGAATCGATTAAAGGGGTTTTGATGAAACTCTGAAGGGTATATGTAATTCATGTGTTGTTGCTGTTGCTGCTGCTGCTATGTCTTCGTAACAATATTTTTACTATAAGAATTCTAAATTATTAGATGTGTTATGTATATCTGATTTGCATTGTTTGATAGTTACGTGTTTTGCGGTTCTTTATATATGTCATTACATGCTATTGTAATGTAACATTGTATTCTGGACTTGACCTTGTCCAAAATTGATTTCATTTCTGTTTGACTTGAGTTGACTGTATTGTGTACACAACTAATACATAGCTAAATTAATCTCTATGTTTATGGGTTGAAAATCAGTTTTATTGTTAACAGAGGTAATCATGTTTTTCTGGGGCTAGGTCTGGGTTTTGAAATTTCCTTAGTGTATTTTATTTGCACAGTCCAGGTTCTGGGTTTTTTTTTCCAAGCATAAGGATCATTCTAGAAGGTACGTTTCCATTATGTAATATTTTTTATAGAAAATACTAATTATGACCTGAATTCAAGTAGAGAAGTATATAATCTTGTAAATGAGAGGATGTTTCGGCCCTGCTTTAAGATCTAGCACCTTCAAGTTGTAATATATGTTGTGTCCAGTATTTCATGTTTTGGGCTGGAAATTATATTTCTTCAAATTATTGAATTCAAATGATTATTTTCTCTGGAAATACAAAAGTGCTCTAATAAAATTCTTAAATAGAGACATTCTCTGGAAGTTATAGTGAATTTTCAAACCTGGAATTATACATCAACACTCTACAAGCTACCACATATATATCATCGCCTTCAGTTTTGGGATTTATTCTGGACTTCTACTGAATTTTTTTCAGGACTTTAAATTAATAGGACTCGTGTCTGCAATTCTTGATTATTTTGGGATTTAATTCGCAACACCGTAAGTTCTTTTATTTTCATTTTCACTTTGTCTCCTTGGGAAATAAATTATTTGTTGAATGTTACAAATCTTGTAGCTTTTCGCTCTTTTCTGTTACTTATTTTAAGAGCATAGACTCGTAACAGATTCTAAAGGTATATCTTGTCAATTCTTTGGTGCTTCGCTAGAAAAGCCTAAAGGCAGGTTGTGCATTTTTAGGCCCATCCAAGGCTTCTAAGCTGTAAAATAAACGAAAGCAATGATGTAAAAATGGCAAGAAACGTGCAATGTCACTAGTGTTTTCTATGATTTTGATCATTAGTTGAAGAAATTATAGTCACGAATATTTTTGACGCCAGTACCTGTAACTATCCAATTTTGCATTACATCTATGTTAACCCTGTATAGGGAAACAACAACTAAAGATACTAAAATAAGAGAGCAACGTTTCTTTTATTAACAAATAATTTTCATAGTAAATTACTTCGTCCAATTGCAGGTACAACGTAGTTGGTTTTGCAAATAACTGTTTATTTTAACCTTCAACTTACGTGATTCAGATTTGAGCACCGCCTGTAATATGCACACGAATTAAGACTGGGGACAAATTGGTCTATTTCACTAAACCATTCCATAATAGCTTTGGTGAAATTTCTGTCTTCGAGTCCAAAGTAAAAATTGCTTTCCACCATCAATGGATTTTCAAAAAAAATATGCAGTTCTTCTTCATGGACATTTTTTGTTGTGTCTTTTTCGACCGATGTACAGGCAATCCTTTCCTCTGCTTGCAGTTGTAAGAACGCGCTCCATTTCTAGAACAGATATAAATGCAATTTAAATTACATATTAAACGTTTTTTTTAGTCTTACGTTTTCTCTGAAAACCTTTATATAATCAGCGATGCCCAAAAATTATTTAATCAGTCATATACAACAATTGAGATAGAGTCATCTAAAAGTTATTAGGAAGAGTTTCAAAAACAAATATTTGATGCAGATTTCGGTGTAATAGTCGTCAGGAGATTATTAAGTAATGAACTTGTAATGTTTGATGCAAATTTCAGTGTAATAGTCGTCAGGAGATTATTACGTAATGAATATTTAAGGTTTGATGCAGATTTCAGCGTAATAGTCGTCAGGAGATTATTAATTAATGAATATTTAATGTTTGATGCAGATTTCAGTGTAATAGTTGTCGGGAGATTATTAAGTAATGCATTTTTAATGTTTGATGCATATTTCAGCGTAATAGCTGCCAGGAGATTATTAAGTAATGAATTTATAATGTTTGGTGCAGATTTCTGCGTAATAGTTGTCGGGAGATTATTAAGTAATGAATATTTAATGTTTGATGCAGATTTCAGTGTAATAGTTGTCAGGAGATTATTAAGTAATGAATTTGTAATGTTTGATGCAGATTTCAGTGTAATAGTTGTCAGGAGATTATTAAGTAATGAATTTGTAATGTTTGATGCAGATTTCAGTGCAATAGTTGCCAGGAGATTATTAAGTAATGCATTTTTAATGTTTGATGCAGATTTCAGTGTAATAGTTGTCAGGAGATTATTAAGTAATGCATTTTTAATGTTTGATGCATATTTCAGCGTAATAGCTGCCAGGAGATTATTAAGTAATGAATTTATAATGTTTGGTGCAGATTTCTGCGTAATAGTTGTCGGGAGATTATTAAGTAATGAATATTTAATGTTTGATGCAGATTTCAGTGTAATAGTTGTCAGGAGATTATTAAGTAATGAATTTGTAATGTTTGATGCAGATTTCAGTGTAATAGTTGTCAGGAGATTATTAAGTAATGAATTTGTAATGTTTGATGCAGATTTCAGTGCAATAGTTGCCAGGAGATTATTAAGTAATGCATTTTTAATGTTTGATGCAGATTTCAGTGTAATAGTTGTCAGGAGATTATTAAGTAATGACTTTTTAATGTGTGATGCAGATTTCAGTGTAATAGCTGTCCGGATATTATTAAATAATGAATATTTAATGTTTGATGCAGATTTCAGTGTAACAGTTGTCAGGAGATTATTAAGTAATGACTTTTTAATGTTTGATGCAGATTTCAGTGTAATAGTCGTCAGGATATTATTAAGTAATGAATATTTAATGTTTGATGCAGATTTCAGTGTAATAGTCGTCAGGATATTATTAAGTAATGAATATTTAATGTTTGATGCCGATTTCAGTGTAATAGTTGTCAGAAGATTATTAAGTAATGACTTTTTAATGTGTGATGCAGATTTCAGTGTAATAGTTGTCAGGATATTATTAAGTAATGAATATTTAATGTTTGATGCCGATTTCAGTGTAATAGTTGTCAGGAGATTATTAAGTAATGACTTTTTAATGTGTGATGCAGATTTCAGTGTAATAGCTGTCAGGATATTATTAAATAATGAATTTTTAATGTTTGATGCATTTTGCAGTGTAATAGTCGTCAGGAGATCATTACGTAATGAATTTGTAATGTTTGATGCAGATTTCAGTGTAATAGTTGTCAGGAGATTATTAAGTAATGAATATTTAATGTTTGATGCAGATTTCAGTGTAATAGTCGTCAGGAGATCATTACGTAATGGATTTTTAATGTTTGATGCAGATTTCAGTGTAATACTCGTCAGGAGATTATTAAGTAATGAAATTGTAATGTTTGATGCAGATTTCAGTGTAACAGTCGTCAGGAGATTATTAAGTAATGAATTTTTAATGTTTGTATCAGATTTCAGTGCAATAGTCGTCATGAGATCATTAATTAATGATTTTTAATGTTTGATGCAGATTTCAATGTAATAGTCATCAGGAGATTATTAAGTATTGAATTTTTAGACAGCCACATAAAATGTTAAATTAAAAGCTGTAAGAAATATTAGTAAAATGTTCCCTCTATTCAAATTTGTACTCAGGAACTCATCATTTTCTTCCATTATTTTCACGTTTTTTGACTTGCTAATGATGTAACCTTTAAACATTTTCGAGAAAAACAACAGGGATATTTTGGATAATTGTTTTTAGATTTTGCATTTCGTCATCCGTTTGGTGTGATGACAGAAACTTCTTTTCTAGTTAGGCTCATTTTCTTGAAGAGTGGATAAAATAAAGCCAATTTTCCCTGTTTACTCTAATTGTATTAATTACCTCTGTCGGTAATAATATTTTCGGATTAAATCATTTTGTTCGCAAAGATAAGCCCAGAAGAAACATTTAAGAATGTAAGGTATATACACAAAGCGACGCTCAGCAAAATTTCATAGCTGAAAATAGTTATCGAGCATTAGATATAATAAGTAAAGCTATTAATATACCGTAGCCTGCAGACTTTTCCAATTCTGTTGACAGTTTTTGTTTGTTTGTTTGGTGTTCAGATAGGTAATAATAATTATAGGTTACTGCATTTGTATGGGAAAATATGAACGAATTTTTCGAATGGAAATACTGCACGACTCCGCCTAGATAAATTTGAACTTAGTCGCGAGCTCGACATAACTTTCGAAAGAAAATGGCGTGTCTAGTTAAAATTTAAATTTGGAGTCATATTGTGAATGAATGTGCATTGCACAACTTTTCCATTTGATCTGGAATGAATAGATTTTGGTATTTTTTTTCGATTGACAATTCCACATGAAATACATGGGATTTAAGAAGCTAGGGAGAAGCATATTGACATCTGCAAATGTGTTTCTGTTTCTGTCATTGAATGTTTGAAATCATAATGTGGGAAAAATATGAAGTCTTTCAATTGCAATTATCCAAAAGACGCTATGGAATTTAATGATTATTTCGTTTTGAGTGCAGTAAGGAAGATATAATTGCACTTTTCGAAATTACAGTACAATTTCGAAATGTGTAATCAAAATTGAGAACCTTCGACATGGCTCATATAATTCGGATTTGCAGAACTAAGAAAGTACATTCTGAGGAAATTCAGGATGTAAAACTGTAAGCATATTTTTTGCCGATCTTATCGCCAGCTAAAGAAGACAGTATATGACTTGTCACTTGTATGTTATTTGTAAGGACACTTTCTTGCGTCTGTTGTATATTGTAGCTAGCCTAAATCCGAAACATTGTATCAACGCGGAATGTGTCAAAGTAGCTGGTATGTGGCAGTCCACGAAACATCTGTTTTAGTTTATTCAGAAACAAATTTAAACAACCGCAACGTAAAGCGCTTATTACGTGAGTGTACATGATTTGTTTACAAATCAAAAGTGCTGGAGTCTGCGTCCATTGTTTGTTTACAATAGAAAGTAGTTCCTTTATGCACATGAATGCTATATGCGTATTGGTGCGCGGGTTCAGTATCGGGTAATATTGCACGATTCTGACAATGTAAAGTTAACGGGGAAAAAAAAGCATATAATAATATACAATATTATTCACTTTTGTCTTAACCCACCCGGAAAGAACATTGTTTATTGCTTATTTTGACAGGTCATAGTTTTTTAAACAAAGTAAAGCATCTTTTCAGTTAGCTGCAAGCCTGTTGCTGATTAATATACGTTACTAGTGTGATTAATTAGATGCTGATTCGTGAAGGCTTTGCTTTATTAGATGTGCTTAAATTAACTAATGGCATGATACAAAAAGGATGGAAGTTGTTGAAAATATCTGTACCTTTGCATACGTGACAATATACGGGTCTGTCCCTTGACGCCTATATTTAATACAGGAAATGCATTCCCACTCTGTAATCAGCGTGATCTAATTGTCTTTTTGCCTCATAAAATTTGATCACTCAAGGTGATCCGACAAACCAGCGGAGAGGTGAACGGTTGTTGTTGTTGTTGTTATTGTAGGGTTTAACGCCATTTTTCAGCACACGATGGCCTATACATGGTGGCCAGTATTAATGGTGGAGGAAGAACCCGGGAAATCCTCGGAAAGAACCACTGACCCACGAGAAGCTATTGGCAAGCTTTCTCACATACCCGCATTGGCCGAATCCGAGACTCGAACCTACGCAGACAGAGGTGAGATGGCAGTGATCCATAACGGAGAGTGCTTTAGACCACTCGGCCACTCGGGGACCCGAGGTGAACGGTCATGTGAACAATAAACATGACAGCACAAGAAAATATACTGTAATAAGTAAATAAGTGACTAGTATCGGGAGTACCGTTGATTTATTGCATTGTTTCAAATTATATATTAACTCAGTAGTTCCCAAAAAAATTTCGGACCACCGCCTCCTTGGTTATCCTCAGCCCTCCCCCTTTACCCCGTGTAAGGCATTATTCAGCATTAGAGCGCCCCCCCCCCCCCCCGGTAATCCCACCGACCCCCAGGCTGCGGTACCGACCACTTTGGGAACCACTGCATTAACTCAACATCGATTTCATGACACCCTCAAATAATGTTTAACTTTATGGAAATAAAATTTACAATAATTTCACAAAGAAAAAATATTTTTATGAAATGATCCTCCAACAACGTAAGCATGTTCAAAGCTATTGTGACATTTTACTGTACTAATCGCAAAAAAACCCCGATGCAAATATTAAATAACATCCAAATGTTACTAAGACACGATCCCGTTGTTATGTATGTCTATCCTTTTGGTAACTCATAGTGCATGATTTTGCCTGATGTTTGCAATTTGTATTCATGGTTGTAAATTGTAGTAATTGTCTTTAGTTGAAGTCGTGTACGTCTGTTTTAAGATGTTACATTGCGTACAGTTACGTATGATCTGTAAATAGATGCTTGTGTACGTATTGGCAATTACTAATACAAAAACCTGTTAGTAAATAAGTTTACGAGATTCGGCCTTAAACTCATGGGACAGATCGATCAGGTGGTATCTTAGAGGAATAATGTTAATTTCTATTGGATGAGTTAAGATTACTTGAATAGGCATTTTTAATTATTAAATTTAGTAGTACGATCTGTCACTTAGGGTATATTGCGATATATAGTCGTAATAGACTATTGAAATCTTATATAAGGAGAAAACTGAGCAATCTGATTTATTGATATTTTTGGAGTTCCTGTTATATCATCAGTCTGCAGACATATTGTATGTTGCACTTAGATATTATTTCAAAGGGAAACATTTGTTTAGACTGCTCCGTCGAAATATAAAGTGCCCATTTATTGATAATTAAATTGTTTGTTAAGTTTTAAAAAAAATCTTGTTGGTTTTGCTTCTTCTTTATGTTAATGAGTTCAGACCATAGACAATATATGGGTGGGTAGGTATGAAACAAACATTAGAAAGCATAGAGCAATACGGCTTAGAAACTGGCCAAGCGCTTTTAAGTTATGGAAATTTGTGTTTCAAGGCAAATATACAACATATGCAAATAATAATTGCAAAACGAAAAGCGTAAACATCTGTTTAATACGGTTCTGCTATTGATTGCAAAATCACAGAATCTAACTCTAATGTATTCTTATGAAGACGAAAATAATGTACACTTACTGTTTATATTTTTAGAAATCAGATATTTCAATTTGGAAAAGACTAATACTTTTATGTTATGCCCACATCTTTTAATGATTGAAACAAAGAAAGGTAATACAATATAGCAATAATAACCATCCAAGACCCCAATAAGATAATATTTATTGTACAGTTATGATCCAAACAGTAATGACAACATACTTTAACCCTTGAAAATATGTCATCGGCACTGGATTTATCAATTTAATTCTGAACCGAACTGGATATCAGTCATAGGAACATAACAGCTTTGTTCTAAATGTGTGACTGTTGCGCAGCTGAGATTTGAAACGGAGTGGAACTTTCTGCCACAGCAATCATCGACCGTACCTTTTCGGCCAAGATAAAAATTACGAAGATGTTTTAACAAGTTGCAAATAATTTTATTTAGAATTTCAATCATCCAAAATTAGATTTGCTAAAAGTATGGCCAGTAGATCGTTTTGAATAATAAACGGGATTGAACTGAGGCTATGGAAACCACGTAACTCAGAATAAATTAAAAAGGCTGAGACCTCAGTTTTTTCTGTATAAAAATACATTATAAAGATTTAGTCCTTACTAGAAGATAGTGCCGGAATATCCTAGTGTCAAAATTAACGTATGCTACGGGTCCCGCACTTTCAAGGGCCCCATGCTAAATGCTTTCAAACTATCAGTTACCTATAGGTAGATAATACTATTACTGAAATGCCAGACATATTTGTCGTATTACCTGGCTGTATAGCAAATGGAAAAATACAATTACTTTATTATGCAAGTTAAAAATGTATGTATTTTAATATTTCTGTGCGTTGTTTTAAATTTAGGACCCCTTTATAACATATGCTACAGGATCCGTACTAGCCTAATCCGGCACTGCTTGAAGACAGTACATTTTGCAAGAAGTAAATTGTCTTCAAAATCTACTAAATAGATCTGTAGTGTTCATCAAGCCTAATTTTAAACATTCGGTTTTCACTTTATCGTTTCCTAAGATGCCTTTTGCGGATGCAACTATGAACGACTTGCATTTTCCGTACACGTCTTAAATAGATCCAGTCTTTAAGGAAAATACATTTATGGAAAGACAAAACGTTTATTCTGAGATTAGTGATTGGTGTAAAAAGGTACAGGCGATCTGTGACCCATGGTTGATCGTGTACATCAAAAGACGACGATTTCCATTCAGTGTCAAATCAATCAACATCCATAAATCAGAACATTATCATGGTACATGTACTAGGAGCAAACGATGACGATATAGTGATATAATGGACGATGATATATAAGATACAAATATATTTACAACGTTAGGGATAAAATCGCACATTTAATATACAATACATGTATTCACATAATGGGAAATGAACTAAAGAGTAAGTGGACAATGCATGACAATAAATATAAGTTAAGTTGTTTGTTTTGTTCGAATTATGATTCAGTCATGAGTTCAAATTTATAGCTGTTTGCTCATAAACACAAATCCCCTCACCAACAGCGGCGCGTTTGAAGTAATCAACAAGGTACAGACAGAGGAAAATACAGAAATCACTCGAGTTTGAAAGCTGCTGTGACCTTCATTTAATATAGCTGAGTTACTTTTCTCAAAAGTATTCCCTATATAAGTTTTAACGGGTGCTGGTGAAATAGGGTCAAAGATTTAGATGACGTAAACAAAATTGCTCAAATTACAAATGCCATTTTAAAACAACAGGTAGATGACAAGGGCTATCGTTTGATAATGCTCCGGTAACATCTTCGATATGCACCTTCATACCAGTGGTGATGAATGTAGGAGAAATAGGGCCAGATATAATGACGATGCAACTAACAGACACTTTAGAATGCAAAAATCGTTTTAGAGTGACACTTCGTCACAGCTCCTTAGAGGTTAGTATGAATGAGTTACCTTCCTGGAATGCACGCACGTGGCACATTTAATGAATGTTGTTGAAAGCGAGTCCAAGATACTGAAGGTGAATCGAACAAATAACTGAAAAAATTCATTTAATCGTGAAACTTGGGTCAAGGTGACCTAGTCCAA
This sequence comes from Sinohyriopsis cumingii, assembly GCA_028554795.2. Classification (NCBI taxonomy): domain Eukaryota; kingdom Metazoa; phylum Mollusca; class Bivalvia; order Unionida; family Unionidae; genus Sinohyriopsis; species Sinohyriopsis cumingii. Next base: position 61,052,793 of record CM068839.1, on the reverse strand, counting down.
AGTTCTGGTATAGTTGAGTTACTATTCTTGATATGCATCCGCATGCCAAATTTCATAAGTAAGGGTGAAATCGCGTTCAAATTATAGAAGGTGTAAAGAATAAACAAATGAAAATACAAAAATCATTTGAACGTGGAAACTGGGTCACGTTGATTTATATTTGGTATGTTAAGTTACATGCGTAAATCTGTTTCCGAGCACCAGTTTTCATAAGTGTACTTAATCTAGGGTTTTAATATGATCTAGATGTAACGAACGAATAGCTGAAAATACAAAAATCACACCAGCATACAAATTAAGTCAAAGTGACCTGGTTTTAGAATACTTTAGTTACATGCGTTTAGATGCATCTAAATATAAATTGTTATAAGTGTCTGGGAAATAGGATCTATATTACTGAAGTTGAAACGAATGAGCAGCTGAAAAATACAAAACTTAGGCCAGCGTGAAATGTCGGTGATATTGACCTAGTTTTGGTATGGTTGATTTTCATTTGTCGAGCGATGTATCTACATAGGAATTTTTAAGACTTCATGTTAAACATGATCGAATATATTGACCGTGATTTATGAAACAATGAAACTGCCACTTCATATACCATTGTTTTCTTTCTATAAGAATCACACAAAACGACCCAAACAGGGTTATATTCCGCAAAGCCGCAAGCTTAAGAGACCGATTCTTGGATCATATTTACAACATGATGGCCGAAAATTATATTTTACTGCATGTTTCCTCCTTGGGAGATAGAGAATGAAAGCAAATACTCAAAAACAAATCTTAGGATCATTATATATCAGCAAAAATATCAGATATAGTACAAATACACAAAACCATTTCATGATTGCTTATGGTGCAACTTACAGTTCTATAGCTAACTGTTATTACAAATGTAACGCCGGGACTCCAAATGGTCTAAGGCCCAGGGTGACCGTGTGGTCTCAGGCGTTCTTCTTTACAGATCACTCACGCATATCACATATGCACTCGTATGTTCGAGTTTCAGGCTCGACCAACGTGGGTAAGTGAGAAAACTTGCCAGTATTTTTCCGTGTTGGTTCTTTACAGACTGACTGGCTTCTTCCTGCTACAAATTTACTAGCCGCTATATATACCACATTAGGGGCTGAAACATTTCGCTAAACCCCGACAAAACCAAACCCATCTTCAGAGAGCCTCATTTTAAGCCGAGCATGTGACTCTCTGATGCGTAAATGCGCGCGTGCATATAAAGCGTGCACTGGTCCTTTGAGTAGTACTAGAGGTGCACGGTATTACCGGTGTACAGATTTACCGATGTCATTTATTTCATGGTGGTACTTCCCACGACGCTTTTTCACCGGATCAGTAAGTCAGTAGTTTTCGTTTAAAAAAAGACTATGGAAATTCTCGAGTAATCTCGTTGCGAATTCACTAATTTTAAATGTTACAAATATAAGCTGAGTTATGATTCGTTAATCACATGTTTGACACGTGTCGCATAAAGCAACGTGGTGGCCAAACGGAATCTTGTGAAAGAGTTTTCAGGGCACAAACAACTTTGAGAGTGCGGAGTTTTTTTTTAAAAGGAGTAATTTTTTTAGTTATTTACTAGCATATGTGTTCATTGCTTTGAAGGAGTGCGAAACGTCGTAAGATTTTCAAGAGAGGAACTGTTTAATGTTTTAATTTTATGTAATTTCTGAAGTCTCTTAATGTCTTCTCGTTTGTTGAGTAAGTGTGTGGCATGTTTACTGGCTCTCTCTCTCTCTCTCTCTCTCTCTCTCTCTCAGAAATATCTTGCCCTGAAGTTGGCGTCTCATTCAAAGTTTTCCTGTCTATTATATCAATAGAGCAGATAATAAATCGAAGGCTTCGGTGTCAACACTTCCTATTTTTATTTACGATCTTTCTAATGTTAACACAATGCCTCGTGAGTTATAATTCTTTTATTACTAGTTATACAACTATGAATGTACACATATCACATTTGTCTATTATTAGGTATTTTGTTCTGCGGGTGGGGTGGGGTGGGGTGCGATCTTCTTTTGAGCTAGGAAATTTTCTTCTCATTTTATTTCAAAATAATTTTTTCCATATTGCAGAAGACAAAACGTATTGTTATTTTGCTAGTAGTCGGCGCAGGATAATTGTTCCATGCAAGGCAAACAGATATATGTTTTTTTAAAGTGTCACGCCCCTGCCCCAGAACAAAATTGTTGGTGCCTAATATAATTGTGGTATACATTATTACGTATAGCGGTATGTAAAAAAAATAGCACTGTGATAGACTTTTTTTGCTACACAGCTCTAAGTCATTCATCAAAACACCCATGACATACATAGGACCTTTCTATGGCCTCTTGCTATCTACAGGTACGTCATAGTATAGCACGTGGCAATTAAGTGTATGTAAATATATTGATGAACTCTAACTAATTAAGCTGCTGAAGAACGTGATAATTCATTTCAGAAACCCGATCATGATTTCCATTGCAAAACACCGTTAGACAGACATATTGGGTTATGAGGAATTTGTAATGTGTACGGATTATGGCGCATTGTCATACACTACAAAAAAATTAAAAGCATAAGTTACTTTGAATTTTGTTGTATTTGTTTTGCATTTAACACTGTTGATTATATAAATGCGAAATATTCATGCATTATTTTGCAATATATTTTATGCATTGTAATGTAGTTGAAAGCATTTAATTGACATAGATACATTTACATGGATTATTGTAACTTAAAAGAACGTTCATATACAGCGAATGAGTTAGAATGTTTTGATATACATCTGGTCCCTGACCGTGTTCTTATTTTCATTTTTTTCAGTTAGCACACCATTATGCCAGCACAGCATCCTTTTTGCTGGCAAAGTTACAAGACGCTTTCTGACTTTCAGATATTTAAGTTGAAAGCCGTTGAATCCAAACACGTTTATCGCATTTCACCGATCGATGTCCACTTCTGTTGGTAATATAGCCCACTTTTAGTGCCCACAATGCATGGCTAATAGTGACTCTGAATAATAATAATATTTGTCGCTTCCGGTTTGACATTATTACGATAGAAATCTCCCTCAAAGGTTTTATTCACTAAAGACCTTTATATAAAAAAAGAAGATACTATTTCTGAGCAGAACGCCTTTTAGAGAGAACAATCGGCGACGACGCTTAATTTGTTTGCTTAACAAGCATTTGCTTTGCCCTAGTTGTAGTTGAAGATAACTATATCCGTTGACCTGTGTATAGTTGCACGATTCATAAGTAGGCCAATGTCACTGAGCCTAACCCAATAAATAAATAAATAAATAAATAAATATATATATATATATATATATATATATATATATATATATATATATATATATATATATATATATATATATATATATATATATATATATATAATGAGATTAGTCATTTTTTGAATATTTTTCGAATATTTTGTTCTCTTATAACATGAACCGAGTAAAACACATGGTCTACAATATATCCTGCCATCGTGCAAAATCTAAATTCTTTGCTGAAATGTGGTATCTGTAGGACGGTCGTTCCATTTTTCTTATTGAAGGGAAGCTAAAAAAAATTGGGCTTGCAATTTAATTAGACTTGGCATGTGAAATACTTTAAAGTAAATTCAAGCTTCTTTAAAATAGTTTAATAAGATTATTGTTCATTTCTATGAATTAAGGTAAATATAAAATCAAAATAATTTGAACCAAACGCAATATTTCACTCCTTATTGTATGTCTATTTTATTCTAATTTATCTTGTATCAAAATTATCTTCCAAAGTGCCATATATCGGACGCCACCCCAGTTTCACTTATATGGAGCCGATACTTCTGTTCCACGAATATGGGACCGATCGTCCGCTTTCACGATATATGGTACCGATACCCAGGGTTCACTTATATGTGACCGATGCCCGGGTTTCCCTTATATGGGACCGATACCCGGGTTTCACTTATATGGGACTGATACCCTAGTTTCAATTATATGGGACCGATAATACGGTTTCGCTCATATGGGGCTAAAACCCGGGTCTCACTTATATGGGACCGCTACTCGAGTTTCGCTCATGTGGGCCTGAAACCCGGGTTTCACGTTTACGGGACCGATACCCGCGTTTCACATATATAGGACCGATACCCGTGTTTCGCCTATTTGGGACCGATACCCGGATTTCACTTTTATCTTACCAATACACCGGTTTCACTTATATTATCAAAACGTCTCCTCGGATATGGGAGTTTACATATTTTTTTTTCCTTATGATACTTTTGGCGATATCAATATTTCTGTTAACAGTAGAGACAGCGGAAAATATAAAAATTATGTTATTTTTTAAAATGAAACACATGGAATCCTTGCTATTCTTGAACAAAGCAGTTGAATAATTATTCACATTTTGTAATTTTAAAGACTTCTTTAAAGAAAATTCCAGACTGTACAGTTGGATCTTAGTTCTTGACGACAGATGAATATTTCGTTACAAAGTCATTGACACCAGCATAGCAATAAGAAAGATATTCAGAAAACCCAATTTCTTGAAGAAATTATTAGATGTTTTTGTGAAGTTAGTACCTGATCTCCGAACTGTCATATTGTCGTTCTATTAAGAAATATAGTAACTTGAGGAAAATGGCAATTGCTATGAAGGGTCGTCCTTCTATCGAACAATGCTCTTTAAATGGAATAATAATCTAGTGTGAAACGCTAAGTCATGTACAATTTGTCACACCTGAGCAGACTTATTCGAAGGTCTATTCAGAATGTGAAGTATACTAAAGCTAATAAATAGTTAACACTTTTTCGGAATGAATAATGTAAAGAAAACTTGCATTCAAAATCTGTAGTTTCTTTTATTACCCGATAATAATTTAGAAGTAGTCGTAGAAACCTAGAATGGTGTACCTAATTGACTATTGTGTCCATGCAGCTGTCGAACGAACAAATTCAATACATGAAATGGATTCGATAGAGCGTATTGTAAATTCATGTACTTTGGCTCTGGATTCGGGTTTGAAAAAAAAAACGTAATATTTTCTGAAAGTGTCATTTCAATGTAGAAGGGAGCTTTACGGTATTTAAAGAGCTTCTTTAGATAGATTTGTTACTTTAGTACTATATATGTTCATATAATTCTGGCTGAGGCAAAAAGCATCACGTTTCCAAAATATTTTCTTGATATTTTCTCGAAGCATCTAAATAAGGCAAATACAAAAACTAATAGGAAGAAACAGGATATTCAGGAAACAAGACTTTTTACACTGATAAGGTGTAGATATAGTTTTTTCCCCTTCAGATTTAAACATATTTCATACTCTTAAGGCACTTGGCTAGATACATGTACTTCTTGGACGCTCCTCTTATCTAACGCTTCTTTCTTTGTTCTATTTATAGCACTTTTAATACACAATTTACCATAAAATTGTTAGCTCAAAGAAATGAGATACCGTGGCTCTCCTAATCTAGTATATAGTAATAGGTAAATCGGACAGAAAACCAGCTGCTCATGTTATTAGCCTGCCATTCTTACGCTGTTGTTATAGCGTTTAACGTCATTTTTCAGCATAAGATAGGCTATATATGGGGGCCTGTATCGATTGTGGAGGAGAACCCGGGAAAACCTAGGAAAGAACGACAGACCCGCAAGTTTTCTCATATACCCACATTTGCCGAGCCCTAGACTCGATAATTCGCAGACAGGTGAGATGGCAGTGATCCGTAACTGTGAGCGCTTTAGACCACTCGGCCACTCGGGGCCCCGACAGTCTTACGTAAAAATGCGTGCGAAGCATTATCAGATAAAGTATATTAACATAGCAGTATCTGTGTATCAATATCGGACATCAAAAGTGCATTTAAGTATTTGTAAAAGAAACAACAAACGTATATATGTATCATGCATGTGTTTCTGGTATCAAATTGTGCCGAAACCCTTCGTTGTGTTGAAACCCCAGTCCTTCGGACACAAGATTCGATGATCGATTGGGGAATTAGAAAAACGCTGATGCCAGGATAAAAACACGTATGGTCTCAATATTTTCAATCACGACATTTATGCACGAACCGGTATTCACAAGCGCAAACCTTTGAATCCACGCAAAAGGAGAGACAAAGATCAGGATTCATAACTTGATACCTGGATTAAATGTTTTAGTCTGGACATTTGATGCCGGAAATAATTTTTTCTGCACTGTGCATGTCTGGTATGCAATTTAATATAGCTAAAGAAAGGAGATTTATTCATCGCCTTCTCGCATAAAACTCATGCAATAAAAGGCTAACTGAAAACTATTTTAGAAAATAAGAACAATAAACAAACTGTAGAGTTGCTTCGTACAATCCAAAGCAAGAAACAGAGGCTTTGGAGACTAGGTGCCATGAAATTTATAACTTGAAAATGCCCAAAAATATTAAGATATATCACTTTGTCTGCACGAGTCAGTATATTTTAATCAAAGTTAAATTAATCGAAGAAGGTAGCTCACAAATACGACGTTTAACTGCGAGACACACTTCACCATCAATGCAGGCTTAGCGGTAATAGGTAACAAAAGGTTAAAGTGTCTGAATAATCACATCGAAATTTTAAGCAATGTCGAATTAAACTGAGAAAGATCACAGTGCACCAATTTAAGCTGGCACAATAATTTCCTATTGATGCAGCCCAAGCTTACGCTGTATAACATTAGGTGACAAGGTTTTGCAAATACTCCTTTTGAACAATTTGTATCACAATCCAGTCTTGAAAAATATGAAACATCAACCCACGTTTGTGTACTCATAATTTGTATTGTGCAATGGATAATTTGATATGTATTAAATATACTGAAAAACACAATCCCTGACAAATCAAAATTATTATTTTCAAGTTTTATTTTATTTTCTTCGGATGAATATCATATGAAGTACGTTCTGCAAGTGCAGGAAAAGGGAGTGGCTTTAAACAATATTAAGCAACTTATGAGAACATCCTATGTATTAGCGTAGCCACGAAGATTCTATGTTGTGTTAGGGTTGTAATAAAAACCAAAGTCTTATGAATGTTTGTATCAGTCATTTCATAAAGACGGAATTCACCTGTACACCAATTAGCTCCATGACAACAATTCTGACGGTGAATTAAGAAGAGAAGTGACAAAGTACAACAGTATGTTATCAGCATTACTTTTCCTTTTCAAATGTCATGATTTGAAAAAAATATATATGTATAATAAGCTAAATATAAACATTTTAATTAACTCATATAATTACGATTTACAAAATAAATAGTATTAGGTAAGAACGCCATATAGCATTTCTGAGAAAGCAAAGATATGTGAGCGTAAACATTCTGTCGTAATTAAGCCCCAATTTATTCAAAACTGAGTTAAAGACGAACTCACCTAAGAGTGTTAAATGGTGAATAGAAAATAACAGGTGATGAAATAAGAATATACGGGACATGGTTTTAAAGAATTGTTCTGAATATCGGAACAAAACATAACAAGAAACTGCTTTACTTTGTGCCAAGAAAAGTCTCATAGAACTGAAAATAAACGAACCTGAAGACAAAAACGTGTGAGGACATCGGTATAGAAAGTCAGACATTGGAACGTCTGAAATGGTATCCCGCGTTCATTGTCAATTGACAGCATTATTTGAAGATTCGCTACACTTTCTTGGTTCCGCATTTACTTATAGTACTTTATATCAATCATCGTTAGTTCCATATAAGCTAAATACAAGGATTCATTGCAGTGTCAAAAACGGTACTTACGAGCCGTTCCATGTTAGCTGCCGTAACATTGAAGTAGCCATTGGCAAATTTTCTCCTCAGCTCGTTGTGAAACGCAAGTATCTCGTCTATATCCGCTTCTTGGAAAGTACCATCATCATTCGATCTAGCAGCTTTGCAAATAAATGAAAACGTATATGGCATTTTCCGCAAGTAGAATTTTAACTTTTTCCACAACATCGTCATGAAATATAAAAAGAACCTGTCATGTCTTCCGTTAATTTGTTTTGATCCCACCTCGAATGGACCGACATTAAACTCGAGATCAGAATATTTTTATAATTTTTCATTATTTTATATATTACCTAAATTCTCTATGATAATAAAATGCTCTTTGTGTGTGTGTGTGTGTGTGCGTGTGAGAGAGAGAGAGAGAGAGAGAGAGAGAGAGAGAGAGAGAGAGATGCTAAACCAAACTGTACGTTCGCATTATCACCGTGTCATCATTTGATATGAATCGTTGAACAAAGACATTACATTGTTTTATAAATATACAAGGGAATCAACACAAACAATACAAATGGTACGGTAAATTTCTAGGTTTTCTGCAGACAATAGACCCAAGAATTAACAGCGTTTACGAAATATGACTCGAAACTTTTACTATAAAGATAATGAAAACAGTTTCAGAGTGTTATATATATATATATATATATATATATATATATATATATATATATATATATATATATATATATATATATATATATATATATATATATATATATATATATATATAAAGACAGATACGAGGAAATGAGATATTGAGGTACTACTTACGTCCTGTTAGTGCAATAAATAAGAGAAATGCTGATAATGTTAGCATCTTTCCATCCCAACAACCACAACATTTAATGTCGCTGCTCGGAAATGACAAAACCCTTTTGGTGGTCATTCATGTTTCATCCTAGCCTCTAGTCCAAAACTTCGGTATCGATGCGATGTGACAAGATACGGAATCGCATGTGTTGGAACATCTTTTAATTAGAATATATACGTCATGCAAGGCCATGGTCACGGCGTGGGTGTTGATCAATATCAGCAAACGACTCGTAACAGTTCAGGTAAATTAATCGTCTATCACCTCTTCTAAGTTACTTTAATATCAAACAGTAGGCAAAGCGATACTACATAATGCAAAGAACGTTCGTTTTTGTCATAACCACAGTATCTCTTTCTTTGAAAAACCAATATTTTTTTCTCTTCAAAATGACCTTCCATGACTGAGAGATTCGGTTACATTTGAAAGGCAAGATAATTGCTTTCCTCGCATGACAAAAAATGTTTGCAAACCTGCAAAAGTCGATACGGAAGCGCTGGAGTTAAAACAACGATCATTCTATCAATATTGTCCAATAAAATGTACATTTTCTAATTATATATATAGATAAATATTATTTGTAAATGTGAGACAAGTTTGTGACTGGGTTACATATTCCTTTTAATTTGAAGTCAAGGCTTCGTTATAAATCACCGCGCCACACCTATCATCAGATAATCAAGAACCGCCAGGTAAAAATCAATTATAACTAAAATGTTTACGCACGGTATGGAAAGTAATGGATAATGTAAAGTACACGCATCTTGGATTTATGTATTCTTTTGTAAACTAAAATTATGTGAATTAACGTTTCCTCGATAGATATATATGTGTTTGGATATCATGCTTTTATCAACTTTTTACTTGACGAAAAAATATATATTTTAAGAGCCAATGGTTCCAAAACCGCGAAACTTAATGCGTACCAAGCAAAATATGGTAGATACAAATTATGAAAACATTTGAAAATAGGTTTTTCTTTTTGATATCCGAGGATAATAAATTTGATCTATATATTCATTTGATTTTACATTAGTTTTAAATATACTCCGTATAGTTATTGATAAATGAATATAGACCATAACAAATCCAAGAAACTAGGGATGAAGATTGATATATAAATTCCATCATCACGCATATTTTTGAACAACTCGAATGATTAATTATGACGAGATCTAAAGGCCATTTGAGACCAATCATTTTTTAGACAACGGTTGTGATTGACCATTTATCTTATGCAAGAAATAAACCTGGTCGTTACCGTGCAGTTAAGGAACTGTTTGCTGGTTACTCACCATTGAAGTTCTTAATATATGTCCCATACAATTATGGTGACAAGAAGAGCAAAGAAAAACACTGAATGTAATATTTTTTGATGAAACATGGTTAAGACAGACCCATCCGTTGCCATCAATGAATTCTGCCAGACAATAAAACATTATGACAGTCTTATCCCCGTTAATATACTACACAACAGTTTGTGCAAAAGGTATTCAAGACAAATATATATATATATATATATATATATATATATATATATATATATATATATATATATATATATATATATATATATATATATATATATTCCACTCTGATATTAACTGCAAAAAGTATGAGCACGGTGCATTAAACGATGTTTTTGCGTGGACTAAATAATATGGTCGCCAGAACTTAACTGCTGCGCATGTTGGTACAAAATGCTTTCCAAACTATATTTTATTTTCGAAATTGAAGCACATGATAAATTTGGTTGATGGAATGACTAATACTTACTACAGAACCGAGATAATATAATCAACGAATCTCGCCTGTTAGGGAAAATATGTCCAACCTGATAAAATCCAGTATTGCACGCTACAATACATATTCGTTTGGCTGTACTTTTTAGCGGGTTCTTGACACGTGTTTTAATAATAAATATAAAAATGATAAACCATTAAAAAAGGTTGTAAGAATAAGTAAAAATCAATGACAATCAAAGAGGCATTTGAAAATCATTGTTTAAAGTATGCATTCATTGGAATATAAAGCATGAAAAGTATAGATCAGATGGTGTCATTGATACTTTTCCATCACAGTAAAAATCAAAATTATTTTTGCCGAGTAACTTGCAAAATTGTATTTGAACGGATTTTAAATGGATCTACAAGACTCTGTTGACTTTGCACTGACGTATTAGTGTGCTGTTCACGTCTATTTTGTAACCTATCCTAGACTGATATAACATAACAATGAAATTTCAGTATCCCTGAGGTCTTTCTCTTGCACATTACAAATATGCCAACGGGATTCAAATATGTTGCTCCGATCGATCATGATAAGCATGTATCAACAACTTTGTGAGATTCGTTTGGCATGAATGTTGTTATCTGAAATATGATTGTGAGTCATGTAGAAGATTTTATTTCTTTTAAAACATGCAATGATGAAAGGGATCATGTTCGTCAAAATGGTTACATAAGGTTGGTAACTGTTTCCTGACCATCTATCACATTGCTAACGACCGTGAATACTGGCTAATTTCAGATCAGTTGAAAGGATTCCCGTATCTTTAGCTGCATTTATCAAGCTACTGAAGGAGCAGTGTTTGCATTTTTAGTGAGATTTCAAGTCCTTTTGCTTTGCTGCCATCATGTTTCTCTCATATACCTATAACATCTTGAACACATCATGAACATCTATAACATCTTGAACACATATGTAAGCGATCTGTAATAATATGTGATATGGGTCTTCCAGGTGTCAAGTGCATCCGATGAAAAGGCATTTAGATCGTTTGTAATATATAATGGCTGTGTACTAGCATGATGCCAACTGTTAATTCTAAAGGCAAATCATGAAATCATGAAATTGAATTAAAGTTATAAAAATGCTTCCATATTTCTCTGCGGTAATCTTTGTTCTTAATTAATCTTGAAAAGTCACCCTTTAGCTATAACAATCAAACGTTTTCACTAAATTTCTGTGGATTTGTTTGTAAATTATTTGTCACGCTGTTTGGGACAAACATCACGCAGTTTCAGGGCTAAACAATCCAGGCTGGTTCTCCTGATCCTTCTGTATGTAATTGGAGCACATCGATTTAGGACTACACGGAAATACACAGTCTAACGGTACTTAATAGTGGCATGGGCTTTTCCCTTATTTCCCTTCTTCATCATCGTTTTCCTCTTCTTCTTCTTCTTCTTCTTCTTCTTCTTCTTAAATTTCGTTAAAGGTGAAATATGTCTGTCTAAATGGAAAAACAGCTGAACAAAATTATTTATACCCATAGCCATACGAAACGTTACTTTCTATTATGATCTCCTGAAAATATAATTGTACACCTACATAATGTTTGTTTTTGTTTTTAAATGGATGGCAAGTGAGAAAGGATGAAGTCTGAATACGGTAAATCTATGAATAGTCGATGCCAGGAACAACATGATAATCGTCGGATAAACAAATTTTAAGTTTTTGACTTTGTTACATTATTAAGTCAGTTTCTCTTTTAATTTTGTTTTTAAAACTTATACATAGAAGTAGACACTGCAATCATATAAGAGGACTTGACAGACCATGTTTGCGAACGTTTACTAGGATAAGATCATTTGAAATAACTATTAAAAATATTTGATTTAAATTTTATTCTATGTGAATGATTTCGTCCTTTCCTTACTATGTTTGTCAGATCCCGCATAAAATATGAACAAAATATTGTTGAGATATATATATATATATATATATATATATATATATATATATATATATATATATATATATATATATATATATATATATATAAATTGTTTATTATGAGTCTTGTCTATTTAAATGGACACATATTCTGCAAATGTCAATCAATATCAAGCATTATCATACATCCGCGGTAACTGGAAAGGATTATTTTGAAATCGAACTCTTAGACACGGTTAATCCTTTATTATTATAAGTCGACAATTCCTGATCTCTCTTAATGCCGGGTTAACTCTTTGATTATTGATTTCATTCTTTCAAATGTGTTTCTGCGTACATAACATCTCCAGCAAGATCTTTACATACTAGTGATGCGGAAAATGAACAATATATTAAAGAGTAATGACGCGCGAGTCATAAATATCAATAGAAATGCATTCATTTGTTCAGTCTTATAATTGGTCTTCTTGCGCTATTTCGTACGGTTAAGCACATCAATAAAACAAAAGAAATTAGTAAAAAATTAAATTCAAGACTTTGCATTCAAACTATTCTTAGATTTTAAAAAAATGCTATCTTTCCAATGAGATAAATCATGCCTTTTCTTCGTGGGCTTTGGAGGGATGAGGAATATTACATGCGTGTGTCTGTTATTCTGGCCGTTACCACATATCCCCATAACTGCTGGGTGGAGCGTTTTATCTATGTGGTCTCCATTGGCCAGAGAGGAATTGTGTCTGAAACCCTCTCCATGGTATGTTTTCAAGAAGGTGAAGGACAAAATATTCCAAAATGTCTTTTCAGCTTACCATTTTAAAAAGTTGCGCTTGCCCAAACTTTGTACATAATTTTCTATAGTTGAGCACATAATATATGCAAGTATATTTTACACAATACAGAGGTTGGTCCGGGTCAGATGGGACATGTCATGAAATGCCGAGCCACGGAAGTAGCCCAATTTTTTCATAAACCTGAAGTTTAGAATAGAAAACATGTGTCTAAACACAAAAGAGTTTGCATGATATGATCGTCTCTTAATCACATGCGCTTGTGATACCTTCAGATCACTGCGTCTACGTGCACTAATGCATTATTTATTGCGTGTTTCTTTGTTGAACAGATGAAAACATATGTCAAGAAACTAACTTACTATTGGACAGATGCCCGTTCATTTTTATTAAAAGTAAAGGAGCAACAATAGTTAGTATATATATATATATATATATATATATATATATATATATATATATATATATATATATATATAGTTGCTCTGTTCCATTAAAAATCTCGAGCAATAAAAATAGTTCGTAATTTCACATGTAATGGACGTGCTGCACGCAAAATAATTATCAATAACGTTCCACGTTACACATTGGAGTTTGAATGAGAATATTGATTTTTTTTCAATTTCCTCGTATTGCAATGCAATAAAATCAAGAGAGTGCCTTTGTCCAGTTGATATGTTTACAGTAATTACAACTGATTCAGATGTGATGTCCTGTTTGTAAAGCACTTCGGCTTTAAATTCTCACAAGCGCACGTATTCTTTAACAGTTGTACTTCTCCTTCCTGAAAATGAACACATTTCTTCCTAAAGTCATTAACCCAGTATGTTTTGTCAATCTACTACATGCATTTCATTTCAGGGAACACGTGTTCCTCGGCCACTCTTTTTGGACACTGTTCCTCGTAAATATTGCAGAATACAAGTTACATAAAAGTTGATCTAGATGTTTCTAAGGCATCTTTACATTGATATTTGCTGTCCCTTCTTTTTCGTTTGGATTAATAAAAGTGATGTTGTTTTGTTTTAAATTTTATATTTTGCTCAGCCCTCTCGACTACACTGCTATAATGCTGTACTTCATACAACTTCTTCTGTGATTAAAACACGAAAGAAACCAAATGTTAATGATTTTCCTTCATCTATCACCAACTCTCGGCAAGTAAGCTGATTAAACCACGATGTCGAATAGAACTTTTAACTACTTGTAAAATGTTATAACAGTTATTTATTACCATCTACTACCACCTCGGTGAGGAAACAAAGCAAAATAAGTGCTGTTTATCAGAGATGTCAATAAAAGGGAGCGTTTGCTATGTTGTACCACAAACGACTCGTTGTTAATCGTGTTAAGAAAAATATTGGCATGAAAGCAAAGGTTTATTGACTCAGTTCAGTATCATCGTCATTAATCTAATATTCGATAGAAGACTGTGATCTGTAAAATAGAGAGTCAATAAGTGCCACCTATCAGCAAAATGTGGCATTAAAGTACTATTCTGCACGAATAAAACACAACACGTGTTTGCTAATTTTAAGTGGAAGATATAAGTGCTAAATTCAAAAGAACCATTCTGCTGTGGATTGTTTAAACATATTGTATTGTCACACCAGGATACCATGGGATTGGGCACAACCACTTAAATTAGCCCTCATCCTACGTGATACAAATGTTACAACAACCAAATTTCGAATCTTTCAGATGTTTGCAAAGTAGCTTTTCAGAAACCCACACCAAGACGTGGCCTTCGCGACAGTTTCTATCTTTTTTAAAAGGTTCTTTAAAACCTTCGAGTTTTAAACAGTCCACATGGATGCTAGAATTTAAACGTGTTTCATTAAAGCGTACAATTGAAATTTCTCCTCCTTCTAATGTGGTTCTCAGTGAGGTCCATAACATGAGTGACCCACCTTAGTACTGCAAGTATGCAAGATACACTCAAAGCTGTTAAGAAAATAACAATAATAATATTGCTTTTGAACGTAACCGTTACAATCTACACGAATAAGTAGCTGTCATATTTATTTACAACCCAGACTGGTCCTAATTTATACTATTTTCCAATCGATGCTCACAATATCAAAAGAGGCGTGAGGGTGGCGTAACCAAACCAAAATCACTTCTAAAGAAAACAACATAAGTCATTTAGACTGAATTTGAATGAGTGACATTGAGAATATATATATATATATATATATATATATATATATATATATATATATATATATATATAATTCTTCAGTTTCTTTGTAGCTTTTCAATTGCGACCTAAGGCTTTCATAAATTATCGATTTATTTATAATATTCTCTAACTAAGTTAGGTATATAGCTAATTGGAAATTCATAATTAGGTTCACTTCAAAAAAACTTTATCAAAAATTGGTAATAAAATGCAAACTAGAATTTAATTTTGACATTCGTCTACTGTCTAATGTCCTTAATTTAGAAACGCTGAAATAGACAGAGCATGGTCAGTTCCTTTCATATACTGCACCATACTTTGTGATTGTTTCTCTTCTCCAAAGTGAGACTGATTGTCCCCTACGAAGACGGGTGCTGATAAGAACTTAGAAGTTTTAAAATATTTTTGTATTTAAGACCTGGACAAAATCATTTGTTTATGACACAGGTTCTGTGGGCATTCATTTGGTATAATGTTCTTTATACTGTCATGCAAACAAAGATAACTTTTTTGAAAGTTCGTAAGGATATATAACGATCTGAAAAGTATTATGGACAGACAACGTTAAGGTATAGCGTTGAACAACGTTGTTTGCCAATGAAAGGTTAAATAACTCTGAGCGTACTTTGGTTGTAAGAGGGGCATACTGACCGAAATGGGAATCGAATTTATTATGATTTAAATTGAAGTCAAAGCTCGGGGATTCAAGGAAATTAAGAAATCATTAACTATTCAAGTTAGGCGCGTGTGAAATGGCTTAGTACCAATGGTGTAATTTGTGACAATTTGTTTCATCCAATTCTGTAAGCGTGGCCACGCAAATCAGTAAATATTTTCTGCAGGAATAATCAAAGTATTGAAACAGAATTAAAATGATCGTGATCTTTAACGAGTACTGAGCATGCACAGCAACATGCGTAGGACGTTCATGGCAGTAGTTATCCAAGTCGTGTTTTCGTAAAATCAACACTAATTTTTCAATTACAAGAAAATATTGTGGAATATTAAAATAAAATGAAGACGACTGACTCAAAGAACCATGACATATCTGTAATAATAGAACACTTTATATTCGTTGTCATGAGCAAAAAAAATCCCCTCTAGGACTATGACTAGTTTTCCTTAATTCAACTTCAGATCAACCTAACACTCGATACTTGAACATTAAAAGATACTCTTACTGAGATGTATTGCCACAACACTTAGTAACAGTTAGTCTTGCCACAAACGGTTCTCAGTTAGCCTCTCTCTCTCTCTCTCTCTGGATAAATAACATAGCTTTAAAATCACTACGGTGTCTGCTGTGTGGCAGTTTATAGTGATGTATAGCACCGTGGCATCATGCCGCAGACATGTAACATGATATCCAACCTATTGACATTATTCTGACACCAGTCCGACCAGTCCTGACACTAACCTGTTAATGCTGAGCACCTAGCAAGACAACTGTTAGTACCATTTTTATAGGTATTTGGTCGACTCAGTCAACAAATCCGAAAACGGAAACAATACCAGTAGTTAAATTACAGACCTTTTATCTAATGAAAATGTTTAGTGAAAGTTGTTTTTGATGGTAGTTGACATTATACATTTGTTTCTTTCTTTCTTTGGGAACAATAATGACATTTATTTTCAACCAAAGATGATGTCCTATAAAAAGGATTTTTAGGTTAACCGATGAGTTTTTGACATAAACAGTTTAATCGATCATTAACACATCGGCTTTTGACAGTACAATCGATAATTTATGTATCGGCTTTTACCAATACAATCGATAATTTACGTATCGGCTTTTGACAGTACAATCGATAATTAACACATCGGCTTTTGACAGTACAATCGATAATTTACGTATCGGCTTTTGACAGTTCAATTGATCATTTATGTATCGGCTTTCCGCCAAAAGTCTCAAATGCGTCTTTGATAAGAGTTCTGTGACGTCAAACTGATGAATGAAATGTGTAGAACTCGCATGCTATCACCTTGCTGAGTGATACAAAAATTAATAAAATTAAATGATGGTGGACAATTTGTGAGCAATAGAGCAGATCACTGCTTTTATGTGTCCTTTATTAACCGTTTCTAGACCTAAATGTTGCGCCAGCAATACAAAATAAACCCAGAGATAAATTACCGGTAGGATTTAAGCGATGCGTACAGAAGATCCGACAGGGATGTATTAACTACTATGGCGGCTGATTAAGTTCTTTGATAACTGATAACTGATAATTGATATAACTGATAACTGATAACTGAAGCACTTAACCTCCCGTGACCACACTTTCAATGATATACCAATTTTTGCAATTGCTCACAACCGCAAGTGGAGTTCCGAAACCATGAAAGAAAAGGAATCTTTCCTGGATACGCCGCAGTAGAAAAATGAAACCAAGCGGTTTAAACCAAGAAGACTAGAAAAGAACAGCCATGAACAAATAAAGTTATCTTTTTGCAGCCGACTCATTTTCTTTTAAATAATTCTCTAAATTTGCTTATTAGTCACCCAAGAGCCTATAATTACTACTATAACAACGAAACATCCGCGATATTATCTGCACTTATATAAATATACTAAAACTAACAGATGTCATTACGGCTCATCGACTTCTAGGTCAATATAAATTATTTTCTTGCATCCGCAACAAGTTGAAATAAACTAGTCGAAACATAATACATTTAAAGGTTTAATTCCTGTAGAAGTAGTCATGTAAAGTGTTGTACAAACAATGGTTTTTCTGTTTTATTTGTTTGTCTTGTCTATGTTTTGTACTTGCCTTTGAAAACGACTCATCAAGAGTCGAAAACGCTAATGCAAGTTAGATACTAGTTTTGCACTGTTCGTTGTCAGTTTCTTGCATTTATCTTAAGCAATTCCTGACACACGTGATGCCATGCTGGATCCAGTGCAATTGAACGGACTGTTATTCGACATATGCAATAATTTAAGTAGAATATTGGTAGCACCCAACCCCAATCACAACAGCTTCCACAGTGACGGCATAACAACCCGTCAAGTTAAAATTATATTAGGTGATTATGGAAAAAATCTATATTTAATTTTTTTGACGATGAATTCAACATTGCTGTTACACTAGATATTGCGTGACTGACTTGTTTAACACTAACTAAAGGATTCGTATTTCATATGATCCTGCGGATAGCTAACTATAAGATTACAAAGGAAATGGCAGCGAAATAGTTGATGCGATTTTTATGGTCCATTTATTTATAGTGATTGGTTCAAGCATTTAGCAAACGCCACGTACATGACCTCATTTAATCGACAAAGGACATTCATGTACATACCTTGGCTTAGTTTGCCTTTGGTAAAAAATGTATTATTGAACTTGAATAATAAATATTGGAAAATAGGAATTGGTCCAAAGTATAAGAGCATTGTAATCGATACATATTTTATCTAGCAAGTTGTTTTCTTTTTTCATTGAATTCAGCATGCAATGGAAGTAGATGGAAGGTATATACTAGTAGCATACCGTATTCCATTAATTGCCAGAGCAGATAATCTGACAAATGTTTCGGGGCTCCGAGTGGCCTAATGGTCAAAAGCGCCCACCGTTACGGATCACTGCCGTCTCACCTCTGCCTGCGTAGGTTCGAGTGTCGGGCTCGGCCAATGGGGGAACGTGAAACAGCTTGCAAGTAGCTTCTTGTAGGTCGGTGACTCGGTGGTTCTTTCCCGTTTTTTTTCCCCGGTTCTTCCTCCACCATTGATACTTGCCACCATGTATAGCCAATCTTATGCTGAAAAATGGGGTTAAACCCTACAACAACAGCAACAACTAACACATGTTTCAGACTTGGCTACTTATTATATTGTACAAATTGTATAAACTAAATAATCTATTGTCACACATTAAAATTAAGAAAATATTGATTACGGTTTCGTGACAAAGGATTATCTATCAAGAGCCGGTAGGAATGATAAATATTTAAATTCAGATTTTGAATAGTTACTTTCGTGACGAGAAGTACTAGAAATGTCATGGCATGGTTCGACGAGTGATGAACGTCCGTGCAGTTATCCTAAAATTATAAATAGAACTAATGAAATACCGTCGTACCGGCTTGTAAGACGAATCCAACTGCAAACAACAAAGACCCTGATATTTCCTTGCATAATGTGCATACGTCAAAGGTTTATGTTCATTGTATAAACTATAGATTCAGATCTCCCAGTGCATTATGCAACGGCAAATCTTGGTCTGTGTTGTTTGCAATTTGATTCAATTTATAAACGAGGATTACCTAATTAAAATACACTCTAATCTAGCGGTCATAATCATATTTTAAAACCAAACACCTCTGTGACATACATAAGTAGTGAATAGGGACGATTCAGGGTCTATGGGACTTATCATTAAAAACATCCCTGGGACCATATAGGGTCTATGTACATTTAACATGGAGAAAACCTCTGGGACGATATAGGGTCTATGGGAATTAGCATTACAGACCTTCTTGGGACTGTATAGGGTCTATGTATATTTAACATTAACACCCCTAGGTCTGTATAGGGTCTGTGTAAATTTAACATGGGCAAAAACCCCTGGGAATGTATAGGGTCTACGTAAAATTGAAACAGGGAGGGTCTCTATGTTTTGTTTTAAAAAAAATAAATAAAATAAATAAAATAAAATAAAAATAAAAATAAAAAAATGGGTAGGCAATTGAAAGTCTATCTCTTTTCGAGACCTATGAGTGACCCTGAAAAGGGCCTTTGGGTTTATGTTAATGTATCCATTAACATATAGGGCACCGCATTGGTCTTCTTCTTGTCCTTAGGCTGCGTCTCACTGTAGGACCGTAAATCAGGACTCTTTTGAGGCATCCTTGTCTTTCTACGTAGATCCTACGTATCCACAGACTGGTGTCTGTCCTGTGGACAACTGTCCACTTGGATCGGACATACATGGGTATGTCCGGCCGGAACATCACTGAAGACACAAGCGTAGAAGATTGCACATCGGTCCACATCTTGAGACGCCGAGAACAGGTGAATCAATTCAGTGAACTTCACTTATTTATAGGTAGAGGTAGGATTGAAACGGATTGAGTTTGTTGACCAATCCAAACACGCGTTACAAAATTCAGTCAGCCCGCATCCAATCCGAAGAGAGCAGTCTGTGACGTCCCGTGGTCTATATAGATTCGCTAGCGCCTGTGTGCAGTCAATCTATGCGACAGTGATTCAACATGACGGAAACTCAGAAAACGATCCATTGGGGTGCACCAACAGTGGAGACCACCCAAGGGAACCCGGACTTACTTTCAGAAGAGGTAAATTGGGATTTTGTGGATTTTCTTACCTCGCAAGAATTTGTTCCGGAACCTTCGTCTCCTTCTTCATTACCACACGTGAAGAATTTTAGACAGAGACAGAAAGAAGAATTGGAGAAATTTATACAACGACAAAAGGAAGCGGAACAAGCTTTTCTCCTACAGCAACAGCAGCAAGAAGAAGAGGTAAGAAAAAACAACAACAAGAAGAAGTACCTGCAAAGAAACAAGAGGGTGAAAATCAAACGGTCACGGTACTGTTAGACATTTTAGCGGAGTTAAGAAGTCTGAAACAAATGTATCAGACTTCTTTATTACGACCGAAGAGAATACGACCTTCCCGAGCTAAACACGCCAACCCTGTGACTAAGCCTACCGTGCCACCCTTAGTGATTTCAACCAAATCATCATCATCATCATCAACAGTACGCAGTCCAGAAGTAGGCCTTGGCCGTGGCAAAGGCTTAAGGCAGTTAAAGTTGATTGCTTAAACTCACCCCTACACCAATAACCAAAGGCCCTTTTCAGGGCCACCCACATTCCTCGAAAAGAGATAAACTTTTAATTGCCAATAACTCAAAAAAATAAATAAATAACCATTTTACCCTATAGTACGTGTCTGTGTATGAGTGCGTGAGTGTACGTTCATATTTTAAAATCAAAAACCAAAGACACTTACCTTTTTATACCTAATTTATTCTTTTATCAATAGTTACAATCCAATTGACAATTCACAACAAAGCACTTTAAAAAGTACATTCACTTCTTCTGTTTCTTTGTTTACTCTCTCTGTTTTTTAAATTTCTTCACCGTCACAGTCTTTTCCTCCTCTTCCTCCTCACTTTCTTCCCTTCTTCTTTTCTTCTCCTATTTCTTTTTCTTCACCTGTCTGCTATCTTCCTCCTCTTCTTCCTCTGAAGAATCCCTCTCTTCTTCTGACTCCTCTTGTTTCTTTTTTGGGCAATCTGGAGACCAATGTCCTTTTTCTTGACAATAATAACAGGTATCTTGACTTTTGTCTTTTCTAGCCCATGTTTTTCTTTTTCGACGGTCTGGACACTCTGAAGACCAATGCCCTTTCTTTTGACAGATATAGCAAGTATCTTGACTTTTATCTCGAAAGGAAGGAGAGTAGTCCGTCGGCTGGTCTGAAGAGAATTTTCTAATGACCCCTCGCAAAGCTCTGATGAAACGTTCGATTTGGCTAGTCTCTTCCATCGTTGTGCTCGGTTTGAGAGTGAAATGAATAGTGAAAGGACAAGACACACACCCTTTTATATACGCTGGTCTGCCATGACTATAAATTAGTCTATGGTGTTTAAACTTGAGTAATTTGACGTTTTGCACTCAAGATGAAACGATCCAATTCATTTGAGAAGAAAGAAGAAGAAAGTAAGAGGCAGAAACGTGATCTATCGCCTCGTACCAGAGCTGAAGTCTTGGCACAAATTCATGCTAGTGATTTTGAAGAGGACATGAGTGAACCAGAATCCAAACCCTCTAAACAAAGTTCGCCACCCTTAGTCAACCCTGAAAAATACTATTCCATTCGAGAGACCGAAAAGCGCTCCTCTAGAAAATTTAGAACCACGGCTTACAAATACACAGTGAAGTTTAAAGATTTCAAGTCCGAAGTACCGTTAGAGAAAGCAGAAGGGTTCATCAGTGGGGTGTGGGATTCTTTGCTCACCACACTCAAGCGACAATGTCAACCCAAAGAAGACGATCGCTTGAGACTCTCCATACAACACGACGGTTTGAAATCCCCTGTTTGGATCGAGTTTAGCAGACCCGCAGAACTAACCGCTTCCAAAGTCATGGACAAGATTCAACACGTGCAACAATCCAATGACCAGTTTGACATCACCGATGGAAAAGCCACACTGGACATGACCCACGTCTCTCCTCCTCAAGGGACCGGACAACGCAATAAGGTGTTATTGGTGAACGACCTTCGCAGCACCAAAAAGAGTCTCGTCAAAATTCACAATTCTCAAGACCAGATGTGTTTAGCCCGAGCCATCGTGGTGGGACGAACCTAAGCCAACAAGAACGACACGACAGAATGGAAAAGAGCCTGGGAGAACATTCGACAATCGGACCGAGCCAAACAACGAAGTGAAGCAGAACTCCTGTTACAACAAGCTGGCCTATCCAAAGACACACCCTGCGGCATTCCTGAGATGCAAACATTGCAAGATGCCCTAGCTTCACGCTACACCTTGAAAGTGCACCCTCAAGAAGTGCGCGGACCTCTGTTGTTTCGAGGCTAAGACTTTAAGGACAGAAAATACATTCATGTCTATTATCACGATGACCATTTCGATACCATTACCAGTATCACTGCATTCCTGGGATACGGTTATTACTGTGAGAAATGTGACCATGGCTATAATAATCGAGCGCAACACAAACATTGTGGATCGAAATGCTCAGGATGTTTGGCCTCTCCATCCTGTCTGAACGAAGGGCAAGGACGAGTGCATTGTCCAGCTTGTCTGCGTATGTTTGTCAGCCCTGCCTGTTACCAACAACATCTGAGGACGCAAGGTTCACAGCAGAAATGTGCTTGTCAACGCCTGAGATTGTGCCCTACCTGTGGACAAGGCATATGTACCAATACTCTCAAGGCACACGTATGTCGAGGAAAGAAAAAATGTCACATTTTCATCACAACGTGGACTTGGAACACCAATGCTACGTGCAAAAATACCAACTCCTACCACAGAAAGAGGACGGTCACAAGAAGAAAGGCAATTTCATCTTTTTCGATTTCGAATGCATGCAAGAGACCGGTATTCACATTCCTAATTTCTGCGTGGCTCATCGAGCGTGCGAGAAGTGCATTCAAGAACCTATCTTCAGTCATTGCCCTCACTGCAGCAAGATTCCCGGAGGGCGTGAAAAAATCTTTCGGGGACCGAACACGCTAGCCGATTTCGCCCGATGGGTCATAGACCCCATCGACAAGACGTGGAGCCAAGAGGACATCGAACGTTAAGGAGATTGTCATCGTCATGCCACAGTGATGGCTCACAATTTCTCCGGATACGATGGACAGTTTCTTTTGAGATACTATACGGAACAAAGCACCGAACGTCCTAAAGTGACTTTGAACGAAGCCAAAATCATTTTCATGCAAGTGGGACAAGTACAGTTTAAAGATTCGATGAGTTACTTGGCCATGCCTTTGAGCCGAATGCCTAAAACGTTTGGAATGACAGAAATGGCTAAAGGGTACTTTCCACACTTTTTCAATACGGAAGCCAATCAACTCGCCGTTCTACCCCATTTACCTGAGGCTCACTATTACGACCCCGACAACATGCGTACCGAACAACGAGAAGCTTTCTACGCTTGGTACCAGGCTCACGCCTCCGACCCTTTCGACTTTCAGGAAGAAATGTTAAGGTATTGTCGTTCCGACGTGGACATTTTACGACGTTGCTGTGGAAAATTTCGAGAACTGTTCATGGAACACGGAGGGGTCGATCCTTTGAAAGAAGCTTGCACCATTGCCAAAGCGTGTTCCTTAGTGTACCGGCAACGATTCATGCCTGAAAACACCGTGGCTGTCATCAGTCCTCAAACGACCAACTATGTCAAACGTCAATACTCGGTCAACGAACCATGGAAGACTTGTACCAGGCCACTTGTCAGCGACGCCTAAAGTTAGAACTGGAAGGATACCAAGTGGTTGAAATGTGGGAACACGAGTACGATCACCGTTTGAAAACCGATCCCGAGTTTAAACGCCTCGTGGAAAGTTACCAGTTCATGGACCCGCTGAACCCGAGGGATAGTTTGTACGGAGGAAGGACCAATGCCACCTGTTTGCTGTACCAAGCCGACGAAGAGAAAGGAGAAGAAATGAAATACTTGGACGTGTGTTCGCTGTATCCCTACGTGTGCAAATATTTCGCTTTCCTGTAGGGCACCCACAATTGTTGACGGAACACATCGACCTGAAAAACATTCGACAATACGAAGGTCTGATCAAGTGCAAAGTTTTGCCTCCCAAGGACTTGTACCATCCCGTCTTACCTCACCATTGCCAAGGCAAACTGATGTTTCCATTGTGCCGTACTTGTGCCGAAACGTGCAACCAAGACCAACCTTGTCAGCACACCCAGGAAGAACGAGCCTTGACGGGGACGTGGGTTAGCGTAGAATTGTTCAAAGCTCTGGACATGGGATACCAACTGTTAGAAGTGTACAAAATTTGCCACTTTCCCAAGACACAACAATACCACAAGGGTGACCCCACGCAGAAAGGCATTTTCGCCGACTACGTGGATGCCTTTTTGAAACTGAAACAAGAAGCCAGCGGCTATCCGTCCTGGTGTCACACTCCCGAAGACGAAAAGACATTCAAAGAGAAATACTATGAACAAGAAGGCATCACTTTAGATCACATCGAGAAAAACGAAGGCAGGCGATCGTTTGCCAAAGTGATGTTAAATTGCTTGTGGGGTAAAATGGCACAACGCCCGTGTTTACCCAAGACGGAATATTTGACACAACCTTCCCGCTACTTCCAGATGATTCACGACAAAACCAAATACATGAAACACGTGAACGTCGTTCGCGAGGATTTGATCTTGGTCAATTACGAAGAAGATCTGGACTTTGTACAAGACGACCCCTTTGGAAATGTCATCATTGCGGCTTACGTGACAGCCCATGCTTGCTTAAAATTGTACGAAGCTTTAGAACTGTTAGGGGAACGCGTCCTGTACTTTGACACGGATAGTTGCATTTACATCCATCACCCGAGTCAACATCACCCTGACATCGAAGGAGACCGTTTAGGAGCCTGGACAGACGAGCATCCCGACGACAAGATTCTAAGTTTCGTCAGTGGCGGTCCAAAAAATTACGGCTACGAATACCGGGACAAACAAGGAGAAGTGCACACGAAGTGTAAAGTGAAAGGATTGACTCTAAATTATCGTACCAGTCGTGTGGTCAACTTTGGGGTATTGAAAGAAGCCTTGCAATCTGGAGAGGATGACCACTTTAAAGTGACCACCTATCAACCGAACAAGATTGTACGTTTACCCACTCACCACATCGTCAGTCGACCCCTGGAAAAAGTCTATCAAATCGTGTACCAGAAGCGAGTGCGACTTCCCAATCATTTCACCTTACCGTATGGACATGTCGGTATAAAACATTGGTTGTAAGAGGATAGTCACCCACCAGAAGCATGACTTCGCCACAGCAAGAATCGAGTGAGAAACCCGATGAGAACTCCAAGTTCAAACCCTACCATTTTCCGGTCTTCTTACCTGACTATTGTGATTGTGCCCGTCGATTGGACACGTTTCAGAAATGGCCTACGGATAGGGAAGGATTACCTTCTTCGCATGTTTTAGCTAGAACAGGATTTGTGTACTTGGGACCTGAGTCAGGATTGGGATATGAAGTAGAGTGTTTCGCTTGTGGCCTGAAGTTACGAATGGATCTATGTATCTATAAAGATTCAGCTATTCTGGAACATACTCGATGGTCTCCGCACTGCCCTTACCTTTCTTTCTAACCTTTCCACACATGACATTACGGTACAATGATGACGGTACCTTAGAGACGGTACCTTCCAAAACAAGACATAAAAAAGGAACGATGTACAAGCTTGAGACTGCATTGCGACTAGTATAAAAAGGGGCTATAGTCAAGATCGATAGTTCATTGGGACTACCAAGACCGAGCGAACAACATGAATACTTTCAGACAAACACAAAATAAGTTCAGACAGGTACACTTCAAGTGTGGGACTTCTGAAGTGGAATGCGATTGTGAGCCTTGCGAAGGGAACGATGCTGTACGCTGTGACCTTAGCGATGCCGTAAAGCATCATGGGAACTTTGTTCTCACTACCCCTATCATGGAAAGTGATGCTGTGCGTGTCAAACCTGAGGGATGTGAAAGCGATACCACTCGTCCTCTTGGACACTTTACTGGGTTTCGTTTTAAAGGTGAATGTCCACCTTCACGTCTACCTCCCTACGGATGTCATCCAGCCCTGAGCAAGCTCATGTCCATGTCACCCAACCCTCATCGAAACGAACCTGTGAAAGACGAATATTCGTTCTCTGTGCGTTTGTCGGAATACTGTGACTTTGAAAATCGACTTCAATCGTTCAAAGAAAAATGGCCTAAGTATCTGGGAGGCCCGACCCCCGAAGAATTAGCCAGAGCCGGATTGTTCTACTTGGGCGAAGGAGATAAAGTCAAGTGCTTCAGTTGCGGTGTGTCACTTCACCACTGGGAACCGCAAGATTCGGCCTACGTAGAACATGCTCGATGGTCACCGAATTGTCATTACTTACCCTTAGTGGGACCGAGACATTGAAGTAACTTACCATAATCTGTTTATGGATACTTTACAAGAGAACATTCGCACTTTGCCTGTGGAGTTGAGAGAAAGGATTTACCGAGAGCTGGTCAAAATACAAGTGAAACGTAAAGAACAATTGCATCCGTTACGTCACCGGTGTTTGAACCACTGGTACCTGAATGCTATACAAGGACTGATTCAGTTGAAAGTGTTCCATTGGATAGACATTGGTCAACGATCCCCTAGTTTTAAAAAGGATTGGTTTGCTATTGATAATTCTATCTACTACATTGTAAACTTACTGGATCGAATTCCAGAGGAAGAGTTAACGAATTACCGACATCTTGTACACAATGCTAACTTAGTGAAAGAGGAAACTTCTGAACGAATTGTAATGTGTAAATTAGTGACTAAACGATTTAAATTCGACACTGAAGTAAAACCATGTCGGTGCAAACGGTACATTTCTTGTGTCAGAAAGAGGATTTAGTATGACCTATTCATGGATACTTTACAAGAGAACATTCGTGCTTTGCCTGTGGAGTTGAGAGAACGCATTTATCGAGAGCTGGTCAAAATACAAGTCAAACGTAAAGAACAGCTGCATCCGTTACGTCACCAGATCTTTAACCACTGGTACCTGAATGGTATAAGAGAACTGATTCGTCAGAAATTGTTTCAGTGGTCAGACCTTGTTCAATACTTCCAGGGCCCCGACGATCCACGTGTTGATCATTTTGGTTACTTCGAGATTCACCTAGTGCAACGCATTGAGGAAGACAAGTTAAAGGATTACCAACATATTTTACGTGGAATCTACTTAGCGGAAGAGGAAACTTCTAAACAAACTCTGACGTTTAGGTTACAGTATGCAACATTTAGATTCCCCACTGGAGAACGAAGATCTCTGGCTAGAAAGTACGTGTATTGTTTCCGAAACAAAGAGACTATAAAAACAGGCTGCCATGCCACGACTTATGTCGCATGTAATTGAACAGATTCCGTGGAAGGAACTCAATGACCATATTCAAACCGTGGATCATTACCATCAATTATTACAAGAACTGTATCCATTCAATTTGGGTCGACAAGTGGTGTGTCTTAGTGACTTGTTTTCTAGGATTTCGTTTACCAGCCGATTCCTTGTGGACTCTTTTACGAACAGTACTTACCACCCCAATGGCCTTAAATGGTCACGAAAGACTGCTTTTGCTTAAAGCCTTGCGTTTTCATCTGGATACTTCTCGACCTCAACAGGAAAAAAAGATTCGTCAACTTTTAGCTACCGATGACGTGTATGACGATGTGTGTGTCGCTTGTGACTTACACCCCCACTGGACAGATGTTCGTGACTGGAAAAAGAGGGGTTTTGAGGCTTGGACCCAAGAAGTGGCCCAGTATGCACAAGAGTTGTTCAAGGAAAAAAGTTACTTTTCAACCTGTGTTAGTGACAGTGCCAGAAGAGCCCGTCATCGAGAACAACCACTCGCTTCAGGACAGGACTGTCATGGACGTTCCTGAAAGGTCATTCCGGGAGGACACTTGTGTGACAATACCTCATGTAGAGACTGTAAGAACATTACACACTGTCGCTAGGACATCTTGGTTACCCAAAACATGTTGTACAGAGACTTGTTTATATTCCACTTTGATCGTTTTGATGTGTTTTTTGTTCCTGTACATAACTATTTGGCTTTTATGTATTTTTGTCTTTCGTGTTGTTCATGTTTAAAACATTCAATAAACGTGTTATGAAAAAAGTATATAAACTCTCGTCTTGTTTGTTTTCGTGTCACAAGTGACATTCCTGACACTATGGCTACTTCTGCTGTCTCTGCTCCCCCTTCCTCCACTGTCAAAGTCATCGACGAACACTTAGATCGTGCCAGTTGGGAGGCCTTGTATCTTCGCCATCCCTTTAACATGCTCATTGCTGGACATAGCGGTTCAGACAAAACCGAATTCGTCAAACGTTTGATCGTTCATAAACATCATTTGATTGATCGGCCACCTCAGCGCATCGTGTGGTGTTACAAAGAGTGGCAATCGGCGTACAGCCTCTTGCGAGAAAGTCAAGGCGATTCCATCATGTTTGTGGAAGGCATTCATAAAGAAGACGACGGCATCGTCTCTGACTCCCGTCAAACCCATTTGGTCATTTTCGACGACATGTTAGGAGAAGACGAAGAAGAAATTAAACTGTGGTTCACGCGCAAAGGGCATCACCGTAATGCCAGTGTCGTTTACATCACCCAAAATTTGTTTCAACAAAGTAAATCCCATCGCGTCATCAGTCTCAATGCGCATTACGTGGTCTTGTTTAAAAGCCCTCGAGATAAATCGCAAGTGCAAGTCTTAGCCAAACAGTTAGGAACGCCTTGGCTGACTCAGGCGTACGACGATGCCACTCAAACTCCACATGTCTATTTACTCGTCGATTTAAAACCTACGACCCCCGATGATTTGCGATTTCGTACCCACTTGTTTCACCACTGGTGCCCCGACGGAGGGCCTGTCCTGTACACGTCTCCGTCCTCGACTTAACTTCACTCCACAAAAAAATCTATAAAAACCTCAGCCCTTTTCGTCTGTCTCACACACATTTTGAACATGACGTCCCTTCGGTCGCATCTTCCCGTCAAATTGATTCGTGCCTTGTATGGCATCAGTCGAGAAAAAAATCCACAAACATGAGCTCGTGTCTTAGAAGCTAGTCTCAAAGAAGTCTTACGATGGTTCACGGTGACAGCACGTCAATTACTACAAGGGATCATTCAGATTCCTCATCAAACCAAACGCTTTTTTGATCGAAACAAAGTCGCTTTGACCCAACTGGCCGATCCCCGCATCGACATTCAAACCAAGAAACAAATCATTTTGAAACCTGGAGGGAGCGGTACTCTAGGAGGGGTCATCATTCGCTCTCTCTTAAGATGGGATCCTAATGCCCCCAAACTTCTCCCCAAGAAAAAAGTCAAACGAAGCTCCAAGAAGAAGAAAAAGACCAGGTCCCCAAGGAGAACTTCTCCAGTGGCGGGACCCTCCTCTTACCAGACACCACCCCGGAAAAAGAAAAGAAGCCCCCAGAAAAAGAAACAGAGAAAAAGTCCCCAGAAAAAGAAAAGCCCACAGAAGAAAACTAGTCGCAAGAGAGGCACTTCGGCCAGGACGCAACCTTACACTCGCAAACCACGACCTGCCACGGCGGTGACTGCGTCTCCGGCAGCCTCACCTTCATCCACTTCTCCGTTGATGACACCAAGAACTGAAGAGTACTTGGAGACGTTGATCACACCAAGAACTTCTCCGTTGATGACCCCAAGAACTTCCCCAGTGGCAGGACCCTCCAATTTAGTGGCAGTGGCTGCTGCTCACAAAGTACCTTCTCCCAAAATCAAAGTCCAAGAAAGATCGGGCATGTTATAAAGTTTACAGGATTTGTCCAAGCAAGAACTGGCTCGATTTAGTCCGTTGCGTACCCCTGCACGACGTGTCATGCCTGTCCTGAAGTTGATACGACGTAAAGACAATCAGTGGCGACGCATTCCAGTATAAAAAAGGCCTGTGACCATGTCGGGGTATCAGTGATCTTGGTGCTGAAGACTCAAAGATGTCACCCTCCAGAAAACATCCCTCTTCTAAACAGCCCCAAGGAAAGAAAAGAAAAAGACTGCCTCCTCGTTTAGTCAAACATGGGGACATGTTATCTGTCCTGTCCAAAGCTTCTCCACCTCTACGATAAAAACTCATTCAATCAGCCTCCAAAGAGGTCATCGATACCGTGTGCGAATGCTGTTTGAACGTCTTGAAAGGCACGATCCCTTTGTCCAAACACCAGAAACAATGCTTAGGTAAACATCGTCACGTTCTTCGCCAAATGGTTCAAAAGAAAATTCCCATTCGTCAAAAGAAGAAGATGTTGGTCCAACGTGGAGGCATTTTACCCCTCTTGTTAGGTCCCTTACTGAAAGGAGTCTTGGGAACCATGTTGGGAGGACTGGTGAGAGGAAGATAAAAAGGCCCTCGGAAGTCCCAAGATCTCAGAATCGACCCCTGACATCCCCATGGAAGGACGAAAACTAGCTTTAGTGCCTTACAAACGATGGATGGAATACCATCGTTGGAAAGAACAACGCACCCCGCATTTGCCTCCCAATCCCAATTTGAGCGAGATGTCCCAGTTACAACACGAATTGTAGTCCTTGATGGATCGCCAAGATTTGTCCGAAACAGAAAAATCGCAAAAGTACGGTCAACTCTTGCAACGACTGCAACTCTTTCACCAGAAAGCTTTAGACGAAACAGCTCTGCCCACTCTGAAAGATTTTAAGACCTTGATGAAAAGTCCAGCACCATCATCACTACCACCACCACCACTACTACCATCCCCAGGGGTCACCAGAGATGCTACCCCACGAAGACCTGAGGAAGAAGAGATGCGAGAAGTGTTTCAAACACTGTCAGCAGCTCCTATTTCGAGTAAGATTGCAGCATCCTTGTTGACCCCGTCCCCCACACCCCAACGAGAAGAAATGAAAGCTTGGGTTAAAAAGATGATGTCCACTCCTCCTTCGACAGAAGTGAAAAAGAAAGAAGGGAACCAGAAGTGAAAAAAGAAAAGAAGACCAAAGCCATTCCATTGCCACCTCCACCACCACTACCTTCGACTTCTACTCCCGTAGTCCATCGGACACGTAAATCCGTTTCTAAACCACCCTTTCGACCCACCCAAAGTAGCATCACCGAAGAGTGGGTGACTTATTAACACACAAACAAACACAAAAAATGGAAAAGTCTTAGCCAGCATTTATTACGATCCCTCCCATCCTGCAGGTTACGCAGGAGTTCAAAAATTGTATCGTGCTGCCAAAACTCGACTGAAAAGTCTCCGTTTACCTCAAGTGCAACGATGGTTACAAGAACAAGCTGCCTACACTTTACACAAACACATTCGACGCACGTTTTCAAGACGTCCCACCCGAGTGGAAGGCATCGATCATCAATGGCAAGCCGATTTAGCCGATGTCTCTCATTTGGCCAGCTACAATCGTGGCTACAAATATTTGTTTTGTGTCATCGACGTCTTTTCGAAATTTGTCTGGGTCGTGCCCTTGACTTCCAAATCGAGCAGCGAGTTAGTACGAGCCCTGCAGAAAAGTGTTGAAACAAAATGGTCGTCACCCTCTTCGATGGCAAACGGACAAAGGTACCGAATTTCTGAACCAACCTTTCCAAAGAGAATTAAAGAAACGTGACATTCATTTTTTTACCACCGAGAATCCCGAAACCAAAGCCAGCATCGTGGAACGTTTTCAACGCACTTTGAAAGAACGCATGTGGAAATATTTTACGCATCACCACACTCTGAAGTACATCGACATCTTACCGCACCTGGTGCAAGCGTACAACCAATCTTACCATCGAAGCATTGGACGTGCCCCGCAAGAAGTGATTCCCGACAACGAAGTGCTGGTGTTTGAGCGCCTGTTTGGTACGTCCCCGACGAGGGCTGTCCCCAAGAAAAGTGGAGTGTTGGCCGTAGGAGATTGGGTGCGCATTGGCAAAACCAAACGCACTTTCGACAAAGGTTACTTACCTAACTGGACGACCGAATTGTTTCATGTCACTGGACGAGTGCATGGCCGTCATCCTGCCGTCTATAAATTGGAAGACATGAACGGAGAAGTGCTCAAAGGAACGTTTTATTTGCCCGAGTTACAACGTGTCACCAAAAAAGAAGACGACGTGTACGACATCGAAAGCATTCTTGAACGCAGAACCCGTAAAGTGGGCAAACGACGTGTCAAAGAAGTCAAAGTACTTTGGAAAGGATATCCACCCAGTTTTGATTCTTGGATCGACGCTTCGCAAGTCATCGACTATAAAAAGAAGTGACCATCATGCCCTTTCACACAGACGCAGCTACGTCGACCACTCCTTCACCCAGTTCTTCTCTGCAAGATTTACAAAAACAACCCTTGTGGGTGTGGTGTGGAGAACGTCTGCCTAAAACGCAAATCGTCTTTTTCTGCCAAATCTTCGTGGTGTATTGTGTCATCGGGGTAGCCATCGCCAATTTGAGTTTGCAACAAGGACACAAACAATTGTGGACCATTTTATTGAGCAGTTGCATCGGTTACCTGCTTCCCAATCCCTCCCGGAAATTCTCCTCGAACGGGAACCACGGGAACCTTGTGTCCAGTGCCAGTGCCAGTCACCACTCCAACAACAACCACAATCAGAACCCCATTTTGGGCGGAGACACGCCTCTGACGTCCAGTAACCCTTCGGACAACCACATAACTCTGGAATTATGAGTCACCAAAACCAATTTTACTTAACCTTACCCAGTGACAGTTCCATGGAGGTGTTTCCCCACAACACGTTGTACTGTTACACGGCCAAATTACCTCAGGCCATCCCATTAGAGCACGAATCCCATTGGGAAGTGGCTTTGGTGGAAATGATTTACCCAACACAAATCAAAAACATCACTGAAACTCAAAACAATTTTGAGGTCGAAATTCTGGACCCAACAGTGCAGCAAACCATGATGACGACTCCTCAACATAAATCACTTGCGAAGACCCCAATACACCGTAGCAGCAGTGACACTTCTCCTCCTTTTTACGGTTATCACTTTAAAATTAACCCAGGCCAATATTTTAGTGGTCAGCATCTGGTGGAGGCCATCGCTGACAAATTCAATGCAGCATTTGACAAAGTTCTGACCACACTAAAAAAACGTGTCACCATTGAGTACCACAAACTGTCTCACCGTCTACTCATCAAATTTGAAAGTGAGGAAAAAAGTATACGTATTAAATTTTGCCCTGAATTGTATGACATTTTGAGTGGAGACCTCAATTTGGTCACGGATAAGCAGACCAAAAAGATTGAGAAAGCAGAGATTGACAACAACGGGCATTTTGCAAGGTATTTTCGTTTCCCGGTAGAACTGAACCAGAGACTGAATTTGATGTTTGTGTACTCCGATGTGGTGGAGTACAACGTGGTGGGACACACCTCCGTGCCGTTACTGCGTGTCATTCCTTTCAAAGTAAATTCTGCCACGAACACTGACGAGGAAGGTGGAAACACTTATCACGTCCGCAGCGAATTTGTACATCCTCATTATTTGCCTGTCAGCAAGTCGTATTTGGACACGGTCAACATTGCTATAAAAGGAGATCTGCGACAAAATATTCCATTGACCAAAGGAAAAGTCACGATGAAACTCCATTTTCGAAAACGGTTCTCTAGCGACTCGTAAGTCATGTATCCAGTGTACGGAGGATTTGCTCGACAGCGAGGACACGGTTTAGGAGATATGTTGAAATCGGCCTTTCGTTCGGTGGCTCCGGTGTTGAAACCGATGGTGACACGCGGATTGCACGCCTTGAAAGATGCTGCACTGACGCAAGGCAAAGAATTTCTCCAAAATGTCATCATCGACAAACAAAACCCTAAAGAAGCCTTCATGAGGGCAGGCAAAAATGTCTTGCTGCAAATGGGCAGAGACCTTTTGGGCCGACGAGAAACACCTATAAATGCCCTGCACGCTACCGAGTCAGGCATTCAGCAAGGACAAGGCTGAAAGAGACGACGAAGAAAACACCCTTTCACCAGGCTTCACACGTCTAAAGCTAGAAAGGCAAAGAAAAGAAGAACCGTTCGAGACTTAGACGTTTTCGATTATTGAGACACAGAAAAAAATGATGCACCGAGAGTCATTCGCTTGTTCCAAGTCGGAACTGGATCTGTTTGCCATGCCACCTACCATGATGACAATGCAAGAATCCCAATGGGTGGAATTTCACCCCGTCTCCTCATTGACAGATTCCGCTCCCATCGAGTTTGAAATCAAGGGACAGCCCGAAGATTATATCGATCTGAATAGCAGTTACTTGTACTTGAAAGTCAAAGTTTTAGATAAGGATGATGGTGGAGTAGAAGACACTGAGAATATAGCTCCCGTCAACAAATTCATGCATTCCTTGTTCAGCTCAGTGGACTTGTACTTGAATAACAAACTGGTCAGCAGCAGCATGGATACTTACCCTTACCGTGCATACCTGGAAAATCTCTTGACGTACGGAATAGATGCCAAGAATACTCATCTCAATGCCTGTGTGCTATGGGAACCTGACGAAGCGAAGGAGTTTAACATATTAAATAAAAGCAATGACGGCTTTGTGGAAAGACGAAGCAAAATCTTAAATAAGAAGAGTTTGCATTTGGACATGTGGTTGCAAGAGAAATATTTGCTGAACGGGGTAAATGTTCGCTTGAGACTGAATCGTAGCAGTGCCGCTTTTTATTTGTTGGCTGATAGTACTGCCAAAAGCAAAATCGAGGAGGCAAAACTCTACGTACGACGCGTGGAAGTGTTACCTAAAGTGGGAAACGACATCAGTCAAACGTTGAGCAGAACGACCGCCAAGTATCCCATACAACGCGTGGAAGTGAAAACTTTCACCATTCCCCGTAACCATCATTCCATGATCGAAGATCATCTGTGTCAAGGACAGTTACCCAAGCGTTTAATCCTTGGTATGGTCTTGAATTCAGCCTGCAACGAAGCCTTCGCTGAAAATCCTTTCTACTTTCAACACTTCGACGTGAAGAAAATCGAAGTCAGTCGCGATGGCAAGACCTTGTGTACCAGACCTTTCGAACCTGACTTTGGTGGCACAAAGATGAATTACTTGAGATCGTACTTGTCCCTGTACGAAGCCACCGGACAATTAGGGACCAACACCAGTCACGGCATTACGTGCGAGGATTACGCAGGAGGCTATGCTTTGTGGGTTTTCGATTTCACTCCAGACCAAGGCAGCGACGAGGGACATTTCCACCCTATAAAAACTGGCCAGATTCGTGTGGAACTTCAGTTTGCAGAAGAAGTGAAAGAGACAGTGAACGTCATCCTGTATGCAGAATTCGATAATACCATAGAAATCAACAGTTTGAGAGAAGTCATTCTAGACTATTAGAAGTTATGGAATACTGTTATCCCTCTTTACCTAGTGGAGAAACTTTGGAGATGGAATGTGAGGAGACCGTGGAAAAAGAATCTCAAGACAAAGACGACGAAGTTATGATGAAGTCAAGATGGCCAGAACAAGAAGCGCATTTCGTCTCCTGTTTTGCCAAACACTTGGTCGAAAAAATGACGGAATTGATCAAAAAATATTGCTATGGATGTCAAAACGATCATCCCAGTCAAATTCAACACGATAAATGCCTGATGCTGAGTCAAGAAGAAAAAATGGATGAGTATCTGGACGAAGCTTGGAGTCTCATCTCGGACGAAGTCGTGTTGCATCAGTGGTATAAAGACTTGCGTGAACATTCTTGTCCACCATTAACCACTCAAGAGATCCATCGTATCGAAGCTCTCCTGAATCAGAGTGAGGAGACGAAACGAAGAAACGGTTATTTGTCAGACATTTTCAAGCAAAAAGTCAGGATCGAATTGATGACTTATTATTACCTTTGAAGAAGAAAAAAAAACAAAAACATGGATACCTGGGAACTTTATTACCTTTTGAACCACAGTTCGTATACGGCTTCTTGGAATCCTGTCGTCTGTGCTAAAGATGAACTCCCTCATCAACACGGACGACAGTCATCTCCCAGGAACTCACTGGGTAGCCGGCTACTTTCCTCAAGAAGGATGTGTGGAATATTTCGATTCCTATGATTGCCTCCTTTGGAAGACGATATCATTGACTTTATGAGAAGAAATGCTCAGACCACCCGATTCAATAATGTGAAATTACAAGGCACAGATTCCTTGGTGTGTGGACAATATTGTGTGTATTTTCTGCATCATCGCAGCCTGGGCTATTCCTTAGAACATTTAGTGACTCATTTTGATCCTCGTTCTTCTTCTAGAAACGATGTGAAAGTAGATCGATGGTTTTGTGACCATTATGCTTATCTTTTGTCTCAAGCTAGGAAACGTAGTGTCCATCAATGGCCTAATGACTTCCAACAGTGGAAATCACAATTTCATTCACAACGTTGTCAGCCCTGTTTAAAGTAGAGTGTTAATTGAAAAAATGTTTGATGTTATATTGTTGGATTATTGTTAAAAAATGTTAGAGTTGTTTGTTAGTGTTAAGTGATTTTGAATAAAAAAAAATGTTGTGTTTTGAAAAAAATGCCTTTGTGGTTTGTTTGGCTATAGGAATCTTGATTCATGCTCTTTGACTTCTTACTATCCCTCTCATGACACTCATTGAACGTTACGGCTCGAAAACCGTAGAGGGATGTTTTCGTTAACGTCCGCGCTTTGACCTTAAAGCCGGGGTAGCCTCCAGTCTAACCATCCATTGTCGACTCATCCTCCTACGAAGATGTGCTCCAAACTAGCTAAGCTAAACGAAGCCTACGTGAATTTGCATAGGGTCAGACACAGTCTGATACCGAAGCCTGAAGAAATAGAGAATGTAAGAATGCTAAAAGTCACTGAAGACCTGATAGAAGAGCTCTTCAGTGAAGAAGTGAACAGGGAGGAAGAAGAATGGACAGAGAAGTACAGACTTCAGAGACAGCAGCAACAGCAACAACAACAGCAGCAGCAGCAGCAGCAGCAACCTGAACCTGACAGAGGCTTTGTCGATTGTCGTATCGACACCAAAGAGTTCTTCTTCTCTTTCCGAAGAAGCAGACCTATCGTCAGAAAGTCTATCCTCAGAGGACGTCGCATTCTTAGAAACTAAAAGATTGCCATAGCAAACAAAAAAAACCCCAGCCCTTTTCAGGGCTACCCAATACTCTAGAAAAGAAATAACAATCGATTTGCCAATGTGTGTATGTAGAGTAGTGTGAATATAAACACTGACTCTTTTGTGATGTGAGTGTATGTGTTTGTGTATATGATTGTGTGTTTGTAAGTGCTCACGTACATTTGTGTGGATAGTAGATTAAGATCATGTTTTTTGCTGTTTGAGGTGTGGGGAGAGTAGATTTGGGGTTTGATTGGATTGCTTTGCGTATGTGAATATTATATTATTTGTTTAATAAAATTTTTTAAAATAGTGATGGGTAGTATAAAAAAAGTGAGTGAGTGTTTCTTTTAGGTCCGCGCGTTGTTTGGTTATAATCTAGGTAAGATCAATTTTGTTTTGGGGGATGTTTTCCATCACGTCCGCGCTTTCAGTATAAATTAAAAATCATTCGGCAGTCTAGCTACCCTTGTTGATTGATCAACAGCCCCAGAATGAACACCAGACTAGCTAAACTGCTTGAACTTCATGTACACCTGGAATATGCCAGGCGTATAGTGAATGAGCTGGCTGCAGAGGCCATCGTAGAAGAGGGAAGGATGAAAGAGGAGGAGAGAAGAAACAAAGAAGAGGAGGAGAGAAGAAACAAAGAAGAGGAGAGAGGAAATTTCAGAATCCCAGAGACAGAAAATTGGGATTCTGAAGCCACTTATCCCGCCTCTGCTCTCCCCCCAAAAAGAGTGAAAAGAGACTGGGGAAGAAGATGTGTGTGTGGTGCCAGGCCTGGAAGGTGCCATCATTAACCAGGTGTCATGGAGTTAAAAAAAACAAA
Source organism: Sinohyriopsis cumingii (assembly GCA_028554795.2). Classification (NCBI taxonomy): domain Eukaryota; kingdom Metazoa; phylum Mollusca; class Bivalvia; order Unionida; family Unionidae; genus Sinohyriopsis; species Sinohyriopsis cumingii. The sequence goes on along the minus strand of CM068839.1, from coordinate 61,014,347 downwards.
CAGCCCTTTTCAGGGCTACCCCAATCTCTAGAAAAGATATAGTAATCTATTTGCCAATGTGTGTATGTAGAGTAGTGTGAATATATACACTGACTCTCTCTTCTAACTGAGAGTGTATGTATTAGTGATTGTAAGTGATCAAGTAGGTTTGTGTGAATGGTAGATTATGGGGTTTTGTAAGCGCTCACGTACCTTTGTGTGGATAGTAGATTATGGATTTCGTTTTAATGATTTGTGTGTAAATAGTAGATTTGGGGTTTGTTTATTGCTGGTTCACGTATGTGGATAATAGATCATATGAAATTAGAAAAGAGGGGATGTTTTCCTTCACGTCAGCGCGTTGTTTGGTTATGATCTAGGTAAGATCAATTTTGTTTTAGGGGGATGTTTTCCATCACGTCCGCGCTTTCACTATAAGAACCCACAGTATTCGTCGATCAAACCATTCTACAAAGAATAAAAAAGAAGATGGCTTCAAACCAACTTGATAAAATGAAAACATTGCAAGACGTCCTAGACAATTTGGGTATGATGGAGCAAATGTTAGTGAGGTTAAACGAGGATCACTATTCTTATAGTCCCCATCGAGTGAAGATGGAGATCAACAATTTAAGAAAAGTAAAGGAAATGATCAGTGCTCTGATGAAAGAAATAAAGGAGGAGAAGGAAGATGAAGAGGAAAGGATAAGGATGAGAGTATGGAACGAAAAAATTGAAAAGGAAGAAGAAAATGAGAAGAGGAAGAAAGAAGAGGAGGAGAAGAAGAAAGAAGAGAAAAAGAAGGAAGAAAAGAAAGAAAAGAAGAGAAAGAGTGTAGGACAGAAAATAAGAAGCTGGTGGAGAAATAGAAGAAATTAAAAGAAGAAGAAACCCACAGGCCCTTTTCAGGGCCACTCATAGGTCTCGAAAAGAGATAGACTTTCAATTGCCTACCCATTTTTTTAAATTTTATTTTTATTTTATTTTATTTATTTATTTTTTTAAAAACAAAACATAGAGACCCTCCCTGTTTCAATTTTACATAGACCCTATACAGTCCCAGGGTTTTTTGTCCATGTTAAATTTACATAGACCCTATACAGACCTAGGGGTGTTAATGTTAAATTTACATAGACCCTATACAGTCCCAAGAAGGTCTGTAATGCTAATTCCCATAGACCCTATATCGTCCCAGAGGTTTTCTCCATGTTAAATTTACATAGACCCTATATGGTCCCAGGGGTGTTTTTAATGATAAGTCCCATAGACCCTGAATCGTCCCTATTCACTATTTACATACATACATACATACATACATACATACATGCTGTGATGACTAGCAAGCATATGCCATAGACCAAATCGTTTAGAAGTTCGATGACAAGAGTAACCTTCATTGTCAAATCAGAGGTTAGGATATCGAACTGAAAACGTAATTTATCTTTTGACATTCAAGAGCTGTGCCACTCAATATATTGATGATACTGTCGATTTCATAAGACAATGAATAAACCACAAGAGCCACATTCTAAACACATTCTAAACAAATTCATGGAGAAGCTCGTCAACCACTATAACTCGGCTAGGTATTTAGTCTAGTCCCTCGGCATGAGACGGATTGAATCTAACCCCGAAACGATATATATAGAATGCACACTTAAGAAACGACACTGGATACTACATTGCAAGCACATGAAGATCTTCACCTGGTGAAAAAATCTTACCTTCGCAAAACTACAGCCATGCAATAGTAATCAGCGTTACGCAATTTTTTTAGATAATATTTACTGAAGTAAATATTGCATAACGTTTTAATCTATTTTTGTTGTTGTTGTTGTTCTTCTTCTTCTTCTTCTTATTATTATTATCATTGTTGCTGATTATCACGCTACACCATTCTCTTGACATATTTCATTTAGTACCACCATGCATTATTTTACCAGGATAAAATATCTTTTGTAAATTTTGTGGACGGTGTTGATTTTTCAACACGCATGATTGCCGTCCATCGTCAACAGCGGGGAATTGGATCAAGACATTTTGGTTCTTTGCTAGAGTACACCTTTTTGATGAATTTAAGATATATACATTTAAAATATTTTATAAGAAAAAATTGCATCTCTTTACTCTTATAGAAAAGCAATAATTAATTCAGTAATACAACGTTCGTCTGAGCGTGGTGTCAAAAATCTGTCAAAAAATCTCCTAATTATAACACATTATGCTACATACCATTTACAAACATGCGATTAACACACCTATAAAATCATTAAAAGATAACCCTGCACTGTATATTACGTTGTATTTGTTGATTAAAATGTATGCACTTTCTATTTGAGAGAGAGAGAGAGAGAGAGAGAGAGAGAGAAAATTATGTTTTTCATACAGTTATCAGTACAATACCCTACCGCCTCTACAGACAAACAAACAATGACCAGATGAAAAGACTAACTGGAATTCAATCAAATACAGGGCCTGCACGACCGTATAGACGGATCAGGCGGTAGTCTAAGGCGCCAGATTTTATGTAGTGTCAAATTAGACGAAACATAATTTTTTCATGAAGGGTGCGGAGGGCGCAGATGTCTTAGTTTTCACAGGGCACCATATGAAAATTTCTGGTTGATTACAGATCGAATAGTTTAGCATACACACATTGAAAGTACACATTGTTAAAGTGACTGTTTATCGGTTCTTGTCTAAGAAGAACCAGTACGTGTTCAACGACACAGCAAATGTAATGCTCTCATCTGTTGGTTTTTTGTAACTAGAATTATCATATAAATCAGATATTTTCATTCACGAATATATTGAAAACAATGTAATTTTGTGTAAAGGTAGGTAATGAGTGTTTATCGGTCATTTGACAAATTTCCTAGAAAAATGTAGGGAAGCTGAATGGTGGTAGAGTATAGTTAATTACGCTTTCAGTGCACCGATATAAAATAAGTGACCTCCCTTCCGTTCTCTCTGTCAGAAAGGAACATATAGTATATGGTAGCATGTTACAAATAAGTCAGACCACTTACTTTCATTTTTCGTTATGTTAGTCAAATATAGACAACATCTGATACGCATTTTGGAGCGCCTATGTTTTCCATGGTGTGTCGTGTTCAGTACCTTCAGGTAGACTTATGGATGTTTTGAGTGGTTGTATTGAGTGATAGCATCTTTTCTGTTACGATGGGGTAGGTCATTCGTCCCTTCGCTATATCCGAGGGAGGACACATTCTGGACAGCTGAGTTAATATAACGGACTGGCGGGAAACATGTATCTGAATTCACATCATCTTCGTGACGGCTATAAAATAAAATTAACTCTTGATCTTGCATCTTTGCTTTTTGTAGATTTTTAATTCTTTTCTCATATCGTATTAATTTTGTCGCTAATGTTTGTGATTATGACATTAGTTTTATTGCCGCAACAGCCTTTTGTTGCCACCTTCGTGTTCTATGACAATTCCTTTTGTAAATGAATTCTTCAGACAGTCATAACAGTAAACCTATAGTCTTAGATTCCAATTTTGTTTTTGATTTCTTTCATGCACACACCGTTACGGATCACTGCCATCTCACCTCTGCCTGTGTGAGTTCGAGTCTCAGGCTCGGCTAACGTTGATACGTGAGAAAGCCTGCCAGTAGCTTCTCGTGGGTCGGTGGTTCTTCCCGGGATTTTCCAGGGTTCTTCCTCCACCAATTATACTGGCCGCCATGTATAGCCTATCTTGTGCTGAAAAATGGCGTTAAAGTCTTCAACTACAACTACTACTACTTTCATGCACACTGGTTAGAGCATTATGCATCGATATCGCTTCCTACTTTGATTATTTTTATTAATATATTACATAATGCAAAATCACAATCGCATCAACTATGATGAGATAGATGTGTTGTCGCCTTATCCTGCCATAAGCATGTACTAATTGGAACAGTTCATCTCTACAAATAGGCAGTGCTGACTATGTGTGTGTGTGTGTGTGCCTGTGTGATTTGGATTTTAACGTAGCTTTAACAATGTTGCAGTCATATCGCTACGTTGTCTGCAGTGTCGCAGCTTATAGTGGTGTCTGGCACTGGGGCATCATGCTGCAGACACGTAGCATGATGTCCCAACCAGTCATATTATCCTGACACCAGGCCGACCAGTCATAACACTGACCTCGTAATGCTGATCGCCTAGCACTTTCCGGAAGGCTAAAACAGAAGGCCGTAGAGGAATGAACAGACACTATTCGTTTATAGATGTACGTTTTCTAAAAGCTTCTTAATTATAGCAATAGAAGCCTTTTAAATCAATCTTTGCAGATTGTATTGCAGAAATCAGGTTCTTCCAAATTTACGTATTTGAATCGAAATTAATTATTTCAGATCAATTAATAGGCATGCCTTACAAAAGTCACATTGAGCGTTAAAAACAATTTAATAATGGTTCATTTTATCTCATATGTTGCTCTGACCTGGGGAAAAGAAGCCAAATTTTAGTCTGATGCACAAAAGAATCACTACAAAACTCATTTCATTCGAATGTAATATCCTCATTTTGTTCAGATGAGAAGGATGGGATATCCATAATAATGAGCGTTTATTAAAGAGGTATAATTGTTTTTACTACTATCAGTGTTAAAAAACATAGCAGTGTTACTTAATCCAAGCAATATTCATTTGGAAGATCTATTAGCATCAGTTTACATTGTGCACCTGAAGCAAAAAGATCACACATTTGAGCATATAATCAATTTATTCTTAGACTAGGCTCACCCATTTCGTTTATGTCATCCTGGAGAAAAAGATTCCTCTTTTTACCCATCAAAATATTCTTTGTATTCCTGTTAGCATTACTGTACTGATGTGCAGAAACCCAAATAAAAACAACGAGCTCCAAACAATAGGAACATTTCCTAAGTAAGTTTTATTCCTGACAGTTAGATGGTTATAATTATGCTTTGGAAACGTAAAATGCAGAAGTATCCATAGGTTTCACCCCTTCACCATCCCCATGGAGTTCCGTCCCACAAACCTCTCATCTACTTGTCTATGCACCTGATAACCTCTCCCCCAAACGTTATGTCCGAAGATACTCGCATACGTGACAAGGAATGAAAAATATATTCAGCAGAATTGAGCAAAGCAAAGTAAATATAAGTGACAGTACCAATGCTGGATTTGTAATTTGCCGTGTTTAAGTCAAAACAAAAGTTTATATTCTTGTCTCTATTTTGTTTTAAAATCATGGCACGATCCGAAAAGCAAAACAAACGTATAATTCAATTCTCTACACAGATTTTGACATGGTTGGCCGTATTAGAATTGCTATGATCGCAAGACAATAATGAGACGGAAAAAGGTATACACCGTTTTGTGCTATTGCCAGATATGAAGACACTAATGAAGAGGGTCGAATTTGCTAGAACAATGTAGTCGAAGGTTTTGGCAGATATGATTATACAAATTTCTTAAAGAGAGGAAAAGGAGAACAAACACTATATTGAATGCAAATAATACAAGGTATAATTTACGAGTAGTGAAGTGGGTTAGATTAGCCTCAATGGGAATTAGCATTACAGACCCCCCTGGAAATTTAACATTAACCACCCTGGGCCTGTTTAGCCTCAATGGAAATTTAACATTAACCACCCTGGGCCTGTTTAGCCTCAATGGAAATTTAACATGAGCAAAAAACCCTGGGCCTGTTTAGCCTCAAGGGAATTTAACATTGGAAGAAAAAGACGTTTGGGCCTCTTGAGCCTCAAGGGGAAATGGAATAGGGTTGGGACCCTATTTTTTAAAGAAAAAAGGGTAGGCAATGGAAAGTCATTCTCTTTTCGAGACCTATGAGTGGCCCTGAAAAGGGCCTTTGGGTTTCTTCTTCTTCTAATTTCTTCTATTTCTCCACCAACTTCTTATTTTCTGTCCTACACCCTTTCTCTTCTTTTCTTTCTTTTCTTCCTTTTTTCTCTTCTTTCTTCTTCTTCTCCTCCTCTTCTTTCTTCCTCTTCTCATTTTCTTCTTCTTTTTCAATTTTTTCATTCCATGCTCTTATCCGTATCCTTTCCTCTTCATCCTCCTTTTCCTCCTTTATTTCTTTCATCACATCACTTATCATGTCCTTTACTTTTCGTAAGTTGTTAATCTCCATCTTCACTCGATGGGGACTATAAGAATAGTGATCTTCGTTTAGCCTCACTAGCATTTGTTCCATCATGCCCAAATTGTCCAGGACGTCTTGCAATGTTTGCATTTTATCGAGGTGGTTTGAAGCCATCTTCTCTGTAGAATGGTTCGAACGACGAATACTGTGGGTTCTTATACGAAAAGCGCGGACGTGATGGAAAATATCCCCCCAGAACAAAATTGATATTACCTAGATTATCACTTAAAACGCGCGGACGTGATGGAAAACATCCCCTACTTTTCTCATTTCATATGATCTACTATCCACATACGTGAAGCATCAATAAACAATCCCCTAATCTACTATTTACACACGCAAAGCATTAAAATGAAACCCAAATTTACTATCCACACCAACCTACATAAGCGCTTACAAACTCAAACACAAACACTATAAAAAAAAGGGTCAGTGTTTATATTCACACTACTCTACATACACACATTGGCAAATCGATTCTTATTTCTTTTCTAAAGGTTTGGGTAGCCCTGAAAAGGGCTGTTTGTTTTTGAACTCCAGTGACACCTGGTTAATGATGGCACCTTCTAGGCCTGGCACCACACACACATCTTCTTCCCCAGTCTCCTTTTACCTTTCTTCTTGGGAGTGCAGAGGCGGGATAAGTGGCTTCAGAATCCCAATTTTCTGTCTCTGGGATTCTGAAATTTCCTCCCTCCTTTTCCTCCTCTTCTTTTTTTCTTCTTTCCTCCTCCTCCTCTTTCATCCTTGCCTCTTCGACAATGGACTCCGCGGCCAGTTCATTTAGTATGCGCCTGGCATATTCCAGGTGCATCTGGAGTTCTAGCAGTTTCACAATTCTGGTATTCATTGTCTTGTCAACGAATGAACAGGGTAGCTAGACTGCCCAGCGAGTTTCAATTTATACTAAAAGCGCGGACGTGAAGGAAAACATCCCCCAAAACAAAATTGATCTTATCTAGATCATAACCAAACAACGCGCGGACCTAAAAGAAACACTCACTCATTTTTTTATGCTACCCATCACTATTCTAAAAAATGTTATTAAACAAATAATATACTATTCACATACGCAAAGCAATCCAATCCATCCCCAAATCTACTCTCCCCACACCTCAATCAGCAAAAAACATGATCTTAATCTACTATCCACACCAACGTACTTGAGCACTTACAAACACACAATCCTATACATAAACACATACCCTCACACTATAAAAAAGAGTTAGTGTTTATATTCACACTACTCTACCTACACACATTGGCAAATGGATTGTTATTTCTTTTCTAGAGTATTGGGTAGCCCTGAAAAGGGCTGTTTTTATGTTTGCTATGGCAATTGTTTAGTTTCTAAGAATGCGACGTCCTCTGAGGATAGACTTTCTGACGACAGGTCTGCTTCTTCGGAAAGAGAAGAAGAACTCTTTGGTGTCGATACGACAATCGACAAAGCCTCTGTCAGGTTCAGGTTGTTGCTGCTGCTGCTGCTGCTGTTGTTGTTGCTGTTGCTGCTGTCTCTGAAGTCTGTACTTCTCTGTCCATTCTTCTTCCTCCCTGTTCACTTCTTCTCTGAAGAGCTCTTCTATCAGGTCTTCAGTGACTTTTAACATTCTCACATTCTCTATCTCTTCTGGCTTCGGTATCAGACTGTCTGACCCTATGCAAATTCACGTAGGCTTCGTTTAGCTTAGCTAGTTTGGAGCACATCTTCGTAGGAGGATGAGTCGACAATGGATGGTTAGACTGGAAACTGCCCCGGTTCTTAAAGTCAAAGCGCGGACGTGAAGGAAAACATCCCTCTACGGTTTTCGAGCCGCAACGTTCAATGAGTGTCATGAGAGGGATAGTAAGAAGTCAAAGAGCATGAATCAACATTCTTATTGCCAAACAAAAGACAAATGAATTTTTTTTCAAAACACAACATTTTTGATTCCAAATTACTTAACAGTAACAAACAACTCAAAAATTTTTAACAATAATCCAACAATATAACATCAAACATTTTGTTTTCAAATGACAAACATTTTTTTTTCAATTCACACTCTACTTTAAACAGGGCTGACAACGTTGTGAATGAAATTATGATTTCCAATGTTGGAAATCATTAGGCCATTGATGGACACTACGTTTCCTAGCTTGAGACAAAAGATAAGCATAATGGTCACAAAACCATAGATCTACTTTCACATCGTTTCTAAAAGAAGAACGAGGATCAAAATGAGTCACTAAATGTTCTAAGGAATAGCCCAGGCTGCGATGATGCAGAAAATACACGCAATATTGTCCACACACCAAGGAATCTGTGCCTTGTAATTTCACATTATTGAATCGGGCGGTCTGAACATTTCTTCTCATAAAGTCAATGATATCGTCTTCCAAAGGGGGCAATCCGTACGAATCAAAATATTCCACACATCCTTCTTGAGGAAAGTAGACGGCTACCCAGTGGGTTCCTGGGAGATGACTGTCGTCCGTGTTGATCACATAAGCTAGATGGTCTTGAGGTTTGCGATGAGGGAGTTCATCTTTAGCACAGACGACAGGATTCCAAGAAGCCGTATACGAACTGTGGTTCAAAAGGTAATAAAGTTCCCAGGTATCCATGTTTTTGTTTTTTTTCTTCTTTACAGGTAATAATAAGTCATCAATTCGATCCTGACGTTTTGCTTGAAAATATCTGACAAATAGCCGTTTCTTCGTTTCGCCTCCTCACTCTGATTCAGGAGAGCTTCGATACGATGGATCTCTTGAGTGGTTAATGGTGGACAAGAATGTTCACGCAAGTCTTTATACCACTGATGCAACACGACTTCGTCCGAGATGAGACTCCAAGCTTCGTCCAGATGCTCGTCCAATTTTTCTTCTTGACTCAGCATCAGGCATTTATCGTGTTGAATTTGACTGGGATGATCGTTTTGACATCCATAGCAATCTTTCTTGATCAATTCCGTCATTTTTTCGACCAAGTGTTTGGCAAAACAGGAGACTAAATGCGCTTCTTGTTCTGGCCATCTCGACTTCATCATGACAACTTCTTCGTCTTTGTCTTGGGATTCTCCTTCCACGGTCTCCTCACATTCCATGTCCAAAGTTTCTCCACTAGGTAAAGAGAGATAACAGTCTTCCATAGCTTCTAATAGTCTAGAATGACTTCTCTCAAACTGTTGATTTCTATCGTATTATCGAATTCTGCATACAGGATGACGTTCACTGTCTCTTTCACTTCTTCTGCAAACTGAAGTTCCACACGAATCTGGCCAGTTTTTATAGGGTGGAAATGTCCCTCGTCGCTGCCTTGGTCTGGAGTGAAATCGAAAGCCCACAAAGCATAGCCTCCTGCGTAATCCTCGCACGTAATGCCGTGACTGGTGTTGGTCCCTAACTGGCCGGTGGCTTGATACAGGGACAAGTACGATCTCAAGTAATTCATCTTCGTGTCACTAAAGTCAGGTTCGAAAGGTCTGGTACACAAGGTCTTGCCATCGCGACTGACTTCGATTTTCTTCACCTTAAAGTGTTTAAACTTAAAAGGATTTTTAGTGAAGTCTCCGTTGAAGGCTGAATTCTTGACCATACCAAGGATTAAACGTTTCGATAACTGTCCTTGGAACAGATGATCTTCGATCATGGAATGATGTCCAGTGGGAATGGTGAAGGTTTTCACTTCCACGCGTCGTATGGGATATTTGGCGGTCGTTCTGCTCAGTGTCTGACTAATGTCGTTTCCCACTTTGGGTAACACTTCCACGCGTCGTACGTAGAGTTTGACCTCCTCGTTTTGCTTTTAGGTTTGCCAGCAGCAGTATCAGCCAACAAATGGAAAGCGGCACTGCTGCGATTCAGTCTCAAGCGAACATTGACACCGTTCAGCAAATATTTCTCTTGCAACCACATGTCCAAATGCAAACGATCAATCAGTTCTAAACTGTGTCCATCTTTGATTTTGTTTCGTCTTTCCTCAAAGCCGTCATTGTCTTTATTTATTATGTCAAACTTGCCCGTTTCGTCAGGTTCCCATAGCACACAGGCATTGAGATGAGTATTCTTGGCATCTATTCCGCACGTCAAGAGATTTTCCAGGTAGGCACGGTAAGGGTAAGTATCCATGCTGCTGCTGACCAGTTTGTTATTCAAGTACAAGTCCACTGAGCTGAACAAGGAATGCATGAAATTATTGACGGGAGCTATATTCTCAGTGTCTACTACTGCACCATCATCCTTATCTAGAACTTTGACTTTCAGGTACAAGTAACTGCTATTCAGATTGATGTAATCTTCGGGCTGTCCTTTGATTTCAAACTCGATGGGAGCGGAATCTGTCAATGAGGAGACGGGGTGAAATTCCACCCATTGGGATTCTTGCATCGTCATCATGGTGGGGGGCATGGCAAACAGATCCAGTTCCGACTTGGAACAGGCGCATGACTCTCGGTGCATCATTTTTTGTTGCTGTTTCTCAATAATCGAAAACGTCTAAGTCTCGAACGGTTCTTCTTTTCTTGGTCTTTCTAGCTTTAGACGTGTGAAGTCTGGTGAAAGGGTGTTTTCTTCGTCGTCTCTTTCTGCGTTGTCCTTGCTGAATGCCTGACTCGGTAGCGTGCAGGGCATTTATAGGTGTTTCTCGTCGGCCCAAAAGGTCTTTACCCGTTTGTAGCAAGACATTTTTGCCTGCCCTCATGAAGGCTTCTTTGGGGTTTTGTTTGTCGATGATGACATTTTGGAGAAATTCTTTGCCTTGTGTCAGTGCAGCATCTTTCAAGGCGTGCAATCCGCGTGTCACCATCGGTTTCAACACCGGAGCCACCGAACGAAAGGCCGATTTCAACATATCTCCTAAACCGTGTCCTCGCTGTTGAGCAACCCCTCGGTACACTGGATACATGACTTACGAGTCCCTAGAGAACCGTTTTCGAAAATGGAGTTTCACCGTGACTTTTCCTTTGGTGAATGGAATATTTTGTCCCAGATCTCCTTTTATAGCAATGTTGACCGTGTCCAAATACGACTTGCTGACAGGCAAATAATGAGGATGTACAAATTCGCTGTGGACGTGATAAGTGTTTCCACCTTCCTCGTCAGTGTTCGTGGCAGAATTTACTTTGAAAGGAATGACACGCAGTAACGGCACGGAGGTGTGTCCCACCACGTTGTACTCCACCACATCGGAGTACACAAACATCAAATTCAGTCTCTGGTTCAGTTCTACCGGGAAACGAAAATACCTTGCAAAATGCCCGTTGTTGTCAATCTCTGCTTTCTCTATCTTTTTGGTCTTTTTATCCGTGACCAAATTGAGGTCTCCACCCAAAATGTCATACAATTCAGGGCAAAATATAATATGTATACTTTTTTCCTCACTTTCAAATTTGATGAGTAGACGGTGAGACAGTTTGTGGTACTCAGTGGTGACACGTTTTTTTAGTCCGGTCAGAACTTTGTCAAATGTTGCATAGAATTTGTCAGCGATGGCCTCCACCAGATGTTGACCACTAAAATAATGGCCTGAGTTAATTTTAAAGTGATAAACGTAAAAAGGAGGAGAAGTGTCACTGCTGCTGCGGGGTATTGGGTCCTTCGCAAGAAATGATCTATGTTGAGGAGTGTTCGTCATGGTTTGGTGCACCGTTGGGTCCAGAATTTCGACGTCAAAAGTGTTTTGAGTTTCAGTGATGTTTTTGATTTGTGTTGAGTAAATCATTTCTACCAAAGCCACTTCCCAATGGGCTTCGTGCTCTAATGGGATGGCCTGAGGTAATTTGGCCGTGTAACAGCACAACGTGTTGTGGGGAAACACCTCCATGGAACTGTCACTGGGTAAGGTTAAGTAAAATTGGTTTTGGTGACTCATAATTCCAGAGTTCTGTGGCTGTCCGAGGGGTTACTGGACGTCAGAGGCGTGTCTCCGCCTAAAATGGGGTTGTTATTGTTGTGATTGGAGTGGTGACTGGCACTGGCACTGGCACTGGACACAAGGTTCCCGTGGTTCCCGTTCGAGGTGAATTTCCGGGAGGGATTAGAAAGCAGGTAACCGATGCAACTGCTCAATAAAATGGTCCACAATTGTTTGTGTCCTTGTTGCAAACTCAAATTGGCGATGGCTACCCCGATGACACAATACACCACAAAGATTTGGCAGAAAAAGACGATTTGCGTTTAAGGCAGACGTTCTCCACACCACACCCACAAGGGTTGTTTTTGTAAATCTTGCAGAGAAGAACTGGGTGAAGGAGTGGTCGACGTAGCTGCGTCTGTGTGAAAGGGCATGATGGTCACTTCTTTTTATAGTCGATGACTTGCGAAGCGTCGATCCAAGAATCAAAACTGGGTGGATATCCTTTCCAACGTACTTTGACTTCTTTGACACGTCGTTTGCCCACTTTACGGGTTCTGCGTTCGAGAATGCTTTCGATGTCGTACACGTCGTCTTCTTTTTTGGTGACACGTTGTAACTCGGGCAAATAAAACGTTCCTTTGAGCACTTCTCCGTTCATGTCTTCCAATTTATAGACGGCAGGATGACGGCCATGCACTCGTCCAGTGACACGAAACAATTCGGTCGTCCAGTTAGGTAAGTAACCTTTGTCGAAAGTGCGTTTGGTTTTGCCAATGCGTACCCAATCTCGTACGGTCAACTCTCCACTTTTCTTGGGGACAGCCCTCGTCGGGGACGTACCAAACAGGCGCTCAAACACCAACACTTCGTTGTCGGGAATCACTTCTTGCGGGGCACGTCCGATGCTTCGATGGTAAGATTGGTTGTACGCTTGCACCAGGTGCGGTAAGATGTCGATGTACTTCAGAGTGTGGTGATGCGTAAAATATTTCCACATGCGTTCTTTCAAAGTGCGTTGAAAGCGTTCCACGATGCTGGCTTTGGTTTCGGGATTCTCGGTGGTAAAAAATGAATGTCACGTTGATTTAATTCTCTTTGGAAAGCTTGGTTCAGAAATTCGGTACCTTTGTCCGTTTGCCATCGAAGAGGGTGACGACCGCTTTGTTTCAACAACCGTTGCAGGGCTCGCACTAACTCGCTGCTCGATTTGGAAGTCAAGGGCACGACCCAGGCAAATTTGGAAAAGACGTCGATGACACAAAACAAATATTTGTAGCCACGATTGTAGCTGACCAAATGAGAGACATCGGCTAAATCGGCTTGCCATTGATGATCGATGCCTTCCACTCGGGTGCAACTTCTGGAAAACTTGCGTCGAATGTGTTTGTGTAAAGTGTAGGTAGCTTGTTCTTGTAACCATCGTTGCACTTGAGGTAAACGGAGACTTTTCAGTCGCATTTTGGCAGCACGATACAATTTTTGAACTCCTGCGTAACCTGCAGGATGCGAGGGATCGTAGTAAATGCTGGCTAAGATTTTTTCCATTTTTTTTGTGTTTGTGTGTTAATAAGACACCCACTCTTGGAGGATGCTACTCTTTTTCTCTTGGGGTATTTTCTTGGATTGCAATGCTTTGCGTGTGCGACCGGCAATAGGTGTCGAGGAGGAGGATGTGTGAACAGGGGATATCGGTTCTTGTTTCACTTCTGTCTTCACTTTCTTTTTCTCTTGTGATGAAGAAGGGGTGGCCATCATCTTATTAATCCATCCAATTCTGGAGGTAGGTGGTGTTGTTAACTTGCGTACTTTTTCTGGTGGAGTTTGAAACCCTTCTTCTGCTTCTTCTTCTTCTCCTTTTTCTGTCTTGGTCACTGGTAGTGGTGGTACTGGTACTGGTGATGGTGCTGGACTTTTCATCAAGTTGACCGTACTTTTGCGATTTTTCTGTTTCGGACAAATCTTGGCGATCCATCAAGGACTGCAATTCGTGTTGTAACTGGGACATCTCGCTCAAATTTGGATTGGGAGGTAAATGCGGGGTGCGTTGTTCTTGCCAACGATGGTATTCCATCCATCGTTTGTAAGGCACTAAAGCTAGTTTTCGTCCTTCCATGGGGTTGTCAGGGGTCGATTCTGAGATCTTGGGACTTCCGAGGGCCTTTTTATCTTGCTCCCACCAGTCCTCCCAACATGGTTCCCAAGACTCCTTTCAGTAAGGGACCTAACAAGAGGGGTAAAATGCCTCCACGTTGGACCAACATCTTCTTCTTTTGACGAATGGGAATTTTCTTTTGAACCATTTGGCGAAGAACGTGACGATGTTTGCCTAAGCATTGTTTCTGGTGTTTGGACAAAGGGATCGTGCCTTTCAAGACGTTCAAACAACATTCGCACACGGTATCGATGACCTCTTTGGAGGCTGATTGAATGAGTTTTTTTCGTAGAGGTGGAGAAGCTTTGGACAGGACAGATAACATGTCCCCATGTTTGACTAAACGAGGAGGCAGTCTTTTTCTTTTCTTTCCTTGGGGTTGTTTAGAAGAGGGATGTTTTCTGGAGGGTGACATCTTTGAGTCTTCAGGAGCACCAAAAACACTGATACCCCGACTTGGTCACAGGCCTTTTTTATACTGGAACGCGTCGCCACTGATTGTCTTTACGTCGTATCAATTTGAGGACAGGCATGACACGTCGTGCAGGGGTACTCAACGGACTAAATCGAGCCAGTTCTTGCTTGGACAAATCCAGTAAACTTTGTAACATGCCCGATCTTTCTTGGACTTTGATTTTGGGAGAAGGTACTTTGTGAGCAGCAGCCACTGCCACTAAATTGGAGGGTCCTGCCACTGGGGAAGTTCTTGGGGTCATCAACGGAGAAGTTCTTGGTGTGATCAACGTCTCCAAGTACTCTTCAGTTCTTGGTGTCATCAACGGAGAAGTGGATGAAGGTGAGGCTGCCGGAGACGCAGTCACCGCCGTGGCAGGTCGTGGTTTGCGAGTGTAAGGTTGCGTCCTGGCCGAAGTGCCTCTCTTGCGACTAGTTTTCTTCTGTGGGCTTTTCTTTTTCTGGGGACTTTTTCTCTGTTTCTTTTTCTGGGGGCTTCTTTTCTTTTTCCGGGGTGGTGTCTGGTAAGAGGAGGGTCCCGCCATTGGAGAAGTTCTCCTTGGAGACCTGGTCTTTTTCTTCTTCTTGGAGCTTCTTTTGACTTTTTTCTTGGGGAGAAGTTTGGGGGCATTAGGATCCCATCTTAAGAGAGAGCGAATGATGACCCCTCCTAGAGTACCGCTCCCTCCAGGTTTCAAAATGATTTGTTTTTTGGTTTGAGTGTCAATGCGGGGAGCGGCCAGTTGGGTCAAAGCGACTTTGTTTCGATCAAAAAAGCGTATGGTTTGATGAGGAATCTGAATGATTCCTTGGAGTAACTGACGTGCCGTCACCGTGAGCCATCGTAAGACTTCTTTGAGACTAGCTTCTAAGACACGAGCTCGTATTTGTGGATTTGTTTCTCGATTGATGCCATACAAGGCACGAATCAATTTGACGGGAAGATGCGACTGAAGGGACGTCATGTTCGCACTGAGAGTGAGACAGACGAAAAAGGGTCTGAGGTTTTTATAGATTTTTTTGTGGAGTGAAATGAAGTCGAGGACGGAGACGTGTACAGTACAGGCCCTCCGTCGGGGCACCAGTGGTGAAACAAGTGGGTACTAAATCGCAAATCATCGGGCGTCGTAGGTTTCAAATAGACGAGTAAATAGGCGTGTGGAGTTTGAGTGGCATCGTCATACGCCTGAGTCAGCCAAGGCGTTCCTAACTGTTTGGCTAAGACTTGCACTGGCGATTTATCTCGAGGGCTTTTAAACAAGACCACGTAATGCGCATTGAGACTGATGGTGCGATGGGCTTTACTTTGTTGAAACAAATTTTGGGTGATGTAAACGACACTGGCATTACGGTGATGCCCTTTGCGCGTGAACCACAGTTTAATTTCTTCCTCATCTTCTCTTAACATGTCGTCAAAAATGACCAAATGGGTTTGACGGGAGTCAGAGACGATGCCGTCGTCTTCTTTAAGAACGCCTTCCACAAACACGATGGGAATCGCCTTGACTTTCTCGCAAGAGGCTGTACGCCGATTGCCACTCTTTGTAACACCACACGATCCGCTGAGGTGGCCGATCGATCAAATGATGTTTATGTTCGATCAAACGTTTGACAAATTCGGTTTTGCCTGAACCGCTAGGTCCAGCAATGAGCATGTTAAAGGGATGACGAAGATACAAAGCCTCCCAATTGGCACGATCTAAGTGTTCGTCTATGACTTTGACAGTAGAGGAAGAGGGAGCAGAGACAGCAGAAGTAGCCATAGTGTCAGGAATGTCACTTGTGACACGAAAACAAACAAGACAATAGTTTATATACTTTTTTGCGGAACACGTTTATTGAATGTTTTAAACATGAATACGAAAGACAAAAATACATAAAAGCCAAAGGCTTAAGTACAAGGATAAAAGGCACATGATAACCATTAACGTGGAATAAAAACAAGTGTCTGTACAACATGTTTTGGGGAAAGTTCTGACCAGTTCTATAGGGGGTAAGGTCACACAAGTGTCCTCCCGAAAGGGTCTTTCAGGCCTGTCCACGACAGTCCTGTCCTGGGTGACAGGTTCTTCTGGCACCGTCACTAACACAGGTTGAAAAGTAACTTTTTTCTTTGGACGTTGAAAGGAAGGATCACAACTCTCGAGCATACTGGGCCATTTCTTGGGTCCAAGCCTCAAAATCTCATTTTTTCCAGGCACGGACATCTGTTCAATGGGGGTGTAAGTCACAAGCTACACACACATCGTCATACACGTCTTGGGTAGCTAAAAGTTGACGAATCTTTTTTTCCCGTAGAGGTCGAGAAGTATCCAGATGAAAACGTAAGGCTTTGAGCAAAAGGAGTCTCTCGTGAACATTTAAAGGCACCACTTTCATGTTGAATGGGGTGGTAAGTACTGTTCGTAAAGAGTCCACAAGGAATCGGCTGGTAAACGAAATCCCAGAAAACAAGTCACTAAGACACACACCACTTGTCGACCCAAATTGAATAGATACAGTTCTTGTAATAATCGATGGTAATGATCCACGGTTTGAATATGGTCATTGAGTTCCTTCCAAGGAATCTGTTCAATAACATGTGACATAAGTCGTGGCATGGCAGCTTGATTTTATAGTCTCTTTGTTTCGGAAGCAATAAAGGTAATTTCTAACTAGACATCTTCGTTCTCCAGTAGGGAATCTAAATCTTGCATACTGTAACCGAAACGTCAGAGTTTGTCTAGATGTTTCGTCTTCCGCTAAGCAGATTCCACGTAAAATATGTTGGTAATCCTTTAACTCGTCTTCCTCAATACGTTGCAGTAGGTTAATCTCGAAGTAACCAAAATACGAACGTTTAGTTCATTCACTAACTGAAAGTGTTCAACAAGGTCTGACCACTGAAACAATTTCTGACGAATCAGTCCTCTTATACCATTCAGGTACCAGTGGTTAAAGATCTGGTGACGTAACGGATGCAATTGTTCTTTACGTTTGACTTGTATTTTGACCAGCTCTCGGTAAATGCGTTCTCTCAACTCCACAGGCAAGCGCAAAATGTTCTCTTGTAAATTATCCATAAGTATATACACTGTTTTTGGAATCCTTGGGTGGTGGCCAATAGCCTCGTTTACCTTTGTGGCAGATGTAATATCCACTCATAATCAGTCTTCTTATACTTTGGAACAGAGCATAATTTAAAAACGGATGAATAACTTTGCGTTTGCGTTTCACTTGTATTTTGATCAGTTCTCGGTAAATGCGTTCTCTCAACTCCACAGGCAAAGCACGAATGTTCTCTAGCAAAGTATCCATGAATAGGTCAGTCCGTACAATTCACAATCTTCTTCTAGAGCAAAAGTAATCCACATAGTGAGTAATTTCTGGCCACTGCCATTCAGGGTAACGTCCAAGAATGTCACTGAACTCTTTTGATGTAAACGGTCTAGAGTAATACAATAGGACGAATGCACACTTGATCCAAACAAATCTAACACACTGGTTGACTTTTTTCACTTTCCTCTTGTGAGTTTCTCGGCACAAAAGTTCTACAGTGACCCATTGAGGTTTCACTCTGGCAAACCCCTGCCAAACCTCCTTGTAAATCTTCTCTTGTAGTTCTTTAGGTAATGATTCAATATCGTTTTTGAAATGAAGTTTAAATACTGGTCTCGGTGATGTCCAACATTTGACTCCTAGCCAAACTGGTTTCTTCTTCGTCAACGACATGGTAAGTTACTTTAATGTCTCGGTCCCACTAAGGGTAAGTAATGACAATTCGGTGACCATCGAGCATGTTCTACGTAGGCTGAATCTTGCGGTTCCCAGTGGTGAAGTGACACACCGCAACTGAAGCACTTGACTTTATCTCCTTCGCCCAAGTAGAAAAATCCGGCTCTGGCTAATTCTTCGGGGGTCGGTCCTCCCAGATACTTAGGCCATTTTCCTTTGAACGATTGAAGACGATTTTCAAAGTCGCAGTATTCCGACAAACGCACAGGAAACGAATATTCGTCTTTCACAGGTTCGTTTCGATGAGGGTTGGGTGACATGGACAGGAGTTTGCTCAGGGCTGGATGACATCCGTAGGGGGGTAGACGTGACGGTGAACATTCCCCTTTAAAACGAAACCCAGTAAAATGTCCAAGAGGACGAGCGGCATCGCTTTCGCATCCCTCAGGTTTGACACGCACAGCATCCCTTTCCATGATAGGGGTAGTGAGAACAAAGTTCCCATGATGCTTTACGGCATCGCTAAGGTCACAACGTACAGCATCGTACCCATCGCAAGGCTCACAATCGCATTCCACTTCCGAAGCCCTACACTTGAATTGTGCCTGTCTAAACTTGTTTTGTGTTTCTCTGAAAGTATTCATCTTGTTCGCTCGGTCTTGGTAGTCCCAATGAACTATCGATTTTGACCATAGCCCCTTTTTATGCTAGTCGCATGCAGTCTCAAGCTTGTACATCGTTCCTTTTTTATGTTTTTTATGTCTTGTTTTGGAAGGTACCGTCTCTAAGGTACCGTCATCATTGTACCGTAATGTCATGGGTGGAAAGGCCATAGAAAGGTAAGGGCAGTGCGGAGACCATCGAGTATGTTCCAGAATAGCTGAATTTTTATAGATACATAGATCCATTCGTAACTTCAGGCCACAAGCGAAACACTCTACTTCATATCCCAATCCTGACTCAGGTCCCAAGTAGACAAATCCTGTTCTAGCTAAAATATGCGAAGAAGGTAATCATTTCCTATCCGTAGGCCATGCTTGAAACGTGTCCATTCGACGGGCACAATCACAATAGTCAGGTAAGAAGACTGGAAAATGGTAGGGTTTGAACTTGGAGTTGTCATCGGGTTTCTCACTCGATTCTTGCTGTGGCGAAGTCATCCTTCTAGTGGGTGGCTATCCGCTTACAACCAAAGTTTTATACCAACGTGTCCATACGGCAAAGTGAAATGATTGGGCAGTCGCACTCGCTTCTGGTACACGATTTGATAGACTTTTTCCAGGGGTCGACTGACGATGTGGTGAGTGGGTAAACGTACAATCTTGTTCGGTTGATAGGTGGTCACTTTAAAGTGTTCATCCTCTCCGGATTGTAAGGCTTCTTTCAATACCCCAAAGTTGACCACACGACTGGTACGATAATTCAGAGTCAATCCTTTCACTTTGCACGTCGTGTGCACTTCTCCTTTTTTGTCCCGGTATTCGTAGCCGTAATTTTTGGGACTGCCACTGACGAAACTTAGAATCTTGTCGTCGGGATGCTCGTCTGTCCAGGCTCCTAAACGGTCTCCTTCGATGTCAGGGTGATGTTGACTCGGGTGATGGATGTAAATGCAACTGTCCGTGTCAAAGTACAGGACGCGTTCCCCTAACAGTTCTAAAGCTTCGTACAATTTTAAGCGAGCTTGGGCTGTCACGTAAGCCGCAATGATGACATTTCCAAAAGGGTCGTCTTGTACAAAGTCCAGATTTTCTTCGTAATTGACCAAGATCAAATCCTCGCGAACGACGTCCACGTGTTTCATGAATTTGGTTTTGTCGTGAATCATCTGAAAGTAGCGGGAAGGTTCTGTCAAATATTCCGTCTTGGGTAAACACGGACGTTGTGCCATTTTTCCCCACAAGCAATTTAACATCACTTTGGCAAACGATCGCCTGCCTTCGTTTTTCTCGATGTGGTCTAAAGAGATGCCTTCTTGTTCATAGTATTTCTCTTTGAATTGTATTTGGTCTTCGGGAGTGTGACACCAGGAAGGATAGCCGCTGGCTTCTTGTTTCAGTTTCAAAAAGGCATCCACGTAGTCGGCGAAAATGACTTTCTGAGTGGGGTCACCCTTGTGGTATTGTTGTGTCTTGGGAAAGTGGCAAATTTCGTACACTTCTAACAGTTGGTATCCCATGTCCAGAGCTTTGAACAATTCTACGCTAACCCAGGTTCCCGTCAAGGCCCGTTCTTCCTGGGTGTGCTGACAAGGCTGATCTTGGTTGCACGTTTCGGCACAAGTACGACACAATGGAAACATCAGTTTGCCTTGACAATGGTGAGGTAAGACGGGATGGTATAGGTTCGTGGGAGGCAAAACTTTACACTTGATCAAGCCTTCGTATTGTCGAATGTTTTTCAGATCGATGTGTTCCGTTAACAATTGCGGGTGCCCTACAGGAAAGCGACAATATTTGCACACGTAGGGATACAGCGAACACACGTCCAAGTATTTGATTTCTTCTCCTTTCTCTTCGTCGGCTTGGTACAGCAAACAGGTGGCATTGGTTCTTCCTCCGTACAAACTATCCCTCGGGTTCAGCGGGTCCACGAACTGGTAACTTTCCACGAGGCGTTTAAACTCGGGATCGGTTTTCAAACGGTGATCGTACTCGTGTTCCCACATTTCCACCACTTGGTATCCTTCCTCTTCTAACTTTAGGCGTCGCTGACAAGTGGCCTGGTACAAGTCTTCCATGGTTCGTTGTAAAAGCTGATTTTTAGTGCCACGGTCAGGGTAACAGACGGGACATCCGTGAAATAAGCAACCGTTAAACTCGTACACGATCTTGGGGTTTTCTAAGTCCCAGCCATCGACCGAATGCGTTCCGATGGTCTTTTCGCCCCCTCCGTTGCGGGCATGCTGAATCCACTTGTCTTCCTTGTCGCACAAGTAATGTAACCAGCGTAGGGCTTTGACCGAGTATTGACGTTTGACATAGTGGGTCGTTTGACGGCTGATGACAGGTACGGTGTTTTCAGGCATGAATCGTTGTCGATACACTAAGGAACACGCTTTGGCAATATTGCAAGCTTCTTTCAAAGAATCGACCCCTCCGTGTTCCATGAACAATTCTCGAAATTTTCCACAGCAACGTCGTAAAATGTCCACGTCGGAACGACAATACTTTAGCATTTCTTCCTGAAAGTCGAAAGGGTCCGAGGCGTGAGCCTGGTACCGAGCGTAGAGAGCTTCTCGTTGATCGGTACGCATGTTGTCGGGGTCGTAATAGTGAGCCTCAGGTAAATGGGGTAGAACGGCGAGTTGATTGGCTTCCGTATTGAAAAAGTGTGGAAAGTACCCTTTAGCCATTTCTGTCATTCCAAACAATTTAGGCATTCGGCTCAAAGGCATGGCCAAGTAACTCATCGAATCTTTAAACTGCACTTGTCCCACTTGCATGAAAATGATTTTGGCTTCGTTCAAAGTCACTTTAGGACGTTCGGTGCCACGTTCCGTATAGTACCTCAAGAGAAACTGTCCATCGCAT
The DNA here is from genome assembly GCA_028554795.2 of Sinohyriopsis cumingii. Lineage (NCBI taxonomy): Eukaryota > Metazoa > Mollusca > Bivalvia > Unionida > Unionidae > Sinohyriopsis > Sinohyriopsis cumingii. Next base: position 60,992,535 of record CM068839.1, on the reverse strand, counting down.
CCGGAGAAATTGTGAGCCATCACCGTGGCATGACGATGACAATCTCCGTAACGTTCGATGTCCTCTTGGCTCCACGTCTTGTCGATGGGGTCTAAGACCCATTGGGCAAAATCGGCTAACGTGTTCGGTCCTCGAAAGATTTTTTCACGCCCTCCAGGAATCTTGCTGCAGTGAGGGCAATGACTGAAAATAGGTTCTTGAATGCACTTCTCGCACGCTCGATGAGCCACGCAGAAATTAGGAATGTGAATGCCGGTCTCTTGCATGCATTCGAAATCGAGAAGATGAAATTGCCTTTCTTCTTGTGACCGTCCTCTTTCTCTGGTGGGGGTTGGTATTTTTGCACGTAGCATTGGTGTTCCAAGTCCACGATGTGATGACAAATGTGACATTTTTTTTTCCCTGAACATACGTGTGCCTTGGCATTATTGGTACGTAGGCCTTGTGCACACGTAGGGCACAGTCTCAGGAGTTGACAAGCACATTTCTGCTGTGCACCTTGCGTCTTGAGATGTTGTTCGTAACAGGCAGGGCTAACAAACGTACGCAGACAAGCAGGACAATGTACTCTTTCTTGTCCTTCGCTCAGACAGGGTGGAGAGGCCAAACATCCAGAGCATTTCAATCCGCAATGTTTGTGTTGCTCTCGATTGTTATAGCCGTAGTCACATTTCTCACAGTAATAACTGTATCGCAGGAATGCAGTGATACTGGTAATGTTATCGAAATGGTCATCGTGATAATAGACATGAATGTATTTTCCGTCCTTAAAGTCTTTCCCTCGAAACAACAGAGGTCCGCGCACTTCTTGAGGGTGCACTTTCAAGGTGTAGCGTGGAGCTAGGACATCTTGCAACTTTTGCATCTCAGGAATGCCACAGAGTGTGTCTTTGGGCAAGTCGGCTTGTTGTAACAGGAGTTCTGCTTCGTTTCGTTGTTTGGCTCGGTCCGATTGTCGAATAGTTTTCCAGGCTCTTTTCCATTATGTCGTGTCGTTCTTGTTGGCTTAGGTTCGTCCCACCACGATGGCTCGGGCTAAACACATCTGGTCTTGAGAATTGTGAATGTGAACGAGACTCTTTGGTGCTGCGAAGGTCGTTCACCAATAACACCTTATAGCGTTGTCCGGTCCCTTGAGGAGGAGAGACGTGGGTCATGTCCAGTGTGGCTTTTCCATCGGTGATGTCAAACTTGTTATTGGATTGTTGCACGTGTTGAATCTTGTCCATGACTTTGGAAGCAGTTAGTTCTGCGGGTCTGCTAAACTCGATCCAAACAGGGGATTTCAAACCGTCGTGTTGTATGGAAAGTCTCAAGCGATCGTCTTCTTTGGGTTGACATTGTCGCTTGAGTGCGGTGAGCAAAGAATCCCACACCCCACTGATGAACCCTTCTGCTTTCTCTAACGGTACTTCAGCCTTGAAATCTTTAAACTTCACTGTGTATTTGTAAGCCGTGGTTCTAAATTTTCTAGAGGAGCGCTTTTCCGCCTCTCGAATGGAATAGTACTTTTCAGGGTTGACTAAGGGTGGCGAACTTTGTTTAGAGGGTTTGGATTCTGGTTCACTCATGTCCTCTTCAAAATCACTAGCATGAATTTGTGCCAAGACTTCAGCCCTGGTACGAGGCGATAGATCACGTTTCTGCCTCTTACTTTCTTCTTCTTTCTTCTCGAATGAATAGGATCGTTTCATCTTGAGTGAAAAACGTCAAATGACTCAAGTTTAAATACCATGGGCTAATTTATAGTCATGGCAGACCAGCGTATATAAAAGGGTGTGTGCCTTGTCCTTTCACTATTCATTTCACTCTCTAACCGAGCACAACGATGGAAGAGATTAGCCAAATCGAACGTTTCATCAGAGCTTTGCGAGGGTCATTAGAAAATTCTCTTCAGACCAGCCGACGGACTACTCTCCTTCCTTTCGAGATAAAAGTCAAGATACTTGCTATATCTGTCAGAAGAAAGGGCATTGGTCTTCAGAGTGTCCAGACCATCAAAAAAGAAAAACATGGGCTAGAAAAGACAAAAGTGAAGATACCTGTTATTATTGTAAAGAAAAAGGACATTGGTCTCCAGATTGCCCAAAAAAGAAACAAAAGGAGTCAGAAGAAGAGAGGGATTCTTCAGAGGAAGAAGAGAGGGATTCTTCAGAGGAAGAAGAGGAAGAAAGCAGCCACGTGAAGAAAAAGAAACAGGAGAAGAAAAGAAGAAGGGAAGAAAGTGAGGAGGAAGAGGAGGAAAAGACTGTGACGGTGAAGAAATTAAAAAAAAGAGAGAGTAAACAATGAGATAGAAGAAGTCTATGAACTTTTTAAAGTGTTATGTTGTGAATTGTGAATTGTATTGTAACTATTGAGAAAAGAATACATTAATTATATAAGGTAAGTGTCTTTGAGTTTTGATTTTAAAATAAGAAGCTACACTCACGCACTCATATACACGTACTATAGGGGTAAAATGTTTTTTTTGAGTTATTGGCAATTGAAAGTGTATCTCTTCGAGAGACGTGTGTGGCCCTGTAAAGGGCCTTTTTTGGTGAAGGGGTGAGTTTAAGCAATCAACTTTAACTGCCTTAAGCCTTTGCCACGGCCAAGGCCTACTTCTGGATTGCGTAATGTTGATGATGATGATGATTTGGTTGAAATCACTAAGGGTGGTACGCCAGGCTTAGTCACAGGGTTGACGTGTTTAGCTCGGGAAGGTCGTATTCTCTTCGGTCGTGATAAAGAAGTCTGATACATTTGTTTCAGACTTCTTAACTCCGCTAAAATGTCTAACAGTACCGTGACCGTTTGATTTTCACCCTCTTGTTTCTTTGCTGCTACTTCTTCTTCTTGTTGTTTTTTTCTTACCTCTTCTTCTTGCTGCTGTTGCTGTAGGAGAAAAGCTTGTTCCGCTTCCTTTTGTCGTTGTATAAATTTCTCCAATTCTTCTTTCTGTCTCTGTCTAAAATTCTCCACTTGCGGTAATGAAGAAGGTGACGAAGGTTCCGGAACAAATTCTTGCGAGGTAAGAAAGTCACAAAATCCCAATTTACCTCTTCTGAAAGTAAGTCCGGGTTCCCTTGGGCGGTCTCCACTGCTGGTGCACCCCAATGGATCGTTTTCTGAGTTTCCGTCATGTTGAATCACTGTCGCATAGATTGACTGCACACAGGCGCTAGCAAATCTATATAGACAACGTGCCGTCACAGACTGCTCTCTTCGGATTGGATGTGGGCTGACTGAATTTTGTAACGCGTGTTCGGATTGGTGAATGAACTTAATCCGTTCCAATCCTTCCTCTACCTATAAATAAGCGCAGTTCACTGCATTGATTCACCTGTTCTCGTCGCCTCAAGATGTGGACCACAGTTGAATCATCCACCCTTGTGTCTTCAATGATGTTTAGGACGGACATGCTAATGTATGTCCGATCCAAGTGGACCGTTGTCCACAGGACAAACACCAGTCTGTGGATACGTAGGATCTACGTAGAAAGACAAGGATGCCTCAAAAGAGTCCTGATTTACGGTCCTACAGTGAGGCGCAGCCTAAGGACAAGAAGAAGACCAATGCGGTGCCCCTTATGTTAATGGATACATTAACATAAACCCAAAGGCCCTTTTCAGGGCCACTCATAGATCTCGAAAAGAGAATGACTTTCCATTGCCTACCCTTTTTTCTTTAAAAAATAGGGTCCCAACCCTATTCCATTTCCCCTTGAGGCTCAAGAGGCCCAAACGTCTTTTTCTTCCAATGTTAAATTCCCTTGAGGCTAAACAGGCCCAGGGTTTTTTGCCCATGTTAAATTTCCATTGAGGCTAAACAGGCCCAGGGTGGTTAATGTTAAATTTCCATTGAGGCTAAACAGGCCCAGGGGGGTCTGTAATGCTAATTCCCATTGAGGTTAAACTAACCCACTTCACTACTTTTACCTTTCGGTGCTACACTGGGTTAGTACTCTGAAATTTTGGAGACGAAGTCAAACGTTCCATGGTAACTTCCTGCATCAAGATTTTTAAAAAACAACAGCATCATTTCCCTGCACACAAATTAAAAACTGATCGAAGCGTTTCAAAGTGTCAACGAGGCCACGATACTTTATTCAGAATAATATTGAAACATTCAAGATCGCATGAGATATCTCAAGAATGCAGATGCATGTTTTTAAACATTTTTGTCAAAAAACTCGTCTTTCGCGAGCCAGTGCAGATTAAGCAAATGTATTTATAAACTTATTAGAATATATATTTTTAGGGCAAGTTTGGTTACGAATTCGAACATAATTTGCATTAGCGTAATTGTACTGCCAGAGGTAACTCATTATAAATACAACGTGTGTGTGTGTGTGTGTGTGTGTGTGTGTGTGTGTGTGTGATTTGGATTTTTAACGTAGCTTTCACAATTTTTCAGTCATATCGCTACGATGTCTGCAATTTGACAGTTTATAGTGATGTCTAGCACTGGGGCATCATGCCGCAGACATGTAGCATGATGTCCCACCCAATCACTTTCTCCTGACACCAGGCCGACCAGTCCTAACACTAACCTCTTAATGCTGAGCGCCAAGCGAGGGAGCTGTTAGTACCATTTTTGTAAGTCATTGGTACGACTCAGCCGGGGATCGAACCCACGACCTCCCGCATCCGAGGCGGACGCTCTAACCACCAGGCTACCGGAGCGGTCAATACAACATTCGATGGTCATAGTGTTTACGCTTGTTTTCATGGTCCCTGACCACGACAGAACACCACACTAGTAAATTTAATTTTACAGTAACTGCCATAACCTTTCAAACGATGCATAATTCACGTATGTGGCCTAGGACTGATTAAATTGTCGAAACATTTTGTCCTTGAAGTACACCTGTAAAGTAGTCCTCGCACTACACATATACTACTTTCTACTGTTGAGAAAGAAAGATTGGAATCAGCAGCATACAGTTTATAACTCAAACTTGTCCAGAAATTAAAAGTCAGTTATACTGCAATCTAACGTTGATTTATCGAATGCAAGCAGTACAAGAGCATAATTCAAAACATTTTTTTATAAAAAGATTCTATTCTAGGGTTAGAAGTTCGGATAGTAAATGCTAAAGCTTTTTAATATGATTCAAATGTGCTAAATATAATTATAAAATAACAATCTAGACAAGAGGTTCTCAGTTCAGATGGTCCTGAGAAAGGATGCGAACAATCTAGACCAGAGGTTCTCATTTCAGATGGTCCTCAGAAAGGATGCGAACAGTCAAGAGCCCGAACTTTACTAAACAAAAGACCACACGTTCATCCATCACATTAGAAAGGAAAGGCTGCTGATAATAACATATGCTTTTATTTGTAGAACTAAAAGTGTTAATCATTAATATCTTTTAAAATTCATTTGATATGAAGCGCTTTTATGTAACGCTCTTTACAGTAGTTTCTTAACGGTATAATCATCATGCGAAAAGATTATATAGTGCTCTGGTCTAGACCCTCAGCAATAATTAAGTGGTCCACCATCACCTTGACGAACGCTCAGGTAGTCCGCTCTAGACCAAATCCTCCCATCAGCATGCTGCTTCAAGTCAGGTCAATAGGAAATCATTAGAGTCAGTGAGTGTACATTACTAATCGAAAGTGTCTTATTTTAATGTAATAATGTAATCGAAAGCTTTATCGTTTTGAATTTATGGACTATTAGTTTATCAGTTCTTGGTTCACATTGTATGCAATTGTAGATGAATATTAGATTCATTCCTTTCTATATTTGTAATTGCGTGACAGTATAATAAAACCGTAAAATATATAAAACGTCTCTTGTTTCATAGATGAAATGTTTTCGTTCGGCAATTCTATTCTTTTTTCAGTGTGTTTACCGTTTTGATTCCCGTTCCTTCTTGGCACAGGCTCAAGTTTCCAAGGCCCAGTCCAAACGAGTGAGAAAGGAATAAACGATACAATAATTTTCTTTAAAGTCTGTGATCTGGGAAAAATAAAGAAAACACTAGTCGCATATATTTTTCCAACAGTTTCTTCCATCTAATGTACGAGTCATTTCCATGTCTTAGTCAATGTCAGTCTCTTCCATCTTATGTACGTGTCATTTCCATGTTGTAGTCAATGTCGGTCTCTTCCATCTAATGTACGTGTCATTTCCATGTCGTAGTCAATGTCAATGTCAGTCTCTTCCATCTAAATGTAAGTGTCATTTCCATGTTGTAGTCAATGTCAGTCTCTTCCATCTAATGTACGTGTCATTTCCATGTTGTAGTCAATGTCAGTCTCTTCCATCTAATGTACGTCTCATTTCCATATTTTAGTCAATGTCAGTCTCTTTCATGTAATGTACGTGTTATTTCCATGTCGAAGTCAATGTTATTCTCTTCCATCTAATGTACGTGTGATTTCCATCTCGTAGTCAATGCCAGTCTCTGCCATTTAATGTACGTGTCATTTCCATGTTGTAGTCAATGTCAGTCTCTTCCATCTAATGCACGTGTCATTTCCATGTCGTAGTTAATGTCAGCTCTCCCATCTAATGTACGTATCATTTCCATGTTATAATCAATTTAAGTCTCTTCCATCTAATGTGTTTGTCATTTCCATGTTGTAGTCAATGTCAGTCTCTTTCATGTAATGTACGTGTCATTTCCATATCGTAGTCAATATCAGTTTCTTCCATGGAATGTACATGTCATTTCCATCTCGTAGTCAATGTCAGTCTCTTCCATCTTATGTACTGTCATTTCCATGTTGTAGTCAATGTCAGTCTCTTCCATCTTATGTACGTGTCATTTCCATGTTGCAGTCAATGTCAGTCTCTTCCATCTTATGTACGTGTTATTTTCATGTTGTAGTCAATGTCAGTCTCTTCCATCTAATGTACGTGTCATTTCCATGTTTTAGTCAATTTCAGTCTCTTCCATCTAATATACGTGTCATTTCCATGTCGTAGTCAATGTTAGCCTCTTCCATCTAATGTACGTGTCATTCACATGTTGTAGACAATGTCAGTCTCCTCCATCTAATGCACGTGTCATTTCCATGTCGTAGTCAATGTCAGTCTCTTCCATGTAATGTACATGCCATTTCCATGTCGTAGTCAATGTCAGTCTCTTCAATCTAATGTACGTGTCATTTCCATGTTTTAGTCAATATCAGTCTCTTCCATGTAATGTACATGCCATTTCCATCTCGTAGTCAATGTCAGTCTCTTCCATCTAATGCACTTGTCATTTCCATGTTGTAGTCAATGTCTGTGTTGTATATCTAGTGCAGGCATGATAATGTGAGTATTCACTACTTCAAGCAATTTTTCTTAAAAAATGAATACATATTTATATTTTACCGTATCAGTTATATTTAATGGTAATGCTTGTTTGGGATCTCGGATTTGTTTACTTTCAGGTCCAATTTTAGCGTCTGTCATTTTGTCAGATTGCAGACTCTAAACCACAGTAGTTTTTCCAAAGTTGTTTTGATGCATATTATAGACTTTTTGGTCAGTAGTTGTTTATTGTTAACAACACAACTCGCTAGATTGCATTGACAGGTGTGTTTGGAAATAGAAGGCTTTCCTATCTAACAGTGGCGTCGCTAGCCGGGTGCGGACCGCACCGCGTGACACCATCTCAGAGGGGTGACACCAAAATGAAAAATTGCAAATTTTACAGAGCACACACTGCTCGGTCTAGTCGGATTTCGTAAGTGGATAACCGATCATAGTTAAATACATGACTAGCAGTGGCGTCGCTAGGGGGATGCGGGGGGTGCGGACTGCACTGGGTGACACCATCAGAGGGGGTGACACCAAAATGACATTACTAAGGATTCTGTATGGTCTGTTACGGAAGGAAGACCATGGGGGTGACACCATGAGCTACCGCACTGGGTGACACCAACCCGAGTGACGCCACTGCAATCTAACGATTAAAGGAGTTTCGTTCAAAGCGTGATTAATTTTAAGAAAATGTAGCACCAACCAGCAATGTTTAGTTTCTACTATTTTCATGATAATTACAGGATATCGACGTATCCTACTACTTGACAAGCCATAAAGTGGACAAAAATAAGTATTCTCGAATTAGCCTTAAAAGTTGTACATTCAAATAGTTTCATGCATATCACCGATTTCAAAAGGCGACTAGATGATAATTATTAAGTAAATGGATAAAATAAGTGTTCGCAAATCTTTAATTTGTGATTATAAAAGAGCATTACACTTTATGATTAATTCTCTCACTCTCCCTAACACATAACAAATTCCAAACCCCTTTCTACATATCCATTTATCTGTCTATATACATGGATTTGTATCATGCTGCTCTTTTACCTATATATACATTCGAACTCTTTATAATTTACATATATATCTACATGTATTATTTGCACATATAGTTTTTTTATAACCTCAATTATTTGCATATGGCATTAAGTTGCCAACAAAGAACAAAAAGAAAACAAACGCATTAATAAGTGGAATGCGATTTCCTTAAAATGCATCATACTATATCTTATTTTTTGTGTGCCTGTGTTTGGAAGTTTTGTTTGCTAAGGTATAATATACTTAGCATGCGTATCTTGTTAAAAAATGTCTTTTGTTACTTCTGACCTGTACAACGTTAATTGTTTTGATATTGAATATAAATCTCTACAAAAAAGACAATATATATATATATATATATATATATATATATATATATATATATATATATATATATATATATATATATATATATATATATATATAACTGGCCATGTTGATTCTTAGGCACTTTGCATACATGGCCTTTAGTTTCAGAAGAGTCTGTTACCTCAGTCCTCTATGTTTATTTGTTTCAATGTTTTAATATATTTTAATGATAAATCGTCCGCATTATTTCAAAGTTTACAACATATTTGTATGCTAAATCGTCCGGATTATTTCAATGAATATGTGGTAGTATTGAAAACTGGTTCCTATTCCTGACAGAAAGCTATACAAACCAACCTTAAGAAGTTTTCTCTGATGCTGAATTTTGAATATTCCTATCAGCAGTATAAGTTATTGCGCTCAGGCTTTGACGTTTTAGAGTTCAATACACGTAATAACATGGTTTGATAAGTCTCTCTCTCTCTCTCTCTCTCTCTCTCTCTCTATATATATATTTGGATTTTTTTACTATAAATTACTGACCTGCTCATTATCGATCGTATTTGAGATGCATATTTGTCAGAATAACAGTAATGCTTTTTTGTTTACATTGCCAAACGTAAAATAGAGATGCTTATTTTTACTTCATGTCTCCTCACACACACACACACACGCGCGCGCGCGCGCACGGCGTGATAGATAATCCAAGTCACCGACAAGAAGACCGAAAATAAATATTGCTAATTTTGGCTGACAGGAAGAAAATGTAGGTTTGGCAGGTCCAAATCTACCCGAATATATCACATTTTGTTACATCTGATACAATTCAAGAATGTATTATACAAAACATTTTAGATCGATATGACAATGAGAAAAATTACCGTTGCATTTTTCCCAAGTCAATGAAATACCGATAACGTGTTCTTTCGAGATATCGATCTAATGACATTTTGTCTAGTGTATTCTCAAACGGTATTCGATGTTTTTTTTTTTGAGCTTAATTCATTTTTAGCAGACAGTTCAAAGTGTAACTCCTGGGTTCATATACTCTGAAGGATATTGACGTTAAGTTTCTAGTACTACTGGTAGTGCACGTTATGACAGTCCGGTCAAAAGGTGAGCAGAAATGTACAGTTGGATAGTCTTAATACAAAGTATATGTTAGTTTGGAAATCAGTGTGAATAAAGCACTTACAACAACCATTGTCACGGAGTAAACTTACGTTATAAAATGCTTGCAAGTCAATGTTTAAAAGTTAAAGAAATTATAGACACATACTCCCGAAAACTTAAGTTCAGAATGGAACAAATCTAATGATCCTGTTCATGAATTGTAGTCTGATTGTGAACATGATGTATTTGAAGCTACAGTGCGGTGAGTTTTCTGAAATTAGTGAATTTTTGTGTTTTCGTAAATCGATATCCAAGTCCCAGATGCTGTTTATTAGTTTGAATCTTTAATTCTATATGCTACTTTTAAGTAGTGACATGAAATGCATTTCATGACTGTCTTCCAGTAAATATACGTTTATCCAAAACATGTATTTGTAACAAGATGCACTTTTCTGTAATATTTTTCTATGAAGCAATTCAGTTTTGACGTAAACAAAATACTAAAATTTCTTCTTCAATTACATGGTTTTCGGGTCAGCCATCTTTTCCTGACCAAAATGTTAAATTAGTGGTGACCATTAACGTTGTTTATATTCATCTAGAAAAAACAATTTTACCTATCACTGTCTTTATTTAGTGGTATACTTATTTTCAAGAGAAAATACATCGACAATGACTATTAAGTATTTTTTTCTTCATGTCGATATGGAAATTGAAATATTTACGGGTTACTAATAAGTGTTAAAGGAGGAAAACATTCTCCTCCTGGTGGGAAGCTAATACATATATGTCGGTTGATGGACGTTATACCGTTAGACCACAATACTCTTAACTCAATATGCTGCTTTATGCGATATGTACAAAGCTTATTGTACCCTGTAGAAGCCATTATGATCATTTTTTTGTTAAATATTTATGATGACCAGCAAGCTATATCAGGTATAGCTCTGTACGTGTTTGCAAATCAATATGAATACAATTTTCAAGGTTCGTTTCTCATGAACCATTCCAGTTCTAGATATAATGATTTTGAACTAGCCCAATTAAGGCACCAGTTATCGCACTATCCTTAATTACCATGCCATATTTTTGTTTGTTGAAGAGAACATGTGCGTTATCTTGAATGTTGATTATTTATTTGGCTATTTCAAATTGTACCTCATAAAGTTTGAATAAATAACGGACGTGCGGTAGGCCTAGCTGTTTTTCATAGGGCAGTTGCTTCGGACCCTTTATGCAGTGCGATCTATATTTACATGCATGTCGATCGTTTTCTGTGATTGAATTTTGTTACCAACAGAACTCCAAGTCAATTAACAGCAGTTCACAATACTATATTTAACTGTCAATAGTGCTCTTATTTATGTTTATTGTCCGTGATATATGTCGCATACAAATATCTGATAATCGAATACAAATATCTGATAATCCAAACTGGTTTGTCCGTATCATCATACAACATATCATCTGCAAATCAACACCGCCTGAAATTATTTAGACTTTAAACACTTTCCATAATTTCTGGAAAAAAATACGTGTCTGGTAAAGTAAAACTGTATTTAATTTCGTACTTCATTAATTGGTAATATCAGAATTACCTCCCTTGTTAACTGTTGCTGTGTTCAAAGCGCTATTGTTGCCATGTAATGTATGACGTTTTGCGGACATGCAGCTGATCCGGTATAAAAATAACTTATAGCAACGCATACAGATTTCTTGATCAGATTTTAAACTGAGTTTTTTTCTTTCTAGGAGCTGTAAATTACCGGTAATTGACATTTACAAATACTAATTTTATATATAACACTGAACATTGCATGAATCACGTTTGTCAGTAATACAGACAATATAATCTAAGCATTTTCTTTACACGTAACGTAGTCTGCATGAATGAAGCAGAATAACATTTTCAGAGACTTCAAGTTATCTAATCAGAAAAGCTTCTTGAAAGTTTCGTGTTGTTTCATGACTGCGGGATAATTTATTTTGTATAAATACATGCATTCAGCCGCAGCAGCAGGGAGGTGAACATACCATTTTTTAGGAGTGTCCATTTTTGAAAATAAAACTTCCTACGAACATTTAAAATACAAAGCCAATAACACCAAACCGAAGCCTCTAACCGACCCAGATTTTCTCTAATTGTATTAGCTCAAGCAGCAGAGAGAGAGAGAGAGAGAGCAGCCTCTAATTGGTTCACTCTCCGTTTCGCAAAATAAGCCTTCCTGGAAAATAGCAAAAAAAAAAATCGCGATTGTTTCAGTATCTGGTATGAGACAACCCTGCCAAACTCTTATTGACTCACCCAGCCTAAGTTTTTCTGATCGCGAAAAATCGTAGCGGTGCGTCGGTGCCAAGCTGGAGGCAGAGCCATCTCTGTTGTTGTAATTAAATCATTATGTTATAACATAATATGGTACATCCAGCAGGAAGCACAAGTTGAGTACGCAGAGGGCACGGAACAGTTACTTAAGCCCATTACAAAGGTTACTGAAAAAGCTATATGGGGAGATATTAAGGATGAGAAGGAGAAGGAGGGTCTTCTTCCAGTATTAAAACGAACCGCTGCGCGGGCTGAAAAAATAGCAGAAAAAACCGCTGCGCAGACTGAAAAAATAGCAGAAAGAACCAAGAAAGTATAAAAGATTTTACGAGCGCTTCCAACTGATATAGCTGCAGCTCAGCCTCCACCTATCGATGTAGGAATATCTGAAGATAGTACTGAAACAGGTGATAAAAAGGATCGTGCACCAGAAACAGAACAATCCGGGGCTAAAGTTAATATAAACGATAAATTTACTGAACAAGGTATTAATCTCATAAAGAACGCTAAAAATGTAGATAAATTAGCTGGGATTGCCGTAATATCTTATGATCGTCGAGAAAATGTTTTAAAACCCGAATACACCCGTGATCCTGTAAGTCGCGAAAATTGGTACAAGTGGATATATCGTACACATTATAACGCTGATCAGACTAGAAACAGTGATACTAAATATATTGCGCTTATTAATGCAATAGATAACTATCTTGCACGATTACAACAACCACAAATACAACTTTCTTTACCGCAGCAAAAACAACAACCTCCTCCATCGCAGAAACAAACAACTTCTCTGTCTTCTCCTTCGCGAATACCGCGAAAGATACTCCAATCACAACCTCCAGAAGATGTACCAGGTGCTACTTGTAGTGGTTTGGGAAATAATTTTGTTTGTCCTGATACTATCCTCAATGATGTACAACTGTTAGAGATTCTCATAGGAGGAACGCGTGCCTGAAATAACTCACCAGAAATAATTAATGAAGCAAATGATATTTGTCGGCGATTATTTCAAGGTGGTATCATGGATATCGGCGTTTGCCGAGAACTTGTTGATGAATTTGTTGATGATTACCACAGTGACTAGTTGTTACTGCGATTAGATAAATAACAAATAGAATAAAATGATTGTACACAATAATCATCGTATACCGAACATGGTCAGGGTGGTGAACTCACGATTTCCCGTTTACAGAACAATTTACGGAAATGGATTCGGTGATGTTGTTCAGGGTCTATTTACGAGAATGGCTCCAAAAGTAATGCCGATTGCAAAACAATTATCAATGAAGGCTATTGATGTTGTTCGTGATAAAGCTCCTGGTGCAATCGTCAATGTTGCTTGTAAGGCGTTCTCGTCAATCAAGGATAGACTAGCTCGATTAGTACGAAAAAAAAACCGCAGCAAGTAAAATTATCTAGCACTGAAGTTATGCCTGCAAATGTCAGTAAAGTAATAAATCAAGCTGCAAATAAAAATCTAGCAGAGCTGGTTAATGAAGCAGAAAAAAATATAACCGCGAATTTGATAGCAGGAAGTGGTTATGTCCGACGACGATAATTTATATCATCATTTGGAAAATGGGCAATTATAATGAAATGTTCAAGCGTATATTCGACACAGCATTTGACATAGATGAACCGGTCCTCAAAAATGAATCAGTACGTGATTATCAATTTTATTCCTATGACGCGCGACAACGGGGGCGTATCGAATTTCAAGTTCAGGATACAAGTAGATATTTCTTGCCCGCTGAGGCGTTTATTGAAGTAAAAGGTGAACTTGTAAAAATGGATGATACGTCATATGATGCCAATTTGCGAGTTGGTTTTGTCAACAACGGGATTAAGGCATTATTTGATAGCGCTACATATATGATCAATGGAAAAAAATATCGAATCAATTCAGAAGGATGTCGATGTTGCTACAACAATAATTGGTTTAGCAAGATATTCTGATGATTACACAAGATCAGCTGGTCCATCAATGATGTTCTCTAAGGATATTACCGACAACGCTGATCATGTTCAATATACTAAAATACGGACGCCACGAAATACTGCATCTGATCCACAACCAGATGATTTTGAACATGCAGCTAGACCAGCTGATGCTTTTGATATTATAGGAAGTGTTAATGCAACTTACAACTTAGGATTTGCAACATGCCGAGCAATGTTGTCAGGAAATAATATAAATTTTTCATGTGTAATTCCACTGTCTCACATCTTTGGATTTTGCAGAAATGTTAGAAAGGTCATCTTTGGAGCTAAACACACAGTTGTGCTTTTTAGAAAAGGTGATGATAATGATGCGATCTGGCGAGGAGCTGGTGTTGCTGATGCTGGCAAAGTAAATATAACAAAGCTATCATTGTGGATGCCTGTAATGATTCCATGGGTCACACAAGAAAAAAAATTACTCTTTTATAGATCAAGGCGGTAAATCTTGCTATCATGGTTAAAAGTAACCACAGACGCTGCTCAAAGTACTCTCAGAAATATATTTACTTGGCATATAGCATCACAACAGGGTGTTTCTGCGCTACGACATATTTTTTATTGCGCTGCAAAATAATAATCGGTTGAATAGTCAGGAACGTTCGCATATGATATTTGACCAATTCGGCGTTACCGAGGTTCACTTGAAAATAAACGGACAACAAAAGCCAGCTTAGGATATATTGTTAGATTATGCCACAAATTATGTAGTACGCGCATATCGTTGTTTGATGTCATTTTTGGGGCGTGATCAAAATATAGATACTGGTTTGCAATTACACTGGACAACAAATTTTTACAAAAGTCATGTTACTGAAATAAAATTAGTCAATTCTTATCAATTTTTATGTGCTGAACACGAATATGACAGTCAAATTGCAAAATTGGCTCTAGTTTTTTTGTAATCTGCAAGAAATTAATGTTTACATAACGAAATGCATTCCAATAGTAAAAGGTCAACTGTAATAGCCTACCTATAAAAAATCAAGTCATTGACTACATCTTAGATTTCTTCGCCTGTCTCTTGTACAGCTGTTCGGGAGCATCTCTGAGGAGTGTCCAGCAGTAGTCAGCCAGCATTGTAGTGGACCATTTTCCCTGGTATCTTTGTTCCATTGTTGCGATATCTTGATGAAAACGTTCGCCGTTTTCATCACTAACAATACCACAGTTGCTAGGAAAGAAATCCAAATGGGAATGAAGGAAGTGAATCTTTAGAGACATATTGCAGCCAAGTTTCTTATACTTCATCAACATGTCTTCTACTAGTTCCTTATAGTTTTCTGCCCTAACATTTCCGAGGAAGTTTGTAGAAACTAGGCGAAAAGCATTCCATGCTTGTTTCGCGTCACCTTCCAGCAAGTTGTTGAACCGGTCATCTTTGAAAAGCTCTCGAATCTGAGGACCCACAAAAACTCCCTCTTTAATCTTTGCTTCGCTGAGTCGAGGGAATTTTTCATGCAGGTATCGGAATGCTGGCAAAGTCCGGTCAATGGCTTTCACGAAGTTCTTCATCAAACCTAGTTTGATGTGAAGGGGTGGTAGCAAGATTTTCTGAGCCTCAACCAGAGCTGGGTGTTGGATATTCTTCTCTCCAATGGCTACATTCTGCCTGCGAGTCCATTCCTTCCTCATGTAGTGCATTTCCCTTGCTCGGCTATCCCACTCGCATAAGAAACACATGTATTTTGTATATCCTTGCTGCAGTCCCATTAAAAGGGCAACTACCTTCAAATCACCACAGAGGTGCCAGCTGTACTTGTTATACTCAATGGAATTCAGTAGCTGCCTTAAGTTATCGTATGTCTCTTTCATGTGGACAGCATACGCTACTGGAATAGATGGAAGAATGTTTCCATTGTGCAAAAGCACAGCCTTGAGACTCAGTTTCGAAGAGTCCACAAATAGTCTCCATTCTTGTGGGTCATGAGTGATTTTTAAAGCATTCATGAGGCCCTCAATATCGGAACAGAATATCAGATTACTTTCCTTTCTGAAGAAAGGCTCCAATTGCTGGTGGCGCTTTCGATATGCAGTAATTGTGACATCTTCTTCTAGAAGATTCCATTGTTGGAGTCTTGATCCTAGCAATTCTGCCTTGTTCTTTGATAAGTCCAAATCACGAATCAGGTCATTTAGTTCTTCCTGTGTTATTCTGTGTGGGGTTGATGATGCACCACAGTGAAAATCTGGATCACTGCATGCTGATGGACCAGGAGAAGAACAGGTCGACTCACCTTTGTCTTCGTCAGATGAATCAAGAGAATATTCTGCTGGAGGTTCTGGAATAGGAAGTCCCTCACCATGTGGAACTGGTCTCAATGCAGACGGAATGTTTGGGTAGACTATTCTCGACTTCTTTCGCTTCGTTATTCCGCCGGAAAGAGGAGGAACCAAGCAGAAGTAACAGTCATTTAGGTGGTTGCTTGGCTCTCTCCACACCATTGGGACTGCAAACGGCATTGATGACCTTTTGCAATTCAACCACTGTGAAAGCTGTGTTGTACATGTAGCACAGCATATATGCGGAGCCCAAGGCTTGTCTTGGTCACCAACCTTGCATCCGAAGTAAAGATGATATGCCTTCTTCACTTGAGAATTGATACTTTTCTTCTGGTTGGCAAATGTCACTTCCCCACAAATATAGCAAAAATTGTCCGCGGTATTAACACACTTTCGAGGCATTACTGTTCTTTATTGTACGTAAATGGATAAAATAATAAGTTTTATGTAACAGTAGCTTGAACTGTCTCGCACAACGTCTAAAATATTTTAAATGCTGAACCTATCTGATTGGGCTTTATATAGTACACTGCTTACGTCAGCTTCAGCAGCCGCCTGGCATTAGTATAATAGGCCTACACATGTATAGTACACTGCTGACGTCAACTTACTTCAGCAGCCGCATGGCATTAGTATTGCATTGCATCAGAAAATGATGCAATCAACTGTGGATGATGTGAGCATGATGGTATTATGCAATGTTACATCATTATTCCGGATGTTGCTGCAGTCCTACTGGAGAAATTTACACAGTGAAACATAGAAAATGAGGTATATGAATATCTTCAAAACGAGAGCCAATACAAATTTTTCACGGTTATATTCGTGTTCGGCACACCAAAATACTACAGATTAGGGCCTTTTCAAGTCAGTAATGATTTCACTGTTGACCAGTGTTATCACAGTTAGATTTTACAACTCTGTATCCGATTTATTACTTTTCGCTAGAGCATCTTGATTTATCCAAGCAATCTGTCGTTGATATACAACTTCGAGCTCGTCTTAATAACCCGCCAGGTGGTGCTGGTGCCTCCTACAGAGCAATCGCGGTTATACTCGGTGATAAGGCAATGCTACTTGAGGGTGGTAGTGGTCTAATGAGAGTCGTTGATGCACCAGTGGAAAATCTTTAATCGTGTTAATTAAAAACATGAGTATTATCATAAGAATGTCATATAGTCACGTTAATGTCACTCTGACTCCAGGTCAGGTGAAAAAATTACAATTAAAAAACGCGAGCACATGTGGGGTAAAAATAACCTTGTAGCGAGATAAAATTGCTAGTGGTGGTCCTAACAAGTTATCGTTGACTAAAACTCAACTAAAACATTTCAATAAAGCGCAAAAAGCAAAAGCCGGAGTTCAACTTGATTTCGATCCAAGTACCATCAAAGACATGATTAAAACCGGTGGTATATTTCCACTTCTCGCAGCAATGCCAGCATTAATTGCTGCTGCTGCCCCAGCTGTTGGAATGACATTAAAGAAAGGAACTGGAAAAGGTTATAAAAGAAGAGATTGGGTCTAAGACTTCCAGGAACTCCGCCCTCATGGTACGGAAAGAGTCTAAGACTACCAGGAACTCCGCCCTCATGGTAACCCAAACGTCGTTGATGAAAACATAGAGTGTTTCACTGATGTCAAATTTTGATTTACTCAATGCTGCTAAACGATTAAATATAAAAAATTTCAGTGGTGTTTTTATGCGAGATCAGTTACCGAACCAACCGAATACCAGCGAAACTGGAATTATTATTGTTGATAACAGCGATGGTCCAGGAACTCATTGGGTTGCTTACGCGATTGATCCACGTGGAATTGTTTATTTCGATTCGTATGGGTTAGCACCGCCAGTTGAATTTCTAAAATATGTCAATAGAGTACAAAGTACTTCATTTCAAATTCCAGTTTGGTGCTCAACGCTACCAACACAAACATTAACCGATCCACCAATATGTGGCCATGAAGTAATTAATGTACTTGACGCGTTATCAAAGTCAACCAAACCACCTCACAAAGTCGTGCAGGAGTATACCGCGGATAAATTTAACATTTTAAACAACCCCCAGGATAATAATGGTTGATATTTACGGAAGATCTCTCAGCACGAGTAAAAGTAAAAAACGCGATGATATTGATTTATCAAAATATGCGACTAAAGATGAAATCGATAATCTTATGAACGTCTTCGGGGTTGACCGAGATGAGGTTGTTGTTTTTCAGGACCGATATGGTGTGTTAAAAACCAGCAATATCAAATGGAATGACATAATTCGACGAGTACTCGGTACGGTCACGGATAACATCCCTGTATTTACTGACGGCGGTAGAATCAGAGACTCAAGTATATCGTTTACAACCATTAGAGATGAAATTGCAAGAAGCGCTGCTAATCGCTTAAAAAATACCGGTGACACAATAACAGGTGAACTCAACATGAACAGAAATAAAGTAGTAGCCGTAACAGATCCAACATCTGATGAAGATGCCGCGATGAAAAAATATGTCGACGTTAACTACAGCACCGTAGATGGTAAATTATCCACTTTGCGGGCCGAATATGATGTTCATGTAAAGCGCTTTTAGAAATCTCCGTAGAAACTTTAGAAAAATTAATGAAACCGCAGAGGAATTCTTTGGTACTCCGCTCACCGTTGACGCAAAACTCTCTGATATAAAAATAAACAAACATTGAACACGATTAAGAAAACACAAGAAGATGTCGTAAGTGGAATTCCTGAGATTGTTAACAAAATTAGTCTGATTAAAATCCCACCCGGAGTAACTCCAGGGTATATTACCAACATAGTATACACAGTATCATCTGGATTCGCAACATGGTCAAAACAAAATAATACTATCAAACATACCGCAACAGTCACTGGTATGTATAGGCTGTTCGTGTTCAGTGCTGCAAAATTTGAGATTTTAACAACATATCCATGGCGTCATTCAACTGATAAGTTTTCCGGGGTTGTGTCTGTTGTGTTAAATAGCGGAACCGAAGAAACATTTATACTGGAAGCAGCTGATAAGAAATTAGCCGCAACATCTTACTGGTGGTGTCTAGAATTTGTTGCTGAAACACCTCAATTGGTTAATGCGTAAAATAATAATGGCAGCGTCAACGAATGTTCAACAAGATAGATACGATAAAGTATGCGAATGGCAATCAGATGTAAAAAACCATCATTGACCAGTATACGCTGAAAGTAAAAAAATACAAGCGGTGTGTAATCGCGCTGGATGCTATAGTTTATTCAGTATCCGCGGTAGTTGCGTCCACCGGGGTAGTATTATCAGCGTTAACGCCAGTAACAACTGCAATAGCAGTAATAATATGCGTTTCATCATCAGCGGCAGTTGCAGGTGTATTTAACATTATCGCGAAAAGATATCCACGTGCACGAACACAAAACTCAACGACGCAGTTGTAGAATTAAACACGGCAACAACAGCATATTCTAAATTATCGTCGCTGATATCATCAAGCCTCGACGATACAACGATATCAGATTCCGAATTCGCGTTAATGGTTAAGACATACGATGAAGTAATAAACCACCATTTGAAAGGAAAAATATAAATAATGACAGATCAATTCCGGCAATAACAACAATGATAACAGTAAGCTCAATCAAGCCTGAATTCGGTATTAATTTTCCAACTGCCATTCCGGTAAGCGAGATCGCTTTAGCACAGTTGCGAGTATACCATTGTTGGCCAAATATCAGATCAAAATCATTTGGTGGATTAACAGCAAATAATTCGTTTGTGTTTGCAAATAAAAATAAACAAGATGGTACACCCGACTGGAACGTTGTTGGAATACCACCGGGTGCTATCAAATGGATGAAATCAATGAGGAATTATCGCGTAGAATAAAAAATATCACTGGGAAAGAATCCAAGATAACAATAACCGCTCACGAACCAACGCTATCGTCTGCAATCGAGAAAACTCTCCCGACCACGCCGTGGATATATATCAATCATCGACCAGAACAGTGTTAGGATGGCCTGAAGTTGCTCCGGAAGCACCGCCACTGCCACCTGAACCAAAAAAGTCCGATTTCATCACGGACAGGCTATCATATAGGAAAAAAGATTTTTTAGAAGTTCCTGAGCAATTTGCCTGGTATTGCAACATTAAATTCCATAATAGGAAGACATTTTTTAAAAATTTTACCCTTAGTATTTCTGATCATTGGTTTATTTGGAAGGACCCTAACGCAGAACTTCATGACTAGAGGATCACACAATTTATCGAAGAAATTAATTATTCATATGAAAAATAATTAAATAGGTTACGCCAGTATTTTACAGAATATCTTACTGATATAAGATCAGATAAAAAAAAGATATTATTGAAAAGATTGAGACGTTAAATCAAATTATGGCTGATTTAAAATGCATAAATTAAATTTGAATACAAGCGGTAATTAACTCAGAAAAAAACTCAAGCAACAATTTTTTGACAAATGCAAGATAACATAAGCTGATCTACAAAATTTTAAATTTCCTGGGTATAACCCAGACGCGTTAAGAAAATCACTAGACGATATCATCGATGAGTTCTTTTCTGAAATTCTTGCACGGTACAAAGAAACACTACCGTTACCAGCTATTCTCCGATACAACAATAATCCACAAGGGCAAGGACGACTGGTTCCCCGGAAATCGTAAATATAACCCAGGTGGTTGCGGTCAATCTTGTGTGTGGTATCGTTGACAGAAGTTACAGGACGGACACAACAATATCAAACCAAGCGCAGCAAGGATTTATTCTTTATTTGTTCACACCGAAAGAACCACCCGGATATCTGATTGTACAAGAACCTATCAATCCGGTCTATCTACGATATCATAATCGCCTGTTATCAAGAATAAATTTCAAACTAACTGACCAGTCTGGCCACTTGCTGGATTTAAGGAATAAGACTGTAAATATTAATTTATATGTGAAATCGTAAAAATCTGCGATTTTCAAGGATTTTCAATCATGAAAATATATGATTCCAGTCGTGAAAAATCTACGATTTCAAGGAAACAGTACAAAAAAATAATTCTCCGTTCTTGATAAAATCAGCGAGGTGCATTGACAAATACTCTTCAGATTTCACAAGAAATTTATTTTTTACAGAATTTCAGGCTGATTTGTTAATTCGGAAAGTAATAAGGTGTCAAAATCGTGTAAATCAGGCTGACTTGTTAATTCGGAAAGTAATAAGGTAGTCAAAATCGTGTAAATCCAACAATTCTCAGTGAAAAAATATTTTACTGAAATCTGTCAGTGTACTCAGAAATTTATTTTTTACTGAAAATCTGACATACTACTTTCACTTTTATTTTCACGAATGTGTCAAACTTTCGTTTTCATTAGACAGAATTTTTCTTAGTTGCCTCACGCGAGAATTAATTATCTTCTTTGCTTCATATTCACGAAATAATTCTGATCTAATTTTTTCTATTGCACGAGAGAGACTGACAAATTCCTTTACCCGCTCTTCTTCTACTGTAGCTAACAATTGACACATAGCCGTCTGAATCTTCTTTATAAATCTATACTGAGTTGGTAGCGTGTATGCTCCTCCCTCGGTTCGCTCTTGCAGTGTTTCAAAATCAGAAATAATTTTTTCAGGATTTAATTCCTCAGATATATTTATACCGTCGTGTTCTAATTTTCTAATAGCAGAAATTATATCATTGATATTTTCGTAATTATATATATATATATATATATATATATATATATATATATATATATATATATATATATATATATATATATATATATATATATATATACCGAATATTTTATATTTAAAAGATATTTTTTTACACTAACGACGACACATCTCCATATGAGCCTCTGGGGTGGCATATGACATCCTACCGGACTCAGGAGCACGGAAAAACAACCCCCCGTCTGAACCCCTAACCTGTCAAACAACAGTCTAGAAGGTCCAGGAGGGCGTGTTTGCAAAGTACGAAATATTCCCCACGTGAGCCCCTAGCTTACCAAATGATATGCTAGCGGTTTCAGAGGAATACATATAATCTTACTTCTAACTTGTCCTAAGGACAGCACAACCTTATGTGAACCTCTAGCTTACCAAATGATATGCTAGCGGGATCAGCAGGTACATATAATCTGAATTCTAACTTATCCTAAGGACAGCACAACGTTATGTGAACTCCTAGCTTACCAAATGATATGCTAGCGGGATCAGCAGGTACATATAATCTTAATTCTAACTTATCCTAAGGACAGTACAACATATTTACCGTGCCTCCTAGATTGTCTTACGACATTCTAGTAGGTTTGAGGAGTAATCTTTATTCTAACTTATCCTAAGGACGGAGGTCTTCTCTACATTCAACAGATTTTGATGCAAAACAACACCACGCCGTGGTGACAACGTGGGGAGTGTGTGAATTTTTTGTATCGAAATTCGAGCTTGGGGTGAACTCCCAATTATATATAAAATCGCTAAATATCGCCTACGTCGACAATATGCCAGTCACTGGATTCGAACTCGAAACGTCGAGAACGAGAATTCTGAGCTTTACCAATGCACCACAGATCCTTGTTATTGATATATGATTCAAAGATTATTATATAGTTACTTTTGGATTGCTAAAAGATAATACAATTACTTTTAGATTGCAAAAAATAATATAGTTATTTATAGATTAAAAAAATAATACAACTTGAATTTAGTTCTACTTTGAACATTTATTTATTTCCTGGATAATATATAATATAAAATAGTTGGTGTTCCGCAATCTTCTGAAATCAATGGAGGTAACTCCATCATCGACTTTTACACAATCGGGGTGGAGTTATCTCCGCTATCTGTATCTAACACCACTGAGACATAAGAAAATGAAATCCAGTTTCCAAACAGGTATAAAAACGATAATTTGATTATTTTATCTGCAACACGCTGGACTGAACGTGGGTTAATGCCAACATATTTGCCAGCCGCGTTCATTGACTGAAATATTATCTCTTCGCCGTTTTAAATATTGACAGATTTAATCGCTCTAGGAATCTTTATGAATTTACCAGTATTCCCTCGTGCAGAATTCTCACTTTGTGTACTAGCCTGAAGGTCAAATGAATTATTATTAAGTTTATTTAAGTCAATATGATCGATCACAAGACCATTTTTGATCTCTCCGTGATAAACCTCAAATACGAATCCATGACAGAGATACCTTTTCTTCCCATCAACATTAAATCTAAGATAACTGGAACTATCAACATCACCAACTGGTTTCTTCAGCCGACAGTGTCTGACTGTACATCACGAGATGCTTCATAATTCTTAATGATAGGATATCTGACAAATTCTTTTTGCTCCATTTTATATGTAATATTATTTGTATAAATTATAATTTATCTTTGAATCTGGCTATATAGTCTTCAGGGGTTCTTATAACCTTATTGACGACCTTGACAGAGTCAAGAGTGTTATTTTTCTTGTCATAATAACGTTTTAACTCTCTATACCGTTTACCACCAAATTGCGCACACAGCAGTGTTTCCCCTCTTAACTCCGACACCACACCTTAAACACGGTTGTGGACCAAGACTGCCTTTCCTCACACTAGGCGAATATTGTCCACAAAATTAATTTACACATGATTTGTTACAAGGTGTTGCAAATCCTATCATAAGCCATTTACACTGATTCATTATATATAATATTTTTTTTCAAATACTTGTCTGAAATATAGCATGGATGAGTTTGAGAGATTATCCACAATCAAACCTTGGAAAGCTTCCAGATTCGATCTTGACAGACTAACCCCTGTCTCGCGGAGGCGAGCTCTGACTGATCTGATTAATATTATCAGGAATGCTAAAAAAGAATTTCGTGATGATGGAGCATCTCACACGTGGTCGACATTTGAAATTATACGCGACGACAAGGCCATTGATGCTACAATGAGCGATACACGGGCGAAAACGATTATCAATGACCTCTTTGATATTCATCAAACTGAAAAGAAATATTTTTTCAGAATAAAGTTTATTGTGCTAGCAGAAGATTCCAATACATGGATTATCCGTGACAAACGTCCCCCTTTTTTCATAATGGAAAAACCGTTTTGTTAAGTAAAAATTCCAAGCCAGGAACGCTGACTGGGATTGACAGACCATATTACTCGCGAGCATATCCTGTGACCAAGATTATTTATGGAATTTATCGGCTAAATGATAAACCCAACATTGATGATCTTGCACCAATGAGATTTTCAAGATTGAATTGTGTAGCCGAACGAGTAGTGGAACATTTTACAAATGCGAAACGTGGAAGTGGTCTGACTGATCAGCGACATGAAAAAATAGACAAGTTGGCTGAATCGGTTAAGGCCACATGGGCGTCAATAAACGATGTCGCTGAGTTATCAAGGAAATTAAAATTTCAATAGTAGTAAAAACATTAACCGGAGAGATTTTATATTAACCAGCGAGTAAGTCAAAGGGAGCTCCAATTTAAATTATTGATCATAACGCGCACGCGTGGACTAGCGCAGTAACAATATTTCCACGAGAGCGAACTGTAAAATTTTACCCGTCGGAAAATATATTTGATTTTATTAATGAGATAAGTAAAAACGATCCTGTATCAATTTGGTTATTTTCAAGTTGAGATGAATATGATCAATTTGTAAGACCCAACGGTGATTTATACCGTAAAGAATCTCTTCAAGAAGCGATGAGAAATCTTGCGCAACGATATTCAAAAAATAGTGACCAATTATTCAAAAATTGTTTTACAGTTCCGCCAGTTTCTGCCCACGCTGCCAGAGAGAGAAATTCGTGGAAACCAATGCGATTTGAATCCCTCGAAGATATTCAGTTAAGTTGTATTGAATATGGACATGTCGGTTTGTGGAATACTAAGTACAACCACAATGATATGATATCAGTGGATAATGTCGCGCGTTATCCGAGAAGTTTTCTTGGAGCGGTGAGTGTGGGAGGTATTTTACACGATTTGGACACCCCTGTCATGAAATGACAAGAGTTGCAATTAATGGTCCGTTACCTGATTTTGACTTGACATGATTTGCTTATGTCGTGTCGTTTGAGATAGCTAAAGATCTTCATCCGTGTTGTTATGTTTGGTTTGATAGGCATTTTTCAGAAAAACGTTGGACACCAATAGTGTTATTACTATATATGCTTGACAGTAAAATATTGATATCGTTGGTTGTCAGTGAAGCAATTATATGATACCGGAAGCAAACCGAAGTTTGGTTATCAACACCTGAGCGTATCAGTCTTGTTGATGTCATTAATGAATTTAGGGGAAATGTCCTAATACTTCCGAGGATGATATTATCAAAGAAGCTCCTAAAATTCTCAAGATTAAACTCAGCAACAGTGAAAAAACCGCAAAGGATCTCGGTAGAAAAATAATTGGTAAATTTACTCAAGGCGGAGCATATGATCATAAACGGCATCACATATGATTAATTCTAGATGATGCTGAGTTAGATTTTATAATCGCTGATGCTGCTGCGAGAAATATATTTACAAATCGAGAAAATGCTTATCTGTCCAACGGAAAAATGTTTGGCAGAATTGTAAGTTACATTGATGGAGAATCTCCGCAATATCCCCATCTAACATCCTCAATGCTCGCTTATGTTTCTATAAATTTATCATCGACGATAAATAGATTTCCTGACACCGCGGTCAGAGTTGCAACGGATTCATTTTATATCGCTAAAAATATTCAGAATTACTGGCTCGTTTTACAAGTACTGATGCATCATGGAGGTCGTGGAGAATAAAAGAAGAAACGTTACATGATTATGATTTATCTGCGGATGTTACGATTAAAGATAGTTATCGCAGCGATCAAATATCAGAATTGTCGTCGGAGCCATCCGTGTATGATCCAGTATCCAGACACAAGACGGTTTATTTAAGTAGACCGGAAGGTTCTGGTAAGACAACTCGGGTGATCGAATTATTTCGACAGAAACGCGATGATATGATTGTGCTAACACCAACACATAGACTCGTGAGGGAGATGAAACAACGAGGAGTAAATTCTTGTACTTATCACAGCTTTTTCAAATACAGTGGCGGCACGTGGACGTCTGATCGAATGGGAGCAAAATATATTCCCGGGGTTATCATCTGAGATGAGGTATGCACAGTGTCATTAGATATATTAAAAACATTTCTTGATTGGTTATTGTTAAAAAAAAATACCGCCGTGGTTGCGTGTGGCGATCATGGTCAACCACCACTGTTTGTTGGACCATCTCCACACGATTGGTTGAAGAATTTTGTAGACTACTATGAAGAAATAACCGATGATCATAGATCTCTTGATGAAGAATTAAAGGAATTTAAAAAATTAATCAGGCTACAACCGAATAAAATTCAGTGTGAAATAGCGCGTAAAATAATTCCAGAAACTTCCATGAACGACTTTCTACAAATGTGGAAACTAAACGATTTGATAGTGGCAATTAGAAAAATAGTCAGGGACACACAGCGGTTATTTCGGTTACACAAGGAAAAATTCTCAGCGTTACGTGTACCGTTGTGTTATAGATCAGCGGATACGCGACGACAGAATATCGACGTTGATATACTAGGACAAACTGAAAAGCGAAATCTAGTTTTAAATGATATTGTCGTGGTCGATGTCAGTGTTGTCGAGGATGCGCTGAGTATGGACAAATCTCCGTGGACGTTAGGATACGCGATGACAATACATTCATGTTAAGGACTAACTATTACTGATACAGTTGTTTGGATTGTTGATGATCGTATCGAATGGTCGAATTTAGTTTATCTCGGTGTCTCGAGTCAGAAGAATTTCTCAGCTGCGGAGAATTGTCATGGACGTATCAGAAACCATCAACAATGATACTGACAACGATATAATAAGACAAAAATTAGCTAGTTATAAACAATGTGACAAAAAAAATAAACGCGATTTTGATCTTGACGCTGAATTTATCAACGCGCTGAAACAACAGCAGATTAATCATTGTGCAAGTTGTAATTGTAAAATGTTGTGGCAGTACTCGAGTAATAATCGAAAACAATTTACCGTGGATAGAAAAGATAGTAGTCGCGGTCATACACGAGAAAATGTGATGCTGACCTGTCTTGAATGTAATCGACGTCGAGGTGCTAATTAAGTGATCGCGGTGGTAATTATGTGTCTTCGGGAATTACTTGTAATTGTTCACATGTAAATCCACGTTGAGGAGCACTTGATTCCAGTCTGTAGATTGCGGGTCTACCCGAGGATCTTACTATGTTAGATATATTGTGTGTTGTAATACTCCAGACATGATCAGTTGCTCTTTTTTTACCACCTTCAAGTTCCCCGGGTTCATATTAATATCTTACAGTCACATTATCCAGCAGCGGTTGTTTTGAAAAACCATGTCGTTGTATTGTTATACGCGCGCTTTTGATTGCATTAACGGGTTTCAACGCAGTTGTTCGAGTTAATTCATTATTTAGCGCAGCTATCACACTTGGTAATCTTGCAAACCATTCGCGTGATCTCTTGTCTTGAATACATTCCTTCGCGTACTGATATCCAAATAACCGCTCATCAAGTGTTCGATTAAATCGCTGAACAATTGCCTCATCACGATGAATTGCAGTATGTCCTCGTCTGATGGTGACGTTATGTTGCTTCATTAGCGATGATACTGTACCCTGAAATTCTTTGCCAGGATCAGCTTGTATCAGCTTTGGCCATCGCAAACCACCTCGTTGATAAATTCGTTTAAACGTAGAAGCAACTTCAGCAGCTGTCTTTGTTGACAACGGTTCAGCCTCCTTGTATCTACTTGCAACATCAACGACAGTTAACGCGTACTTGTACATGCTACGTCGTATAGTATCATGTGGTAAAAATAAAATATCAGCATGATGAACTTCATTTGGAACTCCAACATCAAAATGTGCAAAGTGAATTCGTTTAGGATGTGGTAGATAAAATATGCCATATTGCCTGACGTGCTAACCATTTTTCAGCAGTGGCACGTGTAACTTTTGCTGCTTCGGCGAGTTTACTAATAGCTGCTCTACCTTTCCAATATCCTCTTGGGGAATAATAAATCGATTCCATTTATAATTAATTATCAGCACCTAGCGCTAATTTACCTTTCATTGCGGATCTTACTAACCAATTAGACATTGATTCCTTGAAAGATTTATTTTTTATGGAATTTAGCGCGTGAATTAATTTCACATCTGCTATGTGTCTGTGTTGCAGATCTTTACTTTTATAAGCTACGCCATGAGCATGACAAGCTTTATCATTAGCGTTTATTGGATACTCACGTGGTTTTGGTTGGTCTTGGTTGTCAAGTCTGATATCAAGTCGGGTTCCAAGGCCACAGTAATTATATCCTGAGAGATGTTTTTCTCCTGGATATTTAGCCCACGGAGTCCCTGGTAACTTTGTTAATTATGCTGCAATATCACCTCCTCGTTTTTTAAAAATATTATTTGACTTTGACTGTGAGGGAATAAATTTAAATTTCTTTGTACCACATCGTTCACATTTACCTGTAACCGCTGATCTGTTATTTTTTGTTGTAATAGTTGTTAGATCACCTGTTGGGGTACGCGTCCTACATTTCACACAATATAGATCCATAATTATTTATATATAACATGGATATAACTGATTTCTCAGCGACAAGAAAACGAGAACCGGTCAAGCATCATGCAGCGCTTCCAAATTCTATCCGAATGATTATCATATGTCCATCTGGAAGTGGTAAGACGCAAATGCTACTTAATTTGATAATGAGATGGTTGAAATGGGATAAATTGTATTTGGTTTCTCCGTCTGTAGATGACCAAAGATGCTATAATATACTAAAGGATTTTAATGAAAATGCAAGATTGTTGGATGAGCGTAATGACGACGTCATTGAATTTATAACCGATATTGATAAAGCGCCGGACGTTGATGATTTAGACGGATTTATTAATAATTTGGTTGTATATGATGATGTGATGCTCGACAAACAATCAAATCCAGCTAGGATATTTTCTCGAGGTAGACATAAAAACACTGATGTGATTTATGTTACTCAGCGATACACACAAATACCAAAAGTGATCAGAGATAACTGTAATATTTTAGTTGTGCTTAATG
The DNA here is from genome assembly GCA_028554795.2 of Sinohyriopsis cumingii. Lineage (NCBI taxonomy): Eukaryota > Metazoa > Mollusca > Bivalvia > Unionida > Unionidae > Sinohyriopsis > Sinohyriopsis cumingii. The sequence goes on along the minus strand of CM068839.1, from coordinate 60,963,040 downwards.
GAGTCGATACTCATACGTTGCGAAATATTCATCAAACTTGGTGTAGCGGTGACATGGATATAAATAAATTTAGAAACTTCTTTTCACGAGCGCAAGCTGCTCCACATGGATTTATAACAATAAATTTACATGATCCCAGAACAAGATATCGTGTGGGTCATGATTCAATTTTTGGATAAATTAATAGCAGCAACGACGGCGCTGGCACCGACGCGATCGCTGCGATTTTTCATGATCAGAAAAACTTAATCTGGATAAGTCAATTAGAGTTTGACAGAGTAGTCTCATACCGGGTACTGATTTTTTGTTGTTGCGATTTTCCAGGAAGGCTTCTTTTGCGAAACGGAGAGCGAACCAATTAGAGGTTGTTCTCTCTCTCTCTGCTGCTGTTCATTTTGTTACTTCATCTTTGTCGTTCTTTTTTTCAAATGGGTATGCGTGTTCGTTTACCCACCCTGACGCTCATTGTTGCTCGTCACCCTCTCTGCTGCTGTAGTGTGAGTAATGAAATCATTATCATATCAATAATGGAATCTCACACATCTAAACTAGCTCGACAGCAACTAGAGGCAAATAAGAAATATCTCCATGTTCGTGATTCTGTCAAGCAACGACTAAAATAGCGTCAGGAGTCTCAGGTGGAATTTACGAAAGGTGCAGAACAATTATTTAAACCGGTTACAAAGGCTACCGTAGGTCTTCTTCCCACGTTGAAGCAAACCGCTAAAGCAACTGGAAAAATTGCAGAAAGAAATAATAATAAAAAAGATTCTAAGAGAACTTCCAGGTGAAATAGCTTGTGCTACTTATCTACCACAAACACAAGAAATACTTAATGGTATTGACCAGCTTCGTTCTGGAGTATCCGATATAAAGGATCTTATACCAGAAACAGAACCAGAACAAGCAAGAGAGAAAACTGAAATAACATGTAAATTTACCGAAGAAGGTATTACCATCACCAAAAAAGAAATTAAAAACACGAATGAATTATCTGCGTTTGCCGTGCGCAGTTGTTATCAAAGATTTTTTTAAAAACCCGAGCACGTTAATGATACTTTAAGTCGTGGTAACTGGTACAAATGGATATTTTGTTTAAACTACGGAGTTGATCAGGCCCGAAATAGTGATACAAGATATGTTGCATTTATTAATGGAATAGATAATTTTTTTAAAACTATTACAACAACTCGCCACTGGAAGTGGTATTCGTTCAGGTACAGGGTGTGTGATCTTAATAATCCATGTCCCAGCAATGTCATTGCCGATGTTGATAGACTAGAAATCCTCATTGGAGAAAAACGAGCCGGTAATAATTCCCAGGAAATCATGAATGAAGCAGCTATTATTTGTCAAAGATTATTTACAGACGGTATCATGGACATTAATGTTTATCGGTCTCTCATCGATGAAATCGTTGATGATTATCATAGCGAGTGAGGGTATGCAGTTAGATACAATGACTAAAATAATATGATCATACATAGATCATGCCTGTAATGGTCAGAGTGATAAATTCGCGATTACCAACGTACAAAGTGGTCTACGGTAATACTTGGTTATGTTTTTCAAGGTTTATTCAGAAGATAGCCCCAAAAGCAATACCGATTGCAAATAAATTATCAATGAAAGCTATTGACTTTGATCATGATAAAATAATTGGTGCTGTTGGTGATGCTGCTAGTAAAGCATTCTCAGCAATCAAGGATAGACTAGCATGATCAAAACAACGAAAAATGTAACCAATAAAACTACCCATCACCGAAGTTATGCCTTCAAATGTTAGTAAAATAATCGATCAAGCTGCATATTAAAACTAGCAGAGTTTACTGGTGTACATCAGTCAGAAAAAGAAAAAATATAACGGCTAGTCCGATAGCAGAATGTGGTCTTCGTGTTTGACGAGGACAAATATAATAGAATGTTTAAACGTGTACCTGATCCAGCATTTGACATGGATGCACCAGTTGTCAATGATGAATCAGTTTGTAATTATTAATATTATTCTTATGACTCACGTGTACCTAACGCACTCGGAAGAATCGAGTTGCAAGTTCAGGATACAAGTAGATATTTCTTACCCGCTGAGGCATTCATTGAAATCGAAGGTAGGCTTTTGAGAGCAGATGATACGGCATACGGAATTGGTGATCTAGTTGTTTTTGTTAATAATGGTGTCATGGCGTTATTTAACAGTGCCGCATACATCATTGACGGTAAAAAATATTGAATCATGCCTGAAAAACGTCGATGTTACCACGACGCTACTGATACGTGGCCTTGCAAGATACAGCTATGATTACTCGAGATCAACTGGTCCATCAATGATGTTTGCAAAGGATAAAACTGATAATCCAGAAAACAGAAACGTAACGCTGAATGCAGCTGGAACTGAAGTTGCATCAATGCATGAAAACTTCAACTTGGGATTCGCATCACGTTGAAAATGTTAAACGGCGATGAAGAGTTATCATATATTTGGATTCTGTAGAAATATTAGAAAAGTTACATTTGACGCTAAACACACCGTGGCACTTGTCAGAAAAGCCACCGACAATGATGCAATCTGGCGTGATGCTGCTGTTAGTTCTGGTAAAAAAAAAACACTAACAAAATTGTCGTTGTGGATGCCAGTAATGAATCCATCAGGTGCCGAAGAACAACTGTTGCTCACTTTCATTTCAATCAACATTATCATGGTTGACGATGACCACAGACAAAATTTAAAGTAATGCTGCTGAATTATTCACATGGCAGACAGCATCACAACAGGGGGTGTCAGAACCACGACATATATTCATCGCGTTTAAGGAAAATACCAGAGTAGATTCGCAGGAACGAAATCCAATGGTGTTTGACACACTTGAAGCTCCTGAGGTTTCTTTGAGGATAATTGGATATCAAGAACTTTCTGAAGAAGTTTTGCTAAGGTTTTATCAAAATCATGTTGCACGTGCTTATCATCGGTTGATGAGATTTATGCGGCATGATCAGAATGTTGATTCTGGTTTGCAGATATCTCAGCGGGATTTCACACACGCTGTATCCGTTCTGTTATTTTTCACGGGAACATTTGGATTTGTTCAGGCAATCAGTCGTTGATATACGCTTCCGAGCTCGTGTAGCTCGACTGCCCGCTGGTGGGTATACAGCAACCGCTGTCATACTCTTAGACAAAACAATGCTGCTTGAAGGTGTTGGTGGACGAATGAGAATTATTGATGCCCCAGTGGAAAACATATAATTAAATAGTTCATTATGTTATAATGTCATATCATCGTGTTCGTATTGCCCTGACTCGTGGTCAGATTAAAGATCTTCAATCGAAATCAGCAAAGAAATGCGGTACAAAATTAATACTAAAATAAGATCAAATCACAGGAGGTCCAAATAAACTATCACTGACTGAACGTCAACTCAAGCACTTCAGTGATTCTAAACAATCAAAGACTGGCGTTAGACTTAATCTTTCTGCGGGTTACATTAAAGACGCAGTCAAGACAGGCGGTATATTTCGACTTCTTGCAGCTATACCAGCGTTAATACCCGCTGTTTCCCCAGCTGTTGTAAAAGTAGCTGCTCTTGGTGTTGTTATAACTGCTGATGGGATGGAACTAAAGAAAGCAACAAGTCACGGAATAATGACTTACAAAAAAGGGAAAGGGTCTAAGATTGCCAGGAATTCCCCATTTATGGTACGGTCAAGGTCTGAGACTTCCCGGGACACATCGTTAGACGCAAAGCGTCTCCTTCCTATGTCCAATTTTAATTTACTTGATGCTACTAAAAATTAAACATCGAAAATTTCAGAGGTGTTTTTATACGTGATCAATTGCCAAAACAACCAAACCGTTCTGGAAAAGGTACTCTTTGGGTTGCTTACGCGATTGATCCACGTGGAATTTGTTTTTATTCGTACGGGTAGGTGCCACCAAAACAATTTTAAAATTATATCGGCGGACTTCAAAACACTCCCGTCTGGTGTTAGACATTACCAACACAGACAAAAACTTTTCCGCCGATATATGGCCGTGAAGTACTTGCTGTACTCGTCTCTGTGTTAAAATCTTCCTATGCACCTCATAAGGTCCTACATACGTACACGAGTTCTGTTTTTAATAATTGCTAATCATATAATGGTTGATATTTGTGGAAGATCTTCTATCAAAGACAAGAAAAAAGAGAGATGATATTGAGTTCACGAATTACGCAACTAGAGATGATCTTGCTGATCTTATGAACCTCTCTGGAGTTGACCGGGATGAAGTTGTTATCTTTTAGGATAAATATGGTGGTTTAAAGACGACTAACATTAAGTGGGTCGACATAGTTCGTAGAGTTCTCGGTGCTACCACGTATAACACTCCAGTAGTTACTGACGGTGGTAGAATCAGAGACTCAAATGTATCAATCGCAACTTTCAGAAATTTAATTATAAAATAGTGTTGATAATCGTTTACGATCCACCGGTGATACAATGACAGGTGAACTCAACATGAATAGAAATAAAACAGTTGTTTTAAGAGAACCAACATCCGATGCAGATGCCGTAACAAAAAACTACAATAGATACCAAATTAATCATGCTGGGATCTGAGTATGACGTTCACATAGCATGTTTTCAAATCGTCGTAGAGATTTTCAAAAACTCAGTAAAATCACAGATGATTTCTTTGGAAGTCCGTTCTTTGTTGACGTAAAACTCTCTGAATTTAACACAAAACCTGGCCATATTAAAACAGCTATGTCAGAGAATGAAACGATTAATCAACGAATACTTGTTATCAGAGATCCTAAATCATATTCGGATCTAATCACGATAGCGCTGAGTAATATCGATGGTATTAGAAGAACAGTAGAAGATATTATCAGTGGAATTCCTGATATCGTTAAAAAATTAATCTGATTAAAATTAATCACAAACATATTATCAACATGGTATACACATTATCATCAAGATCATCAACATGGTCACATCAAAATAATACTATCAAACACACCGCGAAAGTCACTGGTGTGTATAGGCTCTCCGTGTTGAGCGAGCAAAGTTTAATATATGTACCACGTGTCTCTGGCGTCAATTCACTCGATAATTTTTCTGGAACCGTTTCTATTGTGTTATATAAAGCGGACAAATAAACGTTAATGCTGGAACCATCTGATAAAAACTTAACCGCAGCTTCTAATGACGATGTCTGGAATTTATTGCTGAAATACCTCAATTGATTACTTAGTAATTAGAATACATGATTTCACAATCGTCAGATCTAAATTTGGCAAACAAGTACAGATTTGAACAAGTATGTCTGTGTCATACCCAACTGAAAAATATCATCGACGAGTATACAGTAAAACAAAAAAGAAATACATCAGACGTGTCGTTGTTACTGATATAATTGTATTTTCTGCATCAGCGGTCATCGCTGGAGCTGTAAATATCATTGGAGCGTTATCAGCGTCATACGTGATAGCACCAGTAATGGGAATTGGTGTTGCCGTTATAACCTGCGTTGCTGTTATTGTTAATATCATCGCAAAAAGGTAGCCACGTGCGCGGTTGATAAATTACACTATTATACAACGAAGTTGTCTTCGGAGACTCACGCATACTCCAAACTATCTTTGTTGATATCATCAAGTCTTAGCGATGGAATAATTTCAAATCAGGAATTCGGAGAAATGATTAGGATTTACCACGAAGGTACAAATGTACCTTTGGGAATGACTGTATCAGGATCTACGAAAAACGATATTATACCTCAGGCTTAATAAATAATAATAACATCGTCATCGCAAGAATTTCTACAGCGGATCGTCGCTAATACAACTCTGTCAAAAACCAAAATGATATCAGCAAGCTCAACCAATCCTGAAGTTGGCGTTAGTTTTCCAACTGCTATTTCAGTGAAATAAATAGCACTAGCACAACTGCGAGTATATGACAGCTGGCCAAATATTTGATCAAATTCATTAGGTGGGTTGCAAGCTACTAATTCACTGGTATTTTCGTATAAAAATAAACCAGATGGAACACGAGACTGGAATGTTGTGAGTATACATACAGGCAGTTATCATCTCGAACAAATCATCATGAATTCAAGCGCAGAAGCAAATCTATCACTGGAAAGAATTCAAAAATTATATCTGTTCACGAACCAACATTATCAGCCGCGATAGAAATAATTTCGCTAGAATACGCCGTCGATAAATATCAATCATTGATCAGAGCCGTATTAGGATGACCAGAGATATCACCTGTTTATCAAGGACCGTTAGAACCACAAGGTGATGAATTCTTCACAGACAAAATATATTTATAAATACTCCAGATTATTAAAAAAAAGAACCATGGGAATCTTCTCCTACTAGTTTTAGATTTGTATTTTATTCTTGTGATGGTGAAACAATTTATAAATTACGGAGAACTATATATGACCATGAAAATGATAGACCATTCATCGACGAAAAAATTATCAAGTCACTTTCCGACGATATTAGATCTGAGTACACACGTGAATGTGACAACCTGCAGTATTTATTTTCCAGTATCACACAATATTACAATAACGACGTAAAACAACAGATTATTGAAACAACACAAAGTCTAAACCAGGTTATATCAGATCTTAATTATATCGGCAAAACTATCCTTGACACAGTGATTCGCTATGGTAATGATGAATTCGCTGATCATCATACAAAACCCCGTACAACACCCCTTAAATAGTTATTTCTTAATCATTATGAAATAACCGAAACAGACTTACAAACATTTATAAGATCAGGAGTTACCACAGACGGTCTGAAAAACAAATCAGAAAAATCATATTATCGATAAATACTTCACACAATCTGGTCTATTTGCTGTATCATAATCCGCTATTATCACGGATACATTTCAAACATACCGACCAGATCGGACACTTGCTTAATTTGCGTCATGAAGTTCTGAATATAAATCTGTATGTACGCTCCTAAAGGAGCGATCATATTTCTTCTCGTTCGTAGAGGATTTTGTAAATTATTTTTCTGAGTCGAAGTTGGTGTGTTATAAACACCACAAACAAGTATTCCTTGTTTTAATCAGGGAGTATTATAAAATGTATCAACACGTGGAGTTTTTGTATACAACAAAGAGATTATTTAAAGTGCCGTCCAAACAGTATTGACAATATCCTTCCTAGACAAGGCAGAACAATTTAGTGTTAATAAAATTACTTATGAAGAACTTTTGTTAACGCAGGAACAGTTAAATGAACTGCAGAGAGATGATATTATTACTATTGTGTGTGTGTGATAAAGATCAGATTCTGATTAATGGGCATTCTTGTATTTAATTTGATCAATTTAAAAAAATATTTTGATTCTGATAAAAATATCAGAATAAAAAGATTTCTGCAACACTCCCCCATAATCAACCCCGGGAGGTGCAATGAGCACACAGGACGTGGTGCCATGGTGGGAAGGTGTACCTTTTTCTGTTTAAGGTCGAGCATGGGTGGAGCCTCCCTATCTATTAATAAATAAAATTGCAATTATCGCCCACCATCGACACATTTGTGTCATGGGATTAGAACGCCAGACCCCCAGTATGAGATCCAAAACGCTAGCACTGCACAAATGACCACCCTTGCTGATATATGTTTCAGAAATTAATATGAAGTGTCCTATACTGGATTCCTACACATGATCATTGTACTGAGTAAATAATTATTGTAAACTGCAGCTTTGATTTATTTCCATTTCAGAAACACACCGTATAAAATAATCGCACATATTTTTCTGCAGAGTTAAAATAGGTCTGTATACAACTATCTTACCTAGAGATCTAAATATAATTTAGCTGTATTGTACACATAATCGGGGCGTGTGACTTAACTGTTTTTTCTGCCTTGACTTTACTGACGACGAAGCTAAAAGGTGTAAATCTTTCTACTAATTTGAATTATTACAAAATTAACTTATTTCTGTATAATAGTTACGATGATGCAAAATGTAATTGCTGAGGTCATTATGCAGTAACAAGCGGGGTAACTACTTAATTACTCTACCGGTGAGAGCTTCGCTTGACATAGTTATCTCCCTTATCTGGAGTGTTCGCATCTAACACTATCAGGAGATACTTAAATAATTTTTGTATATATTTCTTCAAATACGATGAAATACGATGATTTGATTATATTATTTACCTCAAGTTGCATTGAATAACTGCAAATATCAAAATGTTTGCCAACTGCATATGTCGATTGAAATTGTATTTCCTCGCATGTCTCTACATTTGTAGATTCAACTGCTTTGGCGTTCTAATCACAAGAGTCAGTCTTACCAAATTTGCAATTCTGACTTTGTGTAATTATTTAAAGAATTATCTTTTGGATCTGAATTAATATGATGGATCACAAGACCCGTTTCGATTAGTCCACGAAAACATTCATAGATAAATTTATGGCAAAGATATTTTTTATTTTTCCCGGTACTGAATAAGTGATACCCAGTATTAAGAACAGTACCGAGATTTTTTTCTTTAGCCAACAGTTCCTGATGATACAATCACGAGATGCTTCATAATTCTTGATGATGGGATGTTTTACAAACTTATTTTTCTCCTTTTTATATCATATGTTTTTTGTCTAAATAATTATTTTTGAAAATCTGGCGAGATAGTCTTCAGCGCTTTTGGTGACCTTGTCATTGACTGCGTTATTTTTTATATCATAATATCGTTTCAGCTCTCTGTATTTTGTACCACCACATTCCACACCCAACCGCGTTTCTCCCCAATCCCAACACCACAATTTAAACACGCTTTTGGTCCTTGACTCCCTCTTCTCACGCTTTGTAGTTGAAGTCCATATAATTCATTTAGGCAAGCTTTGTTACAGTGAGTTTTAGAACCGATAATTAACCATTCACAGTTATTCCTTGTTTGAATCATTATATATAATTATACTTTAATTTAAAAATATATTTGTCTTAATTATAACATGGAAGATTTTGAGAGATTAATTGCAATCAAGCCTTCTAAAGATAGATTCGATCTTGACAGAAGTACCCCTGACCTGCCGAGGCGAGCTTTTGTTGATCTGACGAAAACTCTAATTTAAAGTATTTGTCGTGCCAAGGAAGAATTTCGCGTTGATGGTGCATCTCATGTGTGGTCAACATTCAGAATCATGCGTAACACAGATGGTGCAATCGATGCTACAATGAATGACAAAAGAACGGCGACGATTATTAAGTATCTCAACAATCAAATATATTTTTAGAGTAAAATTTATTGGGGAGTTAGACAATACTTGGATTATCCGTGACAAATGTGACCCTGTTCGATTGCACTACGGCGTTGGAAACGCTGTTGAAAATATTACGTTAAATAAAACTTTCAAACCAGGAATGTTGATTGGTATTGACAAACCGTATTATGAACGAACGTATCCTGTGACTGCAGTTATTTATGCAATATATCTGATAAATGAAAATCCTAATACTGTCGATCTCATGCCAATGAGATTTTTTAAATTGAATTGCGTTGCAGAACTAGTAATGGAACATTTTACAAGTGCAACACGTGGAAATAAACTAACAGATCTACGAGGTGAAAATATAACCAAATGGGCTGAATCAAAGATAAATGAGCTACAATAAATATGCTGCTAAGTTATAAAAATAATAAAATTCCCAATAATGGTAAAGACAATAATAGAAGAAGTTTAATATGAGCCAAAATATTTATCGAAAGGAGCTCCGATAAATATCGTTGATAATCATGAGCATACTTGGACTTCTGCTATAACAATATTTCCAAGAGATAGAACTGTTAGAATTTACCAAGGAGATATATTTGATTTTATTAACGAAATAAGTAATAATGATCCTCTATCAGTATAGTTATTTCAAAGTTCTGAAGAAACTTGTGACAAATTCATTAAACCAAATGGAAGTACCTGTATCAAAGAAAACAAATTTGATCAGTTTGTAAGATCTAAGCTTTGAGATATCTCGAACAGAATTTCTTCATATAAAAATGAAAGAAATGCACCAGTTATCATGAAAAGTTACTCAGTTATCAATTTACGATTCCATCAGTCGCGGATCATTTTGCTAGAGAGACAAATTTATGGAAACCAGCTCGGTTCGATTTTTCTCGATGATATAATATCAAGTTGTGTCGAATACAGATATGGCGGATTATGGAATACCAGATAGGATTGCAGAGATATGATATCACTAGGTAAGGCTGCTTGTTATCCACGAAGTTTTTTTGGAATGGGAGAGTGTTCGGAATATTTTAAGAAATTTGGACATCAAACACACGAGATGATCAGAATATCGATAGATGGACCTTAAGCAGATTTTTATGTAACAGGATTTGCACGAATTATTTCACAAGTTTACCGAAGGTCTTCATCCGATTTGTTATCTCTGGTTTGATAAACACTTTTCAGAAGAAATATGGGCATCAGTAGTATTATAACGATATATGTTTGATGTAAAAATACGAATATCATTAATAATAAGTGAGGCAATAACATCATATTGTCAACATAAACAAATTTGGATACCGGAAGAGAAAAAACAATCTTTGGATCCCAATGAAGATGAAGATAGAATTAATTATGGCAATTGACTATCTAAAGATCTCGGTAGGAAGATAATTGGCAAATTCACACAATGTGGTTCACGTGATCATAAACGACGTTGTTGTCGACTAGTTATCGATGATGCTGAACTTGACTTTATAATTGCTGATACAACGAAGAAGGATACCTGTATTAGCCGAGATACAGGTTATCTGTCAGATAGAACTAAACTAGGTACAATTGTGAGTTGCACTGATAGTGAGTGATCGCAGTTTACTCATTTAAGATCGCCGATACTCGCTTACGTATTAATAAACCTACTGTCGATGGTGAACAGATTTCCTAAACTCGCTGTCAGGGTAGCAACAAATTCAATTTATATCGACATGAAACATGAATCGATTGAAACAGCTGAATATCGGCACTGAATCATCATTGGGTGGATGGAGAATAAAACGAGAACAATTACGTATCTACGATGAAACAGCAGATGTGGAGTATAACAATATTTATCGTGAAAACAATCAAATATCAGTATCTAGAGAGCTTAAGAAATTAATCAGACTACAACAAACAAACAAAAAATACAATGTGAAATAATGCGTGAAATAATTTCAGTAACTCCTATGAATGATTTTTGGAATATGTGGAGACCTGATGATTTGATAGTTGCAAGTAGAAATATATTGCGTGATACACTTCAACAACAATTATTTCTGTTACTTAAAGTTTTCAAATCTACCTCTACCTTAGTGTTATCGACCATCAGATACCCGACGGCAAAATATCAACGTTGAAATTCCAGGCTGATGTAATAAACAAATTCTTGTGTTAAATGATATTGTTTTAGTTCCTGTGAGTGCAGTTTTGGGCGCCGTAACGATGGACAAAACTCCGTGGACTTTAGGATATGCTATAATGAGTCATTCGTCACAAGGATTAACTATTTCGGATACTACTATTTGGATTGTTGATGATCATATTGAATGGTCAAACTAAGTTTATCTTGCAGTGTCTCGAGTCAGAAGAATATCTCAGCTGCTGAGGATTATCACACACTTCACAAAAAATAATAAAAAAATTGCTAGCAATGGAGATGATATAGTAAGAAGAAAAAAAACTGGTTATAACCAATGTGACCAAAAAATAAACGCGACCTTGATCTCGATGCTGAATTTATCATGACGCTGAAACAACAACAGAATAATCATTGTGCGAGCTGAAACACAGTAATGTTGTGGCAATATTCAAATAATAATCCAAGACAGTTTACCGTAGATATAATTAATCGTAGTCTTGGTCACACACGCGAAAACGTGATGCTGACCTGTCATGAACGTAATAGACGTCGAGGCACAAGTTCATAAAAGTGAATGCGGTGGTAATTGTGCGTCTTCAGGAATTACATGTAATTGTTCACATGCAAATCATCTTTGAGGAGCACTTAAATCTAGTCTGTATATTGCAGGTCTACCCGTGGATCTTACCACACTGGAAAAGTTATGTGTTGTCACACTCCAAATAGGATCAGTTGCTTTTTTTATCACCTTCAATTTCACCAGGTTCATATAAATATCTTACAGTCACATTACCTAACACAGGCTGTTTTGAGTAGGATTCATGTCGTTGTATTGGTATATGGTGTGTGACTGCATTGTTGGGTTTCATAGAAATTGCATGAGTAATTTCATTATTTAGCGCAGCTGTTACACTCTTTAGTCTTGCAACCCATTCACGAGATCTCTTGTCATTCTGAATTATTTCCTTTGCATACTGATATCCAAACAAGTGCTCAGCAAGTGTTTGAATAATCTTTCAACAATTGCCTGATTGCGATGAATTGCGGTATGTCCTCGTCTGAATTTTACGTTATGTTTTTTTCATCAGAGATGATACTGTACCAGGAAATTCCTTGCCAGAATCAACTTGTAGAAACTGTGGCCATCGTAGATCACCTTGCGGTTTGGATCTTTGTTGATAAATTCGTTCAAACGCAGATGCAACTTCAGTTGCTGTTTTAGTTGATTGTGGTTCTGCTTCTTTATATCTACTTGCAACGTCAACGGCAGTCAACGCGTATTTGTATGTGCGCAATGGATATCTACCAATTTTAATGTTTTCATGCGGTAAAAACAAAATATCTGCTTGATGAACATGTGCGTATTGATTCTCAGCGCAAAATAGGTTATACATGGCGGCTAGGATAACTGGTGGAAGAAGAACCAGGGAAAACCCTGGTAAGAACACACGATGTACCGGAAGTTACTGACAAGCTTTCTCACATAACCACATTCGCCGATGTGAAATGGCGAGCGCTGAAGATCAATGGGCCAGCAGGTGCTCGGACATAATTTACGTAAAAAAGTAAAAAATATAAATGAAAAAAATATGAGAAAAAAAAAACAACACCCTGTCACTAAAGACGCTGCAATGAAGGTGCAAATATTTTTAAGTCTAATCTTGGACACATTCGTTACTTATTAATTTACTCGTTATAAATGGTAATATTTCGATTAAGAAACGGGTATACGTCTCCGTAAAAAGTGACACTATTACCGCTAAAATATACACTCTATTTCCATTAAAAATGAACTATATTTCTCTTAAAAATGTTGTGAGGAATATGCTAGTGATAGCATAGTTACCAGGATCATTCCGTGCAATTTGGTTGTATGTGTGTGTGCGTGTATGTGTGTGAGCGTGTGTAATTTGGATTTTTAACGTAGCTTTAGCAATTTTTCGGGGCCCCGAGTGGCCGAGTGGTGTAAAGCGCTCTCCGTTACGGATCACTGCCATCTCACTTCTGTCTGCGCCGGTTCGAGTCTCGGATTCAGCCAATGTGTGTATGTGAGAAAGCTTGCCAGTAGCTTCTCTTGGGTCGGTGGTTCTTTCCGGAGTTTTCCGGGGTTCTTCCTCCACCATTAATACTGGCCGCCATGTATAGCCTATCGTGTGCTGAAAAATGGCGTTAAGCCCCACACCAACAACAATAACACTTTTTCAGTCATATCGTTACGATGTGTGCAGTGTGGCAGTTTATAATGACGTCTATCACGATCATGCCGCAGACCAGTCACATTATGCCTGACACCAGGCCGACCGGTCCTAACACTAACCTCATTAACCTCTCAATGCTGAGCGCCAAGCCAGGCAGCTGCTAGTACCAACTTTTTGTATGATTCAGGCAGGGGTTCGAATCCGCGACCTTCCTTATCCGAGGCTGAGGCTCTAACTACTTAGCTTAGCGGAGCGGTCATTCAGTGCAGTACTACACCGCGTCAGTAAATCCCATCCTTATGCTAAGGTGTGACGGGGTGCCAAACACAATTATTTGGAATTGTCCTCTCTTGGAAACTTAAAATTGTCATGGAAATTAACCACCATGAACAGCATTCTTTTCAAAGAACGTGACCCAAACCAGAATATCCATTCAAGAGGCAATAAGTCATTCAAGTGATGATAGCTCGAATTTTCCTTTTTTATTGCGTTGCATATGTGCATTTAAAAATGGTCTGTACATTGTTAGTAATACAGGAATTGTTTTTTGAATTTGACGGGGAATATTTTCTTTATTGTTGAAGAAATATGTAGAAATGTAGAACATTGCCCCGTGACATGGCTGTTGTTTCACACACACACACACACACACACACACAGACACACACATGGATTTTAAAGTGTTAGTATAAGTCAATTATATATACCAATACTATTGTTATATCTAATTCTACCACATACTTGTGTAGCAATTCTATTCATGTTTTTTTCCTGCAAATGAGATTATAAAGAAAGTTATAGCATGCGTACTGTCTGATATCTCGTATGAAGAGAACATTGCATGTGTGCTGCCTGACATCTCAGACAGAGAGGTTATTGCATGTGTACTGCCTGATATCTCAAATGGAGAAGCTATTGCATGTGTACTGCCTGATATTTCGTACGGAGGGGTCATTGCTTGTGTTCTGCCTGACATATCAGATGGAGAAGTTATTGCATGTGTACTGTCTGATATTCAAGATGGAGAAGTTGTTTTGGCACGGGACCCATGAGCTTGCGAAACGTCTAGACGCCTACGGTGGACGAATTGTGTTGGTAACACACCGCTGATTAGGTGAGTCGGCTAAGCTAGATACAACAAAATCAACCCAGATTACCATATTGTTCCCATGCAATGGATTGCTTATTATATAAACGAACTTATAACTACCATCAGTAACCAAACACGCATTAATATATCGGCGAGCTTTCTGACGTCATAATGAAAAGGTTAGATGACGTTATAAGTAAGACAGTATAATCATAAAACATTTATTAGTGATCTGCCCATACAGTAAGTATTTTTTATTTGTTTTTCTTTTAAATGAATCAGCTGAATTTTGCCTGAAATATTTGATATAACTGAAGATATAACTCGAACAGTTCGTTAGATATTATATTTTCTCAGATTAATGAAAAAATCCTCTATGTGAAAATAATAACTTCTGTATAGCAACCAAAATATTTCATATGATTAGTCTTTATCGTCAGTTCATTAAATTACTGCATACTTTGCTTAACAATAATTAACTTAATTGCTGTTGTATGCTGTTTATAAACTGCATCCCCTAATTAATAGTGCAGCTTTAATGCTCTCTAAAGAATGATTGCTGAAAAAAGGAAGCGAAATTCTTCTGTTTCAGTCTTTACTGCCCTCAGGTCAAGTAAAGTAAATGATACATCGTGTGCAATCAAACGAATCTCAGTTTCTTCTAGCAATTAACGCGGAAAACAAAAATAACCAGATGATATAAGCGGTCATTAAATATGCTGTTGGAGGGAATTTCTGTGCTGATAGATCAATATTTCCGTTAACTTATACAAGCAATATTACAGAAACAAAGTTGATGTCTTGATTTCGTAACGTGATCATGAGCTATTTCGGATTTATCGGTGTCTAGGAAAATGCAATATGGGTTTTATAACTAATCACCGAAGGCCCGTTGTTTTATATTCCGTTTCTTTTTTTGTAACTGTTAATGTTATTGGTTTGTTATTGAATCGTCTAGGTTGCGTTTTATTTGGATGAGCCAATAGAAAGGAGGCTAAAGTCAGATATGTTCTTAGATGATAAGTGTGTGTGTGTGTGTGGTTTGGATTTATAACGTTGCTTTAACAATTTTTCCGTCATATCTCTACGATGTCTGCAGTGTGACAGTTTATAGTGATGTCTAGCACTGGGGCATCATGCCGCAGACATGTAGCATGATGTCCCACCCAGTCACATTATCCCGACACCAGGCCGACCAGTTCTATCATTAACCTCTTAATGCTGCGCGCCAAGCGAGGCAGCTGTTAGTACCATTTTTAAAAGTCTTTCGTATGACTCGGTCGGGGATCGAACCCACGACCTCCCGCATCCGAGGCGGACGCCTCTAACCACTAGGCCACCGGAGCGGTTATACCATATCGTTGAAATTTAAAACAAAAGGACATCCAAGTAATTAACAATCCCTTCTCTCGAATTTATTCACTAATTTTAATATATGCATTTATCTCCCTTAAGTTTTGCTTATAGATACATACATACATACATACATACATACATACATACATACATACATACATACATACATACATACATACATACATACAATTTGTGGTTGCTTTACCGCTCCGGTGGTCCAGTGGTTAGAGCGTCCGCCTAGGATACGGGAGGTCGCTGGTTCGAACCCTGCCGATTCATACCAAAGACTTTTAAAAATGGTACTAACATGCGCTCAGCATTAAGAAGCTAGTGTTAGAACTGACTGGCCTGGTGTCAGGATGACGTGACTAGGTGGGACGCTACATGTCTGCGGCCTGATGTCCCATCTAGCACTGACGTGACTAGGTGGGACGCTCCATGTCTGCGGCCTGATGTCCCAGTGCTAGACATAATAATAATAATAATAATAATAATAATAATAATAATAATAATAATGAGGACTTTGTATAGCGCCTAATCTTTAGAAGCTCTAAGCGCTTTGCAACATTAGACAACACCTATAAGATAACAAACATATAATGATATGATTAAAAAAACAAACACCATGAAATTAGAAAACATTAAAAAACATGCTGAGAATATTTAAGGTAGGAAACATTATTAGGTCTTTAAGTTTGTTCTTGCAGTCGAAATAAGTGAGTTTTGAGTAGTAAAGGGGGATACATTAGCGACAATGGGAATTAGCATTACAGACCCCCCTGGGACAGATTAGCGACAAGGGAAATTTAAC
Source organism: Sinohyriopsis cumingii (assembly GCA_028554795.2). Lineage (NCBI taxonomy): Eukaryota > Metazoa > Mollusca > Bivalvia > Unionida > Unionidae > Sinohyriopsis > Sinohyriopsis cumingii. The sequence goes on along the minus strand of CM068839.1, from coordinate 60,946,206 downwards.
ATGGAGAAAAATCGTGGGTCAGATTAGCGACAAGGGAAATTAACATGGGAATAAATCGTGGGTCACTCTAGCGACAAGGGGAATTTAACATGGAACTATAGTGTGGGTCTGTCTAGCGACAAGGGGAAATTAACATGGGAATAGGGGACTGTATAGCGTCAAAGGAATTTAAACAGGGTGGGTCTGTCTAGCGACAAGGGGAAATTAACATGGGGAATAGAGTTTGGGCTTTTGGGATTTTTTTTTTTTAAATTTAAATTTAAATTTAAAAAAAGGGGTAGGCAATGGAAAGGCTATCTCTTTTCGAGAAATATGGGGGCCCTGAAAAGGGCCTTTGGATTTATGTTAATATGCCCTTAACATAAAGGGCATCTGTGGCATCTTCTTGTCCTCAAGCTGCGTCTTACAGCAGGGCCATACATCAGAGTCCTCTTGAGGCAACCTTGTCTCTCTATGTAGACTCTTCGTATCCACAAACTGCTGGTGGTCCTGTGGACAACGGTCCACTTGGATCGGACATACATGAGCATGTCCGTCCTGAACGTCATTGAAGACACGAAGGTGGAAGATTCAACGTCAGTCCACATCTTGCGGCTACGAGAATAGCTGAGTGAGTGATTGCACTGAACTGCGCTTATTTATAGGTACAGGTAGGATTGAAACGGATTGAGTTCATTCACCAATCCAAACACGCGTTAAAAAATTCAGTCAGCCCGCATCCAATCCGAAGAGAGAAGTCTGTGACGTCACGTAGTCTATATAGATTTGCTAGCGCTTGTGTGCAGTCAATCTATGCGACAGTGATTCAACATGACGGAAACTCAGAAAACGATCCATTGGGGTGCACCAGCAGGGGAGACTGCCCAAGGGAACCCGGACTTACTTTCAGAAGAGGTACATTGGGATTTTGTGGATTTTCTTACCTCGCAAGAATTTGTTCCGGAACCTTCGTTACCATCTTCATTACCGCAAGTGGAGAATTTTAGACAGAGACAGAAAGAAGAATTTGAGAAATTTATGCAACGACAAAAGGAAGCGGAACAAGCTTTTCTCCTACAGCAACAGCAACAGCAACAAGAAGAGGTAAGAAAAAAACAACAGCAACAACAGCAAGAAGAAGTAGCAGCAAAGAAACAAGAGGGTGAAAATCAAACGGCTACGGTACTGTTGGACATTTTAGCGGAGTTAAGAAGTCTGAAACAAATGTATCAGACTTCTTTATCACGACCGAAGAGAATACGACCTTCCCGAGCTAAACACGCCAACCCTGTGACTAAGCCTATCGTACCACCCTTAGTGATTTCAACCCAATCATCAGAAGTAGGCCTTGGCCGTGGCAAAGGCTTAAGGCAGTTAAAGTTGATTGGTTAAACTCACCCCTACACCAAAATAAAAAGGCCCCTTTCAGGGCCACCCACATTTCTCGAAAAGAAATACAATTTCAATTTGCCAATCACTCAAAAATAAACCCCACCCATTTTACCTTATAGTACGTGTCTGTGTATGAGTGCGTGAGTGTAGCTTCTTATTTTAAAATCAAAACTCAAAGACACTTACCTTATATCATTCATGTATTCTTTTATCCATTTTTTTACAATCCAATTCACAATTCACCACAGAACACTTTAATTAAAAGTTCATTGACTTCTTCTTTCTCCTTGTTTAGTCTCTCTGTTTTTTGAATTTCTTCACCGTTTTTTCCTCATTTTCTTCCCTTCTTCTTTTCTTCTCCTGTTTCTTTGCTTCTTTTAAATAGAATTGTCTTCTTTCTTCCTCTTCTTCCTCTGAAGAATCCTTCTCTTCTTTCGAAGAATCCCTCTCTTCTTCTGAAGAATCCTTCTTTTCTTCTGACTCCTCTTGTTTCTTTTTTGGGCAATCTGGAGACCAATGTCCTTTTTCTTGACAATAATAACAGGTATCTTGACTTTTGTCTTTTTTAGTCCCTGTTTTTTTTCTTTTTCGACGGTCTGGACACTCTGAAGACCAATGCCCTTTCTTCTGACAGATATAGCAAGTATCTTGACTTTTATCTCGAAAGGAAGGAGAGTAGTCCGTCGGCTGGTCTGAAGAGAATTTTCTAATGACCCCTCGCAAAGCTCTGACGAAACGTTCCATCTGGGTAGTCTCTTCCATCGTTGTGCTCGGCTTGAGAGTGAAATGAATAGTGAAAGGACAAGACACACACCCTTTTTATATACGCTGGTTTGCCAAGACTATAAATTAGTCTATGGTGTTTAAACTTGAGTCATTTGACGTTTTGCATTCAAGATGAAACGATCCCATTCATTCGAGAAGAAAGAAGAAGAAGAAGAAAGTAAGAGGCAGAAACGTGATCTATCTCCTCGTACCAGGGCTGAAATCTTGGCACAAATTCATGCCAGTGATTTTGAAGAGGACATGAGTGAACCAGAATCCGAACCCTCTAAACCAAGTTCACCACACTTAGTCAACCCTGAAAAGTACTATTCCATTCGAGAGACGGAAAAGCGCTCCTCTAGAAAATTTAGAACCACGGCTTACACCTACACGGTGAAGTTTAAAGATTTCAAGGCCGACGTACCATTGGAGAAAGCAGAAGGGTTTATCACCGAGATGTGGGATTCTTTGCTCACGGCACTCAAGCGACAATGTCAAGCCAAAGAAGACGATCGCTTGACACTATCGATAGATCACGACGGTTTGAAATCCCCTGTTTGGATCGAGTTTAGCAGACCCGCAGAACTGACCCCTTCCAAAGTCATGGACAAGATTCAACACGTACAACAATCTAATGACCAGTTTGACATCACCGATGGTAAAGCCACACTGAAAATGGCCCACGTCTCTCCTCCTCAAGGAACTGGATGCAAAAAGATGTTATTGGTGGACGACCTTCGCAACACCAAAAAGAGTCTCGTCCGAATTAACAACCCTCAAGACCAGATGTGTTTAGCCCGTGCCATCGTGGTGGGACGAACCTATGCCAACAAGAACGACACGGTAGAATGGAAAAGAACCTGGAAAACTATTCAACGATGCGATCGAGCCAAACAACGAAATGAAGCAGAACTCCTGTTGCAACAAGCCGGACTGTCCAAAGACACACCCTGTGGCATTCCTGAGATGCAAAAATTGCAAGATGCCCTAGCTCCACGCTACACCTTGAAAGTGCACCCTCAAGAAATGCGCGGGTCTCTGTTGTTTCGAGGCCAAGACTTTAAGGACGGAAAATACATTCATGTCTATCATCACGATGACCATTTCGATACCATTACCAGTATCACTGGATTCCTGGGATACGGTTATTACTGTGAGAAATGTGACCATGGTTATAACAATCGAGAGCAACACAAACATTGTGGATTGAAATGTTCAGGATGTTTGGCCTCTTCACCCTGTCTGAGCGAAGAACCAGTGCCTTGTTCAACTTGTCTGCGCACATTTGTCAGCCCTACCTGTTACCAACAACATCTGAAAACGCAAGGTTCACAGAAGAAATGTGCTTGTCAACTCCTGAGATTGTGCTCTACGTGTGAACAAGTCATACGTACCAATAATACCAAGGCACACGTATGTTCAGGAAAGAAAAAATGTCACATTTGTCACCACATCGTGGACTTGGAACACCAATGCTACGTGCAAAAATACCAACCCCCACCAGAGAAAGAGGACGGTCACAAGAAGAAAGGCAATTTCATCTTTTTCGATTTCGAATGCATGCAAGAAACTGGCATTCACATTCCTAATTTCTGCGTGGCTCATCGAGCGTGCGAGAAGTGTATTCAAGAACCTATCTTCAGTCATTGCCCTCACTGCAGCAAGATTCCTGGAGGACGTGAAAAAATCTTTCGGGGACCAAACACGTTAGCCGATTTTGCCCAATGGGTCTTAGACCCCATCGACAAGACGTGGAGCCAAGAGGACATCGAACGTTACGGAGATTGTCATCGTCATGCCACGGTGATGGCTCACAATTTCTCCGGATACGATGGACAGTTTCTTCTCAGATACTATACGGAACAAGGCACCGAACGTCCTAAAGTGACTTTGAACGGAGCCAAAATCATTTTCATGCAAGTGGGACAAGTACAGTTTAAAGATTCGATGAGTTACTTGGCCATGCCTTTGAGCCGAATGCCTAAAACGTTTGGAATGACAGAAATGGCTAAAGGGTACTTTCCACACTTTTTCAATACGGAAGCCAATCAACACGCCGTTCTACCCCATTTGCCTGAGGCTCACTATTACGACCCCGACAACATGCGTACCGAACAACGAGAAGCTTTCTACGCTTGGTACCAGGCTCACGCCTCGGACCCTTTCGACTTTCAGGAAGAAATGCTAAAGTATTGTCGTTCCGACGTGGACATTTTACGGCGTTGCTGTGGAAAATTTCGAGAACTGTTCATGGAACACGGAGGGGTCGATCCTTTGAAAGAAGCTTGCACCATTGCCAAAGCGTGTTCCTTAGTGTACCGCCAACGATTCATGCCTGAAAACACCGTGGCTGTCATCAGTCCTCAAACGACCCACTATGTCAAGCGTCAATACTCGGTCAAAGCCCTACGTTGGTTACATTACTTGTGCGACAAGGAAGACAAATGGATTCAGCATGCCCGCAACGGAGGAGGCGAAAAGACCATCGGAACGTATTCGGTCGATGGCTGGGACTTAGAAAACCCCAAGATCGTGTACGAGTTTAACGGTTGCTTATTTCACGGATGTCCCGTCTGCTACCCTGACCGTGACACTAAAAATCAGTTTTTGCAACGAACCATGGAAGACTTGTACCAGGACACTTGTCAGCGACGCCTAAAGTTAGAACAGCAAGGATACCAAGTGGTGGAAATGTGGGAACACGAGTACGATCACCGTTTGAAAACCGATCCCGAGTTTAAACGCCTCGTGGAAAGTTACCAGTTCATGCACCGGCTGAACCCGAGGGATAGTTTGTACGGAGGAAGGACCAATGCCACCTGTTTGCTGTACCAAGCCGACGAAGAGAAAGGAGAAGAAATCAAATACTTGGACGTGTGTTCGCTGTATCCCTACGTGTGCAAATATTGTCGCTTTCCTGTAGGGCACCCGCAATTGTTGACGGAACACATCGACCTGAAAAACATTCGACAATACGAAGGCTTGATCAAGTGCAAAGTTTTGCCTCCCACGAACCTATACCATCCCGTCTTACCTCACCATTGTCAAGGCAAACTGATGTTTCCCTTGTGCCGTACTTGTGCCGAAACGTGCAACCAGGACCAACCTTGCCATCACAGCCAGGAAGAACGTGCCTTGACGGGAACCTGGGTCAGCGTGGAATTATTCAAAGCTCTGGACATGGGATACCAACTGTTAGAAGTGTACGAAATTTGCCACTTTCCCAAGACACAACAGTACCACAAGGGTGACCCTATTCAGAAAGGCATTTTCGCCGACTACGTGGATGCCTTTTTGAAACTGAAGCAAGAAGCCAGCGGCTATCCTTCCTGGTGTCACACTCCCGAAGACCAAATACAATTCAAAGAGAAATACTATGCACAAGAAGGCATCTCTGTAGACCACATCGAAAAAAACGAAGGCAGGCGATCGTTTGCCAAAGTGATGTTAAATTGCTTGTGGGGTAAAATGGCACAACGACCGTGTTTACCCAAGACGGAATATTTGACAGAACCTTCCCGCTACTTCCAGATGATTCACGACAAAACCAAATACATGAAACACGTGGACGTCGTTCGAGAGGATTTGATCTTGGTCAATTACGAAGAAGATCTGGACTTTGTACAAGACGACCCTTTTGGAAATGTCATCATTGCGGCTTACGTGACAGCTCATGCTCGCTTAAAATTGTACGAAGCTTTAGAACTGTTAGAAGAACGCGTCCTGTACTTTGACACGGACAGTTGCATTTACATCCATCACCCGATTCAACAGCACCCTGACATCGAAGGAGACCGTTTAGGAGCCTGGACAGACGAGCATCCCGACGACAAGATTCTAAGTTTCGTCAGTGGCGGTCCCAAAAATTACGGCTACGAATACCGTGACAAACAAGGAGAAGTGCACACGACGTGCAAAGTGAAAGGACTGACTCTGAATCATCGTACCAGTCGAGTGGTCAACTTTGGGGTATTGAAAGAAGCCTTGCAATCGGGAGAGGATGGAAACTTTAAAGTGACCACCTATCAACCGAACAAGATTGTACGTTTACCCACTCACCACATCGTCAGTCGACCCTTGGAAAAAGTCTATCAAATTGTATACCAGAAGCGAGTGCGACTTCCCAATCACTTCACCTTACCGTACGGTCACGTCGGTATTGGTCTGTATATGAAAAGGAACCCTAGGCAAGATCGATAGTTCATTGTTCATTGAAGTAACTTACCATGTCGTTGACGAAGAAGAAACCAGATTGGTTAGGAGTCAAATGTTGGACATCACCGAGACCAGGGTTTTGAGGCTTGGACACAAGAGGTGGCTCAGTATGCACGAGAGTTATTCAAGGAAAAAAGTTACTTTTCAACCTGTGTTAGTGACGGTGCCAGAAGAACCCGTCACCCAGGACAGGACTGTCGTGGACAGGCCTGAAAGACCCTTTCGGGATTACACTTGTGTGACCTTACCCCTACTGTAGAACTGGTTAGAACTTTACCCAAAACATGTTGTACAGACACTTGTGTTTATTCCACGTTCATGGTTATCATGTGCCTTTTATTCTTGTACTTAAGCCTTTGGCTTTTATGCATTTTTGTCTTTCGTATTCATGTTTGAAAAAAAAAATTCAATAAACGTATTCTGAAAAAGTATATAAACTCTTGTCTTGTTTGTTTCTTTCGTGTCACAAGTGACATTTCTCACACCATGGCTACCTCTGCTGTCTCTGCTCCCTCTTCTTCTACTGTCAAAGTCATCGACGAACACTTAGATCGTGCCAGTTGGGAGGCTTTGTATCTTCGCCATCCCTTTAACATGCTCATTGCTGGACCTAGCGGTTCAGGCAAAACCGAATTCGTCAAACGTTTGATCGAACATAAACATCATTTGATCGATCGACCCCCTCAACGAATCGTGTGGTGTTACAAAGAGTGGCAATCGGCGTACAGCCTCTTGCGAGAAAGTCAAGGCGATTCCATCGTGTTTGTGGAAGGCATTCCTAAAGAAGACGATTGCATCGTCTCTGACTCCCGTCTAACCCATTTGGTCATTTTCGACGACATGTTAGGAGAAGACGAAGAAGAAATTAAACTGTGGTTCACGCGCAAAGGGCATCACCGTAATGCCAGTGTCGTTTACATCACCCAAAATTTGTTTCAACAAAGTAAAGCCCATCGCACCATCAGTCTCAATGCGCATTACGTGGTCTTGTTTAAAAGCCCTCGAGATAAATCGCAAGTGCAAGTCTTAGCCAAACAGTTAGGAACGCCTTGGCTGACTCAGGCGTACGACGATGCCACTCAAACACCACAAGCCTATTTACTCGTCGATTTGAAACCTACGACTCCCGAGGATTTGCGATTTCGTACCCACTTGTTTCACCACTGGTGCCAAGACGGAGGGCCTGTCCTGTACACGTCTCCATCCTCGACTTCATTTGACTCCCCATGAAAAAAATCTATAAAAACCTCAGACCCTTTTTCGTCTGTCTCACACAGTGTGAACATGACGTCCCTTCAGTCGCATCTTCCCGTCAAATTGATTCGTGCCTTGTATGGCATCAGTCGAGAAAAAGATCCACAAACACGAGCTCGTGTCTTAGAAGCTAGTCTCAAAGAAGTCTTACGATGGTTCACGGTGACGGCACGTCAATTACTCCAAGGAATCATTCAGATTCCTCATCAAACCAAACGCTTTTTCGATCGAAACAAAGTCGCTTTGGTCCAACTGGCCGATCCCCGCATCGACACTCAAACCAAAAAACAAATCATTTTGAAACCTGGAGGGAGCGGTACTCTAGGAGGGGTCATCATTCGCTCACTTTTAAGATGGGATCCTAATGCCCCCAAAGTTATCCCCAAGACAAAAGTCCAAGGAAGCCCCAAGAAGAAAAAGAAAAAGACCAGGTCCCCAAGAAGAATAACTTCTCCAGTGGCAGGACCCTCCTCTGACCAGACACCACCACCCCGGAAAAAGAAAAGAAGCCCCCAGAAAAAGAAACAGAGAAAAAGTCCCCAGAAAAAGAAAAGTCCACAGAAGAAAACTAGTCGCAAGAGAGGCACCTCGGCCAGGACGCAACCTTACACTCGCAAACCACGACCTGCCACAGCGGTGACTGCGTCTCCGGCATCCTCACGTTTGTCCACTTCTCCGTTAATGACACCAGGAACTGAAGAGTACTTGGAGACGTTGATCACACCAAGAACTTCTCCGTTGATGACCCCCAAAAGAACTTCCCCAGTGGCAGGACCTTCCAATTTAGTGGCAGTGGCTGCTGCTCACAAAGTACCTTCTCCCAAAATCAAAGTTCAAGAAAGATCGGGCATGTTACAAAGTTTACTGGATTTGTCCAAGCAAGAACTGGCTCGATTTAGTCCGTTACGTACCCCTGCACGACGTGTCATGCCTGTCCTCAAACTAATACGACGTAAAGACAATCAGTGGCGACGCGTTCCAGTATAAAAAAGGCCTGTGACCAAGTCGGGTATCAGTGTTTTTTGGTGCTCCTGAAGACTCAAAGATGTCACCCTCCAGAAAACCCCAAGGAAAGAAAAGGAAAGGACTGCCACCACGTTTAGCCAAACATGGGGACATGTTATCTGTCCTGTCCAAAGCTTCTCCACCCCTACGAAAAAAACTCATTCAAACAGCCTCCAAAGAGGTCATCGATACCGTGTGCGAATGTTGTTTGAACGTTTTGAAAGGCACGATCCCTTTGTCCAAACACCAGAAACAATGCTTAGGCAAACATCGTCACGTTCTTCGCCAAATGGTTCAAAAGAAAATTCCCATTCGTCAAAAAAAGAAGATGTTAGTGCAACGTGGAGGTATTTTACCTCTCTTGTTAGGCCCCATACTGAAAGGAGTCTTGGGAACCATGTTGGGAGGACTGATGGGAGCAAGATAAAAAGGCCTCGGAAGTTCCAAGATCTCAGAATCGACCCCTGACAACCCCATGGAAGGACGAAAACTAGCTTTAGTGCCTTACAAACGATGGATGGAATACCATCGGTGGCAAGAACAACACACCCCGCATTTACCTCCCAATCCCCATTTGAGCGAGATGTCCCAGTTACAACACGAATTGCAGTCCTTGATGGATCGCCAAGATTTGTCCGAAACAGAAAAATCGCAAAAGTACGGTCAGCTCTTGCAACGACTGCAACTCTTTCACCAGAAAGCTTTAGACGAAACAGCTCTACCCACTCTGAAAGATTTTAAGACCTTGATGAAACGTCCAGCACCAGTACCAGTACCAGTACCAGTACCACCAGTACCCGTGACCAAGACAGAGAAAGGAGAAGAAGAGGAAGGGTTTCAAACTCCACCAGAAAAAGTACGCAAGTTAACAACACCACCTACCTCCAGAATTGGATGGATTAAAAAGATGATGGCCACCCCTTCTTCCTCACAAGAGAAAAAGAAAGTGAAGACAGAAGTGAAGACAGAAGTGAAACAAGAACCGATATCCCCCGCTCAGACATCCTTCTCCTCTTCGACACCTATTGCTGGCCGCACACGCAAAGCATTGCAATCCAAGAAAATACCCCAAGAGAAAAAGAGTAGCCTCCTCCAAGAGTGGGTGTCTTATTAACACACCAACCAACACACCAAAAATGGAAAAAGTCTTAGCCAGCATTTACTACGATCCCTCGCATCCTGCAGGTTACGCAGGAGTTCAAAAATTGTATCGTGCTGCCAAAACGCGACTGAAAAGTCTCCGTTTACCTCAAGTGCAACGATGGTTACAAGAACAAGCTACCTACACTTTACACAAACCCATTCGACGCAAGTTTGCCAGAAGTCGCACCCGAGTGGAAGGCATCGATCATCAATGGCAAGCCGATTTAGCCGATGTCTCTCATTTGGCCAGCTACAATCGTGGCTACAAATATTTGTTTTGTGTCATCGACGTCTTTTCCAAATTTGCCTGGGTCGTGCCATTGACTTCCAAATCGAGCAGCGAGTTAGTGCGAGCCCTGCAACGGGTGTTGAAACAAAGCGGTCGTCACCCTCTTCGATGGCAAACGGACAAAGGCACCGAATTTCTGAACCAAGCTTTCCAAAAAGAATTAAAGAAACGTGACATTCATTTTTTTACCACCGAGAATCCAGAAACCAAAGCCAGCATGTGGAAATATTTTACGCATCACCACACTCTGAAGTACATCGACATCTTACCGCACCTGGTGCAAGCGTACAACCAATCTTACCATCGAAGCATCGGACGTGCCCCGCAAGACGTGACTCCCGACAACGAAGTGTTGGTGTTTGAGCGTCTGTTTGGTACGTCCCCGACGAGGGCTGTCCCCGAGAAAAGTGGAATGTTGGCCGTAGGAGATTGGGTGCGCATTGGCAAAACCAAACGCACTTTCGACAAAGGTTACTTACCTAACTGGACGACCGAATTGTTTCGCGTCACTGGACGAGTGCATGGCCGTCATCCTGCCGTCTATAAATTGGAAGACATGAACGGAGAAGTGCTCAAAGGAACGTTTTATTTGCCCGAGTTACAACGTGTCACCAAAAAAGAAGACGACGTGTACGACATCGAAAGCATTCTCGAACGCAGAACCCGTAAAGTGGGCAAACGACGTGTCAAAGAAGTCAAAGTACGTTGGAAAGGATATCCACCCAGTTTCGATTCTTGGATCGACGCTTCGCAAGTCATCGACTATAAAAAGAAGTGACCATCATGCCCTTTCACACAGCAGACGCAGCTACGTCGACCACTCCTCCTTCACCTAGTTCTTCTGTGCAAGATTTACAAAAACAACCCTTGTGGGTGTGGTGTGGAGAACGTGTGCCTAAAACGCAAATCGTCTTTTTCTGCCAAATCTTCGTGGTGTATTGTGTCATCGGGGCAGCCATCGCCAATTTGAGTTTGCAACAAGGAGACAAACAATTGTGGACCATTTTATTGAGCAGTTGCATCGGTTACCTGCTTCCCAATCCCTCCCTGAAATTCACCTCGAACGGGAACCCCGGGAACCTTGTGTCCAGTGCCAGTGCCAGTCACCACTTCAACCACAACCAGAACCCCATTTTAGACGGAGACACGCCTCTGACGTCCAGTAATATCCCCTCGGACAGCCACAGAACTCTGGAATTATGAGTCACCAAAACCAATTTTACTTAACCTTACCCAGTGACAGTTCCATGGAGGTGTTTCCCAAGAACACGTTGTGCTGTTACACGGCCAAATTACCTCAGGCCATCCAGTTAGATCACGAAGCCCATTGGGAAGTGGCTTTAGTAGAAATGATTCACCCGACCCAAGTCCTCAATGTCCTTCCCAATCAAAATTTTTTTGATGTGGAAGTTCATGACGAGCAAATGCAACAGTGGATGGATAGCAATGTCAAATATGACAAGAAAACCCGTACACAAAAGTACACCACCTATCACTTGTTCATTCCCCCAGGCTATTATTTTAGTGGTCAACATTTGGTCAGCACCATAACCTCCAGGTTTAATGTCGTGTTTCTGAAAGCTTTGGAGCATGTCAACAAAAATGTCACCATGGAGTACCACAAAACAGCTCGTCGCTTCTTGATGAAATTTGAACGGAGTAAAATCCTGTCCATTTTATTTTGTCCTGAATTGTATGACATGTTGGGCGGAGACATGGACATGAGAAAGACCATGATGAAGAAAAACGAATTACCCATCGTTTACGACAACGAGTCTTTTAGCAAGTTATTTCGTGCCCCGGTAGAACTGAACCAAGGACTGAATTTGATGTTCGTGTATTCCGATGTGGTGGAGTACAACGTGGTGGGACACACCTCCGTACCGTTACTGCGTGTCATTCCTTTCAAAGTGGATTCTGCCACGAACGCTGACGAGGAAGGTGGAAACACTTACCACGTCCACCGCGAATTTGTCCATCCTCACTATTTGCCTGTCAGTAAGTCGTATTTGGACACGGTCAACATTGCTATAAAAGGAGATCTGGGACAAAATATTCCATTCACCAAAGGAAAAGTCACGGTGAAACTCCATTTTCGAAAACGGTTCTCTCACGACTCTTAAGTCATGTATCCAGTGTACCGAGGGGTTGCTCGACAGCGAGGACACGGCTTAGGAGATATGTTAAAATCGGCCTTTCGTTCGGTGGCCCCGGTGTTGAAACCGATGGTGACACGCGGATTGCACGCCTTGAAAGATGCGGCACTGACGCAAGGCAAAGAATTTCTCCAAAATGTCATCATCGACAAACAAAACCCTAAAGAAGCCTTCATGAGGGCAGGCAAAAATGTCTTGCTGCAAACGGGCAAAGACATTTTAGGCCAACGAGAAACACCTATAAATGCCCTGCACGCTAACGAGTCAGGCATTCAGCAAGGACAAGGCAGAAAGAGACGACGAAGAAAACACCCTTTCACCAGACTTCAAGCGAGAAAGGCCAAGAAAAGAAGAACCGTTCGAGACTTAGACGTTTTCGATTATTGAGAAAAGAGACAAAAAAAATGATGCACCGAGAATCTTGCGCTTGTTCCAAGACGGAACTGGATCTGTTTGCCATGCCCCCCACCATGATGACCATGCAAGAATCCCAGTGGGTGGAATTTCACCCCGTCTCCTCACTGACCGATTCCGCTCCCATCGAGTTTGAAATCAAAGGACAGCCCGAAGATTACATCGATCTGAATAGCAGTTACTTGTACCTGAAAGTCAAAATTCTAGATAAGACTGGAGGTGCTATAGACGATGAAGCAGTAGCTCCCGTCAACAATTTCATGCATTCCTTGTTCAGTGGAGTGGACTTGTACTTGAATAACAAACTGGTCAGTAGCAGCATGGATACTTACCCTTATCGTGCCTACCTGGAAAATCTCTTGACGTACGGAATAGATGCCAAGAACACTCATCTCAATGCCTGTGTGGTATGGGAAGCTGACGAACCTACCAAGTTTGAAATATTGGAAACTGATGAAAAGAAAGACAACAATGATGGATTTCTAGAACGAAGAAAGAGAATCACGGGAGCCGACACAAGTTTAGAACTGATGGATCGTTTGCATTTGGACATGTGGTTGCAAGAAAAGTATTTGCTGAACGGGGTGGATGTCCGCCTGAGACTGAATCGTAGCAGTGCCGCTTTCCATTTGATGGCTGATAGTGACGGTTACAAAACCAAAATCCTAGAAGCCAGACTCTACGTACGCCGTGTGGAAGTGTTACCTAAAGTGGGAAACGACATCAGTCAGACGTTGAGTAGAACGACCGCCAAGTATCCCATACGACGCGTGGAAGTGAAAACCTTCACCATTCCCAAGGGACAGCGATCCATGATCGAAGATCATCTGTTCCAAGGACAGTTACCCAAACGTTTGATCGTTGGTATCGTCGAGAATACAGCCCTCAACGGAGCTGCCGAAAAAAATCCTTTCTACTTTCAACACTTTGGCGTGTCCAAAATCGAAGTCAGTCGCGATGGCAAGACCTTGTGTACCCGACCTTTCGAACCTGACTTTCAGAAGAAGAATTACTTGAGATCGTACTTGTCCCTGTACGAAGCCACAGGACAGTTAGGAACCAATACCAGTCACGGTATTACGTACGAGGATTATGCAGGAGGCTACGCTTTGTGGGCTTTCGATTTCACTCCAGACCAAGGCAGCGACGAGGGACATTTCCACCCTATAAAATCCGGCCAGATTCGTGTGGAAATTCAGTTTAAAGACCGAGACCCTGATGAAACGGTGAACGTCATCCTGTATGCAGAATTCGATAATACCATAGAAATCAACAGTTTGAGAGAAGTCATCCTAGATTACTAGAAACCATGGAAGACTGTTATCCCTCTTTACCTAGTGGAGAAACTTTTAGTGTTGGATTATTGTTAAAAAATGTTAGAGTTCTTGTTGTTTAGTGTTAAGTGATTTTTGAATTAAAAAATGTTGTGTTTTGAAAAAAATTGTTTGATGTTATATTGTTGGATTATTGTTAAAAATGTTAGAGTTGTTGTTTAGTGTTAAGTGATTTTTGAATAAAAAATGTTGTGTTTTGAAAAAAATGCCTTTGTCTTTTGTTTAGCTATAAGAATGTTGGATTGATGCTCTTTCATTTCTTACTATCCCTCTCATGACACTCACTAAACGTTGCGACTCAAAAACCGTGTGGGGGATGTTTTCCTTCACGTCCGCGCTTTAACTTTAAGAACCGGGTTGTTTCCAGTCTAACCATCCATTGTCGACTCATCCTCCTAAGAAGATGTGCTCCAAACTAGCTAAACTCAACGAAGCCTACGTAAATTTGCATAGGGTCAGACACAGTCTGATACCGAAGCCAGAAGAAATAGAGAATGTGAGAATGTTAAAAATCACTGAAGACCTGATAGAAGAGCTCTTCAGAGAAGAAATGAACAGGGAAAAAGAAGAATGGACAGAGAAGTACAGACTTCAGAGACAGCAGCAACAACAACAACAACAAGAGCAGCAGCAGCAGCAACCTGAACCTGACAGAGGCTTTGTCGATTGCCGTATCGACACCAAAGAGTTCTTCTTTTCTTTCCGAAGAAGCAGACCTATCGCCAGAAAGTCTATCATCAGAGGACATCGCATTCTTAGAAACTAAAAAAAGAATGCCATAGCAAACAAAAAAAAAAAAAAAAAACAGCCCTTTTCAGGGCTACCCCAATACTCTAGAAAAGAAATAACGATCGATTTGCCAATGTGTGTAGGTAGAATAGTGTGAAAATAAACACTAACTCTTTTTTAAAAAATGTGAGGGTATGTGTTTGTGTGTTAGTAAGTGCTTAAGTAAGTTGTTATGAATAGTAGATTAAAATCATGTTTTTTTTTGTTTTTTTTTTGGTGTTTGAGGTGTATATTTGGAGTTAGATTGGATTGCTTTGCGTATGTGGATAGTCTAATGAAGTAATTTATACAAAATTTTAAAATAGTGATGGGTAGCATAAAAAAGTGAGTGAGTGTTTCTTTTAGGTCCGCGCGTTGTTGTTTTTGGTCATGATGTAGGTAACATCAATTTTATGTTTTTTAGGGGGATGTTTTCCTTCACGTCCGCGCTTTCACTATAAATTGAAACTCGCTGGGCAGTCTAGCTACCCTTGTTGATTGATCAACACCAAAAATGAACACGAGACTGTCTAAACTGTTGGAACTTCATGTGCATCTGGAATATGCCAGGCGCCTGTTGAATGAACTGGCCGCGGAAGCCATTGTGGAGGAGGGAAGGATAAGAGAGGAGGAGGAAAGAAGAAAAAAAGAAGAGGAGGAGAGAAGATATAAAGAAGAAGAAGAGGAAAGAAGATACAAAGAGGAGGAGAGAAGAAAAAAAGAAGAGGAGGAGGAGGAGAAGGAAAAGAAGAGAAGAAGAATAAATTTCAGAATCCCAGAGAGCGAAAATTGGGATTCTGAAGCGACATATCCTGCCTCTGCTCTCTCCCCCAAAAAAGTAAAAAGTAACTGGGGGATAAGATGTGTATGTGGCGCCAGGCCTGGAAGGTGCCACCATTAACCAGGTGTCCATGAAGTTCCAAAAAAAAACAGCCCTTTTCAGGGCTACCCAATACTCTAGAAAAGAAATAACGATCGATTTGCCAATGTGTAGGTAGAGTAGTGTGAATATAAACACTAACTCTTTTCTAAGATAGTGTGAGGGTATGTGTTTGTGTGTTGGTGCTTGTAAGAGCTCAGGTATGTTTGTGTGAATAGTAGATTATGGGTTTCTTTATTGTTTCTTAGCGTATGTGGAGAGTATAGTTTGGGTTTTGTAAGCGCTCCCGTACGATTGTGAGGATAGTAGATTATGGATTTTGTTTATTGTTTCTTAGCGTATGTGTTTGTGTGTTTGTGTTTGTGTGTTTGTGTTTGTACCCGCTCACGTACGATTGTGTGGATAGTAGATTATGGATTTGTTTATTGTTTCTTAGCGTATGTGGAGAGTATAGTTTGGGTTTTATTATATGAAATGAAAAAGTAGGGGATGTTTTCCTTCACGTCCGCGCGTTGTTTGGTCATGATCTAGGTAAGATCAATTTTACGTTTTAGGGGGATGTTTTTCCTTCACGTACGCGCTTTAAGTATAAGAACCCACAGTATTCGTCGTTCAAACCATTCTGCAAAGAATAAAAAAAGAAGATGGCTTCTAACCAAATGGACAAAATACAAACATTACAAGACGTTTTAGACAACTTAGGAATGATGGAGCAGATGTTGATAAGACTGGTTGAAGACCATTATTCCTATAGTCCCCATCGTGTAAAGATGGAAATTAATAACTTAAAAAAGGTAAAGGACAAGATTAGTGGTGTCATGAAAGAGATAAAGGAGGAGAAGGAGGATGAAGAGGAAAGAATAAGAATAAGCAACTGGAACGAAAAGATTGAAAAAGAAGAAGAAAATGAGAAGAGGAAGAAAGAAGAGGAGGAAGAGAAGAAGAAAGAAGAGCAGGAGAAAAAGAAAGAGAAGAAGAGAAAGAGTGTTGGAGATAAAATAAGAACTTGGTGGAGAAAAAGAAGAAATTAGAAGCAGAAGAAGAAGAAGAAAACCCAAAGGCCCTTTTCAGGGCCAGCCATATTTCTCGAAAAGAGATAGCCTTTCCATTGCCTACCCCTTTTTTTAAATTTAAATTTAAATTTAAATTTAAAAAAAAAATCCCAAAAGCCCAAACTCTATTCCCCATGTTAATTTCCCCTTGTCGCTAGACAGACCCACCCTGTTTAAATTCCTTTGACGCTATACAGTCCCCTATTCCCATGTTAATTTCCCCTTGTCGCTAGACAGACCCACACTATAGTTCCATGTTAAATTCCCCTTGTCGCTAGAGTGACCCACGATATATTCCCATGTTAATTTCCCTTGTCGCTAATCTGACCCACGATTTTTCTCCATGTTAAATTTCCCTTGTCGCTAATCTGTCCCAGGGGGGTCTGTAATGCTAATTCCCATTGTCGCTAATGTATCCCCCTTTACTACTGTTTTGAGAGCACTCTTGAATGTGATCACTGTGTCACTGTGTCTAAGTTCAGTGGGCAATTCATTCCACGTTGCTGGGTCCTGGTATGCAAAAGAACACTGTCCATATGACTTTGTTTTCATAGTGAGAATAATGAGTATACGATTGTCAGAAGAGGAGCGTAAGTATCTTGCTGGTGTATACACATGGGTGAGGTAAGATAGGTATGTTCGACTAGAGTCCGACAGTTAAACGTAGCACAGAGAACAAATTTTGTGTTTGATTCTGGATCGAATGGATAGCCAGTGTAGGGTACAGAGCAGCGGGGAGGTGTGCTCTGATCGTGGTAATCTATGATCCGAGCAGCTGTGTTTTGAACTTTTTGAAGTTTCTGGAGCAGATATTGAGATGAACCAGACAGAATTGAGTTACAATAGTCCAGTCTTGAAAGTACTAATGAACACACAAGTGTTTTAGTGGCATCAACTGAAAGATATTTGCGAACTGAGCTGATGCGTCTCAGCTCAAGATATGCAGCCTTGCATATGTTCATGACATGTTGGTGCAATGTGAGAGTACTGTCCACAGTAACACCTAGGTTTCGTACTGATTGTGTGAATTTAATGTTGGTGTTGCTGATATTTATTGTTTGAGGTAAAGGATGTGAATGAGAAAGTCTTTATGTTGCGATCAGAATGGCCTCAGTTTTATCATCATTCATCTGCAGCTTGTTACATGTCATCCATGATTTCACATCAGAAATGCACCTCTCTACACCTTGGATGGTAGCATGAACTTCAGTTGGGTGGCTAGATTTGTATATTTGGGTGTCATCAGCGTACAATTGGTGAGACACTGGATGATGATCTTAACACTTGAGAGCGGCTGAGTGTACAGAATGAAGATAACAGGTCCAAGAACGGACCCCTGTGGAACACCAACAACATAGATCAACTGGGCTGGAGTGTATTCCATTTGCACACACAATTTCTGTCCTGTTGACCAAGTAGGACTTGAACCACAGTAAGGCTGTATCATAAATGCCAAATACATGCTGGAAACGGTGAAGTAATATGTCATGGTATATCGTGTCAAATTCTGCAGACGAATCAAGGAGGGTGAGAACTCTAATCTTTCCGCTATCCAGAGCAGAGAGAATGTCATTAACTACGTTTAGAAGAGTAGTTTCAGTACAGTGGCAAGGGCGATATGCAGACTGTACATTGCTAAAAAGACTGTTTGAATTCAGATGAGATACAAGCTGGGATACAACAACCTTTTCTAAGATTTTTTATATGAATGGGAGATTAGAAACTGGGCGGTAGTTCTTAAATCGTTATGGTCTAATGTTGGTTTCTTCAGCAGATGCTTTACAATGGCAGTTTTGAAAAATGATGGGAATTCCCCTGATGAGAGAGAGAGGTATTAATAACATCAGTTAGTGAAGGCAATACTGGATCTAAGCACTCAAGCAGCAGTGATGTTGGAATTGGATCAAGCTCACATGAATTTGGAGCACTCTTCATTAGGATTGTACGTACGAAATCCATAGAGACAGGTTCAAATGCTGCTAATGGTTGCCGCTCAAATTCTGTATCCCAACTGTATGGTGACGACGAGTCAATTGAAATTGTGGTGTCAAGCTTATCTGTAATGGTTTGTACTTTGTCACGGAAGAAATTTGCAAACATGTCCAGAAGGTCAACTGGAGAGAATGTAGTTGGAAGTGGTGTAGATTTGTTCCTTGACATTAGCTTGTTAGTAATCTCGAAGAGCTCTTTGCAGCTGGAACTTTCCATGATCTTAGTAGTGTAGTGGGCTGATTTCGCTGCATGGACTATATTTGTGACATTCTTCTTAGCGGCTTCATAGATTTGCTTATGAATAGTGAGTCTGGTGGAAAGCCAAAGCCTCTCAGCTTTACGGCGGTCTCTTTTAGCAGTGCGAAGCTGGTCCCTAACACTGCTATACCATGGAGAACACTTTTGAATTGATACTCTGCACTTGGTAGCTGGGGCATGTTTGTCGAGCGATAAACGCAGGCAGTTATCGAGTTGTTCTGCTGTAGGAGGTAAGCAAGTTGTTAGGTTTGCTTGGATGTTATGCATTAGTTTGGTTCTATTTATCATACGGAGGTTTCTCTTAGTAGCAGATAAAGGTGGAGGGTTAGGGACTGATACGTCAAGATGGCATATAATGCAGAGGTAATATGATGCAAGGTCATGTAATACCAGGGAGGACCGTAGAATGTTATCATCAGGTTTATGAAGAATCCAGTCTAAAATGTGACCATATTTATGGGTGGGTTTGGTTAATTAACTGTTTGAGGTTGAAAACATTAATGGAATCTATGAGTTTTGATGTATTTGGGTTTCCGGGACAGTCAAAGTGAAAGTTGAAATCTCCAAGAATAATCAGGTTGCCACCTATCGAATTTCCATAGTCCAGGAGATTCGGAAACTGCTCCGAAAAGAGAGAGTCAGCCAGCTTGTTTTTCTACTAGGAGGAGGGCGGTATAGGCAGAAAAAATGGACTGACCTTTGCTCCAGTGTGAGTGTGGTTTGGACTATTTCAAACGATGTGTGGTCGACATCACTATAAACTGCCACACTTCAGAATTCATTGCGACATTTCTGAAATTTTTTTTAAAGCTACGTTAACATTCCAAGTCTCTCTCTCTCTCTCTCTCTCTCTCTCACACACACACACACCCTCTTCGTGGATGTTAAGATGAAAAAACTATTTATCCGGTGCTACTTTTTCCCATAGTGGCTCATATAACAACATTCATACATACATACATACATACATACATACATACATACATACATTTTGTTGCTTCAGATGAAACCATTTAACCGGTGATACTTTTTCCCGGTCTTTTATAAACTGGTATATGCGTTCAAAGCAAAATGAAATCACAGGTATATAATGTCTTGGTCTGATTAAACTAGCGATATCTTAAAAAAGGTCTTTATAAATAAAGTAGACATATGTTATATAATATTGCAATAGTATTTATGTGGGGAACGATATGGGATTCTAAAGGAAGTAAGATTGGGCTGTAGGTTTATACAAGTGGAACACTTAAGGACTCTACTGAAATTTAACATTGCGTTTTCTACCATCCAATATCTAGTGATCAAATATGCAGCATATACCTTTGAGTACTATTCAGCGCTCAATTTTATTTACTATCTAACACCCACTTGTTGAGTACTATTCGAATTATCTCGTTGTGTACTATCCAAGACTCCATATATACCATTCAACACGCCGTGTGTAGTGACCAATATTTAGTTATCTATTATTCAGTACCCACACTATACAATTGAACGAAAAGGGTAGGATGTGCAAGAAGGGGGCTTAAATATACACACACCATCACACAAAATTAAGGGTGGGAGTGTTTGTTGAAGCACTTACAAACATAATATCGCGCACAAGAAAGAGTGGGACGGGTATAAACGTTTTAGGTAGTTTCGAACAGACACAATCACAGTAATAGACATACACAAACATACAAATATAACACACATAGAGTGGTGATAAATTTGAGAAGTATCTTTCTTGCCAAAGAGATAAGGGTCACCCTGAAAGGGGCCGTTTTTATTTACTACTGGCCATTAGTGGCCGCCGTACACGCCGGATCTAGCGCCATATGAAGCGCATCTTTGTTTCCTCCATCTCCACTCCAACATGTTGTTCGTTTTAGACAATGAGCGTAACACTATGAGAACTGGTTTCCACCCCCACCCCAACCCCCCACCCCCAACCCGACTCTGTCAGCTGCCATCCCCACCCCCACCCCCAACCCGGCTCTGTCAACTGTTATTGTTGTTGTTGCCTTTGCATTTCCTGTACTCGCGTCTAGTTTTGGTTGACGCGATATAAATCACCCTTTCTCTTCTGGTGCTCTCTTTCAGTTTGCTCTTCTGCCCGTATTGCATTAATCTTCTTTACTACCTCGTCACAGGAATTCTCTTGCCAACACCTTAGCTTTTTTCAAAGAGATTGTTTCTCTCTTTACGTGTTTCGTGTGGGGATAATACCTCATTTCCTCTACCCGACACAGGAAATGCTATAATCTCTCCATCGAACTGATGTCTCCACTACATTTGACAATTCTATAATGTACATATAATGTTTTACTTTACAGGATCGACGATAAATGGCAAGATCGACGAAAAGCGTAGTTATTGCTGTACTGGATCATAGAGATGTCAACGAAGTTATCCAGTAACTTCATCCACTCGCTGCTTTGCTGTTACTTGTGTTTTCCTGTTTCGTCTGTTACTTTCCATCTCCTCTCGCCTGCAATTAGTTAGCAAGGTCTTGGACCGATTTGGGGGAAAATGGTTGTTTTCATCTCCATTTCCTTGTCAGGGAGGTGGTGCCTTACTCTGATAATGTTCACCATGGATTCCATTAACTTTCTAATACATTCACCTATTTCTTATGAGTTCCCTAATAGACGATGAATGGCTGGTGCGCGCACCGCTTTCTATGGCAGAAGCACAGACATGAACGAAAATATTCATGGCAGTCGGTGTCTGGACGTGAAAGAAAAAATACCAATGTAAAGATTGATAGAGAGAATGTGAAACAGCATGTTGAAATGATTTTGTTTTTGTTTTGAAAAAGACAAGCAATTGCCATTTTTTAAAGCAACACTTTTGCTTAATAACAGCGTTACATAATAACTAAATGAAGAGGAAGGTTTAGGGCTAGTCCCTTCCTTTTCATTTACAATTGCTAAACATTAAACATTTACGTATTCACAAGTTTGACAGCGTTGGGGAGTCCGAATAGACCTCCAGTAATCTAGTTTAGTGCAGTTTTGCAATAGATACAAACCACATTTATTTGCTATAGAAAATAGCTATAATGTTCATAAAACACCATGCTATTTTTTCATCGTTTCCCGAATAATGTCTAGAGGTGGTTTAATAATATACTGTTGTCGGCATCGTTGTTGTTGTTGCTGTTGTTGTAGAGCGTAATGCCATTTTTCAGCACACGATAAGCCTTACATGGCGACCAGTATAAATGGTGGAGGAAGAACCCGGGAAAACCCGGAACGAAACACCGACACATGAGAAGCTTTCTCACATACCCACATTGGCCGTACCCGAGACTCGAATCCAAGCAGACAGGGGTGAGATGGCAATGATCCGTAACGGTGAGCACTTTAGACCTCTCGGCCACACGTGACAACTGGCTGCATAGTCATCACTGGTGTTGTCATGGCAAACATGTAGAGTACTGACTGATAACATTCGCAAGAAGGTCAGTGCATCATATTTCTTTTTTTCAAAGTTCGTAAGAAAAATATCCAGTTTTTTTCCTTTTCTTATTCTTTTGTTGATTCTGTCTATAGTGTGTGAAGCATTTTTGACGTCTCTTTCCGCCTTGTCATAGCTGTGACGTTTAGGAAAAAGTAATGCCTTGAAAGAAGCGTCTAGAGGTGTCCTGTCGCCATAGAACATTTATGATGCGTGGTTGACGTTTTAGCTTCAGCTTTAGGATTCCACTTCCATGAGAAAGAATACTGACACCTCCTAAAGATTCAGCAAATTGTGACAAAACTACAGTATGGGTTTTGTTTGCTCCGATTAATAAAACAGTTTGTTTTGAAGTTGTATATGAATGATGCCTTGTGGTGACTGGCGTAGCACGTCTTTCAGATTAGTTGTAACACATATAAAAGTACTTGTGCATTATTTTTCACGACTGATGGTATACAATGCACTAATTAATTTGGCAAGGGGATGAGATTGAAAGAATGTCATGTTGAATACTGTTAGAAAGAAGTACAATCATTCTGAACCTTCATCAGAGTAATCTTGAATACGTTTATCGTTCTTCAGGTAATATTCAAGTTCTGATGGTGGTTTTTCTATTTTTGGATTTATATTCTTTCTTTTTCTGTAATATATCATTAAACTTCTATATCGATCTCCACCGAAATTTTTACAAATCTGATATAATCCTCTAACGCCGTTGTTACATCCAACACAATGTCGTGAACCAGCATGAGAATATTTTGATAAAATATAATTATGTCTCCTGCAATATTCTCCATGGCACCTTTTGTTGCATTTATTTGTTGTTCCTTGAATCAACCACGTACAATTGTGCATATATTAATGATATCTGTTTAATTAAATTTATTAATTTATCCAAATATTTTATCAAGACCTACACGATATCTTGTTCTAGGATCGTGCAAATTTATTGTTATAAATCCATGCGGAGTAGTTTGCGCTCGTGAAAAGAAATTTCTGAATTTAATTATATCCATATCACCGCTGCACCAGGTTTGATGAATATTTCTAAGTGTGTGTGTGTCTACGCCATTAAACACAACTAAAATATTACAGTTATCCCTGATTACTTTCGGAATTTGTGTGTACCGTTGAGTAACATAGATCACATCTGTATTTTTATGTTTGCCACGAGAAAATATTCTAGCTGGGTTTGTTTGTTTGTCTAGCATCACATCGTCGTATACAACTAGATTATTAATAAACCCATCAAGATCATCTACGGACGGTGCTTCTTCGATATCTGTTATAAAATTAATAATATTTTCACCATCATTTATCAATCCTGCATTTTCGTTAAAATCTTTTAATACTTCATAACACCTCTGATCATCAACGGATGGCGCTACCAAATATAATTTATCCCATTTCAACCATTTCATTATCAAATTAAGTAATAATTGCGTCTTACCCGATCCAGATGGTCCTATGATAATCATTCTGATGGAATTGGGTAACGCGGGGTGGTGTTTAACTGCCTTTCGTCGCCGAGTTGCTGAGAAATCAATTATATCCATATATTTTATATCATGAATCTATATTGTTTACGTTGCAGATCTAAAACTGCAACTACTGATTTAGCTACGATTACAACAAAGAATAAAAAAATAGCGTATGGTGGAAAATGTTCTGTTTGTGGTAGAAAGAAATTTTCGTTTTTACCTAATAAGCGCGGTGGTGATATTGCTAATTTGATGTCAAAATTTCCAGGTACTCCATGGGCTAAATACTCAGGAGAAAAACATCTACCAGGATATAATTATTGCGGTCCTGGTACCAGACTTGATATCAGACTTGATAATCAAGATCAACCAAAACCAGGCGAGGAACCAGTAAACACTATTGATCGAGCTTGTCACGCTCATGATGTTGCATATAAGAGTAAAAATCTACAAGACAGGCATATTGCAGATGTGAAATTAATTCACGCGCTAGATTCTATAAAAAATAAAAATATCAAAGAAAAATTAGCTAATTGGTTAGTAAGATCTGCGATGAAAGCTAAATTAGCGTTTGCGTCTGGTAACATATAATGGAATCGATTTATTATTCACCAGCAGGATACTGGAAAGGTAAAGCAACAATTAGTATACTTGCTGATGCAGCAGCGGTTAAACATTCTACTGCTAAAGCGTGGTTATCCAAACAAGCAATATGGCAAATTTACCTACCACCACCGAAACGAATTCAGTACGCGTATTTCGATGTTAATGTTCCTAATGAAGTTCATCGGGCAGATATTTTATTTCTACCACGATACTGTACGTAGAAAAACATACAAGTACGCCTTAACTGTTGTTGATGTTGCAAGTAGATATAAAGATGCAGAACCGCTATCAGCGAAAACATCATCTGAAGTAGCCGATGCGTTTGAACGAATTTATCAACGAGGACCATTACGATGGTCACAGCTGCTACAGGTTGATCCTGGCAAGGAATTTCTTGGTCCAGTATCATCGTTGATGAAGCAACATAATATCAAAATACGACGAGGGCATACTGCAATTCATCGTGATCAGGCAATTGTTGAACGATTTAATCGAACACTCGCTGAGCGGTTATTTGGATATTAATATGCAAAGGAATTTATTCAGGATACGAGATCTCGTGAATGGGTTGCAAGATTACCAAGCGTGATAGCTGCATTAAATAATGAGATTACACGAACAACCAACATGAAACCCATTAATGCAATTACCAAAAAAAATATACCAATACAACGAAAAGATATTGAAAAGCAAAAAATACTGGATGATGTTACAGTTAGATACTTATATGAACCGGGTGAACTTGAAGGTGGCAAAAAAGAGCTACTGATCCTATTTGGAGTGTTACCACACACAAAATATCCACCGTGACAAGATCCTCAGGTAGACCTGCAATCTACAGATTAGATTCGGCTGCTCCTCAACGTGGATTTACACGTGAACAATTACAAGTAATTCCCGAGGATACACAACTACCACCGCGATCACTTAACTAGCGCCTCTACACCGATTACACTCGAGACAGGTCAACATCACATTTTCTCGTGTATGACCGCGACTATTATCTTTTCTGTCTACGGTAAATTGTCTTGAATCATTACTCGAATACCTCCAAGCATTATACAATTACAACTTGCGTAATGATTAATCTGCTGTTGTTTTAACTCAGTAATAAATTCAACATCAAGATCAAAGTCGCTTTTATTTTTTTTATCAGATTGTTTGTATCCGATTAATTTTTTTCTTATTATATCATCATCGATGATGTTAAATTTATTAACGATTTCAGGAATTATAATTCTCCGTAACTGAGACATTTTTCTAACCCTTGATACCGCTAAATAGACTAAATTTGACCACTCGATACAATCGTCTACAATCCAGACTCGTGTATCAGAAATAGTTAATCCCTGAGACGAGTGGATCGTCATAGCGTATCCCAATACCCATGGAGATTTGTCAGCGCGTAATGCATCTTCGACCACACTGATATCAACAGCGACAATATCATTTAATACGAGATTTTGCTTCTCAGTCTATCCTGGAATATCAACATTAATATTCTGTTTTCGTGTATCTGATGGTCTATAACATAACGGTACGGGCAATTCTGAATATTTTTCTTTATGTAGCTGAAATAACTGCTGTTGTAAAGCGTCTCTGATTATTTTTCTGCTTGCTACTATCAAATCGCTGGGTCTCCATAAATTCAAAAAATTACTTATTGAGGTCTCTGAGATTACTCCGTGTATTATTTCACACTGAATTTTGTTTGATTGTAATCTGATTAATTTTTTAAACTCTTTTAAATTTGCATCAGGAGCTCTATGATCATCATCTATTTCTTCGTAATAATCAACGAAATTTTTTAACCAATCATGTGAAGATGGTCCAACAAAAGGCGGCGGCTGACCATGATCGCCACACATTATTATAGCGGTATTTTTTGTCAACAACCAATCAAGAAACGTTTTTAATGTATCCAGTGACACCGTGCATATCTCGTCCCAAATAATTATTCTGGCTATATATTTTTCTCCCACTCGTTCAGGAGTCCATGTATCCCCGCGCCACCGAAAGAAACTATGATACGTGCACGATTGTACTTGCCGTTGTTTCATCTCTCGTGCAAGTCTATGTGTGGGTATCAGCACGATCATATCTGAATTTCTAAAAACATTAATTGCTCGAGTCGTCTTGCCGCATCCACCAGGTCCATTGAGATATACTGTCTTATATCTAGTTATTGGATCACTCACTGACGGCGCTTTCGACATTTCTGATATTTTATTACACTTACGATAAAAATTTCTCATCGGAACATCTGCTCATTCTGTATAATTGTGCAATATTTCCTTTTTTATTCTTCACGAACTGCATCGTTCATCATTACTTGTAAATTTCATAACAGACTCTAAATATTTACTCGAAATATAAAACGAATCTGTTGCGACTCTGACTGCGGTCTCAGGAAATCTATTAAGCATCGATAATAAATTTATAGAAACATAAGCCAACATAGAAGATCTTAGATGAGCATACTGTGGGGAGACATCATTTATGTAACTAACGATCGTATCCAATTTTGTTCCGTCGGATAAATAAACACTTTCTCGATTTACAAATATATTTCTCGCTGTTGTATCAGCAATTATAAAATCGTACTCGGCATCATCTAGAATTAATCGTGTGTGATGTCTTATGATCATATGCACCACCCTGAGTAAATTTGCCTATAATTCTTCTACCGAGATCTTTTGCGGTTTTAAGTTTAATCTCGAGAATTTTAGGAGCTTCTTTGATAATATCATCATCGGAAACATCAGGACATTTTTCCTTAAATTCCTTAATAACTTCATCGAGACTGATAGAACCTGGCATGGGCAACCAAACTTCGGTCTGTGCGTGATATGATATAATCGCCTCACTGACAACCAGCGATGTCAGTATCGCACAATCTAGCATATATCGTAACAAAACTATAGGCACCCAACTTTTTTCACAAAAATGTCTGCCAAACCAAACATAACAAATTTGGTGGAGATTTTCGTTAAACTCGAATGATTCAACACAAGCGAATCCAGTTAGATCAAAATCAGGTAATGGTCCATTAATTGCCACTCGCGTCATCTCGTTTGTAGGGTGACCGAATCTTTTAAAGTACACAGAACAATCTCCGTATCCTAGAAAACTTCCCGAATAACATGCAGCCATATCAACCGAAATAACATCATTGTAATTATATTTGGTATTCCATAATCCACCATGTCCGTATTCGACGCAACTTCCGCGTACGTCCTCGAATAAATCAAATCGTGTTGGTTTCCATAATTTTTTTTCTCTAGCAAAATGAGCCGCAACAGATGGAACGGTAAAGCAATTAGTTAGTAATTTGTCAGTATTTTCCGTGGAGTGCTTGCACTCTAAAAACTTCTCCGCGAGATTTTTCATCTCGTCGTCGAGATATTCTGTTCGATATATTTCACCATTCGGTTTAACAAACTGATCAAATTCAACTTCCTCATCACTTTTAAATAACCATACCGATACAGGATCGTTTTTACTTATTTCGTTAATAAAATCAAACATGCCTCCCCCCATATCTGAGGGGTAAAATTTAACAGTTCGATCACGTGGAAATATTGTTACTGCACTAGTCCATGCATGCGCGTTATGATCAATAATATTTATTGAAGCTCCTTTCAATTTATATTTTGATTCGTATAATATTTCTCCCGTTATCGATGGTACTTTTATTGGAAATTTTGAATATTTTTCCTAGTTCAGCAACATTATTTATTGCAGCACCGGTATCCTTAACTGAATCAACCCACGCGTTTATTTTTTCACGTCTTAAATCAGTTAATCGGTTTCCACGCATCGCGTTTGTAAAGTGTTCTATTACTCGTTCGGCCACACAATTTAATCTTGAAAATTTCATGGGTGTCAGTTTATCAACGCTGGTTTTTTTTTAATTTATCTCATAGATTCCATAAATAACTGCTGTTACAGGGTACGCTCTCTCATAATACGGTTTATCAATACCAGTCAACAGACCCGGTTTGGAATTTTTACTTAATATGACAGTTTTATTATTACCAAGGACAAGATCATATTTATCACGGATAATCCAGCTACCTGTTTCTGTTAGTACAATACATTTTACTCTGAAGAAATATTTTTGATTACCCTCGTACTCAGTGATGTAGTTAATAATAGTTGCCGCTCGTTTGTCATTCATTGTAGCGTCCTTGACAGTGTTGCGAATAATATTGAACGTTGACCATACATGAGATGCACCATCTGTGTAAAATTCTTTCTTGGCGTCGTGAATTTTTGAGATCAAACTTTTATTTTTCGGATCAACCAGATCTCGTACTGGTAAGTCAGGAGATAATCTGTCGAGATTAAATTTATATTTAGAAGGCTTAGTTTGGGATAATCTCTCGAATTCGTTCATATAATTAAAACAAGTATTTAAATAAAGAATATTATATATACATGATGAATCATTGTACTTGGCTCATGATCGGTTCATAAATCGATGCAACAAATCCTGCAGAAAGGAATTTTGTTGGATGCACTTACAAAGTAAACGGCGGGGGAGTCTAGGACCAATCCCGTGTCTGCGATGTGGTGTTGGAGTGCGAGGAAAAACAGAATTATGTGGAAAGGGCGGTGGAAAATGGTTCAGAGAACTTAGGAGATATTATGACAAAAGAAAATAACAGTTAAAACGCCATAAAATCGATGGAGGATTATCTAAGTTTTCAGACAAACAATGATTTAAACAAATAATATTATTGTATAATGGAGCAAAATAAATTTGTCCCACATTCTGTCATAACAAACTATGAATCAAATATTGATGGTGTCATCAGACACTGCAGGTTAAAAAGACCGCTTGGTATATTAATAATCATGGTTATCTATTGTTCACATATGGAGAGAGAAAAAATTATCTCTGTCATAGATTTGTGTATGAGTGTCATAATGGGATGATCAAAGATGATCTTGTTATTGATCATACTGACGGAGATCCTCAAAATAATAGTTTATCCAATCTTCAAGCTATCTCACAGAGTGATAACTCTGCACGTGGTAATACTTGAAGATGTAAAACAACCGGAAAGAGGACGGTAAAATCTACAAACACAGAAACTGGCGAAGAAATTATATTTCAGTCTATGAGTGCTGCTGCGAAATACTTTGAAATTAATCCGCCTTCAGTACAAAAAGTCGCGGAAAATATATATGAAACTGCTGTCTCAAAATATCAATAATTATCATCACTACCTCGAATTATATTTATTAACTATTTATTTAATTATTTATTATTTTGGGTCGCAGTATCCCCATGTACTACTTATTTTTTTACTCACGAAAGGCAGATTACTTTTGTATTCGTAGATTTCTGATTATTTTATGGTCGTAATTAGTCAGTTTTAATTAGTTACGTCATAATTAATTACTCGTAGAACTATATTTATGGTTTTTTAAATATTCCCATCATACAACATAGCGGAGTTATTTTTAGATCTGTTACGAGAAATTGAGGTAATTTTACAATCTGCTTGACCGTTGTTATTGATCCGCAGGTAGTTGTATATAGGCAGAACACGCTGCATTTACAATCTGCTTAGAAACCGTTGTTATGGTACAAATCGATCTGTAGGTGGAACACGCTGTATTCAAACCGCTTAGGACCGCTGTTATTGATTTGCAGGTTTGTATTTACAGTCTGTTACGAAAAACGTTGTCACAATACAGATATATTCAGAAACCGTTGTTTTAATATAGATATATTCAGAAACCGTTGTTATTCAGAAGTAATTATTTAAATGTAGAAACTATTATTATGCAAAAACCGTTGTTTTAGTGCAAATATATGTACCGTAACTATATATTAATTTCTAAAACATATACTGCTAACTGATTCGATAGCTTAATCGGTATCGTATTGGACTGTGACGCTCGTGGTCCAGGATCGACTCCTCATGGCTGACAACTGGTCGGTGGTTACGCATAATTGCGATTTTTATAATAATTGGGGGTACCGCAACCCCCCCCCCCCGCTCAGCAGCACCCTCAACCACATATCAACTGGTGGTTGATACATGTTTTGTATCACCCACGGGCTGATTATTGGGGGGTCTGCTGAGCGTGTATGTTTGTACCGTCCTTCATTCATTGTATGTTTGTACCGTCCTTCATTCATTATATGTTTCTACCGTCCTTCATTCATTGTATATACCCATTTCATTGTATATATTCATTTCATTGTACATATTTCATTTCATACTTAATGAACTTGCTAAAACACTCGAATAGAAGTTCATTTCATAATATATGTTGTGCCGTCCTCCATTCATTGCATATAATCTCAGCTCGCTAAAACACTCGATAGGGGCTCGTCATTCATAATATATGTTGTGTTCTGTGTATACTCTAAACTTAGTTGAATGCGGTGGCAAGCTACGAGTTTAATGAGGCTCTAAATATGTAAATACTACGTGTTATGCCGTCCTTGAAACATCCCGACGAACTCGCTAAACACTCGATAGGGGTTCTACAGGGATAATTTTTTTTATTTTAAATATTTATATATTATATAATGAACCATGAAAATATCAAAGACACTATTTCTGTTATTAAAAAACTAGAAGAAAACGGAATTAATATATCTGATGAACTAAATCCTGAAAAAATAATATCTGAATTTGAAACTTTAGAAGAACTTAAAAATGAAAATAAGTATGTTCTATCATCTCAGTATAAGTTCATAAAGCGGATTCAGGCAGCTATGTTTCAGTCACTAGCTATGGTGAACGATGATCAAGTAAATGAATTTATTCCTCTTTCTGTTGCAGTAGAAAAGATCAGATCGGGATTATCCAGCGAGTACGAAACGAAAAAAACAATCAGTACCCGTATAAGATACTTAAGAAAAATTATGTCAGCAGGTAACGACCAAAGCAACCCTGTCTGAAATATTTTATTTCTGAAATATAAAATCTGATTAATTGGTATAATTTCGACCACATATGGGTGAAGTATCATAAATATATAATATTATACTGAAAATGATACTTCACCCATCACCCATTGTCATGGTTGTTATATTTAATATCACATCAAAATTAATAAATTGATTGATTTATACAAATAATAAAATATTTCAGAATATTTTTTTGTAGTATGTTTTGGAAAACTGATTAATTTATATAATTTTAAATACCAACCACCCCATCAGAATTAATAAATTAATTTATTTGTATAATTTTAAGTACCAATAACCCCATCAGAATTAGCAAACTGACTGATTTGTATAATTTTCAGTACTAATCACCCCATCAGAATTACCAAACTGATTGATTTGTATAATTTTCAGTACCAATTACCCCAACAGAATTAGCAAACTGATTGATTTGTATAATTTTCAGTACCAGTTACCCCCATCAGAATTAATAAACTGATTGATTTGTATGTTTTTGAGTAGCAATTACCCCATCAGAATTAATAAACTGATTAATTTGCATAATTTTCAGTACCAATTACCCCATCAGAATTAGCAAACTGATTGATTTGTGTAATTTTAAGTACCAATAACCCCATCAAAATTAATAAATTAATTGATTTGTGTAATTTTAAGTACCAACCCCCCATCAGACTGATTCATAAAAACAAAATATTTCAGAATAATATTAAATTGTTTCAGATTATGCAAAACTGATTAATTTGTGTAATTTACCCCATCAGTGATTAATTAATCCTTACATTTATTTATTTAAAAATATTTTTTTAAGTTGATCGAGTTTAATACAGGAGTGTGTATAATTTAGAATCTGATCTCTGTTACAAATGATCTCGATAATATGTTCTCGACGGAGCTCATCTAACTGTTCTTGTGTTAGTAAGAAATCCTCGTTTCCGTGTTCATCAATAACTAAATTAACGTTAAATTGCTCTGTGTTTTGTGAAAACGCTGTTCTGATGGCGTTTTCAAGAACTTCTTTATCATGTATAAAAACCCTCACGTGGTGGTACATTACATAATATTTACTTGATTAAGATTTCACATACAGATTTATTACAAGCTCTTCTCCACGTAGGTCAATTAAGCGATTAAGGTGATCTGTGAGCTTAAAATTTATTCGTGTTAACACATTATTGTGACACCGCAGATACACAGGATTAGTTGGTTCTTGCACGATTAAACTTCCAGGGGATACTTGTGGTGTAAATGTATATAAAATATATCCTTGTTGAGCCTGATTTGATCTTCTTAGATCTATTTGATAGCTACCATCAATTACGTCACAAACCAGATTGACCACGATCGTGCTGGTTATATTAACGATTCCGGGAGATACATGCCTGCCGACGCCGTGTGGATCATTATTATGTCTGAGAACAGTTGCTAGTGGAGCTAGTTTTCTCCATGCATCGAGTATTTTAGGAAAATATTCATCAATAACATCATTGACAGATTTTCTTAGTCTATCTGGATTATAATCAGGGAACTTAAACGTTACAATGTCAGCTTCGGGTATTTTGTATTTGGTTGCGAAAAACCTTCTATAATCGCCCGATGATTCAAAAACTAGGTTTATGATTCTATTATGAAAATATTCAATAGTATCACCTATATGATTTAAAATTTCTACTCGTTTAATAATTTCTTCTCGCGTAGATGTCAAATCAGACAAATATTCATAAAAAAGAACACGTAAATTAACCAGTTGTTCTTCGTGATCTGAATTTATGATACTAATGACATTATTGATATTTATATCGTAAAATGAATTATACAGGTTATTACCGTCATCAGTGTTGTGTAAAAGCCAATAGTACTCACCAGTTTTATCGACACGAAATTGATCCCGTTTATCCCATACCCGTTTTTCTATGTTCCACCAGAAACTTGTATAATTCATTTTAATATCATGATGAAAACTTTTCGATGATGTAAAATCATCCCGAGTTGGTTCCGGTGGTATCGGTATTATCTGTGGTGATAGTTCAGGCCAACCTAGTACGGATCTTATCAACAATGTAATCAGGAGAATGTATCTCAATCGTTGAGGATAGCGTCAGTTCATGAACGTTAATTGATATTTTTGCTTCTTTTCCGGTTATTGATTTTATTCTACGCTGAAATTCCTCATTGATTTGTTCGATCTCATAACTACCAGTTGGTATTCCAACAACAATCCAGTCAGGAGTACCATCTGGTTTGTTTTTGTCAGCAAATATAAGTAAATTATTTGCTGGTGTACCATTAAATGATTTTGATCTGATATTTGGCCAGCTGTAATATACCTGTAATTGAGCTAGTGCTATTTCTTTAACTTGAATTGCAGTAGGAAAGTTAATACTAAATTCAGGATTAGTTGAACTTACCGAGATCATCGTTATCTTTGATGGAGTTGTGTTTGTCACGATCTGCTGCAGTAATTCTGTCATTATTAGTACTTGTATCTTTAATACCGATACCTTCGTCATATATTTTAGTCATCATTGAAAACTCGAAATCAGACATAATTCCATCACTGAGACTCGCTGATAACAACGAGGATAATTTCGAGTATGCTACCGTCGTTGTGTGTAATTTTATTATGTAATCGGATAATTTTTCATTCATGCAGGTGCATATTTTTTTGTGATGATATTAAGCACACCTGCAATAGTTGTTGCTGCTGAAATACAAATAGTTACGGCTACTGGTGCCATCATTGTCACCGCTGATAATATAACACCCGTTCCAGCAACAACAGCGGATACTAAATAAAAAATCACATCAACGATAACTAATCGTCGTCGATATTTCTTTACTTTTACTGTATACTGTTCGACTCGATCTCTTAATGCTGCCTGCCATTCACGCGCTTGATTGTACCTGTATTGTGCACCGTCATAGGTACTCATTATATTTTTATGCAGTAACCAATTGAGGTGTTTCAGCTACAAATTCCAAACACCACCAGTAAAATGTTGCTGTTAATTTCTTATCAGCTGCTTCCAGAATAAATATTTCTTCGGTTCCGCTATATAATATAACAGATACAACCCCGGAAAACTTATCAGTTGAATGACGCCATGGATACGTTGTAAATATTTCAAATTTTGCAGCACTGAACACAGACAGCCTGTACACGCCAGTGACTGTTGCGGTATATTTAATAGTTTTATTTTGCTGCGACCAGGTTGCGAATCCCGATGATACAGTGTATACGATGTTTGTGATATGCCCGGGAGTTATTCCGGCTGGAATTTTAATCAAATTGGTTTTATTAACGATCTCAGGAATCCCCGCTACGATGTCTTATTGTGTTCGTTTGATCGTGTCGATATTCGTCTTGATATCAACGAGATTTATGTCAACGGAGTGCGGAGTGCCGAAGAATTTATCTATGGATTCATCGGTTTTTTGAAAATTTCTTCGAAATCTTCCAAAAGCGCCCACGTGAACGTCATACTCGGCCCGCAACGTGGATAATTTACCATCTACGGTGTTGTAGTTGACGTCGACGTATTTTTTATTGCTGCGTCTTCGTCGGATGTTGGATCTCTTAACACTACTATCTTGTTTCCGTTCATGCTAAGTTCACCTGTCATTGTGTCGCCGGTGTTTCTTACACGATTAGCCACACTTTTTGCAATTTCATCTCTGATGGTTGTAAACGATATACTTGAATCCCTGATTCTGCCGCTGTCAGTAAACACGGGGATATTATCCGTGACCGCACCGAGTACTCGTCGAATTATATCATTCCATTTAATATTGCTCGTTTTTAATTTTCTGTATCGGTCCTGAAAAATAACAACCTCATCTGGATCAACTCCAGCCAGGTTCAAAATATCAGCAAGTTCATCTTTAGTCGCGTACTTTGACAGATCAACGTCGCCGGTTTTTTTCTCAACGCGTGAAGATCTTCTTCCGTAAATATCAACCATTATATAAGATCTAAGATCTAAAAATCTGTTTAAAACGCTTTACGCGTGACGAAGCGGTTGCTTGTATAATCATGCACGACTTTATGTGGTGGTTTGGATGATTTTGATATAGCGTTAAGTACATTAATTACTTCACGGCCGCATATTGGCGTATCTGTCATTGTTTGTGTGGGTAGCGTTGAATACCAAACTTGCGCGTGAAGTGGTGCAACATACTTGATAAATTCAACAGGTGGAGCTAACCCGTATGAATCAAAATAAACAATTTCACGTGGATCAACCGCGTATGATACCCAATGAGTACCGGGTCCTGAATTCGAGTCGAGATTAATAATACCTGTTTCGAGTTTGTTCGGTTGTTTCGGTAATTGATCTCGCATAAAATCACCTCTAAAGGCTTTTATTTTTAATCGTTTAGCAGCATCAAGTAAATCAAAATTTGATGCTGAAACATCTAACGTGGAAGCCTCGAACCTCTCCCCCAACGAGATCCCGGTAATCTTAGGCCGCGTCCCTTTTTTGTATCCATTTCCAGTTGCTTTCTTTAGAGCCATTTCAGCAGCTGTTCCAACAGCACCTAACGCGGCTGTTTTTGCTACGGCTGGAGCAGCAGCAGCTATTAACGCTGGAATAACCGCAAGAAGCGGAAATATACCACCTATTTTAACCATGTCCTTGATGGCGCTCGGAGAAAGATGTAATTGAACTCCGGTTTTTGATTCTAGGGCTTTATTGAAATGTTTAATCTGATTATTTGTCAACGATAATTTGTTTGGACCACCACCAATCTGATCTCGTTTTAGCGATATTTTAGTTCCGCATTTGTTGGCGGTTTTTGATTGAAGTTTTTTGACCTGACCGGGAGTCAGAATAACATTAACATGACCATACATTTTTATATAAATAATATTTTTCTAAATAACACGATCAAAGATTTTCCACTGGTGCATCAACGACTCTCATTCGACCACTACCACCTTCAAGTTACATAGCTTTATCACTGAGTATGACCGCGATTGCTCTGTAGAAGGCACCACCACCTGGCGGGTTAGTAACACGAGCTCGAAAGTGTATATCAACGACAGATTGTTTGGACAAATCAAGATGTTCCAGTGAAAAACAATAAATTGGATATAGATTTGTAAAATCTAGTTGTGATATTTGTAAACCAGTATCTATATTTTGATCACGTCCCATGAATGACATTAAACGATGATATACACGCGCTACGTGATTTTGATCAAAATTTAACAATATATCCTCAGTTGGTTCTCGATGTCCATTTATCCGCAAGGAAACCTCACTAACTCCAAGGTTGTCAAATATTATATGTGAACGTTCTTGATTATTCGTCCTAGCATTATCTTGCAGCGCAATAAAAATATGTCGCGGCGCAGAAACACCTTGCTGTGATGCTATATTCCATGTGAATAAACCATTAACATTACTTTGAGCAGCATCTGTGGTTACTGTTAACCATGATAGCAATGATTTACCGCCTTGATCCATAAAAGAGAGTAATTTTTGTTCTTCAGTAATAAGTGGAGTCATTATTGGCATCAACAATGAAAGCTTTGATATTTTTACTTTACCATCAGCAACACCATTACCTCGCCAGATTGCATCATTATCATCACCTTTTCATACGAGCACAACTGTGTGTTTAGCTCCAAAGATGACCTTTCTAACATTTCTGCAAAATCCAAAGATGTGAGATAATGGAATTGCACATGAGAAATTTCTAGCATTCCTGATAGCGCTGCTCGGCGTGTTGCAAACCCTAAGTTGTAAGTCGTATTAACACTTCCTATAGTATCAAAAGCAGCAGCTGGTCTAGCTTCATGTTCAAAATCAACTGGTTGATCAGCAACTGCAGTACCCTGTGCTGTCCGTATTTTAGTATACTGAACATGATCAGCGTGGTTAGTAATATCCTTAGCAAACATCATTGTTGGACCGGCTGATCTTGTGTAATCATCAGAATATCTCGCTAGACCAATTACTGTTGTAGCAACATCAACATCCTTCTAAACTGAATCAATATTTTTTCCATCAATCATGTATGTGGCGCTATCAAACAACGCCATAATCCCGTTGTTGACAAAACCAACACGCAAATTGGCACCATATGGCGTATTAGCTACAACATTCGTTACAAGTCTACCTTCTACTTCAATAAACGCCTCAGCGGGTAAGAAATATCTACTTGTATCATGAACCTGTAATTCGATTCTCCCCCGCTGATTTGGTTGTCTTGCGTCATAGGTATAAAATTGATAATCACGTACCGATTCATATTTAATGACAGGTCCATCCATATCAAATGCTACGTCGGATTCGCGCTTGAACATTTTTATTATAATTACCATTTTTCCAAATGATAATCTAAATCATCGTCGACGAAGACTGCTTCCTGCTATTAAATTTGATGTTATATTTCTTTCTGCTTCTTCAGATAATTCCGCTAGTTTTTGATTTGCAGCCTGATTTATTATTTTACTTACGTCAGCGGGCATCACTTCAATACTTGCCAGTTTCACTGATGGTTGTCGTTTTCGTCGCATTAATCGTGCTAGTCTATCTTTGATCGTCGAGAACACCTTACCAGCAACATTGACAATTGCTCCAGGAGCTTTATCACGAACAATATCAATAGCTTTCATCGATAATTGTTTTGCAATAGGTGCTACTTTTGGAGCTATCCTTGTAAATAATCCCTGTACAACATCACCAAGTCCATCTCCTTAAGTAGCTCTATAGATTGGTAATCGTGAGTTTACCGCTCTGACCTGCACGGGTTTACGATGATCATCCTATTTTATTTGCTATTTATCTAACAATTAGTCACTGTAATCATCAGCAAGTTCATCGATACCGCCTTGAAATAATCGCCAACAAATATCAGCTGCTTCATTAATTATTTCTGGTGAATTATTTCCAGCTCGTTTTCCCCCTATGAGAACTTCTAACCGTGACACATCATTAATAATATTATCAGGACAAACAAAATCATTTCCCAGACCAATGCCAGTAGCTCCTTCTCCTGATTTATCAGGTGATGTCATTCCAAATATATTTTTAATTTTCGACAGCGGTGAAAAATGTTGTTTTTGTTCTGTTCGTTGCAGAGGTGGAGGAAGTTGATACTGGGAGAGTTCTTCTTGTTCTAGTTGTCTTATTCTATCTCCATAAAGTGTTTTTACTTCTTTATAAAGAGATTTGTATTTCAAATCATTACTTTTAACCTGTCTTTTGTTTGCATATATGCGACATATCCATTTAATAAGATATCATCATTTGTCCTCTCATGAGGGGAGTTTAAAATATCAGATTTATTAAATATACAATATAATATTTTTTCAGGTAATTTTTCTCTTTCAGTATTTCTGATATCTTCGGCAAACCCTTCCTTAAATCTTGCAATTAATTTTATATTTTCTTTTACTGGCTTGGGTTCAGATTCAAATTCTCTTTTTACGTCGGTGACTTCACTACGAAGTTTTTCAATACTTTCAAGTATTTCCTCATCAGCGGGTGGAGGTTGAGCCGCAGCTATATCAATTGGAAGATCTCGTAAAATCTTCTTTGTCTGTTTAGTTCTTCTTGCTATTTTTTCAGTTTGTTCTGCTGTTTGTTTTGATACCGGAAGAAGATCTTCTTTGATAACAGCTGTAACTTTTTCAGTAGCTGCAGTGACGGGTTTAAACAGTTTTTTTGTGTCTTCGTATTCAACTTGTGCTTCTTGCTGAGCTTGTAGATTTTTTCTGAATGAATCTCGCACGGGAAGAAATTTTTTAATTGCTTCTAGTCTCTCTCGTGCTATTCTTGCAGTATGAGATTCTGGATGTACCATTATTTTTAATACAACAATTTTTTAATTAATAAATTTAATTAAACAGATATCATTAATATATGCACAATTGTACGTGGTTGATTCAAGGAACAACAAATAAATGCAACAAAAGGTGCCATGGAGAATATTGCAGGAGACATAATTATATTTTATCAAAAAATTCTCATGCTGGTTCACGACATTGTGTTGGATGTAACAACGGCATTAGAGGATTATATCAGATTTGTAAAAATTTCGGTGGAGATCGATATAGAAGTTTAATGATATATTACAGAAAAAGAAAGAACATAAATCCAAAAATAGGAAAACCACCATCAGAACTTGAATATTACCTGAAGAACGATAAACGTATTCAAGATTACTCTGATGAAGATTCAGAATGATTGTACTCTGATGTTCTTCAGAATAACATAGCAGCAGAGAGAGTGTGGACCGCATCCATTGTTTGTCTGGGTCAATCAATGACGCGGTAATGTTAATGACCTCTATGAAGGGTCACTATTTTTTTTGTCTAAAAAACGTACGTGACGCGTTAAGTGGTCTGATCGCCCTCTCTGCTGCTTAAGGCTATCCAGATCTCTCCGACAAGAGAGATATTACTCAAATTCATTGCTACTCTGTGTCTTTTGTATGCGTATATATGCCTAAGCCGTTTTCTGTTCACAGCCAGCAATAACTAGTATAACCCCTTCTACACCTTCCTGAGTGCGATATTATATTTATGGATATAATGTGTCCATAAATAGTTTTGTCCTTGTTTCTGTTTGATTGTGCAGATTTCATCCCCTTTTACATGTTCCCATTTTAGTTGAATTATATATATGAGGTACTGGATATTATTGTGAGGGTGTTTGGCAGTAGCATAATATGTAATGGTTAATGCATATAGGGTGATGTATTTTATGTATGGGGTGTTAAATGTTGCTGCAAAAGTAGGTGTTAGATAGTGCTCAAAAAGTAGGTTTGAGCAATCGGTGCTAGGTAGTAGATTCCTAAATATTGGATAGCATATAATGTATTTGTAAATTCCCGAAGAGCGTTTAAGTGTCCAAAAAATGTTAATCTACATCCTAATGTTAATTGTTTTTAGAGTCCTGTACATTTTTCAAAAACGGAGGCGTCATGTTCACTCTTGTAGAGCGGGGTAAAACGTTTAATTATCCTAGGGTCTGAAGGTTTTTACTATGTAAACATACGTTACGTTAATTCATGCAGATTCCCATATGATGCCACATAACGTCTGACAATAAATATTAGTATTTGTCTTGAAATATTTCTTTATATGTTAGTTATTTATATAAGTGAAATGTTACTAACACAGGGCTTAAATTTGTCAAAAATATATGAATTTATTTTCAAGCCTTTGTAATATTTCTCCTTCCACTGTACCACATCAATTCTTTAGTGTGTTTATGTTTCATTAAATCAATTGATTTCTATCATGTACAAATGTGCTTGAACTTGCTACATGATGGGCAGACAGGAATTATTTTTCTGCAACTGATGACATTTTAAAATTAATGACATAAAATGGTTCATTTTTCTCATCAAAAGGCGTTGCGTCAATTGAATTAAAACGACAGACCCGAAATAGAACATTCAATTTATAATATCACAGCCTGTTTTATTATTTGCTAGAGGAGAGCCCATCAACTATAATTAAGCCTCTAAGGAACTATATATATATATATATAATATGGTAATAAATGTAAGTTTCACTGTAATTAAGAGTTTTATTATCTGGATTCTGAACTTGCCAATTTAAAAATCATCAGTGTTAAGAAGAATAAATATATGACGACAAAAAGTACACAGTAATGACCAAACATCAGGAAATGATCAAAATTAGGTCTGTGACTTTATGATTGTTGTTATTTAATTTCAGATGACCTCCTGATTAGTTTGTTAGGTCTTCTGATATTATTTGAACCTTTCGAATTTAGGGGTTAGTGTGATCAGAGCAAAATGGGAAATATTTGATGATGATTTGGTTTAGCTAACTCTTTGTTATCCATTTATTTTTTTAAAGTTGATAAACAAAACAAAACAAAATCGAAGACGATTTCATTATGTCTGCTACCACAATGAAGGTTTCTTTTGTGTTACCCTTTGCGTCCCTTGCTATAGTTATTTTTTTCAGTATTGATCGAGTTCTGCAATAAGCATATACACATCTCTTTCATCAGAAGATGATTTCTCACTTACCAGCACAGTAATTATGACTATACTTGCATTTAAAATGAATAACGAATGTTTTCTTGTCTTCCTCCAATTTTTTGTACTGATTATGACATGTATTCAATGTATATCAGATTTTTACAGCAATGAAATTTTGATATACATGGATGCATCTTCGACTTATTTTAGGCCATTGCCGTTAATATAGTTTTGCATTTGATATTTATTATTTGAAATAAATAATTAATTATGATACTATAATAACGTTTGGCTAATTTCAAAATTATAATATTGAACCCTTGAAAAACAACTGTTTTACAAATACCAAGGTGTCGAAGAAATCAAATCGAAAGTCTCAGATCTAATTTTTGATCGTTTCCCTGTATTATACATTGCATCATGTAAGAGGAAAGCACGCTCTAATAGCAGAAAATGATATCGAGTACAATATTTTGTCAGACAATCTGTTTTCATGCGATGCATCGCTTAAAACATCATAAGATACTTTTAAAAATCAATTGTAAATTATTTTGTTCTTTTGTCTGTGAAACGCATAGGCAAGAATAATTTTCCCTTTCAATCCTACATGTTCGACATGTGAAAATATGTTTTATCTTGATTATACTGTCAGCATCGCGGCAGGCGCACAATTTTAAAATGAAATGCACCTATCTCTAAAGGGGCAATTTTAAAAAAAAAAATTGAGACGGATTTATCTGCATAAGTGACCTGTTTGAATAAATAGTTTCGTGTGACAACTATATACGTGATATGTGAGAAAACGGTGGTGGTTTGATCACTGGTTAAAACCATATGCAACCAAGTCAAACAATCTTATACTCCACTTGCAGCAATCAAGGCCAACCCTCCCCCACGAAAAACAACAACAAAAAGAGCAAAACAAAAACAACAATGCAGTGGATCTCAGTAGCAACTAATCAGCCTGAGGTCAAATATAAAAAGTCAACGATTTTAAGCTTAGAAAACATTTGGTGGAGTTTTGCTGCCCAAAATGGCAGCAGATGTTTTAATTTACTTTTATCTTACATATAAGGTGCTGTTGAGTTACCTGACCGCTCCGGTGACCTATTGGTAGAGCGTCCGCCTCGGATGCGGGAGGTCTAGGGTTCGATCCCCGGCCGAGTCATACCAAAGACTTTTAAAAATGGTACTTACAGCTGCCTCGCTTGGCGCTCAGCATTAAGAGGTTAGTGTTAGCACTGGTCGGCCTGGTGTCGGGATAATGTGACTGGGTGGGACATCATGCTAAATGTCTGCTGCATGATGCCCTAGTGTTAAACATCACTTCAGACTGTCACACTGCAGACATCGTAGCGATATGACTGAAAAATTGTTAAAGCTACATTAAAAATCTAAATCACACACACACACACACACACACTGTCGAGTTACGAACGAAATATCATATA
Organism: Sinohyriopsis cumingii; assembly: GCA_028554795.2. Classification (NCBI taxonomy): domain Eukaryota; kingdom Metazoa; phylum Mollusca; class Bivalvia; order Unionida; family Unionidae; genus Sinohyriopsis; species Sinohyriopsis cumingii. Next base: position 60,903,419 of record CM068839.1, on the reverse strand, counting down.
TCAAGAACTGCAAATATGTACATAAAAAAGTCTCTGACACATCGTTCAATTTTCCTTCTGAACATTGCCCTTTCTAATGTTACGATCTTATTTTGTTCTTATGAACATTAGTATCCAATGATAGCGGAGACCATATCAAAGCCGTTGAAAAGGACGCTTGTTAAAAAAGCTTGTAAAAATCAAGCCTTTCTTCAACCCAGAATGACATACTCATTACTTTTATGTAGTATAATGGAACTTAATTATTGAAAATTAATTTGTTACGTAAACTATTAAATCCTGATATGCATCAGATAAACACACCAACGTAGAAAAAACACGATGGAACATAAATATAAGGATCTTTGAACAATCTATTAGCGAATTAAAGGTATTTCTCAATTACATCTTTAATCAATAATAATAACAATTTTGAAGGTCATGATATTTGCGCGAGGAAGAAGAATTAAGTAAAATTCGCTGAAAGAATGATAATGGCACAGCTCTCATGCCAATTAATTAACAATACACTCCATATGCACCTTACAGTCCTCAAAGATATCTCTGAAATGTTATTCAGCAAAGGTTGTGACGCTAAAGTGAAACGAAACTTCGCGAAGAAATCATGCAAATTATGCATAAATTGCATGGCACATGTCTATCCTTATCTGGGAGATTTATTTAGCTTGCGCTGATGAAGTAGAATACATTGTTGTCTCGTTATTCGTTTACACGTACCAGACAACCCGTGCAATGAAGTGGCAACATGGAAGAGAAAGTCTGGGTGATTTCATATCAAAGACAAACAACTTCCATCCCTCAATAAAATTCACGGCAGAAATCTCCAACTCAAACCACGTCTTCATGAACACAACAACCAGATTGATAGAAGACAAACTCCATACAAACATCTACTCCAAACCATCCGACAAACATAGCATCTCCTCCCAAGCAGCTGTCATCCAAAACACTGCATTAGGAACATTCCATATAGCCAGGAACTGAGAATACGCATAATTTGCACCGACGATGAAACATTCTTAAAAAGGTCTGAAGAGCTATCTAAACATTTAATTTACGGAGGCTATGACAAAGACCTGATTACGGGGTCAACCTAAAGGGCTAAACAAACAAACCGCGATGACCTGCTAAAATATGGAAAGAAGGAAAAGGCTGATGGGATACCATTAATCCTGACCTACCATCCAGACAACCCCAAAGTAGGTAAAATCATGGGGAAACACTGGCCCATCGTGAAATCGTCGGGAAGTTTCTAATATGTCTATTAGGATAGAGGGTTCAAAACAATATTGTTATACAGTATGTTTCAACTGTTCAAGAAATTAGTTTATGACTCAGATGAAAACATTATGATGAATTTCAGCAGCATATTCCAGTTTCGATACTCTTTTGGTAAGTTTATAGTTTTCTTGCAAAGTGGTATGGTGACGGAAATGTTTTGAATTAGTAGTTATAACGACAACTTAAAAATGTCAACTGGTGGTTTTAGATTCGCGTTCAACACTACCATAAATATTGATATGGTCATAAAATGTCATTCAAGCAGTTGATAAAAAAGCTGTAAAACATCTTCAAAAATAGTTACGGAGAAAAAAAACTGAAAATGGGTAAGAACTCTTTAAATAAAGGCATGTTATGACGATATCTTTCCAGTATTAATTTTCATGCCCTCCATTAACTTAACTCTAATTTTCAAACTATTAGATTTTTGTTGTTTGCTGGACTCTCTTGTGCTTCTTTGTACCTTCTGTTTGATTTGTCTAGTAATACTTCGACAACATTTGTAGTTGCACCACGAAATTTAGCTCTGTCTTTTCGTCTTCTCATCTTATACAATTTTATATTTTGCCGTTTTATCTGTGTTTGACAGGCTCTCTCTCGCTTTCTCACTACAACTAATTCAAATTTCACTACTGTTATTTCAAACATTTCCTAAGTGGGGTTTAACTTGTTGTCAAAGTCAGTTCATGTTTGCGTTGATCTTACAGTTTTGTTTCATATGTATATAAAATAATTCAGAGAAAAAACATACAAATAACGCACAAAAAATAGCCAGACATGATCAGATGATAACTTTACAAAAGAAGAGCAAGATACCTGTACAGTTAAACTTGTTATACAGCATGTAATCTAAACGATTAAAAGCAAAGAGGTTAAACGCAGAACAAATTAAACCATAACATCACTAGATGAATGAAATCATCCACGCTGTGTAATAGACAGGTAGCGGTATTTTTGTAGTATGTCTGGTGTTCTTGCACACAAAAAGATGATTACATTTTCAGACATATTATATCATGCAACACAACTCAGTAATAAACAATAAAATCAATGAAGGAAAATTCAATCAACGCACGTGGGACCATAAACATAATTATAACAGTTTTCCATGCAACATAAAACCAGTTATGACGGTCAGAGGCTGAAGTCCACAATAGGTCCACCAGCTAACATAAATGTTCAATGCATCATAAAACAGTTTATTCTAGCTACATTAAGCCCGTCTAGAAATGCTTACTTGACAGTCCAAGACACCAGATCAGATAAATTGAACGGGTACTTTAAAAGCGTGAGTGCTCATTCAATGCTATTGAAACAAATATACATTAGATATGAAAATAGCTTTTAAATTTAAATACAAATCTAATAAACCTATCTGAAATCTTTGTCTGAAAAGCGATGTATTTCTTACACGTATATAAATCCAAGACCCCACCCAACTGTACCGTAAACCGTCGTTATACCATATAATTAATTTTACGCCGCAAATGAGCAATGCCATCATAAAAAAAAAACAAAAAAAACATGATTTGATCATAGATACTGTACACTACAGAAGTGTTAGGAAGAAATACAGAATACTGTTTAGAAGTTTGGACTTAAAGAAGCTAGCTTGGTAAGTGATTACGGTGGTATGTGTGTCACATATGCTGGATTAGGAATGGCAATACGATTTCTCATCCCTCTAGATTTTATCTGTTCAGGGAAATGTTAATATACAGTAAAGTTTTTAATGAAGATAAGAAAGTACAACGGTAAAGTCAGCATTAATGTTGATATTTAGAGAAGAGCAGTAAACTATAATTAAATCAATTGTGAGAATTTTAATTTGATCATCAAATGTGTTACAAATAGAAAGTTATGAATGATGCAGCATGGAAGAAAACAAATAATAAGACATGACAACGAGGAGTTCAGAATGATCTTTAGGTAGGAGGAAAAAGATAAAAAGAGACATTAGAGTGGGCAAAGTCAGCATAAATGTTCATATTCAAAGAAGAGCATTAAATGATAATTAAATCAATTGTGAGAATTTTAATTTGTACATAAAATATGCTACAGATAGAAAGTAATGAAAGATGCAGCTTGTGAGGAAAAAACAAATAAGAAGGAAGACATGACAACGAGAGTTGAAAATGATCTTTAGGAGGGAGAAAAAAGATAAAAAGAGACATTTAGGGGAAACCACAAGCAGAAAATCTAAAATTCTAATGGAGGTACCAAAATAAGTGCAAAACACGTTAACGAATACAATTTGAAGAGAAAATTTTTTTCTCACAGTTATATTTATTTTGGAAAAGGAATTCTATATCACCAAAGAAGTTTCAGATGAGAAAAAAAGTAATTGACTGATTAAATTAATAAAAAAAATAGTGAGCTATACCTTTCATTGCAGAGAATATAATTTCTGCTGGTTACGTGTCATCACCTAAATCAAGACTGAAACAAAGAATTTTTAAAAAATGTGTTATTTTTAGAATTGTGAATTTATATGTATAAAGTCAGTAATGGAGTGACAGTAAATAACCACAATAAAGAACATATTACATTTAGAGCTTTTTTCTGATCAATATGTTTGGAGTGCAATAGATAATTAAAACTCTGACTTGTTAATAGTAAGTAGTCATAATCTAAGTATACATCTACTGAATCGGATGAAGTTTGTGGATTTCGGATGCTCTGAATTTAATACTTTGTTCTTGTTTGTTAGAATATCTATCTGTCTATATAATTTACAAAGAGACCCTGTTTCATGCAATGTGCATATTAATTACACTAATTTACAGAGAAGTACGGTACACATACTAAATATCAGCATAAAAGGAAGATGCAAATTTTAAATAGAATAATATTTGTCTTTAATGTAAAGTAAATAATGTCATTGCACTTTAGCGAACACAAACGTGTGATATATATATATATATATATATATATATATATATATATATATATATATATATATATATATATATATATATAATTACTGCTGTATACAGGATTTCAAGATTGCTCTCAGATAAACTAATACTCAAGTAAGAAGTAGATTTAGAAAAATGGATTTTGTGTACATATTCTGAAAGTATAGTAAATTCAGTTTACATTTGCTAACAAACCCCTAACAATCGTGAATACTCTAGAATGAGCAGCAAATGAGCTTGTTTTTTTAAATAACTGTACAATTGAAGAAGTTTAAATAAACTCGTAACATCATAAACAATAGCAAGCGTTAAAATGTTTTACCAACTTATCATAAATCTAGCAAAGATCGCCAGGGTCAAGTTGTCAGCATTTCTGTTGAGTAACCTTAGGATGGTAAAAAATATGGAGGAAAGGAAGCAGTTATCGTGCTATTTAACAAGCCTCTAACTAAGCCGTGTTCTCTCAATCTTTCATGCACGTAGTCAAGTGTATTAACACCGTTTTCGTTGACCTGTAATGTTTTCTCTACTTCTAAAATGAAAATATTCTTAAATTCTATACAGTATTCCATGCTTCTATCCATTTCATTGTTTAGAATTTGTTCAAAACAATTTAAATGGTTCTCAATCATTTCATATTTTTGCTCGATTTCATCAATACGACCCATCAGTATTAACTAGTTTTCATCAACGTATTCCTTTCTATGCACGGTTCATTGCTCTATGTCAGTAGTACGTTGAGCTTATAGTGTTAGTAAGGTCTGATTATTGTACGTTTTTTTATATCTATCACACGTATTCGTAATAGACAACTATCTCTTGTTATTACAGATGGTTATGATACTTTCATTTTCATTTTTAATTGTGTTGTCCTCTCCCATTTCGGTTCTTTAAGTTAAATCATCTCGCAACTCTGACAATGTGTAAGTATTAGTAGTTATTTTATTATTGCTGTTTGTAATTCCTATACTAATATCATTCATTTAGTTTGAATCGCCTTATAATTATGTTGGATTGCATTAGTCGAGCGTTTCTGTAATTGTCACTTTTTATTGCATTTACCTCTGAATGTATCCTCTATTCAGTCGTTTGTAAATACTGTTGAATATTTGATATTCCACTTAGTCTTTCAATTACATGTTGCATCTAATCTCTATATAAACAGGAAATCTATTACCCACAGTACATCACCAATTTGCTTTAGGATTCACGGTACTAATTCAGTTCCCCATAGTAAACCTACACAAACCTCATGATATTAAAAATTCAGTGACCTTAAATTTCTGAGTGCTCATGATCAAACCTATATTTATCAGTATAGATGAAACCTGGATGTCATCTTCTGTGTATAGGAAATGATATGAGCCTCAGCGTTTTCTGGACCTGCATGTGTTTGAAACACGTGCTTTCAATTCCGCATCAAAGAGTCGGGTGCTAATTTTAGTAATAAATGTTCCAAACTCAAGACTGTTAAAGGACTGAAATTCCATCAATAAAAAAATGTCTCAATTTTTTTTCACTTACAACTAGGATAATCTCTCAAAAGATTTTTTTTCCTAAAACATGACTTACATTATTAACCAATCCTGGTCAGCCAACCCCATATATATTCTATTTTATACCCATTTCCAGGCTGGTTCCTATTTTACTGTACCATTAGTACCGTGTGTCCTTTATCGGCTGTGAAATTGCATTATGATTCTGTTCAGTAGGTCGTTTTATGTATTCTAAACCTCTCCGTGGTTTGATAATCTTGTAAACAAATGCTATTCCTTCTAAACGATTATGTGTTTATTCTTTTGTTATTTAAGATTAGATCTTTGTCAATTGGCTAACCTAATGTCACATCTGTCTCTGCTGTTTAAAACACACTAAACGCACAAGAATATCATAAAGCTATCTTACCCATTTAACTATCATAAATTGACATGCCCCAACTAGATCCATTTCGATTCTATATCTTCAATAAATTTCCACCAGGTTAGAACAATACAGACTGCCTGAACCACGAGCCTTTGTTGGCACGTTGTCATGAGAAATACTGGCTGTCTTACCTGTCTTTGTATCACCCATTGCAATCGAATATTGGTTTAAAATGGTTTCAGTGAGTTCCACCCAGCAATTAAATTTGCATCGAAATAACCATATGGATTCTGTGCAGTTTAGGATACAACAGTACCCTTGGAGAGGAAAAAAACATCCCCACCTGCTGCACTGCAAAGCAGCTGCTATCCAAAACACTTAATAAACAATTTTCATTACGGCATGTGTGTATGGACTAATCACGTCTGCTCCATTTTAGCAACCCTTTGAGAGCTTGATGGGTACAGAATTATATATATTTACGAGACTATGAAAAAAAAAAACTGGAACGGGCAATACAAATAATCTCTTGGAATATAAATCCAGAAAACCAAAAATGCACCCTGTTCGTGGTTAGTTACTATCACGACGCCTAAAACTTACAACATATTTGGAAACGTTGTCAACAGATGGACTCTTCCGGCGTATAAATCTCACGGACTATCAGGCTCAGGGCCAGGTAAACTCAGACAAATCAGGATATTTAGGCACACAAAGTTGCTAAGAGAAATACTTCCCAATAAGTCACCAAATGCTTAAGTCCAAGTCGATCAGAAGCTCATCTACAGGAATTGTCTTTATTATTAGTCTGAAGTTACAATTTCGAGCCCTAAAAATATCATCCACCTCCTGGCATGGAACATCTGCATCCTGGCAGAAAATCTGCAACACTTAATATGTTGGCAAAACCATTGACTTCAGCAAAGGAACAAATAACCACAATAGTCAAATACTGAATAAAACCACTACGACACTTGCCAAACAATACAACTCAACTGGAAATTCCATAGAGTCCCATGATGGCAAGAAAAGGTAAAAGAGAAAAAGAAAAGGAACACAAATAACCAATGCTGTGTTGTAAATAATTCAGTCATAAAACGTTTTTAGAGCCGCATTTGTACTCATGAAAACATTCCTTGACTAGTTTTTAGTATCCTGCTACAATATTCTCACCACACATTTGCTTTACTACCTTCACCACGCATGACGTTACTTGAAAATAATATTTAGTGCATGATGCAGGTCTCTTGCAGTTAATTACTTGTCTTTTCAGCTTTAAATTGTTTCATACCTTTGTCTTTAGCCTCAAAATATTAAAATGCACGATTTGGTAATCTGTGCTTGTAAAATTCATTTTTGTTTTCCGTAAATATAACAGGCATTAATGCGGAATACATTTCCATTTATTTTTTGAAACCGTTGAAACCGTTGCTAATCTGATTCTGGCAGAATACAGACATGTGTTGTACACATTTTGATATAGTTTTTCATCTGATTTTTTTTCTACATTATCTTGTAGATGTCCTTTGTCAGTCATTCCAAAATGTAAATAATTCTGATTTGCTCCCTGCTTTTGTGTTTCGTTTCCCTATTTGTTTCTTCCTCTGATGAAGAGCTGATTAGCTCAGAACGGTGGTTAACTGTACCGCCGACGCGCCGTTTGTGTGTGTGTGTGTGTGTGTGTGTGTGTGATTTGGATTTTCAAAGTAGCTTTAACAATTTTCCGTCATATCGCTACGATGTCTGCAGTGTGACAGCTTATAGTGATGTCTAGCACTGGGGCATCATGCCACAGACATGTAGCGGGATGTCCCACCCATTCACATTATCCTAACACCAGGCCGAACAAGTCCTAACACTAACCTCTTAATGCTGAGCGCCAAGCGAGGCAGCTGTTAGTACCTTTTTTAAGATATCGCTAGTTTAATCAGACCAAGACATTATATACCTGTGATTTCATTTTGCTTTGAACGCATATACCAGTTTATAAAAGACCTGGAAAAAGTATCACCGGTTAAATGGTTTCATCTGAAGCAACAAAATGTATGTATGTATGTATGTATGTATGTATGTATGTATGTATGTATGTATGTATGTATGTATGTATGTATGTATGTATGTATGTAATGTATGTATGTATGTATGTATGTATGTATGTATGTAATGTATGTATGTATGTATGTATGTATGTATGTATGTATGTATGCATGTATGTATGTATGTATGTATGTATGTATGTATGTATGTATGTATGTATGTAATGTATGTATGTAATGTATGTATGTATGTATGTATGTATGTATGTATGTATGTATGTATGTATGTAATGTATGTATGTATGTAATGTATGCATGTATGTATGTATGTATGTATGTATGTATGTATGTATGTATGTATGTAATGTATGTATGTATGTATGTATGTATGTAATGTATGTATGTATGTATGTATGTATGTATGCATGTATGTATGTATGTATGTATGTATGTATGTATGTAATGTATGTATGTATGTATGTATGTATGTATGTATGTATGTATGTATGTATGTATGTATGTATGTAATGTATGTATGTATGTAATGTATGCATGTATGTATGTATGTATGTATGTATGTATGTATGTAATGTATGTATGTATGTAATGTATGTATGTATGTATGTATGTATGTATGTATGTATGTATGCATGTATGTATGTATGTATGTATGTATGTATGTAATGTATGTATGTATGTATGTATGTATGTATGTAATGTATGTATGTATGTATGTATGTATGTATGTATGTATGTATGTAATGTATGTATGTATGTAATGTATGCATGTATGTATGTATGTATGTATGTATGTATGTATGTATGTAATGTATGTATGTATGTAATGTATGCATGTATGTATGTATGTATGTATGTATGTATGTATGTATGCATGTATGTATGTATGTATGTATGTATGTATGTATGTAATGTATGTATGTATGTATGTATGTATGTATGTAATGTATGTATGTATGTATGTATGTATGTATGTATGTATGTAATGTATGTATGTATGTAATGTATGCATGTATGTATGTATGTATGTATGTATGTATGTATGTATGTATGCATGCATGCGTGTGTGTGTGTAATGATGAGAAGACAGGAAACGTTTCAGTATCTATTCCGTCTGATAAGATCAAAGGCCCTTGTTAAGGCCATGCAAAATAAACGTCTCATTGCAAACCTTGCACAGCCACATTTATACAAATTGTATTTCAATCACGTATTTTCTGACGGAAGGGGTAGGTATAAGATTATCATTGATGAATAAAATATAAATTATAATGAAACTGAATTTTTTAGTTTTTAGTTCTATCCACCTGCATTCGGTTAGATGTTAAGGCTGTTGGATTGATTTAATAAAAGATTGAACAAAGCGAGATCATTGACAAAACATAAGTATGTTTTAAACGGATATTGTCCCTTTACTATTATTTTATATATGCGGTTCTAGCATAGCTGTAGTTAACTTTTTTTGCGGAGCGTGATGACCAAGGTGGGCCATTCTCCTGTATGTCATATCTTGTTGCAGATTATTATTAAGACTGTAACCATTTTTCTCCTTTCTTTCTTGCATGAGCTCTGCTGGTGTATTTTCAACTCCAGTAGACTTTCCTTTCGTCCGTGACCTAACTGCAATCTTTACTTCCTCGCAAAGAAAATGGTCGTTATCGATTTCTTATGAAAGATAGCAGGTAGTTTTGACAGCTGCATCCAAATGGATGGTTTTAGAAGAGTTAAAGACAGCAGTGTAGTTTTGACAGCTGCATCCAAATGGATGGTTTAGAATAGTTAAAGATATCAGTGTGTAGTTTTGACAGCTGCATCCAAATGGATGGTTTTAGAATAGTTAAAGATAGCAGTGTAGTTTTGACAGCTGCATCCAAATGGATGGTTTTAGAATAGTTCGTGTTCACGCAGACTATGTTTCAAATCTTTAAGAAAGTATGATGAATATCTATACTGTGTGCCAATGATTAAGGGTTGTGTCTTCCTGACGTTTGTCATAGTTCTAAGTCAGAGGTGGGCAAACTTTCCAGTGCAAGTGCCGCATACACAAATTTACACCTTGTTGCGGGCCGCATAGTTTATTAAGTAAAATAATTAATATTTGAAATGGCAAAAACAAAAGGTTTTTCTAAATAACATCTAAGTTATTTTCAGTTGTTAATATGTTGTTAATATTTGAAAACTTAAGCTTAAACTTCAAAATAAGCACATTTATTTGATAAACAGAGCAACATAAACAGAGTCAGTGCGAATGATGACTTGTTCCTAGGCCGCATGAAAACCCTTGGCGGGCCGCATTTGGTCCGTGTGCCGTAGTTCGCCCACCCCTTAGAATCTAAGTAGTCAACATGATATTTAAATATAATTTGAGCTTAAGACATGACCTTGTTTACGAGTTATTTTTTATCTCCGTAGGAAATCTATTAGGTCGCAGGTGAAGTGATATTTGCACTCATAGATAATTGTGTAAACAAAATATATTCCTGTTTTGGGAATCACTGATCAGAGTTTATAGTTGTGTTAAGATATGTTCAGATATAATGCGAGAGGAATTATTTATTTAAACTATTCATTTAAATTGCAATGTGCTCATTGACGTTTTGGACACTATGTTTTGATTATTGAGAATGTATTCAAAGACATTCACGATTATATCACCACGGTACGTCAGGACACTCGAGACTTTATGATTTGTGATAGAACATTTAATATTATCTGGAATTAACTTTCTAATACTGTAAGTGACTTGGAAACATATTTATATTTTCTTTCTGGAAACCATAAGCAATGAAATATAACCGTGATCCATCTCTGAAATTTAACATTAGTCTGGCTTTGAAATATAAATGCGGTCCAGATATAAAATATAACTGTGCTTTAGTTTATAAAGTTCTGAAATATAACTTACGTAAGTGCTAGAATGTGTTTTTGTTATATCGGAAAGACGAACATTTTAGAAAGTTGTGGGTCTTCTATAATTGTGACCAAGTTTACGGCCCTGAATTGTAATATTTTTAACATTTTTCGATATATTTTAAATTGATGGTGTTATAAAGATGTTCATGATAGAGAGAACAGGATTTTTTAAATATGCTGACAGTTTCAGAATTATCCACTTGCTTAGCACTGCTTTTGATGAAAAGCATCCAACAAAATTTCCAACTTGAACCTCGTTTGTAGTTAAATGGACATTATTGAATTATTGAACATTATATGTGGATTTATCGAAACGTTTCATGTAAATGTTAAAGATTAATTAATTCATATTATTTTTTTCAGTTAGATATTGTTTAAGGATTAAATGCAGGTGTCACGTCGTGGAACAAAATTAATAAAAAAAGTTCTGTGGTTTTAATTGATGACGCAATCGTCGGTTGTAATATTGATCACATATCACTATACTGATAATGTTAAGAGCAGCAATAAAAACGGAATATTGATAAACGTATCAAGAACATAATATCCAAAAGATCGCAGTTATAATGCAAAAGCAACATCATTTGGCCACAAGCTGAAGACGATATCTATTTAGAGTGAATTAAAACTTACTATAAAGTTTACAAGATAAAACGAAAATCCAAGGAATCAGAAATTGATAGAAAGTAAGAAAGAAAGAAAGACACAACAAGGAAGGCGAAAAAGAGAAATTATAAAAAGGCCAAACGTTGTTGGAAAACAAAACCTAAAGCAGGATGTGGCAAGACAATGCCCTCCGTCAAGATTTTCTTTTAGTCTTTATTTAGCTACTCTCTTGACGTGCTTTGTTAACTTTATATCAAATTGATTTGTAGGTCTCAAGAGATAATGGATAAGTGCAGTCGCATTGATATTTGCAATAATGTAAAATGTGACATTAATACGCTCTAAGTATAGTGGATTCCATTAAGGAGGCTCTTGCGGCTGATTGTCAAAGCTGTCGATGATACGGTGGAGACAGAATATTAGAAGGCTACCATGTCATTTTACAAATCCCATTAATGTCATGTGAAAGTTTTATTATTCCGCCAGACCAGTCAGCCTAATCATGTGCCTGTTTACTTCCGTTTATGTCTCTTTTGAGCTATAATTAACCGTTACATAATATATATCAGATCGTTGGGTTAAGTGTGGAGATATTTAATCTTGATCTTTGCTTTTATTCAGTTACAAGTTTCAAATCAGTAGCTTGCATCTTCGCTGGAAAATAAGAATAAAAAACCTATGTTGCTTAAAACTCACTCTGAAATATTTGACATTCTCGATGACAGACCCACAAGCTTTTAAGAAGTGTAAGAGCGCAAACTACCCCAAAAGCAAATTGTAATAAAAATTAATTTAAAGCGGTGGAATGTGATACGAGTTGGAAGTGTAGTCTGATTAGGCTCGGAAGAATTTTAGCATTTTCAAGACTTGAGAACTATATTGAAGAAATATACGTCAAACAATGTGATTAACATCGGCGAAGATAGTCAGTTGTAAATGTGTGCAGAAAGTCGTGGGTTCGATTCTCGGCCGAATCGTACCAAAGACTTATAAAAAATGATATAAACATCTGCTTCGCTTGGGGCTCGTCATTAAGAGGTTAGTGTTGGGACTGGTCGGCCTGGTGTCAGGATAATGTGACTGGGTGGGACATCATGCTACATGTCTGCGGCATGATGCCCCAGTGCTAGACATCACTATAAACTGACACACTGCAGACATCGTAACGATATGACTGACAAATTGTTGAAGCTACGTTAAAAATCCAAATCGCACTGTTGCAAATGTGGACTTACGCAAGTAATGAGTGATGGTGGGGGAACAATTTGCCATTTTAGCTAATCAATGGAAAGTATGAAGAACACTTGTCATGACAGACTTTGATAAATGTATATAACAAGCAGCGTGATTGATAAATTCTTTCAGCGAAGATCCTCTTTTGTAGGTGAAGACTTCTATAAGAAAGGTATGCATGATAAGAATGGTTCCAGGAATTACTCTTCATAAGTTTAAAATTGGAAAAGAAGACGATACGATGCATCCAAGTCGTAAAGGACTGATTTCAAACAATTAATATTGAAATTATTGAGGAAACTTGTTTAAATCTCGTTTTGCATTCTATATGATCATATGATCTTCAGAATTTAGCAAGGTATATATATATATATATATATATATATATATATATATATATATATATATATATATATATATATATATATATATATATATATATATATGCACACATGTGTGTGTTGGTGTGTGTGCATGTATGTATGCATGTGTGTTTTGTGTGAACGTCTGTCTGTGTGTGAGCACAATCCTAGCTATAGAGTGTCGAATAAAGACGATACAGACACCTGGGACACAGAAACGGTAAAGATAAAAACCTCAACATAAATCTTTCACGTAAAAGTAAATATGCACATGAAGCAAAATATAAGGCTAAAGATGTTGTCAAAAACCGATACAAGGGCATTGAAAGCAAATATATATATATATATATATATATATATATATATATATATATATATATATATATATATATATATACAAAGAAGATAAAATCATTAAGTTATAATGGTCATAATTTTTTTTGGGGGGGGATAATATCATTATTAGAAATGTCTAAACCTCAGCTGGAATACCATGTCTGAAGTCATACCACGTCAGAAGACATGCATTTTGCTCACATCCACGAGTCACTGAAATAAGATGGGACGGTTATGGAACGATCGGTTTAACTTTAGTTTGTGTTAGTTTTAGTTTTCAGCGCATATAAGGTTTCTGTCACCCATGTTGGCATAAAACGCATACCGAATTCGACCAATGGGCAAAAATAAAATGCTTCAATGTTTACGATTGGTAAAGCGGCTATTGTCAGCAGAACATTATGTTCCAAATATTGCTACTTCTGGACACACGTGATACAACCCATGTGTGTTGATGACTGACAATATGCCGGCCTACTCATGCAAAGGTTTGTTAAGTTTATGGCTTTAATTTTTCTCAAGGATTGAAGAAAAAAGGACATATGAAATGTGATATTAGTACGTAGGCATGCGCTCTTAGTGTGTGTGTTTGTGTCTATGTGTGTGTGTGTGTGTGTGTGTGTGTGTGTGTGTGTGTGTTTGCAGACGACACCACCAGGGTTTCCCAGTCGTTGCACACGCACAGGGTGTAGTGATTAGGAAGAAAGTCTCGGATCTGGTGGAGATCCCAATTAATATTTAGAAATACTAATAATCCAAAAATAGGACAAACTGATGGTAACGTATTCTGAGCATTTAGAAAAGATTCTATATACACTCCTTTAAATTAGAAATGGAATTTACTGGCGGAATCACAAAATGCCGACAAACCCTGGTGCACAAGCTACAAGAAGACATGATACCAATCAATAGAGGTGCACGGTATTACCGGTGTACACGTGTACCGCGGTGATTTGTTTCCACGGTACCACGGTACTTTTTCACTGTACCGGTACGTCGTTAGTTTCTGTCGATAAGCAATGTATGGATATTACCTATGAATCTTGTTACAGTAGTAGATTGTTGTTGTTGTTGTTGTTGTTGTAGGGTTTAACGCCATTTTTCAGCACACGCTATTCTATACATGGCGGCCAGTATTAATGGTGGAGGAAGAACCTGGAAAACCCCCGGAAAGAACCACCGACCCACGAGAAGATACTGACAAGTTTTCTCACATACCCACATAGGCTGAATCCCAGACTCGAACCCACGCAGACAGAGGTGAGATGGCAGTGATCCGTAACAGAGATCGCTTTAGACCACTCGGCCACTCGGGGCCCCACAGTAGTAGATAAAGACCAGTTTTCTAGCTGGAAGCATACAATCATCCTCTTATTATGTGTAAAGCATACATATAAGGTTTCTATCTCGGATTTTTAATTGATATATAAAAATATCACAAATTTCAAGTTTCCGAGTTTCTATCACAACTTTTAAAAAATGGGGATTTTTAAAACTAATTTATATATTTAACTGAGATAAAAAGATAATTTTCATATTAGAGATTTGGTTATTATTTTGCTTTTAAAATGTTAGTATTTCATTTTCTGTAACGGGAAACATAACAATGGTAAAATTTAATTTTGCAACAAAGTTTAAATATTTTTCAAAGCGATCAGCACTTTTTTCTGAAGGAAACATCACGGAAAGAATAGCACATTGAAAACATTTGTTATAAAAAATTTAACGTTGATGCAGCATTTTTATTTTTGTATTTTTGTGGCAGATCAATTATCACGTATAACATTATATTTCATCATGTGAAATAAGTTTTCAGATATTGATTCAAATTTCCAACCCGAGCCTAATACAGTGTACTCTTCTATTTTCTTTTTATTTATTTTCTGGTGTCTTTTATCAGTGAGCAATGAAGGATTAGTTCCTAGTAAAATTCGTCTTGATTTTGCTATAATAAACAGTTCTGCGATTGCATCATCAATTGCATCATGTTCGAAAAAATTAATTTTTGAAAATAAAACATGATATTGTACCATAATTTTTATTGCGTTATGTTTTTCAAGTTCACGTTTTACAATTGGTTCTAGCAAGTGAAACAGATTTGTCGAATTAAAATTTGTTAGAACGATTTGTTTATGAAATCGATAACAGTTATCATAACACTCAAAATCGGTAGCAAGTTTTTTTTTGCCGAAACGCAAAGCGATATGTCAATAAGGTTCTATTTTGCAATATCACGTAATTTTAGCATTATTATATTATATTTAATTATGCATTTAATTCTAAGTATTTTGAAGAAAAAAACATTAAACAAATAAACTGCTTATAAGAATAATGACACAAATGCAAATGAGCAAGAATACTATTACATACATTCCAACTATAATTTATAAGCGGGCAATATGTTAGGATCAATAATACACATCAAACATAAAAACCATTTAGCAAGAAAAAATCAGCGGGATATAAGATCAGCGTAAAATCTGAAAAAGATGAAAATTTTACAGAAATGTAAAAGAAAGATTTTATTTATACGTTGTTTTGTGGAGAAATTCCAGAAGGACAACGCTTATATCATACTAACGGTGCTGTTACTGATGATAACATTGAAAACTTGTCTTTGCAAGATGAATTTCAACCTCATCCGGTGTTTGATCTTTATGAAGCAGCTGACAAACGGATCAATCGAAGCATAAAAGCTAAAAAAAGTATTGGGTTAATTAAATAATATGGGATATCTTATTGTAAGTGTACGAGGAAAACAAACTGATCAAATTCCTTATAAATTGCAGATTTGTTTATGAAGTTTTCAACGGGTCAGTTGCACCGGGTCTAGTTATTGATCACATCATCGGCGTTAAAACTGATAATCGTCTCGAAAATCTTGATCTTGTTACATAAAAAGAAAATAACAGACGAGAACTGGACTGTGGTGGTGTTAATTTTAATTTCTGGCTAAACCTGTTATTTCATACAAAATTGAAACAGGTGAAAAGTTAAAATTTAAATATATGACAGCTGCTGAAAAACATTTCAAAATTAGCTCAAAAATGGTCACGTTTTTTACAGATGGAGTTATGAGATCAGCGACATCACAATCAACATTTGATCGAATAATCTTCAAATATGATGAAACTTAAACTTTTTAATAACTAAGATATGTTAAAGAATTGCTTAAACTTTGTTAAAACTTTTTGCCAATTCCTTTTTTGTCAAACAATTGTGCGCATAAAGTACAACATCATCTTTGTATATTTTATTGAAACAATCGGATTATATTTCAGCAATTCTTTTTAATCATCTGTTAATATAATTTTATCATGATCGTCGTGCATTATAGTAATGTCAGTACAATCAAAATCATAGCTTAACAAACATTTTCTAATAATATCTTCAAGATCATTTATGTTTATTATATCGACTAGTGAGTGATATCGTATTTTTCTGTCATTTTTATTAATATTAGATACAAAATAGTATAATACGAACATGCTAGAAAGATTGACACATTTAGACAATGCTATAGCTTCGGTCGAGGACGACAACGTCCTCGGCATAGCCGAGGTTGACGCTGCCAAGGATGACGACATAGTAAAAGAGGAAACCACCATCAACTCTGTAAATAATGAAGTTGTCGACCTCGGCATAGCCGAGGAAGTTGACATCGTAGTTGATAAAAGATTTCATGGAAAACCAACAACTGGTCGATATAATGTTAAATATCATATCACAAAAAAATCCACAGTTTTAATTTTACCGTGGACGAGAATCAATCATTTTGGAAATTGATAAGACCATTTTTAAACGTTAATATTTATGCCTTAACTTCGATGTAAAAAATATAAAATTTGATTTTATATTTGTCAAGATATTTAAACTGATGAACATTTCAGACGATCGTCGAAAATATTTTATTTTGTTGTGTAAACCAGTAAAATGCAAATCAATACTACGAAAATACGAAGAAATTTATCAAAACATTTTTACGCAGTTTTAATCCAAATATTAAATTTTCACTAAGCTTTTATTAACACGTTTTGTGATTGCTCGTTCTATAACAAAACATTTTGATCAGTTTTCTGTAATTCTTGCTCGTAAAAGCTACCAATTATAGGTTCTTCTTATAAATCTTTTAAAGCATATGTTACGGGTATTGTAAAGAGCAGTTTATCAACAAATCTTCCGACCGATTTGGAGTAAATCCTTTTCCAAATACTTTTTTGTTAGAGAAATTCGAACTCGATCTCCAACTTTAAATTTGTTTTCGGCAAATATTTTCGTTTGCTAGTATTTAATTTTTTATTGCGTCGTTTGGTGACATTGAAAGAGTTTATGTTTTGTGTTGTTATACTCATAAAAAATTTGCGGAAGACGCTCAATATATCTGTTAGTGTTTTTAGTTGTCATATGTTTGTGGATTTTCACGGTTAATATACGATAAAATCGTTCGACGGTAACACTTTTTCCTTCGTTTCCGGTAACATATTTTTTTAAAAATATTTTTATCCAAGAACTGTTCAAGTTTTTTATTAAAAAATTCTTCGCCATGATCAGTCCAAATTTTATTTGATTTTCTTTCGGATTTAACAATAATTTGTTTTAGCGCATCAGTTATCAATACTCCTATTTTATCTTTGACAGGCACACTAAAAGCGTATTTGCTAAAACATCAATAACGTTAAAAATATTTCTTTGGAAAGTCATCAGCGCCAACATTAAATTGGGCAAGTGTTGAAAGGTCCACTAAATCTAACGCCCAAATATCATCAACAGAGTTTGCTACAACCCTACGCTTCGGAAACTTTTTTTAGGCCGATGTAGTTCGGTTGCAATTGACTCCAACTCTTTACCTTGACGTGAAACGTCATGTAGTCACTCTCTGAGTCCAAGTTTATATTTTGTTCCAATTAATCCTTGAATAAGTTTTCTGTCAAATCGTTCTCAAAGATTTGCTTGTTTCATATCATGAAGTTCGTTTAACATTATTTTATCGCAATCATGCTTAGGCTTGACGTTGTCGTGGCTCTCCACGTCGTGACGATCGGCGTCACGGTAACAAATATCATGTCGCATTGCTATTGTATCAACTTGATTATAAGGTTCTTGTCCCGGAATCAGATTATAATTTTCATCAAGTTGTTGATCAAGCGGATTATGCGGGCCAGTATACTTATATCCTGTTAATTTCCAACCTCATTTTGTTTTCGTCAATTTACCGATTAATGTATGTATATCAATACCAGCTCCAATTATTTCTCGTTGACCGCAACTTGTGCAATAAGCAACGATTTTATTTTGTTCAATAAAAAGATCTTTATCTCATTTGCAATTACATATATTATTTTTTATATTTTTTAATCATCTACAAAAATAACAGAGTTGAGGCCCCTCGACACAGTTGAAGGCAACGCCAATGCTGGGACTACGTCAGTGCAGAATCCGCCAGTTTTCGTACTTAAAAACGCGCTTTTCTTTTTACCGCAGACCACACAAATACTTTTTAACATTGTTCTATTGTTTTTAGTCTTTATTATTTCTTCATCATTATTCGATGCTTTCGTTGTACATTTTACGCAGTACGTTGTCATTTTTTATGTTATGTTCGCTACACAAAATTGCTAGCATATCATTAGCAATAGAAAATTTCTTGTCCAATTGCACAATAAACCTTAAATAAATATATCCCCCTTTCTTTTTAATTTATCGATAATGTCAAAAGTACCTAACGCGGACGCTTTAAGTCATTCCACGTCCGATTTCCAATAGATTTGGCAGTAGGCTGCCAGTTATTCCTGCTAGTAATGGTGCGCAAAATCCGCCCTTCCTTCCTCGACTTTTCGTCTTTGACGTTGTCAAGGGCTTCGCGTCCCGCTTCGACTTATGTCGGTCATTTTGCGTTTCATTTTTCTGTCATCTTTTTTCGTCTTGTTTGTTTGTGGATTTGTCATTTTATTTAATAATTTTACATAATATGTTTGATTTCGTCACCGGACAACGCTTTTTTAGCTGCTCTTGATACTTCCCTGATGCTGCGGCTATTCCCAACGTATTCCCAGTACTGGTAATATTTTTGGTAAAATAGTTTTTGCTGCAACTAATAATGATGGTAAAAAAATCTACATTCCTTGACAAAGCGTGGGACATTGCTTTTATTTGTGACTCTAATAGATTTAACACAAATGATTTTCCGCGATCAAATTTGTTTATTTGTTGTTTTGATAAAAATTAGTTTTGTTAATATTTCAGCTTCTGAGTACACCTCTCCGATTCTGTAGTCCACTTTAAGTGAAACTGCACGTCATTTTGTGATTGATGTTGCTATTTTTAACTCGTCCTTGTGTCAAGTACACTTATTTTACAGTAGATTTTGTTGTTATTGATATAACCCCACACAAAATCTATATTTGTATAGTCATTTATCCTTTTACCGCGTCAATTGTCAAGAACCTGTCGTTACAAACTAAAGCATATGCGTTAAATGCTACAGCAGGAGCAGCGCTTAATGTCCAAGAAACTTCAGTATCTGTGGTTGATCCGATAAGTCCTTCAGAGTGCTTTGATACATCAAAGTAAAATATTAGGTAAAGTACCCGAAATTCTTCAACAGAGATTTGAGATCCACTGTCCATGTCCCGATACTTTTGCATTGCTTCCATCAGATACATATATGCTCGTGCAACGATTTTTGTAGCATCATGGGTAACGTTACACTCTATTGCACATTCGGGATACTGTTTCGAATTTATTCTCGAATTTATTCTAGCAAATATTCGCCTAACATCAACATTATCAAATATTGCATTATTTTGCTCTTGATGATTACGTCTATTTTGTCGTTGAAATAAAACAAATAGTTGTCTTGGCAATTGTTCGCTTGGCTCTGTTGTAATACGCCAAGTGTAGTCCGTTGCATTAGGAATAGCAATTTGATATATTTTATGCTGTTGGACATAAATCTTTTTTTTATATGATTCCAACATTGCATTAAATTCTAATGTTCCTGTCATTGATGGAACAACTCGCGGCATCCACAAAGCAAGTTTTGAAATCTGAAATTGTCCTTCGGCTGCTCCTGCTTTATGAAATATGCAATCATTTTGTTCTGCTCGATCTAAAATAAGTGTATCATTTAATCCACGAAATACTTTGTTATAATCGCGACAAAATCCAAAGATCTTGCTCAACGGGAGCATCATTGTTATTTGATTTGATTCTGCTGAAAACTCTTTTCGTTTAGCATGTCCCTCGTTATAATTTGCATTACGTCTATTGAGAAATCCGTTTACCAAATTTAACATAGCAGTACCATCCGCAGCTGCAGCTGGTGCTGTTATTCCAAGGTTATTACATGCGGCGATAAGTGAGTTTCTCGTAGAGTTTGCATCAGCAGCTGAGGCCGGTGCTTCTATATCAAGTACTTCTGCATCTGCTATAATAAAATTTCTAACAATCACAAGATCTGCAGCAGCGTCAGCACCATGTTGAAGAAATCCACCTGGGAAAAACTCATGTGATATAGTTGCTCCAGCTCCGGTGTCTTTAAACCACATCATAATTGTTGCAATTGTTCTTGAGTAATCACCACTGAAAGAAACGATATTAAGAATTGTGCATGCAATCTGCAAATGCATCGAAATATCCTCCACTGTTTGATTAGCAAGTTTGTATCTTGCACTTCTAAACAAGCTCCAACCATTATTGACAAGCGCAATTTCATCGTCAGCTGCAATATTAGTAGCATCATCGTTTTATTTTTATAACCCAAGCGAAAATTTGTGTTAAAAAACAGCAACGTCAATTTTTGTTTTCTTAACAAACTTACATACTATTTCTTCACCTTTAGGCTATAACAATTTCTTTGTTGTTGTTATCATCGCCTCTTTAGTGTCGGACATATGAGCAATATCAGAAATTGCTTTTGCTATTTCATTATGTGTCGGCGATGCTATTGGCCTTTAATCTTGTCGGCGACCCATTGTCCGAGAGCAGTTTCAGCGGCGGACGCTACGCGTGTATCAAAAGCGTTTGATGCGTCAATAGCGATTGGAGCTACTCTGTTTGCGATTCCTTGTATATTTTCGGCTACTTTTGTAAATATGTTTCCTAAAAATCCCCCTACGATTTTTCTTCGATAAAGTTTTCTTTTATACATTTTTATTAAGTACTCCTTGACAAAAATCAAGGTGACAAAAATCAAGGTAAACTATATCATTGTGCGTAAGTGTAAGTAGTAGGTAACAACCACATTGTTAAAATCAAGTTGCTGTCCGGACTGATCTGTGAGTTGCATTGTTACACTTGATATATGAGTTTCAAGATTAACTGGATAATAAATAATTTGTCTAGGATTAACTTGCATTAGTGGTCCCTGTGGAACGTCCGGTGAAAAACTGAAATTGTCTGCTTGCGACTGCTCCGTGTAGAATAAGAACCTGATGCAATCGAGCAGTTGATCAAAATTGTATTTAACTTGCGTTACATTAACTGCAGCACTTCCATCGTAGTATACTGTGTGCTCGGTGAGTGATCCATATTGTTGATTATTAAAACCAAGCAATGACCCAATACTTATTCTTGGCCAAAAGTTAACTAACAAATTATTTTTAACATAATTTTTACTCGTAGTGTGGTATAGTTTGGCGTTGACTCTTTGATTATTTTGTTAAGATCGGTAACGTTATACGCACATTATTTAATTTTAACAATAGTTTGTGGTGATGCACCTTGAGAAAATGTAAAATCATCATTGACATTTGTTTTTACATTTGCCACGGAATGCCATGCTGTAGCAGAAATTAATCCTTTTTCATATTGTAAATCAGGGCCAAGTTGTATTGGTGGATGATAATGACAAAATAATTTGCGCTATCATTTGCAAGTGTAGAATCGAGTAGTAATGTTGTTGATAATATTTTATTCATAACTGCTACAATA
Organism: Sinohyriopsis cumingii; assembly: GCA_028554795.2. Lineage (NCBI taxonomy): Eukaryota > Metazoa > Mollusca > Bivalvia > Unionida > Unionidae > Sinohyriopsis > Sinohyriopsis cumingii. Next base: position 60,880,922 of record CM068839.1, on the reverse strand, counting down.
AAATAAGATCATTGTGTGAAATTTCATATTCATCCGATGTTATTAATCTATTTCTCGGAGATGATCTATATCTAAACAATTTCATTATCAATTTCAGTACTAACATGTCCTGCTTCTTTTGATGATATCAATAGCATTAGTCTGTCAACCATTTCCGCGTTAGAGGTAAATACTCGAACTCTTAGTCATGTTTGCATTTTTGGTAAATCTTTTGGTAGATTTTCGTCATACCAATAAAAAAGTATATTTTAAAGCTCCACCCTTTACAATAGGTTAGTCTTATCTTTGATCCTTTCCATCACTTCGATAAATCTAGTAGCAATAATTCCTTTTCTTATATCATCAACTTTATAATAAAATTCTTTGTCCTCAATTTCTTCCTTAAAAATTTGTGTTTCAGTATCAGCAGTAAGTCTATTATAATACATTGATCTAACCGTGTCTAATAAATTAGAATACTTTTGTTTATCCCACTTAAAAACACTTTCAATATCTTCGATTTTATGTTTTTTCATAAACTCATCGTACTCATTTGGTTCTATTTTTCTTCTCGCTTTTTTTCTAAAAGGTCTTATCTGATCTGCGGTTTCCATAAACTTTACAGTGGTTTCTGCTAATGTTTTTTTCCCTCTAATATTTCTTCGGTTCTTCTTAAAACTTCTCTTATCAAGTTTCGTGTTTCAACAGCTGAAGTGTCAGCAAATCTTTATTGTAGCCCAAATGGATTATTGATTAATCTGTTAAACTTAGTTTGCCTCGCGACTGGATCAGCAATGCTTGCTACAAGCGCCTCTGCAAATTTTGTTGTTTTCCTCTTTCGAGCTTGAACTAAGCAGCCCGAATAAACCTTTCTCTTTCAATGTTTTAAGCTCTTATTCAGATAATGTAGGTATTTCAGACTGTTTACCAAGAACCGCTTCGGTCACAGGTTTAAATTTTTTGCCAGTTTCCTCTTTTGCAGCTCTAGCAAATGTTAACATGAGCCAAGCAGCAAGTTATGATCAGGTTTATTCTGTTTACGATGAAGTTGTTAAAAAATTGGGCGACACAATGTCGGGAAACCTAGTGATGACAAATAATGCAAAAATAACGCGACTATCAATGAACTCACCTCCCGTCGACGATACTGATGCGATCAGTTACGCACAATTACGCTGCGCACTTACGCCGTACTTACATCTCTCGGGCGGATCAATGATAGGTCCGATAGATATGGTCAGTAAGTTAATTTATAATACTCAACTTGATAATACAACTCTGGCGAATGATAATTTGCTAACAAACGTATGATTTGTTAAAAACAATTTTGTTAAGTTAACCGGTGATACAATGACTGACACTTTAAATATGGGAACTGATAAAATAACATCATCATACACTCCACCTGTAGACGCGGATCTAGCAAATAAAAAATACGTCGACGACACCGGTTTAATACTACGAAATATGATTCAGTTAATTGGATCAACTTACCTACCACTCGGTGGTGGAGTATGATAGGTACAATTGATATGGGCGTTAATACAACAACATCATCGTATACTCATATTTCATCCGTAGATTTAGCTAGTAAACCTTATGTAGACTTATTAGCTGTTTGTGGAGTAAAACGAACAAAAACTAACGTTGGTTTTATACCACCACTAGTTGATTCAACAAGCAACAGATTAAGATTTGAAGCAACTGCATCAACGCAGCCTCCCGGAAATTATCCTCATTTTGCTTTTTCGTTTACAATCCGAATATAGGGAGGACCGGAGGGGACAACTAACGGAGAAACAACCAATTTATGGATAAAAATAAAGTGACCTTACACCGTTGCCGTGTGGCAATTTCAATTAAGTGGAAGGTTAAATTCTGGTATTGGTCCAATATAGAACTGGCGTTTGGAAGGATTAAATGATAATACAAATTGGACTACGTTTTACAGTATATCAAATACTTATATTTCGGTTGCGCAATATTTTCAAATTTAACCAATAAACACAAAAAAATATTTATGCTTCCGAATTTATGTTAACGCTGCAGAAAGTCCCTATCCCGGACTAACAGTATTTCAGTTATTTACCCTAGACGATCAGGTATAACAATTATGTAACAAATGTATAATAAAAATGTCAGACTCAGCAATTATAACTATAGCAAAAGAGTTTTAAAATAATATTTTCAACCCAAAAACGATGTATCCCATCCTACGGATAGCGAAGAAAATTATATTAACAACACAAAACAATAAATTATGATTTAATAAATAAAACCGAAGATAGTGAGTGATCGGAGAATAAAGGTAATTTTATTCGTGTTATGTATATGTGCGGTCCAAAGTTGCGGCAGGCAATTAAAAAAATTTGATATGATAAGTATGTACTGTCATCCCGAAGACTGCAAGGAAGACCAAGATCAAGTTGAAAATCTACTTTAAAAATTTTACTCGAATTTAACAAAGAAAATATTGATATTATTATAGAATCAAATTTAATAACAAGTAAAGCCTGTGGCGAAAGAAACTTGGAAGAGAGCATAATATAAGGTTCTCATAATCGGCTTTAAAAATTGTCCGAACAAATTAAGTCCAAACTACGAAAAACTAAAAATCTAAATGATAGTTTTTCAAAACGGAAAGGTTTTAAATATATTGGGATGTACTACCGTGACAAGCAAACATTGTTGGAAGTTGTCGAAAATATATCAAACGACGCTGAACTTTGACTAAAAGCGTATATAAACGCAGTTTGTCCAATAGTATATGGGCAAGATTATGAATTTGATTATGTCATTGTAAATAAATCATTAAAGATAACTGAAAACTTTGGCGCTGAAATTGACAATTTTGATGATGATGAACGAGAAATTTTTTCAATCAGTTTGAATCATTAAATTTACGTTATAAAAAAGATTCGCCATTTGATAAGCTGACGATTATCCATTATCTTCACTAAAAGTCTCGTGAGTTGTTGTTGTTAAGATACTATAATAAAAAAATTGATAAATTATATACAAAACCTTACGAAAGATTATTGCAAAACTTGGTGAATATACCAATGTTTATATTGGTGAAAATATTTTTAAAAAATAATATCAGTAATAAAAAATATACTTCGATATGAAATTTTATTAAATTTTATAAAAACATATGCGATTATTAGACAGCAACTTGTTCTTAATGTTTTTAGCATACGAGATATAGCTCTAGTGCTTGGTTATATTGATGAATTAGAAATCGATTGCATGGATCTTCTAAGCACATTTTCGTTAAGTATTGTACTAGATATCTACAAATTTAATTTGTACAGTTGGTTAATAAAAAATGAGGTCTTAACAGATGAACGATATAAGGATACTGCATCAGTTATCTATTACAGAAATTTTATAGCTGATGATGTTAATACTATATTTCGTGAACTTCTTGATAGCTTTGTTGGAACTACTATTTTCAAAGTTGTATAAACAAAAAATATGACAATGAAAAAGCAAATCATTGAATTCAATCATGTCTCAGTGAAAATTCAAGAATCTGAGCTGAATGGGTTAATACAATACTATAAGTTTTATCATAAGAAGCTTTGGTGTACAAAAAATGTTATAGGTATTACGTAAATATTTTACGAGTAATTTCGTATTTACCATTGTTATTAACCATATCTTGATTAGTTTCTAGCGGAGCAATGTTAAACCCGTTTTTGTTAATTAATAGAATCTAAAATTGAAAGAAAACAAAACCTTGTAAAACATCTATTATAATACATAAAAGATTATTGGACCAGATTAGATCTTTTTTTCCACGGAGCTAAGTAAGAAATTAACGATTTAATTCACGAGTTTCACACAATTGATAGTGTTCTTACAGATATTTTAGGGGCACCGAGCGGCCGAGTGGTCTAAAGCGCTCACCGTTACGGATCACTGCCATCTCACCTCTGTTTGCAAGTATGTAAATACGGAAACAAATATGAAACGAAACGTTTCAGTGAATAATTAGTTTAGCTCAGTTAAGTTCGAAAATTCTGTTTCATACATTTCATTGTAATCTCTGGAACTCTGTCGCCATTCTTCTTCTTCGGCACGTAAATCAGCTCTTTTTTGTAAATATCTAATATAATCCTCTTCAAGTTCATCATCATCTGATTCATACTCGTCGATTTCATCACGATATTTTATTTGGTATTCTATTTCTACTATTCTTCTTATTTCTCCTTCTTCTCTTCTTCTATCATCTTCCTCACGCTCCATATCCATTTCTTCTTCTCTTCTTTAACTGCGCACGTTCTCTCATGATTCGACCTCTATCATCATCTCTGCTTTGTTCTTTTTTTTCTTATTCTTGCCGCACGTTCTCTTAATATTTTAAACTGTTCTTCTTCTACTGGTGTCGTTATGATTCATTTTTTAAAAATAATAATAACCAAATCTCTAGTATGAAAATTATTTTTTATCTCAGTTAAATATATAAATTAGTTTTAAAAATCTCAGATTTTTTTAAAGCTGTGATAGAATCTCGGAAAATTGAAATTTGTGATTCTTTTAGATATCAATTGAAAATCCAAGATAGAAGCCTTAAATTTATGATTTACACTTAATACGAGGATGATAGTATGCTGTGAGCAAGAAACCTGGTCTTCTTTATCTACTACTGCTACGACTTACATGAGAAAATAGCTCAACAAATTAACTTGGTTTTTACAAGATGGTTGTATCTGTCACATTTTTATGGTGAATTTTACAAATATAATTTTATTACATACACATTTAATATTACATGGCTGATATGGCGTGCAAACGGATGTTTAAATATGTGATTCCGTATCGCACACCTAAAATTCCGTATGTCACACACATTCTTGAGCTAATTTTACAACTTGAAATATGAAATAATAGTCCACTTATAAAATCTCCGGAACGATTAATTGTTATCCATTTTAAATTATTCGAAAATGCCAACACACATCTATAATTTTAAGAAATGCAGTCGTATTTGCCCGAGTTGGACGCTTTTGTCCAAAACCAATGTTCAATTAGAGAAGTGAGGACAAAATTAAATTTCCCATGCCTGCAGTTTAAATTTCTTCATACATACCATACAACAGTTTGAAACATTCAAAGTTATATACCAGATAACCATTTTACCAATGCAGACAGACTGATTACACATTTGCACATTATAGATACAGGTCTAGCCCCGTTACGTACGTGACATTGGGAATTTTTCAGAGGTTGTACAAAAGGTTTCGTAAAACGCCAAATGCTTATTTCGCATTTTTTAAAGTATGTATTACAAACATTGAAAACAATGTGTGACTAAAAAGGAGATATGCAATAAATAAAAAAACACATAAGTGTTTTGTTTCGTGTCAGGGAAAGAACTCGTTTGATATGGCGTAGGAACATACATCTCGGCCTGAATGCCTCAACATATTCGTACGCCGCACCAAACTCGTTCCTTCCGCCATCTCAGTACAAAGCACATATGTATTTTTTGTCTATAAATTTATGTTTATTTAATCATATGTTTGACAAGAGTCACGTGTACCAAAGTTGATCAAATGGAATGTTGTGAAACATATTCTAACCAAATCCAACTTTCGCAAAAGTTTCGGATTAAAAAAAAAACACGTCGTATTTTTATTTGCTTGCATTTGTGAATGTGTTGAGTATATGTACTCCTTTTTAAGGTTGCTAATCATCCTACGATTTTCAGGATCGCACTTGTTTTCTTTTCTTTTATCTCTGAACTTTACATCATTTTCTCAGGTCCACTAAATATTTTCTCGTTTTGAGTGAGTTTTTCATGATTACTGTATTACCTCTATTATATCAATTGTTATTTATAATTGATTTAATTTATATTTAATTTAATTGAATTGTTTCTTTGGTAGTTTTAATTTTTTTTATTCCACTACATGATATTGTAATGTAACTTTATTTACTGGAATAGAGTTCAGTTCTGACTGATATTTTTTCTTCTTCAAAATAAACAACTCATAATAGAAATGTTGTATCTAATGCTGACCTAGTTCCTAACTGATTCAAAACAAGTAAGAGTTGCAGTAAGCAACTTTATTTTTATTTTTTATATTCTTTCTCAGAGTAACATTCATATAGTGGAATCGAGGTCATACTTGGAGTATGTGACAAATAACATGCAGCAATTGTTACAAACTGATTTTTTCCCCCAGAGGATTGGCTCACATCCGGGCATCTGTTTTGCGTTGTAGTTAGATTTCTTACAGATGTTTTTGAGAAATAATAGTCTTTCCTTAAGACTTAAGAAGTTAAAGTGATTTATGTTGTGACCAATTTTGGGCTAGTTATTTTATTTTCTTCAAATTACTTAGATTTCAAGTAGTTGTTTTCCCTGAAAATATTAGTGCTCTAAATTAATTCTTTGTATTGTTCACCTTAGTATCAACACTTCCTATTTTATCAGTAGGCTCTAGAATGTCAGCATGATATATTTAACAGTATCAGCTATTGTGCTAGCCTAATCATACTTACTTTGTTACAGGTTTTAGATTGCAACTTATAGAACAGCTATGCACAGCAAATTCTTGCCCAATAAAGTGTTGGCCCTTTACTTTTCGGGGGAGCGGGTAATGACCGTGATTTTGTTTTGAGCTGAAATATTTTCTTTTCTTTTTCTTCAAGATAATTTATATCTTCTTTCCAAATAACAATATGGCTATAATATGGTGTTATTTTGCCATAAAGCATTGTAAACTATTTTCCCAACTATTGACAGACAAAAATGAAACAAATAAGTGTCAGACCCCTAATCCAGAACATTTAATTGTTGCTCCTTCAAAATAGTTGCGGTATACCGAGTTATCGCGGTACATTCAGAAATACCGCGGTACACCGCGGTACAAAATCTTTCGCGGTTCCCAGTTTCGCGCCAATCAGCCTTTAGTTGCCAATAAAAGCGTGTTCGAAAACTTCAGAGCAAATGCAGAATAAACCTTTGTATGAAAGAAATTATGACTCACTATTATCAAAATTAATGAAATGTGAATTTCATTTTGTTCCTGGGGCTGAATTAAAGAAAAGATATTTAACATTACAACTCTAAGTTGTCCCTGGATATTATGTTTTTGCTGTTGGGGGGTGGGGGTGGATTGGGTCCGTGTGTGTAAGGTACCAGTATCATACCATCAAATAGCTGTAAGAAAATACATGACAAAGTTTATAATAATGTTTTATTGGATGACTAATCTCAATGATACCAGTACAAGTAACAGCTGACACGATTTTCTTATTACAACCTTTATGACTCACATTAGTGAATGCCTGTGTACATGGTAACTGATTTACTTCACGAGATAACGACGACCGTCATGCCACGAGGAAAGGAAGAAGAAGAATTGGATAATAATATACACAATAGTTTGACTTCCGGCGATGTATTAGCTAGATCCGGTGTGTTTATCTTGATAAGTGTAAATATATATGACAACGTTTATCATTTGATTCTGCACCAAGAAGAGCATTTTCGTCTCCACCACAGTCGTCTGCAATGAACACTGGATCATAGATTGGTTCCCTGGTTTGTCGAAAATTAAGGTAAGGGTGGTATGTTGGATAAGGCAGACGAGTAGCTTAGGGATTCGATTGAATCTGCATCTTGTAAACGTTGACTTGTAGACCCTATGTACACATACAAAATAGATAAAATATGACATGTACACTATCTGTAGTCGTACAAACTATTTCAATGTTGACACGAAGACCATCTGTACACGTACAAATTAGGTGAACGTTGTACACGTATAAGCTATTGCAAAGAACAGTAGTATGGATATTCAGAATACACTGGCATGTAGTCTATTTAAGGGATGCAAGCGCTCTTATATTTTGTAAAACTCTATCCAGGGTATAATATATAATATTTGTTGTGTTTTTCTTCCTAGTGGGTGTCAGGACATAAGTTTTCAAACACGCAATATCTAACAGCAATTCAATAATGGAAGTAACTACCAATGAGATAGTAGGAGTGAATAAGAATCTTAGCTCAATTTTGAGTAGACAATTGCTTGTTTCACTTTCCTCCAGTAATATGTACTTGTAAAATTGAGAATACACTAGGTATACACTTGTCAAGAACTCGTGAGTGTCTCACTGCCATATATTATGTCGGGGTTACCTGATAAACAGGGAAGAGATAATTTTTAAGGCCATATCTCCCATAATAGGTAAGAGCACATGAAGGTTCGATATACCTTGAGTACAAGGAAAGCACGAGAAACCGAAGATTGAAATTTTCCTTAATGGAAACTTTTTCCTGCCGAGATAAGGAAGGTCTGCATTTAGGTGTCTACAATTGTCGTGTCACGATATTGCCTTGGATTCGATAAATCGACCAATCGATCAGTCAATTATTCAACCAGATCTACCAATGAATAAATAAATTAGTAAACCTATCAACCAATATATCAATCATTCGATCGATCAATCAATCAATCAATCAATCAGTCAGTCATTTGATCAATCAATTATTCAATCAGTCAATAAATAAATCAAACAATCAATAAATCAATGAATTTGCGCAGTTCACAATGAGTTAAAATGAATAATTTGATAGTGCCATAATGCACAATTTTTATTATTATTATTATTATTATTATTATTACTATTTTTATTATTATTTTGCAATTACCCCATATACAACTAATGTTGACATACCTGACTAAACAATTATTCTACCTTTTCCAGGAAATAACATAATCTAGATCACAAGATGCAAGAGGAAAACTGGCAAAGTGGAATACAAGGTATCCTGAAACAGGGTCCAGTCAAAATGAAGACAGGATTTGGTGTAAGTAATCGAAGAGCATGATATATATATATATATATATATATATATATATATATATATATATATATATATATATATATATATATATATATATATATATATATATATATATATATATATATCGGTGTATGTATGTATGTATGTAGATGCGTCTTTATCACTTTAGTCAGTATTGTGGTGTTTTTTTCAGTCAGTACAATCCACTTTTATTCTGATTAACACGGCTTGTTTTTAAATCTACAAATACTGCTGTGATTAGGATATCCTTTTATCCTCACCAAAATATAGATATCCTTTATTCTCAAAACCTGTTCAAAATCTTCTCTTGCTTTTTGCTACAAAACAATTCCTCCTTCTGTAGGTGTGGAAAAAGCGCTGGCTTGTCTTTCAAAGGGCCACAAGTTACGGCCCCACTCGTCTTGTGGTATGCAGCAAACGTGAATCTTTTATCAAGCATCCATTCGGCAAGAAGAACCACACCGTTGTGTTATTGAGAGATGTGAACAATGTAAGCAAAGGTGTAACCAAACATGGAGAGACAAAAGTTACGATTGGATTTAACATTGGAAAACCGTACATGGAGTTTATTTGCCTTGAAGGTAAGTTGGAATATTCATAGATAATAAATGAATTAAGACATTATGAAATTTTCATCTGTAGGAAGTGTTGAATTGATATTTTATTCGTTTTTTTTATATTCTTTAATCTTCTTACGTCAAAATGTACCGTAAGTTGTATCGACTTATATTGTGCACACTCTAATCGGTTAATATTTTAGAGTGGGCTTTGAGATGGACGGAAACGAAAAGCTCTGCGGATACAAACGACCATGGACACGTGCAACTTATTTTCGGATTGGTTGTTGTTGTTGTTGTTGTAGTGTTTAACGCCATTTTTCAGCACAAGATAGGCTATACATGGCGGCCAGTATTAATGGTGGAGGAAGAACCCTGAAAAACCCAGGGAAGAACCACCGACCCACGAGAAGCTACTGGCAGGCTTTCCCACGTACCCACGCTAGCCGAGCCTTGGACTCGAACCCACGCAGACAGAGGTGAGATGGCAGTGGTCCGTAACGGAGAGCGCTTTAGACCACTCGGCCACTCGGGGCCCCTTTTCGGATTGGAAACCAGGGTTTGAACGCAGAACCCCATTATAGAAAATTTATTGTAATGGCAAGGCAGTTTAGATTGAGAAATGCTGAAATGATCAATGAAAGACATTGATCCAAGATAGTTGATTATTGAAAATTTTATAAAGTTGGAAAAAGAAGACTTAAGTACCGACCATTGAAAATCATTTATGTAATTTTTGTCATGTTGAATATAGTCTATTTTTATCGCTTTTTATCCAGATACGTTTGAAAACTGATCTTCTAAAGTATAGATGTTACTTAATTACTTTTGTTTTGTAGTTTGAAAACAAATGAGTTCGAAGTATAGGTCACTTGCATCAAGCTAACACAATAATATACTGGTTGTGAAAACTATCTCATTTAGCATAAATTCAAATATTCACTTTTAGAGCGTCCGCCTCGGATGCGGGAGGTCGTGGGTTCGATCCCCGGCCGAGTCATACCAAAGACTTACAAAAACGGTACTAACAGCTGCTTCGCTTGGCGCTCAGCATTAAGAGGTTAGTGTTAGGACTGGTCGGCCCGGTGTCAGGATAATGTGACTGGGTGGGACATCATGCTACATGTCTGCGGCATGATGCCCCAGTGCTAGACATCACTATAAACTGCCACATTGCAGACATCGTAGCGATATGACTGAAACATTGTTAAAGCTACGTTAAAAATCCAAATCACATCACATCACATCACATCACATCACATCACATCAGTTATTGTAGTTCTTGTGCATGTAATATTGCATAATTAATGGACTATCATATATGGTAAAACAAAATCTGTACATGCAAAATAGGGACGCCTGTCCAAGTCTTCTTACCATCATATCATGGCATGTATATGGCGTTAGTACGCAACTATCGAATGCAGAAACTAAACGCATTTTAATGGAATATAATTTCTTGTCTTCACACATACAAGTGCAGTCACGTGGTTATACAAATATTCAGTTCGTGGCTAATCAGTCTTAAACATTGAAAGATTGCTAGGGGATGTAGATCAATTAGACTTCTATTTCTATGCAGAGATAAAGTGCTTTACCATATTCATGAAAACATGAAAGAATGACTCTACTCAGTGTTTTCAAATACATAGTACTATATTTGGGTTGGACAAGGATCTTAACACTTCAATACACACCTTCCCACTGCAGATTCACAATATTTTGCAAACTAATTTGATATACTAGGACAAGAAATGGTGTCTCTGGCTTCATACGGCTGTGTAATTATCATGGATCACTCAAATGCTAGGTCAGTTATCTAGATATACACCCCTGATAAATTATAATATGGAACACTAACCTCAAGATGGTGATTGTTGGGGTGGAAAATCCTGCGAAACGAAAAATAATCTGATGACCGGACTATGTATCGGCATTCAATTAAGTATTATGTATGGTCGTATTCCATGAAACTTTTCAAGACAACTCGCATGCCATCATTATAATGCTTCAAGTATTACTGACCGTATAGTCACCAGTGGACAGCTGATGTCAAATTTCTTTTATCGTAATGTACCAAGACCCAGGATGTACTCTATTCAATGTCTTGTGATCTAAATCAACATTATTAATGTCATACTCGTTCCTCCAAAGATAAAGCTGAACAGACAAAACATTGGTAACTGTTTACATAAAGAACTACATTGATATAAAACTCCAGATACTAATAAAATGAATGAGCTTATGAAGAATTATACCAATTCATCCCACCTGATTTACGTGCCGAATACCATTCAGTATCATAGATGGAGGCTGGGATGATTCCCCTACTTGACCCACCATTGAGACAGTCTGGAGGGTTCCCCACATGTACCCCCATAGCGGAGCATATCTAAGAAGATATTAAAGAACCATTCGAGATAGTCTAATGCAACTACTGATGCCTTATATATATATATATATATATATATATATATATATATATATATATATATATATATATATATATATATATATGAAAAGCTTTACTTTATGATAAATACATAATACTTAATTGAATGCTGATACATAGTCCAGTACATCCAATACCATCAAGTTTTCTTCAAAACTAATTAAAGCTTAAAATATGGAAGTTCTGTTCTTATAGCACCAATAACAAACACTTTATTGAGGTTTATACAACTGGGAAATTCATCGAGATATGATCCTTCTGTCGTATTATGCATTTACATAGAATGGACTCCCAGATAACTGATAAAAACAAATCCGTCTTGTAATTATTTGGAACGGATCTGAATCAATCAAGGCCATCCAGTGTGTTTTGGAAAGGGGAAAGAACTCTACTGAGAACATTTTCATTTAAAACCTTGCGGTGATAAATCATAAATTACAATGTATTATGTTTACATTTAGGCTTTTGAGATTTAACGAAATGCCTTTGACAACGTATGGCGCGATGGCTTGCTTCGTAATTAAACTCTGCCACCCATTAGTGCGGAAATTTTTTTCGATTATAAAAGCTATAAATAACTAAACAACGGATAGTATCAAAGGAAGTGGTTTTTTGCTGATAGCTTTGAGGCAAACACAGCATTTGAAAGGAGATAACGTACTGTCTGTGCTCGCATATAAGCCGGAACCAACTGAAAAATGCACCGACGTAGATCTTGTCGTCTCATAATGGGCCGGTAGGCCTGAGACTACGCTACTTCCAATCAGTAGAACAAACAGATGCGACCATGATTTAATGGCACTTTATCCGATGACAGATCTGAACCTATATTATTTGCAGCTTGACCCAGCTTATACACGAGTACATACGGTTAACAACGCTTTATTTACAATGTGCACATAATAAACAATTTACTATAATTTTGTATACATTACTTAATAAAATAATATCACACCTCATATGGACTGATGACCTAATAATATCAAAAACTGCAGGAGTTACAAAACAGTTTAGAAGAAGTCTTGTAGAAAATGACATTTGTCACAAAACACACTACAGTCATCGTAAACGAAAACCACAACCAGGAAGCAAGAAAGACAAACCTGAAACTGCATACAGCTACTTAACGTGTTCCTATCTTTGTGAGTTCACAAAATGAATTACGAAAGGGTGGTCTTAAAGTTCTCTTCAAAGCTTGACGTGCTTACGTGCTCAAACGAACCGAATCCAACAATCTTTAATGGAATATTTGATACTTTTCTTAAGACAGTTATAATAAGTAACTGTAAAGTCTAGAGAAATGAAATCTTATACAAACAAAATAAACGCATTACTAAGCATTTTTGTAATCTGAAGAAACCGTATGAGAAAGTGCGATAAAATTTATAAGTTTGTAAGGACTCCATAGACATGGCTTACAAAAGTAAACTTACGCGATTCTCTTTCTTAAATGGTATGAATTCGCAAATAATTAAACATCAGAACTATTTTGTGAATACCGCCATAGTAGTTAAGGGGGATACATTAGCGACAATGGGAATTAGCATTACAGAACCCCTTGGGAACGATTAGCGACAATGGAAATTTAACATGGAGAAAAATCGTGGGAACATATAGCGACAAGGGAAATTAACATGGAGAAAAATCGTGGGACTGTTGAGCGACAAGGGGAATTTAACATGGGAATAAATCGTGGGTCACTTTACGTACAAGGGAATTGAATATGGGTTTTTTTTTTTTTTTAAATTTTTAAATTTAAATTTAAATTTAAATTTAAAAAAGGGGTAGGCAATTGAAAGGCTATCTCTTTTCGAGAAATATGGCTGGCCCTGAAAAGGGCCTTTGGGTTTCTTCTGCTTCTTCTTTTATTTCCTCCATTTCCTCATCCACCCCCTAATCTTTCCCAAAATTCCTTTGTTCTTCCTTTTTTCTTTTTCTGGTAACCAGTCTGGGTGCCCCATAGCCCTGAACTTCTCTTGTATCTTTATCCAATTGTTGTTGAGTTTGTCAAATGTGTCTTTTTTCTTTAAGTTTTCTTTCTCCTTTCTTTCTTTACTCCACTTGTCTTTGATCTTCATGACCTCTTCCTCCATCACTTTACTCATAAGTTGTTCAGATTTCTTAATCTGGTCCAGGCCTTTTTTGACAAAGGACCACTCTGTCCATTCCATTACTTCTTCCAAAAAACACCTGACTTCTAGCACATTATCCATCGCTTCTTTCAAGTGGCCAATCTTTACATAGTCTGGATCTATAAAGCCTCTTAGTCTTTTTATTTCTTCTTCTATCATCTCTGCCACCAGATCCATGGCTGATTTTAGGTTTGTCACTTGCCTTCTTACAAAATCCCTGGTTACTTCATACTTCCATTCACGTTCAATCCTTTCCACTGCATAAGCTCCATCCACCATCCAATACCAAATGTCTTTCAACTGGTTAAACAATTCTGTTACAGCTACCATCTTCCTTGTCTTTATTCCGTAGAATGGTTCCAACGACGAACGTGGTGGGTTCTTATACTTAAAGTGCGGACGTGAAGGAAAACATCCCCCTAAAACAAAATTGATCTTACCTAGATCATGACCAAACAACGCGCGGACGTGAAGGAAAACATCCCCCACTTTTCTCATTTCATGTAATATAACCCAAATTATACTCTCCACATACGCTAAGAAACAATAAAGAAACCCATAATCTACTATTCACACAATCTTACTTGAGCATTTACAAACACAAACACAAACACATACACTCTCACTATAAATAAATAGCTAGTGTTTATATTCACACTACAAACACAAACACAAGCCCATACACTCTCACTATAAATAAATAGTTAGTGTTTATATTCACACTACTCTACCTACAAACATTGGCAAATGGATCGTTATTTCTTTTCTAGAGTATTGGGTAGCCCTGAAAAGGGCTGTTGGTTTTTTGTTTTGAACTCCAGATGCACCTATCTAATGGTTGCACCTTCCAGGCCTGGCGCCACACACACATCTTCGACTCCAGTCTCTTTTTACTTTTTGTCTTGAGAGTGCAGAGGCGGGATGATTCGCTTCACCACCCCAATCCTCTGTCTCTGGTATCTTATAAGTCATCCTGTCTCCTATTTTCTTTTCCTCCTCTTCCCTCTCTCTTCTCTCCTCCTCTTCCTTCTTTATGCTTGCTTCTTCTACGATAGCCTCCGCTGATAGTTCATTTACTATGCGCCTGGCATATTCCAGGTGCATCTGGAGTTCTGGCAGTTTCACAATCCTTGTATTCATTGTCTTGCTGTTAACAGGTCGACGATGGGTAGCCCAACTGACGATTAGTTTTTAATTTATATTGAAAGCGCGGACGTGATGGAAAACATCCCCTTAAAAACATAAAATTGATCTTACCTAGATCATGACCAAAAACAACAACGCGCGGACCTAAAAGAAACACTCACTCACTTTTTTATGCTGCCCATCACTATTTTAAAATTTTTTATAAATCACTTCAATAGACTATTTACATACGCAAAGCAATCCAATCTAACTCCAAATATACACCTCAAACACCAAAAAAAAACATGATTTTAATCTACTATCCACACCAACGTACGTGAGCACTTACAAACACACAAACACATACACTCTCATTATCAATAAAGAGTTAGTGTTTATATTCACACTACTCTACCTACACACATTGGCAAATTGATCGTTATTTCTTTTCTAGAGTATTGGGTAGCCCTGAAAAGGGCTGTTTTTTGTTTGCTATGGCATTCTTTTTTTAGTTTCTAAGAATGCGATGTCCTCTGAGGATAGACTTTCTGGCGATAGGTCTGCTTCTTCGGAAAGAGAAAAAGAACTCTTTGGTGTCGATACGACAATCGACAAAGCCTCTGTCAGCTTCAGGTTGCTGCTGCTGCTGCTGCTGTTGCTGCTGCTGCTGCTGTTGCTGCTGCTGAAGTCTGTACTTCTCTGTCCATTCTTCTTTTTCCCTATTCATTTCTTCTCTGAAGAGCTCTTCTATCAGGTCGTCAGTGACTTTGAACATTCTCACATTCTCTATTTCTTCTGGCTTCGGTATCAGACTGTGTCTGACCCTATGCAAATTTACGTGGGCTTCGTTGAGTTTAGCTAGTTTGGAGCACATCTTCGTAGGAGGATGAGTCGACAATGGATGGTTAGACTGGAAACAACCCCGGTTCTTAAAGTCAAAGCGCGGACTTGAAGGAAAACATCCCCCACACGGTTTTCGAGCCGCAACGTTCAGTGAGTGTCATGAGAGGGATAGTAAGAAATGAAAGAGCATCAATCCAACATTCTTATAGCTAAACAAAAGACAAAGGCATTTTTTTCAAAACACAACATATTTTATTCAAAAATCACTTAACACTAAACAACAACAACTCTAACATTTTTTAACAATAATCCAACAATATAACATCAAACAATTTTTTTCAAATCACAAACATTTTTTTCTCAATTGACAATCTACTTTAAACAGGGCTGACAACGTTGTGAATGAAATTGTGATTTCCACTGTTGGAAATCATTAGGCCATTGATGGACACTACGTTTCCTAGCTTGAGACAAAAGATAAGCATAATGGTCACAAAACCATCGATCTACTTTCACATCGTTTCTAGTAGAAGAACGAGGATCAAAATGAGTCACTAAATGTTCTAAGGAATAGCCCAGGCTGCGATGATGCAGAAAATACACACAGTACTGTCCACACACCAAGGAATCTGTGCCTTGTAATTTCACATTATTGAATCGGGTGGTTTGAGAATTTCTTCTCATAAAGTCGATGATATCGTCTTCCAAAAGAGGCAATCCGTACGAATCGAAATATTCCACACATCCTTCTTGAGGAAAGTAAACGGCTACACAGTGGGTTCCTGGGAGATGACTGTCGTCCGTGTTGATCACGTAAGCTAGATGGTCTTTAGGTTTGCGATGAGGGAGTTCATCTTTAGCACAGACGACATGATTCCAAGAAGACGTATACGAACTGTGGTTCAAAAGGTAATAAAGTTCCCAGGTATCCATTGATTTGTGTGTTTTCTTCTTCTTCAGAGACAATAATAAGTCGTCAATTCGATCCTGACTTTTTGCTTGAAAATGTCTGACAAGTAACCGTTTCTTCTTTTCGTCTCCTCACTCTGATTCAGGAGAGCTTCGATACGATGGATCTCTTGAGTGGTTAATGGTGGACAAGAATGTTCACGCAAGTCTTTATACCACTGATGCAACACGTCTTTGTTCGAGATGAGACTCCAAGCTTCGTCCAGATACTCGTCCAATTTTTCTTCTTGACTCAACATCAGGCATTTATCGTGTTGAATTTGACTGGGATGATCGTTTTGACATCCATAGCAATTTTTCTTGATCAATTCCGTCATTTTGTCGACCAAGTGTTTGGCAAAACAGTAGACTAAATGGGCTTCTTGTTCTGGCCATCTCGATTTCATCATGATCACTTCTTCTTCCACAGTCTCCTCACATTTCATGTCCAAAGTTTCTCCACTAGGTAAAGAGGGACAACAGTCTTCCATGGTTTCTAGTAATCTAGGATGACTTCTCTCAAACTGTTGATTTCTATGGTATTATCGAATTCTGCATACACGATGACGTTCACCGTTTCATCAGGGTCTCGGTCTTTAAACTGAATTTCCACACGAATCTGGCCGGATTTTATAGGGTGGAAATGTCCCTCGTCGCTGCCTTGGTCTGGAGTGAAATCAAAAGCCCACAAAGCGTAGCCTCCTGCATAATCCTCGTACGTAATACCGTGACTGGTATTGGTTCCTAACTGTCCGGTGGCTTCGTACAGGGACAAGTACGATCTCAAGTAATTCTTCTTGGTAAAGTCAGGTTCAAACGGTCGGGTACACAAGGTTTTGCCATCGCGACTGACTTCGATTTTGGACACGCCAAAGTGTTGAAAGTAGAAAGGATTTTTTTCGGCAGCTCCGTTGAAGGCTGTATTCTCGACGATACCAACGATCAAACGTTTGGGTAACTGTCCTTGGAACAGATGATCTTCGATCATGGATCGTTGTCCCTTGGGAATGGTGAAGGTTTTCACTTCCACGCGTCGTATGGGATACTTGGCGGTCGTTCTGTTCAATGTCTGACTGATGTCGTTTCCCACTTTAGGTAACACTTCCACACGGCGTACGTAGAGTCTGGCTTCTTGGATTTTGGTTTTGTAACCGTCACTATCAGCCAATAAATGGAAAGCGGTACTGCTACGATTCAGTCTCAGGCGGACATCCACCCCGTTCAGCAAATACTTTTCTTGCAACCACATGTCCAAATGCAAACGATCCATCAGTTCTAAACTTGTGTCGACTCCCGTGATTCTCTTTCTTCGTTCTAGAAATCCATCATTGTTGTCTTTCTTTTCATCAGTTTCCAATATTTCAAACTTGGTAGGTTCGTCAGCTTCCCATACCACACAGGCATTGAGATGAGTGTTCTTGGCATCTATTCCGTACGTCAAGAGATTTTCCAGGTAGGCACGATAAGGGTAAGTATCCATGCTGCTACTGACCAGTTTGTTATTCAAGTACAAGTCCACTCCACTGAACAAGGAATGCATGAAATTGTTGACGGGAGCTACTGCTTCATCGTCTATAGCACCTCCAGTCTTATCTAGAATTTTGACTTTCAGGTACAAGTAACTGCTATTCAGATCGATGTAATCTTCGGGCTGTCCTTTGATTTCAAACTCGATGGGAGCGGAATCGGTCAGTGAGGAGACGGGGTGAAATTCCACCCACTGGGATTCTTGCATCGTCATCATGGTGGGGGGCATGGCAAACAGGTCCAGTTCCGTCTTGGAACAAGCGCAAGATTCTCGGTGCATCATTTTTTTTTCTGTGTTTCAATAATCGAAAACGTCTAAGTCTCGAACGGTTCTTCTTTTCTTGGCCTTTCTCGCTTGAAGTCTGGTGAAAGGGTGTTTTCTTCGTCGTCTCTTTCTGCCTTGTCCTTGCTGAATGCCTGACTCGGTAGCGTGCAGGGCATTTATAGGTGTGTCTCGTCGGCTTAAAATGTCTTTGCCCGTTTGCAGCAAGACATTTTTGCCTGCCCTCATGAAGGCTTCTTTAGGGTTTTGTTTGTCGATGATGACATTTTGGAGAAATTCTTTGCCTTGCGTCAGTGCCGCATCTTTCAAGGCGTGCAATCCGCGTGTCACCATCGGTTTCAACACCGGGGCCACCGAACGAAAGGCCGATTTTAACATATCTCCTAAACCGTGTCCTCGCTGTCGAGCAACCCCTCGGTACACTGGATACATGACTTAAGAGTCGTGAGAAAACCGTTTTCGAAAATGGAGTTTCACCGTGACTTTTCCTTTGGTGAATGGAATATTTTGTCCCAAATCTCCTTTTATAGCAATGTTGACCGTGTCCAAATACGACTTGCTGACAGGCAAATAGTGAGGATGTACAAATTCGCGGTGAACGTGGTAAGTGTTTCCACCTTCCTCGTCAGCGTTCGTGGCAGAATCCACTTTGAAAGGAATGACACGCAGTAACGGTACGGAGGTGTGTCCCACCACGTTGTACTCCACCACATCGGAGTAAACAAACATCAAATTCAGTCCTTGGTTCAGTTCTACCGGGGCACGAAATAACTTGCTAAAAGACTCGTTGTCGTAAACGATGGGTAATTCGTTTTTCTTGAGCATGGCCATTCTCATGTTCATGTCTCCGCCCAACATGTCAAACAATTCAGGACAAAATAAAATGGACATGATTTTACTCCGTTCAAATTTCATCGAGAAGCGACGAGCTGCTTTGTGGTACTCCATGGTGACACTTTTGTTGACATGCTCCAAAGCTTTCAGAAACACGACATTAAACCTGGTGGCTATGGTGCTGACCAAATGTTGACCACTAAAATAATAGCCTGGGGGAATAAACAAGTGATAGGTGGTGTACTTTTGTGTACGGGTTTTCTTGTCGTATTTGACATTGCTATCCATCCACTGTTGCATTTGCTCGTCATGAACTTCCACATCAAAAAAATTTTGATTGGGAAGGATATTGAGGACTTGGGTCGGGTGAATGATTTCTACTAAAGCCACTTCCCAATGGGCTTCGTGATCTAAGGGGATGGCCTGAGGTAATTTGGCCGTGTAACAGCACAACGTGTTGTGGGGAAACACCTCCATGGAACTGTCACTGGGTAAGGTTAAGTAAAATTGGTTTTGGTGACTCATAATTCTAGAGTTCTGTGGCTGTCCGAGGGGTTACTGGACGTCAGAGGCGTGTCTCCGCCCAAAATGGGGTTCTGATTGTGCTTGAAGTGGTCACTGACACTGGCACTGGACACAAGGTTCCCGTGGTTCCCGTTCGAGGAGAATTTCATGGAGGGATTGGGAAGCAGGTAACCGATGCAACTGCTCAATAAAATGGTCCACAATTGTTTGTCTCCTTGTTGCAAACTCAAATTGGCGATGGCTGCCCCGATGACACAATACACCACGAAGATTTGGCAGAAAAAGACGATTTGCGTTTTAGGCACACGTTCTCCACACCACACCCACAAGGGTTGTTTTTGTAAATCTTGCACAGAAGAACTGGGTGAAGGAGGAGTGGTCGACGTAGCTGCGTCTGTGTGAAAGGGCATGATGGTCACTTCTTTTTATAGTCGATGACTTTTGAAGCGTCGATCCAAGAATCAAAACTGGGTGGATATCCTTTCCAACGTACTTTGACTTCTTTGACACGTCGTTTGCCCACTTTACGGGTTCTGCGTTCGAGAATGCTTTCGATGTCGTGCACGTCGTCTTCTTTTTTGGTGACACGTTGTAACTCGGGCAAATAAAACGTTCCTTTGAGCACTTCTCCGTTCATGTCTTCCAATTTATAGACGGCAGGATGACGGCCATGCACTCGTCCAGTGACGCGAAACAATTCGGTCGTTCAGTTAGGTAAGTAACCTTTGTCGAAAGTGCGTTTGGTTTTGCTAATGCGCACCCAATCTCCTACGGCCAACATTCCACTTTTCTTGGGGACAGCCCTCGTCGGAGACGTACCGAACAGACGCTCAAACACCAGCACTTCGTTGTCGGGAGTCACGTCTTGCGGGGCACGTCCGATGCTTCGATGGTAAGATTGGTTGTACGCTTGCACCAGGTGCGGTAAGATGTCGATGTACTTCAGAGTGTGGTGATGCGTAAAATATTTCCACATGCGTTCTTTCAAAGTGCGTTGAAAACGTTCCACGATGCTGGCTTTGGTTTCGGGATTCTCGGTGGTAAAAAAATGAATGTCACGTTTCTTTAATTCTTTTTGGAAAGCTTGCCTTTGTCCGTTTGCCATCGAAGAGGGTGACGACCGCTTTGTTTCAACACCCGTTGCAGGGCTCGCACTAACTCGCTGCTCGATTTGGAAGTCAAGGGCACGACCCATGCAAATTTGGAAAAGACGTCGATGACACAAAACAAATATTTGTAGCCACGATTGTAGCTGGCTAAATGAGAGACATCGGCTAAATCGGCTTGCCATTGATGATCGATACCTTCCACTCGGGTGCGACTTCTGGCAAACTTGCGTCGAATGGGTTTGTGTAAAGTGTAGGTAGCTTGTTCTTGTAACCATCGTTGCACTTGAGGTAAACGGAGACTTTTCAGTCGAGTTTTGGCAGCACGATACAATTTTTGAACTCCTGCGTAACCTGCAGGATGGGAGGGATCGTAGTAAATGCTGGCTAAGACTTTTTCCATTTTTTGTGTTGGTTGGTGTGTTAATAAGGTACCCACTCTTGGAGGAAGCTACTCTTTTTCTCTTGGGGTATTTTCTTGGATTGCAATGCTTTGCGTGTGCGACCGGCAATAGGTGTCGTAGAGGAGGATGTTTAAGCGGGGGATATCGGTTCTTGTTTCACTTCTGTCTTCACTTCTGTCTTCACTTTCTTTTTCTCTTGTGATGAAGATGGGGTGGCCATCATCTTTTTAATCCATCCAATTCTGGAGGTAGGTGGTGTTGTTAACTTGCATACTTTTTCTGGTGGAGTTTGAAACCCTTCTTCTTCTTCTTCTCCTTTTTCTGTCTTGGTCACGGGTAGTGATGGTACTGGTACTGGTACTGGTGATGGTGTTGGACTTTTCATCAAGGTCTTAAAATCTTTCAAAGTGGGTAGAGCTGTTTCGTCTAAAGCTTTCTGGTGAAAGAGTTGCAGTCGTTGCAAGAGTTGACCGTACTTTTGCGATTTTTCTGTTTCGGACAAATCTTGGCGATCCATCAAGGACTGCAATTCGTGTTGTAACTGGGACATCTCGCTCAAATGGGGATTGGGAGGTAAATGCGGGGTGCGTTGTTCTTGCCACCGATGGTATTCCATCCATCGTTTGTAAGGCACTAAAGCTAGTTTTCGTCCTTCCATGGGGTTGTCAGCGGTCGATTCTGAGATCTTGGGACTTCCGAGGGCCTTTTTATCTTGCTCCCACCAGTCCTCCCAACATGGTTACCAAGACTCCTTTCAGTATGGGGCCTAACAAGAGAGGTAAAATACCTCCACGTTGCACTAACATTTTCTTCTTTGACGAATGGGAATTTTCTTTTGAACCATTTGGCGAAGAACGTGACGATGTTTGCCTAAGCATTGTTTCTGGTGTTTGGACAAAGTAATCGTGCCTTTCAAAACGTTGAAACAACATTCGCACACGGTATCGATGACCTCTTTGGAGGCCGTTTGAATGAGTTTTTTTCGTAGGGGTGGAGAAGCTTTGGACAGGACAGATAACATGTCCCAATGTTTGACTAAACGTGGAGGCAATCCTTTCCTTTTCTTTCCTTGGGGTTTTCTGGAGGGTGACATCTTTGCTTGTGGGTTCCGGGACATTCACCAAACAGACACTAACGTTGATGACTTAACACACACCCTTTTATCTTTTTTGGGACTATCGCTTGTCATAAAGGTGACAATGTTTTTCCCAAAATCGCCAAGGAATCCTCCCCTTTGTTGACGCCTCTTTTTCTTGGAACGACTGTGTCTTTTCTTAGGATAATGTCGATGCTTGGCTAAGCGCTTTGTCGGATGACGCGTCTGCCTTTGTCTCTTTCTTTTTTGGCTTCTTGGAGGTGACATCTTTTACAAGTTCACTGATACCCCTACTTGGTCACAGGCCTTTTTTATACTGGAACGCGTCGCCACTGATTGTCTTTACGTCGTATTAGTTTGAGGACAGGCATGACACGTCGTGCAGGGGTACGCAACGGACTAAATCGAGCCAGTTCTTGCTTGGACAAATCCAGTAAACTTTGTAACATGCCCGATCTTTCATGGACTTTGATTTTGGGAGAAGGTACTTTGTGAGCAGCAGCCACTGCCACTAAATTGGAGGGTCCTGCCACTGGGGAAGTTCTTTTGGGGGTCATCAACGGAGAAGTTCTTGGTGTGATCAACGTCTCCAAGTACTCTTCAGTTCCTGGTGTCATCAACGGAGAAGTGGACAAACGTGAGGATGCCGGAGACGCAGTCACTGCCGTGGCAGATCGTGGTTTGCGAGTGTAAGGTTGCGTCCTGGCCGAAGTGCCTCTCTTGCGACTAGTTTTCTTCTGTGGGTTTTTCTTTTTCTGGGGACTTTTTCTCTGTTTCTTTTTCTGAGGGCTTCTTTTCTTTTTCCGGGGTGGTGTCTGGTCAGAGGAGGGTCCTGCCACTGGAGAAGTTCTTCGTGGGGACCTGGTCTTTTTCTTTTTCTTCTTGGGGCTTCGTTGGACTTTTGTCTTGGGGATAACTTTGGGGGCATTAGGATCCCATCTTAAGAGTGAGCGAATGATGACCCCTCCTAGAGTACCGCTCCCTCCAGGTTTCAAAATGATTTGTTTTTTGGTTTGAGTGTCGATGCGGGGATCGGCCAGTTGGACCAAAGCGACTTTGTTTCGATCGAAAAAGCGTTTGGTTTGATGAGGAATCTGAATTGGGTAATGTTCTAACCAGTTCTATAGTAGGGGGTAAGGTCACACAAGTGTTCTCCCGAAAGGGTCTTTCAGGTCTGTCCACGACAGTCCTGTCCTGGGTGACGGGTTCTTCTGGCACCGTCACTAACACGGGTTGAAAAGTAACTTTTTTCCTTGAACAACTCTCGTGCATACTGGGCCACTTCTTGGGTCCAAGCCTCAAAACCCCATTCTTTCCAGGCACGGACATCTGTCCAATGGGGATGTAAGTCACAAGCTACACACACATCGTCATACACGTCTTGGGTAGCTAAAAGTTGACGAATCTTTTTTTCCTGTTGAGGTCGAGAAGTATCCAGATGAAAACGCAAGGCTTTGAGCAAAAGGAGTTTTTTGTGACCATTTAAGGCCATTGAGGTGGTAAGTACTGATCGTAAAGAGTCCACAAAGAATCGGCTGGTAAACGAAATCCCAGAAAACAAGTCACTAAGACACACACCACTTGTCGACCCAAATTGAATGGATACAGTTCTTGTAATAATCGATGGTAATGATCCACGGTTTGAATATGGTCATTGAGTTCCTTCCACGGAATCTGTTCAATGACATGTGACATAAGCCGTGGCATGGCAGCCTGTTTTTATATTCTCTTTTTTTCGGATGCAATACACGTACTTTCTAGCCAGAGATCTTCGTTCTCCAGTAGGGAATCTAAATCTTGCATACTGTAACCGAAACGTCAGAGTTCGTTTAGAAGTTTCCTCTTCCGCTAAGTAGATTCCACGTAACAAATGTTGGTAATCCTTTAACTTGTCTTCCTCAATGCGTTGCACTAGGTGAATGTCGAAGTAACCATAATTATGAACATGTCGATCATTAGCGACCTCAAAGTTTTGAACAATGTCTGACCATTGAAACAATTTCTGACGAATCAGTTCTCTTATACCATTCAGGTACCAGTGGTTAAAGATCTGGTGACGTAACGGATGCAATTGTTCTTTACGTTTCACTTGTATTTTCACCAGCTCTCGGTAAATCCTTTCTCTCAACTCCGCAGGCAAAGCACGAATGTTCTCTTGTAAAGTATTCATGAATAAGTCAGTCCGTACAATTCACAATCTTCTCATAGAGAGCAAAAGTAATCCACATAGCGAGTAATTTCTGACCACTGCCATTCAGTGTAACGTCCAAGAATGTCACTGAACTCTTTTGATGTAAACGGTCTAAAGCGATATAATAGGATGAATGCACCCTTGACCCAAAGAAATCTAACACACTGGTTGACTTTTTCACTTTCCTCTTATGAATTTCTCGACACAAAAGTTCTACAGTGACCCATTGAGATTTCACTCTGGCAAACCCCTGCCAAACTTCTTTGTAAATCTTCTCTTGCAGTTCTTTAGGTAATGATTCAATATCGTTTTTGAAATGAAGTTTAAATACTGGTCTCGGTGATGTCCAACATTTGACTCCTAACCAATCTGATTTCTTCTTCGTCAACGACATGGTAAGTTACTTCAATGTCTCGGTCCTACTAAGGGTAAGTAATGACAATTCGGTGACCATCGAGCATGTTCTACGTAGGCCGAATCTTGCGGTTCCCAGTGGTAAAGTGACACACCGCAACTGAAGCACTTGACTTTATCTCCTTCGCCCAAGTAGAAAAATCCGGCTCTGGCTAATTCTTCGGGGGTCGGTCCTCCCAGATACTTAGGCCATTTTCCTTTGAACGATTGAAGACGATTTTCAAAGTCGCAGTATTCCGACAAACGCACAGGAAACGAATATTCGTCTTTCACAGGTTAGTTTCGATGAGGGTTGGGTGACATGAACAGGAGTTTGCTCAGGGCTGGATGACATCCGTAGGGAGGTAAACGTGAAGGTCGACATTCCCCTTTAAACCCAGTAAAATGTCCAAGAGGACGAGCGGCATCACTTTCGCATCCCTCAGGTTTGACACGCACAGCATCCCTTTCCATGATAGGGGTAATGACACTAAAGTTCCCATGATGCTTTACGGCATCGCTCAGGTCACAACGTACAGCATCGTACCCATCGCAAGGCTCACAATCGCACTCGTCTGCAAACTCCGTTACGCAATTACAATGGTAACCACATGGACAATCGCAGTTTCCTTCCGGACATTTTCCGTCGCAATGCCTGGGTCTTATCCATCCAGTATTAGTCACACTAGAGGAAGATACAACTTTTTTACAATCCTAAAACTGGAACGATGTCTCTTTCATAGTATTCATCTTGTTCGCTCGGTCTTGGTAGTCACAATGAACTATCGATCTTGACCATAGCCCCTTTTTATACTAGTCGCAATGCAGTCTCCAGCTTGTACATCTTTCCTTTTTTACGTTTTTTATGTCCTGTTCTGGAAGGTACCGTCTCTAAGGTACCGTCAACATTGTACCGTAGTGTGATGGGTGGAAAGGCCATAGAAAGGTAAGGGCAGTGCGGAGACCATCGAGTATGCTCCAGAATAGCTGAATCTTTATAGATACATAGATCCATTCGTAACTTCAGTCCGCAAGCGAAACACTGTACCTCGTATCCCAATCCTGACTCAGGTCCCAAGTAGACAAATCCTGTTCTAGCCAAAACATGCGAAGAAGGTAATCCTTCCCTATCCGTAGGCCATTTCTGAAACGTGTCCAATCGACGGGCACAATCACAATAGTCAGGTAAGAAGACTGGAAAATGGTAGGGTTTGAACTTGGAGTTCTCATCGGGTTTCTCACTCGATTCTTGCTGTGGCGAAGTTATTTTTCTGGTGGGTGACTATCCTCTTACAACCAATGTTTTATACCAACGTGTCCATACGGTAAGGTGAAATGATTGGGAAGTCGCACTCGCTTCTGTTACACGATTTGATAGACTTTTTCCAAGGGTCGACTGACGATGTGGTGAGTGGGTAAACGTACAATCTTGTTCGGTTGATAGGTGGTCACTTTAAAGTTTCCATCCTCTCCCGATTGCAAGGCTTCTTTCAATACCCCAAAGTTGACCACTCGACTGGTACGATAATTCAGAGTCAGTTCTTTCACTTTGCACGTCGTGTGCACTTCTCCTTGTTTGTCCCGGTATTCGTAATTTTTGGGACCGCCACTGACGAAACTTAGAATCTTGTCGTCGGGATGCTCGTCTGTCCAGGCTCCTAAACGGTCTCCTTCGATGTCAGGGTGATGTTGAATCGGGTGATGGATGTAAATGCAACTGTCCGTGTCAAAGTACAGGACGCGTTCTTCTAACAGTTCTAAAGCTTCGTACAATTTTAAGCGAGCATGAGCTGTCACGTAAGCCGCAATGATGACATTTCCAAAAGGGTCGTCTTGTACAAAGTCCAGATCTTCTTCATAATTGACCAAGATTAAATCCTCTCGAACGACGTCCACGTGTTTCATGTATTTGGTTTTGTCGTGAATCATTTGGAAGTAGCGGGAAGGTTCTGTCAAATATTCCGTCTTGGGTAAACACGGTCGTTGTGCCATTTTACCCCACAAGCAATTTAACATCACTTTGGCAAACGATCGCCTGCCTTCGTTTTTTTCGATCTGGTCTAAAGAGATGCCTTCTTGTTCGTAGTATTTCTCTTTCAATTGTATTTGGTCTTCGGGAGTGTGACACCAGGAAGGATAGCCGCTGGCTTCTTGCTTCAGTTTCAAAAAGGCATCCACGTAGTCGGCGAAAATGCCTTTCTGACTGGGATCACCCTTGTGGTATTGTTGTGTCTTGGGAAAGTGGCAAATTTCGTACACTTCTAACAGTTGGTATCCCATATCCAGAGCTTTGAACAATTCTACGCTGACCCAGGTTCCCGTCAAGGCCCGTTCTTCCTGGCTGTGTTGACAAGGTTGGTCTTGGTTGCACGTTTAGGCACAAGTACGGCACAAGGGAAACATCAGTTTGCCTTGACAATGGTGAGGTAAAACGGGATGGTATAGGTTCGTGGGAGGCAAAACTTTGCACTTGATCAAGCCTTCGTATTGTCGAATGTTTTTCAGGTCGATGTGTTCCGTCAGCAATTGCGGGTGCCCTACGGGAAAGCGACAATATTTGCACACGTAGGGATACAGCGAACACACGTCCAAGTATTTGATTTCTTCTCCTTTCTCTTCGTCGGCTTGGTACAGCAAACAGGTGGCATTGGTCCTTCCTCCGTACAAACCATCCCTCGGGTTCAGCGGGTCCATGAACTGGTAACTTTCCACGAGGCGTTTAAACTCGGGATCGGTTTTCATACGGTGATCGTCCTCGTGTTCCCACATTTCCACCACTTGGTATCCTTGCTGTTCTAACTTTAGGCGTCGCTGACAAGTGTCCTGGTACAGGTCTTCCATGGTCCGTTGCAAAAACTGATTTTTAGTGTCACAGTCAGGGTAACAGACGGGACATCCGTGAAATAAGCAACCGTTAAACTCGTACACGATCTTTGGGTTTTCTAAGTCCCAGCCATCGACCGAATACGTTCCGATGGTCTTTTCACCACCTCCGTTGCGGGCATGCTGAATCCACTTGTCTTCCTTGTCGCACAAGTAATGTAACCAACGTAGGGCTTTGACCGAGTATTGACGCTTGACAAAGTGGGTCGTTTGAGGACTGATGACAGCCACGGTGTTTTCAGGCATGAATCGTTGGCGGTACACTAAGGAACACGCTTTGGCAATGGTGCAAGCTTCTTTCAAAGGATCGACCCCTCCGTGTTCCATGAACAGTTCAGGAAATTTTCCACAGCAACGCCGTAAAATGTCCACGTCGGAACGACAATACTTTAGCATTTCTTCCTGAAAGTCGAAAGGGTCCGAGGCGTGAGCCTGGTACCAAGCGTAGAAAGCTTCTCGTTGTTCGGTACGCATGTTGTCGGGGTCGTAATAGTGAGCCACGGGTAAATGGGGTAGAACGGCGTGTTGATTGGCTTCCGTATTGAAAAGTGTGGAAAGTACCCTTTAGCCATTTCTGTCATTTCAAAAGTTTTAGGCATTCGACTCAAAGGCATGGCCAAATAGCTCATCGAATCTTTAAACTGTACTTGTCCCACTTGCATGAAAATGATTTTGGCTCTGTTCAAAGTCACTTTAGGACGTTCGGTGCCTTGTTCCGTATAGTACCTCAAAAGAAACTGTCCATCGTATCCGGAGAAATTGTGAGCCATCACCGTGGCATGACGATGACAATCTCCGTAACGTTCGATGTCCTCTTGGCTCCACGTCTTGTCGACGGGGTCTAAGACCCATTGGGCAAAATCGGCTAACGTGTTTGGTCCCCGAAAGATTTTTTTCACGCCCTCCGGGAATCTTGCTGCAGTGAGGGCAATGACTGAAGATAGGTTCTTGAATGCACTTCTCGCACGCTCGATGAGCCACGCAGAAATTAGGAATGTGAATGCCGGTCTCTTGCATGCATTCGAAATCGAAAAAGATGAAATTGCCTTTCTTCTTGTGACCTTCCTCTTTCTCTGGTGGGGGTTGGTATTTTTGCACGTAGCATTGGTGTTCCAAGTCCACTATGTGGTGACAAATGTGACATTTTTTCTTTCCTGAACATACGTGTGCCTTGGTATTATTGGTACGTATGACTTGTTCACACGTAGGGCACAATCTCAGGAGTTGACAAGCACATTTGTTCTGTGAACCTTGTGTTTTCAAATGTTGTTGGTAACAGGTAGGGCTGACAAACGTGCGCAGACAAGTTGAACAAGGCACTGGTTCTTCGCTCAGACAAGGTGAAGAGGCCAAACATCCTGGGCATTTCCATCCACAATGCTTGTGTTGCTCTCGATTATTATAACCATGGTCATATTTCTCACAGTAATAACCGTATCCCAGGAATCCGGTGATACTGGTAATGGTATCGAAATGGTCATCGTGATAATAAACATGAATGTATTTTCCGTCCTTAAAATCTTGGCCTCGAAACAACAGAGGCTCGCGCATTTCTTGAGGGTGCACTTTCAAGGTGTATCGTGGAGCTAGGACATCTTGCAATTTTTGCATCTCAGGAATGCCACAGGGTGTGTCTTTGGACAGTCCGGCTTGTTGTAACAGGAGTTCTGCTTCATTTCGTTGTTTGGCTCGATCGGATCGTTGAATAGTTTTCCAGGTTCTTTTCCATTCTACCGTGTCGTTCTTGTTGGCATAGGTTCGTCCTACCACGATGGCACGGGCTAAGCACATCTGGTCTTGAGGGTTGTTAATTTGGACGAGACTCTTTTTGGTGCTGCGAAGGTCGTTCACCAATAACATCTTTTTACGTCCAGTCCCTTGAGGAGGAGAGACGTGGGTCATGTCCAGTGTGGCTTTACCATCGGTGATGTCAAACTGATCATTAGATTGTTGTACGTGTTGAATCTTGTCCATGACGTTGGAAGCGGTCTATTCTGCAGGGGTGCTAAACTCGATCCAAACAGGGGATTTCAAACCGTCGTGTTGTATGGAAAGTCTCAAGCGATCGTCTTCTTTGAGTTGACATTGTCGCTTGAGTGCAGTGAGCAAAGAATCCCACACCCCAGTGATGAACACTTCTGCTTTCTCTAACGGCACTTCAGCCTTGAAATCTTTAAACTTCACCGTGTATTTGTAAGCCGTGGTTCTAAATTTTCTAGAGGAGCGCTTTTCCGTCTCTCGAATGGAATAGTATTTTTCAGGGTTGACTAAGGGTGGTGAACTTGGTTTAGAGGTTTCAAATTCTGGTTCACTCATGTCCTCTTCAAAATCACTGGCATGAATTTGTGCCAAGATTTCAGCCCTGGTACGAGGCGATAGATCACGTTTCTGCCTCTTACTTTCTTCTTCTTTCTTCTCAAATGAATAGGATCGTTTCATCTTGAATGAAAAACGTCAAATGACTCAAGTTCAAACACCATAGACTAATTTATAGTCATGGCAGACTAGCGTATATAAAAGGGTGTGTGTCTTGTTCTTTCACTATTCATTTCACTCTCAAGCCGAGCACAACGATGGAAGAGACTAACCAAATCGAACGTTTCGTCAGAGCTTTGCGAGGGGTCATTAGAAAATTCTCTTCAGACCAGCCTACGGACTACTCTCCTTCCTTTCGAGATAAAAGTCAAGATACTTGCTATATCTGTCAGAAGAAAGGGCATTGGTCTTCAGAGTGTCCAGACCGTCAAAAAAGAACAAAAACAGGGGCTAAAAAAGACAAAAGTCAAGATACCTGTTATTATTGTCAAGAAAAAGGACATTGGTCTCCAGATTGCCCAAAAAAGAAACAAGAGGAGTCAGAAGAAAAGAGGGATTCTTCAGAAGAAGAAAGGGATTCTTCGGAAGAAGAGAGGGATTTTTCTGAGGAAGAAAGAAGACAGGTGAAGAAAAAGAAACAGGAGAAGAAAAGAAGAAGGGAAGAAAGCGAGGAGGAAGAAGAAGAGGAAAAGAGTGTGACGGTGAAGAAATTTAAAAAACAGAGAGACTAAATAAGGAGACAGAAGAAGTCAATGAACTTTTAATTAAAGTGTTGTGTTATGAATTGTGAATTGGATTGTAAAAAATGGAGAAAAGAATAAATTAATGATACAAGGTAAGTGTCTTTGAGTTTTGATTTTAAAATAAGAAGCTACACTCACGCACTCATACACAGAAACGTACTATAGGGGTAAAATGTTTTTTGTTTTTTTTTGAGTTATTGGCAAATTGAAATTGTATTTCTTTTCGAGAAATGTGGGTGGCCTTTTTATTTAGGTGTAGGGGTGAGTTTAACCAATCAACTTTAACTGCCTTAAGCCTTTGCCACGGCCAAGGCCTACTTCTGGACTGCGTAATGATGATGATTGGGTTGAAATCACTAAGGGTGGTACGGTAGGCTTAGTCACAGGGTTGACGTGTTTAGCTCGGGAAGGTCGTATTCTCTTCGGTCGTGATAAAGAAGTCTGATACATTTGTTTCAGACTTCTTAACTCCGCTAAAATGTCCAACAGTACCGTGACCGTTTGATTTTCACCCTCTTGTTTCTTTGCTGCTACTTCTTCTTGCTGTTGTTGCTGTTGTTTTTTTCTTACCTCTTCTTCTTGCTGCTGTTGCTGTAGGAGAAAAGCTTGTTCCGCTTCCTTTTGTCGTTGTATAAATTTCTCCAATTCTTCTTTCTGTCTCTGTCTAAAATTCTCCACGTGCGGTAATGAAGAAGGTAACGAAGGTTCCGGAACAAATTCTTGCGAGGAGAGAAAATCCACAAAATCCCAATTCACCTCTTCTGAAAGTAAGTCCGGGTTCCCTTGGGCGGTCTCCCCTGTTGGTGCACCCCAATGGATCGTTTTCTGAGTTTCCGTCATGTTGAATCACTGTCGCATAGATTGACTGCACACAAGCGCTAGCGAATCTATATAGACCACGTGACGTCACAGACTGTTCTCTTCGGATTGGATGCGAGCTGACTGAATTTTGTAACGCGTGTTCGGATTGGTGAATGAACTCAATCCGTTTCAATCCTACCTCTACCTATAAATAAGCGCAGTTCACTGCATTGATTCACCTGTTCTCGTCGCTTCAAGATGTGGACCACAGTTGAGTCATCCACCCTTGTGTCTTCCATGATGTTTAGGACGGACATGCTCATGTATGTCCGATCCAAGTGGACCGTTGTCCACAGGACAAACACCAGCCTGTGGATACGTAGGATCTACGTTGAAAGACAAGGATGCCTGAAAAGAGTGCTGATTTACGGACCAACAGTAAGACGCAGCCTAAGGACAAGAAGAAGACCAATGCGGTGCCCTTTATGTTAATGAATACATTAACATAAACCCAAAGGCCCTTTTCAGGGCCAGCCATATTTCTCGAAAAGAGATAGCCTTTCAATTGCCTACCCCTTTTTTAAATTTAAATTTAAATTTAAATTTAAAAAATTTAAAAAAAAAAATCCCATATTCAATTCCCTTGTACGTAAAGTGACCCACGATTTATTCCCATGTTAAATTCCCCTTGTCGCTCAACAGTCCCACGATTTTTCTCCATGTTAATTTCCCTTGTCGCTATATGTTCCCACGATTTTTCTCCATGTTAAATTTCCATTGTCGCTAATCGTTCCCAAGGGGTTCTGTAATGCTAATTCCCATTGTCGCTAATGTATCCCCCTTAACTACTCGCCATCAAACATAAATGTTTTAATGGATGCCAATTTATGTAGTGATTCGTTTAATATACGTCGTAAAACAGCCTGCATTTTCAATGACAAACTCATTACCGACTAATTCGACCAAAAATAATAAAAAATTAAACTGGATGAACAATATAAAAAGCATTTATTATAACAAGTTCGAATTAAACAAATATTGCAATATTTCATAATATTTTTTTAAAAAAAATAATAACATAGGACGAATCTTAAATTACGTTCAATTTTAAAGATCCACCGCCGATTCATACAAATTAAAATGTTACTCAACGGCTAGAAATAGAAACCGAAAGATTTAGGCCAATGGAATAACCAAATTAAAACGCAAATACCGTAAACTGGAGATAGTCCTTATACCCCATTCTGCACCTGAACGACCTCTACTCAACAAAGACAGTCAATTTGTTACACTATAAATTGCTCTCATTGGAAAACACTCCAAGGACAATAGTTACCATTGACTATACTTTAGAAGGTGAACGGGACCACTATGCTAAATATGGTCAAAAATTTACGGGGACAAACGGTACTTTAACACTGAGGCTACATTGGTACATTGTTAGCAGCTGTTGGCCTCAAATGGGGTACATTGATATATTGTCTGTAGTTGCTGACCTCAATAATATGTGGTCCTCTGGTGACAAAGGGGGAATTGACATTGCGCCGTAGGTTTACTTGTGGGGGAGTCTGGGGAGAGACTGGAAATGTAACGTAAATTTTAGACATGAGATTCTCGGTTTTCCCTAGAGATGTAATGTGAAATAGTTATCTACTATCAAGTACTTAGTAATCTACTATCAAACTTTTACTTATCTACTATCCAGCACCTAAATATTTATTGTCCAATGCCCTGCATATACTATCCAGGACATCGTGTGTGACTAGTACCTCACACTATACCATGAACACGCTGTGTGTGACGAATATTCCACACTATACTATAGATATAACGTGTATAGTCACCAATACCCAACAGTGACTATCCAACAAGCCTTTTCTAGTGACCATAAACTCATATTTACTAACCGACACTATGTGTGAAATGACCAACATCCAGTTATCTACTATACCCAACATTATACCAACAACAAGTCAACTCATAATCACACTAAAATGGGCGTGTCCTTTTCGGAAACTGTAAATTTAAAATCAAAATTTTTAATAAGAATGTTTCAGAAATTGTGAAAGATGTGTATTAAAAACAACTAAAACATTTTTTGGGGTGACCGTGACCCCACACTTATAACCCAACGAATATATATATATATATATATATATATATATATATATATATATATATATATATATATATAGAGAGAGAGAGAGAGAGAGAGAGAGAGAGAGAGAGAGAGAGAGAGGAAGAGTTAAATAAACAGATTGTGTACCTTAGTCGAATCAAATTAGAAACATTATCCAAGAAGTGTTGGTAGAAGTCCACGATAAAGATTTTTAAGAAGACACGTGTGACGCTGAGCCATCACCATCTACCTCCACCATCCACTCACTACAAGACCTAGAAAGTCAAGATCAACTAAGCTGGAAATCCGTTTGATGGCCCTAAAGACTATATTTACATTCGATCTACCAAACGTGACTTCCACGTGGCTTACAATGCCACGGTGAAATTTAAAGAGTTCAAGTCTCAAGTTCCAGCAGAGAAAGCAGCTGTCTTCATTAAGAATTTACTGGAGTCAATGTTTTAGTAATTGAAACGAGACTGTCAAGAAAAAACTCGTTCATTATCCATCACTCACGCCAGCTTAAAATCTCCTGTGTTGATCTATTTTAGTACTCCAGCAGAACTGACTTCATCCAAAACTTTAGACACAATTTAACAGGTCCAACAATTCAACGATGAATTCGACATGACGAATGGAATATCTATTCTTCAGATTTGTGCACGTGTCACCTCCAAGTGGCATGAGAAAGCGAAACGTTTTACAAAAGATCTGACGAGTCCGACAGTGTCATCATTGTTGTTTACGTGACATAAAAATACCAGCTTGAAATTATGGTTACCGGTAACAACTGAATATAAAGTGAAAGGACTCACCCTCAGCAATTGTTTCAATTCAGCAGGTCAACGGTGACGTCTTCAAGGAAGCCTGAAGTCAAGATGAGATCAGGACATTAGCGTAAAGACTTTGGGTTCTCACAAAACTGTACGTTTGTCAAATCATGAAATAGTTATTTGACCCTCGGAAAAAGCGTATCGGATTGTCTGCCAGAAAAAGAATGCTACTTCCCGAGCACAACACCGTACGGGTACCGTTTTCCAGTATGAGAATGATAGATTTCCAAGACGGAAGATCATTGTGCGTACACACGTTCACCGAAAATGATGTATTCGACACAGCAACTGTGTCTTGGACCCACTGCTGGCTATACATTAATAAGTTCGAGTGCGATGTTGTGCTTTGCGACCATACTGATGCTAGTACCAAGTAGAGTACTTCACTTATGGTGTGAAGATTCACGAATGAAAGTATAAAGATTCAGCTTTCCTGGAAAATCAACATTGTTTTAGTCCTCTTACTACGTTCTTTTGGTAGGACATGATTATGATCCTCAAAGATGCTTTAGAAGAGAGAATTTTTAGTTGATCTATGGAACTGCGAGAACGTATTTACAGAGACTTTGTAAAGGTTCAACGCAGAGAATAATTACATCCTTTTGGACTTTTCAACCATTGGTATCTGAATGTTTTAAAAACACTGATTAGTTTGAAAATGTCAAAATGGTCAGACATTTAACGATTACTACCCAAATCTTGTAGAAGTTTGGATGAAAGGACTTTTGTGTTTCAATGTTGCGGTGACATTTAGAATTCCATGGATGAACCCTGGAATTGGTTATAGATTACAGTTTGACATAAAAACGTTTAACAGAAGTATCGCCTCAAGACGAGAATTATTCACGACGTGTGATGTGTTGTGAGATAATGACTAAATTTCTTCAATATACTTTGCCAGCACAACAGATTACATCTGACAAAATATGAATGTTTCATCATAAAAGTCATTCCTGTAATTGGATAGTTTAGAAGCGTATATGCAGAATCTACTACTGGAACTAAAATAATGCATTTAGAGAGAGAGAGTTTGTCAGGATTGAAGTGAAACGCAAACTCATCATCATTTTCTGATATTTAAACTATAGTTATTTGTACACTATAAGACGACCGATTCTTGCCAATGAATATGGCAAACATAAAATTCTACATGGATAAAAGGCTGCCGATGCCACCGATTCTGCCACCAAAATATTTGTGCAATTAGCCAGACTAGGAGAGCACTTCATGAACGCATTCACATAGAGTATGTACAGGTTCTAGTTAGACGTAAAAGAAACCAGTTGCAGTCAAAACCAATAAATAAATAACTATTGGTATCTAAATGCTATTAAAAAAGGCAGAAATTGGTTTTTTTGGGCAATCTGCAATAATAGTTTTCTGCGAAAACGTTAAAAGATTTATCATTTCACGAATTCTGTCATCAGTATTGTACCAAATTTCGTGGGAGGAAGTCGATGACAGTGTTCAAGATGCAGTAGATTGTGAAGTACTTTTAAGAGAAATGATTCCAGCAAATAGAACGATTCTTTTTAATTTTAGAGGAATTGGTGAGAATGTGCTTATGTTAATGACTGTATTTCGTCTTGGATATCGTTTACCAACAGATTCTTTGTGGACAATTTAGAAGACATAATCGCAATATTTTTATGTGTACGAATAAAAAAATTGTACTAAAGGTGTTGCGAATAACATTAAGCCGATTAGTGTACCTCCATGTGAAGAAAAAGACTCGTCGTACTTTATCTGCTCTTTATGCTTATCAAGCTGTGTATAGCAAGTTGTATATACAAATATAATTACAATTATGATGGATATATGTAACTGAAAATCTCTTGAATTAAATGCTAGGACTCAAGAGGTGATTATACTAAAGACATTGCGTGTGACTGATAATAGAAATAATAATATTAACTTTGGCACTCTAACGCTGAAGTTAAAAGGCCAAAACACCTAAAGAACAGGCAAAAGAGAAAAGAGATGCAGCAAATTCTCACTTTAACAACATCAAAAAGAACACTTCCGAGAAAAACCAAACAAATGAATAAACAGCAAAATCACGTCTCCTGCAAGAAAGTGAAGAGCGGTACAGTCGCTAGAACGATCACGTTTACAAGTAACCCTCGCTCTGTAACATTCTGTACCTTCACCTCTTTTCCGATGATGATGCATACCAAAGCCGATTTAAGACCAGTATTTCCCAATTCAAATAAAAAAGGAAACTCTTTTCCTAAGAAGCTTCTACTCCGTATACGTCTTCTATTGCTCTATTGGTGTCTCCAACAGAAAGAAACTCTCTCTTAAGACAAGAGATCAAGACAGAACAATTTGATATTATGTTTACGGATTTAAGCCGTTGACAACACCACTACTCCTAAAGCCAGGTTGATACCGCGGCACTATAATCAGTGGAGACGAATTGTTGCATAAAGAATAAGAAGTGTTGTATAAGATTAACTTCAGTGTTTCTACTCCTGAAACAACGATGTCGCGTGATCGTCCGTAAAGAACGCTTTAAAGAAAGAAAAAAGGACTCCATCCTCGTTTAAGTAATCATTGAGATTTCTTGTCAATCGTTACCGAATCCAGTGCTTCGATGCAAAACCAAATCATACAAAGATCACCTGAAGAAATAATTGATACAATGCTAATGTTGTAATGCGCTTTGAAATAAACAATACCTTTGACCAAAATACAGAGAACAGTGGTTAAGAATGGTGAAAGGAAATTGCAAATTAGTCCAAAGAAGAAACCATCTGCTCGTTCATTGAAAATAATTTCTACTCATTATGTTGGGAACGTTGTTGAAGGTGGCTGCTTGTTTGTTTTAGCTTTTCAAAACGGATTGAACAAGGACACATTTATTTTTTCACACTTGAAAATCCTTAAACAAATCTAGCGTCCTGGATCGTTTTCAA
This sequence comes from Sinohyriopsis cumingii, assembly GCA_028554795.2. Lineage (NCBI taxonomy): Eukaryota > Metazoa > Mollusca > Bivalvia > Unionida > Unionidae > Sinohyriopsis > Sinohyriopsis cumingii. Next base: position 60,843,069 of record CM068839.1, on the reverse strand, counting down.
AGAACTTTTAAAAAACGTATGCGGCAATATTGTACACATCGTCATACTCTCAAATACATATTCGTGTTACCATGTCTATTCAAAGCGCACAGTCAATCGTACCATCATAGCATCGGACTATCGCAAAAGAAGTAACACCTGAAAACGAAGTGATTATGTTTAATCCTTTTTTGGAGCTCAAAGACCATTTAAAAAACATGAACTGTTAAACGCTGGAGATTGGGTTTGCACTGGGAACACGAAATGCAATTTTTGCAAGAGTTATTTATTCAGCTGGACGACATAAATTGTTTCGCGTCACAAGAAAATAATTTGGGCGTGATCCTCCAGTTTATACATTTGAAAATATGAACGCAGAAATGCTGGAGGAAGCTTTTACCAACGTATGTTGCAAGAGCGACAAGAAAGAAGACAACGTAGGCTGCAAGAGCGACAAGAAAGAAGACAAAGTGTATGATATCGAAAACAGATACGATCGAAGAACACATACCATGGGAAAAAGTCGATTCCAATAATTGAAAGATCGATGGAAAGAATGTCCACCAAGTGTCGTGTAGTAAATTGTAAGTTTACAAGTCATCGAATTAGTACAGAGGCTGAAGTTATCGCCATGTCTTTAAGCACAGCTTTGTCCCCGTTGCGGAGCTAATCTCGTCAAGAACTACATAATCGCTGTGGGTGTGGTGTGAAGAACATGTCCCTTAAAATCAAATCGTCTTTTTTTCTGCTAAGTCTTTGTAGTGCGATGTGTTATTCTCGCATCCACTGGAGATTTGAGTTTGCAACAAGGACGTTAGCAATTGTGGGCAATAGTACTCAGCCTTTGTATTGGTTTTCTTCTTGCCAATTCGTAGCTGAATTAAATTGACAGTAACAAAATCAATGGTAGCCTCGACAGCGCCAGTCACCACTTCTTTTCCAACCTCACGACCAGCACTCTTCTGGAACCTTTGGAAAATCATCATTTGACATCGAGTGATTTATAAGAGACCAGTGCCATTGGATTATGAAATATCAATAATGTTGAACATTACCTCGTGGCAGTTCTACGGACGTATTTCCCACCAACACATCATATGGTGTGACGTTTAGAAGTCTTACCTAAGTGGGAAACAACATTAGTCAAACCATGAGAGCAAACTGTGTGCCAAGTTTCCTCTAGGACCAAAGGAAGTCAATACCTTTACAACTGTCTCTGGACTCAGATCCAAGATCGAAGATCAATTTTTACAAGGTCAGTTACCGAAAGGTTTGTTCATTGGCGTCGTCATTAGTGCGGACTTCAACGGGCCTATGAAACTCATTTCGAGGTCCAACATTTCAACGCTTCCAGGATAGAAGTCATCCAAGATGGTGGGACATTGTGTTCCAGACCCTTTGAATCTAACTTTTCCCAGAAAAATTGCGTAAGATCTTTTTTTCTCTCTGAATTTTGAAGCCGCAGGGCAATTAAGAAACAACTGTAGCCACGGTATTTTGTACGATTATTGTGCAAGACTCCAGACAATGGCAGCGACGAAGCATATTTCCACCCTATAACATCAGTCCAACTTTGCGTGTAAGATCAGATTGAAGTCGCTCTGGGGAACACGGTGAACGTCATCTTGGATGCAGAGCCCGACAATACTCTGGACATTACCAGTATGAGAGAAGTTGTTCTAAACTATTAAGAAAGATGGAGTCTGAACAACTTCTTGAAGTTCATGAGATTCATCACACAGGAACCCATTCGGTAACCGTGTACTTTCCCAACGAACACAGGGTGGAATATTTTGATTTTTATGAATTAACGCCTCTGGGAGACCACATCATCGACTTTGTGGGAGGAAATTGAGTGTTCACTCTGTTCAATAATATGCGATAACGAGGATCAGATTTGATAGTTTGTGGCTAACATTGAGTGGATCTTCTTCATCAACGTAAGTAAGGATTCCCATTACTGATTTGTTTTGAATGTAATTTCCCTAGAAATGATGACAAATAGAAAGGTAGTTTTGTGACCATTTTGCCTATCTGTTTTCTTTGGCATCGACACGTAGCATGTATCGTTGGCTAGATGATACTGTGCTAGATCATTGAAAGTCTAGGCTTACTCCACAACGTTATTAACCTTGCATGAACGTTCTTGTTCAATTCTTGGAATAAATACATGAATTAGAAGGGACTAATACTAAACCCACCCCACCCCTCTTCATTGGCTTTGCTAAATTTTCGAGTTTATTAAACATCATTTTTGATTTATTACAAACAAAAAAATATTGGCTCGTGTTTTGGAAAGAAAACATTCTTTTGGACACGCTCTTTCATATTTTTTCTGTTGTATAAGAGGGATGTTTTCTTTTACATCCGTGCTTCCGCTTTTGCGTTTTTATTGATTAGTAAGTGTGGGATGTTAGTCGCTTAAAACAGAGTGAAATATGAATTAAATTTCACATTACATTTTCTATTTGCTCATAGAATAAAACTTGTGTTAACCCTTTATCAGCATTTGTAGGTAAAACAGTGAATCTCATGCAGTACATTTCGTTTGTCCCCACAGTGTCATATGTGTGTTAGGCCTTTATCAAGATGTGTAGGGTCAAATGCAGAATTCGTTTGATAAATTTACACTTTCCGATTGTCCACATATCGCTGCACACACCATCATTACCACCCACCCCATGTAAACCTGCGGCGTAATGTTAAATTTTGTTTGTCCCAAGAGTGTCACATGACAGCGTGGTCAACAACTTCTAGCAATTTAACAATGTAGCCCCGTCAGAGTTTAAAAAACCCCAACAAAAAGCAAACTAAAAGCAATGTAGCAATTTCGCCAGAATGTAACATGCCTGTTTGTACCCGTAAGGTCTTGACCCGATGTAACATAGTGGTCCAGTTCATCTCCAATGTGTCATATATTACTGCTGATACTGTAAAGCTTTCTGCGGGAATACGTGGACAAACTCTGGAAAATGCCTCAAAACGTTATAAATGTGAATATATATATATATATATATATATATATATATATATATATATATATATATATATATAGAGAGAGAGAGAGAGAGAGAGAGAGAGAGAGAGAGAGAGAGAGAGAGGGCAATTAGCTAATAAAATATAACCGTATAACTCCAGTGATTTAAAAAATATCATAGAATATCGGGTTTTTCGTAAATGTACTAGAAGAATAACAGTACACTTTTGCCTTAGTTTTATATTTTGTTTGTTCTAGCTAACAACTGTTATGCTTTAGTCCATGCATTCTTATCAATGTTGTTCCTGTATTGATTATCAAACTTAACACGTGCTTCCTGTATTCTTAAAAATTGTAAACCTTACCATATTATATAATTATTACGCTTATGTGTAGGTTATATGACGAAATGTCCAACCGTTGCAAATAGCATGCTACGGTAACAAAGGGCGCCATAAGAGGATAATGCACTCATGTCAAGTATTGACAATTCATCATTATATTCATGGTACTACGCGTCTTATTATGCCGAATAAAAGTGAGATATGCCGAATGAGAAACACAGGCTCTACATCATTATATTCTGAGTGCTGAAATGCCTTTTATGAACTAAATGTAGTCCGAATAATTACACCTGAACAGGACGGTAACATAAGAGTAATATGACGTGAAGTGCTTGCGGGTAGTAAGACGTGACCTTGACTCACTTTAACCAATATAAATCTTAAGCGTGGTGAATCAGGTCTGGGTTTCACCAAAATAACTAATGTTTAGACATAGATTCAAGTTTAGAATTCAGCGATCTGACAGACTGACATTTAAATCCCACTTAAAATTGGCCAGTCACATAATTGAAGATTTATGCTGGTGAAAAATTGAGTTCTGGAGCGTATAAGGACATCATTCGGAACATCACCGTATCTTTCCATTAAGAGATCAGTAACTTCGAGACTCTAAATAGAGGTAATTGTAATGACAAAGAAGTGCAAAAGATCCTTAAAAGATAAATGTTAATAATAACATGCATCAATGTTTCAACCGTCTATGAAATACTTTCACATTCAATTCAGTTTCAACAGATTCAAAATACTGCTAACGCGGCTACTAGTGATAATACGTCGTCAAGTCCTTGTGACGTCAGTAAAATGTGCATGCCTTTTAAACAACAACTGGCTTGAGGACAAATAAAAGTGGCCACTGTTTACATATGAAGTCCGTTTCAAAAGCACGAATGAAAATGCAGAGGACGCTTTATGTAAAGGCTCATAACGAAGGCTTCAACGATGTCCTGATGTTAATGTGCCAATCAGTGCTTAGCTAAATATGACGTTTTCTTCCGTTCATTACCCTCAAGGCGCAAGTAACCTGTTCAGCTGTTTCACCATATACACAAAGACTGGTATTAATGTTGTTTTTTTTTGAAGGTTTGCAATTTACTTTAAGATACCACCATTGAACTCTTTTGCAAATTGTGAAGTTGCTATCATAAGCACAAGAAATGCTCTGTATACGTAAATGCACATTAGAGGGACATCTTAAACTGCTTATTATATTCACACCTGTGTAAAACATAGTAAATTTACATATGAATGAGCAAAGGAAAGAATTTACGAAAAAAATAATTAGTTTTTTTTTTCATCCAATTTGTTAATGAACAGTCCAAAATCTTGAAAATATTGTATTTTCTTTTTGGTCGTCTATTTGTTGTTGTAACCAGGAAAACCAACTTTGAAAAGGTATATTACTGTCACTTACACCCATTTTATACATCATTTACGAATGAACATTTGTATCATAATTTCTTTTCTTATATTTCTCAGCTCAGGAAGACTATTGGATCGAATGCTTAGGATTAGGAAAAGGAAAAGAGGATAATTTAGATAACGGTAAATGAATTGTTGTCTGATCATATATTCATTGTTCCAAAGGAATGTGACCAATTTCATAGCCTTGAATTCTCTCTCCCTCCCTCCCTCTCTCTCTCTCTCTCTCTCTCTCTCTCTCTCTCTGTGCATTCACTCGTAAAATTAATTGACAAAGCAACAATAATGACAATTGCGAGTTCGATAGGAACGAACAATGGCATTTAATATAGTACCATAATTATTTGACATCTGGCAAATGAGAAACTAAACTGGAAAATGGTTATGGCGTGATTTTTCATTTCCAAAGGATTTTATGAAAATCTGTCATTTTAACTTGAACAGCCAAACTCTATACCTTCTATTTACAATTTTTATAATGGGAGGACATATTGTAAAATACTAAATGGGAGATGGACGACTTGGCAAAATTCGGCTGACATGTTTATATGCCTGTGTTATGCTGTGGCTTTGCATGTTAGTCTGTCCGTTCGTTAGCATTTGCTCGTCCGGCACATAACTTTGTAACGGTTGGCGAGATTTGTTTTCTTCAGACTTTGCCCAAGTATATATCGTTAATAGCCGGATGGCCATGTTTCATAGCTATACTACCTGCATCAAGGTCAAGGTCATATATCAGAGAGAATGTGAACAGAACAGCCATACGGATCTTTGGTAAGAAGCAACCAAAGGGCTATGACTGGTCTGAGGCTAACACCGCCACACTCATTCCAGCAATGGAAGAGTCACAGTGCTCACCTCACCAGCAGTACAAACGATTCCCCTAACAGAAGACATTACAGACATACTTGTCTACCTGAAGCAAAGTGCAGACATTAGCAAGACAGTATGCCAATTAATACTGGCTTAAGCTCTATCAGAGCATCCAGTCAACAGCAGTAATCGGAAACATCAGAGGTATGTGCGATGGCATAAACAAGCAATGGTCCCACGAAGAAAGTGACATCACCACTGAAGTCTTCCACAGGCGATACCATCCACAACAAGGGCAAGCAGATGAAGCGTTGGGTGAAATAATACTCTGAACTGTACTCTAGAGAGGACCACGTGACCCACAATGTCCTCAACGCCATTGAAAACTCCCCTCTCATGGCCGAACTTGGACGAGAAGCCTACTGTTGCCGAACTAAATAAGGCCTTAGAGAAACTGTCCTTAGGTAAAGTCCCAGGGAAGGATGGCATCCCGGCAGAAATCATCAAGTGCAGCTGTAGCGTGCTGCTCACACACCTGCACGACCTCATCTGACACTGCTAGAATAAAGGTGCACTTCCTCAGGACATGAAAGACGCTAACATCGTAACCCTGTAGAAGAACACGGGCGACCGAAGCGACTGCAAAAACTACAGGGGCATATAACTTCTCAGCATCGTGGGTAACGTTTACAAACGCGTCGTCCTGAACAGACTGCATACTCTAGTTGACAGAGTGTATCCAGAGTCCCAGTACAGGTTCCGCTCAGAGAAGTCCACACTCGACATGATCTTCACCGACAGCCAACTGCAGGAGAAATCCGGAGAACAACACAGACCCCTCTTCATGGCCCTTATAGACCTCATCAAGGCGTTCGATCTGGTCAGCAGAGACGGACTCTTCACAATCCTGGCAAAAATCGGATGCCTCCAAAGCTGACAAGAATGATCCAGTCCTTTCACGATGAAACAAAAGGCACAGTACAGTACGATGGCTCAACATCCGACCCCTTTGACATCCGCAGTGGATTGAATCAGGATTGCGTCCTTGCCCACACGCTCTTTGCCACCTTCTTTGCAGTCCTGCTCAAGCACGCATGCGGGATGGCCACATAAAGGATCTACCTGCACACTCGATCAGACAGCATACTGTTCAACCTGGCACGACTGAAGGCAAAGAGCAAAGCGCGTGAAACAACCATCAGGGACATGCTCTTCGCAGACGATGCTACTCTAGCCACAAAGAGGCTGAGCTACAGTGTCTGATGGACCTCTTTGCTAAAGCATGCGGTGAGTTCGGGGTGGCCATCAGCCTAAAGAAAACAAACGTGATGGCTCAGGACTCTAGCCCGTCAAGTATCATCATCAACAACTACGAACTTGAGGCAGACAGTCAGTTCACGTACCTCGGATCTACCATCACCAACAACCTCTCGCTTGGTGCTGAGCTCAACACGCGGGTAGGAAAGGCATCAACAACTCTCTCCAGGTTTAATTTTTTACGCGCAACACATGAAAGGTACAATGTCTGAGTCAGAATGAACGAAATTATTTCTTCTTTCTATTTTCATTACAATACAATAAACTATGTGATAAACATAATCTCAGATGGGTATGATTTAATAGTAAATTTATGAAACTCGTTGAATAATGTCCAACTTTTGCTAGACATTATTCAACAAGTTACATAAATTTATATTAAATCATTACCCATTTGAGGTCCTCTATATCTACCACGCCTCATTTTATCCATTACATATATTTTAGCGAAACGTCACCCAGGTCCGCATTATTTTCTGCAATAGTCAAATTTCGAGCTCATAATTATATGTTACTGCATTTGTATGGGAAAATATGAAAGAGTTTTTCGGATCGAAATACTGCACGACCTTATTATACATTCATTTTTTTCCCGTTAACTTTGCATTGTCACAATCGTTCAGTATTTTACGATACTGCACTTACGTGAACTTCATATTGCATTCACGTGTACCCAGTAGTGCATTAGGAACTACTTTGTAAACAAATCATGTACACTCACATAGTAGACGCTTTACGTTTTGGTTGATTAAATTTGTTTCTGAATGAACTAAAGCAGACGATTCGTGTACTGTCACATACCAGCTGCTTTGCCACATTCCGCGCTAAATTTTTTGATACAATGTTTCTGATTTAGGCTAGCTATAGCCACCAGACAGGGTCCTTACAAATAACATGCAAGTGACAAGGCATAAACTGTTTTCTTCAGCGACCGCTCCGGTGGCCTGGTGGTTAGAGCGTCCGCCTCTGATGCGGGCGGTCGTGGGTTCGATCTCCGGCTGAGTTATACCAAAGTCTTACAAAAATGGTACTAACAGCTGCCTCGCTGGGCGTTCAGCATTAAGAGGTTAGTGTTAGGACTGGTTGGCCTGGTGTCATGATAATGTGACTGGGTGGGACATGCTACATGTCTGCGGCATGATGCCCCAGTGCTAGACATCACTATAAACTGACACACTGCAGACATTGTAGCTATATGACCGAAAAATTGTTAAAGCTACGTTAAAAATCCGAATCACATCACACCACGTCTTCTTTAGCTGGTTATAAGAATGGCGAAAATACTTATAGTTTTACATCCTGAATTTCCTCAAAATGTACTTTCTTAGTTCTGCAAATCCGAATTACATGAGCCATGTCATGGGTTCTCAAGCTTAATTACATTTCGAAATTGTACTGTAATTACGACTATATTCCAAGTGCAATTACATCCTCCTTACTGTACTCAAAATGAAATGAACATTATATTCCATAGCGACCTTTTGATAATTGCAATTGAAAGACTTCATATTTTCCCACATTATGATTTCAAACATTCAAAAACAGGACAGGAACACACTTGCAGACGTCAACACGCTGCTGAATTCTAATGTACTTCATAAGTATAATAAGTCAAGGTTATTAGTATGGAAATGGTGGAGAGACCGGCACATTTATGCTGTTTGCGGTACTGGAGTTGTAAGTACTTGTTGGTAGTCTTATTTGAAGGCAGTACCGGACTGAGGCCTTCCGGAGCTTTAAGCACCGAAAATATTTTGATTATCCCACCCCCTACAAAATGTAAAACTCTAGTAAACAATAATAAAAGCTAAAAAGGTGGGAAAATACCAGTGTTGCCGTAATTCCAAACCAAACTACTTGTACATGCAGATCGAAAAGGTCATATATAATTCATTCAATTTTATCAGTTAATTAGAATGTTTTTGGTGACCCGGTCAGGCTGGTGCCTTAAGCACGTGTTTAGTGTGCTCAATGGTTAATCCGGCCCTCCTTGAAGGTTACAGTTTGATTGGTTCTTATCAATGTCATATACAATGCAGTCGACTGAAGTCTATTTTGTTTGAAGACTCTCGTGTCTTTTTTCTTTCAGTTAATCCACATTTCATGGCACTGAAATGGTTCATCACGTTTTAACGATTTAGTCTGATCTGTGTCAAAGAATTTTGTTCAACTTTTTTTTTTAAATTTACGTATTTATTTCCTTCTTTATTTCCTTTTTCATGGTTTAATTTTTACCGGCAGATATTCTAGGGACTTGTTTATTTTTTTTCTGTCTTGAGCAAGTGTGCATCGGATCAAAACTAATCTTTGATATGAAAAAGATAAGTATATCCGTGATATTTATTTACTGATTTGAGGTTTTCGGTACTTTATTTAAGGGACACTCTAAATACTATGTTTTTCTTTTTTCAAATTGACACTTTACAATGTCATCAAAAAATTCGTTTTCATTTCAGATTCTTTTCGAGCGTATCTTTTACCAGCCATTTCGCTGAACTATTCTGGAGAGTGCATCCTACAGATCAGAAACAAATGTCTCACTCTGTTTAGCGACGAAACGAAGAGGGAAACCATAGTCAAATGGCCCTTGGAAGTCATTAGAAGATTCAGTAAAGATCATGATAACAAGCTATTTTTCCTTGAAACTGGAAGGTCATTTTAACTCTCTCTCTCTCTCTCTCTCTCTCTCTCTCTCTCACACACACATACACACAGACATACATGCATACAAAAGATTTTTTCAAACATTTTCATACCGTTTCCTCCTGTTTTCTCCTATCATATGTCATAAAGCGTCATACAGGTTCCACGTAATATATTAATTACTTCGCTGCATTCCAAAGAATCATCCCTTCGGAGACACATACAAATTGCAAATAATGAATAATATTTTCAAGTCCAGACACTTCATGAAAGATTTTCATATGTTCAAAGTCAAGTTTGTTTCCGTTTTACTTGGTATCTCTTTATTATATAAGGTTTATAACAAATTATTTTTTGCGAAAGAAATGCTGACGAATCAGTAAATATTATTTTTAGATTGAGCACTACAGGAGAATGCCTATTTAATATAAGAAGTTACTGGTTTGACGAAATGTTCAAGAAAATTGTCCAAGCTCAAGCAGCAAAACTCGGTATCATCTCTCTCCCCCTTTTTCTCTCTGACTCTCTCTGTCTCTCTCTCTCTCTCTCTCTCTCTCACACACACACACATAATCATTGATAGTTATCAGAGATATAGAATATAAATTTATAATTCTAACAGTAATAATAGAAAGTTAAGTTATTGATAGAAGCTGGTTATTTGGTCATTTTAAAGCAGCGTCATTACAGAGTAAATACAAACGTGTAGTATCTGTTATCTCTACCACGTTTGAACAGCAGCATGGATTCCTGAATGTGCTAAATGTCATAATGTCCCGATACATTTGTTGGGATTCATATTTATTATAACCATCGTGAATAGATAATGAATACACTTCTAAAGAAAAATCACTCTTTTCCAATGTCACTGGCAAACTCTTTCGTTCCGTCTCTCCTATTTTGAGTACATCTTTTAAAGGCAAACGAATTCTTCTTTTTTTCTTTCGTACCTTCCATTAATATGCTATCTGAATGGTAATATATAACAAGTTTTATTCACATCCATTGAGAAGTTGTCAAATATGACAATGGTTTTAAATGTTTAAGTCGATAGTTTGTGGCACGAAAGTCGCTATAATATATATGGTTGCGATGTCAGGAAGTCACCTCTGGTCTATCGTCGATTGTTCTCTATATTTGTATTATATTCTTAACTTTTATCCATGATTGTAGGTCGTAGTTTAAGCTAATGAACATTTGTAAACAACCGCTAACCTTTGTCTATGATTGTAGATTGTTATTTACATTACGTGTCGTTTGTAAACATGTTGACATGTCCTTTTGACCTTAGAATGCTCTGGAAGAGAACTTATGACACACATCCTGGTAGTCTTACCGTGTCTTAGATTCTTATGTAAGACTGCGCTAAACAAACATTATTCATTCCAACTACAAGTTCCTTAAGTGCTCATAGACTGGTTTAATGTTGTTTGGGGATTATTGTGTATTCATTCAAAAACATTCTGAATCATATCATTGTCATAGATCAAGACTATTGGTACATGAGCACATTCAAGATTGGAATTCATTCGGAACACTCTTATTTATTGGACTTGTGACATAACTTTGTGAAAGAAGTTTTAGGATTATTTGGGATTTAATTCGCAATACTGTAAGCTCCTTTTAAATTTTTACTTATTCAAGGGAAATAAATTGTTTGCTGAATTTTACAAAACTTGATGGTTTTGCTTCTTTCTTTTACATTGTTTATGACCAAATAATATTTTCATTTATACTGTATACTGGTCTACAACTTCTCTTTTGCCATTAAGTTATTTTGGAACTGTACATTTAATTCAAACAGAACAGATGATTTAAACTATATAGCAATGAATCTAAATTAGGGAGGTGGAAAGGAACCTGTTTATATGGCTTCAGATTTGTGCAGCGAAGTCCGAAAAGCTACCGCTTTTCACTGCAATAAAATTACTACAAATGAGGCGTTACGCTAACTCATAATGTTATCAAGGTTTTCCGAGATACTCTGAGACACTCATTTTCATATGAATTCCAATTACGCCCAAATTAAATACAAAATTTCGAACAACTATTACAACTTCCTATCGCTTTCAACCGACTGTCATCTCGTTGCACAACCGGAATCAACTTAACATCATCACAGGTAGAGACAGATGTAGCTTCACAGGTAGAGACGATGCTTTCACAGGTAGAGACAATTACTGCTTTCAAAGGTATAGAGCATTCAGCTGTGGTAATATCCTAAGCATCATTGAAGTCAATTTAAAAATGAAATCAAGAAATTATTGCTTACAGAGGTGGTGGGCAGTTATTATTCTTTAAATATCGAATTTCTACATAATTTGCATTTAATAGAATCGGTTTGGTACAAGCACTTTGCTTTCGTTTAATTTTTTTTTAAAATTGTGCTATACTTTTCCATCAATATGAATAATTTAGAATGAATGTCTAAGTTTGAAAAGAAATTACGGCCATTAATATGATAAACCTACATTGCGGTATTAATTTTTTTTCCAGAGGCGGAGCCAATTATGTCTTATACAGCAAATGACTTCGATTATGTTAAATCCCCTACAATAAAAGGTCAGTGTAATACTGTATTTTCTAGATATTATAATTGTTCGAAATATATACAAATTTATCTAATGTACGCGGTCCGAGGCATTGATAATGCTAATTCTAAACATTTTACTTCGTAAATGACAGAAATAATCAAAAAGTTGGAACATACCCATCTGTTTCCAGTGCCATTCAAACAACTTCGACTCTCTGCAAATGATTCCGAGGTAATCGTAGTGATACTTCCCAAACTGGTAAGATTTTGTACATGTAACTTTCTTAATAAACGAAGGCTTCATATTTTAAATTTGAATAAAATTTGGATTAACGATCTTAATCCTGTTTTCCTGAACTAAAAAGTTTTTAGGGATAGGGATTTCCACGTTCGCACTCACATCCTTTCAAGTATTTCCTGTCGGTCAGTTGTCATTTTCTTTTTTCCCTAAATAGTTTGGAACTTTAAGTGACCTCACCCCGTAGTTGTGTCACAGTTGGGATAGTGTTAAGTATAACATTTATATGTTATATTTATATGCTGTTGTATTCTCTTTTAATTATTGTCGGCTCGAAGGGTCAAATTCATATTGGTTGACATGTATTTATTAATTGAATTTTACGTGTTAGGGTATGTGCCTCTCTCTCTCTTTCTCTCTCTTTGCATGTTGGTCGTGTTTCTGGTTTTGTTTTGTTTTTTCTTTCTTTTTCTTTTTCCTCTCTTTTTTCACCATTATATTTCTCTTTGATTTTTTTTCTAGACTTTTATTTTCTCTAGGATTGGCCTCTGCTGGCATTCCATTTGGTCTTGGGATTTCGTATTGTCGTTGCTTTCACTTTGTCAGGTTTCGGTTTATATGGTGGTATATGTATTTCGCATTGATTGGTTTTGTACACGTCTTTCTTCTTGTTATTTTTGTAGTCGTTTGTTGCGTTTCCCTTTGTCGCTTTTGATGCTCAGCTCGTTTTTCGTTTCCTGTACTGTTGTATCCTTGTATCCGGCTGTACAATTATATATTTTTACTCCTATAATTTCCTTATAATTTGCGCATATAAATATATAAGATTTTCCACCATGCCATGCGATGCTTACTTCTTTGTGGCTTAGGATAATATACATGGAGCAGCAAACACGAGCACTTTTTGAGCTTGAACAAATGAATAGAAACTGAATTACTCTCTGAAGTTATTTCCCCTTACTTCCTTGACGTCAGCGTCAAATTCATTGTGATAAATTACTGAATCGTGTGTGTGTGTGTGTGTGATTTAGATTTTTAACGTCGCTTTAACAGTTTTTTCAGTCATATCCCTACGATATCTTTAGTGTGGCAGTTTATACTGAATCGGGCTTTCTTTGATCTCATATGGAGTCAAATAATTTACAAAATGTCAAACACTTAATGTAATACGCAATGCTAGATCTACGCACTCCTATTGATTTCCTGCCACTGATATTAAAATCAGCGTTGAAAGTGTGGTGAAGTGACAAAAAGGGGATGGGGTGTGTACTGAACAGTCAAAGCTTCCATTCTGGAGCAAGTCTGATATATAATAAAAAGAAATTTTTCTTTTCTTACGTAAATACTGGATATAAAGCGATATAGTAACAAGGTTGGCCGCTGAAAAATAACATTTCATGACGTATCAACTGTCAATGAAAAACAGAACTTTAATTGGAATGTAGTTCTTTCAACTTTTGAATCAAACAACCAAAAGGTCAATCAGTTCCAATGGCCTTCAAAATCTTGTTTAGTTGCTACTGGTGACGAGACGCCAATACCGTTATTAAGATGTGAAGAAAAGAAACTATGGACATAAGGGCAGGAAAAAAGCCAAAATTTACATTCGATTTTTTTTATATAAAAAGACGAGGGGGGGGGGGGCGGCTTCCAAGTGAACAATTCACTAGTGATGAATTTATCACAATATACGATCGTCTTAATTACGCATGTTTTGCGAGGAACTGCTTCTAACGGATGCAGAGGTCGTTTAACCATTTGGATCCCTAAGACGTATCACAAACAGAGCGCTACGATGTTACGTCACAGTTGATGTCATTTTATTGCAAATCATTTACGTCACGTCGCATGGTTCAAGCTAACTAATTTAGGGGATATCGAAAAATCAACCTACCTAAATGATTAGTTTGCATGAGTATCTAGCAAAGATAATAGGAATAATTATCTACCTATCTACCTACTTAGCTACCTAAGTGCATACAAACGAATACATACATACATACATACATACATACATACATACATACATACATACATACATACATACATCGAAATATTATCATCATCAAGCAACTGTTAAAAGATTAGTGCCTTGCTCCGCCAAATGATTGCAGATTTGCATAATTGCAGGTATTGAGATATTTCGTTTTGTCAATACGGTAGCTGACACAGTATTACTATTGTATTTTTGTCAATTTTCTGTTCTATTTTATGATCTTGTATTATCCTGAATTTGTTTAATCTGATGTAATCTCTTTTGAAGAGGAAATAAAGTCAGTCAGCCAGTCAGGCATACATACATACATACATACATACATACATACATACATACATACATACATACATACAGCAGCAGAGGGGGCGAATCGGACATTTTGTCCAATCGTTATTTGGCTTAATTAATACTTTCTGCAACTCAACGATCTAGTGTCGTCAGCGCCTGGTAAAAAAAAAAACGACGACGTCGTTGGGGGATCGTTCAATCGTCATTTGGTTTAATTAACACCTTCTGCGCGCCGATCCCCAGCGTCGTCAGCGTCCGGTAAGCACATCGACGACCGCGTCGATGTCATCGCCCCCTCTGCTGCTAAGTGGTTATTTACAATGAAAATTATTTACAACTAACCGAATATTTGGTCAAGTCCGATACGATATCGTGTCCGAGGATCATGTAAATTTATCGTTACGAATCCATGTGGGGTCGACTGAGCACGACTAAAAAAGTTTCGAAAAACATTAAAGTCCATGTCACCGCCGCACCATGTCTGCCAAATATTTCGTAGCGTGTGTGTATCAACGCCGTTGAACACAGCAAGAATATTACAGTTGTCTCTAATTACTTTTGGAATCTGAGTGTATCGTTGAGTGACATATATCACGTCAGTGTTTTTATGCCTGCCTCTGGAAAATATCCTAGCTGGGTTTTTTTGATTGTCTAACATAACATCATCGTACACGACTAGATTGTTATCGTCGCCATCAATATCATCAATACCCGGTGCATCATTGATATCTGTAATAAACTCGATGACATTTTTTTTAGCGATCGCTGATGCATTCTCGTTGAAATCTTTCAACACCTCGTAGCATCGTTGATCATCTACGCTAGGAGCAACCAAATACAACTTATCCCACTTCATCCATCTCATTATTAAATTGAGTAACAATTGCGTCTTGCCGGATCCAGATGGTCCGATGATAATCATCCGGATCGAGTTTGGTAACGCTGCAACATGCTTAACTGGTTCTCTTGTTTTAGTCGCCGAAAAATCAATTATATTCATATCTCTATACATAAATTATGGATCTATATTGTGTGAAGTGTAGAGTACGTACTGGCACAAATGATATGACAACCGCTACAACAAGAAATAACAGATCGGCGCTTACTGGTAAGTGTGTACAATGCGGTACAAAGAAATTTAGATTTATTTCTATTAGACCCGGAGATGTTTTAAAAAAAAGCGAGGAGGTGACATCGCAGCCAAATTGGCAAAACTCCCCGGAACACCGTGGGCAAAGTATCCAGGAGAAAAACACCTCCCAGGATATAACTACTGTGGCCCCGGAACACGATTAGATATTAGACTCGATGATCAAAATCAGCCCAAACCCGGTGAGTATCCAATAAACGCTATCGATAAGGCGTGTCATGCTCATGATGTTGCTTACAAAAGTAGCGATCTGCAACAGCGTCATATCGCGGATGTAAAATTAATTCACGCATTAAATGCTATTCCTGATAAATCCGTCAAAGAAAAATTGGCCTCATGGTTGGTAAAATCGGCTATGAAAGGTAAATTAATGATGGGCGTTGGTAATTAATAACAACATGGAATCCATCTATTATTCTCCAAGAGGATACTGGAAGGGGAAGGCCGCAATTGGTAAGCTTGCAAGCGCTGCAAAGGTAACAAAGACCACTGCGGCTAATTGGTTATCCAAACAGGCTATATGGCAAATCTATCTACCACCGCCTAAACAAATCAACTTCTCGCGCTTTGATGTCAGCGTACCTAATGAAGTTCATCAGGCTGATATACTATTTTTGCCGCATGACAACGGTTACAAATACGCGCTAACCGTAGTTGATGTTGCGAGTCGATACAAACAAGCGGAGCCGTTAAAAACAAAGTCGGCAACTGAAGTAGCCGCTGCGTTTGAAAGAATTTATCGAAGAGGCCCTCTGCGCTGGCCAAATCTATTACAAGTTGATCCCGGTAGTGAATTTCGCGGCGCTGTTTTATCAACGCTGAAACATCATAGCGTCGCGATACGACGAGGTCATACTGCGCTACATCGTGATCAGGCAATTGTTGAACGATTCAATCGGACTCTCGCTGAACGGTTATTTGGATATCAATACGCGAAGGAATTCATCCAAGAAAAACGATCTCGTGAATGGGTTAAAAGGTTGCCAGGTGTAATTGCAGCGTTAAATAACGAGATTACCCGAGCAATCAACATGAAGCCCAGCGACGCGATTAAATACGAGTATATACCCGGAAAATCAAAAATAAATAGCGTTTCCAAGCCGATTCTTGGCGATGTCACTGTTAGATATCTATATGAACCAGGAGAGCTTGAAGGCGGTAAAAAAAGAGCTACTGATCCTATTTGGAGTGTTACCACACATAACATATCAACGATAACACGATCAACTGGTAGACCACCGATCTACAGACTGGATTCAACTGCTCCTCAGCGCGGATTTACACGCGAGCAACTACAAGTGATACCTGACGATACTCAATTACCCCCGCGTGGTCTTAACTAGCGCCGTTGCGTCTATTGCACTCAAGACAGGTCAACCTCACATTGTTTTTAACATGACCGAGACTGTTATCGATTCTGTCCACGGTAAATTGGCGAGCGTCTTTATCCGAATAACGCCAGCGCATTACACAATTACAACTCGCGCAGTGATTATTCTGTTGTTGTCGTAACGCAATTATTAATTCGGCATCAATATCAAAACGCCGCTGTTTTTTTTTATCCTGTTGGCGGTAACCCGAGAGTTTTCTATCAATGACGCTTGCATCGATAATGTCGTTGTCGTTGGTGACTCCGTCACTGACTTCGTCAATAACAATTCTTCGAAGCTGATTTATTCTCCGTACTCGGGACACTGCAAGATAGACTAGATTCGACCATTCGATGCGATTATCAACCATCCAAACAATTGTGTCCGTGATGGTTAGTCCCTGCGAGGAATGTATTGTTGTTGCGTATCCTAGCGTCCACGGGGATTTATCAGCATGTAGCGCGTCCTCGACGACGCCGATATCAACGAGCACGATATCATTCAGCACGAGAATTTGTTTTTTTGCCCCCGACGCTGTCGGGGCTGGAATTTCAACTTCAATGTTCTGCCGCCGTGTGTCCGCGGGTCTATAACATAACGGCACTGGACGCGTTGGAAACTTTTCCTTATGCAACGTAAACAACTTCCGCTGAAGTGTGTCTCTGACTATCTTTCTGCTCGCTACAATCAAATCGTTTGGTCTCCATGTTTCCCAGAATTCATTTAACGGCGTTTCCGGAATCACCTCGCGAATTATTTCACATTGAATTTTATCCGGCTGTAATCTGATTAGTTTTTTAACCTCGCGCAGTTGTTCATCAAGTGCTCGGTAATCAGTATCGGTTTCTTCATAATAGTCCACGAACCCGCTCAACCAATCATGTGGACCCTCGCCGACAAATGGTGGTGGTTGGCCATGGTCCCCACACATGATTACCGCTGTATTCGCGCGCAGCAACCACTCAAGAAACATTTGTAAAGTATCTAACGAAACAGTACATATCTCATCCCAGATGATAATGTCGGGAATAAATTTTTCACCCATTCGATCAGGAGTCCACTCACCGCCGCTGTATCGAAAAAAGCTGTGATAAGTAACGGCGTCAACATTTCGTTGTTTTATCTCTCGCGCTAGTCTATGGGTCGGTGTAAGCACGATTATACTTGCCCGCGTTCGAAATAATTCAATTGCCCGAGTCGTCTTTCCTGACCCGCCACAGCCGCTTAAATAAACTGTTTTATGTCTACAAATTTGATCAGAACACGATGGTTCATTAGACCATTCTGACAATTTATCACCGCGTAAGTAGTTGTTCTCAACGGTGACATCTGCTGACGGGGAATAATCGCGTCGTATTTCATTTTTAATTCTCCATGTACCCCAACTCTCGTCCGGACTAGTAAACTCGGCTACGTTTTCCTTATACGCTACGTCAATATAAAATGAATCAACGGCTACTCTAACCGCGGTATCGGGGAATCTATTTATCATCGAGAATAAATTGATAGCGGCATAACCCAGCATAGACGCCCTCAAATGTGGATACGCCGGGCTGTCTCCATCGCTGTAGGTAACAACTGTACCCAACCTCGTTCCATTGGACAAGAAAGCTGTTTTGCAGTTCACGTATCTATTTTTTGCCACTGCGTCCTTGATTACGAAATCATATTCTGCGTCATCTATAATCAGCCGTGAGCAATATCGTTTGTAGTCGTGGTTTTTTCCACCTTGTGTGAACTTACCAATTATTCTTCTACCGAGATCTTTTGCCTCGCGGTTTCGTTGGTTAAATATCCTCCTGGACCATTCGATGATATATTCCTCGTCGGCATCAATGTTTTTTCTGGACTCGTCAATTATGCTATCTAGAAGCTCCGGTTCTGGTAACCAGACTTCAGTCTGCGCCCGGTATGATATAATTGCGTCACTGACAATCAACGAAACTAGCATGCTACAATCAATCATATACCGTAGCAGCGCTATTGGCAACCACTTCTTTTCAGCTATGTGTCTACCGATCCAAATATAGCAACAGCGATGGAGTCCTGCCGCGAATTCAAATGATACTATGCGAGCGAATCCGGTTAAATCAAAATCAGGCAGTGGTCCATTAATAGCAACACGAGTCATTTCATGTCTGGGGTGTCCAAATCGTTTGAAATACTCAGCTGCGGATCCATACCCGAGAAAACTCGCTGGATAACAGGCAACCATATCAACCGAGACCATAGCGTCGCGGCTGTATTCAGTGTTCCATAGTCCACCGTGATAGTATTCCAAACAACTGGATTGTACATCCGGCAGAAATTCCTTGCGCGTTGGTCTCCACGCATTTTTCCTTGCTGCAACATGAGCTACAACCGATGGAATCGTGAAACAATTTGTTAGCAGTTGTTCATCATGCTCCTCAAATTCCATGGCGGTTTTTTCATCCTGTTGTGAAATGCTTCAGTGCGATATAATTCGCCGTTTGGTCTTACAAACTGATCAAAGGTATCCGCATCGTTTTCAGCGCTGCGAAGTAACCACACTGATACAGGGTCGTTTTTACACAAGTAGGCAATAGCATCAAATAGTTTCCTCTCCGCGAGAAAACCATCCCGGGAGAATTCTTCGGGTATATACTTTACTGTTCTATCCCGTGGAAATATTGTGATCGCGGGCGTCCATGCGTGTTCGTTATGATCAATAATTTTGATTGGGGCTCCCTTCGATTTATACTTCGATTCGTATAATACTTCACCGGTTATCGTTGTAACGGTTATTGGAAATCTCAACGACGTTTCTAATCTCGCTATGTCGCTGATGGTTGCTCCACGCTCTTTTACGGTTAGTTCCCACTGGTTGATTTTGCTACGTCGTAAATCAGTCAATTTGTTTCCTCGACATGCATTTGTAAAATGCTCTATTATTCGTTCTGCTACACAATTTATCCCAGTTGACTGTTTCATCGGTTTCAGTTTTCCGATATCAGGTTTCTTATTTAACGGGTATATTCCATAAACAACTGCTGTTTCAGGATACGCTCGTTCATAGTATGGTCTGTCAATTCCGGTTAACAACCCCGGCTTGGAGTCGCGGCTGACAGTGACTGTTTTCTTGTCGCTGAGAACTGGTTCAAACTTATCACGTATGATCCAATCGCCTGATTCCACCCGGACAATGAATTTTACTCTGAAGAAATACCTTTTACCGTCAAGTTGTGATATTATCGTTGCTGCGCGGTTGTCGTTCATGGTAGCATCAACAACACCATCAATTCGAAATGTTGACCAACTATGAGATGCACCATCACGTTTGAATTCATTGATACAATCGCGTATTTTACTCAACAGGGTTTTATCGTTTATTAACGCTTTTGGTGTGTCCTTGAGGACTCTATCGAGATTGAACTTAATATTTTTCCAGGGCTTAATTACTGCTAATCTCTCAAACTCATCCATATAATTAAAACAAGTATTTAAATAAAAGAATATAGTATAATGAATAAATGCAAATGGTTGATGATTGGGTCGATAACCCCGTGCAATAAATCATGTAGAGGTGAATTCTGCGGGTATCATTTACAAAGCGTTCGTAATGGTTCTCTTGGTCCCCTCCCGTGCTTGGTTTGCCGCGTTGGTGTAAGAGGAAAATCGCAGTTATGTATTAATTGTGGCGGAAAGCGATACAGAGAGTTAAAGCGTTATTACGACAAACGAATTAAAAACGCCGTCATTGACCCCACCGCCGACTCCGTCAAAGACAAAATCATCAAAACTCCTCAAGACTACATTGAAAGGTTTATAATTAAACCAAATAATGAATTAGACAAGTAGTATTATTATACAAATGGACCAAGAGTTCAGACCTCACCCTGTGTTTGTTAATTACGAGGCATCTCGCGACGGCGTTGTTAGAAATTGTAGACTGAAGAAGCCGATTGGTACCGTAAATAATCACGGATACTTGCGATTTAATGCTGGGAAAAAAATCTGTCTTATTCACAGGATGGTGTATGAAGCGTTTAACGGACTGATCAACGACGGTTTCGTTATTGATCACATTGATGGATGTCCTCAAAATAACAGACTGTGTAATCTAAGAGCTGTTACACCGAGTCAAAATTCCAAATTTGGAAAAACAGGAGGGATGAGAAAGGCAAAACCCGTAAAGTCATTTGATACAATAACGCACGAAGAAAAAATATTTCGCTCTATGAATGCGGCTGGTAAATACTTCGATATTTGTAGTAAATCAGTTCGAGATGTTGCGGAGAATATAACTAAAACAGCGATCTCAAAAAAGACGGGTCACAGAATTCGATTTTCATATATAACATCAAAGGGAGATAACTCGTTTTGTGATAGCGTCGCATGACAAGAGTTACGTCCCTTGAAGTCCAATTAATGTTGCGATTAATTAATCATTTTACGATGAAAACTAATGAAATACACGCTGTTATCTAACAGCTGTATTCTTTTTTTTAATGTTTTATTTGAGTATTTGGTTTCATTTAAATGCCGTGAAACACCATTAATAAGTATTTAAGGATTTAACGATTCAAGGGAATTCAAATTAACACACACCTTGTGACTGACGCCGCTGTATTAGTCACTTTATATATAAGATGACTCGTTATAAGCCTGGGGCTTTAGAAAGCCAATTCAACTAATCAAAACTAACCCACGCTCTTGACCCGGGCGTGTGGTTGTCTTTTGTTCACAATCATGCAACCGGGTTAATTTAATTGGGTTGCTTTTGATTGGTTGAATTGGCCGTAGAGTTCCGCCCCGCCGTTTTATGTTTGTGCTGTCTTGTGCCGTCCCCCATCATCCATCAATCATTTCATTGTAAATATATTCATCCTTAATTAAGTACATGTAGTGATGTCCCCCCAAGCATATCTTCTGGGCGGTCTACGATGACGTTTGTCACCCTAGGCCTCCCTCCCGGAGATGTATGTTTTGGGGTTCCAAGATGTGAATGTCCTTAATTAAGTATATGTGTATGCCTGTAATCTGCCACAACACTCGAGTGGAGATTTACGGCATTGTACTGTCCATACAAAAAACGGGGTCAAAAATGACCCCCAATAATTTTATTAAACTTAAATTTTATTAAAATTTTTGATATTAGAAATAAGATGTTTATAAGAATGTGGATTCCCAAGACATCAATAATATATTAACTGAGATTTCAAAATTAAAAAATCAAGGAATTGAATTATCTGATGGTCTCGACAGTGAAAAAATATTATCCGATTATGAGATTATTAACGAACAGTCGAAACGGGGGCGTTTTACCCTGGCCCGCGAGTACTTTTTTATAAAACGATTACAACATACGATTAATGAGAACCTGTACCACAATGACGCAAATGCATTCATTGGACTATTCACTGCCGTTGAAATAATACGAAAAAAACTCGGACGTGTTTATGAACGACGCCGGGAGATTTCTAGTAAGATCAAAAATATTAGAAGGATTATAGACGAAAACTCCGTGGAGCCCCCGATGGTACACTCGGCGGAAAATTAGAAAATTGCGGATCAATTTACAATAATGGTAGGTGAATCACTTACTACTCGGCTAGCCAGAGAGCGGCTAGCAGCGCTTAAAAAGTTTATACCGTTACGAGACAGAGTGAGAGAGAAACTTCAAACGCGACAACAAATGCAAACTGATTTTGCTGTTGGAAGTGAACAGTTATTTGCCCCGGTAACTAAAACGACTAAGGATGTTACAGCGGCAACTGTACCCGTTCTTGGTGCGCTTGAAAAGATAGCGGCAGAGACAAAACAAACAAAAAGGTCCTTAGAAACACTCCCTGCAAAAATAGCGGCTGCTACAACACGGAGGCCACCACCACTCGCTATAACCGAACCACAAGAACCCTATGTTACAATGGTCGACGAAGAAGAACTAGGTGCTACTGCGAAAGAACCAGAAGAAGAAATACCCGAAGAAACACCCGAAGAAACACCGGAAGAAAAAAAGAAAGAGGGGAATATACCCCGTAATGTTCTTAAAAAGTCCGCAATAGATCAAATTAGAGACATCGACGACGATGAAGAATTAGTTAATTTTGTTGCTACAACATCAACTAAAAGCATTCGAGATGAGTATATCAATGAAGGTTACAAGAAAAAAATAACCTCGACGGAGAACTGGGCAAGAATAGTGTATTTAGCGAGTAAACATAAAGATGCATTACCACATCGTGGTGATCCCGATTACGATAAATTCCTCGAGAAAGTTAAGAGTAGAACACCAAAAAAAGGAAAAGGATACCCTGTTGGTAAAGAATCCTACGGCGTTACCTGCCCTAATAGTGTTCTCAGTGATATATCACGGCTGGAAGTACTAATCGGAGGAAAACGAGCCGGAAATAACTCTACGGAAATAATCAATGAGGCCGCTGATATTTGCAAGCGGTTATTTACAGGCGGTATTATGGACATTAATGCATATCGAACGCTCATAGACGAACTCGTGGATGATTAATTGGAAAACTGGTGTTTTTAATAAGGATGATCATACACTACAACCATGATAAACCAGTACTCGTCTACGTGGTAAACTCGCGATTGCCTGTTTACCGCGCGTACTATGGAGATGGTCTCGGTAGCACCATTGCGGGGTTATTTACAAGAATGGCTCCAAAAGTAGCGCCGTTAGCCAAACAATTAGGAATGAAGGCTATTGATGTTATTCGTGATAAGGGTATTAGTGCCATTGGAGATGTTGCCGGAAAGGCGCTTTCAGCCGCGCGGGACAAACTAATGTCATTGGTGAAATCTAAGAGATTCTCAAAAAGAAAACAGAAACCACCGGTAATGCCATCAACGACAGTGATGCCTGCAAATGTCAGTAAAGTAATAAATAACGCCGTGGAAGAAAAATTAGAGTCGTTGGCGACTTCACCATCCGCCGATGCGGCAACCAACGCGCTCATGAACGCGATAGCGGGAAGTGGTCTACGACGAAAAAATCGCAATTGAAAACATCAACATGATAAATAATAGAATGTTTGCGCGTACCGCTGATCCCGCGTTTGATATGGATGCCCCAGTGCGCAGGGATGATTCTGTCCGTGATTATCAATATTATTCTTATTATGCAGCGCAACCCGACCTACGATCGCGAATTGAACTTCAAGTCCAAGACACCAGTAAATACTTTCTGCCGTGTGAAGCGTTTATCGAAATTGAGGGAGAACTCGTGACAAATGCCGCCGATAATGCACCATACGCAGATGACCATCGTGTTCGAGTTGGCTTCGTCAACAACGGTATCATGGCGTTATTTGAGAGCGCCAGATATCTTATTGACGGGCGAGAAATTGAATCAATAGAACGCGAGGTTGATGTTGCAACGACGATAATTGGGTTGGCGAGATACTCGGATGATTATACAAGATTGGCGGGCCCATCTATGATGTTTGCGAAGGACACCGATAATAACGCTGATCATCTTCAGTACATCAACGTGCTGGTGGAAAGAGATACCGCAACTGACCCACAAGCTGAAGCAGCCAATCCAGACCGCAGAGCAAGACCAGACGCTAATTTCAATATCATAAAAAGTACTAGCGATAATTTTAATCTAGGGTTTGCAACACGAGTAGGAATGTTGCAAGGACCACGCCGAAAGTTTTCATGCGCGATTCCACTCCATCACATATTTGGATTCTGCAGAAATGTCAGAAAAGTTGTCTATGGGGCTAAGCATACAATCGCGCTGACGCGAAGGGGCGATGATAACAATGCAATATGGCGTGCTGCTGGCGTCGCTGCCGGTAAAGTCATTTTAACTAAAATGGCATTGTGGATGCCGGTGTTGACTCCATCAGTTACCACGGAAGCACGATTGTTAGCATTTATGGAACAGGGAGGGAAATCGCTGTTGAGTTGGCTAGCGGTAACAACTGATGCTAAAGAGGATAACGTCGCCGATACGTTTACATGGCACCTAGCATCAAAACAGGGTGTTTCAGCCCCGCGTCATATATTCATAGCGCTACAGAATAGGGAACGATTGGGTAGTCAAGAACGCAGCCATATGATATTTGATCAATTAGGAGTCAGGGATGTTTCGCTGAGAATAAACGGACAACAGGAACCATCCGAGGATATACAGCTTAATTACGGCGACAACCATATCGCACGTGTGTACCATCGATTGCTGTCGTATATGGGTCGTGATCAAAACGTCGACACTGGTTTGCAAATATCACAACTTGATTTTAAAAACCTGTATCCGATTTATTATTTTTCGCTGGAACATCTTGATTTAACGAGACAATCCGTCGTTGATATACACTTCCGAGCTCATATAGCCCCGGGTAATGTTAATTATAGAGCGGTTGCTGTCATTCTCAGCGATAAATCAATGCTGTTGGAAGGCGTTGGTGGACGAATGAGAATCATTGATGCACCAGTGGAAAACATGTAATTGAAAACACAAACGCGTTTACAATAAAATGTCGTATAGTGTCGTCAGTGTAGAGTTGACTGATGGTCAAGTCAAGAAATTACGATCAAAGTCGGCTAAACAATGTGGAACCACAATAACGCTGAAGCCGTCGCAGATGGCGGGCGGTAATCATAAGATATCGTTGACGGCGCGTCAAATAAAACATTTCAATGATGCGATGAAGAATAAAAAGGGAGTTCAAATAGATTTTTCAGCCGCAGCGATTAAAAACATGGAAAAGACCGGTGGGATATTTCCGCTGTTAGCTGCGATTCCAGCGTTGATTGCCGCGGCCGCACCAGCAGTGGCTAAGGCGGCTGCGTTGGGGGCCGTTGGTACCGCGGCGGGAATGGCATTAAAGAAGGCAACCGGGAAAGGCTACAAAAAAAAACGACCCGTGGCCGGAAAGGGTCTAAGACTACCGGGGACCCCGTATTCATGGTATTCGGGAAAGGGTCTAAGACTACCGGGAACCGTTTATTGACTCGGGAGTCAATGACTCCTGAGTCTATGATTCCAATGTCTAATTTTGATTTAATAGATGCCGCAAACGCGTTAGCGATAAAAAACTTCAGAGGTGTTTTTATGAGGGATCAATTACCGGCGGCCCCAAGGAATACTGAAACAGGCATAATTAACCTCGATGGGTCCTCCGGAGCGGGAACTCATTGGGTTGCATACGCGATTGATCCGCGTGCGATCGTCTATTTTGATTCATACGGGTTAGCCCCGCCGAAAGAGTTCATGCGGTATATCCGGGCGTGTTCAGCCCGGGTTTTTTATTCCACGCTGCCAACACAGCGATTAAGTGACCCACCGATATGTGGCCGCGAGGTATTGAACGTGCTCGCGGAGATTTCATCATCGCGGAAACCACCTCATGTGGTTGTAAACGAATACACTAGTGGGGTCGTAGAAGCTCAACGGATTTTAGAGAATAACATTTACAATAACGATGATTGATATTTGGGGACGACCGGTTTCGGCGCTGAAAAAACCCACGGAAACGGCCGCCACCGATGACATAAAAAAACTAATCGAGGATGAAATCGCTGATACGTTGAATTTAACAAGTGTTGACCCAGGTGAAATAGTTGTGTTTCAAGACCGCCAGGGTAAATTGAAATCCAGTAATGTGTCGCTGAATGACGTTTTAATACGACAGCGTGATGCCGCCGAGGGCACTATCGCGTTGTATACCGGCGACGGACGACTCAAACCGGGTGAACATCTATCGACGATAACATTAATCCGAGACGGTTTTACAAGGTTGGATAAATCGGTGACTGAACTTGACGCGCAGGTGAAAAAATCTATCACCGAGGTGGAAAAGTCTGTCACCGGTATGCAACTCACTACCGCTAGTTTTTTTGGGACCCCGACGGTAACCGAACCAAATCTTGCAACAATAAAAAATACTATTTTGGAGTTTACAACGCTGTCGGGCCAATTTCACACGTTACGAAAAAATGTTAATAGGATCGATGGCAACGTTGATAAATTCTTTGGTAAAAAAAATGTCAAACCGGATGAGATTACAACAACTATAAATGATATCACTGCGTATGGACAGGAAATAAGAACAATCAAAACTGATGTTGCAGAAAACAAAAAGGATGTTGCAGCGAATACATATGAAATAGGAACGATCAAAACTTATATTGCAGCAAACAAAAAAGATGTAGACGCGAATACATATGAAATAGGAACGATCAAAACTTATATTGCAGCAAACAAAAAAGATGTAGACGCGAATACATATGAAATAAATACACTCAAAACTTATATAGGCGCGGATACAGGGGAAATAGGAACACTCATTACTAATGTTGAAGCGATTAAAGACAAACTACCTAGAATGACAGAACAACTCGAAAAAATAAAAATCCATCATGAGAAAACCATCAGCACGGTATACACAATTCAGCATGGATTTTTAGATTGGACTCCTACGAATAATACAGTAGATATCACCGCAACTGTTTGAGGTATTTATCGATTGACATTGATTTCAAATGCGAAGTTCAATATATCATCGCCGAATTCAACCGGGTTTAACAATACAATATCAACAATCATTAACAAGAATGCAACCGAACGGTTTATAATTTATGCCGTTGATAGTAATATATTTAGGACAAACATTACATGGTATGTGGAATTTGTAGCGAATCTAAGTAATTAAAAACACTAGCTCTTTTAAAATAAAAATGACCACCAAGGAAATTGAATCAGAGGTATCACCAACGTCACATCAATATCGATTCGATACCGCAAAAGAATTCTCCGCGAACTTGAAAACGCTTTCCGAACAATACCGCGCAAAAATAAAAAAATACCGTCGTAAAATAACCGCCATCGACGCGGTCGTGTACTCGGTGTCGGGTATAGTGGCCGGTACCGGCGTCGTTTTATCCACGGTGACCACGATAGCCCCGATCGCTGTTCCAATCGCCGTCTCCGCGATGACAACAATTGCTGGAGTTGCCAACGCAATCACTAAAAAGATATCATCGTGTTTTCAGAAAAAACTCAACGAGTATACAGTAAAACATCAAATAGTATCCGACGCGTACTCGAAATTATCCGGGTTGATCTCGTTGTCAATTGATAATTTGTTCGTATCCGATGTTGAATTCTCCACGATGGTCCAGTTGTATAGCTCCGCGATGTCAAAAATCGAGGATTTTCAACTGGAAGCCGGAACCACCTGGTTGTTGAAATTAGACACTAAAGACAACGAATAATAATAATGTCGCTGAACCCCGAAGGGTCTCAATTACTTCAGCGGATCGCGGAGAACACCACTCCGGTACAAACAAATATGATATCGATAACGTCAACGAAGCCAGAATTCAGTGTAAACTTCCCATCGCCGGTTCCAGTGAAGGAAATAGCGCTGGCAAAATTGCGAGTATATCACAGTTGGCCTAATATCCGAGCGGACGCATTTAACGGACAACAACCTAATAACTCGCTGGTTTTTGCATGGACAAATAAACCCGATGGGACCCCAGACTGGGAGGAGGTTACAATACCAACTGGGTCATACCAAATAGAACAAATCAATAAAGAATTTCAACGCAGGATAAAATCGATCACAGGAAAGGAATCAAAAATCGCTATTACGGTTCATGAACCGACGTTATCGTCGACGATTGAAATAAGCACACCGGGGTATATGGTTGATATTTATAACAGTTCAATAAGAACCATACTAGGATGGCCCAAGAATCCACCTCATGAAATCCCCGCGGACTTGCACACAAATGCGCAATCGTATCATGAAATTAATCCCAGTTATCGAGATGATTTGTCTATTATAAAAAACACGTTATTACCCAGTAGGTTTATATTTCAAAACAGGAATACCATGCAATGGTATTTTCCGTATAAGGAAACTCCTGAATCATCCGCCGTGGTCACAGTTAGTTTAAATGATATTAATAGGTATTTTGCCGAGATTAATCGTAATTACCAATTGCAACTAGAACAACTACGGAAAACAAAAGCACGAAAACACGTTGAGGTGTTAAATCAACTCATATCAGACATGGAATATATCAATGAACGAATCGTCGGGATAATATTCGCTAACAGCGATGATAATAAACAAAAATTCCTAACCGAGTATAATATCACAGAAGCCGATTTACCCTATTTCAAGTTTCCAGGATACAACGCGCCAGAACTAAGAAAGTCTCTTAATGATTTTCTCGGTCCATCAACTTATTTCCTCAAACACGATAACGGAGATGGTGGTAGGCATATTGCCCCGTACAACGTAAATATCGCATCGGTGATAGCAATCAATCTAGTGTGCGATGTTATCGAAGGGAGTTACCAGGTAGATACCAAGCAATCAAATCAAGCTCAACATGGGTGTATCCTTTATTCATTTTCACCAACAGCCCCTCCCGGATTCTTAATCATTGAGAATCCGATTAATCCGGTCTATATGCGATGCCATGATCGGTTTTTAACGAGAATTAATTTTAGACTTACCGATCAGTCAAATAACCTAATTGATCTACAAGAGGAGGAGTTAGTGATCACTCTGTTTGTAAGATCATTGTAAGCAGCAGAGGGGGCGATGACATCGACGCGGTCGTCGATGTGCTTACCGGACGCTGACGACGCTGGGGATCGGCGCGCAGAAGGTGTTAATTAAACCAAATGACGATTGAACGATCCCCCAACGACGTCGTCGTTTTTTTTTTACCAGGCGCTGACGACACTAGATCGTTGAGTTGCAGAAAGTATTAATTAAGCCAAATAACGATTGGACAAAATGTCCGATTCGCCCCCTCTGCTGCTCATACATACATACATACATACAGACAGACAGACAGACAGACAGACAGACACACACATACACACATACATACACACATACATACATACATACATACATACATACATACATACATACATACATGAATATATACATACATTTATATGTACCTACCTACACACACACACACACACACACACACACACACACACACACACACACATACATACATACATACATACATACATACATACATACATACATACATACATACATACATGCTTTCGCTGTAATTGCTTTTCTTATACTGTTCATCCAAAGAGAGAGAGAGAGAGAGAGAGAGAGAGAGAGAGACTCAGATTGTATATTGTTTATTTCTACCACTCCACCCCCCCAAAATAAAAAATAATTAACGCCGGAAATCATTATCATTTTCAGCGTTAATCTAGCTGTTAGGGTCTATAGTCACGATAATTGTTATCAAATCTTGTTTATTTCTTCTTTTGTTTTTCTACTGTTGTTGTGCAAATGCAAGTAGTTAACACAAATTACTTAATTTGCTGTCATTATGAAATTTTCTTTACAAAGCTGGTCTTTAACTAGGTTCCTTTTTGTTACGGTGATGTACTCTACTTATTGGACTTCAATGGTTATTTTTGCGACTTTCGTTACTAGACACATACATTTTTAGCCAAAGGACATACAAAATGCAAAAATGCTTTGAAAACAAAACAAACTAAAGTTCTTTACATTATGTTTTATTCCAGACAGATATACGTGTTGACGCTTTGATAAGTAATAAGTTAGCCGAGGACACATTAAAGAAAGGGAACATGAATTCCTGATGACAAAATGAAACGAAATATTCTGCGCGAAACGTTTCGAGACGAAATTTCTCTGGTTCGAAATGTAATACTCTCTCTCTCTCTCTCTCTCTCGTACGCATTGAACAACCATTTTATTTCAGCATATCAATTTTTTTTTTATAGCTTGCGATCCAAAAGATGACAGTGATGAAGACGACTATCTTCATCCCATTCCAGGGTTTTCAGGTTAGTTCTACATATAACTTAAGTCAAGCCATCTACAGATTTTCCGTCATACCGAATATACCGTTACTAGTATCAATGATAATAAATGCTACAACTACTACTACTACTACTGCTGCTACTACCACCACTACCACCTCCAATTCTACTACTACTACTACAACTACTACTACTATTTTCTGAGGCTGCGGACTGACGGGATGTTCTGCCGCCACTGTAGTAGGTGTGTTATGGTTGGGGTGGGGTGCTACCAGAATTCTATTAAAATTATTAAAGAAGTCCTAGCCAGGCTCGATTTTGGTTGGAAATTAAGTTAGTGAAAGATAGATGTAAAGCTCTGAAACCCCAGTCAGCAATACCGACAGTTAAATGATTGAATATATAAAAAAGTGAAATTCAACGTATAACAATTTAATGACAATTCAATAGTCAAATGATTAAAATTTCCCAAGTACTCTCCTTTTGCTCGACCCTGTGATAGCCTCATACATCATTTGATTAGTAGTAGTGTGTGATAACTTTCCAACTGTCCTTGTAATCTGCTCATCTGTGTATTCTTCTCTCCTATTCCTTCAATTCTTTCTCCTCTTCCTCCAGACTTTCTCCAAATTCCTTCTTCTCCTCGACTTCTTTATACTCCTCTTTCTTTCCACTTTCTCCTCCTCGACTCCTCCCACCAACTAGACTTGTCGACTCTGACTGCTCTGCTAGTCTTACTTCCGTCTCCCCTCTTAGAGACTCGGGACTTAACTGAACCTGAAGTTATGTCCCCCAAATAGCTTCCTTTACGAAGCTTTGCCTTTCCTTTAAATTGCCTCTCTAAGTTTTACCGGCCAAATTAAAAGTGGCTCTCTCTGAGTAACCTTTATTGCTCAGCAATCTATGAAGGCGAAACTAAATTTTCGCTTGCTAGTTAAAAGGTATAATTCGGATCGAAATTGTTATCACACCCTTCGTGTCAGTTCCGACTGAATGTCGCTTTAACCCGATCCAGTCAACTTAGCGGACAATGGCCTTCTCGCTGTCTGTCCACTGGGGACGAATTCAAAACACGCCCTGTTCCTTCGCGGGTTCCTCTGATCTTAGGAGAAAGCTGTAACACATAGGAGGGAAGTCGCTTGATCTAACGTTTGTGCAGATCCAAGATGTCGGGTCTTATGTCACGGTAACCTTGCGTAGGAGATTAACTACAGCCTGCGGCAACGTTATGACATCAAAACATGGCTTGTAAGAAAACCTTAGTTTATTCACGACTAACGAACTGGGGCTGACCAAATTTACACAGGCAATCATTAATATAATAACATCAACATGTTTATGCACACATATAGCATTTCTGTGGGGAATCCATTAATCATGCGCTGTGGAAGGGGCTTAACCGGGCAGCTCGGGCTATATTCAGCTCGGCGCAAGACGAGTAGACTCAGGTTTGTAATAATTTGGACCAGACCCCGATTCAACTCTGTTCCTTACGCTTTGATAAAGGGCAAGTTAACTCAGTTGTTCAAGAGAATATAACCGATTTTTGAAAGACAACGTAGGCTGAGAAAAGGGAGGCTAATATTACGAGACATTTTGATTCTGTTATTCATCCTCGCTATACTGTCATTCAACACGTTTTGGGCAACACGAAAGGAAGGCAAGCGCTAAAAAGGCAACTCAAGTAAACTTTCAGTCAAGACAAAGGCATTTATGTCCATCTGCTGTTGTAGCCAAAGGATATCCACCAATTAATAAAATGTAAACCCATTTTTGCTGACAAATAAATAAAAGTTTCCTACTTTTCTTTAACAACTGGTACGGATTGTCCTTTAGTAAAGCGTACAGAGCCGAGATGAATGTTAACGTCTCCAATTCAATGTGTTCACACACGTCTTTTTGTAGTCGAGGCATGTGGGTATCATCAAAGTCGTTGTATCCAGGACTTAATGTGCATCATGACCTGTGTCATAAGACAATTGATTTCGATTGCTACGGAGAGCAAATATTATTTTATCCGCGAGAGGACACGTATCTAAAACACTGGTTCGGCATATCAACATATGCCAAGGGTTGATGTGGAACGAAGTGGATCAACACTCTTTGGTTAACAACCCGTGTCTGTTCCAATTAATCTATTCATTTGAGCATCTATAATTTTGAAATCGATCAACATTTTTGTGGCCCTTTTGGTTGAAAATCAGTAATATACAAATCTTGCCGTTTCGGTCTTAAGGCTAGCGGAAAAAATGTCCTCAGATGTTGGCAAAGCATCAGATATAAAACAATATCGATCAAGTGGCAGGTACTGAGGATCAGTGGTGGCATTTTTTTAATCCAGATTCTAGAATTATTAGTGACCAGCCTCAAAGAGAAGGAAAAATATTAAATTGCAAGGAATTTATGACCTTTAGAAAAATGCTGATTTTTAACTTGTTGAACACAGCAAATAACAATTTCAGTATTATCGTGATGGTGTTCTACTGATGATAAGTTTCTCTAATTCATTACAGATCATGTGAACGATGACGCCAACAATGGCGGGTACCTTAGTGCTTTCAGTGGTAATAACACACACACACACACATTCGTGCGCGCGTCACTTCTTTTTTCCTTGTAAACACGCCCACCCAAAAAGCACCCTCATTCTTTTACCAACACGTTTGCCAGCTCAAAGAGAATACAAAATTATGCATGGAAGTACTGTCTTCATGTGTATTAGTAATGCGATTAAATTGCAGCAAGTTTAGTTGTGAACTTTAAGCTGGAAATGCAATAAATCAAGGCCAAGTAGATTAAAGCGCATACCACGAACTCGAAGCAAATAAAAACCTATATCAAGACAGCTCCCCTCTCCGCAAATTAAAACAAATATCAAGAGCTCCCCTCAAATTACAGCCCATATCAAGAGCTCCCCGCAAATTAAAGCATATGTCAACAGCTTCCCATAATCAAAAAGAGCATATAAAGAGCTCAAATTAAAGCACATATCAGGAGCTCCTTTGCAAAGGGTTGTTTCAGACCGAACCATTTCATTCATGTTGGTATACTGTTTTCACCTGCAGATTCAGATGAGTTCAACTTAGAACTGACACATGATTAATAAAAGAGAGTAACACATAACGACATAACAATATTTCCGTCATGTCACTACGATGTCTGCATTGTAGCAGTTTGTATGTCCAGCACTGGGACATCATGCCGCAGACATGTAGCATCATGTCACACCCAATCACGATGTTCTGACACAATGCCGACCAGTCCTAAAACTCACCTCTTAATGTTGAGCACCAAGCGAGGCAGTCGCAATACCATTTTTTACAAGTATTTGGTACGACGCGGCCAGGATTCGAACCCGCGATCCTTCGCATCCGCGGAGAACGTTCTAACCACTTAGGCATCGGAGCAGTATATGTAATGTGTAAGATTGGGTTTCTTTCTAGAACTTTGTTTTCATAAAACTTGGAGGAGGATAATATAAAAGCATAATAACATTTGTGTTAAGCAATTTTGCAAAAGTATCGACTTTCGAAAAGCTTGTAGGCTCTGATATAAATTTTATTCATTGTTTGGTTTGAAGAAAAACAAACCAAAACAAGAACAACACAACAACCCACCAGTAATTTGTATTAGTTTAAGTGATCAGTTATAGAAAAAAAAATATTTTTTTCATGTTCAGCGAATGTGGGATACCTAAGTGTCGATATTAGAATCTGTCTTATCATATTTTGAGCAGGATAGTTTTATAGGACCGAGAACCTCCACATATCGTGCAAAATCAGTGTACGGGTTGGATTACGTCTCAAAAAAGAAAACTTTGCAAAGGCACATACAAGAAAACTTGATATCAACCACCCAATGTAACTGTAATGCGATTTTATAGTGGTCATCAAAACATGGTTGATTATTACAGGAGCGCCAACAAAATTGTATGGGGGGGGGGGGGGGCCAAACAAGTAGTAGTTAGCTATTATGGACGTAGGGCACAACATGTTTAGAGTTGCCTCTATTTGAGCTGATATAAAAGAACCAAAGTTCTCTATTATACCATACAGTCAGAAAGTTCTTTAAGATGTTGCATGCATCGGCATAAATTAATACTACTTAACTTTGGTACTTCGTATATTTCTTAACAATAGACCGTTTCAAGTGACTAGAACATAAAAGTATTGTAAAACATGTTTTGTTTTTACAATTTTATGAGCCTTGGAAATTTTGCAAATCTGAAATTGAGTTATGGGAAGAATTTAGAATTTTGTTCATTTTCTTATTTTTAAATTATTGTCGTTATTTTTGTTGTTGTTGTTGTTGTTGCCCTTCTTCTTCTTCTTGGTATGACTTATTTGAATGAATTCAAATAATTGCGTGAAACCTATAATTGAATAGGCTAAGTTACCTTATGGTGTCTAAGACCGCTCCGGTGGCCTAGTGGTTACAGCGTCCGCCTCGGATGCGGGAGCTCGTGGGTTCGATCCCCGGCCGAATCATACCAAATGGCACTAACAGCTACCTCGCTAGGCGCTCAGCATTAAGAGGTTAGTGTTAGGACTGGTCGGCCTGGTGTCAGGGTAATGTGACTGGGTGGGACATCATGCTAAATGTCTGCGGCCCCAGTGCTAGACATCACTATAAACTGCCACAGTGTAGACATCGTAGCGATATGGCTGAAAAAATTTTTAATACTACGTTAAAAATCCAATCGATTAATGTTATCGCCATCATTCCCCTATACAAAATATGTTGATTTAATCGCATTAGGAAGAAAAATACAAAGCAATACTTTCAAATTTCCGAATCAACATGGTTTGACATATCGTGACTTCGTAGATATGCATGCCAGCACATAAGCACTGTTAGAATGCACAACATAATCAACAATTATCAGTTTGATTCGGCACCGGTCTGCGATTGACACCTTTTTATCCAACTGAAACTGCTTTAAAAAAATCCCCCCTCCCCTCCCCCTCTCCCCGCTTAGCCAGTGTCTCCATCCAACGTGAGCAGTTAACAAAGAAGAGTCGTGAGCCACTTGTTAAATGTGTTTAAATGTAAAATAATTTTTTTTGCCTTGGGATAATCAAAATAAAAAAAATGACCACTGGTAAATTCCGCTTTCCCGATTTTGCAATCACCATCTATTCCACGTCACCTTTTTGAATATGGGAGGATATTTCCTTATTTCAGCGTGTAGAGAGTTAGGGTACTAGCTAAGCTTTTGATATAGAATGTATTAGCTTTACCTACAATTGTACTGCTTCATAAAACAAAAATACCCTCGAGTCCCTGTGCCATAGGCTGTATATCACTGAATCGCATATTATTCAACGATTGTAACCATATTTCTAAAATAAATGGAGATGACAACATGCTATAATTGTGGAACTGAAAAGTCACCATACCGAATATAATGACTAAAAACCTGATATTAAGGTTGTAGAGACTATCTAATTATAAAGCTGTTTGACTGGGGGAGATCAAAAGCGTATTATGTTATTGAAGAATGGGATGATTACACAAGTGCGTGTCATTTGTAGAACAATTATAAACATGCGTGTGCTAATGTGCAGAATAGTTATAAATATATATTTCTTCGAGCATGCTAAAACAAAGGCACACGCAAAAATGAACAGGAAAATTAACCATACATTCAAAACTGGATAGAAACAATAATAACTGAATATATAAATATTGTGATTGTGATAATCAACCAAAGCAAAACGAGCATGGTTACAAACAATACATGTGATTTAGTCTATGATCTGATTCAGTAAGGCGAATGAATGATTTATCAACTGTCAGCTTTTTCATTCTTACTTTCTCTGTATCACATGTTCCTGGACAATATTGATATTTGATCGCCGAGCCACTTCCTGAAAACAAAAAGGGAATCCCGAGCCTCTGGACCACAGTGGTATTTCAAAGTTAAAACACTTGTGAAAATAAACCATTTGATAGACAGATTTCTGTGAAAAAAATTCTTAGATACACCAGGCTAGACTTAATTTACCAATTGTACTAAAGAAGAAAGATAACAAAAATTAGAACGACTCAATAAAAAAAGACTCAGAAAAGGTCATCTCTATGTCCCAATCTGTATCTACGGGATTTTTTATTACCATAATGGTATTTCACTGCTGTCTCACTTTCCGTACCAGGCGTGAAAAAAAAAAAAAAAAAAAAAAAAGTTCATTTTTGAGTCTCCGGCTCACAATGATGTTTCAGAGCCGCACTACTTTTATTCTACTGCTTTAAAACAAAGAAGTAATGTGCCATAGTGATATTTCAGAGTTGAACAGTGTTTCTGGATCATTAGGATATTTCAGAGCTGGACTTCTTTCATTATTACCGTGTAAAAACAAACAATAAATTCAGAGAGTGGCCATGTCCCTGTGCCAAATTGTTATTTCAGAGCTGGATTGCAATCCGTCCTGCTGCGCACAAAGAAAAATACCATCGAGTCCCTGGGCCATAGTGCTATTTCAGCGCTGGACCAAAGTGATAGTTCATAATTGGACTTTTTTTTCCCATGCTACTACGTGAGAACCAACACACCATCAAGTTTCTGGATGATAGTGATATTTCACAGATGGACCTCTTTCCATATCATTAGGTGAAAGCGAATAAAATACCATTGAGGTCTTCATTCATATTGTTTAGGTGGTGCTCTACAGTTTTGTATTTAGCATAAGGTTAGATTTTAAAGAAAAAGATATATTCTGGTTTTCATCACTGGTTACACTGGCTGTTTGAAAAAAGACCTTGTATATCTTGGGTATTGTTAAGTAACTTTAAATTACCTTTAGGTTGGTCTATGATTTATGGGTATGATTTGGGTAATGGAGTATTTAGCTTGATCTTACTTCAGATCTGCAACTATCCAGAAACTGCTAGCTCCGCTTGGCCATTTTTACTTCCTAGACTACTAGATAAATTGTGTACTTTAGACTAATTTATGCTGATTTTTCCAGCAACATGGGGCAGACATTTAGGTTAGCTGTATGCGTAAATAATGTACAAGTTCAACAAGTACGATATACAATGACATTTCAGCCGCATTACATCAAAGTAACATAGAAGAATACAAGCATGCACTTCATCTTGCATGTTGCAAAAGCAAACAACGTAACATCTGTAGAGCGCCCCTTATATGGAAGACCAGTGGCAGCCAGACATTTTTGACAAGCAAGCATATTAAGGATACGACAATTGATACAGATACACTTTGATGTACTCGATGAATGAAAAAAATATGATGAGACGTTTAGCAGTTGGAAACAAGTAGGGTATATCACTGCATTAACGTAAATGTCAGAAGCTTAAATCATAGAGAAAGTTAAACAAAATTCAAAGCTATTGAGCTTCTAGAATGTGATAGCTGTGGGGAAACATCACAAAAACATGAAGGGATTTCAGCATACGCATTGTACGAATTTGTACTGATCACGAAAAATAAGGGCTAAAAGTACATCCATTTCAAAATACCATATTTAGTCAACCAATTGGTACAGTTGAAAGGACACCACAAAGGATATGTAAAGAAACGATCAAGCTTACGGGATCTTGAGCGACATAAATTATAATATTGAACAAGACAAAAGGCGAGGAAAACCAGAGACACGCTGATGTGATAATTAGAACATTTACACCTTTTTTCTTCAGAGTTAATTCCAAGAATATATATCAAGGGTTCACACTCGATCACTCGATGAACTACGCAGAACATATATCAGTTATTCACACTCGATCACTCGATGAACCACGCAGAATATATATATCAGTTATTCACACTTGATCACTCGATGAACTACGCAGAATATATATATATGTCAGTTATTCACACTCGATCACTCGATGAACTACGCAGAATATATATCAGTTATTCACACTCGATCACTTGATGAACTACGCAGAATATATATCAGTTATTCACACTCGATCACTCGATGAACTACGCAGAATATATATCAGTTATTCACACTCGATCACTAGATGAACTACGCAGAATATATATCAAGGATTCACACTCGATCACTCGATGAACTACGCAGAACATATATCAGTTATTCACACTCGATCACTTGATGAACTACGCAGAATATATATCAATTATTCACACTCGATCACTGATCAACTACGCACTTTTCTTCGACTACGTTCAGCTTTAACTTTTGTGAACGTTATACGGAACAATAAGGATGTTGCCTTGTCTTGTATTTCTACCAACGAAAAGCCCGATTAATATAATGAAATTGTAATAGACAACCCCGAGTGAACACTTTGTTTGGGCATAATTCTCCAATAGTTATTCAATGCATATTTGTGTACATATTTGATTATGTCCCTTAAAAGACAAATTAAATTTCTTTGTTTTAGTTCGAAAGAAGGCGGGTCGAACTAGATGTAAAATGACGGACGATGATGATCCTAACCAAAGCTTAAACAAAAGTCACATTTTATCAGCAGATGATAAAAGTTATCTGTGTAAGAAGTTAAATGGATTTTATTCTTGCCTGCATGACGTACTGAAATGCGAATAATAGCAATTAACTTCTTGATGCTGGCTTACATTTATCTTGATATTGCTTCGCCTATTCCATCAGTATATGATTATCTTTGCACACGATCATGCGCAGCAATACTGACGCCTTGCATTAAATTTTTTGTTGCTACACACACACACACACACATTTGCACGTATTATAAATTCATGCATATACTTTAGATGAGGCAGTCCATTTGTTACACACAATTTTAGGAATATTTGTATTCAATAAATGGATGAAATCACTATTTCGATGTTTTTTCATTCAATATTTTAAAACAGTATCATCACCGTATCTTTTCGAATTGTTTCAGGACAAAATATTCCATGGATTATTTATTTTCGAAATAGACGTAACACAGTAGGCACAATGAATTATTAAATGTACGTCTTGGTAAAGAACATTTCATACAGGTTAGAGATTTTTAATTCGTACTCTACGGAGATTCGAATCCAGGTCCGCGGGTAAACGGCACCCATCGCCTTGCCTGCACACACGAGCCCATATTCCCTCACGACTAAGTACACATCACCAAAAGGTGATGCAACTCAATCGGTGTTGTATGCACTCGTGTGTAGCAGACACTCGCATGACGACCTAGTAATTAATGGTTATGTATCTACAGAGTCATTCCTGATTCCTAAGAAAGAAATCAATGTATATAGAATTATAGAGAATAATAAATATACACCAGACAAAACGGAAAGTGCTTTCCCTGGGATGGTATTATTCTGCCTACTATTATCAAGCATTCTTCTGTAGAATCCTGGGATAGCACTTTCCGTTCTGTCTGGTGTATATTCATAATTCTCTCTCTCTCTCTCTCTCTCTCTCTCTCTCTCTCTCTCTCTATATATATATATATATATATATATATTAAACTGGTGGGAAGATAAATTAATAAATGAAAATGTTTGTGGCAATA
Organism: Sinohyriopsis cumingii; assembly: GCA_028554795.2. NCBI lineage: Eukaryota > Metazoa > Mollusca > Bivalvia > Unionida > Unionidae > Sinohyriopsis > Sinohyriopsis cumingii. Next base: position 60,802,754 of record CM068839.1, on the reverse strand, counting down.
TACTCTCTTTCTTTCTTTTAATGTTTTAATCTGCAATCCTTCATGTAAAGAATTGCGTTTCCTTTCTCATCTGTGCAATTTAGATATATAATCCTTCATGTCTATAATTGTGTTTTCATCCACTTCTCTGCAATTTGTATCTTTAATACTTCTTGCATATAACTGCGTTTACATTCTCGTCTGTGCAATTTAGATATGTATTCATTCAAGTATATAATTGCGTTTCCATCCTCCTCTATGGAATTTTGATATGTAATCCTTCATGTATATAATTAAATTTCCATCCTCCTTGATGCAACTTTGATCTGTAATCCTTCATGTCTATCATTGTGTTTCCATCCTCCTCTATGCAATTTTGATCTGTAATCCTTCATGTCTATAATTGTGATTCCATCCTCCTCTATGCAGTTTTGATCAGTAATCCTGCATGAATATAATTGTGTTTCCATCCTCCTCTATGCAATTTTGATCTGTAATCCTTCGTGTATATAATTGTGTTTCCGTCCTCCTCTGTGCAATTTTGATCTGTAATCCTTCATGTCTATAATTGTGTTTCCATCCTCCTTTATGCAACTTTCATCTGCAATCCTTTATGTATATTACCGCTCCATGGGCCTAGTGGTTCGACCGTCCACCTTGCATGCGGGAGGTTGTGGGTTCGATCCCCGACCGAGTCATCCAAAGACTTACAAAAATGGTACTAACAGCTGCATCGCTTGGTGCGCAGCATTAAGCGTTAGTGTTAGGACTGATCGGCCTGGTGTCAGAATAATGTGACTGGGTTGAACATCATGCTACATGTCTGCGGCATGATGCCCCAGTGCTAGACATCACTATAAACTGGCAAAGTGCAGACGTAGCGATATGACACAAATATTGTTAAAGCTACGTTAAAAAACAAATCACACACACACACACACACACCTTGTATGTATGTATGTATGTATGTATGTATGTTTTTATGTATGTATGTATGTATGTATGTATGTATGTATGTGCATGCGTGCGTGCGTGCGTACGTTCGTGCGTGCATGTATATATGTATATATGCTTTTTGCATGTATGTATGTATATATGTTTCTTTGCATGTATGTATATATGTATGTATGTATGTATGCATGTATGTATGTATGTATGTATGTATGTATGCATGTATGCATGTATGTATGTATGTATGCATGTGTGCATGTATATATGCATGTATGCATGTATGTATGTACGTTCGTGCGTGCATGTATGTATATATGTGTGTGTATGTATGTATGTGTGTATGTATGTATGTATGTATGTGCATGCGTGCGTGCGTGCGTACGTTCGTGCGTGCATGTATATATGCTTTTTGCATGTATGTATGTATATATGTTTCTTTGCATGTATGTATATATGTATGTATGTATGTATGCATGTATGTATGTATGCATGTGTGCATGTATATATGCATGTATGCATGTATGTATGTATGTATGTATGTATGTATGTATGTATGTGTGTGTGCGTGTGTGTGTGTTTGTGTGTGTGTGTGTGTACTTACGTACGTACGTAAGGATGGATGGATGGATGCATGCATGTAGGTATGTATGGGGCATGTACATACATGTGATTGGGCAGAGATAAATGAATCTATGGATCGATGTATGGAAGGAGGAATAAATGTTATATATTAATTTCTTTTTCAGCTGTTACAGATTCCACGTGCGAATTAAAATTGGAAAAGAAGGAAGAAAGTCCATACCTTAGTATGTAATAGCGTGTACATATTTCTTTCTACACTATAACGTACTTTTTTCAATTCATCATATGTATGTATATATACAATAACACGTTATCCATTATGTCCCTCGTTAGCATTTCATATCTTCATACAAGCCATATAGATACATTAACGCATTAGATGTTGCTGTGTGTTCTGTAAATTAGAAAAACACTATAACATCGCTAACTGGTTTTGTTTCTGTGAGAACGACGTGAGTGGCTGGTCAGGCCAGTTTGTGCTCTGAAGTGTCTGTGGCACACTTGACACGAGATGCCACTTGGCCTTTGCTTGATCAATAGAGGACGTGATGCAATCCTGATATTTTCTCTGCTCGCGCCTCTGCGCTGCCTTTGCAAATATCCTGTGTTTAAAGTCTGTAGCTCCAGTATGGATGATACACCGTTTGTTGGAGTGATCCGGTGTGAGATCTTCATCAGGTTCATGGTCAGTGTCGAGGGGTTTCGAGGATGACTTGTGGAATCTTTGAAGTGTTTCTTCTGACCACCTTGAGATTACTTTCCATCCTTCAACTCGCCATAGAAGATCTTCTTTGGTAGTCGTTCTTCTGATGACTTGACCTGCCCATCTCAACTGTGATTTCATCATCAGACTGTGAATGCGTCAAATCGCTACCGATGTGAGAACCTCAATGCCTATGACCATATCTCGCTATATTATCCTCATCAGTTTCCTCAGGCAGCCCATGTGAAAATAAGTCAGCTTTTTAGCATGGCGTGTGTACACAACATCCATGTTTTTCCAACAAACAGCAAGATCGGTAATACAAAAACTTTGTAGACATTCAGTTTTGTTTGTAGACTGGTCTCTCAGCTCCTACAAACGTGCACGAAGTCTGTGAAAGGCAATATTGCTTTAGCAAGTCTGGGTTGATTTCATCATCGATACGGACTGCACATGATAGCATTCTACCAGGATAGGCGACATTGTCTACTGATATGAAGATTTGGCAATTTACTGTAATGGTAGGTTCCACGTAAGTCTTTCCTGGTGAGGTTGCAGCATCACCTCTGCCTTCTCGATACAGATTTTGAGACCGAAAATGTCAGAAGCTGAATGGTCCATACTGTCTTATATGTCAGACTTAGATTTTAAATTCAGGGAACAGTCGTCAGCAAATAGGTCACGAACAATCACTTCTTGGAACTTCATCTTCGTCTTTAGTCTCCTCGGATTAAAGAACTTGCCGTCACTCCAGTTTCTGGCGCCGTTCCCAGAATCGTAGTCATCGAAGGTATCAGTAAGCATGCCATATAACGTCATGCTGTAGAGTGTTGGGGCCAACACATAGACTTGACTGACTCCATTTGGGGACTGGGCATAGTTCAGATGCCACGATGGGATGGATATTCAACTTTTGCTGTAATCTGCAAAAGACCGAGACTGCTGACTGTGTCAAAATCATCTTTCAGGTCATTTGAATCTCTTGTACAGGTTTCAGTTCTGTTACTGGCATATCTCCTGGAGGTAACGAGCTGCTTAAGCCATGTATGTGGCCACATGTCCTTTCCTGAAGCTAGACATAATATCCCTCAACTCTCTGTCTGTTTCTGTCTGTCTGTCTGTCTCTGTCTCACTCTCTCTGGCAGGAGCCTTCGATCGATGGGATGCATAAAACAATTCAACAGAGTTCTAGTGAGGTAATTTGGTGGCTACTGAAAGCAAGGAGATGCCCCGCTGGTTGTCGCAGAATTGTCTATTGCCTTTCTTCTTGTTCAAGCGGAAGCGTCCTTGTACTCATGGGGTGTAGTTCCCTGTATCTAAGTTGACTGAAAAAGTTCAGTCAGTTTCTGCCCAAGCGCAGGCCTCCAGCTTTGTATATATCTTCAGTTGTAGCATCTGCTCCAGGTGCTTGGTCATTTGACAGCAGGTCAATTGCTTTCACCGGCTCAGTCAGCGTTGGAGGTTCAGCAAATGTTATGTTGATTTCCACTTGAGGCAGTCGTCCAATTACCTCCTCCCTGATAGATCACTCTGACTGAGGATGTTGTTAAAGTTGGTCATAAACTAGGTAACAGAAAAACGTAGAACCAACAAGTTTTGTAAAACTTAGCAAATAATTTAATTATCAAAGTTGTAAATTAAAATGAGAGGAACTTATAATATTATGAAGTGAATCCAAAATAATCATTAAAGACTTATATTAAAGCCCAAAAGAATGAACATATCCGTATAAATTTCAGGACCGGAAATGTACTGGTCCATCAAAAATCATGACGTTGTTAAAATGGCGTTATTCAGAACTCCTTTTAATAATTCACAATAGTTCAATAATAATAGTATAGTCCAAACAATGAGCACTTTCTATTTCCCTGAACAGTGCACACAAATGTTTTTCCTCCCAAATAATATCGCAGTAAAACATAAAACACGTATGCAGATTTGATGATACAACAGGGACACATGAAATAAAAATGACCCCAAATAAAGATGAAATCTGGTTGTTTAGTTCTCTTCGTATATACAGTACATTCTATTACGACTATATTTCACAACCAACCCCCACCTGAAAAATCATGCTACTCATTCTGATGTTTCAAATTAACTATTCATGTGACCCAGTAAGAATTAGCTTAATTATTCTAAGATACCACCTGACCGATCCGTCCAGTAGGAAAAGGGCTCAGTCTCTTGAAAGCGTTTTTCTTATTAATAGCGGTCAAGATGCATATAAGCGTCTGTGTATAGATCCTACGCAATTTTGCGTTCTTTAGAATCTTAGGACAGACCCAGTACACATACGCCACAAAATAAAGATATCTGTACAACTTACAGCCATGAATAAAAATTACACCTGAATTTCACAGCTGAGTTTGCCAATCCGGAGCAAGGTGATGTTTCTTTTTATTTTGAAATCACAAAACAAAGAAGGTACGCCACTTTGGCTTGTTAAAAAGTGTTGGAGATAATTGTATCGTCTGTCTTTCCGTCTGTTTGGCTTGTTAAAAAGTGTTGGAGATAATTGTATCGTCTGTCTTTCCGTCTGTCTGTCCGTAACTATATCTGTTCCTAAACCGCTGCGTGGAAATTCACGAAACTTTGTAGAATGTTGCCTACGTGGTGACCATCTGTGGAGCGGATATGATCTGTGGGCCGGGTATGATCTTGTGGGCCTTTCCTTTGGTGTCCACGTGAGGCAGTCAAAGTTCATCTATAAACAAATTGCAATTTCAGTGAACATTTTCAATAATCTTTGATCGAAATTTGGATAAACCTTTATCGTAATAGGAAACGTAAGATACGTCATTAAATTTAGGGTATGACTCTTGAATCATGTCGATGAGGGGAGACGGTTTCAGGGTCAATGGTATTCTCACAACGTATGGTTTGTTTGTATACCCATATAGATTTTAAAAACAGAAGGCATCGAGGATATAAAAATGTGTTAAAACTTAGTCTATTCATTCACTGATTTATAAGTTCTAACCTGAACGTCACTTGGGGGTCCCAGACACTGTCGATTTGTTGGCGTTTCGAATCGAATGGAATTTTCTTTAGCAACAGGGTCACCATATTTATTACATGGCTCTGTTTCTAAGCAAAATATGTAATGTAGTTTTTTATAATTTCAATAATTTATTACATTTTGGAGTTACATCTCTTTGAACCCATGTATACAAGAGGTCTTTCTTTTATTTGTTCAATATTGTTTCAGAAGTATGATAAATAGACATTGCACATATTGGACGCAGACGACACAAACTGTTTTGAAATGGACTATTCTAGAAACCATAAGAATAAGAACAGCAAGCAGTCTGTCTGCTTATTTCAATCGGAAACTTCCGTTTGCTTTGAAACGCCAATAAGTCGACAGTGTTAGGGACCCCTTGGCAACAATCCGGTTAGAAATTATAAACCAATGAATGAAATGACTTTTTTCGGGGGTGGGGGTTACAAACAAAAGAGAGGGTGTCCGAATACTATATTAAAGGTATCACGACATTAGCTCCAGTGTATCGTTGCAAATAAGTATTCCATCATAAATAAATATTGCTCATCTCGTTGTTATCGGCTTTTAAATACTTACATATCCTGTTTAAATATTCATTTGATTTTTGTAACATATGTCGCACAACTACCAGATGACCTATTTTGTTAATCACTAGGTATGGACTCCGGTCATGCAAAAGAAACCAAATCCGACGATGACGGTGCTGATCAAACATCGCAGACAGACGCACAACATCTATCTCATGGTAGGGAAAATAATTCAGTTTCATTAGGTAATTTAAAACAAACAACAGAAAAACTTTGTTTTTGTTCATGCTTTTGTCTTACACTCTATTGTTTTTGTTCATGCTTTTGTCTTACACTCTATTGCTTTTGTTTTTCATTTTTCGATGCCCTCGTGAGCATAGTCATATGATATTCTATCAAAAATAGAATAAGCCAATGTAGTTTTAATAAGGGGTGAATACAAGTTTCTCGGTACAGGGTAGAGGGACGGATCCAGGATTTTCCTGAAGGTCGAATTTTGAGAAGAAAATAGTTTTGTTCAATTTAAATGGCTAATTGTCGCTGAAAAGTGCACTTATTTTGGGAGAAAAGATGATTCAAAACAGTACTTCTTCCATCCACTTAGGTGTGTCACAAGCGTAACGCGTCAAGTTTTCTCTCTTCATTCAGGGTCTATTGTAATCAAGCGACTGAGATTCTTATATTTATCTCCTAATCATAGTGGCCGTAAGACTCTATTTCCAACCAGTCAAGATCCGCTAGGACCATGTGTGTCCCTAAAACATGTTCGAATTTACGAGTGAAATATTTTATTTCAGCGCACCTTTTCGTCTTAATTCGTTGATTGATTTCATCATTTGTAAAATTGTACTTTTACTTCAGTTTCACGCAGAGCATATTTAATAAAATTATTTAAATGTTTGACATTAAAATGATTTAGTTATCAGCAACATGCTTTTTCCAGGAGCAACCATTACTTTTATGACTATGGAAATGGATCGGTTACAAATCGTTATATTAAAACTAAAATCGCTAAATGGCCTAACACGTAAACATGGGTAGGGGGAAGGCATTAAAGTTCTGACTATTAGTGTGGTTTACAAGAGAAGCCTGACAATCTTTGAAACCATAAAAGCATCTAGAATGTTTGAATCTGACAAAAAATTACATTCGTATTCAGGATGGCGTTGATATTAATAGGAGAGTACCATAAAAACGATAGAAATATTTTAATGTTTTTTTTTGTTACGTCATTGGTATTAGTGTTCTAATTTGACATTTTTACGTCATTGGTATTAGTATTCTCCTTCGACATTTTTACGTCATTGTCATGTTCCTATGTTACGTCACACACATATCTACAGATGTCCGGTTTGCTGAACGAACAACTGCAAGTCATTTTATAGAACGTTATATTGCCTTTCGATTATTTTTAGATTTTGGACCGTTCCGGTGGCCTAAATGCTTAGTGTGAACGCCTCGTATGTGGAAGGCCGCGGGTCAGAACCCCGGCCGAGTCATACCAAAGACTATAAAAATGGTACTAGCAGATGCCTCGCTTGGCGTTCAGCATTAAGAGGTTAGTGTAAAGACTCGTCATACTGGTGTTCCGATCATGTGACTGGGTGGGACATGATGCTACATGTCTGCGGCATGATCCTCAGCTGCTTGATATCACCATAAACTGCCACACTTACAGACATCGTAGCGATATGGCTAAAAAAATTGTTAAAGCTTCGTCAAAAATCCAAATCACACACACACACACACACACACACACACACACACACACACACACACACACACATACACACACACTCCTCAGATTTGTTCACGGGTTCTAGAAAGAGAATTATAATAAAATATTCAAGAATTTGCAGATATAAAAAACACCACTGGTGTTTTTACCGATTCGTCTTCCTAAACGTTATGACGAGACTGGAGTCGTGTGTTTGGTTAGTGTGCATGCAGTACAAGGAAATCTTATATCTATATGAATTCATTAATAATAAAGCCAAATAATATCAGAATTAGGGCTAATATCGCTCATAATGGTATTTAATTCTACACCGTCTAATACAAGTCAGTTAACATTGTTTTTGTTTTTTTCGGCAATGCGTAGTCATACAAATCAGCAATATCCCAGATTTTGCTGTCGGCATCTTGCTCTATTTCAGGTTACTTCTCAATTATAAACGCTTATATTTAAATTCTTTGTGCGTCAGACTGGTCATGAATATTGAATCTTATACGATCTGATGCAGGGGTCTCGGCATCTGGTCATGAATATCGAATCCTATACGATCTGATTCAGGGGTCTCGTCATCTGGTCATGAATATTGAATCCTATACCATCTGATGCAGGGGTCTCGTCATCTGGTCATGAATATTGAATCCTATACGATCTGATGCAGGAGTCTCGGCATCTGGTCATGCATATTGAATCTTATACGATCTGATGCAGGAGTCTCGGCATCTGGTCATGAATATTGAATCCTATACGATCTGATGCAGGAGTCTCGCCATCTGGTCATGAATACTGAATCCTATACGATCTGATGCAGGGGTCTCGTCATCTGGTCATGAATATTGAATCTTATACGATCTGGTGCAGGGGTCTCGTCATCTGGTCATGAATATTGAATCCTATACGATCTGATGCAGGGGTCTCGTCATCTGGTCATGAATATTGAATTCTATACGATCTGATGCACGGGTCTCGGCATCTGGTCATGAATATTGAATCCTATACGATCTGATGCAGGGGTCTCGTCATCTGGTCATGAATATTGAATCCTATACGATCTGTTGCAGGGGTCTCGACATCTTGCTCTATTTCAGGCTACTTCTCAATTATAAGCGTTCATCATTTAAATTCTTTATACATTATCATACAGGTTAGATAATTTTTAATTCGTTCTCTACGGAGATTCGAACCAAAGTCCGCGGGTAAACGGCACCCATCGCCTTGCCTGCACACACGAGCCTATATTGCATCATCACTAAGCACACATCACTAAAAAATGATGCAACTAAGTCGGTGTTATATGCACTCATGTGTAGCAAACACATTTGCATGAGTACCCAAAATTAGTTCTCATCTATCTACACAGTCATTCATGATTCCTATATATTAGCTTATATAGTAAACTGTTATCAGTTCTTTCCCTCAGACCTATACAAACACACACAACCATAAGTCAACGATAGGAGTATGAACAATGTATATAGACGTTGATGAGTACCGCATATGCTCCCAAAAAGTCAGATCCAATTGTAAACAGAACAGATTAAGATCTGCTGTCGTTTGACTCTAAATTTCAATTTTAAGTAGACCAAAGCGAGATTTTCTAAACAAATGTCGAGAGCAGGACGAAGTTCCAAAATCGCTGTGTGCATATTTGTTTTTTTTTTACTGTTTATTGATGAATCTACGGTTGTGTATTTATGCTGAAATAAAGCATAGATTCAATTACTTTGTTTCTTGAAATGCATTCTTTTTTATTATTAAGCTGTTGGTAGAAAAAGAAAATGAATGTATAATAGAAAGTTTACTACATTTGTATGAGAACATATGAATTCGTTTTCTTTTCGGAATAATAAAGCACACACAAGGTCGTGCAGTATTACTCAGAAAAACTCGTACATGTTTTCTCATACAAAAATGCTGTGACCTATACTATAGTCTTAATATTTACAGAGCCTGTATACTGTAGAGATCATGAAGTATTTATGTTTATAGGTCAGTATGCTATAAAGGTCCCGAATTATTTATATTTATGTTTATAGGTCTGTATGGTATAAAGGTCCGAATTATTTATATTTATGTTTATAGGTCTGTATGGTATAAAGGTCCCGAATTATTTATATTTATGTTTATAGATCTGTGTGGTATAAAGGTCCCGAATTATTTATATTTATGTTTATAGGTCTGTATACTATAAAGGTCCGAATTATTTATATTTATGTTTATAGGTCTGTATGCTATAAAGGTCCCGAATTATTTATATTTATGTGTATAGGTCTGTATGCTATAAAGGTCCGAATTATTTATATTTATGTTTATAGGTCTGTATGCTATAAAGGTCCCGAATTATTTATATTTATGTTTATAGGTCTGTATGGTATAAAGGTCCGAATTATTTATATTTATGTTTATAGGTCTGTATGGTATAAAGGTCCCGAATTATTTATATTTATGTTTATAGGTCTGTATGGTATAAAGGTCCCGAATTATTTATATTTATGTGTATAGGTCTGTATGGTATAAAGGTCCGAATTATTTATATTTATGTTTATAGGTCAGTATGCTATAAAGGTCCCGAATTATTTATATTTATGTTTATAGGTCTGTATGGTATAAAGGTCCCGAATTATTTATATTTATGTGTATAGGTCTGTATGCTATAAAGGTCCGAATTATTTATATTTATGTTTATAGGTCTGTATGCTATAAAGGTCCGAATTATTTATATTTATGTTTATAGGTCTGTATACTATAAAGGTCCAGAATTATTTATAGTGTGTATACTACAGAGATCCTTAACTATGTATATTTGCAGGGTCTGAATACTACAGACATCGAAGTGTGTATATATATATATATATATATATATATATATATATATATATATATATATATATATATATATATATATATATATATATATATATATATATATATATATATATATATATATGCACATGCAGTGTCTTGTGTATTTATTTTGAAATAAAGCATAAATTCAATTACTTTGTTTATCGGGGAAGGTAAGATCCCAACGTATATGTATTTGCAGGATCTGTAGACTAAAGGTAGTCTGTCTGTGAGTGTGTTATTTTGATTTTTAACCTAGCTTTAACAATTTTTCAGTTATATCGCTACGATGTCTGCATTGTGGCAATTTATAGTGATGTCTAGCACTGGGGCGTCCTGCCGCAGACATGTAGCATGGTGTCCCACCCAGTTACATTATCCTGACACCAGGCCGACCAGTCCTAACACTAATCTCTTAGTGCTGAGCGCCAATCGAGGCATCTGTATGTACCATTTTTGTAAGTCTTTGGACTGACTCGGCCGGGGATCGAACCCACGACCTCCCGCATCAGAGGCGGACGCTCTAACCACTAGGCCACCTGAGGTAAAAAGATCGAAGTATTTATATTTTCAAGCTCTAAATACTACAGAGATCCCTAAGTATGTTCATTTGTAGAGTCTGTATACTACACAGATCCAAGTATTTATATTTACAGAGTCGGTATGCTATAGAGATCCCGAATTATTTTGCTGTGGAAATCCACCACCAGCGCCACACAATCTAAACAGACAGTCACAACAACTTAAGTATACGAGTAAGTATACGCCATTTCGTATCTAGATTTCAAATCGTATATAAAGTCTTTACGTCGATACTGAATTATTTCCTATGACTAAACAGTCCCATCCTATTCATTATTTCTCTCAGACGCACACGTGCATACATAATGATTGGACAATCATTTAATAAAACAGAAGCGGTCATATCTATTACAAATAACTGTTACCTACTCGTTTCTACATAGCATATATTAACTCGTATCGTGAGCTTATCGGAATACTTTAAACACTATAAAAAAATCTCCACCTCCATGGTCGCAAAAATTATTATCGATGACATTTATCTTGTTGTTGCTATATGTGTATTGTTTGAATTCCTTCTATGCTTACACAGATGAGAGCATCCCGGTGTATCCTGACGACCAGAAAGACGAACGTATCCAGGGTAATGCGACCGAAAATATCGAAGATGAAATGACCTACTTAGGTAAATACAAAGTGCTAGCTGTCACCTAGAAGTTCGTAAAATCAGTTTTAAAGTCTTTAATCTGCGATTGCTTTTTCCCAAGCTGTTTCGTTTAGTAGATATTTTTGTTTCGATCCTATAGATAACTTGAAATAAGAAAGAAGTGATATTTCACAGGCACTTATTAATTGTAAAGTGGTTTTCGGATAGTGTCATGTACAAGTTTTGACATCAGAGTCCAGAAAATTTTATCCATTAATGAAGAAAGAAAGGAAAAGAAAAAGAATGATTGCGAAAAAGAATAAAAATAAACAAAACAACATAGCAAGATTTCTGGAAACGCATTCCACATATGTGAGAAAGTCATTATTTGTTGTCCTTTTTATTACTTCAGATATGAAAATCATTTCTGATCAATGTTTGCTGGAGAAGAATCCGAGGTTGAATGATAGAAGAGAAAGTAAAATAACTGTATCTGATCTAAATGTGTCACACGCACATGTATATCACATCATATATATTGATAAGTTATATATCATATATATATTGTGGATTCATTACTATTTGTGGCGTACCAATGTTCGCGGATTTCATGTTTTGTTTTGAAACTAAACATTATATAATCATCCATCCATGCAATACATACGTGCAGCATAGTGCAATGATACGTGCAGCATAGTGCAATGATACGTGCAGCATAGTGCAATGATACGTGCAGCATAGTGCAATGATACGGCGACTATAGGAATTAAACACTTGTAGGACTCATAGCGACATGGGGAAATGTAATGTTAAAATATTTCCATAGGTTCAACATGATGGGTGGTTGTAGGGACAGTAGAGATTTAACATAGGGCGTGCAGGTCTCAACGGTGACTGTGTGAATGCAATATTAGGTGGTCATCAAATGGGATTGTATGGGATCTAAAGGAATTTAACATTAGTCTAAAGGCTTAACATTGTGACCTCTATGACAGGAAACGGAATTTAACATATTGCGTCAGTTGATTGGTTCCAATATGCGCCTGTTTGACGACAATGGAAAACGTACTGTTAGAAACATTCATAGGTTTAAAAGTATGGGCCTGTGTGGCAATGTTATAAACGCTCATAAGTTTAACATGTATTTTGACTGATAAACCCAGTCACGTTTTTACTATTACTATTAATAGTAACACCCAACTTTTACTATCCAGCAACACGTTTGTGGCTACCAACACCTAGTCATATACTCTCATTGCCCGCATGTTTGCTATTATCCAGCACATCGTTCGGAGTGATTAACACTCATTCCTGTACAATCCATTGCCCCTACATTTACTATCCAACACGCCTTTACAGTGACCAACGTTTACTCGTCTTCTAACGGGTACGAGTGCAAACATAGACAAACATACACTGTCACTGGTGGATACATACATACATACATACATACATACATACATACATACATTCGTACATACATACATACATACATACATACATATATACATACATACATACATACATACATACATACATACATACACGCACGCACAGACACACGTACGTACATACATACATACATACATACATACATACATACATACATACATACATACATACATACATATATACATGCATACAGGTCAGTCTATTTTTTCTGCCTATACCGCCCTCCTCCTAGTTGAAAAAACAAGCTGACTCAATCTCTCTTTTTGGAGCAGTTTTCGAATCTCCAGGAGTATGGAAATCGATAGGTGGCAACCTAGGAGTATGGAAATCGATAGGTGGCAACCTGATTATTCTTGGAATTTCAACTTTCACTTTGACTGTCCCGGAAACCCAAACACATCAAAACTCCTAGATTCCATCAATGTTTTCAACCTCAAACAGTCAGTTAACCAACCCACCCATAAACATGGTCACATTTTAGACTGGATTCTTCATAGACCTGATGATAACATTTTACGGTCCTCCCTGGTATCCTATGAACTTGCATCAGATCACCTCTGCATTATATGCCATCTTGACGTATCAGTCCCTAACCCTCCACCTTTATTTGCTACTAAGAGAAACCTCCGTATGATAAATAGAACCAAACTAATGCATAACATCCAAGCAAACCTAACAATTTGCTTACCTCCTGCAGCAGAACAACTCGATAACTGCCTGCGTTTATCGCTCGACAAACATGCCCCAGCTACCAAGTGCAGAGTATCAATTCAAAAGTGTTCTCCATGGTATAGCAGTGTTAGGGACCAGCTTCGCACTGCTAAAAGAGACCGCCGTAAAGCTGAGAGGCTTTGGCTTTCCACCAGACTCACTATTCATAAGCAAATCTATGAAGCCGCTAAGAAGAATGTCACAAATATAGTCCATGCAGCGAAATCAGCCCACTACACTACTAAGATCATGGAAAGTTCCAGCTGCAAAGAGCTCTTCGAGATTACTAACAAGCTAATGTCAAGGAACAAATCTACACCACTTCCAACTACATTCTCTCCACTTGACCTTCTGGACATGTTTGCAAATTTCTTCCGTGACAAAGTACAAACCATTACAGATAAGCTTGACACCACAATTTCAATTGACTCGTCGTCACCATACAGTTGGGATACAGAATTTGAGCGGCAACCATTAGCAGCATTTGAACCTGTCTCTATGGATTTTGTACGTACAATCCTGATGAAGAGTGCACTAAATTCATGTGAGCTTGATCCAATTCCAACATCACTGCTGCTTGAGTGCTTAGATCCAGTATTGCCTTCACTAACTGATGTTATTAATACCTCTCTTTCTCATCAGGGGAATTCCCATCATTTTTCAAAACTGCCATTGTAAAGCCTCTGCTGTAGAAACCAACACTAGACCATAACGATTTAAAGAACTACCGCCCAGTTTCAAATCTCCCTTTCATATAAAAAATCTTAGAAAAGGTTGTTGTATCCCAGCTTGTATCTCATCTGAATTCAAACAGTCATTTTAGCAATGTACAATCTGCATATCGCCCTTGCCACAGTACTGAAACTACTCTTCTAAAGGTAGTTAATGATATTCTCTCTGCTTTGGATAGCGGAAAGGTTACAGTCCTCACCCTCCTTGATTTGTCTGCAGCATTTGACACAATAGACCATGATATATTACTTCACCGTCTCCAGCATGTATTTGGCATTTATGATACAGCCTTACTGTGGTTCAAATCCTACTTGGTCAACAGTACAGAAATTGTGTGTGCAAATGGAATACACTCCAGCCCAGTTGATCTATGTTGTTGGTGTTCCACAGGGGTCTGTTCTTGGACATGTTCTCTTCATTCTGTACACTCAGCTGCTCTCAAGTGTTAAGATCATCATCCAGTGTCTCACCAATTGTACGCTGATGACACCCAAATATACAAATCTAGCCACCCAACTGATGTTGATGATACCATCCAAGGTGTAGAGAGGTGCATTTCTGATGTGAAATCATGAATGGCATGTAACAAGCTGCAGATGAATGATGATAAAACTGAGGCCATTCTGATCACAACACAAAGTCTTTCTCATTGACATCCTTTACCTAAAACAATAAATATCAGCAACACCAACATTAAATTCACACAATCAGTACGAAACCTAGGTGTTACTCTGACAGTAATCTCACATTGCACCAACACGTCATGAACATATGCAAGGCTGCATATCTTAAGCTGAGACGCATCAGCTCCATTCGCAAATATCTTTCAGTTGATGCCACTAAAACACTTGTGTGTTCATTAGTACATTCAAGACTGTGCTGTTGTAACTCAATTCTGTCTGGTTCATCTCAATATCTACTCCAGAAACTTCAAAAAATTCAAAACACAGCTGCTTGGATCATACTTAGAGTACCACGATCAGAGCACACCTCCCCGCCGCTTTGTACCCTACACTGGCTATCCATTCGATCCAGAATCAAACACAGAATTTGTTCTCTGTACTATGTTTCACTGACGGACCCTAGTCCAACATACCCATCCGACTTCACCCATGTGTACACACCAGCAAGATACTTACGCTCCTCTTCTGATAATCGTATACTCATTATTCCCACTATGAAAACAAAGTCATATGGACAGCATTCTTTTACATACCAGGGCTCAGCAACGTGGAATGAATTGCCGTCTGAAGTTAGACACAAAGACACAGTAATCCCATTCAAGAGTGCTCTCAAAACTCAGTTATTTCGACTGCAAGAACAAACTTAAAGACATAATAATGTTTCCTACCTTAAATATTCTCAGCATGTTTTTTTATGTTTTCTAATTTCATGGTGTTTGTTTTTGTAATCATATCATTATATGAGTTTTTTTTATCTTATAGGCGTTGTCTAATGTTGTAAAGCGCTTAGAGCTTCTAAAGATTAGGCGCTATACAAAGTCCTCATTATTGTTATTATTATACATACATACATACATACATACATACATACATACATACATACATACATACATACATACATGAGTGGCCGAGTGGTCTAAAGCGCTCTCCGTTAATGATCACTGCCATCTCACCTATCTATGCATGGGTTCGAGTCTCGGATTCGTCCAATGTGGGTATGTGAGAAAGTTTGCCAGTAGCTTCTTGTGGGTCGGTGGTTCTTTCCAGGGTTTTCCCGGGTTCTTCCTCCACCATTAATACTGACCGCCATGTATAGCCTATCGTGTGCTGAAAATGGCGTTAAACCCTACAACAACAACAACAACAACATCAACATACATACATACATACATACATACAGACATACAGACAGACAGACAGACAGACATACATACATAGCCTCCTATAGACATTAAACAGGATGGAGATAAGAACAAAACCCAATTTAACGACAGACATTAGGTTACTTTCACGGTCCATGAAATGTTAAAGTATGTTCAATATTGACGTTAATGATGTATTGAGTCAAGAGGGGTTTAGAATAAGTGACACTGTTTTATGTTTTTTTTTTTCTTCTTCTCCCATCTAGATTTCCTTTTCCCACTAATAAATATGGGGTGCTGGATAGTATATGTTTGGTTGGTGGGCATTGGATAGTTCCAGAGATGATGTTGGTCACTTCAAACGATGTGTTGGATAGTAAATGTGCGAGTAATGTGTATTACATGACTGAGTGTTGGTCACTCCTAATGGCGTGTTGAGATTAAATGTAGGGCAATGAAAAGTACATGACTGGATGTTGGTCACTCAAAGTGTATGTTAAACCAATTGACGTTTTGAATAAGACATTTTCTCGTGTCGCCATACAGGCCAATAACGTTAAACCTATGGATGTTTATATATCAACGTATATGTCGTATCAAAGGACTAAGGATATAATGTTAAATTCTTATTTAGTGGCCAACAATGTTCAACCTATGGACTAATGCAACCTCAAATTAGACCTGAACCAGTCCGATTTCATGACGATCTAATGCTAATTTTCCATTTGAACCCGTACAGTCCCACACGGTCTATGTTAAATTCCCATTGTCATCATAAGTCCCACACTGTCCATTTTTCATTCTCACTCTCCCTGTAACCAATCCTCGTGTTAAACTTGTTGACATGTTTTTTCTTTTTACAATACATTCTCCATTGTCCAAATAAATCCTACAAGAAATGAGACCTAACGTAAAATTCCCATATTCGTCATATCATGACACCATGGTACTAATATGATCTTACACATATGACCCCATCACCCATCAAACCCAAACAAATAAATACGAATAACGATGAAAAGGCTACTTTTGCAAGGCCACACGAATTTATGTCCACGAAAATAAATGAGTCAACAGTATAGTATATGATATATTATTCAAACAAAGACAAATCCATGTCGACTTTGTCAACTTTTATATCATTTCCTGTAATTTACATATTCCTAAAAGGAAATTCTCTTAAGCATACCACTTCATGCCTACCAACACGGCATTTGTGCATTTCCAAGACGTGATAAAATAAACATATATTTCCGTGCATCAAACGCAAATTCGACTTCATGCAGTTATGAAATTTTCCATTGCTCAAATGAGCTTTCAGCTAAAGCTGGTAGACTTCCTTTTCGGTATGTTTTCCCTTTAATAACGCGGCAATAGGACTTACCGGCCATTGCATGTATCTCTCTCTCTTATATATATATATATATATATATATATATATATATATATATATATATATATATATATATATATATATATATATATATATATATATATATATATATATATATATATATATATATATTTGAATCTGTGTATGTACGAATGGATGCATGTGTTATATATCTATACGTGAATCTGTGTATATATGCATGTAACTATGAACATTTATACCACTACCGACTAAAATGTGAATCAACCTTTACAACATCAGGAAACGGACATGACACACCTTGATTACTCCGCAATAATAAACCATATTTTTGTTGCCTACAGATGACTTCACTCTTTCTGACCGGAGCCTACATGCAAGGTTCAGCTGAGAGTACCAATTGTTACAGTCGGCATTTCTTTTTTAAACTAATATAATTTGTCATAATAAACGCGTTTTTCTTCTAACTTTTGACCAGTTAAAGTAATTGATGTGGCTGCGGACCTAAACACGTCCCATTTTATAAAATTTTTAAGAAACAAATTTGTCAGGGTCTTCTTCGACTTTGTCGGGAACGATTTGTCAGCAAGGTATATATGTATATATGCATTTATGTAAGTATGCATATATCACTTTCCGTTCTATCTGGCGTATATTTAGATTTCTCTATAATTAATTCTATAGACCTTGATTTCTTTCATAGGAATCCGGAATGACTGTGTAGATAGATGAGAATTAATTATTGGGTCGTCATGCTAGTGTGTCTGCTACAAACGAGTGCATACACCAGATTAAGTAGCATCATATTTTGGTGATGTGTGCTTAGTCGTGAGGGAATATGGGCTCGTGTGTGCAGGCAAGACGACGGGTACCGTTTACCCGCGGACCTGGGTTCGAATCTCCATAGAGTACGAATTAAAAGCTCTCTAATTTGCATTATATTATCATTTGTATTAAATATTAATTCTGAATACTATTATAAAGCAATCTTCTACAGAATCCAGGAATATCACTTTCCGTTCTGTCTAGTATGTACTTAGAATTAGATATATATATATACATTGAAACGAGTACCAAGTCATACCAATCAGTTTTCTATCCTAATCACGTATTGTTAACGGAAATGAATCACCGTTATGACTGTGCAATTGTGTTTGTTTTTTGTTTTTTTTTTTGTATTAATGCTTCCTGGCCGGAACTTACATTTCTAATTAAACGATATTTTTTGGGGGAGGGGGGATTTTTATTTAGTGCTATTTAAAATAATTTTCTGACCCTAGATCGTCTAATTCGGTCTGGTGTTATACCATCACTGCAATAGTTGAAGGAGGCATATCGGTTTGCCGCTGTATGCTTTTCCGAGTGTAATTTAGAGCAAGCCAAGTGACGGAGACAAATTAACAATCTAAACCACATTTATATTAACATACCAATGTCCTTATTAAATTCTGATGCCAAGTTGGCGTCTGTTTAATTTTTCGGGAGGGGGGCGGGGTTTGGGTTGGGGGGGGGGGGTATTTCATTTGGGTCCGTTTCTGCACGTTTTCGGGGCTTGACTGTTTTTCAAAGAAAGGTTTGTAGGTACGGCTAGAAATATAGACCTAGACACTCCAATCTAGGCAAATGAAATTTGACAAGCATGTTTGTGTACATGTTAATACATTAAATATATCGATTGGAACTCAAATAATTAAATACTTCATCTATTTGTTTGCAGCTAAACGTGTTAAGAAAGTATACATTCCCCATTTTTAGCCAAGCTCGCGTGTGTGTTTGAGAGATACATGTACGATAGTCGCGGAATATTTCTGAATCCTTTGTCCAATGGGCATTAAATTTGTTATGCAAAATATTTTTTTCTAGCACCTGCCCCTTTACCTATTCCTCAACTACCGCAAAGGCGATCCTTCAAAGTTCCCGATGATGTTCCTTCTTCTTCTACTCAGCCGTTAAAAGGCGATGAAAATGCATCAGATGAAAGTGATGACGGCGATTACCTTAGTAAGTATTTCTTATGACGACATAAGAAAAATCCTACAGTGTCACAAAACATTGTCACAAATGCACACATACAAACATTTAGAACATGGCTATTGTTACAGAGGTTCTACAACCCCGCAGTAACATCTCCTGACATCACAAATGATGTCATAAGGCCGAAGGTGTTATGTCCGAGTGTTATTCAAGTCATTTCACAAAAAGCAAATAAAATAGTTTTTAAAGGAAAACGAGGTGCGCGCCTCTATATGTTGTTTTAAACTTGAATTTTAATATTGGGAAGCGGACAAATCCTAACGTATACAGAAACGATTTTATACGGATCAGGATGTACAAGGAGCTTAAAACCTTGCATTAATAAAAATGATCATGCTTGCAATATGTCTTCACTTCCATAGTTGACCGCTCCCTTGGCCTAGTGGTTAGAGCGTCTACGTCGGATATGGGAGGTTACGGGTTAGAATCCCGCCCGAGTCATAACAAAGACGTATAAAAATGGTACTAACAGCTGCCTCGCCTGTAAGAGGTTAGTGCTCTGACTGGTCGGCCTGGTGTCAGAATAAAGTGACTAGGTGGGACATCATGCTACATGTCTGCGGCATGATGCCCCACTGTTAAACATCACTTCAAACTGTCACACTGAAGACATCGTAGCGATATGACTGAAAAATTGTTAAAGCTACATTAAAATTCTAAATCACACACGCACACACATACTGTTCAGTTACGAACATATATCAAGAACTGAAAATATGTACATCAAATTTTTTTCTCTAACACTTCGTTAAATTTTCCTTCTGAACATTGCCCTTCCTAATGTTACGATCTTATTTTACATTAAACATCCAAAACACACACACACGCACGCACGCACACGCACACACACACATACACACACACTTTGATAGTTAACCGTGAATACTTGTAAATAGCTATTACTATTACATATCCTATAATTTCATTAATTATGCATAAATATGAACGTTCGATGAAACAAAACCATGGCCTATGTTTCAGCTCCGATCGCAGATTTGGCCAAAATGTCTTTAAAAAGAATCAATTCTTCGAAATCCGTACCGTCTCCACATGTCAAACCTACTGTTGGTGGAAGTAGCTTTGCCTGAAAAAAGCAAGACTTGGATCCTCAAGACGTTCTCATCAGTGTTTCCGTTGTGTTTGCTCGTGTATAACGACCACCGAACTGCGAAACAAGATGGATTCAGAGCTGTCGTCACATAATGTTCTGGCAAATCAAGGTCAACCCTATTCGTTCTAATAATAATATCAGGCAGGCGGCATATATTCTGAGCTTACCGAGCAAAATGAAATGGAAAATTGTGTGTGTGTGTGTGTGTCGCTGGCACATGGATGTGGGTGACGCACTTGTTAACTGCTGTAATTTATTATGGTATCTCATTTACACATGAATGTGAACATACGGTTCATTGATCAGTGACTTACGGAAATGGTCCAGAAGAAAAGGACAAAAACAAAAGTTAAAGTAAACCTTTATGAGCAAGTGGCCTTTCTGTACAGGCAAATTAGTATCAATACTCATTTTTGAGACGTCTTGATTCGCCCTAAAAAATTTGCAATTTTAACCTGTCCGCCATTTTTCGCGCATGTGAAGTTGACTGGCTGACTATACTGATTTTGTTGACAACTCGCTGCATATTTGTTTTCCTGTCAACTGTAGTTCAATGTAGAGAATTTGTTTTTGTAAATTGGAAATGCAGTTGTCTGTGAAATGTGACTTTGATCATCTTCTTATTTACAACACTTTGTATGATCGTTGTTTATCAAGAGACAGAAGTTACATGAATAGTTATTCCCATGAAAAATTTCCTGTACCACCTTCTCCGCGCATCATTTGGGATGTAATGTTCAGTACATGGTTAAGTTTTTGTTCGTAGGTGGCGTTGTTTTCCGCTACGCATGGTTTTATTTATCTCCCTTTAACATGAAATGAAGGTTAATCAAAGTTTTACTTTATATGGGCAACGCGCATGCACGCAGATCACCCCATCTTCGATTTTTTGTTGGGTGCTAAATCTTTGCTATTTATATAAAGCACACAATGTACATGTAGCATGCACATTTTAATATTGTTTTGTTTAAAAATCGGAATTATTGTCAGTTTTAACTCCTTTTCTGTACATATGTCAGGGGTTTTATCGGCTCTTAAGTAAGGCATTTTCGTGTGCCGTTACTATATATATATATATATATATATATATATAGATAGATAGATAGATAGATAGATAGATAGAGAGATAGAGAGAGAGAGAGAGAGAAAGATATATGTTTTCTAATTTAAAACTATGCATGAACTGATCATCTGTAACAAATAAGATAATTCTCGTCATTACTTTTCAATACTGATCTGTATGGTACATATATGTGCAATACGACTTTCTTACTTGACCTTCTTGTATCTGTGCACATTAATACTGTTTTCCAATATAGAGTGATAGGTGGAGGTTAAGACTCGAATTTCTGTGTACATTTCCCTTCTTTACTTGGCCTTGTTATCGAAGAGTTTGTCAGGATAGCAGATAACACCATACTGTCTCGTTCAGTATACCTGTGGCGCATTATTACCTCCCTTTGCAGGTTGTCTCAACTCGTATTGACGTATTTCATAAAAGTTTGCATTGTAAACAAAGAAAATGATTGTTGTTGGGTTTAACGCCATTTTTCAGCACACGATAGGCTATACATGGCGGCCAGTATTAATGGTGGAGGAAGAACCCGGGAAAACCCCGGAAAGAACCACCGACCCTCGAGAAGCTACTGGCAAGCGTTCTCACATATCCACATTGGCCGAATCCGAGACTCGAACCTACGCAGACAGAGGTGAGATGACAGTGATCCGTAACGGAGAGCGCATTAGACCACTCGGCCACTCGGGGCCCCCAAAGAAAATGAACCTGGTAACTACCTGGGCAAATGCATTGCATGTTATAATGCAGTAAATTTGTTAACTTGCTCTGAAGCAGTTATTGCGTGTTGCTCTGTGCATACAAGGACCAATGAGTTTGCTGTCAAGCAGTTATTGCGTGTTGCTCTGTGCATACAGGGCCCAATGAGTTTGCTGTCAAGCAGTTATTGCGTGTTGCTCTGTGCATACAGGGCCCAATGAGTTTGCTGCCATCTTAAATAGCATCACATGATATCTGTCATACCTAACGTGACGTAATAGTACATATAATTATATTGTGCATGAATGTGCGACTCTACAATAGAAGCAATTAGAACTACAATTCTTAGCAAATATATTTGTATTCAATTTATATTTCTTACAGAAATTTAATTACATGTTAATAATTAATAAATGGCGACATAAAAATTGAATTGTACTGTTTGTTATTGTGTTGAATATTGCGGTCCAGTATAAATTACAATTAAGATCTCTTACCTATGCCATATTAAAGTTCGATCTCGATTACAGTACTGAATAGTATGGACACTGTAATCTACAAAGGTGTGAACAGTTATTAAACCGCAGCTTCAGATTCGATCCAGATTATTTTATAATCTTAAAAATGACATTTTCCCTACAGATTATGTAGTGTAAGTGATATCAAGATTAGATAAATTTTAAACGTATTGAGTTACATAACAGACTTTTAGATATCATTTTTCGATGAACACTATAAGACCTTGCAAAGAGTTTAAAAAAAAAAGCTGTAATCTGTATCGTCTCAATTATTTATTAAGACCATTCGTACTGCAATATAATGACAACAGTAATTTGGTTGTCCACGTGACTATTTATACGGCGCTCGAGTTTTTTTACAGTTAATTTTTTATATAAGTTATTAAAGTAACTTATAGTTTAGACTTCCTTTACTAATGTTGCAAAAAGTAATTGCTAGTTCACCTTATGAAATTTTAGTTCATATGAATATACAAACGTATATAAATATATCAAAGAACAAATAACAACAGAAAAAAAAAACACATTAAGAAAAGAGTGGACGAATGAACCAGTGAATAAATGAATGAACAAATAGAATATAAGCAAAATGAAACATATTGCACGTTAGCCAAATATACAAATGCACAAATGGAGAAGAGAACATAATACAATAATTTACGAAAAGGATGATTATATAAAAAAACACGAACTTTTGACTTTAAAAAACATGCAGACATATAACTTTTATGATACCAGGAAGTGAAAAACGTTTTCAATAGATGTAAAGGTAGTATTACTGGATCAGTTTATATATCATTAAACTTCCGGTCATTTGTCCTTGCGGCATACAATAAACTATGAAAATTGTTGACAAACCACTAATCTTGATAACTACGATGAATCCTGACAATTTCATTTTATTATCTATATCTGATATTTTATCACCATGTTATAATTTATACACCTGAGCCTTGCAACATATACGATCAATCAAATGTTCAATTATTCTCAGGTAACAAATCAGAAAACTGCCTAGCTTAAATAACCATCCGTAATATAACACTGCTGTGTATGATAAATCGTGGGTCCCTGTTTTATTTGTATCAGTTTCTTTCCGAAAATACAAGTATTAATATATAGTATAAAATCTAAAGCCCATGTTGAATGTGACAGCTTTTTTCCTAATAATATCTCCTTGGCTTGGAATAAATGAGAAATGTTTGCCCCATTAGGTGAAACCGTCCAATTGTTTTGCTGGATATACCATCGCTTGACCGCTCCGGTGGCCCAAGTGGTTAGAGCGTCCACCTTGGATACGGGAGGTAGAGGGCTCGAACCCCAGCCGAGTTATTTCAAAGATTTCTAAAAATGGTACTAGCAGATGCCTCGATTGGCGCTTAGCATTAAGCGATCAGTGTTAGGCCTGGTGTCAGGATAATGTGACTGGGTAGGACATCATGCTACATGTCTGCGGCATCATGCTCCAGTGCTAGACATCACTATACACTGCCATACCTCAGATACTGTAACGATATGACTCAAATTGTTAAAGTAAATCTCTCTCCCCCTCCCTCCCTCCCTCTCTCTCTCTCTCTCTCACACACACACAGACAAACAGATATCACACATAAACGGGGCCCCGATTGGCCGAGTGGTCTAAAGCGCTCAGCGTTCCGGATCACTGCCATCTCACCTATGTCTGCGTATGTTCGAGTCCAAGGCTCGGCTAGTGTGGTTACGTGGGAAAGCCTGCCAGTAGCTTCTCGTGGGTCGGTGGTTCTTTCCTGGGTTTTCCAGGGTTCTTCCTCCACCAGTTATATTGGCCGCCATATATGGCCTCTCTTGTGCTGAAAAATGGCGTAAAACCCTAGAACAACAACAATCACAGATAAACACACAAACGATCACTTGATGGACCTAGGGTAGGCACATATATGATGTTAATAGTCAATATTGAGAAAATTATAATTATCATGCTAATTATATTTATCTCATCTATACAACACACACACACACACACACACACACACACACATATATATATATGTGTGTGTGTGTGTCTGTGTGTGTGTATATATATATATATATATATATATATATATATATATATATATATATATATATATATATATATATATATATATATATATTTATATTTATATATTTATATATATATATATATATATAAACTTGTTTCTAGCACATATTAAGGTACAAGGATATTTGTCCATAAATATTAAGTCAATGATCCCCGTAATCCCGTATGCGGTCAAAAATTTAATTAAATGAGCGCTTATATGGAATTTTCTTTGCAAACACAATTCTGACAAAATGGAAACATTACAGTTCAAGGCATAAAACCTGGTTTGTTATGATGTAATATCCATGTTTCTCAACTTGGGAAATCTTCCTACTATGCATATTAGTATTTTAAAGTACCTGGCGATCGAAGTATACTTGATGAAAAATACATTACATCTTAAATAATCTGGTCACAATAAAATAATACAAATTATAATTCCAAACACTATAAATTGTCCGAATCTGGTCAGATCCAAGGTGTAAATGTTCTTTTTTTCGTTTTATATCGTAGTCAATTTTGGTAATGTTTGCCTTTTTTTCTACAGTGATTTCTTTCCTTTACATTTCCTTACTTTTTTATCTATTTTAAATTTTAGTTTTTATCTTCCTGCTTTCATGATAACTTAACTATAAATATGGTCTTTGTGCATGTATTGTGCTTGCTAAATTGTCATGGGCATTCTTTGATGTATATTAAGTTGTAATGAATACGCCCATTCCTACTATCATATGCATCTATGTACAGCCATTTTATTTATTTTTCTTTAAAAAAATCTCATGTAAATTTGCATGTTTTATATGTTACTTTTTGTCTTTAAGCTGCTGTTACTGTTGGTATTGTGTATGAAATCTGCACTGTATTATTGGAATTTTCAAATATACTTTTTTGTACATGCCCGTTTCTAATATTTAATATCGTTATTAAAAACAGACAGGTACAGAGTGTTTATAGCGACAATACCAGCAATACAGAAAAGCTATCATACAAAATATCAACAGTAGGAGCATCTTAAGGACAAAGAATAATATATAAAGAATGCAGATGTACATATTTTTAAAACTAACTAAAGCATATAGACACAGATGTATACAATAGTAGCAATGACCATCCCCATTACAACGGAAGAATAGCTTGTGTATAACCTAGGCTACCGATTTTAGGTTAATTTTGCTTTCTTTTCTATCTTGTATCTAGATGAACCTTAAAGAAATTAGTAAATAAGAAGCAACGGTTAAATTAAGGAAGATTGTCCACGATACAGCATAGGTTGGAATCCATATTTAAACGAGATAAATATATATGGAGTGCCTGAATCTGTACTCTACCAATGCGCGATGGAAGGAGAGTACATATTTTGTGACGACAATTGCTGAAAGGGATGTACAGAATATGCAGCAATATTATTTAGCCATTATTTATACAACGATGTTAAGCAATTTGATTGTTACGAATTGCCTGAGAGAAAAATCTGTGGCTACAATAAAGGCCTTTTTTTTTCCCCCCGCCATAAACAGACATTTGTTATACATTAGAATCTGATGCTTGAACGAGTTAACTCCAAACTACTGTATCATTTCCTTGTTGAACCTTGTTATGTTCATTAAACTGTATGCTGACTGTGCCGTTGGTCATCATTTGAACCCTGCCTTTCAGAGGAATATATCAAGCTGTGCCTTGTTACTCACATTGAACATAGAACTACATATTTTCAATTGAAGAAACATTTTTTTTAAATAACATTTTCACGCTGTACACCCAGCTGATCAGTACGTAGATGCATGTTAAACACCGTACATAATGTCTGCTCATATAAAAGTCATAATATAATGGGGCCCCGAGTGGCCGAGTGGTCTAAAGCGCTCTCCGTTACGGATCACTGCCATCTCACCTCTGTCTGCGCGGGTTCGAGTCTCGGATTCGGCCTATGTGGGTATGTGAGAAAGCTTGCCAGTAGCTTATCGTGGGTCGGTGGTTCTTTCTGGGGTTTTCCCGGGTTCTTCCTCCACCATTAATACTGGCCACCATATATAGCCTATCGTGTGCTGAAAAATGGTGTTAAACTCTACAACAACAACAACAACAACATAATATAATAGTCAGAATATAACAACAGCAGGGAGAAGATAACAACAAAGTACAGCAAAACGTAAGTCCGAAAACTATTGTTATTTAATATTTTAACCTGTAATATATTTAGTAGTGATCAAGTCTAACATGTAGGTAAATTTAGTGAAAAGGTCATTTACATTT
This sequence comes from Sinohyriopsis cumingii, assembly GCA_028554795.2. Classification (NCBI taxonomy): domain Eukaryota; kingdom Metazoa; phylum Mollusca; class Bivalvia; order Unionida; family Unionidae; genus Sinohyriopsis; species Sinohyriopsis cumingii. The sequence goes on along the minus strand of CM068839.1, from coordinate 60,775,417 downwards.
AAGTCAGCAAGAGTGTAAGAAATTAAGTCCTGATGTGAAAGATTAATTAATATAGCACATATGTACTCAACATTTCACTTAATTTAAACGTATTTTGGTTAGTTCTAGATTATTTATGTTAGTTCTAGAGTATTTATGTTAGTTATAGAGTATGTAGTTTAGTTCTAGGATATGTAGATTAGTTCTAGAGTATTTATGTTAGTTATAGAGTATGTAGTTTAGTTCTAGAGTATTTATGTTAGTTCTAGAGTATGTAGTTTAGTTCTAGAGTATGTAGATTAGTTCTAGAGTATTTATGTTAGTTATAGAGTATGTAGTTTAGTTCTAGGATATGTAGATTAGTTCTAGAGTATTTATGTTAGTTATAGAGTATGTAGTTTAGTTCTAGAGTATTTATGTTAGTTCTAGAGTATGTAGTTTAGTTCTAGAGTATGTAGATTAGTTCTAGAGTATTTATGTTAGTTATAGAGTATGCAATTTAGTACTAGGGTATTTATGTTAGTTATAGAGTATGTAGTTTAGTTCTAGGATATGTAGCTTAGTTCTAGAGTATTTATGTTAGTTATAGAGTATGTAGTTTAGTTCTAGGATATGTAGATTAGTTCTAGAGTATTTATGTTAGTTATAGAGTATGTAGTTTAGTTCTAGGATATGTAGATTAGTTCTAGAGTATTTATGTTAGTTATAGAGTATGTAGTTTAGTTCTAGGATATGTAGATTAGTTCTAGAGTATTTATGTTAGTTATAGAGTATGTAGTTTAGTTCTAGGATATGTAGATTAGTTCTAGAGTATTTATGTTAGTTATAGAGTATGTAGTTTAGTTCTAGAGTATTTATGTTAGTTCTAGAGTATGTAGTTTAGTTCTAGAGTATGTAGATTAGTTCTAGAGTATTTATGTTAGTTATAGAGTATGCAATTTAGTACTAGGGTATTTATGTTAGTTATAGAGTATGTAGTTTAGTTCTAGGATATGTAGCTTAGTTCTAGAGTATTTATGTTAGTTATAGAGTATGTAGTTTAGTTCTAGGATATGTAGATTAGTTCTAGAGTATTTATGTTAGTTATAGAGTATGCAATTTAGTACTAGGGTATTTATGTTAGTTATAGAGTATGTAGTTTAGTTCTAGGATATGTAGCTTAGTTCTAGAGTATTTATGTTAGTTATAGAGTATGTAGTTTAGTTCTAGAGTATTTATGTTAGTTCTAGAGTATGTAGTTTAGTTCTAGAGTATTTATGTTAGTTATAGAGTTTGCAGATTAGTTCTATGGTATGTAGTTTAGTTCTAGAGTATTTATGTTAGTTATAGAGTATGTAGTTTAGTTCTAGGGTATTTATGTTAGTTCTAGAGTATTTATGTTAGTTATAGAGTATGTAGATTAGTTCTAGAGTATTTATGTTAGTTCGAGAGTATTTGTGTTAGTTATAGAGTATGTAGGTTATTCCTAGAATATTTAGGTTAGTTCGAGAGTATTTAGGTTAGTTCGAGAGTATTTGATACATGTCGTTTGCAAAAGTCGAAGTATAAAGAGCAATCTGAGGCAAAATGGAACTAGTCTTACAAAATGTTACACAGTGTATATTTTCTTTCTGATATAGAGGTGGTTTGGGGCTCAGCCCATCTGCCAGTGTTTCAATATTAAGTGGTCGAAAGAAACTTAAGTCTTGAAAGTGAGACCATATGCTTCTGAACTTTGACAGTACTGCGATTTGATTCAAATCCCAAACAATATGAAATATATACTTATGAACGAGTTCTTGTTGGGGAAGATGAAGTAAAGTTGCCAACCCTGGATGAAAGTGTCCCTAATTTGAAACTTGACCAAAGTGAAAAATGTTTTTCGTTTCTAACCCAATGATAAACTCAAGCTTCAGAGAATTACAATTATCCAAAAGATCCTTAGCAAACTTGTGCAACTATTTTGTGTGGATAAGTAATTAGGTCCTTCAACCTCATTTTATATCACATACAAATAAATTTATTCTTATTAGATTTTAACGTTTTGAGTCAGTATTTATTCATTAGAATCTGTCGTATGCATATCAGTGATATTCGACCAAGTTACCTGTAAACAAAATCATTCGGAGTAGACTGTTAAATTTGCAGTTATGTTTTATTAAACAAAATTGTCAATGAAATTTTTCGATTGCATTCACTTATATAAAAACCGACGTGTCACTTCAGTATTTCAGAATATGAGCTACAAGCTTGACAAAAAAATTACTCATGAGATATATCCCGCAATTCTTGATTTTCATCATCAAGTCATATAATTCGGGATTTAATTAGCTGATAGTTATGATGTTATCAGTTTCAGGTAGGTCATGCTTTGAATTGAGCATTTTGTTAATCTTCAGTGTATCCCCAAATGAATCTGTCTGCCATTCTTTGTCTTTCAGTGTCATAAAATTAGCCCCAAATGGATTTATCTGCCATTCTTTGTCTTTCAGTGTCATAAAATTATCCCCAAACGGATTTGTCTGCCAATCATTGTGTTTCATTGTCATCGAAATATCCCCAAATTGATTTGTCTGTCAACCTTGTCTTTCAGTGTCATAAACACTTCCCCAAATATATTTGTCTGCCAATCCTTGTCTTTCATTTATAATACAAGGTTACTGGTGTTGTAATGTCTACTGGAAAATTTTAATTTTACAGACAGTATTTTCACATATTAGTTTTTCAAGAAATCAATGAATGTACATGAAGCTCTTCTGCTATCACATAAATAGTCAACGAATGTACATGAAGCTATTCTACAATAACATCATCAGTTAGTGAATGTACATGATGACATTATGCTTTACATAAAGTTATGGTGCTCTCACATAAACAGTCAATGAATGTACATGAATCAGAAAGGATTAAACATCAAACTGTCACAAATCTTGCCTAAGTTTCTTATATATTATTGTATTCTATTGCTGCTTTTGATCTAAGTGTTTATATATATATATATATATATATATATATATATATATATATATATATATATATATATATATATATATATAATACAATTTTTACTACAAAACTGCATTATTTAAAGCAAACCCAAAACACTATATTTACTTTAAGCCCGCAAAAATGATATAGTTTCATCTTTTGGACACGAAGATAATCCGGCAAAAGCATATAAACATTCGTTTTCACTATTTTTGATGTTGGCATATTCGATGCTCATTTGCGCCTTACAACTGTAATTTGTTTTGCAATATAAAATTCTTTGGATGGAAATATTACCTCTGGAGGAGCTTGCACTTTAACCGTATTGCACGTATCAACGGTGAAAAGAAATTAAAGTTCGCGAAGAGCACAAAAATGAGGAATAAAACTATTTTATTGTGACAGAGCGATCTGTAGAGGGTCAATCTTCAGCGGAGATTTACAAGGAAAACGAAGAAACACGCAATGAGGTGTCTAAAAAGTGATTTCAAATTTGAAAAATAATTCTCTGATCGAAATAATTTTAAAAAATGCGAGCAGTTGGTCCATTTTTAACTGTTTGCTATTGTCTCATTTCAGCTTCGTATGAAATGATACTACAGAGTAGTAACTATAAAAGATTGTAATGTTCGTAACACTGTAAATATTACAGTTTATTCAAAAATGACTTTAACAAATATTCATGTTCAGTTATGTTCAGATAAACCTATATAAACATTTTTAAATAACAACTTACACAAAATACAACATAATATTCTCTATTTGTCTGCTATTTTAAGTTTTAAAAAAATTAAAGCCATAGACTCAATTGTATCAATTGTACTGTGTCATTATCACACATTTATAAATCAAATCCTTTTACAGTTATATCAGTTAATATATGGTTTCGTATCATTAAAAAAAGACGTTAAAAAGAAAGGGGAAAGATTTTCTCCTTGTCGTACGACACTGGTGCACATCAGAAAATAAAGAAAACCAAATGTGAATATTCACCATTAAGTCTTATATATGACGTGATATATTGATACATATTTAATATAGCTATAAAATCCTTGCCACGAGTACCAGCTTTTGTAAATTTTAGCCATAAACCTGATAGCAAAACGACCCAAAGCCTTACCAAAAACAACAAATGTATAAAATTATTTTTTTCTACTAGATTTTGTTATTTCATTGAGCGCTAGACGACCATAATAAAACGCTCGATTTTCATTCATAACAGTATTACGTGTAAACATATTCAGAATAATTTCTTCTGAGTAAACATATTCAATCTATTATTGATAGCCACATATACTTTTCCGATAAAACTCAAAAGAGTTATCGGTTGTTATGACGCTGTTTTCGTTAAAATGTGTTTTATTTTCAGACAAAATAAAAACATTTGCAAAATCAATATGATTATCGATAATTCTATTCATTTCCTTAAGAATTTCATAAAAATGTTCCAGTGACACGGTATGTTTATTAAAATCTAATGATGCCTTGAATTAATTTACTCATTTTGCATAGTCTTTCTCTATGACGCAATTTAGATATATTTACTTTTTTATTATTTGTCCACTTATACGCTTGTTTAACATTGCTCGTGTTTTCTTTTCTCCAATTTGCTGTTATATTTTGAAAAATCTAGTGTTGAATTTAACATTTCTGTCTGGCAAGTTTACAGCTCCAAAACATATCCCATGTTAAAAATTCATACAATATCTTTACCGGAAATCGAACCCAAGTCTGCGAGTTAAGGCACCAACTGAATTGCCTGAACTAACCAACATCCATACCCACTCAACTAAGCGCGCATCGACAACAAAGAATGGAATCAGTAAAGGAGACCTCCTGTTTGTAGCAAAGTTCTAATCTACGGATTAAATTTTCTACCTTACACCGGTGCATATTAAGGATTATATCACGTGACCTTCTGTTGCGATTATAGTGCGCACAAACTGGCTAAAATATCCATGATATCCAACTTCACTTAAGGTAGCATTAAACAGTTCTTACGATTAGACATGGCATGAAATTTTATGTCAATAGAAATCCACAATACTCTGTCCCCATATTTGTCCGTAGTTAATTACGCTGGTGTCAGTAATTCATGTTTTCATGCTGCAGGGCCGAATCAGGTCATGTGTTTGAGGTGGGAGATGTTTCAGAATTTTAAAAGGGCCCTGACTTTCCTCAAAAGGGCACAAAACAAAAGTCTATGTGTCTACTTACTCAAAGTGTGCATACTACCCAATAAAAATGCCCGTGAATAAAGCGATGGTCAAATTTCAAGTGACGAGTGGCCGTACGTTTCTCTCTCTCTGTGTGTGTGTGTGTGTGTGTGAGAGAGAGAGAGAGATTTTAGCCCGAGGATCCATAGAAAGTAATGTTCCGCTTTCCTCTTCATTAAACAAATATCTGAGACGCAATATTACAAAGTCCTCTATATGAAGATGTTCATGCAGTTGTGGGGATTTTCAAGCGTTAGTGCAAGGGGGAAGGGTTGTTGATCTAAGAGGGATAATCACAGAAGGACCAGCTTTGCCATTACAATCCTGATTCGGTTTTTCCATTCTCTGACGATTGTATTGATGCTTATTGGGGCTTTTATTGATAGCAGGTGGCTTTAAAAGTGATAGAAAACCTGAACATCGATCGGAGCAGAAAATTGTTTAGTTCTATTGTAAAGCCCCAATGACGCCGTTAGGTACAAAAAGTCGGATATGTCAAATCATCTGAATTATACTAATCTTGAAAGATATTATTCCGAAATATCGTTGGGTTCCATTAAAATCAGATAATATCAACGTATTATCACATTCTGAGCCATGTAATTTCTCCCTCGAACTGAGAAACTCCGCCATTTTACACATGTTTACGAATTATTCTCATATTGATCGGCGATATCAGTGGGTGAACCGATTTCAGTCAAAAAATGAAACACAAGATATGATGACGTCACCATTGTAAAGATAATAACCCAACACCACGCCATGTCAGATAGTCTTCACCCAAGTTTGCCCTTCAAAGTATCCCAGCGCCCCAGCTGATCACCAATATTTACCCTAGCTTATTTTTATCTAATGCAAGCATTTTCTTCTCAGATCCACTTTAAAAAGTGGGCCTGCCTCACTTCATTACCTCTCGAAACGATTTGTCGGAATGTTTTTTTAATATTTTTGTTTAACCATTAACGGAATTTGTCGAACGTATCACATCACTACTTTTGGATCGCTCCGGAGAAAGATCTGAATTACGAACGAGTTCGTTGGCTGAATTAAGGCGTGGTACCACCTAAATCTGAACTGAATATTTGAAAGTCGTTTATACCTAACATCGTGCTTATTTTAAAGAACGGTATATTATTATCTTCCTTCCAAACTTTAGTTCGATTGGAATGATGGAATTTATGCAATATGGCGGCATTGGGGCTTTAATGAACCTTTTCATGCTGTTAGGTTTACTTCTTTTGATTATATTTTCATTCTTGAAATTGGTTGATTTTACTCTTGTGCCTGAATGAAAACATTCTTTGAGAAATTCATGATCAAAAGAGTTTGAACTTAAGGAAACCTAATCCGTCCTCTTCTCCTACGTATGGATCGGTAGAAACAATACAATTTCAGAATGTGCACTACACGTATCATCCTAGTGAATTCAATAAAGGTAGTAGACAGAAACTTTAATATTTTTCACTTATCCATCAGATATCAGCGATTTATGTACATTGTATTCTTTGGGGAAAAAACCGCTTGAGATCACCAGGCCGAAAGTCATAAAGATTCCGTAAAAATGCATGATATCTCACTGGTCAGGGTCTGTTTTCGAAGTGTGACAGTTCAAAAAATGATTATACTTGTGCACTTTTATATATATATATATATAGAGAGAGAGAGAGAGAGAGAGAGAGAGAGAGAGAGAGAGAAATATATACATATACATTTAGGCTTTTACAAAACGCAACAAGAAATGAGTGAAGACGACAAGCTTTGTAAAACTTAACAAAAAATATCATTTCCCTTGAACAACAAGGTAAAATGGAGAAAAAGAATTTACGGTTCTACAAATCTAACCCAAAAATAATCCCAGAATTATCCAAGAATTAAAAAATAGAAGTCCTTGTAATAAAAAGTCCGAATGAAACTGAGTTAGAATACCAATGAAATCCAAAATGGAAGGCAATGCCCTATGCTGTGGTCAGTGTCGTACTGACGTGTCAACAGTTCTTTGTTGAATTACAGAAAATAATAAACTCGAGACTGTTAAAGGAATGAAATTCCATCAGTAAAACAATGTCTCTATTTGTTTCCACTTACAACTAGGATAAGCTTTCAAAAGATTCTTTTTCCTGCAACATAACTTACATTATTAACCAATCCTGGTCAGTCAAACCCATATACACTCTATTTTAGGTTCACCCATTTTCAGGCTGGTTCTCATTTTTCCATACCATTAGTACCGTGTGTCCATAAGTGTCAATGGATTGAAGCCCAACTGACTAAATTCTCTATAGAAAAAGGTTATATACTAATTGAAGACGCAAAACAAATTCCCGTATGAGGGTCACATGATGATGTTTCTAGAACAACATAGAAGCTTTTAACATGACTGACATCACGTACTCCCAGTATGGCCTTGACTAAGACTAATGATTTTTACTCTGGGAAAAAATTAGAAAAATATTAAAAGGTTGTTTACTTCTACCCTTATTGATTCTGAATCAAGGTCAGGAACTAGGTCAGCATTAGATACAAAGTTTCTATTATTAGGTGTTTACTAGTAAACAGTCAGGTCAAACTAGTTTCTGGAAAATGTCAAATCCAGTAAATAAAGTTACATCACAATAGCATGTAATGGAATAATGTTTTTTAAAAAACTAACAAACAAACAAGTAAATAAATAAAATGTACATCACTACAGTTTTCATTTTACTCCAAGAATGGAATGTTTATAGAAAGGGTCATCATGTCATACTGTGATATGGCATTGATCGGTAAAGGCGAGCTCTTTAGACCACTCAGCCACCCAGGAGCTCCCTCAGAATTATTTTGAGGGCGGGGTAGATGGGTTGCAAACATGTAGTGGTCAACTATTATCACTTTTAGGACCTCTTTATATCCACATTCTTCTGTGAACAGAGGAGTTTATTTACTTCTGTAAGTTAACATTTGAATTCCATGCTACAGGCATACCGCACCCTCCCCCCACCCGCTATCAACTATGCAATACCCTTAGTTTTACTTGTTGTTGTTGTTCTTGTCTTGGTGTTGTAGACATTGTTCATGTTATGATATGTTATACATGACATAGCAAACCTCTGTAGTAGTAAATTGGCCACATTCAGACAGATGAGACCATTTTTGTCCTCAATTCCATTCGGACTCTAATCGAGAAATGGTCCTCAAAGTGTTCATTGCAAACAAAATCCAAGAAGGCGGGGTTAAAATATTTTTTCTACCATCTCAGCCAATCAGCAATCAGTAATGAGATTACTGCACACTAATTTCATGGGCTTATTTAGACCAATCAGAATCACATAAAGTGATATCTTCACATGTTATAATGTCAAAAATATTAAACTGCACACACTATAGGGAAAGGGTACCGAGTATGTGATGCAATTTCATCCAGAACAATTATTTGTTCCTTCCCAGTTTGTTTTACATTGTTTACATATATGTGAAATTCATATATTGAATGTCCCTCTATTCTTTATTGGACAGCTCCATTCAGGTAAACTTAGACGTGAGCTTCCATTGAGAGATCCAAATATTTTCGCATATAGTGTAAAGTGTTCTATTCTGTTAAAGCGCCATCTGGTAATTTCGCTTTTTCCATGTCCATACGAAATACCAGGGACAATGTTGCTATCACATGAGCAGTTTGCATTATACTTCTATTTATCATTTTAACATGCCTGACAAACGATCTATACTGAACAATTTCTTCCAGCTCAAATTGTCTTAAACTTGTACTTTTGTTCCCCAGCAGCGTTGAACAAGTTAAAAATTGGTAGAAATCTTGGTTATACTTTTTATTCATGTTTCAATCAAAAGCATCGCAATGCCTTTGCCATATTGAAAACAAGGAGCTTGTAATTTTTTTCTTATTAACCTTGGTGCATTCATTATAACACTGGTGAATTAATCACCCACCCACCCACAATATATATATATATATATATATATATATATATATATATATATATATATATATATATATATATATATACATACATACATACATACATACATACTGAACTATAATTGTACACGTAAAAGATGGAAAATATTAACAGTGTTTGTACTTATGTGGAAAAGATAGCAAGAAGACAACTATATGTGTTATCAGTGCACTAAACAACAGAACCGCAAATAAGTGATTTATATTTGTGTGTAATTTTGCCATTGAAATTCGTAATTTTATTTATGCACACTAAACAAGTGTCCGTTGTGAAAAGTTTTCATCGAAGACATGGGTCAAGGTGCAAGGTCATAATGACTTCTAAAATATATGCACTGGTCTCTCGTTGTGTCTTCATAGCCAAGCTTATAGTTATTTTCGAACAGTGTACTGCTGGCTCTGAAAATAATGCATCGTCTATAATTTCCCTTAACTCGTTTACGCCTAGCAAAGAGTTGACCAGAATGTACTCCCCTGAATTTTTCCGGTGCTCCCTCGCTCAAACTGCAAACTAGCGTACAACCTATCCTTGATTGATTTTCCGAAATACTGAGTTTGTTACTTCCAATCGTTGCTCTGCAGATATTGATGTCATCGCAAACCAGCTTCCTATGGTCATAAAGTTAGGATTCGGCTTAAACAACCAAAAAAATATACTAAAATAAAATAATCGATACGGTATCGCTTTTTATGCGTCTCAAACTTCCCTTTTGCTGTCTATTCTTTATTTTGTTTATTTCTTTGTTGTAGAACATATTATACTCATTTTCTTTGACGATTCAAAGCGAAAGGTATATATATTTCCTGTTGAACACATATTCGAGTCAATAGTCAGTCAACATGCCCAGCCCTAGGATGTGTGGGGCCCAAGGCAGCATGGCGGGCCCCAAGGCAACATGCGATGAGCGGGGCCCCAAGCAAAAAAAAAAAAATTGCATTGCGGAGTTGATTTCCTGAAAGCGCGGGGCCCAAGGCGTTGCCTCGTTCGCCTTGCCCTAGGGCCGGGCCTGTCAATCAAGCACCGTTCACATAATCGACGCTTCAGTGACATACAATGCCCGAACCTATTGATTATATTTCATTGTCGAACAAAATAAGAAAATAAAACAAACAACAAATTATGTTGCAGTTGTAAAATCCCACTTGAACCCTCAAAGTCCTTTGTATAGTGTAGTCAATATGCTCCTCTTATAAAATGGCAGCTAAGATAATCCTTTAACATAAGCCATTAATCCAACTGAGACATTGTCCAATAGTCATTGAGCACAGCCAATTAGGATTGCACAATTATTTGCCGATCGTATTCTACGGAAAGCCTAACGGGACATATTTATTTGCAAATCATTTGAGATACATCTACGTCGAACATGTGTCTTTCACAATTTAGATTTTATTTCAAGAAAAATAAAATTATATAAAGATCGCTAAACGACCAAGATCTCAATATTCGAAATGTTTAAAATATTTTTTTGCCATTTGTTAATACCGAAACTGAAACGAGATAAGAAGAGTATTGTACAAGAAAGTCGATTTATTTGTAACACATGGCTCCACCACTCGCTAAAATAAACTCGATGAATAGGATCAATGCATGGAAAGACAGTTAAACACACACACACACACACACACACACACACACACACACACACGTGTTATCTTCGTTTTCTTGTTTGTTTGACAACTTTGATGCAGTATTATACTTCTTCTTGTTCTGATATTATATAACTGAGAGATTCGTCGCGGTGAGTTGTAACCTCAAAACCAGAGTTATATTTTTATGAAAGTCGGTGCTGAGATGAGAACTTGAGTTTATTGATTTATATCAATCTGTATTATATTACAAAAGAAAGGAAAGAAAGAAATAAAAATCAGGTACAATTATCTAAAATTTTCTTAAGAATTCTCTGTATTATTTGTATCACAAAAATGATGATACTTGGTACTTACCTTAACTTTGCTAAGACAAATCTTAATCGTTTGATGTGAAATTGCATTGCTTTAAAAATTATATATTTTTCCTTTATAGTTTTATTTAATTACTTTTTTTTCACAATGAATTATATTATGCATATGTCCTTAGGTAAATATCACTGAAAGTAGATTTAAGGTATTTATCGGAAAAGCATAAGCATGTAATAAGAAAAATGATGTACCATAAAGAGAACAATTATTAGTTACTTGTACAACGTGTATATTGCTGAATTCGTGGTATAAGGGAGGTCACCCAGTAAACGATATTAGTTATTGGAAGAAAAATGATGTCGTTACAGCGGCGATACCACTTTTATCACCACAGTGGCGATACGATTTTTATCCCCCCAGGGACGATACCACTTTTATCACCACAGTGTCGATACGATTGTTATAACCACAGTAGCGATATCACATTTTGGAACTAATTTTTTCCCCATTTAGAAAATATATATGTCATTAAGTGTGTTATTCAAAGTTGTATCTCTATAATTTAGAAATATTTTAGTTTTCTTCCTCTTCTATTTCTTTTCTCTCTCTCCGTCCCATATGTTGTGAAATGTAGACCATCTAGTCTACACTTATGTAATCAGTGAAGTATCATCAATAAATACTTACAAAAAGCAAGACGTTAATTTCAAATATTAAGCTTTTCTAAATTAGTTTTCTACACAAATCACGGGAAATGTCCTTAACTGAACTTACACGACCTGTTGCTACATTTCGCCCATACCTAGTATTGTTTTAAAAATGAAACTCGTGATTAAATAAAGTAATAACATTTTTGTAGCAATTTTTGCTCGAATCACAGTCGTGTCTTAATTCAGGCATTCATTAGTGTTGACTGCAAAACGAAATTAAGTGAAAATCTAACAATGAAAGCCGCATCTGCTATCGAACTGCAAGCGTTCTAAGGCCACACAAAAAATTACTATTGAATATCGAAATAAACAAAGTAAAGAACGAAAATCCTTACAAGTAAACTAACAATCATTACAATATTTTGTTTAAAGATGTAACGTTCATAAGTCGGTCAGATACATCCGCTCTGTTGTGTTTTTATATCACCCCACCCGTGCAGCATCAGCCCACGCATGCAACGTGTGTACAAACATACAAATCTCTTCATTTTCGTGCGAATACAGTCACTATTTTGACCCAAATTATTGTATTTGAGGCAAGAAAAGTGCAAGCTAAATTAGTAAAACATCACTATTCCCAAATAGTTGTAAAATTTATACACTTTTTCCATCTATTTAGTAATGAAGCTGTTCACAACATTGGAAAAAATCCTATCAAATCGAACGCTGTTACTTTTATAAATATATGATGACATAAAATCTACGTGTCTTGATTAGATATATGTAAATATTTCATTCGAGAAGTGACACTGTAATGTTTCCACTTCACTCGTGACATATTCCCGTATACCTACTCAAAAAAGGTAGCTGACCTCCCTATAGTTTATTAGTAACGCTGAAGCTGAATCCAATACGAATTTCACATACGAAATAGTTTGACCTTGACTGTTAGTTTATAAACAACAGGTGTTGATCTAAATCCTGACCTTGTTTCAATATTAGTGGCAACCACGTACAGTTCTATCTTTATTTTAAAATGATTGGTTGTTGTCGAGGTCATGATGGGACTTTAGACGTAAACAATTTTATTTTATTTTTTTATTTCTTAGAGTAAAATGATTGGTGTTCGTCAGGGTCACACAGGGTTTACATGACCTTTAACAAGCACAATTTATCTCGCTGAAAGATCCCCAACGCGTTTGGTTGTCAATGTAAACACTGAAAGGAGACGGGGCAATTTGGCAAAGTCTAATATAATGAACGTACGCTGGTTACGAAACGATTCATACGGTATACGGGATTTATACGGTCTCAGTGTGACCAAGCCTAACCAGTGGAATTCTAAGAGAATTATATGAGACGGATAATAGATAATACAAGCCTTTGCAGGTGTGGCCCGCTTACATATAAACTTCTGGTCGATTCAGACTTGGTTTCATGTATTAAACATAATGTGAAAGCCATGTAAAAAAAAAATTCAGAAAACCATTAGCTAAGAACTATGGGACACATTTGGTGTAACAACATAAACCCTGGTTGGGATTGGATTTAGCGAAGATACTGAAAGAAGTTTCGTGAATGAGATGTTTATTTCTAATATAATTTAACGATGAATGAATCGGTCAAAATACTCGTGCGCATAAAGTCCAACAATTGGTTTAACAATTATGGATATCGAGTTAAACAACTGAGATAAAGAAAAGATAACGTTCTTAATTCGAACTAAACAAATATGATTACTATTTGGATCTGTCACCAAGGATTATCAATGTTTAGAATTTAAACACAACTATGAAAAATGTATGGTCTATCACCAAGGTTATCAACGTATAATATACACATCTATGAACAAGAGTGATCAAAGTATAGAATTTATAAAACAAAATATGGAAAATATTTTATCTGCAAGTAGAATATACGTATTATTGATTTTCAATAGTACAGAGATCCTGATTTGTTGATTTCACTTTTAAAGTGATATTGAATTATTTGATTCAACGATTCTGAGTATGGAGTTTATCACCATCCTGAATCTGGTATGGCTTCCTCGTAATCGAGTAATCAGGATAGTCGAACTCGTTGAGTTACTTTCTGGCGGGACGTGGATTTCAGCGAGAGTTTTTGCAACTCCTCGGATTATTCAGTGCTCAGCGGACTTGATCCCGCTCGGCCGTCTTTACACGCGTCCCTTAGAAAATGACGTTGCTAGCGCAATGGAGCCCTTTTTTCAAGTCTCCTCGATCAAACAGTTATGATCACGCACGTGATCTGCGTCAGTGGTGTAACTCAGGTTGGCTAACCATAGGAATCCCACTAAAAAACCACAAACGGTAAAAGCGGTATGCACCGACGCCAGAACGTACGGTTGGGATGCCCACCTCTTGCTGGACATCACTACCATCAGCAGCACATGGAAATCAAGGGAGCGGCCTCTACACATCAACATGTTATAAATGAACTCTCTCTCTCTCATTATTGCCTTTCACTTCAGGAAGGATTGACTCTCAGACAAAAACGGTCTTAATTATGTCCGACAACTATGTGGTGGTGACCTACCTCCTCAAACGGGGTGGGGGTAGGGGGACACCATATCACCCGACCTGTTTGTTCTGATTGGCAGTTTCTGCGTTGGTGAGACAATCTCATTCACAACGTACAAATCGGACGCATTACCGGCAGACTCAATATCTTGGCTGACACTATCCAGGATCTGTCAAGGCCTTCACACGGAATAATATCTCCATCAATCAGTCTTTATTTGGATATGCGCACTCTCGGGACGTCCGATGATCGATCTTTGCGAGACAAACAATTTAAACCTTCTATTAAGGAGAGAATCTTGAGAGCAGGAAGGCCGTCTACTCTGAAGGGTTAAGAGGGAAATTGCGTGTTTTCAGAAACCGTTGCCATCTTATAACATCGTCCCTCGTAGTGCCGACGTTTTCTCTGGCTCTTCGAGGAGAAACAGTTGGCCCATATCACTATAGAAAGCTATTTCTCTATAGACAAGTCGTGGCACGCGCAAACGCTTCTTTCTTCTGGTGAATGCCGGGAAACGGATATCGCCCCTTAAATCCTTGCTTCCTGGCTGAATGAGTTACATACTCAGCGTACTCTGAGGTCTCACAAGATCAGAATCGGCTCAGGAAGATTTGCGCTCATGATATTAGAGCAATCTCTGCGAGCCTCGCCTTCGAATGTGACGTTTTGATTCGAGATATAATAGAAACCGTTGTCTGGCATGCTGAGTCATCCTTCTCGAGTTTTTATTTCAGAGATTTCGCAAACCTTGGACCTGATATTCCGGTGGCGGCAGAACAGACGGCCACCAGACCCAGTTAAACCATTCAACACAGTCTGTAAGCTTTGCTTTATTCACCAGTTAAATTTTGTAGGTAAGAATATTTCAGTAATTATCTTCCTAACCATATGTAGGTCACACATCAAGTGACCCTAGCCTGAGGTGCTTATGTAATTAGGAGAACGTGTTATTTTTTTGCATGAGGAATCCAGCGATAATTCTCTAGAAAGATAATAGAGGTAGAGGGCGGATATTTAGCATCCCTCTTCCGGTTACCTATTCTCCTAACGTAATGTGATTGGGGAACGTATTCGAAGGAGAAAGTAAATAACATTTCTCAGAGAATACTTATCCAATCACATTACTTACAATCCCCCAACCACCGCACCATGCAAGCATCCTCGTTAATAGCTCGATCAGCTAGAAACTAGCGACATCTGGCAGTGGCAAGGGGTTATAATCGACAAGAGTTATTACCCTTTGTCTATATGAGATAGAAAAAGACGATTTTTGTGTTTTGGTGGGGCTATATTCACGAGGTAGCAGGCTAATATTCCTAACGTAACGTGTTTGGGAAACGTATTTGAAGGAGAAACGGGTTTGCTCTTGCCACTTAAGTGGTCCACTCTAACTTTATCACCAGAGGGAAATTTTTCTACCTATATTAATCTCAATAAAGATTGACGGAGTAGGCAAATGTTTGTTCGAGAATGGGTAATTAATTGCTGAACCTAATAAATAGTACTGACCGACGGGAGGGCCTAGGAGAACAAGTTGTCTTTATCCGGAATAAATATAGCCATGGTACCTTTGCAAAGGCTGTCAAGTAGGTCTCTCTGATCTACTTTATTACTAGGGAGATTCCTCTAGTCGTCGTCGGATCGAGTCATTCCACTATTTGCGTTTGTGTTGTTATTTCAGAATCTAAACTTTGTGTCAAGTTTGCTAAGCCCCAGCTATAGAGTCATGTATAGCTATAATCTACATGTCTTGGGAATATTACCGCGGCCTTGTGTTTGATCTCTAAAGATTACTGCGGTGTTAGTGTTGAACTCTTACGCAAAGTTACCATGAACAGCCAGAGACCTGAAACTTGAACTGGCAAAGGCGACGGTCGCCTCACTTAACAATGGCTTGCCGTTATCACACATATATGTTAAAAGTTAGTTCAAGGATCCTAAGGAAGTCAACGGGGTGAACGAGGCGTGTTCTTATCCGTCCCCACGTTGACAGACAGCAAGAGGGATGTTGTCTGCTAAGTTTGATTGGATCGGTCCACAGCGATATCCAATCAATAATTGAGATAGAAGGCATGATTACAATTCAGATCCGAATGAATTATACCTTCCGGACTCGTAAGATTAATTTTTGTATTCGTCTGAAAGGATTGCAGAACAATAGGGTTTACTCTGAGTAAGGAAGCCACTTGTAGTCTGGTGGAAGAACTTAGAGGTAGATTTTAAGGAAAGACAAAGTCTCGAAAGGTCAGTAAGTTATTTTCTCGATTTATGCAGAATATTACGGCATCAAAATTGTAAATATTGGTAGTATGTACACTTAATTACTAGGACCGTTTAGCATGTAGAATTACCTTTGTAGTGTTTCATTTACATGTGTATTTGAGAAATGGGCTTGAATCTTACGCAGAGAATTATGTGGATTGTTAGCTTGTGGTCAGAATTAATTTTGTAATTCGCTATTAGGTTACTTAGCAGTAAACCAGTGCATTTATGAATGCGTTATGTTAGACTTTACACATGCTTGAGTTGTGAATTTGGAAACATAGTTGAAGTATGTAAGATTAGTCGGAATGGACGTATACATATATCAGAGCATTGATATTTGAATATTTGCGTACTTTGTATAGAGTTATAAGGTAAGAAATGCGCCTGATTATTGTGATATTGTTTAGTATAACGTGATTAGGAATACGTACAGATGTGACGAAATTTATTGATGTATGTATAAGAAGTACATGATACCGTACTGTATTATAACGTTTGTTTTACCATACAAGGAGAAGGAATTTGGAGAGTGTCAGAGAGGAGGAGGAGGAGAATGAATTTGGAGAAATAAGAAAGAAAGATACAACAGATGAGTAGAAATACAAGGACAGGTGGAAATCGATCTCACACTGCTAATCAAGTGAAGCAATGGGCTTATTAAAGGGTCGAGCGGAAGGAGTGTAATTTGGAAATTTGAGTCATTTGATTATTTAATTGTTATTAAACTGTTATGTGCTGGTATTAAATTTTTTGGGGATATTTAACCATCTAACCATCGGCATTGCTGACTGGGAGCTCGGAGCTTTACATCTATCTTTCACTAAATTTGACTTCCAACAAAATAGAGCTTGTGTGGGACTTATATAATAGTTTAAATAAAATATTGGGAGCACCCGACTCCAACCATATACGTCGTCACACTAGTAGTAAGCTTGAACTTGGTCTTCTGTTGTACGCACTAGAATAAAATCGATAGCTTGCAACAACCTGCATATTTAATTAGAAATGTATCTTCTTCTGGAGTTTGGTGAATACACACGGGACCTGAGTTAAATAAGAGATTTGCCTGCATAATGCTTTGCATTATGGGTAACAAGATATACGTTGATCCAAACTCACGTTCCTGCCCTTAATAAATCAATTGAACTAACTTATATACTTCCTTGTATGCTGTCAAAAATTGTCCTGTTGGGTGCATGAGTATCTGTCTCACAAGCGATCACTTTCTCAATCGACTGCAATGAGCTCTTTTGAGATCCTGACCGGAGTATGTTTACTTTTTGTCCTGCAAAAAGCATTATCACTCAGTACGGAAGGTAAGTAACATTTTATCTATATCAATGTAATGGTTGATGATTCGGGGCCTATTATATGTAATTACGACCCTGAAGATTAAAATAACTAACAGTGTTTCCATCAAGCCATTAGAGCAATAAAACATAGTTAGGCAAATAATATTAGATATTATATTTCATACCCAGTTCCTTTCGAAGAAAAGGCCCGTACCGTGAGATGGTTGCAGTCCATACGATCTACCTCGTGTGTGTGTGTGGGGTGGCTACTCACACACCAACATATATACCATGGGTGTATTTCGCTTATCTTGTCATGTTCCCGAGATAAAAATCCAGCTTGACTGAGGAGTTACCTATAGAAAATGGTATTAGCAATATTCTAATTTGTTTGACAGTTTGCTTGTAGCATAATGTAAAGTGCACATCTTCATCCTATAAAGTACTAACTGAACAGCCTTTGCGACCAAAGTGCAGAGTCAGTCAACCAAAAATTAAATTTCTCAGTACATTTTGTTTGGACCTGTTCCTGTGCGACATGGTACGCCATAAGTGCAAAGGCAATGTGGATACAAAATTTGTAAATATTCGCTACTTTTATCTGCAGCTAAGGATGGCCTCCCACTTTAAATAGAAAACAATGGGAAAGTCGTTATTACGACCGATGTACTTCTGACATATGGTTTATGGTAGTATGAGGGTGGCCGAATGATCGAAGGCACTCGGCTTTACAGATCTATGGTAGTATGAGGGTGGCCGAATGATCGAAGGCACTCGGCTTTACAGATCTATGGTAGTATGAGGGGAGCCAAATGATCTAAAGCGCTCGGCTTTACAGATCTATGGTAGTATGGGGGGGGGGGCGAATGATCGAAGGCACTCGACTTTACAGATCTATGGTAGTATGAGTGGGGCTGAATGAACTAAGGCACTCGGCTTTACAGATCTATGGTAGTATGGGGGGGGGGCGAATGATCGAAGGCACTCGGCTTTACTGATCTATGGTAGTATGAGGGGGGCCGAATGATCGAAGGCACTTGGCTTTACAGGTATATGGTAGTATGAGGGTGGCCGAATGATCGAAGGCACTCGGCTTTACAGATCTATGGTAGTATGAGGGTGGCCGAATGATCTAAGGCGCTCGCCTTTACAGATCAGCCACTCATCTCATCTCTGTCCGCAACAGTTGGAGTTTTGTTTCTCCCGTGTTTTTGTTTAATAGGATTTCTTTGTAACAGTTAAATATTGGATAATCTGGCAATGCAGATCCATGCCATAATTCAGATTATATCGATTAACTTTCTATTTTTATCAAATTGCTGCATCCACTACATTGTTTCAAAAGACGTCGTATGAAAAATGTTGGCGAGATAAAATAAGACCCCCCCCCCTCAGAAAACACATTATAGCTACCTACATTTTTACGTACTGCTTCTGTCAATTTTGTCTTATTCTTTTGTTTACATGAGAATGTTCTCCCCAGTGCTGAGACAAGATTTATGTGGGTGCACAAATCAGTCACATACATTTGAGACTTTTGTTCATTTGTTTTCTTTGGGGGTGGGGTAGGGTGGTAGTGGTGGTTGGGTGATTGCTGGTTGGTTTGTTGTTTTACGGTATTTCAACACGCAGTGATTATATTGTGCCGGGGCAAATAAAGTGCCTTTCCCATGGGCATACCATGGCAGCAGACTCGGACTGAATTAATGCGAGGTTTCGAATGCACAATCTTCTGGTAGCTACTCCGATAGGCTTACCACTGAACAACCGCGGATCCTCACAGAGGTCTGAGTCCATCCGAATTGCGTGGTCGGAAGCTTGTACTGGTAGGAGGAAGATTTGGGAGTGATGGATTTTGTGATTATAGTACTGGTGAATTAAACGGGAAAAGTGCGAGACAGTATTGGTTTACTTCATATTTCTAGTTACCTTAAGGCATTCAACCGTAGCATGCTGACGAGCTCTGAGACTGAGGCCGTATGATCTAATACCCATTAAATCACATATACAAAAGAAAATTACAGCTTGCAGGTAGTAGTTTTTAGAATTGTGTACCTGGAAGATAGCACGACACACGGATTGTTGGCAGTTTGCCAATACTCGTCCTTGCAAACTTGTAAATACAAGTGTCTGTTTACGTTAAAGGTAATACGAATCACGAATTCAAAAATCTTATTAAAAACCCATGTACTTTTGTAACAGTACAAGCAAAAACGCACCAGCCCCATAAATAAGCGTGTGTATGTGATTTGGATTTTTAACGTAGTTTTAACAAGTTTGCAGTCATATCGCTAGGATGTCTGCAGTGTGGCAATTTATATAGTGATGTCTAAAAATGGGGCGTCATACCGCATACATGTAGCATGATGTCCCACCCAGGCACATTATCCTGACACCAGGCCGACCAGTCCTAACACTAACCTCTTAATGCTGAGCGCCAAGCGAGACAGATGTAGGTACCATTTTGAGAAGTCTTTGGTATGACTCTGCCGGGGTTCGAACCCGCTACCTACCGCATCCGAGGCGGACGTTCTAAAATCATGGCCACGGGAGCGGTCGAATAAGTAAATCAATAACTAACAAAGTCAGTGAATAAGCAAGTTAAGTGATAACTAATTTTTTAGACTCTAAATTGACTCTCCATCTTTTTCTTTCTTTCACTCAGTCTGTCTTTTGTTTCAAAACATAAGAAATGAGCACGAATAAAGAAAATCATAAAATGTCCTCTGATTTTTGGGCATATTTTCATTCATCGTATCGGATAATTGCACTTATGTTTTCTATTCAATTCATGTCCAAAAATGTCGCTAATTGATGACTGGATCAAATATAGCAAAAACTGCATGCAAAATGCCGCAATCGTTAAGCCGCTCCCCATCGTGTTTGGTAATGGAAGAGATTTCAAAATTATATAATGTTTCTGAAAATGTTTGTAACATCATTTATTAAGAGAATTGTAAAGGAAAATATTCTCTTGTTGCAGTTGCGCACTCAATCTAGATTACTTTGTGTAACGTTGAACGTCTTAGTATGAGAGTAACTGGAGTAAGACGTGTGTATAATTTCTTTTGTTGATTTTCTTAAACGTCCGGTTCATTTTTTTTTTTTTCTTTAAACGGTTCCAGCCGTTATATGCTGATAGTGTTTGGATTGTAAAATGTTGCTGCCATTATCTTTGAAACAATCGGATAGCTAAGGGTAGGCTGAAAAACGTTTTCTGCCGAATGATTATCGATTCAGAGAATAATAATATGTACGAGTAATTAGAACCATGAATAGCACATTTATTCAATATGTAAACTTGCTGATATAATTTACCATGCCGTGCGTATCATCAATGCCTGGTTTTGAGTACGTCTGTGGACGTCTCAAAATCAAACCACATTTTTTGGACAAAACTACTAGACACGCAGAACACAAATTCCGTACACAAACATCAACATAATATCAACTGATATACGCCAGAATATTTTCCCATTAGATTCATCCAGAGCAGTACATTCGAAACATATCGTATAGACAGGCATTGATGGTTAGCAGATTTTGATCCGATGGTTAAATATTCTAAAAAAGGTCTGAACATTTGTTGAGTTCACCATGTCTACAAGAAAGACCACATAGCGATGCATAAAGGACACGAGGTACTAATGAAATGAAAAAATGAGAACCAGTCTGGAAATGAGTGAACATAAAATAGAATATATATGGGTTGGGCTGGCCAGGATTAGTTAATAATGTTAGTTATTTTTTTAGGTAAAATAATCTTTTGAGAGCTTATCCTGGTTATAACTGAAAAGATAGAGACATTGTTTTATTGATGGAATTTCAGTCCTTTAACAGTCTTGAGTTTGGAACACTCTTTGGTGCGGACTTTAAAAGCACATGTTTCAAATACATGTAGGTGCAGAAAATGTCGCGGCTTATATCCTTTTCTCTACACAGAAGCTGACATCCAGGTTTCATCTATACTGATAAAAAAGGTTTTATCATGAGCACTCATAAATTTAAAGTTATTGAATTTTTAATATTATTCATTCACTCACTTTGATTACTACTCTATAGTAGTTCTTGTTGCTATTATTATTGTTATTATTATAGGACTGCGTTACTGTTGCTTCTTTTGTAGGTAAATGCCAATAACGTTGCCATTCTTATAATGTCAGTTAAAATCAATTAGGCTCGACTTCCAGCATGTTCAAACAATACTTTAATTAGACATTGTCATGAAAACTTTTGCAGTTTCGAAGCTTTCTTTGATGTGTATTGTTTGCCTTGCAATTGTTCTGTGTTAGTCTTCGACAAAGAATTAATGAGAGTGCCTCTAAATAAAATCGATCTTTCTTATGACAATGACATCTGCAAGTTATATATTACAATCACATGGACAAGTTCCATATGACAATCACATAGACAAGTTTGCATGTGGCAATCATATGAACAAGTTGCTCATGGCAATCACAAGGACAATTGCATCTGACAGTAACACGGACAAACTGCATGTGACAATCACATGGACAAACTGCACTTGACAATCACATGGACAAGTTACACGGGAAATTCACATGGAAAAGTTGTATGTGATAATCAAATGGACAATTTAAGTTACAATTCCATCCCGCATTTTCAGGACGCATAAGGTAGCAGACCGAGTGACAGTCGAAAAGATAAGACGACAAACTGACAGACGAAGGGTACGACATTATTTCCAACGCTAATGAATGAGAATGATAAGTAATGTGATGTGATGTGATTTTGATTTTTAACGTAGCTTTAACAATTTTTCAGTCATATCGCTACGATGTCTGCAATGTGGCAGTTTATAGTGATGTCTAGCACTGGGGCATCATGCCGCAGACATGTAGCATGATGTCCCACCCAGTCACATTATAATGACATCAGGCCGACCAGTCCTAACACTAACATTTTTATGCTGAAGGTCAAGCGAGGCAGCTGTTAGTACCATTTTTTAAGTCTCTGGTATGACTCGGTCGGGGATCGAACCCACGACCTCCCGCATCCGAGGCGGACGCTCTAACCACTAGGCCACCGGAGCGGTAGAGAATGATAAATACAAAAATGATACAAAAATTACAACACATACCGATCTTTTTACTATATACATATATGGTTCTTATTTACTCGACCTCTCCGGTGGTCTATTGGTTAGAGCGTCCGCATCAGATGCGGAAGGTCGCGGGTTCGAACCCTGGCCGAATCATACCGAAGACTTATAAAACTGCTAGCAACTGCATCGCTTGGCGATCAGCATTAAGAGGCTAGTGTTAGGACTGGTCGGCCTGGTGTCAGGATAATATGACTGGGTGGGTCATAGTGCAGTAACATGTCTGCGGCACGATGCCCCATTTCTAGACATCACTATAAACTGTCACACTACAGACACCGTAGCGATATGACAGAATTTTTTTTAAAGATACGTTGAAAATCTGACACACACACACACACACACACATATATATGTACCCCCTGGTGTCACTGTACGTACGCATCTTTCTATGCACGTAATTATCAATCATCATTAAGAACGCAATTTCTTGTTACACCCATGTCTACTATCTTTCGGAACAATCTTACAAAAATGTCTTTCAACTTACATTGCTCACGTTATCGCAAGGTAACCAGTTTTTTAATTATCAACCATACCGGTAGCATTACTTGCACGCTATGTTTCCAAGCCAGGAAATCATAATCGTAATATAAAAGTTCACGAATGCGTTTATTACGTTCGACATACATAACACATACATCACTACAATAACACACATTACGTAAGAACCTCTGTTTAGAGTTATGAGTTACTATTAAAGGTATGTTATTCCATAATATTGTCTGTATGCAAAATGTATGTTGCAGTTTAAAATTGAAAGTAGCTTTTGTTTGTGTACTGTAACATTACACAAAGTATAAAAAATAAAAAACAAAATGCATCATACTTTCTGTGATTAATATTTAATGTGGCGTATCAGTGTTTGACAGTAACTGTTTGTATGGCCTGGTTTGATACAATAAAGCACACTTTCTCTACATTCTTTGTATTAAAGTCGTTACGAAACTGTCGGGTTATAATAGAGATCATATTAAAATGAAAATTCATCCAAAGATGGAAGCTATCAAAACATTCCTATTTCCATTAGAATAAAAAAGTTTGTGATGGATACCTCAGACGTTTGACATTAGTGAACTCATTTCATAAATTCTATACCATATGAGATCTTCTATAAATACGGCAGACCTGGACAAAATACTCTCCGATTATATCCCATGATAACTATCATATTCGGTCACAATGACGTTTGAATAGGAAAGTAAAACAGATTTTAAGAAGAAAAAAATACTTCCATGGTATGCGTAGCAAATCCAAGACAATTTATCATCCGTCCTTTTCTGGATGTTGTCGATGTTGTTGTGGGCTTAACGCCATTTCTCAGCACATGAATGACTGACTATACATGGCAGTCAGTATATCTGGTAAGAATCCCGGGAAGAACCACCGATCCACGGGAAGCTACTGGCAAGCTCTCTCACATATCCGCGTTGGTTACAGACAGTGGTGGGATGTCAATGATTGTTAAAGGCCTTAGACCACTCGGACAACCGGGACTTCTCCCTTTTCTGGTTCGTGACCCAGAAGCTGTAATACAAAAGTTGTGTTAGATTTCTTGCTACGAATGCACGTATAATATTGCTTAGGGCATTTTCAAATGTAACTGTAATTGCAATTTTTGTATTTTTATTCTTTGACCTCCCAAATGCCGGATTTTTGTTACATGGGCATCCTATGTACCAATCTGACAAACTTCCACCAAGCAAATCAGGAGTATGTTCAGTACACACATATTGACGGACGGACAAAAAATCACCGCCTCCAATCAAAATTAAATTGTTCAAATCTGAATACTGTTCCTACATGATCGAGACAAAGAGAGCACACAACTTGAATGGACTGATAAAGAAGCGATTTTCCACTGACGGTCCGTATTTGTACAAATATCTTGTACTCAAATACACTTGTAACGGCTTCCCTCTGGTACGTAGTCATAATTTCGATGTTAAACTTGCAAAGTATTCCTTTTAAGTCAATTGTCTCCACCATTTTCGGCCGATGGAGAATACACCACTGTTACGCGCTATTGGTTAGTTGGCATCACATCTAATAGATGTCGCAAGGACAAAGCACTAAAATATCGGTTCGATCCTCCAAGGTGTTGATAGGATTATTGTATCGGAACCTTGGCTAGCGAAGATGTGGCTCACGTTGCATAAAGAATCCTTTGTTTGTGTCTTCATATTCTAACATTAAGTTGTGTTCCAACAGGATACTGTCGGTTGTTGCTGAAATATCACTCATCCGTTAATTTACCTTAAGGTAATACTGGAACATAAGCCAACAGGCCAATCCATATATTGCAGTTTCATTCCTATGGCTGTATAACAGAATAATATTGCATAAGCATGTACTGGCTGATCTTCGCATACGGAAAGCTAAACGGGGCATACATTTATATGCTGTATTATTCGGAGAAGTTTTTACGGCTAACTAGCTGATTCTTTTCGAAATTAGGAATTTTTTGTCATCAAAAGCTAACAAGAGTTAGCTAAGAATGTGACTCTGGCCAGCATATTTTTACTTCTTAGAATAAAAAATGTTCTTGTGCGTTAATACCATATATATATATATATATATATATATATATATATATATATATATATATATATATATATATATATAGAGAGAGAGAGAGAGAGAGAGAGAGAGAGAGAGAGAGAGAGAGAGAGAGAACCTTGAGTTTATTGGTTTGGATCGATCAACAGCAGAGAAAGAACGATAAATAAATCAGGTACAAATCTCACAATTCTCTGAAAAGTATTCTACATTTTTAGACGTCATAAAAAATGACGATTGAAAAACTGTCGGTACATTCCTGTGCGAATATTAAAATAAAATATCTTAATTTTTTTTTTTGGGGGGGGTAAATTGCATTGTTTTAGAAATTGTTATTATTATTATTATTATTATTATTTTAGTTGGTTATTTTTGTAAACAATGAATTCTCTTATGCCTTGCATCATTACGCAAACTTCACTGAAAGTAGATTTTAAAGATATTTATCAGAAGATCATAGGTCAAGCTTGAACAATTACCAGATTTAACGTCAAGTCAAAACGTTAATGCCAAATTAACCCTAACTGGATTTAATGAAGCAGACCCTCCCAATTGGTTTTGAGATAAGGCTTGCACTAATCGCACGGATTAAGTGGGTTGTGTATGTTATACAACCTGAAGCTAAGGCTAGACATAAACAGAGACGGGGCTTTTCTCGCCCAGCGGTTACCTAACAGGATCGGACACCAGGAACAATTCCCGTGGATATTGTGAAAGTCTGTCACGTTCATAATAGAGTTAAGGGGGATACATTTCAAATGATGACATTGGACAATATTTGCTCTCTGGGAATTTTTGGCATGACACCGGAGGTGTTCTCTTTTTCAGAACTTCGACGACTTTATTTTTAGTTCATCAACTTTCTTTTACGCAAATATCTTCTTCGGTATATTTTTGTCATTTTAAACATAGATTCCATCCCTCTGCGCAAGGAACATAACCTGATATGAAAATGTTGTTTATTCGCCAACACGCTCTGAATGTCGGGATTCGTATACAATGACTTGTTCGATTTCTCACGGTCTTCTTTTGCGATTACAGGTTGGAGTTCATTGTCCCCATTCCCAAATAATTCTGCAACGGCAGGCTTGAAATGTTCATTTTATGTCAAAAGTTTCGTTTTTAGTAGGTCTTTTCAAGCACTTTTGTTCAAACTGCGTTTTATGTTCTCCAGGAAGCTGTGTTCTAAATTTCACCCTCGTGTCTCCGTGTCTTGTCAAAAGTTTTAATATCGATAAATTGTTTGGCTCTAATTAGAAGAATCTGAGCGTTTCTTATTCCATTATTGGCGAGATATGCACGCACTGCATTAGCAGCATGATTATTGATTTATTTTCCTGTAAGATTTGATATTCCTCCTTTTGCCTGCAGTTTCTCTCGCTGTAAAATTTTCGAAACCTTGGTTGTCATTTTTAAGCAGCGAAATGGAGACAGGTCCGATAGGAGAAATCTAAAATGGTGGATGCCTGCTGGATTTCTAACCGACGCAAATTGTACACGGATTTATACAGTCTCCTAACTCATCCAATGGTAAAAAAAGAAAGTCAGACGAGGTGGGATAATATACAATACAAGCCTCTGCAGTTGCGATCTTCTTTCATCTAAACTTCCTGTTGATTCGGCCATGCTTTCCAGTGATATGCAGGATGTGAAAGGCATGCACAAAATGTCTTGCAAGACCTGCTTTAGCTGATGGAAATGGGAAACTTTTGCGTCATTAAATGAAATGTTGACTGCTCCATACTGATTATTTTCTGGACTGTATTTTCAGAACAGTTAGCACCAAGCAAACTCGTCGGTTTAATTCCTGTTATTACTTATTTTATGAATGAATATTTAATGGGTCTTTTTGCCCATTGTTTTGGCCCGTTTATTGGGTATTTTTCTTGTATTCATGCCCAATTTATTGATGGGACAACTCTCAGATAGAAAGAACGAGAGAAAGACATCAACCTGACCTCGTTTTTGCGGAAAGAGTCACTCTTGCAATGTTAGTGTTACATCACTAGTGATTGCAAAGAGGTACTGGGTTCGAACTGGAAAAAGGAAGTCAGAACCTGAAGTCTGCAACGCAGCAATTCTTTATGAAAATTAAACATCATTCAATATTGAATATTGAAAAATTACACACTATTACACATTTAAGATATATAATTAAATTGTTATATTTATTTGAAGCTAAACAACTTCACACAGTTATGTAAATTCTGAATTTTGTAAATAAATGCGGATTAAGTTACCAATAATCCAAAACTGCTTAAGAATTAAATGTTACAAACTCTTACCGAAATTATTTGCTAGCAAAGTATAATATTGAATTTGTGTTCTAATAAACTAAAATATTACTTTCTGTAATTTAAAAGATATTTTGTTTCTAAATTAATAATTTTGTAGCACGAAGTTGGTTACAAAACATTTCTACAAAAATCAACACAAATTCAAATTAAATTTAAAGAATCGAAAGACACATTATATTTATAAATTAATAATATATAATAATAAAAGATTACTGAAGCTTTAGAAGCGAGTAAAATATTTTCTAAATATATCTCTTCTCAAAAGTGAATATATTATGACACTTAGGAAAAAATCTCCAAACTATCACTAATTACATTTCTCTTATTTGTAAAAAGAAAGTAAGAACCTGAAGTCTGTAACGCAGCAATTCTGACTAGGCTGTCGAGAGCGGAGTGTATATATAGTTTATATCACTATGATACAACATTTGCTTGTCCTTAATAGGTCATCCTTAATTATAGTCATAAGTATTGAATCTTTGACATGCTTGTCAACTTGCCATCTGTGCCTAAAACAATGATCTAAGTAAAATATTTACTTACCATACGCACTGAGAGATAATGATAATTGGAGTAGAAAACATTGCACATATTTCGGTCAGGATCTCTATAGAGCTCATGATTGCTGCGTTAAAGTGATCTCCCGTACGGCACCTACTCAAGCACCCAAAATAATTTTTTTTTTTTTTTTTTTTTTACGGCATACAAGGAAGTTCCTATATTTATGTATGAGCTAGCTGAATTGGTTCAGTGGGCAAGGGCAGGAACGTGAGTTTGGATCAAGACGTACCCTAATATATATAATATATAATGCAAAGCATGACGCAGCCAAATCTTTATTTAACTGGAGTATCGCGTTTATTTATAAAAGTCCAGGAGAACATATGCTTCTAACTAAATATGCAGGTTATTGCAGACTATCGAATTTCCTCTAGCACGTGCAACAGAAGACCGGGTTCAAGCCTGCTACTAGTACAGACTCTGAAATAACAACACAAACGCAAATAGTGGAAAGATCTGGTCACAGCGTGAGGAAACCCAGCAGTTTCATACCATAGATCCCCGACATCAACTGACAGCCTTCACTATCGTAACCGGATTATAGGTAGCCGGAATGAAGTTGACCACTTGGCTTTGGCGCCACAGGTCGGACAGGGTCAGCTATTAGGTTCGGCAACTAATTGCACATTCTGAGACATAAAAGTGCCTACTCGGTTGCTCATTTCTGAAACTTATATAGGTAGGAAAACTTTACCCTTGCATCAGAAGCAGAGTTGACACTCTGGTGACAACAGTTATTCCGTTTCTCCACGTTACCCTTTCGTTCCAAAAACACATGTTCTTGGAGCTCAGATGGCTGCTCGTAGTTCCGAAAAAAACACGAAAAGCCCTCCATTTTGCATTCTGCTTCCAATAATAAATTGATTACAGTACAAAACTCGGACTAATTCAATGTTTCTCATTATGCTTTTCTTACATCAAAGGCTGGGAATGTTGCTGCCGCAAATAATTTTTCTTATTATGTACTATATGTACTACTTTTCTTTACTGGAAAATACAAGAAACACAGTATTATATTTGGTGTAATGTTCAAATGCTGTAGTTCATAAGAACAATAGTAATCTCTACTGAATGTTTTTCTGTCACAATAATACAGCTCTAACACTGATTGACTTTATTAAAGGCCTTCAGTTTTGAATTACTCAAAAAATAATGTTAACACTCATCATCTTTATTAAAATTATACAAATGTTTATTACAATCCCAAAATATTGTACAATGTCACCAAGAACTCGATTGTAATACTTTATGTTAATAAATAACACTGGTCTCCAGCCAAAATGCTTCCGAAATAAATGTAGTCAAACGTTACTGATTCTAGGTCAATGAGAACGAAAATGATGCTTAAAATTGTTGATTGGCTCTAGTTTTAAAAATATGATACTAGGTCAGCATATACGACCATTGACTTGGGAATGGCGGAGAATAAGTGAGTTATAATGGGCAAGGACATCAATTTAAAACAGAAAAGTAGTATATGGGGCCACCCTAGCGACAATGGGAATTAGCATTACAGAACCCCATGGGCCACTCTAGCGACAAGGGAAATTTAACATGGAGAAAAACCCTGGGTCACTCTAGCGACAAGGGGAATTGAACATGGAAATTGAACATGGGAATGTTACCTGGGGATCAGTGGGAATTAAACATTGATAACGTCATAGGTTTATAGGGTCAACACCTTTTATAGGGTGAAATGTATTTGTAGGGACAAAGGGTTGATAGGGACAAACATAGACATACAGAAACAAACAAATACACATTCAAACACACAGAAAAGAGGACAGAAATATTCTAAAGAAAGACTCACAGATAGAATAGAGACTCGATAAAGAAAAGTCTGTTGCATGGGTTCAAAACATTTATTCAAGTACATATATACATGGGCTCTCTGGCCTGTGCTTTGGTCTAAGCACTATCCATTAAATACATAAACATTTGAACATAAAAGAAACATATTTACGAGTTGTTTAGTTATTGACTCTAGTAAACTAATGTTTAAAATTAACGTTCACTCCTTTCTAAAATCACTTCATATGCAACGAATTTACATTAAATGTTCGTTTATAAGAAAAAGTTAAAACAAAACAAGTAACAAACAATCAAATAAGAGAAAGTTCGTGTTTGTCTCTCTATCCGTTACACACGTTGTTTAAAATCTGGTCAGCTACCACTTGTGTCCCAGCATAGATGTTTCCGATCTCGTATTCCCTGTCAGTCGTAAATCTGCTGTTACGTCCATCGTGCTAGGTACACTTATCGGTAAGCAGATCAAGAGCAGTGATCGTCTTCTTCCCATGGAGGTACAACATATGCCATATGAATAGTCACTTTTCCATCGGTGATGTCAAATTTTTCTCTCACCGACCGCACGTCTTCAATAGCCCTCAAAAGTTTGGAAGAAGTTATTTCTGCAGGTGTGCTAAATCCGAGACATACAGGCGAGTTCAAACTGTCGTGATACATAGATAGGCTCAAACGACCTTCATCTTTGACTTGGCAATGACATTTGAGTTCCTCTAACAGTGAGTCAAGTAGATCCGTAATGAAACCTGATACTTCCTCGGCTGGAACGTCAGACGCGAAGTCTTTAAATTTCACCGTGTAGGTGTAAGTTGTCGTTCTAAATTTTCTCGAGGTCGCTGTCTGGGTCATTTGGATGCTAAAATACTCCTTTAGGTCTATTGAATCCTTTCCCTTTTTGAACGCACTTTGCTGTGACGGTATGGTGGTGAAAGAGGTCAATGATGTTTGTTCCTTCTCTTTTTTTCTTCTGCGTAGAGTTATTCATCTTTCTCGTCGCTTGTCCTTGCAATGAAGTGTCGTTCTTGAAAGTCGTCCCTTTTTATACTGGGTGATATCAGCATGTCCATAAGGTAAAGTTTTGTGGTCTGGAAGTTTCACTGGTTGCACGTAGTTTGTCATGGCATTAGTACATAACAACTAAGATGTGGTATTGCATTGGTGATGTGATCGTGAGGCATAGAATCACACCCGAGTTTCTCGCTGGACTTGAGTCTTACGCTCTATACTTGCTGTTTGAAAGGATTCATTTTTGTCGATTGGTCTTGGTAGTGACAATGAACTATTGGTCTTGGACGTTGTCCCTTTTTATATGCTGACCAATATCGATGTGACCGTACGGCAACGTAAAGTGATTGGGAAGTCTCACTCGCTTCTGGTACACGATTTGATAGATTTTTTCCAGGGGTCGACTGACGATGTGTTGAGTGGGTAAACGTACAATCTTGTTCGGTTGGTGAGTGGTCACTTTAAAGTTTCCATCCTCTCCCGATTGCAAGACTTCTTTCAATACCCCAAAGTTGACCACTCGACTGGTACGATAATTCAGAGTCAGTCCTTTCACTTTGCACTCCGTGTGCACTTCTCCTTGTTTGTCCCGGTATTGGTAGCCGTAATTTTTAGGACCGCCACTCGCGAAACTTAGAATCTTGTCGTCGGGGTGTTCGTCTGTCCAGGCTCCTAAACGGTTTTCTTCGATGTTAGGGTGTTGCTGACCCGGTCGATCGATGTAGATGCAACTGTCCGTGTCAAAGTACAGAACGCGTTCCCCTAACAGTTCTAAAGCTTCGTACAATTTTAAGCGAGCGTGAGCTGTCACGTAAGCCGCAATGATGACATTTCCAAAAGGGTCGTCTTGTACAAAGTCCAGATCTTCTTCGTAATTGACCAAGATCAAATTCTCTCGAACGACGTCCACGTGTTTCATGTATTTGGTTTTGTCGTGAATCATCTGGAAGTAGCGGGAAGGTTCTGTCAAATATTCCGTCTTGGGTAAACACGGTCGTTGTGCCATTTTACCCCACAAGCAATTTAACATCACTTTGGCAAACGATCGCCTGCCTTCGTTTTTCTCGATGTGGTCTAAAGAGATGCCTTCCTGTTCATAGTATCTCTCTTTGAATTGTATTTGGTCTTCGGGAGTGTGACACCAGGAAGCATAGCCGCTGGCTTCTTGTTTCAGTTTCAAAAAGGCATCCACGTAGTCAGCGAAAATGCCTTTCTGACTGGGATCACCCTTGTGGTATTGTTGTGTCTTGGGAAAGTGGCAAATTTCGTACACTTCTAACAGTTGGTATCCCATGTCCAGAGCTTTGAACAATTCTACGCTGACCCAGGTTCCCGTCAAGGCACGTTCTTCCTGGCTGTGCTGACAAGGTTGGTCTTGGTTGCACGTTTCGGTACAAGTACGGCACAATGGAAACATCAGTTTGCCTTGACAATGGTGAGGTAAGACGGGATGGTATAGGTTCGTGGGAGGCAAAACTTTACACTTGATCAAGCCTTCGTATTGTCGAATGTTTTTCAGGTCGATGTGTTCCGTTAACAATTGCGGGTGCCCTACAGGAAAGCGACAATATTTGCACACGTAGGGATACAGCGAACACACGTCCAAGTATTTGATTTCTTCTCCTTTCTCTTCGTCGGCTTGGTACAGCAAACAGGTGGCATTGGTCCTTCCTCCGTACAAACTATCCCTCGGGTTCAGCGGGTCCATGAACTGGTAACTTTCCACGAGGCGTTTAAACTCGGGATCGGTTTTCATACGGTGATCGTACTCGTGTTCCCACATTTCCACCACTTGGTATCCTTCCTGTTCCAACTTTAGGCGCCGCTGACAAGTGTCCTGGTACAAGTCCTCCATGGTTCGTTGTAAAAACTGATTTTTAGTGCTACGATCAGGGTAACAGACGGGACATCCGTGAAATAAGCAACCGTTAAACTCGTACACGATCTTTGGGTTTTCTAAGTCCCAGCCATCTACCGAATACGTTCCGATGGTCTTTTCACCCCCTCCGTTGCGGGCATGCTGAATCCATTTGTTTTCCTTGTCGCACAAGTAATGTAACCAACGTAGGGCTTTGACCGAGTATTGACGTTTGACAAAGTTGGTCGTTTGAGGGCTGATGACAGCCACGGTGTTTTCAGGCATGAATCGTTGTCGATACACTAAGGAACACGCTTTGGCAATGGTGCAAGCTTCTTTCAAAGGATCGACCCCTCCGTGTTCCATGAACAGTTCTCGAAATTTTCCACAGCAACGCCGTAAAATGTCCACGTCGGAACGACAATACTTTAGCATTTCTTCCTGAAAGTCGAAAGGGTCCGAGGCGTGAGCCTGGTACCAAGCGTAGAAAGCTTCTCGTTGTTCGGTACGCATGTTGTCGGGGTCGTAATAGTGAGCCTCAGGTAAATGGGGTAGAACGGCGTGTTGATTGGCTTCCGTATTGAAAAAGTGTGGAAAGTACCCTTTAGCCATTTCTGTCATTCCAAACGTTTTAGGCATTCGACTGAAAGGCATGGCCAAATAGCTCATCGAATCTTTAAACTGTACTTGTCCCACTTGCATGAAAATGATTTTGGCTCCGTTCAAAGTCACTTTAGGACATTCGGTGCCATGTTCCGTATAGACAAGGCATACGTGTAGACAAGGCATACGTACCAATAGTACCAAGGCACACGTATGTTCAGGGAAAAAAAATGTCACATTTGTCATCACATCGTGGACTTGAAACACCAATGCTACGTGCAAAAATACCAACCCCAACCAGAGAAAGAGGATGGTCACAAGAAGAAAAGCAATTTCATCTTTTTCGATTTCGAATGCATGCAAGAGACTGGCATTCACATTCCTAATTTCTGCGTGGCTCATCGAGCGTGCGAGAAGTGCATTCAAGAACCTATCTTCAGTCATTGCCCTAACTGCAGCAAGATTCCTGGAGGACGTGAAAAAATCTTTCGGGGACCGAACACGATAGCCGATTTCGCTCGATGGGTCTTAGACCCCATCGACAAGACGTGGAGCCAAGAGGACATCGAACGTTACGGAGATTGTCATCGTCATGCCACGGTGATGGCTCACAATTTCTCCGGATACGATGGACAGTTTCTTCTCAGATACTATACGGAACATGGCACCGAACGTCCTAAAGTGACTTTGAACGGAGCCAAAATCATTTTCATGCAAGTGGGACAAGTACAGTTTAAAGATTCGATGAGCTATTTGGCCATGCCTTTCAGTCGAATGCCTAAAACGTTTGGAATGACAGAAATGGCTAAAGGGTACTTTCCACACTTTTTCAATACGGAAGCCAATCAACACGCCGTTCTACCCCATTTACCTGAGGCTCACTATTACGACCCCGACAACATGCGTACCGAACAACGAGAAGCTTTCTACGCTTGGTACCAGGCTCACGCCTCGGACCCTTTCGACTTTCAGGAAGAAATGCTAAAGTATTGTCGTTCCGACGTGGACATTTTACGGCGTTGCTGTGGAAAATTTCGAGAACTGTTCATGGAACACGGAGGGGTCGATCCTTTGAAAGAAGCTTGCACCATTGCCAAAGCGTGTTCCTTAGTGTATCGACAACGATTCATGCCTGAAAACACCGTGGCTGTCATCAGCCCTCAAACGACCAACTTTGTCAAACGTCAATACTCGGTCAAAGCCCTACGTTGGTTACATTACTTGTGCGACAAGGAAAACAAATGGATTCAGCATGCCCGCAACGGAGGGGGTGAAAAGACCATCGGAACGTATTCGGTAGATGGCTGGGACTTAGAAAACCCAAAGATCGTGTACGAGTTTAACGGTTGCTTATTTCACGGATGTCCCGTCTGTTACCCTGATCGTAGCACTAAAAATCAGTTTTTACAACGAACCATGGAGGACTTGTACCAGGACACTTGTCAGCGGCGCCTAAAGTTGGAACAGGAAGGATACCAAGTGGTGGAAATGTGGGAACACGAGTACGATCACCGTATGAAAACCGATCCCGAGTTTAAACGCCTCGTGGAAAGTTACCAGTTCATGGACCCGCTGAACCCGAGGGATAGTTTGTACGGAGGAAGGACCAATGCCACCTGTTTGCTGTACCAAGCCGACGAAGAGAAAGGAGAAGAAATCAAATACTTGGACGTGTGTTCGCTGTATCCCTACGTGTGCAAATATTGTCGCTTTCCTGTAGGGCACCCGCAATTGTTAACGGAACACATCGACCTGAAAAACATTCGACAATACGAAGGCTTGATCAAGTGTAAAGTTTTGCCTCCCACGAACCTATACCATCCCGTCTTACCTCACCATTGTCAAGGCAAACTGATGTTTCCATTGTGCCGTACTTGTACCGAAACGTGCAACCAAGACCAACCTTGTCAGCACAGCCAGGAAGAACGTGCCTTGACGGGAACCTGGGTCAGCGTAGAATTGTTCAAAGCTCTGGACATGGGATACCAACTGTTAGAAGTGTACGAAATTTGCCACTTTCCCAAGACACAACAATACCACAAGGGTGATCCCAGTCAGAAAGGCATTTTCGCTGACTACGTGGATGCCTTTTTGAAACTGAAACAAGAAGCCAGCGGCTATGCTTCCTGGTGTCACACTCCCGAAGACCAAATACAATTCAAAGAGAGATACTATGAACAGGAAGGCATCTCTTTAGACCACATCGAGAAAAACGAAGGCAGGCGATCGTTTGCCAAAGTGATGTTAAATTGCTTGTGGGGTAAAATGGCACAACGACCGTGTTTACCCAAGACGGAATATTTGACAGAACCTTCCCGCTACTTCCAGATGATTCACGACAAAACCAAATACATGAAACACGTGGACGTCGTTCGAGAGAATTTGATCTTGGTCAATTACGAAGAAGATCTGGACTTTGTACAAGACGACCCTTTTGGAAATGTCATCATTGCGGCTTACGTGACAGCTCACGCTCGCTTAAAATTGTACGAAGCTTTAGAACTGTTAGGGGAACGCGTTCTGTACTTTGACACGGACAGTTGCATCTACATCGATCGACCGGGTCAGCAACACCCTAACATCGAAGAAAACCGTTTAGGAGCCTGGACAGACGAACACCCCGACGACAAGATTCTAAGTTTCGCGAGTGGCGGTCCTAAAAATTACGGCTACCAATACCGGGACAAACAAGGAGAAGTGCACACGGAGTGCAAAGTGAAAGGACTGACTCTGAATTATCGTACCAGTCGAGTGGTCAACTTTGGGGTATTGAAAGAAGTCTTGCAATCGGGAGAGGATGGAAACTTTAAAGTGACCACTCACCAACCGAACAAGATTGTACGTTTACCCACTCACCACATCGTCAGTTGACCCCTGGAAAAAATCTATCAAATCGTGTACCAGAAGCGAGTGAGACTTCCCAATCACTTTACGTTGCCGTACGGTCACATCGATATTGGTCGGCATATAAAAAGGGACAACGTCCAAGACCAATAGTTCATTGTCACTACCAAGACCAATCGACAAAAATGAATCCTTTCAAACAGCAAGTATAGAGCGTTAGACTCAAGTCCAACGAGAAACTCGGGTGTGATTCTATGCCTCACGATCACATCACCAATGCAATACCACATCTTAGTTGTTATGTACTAATGCCATGACAAACTACGTGCAACCAGTGAAACTTCCAGACCACAAAACTTTACCTTATGGACATGCTGATATCACCCAGTATAAAAAGGGACGACTTTCAAGAACGACACTTCATTGCAAGGACAAGCGACGAGAAAGATGAATAACTCTACGCAGAAGAAAAAAAGAGAAGGAACAAACATCATTGACCTCTTTCATCACCATACCGTCACAGCAAAGTGCGTTCAAAAAGGGAAAGGATTCAATAGACCTAAAGGAGTATTTTAGCATCCAAATGACCCAGACAGCGACCTCGAGAAAATTTAAAACGACAACTTACACCTACACGGTGAAATTTAAAGACTTCGCGTCTGACGTTCCAGCCGAGGAAGTATCAGGTTTCATTACGGATCTACTTGACTCACTGTCATTGCCAAGTCAAAAATGAAGGTCGTTTGAGCCTATCTATGTATCACGACAGTTTGAACTCTCCTGTATGTCTCGGATTTAGCACACCTGCAGAAATAACTTCTTCCAAACTTTTGAGGGCTATTGAAGACGTGCGGTCGGTGAGAGAAAAATTTGACATCACCGATGGAAAAGTGACTATTCATATGGCATATGTTGTACCTCCATGGGAAGAAGACGATCACTGCTCTTGATCTGCTTACCGATAAGTGTACCTAGCACGATGGACGTAACAGCAGATTTACGACTGACAGGGAATACGAGATCGGAAACATCTATGCTGGGACACAAGTGGTAGCTGACCAGATTTTAAACAACGTGTGTAACGGATAGAGAGACAAACACGAACTTTCTCTTATTTGATTGTTTGTTACTTGCTTTGTTTTAACTTTTTCTTATAAACGAACATTTAATGTAAATTCGTTGCATATGAAGTGATTTTAGAAAGGAGTGAACGTTAATTTTAAACATTAGTTTACTAGAGTCAATAACTAAACAACTCGTAAATATGTTTCTTTTATGTTCAAATGTTTATGTATTTAAATGGATAGTGCTTAGACCAAAGCACAGGCCAGAGAGCCCATGTATATATGTACTTGAATAAATGTTTTGAACCCATGCAACAGACTTTTCTTTATCGAGTCTCTATTCTATCTGTGAGTCTTTCTTTAGAATATTTCTGTCCTCTTTTCTGTGTGTTTGAATGTGTATTTGTTTGTTTCTATATGTCTATGTTTGTCCCTATCAACCCTTTGTCCCTACAAATACATTTCACTCTATAAAAGGTTTTGACCCTATAAACCTATGACGTTACCAATGTTTAATTCCCACTGATCCCCAGGTGACATTCCCATGTTCAATTTCCATGTTCAATTCCCCTTGTCGCTAGAATGACCCAGGGTTTTTCTCCATGTTAAATTTCCCTTGTCGCTAGAGTGGCCCAAGGGGTTCTGTAATGCTAATTCCCATTGTCGCTAGGGTGGCCCCATATACTACTCAGAAATGACTAAAATACATCTTTGACTGGATGTCTGAATAGATCTATGACTGGGTTTGGACAGTACTTGTTTTTTTTTAGGAAAAACAATGAATGATGGAATCTGAAGCTGAACAACAACTGAGATACGCCCCTTTATGCCCACTACTGTGGTTTTCACGTGAAATCGCTTCCGAATTATATTAATATTTCACGCAAAATTAGAGTGCTTTGCACTCCAGTATACCTGACAGTCACATAAAATTTACTGTAATAACCAATCTAAAAAATCCACCTTGCTAAAGTCAACATCAGACATTTTATATCCTAAAGCAAATGTATTGATCCTATCAGAGCAGTATATTTTATCATAAAAAGTACTGAGACCAGATTTTATAATAACATCAGTCTCAATTTTATGACAATTTGATTTTATTGTCCTCATTTTTACATAGCTAGAAAACCCGTCTAGCGCAGCCTTATAATTATAGAATCCTATCCCCTTACCGACTACATTTCTTTTTATTCCCCTAGCTCGTTTCTTAACTTTGTTATCTGACAGTTTTAGACAGTACATTTACAATGCAATCCGATGAACTCTACCATAGGGGAAAAAAAGTTTGTCTCATCTTTCAATTTTCCTATTACTTTTTTATATTGAGGTTGCATTATAATCCGCTGTTTTATGATAATATTAAAGATCAAACAGCTCTCAGTTATCATAAAATTCTTGATAAATATCTCAGATTCTATCTTGTACATTAGGAAGTCAGTATCTGAAAATAACAGCTCTGCATTAACCCTAAGAAAATCGTAATGAAATCGGTACATTAACCGCTTTGATGTCTCAAGTACTGCCATACCGAGATAAACTGGCATATTCAACTTTAGATTTGTCATTCTTTGTTGAATGGCTGCTAGATTTTCATAACATATTTTGATACTAACAAAATCATCAGATGCTATAAGTTCATTACGACGTTCCACGTTATTAACGATCTCAATATTGACTCACTTTCTGATATTTTCCATAGTTTTGTCAAAGACGCTTTTATTTATGAGCTTGAAAAAAACATATTTTTCCAATTCAGTTTTCGCAACTGCTCTTCGGCTAATATTAATGTTCATATAACCTTTCATCGAACATGACTGATTAAATTTTAGCACTCTATGAACTTTTCTTAATACCAGACAATGATCAAGTGCCTCTTTAAGATTTTTATAATGCAAAACGTATCTCCGTTAGTCAAGCAGATTAGGAACTAGTTTGTAAACAACTGAATTGATTGCAACATATTTACCCTGCGAATAATTTCTCTGCTCATCAGATAATAAACTCTAGTCGATAGGCATTGATTCTGGACAAAATGGATAATAATTATGCTTATGATGAAGCTCAACATGATAGTCAAGATAACCTTCAATAAAACAATATCATCCATTGTAGTTTTATGTTTCATCAAAAAGCTGTTTTGCACTGATCCACCTAAGCCGACCGACTGGCATAGACTCCGACACGCAATAGCCAAATAAGTTATTGGCATCAAAGATAAGATATAAAACGTGGTGGAGCTGTCTTATCGTAGTCGTGTAAATACTTATTATTGGTCTTGGCATACTTTTTTGTTATGACACTTATTCCGCCTCGGATTCCACGATCTATAAAGTTGAAAATATCCCGGCATGTTAACAATTCCAGTTTTATTTTTTTTCTGTGTTTCATTAATGCATCCCAACTTAGTCCGGGTGTTGAATAATACCAAGTTTGGTCAAGTCCGTAGTTATAAGCACTGACATCTCTGAAAAATTAAAATATATCTGCGAGCAACAGTACATCTGTGATAAGATGCAAGTCATCACAATCACTGAAGTCATTACAGCCGAATGAATCCCGCATCTATCTAGCATGAACATAATGACGATCACTGA
The DNA here is from genome assembly GCA_028554795.2 of Sinohyriopsis cumingii. Taxonomy (NCBI): domain Eukaryota; kingdom Metazoa; phylum Mollusca; class Bivalvia; order Unionida; family Unionidae; genus Sinohyriopsis; species Sinohyriopsis cumingii. The sequence continues at coordinate 60,735,337 of CM068839.1, read as the reverse complement.
CACTCTCAAGATCTAACCTAGAATAAAACGTATCTTTGTCAGGTAGACAGGTTTCATCAACTCTGCTCCAATCATCAAAATATTTGTAGGGGAAAACACCTTTTTTGTGCATAAACTGTTAGTAGTTTCACCGAAATATTCAGTCGAATTATCAAACTTACCGCAGAGTTTTACTAGCTCGTCCAGCAATACAGTCATAAACTGAAGACTATCAACAAATCTTATCTTGCCTAGTGTTACTGACATGTACTTTTCAGCGTTATTAGGAATACACTTTATTTTATCGCTGTTATCAATTTTAGACGGTTTATTATATCTTTATTACCGAACGCTTCAGCTCTAATATGAGAATCATATCCTCCGAAATTGTGAAAGACAAAAGGAACGAAATCCGGTGCAGTATATTTTAAAATACATTTCTCATGTGCTGGACCGCAATACGTTCCAGTTATATGACTGTCATCTTTTGCGGGATCGTGAGGCAAAAGCGCCCTCTCACAAATATGACATATTTCTGCTGCAGTAAAATCAGCTTCTTGTTTTATTGGTAGCAGTTTCATGTTTGTTTTTTGTCTTAGCGCGTAACAGCAGGATAAAATCAATCTCATTGATAAGGTTTCTTAGAAACCAGACAGCAGGATTTGCACCAAGATAAATCTTTATTGATTTTGATAGACATTTATCAGCAGCACAAACAACTATATACGCCTCTCCGCAATGAATGCTCTTGTATTTTTCTTGTCGAATATTTATCAGGGTTATTTTCTGCACCTAGCACTGGAAGCAGTATAGACTCGAAATTTGAATATATTAGAAAAGGAACTTTCATCTTGTGTCTGCAATTTATAAATTGTAGCATTGAATCATCTTTGCCAGGCATATATATCTTCTGTAAGTTAGAGCAGTATTCGAGATGTCTATCGAGCACCAGCTACGATTTACAGCCGTGCAAGAACTTGAAATAAAAATGTTTTTTCTTTATGCTTGTTATAACATCCGAATAGCCCTTTAAAGTTTTTATATCCACGCGTAATCATTTTTATAAAACAATAAATGTACTGTCTGCTGACATGCACATTTGCTATTGTATATCGGGTGTATTTTAAATCATCATCGACACCAACCACGTTAACCCCACCAGGTAACAGCTGTTTATTTTACTTTTCAAATTATGATTATCAGCGACTGGAAATTTAATCCCGCTAAAGTTTAAGTTGTTACATGACCAGTATAATTTGATACTCGACAAGGATGCTCTCGTGCAGAAAATACGCTGCTAATAGTGCCAATTGAAAATTGAATTTGTCATTACATTTTAAAATATACACAACATTTCGAGATTTTTTTTAGTTGTCAGCTCGACATATTAGCTACCTCTCAATTGATTATATTTCATAGTGTGAAACAGTATTTCTGTTATTTTCTCAAATTTCCAGCCCGATCATGACGCGTACTCATCTATTTTTTCCATAATTTCTTATATATTTCATCTGACAGCAATGATTAATCTGTCCGTATTATAATTCGACGAGATCTAGATGTAATATAACGATCGGCAAATTCCTCACGTTACTGAGCGAAAAAGTGCCCTGACGTAGGCGTTTGATTGATAAGCCTATCCTCAGCTTTTTATTGTAATCCCTGAGATATATTTAGATTAGAAAACTGAATATGGAACTTGCCTATAATCTTTAGACCCTTATGCGTGGTAAGCTCCGAATCTGTCCGTAGCACGCTAAACACTGAATAGGGATTGTATTTAACGATAAAATTCGCATACTTCTGTTCAGTTTTTTTTCTTCATTATTCATAAACAGCTTAACAGCATCACATAACAGGTTTATGTTTAAGATTGTAGTCCTGGCGATATTTGATATTTCATCTGACATTTTATTACAGTAGATTATATGAAAGTCCTATGTATAAGAGACGTCCTAAACAAATTTGTTTTTCGCGAAAAGATTGTCAGATCATTACTATGATATTGATTGTGATACTGTAAAATACAAACATGAATCACAACAGGATTTAAAGAATCAGAGTTTTTACACTTAGAATTTGTTCTAGAAATGTATCTATTTCCTGTGGTTAAGGATAAATTAGCTTATGAACCACGTATAGTACCTCAAGACGAGCACATTTATGTAGCAGCAAACATCACTGTACAGTGTAGAATATCACCTTGCTAATAAGACTAAAAAGTTTAATTTTACTGTCACTGAACGTCAGATATTTAGAGAGATGTCAAAGCTATTTATAGATCGTGGGCATTTAGAAGTTTATGGTTGTCAAAAAATATAAAATTTGATATTATGTTTGGTGGGATTATTAACCTGATGGGAGCGTGCGCACTAACAACACGAGGGCAATATTTTATATCATTGTGCAGGCCAGTGAAATGTAACTCTGTCCATTTAAAATACGAAAAGATTTATAGTGATTGGATTGGATCGCTGGGTGTTATACGATTTAATTAAAGATGTTTGATTTCACTAGTTGGTATCCAGCTGTTAAAACTGTCTCCCTAACATACTCCATTTGACCAAACTTCTTTAAGCTCTTCTTGTTATTACTCGCTCGATGATGAATATACCCTGATCGTAGAAACTTGCAGCAATTTCTTCTCCCGCTGAATATTTCAGCTTATACGTCACACGTATTGTTGTTAAAATGTTATCCACAACGAATACTTCTTAGGACCAATTTGGAGTGAATCCTTTTTCGAATTTTTTTTTTACTAGTGAAATGCTAACTTTATAACCCACGTTATAGACGTGTCTTCTGCACATATTATCGTTCACCAATACTGGATTAGTAACTGCTTCTTTGGGTGACATTCCAAGTATTTTATGTTAAGTGTTATTAAAATTCGACACAATCTTTGGCAGATCATCAACATGCCTGTTAGTGTTTTTGGCTGTGGGTTGTTTATATATCTTTTCTTTTAGCGTGCGATTAACTCGCTCGACAATGACACTTTTCCCTTCATTGCCTATGATATATTTGGTGATGACGCCTTGTTCAAGAAACGGCTAGAAAAGCTTATTTAAAAAACTCTGCTCCTTGATCAGTTCATACTTTATGTGGTTTTCTTTCTGTGCTGACAATAATACCTAACATAGCATTAGTTATAGTTATACTGTTTTATCTGTAACTAAACGCATATTTACTAAACATATCAACTACATTCATAAGGTATCTTTTGTTGTTATTGTACTTAGCGAGTTATATCACCCATATTCCATCAACCGAATTCGCGACAACGTTTCGTAGAGAAACCTTTATTGTCTGGTCTATGAAGTTGAGACGCGAGCGCCTTCAGTTAGAGAGCACTCTGCGGCCCATTGTCATAAAGTACATTTCCTAGTCCGGACTGAGGCGCATGCTCCTTGCTAAACCCGAGTTTATATTTCGCTCCAGTGATACCTTTCACTAGCTTACGATCCATTCGCTCTCTTATTCCTTTAGGTTCCTTATCACCTAGCTCAGCAAGCATAATACAGTCGCGATTAGATTTACCATTTTCGTTCTCACGGTAACATATGTCATGACGCATTGCGATTTCATAGACCTCATTGGACGGCTCTTTTTCCGGGTTTTGGAATGTTATTTTTATCAAGTTGTTTATCGAGCGGATTCCAAGGCCCTGTATAACGAACGATGACATGGCAGGGTCCATCCTTTGCATGGTTTCGGTAATTTCCCAATAAACTTGTGAATATCTAAGTCGGATTCGATTACAGCTTGCTGATTAGAACACTAATAAGAAGTTAGTATTTTATTTTGCTCGAGGTACATATCGTAGTCAGCTTTATATTTACACGATTTGCTTGCAAACTGCCTTTGAATTTTTGTTATGATTTAATCATGGACTAAGATAACATGAGGAGTTATTGGCATTCCCTGATGCCCATGCGATAGTGAGTCCCGTTTAAAAAAAAATGCTCTTTTTCCTGCCATAGGCGCCACATATACTTTTCAGCATTAGTTTATTTTTGCATGTTGTTTCCATGGTTTTGTCTTGTATTGGCCGTTTTACTTGTGTACTTCGGGCAATACGTAGTCATTTTTATATTTGCTTGTTAGATAATATTGCAATTTGTGCCGTTTTCCTAGTTTGGTTTATGTGTAATTTGTAATATGAATTTCAGAAAATCACATGCGGACGGAGGTGCTTATATCCCAGCCATTTGTTTGATAAATATCACGCAGTAATATCCACAATCTGCATTTCCATCTGGCTGAAGTTGATCAGAAGAGTAATTGATTTTGTTTTGCTTGGACAATAGCACGTACTGTTATATTACATCACTTAGTGGCAGCCCAAACAAATCAAAATAGTTGTTTATAAAAAGAGCTACCCAATGCGTGCCAAATCCATCGTTGAAATTTAGAATATTTATTACAGAGCTAGTTGCTAGATCTCCAGGTCGAAGTGATAACTCATCTTTTGAAAATAAGCCTAATCTTTAGAAGCTCTAAGCGCCTTACAACATTAGACAACACCTATAAGATAAAAAAAAACAAAACATATAATAATATTATTACAAAAACAATCACCATGAAATTTAAAAAAAAAACATTAAAAAAGAAAAAACATGCTGAGAATATTTCAGGTAGAAAACATTATTAGGTCTTTAAGTTTTGTTTTGCAGTCGAAAGTGAGTTTTGAGAGCACTCTTGAATGTGATCACTTTGTCTTTATGTCTAAGGTCAGTAGGCAATTCATTCCATGTTTATGGGCCCTGGTATGCAAAACAACGCTGTCCATATGACTTTGTTTTCATAGTGGGAATAATGAGTATACGATCGTCTGAAGAGGAGCGTATCATGCTGGTGTATAAACATGGTTGAGGTCGGATAGGTATGTTGGACTAGAGTCCGTCAGTGAAACGTAGCACAGAGAACAAATTTTGTGTTTGATTCTGGATCGAATGGATAGCCAGTGTATGGTACAGAGCATCGGGGAGGTGTGCTCTGATCGTGGTACTCTAAGTGTGATCCGAGTAGCTGTGTTTTGAACTGTTTGAAGTTTTTGAAGTAGATATTGAGATGAACCAGACAGAATTGAGTTACAATAGTCCAGTCTTGAAAGTACTAATGAACACACAAGTGTTTTAGTGGCATCAACTGAAAGATATGTGCGAATGGAGCTGATGCGTCTCAGCTCAAGATATGCAGCCTTGCATATGCTCATGACATGTTGGTGCAATGTGAGATTACTGTCCAGAGTAACACCTATGTTTCGTAATGATTGTGTCAATTTAATGATGGTGTTGCTGATATTTATTGTTTGAGGTAAAGGATGTGAATGAGAAAGTCTTTGTGTTGTAATCAGAATGGCTTCAGTGTTATCATAATTCATCTGCAGCTTGTTACATGTCATCCATGATTTCACATCAGAAATGCACCTGTCTACACCTTGGATGGTTGCATCAACTTCAGTAGGGTGGCTAGATTTGTATATTTGGATGTCATCAGCATACAGTTGGTGAGACACTGGATGATGATCTAAGACAGCCGAGAGTGGCTGGAGTGTATTCCATTTGCAGACACAATTTGTGTCCTGTTGGCCAAGTAGGACTTAAACCACAGTAAGGCTGTATCATGAATGACAAATACATACTGGAAACGGTGAAGTAATATGTCATGGTATATCGTGTCAAATTCTGCAGACGAATCAAGGAGGGTGAGAACTCTAATCTTTCCGCTATCCAGAGCAGAGAGAATGTCATTAACTACGTTTAGAAGAGTAGTTTCAGTACAGTGGCAAGGGCGATATGCAGATTGTATATTGCTGAAAAGACTGTTTGAATTCAGACGAGATACAAGCTGGGATACAACAACCTTTTCTAAGATATTTTTGTATGAATGGGAGATTAGAAACTGGGCGGTAGTTCTTAAATCGTTATGGTCTAGTGTTGGTTTCTTCAGCAGATGCTTTACAATGGCAGTTTTGACAAATGATGAGAATTCCCCGGATGAGAGAGAGAGGTGATAATAACATCAGTGAGTGAAGGCAATACTGGATCTAAGCACTCAAGCAGCAGTGATGTTGGAATTGGATTAAGTTCATATAACTTTGGTGCACTCTCACGATTGTACATACGAAATCCATAGAGACAGGTTCAAATACTGCTAATGGTTGCCGCTCAAATTCTGTATCCCAACTGTATGGTGACGACGAGTCAATTGACATTGTGGTGTCAAACTTATCTATAATGGTTTGTACTTTGTCACGGAAGAAATTTGGAAACATGTCCGGAAGGTCGACTGGAGAGAAGGTATTTGGAAATGGTGTAGATTTGTTTCTTGATATTAGCTTGTTAGTAATCTCGAAGAGCTCTTTGCAGCTAACTTTCCATGATCTTAGTAGTGTAGTGCGCTGATTTCGCTGCATGGACTATATTTGTGACATTCTTCTCAGCGGCTTCATAGATTTGCTTATGAATAGTGAGTCTGGTGGAACGCCAAGGCCTTTCATCTTTACGACAGTCTCTTTTAGCAGTGAGAAGCTGGTCCCTAACACTGCTTTACCATGGAGAACACTTTTGAATTGATACTCTGCACTTTGTAGCTGGGGCATATTTGTCGAGCAATGAACGAAGGCAGTTATCGAGTTGTTCTGCTGTAGGAGGTAAGCAAGTTGTTAGGTTTTCTTGGATGTCATGCATTAGTTGTGTTCTATTTATCATACAGAGGTTTTTTTTAGTAGCAGATAAAGGTGGAGGGTTAGGGACTGATAATTCAAGATGGCATATAATGCAGAGGTGATCTGGTGCAAGTTCATGGGATACCAGGGAGGACCGTAGAATGTTATCATCAGGTCTATGAAGAATCCAGTCTAAAATGTGACCATGTATATGGGTGGGTTGGTTAAGTGACTGTTTTAGGTTGAAAACATTAATGGAATCTATGAGTTTTGATGTGTTTGGGTTTCTGGGACAGTCAAAGTGAAAGTTGAAATCTCCAAGAATAATCAGGTTGCCACACAGCGAATTTCCATACTCCATGTGATTCGGAAACTACTTCAAAAAGAGAGATTCAGTCAGCTTGATTTTTCTACTAGGAAGAGGGCGATATAGGCAGAAAAATGGACTGACATTTGCTGCAGTGTGAGCGTGGTTTGGACTAGTTCAAAAGATGTGGGGTCGAAACTGAATGTTGTGGTGTGGTTAAGACGTTTGATCATGGTGTTCTTTGTGATGACAGCAATTCCACCTCCACGAGAGTTACGGGGGAACGACTTGATGGAGTAACCAGTGTGTGTTAGACCCGCACTCTTGGGCTCATCGCCTGATGTTTTTAGCAATATTTCTGTCAGGAAAAAGACGTCAATATTCTGGTCGTTGATAAAATTAACTATTTCTGTGCGCTTTTGCTGTGGTCCTACTGACTGGGAATTGAATAATGCAATACTCAGAGGTATATCGTGGATAGTTGACACGAAGGTTGACGAATTAATAGGGATTTGAATTAGGTTATCTAAATTAACGGTCGAATTTTTGAATTGTTGAGCCGGAAAGGGCATAAGGGAGATAACTGGAATTCTTCTTCCTGATCTACGCCGGCCAGCTTTGAAACAACGTTTCTTTTTTGGCTTATGTTTACATTTAGTTATGACGAATGTAAACATCTAGTCTGGACCACAATGTAGTGTGGAGGGCCAAAGAGGGGTCATTTAAAGCAATTAATGAGGTCCATCATATCATAAAAGGGTTGACTGGCGAGTGTCACGTGATGGCGGTTTGTTCAAATGGAAGTTGTAGCAGTGGAGCAAGACAGCTGAGAAAAAGTCTAATTGTTCTCGTTTCCAAAAAAAGGAGACGAAGAAACACATACAAACTGAACAGCAAATACATAATGAACACAAAAACGTAGACGAAGACAGGCAACAAGCACAACTATCATGAAAAGGGCTAAAATAAAGAACAGCTGCATCAAGCCGGTTAAGTTTATCTAAGCTACTTCCTGGTACCGGGTAGCATTAGTCCTCTCCCACTACAAACTCATGCAGTTTACTAAAATCGAATTAACGTCTGCGACGTAGAAAAGCTTATTCGTTACCATATGATGAGCTCAACAAACTAGCTGAAACAAGGAAACACTAGTTTCTTAAATATCGTAAGCTCAAAGACACATTTGTTAAACGTCGAGTATTTCGTGTGCTAGGCATGGACTACTATGACAAAAAGGCGCTGTTAGATAATAGTACAGACACTAACTTGCTAACAACAGCGTATCTAATTCTAAAAGACTCTCTCATGGCGATAAAGAAAAGTATAACGTATATCACAATAATACTGCACTAAACGCAATATCAAAAATTGAGCATAGGAGTGAGTCATATGATGCTGTCGAACGAGATTTTTTTTTTATTCAGGAGCTTGCCGATATCATAACTGTAAAACCTAGTAATGATCAAAATTATGAAATATATAATAATTCTAAACAAAATCTGCGTTGACAAACTATAAAATTTGAGGCTGGAAAGTTACTGACAGAAGCAAAATACAGAAATATTAAAGAATTGATTGCTGGATACCTAAACCAACCTGTCAGCGGAAGATATATATATATATATATATATATATATATATATATATATATATATATATATATATATATATATATATACAAGCAAGCAGATATTCGCGGTCTTTTGAGTTATCCAACAGCATATTCAATTCTCAGCCAATATCTTAAAAAATTTTAAGCGGGAACAGTGATGTTATGTTGTTATTTATATCGATGAAACAGAAGGGTATTATCCTGATAGAGTCAATGATGCTACTGAAATACCAAAAAATTTAAATCCCCCCATTTTTGTCCTCAGATCGCAAAGTCTTAACATATATCAGATATGATGATATCTCATCTGAAGTGTACGATAAGTGCATAGCTTTTCTTGCTGACTCTAACAATTCAAAATTTAATGCTCTGATCGATAAATCTTCCGCAACCATAAATACATAAAAAGACCCACGTTTACAATTTATGAATAAAACTATAATACCTACCAAATATACATAGACGTAAAATGCAAAAACTTAAATATCTTGGAAACAGTAGCCATTCAGCTGTTTTAATTCTCATATTTGAATTCAGCACATCAAAATCCATACTAAAAAGCACATTTTATCTCTAAAGCAGGCTACTTCTAAAAAATTGTAGACCAGTGTTATTTCGTCGCGTCTTGAGGCATCCGGATGGTGAAGGGTGTAATTTCACAGGACTGGTTTGATCAAGAGCAATGACTGTGGATCATGAAACTCAACTGTCACGTTTCTGAATACAATCAGACCTGGTTTATTTTCGGAGGGAAGGAGTGACGTGGAAAAACTGACTACAGTTATCACCGTAGTGGTCAACTTTACATCTAGTGCCATAATAAATTTTTCCTATTTATGTAAATCTCGCATGCAAATGTTTTACCCAGCACATGTAATTAGTTGTAGAACCTAATATCTGACCCTGCCCAACCAGTGTCTCTGGCCGATTGGTCACTTTCATCCGTGCTAGCTGTAATCCGGCTACGATAGTGTTTCCCAGTGCTGTCCAACCTTTTTGACACCATGGGCCACTGACAAATTTTTCTTGAAGCCGAGGGCCGTAGCAGAAAACTTAAAAGCAACGAGTATAAAATTAATTCACCTTTGTTTACCTGGTTAAGAAGATATACTATGAATGAAGGGCATTTACTTTTTGTTTTACATAAATGAAAAACAATTGCTCGAGGTATGACGGTCTATTTTAAATCTGCCCAGTTGGCCGCATACGGCCAGTGGGCCGCAGGTTGGACAGCACTAGTGTATGCTGTCAGTTAATCATTGGGTTTTCTACGCTCTGGCCAGATCGTCCCACTATTTGCGTTTGTGTTCTTCTTTCAGAATTTATACTAGTAGTAAGGCTTGAGCTTGACTTATGTTGCACGCGCTAGAGAAAATACGATAGTCTGCAACAATTTACATATTGAGTTAGAAACATAACCTCTCTTGGAGTTTTGTAAATACACACGGGGCTCGAGTTAAATAAGAGTAATGGTTGCGTTATGCTTTGTATTATATGTAATACGATACGTGTTGATCAAAATTCACGTTCCTGCCCTTGACCACTGAACCAATTCAAGTAACTGTATAAATATAGACACATCCTTGTAGGCCGTCAAACATTTTTCAGCTGGGTGTATGAACATGTACCTCACAGGCGATCACTTTTTCAAGCAGCAGTCATGAGCTCTTTAGAGATCCTGACCGGAATATGTGCAATTTTTCTCTTCCAAATAGCACCATCTCACGGCGTGGAGGGTAAGTAAATATTTTACTTGCATCATTTTTTTAGGTACGTATGGCAAGTTGACAAGCATGTCAAAGATTGAATACTTCTGACTACAGTTAAGGATGACAATCCACTTTTAATGGAAAACAATGTGGACGTCATTAATACGACCGAAGTATTTGTGATTTTATTGTATTCTGCCGTAATTAATGAAACGTCGTCACCGATCACCTCTCCATCTAATTCTGACACGTTAAAAATAACAAAGGTTTTATGACAACGCCAATCACTTGTAAGATGCTACATAATTAGAGCCAGGATGAGTCCTTACAGTCGGAGCGACTCTCAACACATGACTGGTTGTCACTGACTATGATATACAAAATCAGACTGTCATATTTATAGCGGAACGCTTCGGTGGCCAAAGTGGTTAGAGCGCTTGTTTCGGTTGCGGGTGGTTGCGGGTCGAACCCAGCTGAGTCGAATAAAGACTTATAGAAACGGTACTTACAGCTGCCTCGCTTGGCGCTCAGCATTAGGAGGTTAGTGTTCAGACTGGTTGACCTGTTGTCACAATAATATGACTGGGTGGGACATGATAATACATGATGCTCCAGCGCTAGGCATTCTTCGTTAAACCTACGTTAAAAATCCAAATTACGAACACACACAATTATCGAGAATTGTACCCCATTTTCGTGATATATTCCAGTACACACCGATATTTCACTGTAGTCTTAATCTTCAATTTGCAGTAACAATTAAATCCGTCGTTTTGCATTTTCCGCTTGCGTACTTGCGACAATGGCGACACATTAAGTATGCGTGTTAGACTGAAATGGTGATCTTGCAAAGTCTGATATTTTAACAGGTGACATGAATAGTAAACCATGGAATGTGCCATCAACTGACTAAATTATGCACATATTTAGAAGGAACATGTCCTTTATCTAGATTATTTATCACATTTTAATCTAGTTTCCCCTTTTAACTGTCTATCATTGATTGCATAATAAGCATGTAAATTAACGGACATACACCTTGACCGTCTATCATAGCATACCTAACAAGCAGGTAAATTGGGTCTCTTCTATTTATCATCTTAAGACCTGGTGGTGGATTTCCACAGCAAAATAATTCGGGATCTCTATAGCATACCGACCCTGTAAATATAAATACTTCGATCTGTGTAGTATACAGACCCTGCAAATGAACATACTTATGGATCTCTGTAGTATTTAGAGCAGATGGCCTAGTGGTTCGAGCGTCCGCCTCGGAAGCAGAATGTTGCGGGTTTGAATCTCGGCACAGTCATACCCGAGACTTGTAAAAATGGTATTAACAGCTGCCTCGTTAGGCGCATTAAGAGGTTAGTGTTAGGACTGGTCGGCCTGGTGTCAGGATAATGTGACTGGGTAGGACATCGTTTTGCGTGTATGTCGCATGATGCCCCAGTGCTAGACGTCTCCATAACTGCCACACTGCAGACATTGTAGCGATATGAATGAAAAATTGTTTAAGCGACGTCACAAATCCAAATCACACTCACACATTCACATACCAACCCCCCAACCCCTAATAAAAGCTATTAAAAACCCATTCACAGTATAGCTATCAACATTTGTTTAGCAGATTCTTTGAATTTCCGCTCAATATTTTATTTGCAAACAGCTTTTCTTCCCTGGCTGCTTGGAAAAATGGAAACATGTTCAAGAAACGAACTCTGAAAGTTGAAAATCAATGAGCGGAATGAGTTACGTGAATGCAAATATCAATCACAGATGTTTCAGGTTTTTGTTTAGTTTTCTGTTTTTCTTACTTTAATTTTATCTTTTTATTGGGGTGGGTGGGGAATAGGGGCGAGTGTACGGTATTTCAACAGATGAAGGTGATAATGTGCAGAGGTAAATAAACCGCCATGCCCACGGACACACGGTGGCAGCCCATTAGAAGGCATGATTCGAATCCACATTTTTCTGGTGGTTAATCCGTTAGGCTTACCACTGATCCACCGAGGATTGTCACGCATATATGAGTCCTCCCGAGTGGCGTGGGTAGTATGTTTGGGCTGACAGGACGAGACTTTCGGTATGGTGTTGTTTATCACGACAGTGGTGGTGAGCTAGATGTGAAAGGCGGTGGATGTGAAAGGCGGTGGAAAATATTTGTTTACTTCAGATTTCTAGGTATTCGAACGTATTTGACCCTAATAAACTAAAGACAGCTTTTGACAATGGTCTCTCTGATTTGATACCCATAGAATCACGTATACAAAACAAATTAAAGTTTAAATGTGCTAGAGTTTAAGAAATACATACCTGGATAGATTACCCGGTACACAGCTTGGCAATTTGCCTGGGCTAGTTCGTGAGAACTTGTAAACACAAAAGATCATTATATTTTGAATAAACCGTTTTGGTATCTAATTGTACACATTTTTAGACCGTTTTCAAACTCAGACGATTACAAACTTAATTCCATTATAAATGTTCGTTGTAACTAATATCTTAAGAAAAATGAGACAGTTCTGTGTCAGAGTATACATAAACAGAAATTTCCCTCTGTTCGTCTATGTGTGTCGACAAATAAATTAAACGTGACACGAATCACGAAATATAAAAGCAAGTGAACAGGGACATGCAATATCGTAACGAAATACGCAATAATAGCTAAATAAATAGATAAATTAAAAAGAAAATATATATAAAAAAATTAAAAAAATGCAAAGTGTAAGCAAGTAAATGAATGACATTTATTGAACGTTCGGAATAAACGTTCCTTCGTTGTTTTTTTATCTTTTTCGTTTGCCCTTGTTTCAAGACAGTAAGATAGGGTGACACTGGGTACAAATGAAATTAACATCAGGCCGTCTTCGTGGAAGGATAATACTCTGGGCACAAGGGGAATGTTAATGACTAAAATGATGATAGGTTGAACATCAGGATGAGCATTTGTGTACAAATGGAAATTAACATTACAGGGGGAAATTATTACCAACATGTACTAACCAACAACACTTTTGTACAGACCAATGTCCGTCATCAACTGACCAGCACTTACACCTACTAACCAGCGAAAATGATAGGAATATATAAAAACTATACAAACATACATCTTTACTATTATACAAAGGGTAAAATGCAAAAGAAAGGGAATGAAATTGAAGTTAAGCCCATTACAAACAAACTGAAGCCACGTCCCTACAAATTTATATCATCCACTTATGAATAAGACTACCACACCATACCACGTTATAATTCATGGAGCACTAGCAGCGAATTATAAGAAAATAAGCGGGTAGGAATGTACTCACACTATACACACAAATCGATGCAAAGGGTATGAATATGCGCACACTGTGCACGCAAAACTACTTATATGCTATCATGGTGTGAAAGAAAAGAAAAGTGTTGGAGTGCCCAGTGCTCACTCATACTCAACCATATTTATCCACTATCACATATTGAGTGAAAGAGAAAATACTATAGGAGACTTCAACACATACGCGAACATACCTATAGACTACCATAAAATACAGATGAGTGTGGTTTAGATTTTAATTTTGAAAACGTTACTAAACATTAAAACAGTGTATAATTTGTAATATTGTGTTCGTTTCTGTAGTCCTAAGTTTAATTCGCTCACTGAAAGGCAATTTATTTACATTTGATAAATATTGGCAGAAAGTTTGTTCCTGTCAAAATATAATATGCAGGTTTGGTAATTCATTTTGTTGAAATTTTCTGGTTTCGTTTTGCAAGCCTAGATTTAGCACTCTTACTGAACTGTCACACAATATCAGTTTAGTTCACTATGCTACAAATATTTGTCTCTTTTATTAGTTTTGTTCTAGATTTAATGCATTTAATGAAAGGTTGCCTCTCGTAATGCACTTTGGTGAAGAGAGGCGATATTAAGTCTGCCACACTGTCAAGCCAAGTCAGTATTTTGGCCCTGAGCTGATGTTTTGTATGTAATATTTTAACATTTGTATATTGATTATGCTCAAAATCAACTGCAAACTGTACTACATCAATGTTCGGCGTGATACATTGAGTATATGTGCTTTTGCACTAAAAAAAACTATTTTCTGTAAAAGATCGGAGTAACTTTACTCCCATGAAATGAAAATGAAATCATATTTAATTGTTTTGGTGTAATAGTTGCGACATTGAAAATGAAATCATACTTAATTGTTTTGGTGTAATAGTTGCGACATTGAAAATGAAATCATACTTAATTGTTTTGGTGTAATAGTTGGGACATTGAAAATGAAATCATATTTAATTGTTTAGTGTAATAGTTGGGACATTGAAAATGAAATCATATTTAATTGTTTTGGTGTAATAGTTGGGACATTGAAAATGAAATCACACTTTATTGTTTTGGTGCAATAGTTTGGACATTTACCTTAAACTTACCAAACAATTATAACAGAAACGTTTTGTTTAACTTTGTTTGCTACTTCTCTGATTTCGTACGTGAATTCTATGCTTTCTGGCTTTCAAATTTTTAAACTCTTGACATACCTTTTCGTGCCTATCATGTTCTCCCTCCCTCCCTCTCTCTCTCTCTCTCTCTCTGTCTCTCTCACACACACACGCACACACACACACACCAAGAGGCAATTATCACTACCATAGCAGTAGTGTGCCTCGAACGTGTACAAGGCTTAAGACAGTTTGAGCATATTCAGTTTTAAAATCCAACGATTGTTTCCAAGGCCACCCAGGTCTCTAAGAGAAGTGACACTGAGTATCATTGCTAAATCAAAGAAAACAAATCCCTCCGTTATAAAATGATTGTCTTTTACTAGGTTATCAATACTAAAAAAAGCACAAATAAATCAAGACACAGATTCACTTACGTTTGTTGTATTTTTTTCTTGCATATGAATCACAATAAAACTTCAGACATATCAAAAATGTCCATTTTCTTTTTTTAACTTTCTAATGTCTTGATTTTGTGACTTTTACACCCAAATGGGTTCTTTTCCTGTTTCGTCCGATAGTATTGCTTTGTGTTTCTTTGTTGGAACGAATTCTTTTCTCATTTTTTCCTTCTGCTTCTGGAAGCATCTCCATATTTTCTATTTTTGCACTTTCTTTGAACACTCTGAAAACCAATGTCCTTTTCCATGACAATGATGACAGGTATGTTAACCTTTGACTCTGTGTCTGATTTCTCCTATATTTGATGTTCCTTTTCTTTGACATTGTAGCCTAGTGCCCTTTCTCTTGTTAGACAATACATGCATCTTCTCTATTATCTCAAGATACATTTACTGGAGTTATTCCATCAGTCTTTTTGTAAGTGCCATTTCTGATGGCTCTATGTCAGGCTTTGACCAGAAGTGTGATCTTTTGTTGCTCTTTCAGGATAATAAGTTTAATTATTGTTTCATTGTGAATATTAGTAAAGACAGCGTGCTGCAAACTTGCTTCCTTCTCGCTTTCTTGATTCGTATGATTACAGTATCAAATTTTTCATCCTCAAATATCACTTAATTGTTGTGGATATGTGAGTGTAATTCATCACACTTCACATGCGAAGACGTGAGTGTATTTTATCATCACACATGTGAAGATGTGAGTGTAATTTATGAAACCACCATACGTGAAGAACAAAGTAAACATTATGCATGGTAACACTAAATGCATCCTGTTTATATGTCGAATCCTAAAGTTCTCAACAAAGGTACTAGATGTACTTTACTGGGACCATAACTAAAAATATAACAAAATACATTATGATCAATATCTTGCACATCATGTACGTCGGGCAACCATTCTAAAAAGAAAGGTTGTAAATTCTTTCCGGTAGATATGGTAGACACATGGTTTAGCAATGTATGCGGGTGTAGAAGGAAACTTCGGATAATATCGAAGTTTCATCACCCGAAGGTCATAAAGATGCAAGTGTACATCAAGTTTAATACATTTTTTTCCCCGTACATATTGGTTTTTATTTCAAGCTCTTCTCGGTTGTATTTGATGAAAACAGGATGTTTTGGTGTCTAGCGGCTTTAGACTACTATACAGTTGTCTCTTCGACCGTGTCGAAGGCCCCGGATTTCATCGACTTCCATTTCGACCCATACCTCGTGTGGCCATTTTTAATCGTTTTCTTATTTTGCAACCATTTTGATAACATGTTCGTCCGGATGTCGTAAAACTTTGCGATCTCGACGTTTCTTTTCAAACCCCGTTCATCTTCATGGATGGCGTTGTATTTGTTTTCTAAACATTTTCGGATCCCTCTTCAGCTTGGTACCTCCTCCAGTTTCCTTAGCTTAGTGATTGAGATACAGTGTAGAAAACAAAGTGATTTTATATGACATTTGTGACAAATACATTTATAGTCAAATATAGCCTTTAAATAGTTTATATGATTTTCCAATTTTCTTTATTTTAATTATCAAACCTATATAACGTATTATTACCATCATTAACCGAAATTAATAACGCGGTTATCAAAAGAAATATAAAGTCTAGGATTATCGGCAAACAATAAACATAACCAGCTTTTCAAATAATCTGTACTCACAGTTTGGACCGACAGGTGTCATGAAACAAGAAATCAAACCTTCCGCTCATGACGGTTTTCACACTTTGGAAAATGCATCGCAATTTCAGTAGGAGTAGAAGAATGTAGACCGCTAAATTACTTCAGCTAAGGAGATGAACTCGAATAAACAATGTTTTGATAATATATGTTGTTGGTGCTTCTGTGGGTTTAACGTCATAATTCAGCGCATGATAGGCTTTACATGGCGGCCACTATTACTGGAGACGAAGAACCAGGGAAAACCTTGGGAAAAACCACCAACCCAGGAGAAGCTACTGGCAAGCTTTCTCACATACCTACATTATTCAAAGTATTTAAACCAAAGAACAAATTTAGCCAAGACCGGAGAAATCGTTCGGATAATCCCGGGTATTTTGGTTAATAGGAGTTTGAATAACTGAGTCTGCTGTAATAAATATGAAATGGTCTGATAATAACATAGAAATAAAGAGAACATCTTCACACAAACAACAATGAAAATTCCATCAAAATCAGTTAAAACTTTTTGAGAATAATTTTAAGTTGTAAAATAGTCAAGGGAGATAAGCATGTGTCAGATCAACTATTCTTGAATTTTGATCGCATCATAGTAGCAACAGTTTGAAGTAGTAATCAGGGGCAGCCCGCCCATATAGGCGAAATAGGCGATTGGCTAGGGAGCCATGTTAAATGGGGCTCAAAATCTGAGGAGAAATGGGGGGGGGGGGGCGCGATTGCATGGCTCGTCTAGGGCGCCAGTTGCTGACAGCGATTCTAGGGCCGCCCCTGGTAATAACACAACTGTATCGCAATTTTCTTACAATATTGAATCGTATTTTAGCAGCATTGAAACTTTAAATTATTTTTATAAAATTTGAATTTCGAAAATATCAGCAATATATTAGACAGAACATTTTATATTAC
This sequence comes from Sinohyriopsis cumingii, assembly GCA_028554795.2. Lineage (NCBI taxonomy): Eukaryota > Metazoa > Mollusca > Bivalvia > Unionida > Unionidae > Sinohyriopsis > Sinohyriopsis cumingii. Next base: position 60,717,589 of record CM068839.1, on the reverse strand, counting down.
GCTAGACCGCTCCGGTGGCCTAGTGGTTAGAGCGTCCGCCTCGGATGCGGGAGGTCGTGGCTTCGATCCCCGGCCGAGTCATACCAAAGACTTACAAAAACGGTACTAACAGCTGCCTCGCTTGGCGCTCAGCATTAAGAGGTTAGTGTTAGGACTGGTCGGCCCGGTGTCAGGATAATGTGACTGGGTGGGACATCATGCTACATGTCTGCGGCATGATGCCCCAGTGCTAGACATCACTATAAACTGCCACATTGCAGACATCGTAGCGATATGACTGAAAACTTGTTAAAGCTACGTTAAAAATCCAAATCACATCACACATCACATCACATATTACGCTAGACCCTTTTGAAACGCGCGTTTGTGTGTGTGTGTGTGTGTGTGTGTGTGTGAGTATGCATGTGTGTGTATATGCGTGTGTATTTTCTTAAATATTACATTTTACGTCACTACAAAGAATATAGACTATTAAGATGTAAGAAAAGCTGCTGGGCATTATTAAAAATAATATTATAATTAACTGTAATTAAAAAATAACGGATCATTTACCGTCTTAAAATATCATGACAAATATTTCGAGACCTGAGTGTAATTTATTACTTTTCAAGTATTACATTAAATGCAAAGTAAATTTGCCGAATTGAAACATTTGAAGCATCCTGAGTAAATGTCAAAGCCCAAACATTATCAAAACAGGTGAGGCACGTACTTTATTGCGACCATAAATGTAACTTAGATCTTGAATCTATTAATATGGAAATCGAACATTGTGAAAACGTAAACTTTAAGATCACTTTTAAAGTTGTATTCATGTTTTCTCACTTTAAATATATGTTGAAGAATAATGTCAAATTTACAATAGGAATCATACCTTGACGTCAAACACTTAGTCCGGGTAGAGAGAGAGAGAGAGAGAGAGAGAGAGAGCTTTCTGAAATCAACTCTTCTAACATGTGTTCAATCGATAACTAACAGTACAAAAGTTATGGGGTAAATATATCGAAGTGCTACGTATGTCAACATTTGAAGATCAATGTAAAGTATGCGCAGCATTTTATCAGCAACGAATTTTAGACTTTCAATTCACAGTCCATAAACACTTACACTTGTCTTTCTGGGTGTAACGCATTTCAAACAAGTGGTTGCGAGTTCGAAACTAGCGGAGGCATCCAAATTGTTGTAGATTATTTTCTATTTGTTTCTTCAAACTTCCTTTTAAACTCGGACACCCCAATTTTTTATTTTTAATTATTTTTCTTTATTCTCCTCCTTAGACTAGCAATTAACCTAATCATTAAAATATGTTTTTAAAATGTTACGCTCTGGAGTATGTTGGATACGATCGCTCTGTGATGTATCTATATTATCTCCATCCAACTATGTTTACAGTATCGATTCGTTCAATAAATATGTCAGAAAAAACAAACCTGTTCATATTCATATAGAATGATCATTAATTTAACAAAATATTTGCAAACTAAATTTGTAAAAGGCTGCTGACAATACATAATTTCCACTTAAATCCTAAAAATAGTTCTTGATATCTACTAAAAACGACACATATATCGTCTATTTACTACACCCACTACTGTCTCGGGGACTAGTCGTCCAAATTGTTTATTCTACTATTAATCTATCGCAACAAAACTAACGAATATGCATACCTAAAATATATATCACTATCTGATTAAATGCAATAAGAGACTTTATTTAGAGGTATGATAGACTGTTGACAGTATGTATATTACACCATGTTATCTGCAGTTTAGAATTTGACGTAGATTTTGGTTTTGTACAATAACATTCTACAAAGTATAAAAGATAAAATACAACATGTTTTCTATAATTAATATTTAAAGTGACACCGCAGCAGTGGGAATTGACTTTTGTAAGGTCTGGCTGATATAATTAAACATATTTTCTCAAAATAATTCGTATAGAAGTCGTTTCAGGACAGTCTTGTAATAGTAAAAGGTTCGTTTTACTTGCATCATTTTAAAATGAAAATTCTGTAACAACATGCAGTATGGCCTATACAATGAAAATTCTGTAACAACATGCAGTCTGGCCTATACAATGAAAATTTTGTAAAAACATGCAGTATGGCCTATACAATGAAACTTCTGTAACAACATGCAATATGGCCTGTAAAATGAAACTTTTGTAACAACATGCAATATGGCGTATACAACGAAAATTCTGTAACAGCATGCAGTATAACCTATACAAAGAAAATTCTGTAACAACATGCAGTATGGCCTAAACAATGAAAATTTTGTAAAAACATGCAGTATGGCCTATACAATGAAAATTCTGTAACAACATGCAATATGGCCTGTAAAATGAAACTTCTGTAACAACATGCAGTATAGCCTATACAACGAAAATTCTGTAACAACATGCAATGTGGCCTATACAATGAAAATTCTTCAACAACATGCAATATGGCCTGTAAAATGAAACTTTTGTAGCAACATGTAGTATAGCCTATACAATTAAAATACTGTAACAACATGCAATATGGCCTATACGATGAAAATTATGTAGCAACATGCAATTTGAACTGTAAAATGAACATTCTGTAACAACATGCAATATGAACTGTAAAATGAAAATTATGTAACAACATGCAGTATGGCCTATACAATGAAAATTCTGTAACAACTTGCAATATGAACTGTAAAATGAAAATTCTGTAACAACATGCAATAAGGCCTACACAATGAAAATTTTGTAAAAACATGCAGTATGGCCTATACAATGAAAATTCTGTAACAACATGCAATATGGCCTGTAAAATGAAACTTTTGTAACAACATGCAATATGGCGTATACAACGAAAATTCTGTAACAGCATGCAGTATAACCTATACAAAGAAAATTCTGTAACAACATGCAGTATGGCCTAAACAATGAAAATTTTGTAAAAACATGCAGTATGGCCTATACAATGAAAATTCTGTAACAACATGCAATATGGCCTGTAAAATGAAACTTCTGTAACAACATGCAGTATAGCCTATACAACGAAAATTCTGTAACAACATGCAATGTGGCCTATACAATGAAAATTCTGCAACAACATGCAATATGGCCTGTAAAATGAAACTTTTGTAGCAACATGTAGTATAGCCTATACAATTAAAATACTGTAACAACATGCAATATGGCCTATACGATGAAAATTATGTAGCAACATGCAATTTGAACTGTAAAATGAACATTCTGTAACAACATGCAATATGTACTGTAAAATGAAAATTATGTAACAACGTGCAGTATGGCCTATACAATGAAACTTCTGTAACAACTTGCAATATGAACTGTAAAATGAAAATTCTGTAACAACATGCAATAAGGCCTACACAATGAAAATTTTGTAAAAACATGCAGTATGGCCTATACAATGAAAATTCTGTAACAACATGCAATATGGCCTGTAAAATGAAACTTTTGTAACAACATGCAATATGGCGTATACAACGAAAATTCTGTAACAGCATGCAGTATAACCTATACAAAGAAAATTCTGTAACAACATGCAATATGCCCTATAAAAGTGAAAATTCTACAATAACATGCAGTATGGCCTATACAATGAAAATTATGTAATAACATGCAGTATGGCCTACACAACGAAAATTCTGCAACAACAAGCAATATGGCTTATAAAATGAAAATTATGTAACAACATGCAGTATAGCCTATACAATGAAATTCTGTAACAACATACAATATGACATGTAAAATGAAAATTCTGTAACAACATGCAATATTGCCTATAAAATGAAAATTCTGTAACATGCAGTATGGCCTATACAATGAAAATTCTGTAACAACTTGCAATATGAACTGTAAAATGAAAATTCTGTAACAACATGCAATAAGGCCTACACAATGAAAATTCTGTAACAACATGCAGTATGGCCAGTAAAATGAAACTTTTGTAACAACATGCAATATGGCCTATACAACGAAAATTCTGTAACAGCATGCAGTATGGCCTATACAATGAAAATTCTGTAACAACATGCAATATGCCCTATAAAATGAAAATTCTGCAACAACATGCAATATGGCCTATACAATGAAAATTCTGTAACAACAAGCAATATGGTGTATAAAATGAAAATTCTGTGACAACATGCAGTATAGCCTATGCAATGAAATTCTGTAACAATATACAATATGACATGTAAAATGAAAATTCTGTAACAACATGCAATATGGCCTATACAACGAAAATTCTGTAACAGCATGCATTATAACCTATACAAAGAAAATTCTGTAACAACATGCAATATGCCCTATAAAAGTGAAAATTCTGCAATAACATGCAGTATGGCCTATACAATGAAAATTATGTAATAACATGCAGTATGGCCTACACAACGAAAATTCTGTAACAACAAGCAATATGGCATATAAAATGAAAATTATGTAACAACATGCAGTATAGCCTATACAATGAAATTCTGTAACAACATACAATATGACATGTAAAATGAAAATTCTGTAACAACATGCAATATTGCCTATAAAATGAAAATTCTGTAACATGCAGTATGGCCTATAAAATGAAAATTCTGTAACAACATGCAATATGGCCTATACAGTGAAAATTCTGCAACAGCATGCAGTATGGCCTATACAATGAAAATTATGTAACAACATGCAATATGGCCTATACAATGAAAATTCTGTAAAAACATGCAACATGGCCTGTAAAATGAAGATTCTGTAACAACATGCAATATGGCCTGTAAAATGAAAATTCTGTAACAACATTCAATATGGTATATACAATGAAAATTCTGTAACAACATGCAGTATAACCTATGAAATGGGGGCCCCGAGTGGCCGAGTGGTCTAAAGCGCTCTCCGTTACGGATCACTGCCATCTCACCTCTGTCTGCGTAGGTTCGAGTCTCGGATTCGGCCAATGTGGGTATGTGAGAAAGCTTACCAGTAGCTTCTCGAGTGTCGGTGGTTCTTTCCGGGAATTTCCTGGGTTCTTCCTCCACCATTAATACTGGCCGCCATGTATAGCCTATCTTGTGCTGAAAATGGCGTTAAACCCTACAACAACAGCAACAACAACAACAACGTATGAAATGAGGATTGTCGAAAGATTGGAGCTATCAAAGTACGTTTCCATCTTAAAATTGTCGGCAATAAGGTGAATGACGTATGCACATATATTGGTCTACATTCGTTTGCAAGTCTAATCCAACTGCAACAAGCAGGACCCTGATCTGCCATCACATCATGCGCCCCACAGATCAGGATCTATGCTGCTTGTTCAACTGATCACTGCCAATAAACTGCATAGATCCAGATATATCGGCTCATTATGCGAGAGTAGATCCAGGTCTTTGTTGGTTGCATTTTGACCCCACATATAAGCGATTACACATGGCAGACCTAGGTAAAATAGCCACAACATTGGTCTCCCGCCATAATTACTATCATATTCTGTAAGAACAACTTGCAGGCGTCAACTTGACAATTGACTATAAAAGAGACATCGATATTAAGAATGAAAAGAAAGCGTTGTATTACACGTCTTCCCACCTTCCAGTTAGCGATCCAGGCGTCGTAACACAATATTTTTACATATATAATGCGTCTTCTTGCTTCAAAATGCATATGCGGTAACTTTGTTTATAATTATTTTAATAATGTCACTGTAATTGCAATTTTGTATACTTAACTTCAACCTCAACCCAAAGACCACAGGGGAGAAGTTCTCCAAAAGCTTTATCTTCTTTTGCCGTTGGTTATCATACGCGCAACCTATACATGTATATCACGTTTGATAAACTTCCTCCCAGCGGTTTATGAGGAGAGACAGTTAAGCGCATATTAAGGACGGACATGCATACAAACGAACATACGATTCCAATTAAAATATTAATGTGGAGATAATGAATACCTGAAAGAAAATTGACACACTTTTTTAAAGAACTAAACAGGTGCAAATTCAGAAGAGCTAAGGGACGGGTTGCCGTGATGTGCTAGATGGAATAGCGTCGCACATATAAATGAACTTGAAGGCAGAGCTATAAGAGAGAAACATAACCTAAGGAAACACGAGAAGCTTGCATTTGCACGTAAGAGTGAGGACGGATGCCAGGCTAAGATTTATTGTTAACAAAAGCCTGGAAGAAAAAAATTAATTGAAGCAGCATAAGTCGATTGCACTGTCAAAATTTAAAGGCAATTATTAAGCGCACCAGGAAACTGATGTTTGAGACTAAATGACATTTAGGTAAACTGGCGGCTTGCGTATAACTTAAGTTACTTAAATGTATCATGTGTCATGATTTTGATAATAATGTTGTGTATCATGAAGATGGTCATGATGATAATTATTAATATTGTTACGAACACTCTTCTTATATTATATTATATTTATATTATATTATATTATATTATATTATATTATATTATATTATATTATTCAGATGGCTGTGTAAATGTTACGTGTCCTTGTTTGGGCAGACCCATTTGTTCTATCAACACGGGGCCGGCTTTTAGAGTAGAGATTATCAGCAAAAACAACCGGTGCATCGATCAAGACGAAAGCCATGAAGATCACGGTTGGCGACATAAACGTGGTGGAAATAGCCATGAATCCGGCAGTAACTATGGAAGCAGCAATGGCGTTTTCTATACAGTTTCATACAAAAAGAGAGTACAGATTTTGACAGTTAAAGTATGGAACGGATGCCAAATTACCTTACGAGTCTGCCAAGGTATAACGAAAATTAATTGTGACGACTGATTTTTGAACATTTTTCATACAGTATTTTACATAATTATTGTTAAGTACTTTGTTTTCAGAGCAAAGGATAATTAGATCGTGAGCCTACGTCCTCCTTTTTCAGTGTCAGGTAGGTAATTTTAGCATCTTATAGCAAAAATACGAGAGAGAGAGAGAGAGAGAGAGAGAGAGATTACAATTTATTAATACTAGTGAATGTTTTTTGAAAGACCGTTTGTTTTGACAACACAATTTTTTTTAGTTTGTTCTATTTCAGACATTAAAATTCATGAAAAGGTTTTTGTTGTTGCTGTCTAGAAAGGAAATGGTATCAAGTAAGAATAAAAATATACAAATGTATATGTCCCCTGTGCAGTTCATTGAAATTCAAGACTGAAACAACTGCCAGCTGGTCGTAATTTATATATTTTAAGTCCACTTATTTAAAGCTGACCATGACAATTCTGTTCTTTTTCAACCAGAAACAACCATTGCCAACATTTATGCCTGTTAGGCTGAATTAATTATTAATTAATTTTAGGTTTATTCTTTTTACCTATGGACATTCTTGGCTCCCAGAGTAGAACGGATTTTGATAAATGTACTGTCGTTTCCCATCAATGTTCAATCAGTGTTCAAGGCAATCGCATTTGACTACTTTTCTGAAGCTCTTTTCCTTACTTGAAAAAATATTGGTGTCCACGCATACAAATTGAAACCGGTTTATCAGTTGGTAGAAAGTAAGAAACGTTTAATCCACCTGAAAATAACATATATGTGCAGGATATTATCACAATTAACTTAATTACAAGCTGAGCGTAAGTTCTAATTAGAAAGTAATTACACTACAAAGTAGTCGAAAGAGTCATCACTTGTTTTACTCGAGTTATTCCCCTTGATATGTAATCATGCGTCAACAGCCCCGTGTGTAAAACGGACAAAGCCTTTCAAACGACAGTGAATGGATAAGGGCCGTTTTTACTGCTACTTTTATTTTTCTAATGATATCTAGGTTGAACTATACTTGCTAGAGTCTTGGACTTCAACTCGCCACGAATGGACTGTATTTTTACAATTTTGTCTTCTAATTCTGGTAACTGGTTGACTTAAAATGAACGTCATCTTTATTTAATAGGAACCACAACTACGTCTACGTCTAAACCCAAGAGTACAATAGGGCCCTTTCCTCCGATGATTCCGTGTCCGGGTTACCCCCCATCCACGAGACCATGCAATGCATCGACAACGAAAGGTCAAGCAGTCATCACATCGACAACCAGGCGTCCTACAACAGCCGTATTAACCACCAAACGACCACAAGAAGCAACATCAACAATTAAGCCACCACAAATAACAACGAAGAGTACCACACGTGTTAAAACAATGATACCAACAACCAAAAGCGTCCAAATAACCACACGAACTACTAAACTGCCAATGGTAACCACTAGAACAACCAAACGTCCTCAGACAGTGGCACCAACCACAAAACGCACGCAGGTTACCACAAAGACGTCGTTACGTACACAAAGCAGATGGACTACTCAAAATATGCACACTGTGACACCAAAAACTTCACGTCGGCCAAGCGCACCAACAAGTAAAGAGCAAGACATTATCAAGACAACAACCAAACGTCAAGACATTCCAAGTGAACCTATACGCCCCAAAACAACCCCTGTTCCTCAACCTTTCCCATCTGGAGAGCCCTCAGATGCCGAACATGTGAAACAGGAGCTGCGTAATCATGAAGACCCACCATGTAAGTGTCTTAAGTTAATATGCGTAGCAAACATTCGAACGTACAGTGGAGGCAGTTAGAAGTGTATCGCGCTGTGATGTTTTTCGTAACTTTTGCAATGCGCATACATTCTTTACATTTTATCTTTACGGAAATTGACTTCTGAATAAGAATCAAAGAACGTATTGTATTTTGTTGATTCAAAATATTCACTTTTTTCAGCCGTCAGCTTTGATAAGACTTTCATTAAAACAAAGTGAGATACATGCGCATAAGAAATAACTGTGTAGCACAAAGTCAACACTGTATTAACCTTATGTTCAGTCCAAGATGTCAGCTGTCTAGATTATTGTACCCGATTGTTTGATATTATCTTCTTAAGTTCTAAGTACAAGATGGGTCATTTTGTCATATATATCCATACTTGATCGCATCAGCTTTTAAGCTCTTAGTTTGTATTATAAGTAAACCTTGAGGAAGAAATGAAAGAATTCCTCGCCTGGCTTCAGTGCCATATGATGGAGTTATCATCGTAATCATCAAAGCATTGCGGTTGGCCAGGTTCGTCGAGCACTTTTATCTATAGTACTTTTAAGAAATGACCAGTCCATGAAAGTGAATTTCAAATTACTGTGGTACATGACTAAGTAAATTTCATTTTCAACAATCCTTTTACAAGGATCGTGAAGGACATTCACACAGTTTCTGAATGTATTCGCTAAAGGCTTGCTGGATCACATTTAATTAGATGACTGAAGCCTGTATGTTTTATAAAGAAACAGTTAACATTCCCTTTTCCAATTGACTGCGTTGGTACAAAGGTGTTAACAGAGGCGGGATGGGGATGGTGAAAGATAATTTGTTTTAAAATGTAAAAAATATCAGTGATTTTATTGTAATCGAAACGCATATATTTTAAACGTATTCAGGACCGGTCCTAGGGCAAGGCGAACGAGTCAACTGCCTTTTCCCCGCGCTTCTCAGCAATTCAACTTTTTTTTTTATTGGGGCCCAGCGCTCTTCGCTTGCTGTTTTGGGCCCCGCGTGCTGCCTTGGACCCCGCACATCCTAAGGCCTGGCCTGTTTGTATTAACAATGCACGGAACAAAGGCGGCATGGTACGATATTTGTAATGCATACACATTTTAATCCGTGGAACATTTATATTTGTTTCAAAACTTTGAAGTCAAATTTAAACAAAACAATGGCACGAACAACAGTGCTTATATAGAGCTTTGGGGTTCACATTCCAACAATGTTGGGAGAGATATTGGGTTTTACCACTTGGTTCGTGTGTTCGCATGTTCGCATGGTCATTCGTTCGTTCGTTTGTACATGCATTCTCTCATTCATTTGGTCGCGTGTTCTTTCGTTCATTTGTTAATACCACAGTAGCTTTGACCATATGTCATCTACACTTTTGAAAACTGTTATATAAATGTATCTGAGATTATCTCAGCCACATCTAACCTGGCCACAGTAACCTATTTTTCACGCTTGAGGAACTTGTTTTGGCTCTCCATTCGTCACACACTCAGTATCTTGGAGTTTGTTGCATTCTCATGAAATTTAGTATATAAATACATCACAGGTTGAATAGATCAACCATGTAAAACAGATGATTGTGACCTAATATTAAGGGTAAAAGGACGTAAACTTTATTTGTTCATATATCCGTTCGTTATATTCTCAGTATATGTGACCTTATTTCACCTACTCATATCAAAATTGACTTTTAGATGCCGCATACGGACTGCAATTTTAACACGCAAGTTAGCTCACTAAGGAGCGAATCAAGCAACTCTGACTTGAGGTCCATATTCCCATTTCCAAAATCTATAAGAAGACATATTCTCAACTGAATGGTTCTTGAACGTGAAAAGACTATAAATTTCACTCTCTAATCACCTAAAGACCACATTTCACGACACTCTAATTTCACATTTGCATGCGTTTTCTTGCTCCAAATTGGTATTACCGCTCTAAGAAGACCTATTTTCAAATAACATATACACTATGTTTATTATCAGCTAATCCTTGCTATAATGGACCCTTTTCCAGCTAAACTCGTTAAAATGTGTACATTGATTCATCTAAAGATGAGTAACTCAAATATACCAAACAATACGTCAATATAATCGAATCGTCACGCTTGAGTGACGTTTCTATATTCAGCTATTCATTTGCTATATCTTTAATATCTCGGAACCTATTTCACCTACACTCTTCAAAATTGGCTTGTGGGTGCCTTCCAATGAGTTTAACTTAAACGCATAAAAAAATGGTCACTGAGACCTCATTTGCTTGCTTGAATGCCATATGTATTTTCAGCAATCCATTAATTACACCCTATGTATCTTGGACCCTACTTAACTTACACTCTTGAACATTGATATGTGGATGCATCTCAATATGAATAATTCAGACATATCAAAAACTGGATCACCGTGATTAAATATCCACGCTTTAGTGAAGTCGGTATTTTAGTCACTTGTCTGTTGCATCCTCTCTATCAATAATCAAACGTTCTTTTAAAATCTACGTTGATAAAACGTTTGTATTTGGATGTTTCTTTATCAGTTGCATATTGCAGTTAATAATTGCGAGAATGTGGTGATTTGATAAGTGTAACATAAGTTTCCAATTCTTTAATAATTATATACAAAGAATTAATTTTTAGTTTTTTATATACTATTAAGTAATGTTATCGAAAGGTCATTATGGATTGTTGAGAATTTATATCCGTCTCCTAGTACCCATATTGGCCCATACACTTTTCCGTTTTACCACAGATAAAAGTATCGTTCTTCACAAGAAAATTTCCCAGCAAAGGGATCTAGTATTGCCCAACGAAATGGGTCACATAAAGTCATAAACTCCAAAAAGTAAGTGGTTATGAATTAATCCTTAACGAAAATGAAATCGATGAGTGAGTAACGAACGATCAAATTTAAGTCTTATTATTGAGTAAAGGACAGGTAAATTTAATATTTTTTGGTGGCTATCTATAGTTGCAAATACCATGACCATAGCTATTTGCATATCTATTGATTGATGACCCCTTTTGCTTAATGTACCTTTGTCTGCTATACGTTCTGTCATTGTCATATTAATTAGATTAATTTCTTTTCGTGAAACTATTACAATAGATACGCGACTGGAGCTATTACAATAGACACGCGACTGGAACTATTACAATAGACACGCGACTGAAACTATCACAAGAGACACGCGACTGAAACTATTGCAATAGACACGCGACTGAAACTATTACAATAGACACGCGACTGAAACTATTACAATGAGCAGCAGAGGGGGCGAATCCTACAAAGGTCTAGAGACCACCAAATGATAAAATAAGCCTTAAAAAAAAAGCTAATCCTACAACAAAACGAGACTTCCAAATGCTAAAATAAGCCTTCAGAAAGGGGGGGGGGGATTCTACAACAGCAACGAGACAAAAAAACGCGACCCCCCCCCAACTTGTTGTCGCCGCCCGGGGCTGCGAAATTGAAAATTCCAAGGAAACATTTCCAAAAACTCTTCGAGTTTCTCACGTTAGCGGAATTAAATCATTGACAAATAAATAATGGCAAATATTGGAGAATCATTTACTACCAGACTAGCTCGAGAACGACTCAAAGCAATCAAGAATTTTCTTCCTGTCCGTGATAGTGTTAGACAAAAATTACAAGCAAGACAGCAAGCAAAGGAAGTTTTTGTAGAATCCGCGGAGGAATTGTTTAAACCCGTGACTGCATCTACTAAGGCAGTTGCAACTGCAATTGTAGGAAAACCTGATCCTGCCGATGCTGATAAGCCACAACTAAGTTTGCTTCAGGCCATAGAAGGACTTAAGAAAGAACAAACTAAGGCTGTTAGGGGATTTAATTGGAAGACTGATCTTCTTGATAGTGTTGTTGCTGGGATAAAAGCGATACCAATTAATACTCCCGAAGAAGTGGAAGCATTTGGAAAAAGAGCTGCTGCTTATTATCATGAAAAGGAAACAGCCTTAAAAGATCCCGAACAGGAGGTGACTAAACAAAAATTTCTTGATGGCTTATATAAAATAAATAGAAATATGGAGCGATTGGACACAAAAAGTGAAATTTATAAGACCTATATGAGGGGAGCCATAGCTCATGATGCTAAAGTTAAAGAGATTAAATTAGACCGGGGGAAGAAAAAATTTACACCGAGAAAAACTCCAAAATTTAGCCCTCGACCGGCGATTGGTTATAAAGTGGAAGAACCTGCAACCGATCCAGTTGCCGAATTTTTAACGCCCCAAGAAGAAGAAGAGGATTTTCAATCTCCTCTTACTTCTCCGCAACCCTATACGTCAACGACACGGGAAGAACTAGAAGAGCGACAAAACAAATTAATTGATAAAGAAATGGAATTGAATGAGAAAATAAAAGAATTAAAAAAGGGGGATAAGAGAAAAAAAGATGTTAAATCTAATTTAGCACAAGCAAAGAAAGATAGAGAAATTGTAATTAATGAAATTAGTGAAATAGAAAAACAACTAGAGAAATTCGGAAGTGGATACACCGGTCACGGTCATAATATCTGTCCTGATAGCATCGTCAATGACGTATCACGGTTGGAAGTTCTCATCGGAGGAAGACGTGCCGGAAACAATTCTCCGGAAATTATAAATGAAGCCGCAGATATCTGTCAGAGACTATTTCAGCGTGGCATCATGGATATCAGCATCTACCGGGGGCTCATTGATGAACTCGCAGACGGTTACCACAGCGACTAATAATTAAATTTGCTAGCAAATTCAGTTAGATAAACAATAATTAAATAAAATGATACTACACGATTCTTTTCGCAGACCAAGAAGTGTCAGAGTAGTAAACTCACGATTACCAGTATACGAGGTTGTTTACGGAGATGGAGTCGGTGATGTTGTTAGGGATTTAGTCACAAGAATCGCTCCGAAAGCTGGACCGTTAGCAAAACAATTCGCGATGAAAGCCGCTGATGTTGTCAAGGATAAAGCCATTGGCACTGTTGGTAGTCTTGCCGGGAAAGCATTTCAATCAATCAAGGATCGACTAGCACAGCTGATACGAAAAAAAAAACCAGTCGAGAGGTTGGTGCCAGTAAAACTACCATCCACTGAAGCTATGCCGGCAAATGTTAGTAGCGTAGTAAATAAGGCCGTAAATCAGAAATTAGCTGAGATCGCAACAGCAGGAATTACCTCCAAAGCGTTGCAAGATAGTGTAACTGCTAATTTGATAGCTGGTAGTGGTTTCCGGTGACGATAACATTTTAATTAGATCATCACAAATAATAATAATGTTTGCACGAAAATCCAATGACGCGTTTGATATGTCCAAACCAGTACTTAAAGATGATTCTGTACGTGATTTTCAATATTATTCTTATGAAGCACGTGATCCTAACCAACGCGGAAGAATTGAACTACAGGTCCAGGATACAAGTAGATACTTCTTGCCCGCTGAGGCCTTCATCGAAGTTGAAGGTAGGCTTTTAAAGAATGATAACACTAACTACGGAATCGGCGACCGAGTTGGATTTGTTAACAACGGCATCATGGCGTTATTTAAATCCGCTATTTACATGATAGATGGAAAAGAAATTGAAACAATTCATGATAACGTCGACGTTGCCACAACAATTCTCGGGTTGGCGAGATACTCGGATGATTACACCAGATCAGCCGGACCATCAATGATGTTTGCAAAGGATATAACCGACAGCCCCGAGAACAGGAATGTAACAATGAATAATGCCGGTGACGCAGTTGCATCGATGAACGAAAATTTTAATTTGGGTTTTGCAACACGTAGATCGATGTTAAGTGGAGATGAAGAGTTCTCAGGTGTGATTCCATTGTCTCACATCTTTGGATTCTGCAGAGATGTCCACAAGGTCATATTCGGTGCCAAACACACAGTTGTACTTGTGCGAAAACCTGATGATAATGACGCTATCTGGCGAGATGCTGCTGTTGCCCCTGGTCAGGTAATACTAACTAAACTGTGGTTGTGGATGCCAGTGTTGTCTCCGTCAATCACCGAAGAACAACGACTGTTGTCTTTCATGGACACGGGCGGTAAATCACTGCTATCCTGGAAAACAACAACCACAGACGTTATTCAGGGTGATAATGGTGGGTTGTTTACATGGCATATATCATCGCAACAAGGAGTATCAGCACCACGACATATTTTCATTGCATTTCAATACCGTGCTAGAACAGATAGCCAGGAAAGAAATCCAATGGTATTTGATACACTTGGAGTTTCTGAAGTTTCGTTGAGAATAAATGGGCATCAGGAGCCATCTGAGGATATATTAATAGATTTCGAACATCATCGTGTCGCACGCGCGTATCATCGTCTGATGTCATTTATGGGGCGCGACCTTAATGTAGACACTGGCCTGCAAATATCACAGCGAGACTTTATGAGTTTATATCCGATTTATTACTTTTCGCTGGAACATCTTGATCTGGTTAAACAATCTGTTGTCGACCTACATTTCCGAGCTCGTGTAGGTGTTCCTGCTGGTGGTTACAGAGCGATTGCTGTCATACTCTCCGATAAAGCAATGCTGCTTGAAGGTGTTGGCGGACGAATGAGGGTCATCGACGCTCCAATCGAGAATATGTAACGCAATTAAAATCAAACTTAGGATATAATGTCATACAGTCATGTTAATGTCACCTTGACTTCCGGTCAAACAAAGAAATTGCAATCAAAGAACGCAAGCACGTGCGGGACATCAATAACACTAAAACGAGATCAACTTGTTGGTGGTCCAGACAAGCTGTCGTTGACTAATACTCAGATTAAACATTTTAATAAGGCACTAACAGCAAAAACCGGTGTCCGACTTAATTTCTCTGCTGCAGCTATCAAGGACATGACTAAAACCGGTGGAATATTTCCTCTTCTCGCAGCAATACCGGCGTTGATTGCCGCGGCAGCACCAGCCGTAGCAAAAGCCGCAGCACTCGGTGCAGTTGGAACTGCAGCTGGAATGGCACTTAAAAAGGCAACCGGAAATGGATACAAGAAAAAAAAGGGGAGATCCGCTCGCGGATCAGGTCTAAGACTACCAGGAACTCCACCATCATGGTATCCAAAAAAATTCTAACGCCGTTGAGCAATTTTGATTTACTCGATGCTGTTAAAAAATTGCGTATAAAACATTTCAGAGGAGTATTTATGCGAGATCAATTACCGCAACGACCGAATAATCCAGAAACTGGCATTATCAATCTCGACAACAAAGATGGTCCGGAAACTCACTGGGTTGCTTACGCGATCGATCCACGTGGAATTATCTATTTCGATTCGTACGGTTTAGCACCGCCAACTGAGTTTCTCAGGTATGTCCGCGGAGTGCCTCGCACTCTCAACAGCAGATTTTTTAATGTTCCAGTGTGGCAGTCGACGTTACCAACACAAACATTAATTGATCCGCCCATTTGTGGGAACGAGGTTTTAAATGTTCTTGATGCAATCTCAAGAAATCCAGCAACTCCTCCTCATAAGGTAATGTATGAATATACCGCATCGAGAAATGCTTAGCATTTTCATGCTCGCATTTAAAAAACAGCAATAAGAATAATGGTGGATATTTACGGAAGACCTTTCACACGAAGAGGTAAACCAAGCACAGATGTTGATCTCTCAAAATATGCGACCCGAGATGAAGTCGATAATCTTTTGAATCTAGCCGGAGTTGACCCAGATGAAGTTGCTATTTTTCAAGACAGGCAAGGAAAACTAAGAACGAGCAACATTAAGTGGAATGATATAATTCGCAGAGTTCTTGGAGCTACCAAGGATAACTTCGTTGCATTTAGTGATGGCGGCCGGATCAAGGACTCGAACATATCAATCGCAAGCATCAAAGACAGTATTGATAAAGGTGTTAACAAGTGCGTAAAAAAAGCCGGTGACACGATGACAGGCGAACTCAGCATGAGCGGCAACAAAATAACCGTTTTAAAAAATCCGGAAGGTCTCGAAGATTCCGCAAATAAACAATACGTCGACACGCAGTACCAACTCGTTGCTGGCCTAATCATCGACAGAGTAATAAAATCCGGCGACGTAATGACCGGCGAACTCAGCATGAGCGGCAACAAAATAACCGCGTTAGCGAATCCCGAATCCGACCAGGATGCGTCAAACAAACAATATGTGGACATCGTCAACGGTAAACTAAATACGCTGCGGTCAGAGTATGATGTTCACGTGAACGGGTTTAAAAGACTCCAAAGAAACCTTCAAAAAACCAGTGAAACCGTGGATAAGTTCTTTGGGCCTCCTCCAGTCGTCGATGTAAAACTCGCTGATGTAAAGACCGACATTAACACGATCAAACAAACACAGCAGGATATCGTATCGGGAATTCCTGAGATCGTTAACAAAACCAGTTTGATTAAAGTTCCCACTGGAGTTACTCCGGGGCATATCACCAACATCGTATTCACGGTATCATCGGGATTCGCAACATGGTCACGACAAAATAACACTATCAAATATACAGCAACAGCCACCGGTGTTTACAGGTTGTCTGTGTTTTCAGCCGCTAAATTTGAAATCTACACAACATATCCTTGGAGACATTCCGCCGATAAGTATTCGGGGGTTTGCACTGTAATACTAAACAGCGGAACCGAGGAAACATTTATGCTTGAAGCCGCCGACGATAGTTTAACAGCAACATCTTACTGGTTTTGTTTGGAATTCGTCGCTGCAACGCCTCGATTGGTTACCGCGTAATTGAAAATCGCCAGCGATTTTAAATAATATGTCAACGTTGAAATCCGAAGGATTTCCAGATGCTCAACAATATCGATACAATCAAGTCCGTGAGTGGCAATCTGAGTTAAAAACTGTCATCGAAGTAACCAGTCGAAAGGTAAAAAAATACCGCAGACGCATAACAGTGTTAGACATTATGGTTTATTCAGTATCTGCCGTTGTTGCATCCGCGGGAGTAATACTATCAGCGGTCACTCCGGTAATTGCAGTCGCGGCCACAATCTCTGTTTGTACGACCACTACCGCGGCAGGAGTTTTCGGCATCATAGCAAAAAAAATATCCTCGTGTGCTAACACAAAATTACACGATTACACGACAAAATTAAATACAGCCACGACCGCATATCAGAAATTATCATCACTGATATCATCATCGTTAGACGTGCAGGGTAGCGACGCCGCGTCGATATCAGATTCTGAATTTAAACTAATGTCAGATGCGTACAATGACTATTTGAAAACTAAACAAATAAATAATGTCACAAGAACTGCTTCAACAAATAGTCACAAACACAACACCGGTAAGGACCACAATGATCTCAGCAAGTTCGACAAAGCCAGAATTTAGCATTAATTTTCGAACTCCAATTCGTGTGAGTGAAATCGCGTTGGCAAAGCTCAGCGTGTATCACAGCTGGCCCAATATCAGGTCGGAATCATTTGGCGGTCAGCAGCCGAATAATTCGTTTGTGTTCTCGTGGAAAACCAAAGCGGACTCGGTCGACTCCCGCGAACTCGACTGGAATACAATTACGCTGCCCACTGGGAGTTATCAGATCGAAGAAATCAATAATGAGATACAACGCCAAATAAAACGAATCACCGGCAAGGAAGCCAAAATATTTGTGACCGCGCACGAACCAACGCTGTCTGCGGTCATTGAAATCTCAACACCGGGATACGCCGTGGATATTTATAGCAGCTCTCTTCGAACAGTATTAGGATGGCCACGAGAACGACCCGAGGTTAAACCGCATCCACATCTACCATCAAAATCGGATTTTATGACCAACAAAGAAGTACTACACGACCTCAAGTACAGCAATTATTTTTCCCTTGCAGATAAATTATTAGCAAACAAAGGAACTTTTAGGGCACCAGATAGTATATTCAATTATTGGTTTGTAGCAGTTGCACGTGATGATGGTATAGTGCAAAAAGTTTACAATTTTGATAATATAGAATCTGAATTATTTATTCCGATCAGTCAAGAACATAAACAACAGCTACAACTGTTGCGAGTATATTTCCAAGATTATATTTCTGATTTAACAAGTCCGCGTGCGGATGTCCGAAATAATATTATCACAACCATAGAAAAACTAAACAAACTCGTATCCGCCATGGAAATCATAAATCTAAAAATAATTCAGTCTTTGTTGGATGCCGGGGATCCGGATACCATAAAGGAGGATCCTCGGAATGTCTTTGGGGATCGTGGACAGGAAATTAGATGAGAATTTGCAACTAAATATGGTATTCAAGTGAAGGATATTCCAAATTTTAAATTTCCGGGATATAACGCGCCCACGCTGAGAAAATCAGTCCAGGATCTCATCGAGGAATCTTTCGAAGATATTCTTGCCGCGTACACGCGAACAAAACCACAACCTGTTATTCTCAAGCACGACAACAGTACAGCATCCGATGGCAGACACATCTCACCAGGGATCGTAAATATCACAGATGTTATTGCGGTCAATCTTGTATGTGACGTCATCGATGGCAGTTACAGCGCTGGCGCTAGCGCTGACACTACGACGGCCCAACAGGGGTTTATCCTGTATACGTTCACGCCAAAAGACCCCCCTGGTTTTCTGATTGTGCAAGAACCAATCAATGTGGTCTATCTGCGGTGTCATAACACGTGGTTGTCAACGATAAATTTCAAACTCACCGACCAACGGGGGAATTTGTTGGACCTGCGTGGCGAGACTGTCTCCGTGAACTTACTGGTGAAATCCTAGAAACGCTAACACTTCCGAAAACTCTTTGAGTTTCACAATTAAAAAAGAGCAGTTTCGTATATGGAAACTCAAAGAGTTCCAGAAACGCATAGCGTTTTCACACACGAATACATCCACGTGCGAGTTCATATTCATGATAAGCAAATTCTTCACACGGCAATAAAAACCGTATTTGCGGACCAACAGTCACACCAACGGTTTGCTATCGTCGTTGACAAGTATGGCGTTGATGATTTTCTGTTGACGCCGTCACAACAAGCACAGTTGGCGCGCGAAGATGTCATTGTCGTCTACGCTGATAAAAATCAAATTATGAACTATTCTCATTCTTGTATAGATGTTAAAACACTTAGGCGGATCCTAGATGGAAATGCATAGCATGGGAAACGCTAACACTTCCGAAAACTCTTTGAGTTTCTGACACTGAAAGTGTCTCACGCTAGCGTTTCTCAAGGCAAAAAAAAATAATACAATTTTTTTTTACCGTGAAAATGTACAAAGCGTTTCCACGAAAAGGTTTCTACTTCACTTACACTTCGTGGAAACGCTATGCGTTTCTGGAGTCAGAAACACTAGGCATTTCCGTGTCAGAACTTGAAGAGTTTTCAGAACTCGAAGAGTTTTCGGAAGTGTTAACACTTCCAAGATTCTTTATATGACCTTGTAGCCGTCGTACCCTGGTGTTGATTAATTTTCGAGTCTCATATTGTTGTGACAATCCAAGCCTGATCTTCTCAACTGCGCCGCACAGTGGAACGAATTCAGATACCTGATCGTCAGTTATCGACGCAAGTGACCTGTAAACGTGATTCTGTATATTTTTAATGAACCTATAACACGCGGCGAGATTGTTCTTGCCGGCGCGCTCATTCAACGATTCAAAATCTGACATAATTGTTTCAGCGTTTAGTAAAATATTAAAACCACGCTGTTGCAATTTTTCGAGTTCAACAATTATGACATTTATGTTTTCGTGATTCATATTATTATATTTTTTATATTTTTAAATTGCATTTTCGAAACTTTTTAAGTGCGTGAAAGTGTCTCACGCTAGCATGGGAAGTGTTAACACTTCCGAAAAATGCTCTGCATGAAAACGCTATGCGTTTCTGGAACTCTTTGAGTTTCTGGAAATGCAGAGCATTTCACACATACGAAAATGAAATATATTGTTTGAGCGTTTTTGAAAATGCTGTTTTGTAGATTCCATCTGCGACTCGTTGTACCGAAGGTTGACAAATACCGAAATATTTGCCAGCTGCGGCCATTGACTGAAATATCATTTCTTGGTGTGTCTCTGTATTTCGAGACTTGACAGGTCGTTTTCCAACTTTTTTACAATGACCTGTGTTACCCAGTAAGCAGTTTTTGCGTTGCGTGACCATCCGAAGATTGTTTATGGCATTATTGGTCGGATTCCCGTCAACGTGGTCAATGACAAACCCGTGCGGGATCAATCCATGGAAACATTCATAGACGAAACGATGACAGAGATAATCTTTTTCTCCAGCATGGAATTTTAGATAACCGGTATTGGATACAACACCAACTGGTTTCCTCAACCTGCAGTGTCTCACCGTACCATCTCGTGACGCTTCATAATTTAAAATAGTTGGATGTGGAACAAATTCTTGTTCGGGGACGAATTCTTGATTCATTATACTATAAGCAAATCATTTGTCTAATTCATAATTTGTCTGAAAACTTATTTATGTAATCACGCTCCGAGAGAGTGTTCGAGGCTGGATTTTTTTTATCATAATACCGTTTTAGTTCTCGATAGCGTTTTCCACCACACGCTGAACATAATTGCGTTTTTCCTCGTACTCCAATGCCGCATCTGATACACGGTATCGGTCCTAGACTTCCCCCGCGGACCTGTTGAGCATGTTGTCCACAGTATTCGCCTCTGCAACGTCTGTTACACGGCGCTGATGAATTTAGTTTGATCCACTTGCATTGGTTCATTATATATAATATTTTTGTCTATTTAAATACTTGTCTTAATTATAATAATGAGTTTTGAAAGACTATCCAGAATAAAACCCGCAGGTTCTCGATTCGATCTTGACCGGTTAACCACTGATCGTCGACGAAGAGAGTTAGCAACGGTAATTGGTGTTATCAAGGATGCCAAAGAGGAGTTTCGTCGTGATGGTGCCGCACACGTGTGGTCTTCGTATAAAATTATCCGCGAAACTCGAAGAGTTTCCCGTGAAAACTCCTTGAGTTTCATCATTGATGGTACCATCAACGATACAATCGCGCGTAATATAATTGAGTATCTCGACA
Source organism: Sinohyriopsis cumingii (assembly GCA_028554795.2). NCBI lineage: Eukaryota > Metazoa > Mollusca > Bivalvia > Unionida > Unionidae > Sinohyriopsis > Sinohyriopsis cumingii. The sequence goes on along the minus strand of CM068839.1, from coordinate 60,695,995 downwards.
CGAGAAGATATTTCGTGCAGATAAAATTTATTGTTGGAGTCGACGACGAGGGAACCCGAAAGTGGATTATCAGAGACAAACTAGACCCTGTTCTTGATCCGCGCGGAAAAACCATTTTGTTGAGCAAAGACTCAAACCCGGGAGTACTTGTTGGGATTGATAAACCGTATTATGCCAGAGCGTATCCTGTGACCGCGGTCGTTTATGGAATTTATCCGATAAAGAAACCAAGTGTCGATAAACTCGCCCCGATGAGGGTGTCGCCGTTGACAGAGTCAATGATGAATTGTGTAGCTGAGCGAGTAATGGAACATTTTAAAAATGCACCACGTGGAAATGGTCTAACCGAGATCAGAAAAAATAAAATAACAGAATGGGCTAAACGAGTAGCGGATACAGGCGCATCAATAAATGATGTTGCCGCGTTGGAACGCTCGCTGAGATTTCCTATAACGGTTTCATCGTTAACCGGTACGGTATTGTACGAGTCTAAATATAATCGCAATGGAGCTTCAATAAATATTATCGATCATAACAGTCACGCTTGGACTGACCAGGTTAGGATATTTCCGCGAGACCGTGTTGTCAAGTATTACTCGGGAAATATGTTTGATTGTATTCATCGGATAAGTAAAACCGATCCAGTGTCGGTGTGGTTATTCTCGAGCGAAGATGGAGAATATAATCAGTTTGTGAGACCCGACGGGGAAATATACAGAACGGCGGCGTTACAGCACGAAATGAAAAAACTCGCAGAAAAATATCATGCGACGGACACTGATACGTTACTGCGACACTGTTTTACTGTCCCGGGTGTTGCCGCGCATGTAGCCCGGGAACGAAATTCATGGAGACCAACTCCGAAAAGTTTCCTTGGGGATATCCAACAGAGCTGTGTCGAATACGGACACGGCGGTTTGTGGAATACTCGGTATGATTACCGCGATATGATATCCGTGGACATGACGGCGTGTTATCCCGGAAGTTTCCTTGGGCCTGGAGAATGCAGTGAATATTTTAAACGGTTTGGCCACGTTACAAACTCGATGACAAGAGTTGCTGTAAACGGACCATTGCCTGATTTTGACTTGACCGGATTTGCTTGTGTGTCGTCGTTTAAATTCGCTAAGGATTTACATCCTGTGTGTTATGTTTGGTTTGGCAGACATTTCGTTGAACAGCGATGGGCTCCAATAGTGTTATTGCGATACATGCTTGACAGTCGAATACTGTTGTCGCTGACGGTCAGCGAAGCGATTATATGTTATTGTCGTCAAACCGAAGTTTGGTTGCCAACTCCGGTTACGTCACAAGAAGTCATCGAAGATTGGTCACGAGAATATCCAGAAGCTTCTATCGACGATATTATCAAAAATGATGCAAGCACAGCAAAAGATCTAGGACGAAAAATAATAGGAAAATTCACTCAAGGTGGAGCGTATGATCATAAACAACATCACAGTCGATTAATCATGGACAAGACTGAATTGGATCTTATTGTCGCTGATGCAGCCACGAACAACATGTTCTGTAAACGCGAAGATGTGTTTCTGTCAAACGGGGAAAAACTAGGGACTGTTTTTAGTTACATCGACGGAGAATCATCTCAGTACACACATTTGAGATCTTCGATGCTCGCTTATGTATCCATAAATTTGTTGTCGATGATTAATAGATTCCCCGTTGACGCAGTAAGAGTTGCAACGGATTCATTTTATATTAATAAAAAACACTTAGCGGTGTTGAATAATGTTATATCGGATGATCCATCGTGGGGCTCGTGGAGAATAAAGAATGAAATGTTACACGGATATTGTGAATCAGCTGACGTTGAAATCGTGGATGAGTATCGCAGCGCAGAAATGTCTTCGACGTCGTTGTTGCCGCCGGTGCACGATCCTGTTACAAGACACAAAACAGTTTATCTGAACGGTTCCGGTGGTTCTGGTAAAACAACTCGAGCGATTGAATTATTTCGCGGTTCTGACATGATTGTGCTAACACCCACACACAGACTTGCCAGGGAGATGAGACAACGCAAAGTAAAAGCTTGCACGTATCACAGTTTTTTCAAATACAGTGGTGGTACGTGGACACCATCGCGGATGGGGACGAAATATATCCCTGAGAAAATCATCTGGGATGAGATAGACACTGTGCCGTTGGATACATTAAAACAGTTTCTGGATTGGCTGCTAAAAAAAAATACCGCAGTGGTGATGTGCGGCGATCATGGTCAACCACCGCCATTTACAGGTGAATCTCCACACGAGTGGCTGAAAACTTTTGTAGATTATTATGAGGAAATAACTAACGATCACAGAGCACTCGATGAAACGCTGAAAGAGTTTAAGACACTGATCAGGCTACAAACCAATAAAGTCCAGTGTGAGATAATGCGTGAAATAATTCCACAGACGGAGCTGAGCGACTTTTGGGAAACGTGGAAACCAGATGATTTAATTGTTGCAAGTAGAAAGATAGTCAGGGACACGCTTCAGCAGCAGTTATTTCAGTTACATCAGAAGAAATTTCCCATGTTGCCAACGCCGCTGTGTTATAGACCAGCTGATACGCGACTGCAGAATATTGATGTTGATATTCCAACGCGCGTATCTGCGTCGGGTCCCTTGACAGAGTCAAGGAAACAGAATTTAGTATTAAATGATATTGTTGTCGTTGATGTTGATGCTGTCGAACAGGCACTGAAAATGAGCAAATCCCCGTGGACGCTAGGATACGCTATGACCATCCACAGTTCGCAGGGACTAACTATTTCAGATACAACAGTTTGGATTGTTGATGATCGCATCGAATGGTCAAATTTAGTTTATTTAGCAGTCTCCAGAGTAAGAAGGATAGGTCAGTTACGAAGAATTGTATTAGATGATGTTGTCAACGACAGCATCAACAGATCAATCGCTGATGATACAATAAGAAAGAAATTAGCCGGTTACAAACAGAGCGACAAAAAAAATGGCAGAGAGTTTGATCTCGACGAAACATTTATTATACAATTACAACAACAGCAGAATAATCACTGCGCGAGTTGTAATTGTTTATTGCTGTGGCAGTATTCGAAAAATAATCCAAGGCAATTTACCGTAGATAGAATAGATAGTAATCGCGGTCATACGCGTGAAAATGTAATGCTGACCTGTCTTGAGTGTAATCGACGCAGAGGTGTTGCTGCAGTTATTTAAGTGATCGAGGTGGTAATTGTGTATCCGTGGGAATCACCTGAAGTTGCTCGCGTGTGAATCCACGCTGAGGAGCAGTTGAATCTAATCTGTAGATTGCGTTTCTCCCAGTTGATCTTGTTATGCTGGATATCTTATGTGTAGTAACACTCCATGTGGGATCGGTTGCTCTTTTTTTTCCTCCTTCTAGTTCGCCTGGTTCGTATAAATACCTAACGGTGACATTACCCAGCAGTGGGGACGCTAGCGTCACTGGCTGCGTTGAAACATGTCCGCGTTCACTGACGGGGGGTATATATTTTTTTGTGATTGCATTTACAGGTCTCATGTTTGTTGTTCTGGTAATTTCATTATTCAGCGCGGCTATCACGTTTGGCAGTCTTGCAACCCATTCACGAGATCTCGTATCGTAAATGAATTCCCTCGCGTACTGGTATCCGAATAATCTCTCAGCGAGTGTTCTATTAAATCGCTCAACAATTGCCTGATCCCGATGAATTTCAGTATGCCCTCGTCGTATAACAACGTTATGCTGCTTTGTCAGTGATGATACCGCGCCCTGAAATTCTTTACCAGGATCAACTTGTAATAATCGGGGCCAGCTTAGAGGTCCTCGCTGATAAATTCGTTTGAACGCAGAAGCAACTTCAGCGGCTGTTTTAGTCGCTAACGGTTCTGCTTCTTTGTATCTACTAGCAACATCAACTACTGTTAGCGCGTATTTGTATATTTTTCTACGGACAGTATCATGAGGAAGAAATAGTATGTCAGCCTGATGAACTTCATTGGGTGTACTAACATCAAAATGTGCAAAATTGATTTGTCGAGGTGGTGGTAAGTAGATTTGCCATATTGCTTGTTTTGACAGCCATTTTTTGGCAACCTCGCGTGTTACTTTTGCTGCGCTGGCGAGTTTATTAATTGCTGCATTACCTCTCCAGTATCCGGCCGGGGAATAATAAATCGCTTGCATTGGAAATGCTTCCATTGTTATTAATTATCCAGCACCTAATGCTAATTTAGATTTCATCGCTGATCTTATTAACCAATTAGCGAGTGACTCCTTAAATGATTTATTTTTTATGGCGCTTAGTGCATGAATTAATTTCACATCCGCGATATGCCTGTCTTGTAGATCTTTACTTCGATAAGCAACATCATGTATGTGACACGCTGCGTCGATAGCGTTTATCGGATACTCTCCCGGTTTTGGTTTAGATTGTTCATCAAGTCTGATATCTAGTCGTGTCCCTGGACCGCAGTAATTGTATCCCGGAAGATGTTTTTCTCCGGGATATTTAGCCCAAGGGGTACCTGGAAGTCGTCCGAGGGTTGCTGCAATGTCACCTCCGCTGACTTTGTCAGGCTTTTTTTTTGAAATCTAAATTTTTTTGTGCCACATCGCGCACACTTACCAGAAAGTGCTTGTCTGTTATTTTTTGTTGTAATGGTTGTTATGTCGTTTGTAGGGGTTCGTGCCTTACACTTTACACAATATAAATCCATAATTATTATTCCTTATATACAAATGGAGATCACTGATTTTTCTGCGACGCGAAGGAAAGAACCAGTCAAGCATAATTCCGTGCTACCAAATTCTATCAGAATGATCATCATAGGACCGTCAGGATCAGGTAAAACGCAACTGCTACTGAACATGATAATGAAGTGGATGAAATGGGACAAACTATACTTGATAGCTCCGTCTGTGGATGATCAACGTTGTTATGATGTTATAAAAGATTTTAATGAGAGTGCAAAAGCGCTGAGTGAAGACGGCGAGGATGTTGTTGAATTTATAACTGATATTGAAGAAGCTCCGTCCGTGGAAGACCTTAACGGGGAAATAAATAACCTAGTAGTGTATGATGATGTGATGCTGGACAAGCAAAAAAATCCTGCAAGAATATTTTCACGAGGTCGTCATAAAAACACTGATGTGATTTATGTTACTCAGCGTTATACACAAATTCCTAAAGTAATTAGAGACAACTGTAATCTTCTTGCGGTGTTTAATGGAGTTGATGTTCACACGCTGAGAAACATTCATCAGACATGGTGTAGCGGTGATATGGACATAAATAAATTCAAAAATTTCTTTAGTCGCGCTCAAAGAACCCCGCATGGATTTGTAACAATAAATTTACACGACCCGAAAACACGATACCGTATCGGACTTGATACATTGTATGGTTAACGTGAGAAACTCGAAGAGAGCAGCACCGGGCGGCGACAACAAGTTGGGGGGGGGGGTCGCGTTTTTTTGTCTCGTTGCTGTTGTAAAATCCCCCCCCCCTTTCTGAAGGCTTATTTTAGCATTTGGAAGTCTCGTTTTGTTGTAGGATTAGCTTTTTTTTTAAGGCTTATTTTATCATTTGGTGGTCTCTAGACCTTTGTAGGATTCGCCCCCTCTGCTGCTCAATGGACACGCGACTGAAACTATTACAATAGACACGTGACTGAAACTATTACAATAGACACACGACTGAAACAATTACAACTGACTCGTGACTGAAACTATTACAATTGACTCGGACTAAAACTATTGCAATAGACACGTGACTGTTCAGAACAAGTGTTATGTGTACAAAGTTACAGAAATTATGGAGAAGCAAAACATTGTGTTCTGTTCTTTTCATGCTCTTTGGTGTCTTTCCTTTTCTTGGAGAAATAGTCGTATGACCATGATAGGGATACGTTTGTATTAATGTATGCGCGTGTGTGTGTGTGTGTGTGTGTGTGTGTGTCTGTGTGTATGTGTGTGTGTGTGTGTGTGTGTGTCTGTGTGTGTATTTAGAACGATGTAATGTAATGTAGACGGACAGTAACTTTGCTTATTCTGTCCACACTAGGTGCTGAGGTATTGAATTCCAGTCGTTGATGTAATAACATGTTTTGAAGTGTATGTAATTGAAGTAAGTATGGAAATATGTTAATATTTTGTCAACTATTTTTAATGTTTATTTATTCATTTTTCTATTGATTAATAGAATAGTCACTTTTGCAGGTTGCAGGTTTAGCATGTGATATATTGAATTATTTCTCGTCTCGTTTTTCAGATGGTCTTATGATAGGCGTTTCTGTCGGACTGGTGGTCATCATTGCTCTCATCCTTGCCATAATTTGCCTTTGTAGGAGGTAAATGAATAAATTTAAGTAAGGTATAAAATCGATCAAAATCTCTGCCACCTTGAATATTACAGAGAGAGAGAGAGAGAGAGAGAGAGAGAGAGAGAGAGAGAGAGAGAGAAAATGAAAGGGATAAAATTTATGTATTGCTGGCATTCTATGTAGCAGACACCACCATTTGGATTTGCCTGTTTGTTTGAAAAGATTACTTGCTAAATGTTTATCGCATTAGGTCACCAGAATATGATGATGACATATTAATTGTTTATTGCATTAGGTCATCAGAATATGATGATGACGTACTAAATGTTTATCGCATTAGGTCATCAGAAAATGACAATGACGTACTAAGTATGTACCACATTAAGTCATTAGAATATGACGATGACATACCAAGTGTTTATCGCATTAGGTCATCAGAATATGATGATGACGTACCAAGTGTTTATCGCATTAGGTCATCAGAATATGATGATGACGTACCAAGTGTTTTTCACATTAGGTCAACAGAATATCATGATCAATAAATTAAATCAAGACTTGCATTTTGTTTTATGACCAAATTGTATCGCAAAATTTCACGGCAACATACTTTCTTCTAAATTTCCAAAGATAAGTTTTTTGAGAAATTCTACGAATGTATGTTTATGCAGTATTTAAAGCAGAGTGAATGATTACGCTCGGGTAAACAGAATGTTTTCTCCAAACCGAATCAATGATGAAAAACTATATCTGAAAATGGTGCAAAGCGAGGCAAATATTCTTTTCTTTTCGAGACCTACTCAGAGAGAGAGAGAGAAAGAGAGAGAGGTTTACTTTTAATCGTGACGTTAATGGTTCGTTCGATTTTTATAACTGATCGAAATGTTGTAAAATACAAGATTAACTGTTATATATGACCAAAATAGATATTAATGTAATAACAATTAACCTAGGAGAAAAGTCATTATAAGCACGCTGTCTCATTAAGATAGCACTTTATATCACAATCATTTGACAATTACTCACAATATCAATATCCATTTTCAGTAGGTACTAAACTTCATTTACAATGTTGATCGGAATATTTATTTTTATATGGAATTAAAATAGTAACAAAGATAATAAATAAAAAAATGGCCAGAATGTTGAATTAGTATATCATATATTGCATGAGTAAGCTAGGTGTTGGAACAAATAATCTGATTTCTAGCAGCTCCGTGGTCTAGTGGTTATAGCGTTAGCTTCGGATGCGGGAGGTCGCGGGTTCGAACCCTGGCCGAGTCATACCAAAGACTTGAAAAAATGGTACTAACAGCTGCCTCGCAAGGCGCTCGGCATTAAGAGGTTAGTGTTATGACTGGCCGGCCTGATGTCGGGATAATGTGCCTGGGTGGGACATCAGTGCTAGACATCACTATGAGCTGCCACACTGCAGATATCGTCGCGATATGACTGAAAAATTGTTTTAGCTAAGTTAAAAATCCAAATCCTACACATCACACACTGATTTCTAGCAGATCTGTAGCTGAAGGCCCTTAATGATTGCCCAGTACATTACAACATGCCGGCCACATTACTGGTCAGCAGTGCACAGGTCTCTACTGATGCTACATTTCGACTGACACGTGGCCATAGGCCAGTTTCATACAAATTAGTACTGATCACCACACATATGAAGACTAATCGAAGTGTTCGATATTTAGTTTTCCTTATTGCAATGTGCTCTTCGTTTCTTTTACATTAGAGGGACAACTTGTTTTAAGGAAGAGAAAAAGACTTCAGAACTGAGTAAAGGCCTCAGCATTGTCTACGAAGAGAAGGGATTATCTGCTCTTCCGCCACCGTATGACAATCCTGTGTACGGAAAGGTAAATAATTATTTGTATTCAGTTTACAAATATAAATGGATTATCCACAGGATTTAACGATTGTCCTATCTCCAAGTTAAAGAGAAAACAGACCGAAAATATTACAAGACGTTGTCTGATTTGTTTTCGAAAATGTAATGAAATACCACTGCTGTATACAATTTAAACAAAGCCCTGAGGGAAACTAATACATGAATAACATTTTATAGTTTTAGAATATTTCACAAACTACCTGACATAATTGGCATGCAGTTTTAACAATGTAGAGTTTGACCGATAAAATATTAATTTTAAAACAAAACAGATATGAAAAAGCAGTAAACAAAAATAAGAGTAGCTCTAACCGTAATTGTATTCTCATTCTTATACTAAGATATCAGTGACGTAGGTAGGGTACTTGGTTTGTGCACGAAGGCCATATTTGATGGATTCGACTAAATGCTCTCTTCAGATTGACCTTTCCTTGCACAATGGGTACGCATGCATATTTGCATGCAGCTAACTTTATCCGTCTATATTAATTTACATCCATATTCTACTCCGAAATGTGTTTTTCTTAAGATGAGACTGAAATATTTACTTGAAATAACACGTACTATTATTGTTTTGTGCTTAAAGTTGATGAATGGAAAAATCATTGGCATGAGCTCGACCACTTCAGAGAAACCGAGAAGAGAAAGAACCACGGAAAGTTTCACGGAAAAGAGTCATGTGTCTGACCCAATTTACGAAGAAATTCAGAGCGTACGGTTGAACGTTCATGGGACCATGAGCAGCACTACTTCCGGTTTGAAGAGTTCGAAGGGAACGAGTGTAAGCGGCGAGACTCTTCCTTCAGAAAATGTTTCCAGAACTCCAATGAGCGGGTACCATGATATGAAGGGGGCTAAATACTATTATATGAGTGGAAACTTTCTTGTGAAGAATTAATTGAATAGGACATGGTGAATATATACATAACGTTTTTGCTCATAACTCAACGTTGACCCATATTCAGTCGAAGTTATTAGTATTTATATAATAAACTTTCGGCTCATTGTTTCCATAAATTTTTGTGTGATTATTTACATAAATGCAGAAATAATCGGCAATGTAAAATTTGCTTTTCTCGTGTATATGTGGAGATTCTGACCTCCAGTATTCGTATCTAAAATTCAACAAACCAAAATATATTATTAAGAATTAACCAACTTACCGTCTAGCTCTACTTGATGTTTACTTTAAATAGAAGTTATCAGATGTACTCGACCGAAAACACTGCGTCAAAGTAAACTACGACATTTGAAGATGAATTATTTTGTTTTTTGATGTGAGATAAATAAAGTGGAAATAGTAATGGTTTTCAACACAATTTAGTATTGACTATCAAATGGGTTTTCAGCAGACATGCATTCTAACAAAGCAGTTACGTAACCAAAGCCACCTAAAGAATGCAAGTTTACATGGACTTTACATCCGATTCACAGTTTCAAATGCAATTAATAACATACTGCTGTTTCTATATATGTGTGCAAATAATAATATTGTTTCTATATGTGTGTGCAAATAATAATATTGTTTCTATATATGTGTGTGCAATTAATATACTGCTGTTTCTATCTTTGCGTGTGAATGTTTGAGATTCGTTTATTACTTGATACTTCCTTCTTTCTTGTAATGCAACATAATGTAATACACTAAAATAATCGCTTTTGACTCTAGGAAAAGAAGCGTACTCTCCATTTATGTCGTCTATGTAAGCAATATGTAAATCGTTTCATTGGTGGCGGTGTATGGCGTTGGATGGGTTGGTGGTGTCATTGAGATGTCTGTATTAAAGTCGTGATTGTTACCGCTTTACGTCTGCATCCAAATCAGGGCTGCTAGCAATGCTTCACTGAAAACTTTTAAAGATCCTTACACAATGTTTAAATGTTTCATGATTTGCAAAATAGTATTTCTTTCAAACCTAATTAATTACCGATAAACTGCGTTCTTGTGATACGAATTCCGTTCTAAGCAAGGACGTATGAGATTTCCTTCCATCCAGAAAAATCACGTGGGTCTCAATACAAGTAATAAGCTGTACTATGTATGGTTGATCCAATCATACAACTCAAAATATTTAATTTTAACGAGACTTAATGCAAGCTACAGTATTATGGAAGACTATTGATTATCTTATTTTTAGGCAAAATTTCTGTTAGAAGGAGTTTAATGTGATAGATTGTTAAGTGGATGCCAGTTATTATATTTCACTAACTGTATGTAAACTGGTAAAGCTATCATACTTACTGTATGTACTCGCTTATAAGTCGAGTCAAACTGCAAAAAAATCCCTCTTGTTTTTCATACTGATTACTCCAAACAAACTGCATATCATTAGGCGCCGGCAGATCTGGATATGTGCAGTTTCCAGTTGAATATGACATAATCAAGTTTAGACGGTTCTTGATTTTGATATTGTTTGTTATCATGGAAAACTTAACGGAGTATATTTATTTTATTTTATTTTGGTTTCTTCGCTACGCTTGTGTTTCAAAGTGAGCTAAGCAGACATACAGGGACCTACTGTGGCGACAAAAGTTGTTGAAAATATGTTTCTAAAATGTAATAATTACAAATGAGATATGAAAGTTATTTAATTTAAAATTTTGTAAATCTTATAACCTTATTATAAATTTTACCTCAATGAATAAATAGATAAATAAATTATCTACTTCAGCCGTTGTTGTACGCAATCCATATTTCCATTTTTATCAAATGCAATGAATCTTTTCCATTGTGTTGAATGAAAAGTTTTATTTGGAAGGTATTAATACGAATATCACATATATATTAACGTATTGTGTGCACACATTATGATCTAAATAAATATAACGGTAATGCTTTCCATTGTACCATGATTTATGTTGTTTCCTTTTTTCAGAAGTCGTACCCATGCCCTGATGTTTTGCCTAAAACTATATTCATTCAGTCATTCTAAAATCAATCACATTCTCTATCATTTCATTTCTGAAATCTAGTTTGCAGATTTAAATAAAGTTAAATGAAGTTAAGCGTTCACGGGACCAAGAACAGAACAGCTTCCTGTTTGAAGATGATGGAGGGTACGAATCTCTGTGTGTTTCCTTAAATCAAGAAAACAAACGTATCGATTTCTTTTTCAAGGGCTTAAAGAAATCGCCTTTCAAATCAATCACATGATATAGTTTCTTCAATTTTCTACACGTTTCATTAAATCCATTGCGTTAATTAGTATTTCAAACACACCAAGACAATTGTACACATGTTAGGTATTAACGTGGACAAAACATATAAATAAAGCATCGTAGGTTATGTTGCATTTTCGAAAATAGTTACAATTTTAATGATCCGACCAAATCACACATATTTGTTTTGCCATCCTACGCAAAAGCCATCAGGCTAAATTCGACAAACTTCTTAATTTCCTTTGACATTATTCGTCTTTCTACCCAACACAAGTAGCATCCTTTTCTCATCAGATGTCCAAAGAAATCAGGGAACAATTATGAACGCTTTTCTTAGGGATTACAGTAGGATATGCTTTCAGCGGATTGGTCTGATTATTGTTTGAAACCGCGGTAATTAAGTTTGTTGAACATCGGGCTCGTTATCCAACGGTCGCAAGTTCGATACTCGTCCACACCAGCGCTGATCCGCTGCCTTCGATGTGGATTTCAGAAATTTTTACTATATATATATATATATATATATATATATATATATATATATATATATATATATATATAAGTGCTGTTTTGATTGTGTCGTTAAAAACTAATGATATAACCCAATTAGTGCAATGATTACTTGAAGGAGTAATACAACTGGTATCTGTTTAATTACTGTGCTTGTTCTGTACCTTTGTCGACATTAAGGCATATCAATGAAGTTTTGTTGCCTTTGCTTTAGCTGCAGAGTACAATATATCGTACAGGCCAATGGTCTAAGTAGTGTGTCGTGTGATGCCATTGTTGTCAAAGGTAAATTCCAAACAGAAACATTCTCTTCCCATTCTCATAAAAACAAAATGATTTTTAAGGATGGTATTCTTCAGGTTGTACTCCCCAGTTCTGCACTTTGCATAGTGTTTGATTTTCAAAGAAAACGAATTTCAATCATTTTATATTTATCCATCACTAAAATGATGATTTTACCCACTTTCGAACTTTAGAATTTATTTCCAATCCCCGTCTCCCAAATTTACTGCTTATGATCCGAAATCCTAGACGTTTGGCTCGTCTATGTAGCTATGTCGATCGCTGATTAAACCTCACGTGACGAGATGTTCTTCCTTTTATTATCCTTAAGATTTACTGTGATTTGCTGAGGTCTCGCTTTGTGAAATGTTAAGAAACTAAATATACAGAGGAAAACAACACACTTTCCATTCTCTGGACATTATTGTGAACTAGATAATAGCTATAATAAGTCGGAAAAAGATAAAAGTGAAGCAAACAGAAGAGCTAAAAGAGGAACAGTTGTTATTTATGTGTATATCTGTATCTAATTTGGTAGATGTAGTGGGACTCGATGTCGTATTGTTGAATGCTAACTTTTTCATTTCAAGAAAACTGTGGCAGTTCCGTTGGCAACACATAAACACGCCTGAACAGACCATGCCTCGGTTTGACTTTGGGAAAGGGATTTGTCTCCCCTTTTCTCACCATGATATAGCCAGTAATGTGTTGAACGTGCCGTTAAAATCAACATAAACAAAAACTTCTGTTTCTTCCTTAATGTTATTATTGCACTGCTAAGACAATGTGACCTGATTTGTTACGTTCTTTATGTATCGTTTTGTTGCTTACTTACAATGCTCGTTGAAGCACTTTATTTTTTCCCCAATGGCTTTGTGATTAGCACAAATTCAAATGCTCTCAAGTTTGAACTCTTTCAGGCTCTAGTGAGCTGTTTTTCCACATATGTCACATTCTGAAAAAAATCAATTTCTATCAGAAACTGAAAGTTTACATGCTCATTAATGCTGTCGTTTACGTATTGTGCTTCCGCCGTATCCGGTTGTGGTGTCGTCGGCAAAACTGAGGATGCTGGAGTGCAACAACTTTTGTCCTGCAAGAACAACGAGGTGCACCTTTGCTGCATAGTGTATTTAATATCAACCATTCTAACCATCATTGTTTTTATTTTCCGGCATTAGCACGTGTATGTAACCTGTCTTGGAAGTTCATTCCATTAAATATATGTCTTGACAAATGTCTCTATTACGTTATTCAAGTGTAGGCAAATTTAACTCTCCTCCTCCGTTTGGTTCATCGAGCATGAAGTCTTCATTTTCTTCAGACATGTTCCATAATTATGAGAATGTACTATGTTTAACTTATCAAATGTCAGTCAAGTGCCCACCTTAATAAGTGTAGGTTATGTCTCTAGGGGTGGGAACTGAATTGCTTACCATCCCCAGGGTAAGGCCATATTAATTACTGCAGGTCTTTTGCTAAGCTAAGGGATCGCAATTTGTGCTTCGTTTTTCAACACATTAACTTTGTTTAGATGCCTTTTTAATTTTTGCGTACACTAGATTATGTGTCACGCCTTGTATATTAGTCATACGATGACTTTTTGACGCACACTAGATTCTGTGCCACGTTATGTTCGTTAGCAATACGAATTTGTTTTCTTTCTTTCTTTACTCCTTTCTTTCTTTCTTTGCAAGCGTGGTTTGCTTAAACAATATCAGAAGTATTTTTAGACCTAACGTATATAACTGTATTGTCTTGTAATGTGGTACGTTAAAGCAAGGCAATGGACTGTGCAACTCGCTGACCCGGATTTGAATTTCAGTAGGGGATGAATTAAAAAGTATCTATCCCATATGCTAGTCGTTTTAAAGTTTAATAATGTGATAATATGAAAACGATTTAGCATCCTTGTTACAAAACTGACAGTTTCCCCACATGTATTGTTTTGTATTAGTTAGCGACTTATTCCAGACACCACGGTTCAATCCTATTTTACATTTACGAATGAACCACTGAATCAAATAGGTTCAAATTGAATTTATGAATATTATTTGAACTGATATAGTTATTGTGAAATGGTAAATTCCAACTGAAAAGTTTGGTAAATTTGCTGTTGTTCCACCACTGTATGAGTATTGATTGTAGGCATCATGTATTGAACATAAATGTAAAAAGGATCTGGAATTAGACTCGTTGGTATAGCCGTCTCTATTCGCTGAAAGGTGTGCATATGATGATTCAAGTACTGTATGACTTTCAAAATGGCCCATTGTTTAAAAATGTCCATTTATCGGCATTAAAAACTGCATAGTTTTAAACCATATTTTACAGTTTTCATAGCAACGAATAACTGCTGATTTCTGCTTATGTAATCGCGCTAGATAATTCAAAATACAGTTGTGCTGTAATTGATTTTCATTCTAAACTCACATGAAAACGTAGAGACAATCATATGAAGTAATTTTTGAAAAAAACAATACATGCTTATCCTGTTTATTCACGGGAAACTGGGTCTAAATCAAGCGAAGTTTACATGCAACAGAACCACAACCGCTGAAGCTAATATTGTACCGGACACGCTGGGTTATCTCCCTTATACTGTTAGTGCAACAAAACTGCGCTTTCAATGTACAAGCGTACCTCATCAGGACATAGGACACAATTAATTTTACTATATGTTATCTACATTGGTTTCTCAGTACTGACCTTTCCACTGTGTGACAATCAATACAAATCATATGCTAATCTAAACTACCTTCAAAGATGACTTCACGGTGAAGTTCTCGTCAAAGGTTGACCTGCTCTTTTTTTAGATGCTGAACTGTCAACACATCACCATGTAAACAGAACACACATTTCACTTCCGGAGCATCACCAAGGCCTTATTACTCACTGTGCACTGTCGCCGAAATACACACATACAACAACACCCTGAGCTCATATTATGAAGAATAAACAGTTACCTTTAAATCCCTACCAAAAATGCATAAATAAAACTCTTCTATCACCACCAAAATGAGAGAGGAAAAAATGTTCTAAAAATAGACTAGAACTACATTCGTGGGTACTGAACTGGAAGTATTAATTGTGAACTGATTCCTGACAGGGTTAGACAATTTCACCTCCATGGATAAAACTTCCATCCATGATCAAATCAATGTCTCTTAAATGCTGCTGCAAAGTTTTAAGGACTTTCATCCATGAATAGGACAGATACAGGCTTTTAGCTGACACCACTGTAACACAGACACAACTCAATTCCAAATGGCCGAATTTCAAAAATGCACAAAACTTAAAGTTTAATTGTGATTTTGCTAATCAAGATAAACACTTCAAATAAACTGTAATTAGTTTTTAGTTCTAACACCAATCTGGAAATTACTAGAAATTAAACTAGACTGTTTAACTTTCTTAGAAAATTCAATTTTAAAAAATCATACATATTTTGATATGAAAATTTAAATTTAACTTAAATTTTAATGAAATTTTAAAACCTGAAGTTGACAAATTTTGTTCTATGGCAAAGTCTCTCCAATCCTTTGTCATAAACATCAATGGTTTTCCTTATCAGGTGTGAAGCAATTAAACCAAAGCTTGTCAATGAAAGGTAACACCTGAAATCTGGTAGCATCTAAATACGCAAGCTAGGTCTAACCAAGTACATGACATCATTTCCACCCATGAAGGGGAGGAGTCTTCAGATGTCAGGCTTCCAGTAGTATTGAAGAGTTGGTGAAGTTCTCTGAAACCAAGCTAGCATGCCTTCTCCTAACTATATAAGTGAGAGAGAGAGGATGATTCTTGTATTTTACATGCAGTTATCGTAACTGAAACCATGAAAGGGTACAAGAAGAGGAAGACAACTTTTTTTAAACCTGGATATATTCCACATAACAAAGGAGTCACATATCTGACTGATAATACTCTACCAAGTTCCAGTGCTGCATCTGTTCCAGTGACAAGAAGAATGGATGCAGACAAGTTCTCTCTCACAGCAGTGACAAAGCCGACAAATGGGGGTCTCAAGTCAGTTCAGGCACCAGACTGTAATGGCACACCTGGGACTGCAAACATTCTACAACCATCATCCAAAGCAAAACTGGACCTGAAAGAGACAAATTTGAATGAGCATGATGGGACACGTATGATCTGTATGAAAAAAATGTTGAAATGTGGAATGATATCATTCATCGCCATGGCAATCAAGTCAACATATGTGGTAGACCAGAGTTCCAAATTGCTAATGAAATAAAATGGGGACTTGCTTGGAAGCATACTATGATGTGTAAAAACTGCAGCTTTAAGTCACCAGAGTATAAGTTGTATGATGAGATAAAAACAAATAAACCTGGGCCAAATCCTGCTGCTGTAAATATGATGTTTCAAGCTGGATTACAAGATACACCAATGGGCAACACCAGGGCTAGATACTTGCTTGCAGCCACTGACATTCCGCCACCTAGCAAAACATCTATGCAAAGGGCCTCCAACATTGTAGGCAAAGCAACTGTGGAGCTGAATGAAATGGACATGACAGAGAAGCTGAAACTAGTCAGACAAGTTAATGTTATGCGTGGTGTTCAGCATCCTGAGCAAATAAATGTTGCTTTTGATGCGAGATACAATGCCATTAGCTTTGGACATGAAAAGAAACCTGGTCAAAGTTCATCACAAGCTGTTGGAATTGCCTGCGAAACTGTTACAGAGAAGCAATACATTGTGGGAACTACAATAGAAAACAAGCTGTGTTGGACTGGAGCATGGCTGAAGGGAAAAGGTTTTGATGTGAAATGTCCAGGAGGCCATGTTGACTGCACAGCAAATCTGTCACCAGTTGCACCACATTCAGAGTATGAAATGGCAAGAGAAATGGGACAAAAATTTGTTCTGCAAGAGATTCTCATCAGACATGCAACAACAGATGGAGATGCACAGGCTGCTGCTGGCTTCCAAAATGCTTATACCATTCTGCATCCAATGTGGAAAGTAGAAAGACTGTCGGATCCCATCCATTTGGGTCGTTTACAGTTCAAACGGTGTAATTCTGCAATATTTAGTGAAAACATGTTTCCAGGAATAAGAACAAGAGAAGGAAAAAGGCTCAAACAGAAAATTTTCAGCCAAGACATTAAAGCACGTTGCGGTTTAATCTTCAAACAAATGATGGAGGACAATAGTGGTGATGTTAAAAAAATTAAATGTCAACTTCCCCAAGTATTGGATGCCACTCTGCGCTGTTATTCAGGGGACTGCTCCAAATGCCGGCATTATTCAAAGGTCTGTGGGGGAGGAAGTACTAACAGCTGGTGGATGCGATCAGCATACCTGGGCCCTCATCAAATGACTCATCTCAACATGACAGAAAATGATAAGAACATCCTGCTAGAAGTTCTGAAAATGAAACTCTCCTGTGATGTTGTAGAAAGATTGCGACTGAACACAAACACACAGAAATGTGAGGCAGTGAACAGATCAATCAGTGTTTCATTACCTAAGAATGTGAACTATTCCAGAAACTTTGAGGCAAGAGTGCATTCAACAATACACAGACTCAATAACAGCCTGGGATCATCACTGAAAAAAAAAGTGACACACTTGGGAGGTAAACTTTCAACAAGGACTCTGAGATCACTGGAGACAATGGATAAAGACTGCACTTACCAGCAGTTGTATCAAAAGCATCCCAAAACCAGGAAACGTATTCTAACAAGACGAGGAAATATGATACAGGCCCATCTGAGGTACAGGACACAGCAAGGCAATAGGAAGTCTGACTACTGCAAAGGACTGCTAGATACCAAGGGCGATCACTCCTATGCAAAGGTTTAGCAGGAGCCAATGGACACTGCAGACAGAAAAAGTTATCTTAATTCCATGTGCAAAATGAAAGCGCTCAAATACACCATGAATAACACATTGTACAGAAGGGAAAACTGTAGTGGGGAAATCCGTAGGTAACACAACGCATGTTATGTGCAGTTGTGTTACTTACTACCACCTGATGAGACCTATGGAGAGGTCGAAACAGTTTTCTCTGAATATGAAGACACAAATATAGAAATTAAAAAGCAAAATAAATAAAGATTAAAAAAATCAATATTAAAATAACATGACATGACAAGACATGACTTACTAGACTAGCTGAATGAATGAATGAATGAATGAATGAATGAATAAATAAAAGGAACGAAAGATGGAAGGAAGGAAGGAATGTATTTAAGAAAGCACTGTCATACCAGCATGGTCTACTAAAATAAAGACCACACTCTTTCCTTTCTCCTTGTTACTCAACACATACATACATCCATCCATCCATCCATCCATCCATCCTTCCTTCCTTCCTTCCATGCCAGACATACATTGATATGGATGTGGGTGGGTGTAAAGGATATATCATGATACCTGAATTTATTCCATATTACAATTTCAACTTTAACATGCAGTCAGGATAGTCACCATGGCCAATGCAATGACCATAACCTTTGCAATACTGTCTATTATTATTAATGGAATGACGCTCTAGAACTAGATGATCCACATTCACACACAGACTATTATGGCATAAATGGGATGCATCTAGCTCCTTTGGTATAGTCAGACTTCTCAACTTCACCATCAGTGCCAGTCTGTGAACATGTTTTTTCCTCCACGTGTTTGTTGTGGGATCCTTATATGACAATAGGCCATATAATCCATTGGCTGTTACATTTCCTGTCCATATTTTACAAACACTATTATGTGCTATTACAGAATTCAATGAAATTTTTGCTGACAGGCTTTCAAAAAAATCCTCCATTGCAACTTCAATATGGTGTAGGAATACATTGCTGCTAATAATAATGAGTGTCATCTCCAACAGATACCATTTCTGTGAATTTATAGGGAATTTTTTTTTTTTAATTTTTAAATTTTTTAAAATTAATTTAAAAAAAAAATTAATTAATTTTTTAAAATTTTAATTATATTTTCGGATTGCTACAGTCAATATACACAAGGTGTGAAAATCTCATGTGTCTATCATTAATAATAAAAATATTATAGCAATTTAAAGTTGAATCAATGCTTCCCTGACAGGACATAGGACACAATTAATTTTACTATATGTTATCTACATTGGTTTCTCAGTACTGACCTTTCCACTGTGTGACAATCAATACAAATCATATGCTAATCTAAACTACCTTCAAAGATGACTTCACGGTGAAGTTCTCGTCAAAGGTTGACCTGCTCTTTTTTTAGATGCTGAACTGTCAACACATCACCATGTAAACAGAACACACATTTCACTTCCGGAGCATCACCAAGGCCTTATTACTCACTGTGCACTGTCGCCGAAATACACACATACAACAACACCCTGAGCTCATATTATGAAGAATAAACAGTTACCTTTAAATCCCTACCAAAAATGCATAAATAAAACTCTTCTATCACCACCAAAATGAGAGAGGAAAAAATGTTCTAAAAATAGACTAGAACTACATTCGTGGGTACTGAACTGGAAGTATTAATTGTGAACTGATTCCATCACTGACAATATTGCATTTTCTACTCTGAATTGAACCCAATTATCATTCATCAGATAACTTGCAATAACGTGGAAAATGTGCATAATATCCACCAATCCCCACACTTTTCTTTTTCTTTAAAAAATCCACATGGACTAAAGAAGTCGAGAAAACCAATCCCTCAAAGAATAATGCTGTCAGGGTGTAATGATTGCCTGTTTTAAAAAGCATTGACTATCATATTCTTGACTCCATCATTATCTGCATGAGCTGAGGTGTTGCCAGCGTGCTTATGACAAACAATAAAGCTACAGAAACTCATATGTCCAAACTATGACCAATACTTCAAACATGCATGCATCCTTTACATCTAAGAAAATAATTTAATTTTCACCCCAGCTCAATAATAATAATAATAATAATAATAATAATAATAATAATAATAATAATAATTATTACTACTACTACTACGTAAAATACAATATTTTTGTACTTGTCGTTCTTTAGGTGGCGCTCTACAGTTTCGTATTTTTCATTTAGAATTTTAAAGAAAAAGAATTTCCCCGGCTTTCCTCACTGGCTATACTGGCTATTTAAAAAGAACCTTGTATATCTTAGGTATAATTGAAAGAACCTTTAATTCTCTATATTTGGGTGTATGATTGATGTGTGTAATATGGGTTATAGAGTATACATCTTGGCCTTACTCCAGATGTGGACCTTTAAAAAATGAGCTAGGTCAACTTGGTCATTTTCACTTCCTGAATTTCAGAGGTCAATTGTATAAAAAAAGAGCCGATAACTTTTTTTTACATTTTATATATTTGGTAATTCATTCATTGCACTTTCAGAAGCTGGTATTGCCAAGTCTGGCAAAATTATTTTTCACTATTTTAATAGCTGCTGTGGACAGTTTACTTTAGACTAATTCAGGCTGATTTTTTAGTACAATATCCAAAGAAATATCATCCACATTACATTAATGTGGCATAGAGGTATGCCAACATTCTCTCCATTGTGCATGTTTAAGTGCAAACAACTTCACCTTACATACGCCACTCTCTCAAAAGTACATAATAACTGGTGAGCGCCCCCTTAAGGAATATATTAATATTGCTATTGGTTGTCATCGCCGGGGGCGGATGTGGGAGATAAGCACCCACTTCCCTTGGAAATCTCCCAATGGCTTGCGTCTGATAGAGCCTCTGACAACCAAATCCAGCTCCAGGCCTTCACGAGTGGCGGAATTTGTTTAAACTGACTGGAGAAGGGATGACAGGCGAGCTTCTGGCGCCTCAAAACCAGATGCTTCGGGCAGATGGGGCTCGTTAACCTTGGGTGGTCGTCCATCTAGGAGAAGGTAAACTCCGATTTCAAACCTTCGCTGCCTTGCGACTATACCCTCTCGGGGGAAAGGCTAAGGGAGTAAACCCCAACAGAAAATCCGGAGTCGGAGTCCCTAGGGCGACTTGGTATTGATTTCAGTGTCATTTCGGCAACTCCTGCGACGCAGCTGGTGCCATGACGTATCGGCTTGTCCTTTCCCTTGGATCCATCAGCTGCGTGGAGACGGGGGATCAGCTGCATGGGCAACAGTCGATTCTCCATATCACCCTGCCCAAGCTTGCGCCCTGGAGAGGACACTCCAGCTTCGCTCGATAGCGTCGACACAACACGGGAAGCAGCAGTTTACCGGTTATAAGTCACCGCTCGATTGGCGTAGAGCCAGACGCCAGGGGTTGCTTATGACGGTGAGAGAGACCAACATATTTCACTGGACAGCTACCGCCCGCCTCAAACTGGGCAGCCCCCTATGGAAAGCCGCAGGTACCCGGCGGTGATCACAATTTTTCCCTATATTATTATATGGGCAACAATTAGCGGCTCCGATAACAATTAGCGGCTCCTAAAATGACGGTGATTACAATCTTTCCCTATATTTTTATAGGAGCCGCTAATTGTAGCTCCTATAAAAATATAGGGAAAGATTGTAATCACCGTCATTTTAGGAGCCGCTAATTGTTATCGGAGCCGCTAATTGTTGCCCATATAATAATATAGGGAAAAATTGTGATCACCGCCGGGTACCTGCGGCTTTCCATAGCCCCCAGCCAATAAGGTGCCGTCCTGCCACAGTTCGCCTGCCTTGCTGGGTGCGTAAGGCTTAAGGTACGCGAGTACCTGACAAGCGGACTGCAACAACTGCACCAAGAAATAACAAAATTAAAATAAAAAAGAAGACTTCAATCCTCAAGCTAGGTAGCTGGAATGTCCGGACCATGTTGACTGTGCTTTCAGATGATCTCCAGACAATCAGTGATGTTCGTAAGACTTCAGTCATCAACGATTAACTTGCAAGGTCGACATCGCCTCACTACAGGAGACACGACTACCAGATTCTGGGTCCCTCAGAGAAAAGAACTACACATTCTTCTGGCAAGGAAAGAGTGCAGATGAAGCCAGAGAGTTTATTATTACCATTATCATCATCGTCTTCATCATCATCACATTATTATTATTATTATTATTATTATTATTACCACTATCATAACCGTCTTCATCATCATTATCATCATCATCATCACATTATTATTATTATTATTATTATTATTATTATTTACTATTATTATTATTATAATTTTTATTATTATTATTGCCATCATCATTGTCGTCATCATCATCATCACATTATATTATTGTTATTATTATTATTATTGTTGTTGTTATTATTATTATTATTATTATTATTATTATTAATGCGCTGTTGTTGCTAAGGATTAGTTCTTGTCTATAATAACAAAACATACATGAGAAAAGAAAGACCTTTCACTAGACTAGTACTAGTTACAATTACCTACTTATTTATCTCTCTTCATCGTTATCATGAACATTGTCGTCGTCATCATTGTTGCAGCTGTTCTTCTTTAAGTTATTGTTATTATTGATGCTACTCTCCTTCTTCTTCTAATTATTCTTACTATTATATTCTTCTTCGTTTTATTATTATTATTATCATTATTATTATTAATAGTAGTAGTAGTAGTAGCAGTACTAGTAGTACTAGTATTAGTAGTATATTCTTTTGTTGTTGCTGCTGTTGGTAATTGTTGTTCCTCACCTTTTATTGATGAAAATGCTTAGAAAATGAACGTTTGGTGAGCGTAATATTAAATGTCAAGTCTTTAAAATTTCAGAGTGGCACTCCAATTCATCTTTTCAACTCGATGTCAAAGAAAATTTATCGTAATGTCCAAAGATATAAGAAACTTTCCTCAACATTCTAGTTCATAGCGTCACGCAAAGTGAGACCTCAGTAAATCTGAAAAATAATAAGACTCAAAGCGTTTGCACACAAGTCACTTTGTTGTTATTCTTAAGCCGCGTGATGCAATCAGCCACTGACAAATTCGATGAGGAGTTCGATTTGATTGGCAACGCGCTAGACTAATGAGCGAAATGAAGGATTTGTCGCAAAGCAGCAATTGTGAGTGGAACGTCTGGAAATAAAGCTCGTAAAAGGTGAGTCAAATCGTCATTTAGTGCCAAATTAATGACCGACGAATGAGGGAAAAAAGGACTGACAGTTATATCTGTAGCTAAGGGTGTGATAGTTGAACAAATCATGTATAACATCGCCTTAGTCATCGTCTATACGGGTTCGACCTACCTCCCCAAAATGTCCCCATATCTTCAATGATTGAAATATCAGAATAAAAACATCGTTCTCGCACAAATCTATTGGTCTAATATGGTATCCTCTTGAT
This sequence comes from Sinohyriopsis cumingii, assembly GCA_028554795.2. NCBI lineage: Eukaryota > Metazoa > Mollusca > Bivalvia > Unionida > Unionidae > Sinohyriopsis > Sinohyriopsis cumingii. The sequence continues at coordinate 60,672,558 of CM068839.1, read as the reverse complement.
ATGTATACCATATACATTAAAATAACATAGCATTTAAAGTGTTGGTATAAAGCAAATTGATATACGTTGATTTAATAAATCTGAATAAAAAATAGAAACTCAAGAAGAAAACAATCAACTTATCAATTTGCATATGTGTTTGTGAACAGCAAGAAAAATCGTAGAACTACATTTTGTAGCGGACACACTCGCAGGGATGTGAGGAGTTCATTCACTCAGTTAATACACAGTTACCCGGAGCATATTGTAACTCCATTCAAAGTACAATTATGTGTATTTATATGTGATATAAATGAAATATCTGTATAGTATGTACGATGTATCAACGATACACCACTCGTTGTATAAATATTTTATTAAATGGAAACTCGGCATGCCTCGTTTCCTTTTTAATATATCGTTCGTCCGTCGAGTTCTAAGATGACCATGACATCACTTACTGGTTATATAAAAACATGGATTACCTCATTGCTAGGTATTTTTGATATTAGTATTAAGAAACACATCACACAAACCTTAAATCAGAGTATTTTCCAATAGAAATAGCGTTATGAGAGATAGTATCAATAATTAGAATAATTCCATAGTGCGAAGTGATTAGGATGTACGACGATATACCAAGTATTTCAGCACAAAAATACCAAATAGTCCAGTTGCTGAGGTTGTTCCCGAAAGTGGCGAGTCCATGAACGAGTTTTATGGCTTCGATTTGTCATCGTTGTTTTTCTCGTAGATAATAAAATCCATGACGTAGTCCTACACAGCCTAGCGTTTCCAAGTCATTAATTTGCAAATAGATTGAACAGCTGATGTTATGCGGGTTATTTGATTTTATGACTCAATAATTCGTATGTGCAATTAAAACGGAAAACATTCGTAGCAGCTATCTTTGCTCGTACTATACACCTTGAGTCTATTTTATGGGCGTTTTAGATGTCTATCAGCATAAATGCTATGCAATGCTTCGATAATGTTGTTTACTTGTATCCATACTGATACTGAGTCAATGTCATTTCCTTGTGCGTGGGAGGAACCGTTATGTACCGCTCCAGTGGCGGGGCTAATAAGGACAAGTAAAGATCCATGGTCCATCTCGACCAGATTTTAGCTCCAAGGTACTTTGCGGTGTGGGCATGTGTACTTAAATAGATTGTACACCCAGGCCGTAAACAGGATTTGTGGGTCCTATGGAAAAGTCCCCAGTAGGCCCTTATGAAGTACAAACTTTATCGTTGTGGGCCCCCTGAATTTTGTCCTAGTTGTCCTGCCCAATTCACGGCCCTGTGTACACACACTCGAAGGGGCAGGTTAGTAGGGACATCTGATATTGGAGACCTTGAGTCTTGTTATTTTACTGTAGGTATGCCAGAAAGGACTTGAGCAAGTCAGCTCTGGTTTGACACTGACGTATCTAGTTGGGTCTTGATCAAGTCAACACTACAATCATTCCATTTCGATCAATTAAGGTTTGAGGAGAATGTCTTGGTGTGATAAGCAGTGTGCGGTGGCAGTTGTTTCTCAATTTTTCCTTCCAATAATAAATAGATCAGTTGGATAAATCGAGCACAAAAGATCACGACAGTGTGTCCATTGTTTCGCTGACAAAATCACGGGACAGATGTTGACCAAATTTGGTAAGTAGTATTCTCATGCGTGACTATTCTCAAGATATTCCAATCAGTCAGTTAGTATAATCGAAATACTTATTAGTATTATTAGTATAGAACGTGCGCTCAATAGAAAACCAAATTGATCCTGTTGATCAGATCTACTTGCTCGCAATATTTGCTCCGCAGTTCAGGATGTGCCCTGAATCATCATATCACATCCAGTCATTTTATCATAACACCAGACAGACCAGCCCTAAAACTAACCATTTAATACTGTGCGCCAAGCGAGGAAGCAGTTAGTACTTTTTTATGTCTTTGGTATGACTCAGCCGGGGTTAGAATCAGCGGCCTCCCGCATCCGATGAAGACGCTCTAACGACTTATATTCGATAAATGATCAGGCTCAGTAGCAATGCACACGATTTATGCTATAACTGATCACCATGACAGGCTTAGTAGCAATGCACACTATTTATGCTAAAATTGATCACCGTGACAGGCTCAGTATAGCAATGCACAGAATCTATGCTACAACATATCACTATGACAGGCTCAATAGCAATGTACACGATTTATGATATAACTGATAACTATGACAGGCTTAGCAGCAATGCACACGATTTATTATATAACCGATCGCCATGACAGACGCAGTAGCCATGTACGCGATTTATGCTATGACTGACCACCATGTCAGGCTCAGTAGCAATGCACACGACGTATGCTTTAACTGGTAAATATGACAGGCTAAGTAGCAATGCACATAGTTTAGGCTACAACTGATCACCATGACAGACTCAGTATAGCAATGCACACAATTTATGCTATAACTGATCGTTATGACAGACTCAGTATAGCAATGCACACAATTTAGGCTACAACTGATCACCATGACAGACTCAGTATAGCAATGGACACAATTTAGGCTATAACTGATCGCTATGACATGCTCAATAGCCATGTACGCGATTTAGGCTATATCTGATCACAATGACAGGCTCAGTAACAATGTACACGATTTATGCTATAACTGACCACCATTACAGGCTCATAAGCAACATACACCATGTATGCTATAACTGACCACTATGAAAGGCTCAATAACCACGAACGCGATTTATTCTATAACTGATCACCATGACAGACTCAACAGCAAAGCAAACAATTTAGGCTATAACTGATCACTGTGACAGGCTTAGTATAGCAATGCGCACGATGTATGCTATAACTGATCACTATGATAGGCTCAGTAGCAATGCACACGATGTATACTATAAATGATCGCTATGACAGGCTCAGTAGCAATGCACACGATTTATTCTACAAATGACCACCACGACATGCTCAGTAGCAATGCACACGATTTATTCTCTAACTGATGACTATGACAGACTCAGTAGCAATGTACACAATGCATGCTATAACTGATCGTCATGACAGACTCAGTATAGTAATGCACAGAATCTATGATATAACATATCATTATGACAGGCTCAATAGCAATGTACATGATTTATTCTATAACTGACCACCATGTCATGCTCAGTAGCAATGCACACGATTTATGCTACAACTGATAACTATGACAGGCTCAGTAGCAATGCACACAATTTGTGCTACAACTGATCACCATGACAGGCTCAGTATAGCAATGGACACAATTTATGCTATAACTGATCACCATGACAGGCTCAGTAACAATGTACACGATTTATGCTATAACTATCACCATGACAGGCTCAGCAGCAATGCACATAATTTATGCTTTAACTGACCACCATGACAACTCAGTAGCCATGTACGCGATTTATGCTATTACTGACCACCATGAGAGGCTCAGTAGCAATGCACACAATTTAGGATATAACTGATCATCGTGACAGGCTTAGTATAGCAATGCACACAATATATGCTACAACTGTTCACTATGACAGGCTCAGGAGCAATGTACACGATTTAAGATATAACTGATCACTATGACAGGTTCAGTAGCAATAATTGCAGAAGCTCCTAACTTGGCATCTCACAAGCAGGAGCTTTCCAAAATCACATTCTAATGAACTAGTCAGCTACTATAAGACCTAGTGATTATCAGGGCTATGACGGTTGAGGTTCATTATCTCATCGCCGTTACGGTAGCCGGATTGGTCTGAGTATGAAGGGACGAAAACGTACACTGACCCTCTTTTACTTATTTCTTCCTTTCCTCTCATTACTCATCTGATTGTCTGGTCACTAAAATCTTTACTTTATCTTTGACCACTGACCACCTGTTGCTTAATAGTCAAGTGTGACTGCGTCAAAGTATTTGAAATGCAAAGTAGCAATTTACGCAGTTTGTTAGAAATATGAATCTATGATCACAAGGATATGCTAATTGTCTATGTGCTTCCATCTAGATTATGCATGAACTAAGCCAATTTGCGTCATTGAATCATTTACAGTGTATTCTAACGTTATGCATAAGCGTGTACAAAGTCAACATGTCTAATCAAATGATGTGATGCAAGATGTCGATTGTGGCAGGGTTTGCTACTAACTCCGAGAATTGTACCTTAAAATGTTGAAACATTACCTGAAGAATCCAAATACATGTAAACAAATCTTAAATTGAAAAACATTTTGAATAACATCGCAACTAAGAACACCTTCTAGATTGACAATTATGGAGAGAGAGAGAGAAACAGAGAAAGAGAGAGAGAGATGAGAGTATTATTTTTATAAAAAAATTAAACTATAGGAGTTTTTACATACCAAAGTTCCATTTTTATGGATATGTCTCAATGGCTGCCAAATGCATAACTGGTCTGGCATATGCACAACTGTTCGTATGAATTTGCTACTGCGAATAAATCAACGATACAATTTTCTGTGAATCCACTGGCACTGCCTGTTATTCAAAACCATCAAATATTTTCGAATCTCTGTCTCTGTCTCTCTCTCCCTATATATATATATATATATATATATATATATATATATATATATATATATATATATATATATATATATATTAGGATTGGTATCAGTGCTGTTCAAAAACTAAGTAGATGGAACGATTGTCATTATGCCATCTAATTGATTTATTCAGCATTCACCGCAGACAGCGGCTATAATACCTTCCGTGAGGAGTTAACGCTGACAACCGATATAACTTCTTTTGTGTCTAATAGTAGTAAAGATGTTTTTCTATCAAACCATTAAGCATAAGTACATTTGATAAAATCATTGTAATTGAAAGAAACTTTCACAGGGTGATATTTCGCCCAAGTGTGGTACACTGCAGCATTTCCTCGGTAAAAGCATTGTTGCCACTTGCTATGGTATTTAAAAACAATATAAAGAAAAAAAATATTCATGTAACTATCAACTGTAGATGATAATTTTGCAGATGTCGAAGGCTTTATCAATCACCGCCTATAGTCACTATATTCAACACAGTCCACAGTTGTATGTTTCAGTAAACGGAACTGCCCAGTGCCTCAGTGGTGTAGTTGCTATCAACGACCCGTTGATGTGCATTTAATCCCGATAGTTGTGGAGGTACACTGGTACCGAGTTATCACATGGCGATCGACCAGTGACAGTCAAGACAATCAAGAAAACTGTACCACTAGCGAAGCTGTTTGCTTTGCTAATTAGTCATTGTGTCCGTACATTCAAAATATTGACGGCCAAAAAAAAAAAAATGACACCGATCTATATACATTATTTAGGAGCAAAGCTCCTCGTGTCACGAAATGGATCCTCGTGTCACGAAATGGATCTTCGCGTCACGAAATGGATCCTCGTGTCACGAAATGGATCCTCGTGTCACGAAATGGATCTTCGCGTCACGAAATGGATCCTCGTGTCACGAAATGGATCTTCGCGTCACGAAATGGATCCTCGTGTCACGAAATGGATCTTCGCGTCGCGTGTGAAGAAGAATGTTAGTTTGTAATCGGTTTTCAACCATATCGCATTAATACACTCAAGACGCCATTGTTGAAACTGGAAGTGTATCTGCTCTGAATAAATGAGATGCAAATACTGCTGAGACCGCGCGTCACAGACTCTCGCCAGCTACAGCACGCAGACGATATCATCTCAACGAAAGCAAAGAAGAAAAGAACCCAGCCCACAGATAAGCCTCCTGACCAAGTCAACGCAAACACAAGCGATGGACATCTATGAAATTTGCTATAATCCTGCGCATGCGTATTCGCTTACGAAAATTGTTTCTAGTGCACCAAATAAATATAAAATTATATGGACCTATCGCTTAATCGGAAAAACGTCATCAGCAAGATCGAAACGAAAGCAGAAGTTTATAAGATAGTTTGGTTTAATGTAATTATGTATATGGGGCCCCGGATGACCGAATGGACTTGAAACGCTTCCTTGTAATTCCTGACTTATGTACCTTGTACAAAGTTACGATATTTTCTGTGAAAACGAAACAAATTTAACAGTTATGAAAATAAACCAAATTTGATTATTTGGGGGGGGGGTATGAAGAAAGGGGAAATATATCCAAGGTAGGGCATGGAGTTCTTTGTTAAAAATACTTTACCTTTTCATGTGACAACAATTGAAATAAAATGAGATCGCATATTTTGGCTTAAAATGAATCAGTATCTCTTACCAACCTGTGAAGACGTATATTTCGGCGCATTAATCTTTGCCCCGTCTGAATCCCGATTTAACACTGCTGACGAAATAAACCAATATGTGTTTTATATAATGTTTCTATTGGGAGATTTCAATGACGAACATATAAATTCGCAGAAATAAACAAGATAAAGAATCCAAATCCATACAAGTCAATTCACAATCATTAAACTCTTTTGTTTAAAGATGTAACACTCCCAAATATTTTGGATGTGAGGTTTCAATTGTTTTAAGTGCCCCACCCCCAAAGTCCCCTGTATCAATTCACACAAGAAATATGTTCATGAAAATAAAAATCTGATCTGATCAGTCGTTAGTTTGATAAAAGACACAGATCAAAGCCTTAATTGCGCAAGATAAATTTGTGAATGGTCGATGTCTTAACATTATCGTAAATTTTGGTACTTCTTTTAGTCAATAATGTAATGCAGTCGTAAATCACATTGACACGAATGGAGAAACAAATTCATGCAAATCGAAGGTTTAGCCTCAAAACACACACACACACACACACACACACACACACACACACACACACATTATAATAATAAAGAAAATCTACGTTTTATTTTTCTGAGCAGATGTAAATTCCATGCGAAAATCGAAACATTTTCTTTCCTCACTCGTCGCAATGCAATTTGTAACACTTCTTTCGGGAAATATTTTTTCTTATATCTATTGACAAAACGTAGACATATATTTATGTATTAAACCACACATTAAATGATGCAATCAACAATAAATATACATCAAACATACCTCAATCATGACGATATTTATTTATATTTCATTTTTTAATGTAATACTCGAGACAAAAATACTCACAATTTCTTGGTTTAAAGGAATGATAAGACCTAATTATGTGTGTAATTCGACCCACTCGTAAAGTTATTGTCCAAGACCTGTTTTAAGCAGTTTCGGTAAACTATTAATTGTTTTGTTATCATAATCAACGGTTTTCTTAGAATTTGCAATATATTGGGACGAACACCATGCAGGAATCCGCACTATATACTCAACATCGTAACACTATAAGCCTTAACATAATTTTTTTAAATTCAGAAAACGAAACATTTTTGTTCTTTTATCGATTTTACCAGCTGTGGATTGTCTAGCGGAAAGACCTATATATGAAATTACTCTGTAAAAATGTCAATGGCAAGTGTTTTACAAATGCTTAAAATCTTTATCGAAGTAAAAAGTCCTATATGGCCGTGAGCTGAGTGTTAAATTCTGCTTGCCTGATATACCTGATGAGTATACAAACAAGTTTTTAATTGTTTTAGAACTGAATATACATTTATCTCAATTTACCATTCTATCCTTAGTAAAGTAGGCGCTGACATATTTACATGCAGTCATATTTTTTAACATACATGTCATTTTACCATGATGCTACCCCGGGTCAGCCTACCTGTTAGAATGTCTCTATATTGGTACATTTCCTTTATCCTAGCAACCCATATTATCCCAGCTGTGCACGATCATTGGAAGTTTCGCTGTATTAAATAATATGTTTATATATTTAAAAACACATGTGCATATGTAGGTACGTATATGCTTATATGTATGTATGTACGCACACTTATATGTACATATGAATGTTTGTGCGCATGTTAGTATGTGTATTTGTAAGTATGTGCATGTATATGTCATAAGTATGCATTTAAACACCATATTCTTGTACAAATTTATTCGTAAAGGTATGTAAGCGTACAAGGGTGGAAGGACTGCTGTTTACACTATAAAAGCAGAATTATAAAAAAATGTATGTGTATTCACTTTTTTGTGTTCTCTCTCTCTCTCTCTCTCTCTCTCTCTCTCAAACAATTCAAACACATTTATTTTAGTTACACTCTTCATAGTAATATTTGAAAAAAGACAGAAAGACAATGTCTGATTCGTCTTTTTTTAATGAAGTTTACGCATTTAAAAAAAAGTAAACTGCGTTGTTGAATTTATTATTGATTTATATTTATTCATTTTTGCTATTTAGAATTATATACCCTTTTCAAAAATTTCGATATGCATCTAGTTTCATGACACATTTTAAGATAAAAAAATGACGTCGCAAAGTTATGAAATGCTAAATCATAATGACCGAAGCATCCAAATTTATTATGGAATCATATCACTGTAATTTTCCTGCTGCGTTTTGTTTTGTAATGTGATATAAATACTCTGAAATATATACTTAAGCTAAATACTAAATTAAATTTACGAAACTCTTCACATAATTTAAAATATTTGCTTCCCTAGACTTGAAATGGAAAGAAATTATTCGACTTACTTTTTTTTAACTAGCACTAATGTAAGATACTATTTTTGACGCTAATACAGGTAGAGTTAGTTGAACACTAAACATAAAACGTCATGAAACTATGCGATATTTCTAGCAGTTTTATTCTTACATTGACAACTTTGCTGCCTAATGAGTACCAAAGCTTGTTTGTCTATTCATGTAAAACATCAAACAATGCACTATATCTAGGTCTAAAAATAGTATCACTGATTTGAAATAAACAATATACGCTCATGTAGCAGACGCTTTGGTTTTCTTGGATTACGTGATCCGTTTGTGGATGAACAAACTAAGCAATTTCGTCCATTTGAATGTAGAGATGATACAATTAACGACTGGACGAATGAACGTGATATTCACAATGTTCATGAGAAACGTGCGAGGCGTAGCATTTAAAATACTATTCTAATCATTTAAATAGTTAACTAGGAGAAATATTCGTAATCTTTCGCAAATAGAATGGTTCAAACTACGACCGGTACTCTCTAGGGTCTATAAAAATAGCACAGAAAAGCATACTGAGGCCAAGGGCTGCCTCATATCTATTAGATACACACCAATTTACAAGTTAGTCCAGACACTAAATTCGAGAAAAAATTCGAGAAAAATGCAACTGAAAGTTCTGGTAGAAAACAAAGAGACTCAGAGCCAATAAGCCGAGACATCGAAAAGTCATATCTCCGCTAACTAAAGGGACTATCACACATCAGTTGCTATGCAAATTTCTCCGTTTAAGTTTTTTCATGCAGGTCATGTACATAGCTAGGGCCAATCCAACTCAGAGCATGCAAGTCTTCTTTACTGGTAATAAGATTGGCAATGAAGATACTTACATTGTTGCATCTTGAATTTCCTCAAATTGTACTTTCTTAGTTCTGCAAAACAGAATTACATGACCCATATCATGGATCCCAAAAGTTGATACACACCGCAGAATTGTACATTTTCAATAGAAATCGCATTCTCCTTACTGCATTCAAAACATAATGAATATGATGTTACATTCATAATTTCAATCAAAATAATTCATATTTTTTCAACATTATGATTCCAAACAATTAATGACAGAACGTAAACAGAGGTGTAGATAGTTCAAGGTGGGTCCCTCCAATTCTCAAATCACGTGCATCGTAATTGACTCAGCTAGGCTGCTAAATCCAGACCATCTCAAGAAGAAAAGCAGAATTGAGTTGGATCGATACAAAAACAAAATCCGTCCATTCCAGAGCAACTGTAAAAGTTGTTTCAATGTGCATTCATTTACAATACGACTATAAATTTCAATTTTAAGTAGACCAAGACGAGATTTTCTAAAACTATTGTCGAGGGCGCTACCAAGTTCAAATGTCGCTGGTCGGTGCTATGTGTGCATTAATCTTCAATTGGTGTATATGAAAACAAAAGCACTTAGGTGTAAATAGCACGACCATCTCCACGAAGACCTAATAGACGCGTCTGCCTGTTGTGAATAAACGTTAATGGTGGTTGCAAGTTAAAGGTGTTGAAACTCCTTCGACATACTTTTAACCAGCAGCAACGTTTATATTTTTGAGCGCAGACGAAAATTACCCTTGATTCTCCTTCACTTTCCCTCAACACTTGGTACATTAATACGGTGTTCCCCAAAGGCAATCGTAATATCGCTCTGTCAGAATATTACATTCCTCTAAATAGAGCCAAAATTTGTTTATTTGGTGTTACATGACTCTGCTCCGCAAACAAACCGTCCACTTGTTTTCTCAGGTTTCGTAGAAATTGATTACAGAATATTTGGCGAGACAAAATGATGGCAAAATATATAATTTCTGTCAGTTTATGTATCAATTAAATGACAATTGACCTCATAATAGAGTGGTTTTCTAGGGTATACATGTGTCGGTTGCTGTTGGGTTGTTAGTGAAAGTTATATTTTAAAATAAGATAAATGAGTTTTTCAACTAAAGGATACCGTGACCATAACGTTTGGTTTACTGATCCTAACATCAATATGGGTCAGCTATTTACATTGCCAAAGTCCCCACAAAGTTTGAGAACCTTGGGCTAACCATTTAAACGTTATTGATCTGCAACTGTTGTCCAACGCAGGGTCACTGTGACCTTGACCATTAACCGACTGATCCAAAATCAATATCGTCATCTACTGACCATGGCCAAGGTCCTTTCAAAGCTTGAGGAATGTGGACCGTTGACCCACTGACCCCAAAATCAAAAGGGGTCACCTACTGACCAGAAGCAATATTCCTAAAAGTTTGAAAGCCGTGGACCCAGCTGTTCAAAAGTACCAAATGTACTGACCATGACCTATGCTCATTTGAAGTTTGACGACAGTAGGCCCAGCAGTTCAAAAGTTATAGATCGGAAACTAAAAGTGTGATGCCAACGACTACCCCTGAAAAAAGTGATGTCTGCCTTGCTATGTAGGCAACACAAAAACACCAGCATATTCGCGTGCCTTAGACCTGTCACGTCAAAAAGATATATTTGAGTCGCAAAATAACGCTTTAAACTTCAAACACGGGGCCTCTCAGAAGCATTTTAAGTTTGTTTCGACACAATTCACACAAAAATAAGGAGATTCTTGTAAGAGATCATGAATATCTATACATGTACTTTAAAAATGTTGCACTGATAATCATCAATGGACGAAAGTGTCGATTAATCAAAATCTATTGCTCTTGATTCCAGCTCTATACCTAATCAAAATTTGGCAAAATAAATAAAAAAATATCTTCTACTTTTCTTGGTCTTTTCTGATGGACCGATCAAATCCATTCCAATTGGATGAAATTGCGACGATGTTAGATGAATACGGCGCAGACGTTTCTTGGTCTTTTTCATATTGCATTTTCTCTGGCAGTTTTTGACAAATTTGCTCACATCTTCGTAAGAACGTTATCAGTAATTTCTGCCCCATAGTTTCTTCCATCTGTAAAGAAACAAAACGTTCCTTGTAATAAAATATGGTTTGTAAAGAACAAAAGTATGTTACAAAAAGTGTTTTAAAGGTTTTAAATTTCGTTGTGCCATATTAGAATTTTTTTTATTACTATATGACAGGCTACTGCAGACAAAAATAAACCATGTTATTTATCTACAAAACATATTGACCGTTGGGCATTCTGCTTTATACATATAAATCCGAAACGTATAATAAATTTATCCCCTCGGAGAGTCAAAATTCTTTGGATGAGGTCAATATTTTATACCTTGAGGTCGTTATTCCATATAGATTAATGACCGGGGATCATTTTTCTATATAATATTTTGACCCGGCTGTCATTATTATATCGGGATCGATTTACTTCATTATACCGGTGAAAACTACTTGCATTGCTTGTGGAACTGCCACTGGCACACAATTTAAAGTGGAACAAAATTACCCTAAAGCTGCTTGTCCATCTTTGATATTTTCGCCAGAATTCCAGTTGCAACAGTTTGTGCAACAATATACTCAAAACAGACATCTGTGATATCTGTAAAAATCAGCGGCGTACTAAGGGTAAATGGTACCAGGGGCTACAACGAAGGCCCAAAGGAATTTTATTGCCCCAAGACCTCTGTCACCCGCGGTTTTGGCACCACTGAGCCTCTGGCGCCCAGGGCAATCGCCTTTCCGCCCCACCTCCTGTTAGTACGATACTGTTAATGATTTCCTTAGAAATAAAAATATTTTTTTTAGATGAGTTAATGATGTAAGTTTGTTCTGTTAGCTTTGGTTGGTAGTATTAATGCGCGTCATTGATTATATTGTTGTTTAAAGTAACTTAAAAATTCATTAGATTGATGCTTATTCAGTAGTTGATGTTATTAGTATAATAATTAGTAGGTTTTATTGCTATGTACTGTGTAAATATATATCACTATAATAAATGATTACTTACGGATTGCTCTGGCACGTCACCACGATGACATTAATGCAGATTTTACATACTAATTATAGTAATGTTGTTTCAAAGAACCAAAACGCGTTTTGCATTTTTCTCAGTCAGGAATTAATTTAGGGTGTCCCTAAATATCATATTTAAGATAAGCCTGAAATACTTTATTTAGGGCGACTGTACAATTCTATTGGATGACTGACCCTCAATTGGATTTTGGGGTGACAGTAAAATAATTTGGCTCACCATAAATTAGTGTCTCTTTGATTGTCATTTTTTCCCGATGTGTCTGACTCAGCTTACTGGTCCATTTATAAATGTGTCCGTCTATCTAACTACTTCAAGGTGACCAGTAACTGAGTCATTATTTCTGACATGGAAAAGTATTTTTTTTTCTGGTAGCAAATAACAAGTTTTTGTCTTTATATCCCCTCTAGGCATACTTCGATTAACGGCCATAAAACAAAGGATATAGTAATACGCAAGATACCTGCCATGACAACAAAGTGTCGTTGAGGTCATAGTGTGATTAATTCTACTGTCAATAAACTTAAGCTTCCTAGCATTGTTAACAACACGCCACAGCTGTATATTTGAAAAATATGGATGGAAACCTGAATGTTGGATTGTACTGGCTGATAATTTACACCATCGTGTCATTTGCAGGTAAGTTAATAAGTTAATTAACGTTAATAGGTAGACAGACAGACATGTAAAAAGTTAGATACAATTATTTTTGGGCCCCGCAAATTACATACAAAAGGTGTAGTCTTTAGTTTTTTTCGATTATCAGCTTAATGGAAAAAAGTCAAGCATACACAGTGCGTGGATTTGGTAGTCAAAGTGTAGCTAGATATAAATACGTTTTGTATATGTCGGACATCGCATATTAAATGACCGAGTGAAGATTTTGTTTTGTTGGCATAAAAAAGAAACGTAAAATAACCGACGAAGGCAGAAATTTACTTCTTTCATTTTGAAGGATATGCATGTATATGAGCATCAAAACAAGAAAAGGGAACGATGTGAGGAAATTTGGAAAATTTGAAGTATTGCTTATAGTATCGCCTACGTTAGGTTTCATTGTGATGATGATGATGATGATGATGATGGCAAAATCGTGAAGATGACATCATATTCACAATGTTTCAAAAATAACGATTCCAAAAATGAGCAGCACAATTTCTAATGCAATAAAACACTCATAGACAATTATTTTAATGATTTTAATACATATGAACAAGTTTACAATTCACTCGCACACCAGTTATTTATGACGATGACATATTGAGAAAACAAAACTGGATCAAATGTAGGAAATCAAATCGGTAAAAATGTTATTTAAATACACGATTACTGTAAAAAAATTAACTGTTCGTTTTCATTCTGCTTTTGAACATATACATCATTACATGAAAAACCATGGTTGACCCCCTCCCCATTCTCTCTTTACTGCACTGATAGCGAGATGTAGAATAACAGTTGATAACAGACTCACCCATTTCTCTTTCAGAAGTATAACTCCAGGACCTTCTAGTCAATTTACGCTAATCATTTTCTTCAGAAAGTGTTCTTTTGAGTTCCTCTAAGACATTTGCAATTATTTTCAGGTTGGTTCTTTTCGTTATACAACAAAACCTTTACACCCCTGTTTATTTCTGTACTCTATTTTCTTTCTAATTTTTCATACCTAGAATTTGACTTTTAGTTTGCAAATGGAGTAGGAAATAAGGTCACTGAGGAAATAAGGAAAATAATCTCCAAAGGATAGGAAATATTGATGACATTAGAAACTGTAATCCTTTCTTGCTCTTATTATTGTGATCTTCATGTCTTTTGATTTTATCATGTACTATCCAGTTATCTCCCTTAGTGAATTACTACCTGTGCTTTGTTTGCTGTCGTTAAAGAATAATGCAATTATTTGTTGTTATTGTTAAGAAATGTTGCCTGGTATGCATGCATACATACATACATACATACATACATACATACATACATACATACATACATGCATACATACATATTTAAATAGATATATGTCTTTTGTTATCCTTGGCGAGCATGCTATTGAAGCAGTTTTGAATGAATTTCATACCATTTTGGGGAATGAATACAGAGATATGATTCTATTCCTATACTACCAACATTTATTTGCTTCATATTTTGCTGTCTGTAAACTTATGATGCGTATTTTGTTTCATAAAATCGTGACCGACTGTAAACAAATGACTCCACAGAGCTCGGAGATTACAGTTATGCCATATTTAACGTTATGGTGTCACCTGTGGCCTTATCTGACTTATTTACTGGTTGCTACATTTTTATAGGAAATATTTTTGTGTTTTGTATTTTTTTCTGTAAAACCTTAGGAGTTCATATTTTCCTATACAAAAGAGGTAACCAGGCGCGGATTTAAAATATGAGGGGCTCAAATGAGGGCCTACAAATTATGAAGACCTAAAACCATTGGCATATTAGTCTTTGACTAGATACCGCCCTGGTAGTAATTTTTTAAAATAAGTAAACATAAATAAATAGTAAGAGAGCTAGTTTACAAAATAACAATAAATAAATAAACAAGTAAAGAAGCAATTATATAATAACAATATGAAGAAAACAAACAAACAATAAATTAATAAATAATGCCAATAATTAACATGAAAATTTCATATAATCAGTTCCGTGATATTTTAAATTTGAAATTGTGGTGTCTTGCGTTTAATATGCTATGTCTATACGAAATTACCTTTCAGGACATGCTTTTCGAAGTATTTTGATCACGGGATAAAATTGTAAACATGCTGATTACTCTGTCCTTAACTCAGTACAGTTATGGTACACTCTAATACAAAGTCATACTCAAAGGGCTCAATTCATTGGCCGTGTAATATCATCGAACCCACAACCAATACCGAGAAATTGCAATTATTCTATTTCCTTTAAAAAGTGATATGGCGGTCATCTGGATGTGATGACACTGGACGCCCCAAAATCCATATAAAACTTTAAAATCAAGATGGTTTTCGTGATTTCTTTTGCACCTTTATAACATATAAGTATTTTGTATGGTATGTGTCAAGGAAACACGTCACATAAATGTTTTGGTATTTGTGCGTATCAAAACAGTATTCTGGAGAGGGGTCGGTTGGGTGGGGTGATGTATAGTAAAACAGAAGCAGTGAAAGCTAGCTGCAAGCAGAGACTCCATACATACACAAAAAAGAAAAACAACATTTCCATATAGACCGGGAAAATATAACTACTTTTTGTGATTTCCATTTCAGATTGCACTGAACCTATGAAGTGCCAACAGGACTATTATATATCATGCGGTGAGGATGCAGCTCCGTGTCACACCGTCATATGTCCAGTGAAGAACCGCCATAACGTTGATCAGATTAATGTAATACGACACACTGAAAACTGCAAGTCTAACGTTGGTTATGATGGCGAGTATATATGGACCACAGATTGCTGTCGTGTTGTGGCCCACATTTGCTACATAGGTGATATTTCCAGTTTTAACGCATCCACAACTACTGTTACCAGCACCACCAACAACACAACCACCACTCCAACTACAGCTGCACCTGCTTCTGCTACCGCTTCATCTACTTCTACTGGTCGACCTTTATTGCTACTTATAATGCTTATTTAAAACTGCGGCTACTTTTAAAGTCTAAGTGTGCATATGTGTGTCTGTCTGTGATTTTCTGTTCGAAAGAGATTGAAACAAAACTTCAAAAAATCGGTCCCAGAGAGAGAGAGAGAGAGTATCACATCGTTTCAAAATGTATTGCGGCGATAATTAATCGGTGGTGGGCATGAGGGGGTTGCATGGGTTAGGAAGAGGGTTGCTCAGAACTCGAGAGCACTTTGGTAAAGCGTATTCCTCTGTTATTTTCATTGTAACTGTCCTTTATCTCATTAGTATTCATATTGACTTACATATAGGAAAATAACTAGATAAAGAAGGCAAAGAAATAAAATTAAGATATTTAAGAATATTTTTAACAAAATTCTTTTCAAAATGAGTAGAAAATCATATTGAAACCTGACTCAAATAATAAAAAGGAGATCACAAGGTGATATTTGTGTTTTTCATATTAAGTTTGCTTAGAAACGTGTCGTTGGTATGCATAACACGAAGAGGAAGGGGAATCCCTGAATTTCTAACATTTCCAGTTCGATGCTTTGAACGATGAGGAAACTCTCGTGTGCAAATATGATATTTTAGAATGGTTCATTTATATTTTTTCACTTTTCTTGGATACATTTTCTGTTAAAAAGAAAGTTCCACATGTAATCTAAGTTTATGTATCTTCTCAATTTTACAACAATAGGTGACAATTTGGATCGAAACATTGCCCCTGATATTATCTACGGAAGGCGGTTTGCGCCAGGGAGTAACAATGCATTCAGCCCGATAGCTAACAATAGCATGCGAGAAATAACTGACAAGGCAACGCCCATCAAGAAAGCTGAAAACAGAGACAAGGAATCGTCGTCAGGTAAATTCTGTTTTATTTATTGTTATTTCTGAAGAAAAGAAATTATATTGTATAACTTCGATAACATGTCAAGTGTTCATTTTTGTAAACGCAATTGAACATCAAAAGTAAAATATTTTCACCGAAATCATAATGTGCTAGGTGCGCTTCTGCGATCTCTTGCCTTGGTGACAGTTGTCTAAGGCCAAATGCAAGAGCACGTGACCATTAAATCCGAGTCAGTAGTATGCTTTATATATAATTGTTTCTAGCTGAGTTGAAATATAAACGCCTGCAAGATAAAATATTTAATGTTACATTTATTAACATGTTCTGGAGCTTTTTTAAGTTGTTAATCTGTTCTATTTTTAGTAACAAAGGTCGTATTCAAGAGTGGATAGGCATCACTGCTATACATGTGAAAGCCTTTGACGGTGGATTACTCTATTAAAATTGCCAAGTTCAGTTCAGCGATTTTCGAAAGAAATATCATTTGAATATTGTTCCTGTTTTTAGCAACGGCAGCCATTTTTCATATTATTTTACACAAATCTAAATGACCTTTAAGCCTTTACTTTTTCTGTCACAAGTGTTTGAATTTAGTTGAGCGGTGTTAGGGAAGAAGAGCTTCGCCTGTTTTGCAAGGTTTAGTAATGCTGGCCCCATTTGATCTCGGGTAATCATCTTGTATTAGCTGAATGATTTCTGTTAAATCTAGTCATAGTCTGCCCAGCGATTGTTTGTTTAAGAAGTTGCCTTAATGTTTACCTATTTATAGTAACGTCGGCCATATTTGTTGCCATGTCAGCATCGTTTATAAAAAAAATTGAAAGCCCGTCATGCAAAAATGCTTTCTATCAAGTTAAATCAGATTTACTGTGCAGTTTTTGAGACAAAACTTTTTTCGGTGTTCAACCTTTCTTTTTAGGAACGGCGGTCATTTTCTGTCATATTTTGTGAAATTATGTTGGGTTGTTTTCAAGAAGCTGATCAAAGGGTTTTGGTACGTTTAGTGACGGCAGTCTTATTGGACTTTGATTTGCGCCCATCTTAAAATAAAATTTGTTATTTAATTTGATGAGTAAGAAAATAACGGTCGTGTAATACCATTTAATGGTTTATTCAAGTCCACTTTTTCAATGCCTCGGTTCACGACTATACTTTCTGGTTTGTATGTCAGACCGTTGATTACAAATATAATTGAGCAGTTGTGGTAATTTATGGGGTATTCACCAGCACAAAAGTTTATCACAAGCAGTGTTACCAATTTGATTTCCAACCAGATTCTGATGAAAAAAGAAATGTGTACAGCCTGGAATCGTTCTTACCATTTTCATAAACATAGGATCGTGCCAGTAAAGATGGGCTTATATCGTCAAGATACGTATGTCATAAATTACCACTCAAATCAAGACATGATGACTAACCGCGGATGAAATGGAAGAGGTGGTTAGGCACCGGCTATTTAACCTTCTGAAAGGATATTTGAAGATGTTTTTCTTTTTTCTTTTTGTTGGAATGGAAAACTGCAGCCTTTAATTTCATGCAGATTTTTTAAAATTCTGATCGACTCTTTCCCATATATCACTTATTAGTTGGCAAAAATATTCCTTTCCATCACAAGGAGCGAAAATGAATTTTCCGCTACGAGGGAAATCCCTGCCGCGCCTTTCAATTTTGATCAAGACAAAAAAAATAAATAAAAAAATGGTGCGTTAGAACTCAAGGCCTCTCTGACTGACCGGTCATTTCGTTTACGTTTTAATATTCATTTTGTGAAGTACGCACGTGTTTCAAGCAGTTTTTGTACACACTCGAGCCGTACCAGACTGAGCTGGTCTAAACCGTGTGTGGCTGGCCACATTTCAAAGCTGCTTTTGTGTGGCCACATTCCCAAGCTGCTTTTGGGTGGCCACATTCCCAAGCTGAGTCGCGGTATACTTTGGGTCATTGGGACTTATGGGCATCCCGTCCAGAACTGAGAAGTCTATATACGCTAGTTTCATTCTTTACTTTAAATTGCCCTGTTTCACGTGGTAATGCAAAGACGGTAGACACAAACATGAATGTGGTCTTTTGGTTGGCCTACGATCAATACATTATATTTAGAGTTCTTCATTGACGGAAAACTAAATAAATGATGTAGTGTAGTGTAATTTGGATTTTTAATGAAGCGTTAGCAATTTTTCAGTCATATCGCAGTGTCTGCAGTGTTGCGGGTTATAGTGATGTGTAGCACTGGGATATAATGTCGCAGGCATGTAGCATCACATCCAACCCAATCACATTATCCGGACACCAGGCCGACCAGTCCTAAGTCTAAATTCCTAATGCTGAGCAAACAAGACTGATGTTAATACCATTTTTAGAAGCCTTTGGTATGACTCAGCCGGGGTTCGAACCCGCGACCTCCCGCATCCGAGGCGGACACCCTAACCACTTAGGCCACCGGAGCAGTCTGTATCTAGGAAAATCAAATACGTAAACAATATATTATCAATCTTAATGTTATCACAAAACAAAATGATATCACATTGATATTCACGCCGTGTTAATTCGCGTGTAAGTTGAATCCAGCTGCAAACTGCACGGATCAGGGTCTGATGTCGCATTATGCAACGGTAGAACAAGGTCTGTGCAGTTTTTTTTTAGGAGCAATCAGTAAAAAAAAAAAACACAATCAAGACCCTAATCTGCAGGCGTATTATGTTACACGAATTAGGATCATTGCTGTTTGCAACTTTGTTTCAACTTATAAGCGAGTATATACGGTGCATGTATTGAAAAAATGTAATTAACATTGCAAAGATAAGAAGATTGCTTTAATAAGATACTTGTAATAGCATAGTCATAACTAGGTAAAGTTTAGATAACTTTGACAAAATGAATATGTCAGAGGTGCATGTTGTGTAACTTATTGTTTTAAACTATGAATCTGTCCTATTATAAACTTTGAGATTTTACCAATAAATATTTCTGTTAGAGGTATTGAAAGTGCAACTCATTGATTTGTATTATGCCAACTCCGAAACAAAAATGGAGGTCAGTTATCACTGGCTTTTACGCACATCTTTTATGAAAACAAGAGTTCAATGAATTTTTCAGATATTCACACTAGCAAATCTAGTACAGTAGGTCAAATACAGCATTCGATGATAAGACTAATTCGTGGAGGCTTCAACAGACAAAAGATCCACTTGACAACCTAGTATTTAAACCATATTTATGAACACCTGACCTGACTATAGGTATTATTTGGCATCAATTTTACCTGACAAAAATGTACGGTCCAAAAATTAGAACCCTTGAAGATTCAATTTTATATTTAAACCAAGGATTTTATGTGTTTCTATAAACAACAAAATATAACAATCAAAAATGGGGAGAGATTCTGCCACGTGAAAATCAAGGAAGACACTGCAGAAATAGTCTATCAGGCCTTTAACCTGCTGGAATGTTTTCTAATAATAGAATTTCACTTACACGCTAACTGAAAGGAAGACAATACAAATTCTTGAATAGGCAACGCAACGGTTTTTTGACACTTGTGACTAAAAATAAGATTAATGTGGCATTGACTCAGCTGAAACTACTAAATCAGTTTTTTTTATATATATATATAAAATAATTAAAAATATAATTCAGTGTTACAAACACACTTGAAAAAGAATTAAAGGGTTAAACAATATCATGTTCTCACTGCTAATGCAAAACAAATCAGTCATAAGGGCTTTCGTGTTTTTTATGGCTTGCTCTAGCTGGGAGTTCCTTCCTTGACTTAGTAGGCCATGCCGATTTAATCAAAATGGCTTTTATAGTCTGCGCCTAAATATTGCAGGCTTTCGTACAAGGTCAGATGCGAGTGTTTTGAATGAATGGAAAGGTTAATAGTGTTTTATATTTATCTGTCCAGTGATAATAATTAGAGTATACTTACTTATCTCCCAATAATAACATTCACAAAAAAAACCCAAAAATAAAAAACCCCAAAGACAGTTTGTGAATAGACAGCTAATCCATCATCAATCACACAAAAATCTTGAGCTGCACCTCGTTTTAGAAACATTTTTCAGTCCAAATTTAATATGTGTTAATAGTGCCTTTTGCGATGCGGATTTTTCGTACCATGGAAAAGCCTGTCACAACAAATGCCATCAATAAATATGTACAAAATCAATTGCAGTACACATGGAAAACAAAGTAAAATTGTTATCGTGTTACATATTTAGGTTAAGCATGTTTATATTTCTACCTCATTTAGGTTAAGCATTCTTATATTTCTACCTCATTTAGGTTAAGCATGCTTATATTTCTACCTCATTTAGGTTAAGCATGCTTATATTTCTACCTCATTCAATTATTTGGTAAAATACACATTTATGGTTAAAGTAAATAAAAAACAGAAACAGCACGCTATGAAAATTCCTACCAACTAACTAGAGCTATAAGATTTGTACAAACAAAATTACGAATATTTTGCTAAGTATAATACTTTTAAATACTTCTAATTACTGTTGCAGAAATATTTCTTTCTTTCTTTAAGTTGCATTTTGTATCGTCCTTTCCTTTCAGTAGGACTCTATGTTGGAACTGCACTGGGGATCGCAGCCATCTTAATTGTGATTTCTATTATCTGTTTTATCTGCAGGTAAGTTTGTGCAAGTGATTATTTTGCATCCAGCATTATCATCGACATCATCATCACTTATGCCGTCATGACCATACACATTTTCCTTGTTCCCAGCAATAATTACACAGTACTTATCATTATCGTTGTTGTCATCAACATTATCACTAAACGCATTACCATTATCATGAACAAGAATGGCAAACGCAACAGCATCTTCATTTGTCAGTCTGGGAAAATAATTATCACCAACATCGTCAGCATAACTTTCTTATCTCTTTTGTCACATGTTTAACGTCATAATTATTAGATCGTCTTTAATTTCTGTCTTCTTTTTATCTGATAATTCTTTACCTTTCCTTCTACTCCTGCTCTTAGCATTTCCTCTATGTAAATGACTGAAATGATTATGAAAGTACTGTAGTGTGTGGAGTACTCTTCACTGAATGACTATCAACGTACTGTAATGTGTGGAGTACTCATCATTGAAATGATTATCAACGTACTGTAATGTGTGGAGTACTCTTCACTGAATGATTATCAACGTACTGTAATGTGTGGAGTACTCATCATTGAAATGATTATCAACGTACTGTAATGTGTGGAGTACTCTTCACTGAATGATTATCAACGTACTGTAATGTGTGGAGTACTCATCATTGAAATGATTATCAACGTACTGTAATGTGTGGAGTACTCTTCACTGAATGATTATCAACGTACTGTAATGTGTGGAGTACTCATCATTGAAATGATTATCAACGTACTGTAATGTGTGGAGTACTCTTCACTGAATGATTATCAACGTACTGTAATGTGTGGAGTACTCATCATTGAAATGATTATCAACGTACTGTAATGTGTGGAGTACTCTTCACTGAATGACTATCAAGGTACTGTAATGTGTGGAGTACTCTTCACTGAATGACTATCAAGGTACTGTAATGTGTGGAGTACTCTTCACTGAATGATTATCAACGTACTGTAATGTGTGGAGTACTCATCATTGAAATGATTATCAACGTACTGTAATGTGTGGAGTACTCTTCACTGAATGATTATCAACGTACTGTAATGTGTGGAGTACTCATCATTGAAATGATTATCAACGTACTGTAATGTGTGGAGTACTCTTCACTGAATGACTATCAAGGTACTGTAATGTGTGGAGTACTCTTCACTGAATGACTATCAAGGTACTGTAATGTGTGGAGTACTCTTCACTGAATGACTATCAAGGTACTGTAATTGTGGAATACTCGTAATTGAAATGATTATCAAGGTGCTGTAATTTGTGGAATATTCTTCATTGAAATGATTATTTAGGTGCTGTAGTTTGGGGAGTACTCTTTACTGAAAGCTTATCAAGGTACTGTAATTTGTGGAATACTCTTCACTGAATGATTATCAAGGTACTGTCTTTTTTGTAATAGTCTTTATTGAAATGATTATCAAGGTCTGCAATTTGTGGAATATTCTTCGGTGAAATGATTATCAAGGTATTGTAATTTGTGGAGTATTCTTCATTGAAATGATTATAAGGTTCTCTAATTTGTGGGATACATTTCATTGCAATGATTATCAAAGTACTATATATAGTGTGTGGAATACTCTTCATTAAAATGATTATCAAGGAAGTGTCGTTTGTGAAGTACTCTTAATTTAAATGATTATCAAGGTAGTGTCTTTTGTGAAGTACTCTTAACTGAAATGATTATCAAGGTACTGTAATTTATGAAATACTCTGAATTGAAATGATTATCAAAGTACTGTTGTGTGTGGAGTACTCTTCGTTTAAATGATTATCAAGTTGCTGTACTTTTTTCAGATTACTGTTCATTTAAGTGATTATCAGAGTATTGTTATTTGTGAAGTACTCTTCATTTAAATGAATATCAAGTTAGGGTAGCTTGTGGATTACTCTTTATTGAAATGATTATCAAGGTAGTATAGTTTGTGGAGTACTCTTCATTGAAATGGTGTCAGATT
Organism: Sinohyriopsis cumingii; assembly: GCA_028554795.2. Taxonomy (NCBI): domain Eukaryota; kingdom Metazoa; phylum Mollusca; class Bivalvia; order Unionida; family Unionidae; genus Sinohyriopsis; species Sinohyriopsis cumingii. The sequence goes on along the minus strand of CM068839.1, from coordinate 60,649,006 downwards.
TACGAAACTATTGAGCAATGTTTGCAGTTGGTATTCAAAACACCACTGCAGTGTTTTCTTACGTGCAACGTTTTGCTATTGCTTCTTTCCAATGCAGGAAAAAAATCAAACGTCCTTTATTATGGCGGAAAAGACAAAAGAATAGCAGAGAAGAGGATTTAAACTTACCAGTTTATCAAAGTCCAGACAACATAAGCTTTCCTTGTAAGATGTTTTCTAACCTAGAGTACGACATGACCTTGGAGACTACGGCTGCTACGCAGATTTTTCATTTTCCCGCACAACTATCAGACAACAGTACACACTGTGGTGTTAACCAGATGACTGCGAGACAACTAAGGCGTGATTGCGAGGTAGTAGTCTCTGATGAGGTTGATAACGCGGACTCAAATGTGCCTCGTATAGTGTACAACAGACCTTGTAAAGATTTGTCGGCATCCGTCGGGAGTGATCACGCGTACGACCATGCTATACAGACACCACCCAATCGTATGGTAATATTTCCTCAGAAGATTTAATTTGAGATAAACAAAGAAAAACTATTTTAACGCCCTGTAAATAGCACGAGAATCTAAAGATGTTCGTGTTTTTAACAGATATCAGAAATATAGGGTAGCTGACAAATATGGCTGATTGGAGTTATGAAATATAACGTATTTCATTTTACCATATTTACGTTATAAAGAAAATACTGGCAAGGAAGCAATTAGTTAATCATGACATTATTATTATTATTATTATTATTATTGTTATTATTATTGGCAATGAGCCGTTTTTTCAAAAACATAATTATGTAAATGGTTGGTCTTTCAAAAAAAATAAGAAAGAAACAAATTATTCGTCATGGTCTCCGTATTATAATTATTTTTTTTTTTGTTGCTTTTTGTTTATCTTTCTTGTAAAATAGAGAAAAAAAACTATTAAAGTCTTTATTTATAATATAGATATGGTGTATTTATGGCTTATTGTTCTGCAATGTTTTATATATACAACTCTTGTATAGAGTTGGTGAGTCTGGGAGCAGTGCTTCTCTGATTAGCTTGACAAATATCTACTTTTGTGAGCGTTCTGTCTGTCTTCATTTCATATTAGCATTACCTTAGTGCAGTCAGACACACACCCACTCAGTCACATCCACACAAGTCCCATTACATTTCGACAAGGCACGCACACACATACTCTCACTTCTGAGTGATATGGATTGGCATAAACACATACAATATACCCACTAACAAATATACACAAAAATGGACCGCTCCGGTCGCCGAAGTGATTAGAGCATCCACATTGGATACGGGGGTCGGGGGTTCGAACCCCACCCGAGTCATACCAAAGACTTATAGAACTGGTACTACCTTGACGCTCAGCATTAAGAGGTTAGTGTTAGGCTTGGTCGGCCTGGTGTCAGCATAATGTAATCGGGTGTGATATGACTGAAGTTACGTTAAAAATCCAATTCACACACACACACACACACACACACACACACACAAACACACACACGAATGAATGATAAGAAATGGGCTCAGACAAACGCTCACATACCATTTTGGTAAACACTGACACATATACGAACTGATAAACACTGACACAGATACACATCAAAACATCCATAAATGCAAATGTCCGTATGATGAGACAAACAAAATGTCTATTAGATCTGCAGTAACTGATTTATATTATATTTTAATACGCTATACAATGGACAATAAGTTTATGTAGGCCGAGACATATTTACTTATAGGAATCAATAGTAACAGTTATGCAGAGTGCACACATATACAGTAATATGTCATAAGAGTAAACAAACCCATCGATCCTCTTTACATTCACAGATACACAGTACGCATACCTATATCGGTATGCAATACACAAGAACACGAAATAAAACAACGAGACACATACACATAGAAGAAATTCTCTTATGACAAACCCATGTACATTAGCGGCAAGATTCAACACAAAACGATGGTGCTGGGAATAAGAATTGATTTTCATACCTACGGTCTTGTTGGTGTCGATTTCATTACAGATTGCCGTCCTCAAGGAGCGATTTAATAGAGAGTTTTAATGAATTGAAAATAAGTTGAATGACCGAGACGAACGATTACATATCAAAGAGGTCACGGATAAATAAACCCTAACGTTGTACGAAACTTTTGTTTTTGAAAAAGGTATTTGATGGAAGAGCACAAAGAACATCCACGAAATTTTGAAATATTGTTAAGGAGGTTAGATACAATTTTAGGTATAAAATTATTTGTGACTCTGTGTTAATTAGGTCCCTAACATATATAAAAATCCACGTAAATTAAAAGTCATATTCTTTGAATTTAATCGCGATTGCTCGTTTTTTCTTGTTACATGTGAATTGACGCTTTTCAGTGCATCAACGGATATTGAATGCTTGACCGAAGCCATACGGTGGGCAACATCTATGTTTAACAACTTGTGTGTTAATTGTCTTTATCTCATTGTTTGCTGACCACATACCAGACACCTGAGCTGAACATCAGGAGGTTTCATTACATTTTTGGAAAAGAAATGGAGAAAAAAAACCTGGTAAAAAATATTTTTTTATTTTTCTGAAATTTTCACAATTTACTGGATGAAAATTTATTTTAGCATCACAGCAAAAAAACTGATTAGCTTGTAGGCATGAAATATGGTTTCAAAGTATTTATTTTCAAACTTTATCCTACACTATCATAAAGAGTATTTAAAAATATCACAGCAGGAAATAGAGAGGATTTAACAGTTTTAGCATATTTCGAGGGTATTTACCAAATAACAATATTTATTTAGATGATCCGACTGCCTGAGCAATGAAATGCAATAAATCACAGCTTGATAAAAGCTACTGACATATTGATATTCATGTATATTATTGTATGAGTATTAAAGCAAAATACAAAAGTATTTATAGCAGAACTCAAGTTGCTACATAGTAATAAACATATGACAAAAATGGTGTTAACGGAAGTGTGGTAGGAAGGTAAGTGAATTTCAACTTCTATTCTGATAATGTGTGCGTTTATCAAAGCATAAGAGATCAAATGTGGTGAGGTCAATAAAAGCTCTTCTTCGTCTTCTCATTATTATTATTATTATTATTATTATTGATATTGTTACCAGGAGTACCTGACATTTAAGATAGTTACACGATTTGTTGCACACGGCCTTGGAAAACAAACACTTCGCGATCTGATTAACCTTGAAGTAACACTCATCAAATGGCTAATATAACAAGTATGGTTCATTCATATCTAGTTCTTGCTACAAGTATGGTTCATTCATATGTAGTTATTGTTACAAGCAAGGCTCATTTATATGTAGTCATTGTTACAAGCATGGTTTATTTATATGTAGTCATTGTTACAAGCATGGTTTATTTATATGTAGTCATTGTTACAAGCATGGTTTATTTATATGTAGTCACTGTTACAAGCATGGTTTATTTATATGTAGTCATTGTTACAAGCATGGTTTATTTATATGTAGTCATTGTTACAAGCATGGTTTATTTATATGTAGTCACTGATACAGGGTATAGTTCATTCATATGTAGTTATTAAATTCAATCAGTCACTACGACTGAGTGTTATTTGAGATGCATCCACTCATGCCTGTCCATTTCATCCTAAGCCTGTTAATAGTGACCAATCACAGCAAAAAACGTCTTTTAGACTGGCCGTAAAAAACGGTTTCGAATTGTTTACGACAGTACTAGTTGGCACAATCCATCTGGTCACTAGTTGTTTTATGTTATTACGACTCTATGGTCTTTTAAACTAAGTAACATAAAAGAGCGAAAACCACCAAGTTTTGTACAAAATTCAACAAATAATGTTTTTCCGTACAATAAAAAGTGAAAATTTAAAAAGAACTTACAGTAATGCGAATTAAATTCCAAATAGTCATAAAAGATATATCATAAGTTCAAATGTGCAAAACTCCTACTGAATTCCAGTGGTATTCCAAGTAAGTTTCAATATTTGATGTGCTGATGTACCTGTAGTCTCTAACATAGTAAGATGTCAAAAGGCCTGAATCTTAATGATGTGCTAATAGTCTTTTGATGTATCACAATAATCTAATCCAAAAATGTTGTTACCTGAAATCACTGTAAAATTTCAAATTAACGCTGCAATCCAAAAATATTATAGATATCACCTTGTATTACCAGCGAATAATAATTTTAATAAATATTTCCACCCAAATGAAATGCTGAACACAGGAAGACTGATATTGTCTCAGATGTTAAATGCAAGGATGAGTGATTTCTCAAGTAAACAATATTATATAAAAAGCTGAGGCACAAAAACAAAACCAGTATGAGAGTCAAAACGTCATTTCTATAATATTTTAAGTTGTCAACAATACAAAATCTTTTACTAAAACTACAATAAGGAAACATGAAAAACATGAGGTACATTGGATTCTTCATGGGGGAATTCCAATATATTAGACTCAGACCCAAATAAACATGTTTACTTCCATTAATAATGATCATAATATTTAACCCACAATCCTAGAGGAATATTAAATACATATTTTTTGTTTAGAAAATAAAAATAACATCATCTTCCCTAGTCATGTACACAATGAACTTGATTTTGGACAAGGTCAAGTCCAAAATAAAATTATACTTAACCAATAATCAAGGAGAAAAAGGTAATAAGTACAAATTAAATATACATACAATTATAAATATAATGACTATATACATAATTTACTGATTGGTTACTTCATAGATGTGTTCAACGCCAAATTAATAGTTCTTTTATCAATATGAATTTTTACAACATTTATTTTACACTGAAGGGATTACAGACTTTTGGTTCCGTTGCGTGATTATGTATTATCCTTTAAAATAATTTTTCCAGTAATCAGGTATGCATTGATCAAATTTTTACCCCCTCATACCCGATGAAGCACTCAGTGTATTAATTATAACAGGCTAGAGCTTAGTTCTTATTCTTACACGAAAAGATGTGACCTGGGATATTTTCTTAATCCGTAGGTTTTGAATGCTCGTTTTGTTTTAAAGAGCTATTTGGTCCATATTTTAGGAAATACCATTATTTTCACAAATGTATACTCATCCATCGAAAGCCTCTGAATAAGACTTATCCAATGAAAATTAATATATACGTTGTCATTATAGACACTATTTATCCATTTTTCACTGATGCTACCGCACATGTATTGTTTAGTGGACACAAAAATTTATGCTTCTGAAGTTTACATCTTCATGCCTGCTACATATGGTCAAACTGTAACTAAAGGATAAATAAATTGTACTACTTTTTTATATAAAATTCACGTTCATTCTTGTTTCATATCTTCTGTCATGATGTATGATCTGTAAAATCAAGTCAATAGATATCATTACGTAGTGCTTGATGAAGACGTACGAGAACGATGACCTGTCATTTTGACCTTTCAGTAGGATAATCAGGCGGACATAAACCACTCTCAAAAATAGCTACTGGCGTGCGTGCATGATCAGAAGGAATACTCTTGTGCACATGCAGTATGTATGTTACTTCTTACATTCTTCTCTCAACATGCTTCACATTCTTCTCTCCGTTATTAGGCAAGGGAGAAAACAGAACAACGAAAATGAAATCTGTTTTTACGTTCCACCTGAAGTGGCCAAACTGATGTGCGAGCGAGGTACATGTGTAAGTTAACTCACTACTATACACAAAAGGTGCTTTGCTTAAGTCGATAGATTCCTATACAAGCGATGTGCTTGTTGTTGTTGTTGTTGTTGTTGTTATTATTATTATTATTATTATTATAGGGTTTAACGCCATTTTTCAGCACAAGATATGCAATATATGGCGGCCAGAAGAATATCTAATTATGTTTGTGTGTTGAGCGAATGGACGTCATTTTTACAGAGGCGTAGCTGGGGGGGGGGCAGGGGGGTACATATGTCCCCGGGGCACCAAGGTACAGGGGCGCCAAAATGAGGCTTACAACGTTACATTATAATAAGTAAACAAGGGTAATATTCAAAAATGTGATTAAACGGGGAGGGGGCTGGGGCGCCAATTTTATAGTTCGTCCCCGGGCGCAAAATATCATAGCTACGCCTCTGCATTTTGTAACCTGTTAACACTTTTTTCATTTTGCGCGCTATCTTAAAGTGAGGAAATGTTCGATAAACATTTTGCTGCTTAAGTTTCCGTCAGTATTTTAAATATTATTCTCCCTGCATAACTAGGCAAGTACAATAGGCCCAGTGTATTCTCCTAAATGTCATAAGAGGCGGTTAATGAAGGCAGTCGCGGTGGGCCACGTGTTAGCGTGCTGGACACGAAACTGAAAGCGCGCGGGTCCTAATCCTACCATCAGATCAATGAATGTGTGTACAGTGATGGTGTGTCCTTCGGCAAGGCACTTTACAAATACCTCAGCACTAAATAACCTACTTGTGTTACTTTGCCGGAAACATCCAAAACTAAATAACGATAATAAGTCATTCCGTCTTCGACCAGTCTGCTTTGTTCAACATCATGAGACAAAAAAAAAAATCATTCTTTATGCATCGTTGTTTAATATTAAAATTCCATCGCCAGCAACATAATTTTCTATCAGACACTCTGCAAGCTTCGCTTCGATGCTGATTCTTGGATTGAATTTTTCTGTACCGATGCATATGAACGATTATATTTACTTTGCCATCACATATGAGCCAAACATTAGTGAAAATAATACCACGTAAACAGCAAAATATCTCATTTATGGAATAGCTAAAATAAGAGAGTTGGTTTAACCATAGTTTACAAGCGTTACCGGAATTAACAAGAATTAAGAATTTAAAAAGTGGACATGGTTCAGTTTGAGTTCTATGTTACAATGTTTCAATATGTTATCGTAAGGCTTATCCAGTTTTACCAATTACTAGGCACAAGGCACTTACTCTCGGCCAATGTGGATATGTGAGAAAGCTTGCCGGTAGCTTCTCGTGGGTCGGTGGTTCTTTCCGGGGTTTTCCCGGGTTCTTCCTCCACCATTAATACTGGCCGCCATGTATAGCCTATCTTGTGCTGAAAAATGGCGTTAAGCCCTATAACAACAACAACAACAACAAGAAGAAGGCACTTACTAGAAAACCATAGAAATTTCTCAACGTAATAAGGATGTACCATCCATATGATGCAATTAAATGGAATCGTTCCAAACCAGACTAAGATCACAATCGATGACAATTGATAAAGACTTAGGTTTTCGTTATGTAAAGGTTCACAATAAATTGGTTTCAAATCATTTCAAGTCTTTTTAAATTACTGAGTGGAAATGCTTTTATGACAGTCCCAAGATAAACACAGGTCAAAGCCGTTGACAATGCTTACAATCCTCAACCCTGATTGCTTAGGTTAATAAAGCTGTTGCATTTCACATGACTGATCAGCTTTATGCTCTGTGACTCGACCGGAAGTAGGTGTAAATGGGACTGTTAAATTGTTGTTTTACTCTCTCAGATTTACATTGAAAGCATGCCAGGGGAATACATATAATTACCGTACATATAAATGTTCAATATTCGATAACCTTTGATCAATACATTCAGGAACGGCTTTAGCAAAGCTAGGTCTTGATTTGGATCATTATGGAGGAGCTGCCTGTGAGCACGGCATTCGGAAATAGTCTCAGGTTATGCTGGGAGGGGAGATAATTAATGTAACCATAGCATTTTTATCATCTAAATTTTTCTTTCAAATTACATTAACACTTCATTTCGCAATATAGTTTAGTACATTAAACACATGCAGCATTCATCAAGTACTATAATTAAAGTTTCCACCAACCCCGTCCCCAACTTTGTCACCTTTTTCGCCTTTCAGATCAAACAATAGTTTCAGCGTACATAGGACAAGCCTACTGACTCTTTATTGATCGATTACTGGAAGAGTCCATATTTAATGACAGGGTGGCAGCATGTTGGATTTTTTTTTTAGGTTTGAGAGAGAGAGAGAGAGAGAGAGAGAATCGGTAAGTTGTTAGTAACGATACGAACCGTAGCGTGGTCAGCCTTGTTATTTTATTTTTTATGTCCTACCTGGTCTTAGTGTCCCTCTTTAAACTCTAAATAATCCATTTATTTTATTTTTTATATTTATTTTATTTTATATATGTTGTTGCTTTTTAAGTTGATTGTTTCTCTCCTCGCAATTTTGTTTTTAAAATGGTTTAAAGAATCGGTGTTTGTTGCGTTGAAAACAACTCCATTAAGAACTGCAGACGACAACAAGGGTTGCTTCCCTTGAATAAGTAGTTCTAGAACGTATACGCATTGAAAAAAACAACAACAACAAAAAAAAAAAAAACCAAAAAAAAAAAAAAAACAGTTGCGACAATTTGATTGAGATAAAGAGATAAAAGAGAAAATCAGCTACATTTTTCTGTCACATGGGTGAGAAAGCTGTGCATGTGCGTGCGTGTGTTTATTTGTGTACGTGAGTCATCATTCCTTAAAGGACGTGCCTAAATACATATAAAAGTTAAGCATCCAGATAAACAAACGAATGTGGCGAAATTCACATAGGGAACTATAAATATATCAAGAGGCAAGATTCCCCAATGGAACTGTTATATTAATAAAAAGTGTAAGGTAGTATTTCCCCAGGGAACTGGTTATGGAATGTATAAATGTGTAAGATTCCCTCAGGAATTGAAAATGCATAAAAAGTCATATTTGTACCCATCGGTGAACTGGCTACATTCATAAAATATATTAAGCAAAAAATATCTCTCAAAATGCCTAAATATAAGATTGTGGGGTAAACTGGAATCTCAGTCATAAAATTAGGTATCTACAAACCTTTTTCTAACTGTGAAATGATAGAGGTATAAAAGTAAATTATACCGTACAAATGAAGCCACGGTAGAGCGGTTAATTAGCTATCAGTGGAGATAGCCAGGGTACAATACTAGAATACAAGACAATAAATACCATTTGGACCACTTCGACTGTTTGCGACACAATAACTGAACGAGAAGTTGCGAATCCATTCAAAATAAACTTGGGTAGTTCCTTTGGACTTCTAAAACAAATTCCGAGTTAGTGCGAGCTTTAAAAGAAACTTGTCTATAAACAAAGTGGTGAACACCCTCGACGATGGCAAAAGAGGCGCCAAATTTTTAAAACAAACTTTTGACAAAGAATTAAAAAAAAAATGTTTCGATCACTGTAAATCCCGAAATAAACGCTGATGCAGTGGAACGTAATGAAAGAATGTTAAATGAACTTATGTTGAAGTATTACATAAATCAATATATTTTCAAATGCATCGATTTAACACATGTATTCAAGGCCTTTAATCAATCGTAGCATTAGATGTTCTCAAAAAGAAGTTACAAATAAAAACCAGGTGATTGTGTTTGGTCGATTCTTTAGACGGTCAGAAAAAAGAAGTGTTAAGCACTGGATGTTGGGCTCGTTTTTTCATTAACAAGATGCCTTTTTTGCAAAGGTTATTTAGACAATTGGACGACAGAATTGTTTCGTTTCACATCGACGCCTTGGAGACCAAAAGCATCGAACAATGAATCACCAATTTTATTTTTAAGATTACCAAGTGACAGGCCTGATGACCTGTTTCCAATATAACGCTGCACAGCCAAATTTACATCAAGCTCGTTGGGAAGTAGCTTCGATAGAAATCATTCACTCATTGAAGTCTGGAATAAAACAGGATCATACCACATTCCTCGTAGAAATACCCCAATATCTGTCCGACTCTATGGACTTCAATTAAGTAACAGAAACGTGCGAAAACCATTAAGTTTTTAAACATTAAACACATAATTCGTTTCCGTAAGGTACAAAGAGAAAATTTCAAAAAGAACTTACATCATTTTGAATTAACTCCCAAATACTCCTTTAAGTTCTATGACAAGTCCATAAGTATAGATTATTCCTATGATTTTCAGCGGTGCTCCGAATAAATTCCAAACTTAAATATGCTGATGTACTAATAGACTGGAATAGTGTTGATGTGTCATAGCCTTCATGTATCACAATGACATAATCAAATATGTCCTTGAACGAATTAACATAATTCCATGATAGAAAATTAGTCCTAAAAGTATTCATGAGTACTGTATAAATTCCAATGAATAATTGAAACAAATGCAATTAACTGAAACTGAATGCAACTAAAATGCAAATTCCCCTTCAGATGTTTGGATGATGATCAGTGATTTTAATACAAACAACCTTTTTATATATATATATATATATATATATATATATATATATATATATATATATATATATATATATATATATATATATATATATATTAACAAAGCCGCAATCTACTTCTTTAATAAGTTCACTCTCTTTCGAAGAAGACTTCTCAGAAAAAGGCAAAATACATGATAATAAAAGACTCCGAGTAGCTCATGTGTCCCTTAAAATTTTAACATGGATAGGATTGGCCGAATCATCCAAGAGTGATATAGAACCCTGCAACATGAATGGTTCAAAATTCTCCATAATAAAATCAGTCTCGGATTTATTAGACCCAACAAATGTATTGCTTTCAATACATGACCGTGGCCATGACCATTTAGAAATTAGAGCTTTTGGAATAGGTCTGTCTTGATTCTGATGCTTATTTTTCAATTTGTAGCAATCAGAAATAATGTGTCCATTCTTCTTGCAATAGTTACACGTAGGAAGAGACAAGGATGTTTGAACAAGCTTATCAGAAGCTTGATTTCTAAAAGTTGTGCCAGATTGAAATTTAGAAGGGCTTGTGTTAGGCTGAAATACTTTTCTACCAGAAGACTGCTTAGTAGAAGACTTGCTTACAAAATAGACTGTATGAGCTAAGAAATACTCGTCAGCAGTAAGAGCAGCATATTTCCCAGGTTTCAACCTTATACTCATCAAGATAAGTCTTAATGTCTCTATGGACACTGTTCTTGAACTCTTCAATTAATACAGGTTGTCTGAGATTTTCGTAATCTTGATCAACTGTCCTGGTTAAGCACCATCTATCAAATAGCTGCACTTTTTCTCTTGCAAATTCGACAAGAGTTTGCCCCGCTTCCTTTTTATAGTGTCTGATTTTTCGTCGATAAGGCTCAGAGACCAACTCATGCATTCCTTAACTAGATCTTAGTCAGCACTTTGCTGTATTGACAGTGAATTGCAAATATCACTAACTTTATCATCAAATACACATTGTAATAATATAGTCCGATGCTCCATTGTCCATTTTAAATTTTCAGCAATTTTTTTTCAAACTGAGGAAAACATTTGTCCATTTCTTTTTCTCTAAAAGGGGACACTAACCTAATATTCTTGGTGACATCAAAACTTGAATTTGTATGTGAAGTGGGAACGTGTATTTCACTTGCAAGCTCTTTTTCTTTTATTCTAAATTGATATTCCCTCTCTTCCTTCTCTCTTTGCATTTGAATTTGCATCTGTCTCTCTCTCCTCTTTCTCCGATTGTAAATGCATTTGCTGTGTCCGTAACTGCATTTGTCTCTCTTTCTCCTCTTTCTCCGCTTGTAACTGCATTTGTTTCTGTTTTTCTCTCTCCTCTTTCTCCAATAACATTAGTTTTTCTTCTTTCTGTAACTGCAATTGTTTTTCTTCTTTCTGCAATAACATTTGGTCTTTCTCTTTCTTCAATTTCAACTGCATTTGTTTTTCTACTTTATCTTTCTGAAGTTCCAACTTTCTTAACTCTAATTCCATCTTGCATTTTAATTTTAATTCCTTTACTTTTGTGCTTGAGTCTGATACAGACTTACTGTTCGAAACCAAAGCAATTTTATCCAAAACATTGTTTTCCATCAAATACTGGATCAAATTTTGTTTTATAGTTTCCTTCGTTAAGGAAGCTTTTGCCTTCGAAAGATCATATTTTCTGGCAAGTTGAATTAATTCATCTTTGATGACATTGCAAAAATGCCTGTTGATTTCATTAAAGATTTCTAAAATGTGAAATAATACTTGGGATTTAAACTTTTTCAAACACTAGGGGAATTTAAATTTAAAAACAAATGTGTTCTAAATATTTTACCTAAAATTCATATATCCCAAGGACGAGCACCCTAATTTACTCTGTTTACGTGTTTAGACTCTTACAAAACGTAACAAGAAAGAGTGAAGACAACAACCGTTGCAAACTTTAACAAATAATTTATTTCCCTAGTAAAGCAAGGTAAAAATGAGAAAAAGAATATACGGTTTTACGAACCAAATCCAAAAACAAATCAAGAATTAACAAAAGAAGTCCTAATGAAACTGAGTTCGAATCCCAATGAAATCCAAAATCGAAGGCGATGACGTATGATGTGGTCAGCGTCGTACTGATGTGTCAACGGTTCTTTGTTGAATAACAGAAAAAAATATTTCAGATTTTTTAATTCTGTGTAAATTTCGTTAAATGTCTTTGCCCAAGAAGAGCACTAGTATTTCAAGGGAAAACAAACTTGAAGTCCAAAGAAATTGAAGAAAACAAAAAAATTAGTCCAAAACTGGTCACAACATAAAACACTTTAACTTCTCAAGTGTTACGGCAATAATCATTATTATTTCTCAAAACATCAGTAATAAATCTAATCACAACGCAAAAGAGATGCCCAGATGAGGGTCAATCCTCCGGAAAAACAGGATTTTGTAACAGCTGCTACGTGACATTTACTCTGAGAAAAAATAAAAAAATTAATAAAAAAGTTGTTTGCTTCAAACTATCACTGGTTCTGAATCAAGGTCAGAAACTAGGTCAGCATTAGAAACAATGTTTCTATAAAGTTGATTACGTCAAAAGTAAATAGGTCAGTCAGAACTGAATTCTATTCGGTAAATAAACTTACATTACAATAGTTTGTAATGGAATAAAAAATTTTAAAACTTGCAAACAAACAATTAAATTAAATTAAATCAAATATAAATTAAATCAAACATACATAACAGAAGAAAACGAAACAAGTTTAGAAATGATGGATCATTTGCATTTGGACATGTAATTGTAAGACAGGTTTTTGCCGAATGGTGTGGATGTACGTATGACATTTAATTGAAGTAGTCCCGTGCTTCAAGAGACGGATCATGCTAACGGGTAAATAATGAACATCAAAGAATCCAAAATTTAATTGTGACGTGTGAAATTCTTACCTAAGTGTGACATGGCATCAGCCAAACTCTGACACCAATAATACTCTGGAAAACAACGATGTGAGAGACGTGATCGTAGTCTATTAAAAAGGTGGAAGACAGGTGTATGGAAATAATTGAAGTGGGTGGATTTTTTTCAAAACAGCACCAGTTATATGCAGTAAGTTGAAAAGAAGCAAGGAAAAACATGGAACAAGAAGTCATGGACATGTACAGATTGGATGATGTTTTGCACCCAAAGCAGCCGTCGCTGACAACCTTCGTTGACACAAGCGGAGAACGAGAAAGGAAACCACACGTGCATAAAGAAAAAGATTTATGATGTCACGATGGACAAAAAAGAACAACACTTAGTCTCCTGTTTTGCTATCCACACGCCTGGCAAAACAACGCTGTCATAATTGTCAAATCGATCATGCCGGTCACGAAGAGCACAACTATTGGGTGATAAATAAAAAATAAATATTGGCAGAGTATCTAGAAGACGAATCGGCTATCAACACAAAAGAGAAATCTCGAATGAGTAGTATACTGACTGTTACCATTTCCTGACCTCGATGGAGAGGTCTCTTGTTAAAGAGTACTTAGACTACCTGTCTATCGACTTACTTGTCAAATACCCGAGAACTTCATTACATTTTGACTTACAGTTTCTTGAAATCAAGTGGTGTCTGGCTGCCAGTGATGAACTGGCGCATCGAAAGCCTAAAGACGTTCGAGCCTATGTTATCAACACAGACAGACATCGCCGAGGAACCCATTTGCTATTCCATCGACCCCAGCTTGGAGTATTTTGATTTATGTGGATTACCTCTTCTGCAAGTTAACATTTTCGGCTTTACGAAAGGAAATGAAATATTTGCTCGTTTCACTAATGTGAGTTTTTAATTTCTTAGAACCCTCTCTCTCTCTCTCTCTCTGGCTTGGTATCAATTTGATATTTAAATTTGCTGCCAGTGAATTGGTAAAAACATTGGTAAAGCAGAGACAATTTAACTCCTCTTATGAAAAGTAAACATCTGTCAATCCGATGATAGGGTTGGCAAATTTTTAACATTGTTTCAAAACACTGTTTTCAAGCGGCATAGTGAATAAACTAAGGTTGCAGACAGTGTTGGAATGAAAGTATTGTACCAAATCAAGAACCAAATTGGGAACAAGTCATTCATTCGTTTTTAACAATGTAGCATATTAACAATATTCTTCAGAAACTGATGAAACTTTGCCTTACTTGATACTTGGTATGTTCGAAATAAAACTTGCTACCAAGAAAAACCAGCAGTGTTTCTTCCGCGTTTGGAGACAGCATTGCGGATAAAGAGCATGAATGTGTACTGAACAATTTGATTCACTTTCAGATTTTTGAAAGCTGCACTTCGATTAGCTAATTCAAAGATCACCAGAACATGACCCGTAAGCGATCATCGTCAGATCTTCACATGGGACAGCGGAGATCTGATTTTAATCAGACTGAACTACAATAGTGACCCGTTTTTGTCTCCAGAGCTGTCTACTAATAATACTGCGGCAGTTGGAGCATACGGATGTTGCAAGAACCAAAATAATTTATTTATATCCTTTTGTAATCTTTGCTTTATTTTGTCTAATTTCATTTAATTTTATTTTAAAAACAATACCAGGGTTGTTTTATGCCAACCGTGCAAACAGTCGTGGAAAGAAATAGATCAGGTTTTCATTTGATTCAGAGTAAATTACGAAGATCGATCTTCTTGTGCACATAACTATGTGATAACGTCTGCAATTTCCGCAATATATCATCTGAATGATTTGCCAGGTAGCAGTACAAACTGTATAAACTGCATAAAACTGGACCCACCTATTTCACAGTTATATTTTGGAGGTGTGATGTGTGTGTGATTTGCATCTTTAACGTAGCTTCAGCATAACTTTAACAATTTTTTAGTCATATCGCTACGATATCTGCCATGTGGCATCATGTCCCACCCAGTCACATTATCCTGACACCAGGCTGACCAGTCCTAACACTAACCTATTATTGTTGAGCGCCAAGCGAGACAGCTGTTAGTACGATTTTAACAAGTCTTTGGTGTGACTCGGCCAGGCTTTTAACCCGCGACTTCCCGCGTACAAGGCGGATACTCTAACCACTAGGCCACTGGAGCGGTGAAGAATGGCTGTTTAAAGTCTGCACGATTACATTATAGTTGTGTCAAAGGGTATGGAGACTAAGAGTTGCAAACATTCAAAGGCTCAAAACCACGTGGAGGACAAATCATGCGTTGTATGTTTTATAGCAGAAATAGTGACTTCCGTCTATCTGCGCAGTGTGGTTCGTGTGTGTGTGTGTGTGTGTGTGTGTGTGTGTGTGTGATGTTCTAGTCGTCTGATATGAGGGAGGTCTCAAATTTGAGTCGTGTTCCATTAGCTTATGTTGCACCCCCCACCCTCATCTCGTGATATGTTGGTTATGATGAACTACAATATATACAACCTGACCTATAAACGAGGGGAATGTGATCATTTCGGACGAGAGAGACACTGAATTAAGACACAAACGGGAACATATTGTAGCGCTCTGGATATGCAGCTTATCAGTAAACTATAAAATTTTAAAACTTATATTCGACTTTAATAATGATGATTTTGAGTCGAGTGGCTCTTTGTGTACACTAAGTTGTGCCGAGGTGGAAGATGTGCTTACACCCACTGATATGAACGTCACTTGTTGTTGAAAATAATCCAGTACATGTAAAAGCTATATATGCAGTCTAAACATATCCGACACGCATCGGTGCGTTTAACTGAGTTCTTTGGATTAAATCCAAAGTAAATTTGTTACTTAATTACGTCAACAATGACTCGTCAATTTACCTATGTTGAAACCCGGAAGTCACGAAAACGCTTGTTGTCACAAGTCTAGGTATAATATACTGGAGACAGTAAATTCTACAATGATAAATCCAACTGAACAGTTGCTGCACAAAAGCAGTAAATTCTGAAGTGATATCTTTACTCCAGTGGGCCTTTCTTGTACTCTTCGTCCTGCTATAGAATTTATATAAGTTTAATAATGTTTTGTTAGATTCGTGATTTAAAAAATATTTTGTACACTTCTATGTCAGGATTTCTGACAGCTAAATTAGTTATATCTGCCTTGGTAGATAAATAGAAACATTGGTGTCATTTTCTAGCCGATAAGTGGCAATAATAATAATAATAATAATAATAATAAAATTGTTCGCACTTTATGTTAAAGTTTTTGAACGATCTATATAACATAACAATTTTACCTCAGTCAACCAATATCTATGCAGATCCATCAAATATCTTCTTAAAAGGTATATATGCGTCATATTATGAGACACTAGAATAATACTGAGTTAACTTCATCTTTTACATTGATTATTGATTTGGCACGTTTTCAATGTAACTCCGAAGTCCATCATAACACGTATAACAATAGAGACATGGAAAGAAAGTCCTAACTTTTCTAATAACCTAAATGACTAAGAACCGTTTAACGATAAATATATTCCTCGTGTTTATGAAGTTTCGATTTTCGTGCATGTTACATTCTGTTTAGCTGCAAATATAGTGCACAACTATCACTGCATTTGTTATACAATTCACGTCGATTCCCTTTACTGTCTTCTGTTAATAACACGTCTGATTTATAAAGTTGTGTCACTTGTTTGTGTCACATCACGTTTGGTAAAGAGGCTAGATATAGCATGACAAGGATATCATGTCAGTTTAAACTTTCGGTGGCATAAACCAGTCTCCAAAATAGGTACTACCGCAAATTAATCTTGCGTGCAAGATTTTAATGAATCATCTAGTTTGCATCCAACATGTATGATGCATGCATTCTCGTTATTTTTGTTTTACCATTTTCTCAGGATATGCTTTAAATTATTGTTTGAGTCAGTATGCAAGAAAGAAAACAATTAAATAAGGAAAAGGAATCATTTTTTGTTTCCACCGCAGACGACACAATGCTGTATTAGAGAGAAGCTTTGTCTCAGCTGACATAACTTTCTGAATAATTTACTTAGGATAATTAAGGTTTCATGAAATGAAATGTTTTCTAAGAAAACTATTCTAATTACCATCAATAATATTTACTACAATTGCAAACAAACAAATTTTTTTACGTTGCAAGTGAAGAGAGGACACTTCGTTGTCACTGTGAAATATATACGAATGAGACTGGTCTCATCCTTTTAGATACCTGTTCATATATGGAGGAGGGCTGCTCTTTGTGCCATCAGGCTTACAATCACTGCGACCCTTTGGTCACTAGCCACGTTAGTGCCTGGACCTTATGTTTTACACCATTGCCGCCACTTACTCCGCAGGCCGGTAACTTGCACAATGTGTGAGTGTGTATGATTTGGATTTTTAACGTAGCTTTAACAATGTTTCAGTCATATCGCTACTATGTCGGCGGTGTAGCAGCTTATAGTGATGTCTAGCACTGGGGCGTCAGGCCGCAGACATGTAGCATGATGTCCCACCCAGTCACATTATCCTGACACCAGGATGAAAATGTTTTTGTGTCTTCTTCTTCCATTAAACTGTACACCTGGATAAAGTAACAAGTACCACATTTATAACTCCAAGTACGAACGTCACTGTTGATGCTATTGCTGATAATTTGCATCCCTACTGATTCACTTTCTCCCTCAAGATGTAATAGCTATCCCACACATAATACCGTCACTTGGCTCTATAATCACTATGAAAGAGGAAATATCACTGAAGTCCAAGACTTCGTGCAGTATGTTTGTAAACAATGTTTTCGATGGAGAAAATGTCAAGTTAAATCTTAGCCTGTACGCTGGAAAATATGTCTTTCCTTTTATCTCTCTATCTTTTACAGCACAGACCTTTTGGCATGCCTTTGGGAGTCATCATTAAAACAGGACCTAGGCGCCTGGTCGAGTAATTAAGTCACCAAGGTTGGCAAACAGGCAGAGAATGCTAGAAGAGATAGGAGCAGCAGAAAAGCTAATCGTTTCCGGACTGAGCCTGCTCAACTCAAGCAAAATTCATTAGATAAGACAGAAATAAACTATATTTGTCGAATATGCATGTCCGAATTGCTGCAATGTTTCTAGATGACCGCTACAAAGACAACAATGATCCAGGACCAACAAATTTAAAAACTAGACAAAAATTTAACACATTTTGTAATAAATGGAACCCATTTGTCAGGTCACCTACATATATTAAATACAAATATGCATATCCAATTGTTTCTTTGTTTATTTCAAGTCTACTTCGTCAGTCGTGCATACAAAGTTGAAGTCACAATAGTTCATATCAAAGAAGTGGAAATGACGTGAAAGAATATTTCAAGAACTTAGGAAATCACACATAAAAATATTCTTAAGAAGAGTACTCAATTCCTCGCCAAGTCTGCCAGGTTCTGCATCCGCCACGAATTGAGATAGAAACTTCCTTCTATTGAGAGAGCGGATAGGTCAACTTCAAGAGCATCGTCCAACATAAGGAAGGTCTCAGATTCAAGTCTCCGTCTGACCGCTAACGTTTTCTTCCCTGACAGAGGGATGTGGGTTATAATAAATCCTGTATTGTAAATCCAAACACAGGTGTGGAAACAGGAACATATTTCTGTCATCTGAATATATAGATCATCAATAAACACTTAATCTGATGTGCTGTTTTTTTATTTCTCTTGATTTTAAGTCGAGTATGGTAGGTTATCTTCGCTAGCCAAGGTTCCGATATGTTTACCTATCTACAGTAGATAAGTTAATATATCAGTAAATTGGCTAGCAATGATGGTGGTGGGTCAGGTGAGGGTAGAAGATTTTCTTCTACCTGCGTATTATGACACTTTACTGTAACTAATACGATGCACATTCAAGGTATGTCTACCGTCAAAACATATCATGAAACATTATTCCTTTTATCTGAATTATCTGGGTTAGAGCCAAGGTAAATTTAATCGTTATTTAACACCATAATGATTTA
This sequence comes from Sinohyriopsis cumingii, assembly GCA_028554795.2. Taxonomy (NCBI): domain Eukaryota; kingdom Metazoa; phylum Mollusca; class Bivalvia; order Unionida; family Unionidae; genus Sinohyriopsis; species Sinohyriopsis cumingii. Next base: position 60,629,868 of record CM068839.1, on the reverse strand, counting down.
CGATCTACTGTGAATCTCCGAGAAGGAGAAACGACATAGTTGTCCAATACCTTAGTGCAGTTATAAACACTTTGGGAGAAAAAGACAAAATACATTATTATCTGGCCCCAAGAGCAGTTATCCAGCTGTTGAACACGAAATATGAAATCCGAAGTGAAATATCTACCGCTATGGGTCCTTCCTGTACTCTTCATTTTGCTACAGAAATCAGGTAAGCTTACTAATTTACTCTTAAATTCACTGGGAAACTGTGGAAACTGTTTTGGACTCCAGTACAAATTTACATCATTGAGGTATAGTGTGAATTCATTTTACCCTAATTATGCTTCCGTCTTGAGACGTTTTGTACTTTCTGTTCTTCTGTAGTATTTGTTTATCTTAAAGGCATGGGTTGGGTTGAATGAATTTACTATACGCTCGTCAATGAACGCGAAACAACACTGACGCCACCACGCCAGTAGTGAATGGGGCCACCCTAGCCTCAATGGGAATTAGCATTACAGAGACCCCTGGGCCACTCTAGCCTCAATGGAAAATTAACATGGAGAAAAATAGTCTTGGGCTACTCTAGCCTCAAGGGGAATTGAACATGGAGAAAAAACCCTGGGTCATTCTAGCCTCAAGGGGAATTGAACATGGGATTTTTTTTTTAAAATTTTTTTTTAATTTAAATTTAAATTTAAATTTAAAAAAGGGGTAGGCAATTGAATAAAGTCATTCTCTTTTCGAGAAATATGGCTGGCCCTGAAAAGGGCCTTTGGGTTTATGTTAATGTATCCATTAATGTCTTTTTTAGCCCCTGTTTTTTTTTCTTTTTTGACGGTCTGGACACTCTGAAGACCAATGCCTTTTCTTCTGACAGATATAGCAAGTATCCTGACTTTTATCTCGAAAGGAAGGAGAGTAGTCCGTAGGCTGGTCTGAAGAGAATTTTCTAATGACCCCTCGCAAAGCTCTGACGAAACGTTCCATCTGGGTAGCCTCTTCCATCGTTGTGCTCTGTTTGAGAGTGAAATGAATAGTGAAAGGACAAGACACACACCCTTTTATATACGCTGGTTTGTCATGACTATAAATTAGTCTATGGTGTTTAAACTTTAGTCATTTGACGTTTTTCACTCAAGATGAAACGATCCTATTCATTCGAGAAGAAAGAAGAAGAAGAAGAAAGTAAGAGGCAGAAACGTGATCTATCGCCTCGTACCAGGGCTGAAATCTTGGCACAAATTCATGCCAGTGATTTTGAAGAGGACATGAGTGAACCAGAATCAGAACCCTCTAAACCAAGTTCACCACCCTTAGTCAACCCTGAAAAGTACTATTCCATTCGAGAGACGGAAAAGCGCTCCTCTAGAAAATTTAGAACCACGGCTTACACCTACACAGTGAAGTTTAAAGATTTCAAGGCCGACGTACCCTTGGAGAAAGCAGAAGGGTTTATCACCGAGATGTGGGATTCTTTGCTCACCGCACTCAAGCGACAATGTCAACCCAAAGAAGACGATCGCTTGACACTATCCATAGATCACGACGGTTTGAAATCCCCTGTTTGGATCGAGTTTAGCAGACCCGCAGAACTAACCCCTTCCAAAGTCATGGACAAGATTCAACACGTACAACAATCTAATGACCAGTTTGACATCACCGATGGTAAAGCCACACTGAAAATGGCCCACGTCTCTCCTCCTCAAGGGACTGGACGCAAAAAGATGTTATTGGTGGACGACCTTCGCAACACCAAAACAAGTCTCGTCCGAATTAACAACCCTCAAGACCAGATGTGTTTAGCTCGAGCCATCGTGGTGGGACGAACCTATGCCAACAAGAACGACACAGTAGAATGGAAAAGAGCCTGGAAAACTATTCGACAATCGGACCGAGCCAAACAACGAAACGAAGCAGAACTCCTGTTGCAACAAGCTGGTCTGTCCAAAGACACACCCTGTGGCATTCCTGAGATGCAAAAATTGCAAGATGCCCTAGCTCCTATGGTTATAACAATCGAGAGCAACACAAGCATTGTGGATGGAAATGCCCAGGATGTTTGGCCTCTCCACCCTGTCTGAGCGAAGAACCAGTGCCTTGTTCGACTTGTCTGCGCACGTTTGTCAGCCCTACCTGTTACCAACAACATTTGAAAACACAATGTTCACAGAAGAAATGTGCTTGTCAACTCCTGAGATTGTGCCCTACGTGAGACAAGGCATAGGTACCAACAGTATCAAGGCACACGTATGTCGAGGAAAGAAAAAATGTCACATTTGTCACCACATCGTCGACTTGGAACACCAATGCTACGTGCAAAAATACCAACCCCCACCAGAGCAAGAGGACGGTCACAAGAAGAAAAGCAATTTCATCTTTTTCGATTTCGAATGCATGCAAGAGACCGGCATTCACATTCCTAATTTCTGCGTGGCTCATCGAGCGTGCGAGAAGTGCATTCAAGAACCTATCTTCAGTCATTGCCCTCACTGCAGCAAAATTCCTGGAGGGCGTGAAAAAATCTTTCGAGGACCGAACACGTTAGCCGATTTTGCCCAATGGGTCTTAGATCCCATCGACAAGACGTGGAGCCAAGAGGACATCGAACGTTACGGAGATTGTCATCGTCATGCCACCGTGATGGCTCACAATTTCTCCGGATACGATGGACAGTTTCTTCTCAGATACTATACGGAACAAGGCACCGAGCGTCCTAAAGTGACTTTGAACGGAGCCAAAATCATTTTCATGCAAGTGTGACAAGTGCAGTTTAAAGATTCGATGAGTTACTTGGCCATGCCTTTGAGTCGAATGCCTAAAACGTTTGGAATGACAGAAATGGCTAAAGGGTACTTTCCTCACTTTTTCAATACGGAAGCCAATCAACATGCCGTTCTACCCCATTTACCTGAGGCTCACTATTACGACCCCGACAACATGCGTACCGAACAACGAGAAGCTTTCTACGCTTGGTACCAAGCTCACGCCTCGGACTCTTTCGACTTTCAGGAAGAAATGCTAAAGTATTGTCGTTCCGACGTGGACATTTTACGGCGTTGCTGTGGAAAATTTCGAGAACTGTTCATGGAACACGGAGGGGTCGATCCTTTGAAAGAAGCTTGCACCATTGCCAAGCGTGTTCCTTAGTGTATCGACAACGATTCATGCCTGAAAACACTGTGGCTGTCATCAGTCCTCAAACGACCCACTTTGTCAAACGTCAATACTCGGTCAAAGCCCTACGTTGGTTACATTACTTGTGCGACAAGGAAGACAAGTGGATTCAGCATGCCCGCAACGGAGGGGGCGAAAAGACCATCGGAACGTATTCGGTCGATGGCTGGGACTTAGAAAACCCCAAGATCGTGTACGAGTTTAACGGTTGCTTATTTCACGGATGTCCCGTCTGTTACCCTGACCGTGGCACTAAAAATCAGTTTTTGCAACGAACCATGGAAGACTTGTACCAGGACACTTGTCAGCGGCGCCTAAAGTTAGAACAGGAAGGATACCAAGTGGTGGTAATGTGGGAACACGAGTACGATCACCGTATGAAAACCGATCCCGAGTTTAAACGCCTCGTGGAAGGTTACCAGTTCATGGACCCGCTGAACCCGAGGGATAGTTTGTACGGAGGAAGGACCAATGCCACCTGTTTGCTGTACCAAGCCGACGAAGAGAAAGGAGAAGAAATCAAATACTTGGACGTGTGTTCGCTGTATCCCTACGTGTGCAAATATTGTCGCTTTCCTGTAGGGCACCCGCAATTGTTAACGGAACACATCGACCTGAAAAACATTCGACAATACGAAGGCTTGATCAAGTGTAAAGTTTTGCCTCCCACGAACCTATACCATCCCGTCTTACCTCACCATTGTCAAGGCAAACTGATGTTTCCATTGTGCCGTACTTGTACCGAAACGTGCAACCAAGATCAGCCTTGTCAGCACACCCAGGAAGAACGGACCTTGACGGGAACCTGGGTCAGCATAGAATTGTTCAAAGCTCTGGACATGGGATACCAACTGTTAGAAGTGTACGAAATTTGCCACTTTCCCAAGACACAACAGTACCACAAGGGTGACCCTACTCAGAAAGGCATTTTCGCCGACTACGTGGATGCCTTTTTGAAACTGAAACAAGAAGACAGCGGCTATCCTTCCTGGTGTCACACTCCCGAAGACCAAATAAAATTCAAAGAGAAATACTACGAACAAGAAGGCATCTCTTTAGACCACATCGAAAAAAACGAAGGCAGGCGATCGTTTGCCAAAGTGATGTTAAATTGCTTGTGGGGTAAAATGGCACAACGACCGTGTTTACCCAAGACGGAATATTTGACAGAACCTTCCCGCTACTTCCAGATGATTCACGACAAAACCAAATACATGAAACACGTGGACGTCGTTCGAGAGGATTTGATCTTGGTCAATTACGAAGAAGATCTGGACTTTGTACAAGACGACCCTTTTGGAAATGTCATCATTGCGGCTTACGTGACAGCTCATGCTCGCTTAAAATTGTACGAAGCTTTGGAACTGTTAGAAGAACGCGTCCTGTACTTTGACACGGACAGTTGCATTTACATCCATCACCCGAGTCAACAGCACCCTGACACCGAAGGAGACCGTTTAGGAGCCTGGACAGACGAGCATCCCGACGACAAGATTCTAAGTTTCGTCAGTGGCGGCCCCAAAAATTACGGCTACGAATACCGGGACAAACAAGGAGAAGTGCACACGACGTGCAAAGTGAAAGGACTGACTCTGAATTATCGTACCAGTCGAGTGGTCAACTTTGGGGTATTGAAAGAAGCCTTGCAATCGGGAGAGGATGGAAACTTTAAAGTGACCACCTATCAACCGAACAAGATTGTACGTTTACCCACTCACCACATCGTCAGTCGACCCTTGGAAAAAGTCTATCAAATTGTATACCAGAAGCGAGTGCGACTTCCCAATCACTTTACGTTGCCGTACGGTCACGTCGGTATTGGTCTGTATATAAAAAGGAACCCTAGGCAAGATCGATAGTTCATTGTTCATTGAAGTAACTTACCATGTCGTTGACGAAGAAGAAACCAGATTGGTTAGGAGTCAAATGTTGGACATCACCGAGACCAGGGTTTTGAGGCTTGGACACAAGAGGTAGCGCAGTATGCACGAGAGTTATTCAAGGAAAAAAGTTACTTTTCAACCTGTGTTAGTGACGGTGCCAGAAGAACCCGTCACCCAGGACAGGACTGTCGTGGACATGCCTGAAAGACCCTTTCGGGAGGACACTTGTGTGACCTTACCCCCTACTATAGAACTGGTTAGAACTTTACCCAAAACATGTGGTTGTTGTACAGACACTTGTTTTTATTCCACGTTCATGGTTATCATGTGCCTTTTATTCTTGTACTTAAGCCTTTGGCTTTTATGTATTGTTGTCTTTCGTATTCATGTTTGAAAAAAAACATTCAATAAACGTGTTCTGAAAAAAAGTATATAAACTCTTGTCTTGTTTGTTTTCGTGTCACAAGTGACATTTCTCACACTATGGCTACCTCTGCTGTCTCTGCTCCCTCTTCCTCTACTGTCAAAGTCATCGACGAACACTTAGATCGTGCCAGTTGGGAGGCTTTGTATCTTCGCCATCCCTTTAACATGCTCATTGCTGGACCTAGCGGTTCAGGCAAAACCGAATTCGTCAAACGTTTGATCGAACATAAACATCATTTGATCGATCGACCCCCTCAACGAATCGTGTGGTGTTACAAAGAGTGGCAATCGGCGTACAGCCTCTTGCGAGAAAGTCAAGGCGATTCCATCGTGTTTGTGGAAGGCATTCCTAAAGAAGACGACGGCATCGTCTCTGACTCCCGTCTAACCCATTTGGTCATTTTTGACGACATGTTAGGAGAAGACGAAGAAGAAATTAAACTGTGGTTCACGCGCAAAGGGCATCACCGTAATGCCAGTGTCGTTTACATCACCCAAAATTTGTTTCAACAAAGTAAAGCCCATCGCACCATCAGTCTCAATGCGCATTACGTGGTCTTGTTTAAAAGCCCTCGAGATAAATCGCAAGTGCAAGTCTTAGCCAAACAGTTAGGAACGCCTTGGCTGACTCAGGCGTACGACGATGCCACTCAAGCTCCACACGCCTATTTACTCGCCGATTTGAAACCTACGACCCCCGAGTATTTGCGATTTCGTACCCACTTGTTTCACCACTGGTGTCAAGACGGAGGGCCTGTCCTGTACACATCTCCGTCCTCGACTTCATTTCACTCCACATAAAAAAATCTATAAAAACCTCAGACCCTTTTTCGTCTGTCTCACTCTCAGTGCGAACATGACGTCCCTTCAGTCGCATCTTCCTGTCAAATTGATTCGTGCCTTGTATGGCATCAGTCGAGAAAAAGATCCACAAACACGAGCTCGTGTCTTAGAAGCTAGTCTCAAAGAAGTCTTACGATGGTTCACGGTTACGGCACGTCAATTACTCCAAGGAATCATTCAGATTCCTCATCAAACCAAACGCTTTTTTGATCGAAACAAAGTCGCTTTGGTCCAACTGGCCGATCCCCGCATCGACACTCAAACCAAAAACAAATCATTTTGAAACCTGGAGGGAGAGGTACTCTAGGAGGGGTCATCATTCGCTCACTCTTAAGATGGGATCCTAATGCCCCCAAAGTTATCCCCAAGACAAAAGTCCAACGAAGCCCCAAGAAGAAAAAGACCAGGTCCCCAAGGAGAACTTCTCCAGTGGCAGGACCCTCCTCTTACCAGACACCACCCCGGAAAAAGAAAAGAAGCCCCCAGAAAAAGAAACAGAGAAAAAGTCCTCAGAAAAAGAAAAGTCCACAGAAGAAAACTAGTCGCAAGAGAGGCACCTCGGCCAGGACGCAACCTTACACTCGCAAACCACGACCTGCCACAGCGGTGACTGCGTCTCCGGCAGCCTCACGTTTGTCCACTTCTCCGTTGATGTCACCAGGAACTGAAGAGCACTTGGAGACGTTGATCACACCAAGAACTTCTCCGTTGATGACCCCCAAAAGAACTTCCCCAGTGGCAGGACCTTCCAATTTAGCGGCAGTGGCTGCTGCTCACAAAGTACCTTCTCCCAAAATTAAAGTCCATGAAAGATCGGGCATGTTACAAAGTTTACTGGATTTGTCCAAGCAAGAACTGGCTCGATTTAGTCCGTTACGTACCCCTGCACGACGTGTCATGCCTGTCCTCAAACTAATACGACGTAAAGACAATCAGTGGCGACGCGTTCCAGTATAAAAAAGGCCTGTGACCAAGTCGGGTATCAGTGTTTTTTGGTGCTCCTGAAGACTCAAAGATGTCACCCTCCAGAAAACCCCGAGGAAAGAAAAGGAAAGGACTGCCACCACGTTTAGCCAAACATGGGGACATGTTATCTGTCCTGTCCAAAGCTTCTCCACCCCTACGAAAAAAACTCATTCAAACAGCCTCCAAAGAGGTCATCGATACCGTGTGCGAATGTTGTTTGAACGTTTTGAAAGGCACGATCCCTTTGTCCAAACACCAGAAACAATGCTTAGGCAAACATCGTCACGTTCTTCGCCAAATGGTTCAAAAGAAAATTCCCATTCGTCAAAAAAGAAGATGTTAGTGCAACGTGGAGGTATTTTACCTCTCTTGTTAGGCCCCATACTGAAAGGAGTCTTGGGAACCATGTTGGGAGGACTGGTGGGAGCAAGATAAAAAGGCCTCGGAAGTTCCAAGATCTCAGAATCGACCCCTGACAACCCCATGGAAGGACGAAAACTAGCTTTAGTGCCTTACAAACGATGGATGGAATACCATCGGTGGCAAGAACAACACACCCCGCATTTACCTCCCAATCCCAATTTGAGCGAGATGTCCCAGTTACAACACGAGTTGCAGTCCTTGATGGATCGCCAAGATTTGTCCGAAACAGAAAAATCGCAAAAGTACGGTCAACTCTTGCAACGACTGCAACTCTTTCACCAGAAAGCTTTAGACGAAACAGCTCTACCCACTCTGAAAGATTTTAAGACCTTGATGAAAAGTCCAGCACCATCACCAGTACCAGTACCAGTACCAGTGACCAAGACAGAAAAAGGAAAAGAAGAAGAAGAAGAAGGGTTTCAAACTCCACCAGAAAAAGTACGCAAGTTAACAACACCACCTACCTCCAGAATTGGATGGATTAAAAAGATGATGGCCACCCCTTCTTCATCACAAGAGAAAAGAAAGTGAAGACAGAAGTGAAGACAGAAGTGAAACAAGAACCGATATCCCCCGCTCAGACATCCTCCTCCTCTTCAACACCTATTGCCGGTCGCACACGCAAAGCATTGCAATCCAAGAAAATACCCCAAGAGAAAAAGAGTAGCATCCTCCAAGAGTGGGTGCCTTATTAACACACCAACCAACACAAAAAAAATGGAAAAAGTCTTAGCCAGCATTTACTACGATCCCTCCCATCCTGCAGGTTACGGAGGAGTTCAAAAATTGTATCGTGCTGCCAAAACGCGACTGAAAAGTCTCCGTTTACCTCAAGTGCAACGATGGTTACAAGAACAAGCTACCTACGCTTTACACAAACCCATTCGACGCAAGTTTGCCAGAAGTCGCACCCGAGTGGAAGGCATCGATCATCAATGGCAAGCCGATTTAGCCGATGTCTCTCATTTGGCCAGCTACAATCGTGGCTACAAATATTTGTTTTGTGTCATCGACGTCTTTTCCAAATTTGCCTGGGTCGTACCCTTGACTTCCAAATCGAGCAGCGAGTTAGTGCGAGCCCTGCAACGGGTGCTGAAACAAAGCGGTCGTCACCCTCTTCGATGGCAAACGGACAAAGGTACCGAATTTCTGAACCAAGCTTTCCAAAAAGAATTAAATAAACTTGACATTCATTTTTTTACCACCGAGAATCCCGAAACCAAAGCCAGCATCGTGGAACGTTTTCAACGCACTTTGAAAGAACGCATGTGGAAATATTTTACGCATCACCACACTCTGAAGTACATCGACATCTTACCGCACCTGGTGCAAGCGTACAACCAATCTTACCATCGAAGCATTGGACGTGCCCCGCAAGACGTGACTCCCGACAACGAAGTGTTGGTGTTTGAGCGCCTGTTTGGTACGTCCCCGACGAGGGCTGTCCCCAAGAAAAGTGGAGACTTGGCCGTAGGAGATTGGGTGCGCATTGGCAAAACCAAACGCACTTTCGACAAAGGTTACTTACCTAACCTGACGACCGAATTGTTTCGCGTCACTGGACGAGTGCATGGCCGTCATCCTGCCGTCTATAAATTGGAAGACATGAACGGAGAAGTGCTCAAAGGAACGTTTTATTTGCCCGAGTTACAACGTGTCACCAAAAAAGAAGACGACGTGTACGACATCGAAAGCATTCTCGAACGCAGAACCCGTAAAGTGGGCAAACGACGTGTCAAAGAAGTCAAAGTACGTTGGAAAGGATATCCACCCAGTTTTGATTCTTGGATCGACGCTTCGCAAGTCATCGACTATAAAAAGAAGTGACCATCATGCCCTTTCACACAGCAGACGCAGCTACGTCGACCACTCCTCCTTCACCTAGTTCTTCTGTGCAAGATTTACAAAAACAACCCTTGTGGGTGTGGTGTGGAGAACGTGTGCCTAAAACGTAAATCGTCTTTTTCTGCCAAATCTTCGTGGTGTATTGTGTCATCGGGGCAGCCATCGCCAATTTGAGTTTGCAACAAGGAGACAAACAATTGTGGACCATTTTATTGAGAAGTTGCATCGGTTACCTGCTTCCCAATCCCTCCCTGAAATTCTCTTCCAACGGGAACCTTGTGTCCAGTGCCAGTGGCAGTCACCACTCCAATCACCACAATCAAAACCCCATTTTGGGCGGAGACACGCCTCTGACGTCCAGTAACCCCTCGGACAGCCACAGAACTCTGGAATTATGAGTCACCAAAACCAATTTTACTTAACCTTACCCAGTGACAGTTCCATGGAGGTGTTTCCCCACAACACGTTGTGCTGTTACACGGCCAAATTACCTCAGGCCATCCCCTTAGATCACGAAGCCCATTGGGAAGTGGCTTTAGTAGAAATCATTCACCCGACCCAAGTCCTCAATGTCCTTCCCAATCAAAATTTTTTTGATGTGGAAGTTCATGACGAACAATTGCAACAGTGGATGGATAGCAATGTCAAATATGACAAGAAAACCCGTACACAAAAGTACACCACCTATCACTTGTTCATTTCCCCAGGCTATTATTTTAGTGGTCAACATTTGGTCAGCACCATAACCTCCAGGTTTAATGTCGTGTTTCTGAAAGCTTTGGAGCATGTTAACAAAAGTGTCACCATGGAGTACCACAAAACAGCTCGTCGCTTCTTGATGAAATTTGAACGGAGTAAAATCCTGTCCATTTTATTTTGTCCTGAATTGTATGACATGTTTGGCGGAGACATGAACCTGAGAATGAGCATGATGAAGAAAAGCGAATTACCCATCGTTTACGACAACGAGTCTTTTAGCAAGTTATTTCGTGCCCCGGTAGAACTGAACCAAGGACTGAATTTGATGTTTGTGTACTCCGATGTGGTGGAGTATAACGTGGTGGGACACACCTCCGTACCGTTACTGCGTGTCATTCCTTTCAAAGTGGATTCTGCCACGAACACTGACGAGGAAGGTGAAAACACTTACCACGTCCACCGCGAATTTGTACATCCTCACTATTTGCCTGTCAGTAAGTCGTATTTGGACACAGTCAACATTACTATAAAAGGAGATTTGGGACAAAATATTCCATTCACCAAAGGAAAAGTCACGGTGAAACTCCATTTTCGAAAACGGTTTTCTCACGATTCGTAAGTCATGTATCCAGTGTACCGAGGGGTTGCTCGACAGCGAGGACACGGTTTAGGAGATATGTTAAAATCGGCCTTTCGTTCGGTGGCCCCGGTGTTGAAACCGATGGTGACACGCGGATTGCACGCATTGAAAGATGCGGCACTGACGCAAGGCAAAGAATTTCTCCAAAATGTCATCATCGACAAACAAAACCCTAAAGAAGCCTTCATGAGGGCAGGCAAAAATGTCTTTCTGCAAACGGGCAAAGACATTTTGGGTCACCGAGAAACACCTATAAATGCCCTGCACGCTACCGAGTCAGGCATTCAGCAAGGACAAGGCAGAAAGAGACGACGAAGAAAACACCCTTTCAGCAGACTTCAGGCTAGAAAGGCCAAGAAAAGAAGAACCGTTCGAGACTTAGACGTTTTCGATTATTGAGAAAGAACAAAAAAAAAAAAATGATGCACCGAGAGTCTTGCGCTTGTTCCAAGACGGAACTGGATCTGTTTGCCATGCCCCCCACCATGATGACCATGCAAGAATCCCAGTGGGTGGAATTTCATCCCGTCTCCTCATTGGCCGATTCCGCTCCCATCGAGTTTGAAATCAAAGGACAGCCCGAAGATTACATCGATCTGAATAGCAGTTACTTGTACCAGAACGTCAAAATTCTAGATAAGACTGGAGGTGCTATAGACGATGAAGCAGTAGCTCCCGTCAACAATTTCATGCATTCCTTGTTCAGTGGAGTGGACTTGTACTTGAATAACAAACTGGTCAGTAGCAGCATGGATACTTACCCTTATCGTGCCTACCTGGAAAATCTCTTGACGTACGGAATAGATGCCAAGAACACTCATCTCAATGCCTGTGTGGTATGGGAAGCTGACGAACCTACCAAGTTTGAAATATTGGAAACTGATGAAAAGAAAGACAACAATGATGGATTTGTAGAACGAAGAAAGAGAATCACGGGAGTCGACACAAGTTTAGAACTGAAGGATCGTTTGCATTTGGACATGTGGTTGCAAGAAAAGTATTTGCTGAACGGGGTGGATGTCCGCCTGAGACTGAATCGTAGCAGTGCCGCTTTCCATTTATTGGCTGATAGTGACGGTTACAAAACCAAAATCCTAGAAGCCAGACTCTACGTACGCCGTGTGGAAGTGTTACCTAAAGTGGGAAACGACATCAATCAGACGTTGAGCAGAACGACTGCCAAGTATCCCATACGACGCGTGGAAGTGAAAACCTTCACCATTCCCAAGGGACAGCGATCCATGATCGAAGCTCATCTGTTCCAAGGACAGTTACCCAAACGTTTGATCGTTGGTATCGTCGAGAATACAGCCTTCAACGGAGCTGCCGAAAAAAAATCCTTTCTACTTTCAACACTTTGGCGTGTCCAAAATCGAAGTCAGTCGCGATGGCAAAACCTTGTGTACCCGACCTTTCGAACCTGACTTTACCAAGAAGAATTACTTGAGATCGTACTTGTCCCTGTACGAAGCCACCGGCCAGTTAGGAACCAACACCAGTCACGGCATTACGTACGAAGATTATGCAGGAGGCTATGCTTTGTGGGCTTTCGATTTCACTCCAGACCAAGGCAGCGACGAGGGACATTTCCACCCTATAAAATCCGGCCAGATTCGTGTGGAAATTCAGTTTAAAGACCGAGACCCTGATGAAACGGTGAACGTCATCCTGTATGCAGAATTCGATAATACGATAGAAATCAACAGTTTGAGAGAAGTCATCCTAGATTACTAGAAACCATGGAAGACTGTTATCCCTCTTTACCTAGTGGAGAAACTTTGGACATGAAATGTGAGGAGACCGTGGAAAAAGAAGAAGTGATCATGATGAAGTCAAGATGGCCAGAACAAGAAGCCCATTTAGCCTCCTGTTTTGCCAAACACTTGGTCGACAAAATGACGGAATTGATCAAGAAAAATTGCTATGGGTGTCAAAACGATCATCCCAGTCAAATTCAACACGATAAATGCCTGATGTTGAGTCAAGAAGAAAAATTGAACGAGTATCTGGACGAAGCTTGGAGTCTCATCTCGGACGAAGACGTGTTGCACCAGTGGTATAAAGACTTGCGTGAACATTCTTGTCCACCATTAACCACTCAAGAGATCCATCGTATCGAAGCTCTCCTGAATCAGAGTGAGGAAACAGAACGAATAACCGTTTATTCGTCAGACATTTTCAAGCAAAAAGTCAGGATCGAATTGACGACTTATTATTACCTGTGAAGAAGAAAAAAAAACACACACAAATCAATGGATTCCTGGGAACTTTATTACCTTTTGAACTACAGTTCGTATACGGCTTCTTGGAATCCTGTCGTCTGTGCTAAAGATGAACTCCCTCATCGCAAACCTCAAGACCATCAAGCTTACGTGATCAACACGGACGACAGTCATCTCCCAGAAACCCACTGGGTAGCCGTCTACTTTCCTCAAGAAGGATGTGTTGAATATTTCGATTCGTATGGATTGCCCCCTTTGGAAGACGATATCATCGACATTTTGAGAAGAAATGCTCAGACCACCCGATTCAATAATGTGAAATTACAAGGCACAGATTCCTTGGTGTGTGGACAATATTGCGTGTATTTTCTGCATCATCGAAGCCTGGGCTATTCCTTAGAACATTTAGTGACTCATTTTGATCCTCGTTCTTCTTCAAGAAATGATGTGAAAGTAGATCGATGGTTTTGTGACCATTATGCTTATCTTTTGTCTCAAGCTAGGAAACGTAGTGTCCATCAATGGCCTAATGATTTCCAACAGTGGAAATCACAATTTCATTCACAACGTTGTCAGCCCTGTTTAAAGTAGATTGTGAATTGAGAAAAAAATGTTGGTGATTTGAAAAAATTGTTTGATGTTATAGTGTTGGATTATTGTTAAAAATGTTAGAGTTGTTGGTTAGTGTTAAGTGATTTTTGAATAAAAATGTTGTGTTTTGAAAAAAATGCCTTTGTCTTTTGTTTAGCTATAAGAATGTTGGATTGATGCTCTTTGACTTCTTACTATCCCTCTCATGACACTCACTGTACATTGCGACTCGAAAACCGTGTGGGGGATGTTTTCCTTCACGTCCGCGCTTTGACTTTAAGAACCGGTTTGTTTCCAGTCTAACCATCCATTGTCGACTCATCCTCCTAAGAAGATGTGTTCCAAACTAGCTAAGCTCAACGAAGCCTACGTGAATTTGCATAGGGTCAGACACAGTCTGATACCGAAGCCAGAAGAAATAGAGAATGTGAGAATGTTAAAAATCACTAAAGACCTGATAGAAGAGCTTTTCAGAGAAGAAATGAACAGGGAAAAAGAAGAATGGACAGAGAAGTACAGACTTCAGAGACAGCAGCAACAGCAGCAACAACAACAACAGCAGCAACAAGAACCTGAAGCTGACAGAGGCTTTGTCGATTGTCGTATCGACACCAAAGAGTTCTTCTTCTCTTTCCGAAGAAGCAGACCTATCGCCAGAAAGTCTATCCTCAGAGGACATCGCATTCTTAGAAACTAAAAGATTGCCATAGCAAACAAAAAAAACCCAGCCCTTTTCGGGGCTACCCAATACTCTAGAAAAGAAATAACTATCCATTTGCCAATGTGTGTAGGTAGAGTAGTGTGAAAATAAACACTAACTCTTTTTAAAAAAATGTGAGGATATGTGTTTGTGAGTTTGTGTGTTTGTAAGTGATCAAGTACGTTGGTGTGGATAGTAGATTAAAATGATGTCTTTATTTGGTGTTTGAGGTGTAGATTTCGGGGTTAGATTGGATTGCTTTGAGTATGTGGATAGTCAATTGAAGTGATTTATAAAAAATTTTAAAATAGTGATGGGTAGAATAAAAAAGTGAGTGAGTGTTTCTTTTAGGTCCGCGCGTTGTTGTTTTTTTTTTTTTGGTCATGATCTAGGTAAGATCAATTTTATGTTTTTAAGGGGATGTTTTCCTTCACGTACGCGCTTTCACTATAAATTGAAACTCGTTCGGCAGTCTAGCTACCCTTGTTGATTGATCAACACAAGAATGAATAGTAGCAGAATAAGCAAACTTCTTGAACTCCAGACACATCTGGAATATGTCAGGCGCCTGGTAAATGAACTGGCTGCGGAGGCTATAATAGAAGAAGAAAGAATAAAGAAGGAAGAGGAGGAGAGAAGACAGAGGGAAGAGGAGGAAAAGAAAAGAGAAGAGAGGATGTCGTTCAATATTCCCGAGACAGAGGATTGGGGTGCTGAAGCGAATCATCCTCCCTCTTCGCTCCCCAGAAGAAAGGTGAAAGGAGACTGGGGAAGAAGATGCGTGTGTGGCGCCAGGCCAGGAAGGTGCAATCATTAGATAGTTGCATCTGGAGTTTAAAAAAAAAACAGCCCTTTTCAGGGCTACCCAATACTCTAGAAAAGAAATAACTATCGATTTGCCAATGTGTGTGTGTGTGTGTGTGTGTGTAGGTAGAGTAGTGTGATTATAAACACTAACTCTTTTTTCATAGTGCGAGGGTATGTGTTTGTGTGTTTGTGTTTGTAACTGCTCACGTAAGTTTGTGTGAATGGTAGATTATGGGTTTCTTTATTGTTTCTTAGCGTATGTGAAGAGTATAGTTTGGGTTTTGTAACCGCTCACGTACGATTGTGTGGATAGTAGATTATGGATTTTGTTTATTGTTTCTTAGCGTATGTGGAGAGTATAGTTTGGGTTTTGTAACCGCTCACGTACGATTGTGTGGATAGTAGATTATGGATTTTGTTTATTGTTTCTTAGCGTATGTGGAGAGTATAGTTTGGGTTTTGTAACCGCTCACGTACGATTGTGTGGATAGTAGATTATGGATTTTGTTTATTGTTTCTTAGCGTATGTGGAGAGTATAGTTTGGGTTTTGTAACCGCTCACGTACGATTGTGTGGATAGTAGATTATGGATTTTGTTTTAATGATTTGCGTGTGTAAATAGTAGATTTGGGGTTTGTTTATTGTTGCTTCACTTACGTGGATAGTATATTATATGAAATGAGAAAAGTAGGGGATGTTTTCTTTCACGTCCGCACGATGTTAGGTCATGATCTAGGTAATATCAATTTTATGTTTTAGGGGGATGTTTTCCATCACGTACGCGCTTTCACTATAAGAACCCACAGTATTCGTCGTTCAAACCATTCTACAAAGAAGATGGCTTCTAACCAAATTGACAAAATGCAAACATTGCAAGACGTTTTGGACAATTTAGGAATGATGGAGCAGATGTTAATAAGACTCGTTGAAGACCACTATTCCTATAGTCCCCATCGTGTAAAGATGGAAATTAATAACTTAAGAAAGGTAAAGGATAAGATAAGTGGTGTAATGAAAGAGATAAAGGAGGAGAAGGAGGATGAAGAGGAAAGGATAAGAATACGCAAATGGAACGAAAAAATTGAAAAAGAAGAAGAAAATGAGAAGAGGAAGAAAGAAGAGGAGGAAGAGAAGAAAAAAGAAGAGGAGGAGAAAAAAAAGAAAGAAAAGAAGAGAAAGAGTGTAGGAGAGAAAATAAGAAGTTGGTTGAGAAAAAGAAGAAATTAGAAGCAGAAGAAGAAGAAAAACCAAAGTCCCTTTTCAGGACCAGCCATATTTCTCGAAAAGAGAATGACTTTATTCAATTGCCTACCCCTTTTTAAAATTTAAATTTAAATTTAAATTTTAAAAAAATTAAAAAAAAAATCCCATGTTCAATTCCCCTTGAGGCTAGAGTGGCCCAGGGTTTTTTCTCCATGTTCAATTCCCCTTGAGGCTAGAGTAGCCCAAGACTATTTCCCATGTTAAATTCCCCTTGAGGCTAGAGTGGCCCACGATTTTTCTCCATGTTAATTTTCCATTGAGGCTAGAGTGGCCCAGGGGTCTCTGTAATGCTAATTCCCATTGAGGCTAGGGTGGCCCCATTCACTACTCACGCCAACGCGGCGCCTCCCTCTCCACCAAAATCTAGACACAATGCAATGAACATATATAGTGAATACATATCCGAAACGTATCGCTCTTTGCAGCTAAATTTATTGGATTAAAGCAACGTTAAATAGTTTTGATATTTAACCGAATAAATACTCGTCAATTTACCTTCACTGAAACCCGGAAGTCATGAATAAGCTAGTTCTAACATGCCTAAGTGTAAAACACTATGAAAATAGAGTAAAGTTTATATCACTCGGCCACATAAATACGCATGCAGTTGTACAAAAACAATGAAAGTGCTACATTCCCCTCCATGGGTCTTTCTTGACCTTAGTCAATTTCTAAAGAAGTCAGACATTTTTATTAAGGGAGATAGGCAAAGAAACATGCAACATAAAATGTGATCCGTCTTAATTGCGATGGTAAGGACTCATTGTGCGAACAAGCGTGATATCAACTGCACATCATACGCTCGCCTCATGTTCGGTAGTCTTCTGTATGGACATTTAACTGCAAGCTGTTCACAGACGTTGTTAAAGATAGTTGTCTCAAAGAAGCGTTACAAGCAAAAACCATTAGTAATATACTTATATATAATACAACCTTATATATTTCAGCATCTAACAAAAATACTAAATTTTAGAAGGTCAATATGTATAACGATTTAATGTGTTCAGGATTGTTTCTCGTCCATTTTTTCCAGCTCTGTTTGACTGTTTTTTTTCTCTCGATAAACCATAGTTCTGTTTCTCTTTGTGCTCTGACCTTTGAATGAAACATAGAATTGTTTTTTATTTGTGTTGTCATTTTGAGACACATTGCGAAAAAGGCACATTGTTTGTTCTTCAAATAACGGAGAAATGGCTGCTGAACAGAAATGTTTTGTTTCGAAAGTATTTCGAAAACCTTTTGCATTAATATAATGATTACGATTATATTCTCCATACTGAAGCTGCAGTCGATGCTTATATTCTCAAATTGTACTAGTGAGATACAAGAAATGGATGGCTTTAATGTGACTGAGCTATAACATAACTTGGGAAAAATAATCCTTAGAATACAAAACGAAATGTTCTTTCATGTCAGATAAAAATATTACTCAAATCTTGATGGCTCGAAGAGTTAAACAAAGGCATCAGCAAAGAAACAAACTGAAAAAGCTGATATGGAAGAACAGCAGTAAATCGTAGAAAGTACAAAACAACAATAACTTGGACATCTTATTAAAATATCAATTTAGTGGTTAAATTAAACTTACCATTAACCACTCTGGTGGCCTAGTGGTTAGAGCCTCCGCCTCGCATGCAGGAGGTTGTGGGTTAGATCCCAGGCCGAATCATACCAAAGACTTAAATAAATGGTACTAACAGCTACCTCGCTTGGTGCTCAGCATTAAGAGGTTAGAATTAGGACTGGTCGGCCTGGTGTCAGGATAATGTGACTGGGTGGGACATCATGCTATATGTCTGCGGCATGATGCCCCAGTGCTAGACATCACTATAAACTGCCACACTGCAGACATCGTAACGATATGACTGAAAAATTGTTAAAGCAACTCTGAAAATCCAAATCACACACACACACACACACCATTAAATGAAAAAGTCTAACATCAATTAAGAAGCAAATGGTCTAACAATTGCTGAGGTAGTCATTGCTGTAGGTACGGAATAAGTCCTTTCATGAGAAATTGCGCTCAACAAAACGGAATACACATTGTTGCTTTCTTTCTTGAGAGATTACATGGTGAGGTTTTCGGCGTGTTTTATTGTCAAATTTGATCAGAAAACATCT
Source organism: Sinohyriopsis cumingii (assembly GCA_028554795.2). Lineage (NCBI taxonomy): Eukaryota > Metazoa > Mollusca > Bivalvia > Unionida > Unionidae > Sinohyriopsis > Sinohyriopsis cumingii. Next base: position 60,611,277 of record CM068839.1, on the reverse strand, counting down.
TTTAAAGATTTTCATCGGTGCACAGGAATAATGTATACCTCGCACAATATCAATTTATAGCATTAGATGCATTCAAAGTTTAATTGTATTTCCTATTTTTGAGGGCGAGTCTAAGGCGATCGTTTGTCCTTTCGAAGTTAGATTTTGGCCTATTGCAAAATGTTAACACCCACAGCGTGTTTTGTATTATTGCATGATATCTGCATGCTGCTTTCTGCAATGCAGGCCTAATAAGAATATTTCAAGAAATAGTGTGTATGTGTGTTTCTTTGTTTGTTTTTTCTTCTTTATTTTTGAAAACTTGATTAGTTACTTTAAATCATTTTGCCTACAAATTGATATTATGAAATTAGTAAAGGCGTATAGGGACTGTTATTATTGATATGTGGGGTTATTTTTCATAGTTATGAAGCCCGTTGTTGCATCATTCATGCGTGTAATTTTTAGCAATTTTAGCATTATTACCATAAGCTTTAAATTGTAAAACTTCGCCTACAAATTGGCACATAAAGTTAAAACTTCTTTATGTTTTCGATCAAGTTATATTAAATACACTGATCACATAATATTTGCGAGTAATAGATTTAATTCTTGCTTAATTTTCAATGTTTTTGCCACTGCAAAATGTATATAAAAGAAAACAACTGATTCCCCTTCTTAACTTTCTCCGTCGTCAGCGTACTCAAGGGCTATATCGCTATGGTCATGTTATTTCTCAAAAAGAGCACAGCAGCTCGCCCTTCCAAGACAAGGCCTATTCCAATTGTCGTTCAACATAAACACGAAATTTGAAATGTCCACAGTAAGTAGGGCTGTGTTATTGCAAGTGCATTTACAACTTGTCCAAGATAGAATTTGACCCGGACATATTCTGCACATATTGCCGAAAGGATTCTTCAGTTGAACGTAACTCAAGAACCACGAAAAATAGCAATAATGTCCAAAATGTTCACCGATGTGTGCGGATAAAAGTGTCTGCACGGATTGGCACATTTTAAAGCATAGGCGAGATTTGCCCCAAAGCGTCAGTCATAATTAGTACAGGTTTAAAGTTGATTTATCGGACTACATTTTTATCATATCCGAATTTTGTAAACAATTACTCATCTCTTGATACAAACCTTTTTGCATTTTATTAAAAAGAACCTGTCTCCTCTCCGAAAACTAATGAACTTAATACAATGGAGCTATGTGGCATTATTATGGGTAAGATATTAAATTTATATGGTATTCACTGCACTGGAACAAAGCGAAGCAGTTTCACTAACTATTTTCGTCTATCTTGTCTAGTAATATTTAGAGGATGGTGAGTGCTCGAATTTGAATGACTCATAATATTTATTTATTTAGAATAAAGACGTGAAGATGCTTATTTCACAGCGGTTTCACACTTTCTATATATATTGTACTATCCCTTCCCTTCCCTCATTTTACATCAGGGGCTACGTAATAAAGTCAATTTCATATTTATAACATTAATTGCAGCTTTCAAGAATTCAGGCTTGCTATTTAATCAGATACAGAAGTAAACATTATATAAAACACAAATACACCTTAATGTGGTAAAACGCCGGTTTAAGTTATCAATCAACATCAACTGAGATTTCATATTAAAGAATATAATTCTCATACACCGAACACACCTTTACATTTCCACCCTGGCCCGTCTATGATGTTTCACAAGGACCCAAACGAAAATGCAGATTATATCCAGTTATGTCTCGCATCAGCTTACATAGGCTGCTTTCGTGGACCCACAACCCTCTGTTATGCCTGACAAACCTGGCCTTGGCGGCTCACCTAAAGGGAAATATAAACTGCGTTGAATTTGGATTCGCTACGCGTTGAGGTCAGCTTCATCTAATTATCATTTTGGTGTGCGATTCCTCCCAGACATATATTTGTGTTTTGTACATATGTTCACAAAGCTATTTTTGAAGCCAAACTCACAGTCACATTTTAGGAAAATGATGCAATTTGACATTATGTTAGTGTTTTTAACAGAAATGTTCTGGTATCGAAATTAACATTATGGATGTCTGTGATATTCCACGTAAAGGATGCACAAATACGTTATGAGTTCTGTAGGATGATCTCATCTATCATTTCTGACACTCACCACAGACTCTATAGAAGCTGGCGTTTAGCATTTTTCATTTGAAATAACTACCCACCAAGGTGTCAAAGCACCAAGACTTTCATTTACAGCAATCAGGTGCGTCAGGAACAGCAGAAGTAGTAAATTAATAGTTAATAATTTTAGAGTGTCTGAAGCTTCTCTGCAGTCGAACAGTCATCAGGAACCTACTGAAGAAAATGTGGGTGACTTTGAGACGAATTATGTTGCACGTGCAGATCACAAACTGGTCGTTCATCGGAAGCTACCAAAATGTAGACACTGGTCTGCAGATTTCCGCAAAAGACTTCACTGGATTTTATCCGATTTATTAATTGGAACACGTTGACTTGATTAAACTGTTCGTGGTTGACATGCACCTTCATGCACGTGGTATTCATCCACATGCTGCCCTCGACAGTTACAGAGTTAATGCTGCAATTCTATCTGATATGTTGTTATTTGAGGGCACAGATGGCGGGATGAAAGTTATTGACGCGCCAGTGGAAAACTAATAAACTCTGGCCTTATACCAAAGCAGCTTGCAAAAAATGGTCGTCCATAGTCCAAAGCAGCTTGCGGAAATGAGGAGCGCAATAGGAAACGATTGCAGGGTCGCATTAAGGCTTTCTCCAACAAAGTTAGCTGGAATGGTCCCCACGTGATTGACCCAAACACAACTGTATTAGCCTAATGTGGCCAAGCAAAAGAACACCTTGATGATAGTAAAGTTCATTAAAGTCAGAGGTAAGACAACTGCAAAAGACCGGTGGAATATTTCCATTTCTCGCAGCCTCTTCAGAGTCGTTAGCGGCTGTTGCAAAAGCGTCCGTGTTAGGGGCAGCCGGTTGAGAAATCTGTTTGCTGTGGCAAAGTCAGTCAAGCATTTCTGAGGTGGTTTTGATGTGGTATGAACTTTTATCATTGATCCCACTCATAAGCGATTCCGGAATCGGTAATCTAGACTTGAAAACGGTGCCTGGAACTCATTCAATTGCATACATGGTAATGCCTTGATATTGTCTGCTTTTTGACACGTAAGGACTGCATTGACAATTGAAGTTGCAAAATTATCTACTACAAATAAACGCTCTTGGAGCGCAAGCGCTCGACAACAAAACCAGTTTTATTTAACACTGTCATGAGAAACTTGGCTGGACGGGCCAATTTGTGCGTAGCCTGTTGTTAAAGCATTGCCTTCACTTGAGGGTCCAATACCTAATGTTCTTGTTCATTTTACCTTGTAACTTATAACTATGAACGAGAGGTTTTAGCGATACGACGCGGCGTCGAGGATCTGACTAATTGTGCCATCAACGCGGATTGGACTGATTTTACCAGCCGGGTTGTTGATGATGTTGACCCCGGCGAGATTGTGATTTTCCAAGATCATTGATGAAGCCAATGCTGCGGTGAAACATTACATGGATGCCAAGTTGCCGTCGTCACCACGCATAGTAACAGAAAGGGGACTGATCAGCAAAACGTAAATCACTTTGAAAATATTAAATTCCGATAGATCGGATGAAGATATAACAAATGACCGACTTATTATCATTCTTTTATTCTTTTATTTTGATAGACTTGGATCTCCCATTTGAAATTTGCGCAAGTCAGGATCATATTTATTCATCTTAAGAGTACTTCATCGCGGGTGGTATATATATATATATATATATATATATATATATATATATATATATATATATATATATATATATATATATATATATATATATTAATTACAGCTTTTTAGAACAACAATATTCTGACGTGATGATATTTAAACATCTTTTACGTTTGCAATATCAGTACAATTATTCACGAGAGATAAAATTCAGTTCGAAGGATTCAGTTTCTGTCCGGGCTGCAGACCAGTGATGCCAAAATCTATTGTACTTTTTTTTACTTGCTGATGGATATCTGCTTGAAAAGGTGTTAACAAACCCTTATATAAATTTGTTAAAGGTCACATCAAAATGGACAGTTGAAACAACTCTAATGTAGCAGTAGAAACTCGAAAACGAGCTTGGAAACATTGCATTAGCACGTGAAAACGCCTAGTCATATACTGCACTGAGAGCTGTAAGGTTACTCAGTGATTGTTTCTTCAATGAGCATGTGGATTTCACCGAAAAATCAATCCCGATTGCATTCCCTGTTGATTTTGTTGCACTAGCATTAACTCAACCAAAAAGAGAATAAAACTACAGTTCTTTAACAAGGACGCGCTTTTCCATGTAACAATTTTAGACGAAAATGAGAACTATCGTTTCAGAAATTTTTTAATGGTGTAATCAGCATGAACGTTATACCAGACCACTAAAACGCAAAATCGCAGGAGACTGAAATATTCACAAAGCAGATATTTTCTCTGATTGTATAACATTTGTACCAGAAGAACAAGTATTTGCTTTGGAAGTGCTTATGTGTGTTGCCCATGAAGAAAGCAAGAATGTGGAGCAATTATACTTTGCGATCACATTATTAGTAAGAGAATTATGATCGACCTTTAAAAAGATTGACGTGAAAAAATAATCAAAAGTTGATATAAAAAAAATCAAGAGAACCCCGCAGCTCTTGAAATACAAAGGCCCGTGTGGTGTCGTGGATGCGATTAGGAGTCTCACCGCGTCCAACACCGTTGGGCTTTGTATGACGGGAATCACGACAAAGGAATTAGAAATTATATTTCCAAAACGTCAGTAATGGCTGTATAGTCACATACTAGCTGATTTAGTTATACCGCATCCACTTACATAAATCTAAAACTAAAGCGCCCATTGTGGTGTTACTTATGTATATGCCAAGAAATAGAAGAGGCAGATCTATTTGCTTATGAGTACAGAAGAGACTCGTAAATCCGAGCTCCGTTTTTCCGGAAACCTCGCTATCCACACATAGTTCAACGGGAACGGAATTCCTAAACGTAAATTTGCCCCGTTTGTCCAGAAATCCGCGTTACGGACACTGACTCAAAATCGGGAACCATAGCGTAAAATTACTGTAAAACATGCTTCAATAATCCAAAAATAATCTGTCCGAAGCTAAGAAAATTTGGAGAATCATATATGAAAATACAGTGAGCCAGATAATATAGATTCACCTACGCCAATTTGGAGGTGTGTCAATTGATCAATCTCTGATTGGTGAAATTCTATGGGTGAGTTAAATTTATAAATTGATCACGTATTCATGTGTGATGAACAAACAAAAAAACATGAAGCATCGTGACCATATTGTAAGTGGTTGTATAAACAATGCCCGTTTTAATACTCGTCGACTAGGGTGTTAATAGTTAAATAACACACTGTGATCAAATCGTCCATACAATTTCCATAATATATGGTTAATAAATTAAGTGTCATTAAGTCTCTGTTGTTTACGAATTGTATGTAATCATCACAGTTTGTTCATGGCTGCACAAATAAAATTGATTGATATGAGCTCTGTACAGTATGGAGCTTCATTTCAGAATTATGCGCGACGTCAGTTATCGGCTCAATAGCTGATATGACAGTTGTAAAATATGACTTCAAAAATGGCTGTATCTCATCAAATTACCATAATGCATTTAATCGCGAGAAATCAGTTGATTCGTTGTACCTTTTACATTAGTATGGCGACACCATCATGCAAACGTAGACTAGTATATATACCTGCTAGCGTAAACGTTTTTTTTGTTGCAAAGAACTTTTGCAAATTTACAGAGAAGAACACCCAAAAGCTACTATTCAAGATATCTGCTGACATATTGTATCTCACTCATATATTATAACACAATAAACATAAGTCAATAGATATACATGCATTCATTAATTTATTTCACCCATTACTAAATATACAGTATATGTACAGCTCGCAAATACATGTACAGTACATGCACATGTATACGGTATGATGCCATCGTGAATGTGCATGATTCGTTAAAATTCCAAATCACACACACGAATTTATGGACTTACATTAGGTAATGGTGAAAACAATAAGTTTTGTAAAATTAAACAAATAATTCATTTCCCTAAAATAGAAAGTGAAAATTTAAAATAACTTGCAGTACTGTCAATTAAATCCCAAATAGTCATAAAACTTCTATCACAAGGCCAAAGTATTCCAAATGAGTTCCATTGGTGTTCCGAACAGGTCCAATATATTATGCTGATGTGCCAGTTGTCTTGTATGCTGTTGATATCCTTGAATTCTTCATGTATTACAACGATATCATTCAAAACATCTATAAATGAATACACAGTAATTTCAAGATAGTTATTTTATCCTACAGCCAATGAACACTTTGTAATAAATAATCGAAATAAATCCCCCCAGCAAAAATGATTGATTTTTCTTCAGATGTTAAACTATAAATGAGTAATTATAAGGTAAATAACCCTTATATAAAAGAAAAGTAAGACACAATAACAGAGCCAGGATGAGCGTCGTAATTTCATTTCCAGAACATTATAATTTGTCAACAAGGTCCGGTACTTTATCAGGCAACCAATAACAAATCAGGTGGACCAGGTTTATCAAGGGAAAAATCAATGACCAGTACCAAAAAATACTATTATATACGTGTGTAAATACATATGTACACGTAAAATACTTTGTATTGACATGAACTTCTTTTGTTTTAGGAGCCAAGCATACATCCTGCATAGATAAGCAATGTGGAAGCAAAACTTCATGTGATTTGAAGACATGTATTGTCTCAGCGGGAGCAAACATAATTTATGCCGCACCATATCAAATCACTTGGAGGTGTTTTTCCAGCAACCCCTTGACCTGGAACTTTGGATACTTTAAGGATTTCCTATGGACAAGAAAATGTTGTCAAATGAGAGTACACGTCTGCTATGGTAACTTCATTTCCAGAACATTCTAAGATGTAAACAAAGGTCTAAATGTCATGTAAACATGTTTACCCAATTAAAGTACAACCCACAATCATGAAGCTATGTAATGTTGTTAACAAAGATGAGCCGTACAATCTACAATCACAAACAAATATGAAACACACAATATAGATATGCATAACAAGATAAGTATATTTGTGGGTATAGTTTGTGAAAACACTCCTACCCTTGCGTGTGTGTGAAAAGCGGTTCTGATTTCATTTCCCTTCTGTTATATCCGATCCTCTTGAGTGACATTACATTTGTGTGTTTTAAGTATGGCCAGTACATATTCCTACATTTTTTCCGTTTGTGGTAAAGGTGTTGATGTTGGATAGAAAATGCTTGGCTGATGATCGCTCCAACTGCGTATTGGATAGTAAGAGGTGGTATTGGTCGAATCAGACGTGTGTTTCTGACATAGTGTGAGTGTTGGATGATAGATAACTGGATACTGGATGGTAAATAAGTGGTCGTTGATCTCTCCGAATTGCGTGTTGATGGTATAGAGTTGGTTCTGGATAGTAGATAACTGTTTGATGAATGGTTGACGACTGGATGATTGACACTTCAAACGGTGTGACGATGGTTTATCGTGAATGCTTGCTAGAAGATAAATGGGCTTTGGTATATTGGTTAGTGGATATAGTTTTACTCCAATTTACCGTTAGAGAGCATCGACAGCCATAATGTAAAACATGGACATTTTTACCATTATATTTAACGTCAGAGGACATACAGATCCAAAATGTTAAATCCAGCTGTCTTTCGGATTAGAGATCATAAAAACCTCTAACCAAAATGTATGTCCTCAATAGTAAATTTAATGTTTCAAATCATTTAGTGGTTAAGTATTCACATATATTTCGTACTGAAATTAGGATTTTCGTACACTAATTTCGGTGCAATAGACGTTTTGCATATCAATAACTTTTTATACTGGTTCTAACCCACAATCGCCCTAAACTTTGACCACAAGCATAATTTAAAATATTTATAGTTTATAATTAATATATGTTTACCAGTAGTAAATACTTTATTACAGCTGACACGCATTGTGTGTATTTACAAGATACTTTTATTACTAAGAAACTCTTAAACTCTTTCGATTGAAGGATATATATATATATATATATATATATATATATATATATATATATATATATATATATATATATATTAGAGCGTGTTCGTACCAAAAACAAACAAATGTTTCAAATCTTTTGAGGTTTGAAAATTTATTCCTCACAAAAATTGCATTGTCTATGACATAGATGTTTTATCTATTGGCACCTGAATACAATAAAAAATACAATATTTATTAGTTTGAAAATGTTCAAATGGTCAGCTGATATTCCTATAAATGGGCAATTTATAGGAGCACACTAGTATTTTACCTCGTGAGTTGCGAGAACGTATTTACACTTACGTTTGTACAGATTTGAGAGAAACGCAAGAACAACCGCACCTGAAACGGCCTAGACTTTTGGATCAGTTGTTGTTGTTGTTGTTGTAGGGTTTCACGCCATTTTTCAGCACAAGATAGGCTATACATGGCGGCCAGTATTAATGGTGAAGGAAGAACCCGGGAAAATCCCGGAAAGAACCACCGACCCTCGAGAAGCTACTGGCAAGCTTTCTCACATACCCACATTGGCTGAATCCGAGACTCGAACCCACGCAGACAGAGGTGAGATGGCAATGATCCGTAACGAAGAGCGCTTTGGACCACTCGGCACTCGGGGCCCCTACTTTTGGATCAATGGTATCTGATTGAATAAGAAGACTGCCTACTTTGTGATTGACATTCATCAACTGATATGGCATTAAAAGACTTATCTTGCCATGACTTCTATTGTCAGTGTTGCACCAAATTCTTTGAGGAAGGAAATCAATTATACAGTTCAAGACTAATGGAATTATCCACTCATTTTCAGAGAAAGTGTTCTACAAGTCGAGAAGATTCATTTGTATTTGGGATGTCATATCGTGTATGTACTTTCGTTTCCCCTCAGAATCATTTTGTGAAATTGTTAAACTGTAAAAGACATGACAACCGTCGGGACTTAAACTGTTAAAATTGAACAGTGTAAGTGTAAGCTGTCGTTCTAAAGTGTCTTTAATTCACTTTTTGGGTTGCTTATATGCATAACGATATCAAGTTAAATCATTGCAGGTCAATATCATTTGAGTTCAACTAACCTTGCTTTGCAGTAGAGCTGTACTATGTACAGACGGTCCGCAGTGGTGGGTGGTGGCGGAATCAAACATTCTTCTGATGACTCATTCTTTAAAAAATATTTAGTTGGCTGGTGAAACCACTCTAATAAATGTTAATATGTTAATACGTATCTCGCGAAATGTAGAGCAAAAGCTTGTCAAAATTTGAGGTGGATCAAGTTCGCTAAAATTCATGCAAAATATCACATCTGAATTAGGTTTTTCTCGCTTCCAGATACATCTTCAGAATCTGATGGTGATAATGGCATTGTCGTAACCTCCACTACGGGTAAGTTGATATCATACTGTAAAAAACAAAACAAGCCAGACAGTATAGTCTTACTATTATAAATCACTAAGTAACTGCCATTCTGGTGAATTGAAAACAAAACGATGAACAGTGTACAATTTGGGTTAAATCAAAAATATTGTGTTTTACTGATTTTCAAATATTTCAGATGATATTTCACAATAGAAGACGTTAATTGTGACATTAGAATAATCTATCTTTCAAAAACAAAGGTCAATTATTTATATACCTTTATAAGTAAATACATGTCTTTCTGTTAAAAACTGATGGAAGACAGTATCTTTGTATGTCGGTTTTAACGGCTCTTTTAACACATTGCTGGCTATATTTATCATGCCAAGGAAATTGGAGCTATTTGTTTTTCCCCGATGACACACAAAGGAATCCGACTCAGGCTGGCCTAGACGCTTATCGAGCCCACGATGCATGTCAACTCCAGTGCTGTACCAACTGAGCTACCGCAGATCCCGAAGACAATCCGACAAGCATACGTACAAACAAATATATACAGACAGTTGTTTCGTTTCTGATTGTGGAAAATAAATACCACTTGTCCACGCACACAGAGATAACACACACACACACACACACACACACACACACACACACACACACACACATATATATATATATATATATATATATATATATATATATATATATATATATATATATATATATATATATATATATATATATATATATATATATATATATGCATGCATTAGACTGACAACGAACAATGCGAAATTAGTACCTAACTAGCCTGTGCGCTTTTGACTCTTAAATGAGTTTTTTCAAAGGCAAATACAAAACATAGACAAGACAAACATATAAAACAGAAAAATGGTTATTTTTGCGAAACTTTACATGGCTGTTTCTACAGGAATTCAACCTTCTAACTTGATTTTGTTTCAACTAGTTTATTTCAGCTTGTTGCTGATACTGGAAAATATTTGTATTGACCTAGAAATTGATGAGCCATAACGTTATCTGTTATTTTATGTAAATTTATGTAAGCGCAAATTATATCCCGGATATTTAACTGTTATAGTAGTCATAGCTTATTAAGCAAATTTAGAGAATTATTTAAAAGAAAATGTCTCGGCTGCAAAAGATAATTTTATTTGTGCATGGTTGTCTTTTTCTAATCTCCTAGGTTTAAACCGCTTGGTTTCAATGTTCTAAGGCGGCGTATCCAGTAAGATTCCTTCTCTTTCCTAGTTTGGGGACTCCAGTTGGGGTTGTGAGCCATTGCAATAAGTGTTGTATCACTGAAAGTGTGGCGAAGTGGAGAAGGTTTCTGCGACCGGGCTTCTATATAGCTTCTTTGTCATCCAATCAGATCTATGAAGGTTGATCCTTTTGTGTAACTTTTCAGTTTCTCTGATATATTGAAGGCTACAGATCATACATGTGATGAGATAAGTTACATTATCTGTTTTGCACCTTTTGTTTGGGACATGTATGTTTAATCTTTCTCTCGTGACTGTGCTGGAAAATGTCCTGGTCTCTATCATATGTTGACAGGTTTTGCGCCTTTTATCGTCACAGGGGCCAGATTGACTAGGTTGGTCTTGATTAGTGATTGGCGTTAGCTTCACCCTGACTAGAATGTCCTTGAGATTTTTGGTCTCCGGTAGGCGACTACAGGATTGTAGGGAGGATTAACTTCAGTGCGTCCGGCTGGAGTCTCCAAACTAAGAAAGAAAAGGAATCTTACTGGATGCACCGCCTTAGAACATTGAAACCAAGCGGTTTAAACCATAAAGACTAGAACACATACCACATAAAGAAGGGAAATTCACGATTTAGTCTGCGATCGACTGATCAAAGATCAAGGTCACTGGACGTGATCTTAAGCTGATTTGATGTTTTCTGCATGAAGAATTCAACATCCATATAACGTTAACGAGGCATTATTAGCTCCTAATTGATTCGGGCGCAGATGGGTCTAAAGTCGATACTTCTGACACTGAAAGTGCTTTTTTATTTATATTCATAAACATACCTTCTGCTGAATAACATTGGCAACTTTCTATTGTATGGAGGGTCAAAACTACAAACTTTAAGGTGACTGGATTTTAGATTTTGACTTAGTTTGTGCATAATGATATTAGGTCAAATCATTAACTGTCAAGGTCATTTGCCGTAAAATCATGTAACTTTTCCAGCTGTAATACTAGCATCTAAGGTCGTCAGGGATACTATCAAACTTTTTGATGACTATTCATATTTTGTTAAGTAGTAGAAACTACCATATAGAGAAATAGATGATTGTTTCCGCAAACAATTTAGTGGCACAAATTTCTTAATTTAAGATCTTTCAAGTTTGCTGCGTATAGTAATTAAGCTCAGCTTGTATCACTTTCAGCCAAATCTTCAGGTTCTAACCGTGACACAGAAACGCACAATGGACATACAGTTGTAGCATCAAAATCTACTACTGGTGAGTTGATATCATACTGTCAAGTACTGTTTGCACAGTTTGAAAAGACAAAAATTAAGTAATTGGCATTTTAATGATTAAACATAACCAAGACATTTAACATTTGGGTTCTATAGAAAATAGTGTTCTGCCAAGTTTTGTATATCTTGGATGATATTTCACCACTTGAACATGTTAATTGTCATCAGCATAATCTATCTATCTATCTATCTATCATACACAAAGCCAAGCCATGCGATATTTCTATAAATGATACAAGTATATCTACAATATATAAGAAGACGGTCAGACAGGTAAGCATACTAACATAAAGATAGATACATAGATATTTCGTGTTTGATGGAAAGAAATACCTGATGTTAATATTATATTTGTATATTATATAATTAGCCCTTCTAAGTTACAGGACATGATTTAAAAAAACATTGTATATTATCACAAAATAATATTATTCAGAGACAACATTGTCCATCAGGAGCGTAAGTGTTTTGGCGACTACATCTGATGCGTGGAGTAATGAATTTGACGGTGATGATTTCATGACAGTATCAACAATGACGATGGTGCAAGCTAGCCCTTTTGAGATGAATAATGCTTACAGTAATCAAGATCAGGACGGAAACACGAACAGTATGTTGGATCTTTCTATTGTTATTTTAGTTCTTATTATATATATATATATATATATATATATATATATATTACGCTATAATGTTAAGGTATAGGATAAGAGAACAATTAAAATGAAAACAAAATATCATTGGATCAGGCGTAGTTTTGTAAATTAGTACAAAGATTCCACAAAATGTATCAGCTGTTCGTATTGTTGTGAATTACAATCTACTTTAAGGACACGACACCATTTCAGGACCACTTACATGTTAAGGTGTCACCAAACTGTGCAGGACAGGAGAGCAATAACATTCAAAATTGAAAATCACTACACATCATTACTTTGGAAGCATAATGACAATTATTAAAATTCCTAAACCACTCTTATTATGATGATAATGAGAAAAGCACGACAATGGTTAGTTTTTTCCCACAGCAAATAAAGTGGCATATACGATATATTGTACTGAATTCATGAAATTCAAAGAGGTGAACACTAGTTTAAAATGAAAGCAACTAAGACGATGACAAGATATAATGTGGTTTGGCTTATATGTTTGGATTGGATACAAGTGCTGGCAAAGTTAATAATGTGTACAAAACACATACTGGAAAATAAAAAATGGTGCATTTTTATTTCAAACAATGAAACAGTTACACAGTAATTCTTTAGAAAAGACTTAATTTATGATAAGATGCAGTGGCATGGTTAAAAAAGTACGGTATGAGAAAAGAAAAAACTACGCATTTTATGCAATTAATTACACAAATTTGGATTCTACTCAATTCATAACACAGCCTGAAGATCGTGTAAATTTTAAAATGTCAATCTGCAATCTAGCAGCAAAACATTACAACCAAAAACAAACAAAAGAAGTTTGAAAAAGGACATACAGAATTTATGAAGAGCAAAGTTATACATTACATGAAGCTGTTTTCTAATCAAACTTATGAATAGCAAATATGCCGTAAATCTGAAATAATTCATCAAATTTAAAGCGTTTAAGAAACGTCACAAGTTGCTTAAAATTAAAGTACCCATTGTAGTTGGCATTCCGATAATATCGAAAGATAATTTCCCAACGATAAAGTAGTCTCTACACCTTTTTATGCTTCATCAAATCATGTATAAAGAGTAAATTTACAGTATTTAGGACATTTCTATTACGATGCTGAAAGGAAATATGCGTACACGAGTATCACTGAAATGTCGATGATATTAAACAGAAAAAATAATTATTAAATAGTCAGACTTTAAAGAATACTTAACTCCACGGATCACCTAAACATTACACTTTCAAGCTAGAAAAGGAGTTTGTGTTAGCAACATGCATGAGAAAAACCAAACTACAATATGGTGGAAATACAAAGAATTTTTTCTTAAAAGAAACGAGATTAAATTGGTATTACAGTGGAGGAAATTAGGTTAGGAAATACAAACAGCAACTAGTTACAAGCGAATGCGAAGAAAGCAGTAAATACTTGATGAAAATATTCATACAAGAAAAGGCTATATCAAATACGAAGTGTTAATGAACATGTTTGAACAGATTGAATACTTAAAAATAGTGTCAGCTGATGCAACGAATTCTATGGCACGCTAAATAAGATGAACGTACACCTTTCTGCAAGATGACAACTAATTACAAGACGAGGGAACAACTAGAATGACTCAAGGTGTCAAATCTTATACGATTGATTATTTAGCTGCACGGGTACAACAAAGTTCTTAACACAGTCCGTTTGGACATTATCAGATGCTGTTAAAACATTAGAGGAGTTACAGCAAGACGAGAACTGTCTACTTAATGTTTAAAAATACACATCTGAATCAACAGTGATATTAGACTCGGGAGATAATGGAGACTGTGGAGTTTTATTACTGCGAAATTTGGTCATGAAAGTGGGTGGCATCTTTGGATATAAGCACAATTTACACGAATCCAGTATATCGTTCAAACCTGGATTAAATCGAATAATTGATAAAAGTGATAAAGGAACGGCATTTCGAAGGCTGTCAAACAGAGGCAGTAAAAGAATAAATTGTAGAGAGAAAAGAAGACAATGGAAGTAAACATTATATAGAGAAGGTTTAATAATGCTTATTCCATAAGATGCTCGAACGTTCAAATGACACATGACAATTTGGAAACGTCGAATAACAACGTATATTGTTAAAGAAACAAACCATAATTTATGCTGGTGCTAATAGGTGTAGTTGCTACCATAGTTTACTGTTTGAAATAGGTCACATCTATTCTCGATCCTCTTTAATGTCGCCTCTAAACCTTCAGTCCCAAATGTTAATAACAAACACACCAGTTACAGGTCACTTTATACAACGTTGTAAGCTAAACATAAACAGTTGTGCCAGTACCCATAAATAACCAATTTATCATGTTACAGTCTTCAACTGAGTTATAAAAAGAGCGAAATCACAAGCGAAATCACAAGTTTAGTAAAATTCAAGAAATTTATTCATTTCCGTAGAACATAAAGTGAACATTTGAAAATGAACTTGCAGCATTGTGAATTAAGTCTCAAATAGTCCAAAACGTTATATCACAAGTGCAAAAATATATTCCAGTTGTGTTCCGAATGAATTCCAATCTTGAATGTGATGATGTACCAAGAGCCTGGACTGTGGCGAAGTGCTATCACAGTGATAAAATCCAAAATGTCTTTAAATGAATTTACAATAATTAAAAATAAGATTTAATCAAAAGATATCGAAGAGCACTGTAAATCAAATGTATAATTTAAATAAATAAATCCTCTCAATGTATAACTGGTCACAACCGAAAGATTGACTCCACTACAGATGTTAATATAGGAATGAATAATTTTGATGCAAACAACCTTTATATAAAATATAAGACACAATAAGAGGACCAGGATGAGGGTCAGAAGTTAATTTTCAGAACATTCTAAGTTGCAAACAAGGTCATGTATGTTTACTTAATTTTTAGTATAGAACATGACAAACATCAGGTTGAACAAGAATTTCCTAGAAGAAAACCTATATCCGGAACTCAGATTCAAGAATAGATGTTTATAAAAAATGACGTCAGTCAGGTAGGTTAGAGCTCCTACCCTCTCTTATGGACAAAGGTTAATCACAATAAAAAAATTAAATACACACTCAGACGGCAACATTTTGTAAGTCTTTCAAGCCCTTTTTGACTTTGCTAATGATTCGTTTGGTAATGTGGATTTAAAATAGATAGAGTACAATGAACACGAGTAGCATGAAATGTGTAGTTTGTAGAAGGCGGAGGTGGGAAGGGAGTATCAAAAGAACAATTTGTAGTAGTTGTCTATAAACTAACAATTGTTAAGATAAATATTGCTATCGACGTGGATGCAATAAAAATTGTTACACCTTTCTCTTTCAATAATCTCTTAAATCTTTCATTCCAACAGTAATGCTTCTCTTTAACATAAGAACGAAGTTTCATGTCAGTATAGTTTTGAACATTTCTCTTTTAAACTACTTGCACCATTCTACGTCCAAAAGTTTTTGAATTTTAACCGTTTGGGTGTATCTTGTTCCTTTCGGATATTTTTGTATGCCCTTAATTCGAATGTCACACAGTTCAGTTCGATTGTCATACAGTTCAGTTCGAATGTCATACAGTTCAGTTCGATTGTAATACAGCTCACCGTCAGATTTCAAAGTTCAATTTTTGGTAGCGACAACTTCGCAGCATTTACATAGCCACTTAATGCGCGTTCTTCTTATGTAATAAATACTATTTTAGCTGCAGGTGGAAGTTCTCTGCTTTGAATTCTTTCGTATGTTTCATAGTACATTTTCTGCTGATTTTACATGTTTATCAAACGGCTTATTACTCTCAGTGGGTCGTTTTCTAGTCCGATCCTTAAATCTACCTGAGTTTACACAGATCATAATTGCCAATTGTTTCGGATCATGATTTTTAAACTTCATATTATTTCGACTCTATGGAATTAAAAGAAGTAATAGAAAAGAATGATAAGCATCAAGCTTTGTAAAATTAAACAGATAATTTATTTCCCTAGAATGCAAAGATAAAATATAGTGAATATTGCGAATAAAATCAGAAATAATCATTAAATTACAGACGCAAGTCCTAATAATTAATGTCCTGAATAAATTTTAGTAGAAATCCAAATTAAATCAAACGCTGAAGGTGTTGATGTGCTTGTGGTGGCCTGTATCGTGGTATTGTACCAACATGCTTTTGCTAAATCACAGTAAAGTAATTCTAGGTTTGAATTCACTATAAATTTCAGTGAATGACTTTGTCCAAGAATACTATATTTTATGAGCACTCTGTATTTCCTGGAGAAAAAAATCACTTGAAATAAATAATTCAAAGAAATACATTCCAGTCCAAATAAACTTAGGGTCAGAATAATAATATAAATTGATTCTGCTAGATTTTCAAGCACGAATGAATAATCCTTCCAGTAACAAGATTATATAGTCCTCTACTTGACCTAAGGTCTCGATTAACATTTCTAAAAATCCATTTCCTAATGAAAATTTCCTTCGATAACTTCTTAGTGTTTACAAAATAAAATATAAAGTTATAATTTTAAACCTATTACTAAAATTACAATACAAAATATGTAATAAACAACAGGAAGACCTAGCAATTCTTAGGGTATTTCCAAAGTTATAGATTCAGAATGAGATCAATATATTTACTACAAAATCAAAATTAATAGTTCAGGTTAAGTAGTAAATGAACTTGATTTTGGACAAGGTCAAGCCCAGTTATACAATGTTATATTATCAATAGCATATAATGAAATTTAAAAAAAAAATACTATCAAACAATACAAATTACATATTCATAACAACGGGGATACCGATTATAAATAACTCCTTCATCATCTGTTTATCTGTGTCTCAATCTCTGCAATGGTAATACATACACTAAGCATCAAATAAGTAATGAAACAATCCTAGATAAATACTTGACTAGCCAAAATGATGGTTTTTGTATTCATACACATGAATATCTCCCTATGATTTTTTACAGTCAAGTAGCTACGTATCATTAAAATAATTTCTAGTATCATCTCTCTCTCTCTCTCTCTCCTATCTACATTTTGTAGAAAATAAAATTTCAAGTTCATTCATATCATTTATGCTGACGATATCCTGGATACTATAACAGGGTTCGTGTCATCGGGTCTTCTGCTCAATAAGGAAAAAAATATGGATGAATTTGTTTTGCTATTATTTACAGTTGCCCTGAAAGTCGCTCTACCTGTAGGAATTTTTCTGCTCGTCATCCTTCTCGCACTTTTAGGTTTCGTCTTCAGGTAATATAATTGTTATTGATAGAGACTGTCATAATACTTCGAATATGTTTAGTATTGGTCGCATTATGGTTTATTAGCCACATTAATATCATGCGTGCATGCGCGCGCACGCGTGTGTGTGTGAATTGTCAGAATGAGGGAGAACGAACAGGCATGAATGTTTCTTTGGATATTTCTACTGCTTTACAACTTTAAAACACAGACAGCACATTTTAGGCTTCAACAGGAGAGCTAAAACAATTATTTGCAGACGAATTTTTATCTATTGTTTGTTGGTTCTCTTTCTTTGTGATCCAACCGAATTCTGAGAGTAATATGATTCCGTATTATTAGCATTTTATGATGTAACGTAGTCATCCAGTAGTGGCCTTATGGAACTTTGCATTGTATCGTACTTACCCAAATATATTGACGTTACAGATAATAGAAAACCAAATAGTATCGTGTAGTATTCTGGCTTATTCATGCATATTGTGATTTTTAAGATGTTCTTTTTACGAGATAACATTTAATGATTCATACTACCTTTACAGAAGGAAAGTGAAGGGTCTGATGGGAAAATTTCGGGGACCCTCTGGCAAAAATCACAATCTATTAAACCCTGTGTACGGGATAAATGGTCCAGCTGTGGAAGACACGGCCGGCGATAAATTTGATAATTTGACATATGCAATGCAGACAGGTCAGGATCACATACAGTCTGGAAACATTCCAACAGGAGGTTATGACTATGCCAAACCAGTGGCCCAAAAGAATGTTGGTGGAGAGATCAACGAAAATAAATCAAAGACAGTAGGAGATTCTTCAGTGTCGAAGTACCAGCCTCAGTACGAAGAGCTCCGTCTAGGAAAGCCATGTGACGTGTATGACACAACATACCAGACATTCAACGGTGAGAGTTGCAACGCTTCCTATGACCATATCATGGGATCTAAAGCAGAGATCATGACTTCACCACATGCCAGGCTTGGCGGAACAGCTTACGACAACGCTGCCATTTGAATTTTCAAGTGCAACTACTACCATTTAGCGATGACGACGTCCACGTGAACGTCTGAGTTAATGAAACATACAACACAAACAAGATAATTATGTACAGCTTTACAGGAACACGTTTTCACTCTGACAAAACTATTTCTTTCTTTGCATCACAAGATAAATTGTTTTTAAAACAAACAATGGATAAAAAGAGACCTTTTTCATAAATTAGAGAAAGAGAATTTCTTTTGGGAGCCGGACCTTTCTTCAATAAACCCCCCAGCACTTCCAGAAAATTAAAAGGTCGCCCCCTATGGAGCTGAACACTGAAAACTTAACTACACAGCCTTTCCTGTAATCCGAGATTAACCTCGTCTATCAAATGAAGTAAGAACTGAGACTTTCACACATTCTCTTCTCTGTTTCAACATGGTCGGTTTATATCAACTCTTGGATGCAATGTAACATGGAAGGACATTATCTTTCTAAGATATTTTCTTTTTCGTAATCCCCTTTTTTTGGTTATTTCATTATCTATGTTTTTATGTAGTTTTATTTTAAAGGCTTGTAGTAAATAACATTTTTCCTTAATTAAGCATTATATTTCCCTTCTTCGCACGCGGTTATATCTTTTCTAGTATATATCTCCTAATGCGCATTTGGAATGTTATAAGTCTGGTTCCAAAAAATAATAATTTTGTGTGGTCTAGAGTGACCTCTTATATCTACTAAAAACATAAATATTTAAATGCAGCCATATGCAAATTTTAAATCCGTATAAATAAATGGAAGAGAGCGAAGAGTCAAATAGACAATGACTCAACTACTGGGTATTCAAGGCATATGCAATGTGTGCCAGAGCTTCAATTGACATGGACACTTAAAAAATGTAAAAGATCCGCGTAGAGCGGACGTACAGGGCAAGCTGGAAAACAAGTACAGTAATTCAAAACAGCCAAAACTGAATGCTTAAAGAAAGAACAACAAAATCAGAACATCATAAGATGATGAAAATTATACAACTTTGCGAAACTCACATGATAAATTTGAATTTGATAAGATGTGGTGTTGACGTTGTATATACTTTGTCAACTTGGTCAGAAAACAAAGTTCCATCTTCGCAGTGTTTTCAACATTCACTTGTAATAGATGCCGAGCTTGACAATGAACAACCAATAAAACCACAACAACAATAAACTGCCTGTTATACAGTCTGCACTTGTGCCAGTGGCAAATTCGTAAATGCTTTAGATTTTTACGTCTAATAGCAAATTTTTGCGGACAAAATTATTATAAGGTGTTGCAGAATATGACCTAACACTGCTTTTACTCTTGCCCACATCATGTTTTTAAAACAAGTTGTTTAAGAAGTCAATCTGTCCAACATACAAAATGGGTATTTTGGAAATGACAAAACTAATTATTCACTCTTCACCCAGTCGTTTCACAACATTGCTTTTACTGTTTTCCCACATCATTCTTTTAAAACGAAGTTGTTTAAGAAGTCATATGTTCAACATGCAAAGTGGATATTTTGTAAATGACGAAACTGTCTTTATGCAGTCGGTTCACAATTAGCAGCCTGATACGACATGAACTTTTGCCTAAAATATAAGGTTATCACTAAATAAAAAAGGTTAAATGAATCTTAAAACCATGACATACTTTACATTTTCAACAAATAAATAGCTTAACGATTACCTACAGACAATTGAAAAATCCCACACCTAACAAACAACAAAACATTACAAACATAATGTACTATGTAGCATTCAACTCTGTTCTAAACGTTGGCCTCCGCATGCTTTTGAAGATGTTATTGATGTTCCGATAGGCACATCATCAACTTAAACATTGAAGAAGTAATTGATGTTTAACCACGATCAACATGAATATTTGAAGAACTTATTGTAACGTCGCATGGATTGTATCACAAACGAGTTCAAGATTTGAAATATTTAATAAATAATAAAGGTGAAATAGAACATACCTTCCAATATAGCATAGTGAGTTACATCGACAAACTATTTATCACAACACTATCAACATCTGGTAATACAGAAATCACACTTGTTCATCTATAAACCCATTTTCAACGTTATAATATGCAATTTTATATTGAAGCTAATTATATCATCCCTATGAAAAATACCATCTTAATTAGTTTGATTCACTACAACACATTCTGACACAGTAGCGTGATCTGGCAATGTAAAATTTATTTCAGTGCTAGTGTACTTGAGCAATATGGTGGGAGAAAGCAGCGGCTTTATATAAATAAAAAAATTACATAATAATTATTATACTGTCAAATTTAATGGCACTCATGTATTAAATCTTCTTTAAGTTCATTCCGAACACTAATTTGGTTTATTTTAGGAATTTGTTAGTGTTAAACTAAATTTTATATTGGTGATGTGATAATAATGTATGATCCTTGATTGGATTTTGAATGTAGGTTCTTTTCTGCTCAAATATTCATATTTTTCCGCTCAGGCTCTCCCACTGCACTGTCTGCACTCGTATTTATAGACTCTTGTTCACAAGACTCTTCTTAACACCATAGGACCTCAGACAGCCAATCGATGCTTGTCCGTCTCAGGGATAGCTAAGGCAGTAACCAAGTCAACTGTTTAAACTGCACAGAAGAATGCTTTGAACACAAAATTAAGACAGAATTAAGTTGTTCTCTCAATGTTAGTGGCGTGCATTTTTATTCTTGTACTTTCATACCTGCAAATTCAGTAAAACAGAATAAAACCGATAAGTGAATTTTGATATGGAATCGAGCGATAGTACAACGACTGATAATTCGATGAGTCGTAATGCGGTTCAGAATAGTCTCTATACAATGTAAACTATGTTACACATTAAAATAAAATAAGTTCTGCAAAGTAAACAACTTACAATTTGGAACAGCAGCATCTCTTTTAACTTATTGTTAAAAGAATGGTAAGAAAAAATGTGATTATTTAGGTGGGCACATTGATTCCATGACAATTTTGGGTCACTATGCTTTGTAACAAACCTCCATCAGACCGTTGAAATCTCGGCTAGTATTGTACTTCTAATGTTGATATACGATATTTGAGATATGTTAGATAATTCGTTACTTAAACTATCCATGAGAATTTCCGGCATGCTACACACATGGTCCAGCTTGTAACGGATTGTGCACAATTTGTGTTTGTAACATAGTTACTCTTCAATCCTGACCTTTCAGCAAATTACATAAAGCACCCGTACAAGAATTTTCAAACTCATTTCTGCTGCCGGCCTGTGCATCATTAACAAACTGTTACTCTCTCCAATGGTGCCCCCAATACCCTGTTAATCCTCTGTCGCATGACAGCGAGTGAGAGGGATACAGACATTGATGAATACTATCGCCTGACTACAAATCAGTCAAAATAGACCTCTATCTTCAAATCGGTCAGACATTCAGTAGTCTTTAAGCAGTTCCCAGAATAAAATGCTCTGAAAACGTATCATATTTAAGTTGCTGTGTAGTCATCTCTATATATTTGTAAACAATATATCCATATATTTTTTTCATTGTATGGCTTCCGTATATGCTTAACAGTAATATGTTTGAGGTGAAATTAAGGGGCCTAATGTGGAAATGACAGACGTGCATAAAAATGGTACTTGATTTTCTTGTGTGAATGACAGACGACTACTAAACACGGGGTGAGCTTTCAATGCTCGGGTCATGATACTCTCGTTCACAAAATGATTCGTTACTATCGGAAATTAAGTATTGCACATGCGGTTGAGTTTTTTTGTAATTTGGTTTTCTTAATTAGTAAACTTACCTGTTGTACGTAACAATACGACTAATATAATA
Source organism: Sinohyriopsis cumingii (assembly GCA_028554795.2). NCBI lineage: Eukaryota > Metazoa > Mollusca > Bivalvia > Unionida > Unionidae > Sinohyriopsis > Sinohyriopsis cumingii. Next base: position 60,588,537 of record CM068839.1, on the reverse strand, counting down.
TAGATCCATTGCAAATATATCGCTTCAGACTTCATTAGTTTAGTACAAAGAGATAGCTGTTGATGTGGCGTGGCTAATAACTAGAATCCGTAAAGGTAGTTCTCTCCTCACCTTGAAAGTAAATAATTGTTTTCGGGAGGGGAAACTGTCAAATATTATTTGGTAATTGAAAGGAAATTTCTCGTACATAATATTTAATTTCATTTCATGAAACCTATTCAATCGTATATCGATTGTTCTGCAGGTTTTATCAATTTAGACTAAGCACATTGGTTGTGTCACCAAAGGTAGAATTATAGAAAGATTCCGTTTACCTTATCTGGGTATGGTTTGTGCTTTGCCTAGAAAATAAAAACTATCAAGAGAAAAGGTAAAGAGTGGTAAACATTCACTGTGCTTGGCTGGTAATCGGCCTATAATTAGTAAATCAATGCCATACGATAGTATCTAGTAAAATTTGTGTCTCCCGATTAGTTAGTTGAGTATCCGTTTTAGTTTGTCGCAGATCAGTATAGGCGCTATGAGCTTGCAGACATATAGTTATATTATTATGTATATTTGATTTAATATATATCTTTCTCAATTTTTTTGTAAGTTTAAATGTTTTTTTCATTACATGATATTGTAATGTAAATTTGCTCACTATAGATGATACTTTTTCCAGAAAATAGTTTGACCTTGACTGTTAGTTTATAAACACCAGGTGTTGATCTAAATCCTGACCTTGTTTCAAAATGTGTTGCAACCATTGTAAACAAGTTCTATTTTACTTTAAAGTGATTGGTTGTTTTCGAAGTCATGATGGGACCTTGTCTTTAAGCTTTTTTTATTACTTAGAGTAAAATGATTGGTTTTCGTCAGGGTCACACTGGGTGTACGTGACCCTTAACAAGTATTTAGCTTCCAGAAGATGATCAGGTGACCCCATGTTTATATTTTAGAAAGACCATATAACCCATGTTTTCAAGAAATAATCTCAGTAGAAGCTGGGCTGTTAAACCGTTAGTTGTATGTTTTGCTGTTTGGAGTCCTTTCAAATTACATGGTTTGGAGTTATTTCAAATTACTTGGATTCAAAAGAATTAATTCTGTTATTTTTGTGTAGAAAAATACATGTGCTCATACAATATTGTCGAACAAGAACAGTTTTGTTTCACCAAAATATTCATTCAGCTATCAGAAACCGGAGTGATAATTCTTGTTTCTACAAGGAACTGTAGACTTCAACACTACAGATTGCAGCATATGTCATCGTCTTCCATCTTGGATTCTTCGTCGATATTCGAACGTGAAATCAGTAGAACATTCTGTTATTAGGACTACTAAAATTTTATTCTTGGATTATTCTTGGATTATTTTAGGATTTGATTCTATAAAACCGTAAGTTCATATGTTTACATTTTTACCGAATTTTTCCAGGGAAATAAATTGCTGTATTTTTTCAAAGTTTCTTGTTTTCACTCTTTCTTTTGTTACTGCTTATTCGAGCCTAATCAAGTGACTTATTCGAGCCTAAACAAGTGAAATAAGAATATCACTAATGTTATTATTCTGCAGATGTCTACTTGTAGTAGATTGTCTATGCCTACACTATAGTATATCCTGTATAGTCAAGAAATGAAGTATTCTGCGTGTATATAATTCTTGAAGTGGAATCAAAATTTTATTGATGTGTACAAGAGATTGATGGCCACGACTGATGTGGAAACGATTTAAGCTGTTGGTGGTATAAGTGTTAATTGAATAACTTGAGACATATAATTAATATATCAAGATACCAGCCATGATGAACGTGTGTGACCACGTATGCGATCTTTAACATTTATGAAGCAAGATATGTGCACTATCGAAAATGATAATGGATGGTATGGTAATTGTAAATGGATTCGTTGTCACATCGGTAAATGGGGACGAGTGTATCATATTGTTTATAGCCAGCGCTGTTAAGTTTACATACTAGTTCTTTTCTTTAATATGTCACGAGGTTTGGACGACCTAATTGATTGCAGCATCACACTCTTTATCGAGACATTTGAGGTTCACATTTACGAAATATGACAATTTTCTTTATAACTGAGGAAGCAACGAGCTGGGGTTGTTCTGTCCAATCTTATGATGTAGAACCAATGCTGATTATAATTTTGAGATGCGCATAAATCTTTGAGACGTAGTCCAATCTGAATCAACCACTGAGCCCTCTAGGATCACATTTGGAACACTAGGAGCTCACTCGGATCTGCATATGCCAACCGCAGTAAACAAAATTGACTAGAACACACATTAGAATAAAATCACAAGGCGAATATCCACATAATTTCTCTGAACAGGTTTTGATGAATACGTTTTCTATATGTGCGCGTTTCCCATATGTCTATATGCGGAATGAACTTTCATCGATGCTTCGCCGCACATGGGAAACCGGCATCGTCAACTTGGATCCGAGAACAGGAACATCTAGAACACATTTTGAACATCATTTATAGTTTGGCTCATACGGAGTTGCACCTCCATGTAATGTCGTTGATTATTGACATGGTGTTGAAAGCGGAGCTTCTGGACGGCAGGGTCATTTACGGCTATTTAATTTGACGCTACCGGTAAAAACGTGAACAGACGGTTTAATATGTGGCCAGCTTGTTACTGAAACACTGTATGCATTCGTGGAAAGTCAGACCCTTCAAGCACATCTTGTTTATGCATTGTCACTTTGAAGCTACACTTGAAACAAATACTAAATGTTTGTTACCATTTATGGACGCAAGAGCGCAGCTACCCGACGCGGCGCTAATTAGGCACTCTGTGGAAACTTCGTTGAGGACCAAAGAGTGCTACAATCACGGGTGCAGGCGTGTGCAAAACTATATAATCTGTAATCCCGAAGACGCTTAGATATTGGGAACTATTATCAGTTAGTTATTATGCTCCTCGCGCAAGGATCACCGCGCGACACGACTTGGACCTCGTGTCTTGTCGCCCACAGGTATTTCATGCTTCAAGTAAGAGCTAACCCGGATGTGATGCTCAACAGATATCACGTACGTCTTTAAAAGGTGACATGTATAAAGTGAAGTTTGCATCTGCAGCGTGTAGAGAATGTTGGAACATATATATGCTACTCTTATGCATTGTGTACGAAATATCTTTGGATATTGTACTTGTGAAAATTGTACACGATCCCAGCACACAGCGGACCAAAAGTGACCGCTCCCATGTGCTCGAAAATTCAGCCTGATCTAGTTCAATGTACATTAAATTGTAACAGTCATTAAAATATGGAAAATTAGCGTTGCTATAGTAGGCAATACCATCAGTTGAAAGTGCAAAATGTCTCCTAAGTTACCATGAATTTAGCAAGAAATTAGTGAACTTATCTTACCTCCGTAGTAATATAAAGAGAAAAAGAAAGACGCATTTATGGAATTCTGTCACTTCAGATTTCATTATTTCTGTTCAAAAAGTGTATTTACAGGTTGCTGTTTTAGTATGGGAAAATACAGTCCAGCTTATCTGAGCAATACTTCACGTCATTGGGAGTGCAGTATTAGGCCTAAAAACAGGCTCATATTTTCCCATACAAATGCAGTAAACTTCTTATTATATACTCGTTTTGGTTTTTTATATCTACCTAAGGCATAACAATGAAAAGAAGAAACTACATGACGCAAAGTAATTGAATTTATGCTGTATTTCAAATTAAGTGCACAACCGTAGATTCATTAGTACACAGGACCAATATTAATGCGCGCATAATACCGCCCAGTGACCGTTTTGAAATTAGTCGCGCGCTCGTCATTACTTAAAAAAAATAATTTTCGTTCATGTCTACTTAAAATTGAAACCTAAAGTCATATTGTGAATGAATGCGCATTGAAAGAACCTTTCCAGGTAGTCTGGAATGTTGGATATTGTATTTCTGTCGATCCAACTCAGTTCTGCTTTCCTGCTTGTGATGAACTGGATTTAATAGCTTGGTGAATTCCACACGATGTATATGTGAGTTTAGCAGTAGAGAGACTGACCTTGAATCAACTTCTCCTCTGTTTCTGTTCTGTCATTGATTGTATGGAATGTTAATGTGGGAAAATATAAATTCTTTTAATTGAAATTATCAAAAATACGTGATGGAATGTCACATTCATTTCGTTTTGAGTGCAGTAAGGAGAATGTGATCTCATAATAGCCCAGGGCAAAAGGTGAAAAATATCTGAAAATTCTTTTGCAATTTACAGCAAAACAATCTACATTTGAAAACAAATATATCAACCAAATTATATCGGTCTGCCTCAAAGTACACTTCCATGAATCTTGTAAAATGTGGATATCATATGCAAATTTAAAATTGTTAAATTGTATATTGGTACAAATGCACACAGCAACTGGATTGAAGTTCGTATTAACTTACTTAGTTCAGACCATTTCCATCTGCATCACCAATTTTCATACTTTGTCTCTTTGTATGTAGCATCGTGGTTTTGCTATCAATACTTTCTTGAAATACTATCTGATTCAAGTACAATTGTGTATGCACATATTCCCTAAATATTTAAATAACTTTAAATATACACGTATATGTTTACCCTTGTTCACTGCACACGTCAGTAAGGCCATCTAGTTAAAAATTATTACTAAATAGGCCAGAACCTGATATGAGCTTGAACTTGTAGCTCACACATCTCTATCTCTATTTTCACATACATGCAAGGGGATTTTTTTGACCGGCCAGCGGAAGAAGTAGAGCATGTGAGTTTGACGTGAAGACCGAGAACACATAAATATATTTCTGAGCCTTACGTCCACCTTTCCGAATTTTGATAAGTTTCACTACCCTCAAAAAATCATGGCGACCGTCCGCAACCCACCAGAACGTCCTTGGGACACTGATTTTGGAACGAGACCCTAGGGTTGGTAACAACGGAGCTAGTAGCTAGATTAGTGACCAGAATTTGATCGCACTATGTACAAACCACGCGATATAAACAGGTATTCAAGAACGGAGGAGACCCTTGTCCCTCATACATTTTTAACAATGACAAGGAGCGTCGTCTCCTCACTTGCAATGTAAACATTTTTGAAACTGTAATGACTATTCTGTGTCAATTGAAATGATAGTTTTAATACTGAATAATTACTTTATAAAAGTCCATTTATCTTAGTGTATGGTTCAGGTATTTCGGTCAATCTACACAGAGTAAATTGATTCTGCAGAAATCTGTCAACTTATACGCAGCACCTCGCTTGTATACCAATTTATACGAAGCACCTCACATCGCACAGCAGTGTGCAATATTGGGTCGATATATATATAAAAGATTCGTATTCTTTAGTTTGTTCCATTTTCTCTTTCTCTAATAACAAAGACAAGACATTGAAGCACACCCGGATGTAGTGTCAAAAAGCGAAAAATCTGTCTCTTTTTCGTTCAGTGGTCTTTTGTCATCTCGGATGGTTGAAATATTCGCTTCCCGTACTGGTGTTATGCTTCTATTGCGTACTTATTAACCTAGTTAACATTGCTTCAAAAAAAAAAAATGAAATAAGCAGGGGGAGGTAATTATCAGTACCTTTTTGCTAATACTGTGATGCAGACAGAACTTCTTAAGATGGTGTTTATCGGTTAACAAATATATAAATACATTTTGGGTGAAGTTGCTTATTTTCTATGCCCATCAAAAGCTTGAACACAAAGCGCTAACATTGATGTATGTCACTTCTGTGTTTGATTATCTGCCAGGCGCCAATAACTTACCTGGCCCTCATAAGTTCTCGCTTAAAACATGCAAAGTACTTTCTGTATTTGAATTGTCTGTGTATGCTTTAATTGTGCTTGTTCGTACGGGAATCGAGAGTCTGGTCAGTTAAGACATAATTATAGGAAGATATTTGTTTACTTATCTTTTTTTTTCTGTAGTAAAATGAAGAATACAAGAAAGACAGTTCGGGGGAAAAGGAACAATTTCAGATTTTATTGATTTTGTGTCCATGTGGCTATATCATTTTCTGTCTTTTGTGTTTTACACAAAGGTATGCGACAACTTGCTAATTTCGTGACTTCCGGGTTTCAAAAAGTTAAATTAGTTTAACTTGACTTTAACCCAATTAATGAGGGCGAAACAACAGATGCATCTCAGATATTTTTACAGTGTGTATTTATCCTATATGTGCATTGCATTCTTATCTGCAAAGTGTAACGTTTATTGACGTGGATATGAGACAATTTTTCACCTCACTTCACCCTAGTAAACTAAACGAGAATTCAAGTTAAAAGTTGATCGTTTTTTATACGCTTTATATCCAAAGCAGAAAACGGTGTTCCCCTTTTCACTCTTTTGTCTTTATTCTGATTATCTATATCGTTGGGAATACACTATCTCCATTCCCACTTTTTTACTGTCTATTTAATATCGCAGTATCGTAGCTCAATATTACCCAATTGTCGGGCTGCGAGGGGTGGGGATGAGCCTAACATAAATGGGCAGAAAAGATTTGAATTTGGGACTTCCCCTAGATATGACGACGCTCTTTTAACTTGAACATGATCCTAGGTAAAAGAAAGTATATATTTCTACCGTAAAATATATAGTATATGATTTGTCCTTCACAAGTTTACTAACTTTGGTTTTGTTTTGTCTTGTTTGAAACTCTTTTTTTCCAACACTCTGGAGATACTTATAACTTAATCTTGCAGACTTTATATGTGGCCAATCAGAATACACTCTGTTCTATTGGTGGCTCTCTCTCAATATATTCAATATTTATTAGACAGCCAGTATGTATTCAGACTATGGTAGATGAGAGCATGCGTTACAAATAAAACCGTAGTATTATTAACCAAGTTGAATGCCTAATCACACAAGGAATGTGCATGTAATAGTATATCATATAATGGATCTTACTTCAGTGTTATTTAGTAATATCAATACCAAGAGCTGCAGGGGTATATGAAAAAGGGGTGCATGAAAAGGAAGACGCAAGCTAGTAAAAGTCGCGAGTGACTTGTTCTCCAGACACGCGTGCACCTGGTCTTACTACTACTACTACTGCTGCTGATAATAATAATAATAATAATAATAATAATAATAATAATAATAAATATGATGATGATATTAATAATAATAGTCATATAAAATGACCTCTAGAGTGCCACATCGTTGTCACCTTTTTATACCTTCTTTTTTGGAACACTACGAGATTATGTTTGTCAAACTTTAAGTTCTGTTCCATAGCACATGAGTGATCCCAACAATTAATATTATTTTTTAAAAATGCTTCCAGCGGATATCTAGTGTTTAAGATTGGAAACTACTCTGAAATCCCGAATCACATTTCTCAAGCTCATGCTTTGCAAATGTTGGAAAATTTAATTTCGAGTTAGATCAACATTTTATAATGAGTCCACTTTAAAGTTTTGAAATATGCCCTTCGTTACAGTTGTTTTTCTTCTTATGCCTCATCAAATCTCAAGAAAAAAGCTATTCCCAGGCACCCACCCACCCACTTATCCTTAAAGGTGACCTTTGGCCCTTAAGTACTCACGCGTAGACTGACAGAATGAGAAATAATATCTCGATTTTTGCTGAACAATCTTATGAATTAGCAATTAAGAGTTAATTCACATGCCTGTTTTATCTTGGAGTTACTCTCCCTGGGGAAATATTAAAAAATGAATTATCACACATTTCCTTAAAATTAAATGAAAAAAGGCATAAATACACGTTGCTGTTTTGTTTATTCGATACGACGCAGATTTCAATTATCAAGAGGGATTTCTTTGGTCAACATTAATATAAGTGAATCTATGTATAATGTATTTGTTATAAAACTTTCTAAAACTTAAATATATAGTCATAACATTGTTGGCAATACCGAAAAGTTACATCTATTCTATGGTCATCTTCCAATGCAGTTACAACTAATAAATGATCATTTACAAGACATTTCTTACTTACCTGACTTCTCTAGCAATACGAATAGCAAAAGAGCAATCCATTGACGAAACTGTTTTAATTCTGATTTTATTGCTTGCTTTCAACAGCTAGAAAACGATTTTGTGACTAGATCATACAGAATTTAATAGTTTACTAGATTATTTCTAACTACACTAAGGCAAGTGACAAGCTAATCCGTTTGACGCTTCAGGTTTCATAATTGGTCAGTTGGCGTTTCATTATTGTTTTAAAAATTAGCAACAAAAAACTTGAACCCAAATTATTCAGATGAAAAGACGCGATGAGTCTCATATATTTTGGACTGTATATGAACCTCGAAATGTGTTCTTTTCAGAACTGTGTCAGATTAATTTACGTAGGTCTAGGAAAATTGTCAACTTCGCCTCACCCTATTCCACCTTAGTTTACTAAAGAGCATTATAAACGTTACAAAACATAAAAATATGATTGTCTCTTGATGCGCTATGTATTAAAATCATAGCAATATATTCCTGTTTCCATTATTATGCATTTTTTTACAATGCCTTTGTCGTCGATAATAGCCCTATCTCCTATTTTGCTAAGTCAAGATTATAAATATTGAAGTTGATTATAACCAGCTGATCTCTTTTACTGATGAAAACCTAGGTGAGCATATGAAGACATGAATTCAAGATCTTTCTGACATCAAACGATTCTCTTGCACATGAAATTTGATTGTCTTTAAAATTAAATTGTATGATTTTTCTGTTTATCTTTATTTCTATGAGACGCACATTGTCCAATTATAATGAATTTATTCATATCTTTTCACCCCTACCCCATCAAATTAAACTGTATGGAACTGAGATGTGGGTCCAGTTCTTTATTTCTTTCTTGAGTGTAGGGCGGATGTTAGTGGTGGTCCGTGGTTAAATCTGATAAAACATTTGCCGTGAACCTCCGATCAACTATGATGAGAACATTGATACGTATTACATACATATATGTAGAAGAACGCAGATACACATAATTACACTGAAATATAAAAAAATGACCCAGTATGTTCCCAGTTTTGCACAGCTGTCATCATAAGTGCTCCTTGAGATGCAATCATGAAAATAAGTAATTAACTGAAAACAGTTTAAGTCAAAGTTCGTTTTATAAGACATAAATAAACTAGAGCTCTAGTTTATAGGTTCATATCAGTACAGCACTTGTTTCCTTAAGTTTGTATGTTTTCACACTTTGGATTTTGACTTTTTTGAAAGGACGCCTCTATAAAAGGTTGAGGTAATACCGTAAAATATTCACAGACAACCTAAAATGGAACTGTTGTCATTGTATTCTAACGTCCTGCCTTCCACCCCCATTCATTTTGGAAATATGATAGCTCTAGCACTCAAGCGGCCTATGGGCCATAGGAAACTGCCCTGGATATAGCATAATAAAGTGGCTGTATAATGGCGTATGGGTTACTGTAACATTTTGTTTGGAGCGGACCAAATCACCATTAACAGAACCATTGAAATATATCTAGACATGATCATACGGCTATGTGAATAACAATATAAAACCGGTTTTGCGAAAGGTTAATTCGTTTGCCAGGTGATGCGTTCATGAGACCATTTTAAATGGTGTCATGTCCATATTTTCGTGTCACACGTTTTATCTCCAAGTTCAACACAGCAACTGCATCCTGGGTTTCTTCTAACAACAGCCACTTATCGCATGGAACAAGATCTTCGACTGCTCCAAGAAAGTTTAATCATTTTCAATGCCTATTCCCCCAAATGACATGATTCATAAAGGCATCAAACATTTTGCAATATAATGTTAATAACAGCCTGACATGATTCCTAAAGGTATCAGACATTTTGCAATATACTGTTAATAACAGCCTGACAACTTTCCTAAAGGTATCACACATTTTGCAATATAATGTTATTAACAGCATGACATGATTCCTAAAGGTATCAGACATTTTGCAATATACTGTTAATAACAGCCTGACAACTTTCCTAAAGGTATCACACATTTTGCAATATAATGTTATTAACAGCCTGACATGATTCCTAATGGTATCAGATATTTTGCAATATAAAGTTATTAACAGCCTGACATGATTCCTAATGGTAGAACACATTTTGCAATATAATGTTATTAACAGCCTAACATGATTCCTAAAGGTATCAGACATCTTGCAATATAATGGTATTAACAGCCTGACATGATTCCTAATTGTATCAGACATTTTGCAATATAATGTTATTAACAGCCTGACATGATTCCTAAAGGTATCATACATTTTGCAATATAATGGTATTAACAGCCTGACATGATTCCTAATTGTATCAGACATTTTGTAATATAATGTTATTAACAGACTGACATGATTCCTAAAGGTATCAGACATTTTGTAATATAATGTTATTAACAGCCTGACATGATTCCTAATTGTATCAGACATTTTGTAATATAATGTTATTAACAGACTGACATGATTCCTAAAGGTATCATACATTTTGCAATATAATGTTATTAACAGCCTGACATGATTCCTAATTGTATCAGACATTTTGCAATATAATATTATTAACAGCCTGACATGATTCCTAAAGGTATCATACATTTTGCAATATAATGGTATTAACAGCCTGACATGATTCCTAATTGTATCAGACATTTTGCAATATAATGTTATTAACAGCCTGACATGATTCCTAAAGGTATCAGACATTTTGTAATATAATGTTATTAACAGCCTGACACGATTCCTAATGGTATCAGACATTTTGCAATATACTGTTATTAACAGCCTGACATGATTCCTAATGGTATCAGACATTTTGCAATATGCTGTTATTAACAGCCTTACATGATTCCTAATGGTATAAGACATTTTTCAATCTACTGTTATTAACAGCCTGACATGATTCCTAATGGTATCACACATTTTGCAGTATAATGTTATTAACAGCCTTACATGATTCCTAAAGGTATCACACATTTTGCAATATACTGTTATTAACAGCCTGACATGATTCCTAATGGTATCAGACATTTTGCAATATAATATTATTAACAGCCTGACATGATTCCTAAAGGTATCATACATTTTGCAATATAATGTTATTAACAGCCTGACATGATTACTAATTGTATCAGACATTTTGCAGTATACTATTATTAATAGCCTGACATGATTCCTAATTGTATCAGACATTTTGCAATATAATGTTATTAACAGCCTGACATGATTCCTAATTGTATCAGACATTTTACAATATACTGTTATTAACAGCCTGACATGATTCCTAATGGTATAACACATTTTGCAACATAATGTTATTAATAGCCTGACATGATTCCTAATGGTATCAGACATTTTGTAATATAATGTTTTTAACAGCCTTACATGATTCCTAATGGTATCAGACATTTTGCAATATGCTGTTATTAACAGCCTTACATGATTCCTAATGGTATAAGACATTTTTCAATCTACTGTTATTAACAGCCTGACATGATTCCTAATGGTATCACACATTTTGCAGTATAATGTTATTAACAGCCTGACATGATTCCTAAAGGTATCAGATATTTTGCAATATAATGTTATTAACAGCCTGACATGGTTTCTAAAGCTATCAGACATTTTGCAATATAATGTTATGACCAGCCTTACATGGTTCCTAAAGGTATCATAAATTTTGCAATATAATGTTATTAACAGCCTGACATGGTTTCTAAAGATATCAGACATTTTGCAATATAATGCTATTAACAGCCTGACATGGTTTCTAAAGGTATCAGACATTTTGCAATATAATGTTATTAACAGCCTGGCATGGTTTCTAAAGGTATCAGACATTTTGCAATATAATGTTATGACCAGCCTTACATGGTTCCTAAAGGTATCAGACATTTTGCAATATAATGTTATGACCAGCCTTACATGGTTCCTAAAGATATCAGACATTTTGCAATATAAGGTTATTAATAGCCTGACATGGTTTCTAAAGGTATCAAACATTTTGCCAGACACTGCTTATAACAGCCTTACATAGTTCCATAAAGGTATCACACATTTTCCGATATAGTGATGTTAACAACTTTACATGGTTCCATGAAATAATGTTTGCATGTGTATTATGGGTAACATGTTTTTGTAGAAAATATTTTTATAATGAATCTATGTTTATCATTTTTGTATATTTTGTTTCATTCATCTATGTTCATTTGCTAAAGGCATACTGAACAATCCTGACGAACAGTTTGATATCAAATATTGCCATAAATTCAGTTTCAATCCATGAAGTCCTTAAAATCTGATAAAGTGGAAATGTGTGTGTGATTTGGATTTTTAACGTAGCTTTAACAATTTTTCAGTCATATCGCTACGATGTCTACAGTGTGACAGTTTATAGTGATGCAAACATGTAGCAAGATGTCCCACCCAGTCACATTATCATTACACCAGGCCGATCAGTCCCAACACTATCCTCTTAATGCTGAGCGTAAAGCGAGGCAGCTTTTGCTACCATTTTTGTTAGTCTTTGGTATGACTCGGCCGGTGATCGATCACACGACCTCACGTATCCGAGACGGACGCTCTAACCACTAGGCCACGTGAGCGGTTAACAAAGTGGAAATGAATTTGTAAAAATAAGACGTGATGCGACATGACGTGGTTTGATGGAGTTTCAAAAGTTTAACCTTCCATCAGACACAGGATAAAAATAGAGCGACAGGCAGAATCTTTTGGGAAAATCACGTTAGTGTAGATTTGGCAAATAGTTTCTTAAAGCTGAATAAAGTTGCTTTCGATCCTGACAACTTTTATTTAAGACTAGAACAGATCCGTATCAACTTTCAAAGGATACTGCACTTTATTTGATACAAAAATCTATGATGGAAATTTCTCTTGAGAGGTTATCAAATATTGAATGTAACTGAAAAAATACCATGTCATCAATTTCTAAACAATATATTATTATATAATTATGCAACCCATTCGCTATTTATGGTGAGAAAGTATTTTACATGAAACCAAATCCCCCCCCCAAAAAAAATACAAGCAATGTGTGCACAGGGAATTGATGCCCTGAAGATACTGCAACCTGTAACACAAAATCAATAACTCTCTTCAAGTCTATCAAATATCCCCAGAAAGACAACTCTTCACAATATTCATAATCAAACTTGTACAACTTTTATTACACACATTTTTCTTTTGAGAAATATCATGTACCGTCATCTGTATACGAATATTGTTGAGATCTTGAACAAATTTGTACAAAGTACTTTTATAAAGTAATTGAATAGGTACTGATGGCGGGAATTGTGGATTTCACATACATACCTGCACATGACTGACTATTTCACATACATCCCCGTGCATTATTGCATTCACGGTTCTATATAGCTTCATATTCTCCTTATCTGCTTCCCCTATTCTTGTCTCTTCCCCCCCCCCACTACGCTGTTCTTCGTTTTCACTTCTCTTTCCTTCCACAATCCTCCTTTCTTCCCTAAAATTTTCTTCTCATCCATTCTTTCTTCTTTACTCTAGTTATTCACATCCATTTTCCTTCTTACTTCTGCTTGTCTCTACTATTATTTGATCTTCCTCAATCTTCCTTTTCCCATACTGTATTATCATCTTTCATTATTGATTCATCTTCCACCTTCTTTTTGTTCTCTTCATCTATCCTATTCTCTTTCTCTTACCTTTTTTATGTTGTTCTATCATGTTTCTTTCTCAGTCATACTCTTCTTCATCTATTTTGTTCTTTTCCAGCATAATTCTCGTTTTATGCTCTATCTTTTCTTTCTCTTCCACTAAGTCTCTTTTTTTCCACGTTCCGTAAGTTTTTCTTCTTGTATCCTTAAGTTTTGCTCCATTCTTCTTTTCCTCTTCAATGATTTTCTCTCTTCTGCCACCATGTTTTCCTCTTACTTCATCTTTCTCTTCTTTATTTCCTCTACTTTTTGTAGCATGCGTTTTGCGCTTCTCTTTCTGTGTCCTTTTCGCGTCATCCCTCCTTTTACCACTGCCATTCTTTATGTTTCCTTCCTCCTTCCTTATTCTCTGTTCCACTTCCATTATCTCTTCTGCATCTCTTCCTAGGTTTGCTCTCTGCAATGCGAACAAAGAAGGAGTATATTTTCCAGAACAGTTTGCGAATAACCCTTTTAATTTAAGGCAGAGTATTTAAAAGGGAGCCATCAGCTCTTAATGATGTATGGCAGCATTCAGTTACGGTGAATGGAAGGTGAAGAGTTTGGTTGTTTGAGTGTTTGGTGAAAGGAAATATATATATATATATATATATATATATATATATATATATATATATATATATATATATATATATATATATATATATATATATATATATATGTGCTCTCGAGATGACATATACAGTAGTAGAAGTTGTTGACCTCAGATGAGCACAGTATACACATTATCCCGTCGTTTGATGCTGTTGACCTCAAATAGGTCAGATAAAAAAAACACAACAGTACATACACTACATACAATCATTCCAGGCACGTCGACTGTTTCATCAGAATCCTTTAGACAAAACAACTCTGAGAGAAAACAGAGGAAACTACAGCGTGGATGGTAGATTAAAGGGAAAACACAGAGAATTAATTTCAAACTACACTTGCTAGAATTTACAAGAACAATCGATGTACCCCTTACACAAACCCATTAGACGTCAAAACTAAAGTGTTAAATATTACCGTTAAATATTACCTCCGTTACATCAGATATGCACTAGAAGAAGTGACCACCTCAAAACGAAAAATTTCAACAATTGTTAGTGTTCAAGCTGGCAAAGCACTCAACAAAACAAACAAATATATACTGATCGAGTAAAGTCCAATTTCTGATGTTCATTTTTTTTTAAAAACCGCACTCCGTCAAATTTTCTCCCTCTTTTTTCTCTTTTATTCTCATTTATCAACAGAGTCCTAAATTAACAATAATGAAAGGAGGGAAAATGTATTGATTGAAACATGTAAAAAAAAAATCTTGGGTTGCCGAGACACTCTACAAATTCGCTTCACGGTCCTGTCGAAATCGTTAATTCGTCTACGCCGACAGCATGAACAAGGCAGAAATAAACATCGGAAGCCCTTCAGCAGCAGGGAGGGCGAATCCTACAAGCTACTTTTCCGAGACACCCCATCCACTGAAACTATTCCCGATAGAAGCGTTATTTCCATGAAATAACACTTTTATTCAGAAAACGAGACAAAAAAAAAATGTCCTTGAAAATGCTTTGTATTTCCGCTGATATAACGCGAGTTACTTCAATAAATCCGACTCGTATCCGACATAATTTCCACGGTGAGGTATCATCGAAAAATCAGGTGTAGTTTGCACCCTCCCTGCTGCTGTGGGAAGACGAAGATTTCCAAGGAAACATTTTCATGTTAACCATACAGTGTATCAAGTCCGATACGGTATCTTGTTCTGGGATCGTGTAAATTTATTGTCACAAATCCGTGCGGGGTTCTTTGAGCGCGACTAAAGAAATTCTTAAACTTATTAATATCCATATCGCCGCTACACCAGGTTTGATGAATATTTCTCAGCGTGTGAACATCAACTCCATTAAACACCGCAAGAAGATTACAGTTATCCCTGATTACTTTTGGTATTTGTGTATAACGCTGAGTAACATAAATCACATCAGTGTTTTTATGACGACCTCGTGAAAATATTCTTGCAGGATTTTTTTGCTTGTCCAGCATCACATCATCATACACTACTAGGTTATTTATTTCCCCGTTAAGGTCTTCCACGGACGGAGCTTCTTCAATATCAGTTATAAATTCAACAACATCCTCGCCGTCTTCACTCAGCGCTTTTGCACTCTCATTAAAATCTTTTATAACATCATAACAACGTTGATCATCCACAGACGGAGCTATCAAGTATAGTTTGTCCCATTTCATCCACTTCATTATCATGTTCAGTAGCAGTTGCGTTTTACCTGATCCTGACGGTCCTATGATGATCATTCTGATAGAATTTGGTAGCACGGAATTATGCTTGACTGGTTCTTTCCTTCGCGTCGCAGAAAAATCAGTGATCTCCATTTGTATATAAAGAATAATAATTATGGATTTATATTGTGTAAAGTGTAAGGCACGAACCCCTACAAACGACATAACAACCATTACAACAAAAAATAACAGACAAGCACTCTCTGGTACGTGTGTGCGATGTGGCACAAAAAAATTTAGATTTCAAAAAAAAAGCCTGACAAAGTCAGCGGAGGTGACATTGCAGCAACCCTCGGACGACTTCCAGGTACCCCTTGGGCTAAATATCCCGGAGAAAAACATCTTCCGGGATACAATTACTGCGGTCCAGGGACCCGACTAGATATCAGACTTGATGAACAGTCTAAACCAAAACCGGGAGAGTATCCGATAAACGCTATCGACGCAGCGTGTCACATACATGATGTTGCTTATCGAAGTAAAGATCTACAAGACAGGCATATCGCGGATGTGAAATTAATTCATGCACTAAGCTCCATAAAAAATAAATCATTTAAGGAGTCACTCGCTAATTGGTTAGTAAGATCAGCGATGAAATCTAAATTAGTATTAGGCGCTGGATAATTAAATAAAAATGGAAGCGATTTATTATTCCCCGGCCGGATACTGGAGAGGTAACTCAGCAATTAATAAACTCGCCAGCGCAGCAAAAGTAACACGCAAGGTTGCCAAAAATTGGCTATCAAAACAAGCAATATGGCAAATCTACCTACCACCACCTCGACAAATCAATTTTGCACATTTTGATGTTAGTACCCCCAATGAAGTTCATCAGGCTGACATACTATTTCTGCCTCATGATACTGTCCGTAGAAAAACATACAAATACGCGCTAACAGTAGTTGATGTTGCTAGTAGATACAAAGAAGCAGAACCGTTAGCGACTAAAACAGCGTCCGAAGTCGCCTCTGCGTTTAAACGAATTTATCAGCGAGGACCTCTAAGCTGGCCCCGATTATTACAAGTTGATCCTGGTAAAGAATTTCAGGGCGCGGTATCATCACTGACAAAGCAGCATAACGTTGTTATACGACGAGGGCATACTGAAATTCATCGGGATCAGGCAATTGTTGAGCGATTTAATAGAACACTCGCTGAGAGATTATTCGGATACCAGTACGCGAGGGAATTCATTTACGATACGAGATCTCGTGAATGGGTTGCAAGACTGCCAAACGTGATAGCCGCGCTGAATAATGAAATTACCAGAACAACAAACATGAGACCTGTAAATGCAATCACAAAAAAATATATACCCGGCGTCGAACGTGGACATATTTCAACGCAGCCAGGGACGCTAGCGTTCCCACTGCTGGGTAATGTCACCGTTAGGTATTTATACGAACCAGGCGAACTAGAAGGAGGAAAAAAAAGAGCAACCGATCCCACATGGAGTGTTACTACACATAAGATATCCAGCATAACAAGATCAACTGGGAGAAACGCAATCTACAGATTAGATTCGACTGCTCCTCAGCGTGGATTTAAACGCGAGCAACTTCAGGTGATTCCCGAGGATACACAATTACCACCTCGATCACTTAAATAACTGCAGCAGCACCTCTGCGTCGATTACACTCAAGACAGGTCAGCATTACATTTTCACGCGTATGACCGCGACTGCTATCTATTCTATCTACGGTGAATTGCCTTGGGTCGTTTTTCGAATACTGCCACAGCAATAAACAATTACAACTCGCACAGTGATTATTCTGCTGTTGTTGTAATTGTATAATAAATGTTTCGTCGAGATCAAACTCTCTGCCATTTTTTTTGTCGCTCTGTTTGTAACCGGCTAATTTCTTTCTTATTGTATCATCAGCGATTGATCTGTTGATGCTGTCGTTGATAACATCATCTAATACAATTCTTTGTAACTGAGCTATCCTTCTTACTCTTGACACGGCTAAATAAACTAAATTTGACCACTCGATGCGATCATCAACAATCCAAACTGTTGTATCTGAAATAGTTAGTCCCTGCGAACTGTGGATGGTCATAGCGTATCCTAGCGTCCACGGGGATTTGCTCATTTTCAGTGCCTGTTCAACAGCATCAACATCAACGATAACAATATCATTTAATACTAAATTTTGTTTTTCCGATTTTCCTGGAATATCAACATCAATATTCTGCAATCGCGTATCAGCTGGTCTATAACACAACGGCACTGGCAACATGGGAAATTTCTTCTGATGTAACTGAAATAACTGCTGCTGAAGCGTGTCCCTGACTATCTTTCTACTTGCAACAATTAAATCATCTGGTTTCCACGTTTCCCAAAAGTCGCTCAGCTCCGTCTCTGGAATTATTTCACGCATTATCTCACACTGGACTTTATTGGTTTGTAGCCTGATCAACGCCTTAAACTCTTTCAGCGTTTCATCGAGTGCTCTGTGATCGTTAGTTATTTCCTCATAATAATCTACAAAAGTTTTCAGCCACGTGTGTGGAGATTCACCTGTAAATGGCGGTGGTTGACCATGATCGCCGCACATCACCACTGCGGTATTTTTTTTTAGCAGCCAATCCAGAAACTGTTTTAATGTATCCAACGGCACAGTGTCTATCTCATCCCAGATTATTTTCTCGGGAATATATTTCGTCCCCATTCGTTCAGGTGTCCACGTGCCGCCGCTGTATTTGAAAAAACTGTGATACGTGCACGCGTTAACATCCCGTTGTCTCATCTCCCTGGCAAGTCTGTGTGTGGGTGTTAGCACAATCATGTCAGAGTTTCTAAATAATTCAATCGCTCGAGTTGTTTTACCAGAACCACCAGGGCCGTTCAGATAAACTGTTTTGTGTCTTGTAACAGGATCGTGCACCGGCGGCAGCAACGAAGTTGCCCCCGACGAAACCGTCGAAGATATTTCTGCGCTGCGATACTCATCCTCGATTACAACGTCAGCCGATTCACAATATCCGTGTAACATTTCATTCTTTATTCTCCACGAGCCCCACGATGGATCATCCGATATAACATTATCCAACAGCGCTGAGTGTTTTTTATCAATATAAAATGAATCCGTTGCAACTCTCACTGCGACAACAGGGAATCTATTAATCATCGACAACAAATTTATGGATACATAAGCTAGCATCGAAGATCTCAAATGTGTGTACTGAGATGATTCTCCGTCGATATAACTAAAAACAGTCCCTAGCTTTTCCCCGTTTGACAGAAACACATCTTCGCGGTTACAGAGTATGTTGTTTGTGGCTGCATCAGCGACAACAAGATCCAATTCAGCCTTGTCCATGATTAATCGACTGTGATGTTGTTTATGATCATACGCTCCACCTTGAGTGAATTTCCCTATTATTCTTCGTCCTAGATCTTTTGCTGTGCTTGCATCATTTTTGATAATATCGTCGATAGAAGTTTCTGGATATTCTCGTGACCAATCTTCGATGACTTCTTGTGACGTAACCGGAGTTGGCAACCAAACTTCGGTTTGACGACAATAACATATAATCGCTTCGCTGACCGTCAGCGACAACAGTATTCGACTGTCAAGCATGTATCGCAATAACACTATCGGTGCCCATCGCTTCTCAACGAAATGTCTGCCAAACCAAACATAACACACAGGATGTAAATCCTTAGCGAATTTAAACGACGACACACAAGCAAATCCCGTCAGGTCAAAATCAGGCAATGGTCCGTTTACAGCAACTCTTGTCATCGAGTTTGTAACGTGGCCAAACCGTTTAAAATATTCGCTGCATTCTCCACGCCCAAGGAAACTTCCTGGATAACACGCCGTCATGTCCACGGATATCATACCGCGGTGATCATACTGAGTATTCCACAAACCGCCGTGTCCGTATTCGACACAGCTCTGCTGGATATCAGCAAGAAAACTTTTCGGAGTTGGTCTCCATGAATTTCGTTCCCGGGCTACATGCGCGGCAACACCCGGGACAGTAAAACAGTGTCGCAGTAACGTATCAGTGTCCGTCGCATGATATTTTTCTGCGAGTTTTTTCATTTCGTGCTGTAACGCCGCCGTTCTGTATATTTCCCCGTCGGGTCTCACAAACTGATTATATTCTCCATCTTCGCTCGAGAATAACCACACCGACACTGGATCGGTTTTACTTATCCGATGAATACAATCAAACATATTTCCCGAGTAATACTTCACAACACGGTCTCGCGGAAATATCCTAACCTGGTCAGTCCAAGCGTGACTGTTATGATCGATAATATTTATTGAAGCTCCATTGCGATTATATTTTGACTCGTACAATACCGTACCGGTTAACGATGAAACCGTTATAGGAAATCTCAGCGAGCGTTCCAACGCGGCAACATCATTTATTGACGCTCCTGTATCCGCTACTCGTTTAGCCCATTCTGTTATTTTATTTTTTCTGATCTCGGTTAGACCATTTCCACGTGGTGCATTTTTAAAATGTTCCATTACTCGCTCAGCTACACAATTCATCCTTGACTCTGTCAACGGCGACACCCTCATCGGGGCGAGTTTATCGACACTTGGTTTCTTTATCGGATAAATTCCATAAACGACCGCGGTCACAGGATACGCTCTGGCATAATACGGTTTATCAATCCCAACAAGTACTCCCGGGTTTGAGTCTTTGCTCAACAAAATGGTTTTTCCGCGCGGATCAAGAACAGGGTCTAGTTTGTCTCTGATAATCCACTTTCGGGTTCCCTCGTCGTCGACTCCAACAATAAATTTTATCTGCACGAAATATCTTCTATCGTCGAGATACTCAATTATATTACGCGCGATTGTATCGTTGATGGTACCATCAATGATGAAACTCAAGGAGTTTTCACGGGAAACTCTTCGAGGAGAAATGCTTTGCATTTCCGGGATAATTTTATACGAAGACCACGTGTGTGCGGCACCATCACGACGAAACTCTTCTTTGGCATCCTTGATAACACCAATTACCGTTGCTAACTCTCTTCGTCGACGATCAGTGGTTAACCGGTCAAGATCGAATCGAGAACCTGCGGGTTTTATTCTGGATAGTCTTTCAAAACTCATTATTATAATTAAGACAAGTATTTAAATAGACAAATATATTATATATAATGAACGGAAACTCAAAGAGTTTCTCATGCAAGTGGATCAAACTAAATTCATCAGCGCCGTGTAACAGACGTTGCAGAGGCGAATACTGTGGACAACATGCTCAACAGGTCCGCGGTGGGAGTCTAGGACCGATACCGTGTATCAGATGCGGCATTGGAGTACGAGGAAAAACGCAATTATGTTCAGCGTGTGGTGGAAAACGCTATCGAGAACTAAAACGGTATTATGATAAAAAATATCCAGCCTCGAACACTCTCTCGGAGCGTGATTACATAAATAAGTTTTCAGACAAATTATGAATTAGACAAATGATTTGCTTATAGTATAATGAATCAAGAATTCGCCCCCGAACAAAAATTTGTTCCACATCCAACTATTCCAAATTATGAAGCGTCACACGATGGTACAGTCAGACACTGCCGGCGACGGAAACCAATCGGTGTTGTATCCAATACCGGTTATCTAAAATTCCATGCTGGAGGAAAAGATTATCTCTGTCATCGTTTCGTCTATGAATGTTTCCATGGATTGATCCCTAAGGGTCTTGTCGTTGACCACGTTGACGGGAATCCGACCAATAATGCCATAAACAATCTTCGGATGGTCACGCAACGCAAGAACTGCTTACTGGGTAACACAGGTCATTGTAAAACAGTTGGAAAACGGGCTGTTAAGTCTCGAAATACAGAGACGGGCCAAGAAATGATATTTCAATCAATGGCCGCAGCTGGCAAATATTTCGGTATTTGTCAACCTTCGGTACAACGAGTCGCAAATGGGATCTACAAAACAGCATTTTCAAAAAAGCTCAAACAATATATTTCATTTTCCTACATACAGCTTATCCTCGACGATAACTCGTAAACACTCTCATGCAATTTAAAAATATAAAAAATATAATAATATGAATCACGAAAACATAAATGTCATAATTGTTGAACTCGAAAAATTGCAACAGCGTGGTTTTAATATTTTACTAAACGCTGAAACAATTATGTCAGATTTTGAATCGTTGAATGAGCGCGCCGGCAAGAACAATCTCGCCGCGTGTTATAGGTTCATTAAAAATATACAGAATTACGTTTACGGGTCACTTGCGTCGATAACTGACGATCAGGTATCTGAATTCGTTCCACTGTGCGGCGCAGTTGAGAAGATCAGGCTTGAATTGTCACAACAATATGAGACTCGAAAATTAATCAACACCAGGGTACGACGGCTACAAGGTCACATAAAGAATCTTGGAAACGCTAACACTTCCGAAAACTCTTCGAGTTCTGACACGGAAATGCCTACGGGTACTAGTGTTTGTGACTCCGTCGACGAAGTATAAGTGCGTGGAAACGCTAACACTTCCGAAAACTCTTTGAGTTTCACACACTGAAAGTGTCTCACGCTTTGTACATTTTCACGGTAAAAAAAAATAATACATTTTTTTTGCCCGAGCGATGCTAGCATCGCCAATTTCAGATTTTGGAAATGTTTTACATTTTCAGGATTAACTCGAGCGCGGGTGCATCAATACAACAATGAGAATAGTTCATGATCTGTTCTCGTTGACACCAAGCTGTGATCATATGATTTTGCTGTAACTGCGTCAATTGTGACGGAGTTAACAAGAAGTCTTCGTTGCCATACACGTCAACGATTATTTTAACGGGGAAATACTGTTCCGGAGGTTGTCCCGAGAAACTCTTTGAGTTTTCAAATGCGGTTTTTATTGCCTCGTAAAGAATTTGCTTATCATGAATATGAACTCGTGCGTGAATGTATTCACATTGATACATTATATACAACCGTTTTTTTTTAAATGCGTGAGAAACGCTAGCGTTTCCAACGATGCTAGCACGAGAAACTCTTCGAGGAGAAACTCTTCCAGAAATGCTTTGCATTTCCAATTTGGAAACTCTTCGAGTTTCAGGATTTCACCAGTAAGTTCACGGAGACAGTCTCGCCACGCAGGTCCAACAAATTCCCCCGTTGGTCGGTGGGTTTGAAATTTATCGTTGACAACCACAAATTATTACACCGTAGATAGACGGGATTGATTGGTTCTTGCACAATCAGAAAACCAGGGGGGTCTT
The DNA here is from genome assembly GCA_028554795.2 of Sinohyriopsis cumingii. Lineage (NCBI taxonomy): Eukaryota > Metazoa > Mollusca > Bivalvia > Unionida > Unionidae > Sinohyriopsis > Sinohyriopsis cumingii. The sequence goes on along the minus strand of CM068839.1, from coordinate 60,565,389 downwards.
TTGGTGTGAACGTATACAGGATAAACCCCTGTTGGGCCGTAGTATTATCTGATGCGCTGTAGCTACCGTCGATGACGTCACATACAAGATTGACCGCGATAACATCTGTGATATTTACGATCCCGGGTGAGATGTGTCTGCCGTCCCCGGTAGTGCTGTTGTCGTGCTTGAGAATAACCGGCTGCGGTAGTGTTCGCGCGTACGTGGCAGAAATATCTTCGAAAGATTCCTCGATGAGATCCTGGACTGATTTTCGTAGCGTGCGCGCGTTATATCCAGGAAGTGTAAAATCTGGAATATCCTTCACCGAAATACCAAATTGGGATGCAAAATTCGATCTTTTTTCGTTTCCGTAATCGCCCTTGAGATTCAGTAGATTCTGAATTATTTTTTGATTTATAATTTCCATCGCGGATGCGAGTTTGTTTAGTTTTTCTATGGCTGTGATAATTTTATCGCGAGAACTGCTTGCAGTTCCAGGACTTGTTAAATCAGAAATATAATCTTGAAAATATACTCGCAACAGTTTTAGCTGTTGGTCATGCGCTTGTTTGATCGGATTAAAAAAATGAACTTCAATATCTTCTGGCCGGTATTGACGGTATTCCCCGCCCGTGAAAGCTGCCTCTATTATATCTACGGGAATTCTAGGTGATGTTGAAAACCAGGCTTCTCCGGATATTAATTTATCTGCAAATAATAAATAATTGCCGTACACGAGGTCGTGTGGTTTTTCCTTATCGGTCATAAAATCCGATTTTTTAGGTTTTGGTGGACCCGGTTCGACCTCGGGTCGGGATCGTGGCCATCCTAATACGGTCCGAATTGAGCTGTTGTAAATATCCACGGCGTATCCCGGTGTTGAGATTTCAATGACCGCAGACAGCGTTGGTTCATGAGCTGTTATAGATATTTTGGCTTCCTTGCCGGTGATTCGTTTTATTTGGCGTTGTATCTCATTATTGATTTCTTCGATCTGATAACTCCCAGTGGGTAGCGTAATTGTATCCCATTCTGGAGTGTCATTGGATTTGTTTTTGTACGAGAACACAAACGAATTATTCGGCTGCTGACCGCCAAATGATGCCGACCTGATATTGGGCCAGCTGTGATACACACTGAGCTTTGCTAACGCGATTTCACTCACTGGAATTGGAGTTCGAAAATTAATACCAAATTGGGGGTTAGTCGAGGACACTGAGATCATTGTGGTCCTTACCGGTGTTGTGTTTGTGACTATTTGTTGAAGAAGTTCCGCTGACATTATTTATTTGTTTAGTTTTCAAATAGTCATTGTACGCATCTGACATTAGTTTAAATTCAGAATCTGATATCGACGTAGCGTCGCTGGATTGCGCGTCTAACGATGATGATATCAGCAATGATAATTTCTGATATGCGGTCGTGGCTGTATTTAATTTTGTCGTGTAATCGTGTAATTTCGTGTTAGCACACGAGGATATTTTTTTTGCTATGATACCGAAAACTCCTGCCGCGGTAGTGGTCGTACAAACACAGATCGTGGCAGCGACTACTGCTGTTACCGGAGTGACCGCTGATAATACTACTCCGGCGGATGCAACAACGGCGGATACTGAATAAACCATAACGTCTAACACTGTTATGCGTCTGCGGTATTTTTTTACTTTTTGGGACGTCGCGTCGATGACAGTTTTTAACTCAGATTGCCACTCACGGACTTGATTGTATCTATACGCGGATGCTTCCATTATTACTTTACCCGGTGACCAATTAAGGTGTTTCGGCGACAAATTCCAGACAATACCAGTAATTGACTGTGGCTAATCCGTCCGGATTTTCGGCTTCCAGCGTAAAAATTTCTTCGGTTCTTTTGTTTATCACCACAGACGCAACTCGGGAAAACTTGCTAGATAAATCATGTCTGGTAGATATCTTAAATTCTACAGCAGAGAGTACTGTCAGTCTGTATATTCCAGTAACATCTGCAGTATGTGTAATAGTCTTGTTTTGTTGTGACCATGTTTCCCTTCCTGATTTTATCGTACACACAAGGTTTTTTGGGGTTACTCCGGCAGGAATTTTAATTAAATTAAATTTTTCCATTATCTGCGGAATTCCATTTACTACGTTATCTAATGTTTCCTTAATTTCGGTGAGTTTCATACTGACGGCATTAGGTTTCCCGAAGAACTCATCTACGGTGTTAAGAACGTTTCTGCGAAGTCTTCCAAACTGGGTCACATGAACATCATACTCAGCTCGTAACGTGGATAATTTGGTATCTATGACGCTGTCGGCTGTGTCCACATACTGTTTGTTTGCTGCATCGTCGTTCGAGGATGGATCTCTGAGTACGGTTATTTTGTTTCCATTCATGCTGAGTTCTCCTGTCATCGTGTCACCGTCTTTTTTCACGCACTTGTCAACACCTTTATCAATACTGTCTTTGATGCTTGCGATTGATATATTCGAGTCCTTGATCCGGCCGCCATCACTAAATGCAACGAAGTTATCCTTGGTAGCTCCAAGAACTCTGCGAATTATATCATTCCACTTAATGTTGCTCGTTCTTAGTTTTCCTTGCTTGTCTTGGAAAATAGCAACTTCATCTGGGTCAACTCCAGCTATATTCAAAAGATTATCGACTTCATCTCGGGTCGCATATTTTGAGAGATCAGCATCTGTGCTTGGTTTGACTTTTCTTGTGAAAGGTCTTCCGTAAATATCTACCATTATTTGTTATTGCTGTTTTTTAAATGCGAGCATGAAAATGCTAAGCATTTCTCGATGCGGTATATTCATGCACTACTCGATGCGGAGACGTTGCCAGATTTTTTGAGATCGCATCAAGAACATTTAAAACCTCGTTCCCACAAATGGGCGGATCAACTAATGTTTGTGTTGGTAGCGTCGACTGCCACACTGGAACATTATAAAATCTGCTGACATACCTGAGAAACTCAACTGGCGGTGCTAAACCGTACGAATCAAAATAGATAATTCCACGTGGATCGATCGCGTAAGCAACCCAGTGAGTTCCAGGACCGTCTTTGTTGTCGAGATTGATAATGCCAGTTTCTGGATTATTTGGTCGTTGCGGTAATTGATCTCGCATGAATACACCTCTGAAATGTTTTATACGCAATTTTTTAACAGCATCTAATAAATCAAAATTGCTCATTGGAGACTGCGTCTCACGAAGCGTTTTTAAACCCGTTTTGGGTACCATGATGCCGGAGTTCCTGGTAGTCTTAGACCGCGTCCCTTTTTTTTGTATCCATTTCCGGTTGCCTTTTTAAGTGCCATTCCGGCCGCTGTTCCAACTGCACCGAGTGCTGCGGCTTTTGCTACGGCTGGTGCTGCCGCGGCAATCAACGCCGGTATTGCTGCGAGAAGAGGAAATATTCCACCGGTTTTAGTCATGTCCTTGATAGCTGCAGCAGAGAAATTAAGTCGGACACCGGTTTTTGCTGTTAGTGCCTTATTAAAATGTTTAATCTGAGTATTAGTCAACGACAGCTTGTCTGGACCACCAACAAGTTGATCTCGTTTTAGTGTTATTGATGTCCCGCACGTGCTTGCGTTCTTCGATTGCAATTTCTTCGTTTGACCGGAAGTCAAGGTGACATTAACATGACTGTATGACATTATATTTCAGAAACTAATCTAATTGTTACATATTTTCTACTGGAGCGTCAATAACTCTCATTCGTCCGCCAACACCTTCAAGCAGTATTGCTTTATCGGAGAGTATGACAGCAATCGCTCTGTAACCACCAGCAGGAGCACCTACACGAGCTCGGAAATGTAGGTCGACAACAGATTGTTTAACCAGATCAAGATGTTCCAGCGAAAAGTAATAAATCGGATATAAACTCATAAAGTCTCGCTGTGATATTTGCAGGCCAGTGTCTACATTAAGGTCGCGCCCCATAAATGACATCAGACGATGATACGCGCGTGCGACACGATGATGTTCGAAATCTATTAATATATCCTCAGATGGCTCCTGATGCCCATTTATTCTCAACGAAACTTCAGAAACTCCAAGTGTATCAAATACCATTGGATTTCTTTCCTGATTATCTATTCTAGCACGGTATTGAAATGCAATGAAAATATGTCGTGGTGCTGATACTCCTTGTTGCGATGATATATGCCATGTAAACAACCCGCCGTGATCACCTTGAATAACGTCTGTGGTTGTTGTTTTCCAGGATAGCAGTGATTTACCGCCCGTGTCCATAAAAGACAACAGTCGTTGTTCTTCGGTGATTGACGGAGACAACACTGGCATCCACAACCACAGTTTAGTTAGTATTATTTGACCAGCGGCAACAGCAGCATCTCGCCAGATAGCGTCATTATCATCAGGTTTTCGCACAAGTACAACTGTGTGTTTGGCACCGAATATGACCTTGTGGACATCTCTGCAGAATCCAAAGATGTGAGACAATGGAATCACACCTGAGAACTCTTCATCTCCACTTAACATCGATCTACGTGTTGCAAAACCCAAATTAAAATTTTCGTTCATCGATGCAACTTCGTTACCGGCAGCATTCATTGTTACATTCCTGTTCTCGGGGCTGTCGGTTATATCCTTTGCAAACATCATTGATGGTCCGGCTGATCTGGCGTAATCATCCGAGTATCTCGCCAACCCGAGAATTGTTGTGGCAACGTCGACGTTATCATGAATTGTTTCAATTTCTTTTCCATCTATCATATAAATAGCGGATTTAAATAACGCCATGATCCCGTTGTTAACAAATCCAACTCGGTCGCCGATTCCGTAGTTAGTGTTATCATTCTTTAAAAGCCTACCTTCAACTTCGATGAAGGCCTCAGCGGGCAAGAAGTATCTACTTGTATCCTGGACCTGTAGTTCAATTCTTCCCCGTTGGTTAGGATTACGTGCTTCATAAGAATAATATTGAAAATCACGTACAGAATCATCTTTAAGTACTGGTTTGGACATATCAAACGCGTCATTGGATTTTCGTGCAAACATTATTATTATTTGTGATGGTCTAATTAAAATGTTATCGTCACCGGAAACCACTACCAGCTATCAAATTAGCAGTTACACTATCTTGCAACGCTTTGGAGGTAATTCCCGCTGTTGCGATCTCAGCTAATTTCTGATTTACGGCCTTATTTACTACGCTACTAACATTTGCCGGCATAGCTTCAGTGGATGGTAGTTTTACTGGCGCCAACCTCTTGACTGGGGTTTTTTTTTGTATCAGCTGTGCTAGTCGATCCTTGATTGATTGAAATGCTTTTCCGGCAAGACTACCAACAGTGCCAATGGCTTTATCCTTGACAACATCAGCGGCTTTCATCGCGAATTGTTTTGCTAACGGTCCAGCTTTCGGAGCGATTCTTGTGACTAAATCCCTAACAACATCACCGACTCCATCTCCGTAAACAACCTCGTATACTGGTAATCGTGAGTTTACTACTCTGACACTTCTTGGTCTGCGAAAAGAATCGTGTAGTATCATTTTATTTAATTATTGTTTCTCTAACTAAATTTACTAGTCGCTGTGGTAACCATCCGTGAGTTCATCAATGAGCCCCCGGTAGATGCTGATATCCATGATGCCACGCTGAAATAGTCGTTGACAGATATCTGCGGCTTCGTTTATTATTTCCGGAGAGTTGTTTCCGGCACGTCTTCCTCCGATGAGAACTTCCAACCGTGATACGTCATTGACGATGCTATCAGGACAGATGTGGTCGTATCCGCTGCCTGTTTTCTCTTTTTCTTGTTGTTCTAATTCAGCAATTTTTTTGTTTATTGCGTTAATTTCTTTTTTATTTCTATAATATGCAGCAATTGCGGCTTTGTGCTTAGCCTTATTTTCCGGATTGCTTTGGTCCAGTTCCTTTGTTTTTTGTTTATTTATTGAAAGATCGAACTGTTCTCTTATCAGTTTATCTTTTTTCATGATTAATTCTCCTATCATTGGTTCGGGAGACAACGGCCGAGTTTGCGGCGGCGACGAAACAAGAGTGGGAAAATCATCATCGTCATCGGGAGCGCTAGCGCCCATTTGTTCACGCGATAAAAATTCAGACACTGAATCGGGCAGTGTCATTTGCGGGGTCTGTTTTAGAGCTTGTGTTTTCTTCGCCGGTATTTTTGCCTGCTTTTTCATTTCCCTTTCCTGTATTTTTGCCTGCTTTTTCATTTCCCTTTCCTGTATTTTTGCCTGCTTTTCCATTTCCTTTGCCTTCATTCGTTGGTCTCTTAGTTCCTTATTAACCCCAATTACGCCAGTTTTTATAAAATTATAGGTATCATCAATGTTAGCTATTCGAGAAATGCCTCGGTTTACTTTATAAACATAATCCCGCCACTCTCCCTGAGTCATACCCGAGGCAGCTCCTGGTTTTAGAAATTCTTGCCGGTTAGGATAATTTAAGACAATCCAAGCAGAAAACTCCCTAAGCTCATCTATGTTAGTAAGCGGAATATTTTTTATTTCAGTAATACCATCTTCGGTAAATTTATTAATAAATGTTTCCTTAGCAACTGTCACTACTCCGGCGGCACCTGGATCAGCTGAGGCACCTGCATCTGCCTGTTGCTGTTTAAGTTCTTCTATTGCTTGAAGTAACCCTTGTTTTGTTTTGGTAGGGTCGGCAGGATCAGGTTTTCCTACAATTGCAGTTTTAATTTCACCAGTAGCTGCTGTAATAGGCTTAAATAATTCCTCCGCAGATGTTGCAAACTCAACTCGCGCTTCTTGTCTTGCTTTTAATTTTTCTTTGACGGAATCACGAACCGGAAGAAATTTTTTAATCGCGGCTAGTCGTTGTCGTGCCAATCTAGTTGTGAGTGCTTCTCCGATATTTGCCATTATTTATTTATCAATGATTTAATTCCGTTAACATGAAAATGTTTCCTTGGAAATCTTCGTCTTCCCACAGCAGCAGGGAGGGTGCAAACTACACCTGATTTTTCGATGATACCTCACCGTGGAAATTATGTCGGATACGAGTCGGATTTATTGAAGTAACTCGCGTTATATCAGCGGAAATACAAAGCATTTTCAAGGACATTTTTTTTTTGTCTCGTTTTCTGAATAAAAGTGTTATTTCATGGAAATAACGCTTCTATCGGGAATAGTTTCAGTGGATGGGGTGTCTCGGAAAAGTAGCTTGTAGGATTCGCCCTCCCTGCTGCTCCTTCCACCCTTAAAAACATATCCAGACAAAAGTTCTAATAGCAGCAGTTTGAGAGCTGAACATATCTGATTACTAATGATACATCGAACATGCCAATGTTACTAGTCAGGACCATGACTATTCACCATGCCATCAACAATCATGACGATGGAGAAAAAAAAATCTTGATTGGTAGAATTTCATTCTGTATCGTTTCTTACTACCTTATAACATACCAAATTTGAAGTTAAAGGACAAACCTAAGATTACATTATTTGTACCTGAAAGTCAAAGTTCTCAACATGGATATATTTAATCCAGGAACCTATCCTAGAGTAGCTTCATCCAACAAGTTCATGCATTAATTTTTCAATGATGTGGATTTGTACAAGTGTACAGCAGCATGGAGACTTATTCACGCCAAACTAACTTGGAAAATCTCTTGACGTACAAGAAAAAGCAAAGAACAAGCATCTGAATGATGCATCAGTGGTGTGGAAACCTAAAACAATCGATGATTTCAAGGGCAAAACGTTTACCCAAGTTGACAATTATCAAAATCTTGAACGTAAGAATTGCCAAATGAAAATCGTACTAGGATATAGTTTATAACTTACTGATCGCTTGGATTTGGACATACGGTAGCAAGATACATATTTGCTGAATGAGATTCAGTCGAAGTAGTACAGTCTTTCTTTGGATGGCACCGCTCCGATGGATAAAGAGGTTAGAGCGTCCGCCTCGTTTGCGAGAGGTCGCGGGGTCGAACCCAGGGAAAATCTTCCAAAGACTTAAAAAAATAATATTAGCAGCTGCCCTGTTCGGCGCTCAGCATTAAGAGGTTAGTGTTAGGACTGGTTGGGCTGGTGTCAGTATAATGTGACTGGGTGGGACATCATGCTACATTTATGCGGCATCATGACCCAGTGCTAGACATCACTATAAACTGCTACACTGCATATATCGTAGCGATATGCCTGAACAATTGTTAAAGCTACATTAAAAATCCAAATCACACACGCACACTCATTGGATGGCTAATGCTGACGGATACAAAACGAACATCAAAGAAGCCAGACTTTACGTGCTACGTATGGTAGTCTGGCCTAATGTGGGAAATCACATTAATCAAACTCTGACCATAACAACATTATCATCTGCAAGGAGTGGAAATGTCACTATGTAAGCTTTTGAGGACTTTTAGAAACTGCAGTTTCTGTAATTGTAATTTAAATTTGTATAATATATATATATATATATATATATATATATATATATATATATATATATATATATATATATATATATATATATATATATATATATATATATATATATATATATATATATATAATTTGTGTAATAAAGATGATGATTGTTAGAATTTTTGCTTTATTTGATTTTAATGTGTATGCCTTGATAAAGTCTATAATTGTTAGAGGTGGATTATTGTAAAACAAATATTCAGTAGAAGCTACTTTAATTCTTAGGTATTACAGCAAGTTCGAGGAACAAAGATGTACGTGAGGGAACGATTGTGTAAATCCTGTACAACTTTCACAGCCACTGACGTAAGAAGGAATAATGTTTGTAATTAGTTCAGTAAGAGTTTAAGATGTGCACTATAAGCAATTTTTTAAGAAGCAAATATTATTCTTGGATGCGGAATGTAAAATGTAGGGCTCTTCTCAGCCATTTGCGCTCAAAGAACATGTAAGTTGAAGATGAGTGTTTTAAGCCATGAAGTAAGCAAACGTCTCTCGGTATTGGAACCACTGTACATATATACACTCTGCTCTCGACAGCCTAGTCGGAATTGCTGCGTTGCAGATTTCAGATTCTCACTTTCTATTTCCAAGTAAGACAATTTTAATTAGTTTTAGTTTAGAGATTTTTCCTAGGTTTCTAATACATTGTAAAGAAACATATTTAGAACTTATTTTCACTTACTTTTAAAGACTCCTTAATATGTTATTATTATACAATATTAATTTTTAAATATTGTGTATCTTAGTTTGTTTAAAATTATTCCAAATTTATGTTCATTTATAATATTAATATTGCTGTTTGTAAAAATGGTTTGTTACCAACTACATGCAACAAAATAATTTATTTAGAAGCAAAATACCTTTTAAATTACAAAAAGTACTTATTTTACTTTTTTACCAAAAACATTCAATAAAATTCTTTGATTGCAATTAACTTTGGTATTAGTTGGTATCATTTTATTCTTACGCATTTTTTGGATTATACAGAAATTAGAGAAATATATGAAGTTGGTTAGCTTTAATTAAATATAACATTTTAATCATATATCTTAATTGAATAAGTTGATTTGAGTGTAATTGTTTCTAAATCGAGTGATGTGTAATTTTAACAAAGACATGCTGCGTTTCAGACACAGATTCTGACTTCCTTTGCACCTCGTACCTCTTCGCTAATACTACCGATGTAACACCTACATCTAAAGAGTGACAAAAGCCTCATAAAGGAGACCAAAACAATGTCTTTCTTTCTCTCTTTCCCTCAGTTTGAGAAGTATATTGTCAATAAATTGGGCATGACGAAATGAATTCTACTCACTAAAATGATCAGAACATTTGGCTAAAGACCCATTAACAAATCTTTTTCATAAAAGAGAAATCGAAACCTCCGATCCAGAATAGAAAATCAGGTTTCACAAAGACAACTACCAACATGCTTACTCGTTGGCATCGTCAACAGTGCAGCCCTCAATGGAGCTATGGTTAAAAATCCTTTAGATTGTCAAAAGTTCAACCTATCCAAGATAGAAGCCACCTGGGATGACTAGACGTTCTGTACTAGACCAGTAGGACCGAACTCTGACCAGAAAAATTACTTGAGATTTTACTTTATTCTGTTTAAGTCCACGGGACAATTAGGAACCAACAGTAGCCACGGCATTTCGTACAACGATTATTCAGGAGGATATGCTCTGTGGGGGTTTGACTTCATTCTAGACAGAGGCTGTACCTACATACATTTCACACTATAAAATCAGGCCGGCCAATTGTGTATAGAGCTTCAGTTTGCATTAGCTTCATTGATGACAGTGAGTGTCATCTTGTAAGCAGAGTTTTACAATACTTTGGGAAACAACATAAACATAGTTCTACCATAATTAAGAAGAAAATAGTTTTCATGAGATTTTTAATTTTAACACGAGGAGAGACACCTTACATTTTACATTGCCTGGCAAGCAGATCCCACTTGGAGCATACGTGTTGTGCAAACACCGAATGTAAAATTTATTTAGCTCTTATTTATATTATTGCTTTATTATCTAAATTTGTTAAATTACCAGCACATGATGCATTTTTGATGACGACTTTGTAAAAGGCGTGGGCACATATACATCAATTTCTCATTTGATTCATAATACATTGCAAAGATTTATATTTTTTAACACTTACATATGAAACATGTATCAATGGTCGTACCATAGATTATCTGAGATGCAAGGCGAGCGATTTACCAGGCAGAGTTACCGACGGTCACCAACCGGCACATATAATCTGAACTCGCGTACCTCACTATTTTTGATGGGAATGGTGAATATTCAAAGTCAGCACGACTGTAATATAATTGTGTCAAAAGGTTTAGAAAATAAGACTTTCAAAAAGTCAAAAGTTAATAATGTTGTCGATGATCAATGATAATTGTATGTGTGGCACTAAAAATATATTTTCCGTTTATCTGAGGTCATGATTGTCTTTATAGAGCATGGTATGATATAATATAAGTCTCGGATTCAAGTCTGGACCCGCTCGCTTTAGTTACCCCTACCCCCCACTCCTCTCTACACCCCTGGCAGATGTATGTTGTAATACGATATTTTCAGCCATAACCTACTAAAAAAGAGGAATGGCGAGACAGATATTATGAACAAAAATACTGGAATGAAAACAGGAACATATTTCTTTGCTTCGCATACATTGCGTATCAATAAATAATCGCTCTTTTAAACTTATTCTCTTCAATAATAATCTTGATTGAACTTGAGTGGCTCGTTCTGTACACTAAGTTGAAATGGGGTGCAAGATTTTCTTATGCCCACATAAACGAACATGCCATGTTGCTGAAAATAGCACAGTGCGTATATAAGGTACATATACAATCTAAACGTATTCGGTACGCATCGGTTTTTTCGCCTGAATTATTTGGATTAATGCCAAGATTAAATTTATTATTGACCTCAGTGATTCGTCAGTTTACCTATTTTGAAACCCGGAAGTCACGAGGTTATGATAGATGTCACATTCCTTAGTGTAAAAAACTGAAATCACAGTAAATTCTGTATAATATAGACACATGAACAGTATTCCAGTTTTTTGAACAAATAAGCAGTAGATTCCGAAATGATTTCCTTACGTTATTGGTCTTTCTTGTATTGTTCATATTATTTACATAAATAAGATAAGGTTATTTATATTTTGTTTGATTCCAGTACAGAGTCAAGAACAGTTTAAAGGTATTCCGAACACTTGAGTACACAATGTACTGTACACGTTTCTACATGAGGACTTCTGAGGGCTATAGGTGCCTTGTCAGATAACCATTTATGTGTAGACACGCTGCAGCACCGTCCCAGGATGACAGAACTGAATGGAACTTTAGAAAAGTCCTCTCATCCCTCATATTGCCTAAGATCCAAGGCTTATACGTCTGAAACCCCTGTCCTTCCCTTTTATTGGTATAATAGGTATATTCCCTAGCAATAAAAAGAGAATTTTGAAGAAAAACTATTTGGAATGAGATTGGTCTTGTTTTTCTTCTTTGTTCTCTTACGTTATGTCTAAATTTGGGTTTCTTAGCCCATCAGGTACTAATTGTTGTTGAACGAGTTTCTTTGCCTTACTTCCCCGTTTATTGAATTTTGGATCACTGGTTACCTTTGCCCTTAAGTTAAATGAGTTAGATATCTTATATCGTGTCACCCTTTTTGTGTGGGGGGCGCATTAGTGTTTTGTGTTTGTATATCGTATCTATATGTGTGACGAAGGAGGAGTAGAGTGCCCACTCCTCTCCACGTCGGCCAGGCTCTAGAGCCGCCACTGATCACAATAGTAGACGGTTATACTTTTTTGTTTAATTTTAGGGCTATATTGACTTTATGGCGGATAGTTTATGTAGAAGTAAGGTGTCCTATTCAAGTCTGCGTCCACCCACTAGTGTTGTTTTCCCTTAACAGAGATACGTAGATTACGATAAACAAAGGTATTTGAATAAAACAGAAAGGTGAAAAAGGGAACAATATTGCTGTGGTATGAATATATAGCGTATCAATAAACACTATGGTGGCACCATTCCCTTCCCAGGAACAACTAGCAGGCTGCGGTGCAGTCAGAAAAAAGTGGCACATGCACAATTGTGCACACGCCACTATAATTAAACTCAACAACAACTAATCTTTTCTGTACTCATGTTACCTAGATTTTAAGTCGTGTGTGAGGTGTGTTGGGGTAGATAAGGTAGCATACAAATTACAACTACAATCAAAACATATCCTATACGCATCGTTTCTTTTACCTGAATTAATTGGGTTAAACCCAAAGTAAATGACTTACTTATTGGACACAATAATGACTCAGAACATATTTTTAACCCTCGAGGTGGCGAAACGATCTAGTTGTCAAATGCCTCAGTACAGTTATAAACATTTTGGGAGAAAATAACCTACAGACTTTATGATCTATCTACAATAGCAGTTATCCAGTCCAGTTCTTGAACACAAGCAATGAAATTAAAAGTGGCCCATCGTCTTCAGTGGGTCTTTTTTGTAGTCGTCATGTTGCTGCACAAGTCAGGTAAGTTTTCTCACTTCATAAATTCATAAGGTTTCGGAAGAGGCTCAACAGACTCAGGTACAAACTCTCGACATTTAGACGATTCATGCAACTTGAAAGTATTTTTGTACGACTCTAAGTGAGGATTTCTTGGGTCGTGGTGCGTATACTTGCGTTCGCAGATGACAAAATATATGTCACTTTCCTCTACCATTAGGCGGTTTTTATACCAATATCATTACTTCGTCTTCAAGTTTTTGTCAGGTCTGTCTCATAACATTATTATCTAAAACTTTACTTATGTTCTATGACAACCATTTTAAGACTTTACATCTGCATCAAACTGATAGAAAAAAATTCGGAATTTTTAATGGCTTCCTCTTTTTCATTAAGTATGGTTTAAAGAAGTTTGAAATCGTTTCGTTTTTAATGTTACTCAGGGGAATAACTCCAACACGCCAATAAAGAAACATGACAAGTAAATCGTTATTTTTTCAACCATCCAAGATGGTATTTGACTGTTCAACCAGAAACACACTATTTCACCTATTTTGACACAAAATACATGGCGACGATCCAGAAGTATTGTTTTCGGATGTGTTGCTTGGTGGAAGGACTTTAAATATTGAACAATAAATTAAACTGAACAAGAAATACATTTATATGTCAACAAATATTCACAAATAACATTAAATAATGCGAATGTTCTTATTTCAATAATATTGTTGTGTTTTTTTTTTTTTTTATAATTATAAACCTTTAGAAAACTCCGAAAGGTCGTATATGGCTCGATCAAATATTGCCTGTAATATGTAATGAAAAGATCGATGTAATTATTTGGAATGCGATATAGCCCAAGATTCATACATGTGAAGCATTGAATATATAGTTGTTAAATATTAATTGGTTTTGAATAGTTGCCTTTGTGTGTAGCTATTTTGATGTGGCTGCAAATCTCAGGCAGGTTTACTTCTGTCATTTTTACCCCACCTTCACTCCACTTTAAGACTGTGGTTCGTGAAATTTCCATACATGCATCAGGATAAAAATTATCTAAGCACGTTATCCGTTTAGTTTTGACAAGACACAGATTAAGACATAAGTAAAAAGTATGAAGTTCATCAAATACCGGTATGGACACCGATTTAACATCCCAAATCCTAGCGAGTGGACGCCTCTCTTACACTGTTCGAATACTGTGTATCAAATAAAATGTTTGTAAGAGTCATACCTCCTACTGTTAAGAGATTATAGAGATAGAGAGATAGATAGATGGATGGATGGACATACGGATGAATGGATGGATGGATGGATGTATGGACGGGACTGGATGAGAATGGTTGGATTGTTAAATGGACGGAACACTTACCGTAATGAGAGAGAGAGAGAGAGAGAGAGAGAGTTACACACATGTCTCCACTATATATCCCAACCACACCTACCCAATTAGGCCTCAATTAATAATATAATGTTTTAATGAACGTTCCAAGAAAACAAGCATACAAATAATTTAACTTCCCTCACAGAACATTCAGAAGGCAAACTCTTGATAAGTATTAGAGAGTTTTCATTGGCGTGACTTCACCGCCTCTACTATTTAATGTGGCAGGGTTTGTTGGAAGAAAACAGCTATTTGGCTCAAAGGATCGTTCAGAACAGCATATTTAGGTTTCAAGTGACGAAATATGTCACACTGGCTTGAAAATAAGAGGCACATCACTAATACATTAAACACATACAAACAGATTCACCAACTTAATTTGCAGTATTAAATATTGACTGGCCACTTCATTAACAACTTATGCCGCCATTTAGGATTATAAATTAAGAATGGATACATTTTAGGTGTATCATTAGCAATGAAAAACCACATTAGCATTTTTATAGTAACTTTATTTGACAATAAACTGATTCGCCAGTCTCTCTCTCTCTCTCTCTCAGTGAGAATAAGAACATATTTACACAAGAAAAAGGTATTATATACAAATAGAATGACATAACATTATTTCAAAGATAACGATATTTACTTATATATATATATATATATATATATATATATATATATATATATATATATATATATATATATATATATATATATATATATATATATAACATAAGTTCCTAATGTAAGAAATGTAAGTAAATAATATCATAAGTGATAGGAAGTTGGTATATAAACAGAGTGACAGAAAATCAAGATCAAAGAAAAACATAACAAGGAACAGAAGCTAAAAGAAAAATTGTAAAAGAAGCGTTATTTTTATCCATGAGTTAGCTACGTAAAGGTCTTGGAAATTTATTTTCTAAAAGAAACATAAATTCAATCTAACTAAAAAAAAATATTGAAGTAAGCGAATATTCTGCACATTTAACCAACATTCAAGGCAAACGATTTTTGTAAATGGTAATATTTAATGGATATAATATATCAATAGCGCTCCTCTACTTTTGATATGATACGTAAGCAGTTCAGTAATATCCGTTTCGTGTGCAAGAATGCCATATTAAAAGTAACAATGGGAATAGAGTCAAATATAGCACATACTACGAATGGTCAATATTTAAATGCGCGTGTTTGAATGCGGAAAAAACAAACATTTTAAATTTAGAAGACAGCACAAAACATTGAAAAGCGAAATTGCAGTTGTATTTCAACCTTAATAATATTTTGTATTTTGATTTTGATAGTTTTGTTAATTTTATTTTCATCTGAGCACAGCAAGAAACGTTAATTGTAGCATTATATAAAAACACATAAATGTCGATTTAATTAGGACGAGTAAGAAATATAAAGAAAGAAGAAATGTAAATCGGTCAGAAACAATTAGGACCAACTTCAAGTTACAGATTTTATTTTCACAGATGAAGACCAAGGGACTTACAATTGCAGTAACTATACATGTCGCAGACCGGATGCTAATGGCAGTTGTCGGAAAATATTATGCATGTTCCCTGAAACATTGACTATTGCAAATGTGACACTCATACCGCGGTTACACAGCTGCAATAAAAAAGATGTGGATTTTGGATACACTTATGTTTCGACCAAAGAGTGTTGTAGTATCAGCGTAACTGTATGCTACAAAGGTACTCTCCCTGCCTCCATCTCTCTCTCTCTCTCTCTCTCTCTCGCACACACACACTCACACACACACACAATATGTAATCGAATAAGGTAAATCCAGAGAAATAAATTACTACGTCCGTCGGGCACATTTTTGCAAGTAATTACTACAATATTTGATAATTTGTAACTTGTACATGAACCTTCTTGTTTTCAGGTAATATAATTTCTAAAGCAAAAAATCCTTCTTTTATTTTTGTTTGTCTTTATTTCCGTAGAAATAGTATCGCTAATTTTTTTAACAAAGAAATACAGCACGCATATTTACACTTACTAATTTTCGTGAGAAATTACAAAAATGCTCGCTTTCAAGCTGTTTGTGAAGTCAACTCATGATAGATCTAAATTTGTTTGAAAGTCACATTTTTAAAGACAGTATGTACCCATGAGCTCTCAACCTGTAGAATAATTGCAAACATTTTAGAACATTTCTATCTTATTTTTGTTATATTTAATGGTGATACCTTCAAAACCACACCTACAGACATTCCGCAGACGTACATAAATTCAGGCATGCATGCATACATACATACAGACATACACACACACTCACACACACGCACACACACACACATGCATACATGCATACATACATACATACATACATACATACATACATACATACATACATACATACAATATTATTGTTTTAATTGCAGTTAAGCCCATTGTATCAATGATTGGGAACACAACCACAACGCAAGACAGTAAGTCAATTGAGTTGCATGTAACAATTATTTTTTATAATGACATGTTTAAAAACCTTTGCTTGAAATCTTATATATATATATATATATATATATATATATATATATATATATATATATATATATATATATATATATATATATATATATAATCAATGCCGTTATGTATATTTAATTTAATTGCTTTTCTGTTAGTTTTAAATTTTCTTATTCCATTATATGTTATTGTAATGTAACATTGTTTGTTGCAACTGACCTTGTCCAAAACTGAGTTAATTTCTGCTTGACCTGACTGACCTTTTATTTTATTTCTTTCTTTTATGTAAACAACTGATAATAGCTTCATTATTTGCTATGTGTATGAGCTTATTAACATAATTATTATTCATGTAATCAAAGGAGTAAATACGTTGATCAGGGTCAGGGTTTGGAGATTCCTAAATGAATTTTTTTGGCTATTGTGTTGTAAATAAACGAGGTTCGTTAGATCATTCTAGAAGGTTATTTTCTGTTAGGTAATGGTTGCTTTTAGAAAATGCTAATTGTGACCTGAGTTCAAGCAGATAACTACATTATTTTGTGACTATGAGGATTTTACCAGTCGTGCTTTAACGTCTAGCACTTTAAGTTGTATTACGTTGTGACCAATTCGTGCTGAATTTTATTTTGTTCAAATTATTGAATTCAGGTGATTCTTTTCTCTGGAAATACAAAAGTGCTCTGACAAAATTCTTGGATAAAGACGTTCATTGGAATTTGTACTGAATTAAACCTGGAATAATATTTCTGTGATTCAACAAGAGACTGTTGACACATCAGCACTTCGCAGGCCATAACAGACACATCATCGTCTTAATTTTTGGATCTCTTCTGGACTTGAACTGAGTTTTATTCGGGACTTTTTATTACTAGGGCTTGTGTCTTTAATTCTTTGATTAGTTTTGGATTTAAAACCGCTATATTGTACAAGTAGTATCAAAGATGCTTCATAGCAATAAAGATTCCGCAAAGTTGCGTGTAAAAAAGTTTGTACTGGTTCATATGCACAGCATTACACCTTCAAGCGCGAGCTTCCATTTGTAATATCAGTTAAAAATTAAGAGGGGAGGAGATATGGTGTCGTTTTACGACACAGCAACACTTTTAAGGTTTTATCTGTAAGTAGAGTAAAGTGCCTTCCACAAGAAAAGACACCAGTAGCTGATCTGGACACATCGATGTGGGAATCGAACACACACCCTTTTTCTTGTCATGAGTCCAACGCCTGAACCACTTAGCGCATACATCTGACGACTATGTGCTCTTTTGTTTAGAAATGACACCTATCAAACGTATATAAAACACACGCACGCACTCACACACACACACACACATACACACAAGTACTGAATGTGTGGCTCATTACAGCGACAGGAAACCAATGAAAGCCCGTAGATCGCAGCTGACTTACATTTTGTGACGTCAGGTGCATACTGATTGACACCAAGCTACGTCACAGAGATATGTTGCAACACGTCACCTGCCTTTCTAAATAAATACCATGCACTTTGGAAATGAATATATTTTTCTTTTCTTGTAATATGTGACTTCTCTCAGCTAAAACTATTCAATAATAAGTTGTGGAAATTTTCTTCTCTGGCAAGCTGAATCATTGCAAAATTTCAGAAATATTCGGTAATGTCTGCTAATTTTCGAGAAAGCACACCAATTATACCTCTTTCGTTCTCCCATTCTGTTTTGAATTGATGTTCTGAAATTACATATTCAAAGTTTGGATCATTTTCAGATTACTCGCTTCGCTTAGCTATTTTACGAGCGTGGAAGCGTTTATTTCATTGTGATTTTGTAGTAATCATCATCATCGTCGTCGTCGTTGGCGTCTATTTAAATATAGTATAGTATTTCTATGTTTAAAAACCTCAAATATATAAACATCTATGTTGCGTTTTATGCAAATATTTCTAAATTTATAAGTTCAGAAAATTGAAACATTTTTTACGAATTTTCATCTTATTATATACTTAATCCTTTCTTGCTTATCTTGTATTATTCTTTTGTTTTCAGTTCAGTCATATGTATCAGTGAGTGGGAGCAACACATCACAATACAGTAAGTAAATTTAGTTTGCATGCAACAGTTTATTTCATGTTATGTTTAAAAACCACATGCATGCATACATACAGACAGACAGACAGACAGACATTCGTGCCTTTACGAACGACTTTATACAGAAAAATCATGTATTTGACTGCAGAAGCGCAAATAAGAGTTTTTCACGTCAAAGATAGTTTAAGTCACATAGCAAAATATATCGTGTGTATCTGCATTCCTTTATTATTACTACCATCAAGCAAAGATGACAGGAACACCTTGCGTATCTGCATTCTTTTTTATTACTAGCATCCGACAAACGTGCCAAATTACACCGTGTGTATCTGCAGTCTTCTTTTTATTACTAGCACCAGGCAAACGTGTCGAGAACACCACCAATACCAGGCTGAACATTGTTAGTTCGGATTGGTCTGTAGACATATGTATATGGCTGTACTTATTAGGATGTCTCATTTTGTAAAAGCGTTATTTGCCAAAGAATTTCTCGTTTATTTTATATTTTGATTGTTTTGTGGTTCAAATTATTGCATTATCCTGAATTTGATAAACATGATGTAATCCTCGTTTAAGAGGCTACACAATCAGCCATGCATACATACATGCATACATACAAACATACATACATACATACATACATGCATGCATGCATGCATGCATACATACATGCATACATACACGCATGCATACATACATACATACACACAAAGTCGCATCTTCTACAAGAAAAATATCACGACAAAAAATTCATTTATTCTCCGTTTTCATTTTCCAAAAGTATACTTATTTTATTACAAAATATCTGTATATTGTGGTCGAAAAGGGACATGCAGTTTTGGAGGAGAAAACGAAAGAACTAAAGGATTAATATCATGTTGTTTCGAAAATGTCAGTTAGTACCCTGGGGATAGGGATGGGAGAAATGCATCCGTTATACCGATATGTAAGGACGTCCCGCCCGACCGAATTGGTACATTTTCTGTTCTTGGAGGTACATCCTAAAATATTTTTTGAATAAATTTCAAGTACCCGATTAGGTCCTAGCTTCTTTTTCTCGGTACATGAATTAATCATGAAAGGGAAAATAACTGCTTGGTGATTGCAATAAAACCTGGGTATATTGCGCCATCTGCTTATTAGAATTATTCAAGGCGCCAAAGGAACATATATTTCATCTGAGGGTTTATTATCTGGAAGTAGGCATCTGATACGAATTAAATCTCTGGAGCAAGATTAGAATTGCACAAACAGATATTTAAATTTACTTTCGTACACGAAATGGACATGAATCCTGAGTTCCACATGCCTATCAAACATACTATTGGGTAACCATCTCACCCCACCCCAGGGGATTGCATTGTGGTTCTTGAGGTTGGATGGTACTTCTGTACTACATATATCCAGTCACCGGGTAGTTATCACAGTGTTGTTTTGTCCGTACTTGTTAAAATTTAGGTCGTTGTCGTCATCATAATCAATATTACCATCATCAGCTTCACTGGCTCTACTGTGTGCACACTAAGATTGATGGATATATAAATCTTGAAGGACACTACTCCACTCAGGCAAATAAATGTCATTGTGACCTACATTTCAAATTCAATTACTTTGACTGAATTTAGCACCCTTTCATTGACATTGTTGTATGTATAGTCATGATATTTAATGGGCCTATTTATCCTGGAAAGCACCACTCATCGCGATCCAAGTAGGTCACAGTGGTATTAGTTTCACTCTCCAAGCAGTTTTGGAATATATTGGAGAAGCGTAGGCGAGATATAGAACAATTCCACATGTTCGAGTCTCGGTTTGACCGACGTGAATTTGTGTAAAAGCTTGCAGTAGTTTCCAGTGGTCGCTGGTTCATCCAGTGTTTTCCCGGGTTTTTCCTCCATGAAATATACTGGCTGCCACGTATCATGTGCTGAAAAATAGTATTAAACTCACGAAACACGAGAAAAACATTTATTATTATTATTATTATTATTATTATTATTATTATTAATTTACAAGGAACAACAACGGAAGCTGCTAATTTGTTGTCCCATGTTACAATGGAGGGCGATTTCAACAGCACAGAGATACAAGAATTTCAAGAGGATACCGGTTCACTAGAAAATGAAAATGTCAGTTCCAGTGGGGCTGTAAATCCACCGACTATTGCTGCTGAACGTCAAACATCTAATGGTAAGATTGTAGTCTATTTATGTACGCATAAATGCAAGTAATAAATGGACAAATGGTTTGAGAGATCGATGAATTGGTATATTGATGAAAAGACAGGCACTACCACTTGTGTGAAAGAGAATGAGACAGGATTAGAGTTAGATGAGCTGTAACATCCTTTCCACAAAGTGTTACGGTAAATTTCACATCTTAATCTAGACTGATTCCGCAAGAAATGAAAGCCTAGCTCAACAGATAAATGTCAACAACATTTTCTAAAGTAGAAAGAAAGGAACAAAGTGAATACGGAAGTCGGGAAAAAAAGTAAAGAAAAAACTGGTGGCCTTTGTGGAAAATTCTCTTAACCCTCTCCTAATATCCGTCAGACACATAAAGCATCGCAGTCCAAATTGCCTCCAGGATCTTAAAGCATTAAGCATTGGATGACGTCTTAAATAGTGGTATGATCATATGTTTAGCTCGCATCGTGCAGCCAAGGCCAAACTCAGAAGCGTACGTTACCACGATATACGACTACGATCGAAAGAACAATCGACGTTCACGTTATTCACACAAATTTCCAAGAAGCCAAACAATGCGAACAGCAACTGATCGTGAATGGCGAGCTGATTTAGATGATGCTTCCCATTCGGCATCATGTAATAGTAATTAAGAAAATTTGCTTTGTGTGACTGGTGTGTTTCCAAAATCAACTTCCTTCTCCTCTGACTTCCAAAACGAACTGAGAAAACAACATCTTTGCACAACTGAAAGTCCTGAAACGAAAACGAATGTTGTGGAATGATTTAAAGGAACCTTGAGATAATGTTCGTGGAAATATTTTGCATATCGGGATATTCCCAAATGCAGTGATGTATTACTACGACTAGTGAAAGCCTATTTTACGTCATACCGTTGCAGTACTAGATGTTCACCAGACCAAGTGACTCTCCAGAATGAAGTTACAGTCTGTGACCGATTGGTTGGAACGTTAGAAACATTCAAGAAGAAAGAAATAATAAACACAGAAGAAGCCAGACTCTATGTGTGATATGTTGAATTCTTCTCCTCTATAGGAAATGACGTCAGTTTGGCTCTAACAGATTAACTATATTTCATACTGCGTACTGAATTCAAAACCTTCACCTCTATCACTGGTATCAGATCCAAGATGGGAGATCATCTTTTTTGATCAACTCCCTAAACATTTATTTATTAGTATCGTAAGCAATGCAATAATCAACGGAGTTATTAATCAAAACCCTTTTCAGTTCCATCACCATGACTGCCGGGCGTTGTGAAAAATCCTTTGAACGTAACATTGTCAAAATAAGTATTTTAAATCTTACTTGACGCTACCCAAAGCCACTGTACATAGATCTTAGTCAATGGTAAAAATTGTATTTTGCACAAGAAATAGTTCGTGTTCTGACATCACGACCACAAAATAATTAAAACAATTTTACTTCAAAGATGGAAAAACATGAAGACTTAGAACGGCTATCTCTACAATCAAATAGCCAATTATGCGAAACTGTTTAATACCATAGAGCCAGAATCAAACAAGTGCCGCGAGTAAGACATCCATTTTCTACCTCTCATGCACCAGGGCTATAACCCATCTGAGTATGCGAACATATCTGCCGTTCATTCCGATAAAATAACAGGTACAACATAGTCCAAGGGTGAATTCGAGATGCACGGGAACTGAGTCATTATATATATATATATATATATATATATATATATATATATATATATATATATATATATATATATATATATATATATATATATATATATATATATATATATATATATTCGATGGCTACTGGATTTGACCATTTGGGAATTTTAATCACGCACACACACACGCACACACACACACACACACACACACACACACACAAACCCTATAAAATGTCACTCATATGTATGTATCATTTAAATAATTCTCCCTCTCTCTCTCTCTCCAAGCTAGAAATATAATTTATACTGACTACATATAATTTATACTGACTATATATAATCTATACTGACTACATATTATATATTTAATATAATGTCTATCATTTGCTGTTCAATGCCACATGAAACCTGATTATTTTTTCTTTTATTATTTACAGTTGTCCTGAAAGTCGCTCTACCTGTGGGGGCTTTTGTGCTCTTGATCATCCTTGCAGTTATCTGTTTTGTCTTCAGGTAAAATAATTGTTATTTGATAATTTTTGAATCTTGATATTTCGAATTTGTTTAGCATTGGTTGTGAACTTACTATTGGACAAGTGTGTGTGTGTGTGTGTGTGTGTGTGTGTGTGTGTGTGTGTATATTAATCGAAATAACACGGTTAACCGTAATCAGTAGAACTGACTTAATTATTTCTGGAGGAATATTTTTAAAAAAATATGATTTGTATTGAAGAGATCCAATCACAGGTTTTAAGTAATATGATTCTCAATTGCTACGTTTTTATTTTGTAACTTCATCATCCTGTAGTATACTTATGCAATGTTGAAAATCGCATGATTCAGTCCTTTATCATTCTGGCAATGATATGTTGACGTATCATAGTGACCAAATTTCCTTTTGGAATCAGGCCTTCTCATAATTATTATACTTATTAAAATATACTTTTTTTTTACATGGTAACTTCCAATAATTCCTATACAGGAGGAAGGTGAAAGGTCTGATGGGACAATTTCGAGGAAACTGTGACAAAAGACCTGACCATTCAAACCCTGTGTACGGGATAAACGGTCCAGCTTTCGCAAACACTACCAGCGATAAATTTGATAATTTGACATATGCAATGCAGACCGGCCAAGAACACCTAGAGCCTGTAAACTTTCAAACGGGAGTTTATGACGATCCTAAGCCAGTTCCCCGCGAGAAAGTTGGTGAACAGACAAATAAAAATCCATCAAATACAGTAGAAGTCTCTCCCTCGTCCAACTACCGTCCCGGGTACGAAGAAGTCGATGTAAAAGAGCCAAATGAGCCGTACGACACAACATACCAGACACTCTGCGGCGAGCGTTACAACACTTCCTATGACCACATCATGGGATCTAAGGCATCAACCATGACCACTCCACAGGCCAAGCTTGGCGGAACAGCATATGACAACGCCGCCATTTGAGTTTTCAAGTGTAACTATTACCATTCTCAGATGTAACAGCGATGACGACGTCCACGTCAACGTCTGAATTAAAGAAACATATAACACAAACCACATAATTATTTAAAGCTTTACACGAACATATTGGCAACTTTAAACCAAAGATATAGATGATCAAGTGTCTCCATGATAAAATATGCAAAATGAAGAACAGGGAGAAGACATTACAGGGACCGACCATGTGACATTTTCTTTTTCACCAAGACATTTTTATTTTAATTAAGAATTTTTTTAATAAAATTTATTGATGGATAGAATAATGTCTTTCTTCGCTAATCAAAGTCAGAAAGTTTAGTCAAGCTTATTTAAATCAGGCTTTTTTCTCCACCAAACGCCATATAAGGCACTTAAGGGATCGACCATTTGCCTTTCTTATAATCTTAGATTACCTCCTGTGTGTTAGATGCAACACAATAAGTTCTCTAGGAGTCTGCCAAATCGTTACGTAGACACAGTGGAAGTGATCTCCAGTTTTCTATGTAGTTTATTTTAAAAAAATGATATATTTTAAGAAAAGGAAATATTCCAAGTGCTAACGATTCAATTAAAAATGGCCGCCGCCTTCCGGGATCGCGTCAGTTTTATAAACGGTTAGATGCATCGTTCACACATTTTTGGTTCATAGGTTATACGACGGTTCCTGGTAATTTGCTATTGACTTGAGTGATACAAAGTTTAACTGACAAGTCATTTAATTGAACATTGTTTACTTCAAAGTTGAACACTCTTGTTAATCCTGCGAGATGTGTCAGTGATAAACGTTGGAGAGGAATATACCCTAACACCAATGAATGTGTTCCTACATTGATATATCCTTAGAATTCAAACAAAACGCTTCTGGTATGCATTAAATGTACGTGTGTGTGATTTTGATTTTTAATGTTGCTGAAATAATTTGAGTCCTACAGTTAAGGCAGTTTCTAGTGATGTCTAGCACTGGGACATCATGCCGCAGACAGGTGGCATCACCTCCCACCCAGTCATGATATCCTAACACCAGGTTGACCAGTACTTACACTAACCTCATACTGTTGAGCGCCAAGCAAGGCAGCTCCATGTACCATTTTTATAAGTCTTTGGTACTTGCGACCTCCCACATCCGAGGCAGACGTTGTAAACACTTAGGCTATTGGGGAGGTCTCATTTTTTTGTAATATTTGATCATGAGGCTTTTGATTAAGCTTGACTTTCAAGGTAAGTTTATTTCCGAGTAAACATCGGCAAGCACTAAGAGAAATGTTTTAGTGTTACAATTACTTATGTCTTCACGAAGGATGTTAGAGGCTTATTTTTACATTCAGCATTAATAAACATTTATATTTAACAGTTTCATGTATCAAATTTGATATTTTTGCTTCGAAGCAATCTATTTGAAATACATGTGTTCAACACTTGCTACTTCAAACTTATTCTCTTCCGCTAAGTGGTTAAAGCAATCTGACGCCCAACCAGTTGTTATGTAATGCCTTTCAGACACCGAATTGCATCATAATCAGTGATGATAAGCTTGTTACATTAACATTATAGTTAATTATACCATAATATAAGTATTAACACACAAATATTCGATTGCAGAAACATAATAACTTAAAAAGTATGCCGACTTCCTGTATTATCCTGCGTTGAAAATATGAAGTCCAATTCCTGAGAAGTTTATGTCCTCGAAAGTAAGACAGATTTGAAAATTGGCGGCATGGTATATATCTTGTAAACATGTATATAACTATGTTTTCGTATTTGCATATTGTAATTTCAACTAATTCATTCTGGTTTTTCTCGCGTACTATCGCGATAATATGTTGCGATGGTTAAAATGGAGTACGTTATATGTAATCATTTTTTTGATGCAACAAAAGCAAACTGATATACCTTTCAAAAAGGTCGTGCTTATATCAGCTCTTGGAAGCAAAGCAGAATGGAAGGACATCAGCTTTATAATCTATTTTATCTTTGCACACCTATTTGGCCCACTCCAGCATGAACACCATTTAACTGATGATAGGATCTGCGCGGGTATGGATATTTACGGCTGTGTTACCTCCATTTCGCTTTGAGTATACCAGCAGCATTTGCTTGTAAGTGATGGCAATCCTTTTGGATGGAGTGGTTTCTTTAAGAGTCATTCTGCCTATATAAATGTAGCCTCAGATCATGCAGTCTTATCATTATTAGCAGTATTAGTAGTAATAGCTGTTCTAATTGGTCTGAGTGCCGTAAAACAATGTAAATCAAAATTATGATTAGTTTTACCTGTAATATATGAAATATATGTGTGGACCTATCAAATTGCTTCACCATCTGGCTGCATATGTAAGTTTTCCCAGTGAAATGTATTTATAAAAGGAGTGTTCTGTTTTAATTGTGCCAGAACACCATCATTTCCATTGTACCCTTTTTAAAATGGCATCCATCGTGTTACAATATGTCGTTCTTGTCTTGACTGTAATTCATACACTTTCATGTTTGCTGCTTTTCAAGAAAATAACATTCAATCATATTTTTGTATGACAAAAATGTTTCAATATCGATGTCAATTATATATATATATATATATATATATATATATATATATATATATATATATATATATATATATATATATATATATATATATATAATTTGTATTGTTTGTTTGTTAGGTTTTTTATTCTCTTCATTTGAAGATATGCTGTGAGTTATGTAAAATTGTATTTTGTAACTGACCTTGTCCAAAATCATTGATTTTTATTTATTCTATAAACAACTAGTACATAGCTATTATTTCTCTGTGAGTATATGTTTAATATTAGGACCATTTTCAACAGAAATAAGTATATTAATTTGGATCTGGGTCTTAGATATTCGAATTCCCTTGCGTGTGTGTGTGTGTGTGTGTGTGTGTGTGTGTGTGTGTGTATCTATCTATCTATATGACCTACGTGATGTATTACGCATTCTATATGATAATTTTAGTAACAGACTTTCTAATCATAACTATCATTTTAACTTGTTAATATTTGGAACATTCCAGAATGAAATTTTTCAATAGGTAATATTTTAAAAAAATATTTAGAAAATTCTAATTGTGACCTTGAGTCAAGTAAAGGACTATATAAAATCTTGTTTTTATATAAATTATTCGTTCGTGATTTAAGATCCGGGCAAAATGAGTTCTATTATTGTTGTGTCCAGTATTTTATTTGGGGTGGAATTTATTTATAAAAATTATTCATCTACTGGAAATAAAAAGTCATCATCATAAATAATATTCTTGGACAGTGACATTAACTAGGACAAACAAGAATATATTCTTGGATAGTATTATTTTCATTGGCGCTTCATCACTATTCAGGCTATCACAAGCACATCAATACTTCAGCGTTGTATGTTTTGCAATACCACTAAAGCCCATTCATCAGGATTTGGGTTAGTAATTCTAGAATCTTTGGGTATTTAATTCGTAATATTGTTAGCTTTTCTTTTTCATTTTCACTTGTATTTTAGGAAATTAAACTGTTTGTTGAATTTTACAAAACTTTTTGATGTTCGCTCCTTTCTGATACTTTGTTCAAGACAACAGAGTCCTGACAATTAAATGTAAACATTAAATGTATTGTGTTCCTCTCTACTCTCATGTCAAACATATTCTCTTAGAGAACTGACATTGAATCTTCACCAGACTGTTTGAGATCGCATGGGGCTACACATTCAATATACTTTAAGCTGCCTTCTTTGACATGCACAACAGGTTGTTCGCGCATACAATGGGGTACTTCTATAAGTTATTAGGTCGGAACAATATATTTCATTATTGTAATTGTAATTAACGGATTGTTTGAAATTCGATGAATTAGTTGTGAATAGACACAGAACTAATCATATACCAGACAAAATTTGTTTACAGTGGGAGACGGCTCTGCAAGCAGCATAATATTCCGGTGATAAATAAATTGTAAAGTCAATATATCTCACTTAAATATGGAACTAATCTTTGTCTTTGGGAATATACATATACCCAGTTGCATAGAGTAATGTGAAGGTAACACTCAATTCGATATAGAAACATTGATTATGCTGTGCAGTCATTTACCCAATTCGATGTGTCATCAAAGTCGGAGGTGACACTTCAGAGATGAAAGGGGTAAAGATCAAACACAGTAAGAGAAAGGTTAAAGTGTAAGTCATCCCCAGCGTACCAAGACTTACAGTGACACAAAGTATTTTGATCTGCTACTACATGAAACGACTTAATACACCCTCTACTTCGTCATTAACATAATTTCCTTCATTACATACAGACTTGCAAGCATATATATATATATATATATATATATATATATATATATATATATATATATATAGAGAGAGAGAGAGAGAGAGAGAGAGAGAGAGAGAGAGAGAGAGAGAGTTGCGCCTAGCATGATATGGGCAGTAGGAACTGTGTCCCCCTGACCCCTTGACCTACAATGAAGGTGACACAAAATTTACAAGAGACAATGAATATTGATGTGAGACGTCTTGAATTTTGTAATAATACTATCAAAATACACATATTCTTTTTATGGCATACAGATCTTCACTTAACTTTAGATCTATCATCTCTTCAAATACTGAAGTAAGTTTCTGTCTTTCTCTGGTCCCCACAACCTAGGAGCAGTTACGAAGTCCTCATCTGATGGATCATTTCTACAAATATTCATCAAAGACTCCGACCTTTCCTCTGGTAATCTACTGGGTTTTACTGTCTTTGTACCTTTTTGTATGCTACCTCCACATTCACCTCAATCTATTGGAGACGAAAGACAAGAACAAACTGTATTAACTTCATCAGATTTTGAAAGTTTGAGCATGATTGGCTATAAGCAATTTCCATAGGGGCTAAGAACTGTAATTGGTTATATCCTCTAACAACTTCTGTCGCAAACTTCTCTTCCTCGAGTGTCAATTTGGCATCAATCACTAGCTTGTATTGAAATTGTCCTACTATTTTTACAGTAACCATAGTGATCAAGAACCATCAGAATAATTGTCATTGCCATGATATACTAAATAATCATTGGAACAAACCAGATCTCTCCCATTTAAGAAATGCTTCCCCCGCCGATACGAGGTAGAATGTCTCTGCAGAAAATATTGTTTCAGTATTTTCATTCAGGTTCGGAACTAATTCTGCACTTGCAGTGTTCAACTAAGCTCTCTCGTCTTGTAAACTGGCTATTTATATGTCCTCTTAAAAATATTGCCCATCAACTTGTTTGATGTTATCATTTATTATCTTCAGATGGGTCACACCGTTAAGTTCATAAAAAATAAATTTTACAACTGGACTGATGATGGCAACATGTTGATCTTTTCTTGAAATTTTTGCTTTTAACGGGCTATTTTCCTTTGTATCTTTCACAGCTACAGAGCTAAGCGCCTGCGCAATGATTTGCCAACACTCGAATACAGATTTCAGAGTTTAAAAAATGGTAAACCATTCGATTTCTTTTATCCCCTTCATGTTAAGTTAAGGAGACTCTAAAAACTTATTGTTTCTGTCCATCTGTTCTCAATGATGAGTATTGGAAATAGGAGTAAGGAGAGGTCGAAATGTACTTGCTTTGTACTTCTTGATCTCGAGGTGTTGATCTGCTCTGTTGCATGCTGAGAACATATCGGCAGCTTATGAGCAGCAAAGGAAATTTAAATTACTATGGAATTTTGTTTCTTCAGTTTTTCACCAACATTATGTTTCCCCACCATACTAGAGGTTCATTCTGTCCCCAAGGACATTACCTTAGCTTAGTCAATGTTTCCTGATCTTTCGCACTCTTCAAATATCTCAGTGATACCTGAATCAGACTTGTCCTAGTCCCCAAGAAAGTAACTGACATAATAAAGTGAGCAAGGTTTAAGAGTTTTACAAACACTGATATTTTGCTGGTCACATAACATTATTTGGTGTCAACACATAAAACGGAAAAGAAATTTCTTTCGAAATTTTTTTTCCTCAACTGCATCATTCACAAGTTAGCTTAGAACAGTCGAAAACTCCGCAGGTCACCCACGTGATATATACTGAGTCTATGATGAAACATTGCAAATAATAACCATTATGTTCTATCAGATTAATAATACTCATATGTATTTCCTCACTTGCCGTATTATATACAATTCTAATGAATTTGGTCACGATTTCCTCTCTGTTGGTAAGCACACGATTGACAATTAACAGTATATCTGAATGTATTTTCAGACAATTTTCAGCGTACCTGTGATCACTGCTAGCTTTGTGACAAGCAAGACCTGAAGTTATGTTACTGCTTCTGTTCTCACCCACATAAGGGTTTGAAAGTTACAATTTTGAATCAATACAAACTTTACATTGCGTGTTACTGGACTCGTTTGCTTTAAAGGAGACTAGAAATCAAAATTTTCCTTTTACGTATGTAATTCTCTACAGATTTTAATTCGAATGTCATGTTTGTAAATTAAATATCGTAAGCGGGAAGTGATTTTATTGCATGGAAGATACCACGATTCCGTAAATTGCCGAGTTTTTCCGAGTTTTGATGAGACGACAGATCACGTGGTACCGTGACGCAATACTAGCCAGTCCTCGAATACAAACATAAACATTAGTAGTAAGGTGGGATACCCTACGTGCAATGGGAATTAGCATTAAAAACACCCCTGGGACAATATACGTACAATGGAAATTTAACATGGCGAAAAATCGTGGGTCAATATACGTACAAGGGGAATTAACATGGGAATAAATCGTGGGTCAATATACGTACAAGGGGAATTTAACATGGGATTTTTTTTGTTAAATATGGGATTTTTTTTTTTTTAAATTTTTTTTAAAAAAGGGGTAGGCAATTGAAAAGTCATTCTCTTTTCGAGAAATATGGCTGGCCCTGAAAAGGGCCTTTGGCTTTCTTCTGCTTCTTCTTCTATTTTCTCCATTTTCTCATCCATCCCCTAATCGTTCCCCAAATTCCCTTGTTCTTCCTTTTTTCTTTTTCAGGTAACCAGTCTGGGTGACCCATAGCCCTGAACTTCTCTTGTATCTTGATCCAATTGTTGCTGAGTTTGTCAAAGGCCTCTTTTTTCTTTAAGTTTTCTTTCTCCTTTCGTTCTTTATTCCACTTGTCTTTGATCTTTATCACTTCTTCCTCCATTACTTTTCTCATAATTTGTTCCGATTTCTTAAGCTGGTCTAGGCCTTTTTTGACAAAGGACCACTCTGTCCATTCCATTACGTCTTCCAAAAAGCACCTGACTTTTATCACATTATCCACGACTTCCTTTAAGTGACCAATCTTTACATACTCCGGATCTGTAAAGCCTCTTAGTCTTTTTACTTCTTCTTCTATCATCTCTTTCACCAGATCCATAGCTAATTTTAGGTTGGTCACTTGTCTTCTGACAAAATCTCGGGTAAGTTCATGCTTCCATTCTCGTTCAGTCCTTTCCACTGCATAAGCTCCATCCATCATCCAATACCAAATGTCTTTCAACTGGTTAAACAATTCTGTTACAGCTACCATCTTCCTTGTCTTTATTCCGTAGAATGGTTCCAACGACGAACGTGGTGGGTTCTTATAGTGAAAGCGCGGACGTGATGGAAAACATCCCCAAAACATAAAATTGATCTTACCTAGATCATGACCAAACATCGCGCGGACGTGAAGGAAAACATCCCCCTACTTTCTCATTTCATATAATAAAACCCAAACTATACTCTCCACATACGCTAAGAAACAATAAAGAAACCCATAATCTACTATTCACACAAACGTACGCTAGCCGTTACAAACACAAACACATACACTCACACTATGAATAAAGAGTTAGTGTTTATATTCACACTACTCTACCTACACACATTGGTAAATGGATCGTTATTTCTTTTCTAGAGTATTGGGTAGCCCTGAAAAGGGCTGTTTTTTTCTTTAACTTCATGGACACCTGGTTAATGGTGACACCTTCCAGGCCTGGCGCCACATACACATCTTGTCCCCCAGTTACTTTTTACCTTTTGGGTGGAGAGAGCAGAGGCAGGATATGTGGCTTCAGAATCCCAATTTTCGGTTTCTGGGATTCTGAAATTTTTTCTTCTTCTCTCTTTTTCCTCCTCCTCTTCTTTGTATCTTCTCTCCTCCTCTTTGTATCTTCTTTCCTCTTCTTCTTTATATCTTCTCTCCTCCTCTTCTTTGTTTCTTCTTTCCTCCTCCTCCTCCTCACTCATCCTTCCCTCTTCCACAATGGCCTCCGCGGCCAGTTCGTTCAACAGGCGCCTGGCATATTCCAGATGCACATGAAGTTCCAACAGTTTCGCCAATCTCGTGTTCATTTTTTGGTGTTGATCAATCAACAAGGGTAGCTAGACTGCCGAACGAGTTTCAATTTATAGTGAAAGCGCGGACGTGAAGGAAAACATCCCCCTAAAAAACATAAAATTGATCTTACCTAGATCATGACCAAAAAACAACAACGCGCGGACCTAAAAGAAACACTCACTCACTTTTTATGCTACCCATCACTATTTTAAAATTTTTTATAAATCACTTCAATAGACTATCCACATACGCAAAGCAATCCAATCTAACCCCAAATATACACCTCAAACACCAAAAAAGACATCATTTTAATCTACTATCCATACCAACGTACTTGAGCACTTACAAACACAAACACACACATACCCTCACATTTTTAAAAAAAGAGTTAGTGTTTATATTCACACTACTCTACCTACACACATTGGCAAATGGATGGTTATTTATTTTCTAGAGTATTGGGGTAGCCCTGAAAAGGGCTGTTTTTTTGTTTGCTATGGCAATCTTTTTTAGTTTCTAAGAATGCGATGTCCTCTGAGGATAGACTTTCTGGCGATAGGTCTGCTTCTTCGGAAAGAGAAGAAGAACTCTTTGGTGTCGATATGACAATCGACAAAGCCTCTGCCAGCTTCAGGTTGCTGCTGATGTTGTTGTTGTTGTTGTTGCTGCTGTTGCTGCTGTCTCTGAAGTCTGTACTTCTCTGTACATTCTTCTTTTTCCCTGTTCATTTCTTCTCTGAAGAGCTCTTCTATCAGATCTTCAGTGATTTTTAACATTCTCACATTTTCTATTTCTTCTGGCTTCGGTATCAGACTGTGTCTGACCCTATGCAAATTCACGTAGGCTTCGTTGAGCTTAGCTAGTTTGGAGCACATCTTCTTAGGAGGATGAGTCGACAATGGATGGTTAGACTGGAAACAACCCCGGTTCTTAAAGTCAAAGCGCGGACGTGAAGGAAAACATCCCCCACACGGTTTTCGAGCCGCAACGTTCAGTGAGTGTCATGAGAGGGATAGTAAGAAATGAAAGAGCATCAATCCAACATTCTTATGGCTAAACAAAAGACAAAGGCATTTTTTTCAAAACACAACATTTTTTATTCAATAATCACTTAACACTAAACAACAACATTTCTAACATTTTTAACAATAATCCAACATGATAACATCAAACAATTTTTTCAAATCACAAACATTTTTTTCTCAATTTACAATCTACTTTAAACAGGGTTGACAACGTTGTGAATGAAATTGTGATTTCCACTGTTGGAAATCATTAGGCCATTGATGGACACTACGTTTCCTAGCTTGAGACAAAAGATAAGCATAATGGTCACAAAACCATCGATCTACTTTCACATCGTTTCTAGCAGAAGAACGAGGGTCAAAATGAGTCACTAAATGTTCTAAGGAATAGCCCAGGCTGCAATGATGCAGAAAATACACACAGCACTGTCCACACACCAAGGAATCTGTGCCTTGTAATTTCACATTATTGAATCGGGTAGTCTGAGCATTTCTTCTCATAAAGTCAATGATATCGTCTTCCAAAGGGGGCAATCCGTACGAATCGAAATATTCCACACATCCTTCTTGAGGAAAGTAGACGGCTACCCAGTGGGTTCCTGGGAGATGACTGTCGTCCGTGTTGATCACGTAAGCTTGATGGTCTTTAGGTTTGCGATGAGGGAGTTCATCTTTAGCACAGACGACAGGATTCCAAGAAGCCGTATACGAACTGTGGTTCAAAAGGTAATAAAGTTCCCAGGTATCCATGTTTTGTGTGTGCTTTTTTTCTTCTTCACAGGTAATAATAAGTCGTCAATTCGATCCTGACTTTTTGCTTGAAAATGTCTGACGAATAAACGGTTATTCGTTCTGTTTCCTCACTCTGATTCAGGAGAGCTTCGATACGATGGATCTCTTGAGTGGTTAATGGTGGACAAGAATGTTCACGCAAGTCTTTATACCACTGATGCAACACGTCTTTGTTCGAGATGAGACTCCAAGCTTCGTCCAGATACTCGTCCAATTTTTCTTCTTGACTCAACATCAGGCATTTATCGTGTTGAATTTGACTGGGATGATCGTTTTGACATCCATAACAATTTTTCTTGATCAATTCCGTCATTTTTTCCACCAAGTGTTTGGCAAAACAGGAGACTAAATGGGCTTCTTGTTCTGGCCATCTCGATTTCATCATGATCACTTCTTCTTCTTTTTTCACGGTCTCCTCACATTTCATCTTTAAAGTTTCTCCACTAGGTAAAGAGGGATAACAGTCTTCCATGGCTTCTAATAGTCTAGAATGACTTCTCTCAAACTGTTGATTTCTATGGTATTATCGAATTCGGCATACAGGATGACGTTCACTGTTGCTGGTAGTTCTTTTGCAAACTGAAGTTCCACACGAATCTGGCCAGATTTTATAGGGTGGAAATGTCCTTCGTCGCTGCCTTGGTCTGGAGTGGAATCGAAAGCCCACAAAGCATAGCCTCCTGCGTAATCGTCGTACGTAATTCCGTGACTGGTGTTGGTTCCTAACTGGCCGGTGGCTTCGTACAAGGACAAGTACGATCTCAAGTAATTCATCTTCTTGTCACTAAAGTCAGGTTCGAAAGGTCGGGTACACAAGGTCTTGCCATCGCGACTGACTTCGATTTTCTTCACGTCTAAGTGTTGAAAGTTGAAAGGATTTTCACCGAAGGCTCCGTTGAAGGCTGAATTCGAGACCATACCAAGGATTAAACGCTTGGGTAACTGTCCTTGAAACAGATGATCTTCGATCATAGAATGCCGTCCCTTGGGAATGGTGAACGTTTTCACTTCCACACGTCGTATGGGATACTTGGCGGTCGTTCTGCTCAACGTTTGACTGATTTCGTTACCTACTTTGGGTAACACTTCCACGCGTCGTACGTAGAGTTTGGCCTCTTCGATATTGCTTTTAGGAGCCTTAGCAGGATCAGCCAACAAATGGAAAGCGGTACTGCTGCGATTCAGTCTCAAGCGAACATTGACCCCGTTCAGCAAATATTTCTCTTGCAACCACATGTCCAAATGCAAACGATCCATCAGTTCTAAAGTTTTCTTATCTAAGATTTTGCTTTCTCTTTGGTCAAAGCCGGAATTGCTTCCATCCAATGCGTCGAACTTGCCCGCTTCGTCAGGTTCCCACAGCACACAGGCATTGAGATGAGTATCCTTGGCATCTATTCCGTACGTCAAGAGATTTTCCAGGTAGGCACGGTAAGGGTATGTATCCATGCTGCTGCTGACTAGTTTGTTATTCAAGTACAAATCCACTGAGCTGAACAAGGAATGCATGAAATTGTTGACGGGAGCTATATTCTCACTGTCTTCTACTCCATTACCATCCTTATCTAGAACTTGGACTTTCAAGTCCAAGTAACTGCTATTCAGATCGATGTAATCTTCGGGCTCTCCCTTGATTTCAAACTCGATGGGAGCGGAATCGGTCAGTGAGGAGACGGGGTGAAATTCCACCCACTGGGATTCTTGCATGGTCATCATGGTGGGGGGCATGGCAAACAGATCCAGTTCCGTCTTGGAACAAGCGCAAGACTCTCGGTGCATCATTTTGTTCTGTTCTTTCTCAATAATCGAAAACGTCTAAGTCTCGAACGGTTCTTCTTTTCTTGGCCTTTCTAGCTTGAAGTCTGGTGAAAGGGTGTTTTCTTCGTCGTCTCTTTCTGCCTTGTCCTTGCTGAATGCCTGACTCGGTAGCGTGCAGGGCATTTATAGGTGTGTCTCGTCGGCCTAAAATGTCTTTACCCGTTTGCAGCAAGACATTTTTGCCTGCCCTCATGAAGGCTTCTTTAGGGTTTTGCTTGTCGATGATGACATTTTGGAGAAATTCTTTGCCTTGCGTCAGTGCCGCATCTTTCAAGGCGTGCAATCCGCGTTTCACCATCGGTTTCAACACCGGGGCCACCGAACGAAAGGCCGATTTTAACATATCTCCTAAACCGTGTCCTCGCTGTCGAGCAACCCCTCGGTACACTGGATACATGACTTACTTACGAGTCGTGAGAGAACCGTTTTCGAAAATGGAGTTTCACCGTGACTTTTCCTTTGGTGAATGGAATATTTTGTCCCAAATCTCCTTTTATAGTAATGTTGACCGTGTCCAAATACGACTTGCTGACAGGCAAATAGTGAGGATGGACAAATTCGCGGTGGACGTGGTAAGTGTTTCCACCTTCCTCGTCAGCATTCATGGCAGAATCCACTTTGAAAGGAATGACACG
Organism: Sinohyriopsis cumingii; assembly: GCA_028554795.2. Taxonomy (NCBI): domain Eukaryota; kingdom Metazoa; phylum Mollusca; class Bivalvia; order Unionida; family Unionidae; genus Sinohyriopsis; species Sinohyriopsis cumingii. The sequence continues at coordinate 60,528,557 of CM068839.1, read as the reverse complement.
CAGTAACGGCGCGGAGGTGTGTCCCACCACGTTGTATTCCACCACATCGGAATACACAAACATCAAATTCAGTCCTTGGTTCAGTTCTACCGGGGTACGAAAATACTGGGCAAAAGACTCGTTGTCGTAAATGACTGGTAATTCGGGTATTCCTTTTTGTTCTACTTTCTTTCTCATGTCCATGTCTCCGCCCAACATGTCAAACAATTCAGGACAAAATACAATGGACACGATTTTACTCGGCTCAAATTTCATCAAGAAGCGACGAGCTGATTTGTGCTACTCCACGGTGACCTTTTTTTGGGCAAGCTCCAAAGCTTTCCCAAACACGGCATTAAACCTGGAGCTTATGGTGCTGACCAAATGTTGACCACTAAAATAATAGCCTGGGGGAATGAAGAACTGGTAGGTCCACGTTCGAGTTGTTTCATTATATTTTTTGTGATCATATTTGACATTATTCAAGTGCTTTTGCACTTGCTCGTCATGAACTTCCACATCAAATTTATTTTGTTTGGAAAGGACATTGAGGACTTGGGTCGGGTGAATCATTTCTACTAAAGCCACTTCCAAATGGGCTTCGTGATCTAACGGGATATCCTGAGGTAATTTAGCCGTGTAACAGCATAACGTGTTGTGGGGAAACACCTCCATGGAACTGTCACTGGGTAAGGTTAAGTAAAATTGGTTTTGGTGACTCATAATTCCAGAGTTCTGTGGCTGTCCGAGGGGTTACTGGACGTCAGAAGCGTGTCTCCGCCCAAAATGGGGTTCTGATTGTGGTTGGAGTGTTGACTGACACTGGCACTGGACACAAGGTTCCCGTGGTTCCCGTTGGAAGAGAATTTTAGGGAGGGATTGGGAAGCAGGTAACCGATGCAACTGCTCAATAAAATGGTCCACAATTGTTTGTCTCCTTGTTGCAAACTCAAATTGGCGATGGCTGCCCCGATGACACAATACACCACGAAGATTTGGCAGAAAAAGACGATTTGCGTTTTAGGCACACGTTCTCCACACCACACCCACAAGGGTTGTTTTTGTAAATCTTGCACAGAAGAACTAGGTGAAGGAGGAGTGGTCAACGTAGCTGCGTCTGCTGTGTGAAAGGGCATGATGGTCACTTCTTTTTATAGTCGATGACTTGCGAAGCGTCTATCCATTGGATTATTGTTAAAAATGTTAGAGTTGTTGTTTAGTGTTAAGTGATTTTTGAATAAAAAATGTTGTGTTTTGAAAAAAATGCCTTTGTCTTTTGTTTAGCTATAAGAATGTTGGATTGATGCTCCTTCATTTCTTACTATCCCTCTCATGACACTCACTAAACGTTGCGACTCAAAAACCGTGTGGGGGATGTTTTCCTTCACGTCCGCGCTTTGACTTTAAGAACCGGGTTGTTTCCAGTCTAACCATCCATTGTCGACTCATCCTCCTAAGAAGATGTGCTCCAAACTAGCTAAACTCAACGAAGCCTACGTGAATTTGCATAGGGTCAGACACAGTCTGATACCAAAGCCAGAAGAAATAGAGAATGTGAGAATGTTAAAAGTCACTGAAGACCTGATAGAAGAGCTCTTCAGAGAAGAAATGAACAGGGAGAAAGAAGAATGTACAGAGAAGTACAGACTTCAGAGACAGCAGCAACAACAACAACAACAACAGCAGCAGCAGCGGCAACCTGAACCTGACAGAGGCTTTGTCGATTGCCGTATCGACACCAAAGAGTTCTTCTTTCTTTCCGAAGAAGCAGACCTATCGCCAGAAAGTCTATCCTCAGAGGACATCGCATTCTTAGAAACTAAAAAAAGAATGCCATAGCAAACAAAAAAACAGCCCTTTTCAGGGCTACCCCAATACTCTAGAAAAGAAATAACGATCGATTTGCCAATGTGTGTAGGTAGAGTAGTGTGAAAATAAACACTAAATCTTTTTTAAAAAATGTGAGGGTATGTGTTTGTGTGTTAGTAAGTGCTTAAGTAAGTTGGTATGAATAGTAGATTAAAATCATGTTTTTTTGGTGTTTGAGGTGTATATTTGGAGTTAGATTGGATTGCTTTGCGTAAGTGGATAGTCTAATGAAGTGATTTATAAAAAATTTTAAAATAGTGATGGGTAGCATAAAAAGTGAGTGAGTGTTTCTTTTAGGTCCGCGCGTTGTTGTTTTTGGTCATGATGTAGGTAACATCAATTTTATGTTTTTTTAGGGGGATGTTTTCCTTCACGTCCGCGCTTTCACTATAAATTGAAACTCGCTGGGCAGTCTAGCTACCCTTGTTGATTGATCAACACCAAAAATGAACACGAGACTGTCTAAACTGTTGGAACTTCATGTGCATCTGGAATATGCCAGGCGCCTGCTGAATGAACTGGCCGCGGAAGCCATTGTGGAGGAGGGAAGGATAAGAGAGGAGGAGGAAAGAAGAAAAAAAGAAGAGGAGGAGAGAAGATATAAAGAAGAAGAAGAAGAGGAAAGAAGATACAAGGAGGAGGAGAGAAGAAACAAAGAAGAGGAGGAGGAGAAGGAAAAGAAGAGAAGAAGAATAAATTTCAGAATCCCAGAGAGCGAAAATTGGGATTCTGAAGCGACATATCCTGCCTCTGCTCTCTCCCCCAAAAAAGTAAAAAGTAACTGGGGGATAAGATGTGTATGTGGCGCCAGGCCTGGAAGGTGCCACCATTAACCAGGTGTCCATGAAGTTCCAAAAAAACAGCCCTTTTCAGGGCTACCCAATACTCTAGAAAAGAAATAACCATCAATTTGCCAATGTGTAGGTAGAGTAGTGTGAATACAAACACTAACTCTTTTTAAAGATAGTGTGAGGGTATGTGTTTGTGTGTTTGTGTTTGTGTGTTTGTGTTTGTACCCGCTCACGTACGATTGTGTGGATAGTAGATTATGGATTTGTTTATTGTTTCTTAGCGTATGTGTTTGTGTGTTTGTGTTTGTGTGTTTGTGTTTGTACCCGCTCACGTACGATTGTGTGGATAGTAGATTATGGATTTGTTTATTGTTTCTTAGCGTATGTGGAGAGTATAGTTTGGGTTTTATTATATGAAATGAAAAAGTAGGGGGATGTTTTCCTTCACGTCCGCGCGTTGTTTGGTCATGATCTAGGTAAGATCAATTTTACGTTTTAGGGGATGTTTTCCTTCACGTACGCGCTTTAAGTATAAGAACCCACAGTATTCGTCGTTCAAACCATTCTGCAAAGAATAAAAAAAGAAGATGGCTTCTAACCAAATGGACAAAATACAAACATTACAAGACGTTTTAGACAACTTAGGAATGATGGAGCAGATGTTGATAAGACTGGTTGAAGACCATTATTCCTATAGTCCCCATCGTGTAAAGATGGAAATTAATAACTTAAAAAAGGTAAAGGACAAGATTAGTGGTGTCATGAAAGAGATAAAGGAGGAGAAGGAGGATGAAGAGGAAAGAATAAGAATAAGCAAATGGAACGAAAAGATTGAAAAAGAAGAAGAAAATGAGAAGAGGAAGAAAGAAGAGGAGGAAGAGAAGAAGAAAGAAGAGCAGGAGAAAAAAAAGAAAGAAAAGAAGAGAAAGAGTGTTGGAGATAAAATAAGAACTTGGTGGAGAAAAAGAAGAAACTAGAAGCAGAAGAAAACCCAAAGGCCCTTTTCGGGGCCAGCCATATTTCTCGAAAAGAGATAGCCTTTCAATTGCCTACCCCTTTTCTAAATTTAAATTTAAATTTAAAAAAACTTTTAAAAAAAAAAAAAAATCCCATATTCATTTCCCCTTGTCCCTAGACAAACCCAAACTCTATTCCCATGTTAATTTCCCTTGTCCCTAGACAGACCCAAACTCTATGTTAAATTCCCATTGTCCCTAAAGTGGCCCAGCGTTTTTCTCCATGTTAAATTTCCATTGTACGTATATTGTCCCACGATTTTTCTCCATGTTAAATCCCCTTGTACGTATATTGACCCACGATTTTTCGCCATGTTAAATTTCCATTGTACGTATATTGTCCCAGGGGTCTCCGTAATGCTAATTCCCATTGTACGTATAGTATCCCACTTAACTACTCAAATTCTTGCGAGGAGAGAAAATCCACAAAATCCCAGTTCACCTCTTCTGAAAGTAAGTCCGGGTTCCCTTGGGCAGTCTCCCCTGTTGGTGCACCCCAATGGATCGTTTTCTGAGTTTCCGTCATGTTGAATCACTGTCGAATAGATTGACTGCACACAAGCGCTAGCGAATCGTCGCTTCAAGATGTGGACCGATGTGCAATCTTCTACGCTTGTGTCTTCCATGATGTTCAGGACGGACATGCTCATGTATGTCCGATCCAAGTGGACCGTTGTCCACAGGACAAGCACCAGTCTGTGGATACGTAGGATCTACGTCGAAAGACAAGGATGCCTCAAAAGAGTGCTGATTTACGGGCCAACAGTGAGACGCAGCCTAAGGACAAGAAGAAGACCAATGCGGTGCCCTTTATGTTAATGGAAACATTAACATAAACCCAAAGGCCCTTTTCAGGGCCAGCCATATTTCTCGAAAAGAGAATGACTTTTCAATTGCCTACCCCTTTTTTAAAAAAAATTTAAAAAAAAAAAAAATCCCATATTTAACAAAAAAAATCCCATGTTAAATTCCCCTTGTACGTATATTGACCCACGATTTATTCCCATGTTAATTCCCCTTGTACGTATATTGACCCACGATTTTTCGCCATGTTAAATTTCCATTGTACGTATATTGTCCCAGGGGTGTTTTTAATGCTAATTCCCATTGTACGTAGGGTATCCCACCTTACTACTAACATTGGCGAACGAGGCAGACGGAAGGAGGCCACATTTGGGTTTCACATTCAAAACTTGAATCTGCAGTCTGATATAATAGTTTATGTACTGTACTGGTAAGTGCTAAAAGAAATGTTTTAGGGACAGGCCCCGGGCTGGTGACTTAAATTAACTCAAGCCCTGACTGAAATTCCACAAGCCCGGACAGTTCATACCTGTCAACTCTCAAACCGGGAGAAAACCTCCCGATTTTGGGGGTATTTCCTCATCTACGTCCCGATCTCGTAATATCTCTAAATTTTTCGCAGCGAAGTCCCGATTATTACATTATGTCTGTCAATTTTCATTTCTCAGAAGAAAAAAAACCAACCCCAAAACATTTATAAATAGATATAACGTATGCAATCCACAGTCTAAACTGCCACACTGCAGACATCGTAGTGATATGACTGAAAAATTGTTAAAGCTACGTTAAAAATTCAAATCACACGCACACACGTCTATATCAGGCACTGGATGAAATAATTAAAATCACACAACAGTTTTTTTTTTCGTTTTTTTCTTCTTCAGTAAATAGAACGTGAAAATTAAACATTATTCAAGTAAATTTCAGATGTTTTTAAATAATTACAACAGTACTATAGTATACAAAAATTAAAAGAATAAAATTGTCACCAATTAGCTTAAATGAATGATCACTGTGAAATTTTCTCTGCAAACAAAATCGCATCTCCATTTCCGCCAAAGAAACTTGGCCAGTTAAAACCTGACATTCCTCTATCGTATATGTAAAGTTTAATTACCATGATTAAATTACAAGGAATAAAACAAAATATACCATGCAGTATATGTGGCCCTAAAGAACTAATTCTGAATAAATATTTTCTTCAGCAAACAGTGTTAGACGCATTAAGACTTAAACCTGAAGTCCATGGCATCGTAAGTAACAACAAAATAGGCATCGTTTATTTGGCAAGCAATTTCTGGTGCTTACACATACACACACTGTCGAACATGGTTTCTTTGAAGTATGTCGGAAGGGCAGTCCTTTTCACAAGATCAATGCAAAGATAAGGAGTATGTTCATTAGTCACACCGGCTTTATTGTTTGCGTACTTAAATCAAAACTTTTGCTATTTTGCAATTTAGCCAGAGCTGACCAGAATATGCAAAATGGGCTTGTCCTGGGGGAAAAATAAGGCGTATCACATGGAGAAAAGGTACGTCCCATGGGCGCTCGCACATTGGGGCAAGGGGTTGGGGGTTGGGTCAATAGTCCCCACCCCCAGTTTCTATTGTCAGCCATTTAATGTGAAACTTTGACCTCTTTTCTTTTAATCGCTGTTATTTAAACTGCCCAAGGAATAGTTTTATATCAGTTCCAATCATTACAGATTACCGTTTATACATACTACATGTATACAATGATTTTTTTTAAAATTTGTAATTTTTATAAGATTACTGAAAATTGTGTTTTCTCGAAACACGAGAGGTTTAGAATCTTGCTTTTGGCAAAGCCTCCATTTGATTAAAATCAAATCTAAATTTCACCTTGGACAGTAGTGATTTGATTTAGATTGTGCCATGTTAAGGCATGTATGTCAATATCTTGAAGATACATTTACTCATTTCACCCGGGCGATCAAAGTTTCCTCAGGCAAACAATTTTTGTTTCGACAAGCCTGACGGACACCTCACTTTGAATACAGGATGGGTCGGAACTAAAACCAGAGGGGCCCAGGGTGTCGGGCTATCAGATTTATTTTTAGCACTGCTGGTGTAGATAAAAGATCTGTGAATTGATTGTTGTATTTTGTGGTCACTTACTCGGCCTTCTGCCTATTTTCGTAACTCGCACGTTTAACACTTTTCCCAGGATTTAAAATATTCAACGTTATGTCTGGAACAGCGCCAACTTTTAGTCTAGGCCTAGCATTTGGGTATCCTTGAGCTGCCATTTTTTCAGAATCCCTCTCGTAACAGTCCTTTGAAAAATGTAACGAGCACAGAGTGCTGTATGGTGTTGCTTTGAAATCGACTCGTTTGTAATAATGTATCCATTCTTTCATTATGCCTTTATCTTTCGGAAAAGAAAAAAAAATGTTGTCCACTGGCTTTTCTTAATGTTCTATTACACCAGTAAGCAACGCAAAACGGTATTGTCTTTTACTCTGGCAACTCCCACTTGGGCTGCTGGAGTCGCTACTATGACGTCACATCCCGAAAGTAACCGAATAGGTGAGGAAATTTTGCATACGAGGTTACGGAAATTCAGCTCCTAGAAGATAGGGTAATATTTTAATATTGGCATTACGGCCGCAGATGATACTTTAGAATAAGGTTTTCTGCTACAGTACTTTTATTATTATGCTATATTTCCATTGGTTTCTGGTCTCCTTTAACATAAAGGGATGTTGTATCACATTCTATCTGGTGGTAACGGGGTTCTGATTAATCTTTTTATCCTCAGGTTCAGGTCCAACTCCATCTTTGGAACCATAGTCTGCCTCCGGTCCATTATGAATCGTACCCCACCTCTGGTCCTAGAAAGTATTTCCCTGGCAAAATGAAAACTAGCTGAATCTTATTTCATCCCATTAAATCTTACAAATTTCAGTCGAAACTTTTGTTTCATGAGCATCAGGTTTATTTTTAATTTTGAGAACTAAAGTCAATTGCAAATGCAATGTGCTATGTTTAGTGGACAGAACAACCTAACGTTCATCACATGGGTTCATGGTTACGACGTGGATGCTCGCTCAGGTAAAAAATAGAAGTCGGCACGTCTATACTGTATACAACGCGCAATATACCAATCGCAAAACCGAGTAAAATTAACATAAAGGAGATGAAAAAACATTGAAAAACTCTCTGAATTATAAACTTTCATTACAACTAGAATATATACTTTATCATAGTTTTGTGATCAGCAAACTAATCTGAGCAAAAAATAAAAGCTTAAAACATTACTAATGCAAACTATATATGACAAACGTAGAGCACCATTGGTGTAAGATATATTAATATATGCAGAACATAAAACGGAGTCGAATGTGTGTATGTGGAGAGAGAGAGAGAGAGAGAGAGAGAGAGAGAGAGCATTATCTAAACTGAATACATTATATAGTTTGCAAATTTTTTGATAGTTAAGGAATCATTAGTTTTTAATTAGTGTGAGGATTTATCAAGACATATACTGGATTTCAACTAGTAGTCAACTAGTTGTCAGAATTGAAAAGATATTTTCTAAAATGGTTGGCAGAATGCTTTTATTAAATAATGGTGTTAAACCCCTTTGCCACACTTAAAGTGTAAGGATTTTGCTTCGTAATTTGTAACTGATTCGATCTCAGGAATACTCTGCAACAGTTTTTCCAAATCAGAATTTGCTTCTAGTTGTCCATATAAAGGGATACAATAGAATGTACCAAAATGAAATTCAGTACAATAGAATGTACTAGATGACCACGTATTGACTATTAATCCCTATTCATCTGAGCCAATAAATTTTAGCAAATCATCTTCAATTGTCGTAAAGGTTACTTTGCTTTGCAGTTTCGTGTTCTTGATACCTTTCTTAGAACCATTTGTTTTATCTCCAGGTCAAACACGCTTTGCTCTGGTTGAAATATGTGATATGACGTTTTAGATTTCTTTTACTTATCAGACCAGGATTTTAATAACTGCGGCTAGAAGTGACAGATCTGCGGTCGTCACATTTTTTCCTCGAGTGCTGGGACGGGCGTCTGCAGTCGTCAAATTTATCCTCGAGTACTAGGACAGGCTTCTGCAGTAGTCAAATTTATGCTCGAGTACTGGGACGGGCGATAAACAGAAATAGACATCAACGCTTTGCCTTAAACAACACAATTGTACACAAATTAGACCTTAGTAAATAATCAACAAGTGCCTGTCAAGAAAATCGAGAATGTTTTGCATCTCATTTAAATTAGGTCATCCGATTAGGACACTGTTGCATGACTAGTAACACGTTCATCTGTCAGGCCGATCTTCAAGAGCAGTAAAGTAATCGTGTTCTCAGAATCAATCACTATGTTACAATGATAATAAGTATATTATTAAATAATTTACTTAGGAATATTGCTAAGTAATGTTAGGTTAGGATGATATCCCCTGTTTACTCTTCACGGAAACGCAAAAGAAAAATAAACCGAATGGTACACACAGAACATGTCGAATCTGATTCTCTTTTTCCTTGGCTTTATTTAATTATTTTTTTTCCCATGACATTCCTCTTTTTTACATAAAAAATCATTTTGCTTCAGTACAATAATACTGGGCTGATAGTTTTTTTTTTCTTCTTCTATTTGAATACACATTTTCATATAGACTGTTTATTATCTCATGTCATCAGTTTTCTTTTCATTAAGGCACTTCACAGATTCTGTCTACACCATTAGCTAATGTTTATGCATAACACCAATTTAGCCCATCCCACCAGAAACAAAAATTGACGCTTCCCTTTTCTTTAGAATTATATTGACTTTATCTTGAATGCCTTCTTCTGATATTCTGATAAAATATAGATATCGGGTTTAAGACTACTAGTATATCGGATTGCTGATGTTTTTCCTTGAACCCAGATATGTGAGTTATGTTTAAATATTAATAATCCTGACATTATAAGAGGGTAACGGGGTGTTGTAAGACAAGATATGTGATGCAAATAAAAAGAAGTTGCGAAGTTTGGTACATAACATGGGCGCCCGCCCATAAGGGCGGGGCCACAAACACACACCTCCGGATTTCACCTCTAAACATGTTTTGGCTTACATCCTTAAAACTTAATTGCTGACTACCAAATATTTGCCCTCCCACCCACCCTTCCCTCCACCGTAAAAATAGCTTTGCGGGAGTCCCTTGAACATAATACCATTCAAATAATAACCGTAAAATATACCTATCACTTTGGAGGACAAAATATAGTCCTCTTCACTACTAAGTTCATCTTGGTTTTGACGCCTATTTCCAATACCCAAGTAAATATACGTGACCTATTTCTAAAAGTAATACAATGGATATATATAGTAAATACCGTCTTTTAAAATTTGTTACGCACTGCTACTGTGTGAACCTGCCTATGAATGTTAACGCTAATGTCAAGGTCGTTATTCATTGAATCACTTAATGACTCTACAAATTTACTTTTGTATACATGAAAGTCACGAAGCCGGGAATAAGTTACACAGTAATAGCCTGCATACAAATTTGAAATCTTGGTTTAGGAATTTTGAGAAATGAATTCGACTTCAAAAGAATGACGTTTCGAATAATGCATTCACTCATTACATTAAATGTTTAATTAATTTTGGTATGTCTACTAGAATTAGACAGACTTAGATTCACCTATTTCATTTTATCTACCTCCTTCGTCTGTATAATACTGTTACTGAAATTTGATATTCGCATTAAAATATTAAAGATCTAAAGCAATATTCTTGTAGTTTAGTAAGGACACGGATTAGGATTTGATTTAATGATATCTACAAAGAATAAACGCTGCTTAACGCTAACGTAACGTGCTTATAATACTTAATGGGTAATCCGGCACTGTTAACAAGGTAACTCATGCCACAAGCAGGACTAGACATTTAAACCGAAGAGCAAAGGACCATCTGTAATGATAGCTCATCCGGCGCCTTTGATTAAGTAGGTAAATGATGTTGTTGTTGTTGTTGTTCTTGTTGTGGGGTTTAACGCCATTTTTCAGCACACGATAGGCTATACATGGCGGCCAGTATTAATGGTGGAGGAAGAACCCGGGAAAACCCCGGAAAGAACCACCGACCCTCGAGAAGCTACTGGCAAGCTTTATCACATACCCACATTGGCTGAATCTTAGACTCGAACCGCCGCAGACAGAGGTGAGATGGCAGTGATCCGTAACGAAGAGCGCTTTAGACCACTCGGCCACTCGGGGCCCCCGGTAAATGATGTACCAACATACAGTGAGAGAGAGAGAGAGAGAGAGAGAGAGAGAGAGGAGGGGAGATACATGTGCACTTACTCTATGTGTACGTTTCGTCTTCAAATGTAATTATATGAAGTTGAAGACAAGGCTTAGAAATAGAATGGATGTGTCCTACCTTATTTCTTTCCTAAACTTGAGTGCGCAAACGTGAGCATACTAAAGATAACATAATAATAAAAGCAAAAATCTTTTCACAAAAGTGACATTCCCATAACACATCGTGACTCAATGACTGACTATTTGTTTAAAAGCCTGGGTAAATGCCAGTTAAAGTTATTCAGCCGTTAATGACTTGTCAGTATCTAACTGGGTGTTGTAGACTTGTAAGTCACGATGCAAGAAGTTGTCACGTACACAGTCACACTTTAAAAACACAGAATCGATTATAATCAGGGTATTAGGACGGTAATCGGATACTATTAATACTGTAGTCCATGACATATATTGGATCACGTGAACTGTTACTGACAGCATAATAAAGGTACTCTGTCGGTTTACATAGGCATTGATGTCACGCACCGTTTCTCTACACCTGTATACCCGTGTAAAGCCAGGGTAATGCATTTTTTTTTAATTTTTAAATTCAACGCAATAATGACTCAGTAACACCAGACAACGCTATAGAATTAGAAGTCACGAAACCGGAAGTGGTCACGCATATAGCACTGACAAACACTGAAACTATTCTAATCCACAACAGAAAACACAAGTCAGGTTCTAGTACTTCAGTCAAGTTAGGAACGATGGAGTATACTCTTTGGATCAGTCTCCTTTTTGTGGTTTTCATATTCCCACTGAAATCAGGTAAGTTCTCTCATTTTTAGCAGCTTATCGCGATAATTGCTCACATGATTAATATAGAAATAAAGATCCTACATGTGGTTCGATAGAGTGTGTGGTATAAGCAAGGAGAATCGCGACAAAAATAGCACGTGTTCATAAAAGAACACTCTAAACGAACTACCACTGTATGGATACTGAGAAAATAATGCATAGAGAAAGTGATGTTGCTTGGTTAAAACTAAAATCGACTAGAAAGAAGTATAGTAATCGCTCTCTCTCTCTCTCTCTCTCTCTCTCTCTCTCTCTCTCTCAGACACATGCGCACACTTGTATCAATACGTATTTATTGTATAAAGTGTATATGTTCATCATTTTTACCACTCTTCAGCTCTCGTACTCCGTAAACATCAGTGCTCCTTTTCCTACCGTTTTCTTAAACTGTAACTTAAATGACATTAGAATGCATTTAAATTACTGGAAGGAAATAATTGTTTTGTGTCATATATGGTACAGTCAGAAAATGTTTTCTATAAAATCACGGTTTATATACGGTGTCAGATACAATTTCCCCTCAGAAAGGTGTTAGTTAATAGTTATTCAGTTGCAAACAATTGAACAATTACTCACTTAGAACCATGTTAATATCCTTTATGTATGGCAATAAAGGCAGTCTTCACATTTATTTATTAAGTTATGCAAATAATAATGCATGGAAATAATGCAATCATTTGAATGAATGTTTCGATGTTTAATCTTCAATATGTTATGATAGAAGTAATTTTACCGGGAACAAAATATGATGCAATAAAAATATCGTGACACAAAAATGAAACTGACATTCCTTAACGTTCAGGTGTAGGGCATTTTAGAAAATCTCACAGAAAGACAGATGATATTCGTGCATATTAATGTCTGTAATGACATCTTTACTTAAAAACAATTTAGACGGATATGAATTCTCAATGTTTTATTATTCAGTTTTGAATAAATGAAATTTGAGTATCTTTTGACCAGATGTGAATATTATCATGGTTAAATGTTGGCGTAAACTATATTATTTGCACTCTGTAAATGAATGAACATTTATTTTTGTTTTCTCCTGATATTCTAATTGCGTGAAAAAAGATTTGTTCCCAGTAATGTAGTTTTAAAGTTCCATTAGCTACGTCTGGACGCCATGCTCTCAACTGGTTATGTGTTGCAATATAAGCATTCTTGAATGGCAGAAAACTTGTTTTGGTGTTTCTTCAGATTATTGAAGATTATAGCGATTGACATTTTTATCCAAACGAATACCTTCTAAAAAGAACATGCTGTGATTACAGAATCTATCGAAGATCTCAACCCGGAAGACAACGTGGACGATTCTGAGAATGACAACAAGACAAATAAGATGTTATCATCAACTTAAATATAAGCACACCTTAACTGTCTTTATCATTGTCTGAAGATTGCGTTATGCTGGGCTAAAACTTTAATAATACACTTCTAGTTTAATGTAATTATTATCAAACAACATTTTGTAACAATGATTAATATGTATGACTGCATTGTCTCACCACTAATCAATGTTCGAGTATAACTCTCACAAGCAGAGCATTTGTATGACTTCCAGTAAAGGGAAGCAACTGATATACAAGACATAAAATGCTGAACAACAATTTTAATATTCATTTTATAAATGGTATACGGTTAGACCTTATTTTAACTGCGATTCGTCTGAATACTTAGAGTCTAAAACTTTCCAATTAGGAACAAAACGCGAGCAATCTGAACTTAGAAATGTTCAACATTTCAAACATTTCGATATTTGTGGCTCTGACAATCAATAAATCGAATAGGAAGTTAGAATAAGTATCAAATGAATAAGCGTATAGACAATACTCCATATCCTTTAGAAATATAGGAGAACTATGACCATTGGAATTATCATAAAATCTGTAATTCGAATTTCCCTGCAGATTGTTGAAAATGCAACTGATTTTGATAAACGTTTCAGGATCAACCGTAAATTGTCCAGCGATATAGTCTAACCTATAACTATTTTCATGAGAAACACATGGCCTAACACCCCAACCCTCTTTGAAATAAGATAGCTCTTGCAGCTTATGGGATTATACGAAGCTGTCGCGGACATAAAATATTCGAGACGACTGAATGATTAAATATAGGTCACTGTAGGATACTTTTGAACCGTACGGTTTTATTATCCACATAACTATTAAAATTCATTGATCTATGAACATGTGGCACTGCGTATTAAATGGTCAAACCATACCTAATGGTGACGGACAATTACGTGCACTAACAAAATATTTGACTACAAGTAAGTATAATAACGTACCGCTCCGGTGGCCTAGTGGTTAGAGCGTCCGCCACGGATACGGGAGGTCGTGGGTTCGATCCCCGACCGAGTCATACCAAAGACTTACAAAAATGGTACTAACTCTGCCTCGCTTGGCGCTCAGCATTAAAAGGTTAGTGTTAGGACTGGTCGGCCTGGTGTCAGAATAATGTGACTGGGTGGGACATCATGCTACATGTCTGCGACATGATGCCCCAATGCTAGACATCACTATAAACTGCCACATTGCAGACATTGTAGCGATATGACTGAAAGATTGTTAAAGCTACGTTAAAAATCAAAATCACATTACACACACACACACACACACACGGCAGTATAACACTTGTGTGTCTATCTCTCGCCAAGGCACGCACAACCCACATAAATTACATCACAAGCATAAAGAAAAACTGGTCAATACATATTGATCGTAACAAGTCTATCTTTAAGACCTTTTCACTATTATTTAACTCGTTTATTCCGTACACTTTTGTTGCCCTTTTGGTACCTCTTTTTGGTTGCTTTGTAATTTAGTAGACACACAAATGCGCTTGTAAGACTGGAAGAATATATTTGTATCATGTGGCATCTTTACGTTATTAACAGAAGCATTACAGCGACACAGTACGGTCTGCAGAAGGTAACAAGATATACGATCCCCTTATAAAACGCTTGAACGAATGTATTATCTTCTGAATGACTGGAAAACATACCCCTGACAGTAGTTAGATATTCATTTATGTATGGCATTGAAATATTCTTTTCAATTATTTAATACAGGCAAGTAATCTAGTCGTTTCAAATTATCTTTCGATGTTTAATCGTGAATCATGTTTATAACGGAAATCATTTTACAGGGAGACAACTCTGACGTAACGAAAATGTAGAGACTCAGGAATCAAACATACATTTGTTAATTTGGCGTTCTGATGACTGAATCTGTTTCAAAATGTCACAGAAGGAAATTACCTCTGATGATATTAGCAAATATACTATGTCTATTGGAACAACTTAATTTTAATTATGATTAGAACTATACAAACTTTCATATGCTGTAGCATTCAGTTTTCCATTAATGAGATTTGAGAATCCTTTATTTTGATGTAGACCATATCATTTTGCGCACCGTGTGAATTAATGTAATTATCCTTTGTTGTTTTCAATACTGTGAATGAGCAGGACTTATTCCAATATTGTGACTTTATCTTTGCATGAGCTGAGTATGGTTATAACGCTTTCACCTTTTATGCATTCCACAATACAAATTCTTGTGCTGCATGTATAAATTATATTCCATATTGTTGTTCATAATGCCCCCCCCCCCCGCCGATTACATGCTAATTATCTTATCCCAACTGCATGTTCAGCATAAAGGAAACATTCCAAATGTCTTCCCCATGTATAATGAAGTACTTGATTTCTCATAATGTGAAGTTACTCTGTTGATTTGTATCTTGTCTAGTTGGGTCAAATATGATGGTTGCACTTCTGGTGTGTCAGGCAGAGAAACATGTTACATTGAATTCTGATTGGTGGTTATTGTTTGTTACAATCCAGGGTAAACAATAACCACCAGTCGGAACTAAATGTAGCTTATTCCGTGTGTGACACACGGGAAGTATTGGCTAATAGCAAGCAGTATTTTAATACAAATGAATGTCATCTAAATAAACAAATATTTTAATTACAGAATCTTCTGAAGATACCAACGAAACAGGTAACGTAACAAGCCTATACATTAATCTATGACAAATAGCATGCTATCACACACACACACACACGCCGTATAGGTACGCATTAAAATCTTTAACATCGTCTGAAGTTTGCATTATTTTGAAGTGATAAATTACTTCCTTTTTTGTGGTGTAATTATTACAAAGAGCACTTTGCATCAATGCATTGTCTCACAACTAATCAATATTTGAAGAATAACTTTCAGTAGCAGAGAATTTGTACGAATCACAGCAAGTGGAAACGATTGATATACACGTCAAAATTCTGAGCAACATCCATAATATTCCATTTGTATGTGGTATACTGTTTTACATTAATATAACTGTAGTATATCCCAATGTTGCAATCTAAAAAGCTCAGGTTAACAACAAATCACGTTCCATCAAAACCTTGAAAGTTTCAATATTTCAAACATGTCGACATTCGGTGGAACTGACAATCCAGAAATCAGAAAAAATTTAGTATAAAATTTCAAAATAAATAAGCATATGGACAATCTCCATTAGAAAGGCAGGAAAACTATGATCAGATTTATGTTGGAGTTATCAAAGTCTGAAATATGAATTTTCAGACCGAATGCAGACAATACTACTAATATGTTTTGATTAACGTTTGAGGCTAAACCATAAAGTGTCCAGCAATAGAATCTATCCTAACACTATTGCCATGAAATTTAAATGCCGTACCACCCCAAACCCTGTTTTGAAATAAAGTGGCTCATTAAGTGTCCAGCAATATAATCTAGCCTAGAACTATTGTCATGAGATTAACGTGCTCTGCCACCCCAACCTTCTTTTGAAATAAGGTGGCCTTAGTAGCATGTAGGATTATATGAAGCCGTCCCGGACATAACATATTTTAGATGACAAAATAATTAAATATAGATGAATGTGACAGAATTTTGAACCGATAGGTTTTATTATCAGCAGAAACTATTTTAATTTATTGAAGCATGATATTGAGACACCGCGTATAAAAGTTATCAAGCCGTACCTAATGGTGACATACAATTGTGTGGACTGATCAAGATAAACACCTTTGTATCTGATAATCTCTCTCTCTCTCTCCAAACATAAATGCATATACTCACACAAAATCAGAACACAAGCATACACAAAAACAGTCAGGTGGATACATGTCTATCGTAAAATTTACATCTGTGGATCATTGTTTGCATTACTCAGTCCGTTTATTCCGTAGACATTTGTAGCCTTTTGATATCCTTTTTCCTACTTTACCATTCAAATAACACAACACTGCTATAGAACAAAAGAACAAATTTGTTTCATGTTGCATCTTGCAGGGTTCATTTAAGCTTTATAGCAACACATTGTAGTTTGTAGAAGGTAACAAGAACGAAGATTCCCTTAAAAGCATTTGAAAGAACACATTAGTTCTAGTACTGGAACATCTTAATTTAGAACAATACAAACTTTGATATGCTATATCTTGCAGTTTTCCATCAATGAGATTTAAGTGTCCTTTATATTGATGTATATCAATCATTTTGCGCACCGTGTGTATAAATGTACATACACTTTCGTTGTCTTAATAGTGTAAGTGCATGATATATTTTGCGTCCTCCATAGTGTGACTTTATCATTGCGTGAAGTAAGTATGGTTATTATGTTCTCAACGTTTATGCGTCGCACTATATAAATTATTGTGCTGCATACATACATTATATTTCAAATTTTTGAAGATAATAGCAGATTGTATTTGAACAAAAATGCATGTCATCTAAATAAACGAATATTTTGATGGCAGAATCTCCTGACGATTCCGACAACGAAGACAACGTAGACAAGCCTGAGAATGAATCTACGACAAGTAAGAAGTTTGCATTATTTTTGCACTGGACACATTATGTATCGCTTACATTTGTATTTAATTATTTGCAATATACCTTTGGCAACAATGATTAATGCGTATGCTTGCATTGTCTTGTAAATGGGCTCTATTCGAATACTAGTTCAGATTATTAAAGAATTTACGACTATAAATGTGGAATAACGAAAACGAGTGATATACAAACAAATTTCTGAAAAACAATCTAGCTATCTAATTGTGTATAACATGGAAGCTTTCTTTGATGTAAGTGCTCTCTCTATCTCTCTCTCTCTCTCTCTCAAAGCACAGATTAGGAACAAAGCACGGGCCATCCGCGCTTAGAGATTTTCTAAATTTAAAATATTTCAATATTTGATGCCATGAAAATCTATAAATCTGAATAAAAATTAGTATAACAGTTTATATATACAAGACGAAAATGTTGCGAAAATATACCATCTCTCGAACGAATATAGGAACACACTGACCAGACTAATATTAGAGTTGTCTTGTGGTCTGTAATTGACTGACAGCTAGGAATAAATATTATTGATACTTTTTAATAAACCTTTACGATCAATCGTAAAGTAGCTCGCTTTATAATATAAATCAAGTCTATTGTCCTGGCCTTCTCCCCATCCGCCTTGTGAATTTAGCTAATGAGCCTATTTGGCGTACGAAGCTGTCTTGGGCATAACATATTCGAGATAACTGAATCATGAAATGTCAGTGTCTGTAACTTACCTCTGGACAACACAGTTTTATCATCAACAGAACCATTGCAAAATGCTGTGCTGCATGATCATGTGGAAATGCGTATAAAAGTGATCAAGCCACACTTGATAGTGAAGGACGGTCTCGTGGACTGACGAGATATTTGACGTACCAACAAGCATACATCCGTGTGTCTCCAACACGATCTCTCTCACGCACACGTACAAATTAGAGCTTGAGTACACATAAAAGTAGTCATGCCAATGCTTGTTGATCGTAAAAGGAAGATGTGTACGTCATTTTGACTACTCCTCCATGCTTGTACTCCGTCTCGTCCTCCTTTCCTTATATTTTGTTAATTGGTTATTTGAACAACACCAAAAAAAAAAATGCATTTAAATGATTGAAAGGAAATTTTTGCTTCATGTTATATTTTGCATCGTTCAAATTGTTTCATGTCACCTCTTGCATTGTTGAAAGAAGCCTTCATTGCAACAAATCATTGTTTGCAGATGGTATCAAGATACGATCTGCTATAAAATAAACATTCGTACAAATGCTTTTAGTTCTGAACGGTTGGAAAAAATAACATCCTAGACAATATGTTAATATATATTTATCGATAGTAATGAACACAACCATTATGGTTATTACATGCATTACCATAATACAATGATAGCTATTTTCTAAAGATGTCTTGATATTTTATCATTAATCATGATATAATAAAAGTCAGTTGATCGGGAACTGTTATGTAAATTTAACTCAATATGTTTGTTATTTGCTATTTTGTTATTTCATTATATACAATGGAAAATTGCATTTTGGACTTGACCTTGTCAAAAATCTAATTATTTTCTACATGACCTGTATCATTTAATTTTTTAATTCGTCTGTAAACAACAAATACATAGCAAACATGTTCCTATGAGTATAGGTAAATTGTTAGGATTATTATCTTGACTTATGTCAATGACATTTTGTTTTACCACATTTTATATTCTAATTATAACTAAGATTTTATTTTGTAAACATTAGCAACCTGCTAGAAGGTTCTTTCCCAAAAGGTAACAGTTTTGGTTTAGAAAATGCTACTTGTGACCCGATATCCAATAGAGAACCATATATTCTTGTTTTTCTAGAATTTATTAATTCGTGATTTAAGTTCTGCGCAGAATTATTGTATTATTTTTGTGCCCTTTAGTTTATTTGGGCTGGAATTTTATTTATTTAAATTATTTTTTCACTGGAAATACAAAGTGCTCATCAGAAATAACGTTCTTTCAAATAGTGACTTGAATTTGTAGTGAAATTTCGAATGAAGATATATGCTTGTATTGTTGTGATCCAACAAAAGACCCTTGGCACATCATCACTACCCTAGCCACCACATACACACTACAACTTTCAGCATCGGATTTAATTTGGATGTCCATGAAAGCTTTATCAGAACTTCGATCATTATGACTAGTGTCTGTAATTCCAGGATTATTTGGGATTTAATTCGCAATACCATAAGTTCCATTTATACATTTACTTAGTATTCTTGGGAAATAAATTATTTGCTGAATTTTACAAGGCTTGTTGCTTCTCACCCTTTTCAGTTACTGATTCTGGGACCATATAATCGTAATAGGAACATAGCATGATGCAAAATGAAAATATCGAGATACCAGTATTGAAGCTGACGATCAAAACTTTGGCGTTCTGATGATGGGGTCTTTTAAAATTGTCACAAGGGGAAAGATACTATTTGTAAATACGAATCCGTATCGATTTTGTATAGAATTAGAAATTACGCATAACTTTATGTTTAATCATTCAGGTTTGCGTAAATGAGAATTTAGTGTCTTTGAACATATATCGATAAGTGCATGGCTATAGGTTGATTCAGACGATGTAATTTACATAACATGTAAGTGAAAGTAAATAGTGAAAGTAAATTACTTTGTCTCAATATTGTGATAGCGTATTGCAATTATGCGTTCGCAAAAACGTGGCGTTGGGTTTACATGAGTTTGCTTTCTTTAGAACAATAACTTCACACTACGTAAATTGTTCTGCTGTATACATAAAATGTATGTAAGATTTGTTAAGTGTAGGAATTATAACTGTTTTACAAATGCATCCCTTCTAAATAAACAAATATTATGATTACAGAATCTCCTGAAGAAAATAACAGGGACGATAACAAAGACGAGTCTGGGAATGGCTCTTCGACAAGTAAGATCTTAGCACACACTCACATATGGACACAGATTAACATCCTTTAACCATCTCCGACGTTTTCGTTATTATGGTTTCATTTGTGTTTGGATGTATTTATTTGCAAAATAACTTTTTGCAGCAATGATTGGCAAGTGTGCTTGTATTGCCTAGTAACTAGATTATATTCCAATACTAACTCAGATCGATACAGAATTCATGACAACTAAAGAAAACGGTTGATATACAAAACACAATTCGGAACAATAATCTTAAGATCTATTTGATATTTGTGTATCGTATGAAGACTGTCTTTTATATAGCTGCGTAGAGGCAATCTAAATATTAAGTACTATGTTTGAATTCCTTTCAATCATTATCAGCTATTCGTATCTATTTCAACGATCGAAATTGCTTACGCGTACACAAATAACCATAGTATTTCTAGATCTCTTTTAGCCTGAATATAGCTTTCAAAAGGCTAGGATACTACCTCGTGGCTGATCCAACATTTCTTCCCAAAACGATTTGCTAGTAAGACGTGGGTGGTTTGTTTTCCTTCAAGTGGTTGATTTACTGTGTCGTTACAGCAAAGCGTATTTGTTTATTCGAAATGGTAGTGGTCATTTAACTCCACGCCCTCTAAACAAACTCTACATCAATTATATATATATATATATATATATATATATATATATATATATATATATATATATACAAGATTTAGAGGTTGGGTCTCTTCGGACCGTTTGGGACACGTGCTAACATATCATCATACCTTTTGCTTTATATGCAAATACTTTTCACTAATACAGTTACAATATACGTGTCAACTTCCTCATTATTTCTACGAATTGTCTGCGTTAGACCTTGGGGAAATTCACTGTCCTATCTGTAAAGTAATTCAATGACTTGATAGGCGTGTATGTTGTTATACATACGCTCATACTCAGTTAGTCAATATTTTACAACCATCTATAAGCATTTGACTTTTTCAAAGCCACTAATGACATCATACACAAAGGTCACCTGTTAGAGAAAGCGATGTTTTGATATACCGTCATGTAATAGCACGTATTAAAGCAAGCAATTGGGGTCCAAATTCACCCTACAAAATATTCATACATTCGTCTCTTCTCAGACATTAACTTGGAAACGACGTGCATAGTTATCGGAAATATGCAGTCGGTCTTGAGAAACGATGCCAGTAAGGATTTCAACGTGAAGGATCTACGTTAGTGACATTATGCATTGTTTCGTCTATTTTCCACTTCCTTTTAAGAATTTGTTAAAGTTAAAGAGTGCTTCTTATGACATCCTTTGTTCGATGAAAGTATAATGATGTATAGCGTTCTGAAAAAGACACATAACAGTGATATAACCAATCATACACATTTGATCAGCGCTGAAACAAACGAAAATAAAAAGTACATCTTAATAACTCAGTATGCTGATTGTTAAATTGTCTCGTTGTCATTTATTTTCTCATTTCAAAAATATATTACGAGTGTCCGAAGTTACTCGACTTCATGTCCGAACGTACCCGAGACTGTCCGATCTGACACGAAGACAGGATAAATCGTAGGGGGTGAACAATCACGTGTTAGATGTCCGAAACCTCAATACTCTGAAATATCATAAATGTAAAATTTCAGATACAACAAAATCTATCATAGCTGTCAGTAAAACTGACCATTCAACCACGACAACGATACAAACCAGACCTGATGGAATGGAAATGGCTCAAAGTGGACAAGATGGATTCAAAGATGGACAGAAAGAAACGAACAGTACGTTCATAATCACTCCACCCCCTTTTATCTCACTTTGTATGTACTCTCTTCCTTGCCAGACGAACCACTTTTACAGGCAGTATGATTTCTCGCGTAGTCGATGTTAAATGCACTGATTTTGGCTTATTTCTCGATCTTTTTGAGTTTTTAAAATTCTTATTCGAAGTAAACTTTATATCAATAAGAACACAATGTTTTGAAAAACAAAAGTATTTAAGCTGGTAGTATATTACAAGAATGACTTTTAGCTTTTGCATTATGAATCGATGAAAAGTCTAATATTATGATTTTTTGCTCATGCATACATAGATAATTATATGCCAATATATTAGCAGAGTCGTACATTTTTCACTGTGTCTCCTAGTCATAAATATTAACAGATTAGAACAGAACAAAATGGCACGGACTAAACATAATGTACGAGATATCCGTGTATAGGTTCTTATACCCTAATAAGCAACATAAATTAAGATTCCCAAATCATTTTTAGTTGCCGTGAAGGTTGGGGTACCTGTAGCGCTTGTTGGTCTGGTGATCGTTATTGGAATCATTCGCCTTGTCTCCAGGTAAACCGATTTTTAGACCTGTTGGTTGAATTATGAAACAAGGCTCTTTGAGCTTTTTTTGTGATCTGATAATTGATATGCATGTGTGTGAGTGTGTGTGTGTGTGTCTGTGTGTGTGTGTGTGTGTGTGATATATATATATATATATATATATATATATATATATATATATATATATATATATATATATATATATATATATATATATATATATATATATAGATAGATAGATAGATAGATAGATAGACTTTGTTATTGAATGATTGGAAATTGTTACTTACAAAAAAAGAATGAAATTAAGAAAATGAATGAAACATAACAATAAAACTGCATGGCAAGGAAATACAAGCACTTTGATAGGCTATTCATAATACACCAGTACATTTATTAGAATGTATTCTGAAAAGCATTTTCATTTTCATCTCACCGCTCCTGTTGCCTAGTGGTTAGAGCGTTCGCCTCGGATGCGTGAAGTTGCGGATTTGAACCCCGGCCAAGTCAAACCGAAGACTCATAAAAATGGTACTAACAGCTGCCTCGCTTGGCGCTCAGCATTAAGATGACTGGTCGGCCTGGTGACTGAATAATGTGACTGTGTAGGACATGATACTACATGTCCGCAGCATGATACCCCAGTGCTAGACATCACTATAAAATGCTACACTGCAGACACCGTAGCGATATGA
Organism: Sinohyriopsis cumingii; assembly: GCA_028554795.2. Classification (NCBI taxonomy): domain Eukaryota; kingdom Metazoa; phylum Mollusca; class Bivalvia; order Unionida; family Unionidae; genus Sinohyriopsis; species Sinohyriopsis cumingii. The sequence continues at coordinate 60,505,134 of CM068839.1, read as the reverse complement.
CTGAAAAACTGTTAAAGCTACGTTAAAAATCTAAATCACACACACACACACACATACACAGACACACTCGTTTTCATCCCGACATAGTCGCACCACTCGCAAATCTGATTTTGTTAGAAACACAAAACACAACTTCTTACGTTAATACTGAATGTTCAATATGCTTTTTGTCGTGTGTGTGTGTGTGTGTGACACGCACATGTGTGCATTAATCTGAATTAAAGAATGTTGAAACAGTAAGATCAAGACCGCTTTGTTCTTAAATTATTTATTCTGATATCATCTGACCTGTTTGTTTCCAATTCATGTACAGTGGACAGTTTAAGAATCATGTTCTGCGACTAGAAGGAATCTTTGGCAAAACCCCTGATAAGTCAATTTCTTTGTACACAACGAATGGATTATCACCTGGAAAAGGGACCAACGAGACGTGCTTTAATCCGATGTACGCAATTCAGAGTGACCATATACAGTCAGAACGCAAGCCACCAGCCGGTTATGGACTTGATAATATGGAGCCAGGAGTATATGTATATGATAATCCAGAAGTGCTCAAAAATGACTCAGATTCAACGTATCAAACCATTCCTGATGGGCAATTAGATCCTTCCTTCGACAGATCTAATGGGCAACCACCGGCTGTGCCACAGAAACAATATGGTAAAACAGCGTACGACTACAGCTACATTTGAACCTTGCGAAAACGTTTGTGCAACATGACAACACACAATAAAACAATGTAGTACAGTTATCCAAATTCACGGAAATATTGAGACAATATGGTGATATGTGTTAATGTGGCAAAAGATCCCACTGGAGCACTCAAGCAAACATTTCAGTTTCCATGACAACATGACCTTATTGTAACAATTATTGCTAGAGATCTAGTATATACCATTGCAAAACTTCCTTGCATGAATCCACCCTACCTCGTTGCAGCACATTTTTATCCTCTCGGAAACGAAACAAAAATATCAAGATTGTTCATCTATTGCTGTCTGCATGTTGATGACCTGAATGTCAGAAATTCAAACATATGTAATACATTCACAGAAGTTGAATAAATATGTATTGTGTTTATAAATGACAGACAGCTCCATATTCACTAATGGATTATTACGGTTCTTTATTATTGGTTTGTTAACCATATGCGAGTGGCCTTATGTCAAAATAAGAGAACTTATGACACTGGACGAAAACAGAATGCATCAAATCCGAAAAGATCCTGTCTTTTCTTCCGTCTATCTGTTTGTCTGTAAGTTTGTCTAGGGTTTGACTGACTACAGAATATTGAACAAAAGCTAGGTAGCAGTATTGGTAAAGTCATCAAACGTGCCACAATGCACAGGAAGACAAACCTCTCCGATCTAGAGTAAATTACCACTATTAGGTACTAGACCAAATGTTAGGTTCCTATTAATTGCATCCAATGATTTACTCTTCAATGGAATGAAAAGAGAATTAAACAGGAAGTGCTCATCGTATCGAATCTAATGGATTTTCCGTAGATTTTTAAAATGAATTTTCAATCACCTTATGTATTATTTGACATACATACAACATAATGGAGAACTCGGATTGTTCAATATCTCGAATTTATATAAAACTTTGGGTAAGGTTACTGAGCAACTTAAAAAATCAAACTAAATGAAAATGAAAATAAACCTCAGAGTGCTAATTCAGCTCCTAAAGTAAATCTATGAAAACACCATGGTATTAAAAATTCAATTACATAAAATTTCTGAGGACTCATGATAATACCAATACTTCTCAGTATGGACCATCCTTGGTGCAGGCTTCTGTGTGGAGAAAGTCATATGTCCCGCTGCATATTCTATTTTACACGTGTTTTCAATCGGCACCAAATAATCAGGTGTTAATTTCAGTAACGGGATTTCCAAATTCAATTAAGTAAAAGGAGTTAAAATTCCATCAACAAAACATTATGTCTGCTTACCTCATTTACAAAAAAGATAAGCCTTTCAAAAGATTTTAATTATCAAAATTTAACTTTTCATTATCAACCAATGATGGCTTGCCAAACCTATGTATACTCCATGTTACTTTTTATCCTTCTTTAGGCTTTTTCCTGTTCTTCTATATAACTAGTCCGATCATTTCTATATCCACCCATAATGTACTTGTTATAATTATGTACAACAATGCATACGTAAATAGTGATCATAGTTCTGCTTCCCATGGCTCACATTAGTGAATGTGAAATTATATTGCAATTTTATGTATGCCAAGTATATCGTGCCCAATATTAAAACAAATCTGTCCAATCGGGCGTTTCATTGTTTGCTGTCACCATTTATGTTTCATCAATTTAAGATTCGAATATATTATAAAGACAAAAGGGTCCAGTTCGGAACATTGCACCCTTCTTCACAAATTTAGAGTAACATTTGCCAACCACTTTTTCGCACTTTGTTTTCCCATTTACTACTTCGCTGTTCTTGGTTTAAAGTCTATATAGGAGATTTTCCTATACCCAAGTAAATCAACGTCACCTATTTCTCAAGAAACATGGTAAATACTCTCTATTAAATTTAGATATATAACTGCTATAAAAATATATATTTTTACAAATGCATACATAAATTAAAGTTTTTGGAAAGGATGTTATGATGACTTTCTTATAACTGTTACGGGTGGATGTAAAGGGTTTGGAGTTTAAACAACATGCAAAGGTTAACTGGGCAAGTAGTTCCTCGAGCATGTTTTAATTTTGTTTTACTTTTCGATATTTCTCTTTGGCTAATGGCTTATAATAAAGCATCTAATAACACAAAAAGATTAGACAGTTAAGATGAAGAAATGGCAATCATAGCTCGATCAGCTTATATGACTCTCCATATATGATGTATTAGACGACATACGGAGAGAAAGACAGAGGAGAAATAAAAAGGGAAATGTTGTGGCTTTATACTGTGCACTCACTGTATTCGTCCGGTTCGTCTACAGTACTAATTAAATCCAGTATAGCATAGGGGATGAAATGGGGTGGATGTTGTATACATATTTATATATGTGCATGTGTATTTCCTAAATTGGTGGAAGTAAATATGACATACAATGAATAAAACAAAACCATTCATGTTTTGTTGCCACAAGGAGACTGTGACGACATGAATCACCAATCTACGCATGATTATTTGTATCAAAGTCATGCTTCATATTCTTAGTTATCCAACCATACAATGACTTATCTGGTGTTACTGATATGTAAGTCACGATACGGGCAACTAAAACAAATTAATCATTGTATCGGAAGATCTGTAATGTACTCTATAAATGGTAAGTGAATGTGACAACATTTGTGTCATGCCAGATTTTAATTTTTTATTTTAGTTTGTTACTTAAATTCAACCAATTAATGACTCATCTGAAATCGGTTACGGAATCGGAAGTCACGTAACTAAAAGCTTGTCACGCGTGTAACATTTTACCTTAAAAAAGCCGAAGAATTATAACTGGAACATATAACAGATATCAGGTTTTGCTACTGCAATAAAGTTAGGAATGACGGATTTTCGTGAAAGTATCAGTGTTTTGCTTCTAATCCTTTTCGTGTTCCCACTGAAATCAGGTAAGCTCACTTTTCTTATACAATTATTTACTTAATCCCGATATATGCAGATCAGTTGAATATGGGAAAAAGGAGCTACATATGGCTTCACAAGGTGAGTGGTAAACGCATGTGATATTATTACCAACGCGTACGTATATCCAAAGGACAAGAAAGACAATTGTAGAGGAACACCCCCGATGTGGAATTTGCAAAAGGTTTATATGGACAAAAACTGTTTCGTGGTTAAATTATAGTCTGAGACTCAGAAAATATTTTATTCTCTCTCCCTCTCAGGCGTACGCGCACCAGCAAGAGTGCACGCACATACAGACAAGAAGACTTGACTATCGTATAAAATAGATGTGTACGTTACTTAGTCACCTTTCAGCTAGTGTATTCCTTATACCTTTATCCTCTTTTCTGTATCACTCGTCTTAATGTTTAATGTCAAAGACACATCACTGCATTTGAGTTCTTTGCAACAAACAATTGTTTTATGTAACATCTTGCATGGTGAAAAGAAGTTTAATTATAATACATTATGGTTTTGAACAAGGTGACAAGCTACCTTTAGCAAAGTGTTTGTACAAATCTAACCATTGTCATCAATTAGAGAAAAAATCCGGACAACCACTTAATAGACATGACCATTACGCTAATTCATGCATGAAAATAACAGACCAGTCTGTTGATGTCACTCTTATCTTGTTATAACATAAGTCATTTTACCAGGAACTATGATGCGATAAAAATATTTAGACAGCATAACGAAACTGACAATCATTAATTTGGTGAGCCGCTGATTTGGTCTGTTTGAAACATGGTACTTCAGGAAATACGAAAGATAATATTCGTAAATATGAATGTATAGTGAGACTTCTAGATTTTATTCAAATTTAGAAAGGTACGAATTCCTATGTTTCATGATTCAATTTTTCTTCAGTTAGATTTACTGTCTTTGAAAATATCTGGAGATTGTCATTGTTATAATTTTATGTAGGCCGTAACATTTGCATTCTTTTCTAAATGTGTGAAAAACCTCGATACTGTGGTTAGCATGTGTTAAGTTTGCATTATTTTGTATTTACCAAAACTCGATATTGTGATTAGCATGTGTTAAGTTTCCATTATTTTGTACTGACCAAAAATTGATATTGTGATCAGCATGTGTTAAGTTTACATTATTTTCTTCTGACAAAAACTCGATATTGTGATCAGCATGTGTTAAGTTTACATTATTTTTTACTGACAAAAACTCGATATTATGATTAGCATGTGTTAAGTTTACATTATTTTGCACTGACCAAAACTCGATATTGTGATCAGCATGTGTTAAGTTTACATTATTTTTTACTGACAAAATCTCGCAATTGTGATTAGCATGTGCTAAGTTTGCTATATTCCGTTTACTTAAGATGGCTTTGAAGCATGCGAATCTGTCTTGAACTAAGCATAATCGAGGTGACTGATTGATATAATATAAGTTATTCTAACATACTTTTTGACTTGGGCAGATTCATTTAAATACATTGATGCATAGTCATAGGGCAATGTGTATAAAAAAGGCCTCAATCACACATCAAGGTTACGACGTATGCGTAAATGAACAAAATGTCCGATCTACGAGGACGTATAACACTGACAGAATCATTGTTTCAGGCCAACATATAAACAAGCTCACACTCACTTGTGCAAGAACGCACGATACATATAGTACATATTGCTTCCTTACTGTATGTTTGGTTCTTAATTTGTAATATATATGATACAGTGGTATAGTTACATAAATGACTTAAGTACACACTTCATTGCAAAACGTTGACAACTATACGATGATAGGACCAGACTACTCTTGGCTCATATAGAGTCATTATTTATCTATGTAGAGTCAGAAAACGTTTAGAGACGTGGTGGATAATATCGTTTTATGACACGATTCTCTTTACAGAGAAAAACATACTTGGTAACCATCCAATGACTGCGAAAGTTCCTGGACCTTTTAAGAGTGAATTTATTTGTGTCCCAGTCAAAGCTTACTTCATTAGTTCAAAAATATTTATTTTTTCAAGACAGAAGAAGATGAAAAATAACACCAACTTTAAGGGAATCAAATCAGAGTCGGAGATTAAAAGAATTGACATTTCGATACATTTCGACAATTTTCACTCAGTCACAATGCAAATTACAACGAAAACTATCAGAACATATAATATTGCGATGTATTGCATGCAACATGAAGACAAAGTGTTATTGACTCTGGATGACGAAAAGCTGACATTGTCTATGAATGACGACAAGGTGATATTGTCTACGTATGACGACAAAATTGGTATTGTCTATTTATGACGACAAATTGGTATTTTCTCTGAATGACGACAAAATGAAATTGTCTAAGTGTGACGAAAAATTTGTACTGTTCATGTATAACGACAAATTAGTATTGTCTATTTATGACGACAAATGACTTTGTCTTTGAATGAAAACAGATTGATAGTCTGTGCATAACGAAACAATTGGTATTCCCTGTATATGACGACAAATGAAACATTGTCTAAATATGACAAAAAGGTGGCATTGTATTTTTATGAGCAAAATATGGCATTGGCTTTTATGGACTCCAACATTGGTATTGTCTACGTATAAAGTAAGCGACATTGTCTATGTATTAATACATAGTGGTATTGTTTATTCACTAGACAAAGTAGTATTGTGTATATATGGCGTCAAACTGGTATTATTTATGTATGTGGGTGGCTAGGGTAGCATCGTCTGCGATAGGCATGTCCCTGATGGTTACGTCACGCACTTTGCTCTTTGCCTTCAGTCGTGCCAGGTTGAACAGTCTGCCGTCTGATCGCGTGTGCAGGTAAATCCCTTCTGTGGACGTCCCAAAGGCGTGCTTGAGCAGGACTGCGAAGAAGATGCCGAAGAGCGTGGGGGCAAGGACACTGCCCTGTAAAAGGGGCCGGATGTTGAGCCATCGTACTACACTGTGCCTTTCATGTCATCGTGGAAGGACTGGGTCATGCTTAGCAGCTTTGGAGGGCAACGAATTTTCGCCAGGATTGTGAAGAGTCCGTCTCTGCTGACCAGATCGAATGCCTTCGTAAGGTCTATAAAGGCCAGGAAGAGGGGTCTGTGTTGTTCTCGGCATTTTTCCTGCAGTTGCCTGACAGAGAAGATCGTGTTGATTGCGGACCTCTCTGCGTGGAACCCGCACTGTGAAACTGGGTAAACTCTGTTAGCAAGCGTCTGCAGTCTGTTCAGGATTACGCGTGCGAAAACTTTACCCACGATTCTGAGAAGTGATATGCCCCTGTAGTTGTTGCAGTCGCTTCTGTCGCCCTTGTTCTTGTACAGGGTTATGATGTTTGCGTCTCTCGTATCCTGAGGCACTGCACCCTCGTCCCATCACTGGCAGATGAGGCCGTGCAGGTGTGCGAGTTGATGAGTTCTGCTCTGATGCCATCCTTTCCTGGGGCTTTACCTAGGGACAGTGTCTCTAAGGCCTTCTTTAATTCGTCTACCTTAGGTTTCTCGTCCAGTTCAGCCATGAGAGGGAGGTTTTCAATGGCGTTGAGGGCATCATTGGTCACGTGGTTCTCTTTGGATTACAGTTCGGAGTAGTATTCCACCCAACGCTCCATCTGCTTGCCCTTGTTGTGGATGGGATCGCCTGTGGCAGACTTCAGTGCTGCTGTCAGTTTCTTCGTGTGACCCATTGCTTTCTTTATGCCATCGTACATGCCTTTGATGTTTCCAGTATCTGCTGCTGACTGGATGCTCTGACAGAGCTGAAGCCAGTATTCATTGGCACACTGCAGTGCTAATCTCTGCACTTTGCTTCTGGTAGACCTGTATGCCTGTAGTGTCTTCTGGCAGGGAGATCGCTTGTATTGCAGGTGAGCACTGCGAGGCTCTTCTATGGCTGGCATGAGTGTGGCAGAGTTAGCCTTAAACCAGTCATTGTTCTTTGATTGCTTCTTACCAAAGATCCGTGTGGCTGTGCTGTATACAGTCTCTCTGATGTGATCCCATCTTTCTTTGGCACTGCCGTTGGGGGTTCTGAATGAATCGTCTTGGAAAGAGCATATATGAATTCGTCAGCCTTGTCCGGATATGATGTTTTGCTCACATCAATGCGTGGTTGACCCTGTTGCCTACAGCGGTGGATCTTCTTCGGCTGAAGCTTCATTTTGCAGCACACCAACGAGTGGTCGGTGTAGCAGTAAGTACTGTGGAAAGTACGTTTAAGAAGAACACCTTCATGGCTGACCGTCTTGTAATAATCAAGTGCAGCTGATGCCAGTGTTTAGACCGGGGATGCCTCCAAGACGCTATGTGCTGTGGCTTTGTCTGGAAGAATGAATTGGTGATGCTGAGGTCGTGGTACGAGCACATATCTGGAAGGCGCTGCCCATTCCCATTCATCTTCCCAACGCCAAACTTGCCAAGGCAGGAGGGCCAAGAGTCATGGTCGGCACCCACCCTAGCATTGAAGTCGCCCAGCAAAATCAAGTTCTCTTCCATGGGAATTTTGTCGATGAGGAGTTTAACTCGTCGCAAAATTTATCCTTGGTATCTGTGGAGGATATTAGTGTGGGAGTGTAAACGCTGATCAAGTTGGCAGGCCCGTTTGTGGTGTGGAGGCGGAGGGATAGCAGTCTTCCATTTCCTTGTTGCCAGGGTTCTATCATCCCCAGCAGAGTGTTCCTGACAGCGAATCCAACACCAAACTCTCTGGCTCCATTGGCGCTCTTTCCTTGCCAGAATAATGTGTAGTTCTTTTCTCTGAGGGACCCGGAATCTGGTAGTCGTGTCTTCTGTAGTGAGGCGATGTCGACCTGGAGCCTTGCAAGTTCGTCGTTGATGACTGAAGTCTTTCGAACATCACTGATTGTCTGGAGATTATATGAAAGCCCAGTCAGCATGGTCTGGACATTCCAGGTACCTAACTTGAGGATTGAAGTCTTCTTTTTTATTTTTATTTTGTTATTTCTTGGTGCAGTAGTGGCAGTCCGCTTGTCAGGTACTCGCGTACCTTAAGCCTTATGCACCCAGCAAGGCAGCGAACTGTGGCGGGACGGCACCTTATTGGCTGGGGGCTGCCCAGTTTGAGGCGGGTGGTAGCTGTCCAGTGAAACATGGTGGTCTCTCCCACCGTCAGAAGGAACCCCTGGCGTCTAGCTCTACGCCAATCGAGCGGTGACTTATAACCGGTAAACTGCTGATTTCCCTGTTGTGTCGACGCTGTGGATGTAAGCTGGAGTGTCCTCTCCATGGCGCAAGCCTGGGCAGGGTGATATGGAGAATCAAATGTTGCCCATGCAGCTGATCCCCCATCTCCACGCAGCTGATGGATCCAAGGGAAAGGACAAGCCGATACTTCATGGCACCAGGTGCGCCGCAGGAGTTGCCGAGATGACACTGAAATCAATGCCAAGTCGTCTTAAGGACTCCGTCTCCGGATTTTCTGTTGGGGTGTACTCCCTTAGCCTTTCCCATGACAGGGTATAGTCGCAAGGCAGCGAAGGTTTGAAATCGGAGTTTACCTTCTCCTAGATGGGCGACCACCCAAGGTTAACGAGCCCAATCTGCCCGAAGCATCTGGTTTTGAGGTGCAAGTCAGTTTAAACAGGTTCCGCCACTCGTGAAGGCCTGGAGCTGGCTTTGGTTGTCAGATAATAATAATAATAATAATAATAATAATAATAATAATAATAATAATAAGTAGTAGTAGTAGTAGTAGCAGTAGTAGTATTAATAGTTGTTTTAGATGTAGTAGTAAAAAGCCTTTTGTCTGATGTTTTCTCCTGAGATTGTAACACTTACAATGGCCGTAACCAAAAGAAACTTCCTCTCTATTTCTTGCTTTCCGTATTGAAAGTACAATTGTGATAGGTACTGATAACAGCAAAAGAGAATTCGGAAACATTCCTGAAATACATACTATACAATGACTTATTTGCTTGTTTACATTTACTAATTTTCATCTCGTCTTGCACTGCGCGTACTTCTCGAAGTATTAAACCGCAAAGGTTAATAAAGGTAGCACCAGTCTTTCGTTCTTAATATCAGTCTAAAGATAATGAAACATAATATATATATATATATATATATATATATATATATATATATATATATATATATATATATATATATATATATATATATATATATAATTTTCATGTAAGTATGAGAACTATTGTAGCTGGCGTGCAGAAAAACAGCTCAGGTTAATTGCTTTCAGTTTTATACGAAATTCACTTCTTCACACTACAAGGATTATTCAAAACTGTAAGTGGCATTTCATTTTCACTATATTTATACTCCATATTGTCGTATTGTATTACAGTCTGTGGATAAAATGGTATGAATTTTTAAAATTAAAACTTATTCTTTCAAACACTCATTGTTAAATGTTCTAACATACGTAACTGAAATGAGGCATCACTATTACCATAATTTGTAGCCATTTTCTCACAATCAGTGTACCATTCCCATCCATCTATACTAAACTGTGCATTACGAACAGCCTTGAACATTGGATAGTTCAGGTGGTAGAGCATTCATATGATATTAGATAGGTCTCTGGTTCAATACTGTATGTAAGTTTTATTGAATATTTACAATCCTGACATTAAAGATGGCGACGTGGCGCAATATGACGATAAATCTCTTGGTAGATAAATACAATTCGCTGTAATCGGGAAAATCTTGCCATGCTTCAAACATTTATCGCAGCATTTACTCCTCGCTTACTTTAGCACGTTGTATTATTCTGAATTCCTTTGTATTATTCTATATTACTAGAATGCTCTAAGTTTGATATCATTATTGGTGAGTTTTTATACTCAGGTTAATAAAAATGACTCAGCTCAAAATAATACTACAGATATAGAAGGAAGTCTCTTCAAATTCCATACGTCTACCTATCTGTACCGAAACTTTAAGAAGGTGTCATTCATTTTATCCCAAGGTCTTGATACTACTACAGTCTATAAATAGTAAGTGAACGTGACAATGTTCTGAATAGAGGATTTTATATCGGCTTTGTCGGTTCACACAGACACTTACGTCACGCATCACGTCTCTACGCCTGAATATTTGAGTAAGGCCGGGTGAAGATGTTTTAAATTTGATCCTATAATGACCCAGTAATACATGACATAGATTAAAGAATCTGAAGGCAAATAACCAGCAACTTGTCACGCGTTTAACACTTTAATAAATCTAAAAGCATTATAATCTTGAGTAAAGGACAGAAGCCGGATTCTGCAACAATAATGAGTTAGGAAGGATGGATTTTCCTCTATGGATCATTCTTCTGCTTCTTTTCATATTCCCACTGAAATCAGGTAAGCTCGCTCATTTCTTGTAGAATCGTTTGCTGTGTTAGTAGTTAATCGTGATAAATGCACATTAGCTAAATATGGAGTACATATCCACAATTGGCTCCAAAACTGGTGTGGTACAAGCAAGGGGTATTATTACTGAATCACATGAGTATACAAAGATTTTAAATGGCAACGGTAATAAAACCATCCTATTATCGATATATTGGGAAAATTATGCATTGACAAAGAGCTGTTGCATGGTTACAACGCAACGCAGGTCTATTTTAAAGTAAGTATGGTGATTTATCAGTCTCGCGCACATACGATTGTGCTTGACAAGAACACTTGTGCCAAATAACAAATATTGTAAAACGTAGTCGTGTAATCACTTTAATCGCTCTTCAACTTTAGTATTCTTTGTGCTTGGATCCTACTTTCCATGTGTTTTTTCCTCTTCATATTTTTGAAATATAAATGACACAAATATGCGTTGGAGTGATTGTAAAGATAAAATTATTCATGTTACCTTCAGTATAGCCATAACAAGTTTTACAGCAAAATAGTATGGCTAGTAGATGACAAGATACAAGTTTTCTTTAAAAATGCATTAATGCAAATGCATTCAGTTATTCAGGATTGTAGCAACATTATACTGGCATGCCCTCTTATGTTTGACAATGTACATTTACAGTCATTAAATGGAAGAAAATGAAAGTCTAACAACATGGTATGTCTCATTCAAAGAATGTTTAATATATAATCTTCAATCATTTTATTAAAAAATCATTTTACTGCGAAATCAATATGATCCAATATCGACACACGGAGACAACATTTACATTCATGAACTTGGAGTTCAGATGGTTTCAAAGTATCACGGATGAAAATTACCGCGTATGGTATTCGTAAAGATCAAATGCATTGGGATATCTTGATTTTAATTAAATTTAGGACAATACATTACTTTATTTTACATAGTGTCCTTACACAGGTGCTGTAATTCTAATGGTTAAATTATGGTGTTGACCTTGTCATTTGCATATAATGTAAATTAATGTCTATATATTTTGGCATCTCGTTATTCTATTTGCGTTAGGCATTAGATGTTGCCAAAATTACCACATGTTTCGTACCATATAAATTCTTGTGCTGCTAACATAAGTCGTTTAACGTTATTTAAGGTTATTAAAGATTTGATTAACTAAGATTATGCATATTAACTCATCTAAATATAATTACATTTTAGTTACTGAATCTCCTGAACATCCTAACCAGGAAGACAACGAAGACAAGTCTGATTATGACTTTGAGACTGGTAAGACGTTAGTACACACTCTCATAAGGGAACACACACACACACACACACACACACACACACACACACACACACACGCATATGTATACATGAACTTTGCATGTATTCTTGTCGTGAGTTTGCATAATTTTGGTCTAAAGTTTGAATTATTGTTGTCTGACAATTGCATTATTTTTGACTGAAGTTTGCACTATTCTTGAAGTCTGCATTATTCTCGTACGAAGTTTGCATCATTTTCGAAGTAGGTTACACTACATCATTTGGTAAGTATTTATAAAATAGCATTTTCGTAACAGTGATTTCTAAGCATGCTAGAATTGTCTTGTAATTAATCTCCCAAGAAGAAAGCAGTCTGAGAAATTCCAAGTGAATGAAACAACTGATACGCGGTAAGAGATTATAAACATTAATCGTAATTTCCGTATGTTTATGGTAAATGGGCTGACTTTATGACTCTAAATATAACGCTCAAAATAATAACAAATCACACCCCTTCCATGTTTAGAAATTTACATTATTTCAAATTATTTAGACAGTGAAGATTGTTGTGGCAAATGCATCCCATCTGAATTAAAACTATATATGTTGATTACAGAATCTCCTGAAGATCCCAACCAGGAAGATAACAAAGACGAGTCTAGTAATAACTCTCCGACAAGTAAGATGTCATCGCGATATCTCATATGATCACATGCACATTCTTAAAACATGTTTGAAGATCACATTATTTTGATCTAAACAATGTTTGCATCACTTCTATTTATATATAATTATTTATAACATAGCATATCGCATTTCTCAACAATAATTACCATGCATATTTGCACTGTCTAACAATTATCTATATTCAAATATAAAGAAAGAATTTACATAAATTCTGACCATTATATATGTTTGTATGATCAACGGTCTGACATTTATATACGTTTGCTTATATATCACTCCGGAAACCTAACATGATGAGATTTATATGAAAGCACTTTCCTACCGTTATTGGCAATGTACACCATTTAAAATATCAGGACATTTGTTTAAACTGAGAATCCAGAAATCCCAAAGAGAAGTTAGAATAAATAATTTAAATGTAAAAAGGAACAGGTTGCCAGTCAATACGCCATCTGTTTTTCGTGGATATACTTCTGAATATTGAGGAATATTACAGAGCATGTTCCGTTTGACGTTCCCTTGGGAGTTAAAGATGCTTGATGCGAGTCTAAGTTTTAGTGTGTAGAATATTAATGTGATGTTTCCAATTAGTATAACACTCTGGTGGCTCTTTGTTGGATTACATAAACGTTTTGGTGGATTGTTGTTGTTTTGTTGGGTGGCAACCAGACAGATTAAGAGATTTTTATGCATATCGCCAGGAAGTGGATTCCATCATACAGCCCTTGAATGGGAAAATCTTAAGTCTGGTTGCGACTGGTGTGATACTATGACAATTACTTCGACGTAATTAGATGCCTTGCATCTCATCTGTTGAGGAAGGTCATTGAAATAGTTAGTTACTTGATTATTTATATTCAAATACAAGAGGCATAATCTTTTCTTTACCTTCATTGTGCAAGGGTGTTTCAACTGGATTTGCGTAAAGTGACTTATAATGATGATTCTTTTTCAATTTTTCTCCAACCCTGCCGAACCTTTCATTTAGCAATTATCCCTGAATTCAAAAACATATAATCAAACAGTGCATGCACGAATCGAGACAACAGTTTAGCGTTTGTTATTCAGTGAAAATATATTTTAGTCGCGAGCAGTGCATACAATTATTTGGTTGTGTGTTTTGAATAATCCGTCCACTGTTACTAGTCCATTTTGGCATGGGAATAGTAGTCCTATGTGTCTATGATTTTTTAACAGGAAGCAACCAGTCCTAACATTAGCCTCTTAAGGCTGAGCGCCAGTCGCGGCACCTGTTATTACTGTACCATTTTATACGTCATTCGTATTACTCGGCCGGGAATCGAACCGGCTACCTCCGGCAGCCAAGGTAGACAATCTAATTACTTAGGCCACCAGATCGTTGATCTAATACTATAATCCTACAGTAAGAGTACGTTCAAGAGTGGACCAAATAAAAATGCTCGTGCTACAGTTTGTTTCAAATTCTTGATGTGCATAACGACTGATATTACATAAAAATTTGCCATTTCTAAAAATATTTTCATTAAAGAATCTCCTGAAGATCCCAACCAGCAGAAGAACGAGAACGAGTCTGATAATGTCTCACCAACAAGTAAGATGTTAACACACACTTTCTCAGGGACACACATTAACATCCTTTAAGCATGTCGGAAAATTGGACTACTTTGGATTGACCTATTTATTCTCTATTTGTATTTTGATGTAATTGTTTGCAAAGTTATTTTTCGAGATAATGATTATTACTTATGGTTGCAATTATGTGTGATTAATTTAAATTTAAATTATATATCCCATAAACAAGAGAGAGAGAGACAGAGAGAGAGCAGTAAGTACAAATTGTTTAAATATGACAAGAAGGAATATATTGTCATATATTGCACCATCTCACTTAGAGATATGGGACTAGTATGACCAGATTGATATTGGAGTTTAACTAAAGTCTGTAATTTTAATTTACCAGAAGACTAGAAAATGTGACACTGATTCGTTGGAGGCACAACTATAAATAATCCAATAATTTAATCAAACACAGAGTCATTATCGTTGAATTAAGATGGGTGTAGCAACCTATAGGGCATGCGACGCTGTCTTGGAAATAATGTAATCGCGCTGACTGAATAAGCAAATATTGATGACTGCAGCCTGCTTGGGACCGGAAGGTTATATCGTCAAGGGAACCATTGATATACATTGCTGCGTGATCATTTTGCAATGTGTAATTCTGTGTGTGTGTGTGTATTTGGGATTTTTAACTAAGCTTTAACAATTTTTTATTCAGCAGGATGTCTGCAGTGTGACATTTTATACCGATGTCTAGCACTGGGGCATCATGTCGCAGACATGTAGCATCATGTCCCACCCAGTCATATTATCCTGACACTAACGCCACCAGTCCTAACACTAACCTGTTAATGTTGAGCGCCAAGCAAGGTGGCTGCTAGTGTCATTTTTATTAGTCTTTGGTATGACTAAACCAGGGTTCGAACCCATGACCTTCCGCATCTGAAGCTCTAACCCCTAGGCCACTGTGGAGGTCCATGCTGCATGCAGTGACATAAGCCACACATATTGGTCACTGACTGGTACATGTACGGACAAAGTGTCTGACCGACCTAGATAACTGTATCAATTTTTTGTCTCTGACGCAATCTCTTTGTCGGGAACACACCCACACCCACAAACAGACACACACACCAACATACACACACTCAAGCATTACGCACAACACACATACAACAGTACATGTGCGAGCAGAATAAAGTCATCGTGACAATACCAATAACTGTTTATCTTCCAAAAATAAAAATAAAAATATACCTTTATGTCATATTTAGGACTCTCTTGTGTGTACATTTGTCCTCCTTTCCAAATTCCTTTCTTGATTTGTAATGTAAATACCACACAAATGCGGTTCATAGAGTGCGAGAAAAAATTATTCCAAGTCACATCATGCATCGTTTAAAGAAATTGTATAGCAACAGATTATGATTAGTAGGCAGTAAAATGATACTAGCTCACTTAAAAGGTATTGGTACAAATGCATTAAATTTTGAACCATGGAAAAATATCCAGAAAACAATTTTATATCAATTTAGGTATTGTAATGAATACAACGTTTCCTCTTATTACATTTATTAATATAATAATGTAAAATAAATAATACGGCCCTTTCAGGAAATGTCTTCATGCTTAATCTTCAATCGTCACATAACACAATTTATATTACGCGAATAAAGTATGATGGAATAAAAATATCGAGACCCGTGGATAAATTGGCGTTCATTAACTTGGTGTTCAGAAGATGAGCTTAGTTTCAAAATGTCGCTGAAGAAAATTACTGCCAATGGTGTTCACGAAAATCAAGTGTACTAGGAAATGTGGATTTCAATTATATTCGAAAGGATATGAATTACTTTGTTTTATCATTCAGTTTTGTGTAAATGAGCATTTGGTGGCCTTCAATAGATATAGCGATTCTCATGGTTACATTTTGATGTAGACCATATCATTTGCATGACATATGAATCAGTATAAATATATTTTATGTGTCTCGCTATTGAGATTGCGTAAAGCATTATTTGTTGCCAAGACTGTGACTTATGCTTTACAGTATCTAAGTCTGGCTACAACATTCTCAATTAATTATGTTTCGCACTATAGAAATTATCGGCCTGCTAAGATAAATATTATTTCCGATCGTTGAAGATCGTACCAACTGGCATTATGTGATTTTATCCTTTCTAAATCATGGTATATTTTGGTTATAGAGTCTCCTGATGTTACCAATGAGCACGCCAACGAAGACGGGTCTAATAATAACGATGCGACAAGTAAGATGTTATCGAACACTCTCATATGAGCACATTTTAATATCCTTCAACCGTATCTGAAGTTTGCATCATTTTCATCTGAATTTTGCTTTATTCTGAAATTAATTATTTGTCTTACACTTGCATGTATATGTAGTTACTTATAAAATAGCATTTCACAACAATTAATACTATGCATGCTTGCATTGTCTTGCAATTAATATATGTTCGAATATTATCTCCCCTGAAGAAAGTAGTGATGAAAAGTACCAGCTGAGGCTAACAATTGATAAACAAGAAAGAATTCTAAACAACAGTCGTAATATACATTTGTAAATGGAACACGTTCTGGCTTTTATTTACCTTTGCTAAATCTCTCAACTGAAACCCAAAGAGCTCATATTAATACGAAAGCACAGGCCTTCAGTGCTTAGAAATTTACAACCGTACAAAGATTTAGATACTGAAGATAGTCATTATTGAAATATATTCATTCTAGAAAACAAAACATATTTTGGTTACAGAATCTCCTGAAGATCCCAACGAGCAAGACAACGTAGGCGAGACTGATAATAAATCTGCCACAAGTAAGATGTTAAACCATAGTATCAAATGAGCACGCATTAGCAGTTTTAAATCATGTCTGACGTTTGCGTTATTTTGTTTGGAAGCCTGCATTATTTTGGTCTGAAGTTTGCATTATTTTGATCTGAAGTCTACATTACCGTGGTCTGACATTTGTATTATTTTGGACTGATTCATGTGTATTGCACTTGTATTTGTATGCAATAATTTATAAAATAGCATTTCGCAAGAAGGATTACTGCAGATGCTTGCATTGTCCGGTACTAAATCTATGTTTAAATAATATCTACCATGAAGAAAACATATTCAGATACATTAACTGTTGAGAACCAGTGATGCACAAGTGATCATTCGAGGTATTATGAGATATGTAATTTCACATTCGAGTGATAATGACGTACGTAATTTCACACTTGAGTTATTATAACGTATGCAATTTCCCATTCGAGTTATTATGACCTATGTAATTTCACATCCGAATTATTATAACGTATGCAATTTCACATTCGAATTATTATAACGTATACAATTTCACAATCGAGTTATTATAACATATGCAATTTCACATTATAATTAGTATCACATATGTAATTTGAATTTAACGGTAGATTGGATAAAATGCTGATGTTTTCAAGAGAAGTTTGAGGCAAATTCGAATGTTATCTAGTAATCCAAACCAAAAATATGTCATGAAATTGCATGACCTACCACCCCACCCCGCTTTGAATTACAATGGATCTAGTTGCCTATAGGGTATACATATCTGTCCTGGATATAATCGAGGTGACTGAATTAAGAAATATACGTGATTGCAACATACATATGGATTTTCGAAATGGAAACTCTTGTTTTAATGTCACATCTGCGTGTACTTGGCTAAAGAAAGCTTTACAGGAATAAAATCATGGTTTGTAAACATCGACAAGATAGAAGCTCCCTTTAACAAAGACTTTGTGCTAATGCATTCAAATTATGAACAAATGGAGAAACGATCCAAGACAGCAACTCGTTAACTCTTTATCTGTGGTAATGAACGCATTTTGTAAACTAATTAAATGTATGAAAATGATACAGTCCTTTAAAATAATGCATAGATGTTTAATCTTCAATCATAGTGCACCGCTCCGGTGGCCTAGTGGTTAGAGCGTCCGCCTCGGATGCGGGAGGTCGTGGATTCGATCCCCGGCCGAGTCATACCAAAGACTTACAAAAATGGTACTAACAGCTGCCTCGCTTGGCGCTCAGCATTAAGAGGTTAGTGTTAGGACTGGTCGGCCTGGTGTCAGGATAATGTGACTGGGTGGGACATCATGCTACATGTCTGCGACATGATGCCCCAGTGCTAGGCATCACTATAAACTGTCACACTGCAGACATCGTAGCGATATGACTGAAACATAATGCAGGTGATATTGGGAGAGAAAAAAAATTACATCTTGATTTAAATCGGATGTACAAGGATATGAAAATTTCTTATATATTTTGTCGTTTAATTTTTCAGTGACCTTAAACATTTGTGGCGATTCTGATGGTTATATTTTGATGTAAGTCATGTCATTTGCGTGTCATGTGCATAAATAGAACTATATTTTCTGTTTCGATATTGTGATTGCGTAAAGCATTATTTGTTGCCAATACTGTGACTGATGCTTTATATTAGCAAAGTCATGCTACAACATTCTCAGTTTATATGTCTCGCACTATAGAAATTCTTTTACGTTTGAGATAAGTCTTATTTCAGATTATTGAAGATTGTTCCGATTTTCAGTGTGAAATTCTATCCTTTCTAAATAAAACTAAATTTGTATTACAGGGTCTCGTAATTACCTTATTACTACGCATGCTTGTTTTGTCATCTGATTAATGAGAACGAATTTATACAAATGCCAGGTAAGGTAAACAACTGATAAACAAGAAAAGATTCTCAGCATTGTCCGACTTTTATTCACCTTTATTATATCTCATGACTGAAGCCAGAAAGCATCAGGCTCAAAAGAAAGCACAGACCTTCCGTGATTACAAATTGATAACATGACAAATATTTTGATGCTGAAGATTAACATTATGAAACTGTATCGTTTCTACGTTATCAAAATATATTTTGATTACAGAGTCTCCTGAAGATCCCAAAGATCAAGACAACGAGATGAGTATGTGAATGACCCTGCGACAAGTACGATGTTAAACCACAGTCACATATGAAGATATATTAACAGTCTTTAACCGTGTTTGACGTTTACATTATTCTGGCCTCACGTCTGAATTTTGGACAGAGCAATTAGTAATATACTTGATCCATATTTGAATTTTATCTCCCATGAAGAAAGAATGTACACAAATTCCAACTGACGAAAGCAGTAGATACAGAATAACAAATTCTGAACGTAATATCCATTTTGTACATGGTACATGATCTGACGTCTATTTAACAAAATGAGAGCTTAGAATCATCGAAATACGTCGATCAAGACGACGCATAGGCAGAAAAAATGCCCGACATACGAACACGTTTAACACATTATCCTCAATCTTTGTCTCAGTCGGAGAGAGAGAGAGAGAGAGAGAGAGAGAACACAAAGCTCTTTAGCACTTACAAGAAAACTTGCAAAATTGATATCTATCTTATACCCTATATCGTTCTGGCACAGAAACGATGTGCTAGTTTAAAATCTCGATACTAATAAGGTGTATTGGGAAATTTGTATTTCAATTAAATGTAGTATAATAAGTATTTCTTAATCTTTAATCATTCACTATTACCTAAATGACACTTTAGTGTCCTTAAACAGGTATGACAATTCTGATGGTTATATTTGCATGTAGACCATAGTAATTCCATGCCATATAAATAAATATAAATGTTTTCTGCATCTCGATATTCTGATTGCGTAAGGCATCATTTATACCATGTGAATACGCAGCAATATGGTCTCTGTGTCTCGACATGGTGATTGCATAAGGCATTTCTTATTGCGAGAATATCTAAGTCTGCCATAGTATGGTTACAACATTCTCAATTTACATGTCTCGCACTATATAATTCTCGTGCAGCTCACATACATGTTATTTCAGATTGAAGATCGATTGGCAACATTCTATTGTACCCTTTCTAAATAAAAATATATTTTGCTTACAGAGTCTCCTGAACGAGCAAGACAACGAAGAAGAGTCTGATAATGAAGATGGGACAGGTAAGATAGTAGCATATACCATTATACAAGCACAGACTAACATTTGGAAACTAAGTCGGACAGTTTGTGTTACTCTGGTCTGTAGTTTGCATACATTTGATATTCATAATTTGTGCTACAACTGCATTTTTATGCAGTTATTTATAGAAACGATTTCGAAACAATTATTATTAGGAATGATTGCTTTGTCTTTAATAAATGTAGTTTTAAATGGTTAAAGAAGTTATACAAATACCAGCTGAGGTAAGCAACTGATAAACAAGAAATGGTTCTCAACAATAATATTAATAGCAATCTGTGTATGGAACACGGTCCTACTTTTATTTAATTGCGCTGTATTTGATTGTTGAAACAAAAGAGCTCGGATTAAAAAGAAAGCACATGTCTTCCGTGCCTATAAATGTACCAAATTTCAAATATTTTAACACTGAAGATTGCAGCGGTTTAAACTATGCAAACGTATTCCTTCTGAATAACAAAATATATTTTGATTACAGAATCTCCTGTCGATCGCAACCAGGAAGATAACGAAGAGAATGACTCCGCTACAGGTAAGATGTTGACACACATTCTCATGAAAGAACCCAGTAATAGTCTTAAACCTTGACTGACGGTTGTGTTATTTTGCTCGCTCTCACGTTTGCATTGTTTTGAATTGAGCAATTCGTGGTATATTTATATTTTTCTGGGCTCTTCCTCCACAAGTTACACTGGCTACAATCTAAAGCCTATCGTTCTTTGACAAATGACTTTAAACTTCAAAACTACAAATACTGATGCATATGTTTTGATGTAGACTATATCATTGTTATGCCATGCAAATCAATACAAATTTATTTTATGTACCTCGGTATTGTGATTGCGTGAAGCATTTTTTGTTGCTAATATTGTGATGTGCTTTTCATTAGGTGCGCCTGGTAATAGTATTGTCAACATATATGCGTTCTGCTATAGAAATTATCGTGTTACTGACATAAATTTATTTCAGAGTATTGAAAAAAATTGCATTGATTGATATTATGCAAATTTATCCCTTTAAAAAAATATCATTACAAAATCTCACGAAGATCCCAACGAGCAAGACATAAGCCAGTATCCTAATGACTATGCGACAAAAATGAGATGTTAACAAAACTCGCACAAAAAGCACACGTCTACATCCTTTAACCATGTCTGAAGTTTGGATAATATTTGATTGAACAACCTGTGTTGCAGTTCTATTTCATATAAGTATTTACAAAATCATATTTCACAAGAATAATTACTATGTATGCTTGATTTGTCTTATAACGATCGATATTTGCTAATAATATATCACTTGAAATTTTTTTATATATAAATTCTACCTGAGGAAAAGAAAACTGAAATTTGGATAAGATTCTGAAAAAAAGTCTTTTTTTTATAAAAGAAAACGCATGTTGTTTCATGGCCTGACTCTTTTTTATTTAGCTCAGCTCCGACGCCTAAAAGCTACAATTAATCATCAAGCACGCGTCTACAATACTTAAAAAGTGTCAGCTTTTTAAACAAATTATTATCCAGTAATCCAAATAGACGCTAGTGTAAATACTAAAACACAAAAAAGGTGACAGACAATACGCCATTTCCTGTTAGACAATAGATGGACTACGATTAAATTGATATTCGAGTTGTCATGAAGTCTGTAATTAATTTACAATCAAATTCGAGAAAACGCAACTGATACGATTGGTACGAGTATGATTCACAACCGTGAAATATCCAATGATATAATCTAACCCAAGCCTATTGTTATAGGACTAAAATATCCCGCCACCCACGGTGCCGTATCCCCCCACGCCCCCAAGTGTCTTTGAATTAAGATGGCTCTAGCAGCCTATAAGGCATACGGTGCGGTCATGGGCATTACATAATCGATGCGACTGAATCACCGAATATATCTGACTGTAAGATGCTTTTGAACCTTACGGTTTCATTATATTAGAATCATTGAAATATACTGATGCATGGTCATACGTCAATGAGTATAAAGTTGGCATAAACTGCTCTTAAGTGTGACGGAATGGTGGCAAAAAGACGAAATGTCTGACTTACGAAACATATGACACGTTTTGTCTCTGACACAATTTTGACTCGCTATTTAAACTATAATATTCGAGTGGTAGAATCCAACAAAATGTTAAGAGATAATGCAGATATGAAATTGCGTACACATAGGCAAATCGACTAAAATGTTGACTGATCGTATAGCCTGCATGGCGTCTACTTCCCTTTCAATATAATAAAACGTGAACTTTCAGATACAACAGAATATGTCATAACTGTCAATCAAACCGAACCTGCAAACATGAAGATGACACAAACAAGACCCGATGGGATGGAAATGGCTCAAAGTGTACAAGATGGACAGAAAGAAAATGACAGTAAGTTCATTCTCTCCAAGTCTTCTTTTATTTCGTTTTTGCTGTACTCTCTCACTCTCTCTGTCTGTCTGTCTGTCTGTCTCTCTGTCTCTCTCTCTCTCTCTCTCTCTTGCTTTATGAATCGGTTTTATAAGCTATTTGATTTAAGCGTATTTGATAACAATAGACTTCTATGCCAGTTATTTCCCATCCTTATTCATTTTAGTCTGATTCTTATTCCAAATAAACTTTATATAAATAACAAAACAATCTTTTGGAAAAGTAAATTATCAAACGCTTCTTGGTTTAAAACTGATTTTCTCTTAAAAGAACGATTTTCAGCGGCAGCACATCATAAGAACGTATTAGCGGAGTCGTAGATTTTTGGCTTAATAGTAACATTTTCATTTTTCATTCATACTTGTAGAGTATATTTGTAACTTTGAGTGTCTCTTAGGCATAAATATTAACAGAACAGAACGGAACCAAATGGTATTGAATGGAATAGAATGTACAAAATATATATGAATATATTCTTATGCTCTGAACAACAACATAAACAAAGATTCGAAAATGATTTTAGTTCCCGTGAAGGTTGGTGTATCTGTAGTGCTTCTTGGTCTGGTGATCACTCTAGGAATCATTCGCCTTGTCTCCAGGTAAACCAATTGTAACACTAATTGGTTGAAATATGAAATATAGCGTCTGAGCTTCTTGATGATTTGATAATTGATACGGGATAGGCAAAGAGTGAGAGAAAAAACAGAGAGAGACAGAGACAAAGACAGTGACAGAGAGCGACAAGGAGAACCTTCTTAAGAAAATTCTTTATTTTTTGTACTGTATTTGTTTATTTATAAAAACAAATAACGAAATGAATAAAAAGAAAAACACCATCATTTGCTTGTAAATAATATAATAAAAAATTCATGCAAAGGAAAGACAAGCACCTTTGATAAGATTAAGACCGGATGGCTTATAGAGTATTTGTTTTTATATCTACTGACTTGTTTAGTTATTATTTTTAATACATGTACAGTGGACAGTTGAAGAATCTACTGTTGCGACTAGGAAGAATCTTTGGTAAAATCCCTGAGAAGTCAATTCCCTTGTACACAGCGAATGGATCGTCACCTGGAAATGGGACTAAGGAGATGTTTGGTAATCCGACGTACGCAGTGCATAGTGGCCATGTCACCATACAGTCTGAACGCATGCCACCAACCGGCGATGGACAGTATAATATGGAGCAAGGTTTATTTGCATATGACAATCCAGAAGTGGTTAAACATGACTCAGATTCAACGTATCAGACCATTACTAATGGACAGTTAGATCCTTCCTTCGCCGATTTTGCCAGCTCTAATGGACAACCACCGGAATTGATACAGAGACAATATAGTGAAATAGCGTACGACAACATCTACATATAAACCTTGAAAAAGAATTTTTGCAGAATGACGTCCACACACAAGATAAGCATGGTTAGTACAGTTGCTAACAAAGTGTATCCAAATTCATAGAAACATTAAGGCGATATTGTAATAAATTGTAACTGTGACTGGAGTACTCAAGGAACATATTTCAGTTTCCAAGAAGTTCACGGACCTACGTATTGCGTAATGATTGAAAGAGAGGTAACATACACATCTAGAAAACTAAACATCCTTGAAAGAATTCACCATTAATCTTAAAGCAAAGCATCGCGTTTTTGTCTTCTTGTAATCTTGACATTAAATTCAAGGTTGTTCGTTTAATGATGTATGGATTTTGAGTTATATGCATTGACTTAAATGAAAGCCAGTAAGGTTATTTCTTGTGACAGTTTTTTATATTGGCATTGACCTTGGTGTCCATAATCGAAACATATTTAATACAGTCATTCAAGGTAAATACTAATTAGTGTCAATAATAGAAACATATATAACACATTCATACAAGGTAACTAATTATATATTGAGTTTGTGGCAGTAGGTTGTTCTAGTTTTTCAAATGGACTGTTACCACTTGTTTCGTTTGTTAACCATATGCGAGCAACCATACGTCAAGAAAAAAGGATTTTATTTTCATAATACTGTGTGAATATACAATGCATCAACTCCGAAATGAGCCTGTCTTTTATTATGTCTGTTTGTATGTATGTATGTATGTATGTATGTATGTATGTATGTATGGATGGATGGATGGATGGATGGATGGATGTGTGTATGTGTGTGTGTGTGTGTGTGTTTGTGTGTGTGTGTGTGTGTATGTATGTGTCTGTGTGTATGTATGTATGTATGTATGTATGCATGTATGTATGTGTGTGTGGATGTATGGATGCATGGATGCAGGGATGTGTGTGTGTGTGTGTGTGTGTGTGTGTGTGTGCAGGGTCTGGCAGCAAATCAGCACAATTCTGGTTATACAGTGCAGGACAAGAGATAGGTAGCAGGAATAGTTAAGTCAGTTAACCGTGCCACAATACCCAGGACGACATTCCCCTCCAAACAAGAGCAAATATGTACTATGAGAACACCAGATGCTAGGTTATTGTTGTTATTATTGTTGTTGTTGTTTAGGGGTTTAACGCCATTTTTCAGCACACGTAGGCTATGCATGGCGGCCAGTATAAATTTTGGAGGAAGAACCAGGGAAAACACAGGAAAGAACCACCGACCCACGAGAAGCTACTGGCAAGCTTTCTTACATACCCACATTGGTCGAACCCGAGACTCGAACCCACGCAGAGAGAGGTGAGATGGCAATGATCCGTAACGGTGAGCGCTTTTGAGCACTCGGCCACTCGATTGCGATCAATTGCATCCACGGATTTAATCTTCTATGGCAGAAAAAGATAATTTTCCGCAGATTGTTTTAATTATTTTTCAGTCACCTGCCGCAACGTTTAACATGCATACAACGTGGAGGACCCGAATTCTCCAATATATTGTATTCATGAGAAAGGTTATTTAGTAGTTTAAAAATGAATTAAATAAAAAATAAACCTCCACTAATGTTGCACGTCCTATTCATATATTTTTTACAAATTGCTTGGCAATTCATGCTAATGATAAAATTTTATTCTAGCGTATTATTTTTGGTGAATAGTTAGATGCACCATGCAAATTAGTCGGAATAACCTTCCTTAGACTCTGATTACGTATCTGCTATAATTCTTGTTAGCCTATCGGTTGTTGGTTATGTCCCCTAACAAACGACGACATGTTATTACAGTATGGTGGAATAGATCTCATGCGGCTTTTCTTAAAATTCACGACTCGAATTTAAATGTTGGAGACGTATATTATCTATCCAGGGATTTAAAAAATAGCATAAAACCAGACAGGTCATCTGCCTAGCATACGTCGAACCTGAAATGTCATGTTCCTTGGGTTTTCTCTCAATTTCTAATCACCTTCATCAAATGAATACAGCATTAATTGCAATAATAAAACAATGATCAGAAGACTGGTTTATTTTTATTTGAATATATGTAAGCACAGTTGTATATTGAGTGGCTCGCATTGCTGTTTCAGCTCCTATAGTAACCCAGTGGAAACACAGTCAGATATTAAAAATTTCAAAAGAAAATTCAATTCCTGAATGATCAAGGTGAAATATATATTGCATAGCACAGCCCAACCTTAATGCAAGACTGTATGTGGAGAAAGCCATTATGTCCCGTTGCATTTTTACACGTTTTTGAAACACGTGGTTTCAATTCCACACCTAAGGAATGAGGTGTATATATCGATAATGGGTTTTCCAAATAAGGTCTGTAAAAAGGACTGAAATTTTATCAGTAAAATATTGTCTCCATTTTTCTCAATTAAAAATAGCATAATTCTCAAAAGATTCGTTTTACTAAACTTTTGCTTCTCGTTATGAAATTAACCATGGCCATCCAAACCTATATACAATCTTTCTTACATATTCTTTCATATAATTCTTATGTTGCAATCGTCAACTGACCACCAACAGAGCCTTTCGACTTTCTGGCTCATGATTATGCATTTAAAAATGAAAACAAAGATTGTTCGGATGACCTCATCGCGAACTTTCGGAGTACATCCTTGATTTAAGTTGTGACCTGAGGTTAAGAATTATATTATAATTAGTATCGTGAATCATGTAAGGCCTCTCCACCAAGCACTAGAAATATACACTTCTTGTATTCGAGGGACATCCTGACTTCCGGTTGGTAGCTCAAGTGCTGGAGTCTCCATCTGATATAGGATCTCTCTCTCTCTCTCTCTCTCTCTCCCTCATGTTTACCCCTTGATAATGATATGTGGGAGTTACATTGAATAGTAGCAATCCTCACATATGAAAATAGGGTGACATGGTGCATTAGAATGAGAGATGTACCATGAAATCGCACTACGGTAGGCAGAAAGACGATTGATGTACCATGAAAATAGGACCACGGATTGCAGCAAGACGAATGATATACCATGTAAATGGTATTATGCCGGTACATCTGGTTTAAGTCAACAGCGTCAACTTTAGCATGTTTACAGCATGGCAATACGCGTTCACTGCACCATCGTAATATATATCTTGTTCATGAAGTGAGCTATTTCATGCAACTAGGAATAACCATAATAGCTATATGTACTTGTTATGCTTAAAATGTCCCAGTTTTAATTCACAGATAAGTAGACTTATTTCGCCAGACGTGATTTGAACGTTCATTAATGCCGAGCACATGTTGTGTATTACCGCTACGATGTGTTGTCGACGGATGTTGGAAGAAACGTATTTTGACATTCTGATCACACGGCTTATCTACTTACGTCTTAAATGTATGACGCCTTGTGTAGTTGCATTTTATTTGTAATCATTCGTGTGGAATTAATTCTTTAGCGTGTCTCGTATTCTTGGGTCTTCATGTTCATAAGATTACGTCACTTTCAGCATAGAATGTTTGATGCGTGATTTTGTGATCGGTCAGTAATTCTTTCTCGGCCGATGATCGCAAGTGCTAAATTCTCATTGGTCAATAATGATAGTATAAAAAGAGGTCAGCGCTCACGACCTTTGCAAATATGGGCGAAAGCGTCTATAATTTAAATAAAGATGATGATGACGACCTTTGTCATTTCCTAGTCTTTGTCGGAGGCGCTAAATACAAAATGGCTCAACCAATCTTGACTCAATACTAACCATGTTAACCTTGCATATAAGAAATAACATGATACACATGAGTATTTTAGTCTTTATTGCTAATTAGTTGTTTGACACACTGGATTCTCATGCACTTGCATGCCTCAGCTCTGTACATCTATACTTAAAAGTACTTTCAGTTACAAAAGCATATGTAATTACTTGCTGCTTCCTGTTAGTCATAACGTATGTTAACAAGCTTTATGAAAAAAATTGTGTTCTACTAACAGATTCAGCTTAAACTAACATCACTTTAGTTCATAATATATTGCATTTCATTTTAGTCACACTATAATTTCACAGACATTTCCTGTAAGTCACTTGAGTTGTTTGGCTCATATTTTCTGTCGTTAAATAATGTTACCTTCATTTGACGCATATGTTCATTAATTGCACCCTGAGAATAAGATCGTTCCCATAGTATACGATAGTATATCCTCAAGTGAACCAAAAGCTGATGATAACACGGACTCTTTCTACATTCGCCACCCGTCCATGAGGGACGAAGTGACAATAGGGCCACGGGTTGCAGTAATCCGAGATATGTACCATGCAAATAGGGCCGAGGTCTGTACTAACACGAGAGATGTACCATGAAAATAGGGTGACAGGGTACATGAAGACAATAGATGTACCATGAAAATAGGACCACGTGGTGCAGTAAAACTAGATGTACCATAAATACAGACAAAAAGAGTGAAACTGAGCATTGCGTCGTGCTTCAGATATTTAGGAGAACATTCACTAACCATATTTTTGGGCACATTGTATTCTAATTTACTACTTGGCTGCTACTGGGTTAAAGTCGATAAATAAACGCCTTGTATTTCGTCAAACATATGACAAATGCAGTCTACTACAATTCGATAAGCATGGCTACTTCTTGTACATGACTAGGTGGCAAGTTAAAGCCAATGTCAAAGTTGTTATTCATTGAACTCCATCCTAACTCACCAACTGTTCTAAACGGACTATAAAATTTAAAATACTGGTTTCAAAGTTCCTAGAAATGGAATCGGTTTCGCTGGGATGAAGTCTGGAGTAATGAATTTCATTGAGCGTTTTAAATGTGTTTTGGTGTAACTTTAGATCTTCGGTAGACCTAGATTCACTTCTTTCAATTTATCCCTCTCCCTCTCCGTATTAACCTAGTTCTTAAAATTCCATACCAACATAAAGTCATAAAATGTAAAAATAACACTTTTATAGTTTATACATGGACTAGATCAAGACATGCAGTAATATACGAGAAATGATATAAAGCTTATATTAAAACATAATCAGCATAGCTTAACCCTAACGCGTGTTATCATCTCTTAGTCTATATATGTATTTACATAAAAGTATATGTGAGTGTCCCAAAGAATTGAATCGGATATGACATACATTGAATATAACAAAATCGTGCAAGAGTAGTGAAAGGGGATACTCTAGGGACAATGGGAATTACCATTACAGGACCCCTTGGGACAGTCTGGGGACTATGTAAAATTAGCATGGGGAAAAATAATGGGACAATCTGGGGACTATGTAAATTTAACATGGGGAAAAATCATGGGTCACTCTAGGGACAAGGGGAATTGAACATGGGAATAGAGAGTGGGTCTGTCTAGGGACTAGGGGAATTTAACATATGGAAATTGAACATGGTGGGTCTATATAGCGTCAAGGGGAATTGAACATGGTGGGATTGTCTAGGGACAATGATGGTAGAGGGTCAAACACACCAGAGACAGAGACATACATACACTAGTACAAGCGTGAGATTTATATATAAAGCATTACCAAGACCTGAAATCTTGCTGGGGTGTTCACAAATTTGCATAATTGTAATGATCCTATAAATAGCTATAATCAAGGAAATGCTCAACGACAAAATAGATGTGACTAAAAGTAACGCTAAAATGACGAAATTGTCCCAGAATTTAAAGGAAAATAAACATATCCCCGAAAATTAAGTTACAATGGTTTAGACTAAAATGGATAAAATTAGTAACTACTTACAATATCAACTTGTGTGACGATCGTGGATAAACATCCATGTATCTATTTATAGCTATAATCAGCTAAAATTCATATGACATCCCACTATCTATTTATACTACAACTTGTGGGTTATTCCTTTGGAAAACCCCACTATCTTTTCATAGCCTCAGCTTGAGTGACGTTCCTGTTTATGAACTCTAGTACATATGTATAGCTACAACCTGTGGAAAACCCCAAGTCCATATTTATAGTATCAAAATTTCCAGCGTCAGTGACGTCACTGTACTGGAAACTAGGGGATAAATGGCAACAGTGTTGCAAGTGGATGACCTGAATACGCGTTACTGTAGGTAGGTAGGTAGAATGTATTTGATAGGGATAAAGTGAGTTTTATAGGGACAAACAGAGATCAATACACACACACACACACAGACACACACAAACACAGGCACACCACAGAGGGAAGAACAAAAAACAAACCCAAAATATACTATTCATACAGGGAAGAGGAAAAACCCAACAAATATACAATCCAGACGTTCTTACATTAACACACACACACACACACACACACACACAATAGATCGAAGAATAAAACCAAAATTAAAATATATTATCCATACAAACGTACGCTAACGCATACAAACCCCAAATATACTATCCACACAACGTCGCTAACGCGTACAAACCCCAAATATACTATCCACACAAACGTACGCGAACGCATACAAACCCCAAATATACTATCCACAAAACGTCTGTAACGCATACAAACCCCAAATATACTATCCACACAAACGTACGCGAACGCATACAAACCCCAAATATACTATCCACACAAACGTAAGCGAACGCATACAAACCCCAAATATACTATCCACACAACGTCGCTAACGCGTGGAAACCCCAAATATACTATCCACACAACGTCTCTAACGCATACAAACCCCAAATATGCTATCCACACAAACGTACGCGAACGCATACAAACCCCAAATATACTATCCACACAATGTCTCTAACGCGTACAAACCCCAAATATTCTATCCACACAACGTCGCTAACGCACACAAACCCCAAATATACTATCCACACAACGTCGCTAACGCGTACAACCCAAAATATTCTATCCATACAATGTCGCTAACGCGGACAAACCCCAAATATACCATCTACACTCGGGAGGAAGAAGAAAAAAACAACCAAATATACGATTTACATAACGTACGCGAATACACACACACACACAGACACACACACACACACACACACACACACACACACACACACACAGGGAAGAGGAAAAATACAAACCCCAAATATACTATCCACACAGAAGGGAGATAATACTAACCCCAAATATACTATCTACACATGGAAGAGGAAGAATACAAATCCCATACCTACTATCCACACGGAGGTGAGAGGTAAAAAAAATAAACCCCATATCTACAATCTACGCAGAGGGAAGAAGAAATAAATAACCCAATATACGTTATCCTCAAAGAGGGAAGAGGAAAAAAGCCATAATATACTAACCACACAGAGGGAAGAGGAAAAGCATTATACACTATCCACACGGAGTGAAGAAATAACCCTTTATATATACTATCAACATAGAATGGCATATGTGGAGAACATTGATGAAAGCTCAGTTATGTCCTCTTCCCTGTGTGTGTGTGTGTTTGTGTGTGTGTCTGTGTGTATGTTTATTCGTGTACGTTATCTAAATCGTATATTTGGTTGTTTTTTTCTTCTTCCTCCCGAGTGCAGATGGTATATTTGGGGGTTTTCCGCGTTAGCGACATTGAATGGATAGAATATTTGGGGTTTGTACGCGTTAGCGACGTTGTGTGGATAGTATATTTGGGGTTTGTGTGCGTTAGCGACGTCGTGTGGATAGAATATTTGGGGTTTGTACGCGTTAGAGACGTTGTGTGGATAGCATATTTGGGGTTTGTATGCGTTCGCGTACGTTTGTGTGGATAGCATATTTGGGGTTTGTATGCGTTAGAGACGTTGTGTGGATAGTATATTTGGGGTTTGTATGCGTTCGCGTACGTTTGTGTGGATAGTATATTTGGGGTTTGTACGCGTTAGCGACGTTGTGTGGATAGTATATTTGGGGTTTGTATGCGTTCGCGTACTTTTGTTTGGATAGTATATTTGGGGTTTGTACGTGTTAGCGACGTTGTGTGGATAGTATATTTGGGGTTTGTATGCGTTAGCGTACGTTTGTATGGATACTATATTTTAATTTTGGTTTTATTCTTCGATCTGTTGTGTGTATGTGTGTGTGTTAGTGTGAGAACGTCTGGATTGTATATTTGTTGGGTTTTTCCTCTTCCCTGTGTGAATAGTATATTTTGGGTTTGTTTTTTGTTCTTCCCTCTGTGGTGTGCCTGTGTTTGTGTGTGTCTGTGTGTGTGTGTGTGTGTGTATTGGTCTCTGTTTGTCCCTATAAAACTCACTTTATCCCTATCAAATACATTCTACCTACCTACCTACAGTAACGCGTATTCAGGTCATCCACTTGCAACACTGTTGCCATTTATCCCCTAGTTTCCAGTACAGTGACGTCACTGACGCTGGAAATTTTGATACTATAAATATGGACTTGGGGTTTTCCACAGGTTGTAGCTATACATATGTACTAGAGTTCATAAAAAGGAACGTCACTCAAGCTGAGGCTATAAAAAGATAGTGGGGTTTTCCAAAGGAATAACCCACGAGTTGTAGTATAAATAGATAGTGGGATTTCATATGAATTTTAGCTGATTATAGCTATAAATAGATACATGGATGTTATAAATAGATACATGGATGTTTATCCACGATCGTCACACAAGTTGATATTGTAAGTAGTTACTAATTTTATCCATTTTAGTCTAAACCATTGTAACTTAATTTTCGGGGATATGTTTATTTTCCTTTAAATTCTGGGACAATTTCGTCATTTTAGCGTTACTTTTAGTCACATCTATTTTGTCGTTGAGCATTTCCTTGATTATAGCTATTTATAGGATCATTACAATTATGCAAATTTGTGAACACCCCAGCAAGATTTCAGGTCTTGGTAATGCTTTATATATAAATCTCACGCTTGTACTAGTGTATGTATGTCTCTGTCTCTGTTGTGTTTGACCCTCTACCATCATTGTCCCTAGATAATCCCACCATGTTCAATTCCCCTTGACGCTATATAGACCCACCATGTTCAATTTCCATATGTTAAATTCCCCTAGTCCCTAGACAGACCCACACTCTATTCCCATGTTCAATTTCCCTTGTCCCTAGAGTGACCCATGATTTTTCCCCATGTTAAATTTACATAGTCCCCAGAGTGACCCATGATTTTTCCCCATGTTAAAGTTACATAGTCCCCAGATTGTCCCAAGGGGTCCTGTAATGGTAATTCCCATTGTCCCTAGAGTATCCCCTTTCACTACTTGCAAGTTTGAGGAAAAGCATTGTCACGATACGCATGACTATTTGTATTAAAGTCGTGTTTCATATTCTTAGTAAAAAAACTTTACAGTTTCTGACGTGTTATTTAATTTTAAGTCACGATGAGACCAAGATGATACGTGAACTTTCAACAGTCTAGAAAAATTAAAAGAAATATAATCGATGTATCGGAATATAATTTGTATCGTGTGTTACCACTATAGTCTATTCTGTAATGAGGTTCTTTCGGTTCTCAGATACATTTACGTCACGAATTGTTTCTCTACCCATGTGTATTTGTGCAAGGTAGGATTTTAACTTTTTGTTAATACTCTGTTTCTAAAATTCAACAAACTAATGATCCATCTAAAGCGGATTACATAATAGGAAGTCATGTGACCAAGAACTTGTCACTAGTGCAACACTTTAATAAACTTGAGAGAATTATAATCGGAACACAGAATATAAATCGGATTCTGCAACACCAACAAGTTAAAAAGGATGGA
This sequence comes from Sinohyriopsis cumingii, assembly GCA_028554795.2. Taxonomy (NCBI): domain Eukaryota; kingdom Metazoa; phylum Mollusca; class Bivalvia; order Unionida; family Unionidae; genus Sinohyriopsis; species Sinohyriopsis cumingii. The sequence goes on along the minus strand of CM068839.1, from coordinate 60,471,207 downwards.
TTTTCGTCTGTTGACCAGTCTACTTCTTCTTGTCCTTTTCATAGTCCCAGTTAAATCAGGTAAGCTCACTATAGTCTTGTAGAATGGTTTGTTGTTCCAGTAGCTAATCATGACAAACGTACATCAGTATAATGTAGAATTAAAGAGCTACATATGGTTCCATAACGTGTGCAGTAAACGCAAGAGTTATTTTTACCAAAGCGTACGTATATCTGAAGAACTAAATGACATTTGTAACAATTGTAGAGGAACTACCCCGTTGTGGATATTGGGAAAATGGTATATGGACACGATAAATATATGTTTCTTGGTTAAAAGTAAATTGTGCAACAATGAAAATATGCTATTATCTTTCCGTCTCAGTCATAAACACACCCGCGAGTGAGCACGCACAAGGAGACAAGAAGACTTGTCCATTGTATAAAATAAATATCTACGTCATTTTTACCACCTTTCAGCTAGTGTACTCCTTGATCTTTTATCCTCCTTTCCGTATCTTTCTTCTTAATGTGTAATGTAAACGACACAAAAATCAGTTTGAGTTTTTTAGAGGCAACAATAGTTTCATGTCACATCTTGCTTTGTTATAAAATAAAAAAAGATTTATAGCAATACGTAATGGTTTGTACAAAGGGAACAAGATCCAAGCAACCCTAAATAAAGAGTTTGTACAAATCCAATAAATTGTCAATAATTGGAGAAAGAAATCCGGACAACAGCTTTATATCCGTTTATGAATGGTAATGAACATGAAATTTATTCATATAAAATGTATGAAAATCATATAGCCCTTTCTAACGCATTGATGTTTCATCTCTAGTCAAGCTGTAACATAAATAATTTTACCGGGAGCAAACTATGATGCAATAAAAAAAAAATCTAGACACTGGGACGAAAATGACTTTCATTAACTTGGTGTTGAGATGATGAGGTCTGGTTGAAAAATGTCACGGAAGGAACCTACTCCCAAACATAAAAGTGTATTGTGGCATCTTGGTTTTAATTCAATTTAGAAAGATACAAATGTATATGTGTTTCATCATTCAGTTTCGCATGAATGGGATTTTACTGCGTTTCAAAAGATCTGGAGATGTCGTTATATTTTGATGTAAACAATATCATTTCACCCTGAATATGTGATTGAATGTAAATATCCTTTATGTGTCTTGATACTGTGATTGGCAAATGTTAAGTCTGCATTTTTTTGGACTGAATAAAACTTGATATTGTGATTGGGATATCTTAAGTTTGCATTATTAAGGACTGACCTAAACTCGATATTGTGATTTGGATATCTTAAGTTTGCATTATTAAGATCTAACCTAAACTCGATATTGTGATTGGGGTATCTTAAGTTGGCATTATTTTGGACTGACCAAAACTCGACATTGCGATTCATGTCTTAAGTTTGCATGATTTTGTACTGACCATAAATTTGTTCAACTTGTATCTTTTGGTAATTATTCATTAAACACAATTTCACACTAATGGTTGCGATGTATGCTTGCATTTTCTTATAATTAGCCATCTATATTCCAGTACTATCGCATTTATACAAATTCCATTCATACAAATAATATATATTTATGTATGGTCCGACATTTATTTCACTACACTACATGTCACTAGCGAATCCTTAAAAGCCCAGATTACTCAAAAAAGCACGGGTCATTTATATTTATACATTGTCAAGTTTCTACATTTCTTTGAACTCAAAATACAGAAAGTCTAAATGAAGCCTGTATGATATTTCAAATATCAAAAACGTGATAAAATGACACATAATATGCCATCTGGAGACTTTATACAAATATAGAAAGACTTGGACCAGATTTATATTCGAGTCATTAGAGTCTGTAATTTGATTTTACCGCCGGACTGGAGAAAATGCTACTGATGTGTTTTGATCAATGTCCGAGGCATAACCGTAAAGTGTCCCGTGATATAATTTATGCGAGAACTATTGTCATGGAACTCGATGTACCACCTATTGGATTAAGATGACTTTAACAGCCTACAGAGCATGCGAAGCTGTCCTGGAAAGAATATAATCGAGGTAATTGAATCATGACATATAGGTGACTCTAGCATACTTTACGACCGGATGATATCATCGTCAGCAGATCCCATTGAGATACAGTGATGCATAATCATTCGGCAATGCGTATAAAAGTAACATAAACCACACATAAGGGTTACCGATGGATGTAAGAACGAACAAAATGTCATATCTACAAGAAGCATAACACAGGTTGTCTCTTGCAGAATCACTCCTTCAGGCCAACATACAGGCCAATATATATATATATATATATATATATATATATATATATATATATATATATATATATATATATGAATGATTAAACGAGCATGGTTATGTATTTATCGATGTGTTAAGTTTACGTAATCACTCACAAAGAAAATAAACCGCTCCGTTGGCCTACATGGTTAGAGTGTCCGCTTCCGATGCGGGAAGGTCGTGGGTTCGAACCCTGATCGAGTCATAACAACGATTTCTAACAAAAATTGTACTTGCAACTGCCTCGCTTAGCGCTCAGCATTAAGATGTTGGTGTTAGGACTGGTCGACCTGGTGTTAAGATAATATGACTCGGTGGAACATGTTTTCCTCAGTGCTAGACATCACTATAAACTTCCACACTGCCGGTTATAAAAAAACCCATACAAATGTGATGTTGGAATAACTTAGACTTTGACTATATATCTGCTATTCTGGTTAGCATGTTGTGTTTTGGTTATTTAAAGTGATCAAGGACGGTATGCTTGTATGAATGACAGAATAGTTCGTTAATGTTTGTTTACTGTTAAAATGTCAATTGAGTCAGTTTCATGTTTTGTTACCATTCCATTTTGCAATGATACGGACTTAATCATCGTCGCAAGCCATGGGCAACAATCTGCTACTCTCCCTTATTAGCCGTGGCTGCTTGTGTGGAGATAACCTCGTTTCTTATGAACATGCATAAACCTTTACCTATCACTGCCATCTCTCCTTATTCCGCTTGGGTTCGAATCTCGTGTTCGGATAATGTGGGTATATGAAAAAGCGTTTCAGTCACATACCGTGCTTCGCTGGTTACTACTTGGGTGTTCCCGGATTCGTCCTCCACAAGCCGCCATATGTAGTCATCCGTGTGCTGAACACCGGCGTGAAACCCAAAAATAGTAAGTGAACGTGACGATGTACGCAAGAGAGGATACAATACAAGCTTTGTCGGTTCACGTAGATATTTACATCATGCCTTAATTCTACACACTCGAATATTCTGGTAAGGCCGGGTTTACTATTTGCTGAGTGCAAATTTTTACCTTGCCAAAAATTTATAAATATAAAAACTAAAATTTCAGAAACAACATCTGTCATAGTTGACAATAATGCGACCATTGGTATGGATGGGATGCCAGCCATGACGACGGTACAAGCCAAGCATGGTGGAATGGAAACAGCTCAAAGTGAGCAAGATAGACAACTGGAAACGGAAGCATCATCTTTGCTCCCGCTTGATGTGTGCTCTCTCTCTCTCTCTCTTATCTGAAACAGTTTTAAAAGCAGTCTGATTTCTCGCGTATTTGATAAAAAGACACCGTGTGGGCATATGAAAAAGGTTTTCCGTCACTTCCCGTGATTCGATGCTTGTTACTTGGGTTTTCGCGGATTCTTCCTCCACTAGCTGCCATATGTAGTCAACCGTGTGCTGAACACCGGCGTGAAACCCAAACATAGTAAGTGAACGTGACGATGTACGCAAGAGAGGATACAATACAAGCTTTGTCGGTTCACGGAGATATTTACGTCACGCAGGGCCCGCGCTATCATATATGAAAACCCGGCAGCCGCCTAGGGCGCTGATTTCAGGTCGCGCAATTCTCCAAATCAACAACAGTTTTGAAAAATAAATAAATATATTTCAGTTGTATTCAGGGTCTTTGTTTATCCTGGTTTATTTCATACAGGGAAAAATAATCGGTAGATTCAGTCTGACCGAAACACCAGACTGACCGGAACAAGCAAAATGAGTGAGCGAAAATCGCGCATATACGAAACTTTCAGGACGTAATAACGTTCGCGCATTTTTATAGGCCACGAGTTTTTCCGTGGAATCACGCGTATACGAAACCTTCAGTTTGCCGCGGAAACCAATGGAATGGAGGAAGAACCCAGGAAAACTCCGAGAAGAACCACCAACCCACGAGAATCTACTGGAAAAAAGCTTTCTCACGTTCCCACGTTTGCTGAGCCCTAGACTCGAACCCACGCAGAAACAGGTGAGGTGGCAGTGATCTATAACTTTGAGCCCTTTTGACCACTAGGTCACTCGGTCATCCACTCTCGACCAGTATGACAGGACCATTTAGCACCGACCAATAAGACTAGCCCATTTAGCCGGACCAATTTGACTAGCCCATTTAGCCCCGATCAATAAGACTAGCCCATTTAGCAGTATAGTATTAGTCAATCAATTTTAAGAGTAAGCAATTCCTATTATCAAATAAGAACTTCCAAAAGGAAAAACCAGTGTGCCTGTTTGTAATTAATAACATGTCAGTTGTTAGCGTATTAAAAAGAATAATTTAGTTTTAGCTCATGTACTTAGTTTCTCAAAAACATTATTTATAATCCTTTCTACATACAGGTTTCACATGATTAATTCAACAATATTTGCGAAGTCAGATGAATTTCTTCACGTATATTTCTTAACAGTACATGATTAAAACAAGTTTGGTTAGGCAGCTTTCTTTAGATTAGTGTATACATCTATAATTGCTTACTGATCTATATTGATAACAGAAACACCACTGTGATTTATAACTTACGAAATGAGATTACTGTTTATTGGTATTGTTTAAACGAGTAATGCAGTACAAATAGGAATTCAACAGCACACGATTTTTCTGACCACTCGTTGAAAACAGAGGCGCGATCTGTAAGTCTAAGTGTAGGTAATAGGTTCGATGTTTTTTGTACAAGATACTTTTTGTACAATGTTCTTGTTGTCTCATAATTTTCGAATATAGTCGAGGATTTAGCATTTCATAGAAAACAAATTTTCATCAAATTTGAAAAGACATGTTGCCTTAGTTGCTTTTTAAAGAAAAGTCGTGTTTCTATTGTTCAGACTATTAAATTTTTGACAATGGTTCATTCGATGGAGTTAATTGCAAAAAGCCACTGAAGGAGCTTTACTTACTGCTGATGACATTTGCAAACATCAAAGTGTACATATATATCTAGATTGTTACAATCACGGTATTATAAATAATAATCCAGGTCCGCTACGGTATTATAAAAAATAATCCAGGTCCACTACGCTATTATAAATAATAATCCCGATCCGCTACGGTATTATAAATAATAATCCCGATCCGCTACGGTATTATAAATAATAATCCAGGTCCGCTACGGTATTATAAGTAATAATCCAGATCTGCTACGGTATTATAAATAATCATCCAGGTCTGCTACGGTATTATAAATAATAATCCAGATCCGCAACGGTATTATAAATAGTATTGCAGAAGGTGTGCATTCAATTGTAATGACAATGACACCCCAGTCAGTAATGCTGACACTCTAGATGCACAGAAAAACTCAAGGTTGAATAGGTAATGATTTTATAAATTATAAAATATCAATGGGAATAATTTCATGGACATAAATCTTCAATTTCAATTTCAATAACAATTCGAACTATGTTCAATATTATTTAGACGTAATAATCTCCTGGTCAACCAAATGCCACTACATTTATTTCATCACATGGAAGTTAATGTCCTGCTGTGAGAGAGTCTCCGTGCAGTACTTGGGCCATGGTAGTCATCTGCTATTGATTTCTCTTATTTCCTCCTTCATTCTTCCTTCCATCTTGTTCTCCCGATTCCTTCCATCACCCTAGAAGTTTTCATTGCCGTCTCTCACGAGCACCCTGTTAACTTCGATTAGAAGCCTTTTTTCACCCAGTTCAAATTCCTTTCTTTTTAGTAGTTAATTCTAGGAGTGGCTTACAGCTAAAATTCCTTGTGCAACAAAGGCTTCCCGGTCTGCCTCCGATGATATTTCTCTACCATTTGGGAGCTAACAGCGCATTAACGTCTCCATGTGGGCCTACAACTAAGAATTACGCATTATTTTTCAACCTAAATCATAAGTTCCTACTACTAGAAGATTTAGTTTTTCTCATTCCTTTTATATGGTCGACACGCCTATCTTTTGATTTTTCTTCCCACCTTGGTGAAGCTTTCTTAACACCTTCGGGGATATCCGACCTGACAATGCTCATTCAGCAATAGCCCGGCTCTACAAATGGTTAAATACCTCTGAAGCCAATTCAAATGCAGAATAACGTATCTCCTATGTAAGATGTTCGCCCTACATGATATGGCTTCAGCAAAATTCTGCCCTTCTGTTCATTACCTAGATTTAATTAAATTTAAAAGATATGATTTATCATTCAGTTTTGCGTAAATTAGAAGTTAGCGGAATAAACAGCTGTAGTGACTCTGATGGTTATATTTTGAGGTAGACCATATCATTTGCATGCTATATGAATGAATATGAATATAGTTTCTGTGTCTCTATATTGTGTTTGCGTAAGACGTTATTTATTGCCAGTAGTGTGACTTATGCTTTACAGCGGCAAAGGCTGGTAATGGTGTGTTCAGTTTATATGTCTGGTGCTATAGAAGATTTTGTGCTGCTGACATTAATATGTTATTTACTTCAGATTATTGATGATCGTACCGATTGGCATGCAATTTTATCGATTCGAAATAAAACTCTATTTATGTAACAGAGTCTCCTGACAATTCCAAAGAGCGAGGAGAAGAAGGCGAGTCTGATAATGACCATTATACAGGTAAGATGTTAGCACACACCATCATATCAGTACATGTTAACATCCTTTATCCATATCCGAAGTTTGTATGATTTTGGTCTGAAGGTTGCATTTTTTGCTACGGAACAATTTGTGTTACCTTTGTATTGTTTGTAGCTATTTATTCAATAGCATTTCGCAACAACGATTGCTACGTATTTTTGCTTTGTCTTTTAAATGATATATGTTTCAATAAAATCTCTCCTGAAGAAAGAGGTAAACAACTGATAAACAAGAAAAGATTTTCAACAATAATTTTTATATCCATTTGTTTATTGAACACTGTCTGACTCTTATCAACCTTTGCTATATCTTACTACTGAAACCTTAAGAGCTCGGTTTAATAAGAAAGCACGGGCTTTCCTTGTTTATAAAGTTACAATATTTCAAATATTTGTACGTTGAAGATCTGTCCCTCAGATATATTAATATTTTGATTACAGAATCTGACGAAAATTACGAGGAAGATGACAAAGATGAGTCTGATAACGAATATGTGACAAGTAAGATGTTATCACACACTCTCAAATAATAGCACATTAGAAGTTAAAATGTGTGAAGCTTACTTATTTTAATATGGCGTTTGTATCTATTTGGACTGAAAAGTATGTGTTATACTTGCATTTTTATGCAATTCTTATGAAACGGCATTTCGCGACAATAATTACTACAAATGCTTGCAATGTTTGCACTTAATCTATCTCTATCTCCCAAGAAGAAAGAATTTATAGAAATTCCAGGAAAATAAATTATATACATGCATATATCCTGTTCCTAATATACCTATGTGTATCTGGTTCAAAGCCTGACTTTCATTTACCATATCTGTAGCTTACTACTGACATTTAAACAAGATGAAAATGATAACGAAGCACTTGGCAACCGTGATTAGGAATTTACATTTCAAATGAAACGACATTGGTTGAAATGGACAATTTAGAAATCAGTACGAGAGTTTAATAAAACAAAATAGCTTAAATATAAAAAATAATATGCTGGCAGACAACATGTCATTTTCCTTAGTAACCTAGAAAGACTATAACCTGATTCACGTTCGATTTCTTCTATGAATGCATTTGAATGTACCAGTAGGTAGGACAATATGCTGCTGATATGCATTGGTAAAAATATTTTGCAAAATCGTACAATTTCTAAAGTTATAGTCTTAAAAAGATTTATCATCATGGGAAAGAAATGCCTTAAGAAGCACACCTTACTTTGACTTATGATAGCCCTAGCCGCTTATGCGGCACTCTAAGCTGCCATGGTGACTGGATAACGAAATATGCATTATTGTGACATTCATGAGAATCATTGAAATTTATCGATCCAGACGGGAACATGCCAGACTGTATGTCCAGGTTACGAACAAGCTTGATATTTTTCTCTTTCTAAGCCTGAGAGAGAAAGAGAGACAGAGAGAGAGCAGACATAAGAACACTCAAGAGATTTACCTATTTGCCGTACACAGTGTAAAAGTGCGGAGTGTGGGTAGTCATATTTACCGCTATTCACCGCGACTTCCGCATAAATATTGGTTCTCCTTCCTGTATCTTAGTTTCATAATTTGTAACACAAAATATTGTTTGAATGGTTGAAAGAATACAACCACTTGTTTTAATGTCGCATATAAAGGACATATGACAGGGGTGATATTATGGTTTGTAGACGATGACAAGACTGATTCTCTCTTGAATAAAATGTTTGTACGAATGCATTCAATTGTGAACGATTGGAGAAAAGATACTGGAAACTACCGTGATATCTCAATGCTCTTTCTATATGGCAATGAACAAAACCTTTACCATTATTAAATACACGGAATTAACACAGCTCTTTCAGAGAATACATTGATGTTTAATTTTCAATCAATGTTTAGCACAAGTCATTTTAATGCGAACATATGATGCAAAGAAACAATTTAGAGACACGGGAAAAAATCGACATTCATTAACTTGGCGTCCAGGACGATGCGGTTAGTTTCAACACGCCACTGAAGAAACATGTTACAGTTGATATTCAACAACATTTAAGTATATTGGAACATTTTGATTTAAGTAAATTTAGAAGATACAAATTACTTGAAACTTTATTATTCAGATTTTGCATAAATGAGACCTTTTAGTGTCCTTAGTAGATATTGCGGTGGTCATTATATCATGATGTAGGCCGTATTATTTCTATGCCATATGAATGAATGCAAATAACGTTTCTGAATCTCGATATTATCATTGGGAGAGGCATTTTCATGCAAATATTGTAACTTATATTTTAGGTTAGCTTAATCTGGGAAGAACATACAAAATGTATATGTGTAACTATAGGAACACTCGTGCTGCAGATGTTAATTTTATTTCCGACTGTTGAACTCGGACATAATGAAAATTTATCCCTTCCAAATAAAAGAGAACACAAGAGAACAACAAAAAACATTTTCGTTACAGAATCTCCCGAGCATTACAAAGAGCAAGATAACAAAGACGAGTCGCGTAATGAGTTTACGACAAGGGGATTTGTTAACTCGCACTCTCACGATCCGATTGATATTCAAGTTATCGTGAAGTCAACAATAGGAATCTACCATCAAATGGAGACACTGCTACTGATGTGTTTCATGTAAAGTGTCCAAGTGATATAATCTAACCCAGAATAGTTGTTATGGGAGTCAACGTGCCTTACCCGCACTACCGTCTCTTTGTACTAAGAAGACTCCATCCGTCCTAGGCATAATATAATCGAGGTGACTGACTTCCTAAATCAACAACTATTATCAATTATGTAAAACTGCTAAAGTGTCTTTGAATATTAGGTGGTGAACTATATAATTAAATTATGATGTTATTAGCATCAATCAGCTGTTTTAATGTCAATTTATTATACATTTAATAAGATATGAGGCATTCAAGTATTAATGCTGTAAACAGTACATTTTTATTCATCTAACTCTTCATTCCTTGTACAAATTTTGGCATGTTTGATATTAACTATATAGTCTGAATATACCCCCCACCCCCGTTTGTTTGTACATCTCTGCTGATTTACAAAAACGAAAAGCATGAGTTTACACAACATGCACAGAACTTAGTCTGTTCATTCATTGATTTTAAAATTTCAAATCTGATTACGACCATGGTAGCCCTAACACCGTTATCGTAAACGCGTTTCATACCAAACATGAATTTTCAGAGTAAATGACGACCATGCCCGACGGTCGTTTCCAGTTTCTGGACAAGTCCATTTTGAGCTAAAGGGTGGATACGCAACTACACATGTATATACATAGAAAGTAAAAACTGCGTCATCTGCTTTATATATTTACAATGTCGACTCAAGCAAATGAAAAGACTGACAACCATAAATTTGCTTTTCACGTCGATTTAACAAGCAGTGTAATTTATATGCATATATGTTCAAAGGGAAATAACCCTCAACCTTGTGGTAATTTACGGAATTACCCGGTAGTTACCAAATAGGATGAACTAAGTTACTGTTTTGTCCTAGGAATATGGACTCGCCATAGTGTACGCAATATGACGCCTTAAAAGTATGGAAACTCCGTTGAGCATGATACGCACATACGATGATAACATTAGGCCACCCTGGTCGCTGTCAGATTAAAAATTATAAATCAGTGAATGAAATGACATAGCTCTGTGCATTTTTTATTACATTAAAAATGTACGCTACTGAAACCGGTAGGGGTACAAACAATCTGGGATTTATGTAAAAACTGAAACTGGTATCATCACAACCTTATCTTGTAAAATGCATTGTATTGTGTCAGATCATTATAATAAATATCAAATGTGTATTTTCATTGTGACAAAGTGCATATCACATGGAAAGTTATGCAAAATATTTCAGCATTGATGTATGCTTCAGCAAGAAAGAAAGATTTGGGTGCACACATTTATCTTTATATTTTCACACCTTTGAGCTGCTGAGTGCAAAATTTTAACTTGCTAAATATTTCTAAAAATAAATCCTAAAATTTCAGAAACAACAAGATATGTCATAGTTGACAAGAATGCGACCAATGGTATGGATGGGATGCCAGCCATGACGACGGTACAAGCCAAACATGGTGGAATGGAAACAACTCAAAGTGAGCAAGATAGACGATTGGAAACGGAAGCATCATCATTGCTCCCGCTTGTGATGTTCTCTGTCTCTATCTCTCTCTCTTCTTTGTTATCTGAAACAGTTTTAAAAGCAGTCTGATTTCTCGCGTATTTGAAAAAAAGACACCGTGTGGGTATATGAAAAACCTTTTCCGTCACTTCCCGTGCGTCGATGCTTGTAACTTGGGTTTTCCCGGATTATTCCTCCATTGGCAACCATATTTAGGCAACCGTGTGCTGAACACCGGCGTGAAACCCCAAAATAGCAAGTGAACGTGACGATGTACGCAAGAGAGGATACAATACAAGGTTTGTCGGTTCACGGAGATATCTGCTGCGTCACATAGGGCAGGCGCTACGAAATATGCAAACTAGGCAGTCGCCTAGGGCGCTGATTTCAGGTGACCCATTTCTCCAAATCAACAACAGTTTTGAAAAATATATAAATAAATTTCAGTTTTATTGAGGGCCTTTTTTATCCTGGTTTATTTTATACAGGGACAAATAATCGGGTAGACTGAGTCTGACCGAAACACCAGACTGAGCGGAACAAGCAAAATGAGTGAGTTAAAATCGCGCGTATACGAAACTTTCAAGGACGTAATTACGTTCGCGTGTTTTTATAGGCCACGAGTTTTTCCGTGGAATCACGCGTATACGAAACCTTCAGTTTGCCGCGGAAACCAAATTCAAGGGGGTAACTCCTTACTTTAATGGTATAAATAAGGAAAGGAATGTTTAACTGTCCATTATGCTGTTAGTTCATCACTAATGTCTATCTTTATGTTTCTGTATTCTTGTCTTTATTTTGCAAAAAGAATAGTATCAAGTATTGCTTTTTGGGGGTGGAATGGAGGAAGAACCCAGGAAAACCCCAAGAAGAACCACCAACCCACGAGAATCTACTGGAAAAAAGCTTTCTCACGTTCCCACGTTTGCTGAGCACTAGACTCGAACCCACGCAGAAAGAGGTGAGATGGCAGGGATCTATAACTTTTGACCACTAGGCCACTCGGGCATCTACTCTCGACAAATATTACTAGCCAATTTAACCCCGACCAAAATGACTAGCCCAGTTAGCCCGACCAATTTGACTAGCCCACTTAGCCCCAATCAATAACACTAGCCCATTTAGCAGTAGAATATTAGTCTATCAATTTTAAGAGTAAGCAATTCCTATTATCAGTTAAGAACTTCCAAAAGGAAAAACCAGTGTGCCTGTTTGTAATTAATAACATGTTGGTTTTTAGCGTATCAAAAGGAATAATCAACTTTTTCCCCATGTATTTAGTTTCTCAAAAGCATTATTTATAATCCTTTCTACACACAGGTTTCACATGATATTCATCAATATTTGCGAAGTCAGATAAATTTCTTCACCTATATTTCTTAACAGTTCATGACTAAAAGATAGATTGGTTAGGCGGCTTTCTTTAGATTAGTGTATACATCTATAATTGCTTACTGATCTATATTGATGAGAGAAATACCACTTTGACTTCTAACTTACGAAATGAGGTTACTGTTTATTGGTATTGTTTAAACGAGTAACGCAGTACAAATAGGAGTTCAGCAGCACACGATTTTTCTGACCACTCGTTGAAAACAGAGGCGCGATCTGCAAGTCTAAGTGTAGGTAATAGGTTCGATGTTTTCTGTACAATATACTTTTTGTACGATGTTCTTGTTGTCTCCTAGTTTTCGAATATAGTCGAGGACTTAGGATTTCATAGAAAACAAATTTTCATCAAGTTTTAAAAGACATGTTGCCTTAGTTGCTTTTTAAAAAAAATCGTGTCTCTATTGTTCAGATTATTATATTCTTGACAATGGTTCATTCGATGGAGTTAATTGCAAAAAGCCACTGAAGGAACTTTCCTTACTGCTGATGACATTTGCAAACATCAAAATGTACTGGGATATATAGATTGTCACAACCGCCGTATTATAAATAATAATCTAGGTCCGCTACGGTATTACAAATAATAATCCAGGTCCGCTACGGTATTATAAATAATAATCCAGGTCCGCTACGATATTATAAATAATAATCCAGATCGGCTACGTTATTATAAAAAATAATCCAGGTCCGTAACGGTATTATAAATAATAATCTAGATCCGCAACGGTATTATAAATACTAATACAGGTCCGCTACGGTATTATAAATAATAATCTAGATCTGCTACGGTCTTATAAATAATAATCCAGGTCCGCTATGGTATTATAAATAATAATCCAGATCCGCTACGGTGTTATAAATAATAATCCGGGTCCACTACACAATTATAAATAATAATCTAGATACGTTACGGTATTATAAATAATAATCCAGGTCCGCTACGGTATTATAAATAATAATCCAGAACCGCTACGGTATTATAAATAGTACTGCAGAATGCGTGCATTAAACTGTAATGACTCTGACACCCGAGTCAGTAATGCTAACACTCTAGATACACAGAAAAACTAAAGGTTGAATAGCGAATGATTTTATAAATTATAAAATATCAATGCGAATAATTTCATGGACATAAATCTTCAATTTCAATTTCAATAACAATTCGAACTATGTTCAATATTATTTAGACGTAATAATGGCCTGGTAAACCAAACGCCACTACATTTAATTCATCACATGGAAGTTAATGTCCTGTTGTGAGAGAGTCTCGGTGCAGTACTTAGGCCATGGTACTCATTTGCTATTGGTTTCTCTTATTTCCTCCTTCAATCTTCCTTCCATCTTGTTCTCCCGATTCCTTCCATCACCGGAGAATCTTTCAGTGCCGTCTCTCACAAGCACCCTGTTAGCTTCGATTAGAAGCCTTGTTTCACCCAGTTCAAATTCCTTTCTTTTTCGGAGTTAATTCTAGGAGTGGTTTACAGCTAAAACTCCTTGTACAACAAAGGCTTTCCGGTCTGCCTCCGATGATACTTCTCTACCATTTGGGAGCTAACAGCGCATTAACGTCTCCATGTGGGCCTACAACTAAGAATTACGCATTATTTTTCAACCTAAAACATAAGTTCCTACTACTAGAAGATTTAGTTTTTCTCATTCCTTTTATATGGTCGACACGCCTATCGTTTGATTTTGTCTTCCCACCTTGGTCCAGGTTTCTTAACACCTTCGGGAGTATCCGACCTGACTATACCCATTCAGCAATAGCCCTGCTCTGCAAATGGTTAAATACCTTTGAACACAATTCAAATGCAGAATAACGTGTCTCTTAGGTAAGACGTTCACCACACATGATATGGCTTCCCCAAAATTCTGCCCTTCGTTCATTACCTAGATTTTAACTGAATTTAAAATATACCAATTACTTTATGTTTTATCATTCAGTTTTGCGTAAATTAGAAGTTAGCGGGTTAAACAGCTGTAGTGACTCTGATAGTTATATTCTCAGGAAGACCATATCATTTGCTTGTTATATGATTTAATATGAATATAGTTTCTGTGTCTCTATATTGCGATTGCGTAAGACTTTATTTATTGCCAGTAGTGTGACTTATGCTTTTCAATGGCTAAGTCTGGTAATAGTGTGTTCAGTTTATGTGTCTCGTGCTATAGAAGATTTTGTGCTGCTGACATAAATATATCTTTTTTTTCTTCAGATTATTGATGATCGTACCGATTGGCATACAATTTGATCGTTTCGAAATAAAACTCTATTTTTGTAACAGAGTCTTATGACGATTCCAAAGAGCAAGAAAAAGAAGACGAGTCTGGTAATGACGATGAGACAGGTAAGATGTTAGCACACACAATCATATCAGTACATGTTAACATCCTTTAACCATGTCCGAAGTTTGTATGATTTTGGTCTGAAGGTTGCATTATTTGATACGAAACCATTTGTGTTACCTTTGTATTGTTTGTAGCTATTTATTAAATAAGCATTTCGCAACAACGATTACTACGTATTTTTGCTTTGTCTTTTAATTGATATATGTTTCAATAAAAACTCTCCTGAAGAAAGAGGTTAACAAATGATAAACAAGAAAAGATTTTCAGCAGTAATTGTTATATCCATTTGTTTATTGAACACTGTCTGACTCTTATTAACCTTTGTTATATCTTACTACTGAAACCTTAAGAGCTCGGTTTAATAAGAAAGCACGGGCTTTCCTTGCTTATAAATCTATAACATTTCAAATATTTGTACGTTGAAGATCTGTCCCTCAGTTACAATAATATTTTGATAACAGAATCTCGCGAAAATCACGAAGAAGATAACGAAGATGAGTCTGATAACGAATATGTGACAAGATGTTATCACACACTCTCAAATAATAATACATTAAAAGTTAAAATGTGTGAAGCTTACATTATTTTAATATAGCGTTTGTATCTATTTGAACTGACTAGTATGTGTTATACTTGCATTTTTATGCAATTATTATGAAACGGCATTTCGCAATAATAGTTACTACAAATGCTTGCAATGTTTGCGCTTAATCTATCTCTGTCTCCCAAGAAGAAAGAATTTACAGAAATTCCACGAAAACAAATTATATACATACATATATCCTGTTCCTAATATACCTCTGTGTATATGATTCAAAGTCTGACTTTCATTTACCATATTTATATAGCTCACTACTGACACTTAAACAAGATGAGAATAATGACAAATCACTTGGCAACCGTGATTAGGAATTTAGAATTCAATTAAAACGACATTGGTTAAAACTGACAAGCTAGAAATCAGTAAGAGAAGTTAATAAAACAAAACAGAAATAGCTTAAATATAAAAATAATATGCTGCCAGACAACATGCCATTTTCCTTACCAGTTTAGAAAGACTATAATCTGATTCATATTCGAGTTCATATATGAATGCATTTGAATGTACCAGTAGATAGGACAACATGCTACTGATATGTATTGATAAAAATATTTCGCAAAATCGTACAATTTCTAAAGTTATAATCTAAAAAAGATGTATCGTCATGGGATAGAAATGCCTTGCCAGCACCTCCACTTTAATTTATGACAGCGCTAGCAGCTTATGCGGCACTCAAATTTGCCATGGTGACTGGATAACAAAATATGCAAGATTGAGACGTTCAAGAGAATCATTGAAATATATCGATCCAGGTTACGAACAAGCTTGATATTTTTCACTTTCTAAGCCTGAGAGAGAGAGAGAGAGAAAGAGAGAGAGATCAGACAGACACAAGAACACTCAAGAGAATTACCTATTTGCCGTACACAGTGTAAAAGTGTGTAGTGCGGGTAGTCATATTTACCGCTATTCAACGCGAGTACCCCATATACATTTTTTCTCCTTCCTGTATCTTAGTTTCATAATCTGTAACACAAACTATTGTTTGAATGGTGGAACGAAATACCGTTTGAATGGTGGAAAGAATACAACCACTTGTTTTAATGTCGCAGATAAAGGACGTTTGACATGAGTGATATTATGGTTTGTAGATGATGACAAGGCAGATTCTCTCTTTAACAAAATGTTTGTACGAATGCATTCACTTGTGAACGACTGGAGAAAAAATTCCGGAAACCACTGTGATATCTCGATACTCTTTGTATATGGCAATGAACAAAACATTTACCGTTATTAAATGCATGAAATTAATACAGCTCTTTCAGTAAATGCTTTGATGGCTGAAACTCTCTTTTTGAAGCAGTTTCCGAATCTCCTGTAGTATGGAAATTCGATAGGTGGCAATCTGAATATTCTTGGAGATTTCAGCGTTCACTTTGACTCTCCCGGGAACACAAACACATCAAAACTCATAGATTCCTTTAATGTTTTCAACCTCAATCGGTCAGTTAACCAACCGACCTTTAAGCATGGTCACATTTTAGACTGGATTCTTCATAGACCTGATGCTAACATTCTACGGTCCTCCCTGGTATCCCATGACCTTGCATCAGATCACCTCAACATTATATGCCATCTTGACGTATCAGTCTCTAACCCTCCACCTTTAGCTGCTACTAAGAGAAACCTCCGTATGATAAATAGAACCAAACTAATGCACGACATCGAAGCAAACCTAACAACTTGCTTATCTCCTACAGCACAACAACTTGATAACTGTCTGCGTTCACTGCTCGACAAACATGCCTCAGCTACCAAGTGCAGAGTATCAATTTAAAAGTGTTCTCCATGGTATAGCAGTGTTAGGGACCAGCTTCGCACTGCTAAAAGAGACCGCCGTAAAGCTGAGAGGCTTTGGCTTTCCACCAGACTCACTATTCATAAGCAAATCTATGAATCCGCTAAGAAGAATGTCACAAATATAGTCCATGCAGCGAAATCAGCCCACTACACTACTAACATCATGGAAAGTTGCAGCTGCAAAGAGCTCTTCGAGATTACTAACAAGCTAATGTCAAGGAACAAATCTACACCTCTTCCAACTACCTTCCCTCCAGTCGACCTTCCGGACATGTTTGCAAATTTCTTTCGTGACAAAATACGAACCATTAGAGATAAGCTTGACACCAGTTTCAATTGACTCGTCGTCACCATACAGTTGGGATACAGAATTTGAGCGGCAACCACTAGCAGCATTTGAACCTGTCTCTATGGATTTCGTACGTACAATTCTGATGAAGAGTGCACCAAAGTCATGTGATCTTGATCCAATTCCAACATCACTGCTGCTTGAATGCTTAGATCCAGTATTGCCTTCACTATCTGATGTTATTAATACCTCTCTCTCATCCGGGGAATTTCCATCATTTTTCAACACTGACATTATAAAGCCTCATACACTACTCCACTCAGGCAAATAAATGTCATTGTGACCTACATTTCAGATTCAATTACTTTAACTGACTGAATTTAGCACTGTGTCACTGACATTGTTGTATGTATAGTCCTGCTATGTAATGGGCCTACCTATCCTAGAAAGCACAACTCATTGCGATCCAAGTAGGTCACAGTGCATTAATTTCACTCTCCAAGCAGTTTTGGAATATGTTGGAGAAGCGTAGGCGAGATATAGAAACATTCCACATGGTCTAGTGTTGGTTCGACCGGCGTGGATTTGTGAAAAAGCTTGCTAGTAGTTTCCAGTTTGTCGCTGGTTATTCCCAGTGTTTTCCGTGTTTTTCCTCCATGAAATATACTGGCCACCATGTATCATGTCATTTCTCCACCAGATATACTGGCCGCCATGTATCATGTCATTTACTCCACCAGATATACTGGCTGCCATGTATGATGTGCTGAAAAATAGTATTAAACTCACGAAACACGAGTAAATCATTTATTATTATTATTATTATTATTATTATTATTATTATTAATTCACAAGTAACAACAACGGAAGCTGTTAATTTGTTGCCCAGTGTTACAATTGAAGGCCATTTCAACAGTACAGAGATACAAGAATTTCAAGAGTATACCGGTTCACTAGAAAATGAAAATGTCATTTCCTGTGGGGTTGCAAATGCACAGGCAATTGCTGCTGAGCGCCATCATCTAATGGTAAGATTGTAATCTATTTATGTATGCATAAATGCAAGTAATAAATATACTAACAATCTGAGAGACCGATGAATTCGTAGATTGAGGAGAAGACAGGCACAACCACTTGTGTGAAAGAGAATGAGACAGGATTAGAGATAGATGAGCTTCCAAACTCCATCTGCTGTAACATACTTTGCGCAAAGTGTTACGGTAAATTTCACATCTTAATCTTGACTGATTCTGCAATAAATGAAAGCCTAGCTCAACAGATAAATGTCAACAACATTTTCAAATGTAGAAAGAAAGGAGAAAAGTGAATACGGAAGTGGAGAAAAAAGTAAAGACAAAACTGATGGCCTCTGTGGAAAACTCTATTAACCCTCTCCTAATGTCCGTCGGACATATAAAGCATGGCAGTCCAAATTGCCGCAAGGAACTTAAAGCATAAAGCATTGGATGACTTCTTAAATAGTGGTATGATCATATGTTTAGCTCGCATCGTGCAGCCAAGGCCGAAATCATAAGCGTACGTTTCCACGATATACGACTACGATCGAAAGAACAATCGACGTTCACATTATTCATTCCAATTCAACACAAATTTCCAAGAAGCCAAACAATGCGAACAGCAACTGATCGTGAATGGCGAGCTGATTTAGCGGATCCTTCCCATTCGGCATCATGTAATAGTAATTATGAAAATTTACTTGTGTAACTAGTCTGTTTCAAAAATCGACTTGCTTCTCCTCTAACTTCCAAAACGAAATGAGAAAACAACATCTTTCACAGCTGAAGCTTCTGAAACGAAAACGAATGTTGTGAAATGATTTAAAGGAACCTTGAGATAATGTTCGTGGAAATATTTTGCATATCGGGATATTCCCAAATGCAGTGATGTGTTACTACGACTAGTGAAAGTCTATTTTACGTCATACCGTTGCAGTACTAGATGTTCACCAGACCAAGTGACTCTCCATAATGAAGTTACAGTCTGTGACCGATTGGTTGGATCGTTTGAAACATTCAAGAAGAAAAAAGTACTAAACACAGAAGAATCCAGACTCTATGTGTGATATGTTGAAATTCTTATCTGCTAACGGAAATGACATCAGTTCGGCTATGAACAGATTAAGTATTTCATACTGCGTACTGAATTCAAAACCTTCACCTCTATCACTGGTATCAGATCCAAGATGGGAGATCATCTTTTCTCGATCATCTCCCATAACATTTATTTATTGGTATCGTAAGCAATGCAGCAATCAACGGAGTTATTGATCGAAACCCTTTTCACTTCCATCACCATGACTGCCGGGCGTTGTGTAAAATCTTTTGAACGTAACATTGCTAAAAGAAGGACTTTAAATCTTACTTGATGCTACCCAAAGCCACTGTACGTAGACCTTAGTCAATAGTAAAAGACGTATTTCACACCAGAAGTAGTTCATGGTCCGTCCTCGCGACTAGAAAAGAATCAAAACATTTTTACTTCAAAGATGGAAAAACATGAAGACTTAGAATGGCTGTCTCTACATTCAAATAACCAATTATGCGAAACTGTTTAATATCATAAAGCCAGAATCAAACACGTGCCGCGATTAAGACATCCATCTTCTACCTCTCATGCACCAGGGCTCTAACCCACCTGAGTATGCGGACATATCTGCCGTACATCCCGATAAAATAACAGGTACAATATCATCCAAGGGTGTATTGGACATGCACGGGAGCTGAGTCATGATATATATATATATATATATATATATATATATATATATATATATATATATATATATATATATATATATATATATATATATATATATATATAGTAGATGGCTACTGGATTTGACCATTTGGGAATTTTAATCACACAAACGCACACACACACACACACACACACACACACCTATATATATATATATATATATATATATATATATATATATATCACTATTATTTATGTATCTTTTAAATAATGTTTTATCTCTCTCTCACCTAGCTATACTATTCAGTTCTATACATATAATTTATACTGACTACATATTATATATTTGATATAATGCCTATCATTTACCGCTCAAAGCGACATGAATCCTGATTTTTCTTCTTCTGTCATTTACAGTTGTCCTGAAAGTCGCTCTACCTGTTGGGACTTTTGTGCTCTTGATCCTCTTTGCAGTTATCTGTTTTGTATTCAGGTAAAATAATTCTTATTTGATAATTTCTGAATCATGATATTTCGAATTTGTTTAGCATTGGTTGTGAACTTGTATATTGGTCAAGTGTGTGTGTGTGTGTGTGTGTGTGTTGTCAGAGAGAGAGAGAGACAGATAGAGAGAGAAAGAGAGAGAGCACATGCATGAGTGTAGGTTGTTATGGATATTTCTACTATGTAAGTATATTAATCGAAATAACACGGTTAACCGTAATTAGTAGAACTGAATTAATTATTTCCGGAGGAATGCTTTTACAAAAATAATGATTTGTCTTGAAGAGATCCAATCACAGGTTTTAAGTAATATGATTCTCAATTATTACTATTTTATTTTGTAACTTCATCATCCTGTAGTATATAATGTTGAAAATCGCATGAGTCAGTCCTTTATCATTCCGACAATAATATGTTGACGTATCATAGTGACCAAATTTTCTTTTGGAATCAGGCCTTCTCATAATTATTATACTTATTAAAATATACTTTTTTACATGGTAACTTCTAATCATTCCTATACAGGAGGAAGGTGAAAAGTCTGATGGGACAATTTCGGGGATCCTGTGACAAAAGACCTGACCAGACAAACCCTGTGTACGGGATAAACGGTCCAGCTTTCGCAAACACTACCCGCGATAAATTTGATAATTTGAAATATGCAATGCAGACAGGCCAAGAACACGTACAGCCTGTAAACATTGAAACGGGAGTGTATGAAGATCCTAAACCAGTTCCCCGCGAGAAAGTTGGTGAACAGACAAATAAAATTCCATCAAATACAGTAAAAGCGCCAAATGCGCCGTACGACAAAACATACCAGACACTTTGCGACCAGCGTTACAACACTTCCTATGACCACATCATGGGACCTAAGGCGTCAATCATGACCACTCCACAGGCCAAGCGTGGCGGAACAGCATATGACAACGCCGCCATTTGAGTTTTCAAGTGTAACTACTACCATTCTCAGATGCAACAGCGATGACGACGTCCACTTCTACGTCTGAATTAAAAAAACATATAACACAAACAACATAATTATTTAAAGCTTAATACGAACATATTGGCAACTTTTAACCAAAGGTATAGATAATCAAGTGTCTCCATGATAAAATATGCAAAATGAAGATCAGGGAGAAGACATAATAGGGACCGATCATGTGACATTTTCTTTTTGACCAAGACAGTTTTATTTTAATTAAGAATTTTTTAAATAAAATTTATTGATAGATAGAATAATGTCTTTCTTCGCTAATCAAAGCCAGAAAGTTTAGTCAAGCTTATTTAAATCAGGCTTTTTTCTCCACCAAACGCCATATAAAGCACTTAATGGATCGACCATTTGCCTTTCTTGTAATCCTAGATTACCTCCTGTGTGTCAGATGTAACAGGCTAAGTTCACTAGGAGTCTGCCAAATCGTTACGTAGACAGAATGGATGTGATCTCCAGTTTTCTATGTAGTTTATTTAAAAAATGACATATTTTAAGAAAAGGAAATATTCCAAGTGCTAAAGATTCAATTAGAAATGGTCGCCGCCTTCCGGGATCGCGCCAGTTTCACAAAAGGTTAGATGCATCGTTCACACATTTTTGGTTCATAAGTTATACGACAGTTCCTGGTAATTTGCTATTGACTTCAGTGATACAAAGCTTAACTGGAAAGTCATTTAACTGAACATTATTTACTTCAAAGTTGGACACTCTTGTTAAATCTTCGAGATCTGTCAGTGATATGTGGCATTACCTCCGACCCAGTCATGATATCCTAACACCAGGTTGACCAGTCCTTACACTAACCACATATTGTTGAGCGCCAAGCGAGGCTACTCCATGTACCATTTTTATAAGTCTTTGGCACCTGCGATCTCCCACATCCGAGGCAGACGCTCAAACTACTTAGGCTATTGGGGAGGTCTCATTATTGTAATATTTGATCTGGAGGCTTTTGGTTAAGCGTGACTTGCAAGGTAAGTTTATTTCCGAGTAAACATCGGCAAGCACTAAGAAAAATGTTTTAGAGTTACAATCTCTTATGTCTACACGAAGGATGTTAGAGGCTTATTTTTACATTCAGCATTAATAAACATTTATATTTTACAGTTTCACGTATCAAATTTGATATTTTTGCTTCGAAGCAATCTGACGACCAACCAGTTGTTATGTAATGCCTTTCTGACACTAATTCGCATCATAATCAGAGATGATAAGGTTGTTACATTAACATTATAGTTAATTATACCATAATATAAGTATTATCACACATATATTCGATTGCAGATACATAATAACTTAAAAAGTACGCCGACCTCCTGTATTATCCTCCATTGAAAATATGACGTCCAATTCCTGAGAAGTTTATGCCCTCGAAAGTAAGACAGTTTTGAAAATTTGCGGCTTGATATCTTGTAAACATCTATATAACTATGTGATCGTATTTGCATGTTGTAATTTCAACTAATTCATTCTGGTTGTTCTTTCGTACTATCGCGATAATATGTTGCGATGGTTAAAATGGAGTACGTTATATGTAATCACTTGATGCAACAAAAGCAAACTGTTATACGTTTCAAAAAACGTCGTGCTTGTATCAGCTCCTGGAAGCAAAGTACAATGAAAGAACATCAGCTTTATAATCTATTTTATCTTCGCACACCTATTTGGCCCACTCCAGCATGAAAACATGTTAACTGATGATAGGATTTGCGCGGGTATGGATATTTACGACTGTGTTACCTCTATTTTGCTCTGAGTATACCAGCAGCATTTGGTTGTAAGTGATGGCAATCCTTTTGGATGGAGTGGTTTCTTTTAGAGTCATTCTGCATATATAAATGTAGCTTCAGATCATGCAGTATTATTATTATTAGCAGTAGCAGTAGTAGTAATAGCAATTATAATTGTTCTGAGTGCCGTAAAACAAAGTAAATCAAAATCATGATTAGTTTTACCTGTAATATATGAAATATATGTATGGCCCTATCAAATTACTTCACCACCTGGCTGCATATGTAAGTTTTCCGAGTGAAATTTATTTACAAAAGGAGTGTTTCTTCTAATTGTGCCCCAACACCATCATTTCCATTGTACCCCTTTTTTAAATGACATCCATCGTGTTACAATATGTCGTTCTTGTCTTGACTGTGATTCATACACTTTCATGCTGCTTTTCAAGAAAATAACATTGAATCATATTTTTGTATGACAAAAATATTTCAATGGCGATATATATATATATATATATATATATATATATATATATATATATATATATATATATATATATTGCATTGTTTGTTTGTTAGGTTTTTTAGTCTCTTCATTTGAAGAAATGCTGTGTTATGTAAAATTGTATTTTGTAACTGACCCTGTCCAGAATCATTGATTTTTGTGTATTCTATAAACAGTTAGTATATAGCTAGTTTTTCTCTATGGGTATACGTTTAATATTAGGGTCATTTTCAACAGAAATAAGCATATTTATTTGGGTCTGGGTTTAAGTTATTCGAATTCCCTTATATATATATATATATATATATATATATATATATATATATATATATATATATATATATATATATATATATATATATATATATTACCTACGTGATGTATTACCCATTCTATATGATAATTTTAATAACAGACTTTCTAATCATAACTAACATTTTAAGTTGTTAATATTTGGAACATTCCAGAGTGAAATTTTCCATTAGGTAATATTTTATTAAAAATAGAAAATGCTAATTTTGACCTTGAGTCAAATAAAGGACTATAATCTAAAATCTTGTTTTTATATAAATTATTCATTCGTGCTTTAAGATCTGGGCAGAACTAGATATATTATTGTTGTGTCCAGTATTTCTCATGGGGTGGAATTTGTTTATAAACATTATTCATTTACTGGAAATACAAACTCCTCATCATAAATAATATTCTTGGAGAGTGACATTAACTAGGACAAACAAGAATATATTAACGGATATTATTAGTTTCATTGGCGCTTCATCAGTATACATGCTATCACAAGCACATCAACACTTCAGTGTTGTATGTTTTGCAATACCAATAAAGTCCATCCATTAGGACTTGAGTTTGTAATTTTTGGATTTTTGGGTATTTAATTTGCAATACCGTTAGATTTTCTTTTTCATTTTGACTTCTACTTTAGGGAATTAAACTGTTTGTTAAATTTTACAAAACATTTTGATGTTCGCTTCTTGTGTTTCTTTCTTCAACACAATAGAGTCTAGACAATTATTAAAACTTTTGGAAACATTAAATGTATTGTATTCCTCTCTACTCTCATATTCAACATATTCTCTTAGAGAACTGACATTGAATCTTCACCAGACTGTTTGAGATCGCATGGGGCTACACATTCAATATACTTTAAGTTGTCTTCTTTTACATGCACAACTGTTTGTGATCGCATACAATAGGGTAATTCTATAAGTTATTAGGTCGGAACAATATATTTCATTATTGTAATTGTAATTAACGGATTGTTTGAAATTCGATGAATTAGTTGTGAATAGACACAGAAATAATCATATACCAGACAAACGTTGTTTATAGTGGGAGACGTCACTGCAAGCAGCATAATATTCCGGTGATGCATAAACTATAAAGTAAATATATCTCACTTAAATATGGAACTAATCTTTGCTTTTGGGAATATACATATACCCAGTTGTGAAGGTAACAGTCAATCCAATATAGAAATATTGATTATGCTGAGCACTCATATACCCAATTCGATGTGTCATGAAAGTCGGAGGTGAAACGTAAGAGATCGTTGGGGTAAAGATCAAACAGAGTAAGCGAAAGGTTAAAGTGTAAGTCATCCTCAGCCTACCAAGACTTACAGTGACACAAAGTCTTTTGATATGCTAATACATGAAACGACTTAATACACCCTCTATTTCGTCATTAACATAATTTTCTTCATTACATACAGATTTGCAAACAATTTGAGATCTGGTGAACTTTGCTCACACACGCAAGCTCGCACACACACGCATATATATATATATATATATATATATATATATATATATATATATATATATATATATATATATAGAGAGAGAGAGAGAGAGAGAGAGAGAGAGAGAGAGAGAGAGGGAGAGAGACAGACAGACAGACAGACAGAGACAGAGACAGAGATAGTGTGTGTGTGTGTGTTGCGCCTAGCATGATGTGGGCAATATAAACTGTGTCCCACTGACCCCTTGACCCACAATGAAGTGACACACACAATTTACAAGAAACAATGAATATTGATGTGAGATGTCTAGAATTTTGTAATAATAATATCAAAATACACATTTCCTTTTTATGGCATACAGATCTTCACTTAACTTTAGACCTATCATCTCTTCAAATATTGAAGTAAGTTTCTGTCTTTTCCCCACAACCTAAGAGCAGATACGATGTCCTCATCTGTGGGATCATTTCTACAAATATTCATCAAACACTCCGATCTATCCTCTGGTCATCTACTGGGTTTCACTGTCTTTGTACCTTTGTGTATGCTACATCCACATTCACCTCAATCTATTTTAAGACGAAAGACAAGAACAAACTGTATAAACTTCATCCGATTTTGCAAGTTGGAGCATGATTGGCTGCAGGCATTTTCCATAGGGGCTAAGAACTGTAATTGGTTATCTCCTCTAACAACTTCTGTCGCAAACTTCTCTTCCTCGAGTGTCAATTTGGCATCAAGCACTAGCTTGTATTGAAATTGTCCTACTATTTTTACAGTAGCCATAGTGATCAAGAACCGTCAGAATAATTGTCATTGCCATGATATACTTAATCATAATTGGAACAAACTAGATCTGTCTCCTTTAAGAAATGCTTCCCCCACCGATACGAGGTAGAATGTCTCTGCAGAAAATCATGTTTCAGTATTTTCATTCAGGTTCGGAACTAAATCAGCACTTGCAGTGTTCAGCTAAGCTCTCTCGTCTTGTAAACTGGTTATTTATTTGTCCTCTTAAAAATATTTCCCATCAACTTGTTTGATGTTATCATTTATTATCTTCAGACGGGTCACACCGTTAAGTTCATACAAACTAAATTTTACAACTGGACTGATGATAGCAACATCCTGATTTTTTCTTTGAAATTTTACGTTCAAAACTGTTATAACAGAAATGATATCCCCTCAGGAATTGTTGCAGTCAAAGATGTACCGTGTGATTGCTTTTAACGGGCCATTTGCCTTTGCATCGTTCGCAGCTACAGAGCTAAGCGCCTGCGCAATGACTTACCATCACTCATATACAGATTTCAGCGCGTCATAAACGGTAAACCGTTCGATTTCTTTTATCACCTTCATGTTAAGTTAAGGAGACTCTAAAAATTTAGTGTATATGTCCCTCTGTTCTCAATGATGAGTATTGAAAATAGGAGTAAGGAGAGGTCGAAGTGTACTTGCTTTGTACTTCTTGATTTCGAGGTGTTGATCTGCTCTGTTGCATGCTGGAACATATCGCCAGCTTATGAGCAGCAAAGGAAAATTAAATTACAATGGAATTTTGTTTCTTCCGTTTTTCACCAACATTATGTTTCCCCACCATACTAGAGGTTCCATCTGTCCCCAAGGACATTACCTTAGCTTAGTCAATATTTCCTGATCTTTCGCACTCTTCAAATATCTCAGTGATACCTGAATCAGACTTGTCCTAGTCCCCAAAAAAGTAGCTGACATAATAAAGTGTGCAAGGGTTAAGAGTTTTACAAACACTGATATTTTGCTGGTCACATAACATTATTTGGTTTCGACACTTGACACGGAAAAGAAATTTCTTTAGAAATTTATTTTCCTCAGCTGCATCATCGACAAATTAGCTTAGAACAGTCGAAAACTCCGCAGGTCACCAACATGATATATAGTGAGTCTATAACGAAACATTGCAAATAATAACCATTATGTTCTATCAGATTAATAATACTCATATGTATTTCCTCATTAGCCATATTATATACAATTCTAATGGATTTGGTCACGATTTCGTCTCTGTTGGTAAGCACACGGTTGACAATTAACAGTATATCTAACTGCATTTTCAGACTATGTTCAGCGTACCTGTGATCAATGCTAGCTTTGTGACAAGCAAGACCTGAAGTTATACTACTGCTTCTGTTCTCACCCACATAAGGGTTTGAAAGTTACAATTTTGAATCAATACAAACTTTACATTGCGTGTTACTGGACTCGTTTGCTTCAAGACAAAAGGTATGTTGTATCACATTCTATCTGGTGGTAACGGGGTTCTGATTAATCTTTTTATCCTCAGGTTCAGGTCAAACTCCATCTTTGGGACTATAGTCTGCCTCCGGTCCATTATGAATCGTACCCCACCTCTGGTCCTAGAAAGTATTTCCCTGGC
The DNA here is from genome assembly GCA_028554795.2 of Sinohyriopsis cumingii. NCBI lineage: Eukaryota > Metazoa > Mollusca > Bivalvia > Unionida > Unionidae > Sinohyriopsis > Sinohyriopsis cumingii. The sequence goes on along the minus strand of CM068839.1, from coordinate 60,443,124 downwards.
AAAATGAAAACTAGCTGAATCTTATTTCATCCCATTAAATCTTACAAATTTCAGCCGAAACTTTTGTTTCAAGAGCATCAGTTTTATTTTTTAATTTTGAAAACTAAAGTCAATTGCAAGTGCAATGTGCTATGTTCAGTGGACAGAACAACCTAACGTTCATCATATGGGTTTATGTTTAAGACGTGGATGTTCGCTCAGGTAAAAAAATAGAAGTCGGTACATCTATACAGTATACAAGGCGCAATATACCAATTGCAAAACCGAGTAAAATTAATATAACAGGGAATTTAATCAATTTTGAAAAAAATCTCTGAATTATACACCTTTAATTCAACCAGAATATATACTTTCTCATAGTTTTGTGATCAGCAAACTAATCTGAGCATAAAATAAAAGTTTGAAACATTACCAATGCAAAATATACATGGCAAACGTAGAGCACCATTGGTGTCAGATATATTAATATATGCAGAACATAAAACGGAGTAAAATGTGTATGTGTGTAGAGAGAGAGAGGGAGAGACAGACAGACAGACAGAGTAAATTACCACTACTAGGTACTAGACCAAATATTAGGTTGCTATAAATTGCATCCACTGATTTACTCTTCAACGGAAGGAACAGAGAATTAAACAGGAAGTGCTCATCGTGTCGAATCTAATGGATTTTCCGTAGATTTTTAAAATGAATTTTCAATCACCTTATGTATTATTTAACATACATACAACATAATGGAGAACTCGTATTGTTCAATATCTCGAATTTATATAAAACTTTGGGTAAGGATACTGAGCGGCTTAAAAAATCAAACTAAGTGAAAATGAAAATAAACCTCAGAGTGCTAATTCAGCTCCTATAGTAAATCTATGAAAACACCATGGTATTAAAAATTCAATTACATAAAATTTCTGACGACTTATGATAATACCAATGCTTCTCAGTATGGACCATCCTTGGTGCAGGCTTCTGTGTGGAGAAAGTCATATGTCCCGCTGCATATTCTATTTTACATGTGTTTTCAATTCAGCACCAAATAATCAGGTGTTAATTTCAGTAACGGGATTTCCTAATTCAATTAAGTAAAGGGAGTGAAAATTCCTTCAACAAAATATTATGTCTGCTTACCTCATTTACAAACAGGATAACCTTTTCAAAAGATTTTAATTATCAAAATTTAACTTTTCAGTATCAACCAATGATAGCTATCGAAACCCATGTATATTCCATGTTACTTTTTATCATTCTTTAGGCTTTTCATGGTTCTTCTATATAACTAGTCCCGTCATTTCTATATCCACTCTTAATGTACTTGAGAGAATTATGTACAACAATATAATGCATAAGTAAATAGTGATGATAGTTCTGCTTCCCATGGCTCACATTAGTTAATATTAAATTATATTGCAATTTTATGTATGCCAAGTATATCGAGCCCAAAATTAAAACAAATCTATCCAATCGAGCGTTTCGTTGTTTGCTGTCACCATTTATATTTCATCACTTTAAGATTCGAATATATTAAAAAGACAAAAGGGTCCAATTCGGAACATTACACCCTTATTCACAAATTTAGAGTAACATTTGCCAACCACTTTATCGCACTTTTTTCCATTTACTAATTGGCTATTCTTTTTTTAAAGTCTATATAGGAGATATTCCTATACCCAAGTAAATCAACGTCACCTATTTCTCAAGAAACATGGTAAATACTTTATATTAAATTTAGATATATATCTGCTATACAGATGTATATTTTTTCAAATACACACATAAATTAAAGATTTTGGAAACGATCGTATGATGAATATGTTATAACTGTTACGGGTGGATGTAAAGGGTTTGGAGTTAAACTAAATGCAAAGATTAACTGGGCAAGTAGTTTCCTCGATCATGTTTTAATTTTGTTTTACTTCTCGATGATATTTCTCTTTGGCTATAGGCTAATAAAAAAGCATCTAATAACACAAAAAGGATTAGACAGTTGAGAAGAAGAAATGGCAATAATAGCTCGATCAGGATATATGACTCTCCATATATGATGTATAGACGACATACGGAGAGAAAGACAGAGGATAAATAAAAAGGGAACTGTTGTGGCTTTATACTGTGCACTCACTGTATTCGTCCGGTTCGTCTACAGTACTAATTAAATCCAGTATAGCATAGGGGATGAAATGGGGTGGATGTTTTATATATATTTACCCATTTGTTGTGTATTTCCTAAATTGACGGATGTAACTATGACATATAATGAATATAACAAAACCATGCATGTTTTGTTGGCACAAGAAGACCTTCACGACATGCATCATCACTCTACGCATGATAATTTGTATCAAAGTCAGGTTCATATTCTTAGTTATCCAACCTTATAATGACTTATCTGGTGTTACTGATTTGTAAGTCATGACACGGGCAACCTAAAACAAATTAATCATTGTATCGGAACATCTGTAATGTACTCTATAAATAGTAAGTGAATGTGACAACATTTGTGTGAGGACAGATTTTAATTTTAGATTTTAGTTTTGTTACTTAAATTCAACTAATTAATGACTCATCTTCAACTGGTTACGGAATCGGAAGTCACTTAACTAAAAGCTTGTCACGCGTGTAACATTTTACCTTAAAAAGGCTGAAGAATTACAACCGGAACAAATAACAGAAATCAGGTTCTGCTACTGCAATAAAGTTAGGAATGATGGATTTTCGTGAAAGTACCAGTCTTTTTCGTCTAATCCTTTTCGTGTTCCCACTGAAGTCAGGTAAGCTCACTTTTCTTATACAATTATTTGCTTAATCCCGATATCTGCAGATCAGTTGAATATGGGAAAAAAGAGCTATATATGGCTTCACAAAGTGTGTGGTAAACGCATGTAGTATTATTAACAACGCGTCCATATATCCAAGGACAAAAAATAGACAATTGTAGACAATTGTAGAGGAACTACCCTGATGTGGATTTTGCGAAAATTGTAAATGGATAAAAACTGTTTCTTGGTTCAAATTATAGTCTGATACTCAGAAAATATTTTATTCTCTCTCCCTCTCAGGCATACGCACACCAGCAAGAGTGCACGTACATACAGACAAGAAGACTTGACTATCGTATAAAATAGATGTGTACGTTACTTTATCACCTTTCAGCTAGTGTATTCGTTGTACCTTTATCCTCTTTTCTGTATCACTCTTCTTAATGTTTAATGTCAAAGACACATCACTGCATTTGAGTTCTTTGCAAGAAACAATTGGGTTATGTAACATTTTGCATGGTGAAAAGAAGTTTAATTACAATACATCTTGTCATAACATAAGTCATTTTACCAGGAACTATGATGCGATAAAAATATTTAGACACCATAACGAAACTGATAATCATTAATTTGGTCAGCAGATGTTTTGGTCTGTTTGAAACATGGTACTTCAGGAAATATGAAAGATGATATTCGTAAATATGAATTATATTGAGACTTCTAGATTTTAGTCAAATTTAGAAAGCTACGAATTCCTATGTTTCATGATTCAATTTTGCTTCAGTTATATTTACTGTCTTTGACAAGATCTGGAGATTGCCATTGTTATAATTTTATGTAGGCCATAACAATTGCATTTTTTTTCTAAATGTGTGAAAAAAACTCGATATTGTGATTAGCATGTGTTAAGTTTGCATTATTTTGTATTTACCAAAACTCGATATTGTGATTAGCATGTGTTAAGTTTGCATTATTTTGTATTTACCAAAACTCGATATTGTGATTAGCATGTGTTAAATTTACATTATTGTGGATTTACCAAAACTCGATATTGTGGTTTGGATGTATTAAGTTTGCTTTATTTTGTATTTACCAAAACTCGACATTGTGATTAGCATGTGTTAAGTTTGCATTATTTTGGACTTACCATACATTTTGTTCCACTTGTATCTTTTGGTATTTATATGCCAAATATTATTTCGCGCCTGTGGTATTAGGTAGGCTTTCACTTCCTTGTATTTATTCATCTATCTCCAAATACTATTTCCCATTAAGAAAGCATTTATACAAATTCCAACCAAGGGAAACCACCCATCCACAGGAGACGTTCTGAGCCAGAATTTTCACCCCTGTTTGTGTATGGTATTTCACTGCACTATATATCACTGCTGAATCCTAGAAAGCCCAGATTATGTACAAAAAACGGGCCATTCGAGCTTGTAAAGTTTCAAAATTTTAGTTATATTGACATTTATATGAACTGACAATCCAGAAATTCAAAAGTAGTATAAATATTTTGTGTATTAAAAACGAGTATGTTGCCCGATAATACGCCAGCTCCTATACAAAACTGGGAAGATTATGAGCCGAATTATATTTAAGTTATTACAATGTCTGTAATTGGATTTTACCTGCAGATTGGAGAAAATGCTACTGACATGATTTCATCGAAGTTCCAGGCACAAATCTAAAGTGTCACATGTTATATTCTAAACCAGAGCTCTTGTCGTGATGCGATACTACTTTTACTTAAGATGGCTTCAATAGCATTTGAAGCATGCGAATCTGTCTTGAACTAAGTATAACCGAGGTGACTGATTGATATAATATAGGTTACTTGGACAGATCCATTTAAATGCATTGATGCGTACTCATAGGGTAATGCGTATAAAAGAGACCTCAATCACACATTAAGGTTACGACGGATGCATAAATAAACAAAATGTCCAACCTACGAGGACGTATAACACTGACAGAATCACTGCTTCAGGCCAACATACAAGCAAGCTTACACTCACTTGTGCGAAAACGCACGATACGTATAGTACATTTTGCTTCCTTACTGTATGTTTGGTTCTTAATTTGTAATATATATGATACAGTGGTATGGTTACATAAATAGCTGAAGTACACACTTTAGTGCAAGAAGTTGACAAATATACGATGACAGAACCAGACTAATCTTGGTTAATATAGATTCATTATTTATCTATGTAGAGTCAGAAAACGTTTAGAGACGTGGTGGATAATAACGTTTTATGACACGATTCTCTTTACAGAGAAAAACATACTTGGTAACCCACCAATGACTGCGAAAGTTCCTGGACCTTTTAAGAGTGAATTTATTTGTGTCCCAGTCAAAGCTTAGTGCATTAGGTCAAAAATATTTATTTTTCAACACAGAAGAAGATGGAGAAAAAAAACCAACTTTAAGGGAATCAGATCAGAGTTGGAGATTTAAAGAATTGACATTTCTATACATTTCGACAATTTTCGCTCAGTTACAATGAAAATTACAACGACAACTATCAGATTATACACTATTGAGATGTATTGCATGCATCATGAACAAAGTGGTATTTATGTACATGTCGACAAAGTGAAATTGACTCTGGATGACGAAAAGATGACATTGTCAATTAATGACGAGAAGGTGATATTGTCTACGTATGACGACAAAATAGGTATTGTCTATGTAAGACGACAAAGTGATATTGTCTATTAATGACCACAAATTGGTATTTTCTCTGAATGACGAAAAAATGACATTGTCTAAGTGTGACGAAAAATTTGTGTTGTCCATGTATAACGACAAATTATTATTGTCTATGTAAGAAGACAAAGTGACAGTGTCTATGTATGACGACAAATGACTTTGTCTATGTATGACAACAAATTGATAGTCTGTGTATAACAAAAAATTGGTATTGTCTATATATGACGACAAATGAAACATTGTCTAAATATGACAACAAGGTGGTATTGTCTTTTTATGAGGAAAATATGGCATTGACTTTTATCGACTGCAAAATTGGTATTGTCTATGTTTAAAGTAAGTGATATTTTCTATGTATTTCAACATAGTGGTATTGTTTATTCACTAGACGAAGTGGTATTGTGTATATATGGCGTCAAACTGGTATTATTTATGTATGATGACAGTATTATATGACGACACTGCGTGGCATTGCCTATGTAAGACGACGAAGTTGATTGTCTATGCATGACTTGGTATTGTCTATGCATCACGACAAAATAGCATTATTGTTTACATATGATGACAAAGTAATATTATCTCTGACGACAAAGAAATATATTTTATATATAACGCCATAGTGACATTGTCTATGTAGGACGGCAAAGTCATATTGTTTATGTATAAAGAAAGTTGCATTGTCTATGCATTATGACAAAGTTTATTGTCTGTAGATGACGACAAAGTGACATTATCTGTCATGACTACAGAGTGGTAATGTTTATAAATGACGACAAACTGATATTGTCTGTGCATGACGACAATGTGGTTATTTTATATGCATGACATGAATGACAAAATGGCATTATTGTTTGCATATGATGACAAAGTAATATTATCTCTGACGACAAAGAAATATTTTTTTATATATAACGCCATAGTGACATTGTCTATGTATGACGGCAAAGTCATATTGTTTATGTATAAAGAAAGTTGCATTGTCTATGCATTATGACAAAGTTTATTGTCTGTAGATGACGACAAAGTGACATTATCTGTCATGACTACAAAGTGGTAATGACGACAAACTGATATTGTCTGTGCATGACGACAATGTGGTTATTTTATATGCATGACATGAATGACAGGACAGATTGTTTTTTCTTCTTCTTTTGTGTAAATACCCCAACATACATATCATTGTTAAATCCTATCGTCTCCAACTATAACATTATATACCTTTCAAGACAATTTGAAAGTATTCCAGATGAAAAGATAAATGGTTTCAAGAAAGATTATTTTCAAACTGACGAAAACCATGTGTTCTAAACAATGAATTTGATAAAGAGAATACGACCAAAAATTTGGGTAGATTAAATTTTGTTGCACTCAAAGATGTATCATTTGCATGGGGAATAGTTAGTAATTAATAAATTTGTATTAATTAAAAGAAGAAAAAAATCCAAAATAAATCGAATCTATTTATATGGGTTTGCAGTGTCAAAGTTGTTCAATTAATGAAGTAAATGTACTGCTACAGCACACTAAAAAATAACAAATATGGTGATACCATGAGACGTGCAATGACTGATGCTGGTTCACTGTGTAGTGAAGATCAAACAGTACACATTTACAGAGACGCGAAGATTGACATGATGTCCAACCGGTAACGTGTTTGTTATGCATCAAATAAATACAAATGTTCCTTGACTTTTCGAGTGTGAGCCACACTGTAACCCAATGAAGGAGTTATGTGAGTTATAGTTGAAAATTCATCCATTCATGGCTGTTCAAGGCCAAAGGAATGCTTGTAAATAAATAGTTTATTTAATTCCAAGGGAATTTAAATTTACTTTGGCCATCACTGTAAACGTGAAGTTAATCTGCAAAGTGAAAGTTATTAAGGATTTCATTAAGAATTTGTTTCTTCTGTTTTAGTTGCTTATCTGCAGTCTCTAGTTTTACATAATCTAGAATGAGATTAATTCGATGAAAATGGTTTCCTTAGCTTATTTGTCCTTGTAATAGAAAACCACATCAAATCTACCACTTTCACGTACCTCTATGACATACTTATACTTTGGCTCTACTGCCTATGCTGATGTTTCCAAACGTCTCCCACCAAACCCTAATTTGGTCAGATTAAGACGCTTTCTTTCCACGATATCTAAATTCCCACAATAGTGAATAACAAATAAAGGATTTGCACCTTACAATACACCAACAAGTTGATGTAACCATTTATCCTTGTGTTTCCTCGTCAATTATTACGTTATATTCTGGGTGGGTAATGTGTCAGAAAGAGTACATGTGCAATGAGCCACAACATCATGTAGGTTGTATAATACTGAACTTAAGATAACTTGTTTTAAGAATCTAACTGTCATCTAGTTACGTTACATGGATCTGTTTTCACTGAACTCCGCAATTTTCATCTGTATTTTTGTTCACAAATCTTGGTCCACTTTTGGAATGGACTGAGCAAAGAGTTCGATTGAACTGAAGAATTATATGACCTAAAATATTTTCGACTGTAAATTAGTCCACTCTGGTTAAACCTTGATTTCTGGTATTGATACAAGACGAACAGAACATTATTATAATAATCATGCACATATATTTTCATGTAACTAACCTTAATAACCAAAAAGACGTATCTCAGTTTCTTTATTCGTATATTTGATGTGATAGATTTTGAAGGCGATTTGCTATCAATGTAAGCCTATACTTGAGGAAATCTGGTGGTAGACAATACGAAAACCATTGATGCTTTCAATTATGTATGCATTCAACAAGAATGTTCAGATTCTACTCTTAACTTCAGTGTTGTCTAACACTTTTATTCCACAATTTCACATTTAAAGTTTTTTATCTTTTCTTGAACGGAATATATATATATATATATATATATATATATATATATATATATATATATATATATATATATATATATATATATAATATGAAGTACGCTCACTATCACAACCCTTTTCTCTTCCGTTAAGAGGTAAAGGAAATATCACGACAAAGCAGATTTTTTTTATAATACTTTGTTGACACCCATCTTATCCTACTCAGTCACAAAAAGCTTGTAATATTAATGTTATTGTTTAAGCCTGAGTTCAAAAGCAAACATCCGATTGCAAATATATTCAAAGTTTTACACCTCTAGTATTAGCCTGCCTCGAAAATATGCATTTCGATTCCTGCGAACGTTGTGCCCTCGAACGTAAACAAGTTTTGAAATTATACGCTGCCGAATGTATGTCTTGTATAAAGATATCTAAGCAATTAACGACATTATGCAATTGTTGTTAAAGCAAAGACGTCCTCAAATGTAATATTGTCATTTTCTCATCTATTAATGTTGCAATTGTTTAAACAGTGATATTTCAATTGGATTGTAGTATATGCAATAACTTGAAGCATCAAAATGAAATTAGTGTTTCTATGAAAACCTGGCAATCTTTTAGACGTTGTGTCACGTGTATAATTTGAACACTAGAATGCGTTGAAATTTTGCTGCAACATAATGAATGAACTAAAGTTTCCAAGTTCCATGTTTTGGACCACATTTTTCACCAGTATGTATGTAGTACAAAATAATAATAATAATAATAATAATAACAATAACAATAAGTAGTATTAGTAGTTGTTTAGATGTAGTAAAGCCTTTTTTCTGATGTTTTCTCCTGAGATTGTAACACTTACAATGGCCGTAATCTCAAGGAACTTCCTCTGTATTTCATGCTTTCTATAGTGGTGTTGCTTTATATATCAGGTCTGGTTTTATGATGTTTTTCTAGAGTCTTCTAGACGGTCCCTAGTATGGAAAGATTTCTTTCGGAGTTTTCCACATCACTGGTCATATCAACGTACTTTTTTACGTTTTTTCCATTTCGCTTTAGCATGTGAAGTGAAAGTCTACTGATGTGTGTGTGTATATATATACATATATATATAATGTTAAACTTTTAATAAACAATTACTGTGCCGTATGATGTCGTTGCATATATATATATATATATATATATATATATATATATATATATATATATATATATATATATATATATATATATATATATATATATATAATGTCAAACATTTTACAAACAATTACTGTGTATTACGTCCCATGCCGTATGCTGTCATCGTACATGATTTTCAGCCTACTATTCGCGGTTGAATGTTGTTAGGAACTCAGACCCACACTCGTCTCACAGCTACCTTGGGTTAGTACTTACACACTGAATAGCCATACACAATAACTGATAGGGTTGCTGTCTGACTAATTCTGACGTTTCACGTAGCGATATGTGTTGACTTTGAACATATGGCTTCACCTCTCGACAGGTGGCTCTTCCTCATGTGCATGAAATACAAAGCCTTTCGTTTCTTTCATTAGTTCTTCGGGTGTTCCTCATCAATTGTTCACACTGGCTTGTTTCCCTGCTTTCATTATAATATAAATAGTCTTTTATCCGTGTGCACGTCCACGTTTTCTTGGCTTATTTTCATATGATCCAGTCAAACCTAAAACTATTCCACTATCTTTCTGTGGATTGTTTACGCTGCTTACATCATCTTGGATGCAGTGCGATGTGGATGGACGTTGGCTGTGTAATCTATTTATGTCTTCCTGTTCTTATTTGGTCCACTGGCCCATGCCAGCTGTTTACCTGATGATCGAAACTGAGCCGGTATGGATAGGCATCAACTTTATAACATCGATTTAGTTTTGAGTTTAGACCTTCCTTTACTCCCTTAGTGATATTCTCCGCTAATGTTAGTCTTAACCAAGCTTTATGATCCCTGCCTTTAGAACACTTAGTCTTTTTTTCTTGCACACTTCTTTAGCTGTTTTAGTCTCTGGTTGCTGTGAAACTTTAGCCTTGGTTTGCTGGAGTTTGCCCGCATAATGGTCAGAGCTGCAGACTTGTCGAAACCAATATTATGTTGATGCAAATGATGATAATCCATTTTTGACACAATAGTCCATTTCAGGGTTATTTTGCTTGAATACATAAAACTTAAAATCATACATTATCATAATTACCTTTTTTATATCTAACGGGTCTTAGAGCCTTGAAAGAAAGTAAATCAAACTTATATTATTATTTTTCTTGTAATTCATGAAATGAATGATATGGACTTCATATTATTTTGAGAACATGTCTTTTAGCGTGTACCTTTAAAAATATAATACACAGTGTAACAGTGTGTATTTATAATTGTATTCACTGTAGCTCATATATCATCCATAGAAATGTGTGGTACATATATTATTTATTGCATTTCAATAAAAGAGAAAAAACAATAATATTTTGAGATACATTTTTATACCTTTTTATAATGAGTTCTGAAACGTTGTCTTCCTTGGTTTCAACACCAAATGGCGCGTGCATATAACAGGCAGTTTCCTAAGTCAGAATATGTAAAACAGTGAAACTGTATCGTTTCTACGTATCAAAATATACCACGCATATGCAGAAAAAAATGCCCGACATACGAACACGTTTAACGCATTATCTCCCCGACTCAATCTTTGACTCAGTCGGAGAGAGATAGAGAGGGAGAGAACACAAAGCTCTATAGCACTCACAAGAAAACTTGTAAAATTAATCTATGTTTGTCTTATAACCTATAGCGTTCTGGCACAGAGACGATGTGCTACTTTCAACACGCGAAACTAATAAGTTGTTTTGGGAAATCTGTATTTTAATTAAATATAGAATGATTATTGGTTACTGCATTTGTATGGGAAAATATGATACGAGTTTTGGGATGGAATACTGCACGATCTTGGGAGTGCAGTATATCCTTCAGACAAAACGAGTTCATTTTTTTCCCATACAAATGCGGTAACCTTTTTATTATATCCTCATTTTTTATTCTACCTAAGGTTTAATTATATAAACAAAATACACTACATTAAACAACGTAAATTAACGTATCCCGCATTCCAAACTAAATACACAAGCGCATATTCATCATTACAAAAATCAACATTATTACTGCGTACATAACTCCGCCCAGATAAATTTGAATTTAGTGGCGCGCTCGACATAACTCTCGAAAGAAAATGGCGTGTCTAGTTAAAATTGAAATTTGGAGTCATATTGTGAATGAATGCGCACTGCAACAACTTTTCCATCCGATCTGGAATGAATAGATTTTGGTATTTTTCTCGATTCTAGGAAATTTCGTGATTGTGGACTGGATTTGTATATGACGTTCCACATGAAATGCATGAGATTGAAGCTAGGGAGAAGCGTGTTGACATCTGCAAACGTGTTTATGCTTCTGTCATTGAATGTTTGAAATCATAATGTGTTAAAATATGAAGTCTTTCAATTACAGTTATCAAAACGACGCTATGGAATTTAATGCTTATTTCATTTTGAGTACAGTAAGGAGGATGTAATTGCACTTATCATCAAAATTACAGCACAATATCGAAATGTGTAATCCAGATTGAAAACCTATGACTTGGCTCATGTAATTCGGATTTGCAGAATTAAGAAAATACATTTTGAGGAAATTCAGGATATAAAACTGTAAGTATATTTTATTTTGCCATTCTTATCACCAGCTAAAGAAGAGAGTATATGACTTGTCACTTGTATGTTATTTGTAAGGACCTTATCTAGCGTCTATTTTATATACTGTAGCTAGCCCAAATCCGTAACATTGTATCAACGCTGAATGTGCCAAAGCAGCTGGTATGTGGCAGTCCACGAAACATATGTTTTAGTTCATTCAGAAACAAATTTAAACAACCACAACGTAAAGAGCCTCTTACACGAGTGTACATGATTTGTGTACAAATCAAAAGTGATGGCGTCTGCGTCCATTGTTTGTTTACAATAGAAAGTAGTTCCTTTATGCACGTGAATGCTATATGTGTATTGTCGCGCGAGTTCAGTATCGGTTAATACTGAACGATTCTGGCAATGTAAAGTTAACGGGGAAAAATGAGCATATAATAATAACAATTTCTTAATCTTAAATCATTAAATATTACCAAAATGACACTTTAGTGTCCTTAAACAGGTATGACAATTCTGATGGTTATATTTGCATGTAGACCATAGTAATTCCATGCCATATAAATAAATATAAATGTTTTCTCCGTCTCGATATTCTGATTCCGTAAGGCATCATTTATGCCATGTGAATAAATAGAAATATGTTTTCTGTGTCTCGACATGGTGATTGCGTAAGGCATTATTTATTGCCAGTATTGTGACTTATGCTTTACAATCTCTAAGTATGGCAGTGCTGTCCAACCTTTTTGACACCATGGGTCACTGAAAAATGTTTTTCTTGAAGCCGAGAGCCACAGCAGAAAACTGAAAAGCAAGGACTGTATAATTGCTCGATCTCTGGCTGACCATTTAAAATCAACCCGCGGGCCGCGGGTTCGACAGTACTGAATGTCTTGCACTATATAATTCTCGAGCAGCTCACATACATGTTATTTCAGATAGAAGATCGATTGGCAACATTCTATTGTACCCTTTCTAAAAAAAATATATTTTGCTTACAGAGTCTCCTGATAGTCCCAACGAGCAAGACAACGAAGACGAGTCTGATAATGAAGATGCGACAGGTAAGATAGTAGCATATACCATTATACAAGCACAGACTAACGTTTGTAAACTAAGTCGAACAGTTTGTGTTACTCTGGTCTGAAGTTTGCATACATTTGATATTCATAATTTGTGCTACACTTGCATTTTTATGCAGTTATTTATAGAAACGATTTCGAAACAATTATTATTAGGAATTATTGTTTTTTCTTCTAATTAATGTAGTTTCAAATACTATCTTAAATGGTGAAAGAAGTTATACAAATACCAGCTGGTTAAGCAACTGATAAACAAGAAATGGTTCTCAACAATGATCTTAATATCAATTTGTGTATGGAACACGGTCCGACTTTTATATAATTGCGCTGTATCTCGCTGTTGAAACAAAAGAGCTCGGATTAAAAAGAAAGCATACGCCTTCCGTACCTATAAATGTACCAGATTTCAAATATTTTAACACTGAAGACTGCAGCGGTTTACACTAGGCAAACTTATCCCTTCTGAATAACAAAATATATTTTGATTACAGAATCTCCTGTCGATCGCAACCAGGAAGATAACGAAGAGAATGACTCCGCTACAAGTTAGATGTTGACACACATTCTCATGAAAAAACACAGTAATAGTCTTAAACTTTGACTGACGGTTGCATTATTTTGCTCGCTCTCACGTTTGCATTGCTTTGAACTGAGCAATTTGTGGTACAATTATATTTTTCTGGGCTCTTCCTCTACAAGTTACACTGGTTGCCATGTAAAGCCTATCGTTCTTTGACAAATGGTTTTAAACTTCAAAACAACAAGAACTGATGCGTATGTTTTGATGTAGACTATATCATTTTCATGCCATGTGACTCAATACAAATTTATTTTATGTGTTTCGATATTGTTTTTGCGTGAAGTAATATTTGTTGCTTATATTGTGACGTGCTTTTCATAAGGTGCGCCTGGTAATAGTATTCTCAACAAATATGTGTTCTGAAATAGAAATTATCGTGTTACTGACATACATTTATTTCAGACTATTGAAAATTGCATTGATTGACATGATGCAAATTTATACCGTTTAAAAAATATCATTACAAAATCTCACGAAGATCCCAACGAGCAAGACATAAGCGTGTCTCCTAATGACTATGCGACAAAAATGAGATGTTAACAAAACTCCCACAAAAACACACGTCGTGGTCATTTTATAACACTGGTCAACAGTGAAATCATTACTGACTTGAAAAGGCCCTAATCTGTAGTATTTTGGTGTGCCGAACACGAATATAACCGTGAAAAATTTGTATTGGCTCTCGTTTTGAAGATATTCATATACCTCATTTTCTATGTTTCACTGTGTAAATTTCTCCAGTAGGACTGCAGCAACATCCGGAATAATGATGTAACATTGCATAATACCATCATGCTCACATCATCCACAGTTGATTGCATCATTTTCTGATGCAATGCAATACTAATGCCATGCGGCTGCTGAAGTAAGTTGACGTCAGCAGTGTACTATACATGTGTAGGCCTATTATACTAATGCCAGGCGGCTGCTGAAGCTGACGTAAGCAGTGTACTATATAAAGCCCAATCAGATAGGTTCAGCATTTAAAATATTTTAGACGTTGTGCGAGACATTTCAAGCTACTGTTACATAAAACTTATTATTTTATCCATTTACGTACAATAAAGAACAGTAATGCCTCGAAAGTGTGTTAATACCGCGGACAATTTTTGCTATATTTGTGGGGAAGTGACGTTTGCCAACCAGAAGAAAAGTATCAATTCTCAAGTGAAGAAGGCATATCATCTTTACTTCGGATGCAAGGTTGGTGACCAAGACAAGCCTTGGGCTCCGCATATATGCTGTGCTACATGTACAACACAGCTTTCACAGTGGTTGAATTGCAAAAGGTCATCAATGCCGTTTGCAGTCCCAATGGTGTGGAGAGAGCCAAGCAACCACCTAAATGACTGTTACTTCTGCTTGGTTCCTCCTCTTTCCGGCGGAATAACGAAGCGAAAGAAGTCGAGAATAGTCTACCCAAACATTCCGTCTGCATTGAGACCAGTTCCACATGGTGAGGGACTTCCTATTCCAGAACCTCCAGCAGAATATTCTCTTGATTCATCTGACGAAGACAAAGGTGAGTCGACCTGTTCTTCTCCTGGTCCATCAGCATGCAGTGATCCAGATTTTCACTGTGGTGCATCATCAACCCCACACAGAATAACACAGGAAGAACTAAATGACCTGATTCGTGATTTGGACTTATCAAAGAACAAGGCAGAATTGCTAGGATCAAGACTCCAACAATGGAATCTTCTAGAAGAAGATGTCACAATTACTGCATATCGAAAGCGCCACCAGCAATTGGAGCCTTTCTTCAGAAAGGAAAGTAATCTGATATTCTGTTCCGATATTGAGGGCCTCATGAATGCTTTAAAAATCACTCATGACCCACAAGAATGGAGACTATTTGTGGACTCTTCGAAACTGAGTCTCAAGGCTGTGCTTTTGCACAATGGAAACATTCTTCCATCTATTCCAGTAGCGTATGCTGTCCACATGAAAGAGACATACGATAACTTAAGGCAGCTACTGAATTCCATTGAGTATAACAAGTACAGATGGCACCTCTGTGGTGATTTGAAGGTAGTTGCCCTTTTAATGGGACTGCAGCAAGGATATACAAAATACATGTGTTTCTTATGCGAGTGGGATAGCCGAGCAAGGGAAATGCACTACATGAGGAAGGAATGGACTCACAGGCAGAATGTAGCCATTGGAGAGAAGAATATCCAACACCCAGCTCTGGTTGAGGCTCAGAAAATCTTGCTACCACCCCTTCACATCAAACTAGGTTTGATGAAGAACTTCGTGAAAGCCATTGACCGGACTTTGCCAGCATTCCGATACCTGCATGAAAAATTCCCTCGACTCAGCGAAGCAAAGATTAAAGAGGGAGTTTTTGTGGGTCCTCAGATTCGAGAGCTTTTCAAAGATGACCGGTTCAACAACTTGCTGGAAGGTGACGCGAAACAAGCATGGAATGCTTTTCGCCTAGTTTCTACAAACTTCCTCGGAAATGTTAGGGCAGAAAACTGTAAGGAACTAGTAGAAGACATGTTGATGAAGTATAAGAAACTTGGCTGCAATATGTCTCTAAAGATTCACTTCCTTCATTCCCATTTGGATTTCTTTCCTAGCAACTGTGGTATTGTTAGTGATGAACACGGCGAACGTTTTCATCAAGATATCGCAACAATGGAACAAAGATACCAGGGAAAATGGTCCACTACAATGCTGGCTGACTACTGCTGGACACTCCTCAGAGATGCTCCCGAACAGCTGTACAAGAGACAGGCGAAGAAATCTAAGATGTAGTCAATGACTTGATTTTTTATAGGTAGGCTATTACAGTTGACCTTTTACTATTGGAATGCATTTCGTTATGTAAACATTAATTTCTTGCAGATTACAAAAAAACTAGAGCCAATTTTGCAATTTGACTGTCATATTCGTGTTCAGCACATAAAAATTGATAAGAATTGACTAATTTTATTTCAGTAACATGACTTTTGTAAAAATTTGTTGTCCAGTGTAATCGATGCGACGGAATCACCGAATATACCTGACTGTAAGATGCTTTTGAACCTTACGCTTTCATTATCATTAGAATCATTGAAATATACTGATGCATGGTCATGCGTCAATGAGTATAAAAGTGGCATAAACGGGTCTTAAGGGTGACGGAATGGTGGCTGAAAAGACGAAATGTCTGACTTACGAAAGATATGACACGTTTTGTCTCTGACACAATCTTGACTATTTATTTAAACTATAATTTTTCAATGGTAGAATCGGAGAAAATGTAAAGAGATAATACAGATATGAATAATTTTGTTTGAATTGTTTAAATTATAATTTGATTGATCGAAATTGCGTACACATTGGCAAATCGACTAAAATGTTGACCGATCGTATAGCCTGCATGGCGTCTACTTCCCTTTCAATATAATAAAATGTGAACTTTCAGATACAACAGAATATGTCATACCTGTCAATAAAGCCGAACCTGCAACCATGAAGACGACACAAACAAGACCCGATGGGATGGAAATGGCTCAAAGTGTACAAGATGGAGCGAAAGATAGACAGAAAGAAAATGACAGTAAGTTCATTCTCGCCAAGTCTTCTTTTATTTCATTTTTGATGTACTCTCTCTCTCTTCTTCTCCCTCTCCCCTCTCACTCTCTCTCTCTCTCTCTCTCTCTTGCCTTAAGAATCGTTTTTATAACCTTTTGATTTACGCGTACTTGATAACAATACACTCCTATGCCAGTTATTTCCCATCCTTATTCATTTTATTTTGATTCTTATTCCAAATAAACTTTATATAAATAAGAAAACAATCTTTTGAAAAAGGAAATTATCAAACGTTTCTTTATTTAAACCGGTTTTATGTTAAAGGAACGATTTTCAGCGGCAGCACAACAAATTGTTAGTAAATTTAATAGTATGGTTATTTGCAAATCAATAGATGCATCATATGAACGTATTAGCGGAGTCTTGATTGTTCGCTTGATAGTAACACTTTCATTTTTCATTCATACCTATCCACTATTTCTATAACTTTGAGTGTCTCCTATCATAAATATTAACAGAGCAGAATATAAACAAATGGCATAGAATGAAATAGAATGTACAAGATATATATGATTAGATTCTTCTGCTCTGAACAACAACATTAACAAAAATTCGAAAATGATTTTAGTTGCCGTGAAGGTTGGTGTACCTGTAGTGCTTCTTGGTCTGGTGATCACTCTAGGATTCATTCGCCTTGTCTCCAGGTAAATCAATAGTAAGACTAATTGGTTGAAATATGAAATATAGCGTCTGAGCTTCTTGATGATTTGATAATTGATACGGGATATAGAAAGAGTGAGAGAAATAAAACGGAGAGAGACAGAGACAAAGACAGTGACGGAGAGTGACAAGGAGAACCTTCTTAAGAAAATTCTTTATTTTCTTTACTGTATGTGTTTATTTATATAAAAAAATAACAAAATGAAGAAAGAAAAACACCATAATTTACTTGTACATAATATAATAAAAATTCATGCAAAGGAAAGACAAGCACCTTTGATAAGATTAAGACCGGGTGGCTTATAGAGTATTTATTATTATATCTACTGACTTGTTTAGTTATTATTTTTAATAAATGTACAGTGGACAGTTGAAGAATCGAGTGTTGGGACTAGGAAGAATCTTTGGTAAAATCCCTGAGAAGTCAATTCCCTTGTACACAGCGAATGGATCGTCACCTGGAAATGGGACTAAGGAGATGTTTGGTAATCCGACGTGCGCAGTGCAGAGTGGCCATGGCACCATACAGTTTGAACGCATGCCACCAACCGGCGATGGACAGTATAATATGGAGCAAGGAATATTTGCATATGATAATCCAGAAGTGCTAAAACATGACTCAGATTCAACGTATCAAACCATTACTAATGGACAGTTAGATCCTTCCTTCGCCGATTTTGCCAGCTGTAATGGACAACCACCGGAATTGCCACAGGGACAATATAGTGAAAAAGCGTACGACAACAACTACATATAAACCTTGTAAAACAATGTTTGCAGAATGACGTCCACACACGATAAGCATGGTTAGTACAGTTGCTAACAAAGTGTATCCAAATTCATAGAAACATTAAGGCGATATTGTAATATATTCTCCCTGTGACTGGAATACTTAAGGAACATTTTTCAGTTTCCAAGAAATTGACGGACCTTAGTGTTGTGTAATCATTGTAAGAGAGGTAACATATACGTCTGAAAAACTAAATTTCCTTGAATGAATTCACCGTTAATCTTAAAGCAAAGTTTTTGTCTTCTTGTAAACTTGCCATCAAATTCAAGGTTGTTCGTTTAATAATCTATGGATTTTGAGTTATATGCAATGACTGCTATTAAGGGTATTTCTTGTGACAGCTTTTTATATTGGCATTGACCTGAGTGTCAATAATCGAAATATATTTAACACATTCATTCAAGGTAAATACATATTAGTGTCAATAATAGAAACATGTTTAACACATTCATACAAGGTAAATAATTATATATTGAGTCTGTGGCAGCAGATTGTTCTAGTTTTTCAAATGGACTGCTACCACTTGTTTCGTTTGTTAACCATATGCGAGCAACCTTACGTCAAAAAAGAGTATTTCATTTTCATAATACTGTGTGAATATACAATGCATCAACTCCGAAATGAGCCTGACTTTTATTATGTCTATTTGTATGAATATATGTATGTATGTATGTATGTATGTATGTATGTATGTATGTATGTATGTATGTGCTGGGTCTGGCAGAAAATCAGCACAATACTGATTATATAGTGCTGAACATAGGTAGCAGAAATAGTTAATTCAGTTAACCATGCCACAATACCCAGGACGACATTCCCCTCCAAACACAAGCAAATATGCACTATGAGAACACCAGATGCTACGTTGTTGTTATTATTGTTGTTGTTGTTCTTTTTGGATTTAACGCCATTTTTCAGCACAAGATGGACTATACATGGCGGAGAGTATAAAGTCTGGAGGAAGAACCAGGAAAACAGGAAAGAACCACCGACCCACGAGAAGCTACCGGCAAGCTTTCTTACATACCCACATTGGTCGAGCCCGAGACTCGAACCCACGCAGAGAGAGGTGAGATGGCAATGATCCGTAACGGTGATCGCGTTTGAGCACTCGGCCACTCGATTGCGAGCAATTACATTCACCGATTTACTCTTCTATGGCAGAAAAAGATAACTAAACGGGAAGTACAGTTCGTATCGAACCTGATGGATTTTCCGTAGATTGTTTTAATTATTTTTCAGTCACCTTCCGCAACGTTTAACATGAAGACAACGTGGAGGACCCGAATTCACCAATATCTTGTATTCATGAGAAAGGTTATTTACTAGTTTAAAAATGAATTAAATAAAAAAAAATAAACCTCCACTAATCTTGCACTTCCTTTTTATATATTTTTTTACAAATTGTTTGGCAATAAATGCTAATGATAACATTGTATTCTAGCTTATTATTTCTGGTGAATAGTTAGATGCACCATGCAAATTAGTCGGAATAACCTTCATTAGACTCTGATTACGTATCTGCTATAATTCTTGTTTGCCTATCGGTTGTTGGTTATGTCTCCTGACCAACGACGGCATGTTATTACAGTATGATGGAATATATTTCAGATCGCAATCTTTCTGTCCTGTAAGTGCCCTGCATTTGTAATTATCATCTCAAATAGTGTCTCATGCGGCTTTTCGTAAAATTCACGGCTTGAATTTAAATGTTGGACAGGTATGTTATCTTTCCAGGGATTTAAAAAAAAATAGCATAACACTTGACAGGCCAGGTGCCTAGCATGCGTCGAACCTGAAATGTCATGTTCCTTGGCTTTTGTTTCAATCTCTAATCACCTTCATCAAATTAATGCAACATTACTTGCAATAATAAAACAATAATCAGAAGACTGGTTTTATTTTCATTTGAATATCTGTAAGCACAGTTGTATATTGAGTGAATCGCATTGCTATTTCAGCTCCTATAGTAACCCAATGAAAACACCATCAGATTAAAAATTTAAAAAAAACTTTCAATTTCTGAATGATCAAGGTGAAATATATATTGCATAGCATAGCCCAACCTTGATGCAAGAATCTATGTGGAGAAGGCCATATGTCCCGTTGCATTTTTACACGTTTTTGAAACACGTGGTTTCAATTCCACACCTAAGGAATGAGGTGTATATATCGATAATGGGTTTTCCAAATCAGGTCTGTGAAAGGACTGAAATTTTATCAGTAAAATATTGCCTCCATTTTTCTCAATTAAAAATAGCATAATTCTAAAAAGATTCATTTTACTAAACTTTTACTTCTCATTATCAAACCAACCATGGTCATCCAAACCTATACAAAATCTTTCTTACATATTCTTATATATAATTCTAATGTTGCAATCGTCAACTGACCACCAACAGAGCCTTTCGACTTTCGGGCTCATTATTATGCATTAAAAATCAAAACAAAAATTGTTCTGATGACTTCATCGCGAACTTTCGGAGGATATCCTTGATTTAAGTTGTGACCTGAGGTTAGGAATTATATTATAATTAGTATCGTGAATCATGTAAGGCCTCTCCAACAAACACTAGATATATATACTTCCTGTATTCGAGGGTCATCCTGACCTCCGGTTGGTAGATCCAGTGCTGGAGTTTCCATCTGATATAGGATCTCTCTCTCTCTCCACTTATGTTTACCCCTTGAGAATGATATGTGAGAGTTACAGTGAATAGCAGCAATCCTCACATACGAAAATAGGGTGACAGGGTGCATTAGAACGAGAGATGTACCATGAAAATAGGACTACGGTGAGCAGAAAGACGATTGATGTACCATGAAAATAGGGCCACGGATTACAGTAAGACGAGAGATGTACCATGTAAATAGGGCCACGGATTGCAATAAGACGAATGATGTACCATGTAAATGGCGTTATTCCGGTATATCTGGTTTAAGTCAACAGCGTCAACTTTAGCATGTTTACAGCATGGCAATTCTCGTTCACTGCACCATCGTAATATATATCTTGTTCATGAAGTGAGCTATTTCATGCAACTAGGAATATCCATATTAGTTATATGCACTTGTTGTGCTTAAAATGCCCCAGTTTTAATTCACAGATAAGTAGACTTATCTCGCCAGACGTGATTTGAACGTTCATTCATGCGGAGCACATGTTGTGTATTACCGCTACGATGTGTTGTCGACGGATGTTGGAAGAAACGTACTTTGACATTTTGATCACACGGCTTATCTACTTACATCTTAAATGTATGACGAATTGTGTACTTGCAATTTATTTGTAATCATTCGTGTGGAATTAATTCTTTAGCGTGTCTCGTATTCTTGGGTCTTCATGTTCATACGATTATGTCACTTTCAGCATATAATGTTTGATGCGTGATTTTTTGATCGGTCAGTAATTCTTTCTTGCCCGATGATCGCAAGTGCTAAATTCTGATTGGTCAATAATAATAGTATAAAAAGAGGTCAGCGTTCACGACCTTTGTAAGTATGGGCGAAAGCGTCTATATTTTAAATGATGATGATGGTAACGACCTTTGTCATTTCCTAGTCTTTGTCGAAGGCGCTAAATACAAAATGGCTCAACCAATCTTGACTCAATACTAACCGTATTAACCCTGCATATAAGAAATAACAAGAAACACACGAGTATTTTGTCTTTATTCCTAATTAGTTGATTGACACACTGCATTCTCAAGCACTTGCATGCTTCAGCTCTGTACATCTATACTTTAAGTACTTTCAGTTAGAAAAGCATATGTAATTACTTGCTGCTTCCTGTTAGTCATAACTTATGTTAACAAGCTTTATGAACAAATGTGTGTTCTACTAACAGATTCAGCTTAAACTAACATCACTTTAGTTCATAATATATTGCATTTCATAATGTTAGTCACACTATAATTTCACAAACTTTTCCTATAAGTCACCTGAGTGATTTGGCTGATATTTTCTGTCATTAAATAATGTTACCTTCATTTGACGCATATGTTCATTAAGTGCACCCTTAGAATAAGATCTTTCCCATAGAATACGATAGTATATCCTCAAGTGAACCAAAAGCTGATGACAACACGGACCCTTTCTGAATCCGCCACCCGTCCATGAGGGACGAAGTGACAATAGGGCCACGGGTTGCAGTAAGACGAGATATGTACCATTTAAATAGGGCCACAGATTTCAGTAAGACTAATTATGTACCATGTAAATAGGGCCACAGATTGCAGTAAGACTAGAGATGTACCATGAAAATAGGGTGGCAGGGTACATTAGGACGAGAGATGTACCATGAAAATGGGACCGCGGATAGAAGAAAGACGAATTATGTACCATGTAAATAGGGCCACTGAATGCAGTAAGACGAGAGATGTAGCATGAAAATAGGGTGACAGGGTACATTAGGACGAGAGATGTACCATGAAAATAGGACCACGTGGTGCAGTAAAACTAGATGTAACATGATTACAG
Organism: Sinohyriopsis cumingii; assembly: GCA_028554795.2. Taxonomy (NCBI): domain Eukaryota; kingdom Metazoa; phylum Mollusca; class Bivalvia; order Unionida; family Unionidae; genus Sinohyriopsis; species Sinohyriopsis cumingii. The sequence goes on along the minus strand of CM068839.1, from coordinate 60,419,946 downwards.
ACAAAAGGAGTGAAACTGAACATTGCACCGTGCTTCAAATATTTAGGAGAACATTCACTAACCATATTTTTGGGGCACATTGTATTCTAATTTACTAATTGGCTTTTACTGGGTTAAAGTCGATAAACAAACGCCTTGTATTTCGTCAAACATATGATAAATGCAGTCTGCTATAATTAGATAAACATGGCTACTTCTTCTACATGACTAGGTGGCAAGTTAAAACCAATGTCAAAGTTATTATTTATTGAACTCATACTAACTCACCAGCTGTTCAAGACAGATTATAATATTTAAAATACTGGTTTCAAAGTTTCTAGAAATGGAATCAGTTTCGCTTAGATGATAAAGTTTGAAGTAATGAATTTCATTGAGCGTTTTAAATGTGTTTTGGTGTAAATTTAGATTTTACGTAGACCTAGATTCACCTCTTTCATTTTATCCCTCTCCCTCTCCGTATTAACCTAGTTCGTTAAAATTCAATACCAACATAAAGTCATAAAATGTAAAAATAACACTTTTATAGTTTATACATGGACTATATAAGGATATGCAGTAATAGATTTGAAATGATATAATGCTTACATTAAAACATAATCAGCATAGCTTAAACCTAACGCGTGTTGTCATCTCTTAGTCTATATATGTATTTATATATATATATATATATATATATATATATATATATATATATATATATATATATATATGTGTGTGTGTGTGTGTGTGTGTGTGTGTGTGTCCTAAAGTATTGTAATCGGATATGACATACACTGAATATAACAAAATCGTGCAAGTTTGAGGAAAAGCATTGTCACGATACGCATGACTATTTGTATTAAAGTCGTGTTTCATAGTCTTAGTAAAATAACTTGTCAGTATCTGACGTGTTACATAATTTTAAGTCACGATAAGACCAAGTTGCCACGTGACTTTCAACAGTATAGAAAAACTAAAACAACTATAATCGATGTATCGATGTATCGAAATATAAGTTATATCATGTGTTACTACTATAGTCTATTCTGTAACGAGGTTCTTTCGGTTCTCAGATACATTTACGTACAAATTGTTTCTCTACCCATGTGTATTTGTGCAAGGACGGGTTTTAATTTTTTGTTAATACTCTGTTTCTAAAATTCAACCCACTAATGATCCATCTAAAGAGGATTACATAATAGGAAGTCATGTGACCAAGAACTTGTCACGAGTGAAACACTTTAATAAACTTGAGAGAATTATAATCGGAACACAGAATATAAATCGGATTCTGCAACACCATGAAGTTAAAAAGGATGGATTTTCGTCTGTTCACCAGTCTACTTCTTCTTGTCCTTTTCATAGTCCCAGTTAAATCAGGTAAGCTCACTATAGTCTTGTAGAATGGTTTGCTGTTCTCGTAGCTAATCGTAACAAACGTACATCAGTAGAATGTAGAATTAAAGAGCTACATATGGTTCCTTACGTGTGCAGTAAACTCAAGAGATATTTTTACCAAAGCGTACGTATATCTAAAGATCTAAATGACAATTGTAACAATTGTAGAGGAACTACCCCGTTATGGATTTTGGGAAAATTATATATGGACAAGATAAATATATGTTTCTTGGCTAAAGGTAAATTGTGCAACAATGAAAATATGCTATTATCTTTCCGTCTCAGGCATACACACACCCGCGAGTGAGCGCGCACAAGAAGACAAGAAGAATTGTCCATTGTATAAAATAGATATGTACGTCATTTTTACCACCTTCAGCTAGTGTACTCCTTGATTTTTTTATCCTCCTTTCCTTATCTTTCTTCTTAATGTGTAATGTAAACGACACAAAAACCAGTTTGAGATTTTTAGAGGCAACAATAGTTTCATGTCACATCTTGCTTTGTTAAAAAAAAAGATTTATAGCAATACGTAATGGTTTGTACAAGGTGACAAGATCCAAGCAAACATTAATAAAGAGTTTGTACAAAAATCCAACAAATTGTCAATAATTGGAGAAAGAAATCCGGACAACAGCTTTATATCCGTCTATGTATGGTAATGAACATGAAATTTATTCATATAAAATGTATGAAAATCATACAGCCCTTTCTAACGCATTGATGTTTCATCTTCAGACAAGCTGTAACATAAGCAATTTTACCGGGAGCAAACTATGATGCAATAAACAAAATCTAGACACAGGGACGAAAATGACTTTCATTAACTTGGCGTTGAGTTGATGAGGTCTGCTTGAAAAATGTCACGTTAGGAAAGTACTCCCAAACATAAAAGTGTATTGTGGCATCTTGGTTTTAATTAAATTTAGAAAGATACAAATGTATATGTATTTCATGATTCAGTTTAGCATGAATGGGATTTTACTGCGTTTCAAATGATCTGGAGATGTCGCCGTTATATTTTGATGTAGACAATATCATTTGCACTCTGAATATGTGAATGAATGTAAATATCCGTTATGTGTCTTGATATTGTGATTGGCATATGTTAAGTCTGCATTATTTTGGACTGAATAAAACTCGTTATTGTGATTGGGATATCTTAAGTTTGCATTATTAAGGACTGACCTAAACACCATATTGTGATTGGGATATCTTCAGTTGGCATTATTTTGGACTGACCAAAACTCGACATTGCGATTCATGTCTTAAGTTTGCACGATTTTGTACTGACCATAAATTTGTTTAACTTGTATCTTTTGGTAATTATTCATTAAACACAATTTCACACTAATGGTTGCTACGTATGCTTGCACTTTCTTATAATTAGCCATCTATATTCCAGTACTATCGCATTTATACAAATTCCATTCATACAAATAATCTATATTTATGTATGGTCCGACATTTATTTCACTACACTACATGTCACTAGTCAATCCCTAAAAGCCCAGATTACTCACCACAGCACGGGTCATTTATACTTCTACATTTTCAGCATTTCTACATTTCTTTGAACTCAAAATACAGAAAGTCTAAAAGAAGCCTGTACAATATTACAAATATAAAAAACGTGATAAACTGCCACAGATTATGTCATCCGGAGACTTTATACAAATATAAAAGGGCTTGGACCAGATTTATATTCGAGTCATTACAGTCTGTAATTTGATTTTACCGCCGGACTGGATAAAATGCTACTGATGTGTTTCGATCAATGTCCGAGGCAAAACCGTAAAGTGTTCCGTGATATAATTTAACCAGAACTATTGTCATGGGATTCGATGTACCACCTCTTGGATTAAGATTAGTTTAACAGCGTACAGAGCATGCGAAGCTGTCATGGAAAAAATGTAATCGAGGTAATTGAATCATGACATATAGGTGACTCTAGCATACTTTTCTACCGGATGTATTCAACGTCAGCAGATCCCATTGAGATACAGTGATGCATAATCATTCGGCAGTGCGTATAAAAGTAACATAAACCACACATAAGGGTTACCGATGGGTGTAAGAACGTACAAAATGTCATACCTACAAGAAGTATAACACAGTTTGTCTCTTGCAGAATCACTGCTTATATATAGCCAACATATATATATATATATATATATATATATATATATATATATATATATATATATATATATATATATATATATATATATATATATATACGAATGATTAAATGAGCATGGTTATATGTATTTATCGATGTGTATATTTTACGTAATCACTCACAAAGAAAACAATCCGCTCCAGTGGCCTACATGGTTAGAGTATCCGCTTCAGATGCGGGAAGGTCGTGGGTTCGAACCCTGGTGGAGTCATAACAACGATTTCTAACAAAAATTGTACTTGCAACTGCCTCGCTTAGCGCTCAGCATTAAGATGTTGGTGTTAGGACTGGTCGACCTGGTCTCAAGATAATATGACTCGGTGTAACATTTCCCCCAGTGCTGGACACCGCTATAAACTGCCACACTGCAAGAATCGTAGCGATACGACTCAAATTGTTAAAGCTACATTAAAAACACAAACGCATTAAAAAGTAAACAAAGTTCACTTTCTGTTTATTCTTCATTTCCTTGAGAATTCTTGATCATGTTAAATATGTATCCAACATACTATTTTGTGTTAATGATTATAATGCTTATAAAAAAATATACAAATGTTATGTTGGAGTAACTTAGACTTTGATTATATATCTGCTATTCTGATTAGCATGTTGTGTTTTGGTTATTTCCCCTGATCAAGGACGGTATGCTAGTATGAATGACAGGATAGTTCGTTTAATCTTTGTTTACTGTAAAAAAGTCCATTGAATCAGTTTCATGTTTTGTTTCCATTCCAATTTGTAATGATACGGATCTTATCCTCGTCGCAAGCCATGAACAATCTGCTACTCTCCCATACCAGCCGTGGCTGCTTGCGTGATTTCCTCGTTTCTTATGAACATGAATAAACCTTTACATATCATTGCCATCACTCCTTATTCCGCTTGGGTTCGAATCTCGTGTTCAGATACTGTGGGTATTTGAAAAAGCTTTTTAGTCACTTCCCGTGCGTCGATGGTTGTTATTTGGGTTTTTCCGGATTCTTTCTCCACTAGCAGCCATATTTAGTCAACCATGTGCTGAACACCGGCGTGAAACCCAAAAATAGTAAGTGAACGTGACGATGTACGCAAGAGAGGATACAATACAAGCTTTGTCGGTTCACGGAGATATTTACGTCACGCATCACTCCTACACACTTGAATATTCTGGTAAGGCCGGGTTTACTATTTAAAATTTAATTCAATAATGACTCGGTAATAGCTGACACCGGTTAAAGAATATCAAGGCAGTTAATCAGTAACCTGTTACGTGTGTAACATTTTAATAAGGCTAAACGAATTAGTATCCGTAATAGAGAACAGAAATCAGATTATGTTACAGCAATGAAGCTCGGAAGGATGGATTTTCCGGTATGGACCAGTCTCCTGCTTCTTATCTTTTTCATATTCCCACTGAAGTCAGGTAAGCTCACACTTCAATTGTAGAATTATTTGCTGTTTTCGTCGTTAATCGTGACAAACGCACATAAGTAGGAAGTGGAATTAAAGATCTCCAAATGGCTCCGTAAAGTGTATCTACAAGCAATGGATAGTTTTATGGAACGAACGCGTGTCAACAAAGACTTAAATGACAAGTGTGAAGGAATTGTCCTGTTATCAGTTCGGAAAAGTATGTATGGATAAAGAGCAGACAGATATTGCCACAAGTGTTCTTCTGCGTGCTCATGCGCGGACGATCGCAATTGTATGCGTTTGAGACAGGTCGATTATCAGGCATCCTTTGAAGTAGAGTACAGTTGTAACCATGCAACAACTTTACCTAGACTGACGTCCCTTTTAATAGTAAATGTAGGATTTAATGCTGATTCATATGTGTCGAAGTTTATGGTGTAAAATACTAAACTGAGGTTTGCTGCTAGTATGATAATTGCTGGCTTTTTGATTGGATTACACAAACGTTTTAGGAGATTCTTCTTGTTTTGTTGGTGGTAGGGGTAACTAGAAAGATCAGGAGAATTTTCTGAATATCGTCAGGAAGAGAGCCCCAACATACATTCCTTGATTCGGAAAATGACGTCTGAAAAATCTTAAGTCTGGTAGGGATTGATGTGATGCTGCCACGGTTACGCACCTTACCTAGATGCCACGTAACTCATTTGCGGAAGAAGGTCACATCAATTGTAAAGTACGAGATTATTTATATTCGAATACATTATGAATAATCGCATCTCCAAGTGGTTTCGTATAGTGTCCATTGGAATTTTTACTTTTTATATTTCTGAATTTGTTAATGAGAAATTTTCTCAGACTTCACAAACGAAATCGAACATTTGATGTAGGAATAGTCTCAACAGTATAGCTAGAGGTTTCTAGTGAATGAATGATCAAACCAATATCTTGTTGCTATCATGTTGTTATTGTTATTGTTGTTGTTGTTGTTGTTATGGGGTTAACGCCATCTGTCAGCACAAGATATGTAATACTTGGCTGCCAGTATAACTGGTGGAGTGGAGGAAGAACCCAGGAAAACCCCGAGAAGAACCACCAACCCACGAGAATCTACTGGAAAAAGCTTTCTCACGTTCCCACGTTTGCTGAGCCCTAGACGCGAACCCATGCAGAAAGAGGTGAGATTGCAGTGATCTGTAACTATGAGCGCTTGGGACCACTAGGCCACTCGGGCATCTACTCTCGACAAATATGATTAGCCCATTTAGCCCCGACCAATATGACTAGCCCATTTAGCCCGACCAATTTGACTAGCCCATTTACCCCCGATCAATAAGACTAGCCCATTTAGCAGTGGAATATTAGTCTATCAATTTTAAGAGTAAGCAATTCCAATTATCAAATAAAAACTTCCAAAAGGAAAAACCACTGTGCCTGTTTGTAATTAATAACATGTTGGTTTATACCGTATTAAAAGGAATAATCCAGTTTTTGCCCATGTATTTAGTTTCTCAAAAACATTATTCATAATCCTTTCTATACACAGGTTTCACATGATTTATTCAACAATATTTGCGAAGTCAGATAAATTTCTTCACCTATATTTCTTAACAGTTCATGACTATTAAAAGATTGGTTAGGCGGCTTTCTTTAGATTAGTTCACACATCTATAATTGTTAACCGATCTATATTGATGACAGAAATACCACATTGATTTCTAAGTTACGAAATGAGGTTACTGTTTATTGGTATTGTCTAAACGAGTAACGCAGTACAAATAGTAGTTCAGCGGCACACGATTTTACAGACCACTCGTTGAAAACAGAGGCGCGATCTGTAAGTCTAAGTGTATGTAATAGGTTCGATGTGTTTTGTACAATATACTTTGTGTAAAATGTACTTGTTGTCCCATAGTTTTGGAATATAGTCGAGGATTTAGGATTTGACAAAAAAGAAATTTTCATCCAGTTTTAAAATAAATGTTGGTTTAGTTGTTTTTTATAAAAAATAAATCGTGTCTCTATTGTTCAGATTATTACATTTTTGACAATGGTTCATTCGATGGAGTTAATTGCAAAAAGCCACTGAAGGAGCTTTACTTACTGATGATAATATTCGCAAACATCAAAGTGTACATAGATATCTAGATTGTGACAACCATGGTATTATAAATAATAATCCATATCCGCTACGGTATTATAAATGATAATCCATATCCGCTACGGTATTATAAATAATAATCCAGATCCACTACGGTATTATAAATAATACTGCAGAAGGCTTGCTTTAAACTGTAATGACTCTGACACCCCAGTCAGTAATGCTGACACTCTAGATACACAGAAAAACTCAAGGTTGAATAGCTAATGATTTTATAAATTATAAAAAATCCATGCGAATAATTTCATGGACATAAATCTTCAATTTCAATTTCAATAACAATTCGAACTATGTTCAATATTATTTAGACGTAATAATGGCCTGGACAACCAAATGCCACTACATTTACTTCATCACATGGAAGTTAATGTCCTGTTGTGAGAGAGTCTCCGTGCAGTACTTAGGCCCTGGTACTCATCTGTTTTGATTTCTCTTATTTCCTCCTTCATTCTTCCTTCCATCTTGTTGTCCCGATTTCTTCTATCATCCTAGAATCTTTCAGTGCCGTCTCTCACGAGCACCCTGTTAGCTTCGATTAGAAGCCTTGTTTCACCCAGTTCAAATTCCTTTCTTTTTAGTAGTTAATTCTCGGAGTGGCTCACAGCTAAAACTCCTTGTACAACAAAGACTTCCCGGTCTGCCTCCGATGATACTTCTCTACCATTTGGGAGCTAACAGCGCATTAACGTCTCCATGTGCGCGTACAACTAAGAATTACGCATTATTTTTCAACCTAAAACATAAGTTCCTACCACTGGAAGATTTAGTTTTTCTCATTCCTATATATGGTCGACACTCCTATCGTTTGATTTTGCTTCCCACCTTGGTCCAGGTTTCTTAACACCTTCGGGGGTATCCGACCTGACTATGCCCATTCAGCAATAGCCCTGCTCTACAAATGGTTAAATACCTTTGAAGCCAATTCAAATGCAGAATAACGTATCTCTTAGGTAAGACGTTCACCTCACATGCTATGGTTTCTGCAAAATTCTTCCCTTCCGTTCATTACCTAGACTTTAATTCAGTTTAAAATATACGAATAACGTAACATTTTATCATATTCAGTTTTGCGTAAATTAGAAGTTAGCGGATTAAACAGCTTTAGTGACTCTGATGGTTATATTTTGAGGTAGACCATATCATTTGCATGCTATATGAATTAATATAAATAAAGTTTCTGTGTCTCTATATTGTGATAGCGTAAGACGTTATTTATTGCCAAGAGTGTGACTTATGCTTTACAATGGCTAAGTCTGGTAATATTGTGTTCAGTTTTATATGTCTCATGCTATAGAAGATTTTGTGCTGCTGACATTAATGTGTTTTATTTTTCTATCAGATTATTTATGATCGTACCGATTGGCATACAATTTTATCGTTTCGAAAAAACCTCTATTTTTGTAACAGAGTCTTCTGCCAATTCCAAAGAGCGAAGAGAAAAGTCTGACCATCAGAAAGGTAAGAGGTTAGCACACACCAGCATATCAGCACATGTTAACATCCTTTAACCATCTCCGAAGTTTGTATGATTTTGGTCTGAAGGTTGCATTATTTGCTACGGAACAATTTGTTTTACCTTTGTATTGTTTGTAGTTATTTATTAAATAGCATTTTGCACTGACAATACTTTTTTAAACTTGTATCTATCGGTAATTATTTGTAAAACATAATTTTACACTAATGGTTGCTATGTATGCTTGTGCTTTCTTATAATTAGCCATCTATATTTCGCAACAACGATTACTACGTATTTTTGCTTTGTCTTTTAATTGATATGTGTTTCAATAAAAACTCTCCTCAAGAAAGAGGTAAACAACTGATAAACAAGAAAAGATTTTGAACAATAATTTTATCTCCATTTGTGTATTGAACACTGTCTGACTCTTATTAACTTTTGCTATATCTTACTACTGAAACCTAAAGAGCTTGGTGTAATAAAAAAGCACGGGCCATCCTTCCATATAAATTTACAACATTTCAAATAGTTGTCCGTTGAAGATTTGTCCCTCCAAAGTTAAAATAATATTTTGATTACAGAATCTGGCGAAAATCACGAGGAAGATAACGAAGATAAGTCTGATGACGAATATGTGACAAGTAAGATGTTATCACACACTCTCAAATAATAACACATTAAAACTAAAAAATGTGTGGAGTCTACATTATTTCGATCTGGCGTTTGTATCAATTTGGACTGAATAGTATGTTATGATTATTAAGAGAGTAATATATAATTACTCAAAGCACGGGCCTAAGGAGAATTACTCAAGACATTATATTACGAGGTTTATTTTTTTTTTTTTATCATAATAATATTTTAATTAAATCAATATTTGTTTCATGTCGGGATTCGAAGATTGGTCCTCTGCTGCGAGATAAGACAACTATCGCCTGCCTGCACGTTCCAGCGTAAATACTACTACGGCTATCGAGACATCACCAAAAAATGATGCCCTTTAACCGCTCATATATACTCAAGAACCTACAGACACTCTCGAAACTTATATATACATGTCAAGAAACCTTGGCACTGGCGAGGTTAGGTTATGATTATTAAGAGAGTAATATATAATTACTCAAAGCACGGGCCTAAGGAGAATTACTCAAGACATTATATTACGAGGTTTATTTTTTTTTTATCATAATAATATTTTAATTAAATCAATATTTGTTTCATGTCGGGATTCGAAGATTGGTCCTCTGCTGCGAGATAAGACAACTATCGCCTGCCTGCACGTTCCAGCGTAAATACTACTACGGCTATCGAGACATCACCAAAAAATGATGCCCTTTAACCGCTCATATATACTCAAGAACGTACAGACACTCTCGAAACTTATATATACATGTCAAGAAACCTTGGCACTGGCGAGGTTAGGTTATGATTATTAAGAGAGTAATATATAATTACTCAAAGCACGGGCCTAAGGAGAATTACTCAAGACATCATATTACGAGGTTTATTTTTTTTTTATCATAATAATATTTTAATTAAATCAATATTTGTTTCATGTCGGGATTCGAACATTGGTCCTCTGCTGCGAGATAAGACAACTATCAAATAGTTGTCCGTTGAAGATTTGTCCCTCCAAAGTTAAATAATATTTTGATTACAGAATCTGGCGAAAATCACGAGGAAGATAACGAAGATAAGTCTGATAACGAATATGTGACAAGTAAGATGTTATCACACACTCTCAAATAATAACACATTAAAAGTAAAAAATGTGTGGAGTCTACATTATTTCGATCTGGCGTTTGTATCAATTTGGACTGAATAGTATGTGTTATACTTGCATTTTTATGCAATTATTTTTGAAACGGCATTTCGCTACAATAATTATTATAAATGCTTGCAATGTCTTGCACTTAATCTATCTCTATCTCCCAAGAAGAAAGAATTTCAGAAATTCCAGGAGAAAAAATTATACACATGCATATATCCTGTTCCTAATATAGCTCTGTGTATATGGTTCAAAATCTGACTTTCATTTACCATATATATATATATATATATATATATATATATATATATATATATATATATATATATATATATATCTCACTACTGACGCTTAAACAAGATGAGAATAATAACAAAGCACTTGGCAACCGTGATTAGCAATTTACATTTCAAATAAAACGACATTGGTTGAAACTGACAATCTAAAATTCCACAAAAGAATTTAATACAGCAAAATAGCTTAAATATAAAAATAATATGCTGCCAGACAACATGCCATTTTCCTTACCAATTTGGAAAGACTATAATCTGATTCACATTCGAATTCTTATATGAATGCGTTTGAATGTACCAGTAGATAGGACAACATGCTACTGATATGTATTGATAAAAATATTTTGCAAAATCGTACAATTTCTAAAGTCATAATCTAAAAAAGATGTATCGTCATGCGATAGAAATGCCTTACTAGCGCACGCAACTTTGACTTATGACAGCTCTAGCAGGTGACTAGAAAACGAAATATGCAAGATTGTGACATTCAAGAGAATCATTGAAATATATCGATCCGGCTGGGAACATGCCAGACTATATGTCCTGGTTACGAACAGGCTTGATATTTTTCTCTTTCTCAGCCTGAGAGAGAGAAAGAGAGATCAGATACAAGAACACTCAAGAGAATTACCTATTTTCCATACACAGTGTAAAAGTGCGGAGTGCGGGTAGTCATATTTACCGCTATTCTACGCGAGTACCCCGTAGACATTTTTTCTCCTTCCTGTATCTTAGTTTCATAATTTGTAACACAAAATATTGTTTGAATGGTGGAAAGAATACAACCACTTGTTTTAATGTCGCTTATAAAGGACATTTGACAGGAGTGATATTATGGTTTGTAGACGATGACAAGGCAGATTCTCTCTTGAATAAAATGTACGAATGCATTCAGTTGTAAACGATTGGAGAAAAGATACCGGAAACCACCGTTGCAGTACTTGATGTTCACCAGAACATTTGACTCTCCAGATTTAAGATACAGTCTGTGACCGATTGGTTGGAACGTTTGAAACATACAAGAAGAAAGAATCATTAAACACATAAGAAGCCAGACTCTACGTGTCATATGTTGAATTCTTATCTGCTAACGGAAATGACATCAGTTTGGCTCTGAACAGATTAAGTATTTCATACTGCGTACTGAATTCAAAACCTTCACCTCTACCAGCGGTATCAGATCCAAGATGGGAGATCATCTTTTCTTAATCATCTCCCTAAACATTTATTTATTAGTCTCGTAAACAATGCAGCAATCAACGGAGTTATTGATAAAAACCCTTTTCAATTCCATCACCATGACTGCCGGGCGTTATGTAAAGTCTTTTGCACGTAACATTGCCAAAAGAAGTATTTTAAATCTTACTTGACGCTACCCAAAGCCACTGTACATAGACCTTAGTCAATAGCAAAAAATGTATTTCACACAAGAAATAGTTCGTGTTCTGTCCTCACGATTACAAAAGAATCAAAAGAATTTTACTTCAAAGAAGGAAAAACATGAAGACTTAGAATGGCTGTCTCTACAATCAAATAACCAATTATGCGAAACTGTTTAATGCCATAGAACCAGAATCAAACACGTGATGCGATTAAGACATCCATTTTCTACCTCTCATGAGAATATATCTGCCGTCCATCCCGATAAAATAACAGGTACAATATGGTCCAAGGGTGAATTCGAGATGCACGGGAACTGAGTCATGAAATATGTATATATATATATATATATATATATATATATATATATATATATATATATATATATATATATATAGTCGATGGCTACTGGATTTGACTATTTGCGATTTTTAATCACAAATACAACAGATATATATATAACCCTATAAAATGTCACTCATATTTATGTATCATTTAAAAGATTATCTCTCTCTCTGTATCCTAGCTACACGTTTCAATTATATACATATAATTTCTACTGACTAAATATTATATATTTAATATAATGTATATCATGTACTGCTCAATGCGACATGAAACCTGATTTTTCTTCTTCTATTATTTACAGTTGTCCTGAATGTCGCTCTACCTGTAGGGACTTTTGTGCTCTTGATCCTTCTTGCAGTTATCTCTTTTGACATCAGGTAAAACAATTGTTATTTGATAATTTTTGAATCATGATATTTCGAATTTGTTTAGCATTGGTTGTGAACTTGTATATTGGTCAAGTGTGTGTGTGTGTGTGTGTGTGTGTGTGTTGTCAGAGAGAGAGACAGAGAGAGACAGAGAGAGCAAATGCATGAGTGTAGACTGTTATGGATATTTCTACTATGTAAGTATATTTATCGAAATAACACGGTTAACTGTAATCAGTAGAACTGACTTTATTATTTCTGGAGGAATGTTTTTACAAAAATTATGATTTGTCTTGAAGAGATCCAATCACAGGTTTTAAGTAATATGATTCTCAATTGTTACTATTTTATTTTGTAATTTCATCATCCTGTAGTATATTTATGTAATGTTGAAAATCGCATGATTCAGCCTTTTATCATTCTGTCAATAATATTTTGACGTATCAATAAAAGTGAGCAAATTTTCTTTTGGAATCAGGCCTTCTCATAATTATTATACTTATTAAAATATACTTTTTTTACATGGTAACTTCCAATAATTCCTATACAGGAGGAAGGTGAAAGGTCTGATGGGACAATTTCGAGGAAACTGTGACAAAAGTCCTGAATTTTCAAACGCTTTGTACGGGATAAACGGTCCAGCTTTCGCAAACACTACCAACGATAAATCTGATAATTTGAAATATGCAATGCAGACAGGCCAAGAACACATACAGCCTGTAAACATTCAAACGGGAGTTTATGACTATCCTAAACCAGTTCACCGCGAGATATTTGGTGAACAGACAAATAAAATTCCATCAAACACAGTAGCAGTCTCTCCCCGGTCCATTTACCGTCCTGGGTACGAAGAAGTCGATGTAAAAGAGCCACATGAGCCGTACGACACAACATACCAGACACTCTGCGGCCAGCGTTACAACACTTCCTATGACCACATCATGGGACCTAAGGCGTCAATCATGACCACTCCACAGGCCAAGCTAGGCGGAACAGCATATGAAAACGCTGCCATTTGAGTTTTCAAGTGTAACTATTACCATTCTCAGATGCAACAGCGATGACAACGTCCACGTCAACGTCTAAATTAAAGAAACATATAACACAAACTACATAATTATTTAAAGCTTTACACGAACATATTGGCAACTTTTAACCAAAAGGTATAGATGATATAGTGACCCCATGATAAAATATGCAAAATGAAGAACAGGGAGAAGACATTACAGGGACCGATCATGTGACATTTTCTTTTTCACCAAGACATTTTTATTTTAATTAAGAATTTTTTAATAAAATTTATTGATGGATAGAATAATGTCTTTCTTTGCTAATCAAAGCCAGAAAGTTTAGTCAAGCTTATTTAAATCACGTTTTTTTCTCCACTAAACGCCATCTAGAGCACTTAAGGGATCGACCATTTGCCTTTCTTGTAATCCTAGATTACCTACTGTTTGTCGGATGTGACACGCTAAGTTCTCTAGGAGTCTGTCAAATCGTTACGTAGACACAGTGGAAGTGATCTCCAGTTTTATATGTAGTTTATTTTAAAAAATGACATATTTTAAGAAAAGAAAATATTCCAGGTGCTAAAGATTCAATTAGAAATGGCCGCCGCCTTCCGGGATTGCGTCAGTTTTACAAATGGTTAGATGCATCGTTCACACATTTTTGGTTCATAAGTTATACAACAGTTCCTCGTAATTTGCTATTGACTTGAGTAATACAAAGCTTAACTGGAAAGTCATTTAATTGAACATTATTTACTACAAAGTTGGATACTCTTGTTAAACCTTCGAGATCTGTCAGTGATAAACGTCGGAGAGGAATATACCCTAATACCAATGAACATGTTCCTACATTGGTATATCCTTAGAACTCAAAAACAAAACGCGTCTCGTATGCATTAAATGTATGTGTGTGTGATTTTGATTTTTAATGTTGGTTTAACGATTTGAGTCATACAGTAAAGGCATTTTATAGTGATGTCTAGCACTGGGACATCATGCTGCAGATATGTCGCATCACCTCCCACCCAGTCATGATATCCTAACACCAGGTTGACCAGTCCTTACACTAACCTCATATTGTTGAGCGCCAAGCGAGGCAGCTCCATGTACCATTTTTATAAGTCTTTGGTACCTGCGACCTCCCACATCCGAGGCAGACGCTCTAGCCACTTAGGCTATTGGGGAGGTCTCATCACTTGTAATATTTGATCAGGAGGCTTTTGATTAAGCTTGGCTTTCAACGTAAGTTTATTTCCGAGTAAACATCGGCAAGCACTAAGAAAAATGTTTTAGTGTTTCAATCTCTTAAATCTACACGAAGGATGTTAGAGGCCTGTTTTTACATTCAGCATTCATAAACATTTGTATTTTACAGTTTTACTTCTCAAATTTGATATTTTTGCTTCGAAGCAATCTGACACCCAACCAGTTGTTATGTAAAGCCTTTCTGACACTAATTCGCAACATAATCAGTGATGATAAGCTTCTTACATTAATATTATAGTTAATTATACCATAATATAAGTATTATCACACATATATTCGATTGCAGATACATAATAACTTAAAAAGTATGCCGACCTCCTGTATTTTCCTGCATTGAAAATATGGCGTCCAATTCCTGAGAAGTTTGTCCTCGAAAGTAAGACAATTTTGAAAATTTGCGGCCTGATATATATCTTGTAAGCATGCATATAACTATGTGATCGTATTTGCATGTTGTAATTTCAACTAATTCATTCTGGTTGTTCTTTAGTACTATCGCGATAATATGTTGCGATGCTTCAAATGGAGTACGTTATATGTAATCACTTGATGCAACAAAAGCAAACTGTTATACCTTTCAAAAAAGTTCGTCCTTATATCAGCTCTTTGAAGCAAAGTACAATGAAAGGACATCAGCTTTATAATCTATTTTATCTTTGCACACCTATTTGGCCCACTCCAGCATGAAAACATGTTAACTGATGATAGGATTTGAGCGGGTATGGATATTTACGACAGTGTTACCTCCATTTTGCTCTGAGTATACCAGCAGCATTTGGTTGTAAGTGATGGCAATCCTTTTGGATGGAGTGGTTTCTTTTAGAGTCATTCTGCATATATAAATGTAGCTTCAGATCATGCAGTATTAACATTATTAGCAGTAGTAGTAGTAATAGCAATTATAATTGGTCTGGGTGCCGTAAAACAAAGTAAATCAAAATCATGATTAGTTTTACCTGTAATATATGAAATATATGTATGGCCCTATCAAAGTGCTTCACCACCTGGCTGCATATGTATAAAAGGAGTGTTCTGTTTTAATTGTGCCCCAGCATCATCATTTCCATTGTACCCCTTTTTTAAATGGCATCCATCGTGTTACAATATGTCGTTCTTGTCTTGACTGTAATTCATACACTTTCATGTTTGCTATATATATATATATATATATATATATATATATATATATATATATATATATATATATATATATATATATTGCATTGTTTGTTTGTTAGGTATTTTAGTCGCTTCATTTGAATAAATGCTGTGAGTTATGTAAAATTGTATTTTGTAACTGACCCATTTCCAGAATCATTGATTTTTGTGTATTCTATAAACAGCTAGTACATAGCTAGTATTTCTCTATGAGTATAGGAATAAATATTGGTGTTATTTTCAACAGAAATAAGCATATTTATTTGGGTCTGGGTTTAAGTTATTCGAATTCCCTTTGTTAGATATATATATATATATATATATATATATATATATATATATATATATATATATATATATATATATATATGACCTACGTGATGTATTACCCATTCTGTATGATAATTTTAGTAACATCATAATCATAACTAACATTTTAACTTGTTAATATTTGGAACATTGCAGAGTGAAATTTTCCATTAGGTAATATTTTATTAAAAATAGAAAATGCTAATTGTGACCTTGAGTCAAGTAAAGGACTATAATCTAAAGTCTTGTTTTTTTTATAAATTATTCATTCGTGCTTTAAGACCTGGGCAGAACTAGTTATATTATTGTTGTGTCCAGTATTTCTCGTGGGGTGGAATTTATTTATAAACATTATTCATTTACTGGAAATGCAAAGTCCTCATCATAAATAATATTCTTATACAGTGACATTAACTTGCACGAACAAGAATATATTCTTGGATATTATTGCTTTCATTGGCGCCTCATCACTATTCAGTCTATCACAAGCACATCAACACTTCAGCGTTGTATGTTTTGCAATACCAATAAAGTCCATTCATTAGTTAGTTTTTCCTTTTCATTTTCACTTGTAGTTTAGGGAATTAAACTGTTTGTTAAATTTTACAAAACTTTTTGATGTTCGCTTCTTGTGTTAATTTGTTCAAGACAATAGAGTCCAGACAATTATTAAAACTTTTGTAAACATTACATGTATTGTGTTCCTCTCTACTCTCATATTCAACATATTCTCTTAGAGAACTGACATTGAATCTTCACCAGACTGTTTGAGATCGCATGGGGCTACACATTCAATATACTTTAAATTGTCTTCTTTGACATGCACAACAGATTGTGCGCTCTTAGAATAGGGTAATTCTATAAGTTATTAGGTCGGAACAATATATTTCATTATTATAATCATAATTAACGGATTGTTTGAAATTCGATGAATTAGTTGTGAATAGACACAGAAATAATCATATACCAGACAAACGTTGTTTATAGTGGGAGACGTCACTGCAAGCAGCATAATATTCCGGTGATGCATAAACTATAAAGTAAATAAATCTCACTTTAATATGGAACTAATCTTTGCTTTTGGGAATATACATATACCCAGCTGAATAGAATGATGTGACAGTAACAATCAATCCAGTATAGAAATATTGAATATGCTGAGCACTCGTATACCCAATTCGATGTGTCATCAAAGTCGGAGGTGAAACTTAAGAGGTGAAAGGGGTAAAGATCAAACAGAGTAAGCGAAAGGTTAAAGTGTAAGTCATCCCCAGCCTACCAAGACTTACAGTGACACAAAGTCTTTTGATCTGCTACTACATGAAACGACTTAATACACCTCTACTTCGTCGTTAACATCATTTCCTTCATTACATACAGATTTGCAAACAATTTGATATTTGGTGAACTTTGCTCACACAGGCACGCTCGAACACACACATGCATATATATATATATATATATATATATATATATATATATATATATATATATATATATATATATAGAGAGAGAGAGAGAGAGAGAGAGAGAGAGAGAGAGAGTGTGTGTGTGTGTGTGTTGCGCCTAGCATGATGTGGGCAATAGGAAATGTGTCACCCTGACCCCTTGACCCACAATGAAGTGACACAAACAATTTACAAGAGACAATAAATATTGATGTGAGATATCTAGAATTTTGTAATAATAATGTCAAAATACACATTTCCTTTTTATGGCATACAGATCTTCACTTAACTTTAGATCTATCATCTCTTCAATTATTGAAGTAAGTTTCTGTCTGGTCCCCACAAGCTAAGAGCAGATACGAAGTCCTCATCTGTTGGATCATTTCTACAAATATTCATCAAACACTCAGAACTATCCTCTGGTAATCTACTGGGTTTTACTGTTTTTGCACCTTTTTATATGCTGCATCCACATTCACCACTATCTATTTGGAGACGAAAGACAAAAACAAACTGTATTAACTTCATTAGATTTTGTAACTTTCAGCATGATTGGCTGCAGGCATTTTCCATAGGGGCTAAGAACTGTAATGGTTATCTCCTCTAACAACTTCTGTCGCAAACTTCTCTTCCTCGAGTGTCAATTTGGCATCAAGCACTAGCTTGTACTGAAATTGTCCTACTATTTTTACAGTAACCATAATGATCAAGAACCATTACAATAATTGTCATTGCCATGATATACTTAATCATAATTGGAACAAACGGGATCTGTCCCATTTAAGAAATGCTTCCCCCGCCGATACGAGGTAGAATGTCTCTGCAGAAAATATTCTTTCAGTATTTTCATTCAGGTTCGGAACTAACTCTGCACTTGCAGTGTTCAGCTAAGCTTTCTCGTCTTGTAAACTGGTTATTTATATGTCCTCTTAAAAATATTTCCCATCAACTTGTTATAATTTATTATTTTCAGACGGGTCACACCGTTAAGTTGATACAAAGTAAATTTTACAACTGGAATGATGATAGCAACATGTTGATTTTTTCTTTGAAATTTTACGTTCAAAACTGTTATAACAGAAATGATATCCTCTCAGGAATTGTCACAGTCAAAGATGTGTACTGTGTGATTGCTTTTAACGGGCCATTTTCCTTTGCAATACGCAATGACTTACCATCACGCATATACAGATTTCACCGCGTCAAAAACGGTAAACAGTTCGATTTCTTTTATCCCCTTCATATTAAGTTAAGGAGACTCTAAAAACTTATTGTATCTGTCCATCTGTTCTCAATGATGAGTATTGAAAATAGGAGTAAGGAGAGGTCGAAATGTATTTGCTTTCTACTTCTTGATCTCGAGGTGTTGATCTGCTCTGTTGCATGCTGAGAACATATCGGCAGCTTATGAGCAGCAAAGGAAATTTAAATTACAATGGAATTTTGTTTCTTCAGTTTTTCACCAACATTATGTTTCCCCACCATACTAGAGGTTCATTCTGTCCCCAAGGACATTACCTTAGCTTAGTCAATGTTTCCTGATCTTTCGCACTCTTCAAATATCTCAGTGATACCTGAATCAGACTTGTCCTAGTCCCCAAGAAAGTAACTGACATAATAAAGTGAGCAAGGTTTAAGAGTTTTACAAACACTGATATTTTGCTGGTCACATAACATTACTTGGTTTCAACACATAAAACGGAAAAGAAATTTCTTTCGAAATTTATTTTCCTCAACTGCATCATTCACAAATTAGCTTAGAACAGTCGAAAACTCCGCAGGTCACCCACATGATATATACTGAGTCTACGATGAAACATTGCAAATAATAACCGTTATGTTCTATCAGATTAATAATACTCATATGTATTTCCTCATTTGCCGTATTATATACAATTCTAATGGATTTGGTCACGATTTCCTCTCTGTTGGTAAGCACACGATTGACAATTAACAGTATATCTGACTGTATTTTCAGACTATTTTCAGCGTACCTGTGATCACTGCTAGCTTTGTGACAAGCAAGACCTGAAGTTATGCTACTGCTTCTGTTCTCACCCACATAAGGGTTTGAAAGTTACAATTTTGAATCAATACAGACTTTACATTGCGTGTTACTGGACTCGTTTGCTTGAAGATAAAGGGATGTTGTATCACATCCTATCTGGTGGTAACGGGGTTCTGATTAATCTTTTTATCCTCAGGTTCAGGTCCAAATCCATCTTTGGGACGATAGTCTGCCTCCGGTCCATTATGAATCGTACCCCACATCTGGTCCTAGAAAGTTTTTCCCTGGCAAAATAAAATCTAGCTGAATCTTATTTCATCCCTTTAAATCTTAACAGTTTCAGCCGAAACTTTTGTTTCATGAGCATCAGTTTTATTTTTAATTTTGAAAACTAAAGTCAACTGCAAGTGCAATGTGTTATGTTTAGTGGACAGAACAACTTAACGTTCATGATATGGATTCATGGTTACGACGTGGATGCTCGCTCAGGTAAAAAAAATAGAAGTCAGTACATCTATATTGTATACAACAAGCAATATACCAATTACAAAACTGAGTAAAATTCAACAATTTTGAAAACTTCTCTGAATTATACACTTTGAATTCAAGTAGAATATATACTTTCTCATAATTTTGTGTCAGCAAACTAATCTGAGCATAAAATAAAAGTTTAAAACATTACCAATGCAAAATATACATGGCAAACATAGAGCACCGTTGGTGTAAGATATATTAATATATGCAGAACATAAAACGGGGTAAAACGTGTATATGTGTGTAGAGAGAGAGAGACAGACAGACACACAGACAGAGTAAATTACCACTACTAGGTACTAGACCAAATATTAGGTTGCAATAAATTGCATCCACTGATTTACTCTTCAACGGAAGGAACATACATACAACAGAATGGAGAACTCGGATTGTTAAATATCTCGAATTTATATAAAACTTTGAGTAAGGTTACTGAGCGGCTTAAAAAATCAAACTAAATGAAAATAAACCTCGATATGTGGTGCTGCGTTCCCATTTATTTCATTTTCAATTTTTTTCTTGTTGACAATTCGTCTTAATGTTAAAATTGTGTTCCAGCGCATTATTGAATGTGAATATTAGATGCATTATGCAAATTAGTTGGGATATAACCATATGTAACCTCTGATTACGTAACTGCTATTCGTGTTAGCAATTTAGTGTTGATTATGTCCCCTGATCAACGATGGTATTTTCATGCATCTTTCTACCGTGTGACAGGATATATCTCAGATGATAATATTTGTGTATTGTAAGTGGCCCGTGAATTGTTTTGATTTTTTTTTTTTTATTTTTTTTTATTTCATCAAGTTTTTTGTAATTATATGGATCCTGCCGACATCCTGTGAAATTGACACTCAGAGTGTAAATCTTAGAATGTTATGATATCTTTTTGTAATTATAAGTCGTACCTAAAAGTCGATTGGTTACGGAAGATAACTTAGTTAATTTTACTTCTTGATATTATGTTTTGAATTTACATCCCCTGATATATTCAAGGATTAATGTAGGATAAAACCGAACAGTTCCGATTGTTAGTATATGTTGAATCTGAAGTCTCATTGTCCTTGGCTTTGTTTAACTTTTCAATCGCCTTCATCAAATGTTTATCATAATACCACACCTTTTGCATGAACAAAAGAATACCAAGAAAACTGATTTTATTTTTATTTGATTATATGTTTGCATAGGCCACTTGTTATCTTGTGACATCAGTTTTGCTTTCATTATAACAAATTACAGATTCTAGCCTTTCTCCTTTCCACTAGCTGATGTTTATGCGTATCATTTCTTGCAGTACTCAGAGTGCTAATTCAGCTCCTATAGTAAATCTATGAAAACACCATGGCATTAAAAATTCAATTACGTAAAATATCTGACGGCTCATGATAATACCAATACTTCTAAGTATGGACCATTCTTGGTGCAGGCTTCTGTGAGGAGAAAGTCATATGTCCCGCTGCATATTCTATTTTACATGTGTTTTCAATTTGGCACCAAATAATCAGGTGTTAATAAAATTAACGGGATTTCCATATTCAATTAAGTAAAAGGAGTGAAAATTCCATCAACAAAACATTATGTCTGCTTTCCTCATTTACAAACAGGATAAGCTTTTCAAAAGATTTCAATTATCAAAATTTAACATTTCATTATCAACCAATCATGGCTAGCCAAACCCATATATACTCCATGTTACTTTTTATCCTTCTTTAGGCTTTTTCCGATTCTTCTATATAATTAGTCCCATCATTTCTATATCCACCCATAATGTACTTGATATAATTATGTACAACAATATAATGCATAAGTAAATAGTGATCATAGTTCTGCTTCCCATGGCTCACATTAGTGAATATGAAATTATATTGCAATTTTATGTATGCCAAGTATATCGAGCCCAATATTAAAACAAATCTGTCAAAATGTTTTAATTTTGTTTTGCTTTTCGATGATATTTCTCTTTGGCTATATGCTTATAATAAAGCATCTATTAACACAAAAAAGATTAGACAGTTAAGAAGAAGAAATGGGAATAATAGCTCGATCAGCGTATATGACTCTCCATATATGATGTATAGACGACATACGGAGAGAAAGATAGAGAAGAAATAAAAATGGAAATGTTGTGGCTTTATACTCTGTACTCACTTTATTCGTCCGGTTCGTCTACAGTACTAATTAAATCCAGTATAGTATAGTGGATGAAATGGGGTGGATGTATATATATTTACATATGTGTATGTGTATTTCCTAAATTGGCGGATGTAAACATGACATACAATGAATATAACAAAACCATGCATGTTTTGTTGGCACAAGGAGACCGTAACGACATGCATCACCACTCTACGCTTGATTATTTGAATCAAAGTCATCATTCATATTCTTAGTTATCCAACCATACAATGACTTATCTGGTGTAAATCACGATACAGGCAAACTAAAACAAATATTAATCATTGTATCGGAACATCTGTCATGTACTCTATAAATAGTAAGTGAATGTGACAATATTTTTGTCATGCCAGATTTTAATTTTAGATTATAGTTTGTTACTTAAATTCAACCAATTAATGACTCATCTGAAACCGGTTACGGAATCGGAAGTCACGTAACTAAAAGCTTGTCATGCGTGTAACATTTTATCTTAAAAAATCCGAAGAATTATAACCGGAACAAAAATCAGGTTCTGCTACTGCAATAAAGTTAGGAATGATGGATTTTCGTGAAAGTGTCAGTCTTTTGCTTCTAATCCTTTTCGTATTCCCACTGAAATTAGGTAAGCTCACTTTTCTTATACAATTATTCGCTTAATCCTGATATTTGAATTTGGGGAAAAGGGGCTACATATGGCTTCACAAAGTGAGTTGTAAACGCATGTGGTATAATTACCAACGCATCCGTATATACAAAGGACATAAAAAGGCAATTGTAGACAATTGTAGAGAAACTGCCCCGATGGGGACTTTGCGAAAATTGTATATGGACAAAAACTGTTTCGCGGTTAAATTATAGTCTGTGACTCAGAAAATATTTTATTCTCTCTCCCTCTCAGCCATACCCGCACCAGCAAGAGTGCAAGCACATACAGACAAGAAGACTTGACTATCGTATAAAATAGATGTGTACGTTACTTTATCACCTTTCAGCTAGTGTATTCCTTGTAGCTTTATCCTCTTTTCTGTATCACTCGTCTTAATGTTTAATGTCAAAGACACATCACTGCATTTGAGTTCTTGCAAGAAGCAATTTTTATGTAAAATCTTGCATGGTGAAAAGAAGTTTAATTACAATACATTATTGTTTTGAACAAGGTGACAAGCTACCTTTTAGCAACGTGTTTGTATGAATCTAACCACTCTCAACAATTAGAGAAAAAATCCGGACAACCACTTTATAGACATGACCATTACGCTAATACGTGTATGAAAATAACAGAGCAGTCTGTTGATGTTACTCTTATCTTGTCATAACATAAGTCATTTTACCAGGAACTATGATGCGATAAAAATAGCAAAATGATTTGGTCTGTTTGAAACATGGTACTTCTGGAAGTATGAAAGATGATATTCGTAAATATGAATGTATATTGAGACTTCTAGATTTTAGTCAAATTTAGAAAGGTACGAATTCCTCTGTTTCATGATTCAATTTTTCTTCAGTTAGATTTACTGTCTTTGAAAAGATCTGGAGATTGTCATTGTTATAATTTTATGTAGGCCATAACATTTGCATTTTTTTCTAAATGTGTGAAAAACCTCGATATTGTGGTTAGCATGTATTAAGTTTGCATTATTTTGTATTTATCATAACTCGATATTGTGATTAGCATGTGGTAAGTTTGCATTATTTTGTATTTACCAAAACTCGATATTGTGATTAGCATGTGTTAAGTTTGCATTACTTTGGACTTGCCATAAATTTTGTTTCACTTGTATCTTTTGGTATTTATTGCCAAATATTATTTCGCGTAAGTGGTATTAGGTAGGCTTGCACTTCCTTGTATTTAATCATCTATCTCCAAGTACTATCTCCCATTCAGAAAGCATTTATACAAATCCCAACCAAAGGAAACCACCCATAAACAAGAGAAGTTCTGATCCATAATCTTCATCTCTGTTTGTGTATGGTATTTCACTGCACTATATATATATATATAACTACTGAATCCTAGAAAGCCCAGATTATGTACAAAAAACGGGCCATTCGAGCTTGTAAAGTTTCAAAATTTTATATATAGTGATATTTATATGAACTGACAATCCAGACATTTTCAAACGTAGTATAAATATTTTGTATATTAAAAATGTTCATGTTCCCAGATAATCCGACAGCTCCTATACAAAACTGGGAAGATTATGAGCCGAATTATAATTAAGTTATTATAATGTCTGTAATTGGATTTTAACTGCAGATTGGAGAAAATGCTACTGACATGATTTGATCGAAGCTCGAGGCAGAAATCTAAAGTATCACGTGATATAATCTAAACCAGAGCTCTTGTCATGATGCGATACTCCTTTTACTTAAGATGGCTTTGAAGCATGCGAATCTGTCTTGAACTAAGCATAATCGAGGTGACTGACTGATATAATATAGGTTACTCTAACATACGTTTTAACTTGGGCAGATCCATTTAAATACATTGATGCATAGTCATAGGGCAATGTGCATAAAAAAAGACCTCAATCACACATCAAGGTTACGACGTATGCGTAAATGAACAAAATGTCCGATCTACGAGGACGTATAACACTGACAGAATCATTGTTTCAGGCCAATATATAAACAAGCTCACACTCACTTGTGCAAGAATGCACGATACATATAGTACATATTGCTTCCTTACTGTATGTTTGGTTTTTAATTTGTAATATATATGATACAGTGGTATAGTTACATAAATAACTTAAGTACACACTTCATTGCAAAACGTTGACAACTATACGATGATAGGACCAGACAACTCTTGGCTAATATAGATTCATTATTTATCTATGTAGAGTCAGAAAACTTTTAGAGACGTGGTGGATAATATCGTTTTATGACACGATTCTCTTTACAGAGATAAACATACTTGGTAACCCACCAATGACTGCGAACGTTCCTGGACCTTTTAAGAGTGAATTTATTTGTGTCCCAGTCAAAGCTTAGTGCATTAGGTCTAAAATAATTATTTTTTCAAGACAGAAGAAGATGAAAAATAACACCAACTTTAAGGGAATCAAATCAGAGTCGGAGATTAAAAGAATTGACATTTCGATACATTTCGACTATTTTCACTCAGTCACAATGCAAATTACAACGAAAAATGTCAGAACATACAATACTGAGATGTACTGCATGCAACATGAAGACAAAGTGTTATTGACTCTGGATGACGAAAAGCTGACATTGTCTATGAATGACTACAAGGTGATATTGTCTACGTATGACGACAAAATTGGTATTGTCTATTTATGACGACAAAGTGGTATTTTCTCTGAATGACGACAACATGAAATTGTCTAAGTGAGACGAAAAAATTGTATTGTTCATGTATAACGACAAATTCGTAATGTCTATGTATGACGACAAATGACTTTGTCTATGTATGACAACAGATTGATAGTCTGTGCATAACGAAAACATTGGTATTGTCGATATATGACGACAAATGAAACATTGTCTAAATATGACAACAAGGTGGTATTGTCTTTTTATGAGGAAAATATGGCATTGACTTTTATCGACTGCAAAATTGGTATTGTCTGTGTATAAAGTAAGTGACATTGTCCATGTATTAATACATAGTGGTATTGTTTATTCACTAGACAAAGTAGTATTGTGTATATATGGCGTCAAACTGATATTATTTATGTATGTGGGTGGCTAGAGCAGCATCGTCTGCGAAGAGCATGTCCCTGATGGTTACTTCACGCACTTTGCTCTTCGCCTTCAGTCGTGCCAGGTTGTATAGTCTGCCGTCTGATCGCGTGTGCAGGTAAATCCCTTCTGTGGACGTCCCAAAGGCGTGCTTGAGCAGGACTGCGAAGAAGATGCCGAAGAGCGTGGGGGCAAGGACACAGCCCTGTTTAACTCCACTGCGGATGTCAAAGGGGCCGGATGTTGAGCCATCGTACTGCACTATGCCTTTGATGTCATCGTGCAAGGACTGGATCATGCTTAACAGCTTTGGAGGGCAACCAATTTTCGCCAGGATTGTGAAGAGTCTGTATCTGCTGACCAGATCGAATGCCTTGGTGAGGTCTATAAAGGCCAGGAAGAGGGATCTGTGTTGTTCTCTGCATTTTTCCTGCAGTTGCCTGACAGAGAAGATCATGTCGATTGTAGACCTCTCTGCGCGGAATCCGCACTGCGACTCTGGGTAAACTCTGTGAGCAAGCGTCTACAGTCTGTTCAGGATGACGCGTGCGAAACTTTACCCACGATGCTGAGAAGTGATATGCCACTGTAGTTGTTGCAGTCGCTTCTGTCCCCCTTATTCTTGTACAGGGTTATGATGTTAGCGTATCTCATGTCCTAAGGCACTGCACCCTCGTCTCAGCACTTCTTTAGTTCGTCTACAGTAGGTTTCTCGTCCAGTTCAGCCATGAGAGGGAGGTTTTCAATGGCGTTGATGGCATCGTTGGTCACGTGGTTCTCTTTGGAGTACAGTTCCGAGTAGTATTCCACCCAGCGCTCCATCTGCTTGCCCTTGTTGTGGATGGTATCGCCTGTGGCAGACTTCAGTGGTGCTGTCAGTTTCTTCGTGGGACCCATTGCTTTCTTTATGCCATCGTACATGCCTCTGATGTTTCCAATATCTGCTGCTTACTTTATGCTCTGACAGAGCTGAAGCCAGTATTCATTGGAACACTGTCGTGCTAATCTCTGCACTTTGCTTCTTTTAGACCTGTATGCCTGTAGTGTCTTCTGGCAGGGGGATCGCTTTTATTGCAGATGAGCACTGCGACGCTCTTCTATGGCTGGCATGAGTGTGGCAGAGTTAGCCTCAAACCAGTCATTGTTCTCTGATTGCTTCTTACCAAAGATCCGTGTGGCTGTGCTGTATACAGTCTCTCTGATGTGATCCCATCTTTCTTTGGCACTGCCGTTGTGGGGTTCTGAATCAAACGTCTTGGAAAGAGCATAGGTGAATTCCTCAGCTTTGTCTGGATATGATGTTTTGCTCACATCAATGCGTGGTTGACCCTCTTGCCTAGAGCGGCGGATCTTCTACGACCGAAGTTTCATTTTGCAGCACACCAGCGAGTGGTCGGTGTCGCAGTCAGCACTGTGGAATGTACAGGTAAGAAGCACACCCTTCATGGCTGACCGTCTTGTAATGATTAAGGCCAGCTGGTACAAGTGTTTAGACCGGGGATGCCTCCAAGACACTTTGTGCTGTGACTTTGTCTGAAAGAATGAATTTGTGATGCTGAGGTCGTGGTACGAGCACATCTCTAGAAGGCGCTGACCATTCTCATTCATCTTCCCAACGCCAGACTTGCCAAGACAGGAGGGCCAAGAGTCATGGTCGGCACCCACCCTAGCATTGAAGTCGCCCAGCAAAATCAAGTTCTCTTCGTTGGGAATTTTGTCGATGAGCAAGTTTAACTCATCGTAAAAGTCATCCTTGGTATCTGTGGAGGATATTAGTGTGGGAGTGTAAACGCTGATGAGATTTACAGGCCCGTTTTTGGTGTGGAGGTGGAGGGATAGCAGTCTTCCATTTCATTGTTGGCAGGGTTCTATCATCCCCAGCAGAGCGTTCCTGACAGCGAATCCAACACCAAACTCTCTGGCTTCATCGGCACTCTTTCCTTGCCAGAAGAATATGGTGTAGTTCTTTTCTCTGAGGGACCCGGAATCTGGTAGTCGTGCCTCCTGTAGTGAGGCGATGTCGACCTTGAGCCTTGCAAGTTCTTCGTTCATGACTGAAGTCTTTCGAACATCACTGATTGTCTGGAGATTATCTGAAAGCCCAGTCAGCATTGGTCCGGACATTCCAGGTACCTAGCTTGAGGCTTGAAGTCTTGTTTTTTATTTTTATTTTGTTATTTCTTGGTGCAGTAGTGGCAGTGCGTTTGCCAGGTACTCGCGTACCTTAAGCTACGCACCTAGTAAGGCAGGCGAACTGTGGCGGGACGGCACCTTATTGGCTGGGGGATGCCCAGTTTGAGGCGGGCGGTAGCTTGCCAGTGAAACATGGTGGTCTCTCCCACCGTCAGAAGCAACCCCTGGCGTCTGGCTCTACGCCAATCGAGCGGTGACTTATAACCGGTAAACTGCTGTTTCCCGTGTTGTGTCGACGCTGTGGCTGGGAGCTGGAGTGTCCTCTCTAGGGCGCAAGCCTGGGCAGGGTGATATGGAGTATCAACTGTTGCCCATGCAGCTGATCCCCCATCTCCACGCAGCTGATGGATCCAAGGGAAAGGACAATCCGATACGTCATGGCACCAGCTGCGTAGCAGGAGTTGCCGAGATGACACTGAAATCAATGCCTAATCAAGTCGCCTAAGGGACTCCGTCTCCGGATTTTCTGCTGGGTTTACTCCCTTAGCCTTTCCCATGAGAGGGTATAGTCGCAAGACAGCGAAAGTTTGAAATCGGAGTTTACCTTCTCCTAGATGGGCGACCACCCAAGGTTAACGAGCCCAATCTGTCCGAAGCATCTGGTTTTGAGGCGCCAGAAACTCGCCTTTCATCCCTTCTGCAGTCAGTTTGAACAGGTTCCGCTACTCGTGAAGGCCTGAAGCTGGATTTCGTTGTCAGATAATAATAATAATAATAATAACAATAATAATAATAATTATAAGTAGTAGTAGTAGTAGTAGTAGTAGTTGTTTTGGATGTAGCAGTAAAAAGCCTTTTGTCTGATGTTTTCTCCTGAGATTGTAACACTTACAATGGCCGTAATCAAAACGAACTCCCTCTGAATTTCATGCTTTCTTTAATGGTGCTGCTTTATATATCAGGTCTCGTTTTATGATTTTTTTTTACTCTTTTAGATGGTCTCTAGTATGAAAAGATTTATATCGTAGTTTTTCACATCACTGGTCATGTCAACGTACTTGTTTACGTTTATTGTTTATTTCGCTATAGCATGTGAGGTGAGAGCCTACGTATGTGCGTGTGTGTGTGTATATATATATATATATATATATATATATATATATATATATATATATATATATATATATATATATATATATATATATATATATATATATATATATATATATATATAATGTCAAACATTTTACAAACAATTACTGTGTATTACGTTCCATGCCGTATGCTGTCATCGTACATGATTTTCAGCCTACTATTCGCGGTTGATTGTTGTTAGGAACTCAGACTCACACTCGTCACACAGCTACCTTGGGTTAGTACTTAAACATTGAGTAGCCGTATACAATAACTGATAGGGTTGCTGTCTGACTAATTCTGACGTTTTACGGAGCGATATGTGTTGACTTTAAAAATATGGATTCACCTCTCGACATGTGGCTCTTCCTCATGTGCATGAAATAAAAGGCCTTTCGTTTCTTTCATTAGTTCTTCGGGTGTTCCTCG
Organism: Sinohyriopsis cumingii; assembly: GCA_028554795.2. Lineage (NCBI taxonomy): Eukaryota > Metazoa > Mollusca > Bivalvia > Unionida > Unionidae > Sinohyriopsis > Sinohyriopsis cumingii. Next base: position 60,389,927 of record CM068839.1, on the reverse strand, counting down.
TCAATTGTTCACACTGGCTTATTTCCCTGCTTTCATTATAATATAAATAGTCTTTTACCCGTGTGCGCGTCCACTTCTGGAATTGTAATGCTCTTTTGAACGATGTTTCTTTAATAAAAGTTAGGCGTTCTCTATCACTTCCTTGGCTTATTATCATATGATCCCCTCAAACCTCAAACTAGTCCACTATCTTTCTGTGGATGGTAGAGGCTGCTTACATCATCTTGGATGCAGTGCGCTATGGATGGACATTGGCTGTATAATATATTTATGTCTTCCTATTCTTATTTGTTCCACTGCACCATGCCATCTGTTTACCTGATGATCGAAACTGAGCCGGTATGGATAGGCATCAACTTTATAACATCGATTTAGTTTTGAGTTTAGACCTTCCTTTACTCTCTTAGTGATATTCTCCGCTAATGTTAGTCTTAACGAAGCTTTATGATCCCTGCCCTTAGGACACTTAGTCATTTGTTCTTGTACACTTCTTTAGCTGTTTTAGTCACTGGTTGCTGTAAAACTTTAGCCTTTGTTTGCTGGAGTTTGCCCGCATAATGGTCAGAGCTGCAGACTTGTCGAAACCAATATTATTTTGATGCAAGTGAAGATAATCCATTTGGGACACAATAGACCATTTCAGGATTATTCCGCTTATAAAACATAAAATCATACATTAAGTAATTGCTATTATTATATCTAACGGGTCTTAGAGCCTTGAAAGAAAGTCATATTATTATTTTTCTTGTAATTCATGAAATGAACGATATTGTCATTTATAGTATTTTGAGCACGTGTCTTTTGGCGTGTAATGTTCTAAATATAATACAGTGTAAATGTGTGTATTTATAATTTTGTTCACCATAGTTCATATATCATCCATAAAAATGTGTGGTACATATATTATTTATTGATTTTCAATAAAAAGTGAATAAATAATAATATTTTGAGATACATTTATATACCTTCGAAGACATTATTATTAAACAGTTTTACAACTTTGTCTTCAGTGTTTGCTCTCTATTAACACATTTGTTACATTTGCCCTGAGAAATGATTTGACCACCTTCTTTGATATTGCTATTCTTTTCTATTGACTATAAAACTGAGCTTTGAAACGTTATCTTCCTTGGTTTCAACACCAAATGGCGCGTGCATATAATAGGCAGTTTCCTAAGTTTTTATATTACAAGTATCTATCAATTGCGATTGTAATCTTCAGATTGTTTCAAATCAGAATATGAATAACAGTGAATACACAAAACAATTTATCAACATTTAATTGTATACAAAGCAAGTTTTTTTCTGTCATGTGATCTATTTGTTGCTTGTATTTGACTCCCGAATAGAAAGATTCATTTCGCTTTTGATTTCATTTTAAATTTCATGGTGGGAATAACGTTTGACCTATGTAAATTCAGTTTAATAGATATACAGCGTTGATAACATGCGTATTTCTCTTTGACAGTTGTAAATTTAAAACGCAAATTAGAGTTTGCTCTTTACGAATATTGTTCTACCTTCTTGTGTCCGTAGAGGCTGATTCCAGGTTAAAATGCATATATCTCTGAAATTACCAATGATATGATTACTATAAGGTTAATTAGATGTGTAAATTTGGAACTATGCTAAATTTAGGACACATACGTACTATACATATGCCCAGAACATCTAAGGCAAACTCTGGGAAACTCGGATATATATATATATATATATATATATATATATATATATATATATATATATATATATATATATATATATGTGTGTGGGTGGGTGTGTGTGTGTGTGTGTGTGTGTGTGTGTGTGTGCGAATCAATCTGAAATTAAACATGACTGCACATTGCTCTTCGCGCTTGCTGAGTGCACATTGCTCTTCACACTTGGAGTCAAAGTTATTCTCCTATGTCACTCATAGTTGCTTATGTGGATATCTCTTCTTTTCCCATGAAAAGGCATAAACCTGCGTAACAAATCATTGCGAGCCGACGTACAATCTTCTCGCTGTTGTGACCCAACATGACCTACCACGCTGTTGGAAAGAGCCAGCGAACCTTTGTCTTTGAAGCGGGATTGATACAACGGGAAATTTTATTTCTTGGAGATTATTACATTATTTTGTTGATAAAGTATGTCATGTATGTGAACTTATGAGAAGGATAAAAAGGAAATCTCGGAACAAGCATCCACTGGCGATAGAGGAGTGAGAGAGTTGTCTCCCGTGGCTTGTCATGCGATCTTCTGGACAGTGTCTCAAACAACTTTAGGTAAAACTGACGTTCAGGTTTTGTATCTTGCCGTAATTTTGGCCAGTTGGACATAGAACACAATTAATTTTACTATATGTTCTCTATATTTGTTTCTCAGTACTGACCTTTCCACTGTGTGACAATTAATACAAATCATATGTTAATCTAAAATACCTACAAAGATGACTTCACGGTTAAGTTCTCGTCAAAGGTTGACCTGCTTTTTTTTAAGATGCTGGACTGTCAACATAACAGCATGTAAACAGAACACAGATTTCACTTCCGGATCATCACCAAGGCCTTATTACGCACTGTGCACTGTCGCTGAAATACACACAGGCAACAATACCCTGACCTCATATTCTCAAGAATAAACAATTACCTTTAAATCCCTACCAAAAGAGCATAAATAAAGCTCTTCTATCACCACCAAAATGAGAGAGGGAAAAATGTTCTAAAAATAGACTAGAACTACTTTCGTGGGTACTGAACTGGAAGTATTAACTGTGACCTGATTCCTGAAAGGGTTGGACAATTTCACCTCCATGGACAAAACTTCCATCCGTGATCAAATCAATGTCTCTTAAATACTGCTGCAAAGTTTTAAGGAATTTTATCCATGAATAGAACAGTTACAGGCTTTTAGCTGACACCACTGTAACACAAGCACAAGCCAATTCCAAATGGCCGAATTTCAAAAAATGCACAAAACTTAAAGTTTAATTGTGATTTTTCTAATCAAGAAAAACACTTCAAATAAACTGTAATTAGTTTTTAGTTCTAACACCAACCTGGAAATTGCTAGAAATTAAACTTGACTGTTTAACTTTCTTAGAAAATTCAATTTTAAAAAATGATACATATTTTTATATGAAAATTTAAATTTAACTTCAATTTTAATGAAAATGTAAAACCTGAAGTTGACAAATTTTTTTCTATGGCAAAATCTCTCCATTCCTTTGTCATAAACATCAATGGTTTTCCTTATCAGGTGTGAAGCAATTAAACCAGAGCTTGTCAACGAAAGGTAACACCTGAAATCTGGTAGCATCTAAATACGCAAGCTAGGTCTAACCAAGTACATGACATCATTTCCACATATGAAGGGAAGGAGTCTTCAGATGTTAGGCTTCCAGTAGTATTGAAGAGTTAGTGAAGTTCTCTGAAACCAAGCTAGCATGCCTTCTTCTAGTTATATACGTGAGTGAGAGAGGATAATTCTTGTATTTTACATGCAGTTATTTGTAACTGAAACCATGAAAGTGCTCAAAGACACCATGAAGAACACATTGTACAGAAGGGAAAACTGTAGTGGGGTGTTGCTTACTACCACCTGATGAGACCTATGGAGAGGTCGAAACAGTTTTCTCTGAATATGAAGACACAAATAAAGAAATTAAAAAGCAAAATAAAAAAAAATAAAAAAAATAAAATTAAAATAACATGACAACACAATACATGACTTATTAGATTAGCTGAATGAATGAATGAATGAATGAATGAATGAATGAATGAATGATTGAATGAATGATTGATTGAATGAATGAATGAATGAATGAATAAAATAAAGGATGGAAAGAAGGGATGGAGTAATGTATTTAAGAAAGCACTGTGATACCAGCATGGTCTACTAAAATAAAGACCACACTCTTTCCTTTCTCTTTGTTACTCAACACTTCCATCCATCCCTCCCTCCTTCCATTCCAGACATAAATTGATATGGATGTGGGTGGTTGTAAAGGATATATCATGATACCTGAATTTATTCCATATTACAATTTCAACTTCATCATGCAGTCTGGATAGTCACCATGGCCAATGCAATGATCATAACCTTTGCAATACTGCCTATTATTGTATACGGAATGACGCTCTAGAATCAGATGATCCACATTCACACACAAACTATTATGGCATAAATGGGATGCATCTAGCTCCTTTGGTATAGTTAGACTTCTCAACTTCACCACCAGTGCCAGTCTGTGAACATGTTTTTCTTCTATGTGTTTGTCACGGGATCCTTATATGACAATAGGTCATATAATCCATTAGCTGTTACATTTCCTGTCCATGTTTTACAAACACTATGTGCTATTACATAATTTAATGAGATTTTCGCTGACAGGCTTTGAACAAAATCATCCATTGCAACTCCTATATGGTGTAGGAATACATTGCTGCTAATAATAATGAGTGTCATCTCCAACAGATACTATTTATGTGAATTTATAGGGAAAAATTTATTTTTAAATTTTTTAATATATTTAATGAACTTTAAAACAAAATTAATTAAATTGTTTAAATTCTAATTATATCTTCTGATTCAGTCAGTATACACATTGTGTGAAAATCTCATGTGTCTATCATTAAAAATACAAATTTTATAGCAATTTAAAGTTGAATCAATGCTGCCCTGACAGGACATAGAACACAATTAATTTTACTATATGTTCTCTACATTTGTTTCTCAGTACTGACATTTCCACTGTGTGACAATCAATACAAATCATATGTTAATCTAAAATACCTTCAAAGATGACTTCACGGTGATGTTCTCGTCAAAGGTTTGTCTGTTCCTTTTTGAGATGCTGGACTGTCAACATAGCAGCATCCAAAAAGGACACAGATTTCACTTCCGGATCATGACCAAGGCCTTATTACTCACTGTGCACTGTCGCCGAAATACACACATGCAACAACACCCTGACCTCATATGCTCAAGAATAAACAATTATCTTTAAATCCCTACCAAAAATGCATAAATAAAACTCTTCTATCACCACCAAAATGAGAGAGGGAAAAATGTTCTAAAAATAGACAAGAACTACATTTGTGGGTACTGAACTGGAAGTATTAATTATGACCCGATTCCAGTCCGACATAAGATGTGAAATTTTGTAAGGAAAGATAACTCAGCTAGTTTCTTGTACTGATTAATGTTAGGTTATGCTACTCATTCAATGACTTGCTATTCAACAGTTAAAATAGAATAAAACCAGGTAGTTCAGCTGGTTAGCTTATGTCGAACGCGTAGGTGGGTTTGTTTGCGGTGGGGGGGGTATTTGGGTGGGGACGTTTTTCATTTTTCAATTAAATCGCTTTCCTCAGATTTTTGCACCATTTACACCAATATAACATTACTGAGAAATCTGGGTTTATTCTAGTTCAATACATATATGTTTATATAGACTGTGTTGAGTCAGTTGTGCTTATAATGCAGCACTTTGCCGACTCTAATCACTAGACAGTCCACTAGCTAAATGTTTATGCTAGAACTCGCTATTAGCATCCTCCACCTAGCGATAGAAATAGACACTTCCTTTTACACATAGTCGTGCTGATTTAAAGGCTTTCAGTGTGATATAGTTAAATTACACGCATGCGTAATGAATTTAAATTAATATATTATTATCTTAAAAACCGTCACTTAAATGTTTTACTGTAAAGGAATATGGATGAGCTAAATTAAGCAATGTAATATTATATGCTACGTGCATTTGATCCCGGCATGGAGATAGTATTAACTTATTTCACTGTAATTATTTCGTTGCACTGAGACTAACTAAGCAGGATCAACGAGCGTTAAATTTTTCATATGCATTGTGTTACGTATATTGAATTTTGTATTGTTTGTTAGTGATTATTTGTTATGTATAATTGCATTTGGACTTGACCTCGTTCAAAATCAAGTTCAGGTTACACCTGGCCAGTAACGTTTGTTTTGTGGATAACAAAATATATAGCTAATATTTTTTCTATGATAGTGGATTAAGTATTTTGATTAATATTAATGTATACATGTTTATTTTAATCTGAGTCTATGACATTGGATTTCTGCCAAGGAATAACCATTTCATCCTGATGTTTACAGGTTTTATCCTGTTGACAACTTACAATTTTCTACAAATAAACTTTTTCCCTCATCCTGGTTATACGTTTGTTTCTTATTTTTTTATATCATCTTTACTTGGGAAATTTCTCATTCATGGATTTAACATCCGAGGCAGAATCAGTTTCAGCATTTCATTTGGGAGGAATTATTCATTCAAAATATTATTCACTGGAGATACAACGCTCATCAATAATATTCTTCGACTGGAACATTAATCTGGAATCGTAGAGAATTCAGTGTAGAACATTTTGGATTTATATTATTTTGAAACTTCAAAGAATGTTGTCCCATCATCACAATAGAGGCCACATGCATATTAGCATAATGGAGACTACAATCACACCAACACATTCAGTACTGGAATGTATTTCGAATAAAACTAGAATTCAGTTGGAACTTTATACATTTGGGCTTGTGATAAATTTTAGGACCGTTTGGGATTTAATTTGCAAAACTCTCAGTTCTTTTTAAATTTTCACATTGTGTACTAGGGAAATAAATTATTGGTTGAATTGTACTAAACTTCTTGGTTTTCACTCTTTTCTTGCCACTTAGTTTAAGACCACAGAATCGTAATAATTGGCATTTGCGTGCAATGGGCGTGGCAATTTTCACGATGACAGGTAAGGGGGATGCCTTATTGGCCTTCTTTTAGTCAGTTCGGTCCCTTGACGTAGAGTCATACTACACCCGCACCTGAAACCCGATGGCTATCAGGTTTTCGTATTGAAAGTACAATTGTAATAGGTACTGATAATAGCAAAGAGAATTCGGAAACATTCCTGAAATGCATACTATATAATGACTTATTTTCTTGTTATTATTCTAGGGTTTAACGCCATTCTTCAGCACAAAATATGCTCTACATAGCGGCCAGTATAACTAGTGGAGGAAGAACCCTGGAAAACCCAGGGAAGAAACACCGACCCACGAAAAGCTACTGGCAGGCTTTCCCAAGCACCCACGCTAGCAGAGCCTTGGACTCAAACTCACCTAGACAGAGGTGAGATGGCAGTGATCCGGAACGGTGAACGCTTTAGACCACTCGGCCCTCCCGGCCCCTTATCCTTAGATTAGATGTATGCATAAAAGGGATATATATATATATATATATATATATATATATATATATATATATATATATATATATATATATATATATATATATATATATATATATATATATTGAATTGTCATGTAAGTATGAGAACTATTGCAGCTGGTGTGCAGAAAAACAGCTCAGGTTTAGTTTCAGTTTGATACGAAATTCGCTTCTCCTTGAAACTAAATGGATTATTCAAAACTGTCAGTAGCATTTCATTTTCACTACATTCATAATCCATATTGCTGTCTTGCATCACAGTCTGTGGATAAAATGGTATGGAATTTTTTTAACTAAAAGTTATTCTTTCAAACGTTCATTGATAAATGTTATAAGATACGTAACTGAAATGGGACATCACTATTACCACAAAGTGTAGCCATTTTCTCACAGAGTACCATTCACATCCGTCTGTACTAAACTGTGCATTACGAACAGCCTTAAACATCGGATGGCTCAGGTGGTAGAGCATTCATATGCCGTTATATATGTCTCTGGTTCAACACCCTGCCGCTGATGTTTCTCCCTTTACAGAGATATGTGAGTTCTATTGAATGTTTACAATCCTGACATTAAAGATGCCAACGTGGAGCAGTATGACGAAAGATGTGTTGGTGGATAAACACAGTTTTTACTGTAATCGGAACATCTTGCCATGCTTAAAACACTTATCGCAGCATTTACTGCTCGCTTACTTTGGCACTTTGCATTATTCTATATTACTAGAATGCTCTAAGTTTGATATCATTATTGGTGAATTTTTATACTCAGGTTTATAAAACTGACGCAGCTTGATAGAATACTATAGATATAGAAGGAAGGCTTTTCAAATTCCATACATCTAGCTATATGTACCTAAACATTTAACAAGGTGTCATTCATTTTATCCCAAGTTCTCGGTATTACTACAGTCTATTCCATAAATAGTAAGTGAACGTGACAATGTTCTGAACACAGGATTTTATATCGTCTTTGTTGGTTCACAAAGACACGTCACGCATCACGTCTCTACACCTGAATACTTGTGTAAGGCCGGGTGAAGTTGTTTTAAATTTGATCCTATAATGACCCAGTAATGCATGACACAGATTAAAGAATCTGAAGGCAAATAACCAGCAACTTGTCACGCGTTTAACACTTTAATAAATCTAAAAGCATTATAATCTTGAGTAAAGAACAGAAGCCGGATTTTGCAACAATAATGAGTTAGGAAGAATGGATTTTCCTCTATGGATCAGTCTTCTGCTTCTTGTTCTTTTCATATTCCCACTGAAATCGGGTAAGCTCGCTCTTTTCTTGTAGAATCATTTGCTGTGTTAGTAGTTAATCGTGATAAATGCACATTAGCTAAATATGGAGAACAGATCCACAATTGGCTCCAAAGCAGGTGTGGTACAAGCAAGGGGTATTATTATTGAAGCACATGAGTATACAAAGATTTTAAATGGCAACGGTAATAAAACCATCCTGTTATCGATATATTGGGAAAATTATGCATAGACAAAGAGCTGTTGCATGGTTACATCTCAGGTCTATTTTAAACAAAGTATGGTGATTTATCCGTCTCGCGCACATACGATTGTGCTTAACAAGAACACTTGTGCCAAATACCAAATATCGTGAAAAGTAGACGTGTAATCACTTTGATATCTCTTCAATTTTAGTATTCTTTGTGCTTGGATCCTACTTTCCATATATTTTTTTCCTTCTTACTATTGAAATATAAATGACACAAATATGCGTTGGAGTGATTGGAAAGATAAAATTGTTCGTGTCACATCCAGTATAGCGATAACAAGTTTTACAGCAAAATAGTATGGCTAGTAGGTGATATGATAAAAGTTTCCTTTAATAATGCGATAATGCAAATGCATTCAGTTATTCACGATTAGAGCAACATTATCCTGGCATGTCCTCTTATGTTTGACAATGTGCATTTACAGTAATTAAATGGAAGAAAATGAAAGTCTAACAAAATGGTATGTACCATTCAAAGAATGTTTAATATTTAATCTTCAATCATTTTATAAAATAAATCATTTTACTACGAAATCAATATGATGTAGGAAAGTGGCCAGACACGGAGACAAAATTTACATTCATTAGCTTGGAGTTCAGATGGTTTCAAAGTATCACGGATGAAAATTACCGCGTGTGGTATTCGTAAAGATCAAATGCATTGGGATATCTTGATTTTAATTAAATTTAGGACAATTAATTACTTTACTTTACATAGTGTCCTTACACAGATGCTGAAATTCTAATGTTAAATTATGGTGTTGACCTTGTCATTTGCATATAATGTAAATTAATGTCTATATATTTTGGTATCTCATTATTCTAATTGCGTTAGGCATTAGCTGTTGCCAATATTACCACGTGTCGCACCATATAAAGTCTCGTGCTGCTAACATAAGTCGTTTAAGGTTATTTAAGGTTATTAAAGATTGTATTAACTAACATCATGCATATTAACTCCTTCTAAATATAATTATATTTTAGTTACAGACTCTCCTGAACATCCTAACCAGGAAGACAGCGAAGACAACCCTGATTATGACTTTGAGACTGGTAAGACGTTAGCATACACTCTCATAAGGAAACACACACACACACACACACACACACACACACACACACACATATATATATATATATATATATATATATATATATATATATATATATATATATATATATATATATATATAAGTGAACTTTGCATTCTTCTTATCTTAAGTTTGCACAATTTTGGCCTAAATTTTGTATTTTTGTTGTCTTACGTTTACATTATTTTGGACTGAAGATTGCACTATTCTTGAAGTCTACATTATTCTCGTCTGATTTTTGTATCATTTTTGAAGTAGGCATTATTTTGGACTGAAAAATTCAGGTTGCACTACATCTTTTGGTAACTATTAATAAAGCAGCATTTTCGTAACAGTGATTTCTACGCATGCTTGAATTGTCTTGAAAGTAATCCCCCAAGAAGAAAGCAGTTTGAGAAATTACAAATGAGTGAAACAACTGATACACGGTAAGAGATTATAAATATTAATCTTAATTTCCGTACGTTTATGGTAAATGGACTGACTTTATGACTCTACCTATAACGCTCAAAGTAATAACAAAACACACGCCTTCCATGCTTAGAATTTACATTATTTCAAATTATTTAGACAGTGAAGATTATAGTGGCAAATGCATCCCATCTAAATAAAAAAATATATTTTGATTACAGAATCTCCTGAAGATCCCAACCAGGAAGATAACAAAGACGAGTCTGGTAATAACTCTCCGACAAGTAAGATGTCAGCGTGATTTCTCTTATGATCACACGCACATTCTTAAACCATGTTTGAAGATCACATTATTTTGATCTAAACAATGTTTGCATCACTTCTATTTATAGATAATTATTTATAACACAGCATATCGCATTTCTCAACAGTAATTACTATGCATATTTGCACTGTCTAACAATTATCTATATTCAAATATAAAGAATTAATTTACAGAAATTCTGACCGTTATTTATATTTGTATGATCAACGGTCTGACATTTATGTACGTTTGTTATATCTCACTCCGGAAACCTAACATGATGAGATTTATACGAAAGCCTACCGTTACTGGCAATGTACAACATTTCAAACATAAGGACATTTGTTTAAACTGAGAATCCAGAAATCCCAAAGAAAAGTTAGAATAAATAATTTATTTGTAAAAAGGAATAGGTTACTAGTCAATACGCCATTATTTTTTGTGGATGTATTTCTGAATATTGAGTAATATTACAGAGTTTATTCCTTTCGACGTTCCCTTGGGATTTAAATATGCTTGATGCGAGTCTAAGTTTTAATGTGTAGAATATTAATGTGATGTTTCCAATTAGTATAATACTCTAGTGGCTCTTTGGTTGGATTACATAAACGTTTTTTGTGGATTGTTGTTGTTTTGTTTGGTGGTAACCAGATAGATTAGGAGATTTTTAGGCATATCGCCAGGAAGCGGATTTCAACATACAGCCCATGATTGGGGAAATGACGTCTAAAAAATCTTAAAGTCTGGCTGCGATTGGTGTGATACTGTGACAATTACTCAGATGTAATTATATGCTTTGTATCTCATCTGTTGAGAAAGGTCATTGAAATAGTTAGTTACTTGATTATTTATGTTCAAATACAAGAGGCACGATCTTTTCTTTTCCTTCATTGTGCAGGAGTTTTTCAACTGGATTTGCATAAAGTGAACTATAACGATTCCATTTCAATTTTTCTCCAATCTTGCCGGTCCTTTCAATTATCCCTGAATTCACAAACATATACTCAAACATTGGATACACGAATCGAAACAACAGTTTAGCGTTTGTGTTATTCAGCGAAAACATATTTTAGTCGCGAGCAGTGCATACGATTATTTGGTTGTGTGTTCTGAATAATCCGTCGACTGTTACTAGTCCATTTTGGCATGGGAATAGTAATCCTATGTGTCTGTGATGTTTAACAGGAAGCAAATCTGTTTTATCAAATGAGAACTTCCGAAAGGAAAAATTAATTTGCCTGTTTGTACTTGATTAAATGTAGCTTTCTTGATAATTGAAATATTAATCCAGTTGTTTGCCCATGCATTACGTTTCTCAAAATCATTGTTCATAATCTTTAGTACTTGTATCTGATATGTTGAAGATGTTCTATATGTAGCATTATCCGCAAATAACATCACAAGGGAGTTCACCTTGTTTACTTATCGTTGATATAAGTTTCAAATAATAAGGTCCTTCAATGGAACCTTGTGAACTCTTACATTAAATCTACACTTTGCTGATACGGCATTGCGGTTTCTGAAGTAGTCTTTGAACTAAGATGGAATTTTGCTAGAAACTTGTAAAATGTATACAATGACCCTTTGATCCATGCTCTGTCAATGTAATACTGCAGCGAGTTCGTTAAATTATGCTTTGCGGTCTTTTCATGGTTAATACTTCATACACAAGAAGCGATAACATGTTTTGGAACATAACATTTGAATCATCAACTATAATATCATGCGAAGTTTGCATGTTTTTGTAGGATTTTTTACTTAGCTCATATCTCTACGATGTCTTCAGTGTCGCAGTTTATAGTGATGTCTAGCACTGGGACATCACGCCGCTGATATATAGCATCACGAAACACACAGTAACATTATCCTGACACAAGAACAACTAGTTGTACTACTCGCCTCTTAAGGTCGAGCGCCAAGTGAGGCAACTGTTATTTCTGTACCATTTTATACGTCATTGGTATTACTCGGCCGGGAATCGAACCAGCGATCTCCGGAAACCAGGGTAGACGCTCTAATTACTTAGGCCACCAGAATGTTGATCTAATATTATAATGCTACAGTAAGAGTACGTTCAAGAGTGGACCAAATAGAAATACTCGTCTACATTTTGTTTCAAATTCCTGATGAGCATAACGATTGATATTATATAAATTTATCATTTCTAAAAATAATTTTATTACAGAATCTCCTGAAGATCCCAGCCAGCAGAAGAACGAGAACGAGTCTGATAATGTCTCTCCAACAAGTAAGATGTTAACACACACTTTCTCATGGTCACATATTAACATCCTTTAAGCATGTCGGAAAATTGCACTATTTTGGACTGACCTATTTATGCTCTATTTATATTTTGATGTAATTGTTTGCAAAGTTATATGTCGCGATAACGATTATTACGTATGGTTGCAATTATGTGTAATTAATTTAAATTCAAATTATATATCCCAGAAACAAGAGAGAGAGCAGTAAGTACAAATTGTTTAAATATGACAAGAAGGAATATATTGTCATATATTGCACCATCTCGCTTAGAGATATGGGACTAGTATGACAAGACTGATATTGGAGTTTAACTAAAGTCTGTAATTTTAATTTACCAGCAGACTAGAACATGTGACACTGATTCGTTGGAGGCACAAGTAAAAATAATCCAATAATTTAATGAAACACAGAGTGATTATCGTTGAATTAAGATGGGTGTAGCAGCCTATAGGGCATGCGACGCTGTCTTGGAAATAATGTAATCGCGCTGACTGAATAAGCAAATATTGATGATTGCAACCTGCTTGGGACCGGAAGGTTATATCGTCAAGGGAACCATCGATATACCATGCTGCTTGATCATTTTGCAATGTGTAATTCTGTGTGTGATTGTGTTTGTGCGTATTTGGGATTTTTAACGTAGCTTTAACAATTTCTCAGTGAGCACGATGTCTGCAGTGTGACATTTTATACGGATGTCTAGCACTGGGCCATCATGTCGCAGACATGTAGCATCATATCTCACCCAGTCATATTATCCTGACACTAAGCCCACCAGTCCTAACACTAACCTGTTAATGTTGAGCACCAAGCAAGGTAGCTGCTAGTGCCATTTTATTAGTCTTTGTTATGACTAAACTGGGACATCACGCCGCATATATGTAGCATCATATCTCACCCAGTAACATTATCCTGACACAAGAACAACCAGTTATAGTACTCGCCTCTTAAGGTTGAGCGCCAAGCGAGGCAACTGTTATTTCTGTACCATTTTATACGTCATTGGTATTACTCGGCCGGGAATCGAACCAGCGACCTCCGGAAACCAGGGTAGACGCTCTAATTACTTAGGCCACCAGAGTGTTGATCTAATGCTATAATGCTACAGTAAGAGTACGTTCAAGAGTGGACCAAATAGAAATGCTCGTGCTACATTTTGTTTCAAATTCCTGATGAGCATAACGATTGATATTATATAAATTTATCATTTCTAAAAATAATTTTATTACAGAATCTCCTGAAGATCCCAGGCAGCAGAAGAACGAGAACGAGTCTGATAATGTCTCTCCAGCAAGTAAGATGTTAACACACACTTTCTCATGGTCACACATTAACATCCTTTAAGCATGTCGGAAAATTGCACTATTTTGGACTGACCTATTTATGCTCTATTTATATTTTGATGTAATTGTTTGCAAAGTTATCTGTCGCAATAACGATTATTACGTATGGTTGCAATTATGTGCAATTAATTTAAATTCAAAGTATATATCCCATAAACAAGAGAGAGAGAGAGAGAGAGAGAGAGAGAGAGAGAGAGAAGTAAGTACAAATTATTGAAATATGACAAGTATGACAAGAAGGAATATATTGTCATATATTGCACCATCTCGCTTAGAGATATGGGACTAGTATGACCAGATTGATATTGGAGTTTAACTAAAGTCTGTAATTTTAATTTACCAGCAGACTAGAACATGTGACACTGATTCGTTGGAGGCACAACTAAAAATAGTCCAATAATTTAATCAAACACAGAGTTATTATCGTTGTAGATGGGTGTAACAGCCTATAGGGCATGCGACGCTATCTTGGAAATAATGTAATCGCCCTGACTGAATAAGCAAATATTGATGACTGCAGCCTGCTCGGGACCGGAAGGTCATATCGTCAAAGGAACCATTGATATATATTGCTGCGTGATCATTTTGCAATGTGTTATTCTGTGTGTGTGTGTGTGTGTGTGTGTGTGTGTGTGTGTGTGTGTATTTGGGATTTGTAACATAGCTTTAACAATTTTTCAGTCAGCACGATGTCTGCAGTGTAACATTTTATACGGGTGTCTAGCACTTGGGCATCATGTCGCAGACATGTAGCATCATGTCGCACCCAGTCATATTATCCTGACACTAAGGCCACCAGTCCTAACACCAACCTGTTAATGCTGAGCGCCAAGCAAGGTAGCTGCTAGTGCCATTTTTATTAGTCTTTGTTATGACTAAACCAGGGTTCGAACCCATGACTTTCCGCATCTGAAGCTCTAACCACTACGCCACTGTGGTAGTCCATGCTGCAATGCAGTGACATAAGTCACACATATTGGTCACGGACTGGTGCATGCACGGACAAAGTGTCCGACCGACCTAGATAACTGTATCAAATTTTTTGTCTCTGACGCAATCTCTTTGTCGGGAACACACCCACAGACACACACACCAACATACACACACTCAAGCATTACACACAACACACATACAACAGTATATGAGCGCGCACAGTAAAGTCATCGTGACAATACCAATAACTGTTTATCTTCCAAAAATAAAAAATAAAAATAAAAATATACTTTTATGTCATTTTTAGGACTCTCTCTCTCTCTCTCTCTCTCTCTCTCTCTCTCTCTCTCGTGTGTACATTTGTCCTCCTTTCCAAATTCGTTTCTTGATTTGTAATGTAAATAACACAAAACTGCGGTTCACAGAGTGCGACAAAAAATTATTCCAAGTCACATCATGCATCGTTTAAAGAAATTCTATAGCAATAGATTATGGTTAGTATGCTGTAAAATGATACTAACTCACTAACAAAGTATTGGTACAAATGCATTCAATTTTGAACCATGGGGAAAATATCCATAAAACAACTTAATATCAATTTAGATATTGTAATGAATACAACGTTTCCACTTATTACATATATTAATATAATAATGTAAAATAAATAATACGGCCCTTTCAGATAATGTCTTCATGCTTAATCTTCAATCGTCTTATAACACAAGCTATATTAACGCGAACAAAGTATGATGGAATCAAAATCTCGAGACCCGTGGATAACTTGGCGTTCAGAAGATGAGCTAAGTTTCAAAAGGATATGAATTACTTTATGTTTTATTATTCAGTTTTGTGTAAATGAGCATTTGGTGCCCTTAAAAAGAAGTAGCGATTCTCATGGTTACATTTTGATGTAGATCATATCATTTGATTGCCATATGAATCAGTATAAATATATTTTATGTGTCTCGCTATTGAGATTGCGTAAAGCATTATTTTTTTTGCCAATATTGTGACTTATGCTTTACAATATCTAAGTCTGGCTACAACATTCTCAATTGATATGTCTCGCACTATAGAAATTATCTGGCTGCTGAGATAAATATTATTTCAGATCGTTTAAGATCGCACCAATTGGCATTATGTGATTTTATCCTTTCTAAATCAAAATATATTTTGGTTATAGAGTCTCTTGATGTTCCCAATGAGCACGCCAACGAAGATGGGTCTAATAACAACGATGCGACAAGTAAGATGTTAGCACACTCTCTCATATGAGCACATGTTAACATCATTTAACCATATCTGAAGTTTGCATCATTTTCGTCTGAATTTTGCTTTATTCTGAAATTAATAATTTGTGTTACACTTGCATGTATATATAGATACTTATAAAATAGCATTTTGCAACAATTAATACTATTCATGATTGCATTGTCTTGCAATTAATAAATGTTCGAATATTATCTCCCCTGAAGAAACTAGTGATTAAAAATACCAGGTGAGGTAAATAAATGATAAACAAGAAAGAATTCTCAATAACAATCGTAATATCCATTTGTAAATGGGCACGCTCTGGCTTTTATTTACCTTTGCTAAATCTCTCTACTGAAACCCAAAGAGCTCATATTAATACGAAAGCACAGGCCTTCAGTGCTTAGAAATTTACAACCGTACAAAGATTTAGATACTGAAGATAGTCATTATTGAAATATATTCATTCTAGAAAACAAAACATATTTTGGTTACAGAATCTCCTGAAGATCCCAACGAGCAAGACAACCTAGGCGAGACTGATAATAAATCTGCCACAAGTAAGATGTTAAACCATAGTATCAAATGAGTACGCATTAACAGTTTTAAATCATGTCTGACATTTGCGTTATTTTGGTTTGAAGCCTGCATTATTTAGGTCTGAAGTTTGCATTATTTTGATGTTCAGTCTACATTATCGTGGTCTGACATTTGCATTATTTTGGACTGAGCCATGTGTATTGCACTTGTATTTGTATGCAATAATTTATGAAATGCATTTCGCAATAAGGATTACTACGGATGTTTGCATTGTCTGGTACTTAATCTATATTTAAATACTATCTCCCATGAAGAAAATATTTTCAGATGCATCAGCTGTTGAGAACAAGTGATGCACAAGTGATCATTCGAGGTATTATAACGTATGTAATTTCACATTCGAGTGATAATGACGTACGTAATTTCACATTTGAGTTATTATAATGTATGCTATTTCCTATTCGAGTTATTATGACGTATGCAATTTCACATACAAGTTATTATAACATATGCAATTTCACATTATAGTTAGTATAACCTATGTAATTTTTCAATTTACCGGTAGACAGGATAAAATGCTGATGTTTTTTAAGAAAGGTTTGAGGCAAATTCGTATGTTATCTGGAGTAATAATCCAAACCAGAAATATGTCATGAAATTGCATGACCTACCGCCCCAACCCGCTTTGAATTACAATGCATCTAGCTGCCTATAGGTTATACATATCTGTCCTGGATATAATCGAGGTGACTGAATTAAGAAATATAGGTGACTGCAACATACATAGGGATGTTTGAAATGTAAACATTTGTTTTAATGTCACATCTGCGTGTACTTGGCTAAAGAAAGCTTTACAGGAATAAAATCATGGTTTGTAGACATCGACAAGATAGAAGCTCCCTTTAAAAAAGACTTTGTGCTAATGCATTCAAATTATGAACGAATGAAGAAACGATCCAAGACAGCAACTCGTTAACTATTTATCTGTGGTAATGAACACATATTGTTACACTAATTAAATGTATGAAAATGATACAGTCCTTTAAAATAATGTATAGATGTTTAATCTTCAATCATAGTGCAACTTGAGTACTTTGAATATGAATAAATTATGATGCAATAAACATATAAACATATCGAGACACCAAAATAAAATTGTCTTTCATTGACTTGACGATCAGAAGAAGTGGTCCTTTTCAAAACTCTACTGACGAAACGTAATGCGGGTGATATTGGGAGAAAAAAATTACATCTTGATTTAAATCGGATGTACAAGGATAAGAAAATGTCTTATATTTTTTGTCGTTTAATTTTGCATAAATGAGACTTCAGTGACCTTAAACATTTGTGGCGATTCTGATGGTTATATTTTGATGTAAGTCATGTCATTTGCGTGTCATGAGAATACATAGAACTATATTTTCTTTGTTTCGATAGTGTGATTGTGTCAAGCATTATTTGTTGCCAATACTGTGACTGATCCTTTATATTAGCAAAGTCATGTTACAACATTCTCAATTTATATGTCTCGCACTATAGAAATTCTTTTACGTTTGAGATAAGTCTTATTTCAGATTATTGAAGATTGTGCCGATTTTCAGTGTGAAATTCTATCCTTTCTAAATAAAACTAAATTTGTATTACAGGGTCTCCTAACGATACCAACGAGCAAGACAACGAAGCCATGTCTGATAATAACGATGCAACAGGTAAGATATTAGCACACAACATCATATGAGCACATACCAACATTTGTAAACTAAGTCTCAAAGTTTTTATTATTCTAGTCTCAGTTTTGCCTTATTTTAGAATTCTTGATTTGTGCTACATTTGTGTAATATGTAACTATTTATAAAATAGCATTTCACAAACCTTATTACTAGGTATGCTTGTTTTGTCATCTAATTAATGAGAAAGAATTTATACAAAAACCAGGTACGGTAAACAACTGATAAACAAGAAAAGATTCTTAACAATAACCCTAATATCCATTTATGAATGGAACATTGTCTGACTTTTATTCACCTTTATTATATCTCATGACTGAAGCCAGAAAGCATCAGGCTCAAAAGAAAGCACAGACCTTCCGTGATTACAAATTGATAACGTTTCAAATATTTTGATGCTGAAGATTAACATTATGAAACTGTATTGTTTCTACGTATCAAAATATATTTTGATTACAGAGTCTCCTGAAGATCCCAGCGATCAAGACAACAAGAGGAGTATGTGAATGACCCTGCGACAAGTACGATACTAAACTACAGTCACATATGAAGATACATTAACAGTCTTTAACCGTGTTTGACGTTGACATTATTCTGGCCTGACGTTTGCATTTTGGACAGAGCAATTAGTAATATACTTGGTCCATATTTGAATACTATCTCCCATGAAGAAAGAATGTACACAAATTCCAACTGACGAAAGCAGTAGATACAGAAGAACAGATTCTGACCGTAATATCCATTTTGTACATGGTACATGATCTGACATTTATTTAACTGCGCTATACCTAACTACTGAAACCTTGCAACATGAGATTATTTACACTTGGCGACCGTGATTAGAAATTTACAACATTTCAAATATAACGACACATGATGAGACTGACAATCCGGAAATCAAAATGAGAGGTTGGAATCATCGAAATACGTCGATCAAGACGCATTGGCAGAAAAAATGCCCGACATACGAACACGTTTAACACATTATCCCCCCGACTCAATCTTTGTCTCAGTCGGAGAGAGAGAGAGAGAGAGAGAGAACACAAAGCTCTTTAGCACTCACAAGAAAACTTGTAAAATTAGTCTATGTCTTATAACCTATATGGCACAGAGACGATGTGCTAGTTTCAAAACCCGATACAAATAAGGTGTATTGGGAAATTTGTATTTTAATTAAATGTAGAATACTAAGAATTTCTTAATCTTTAATCATTCAATATTACCTAAATGACACTTTAGTGTCCTTAAACAGGTATGACAATTCTGATGGTTATGTTTGCATGTAGACCATAGTTATTCCATGCCATATAAATAAATATAAATGTGTTCTGCGTCTCGATATTCTGATTGCGTAAGGCATCATTCATACCATGTCAATACATAGCAATATGGTCGCTGTGTCTCGACATGGTGATTGCGTAAGACATTATTTATTGCCAGTATTGTGACTTATGTTTTCCAATATCTACGTCTGCCATAGTATGGTTACAACATTCTCAATTTACATGTCTCGCACTATATAATTCTCGTGCAGCTCATATACATGTTATTTGAGATTGAAGATCGATTGGAAACATTCTATTGTACCATTTCTAAATAAAAATATATTTTGCTTACAGAGTCTCCTGAGAGTCCCAACGATCAAGACAACGAAGACGAGTCTGATAATGAAGATGTGACAGGTAAGATAGTAGCATATACCATTATACGAGCACACACTAACATTAGCAGCAGGGGGGGCGAATCGGACATTTTGTCCAAACGTCATTTGGCTTAATTAATACTTTCTGCACTCAGCGGATCCGGTGTCGTCAGCGCCTGGTAAAAAAAAAACGACGTAGTCGTCGTTGTCATCGTCGAGGGGCCAAATCGACAATTGTCCGGACGTAATTTGGTTTAATTAATACCTTCTGCGCGCCGATCCCAGCGTTGTCAGCGTCCGGTAAACACAGCGACGAACGCGTCGATGTCATCGCCCCCCCTGCTGCTTACAATTTAACCGAATATTTGGTCAAGTCCGATACGATATCGTGTCCGAGGATCATGTAAATTTATCGTTACAAATCCATGTGGGGTCGACTGAGCATGACTAAAAAAGTTTCGAAAAACATTAAAGTCCATGTCACCGCCGCACCATGTCTGCCAAATATTTCGTAGCGTGTGTGTATCAACGCCGTTGAATACAGCAAGAATATTACAGTTGTCTCTGATTACTTTTGGAATCTGAGTGTATCGTTGAGTGACATATATCACGTCAGTGTTTTTATGCCTGCCTCTGGAAAATATCCTAGCTGGGTTTTTTTGATTGTCTAACATAACATCATCATACACGACTAGATTGTTAACGTCGCCATCAATATCATCGATACCTGGTGCATCATTGATATCTGTAATAAACTCAATAACATTTTTTTTAGCGATCGCTGATGCATTCTCGTTGAAATCTTTCAACACCTCGTAGCATCGTTGATCATCTACGCTAGGAGCAACCAAATACAACTTATCCCACTTCATCCATCTCATTATTAAATTAAGTAACAATTGCGTCTTGCCGGATCCAGATGGTCCGATGATAATCATCCGGATCGAGTTTGGTAACGCTGCAACATGCTTAACTGGTTCTCTTGTTTTAGTCGCTGAAAAGTCAATTATATTCATGTCTCTATACATAAATTATGGATCTATATTGTGTAAAGTGTAGAGTGCGTACTGGCACAAATGATATGACAACCGTTACAACAAGAAATAACAGATCGGCGCTTACTGGTAAGTGTGTACAATGCGGTACAAAGAAATTTAGATTTATTTCTATTAGACCCGGGGATGTTTTAAAAAAAAGCGAGGAGGTGATATTGCAGCCAAGTTATCAAAACTCCCCGGAACCCCGTGGGCAAAGTATCCAGGAGAAAAGCACCTCCCAGGATATAGCTACTGTGGCCCCGGAACGCGATTAGATATCAGACTCGATGATCAAAATCAGCCCAAACCCGGTGAGTATCCAATAAACGCTATCGATAAGGCGTGTCATGCTCATGATGTTGCTTACTACAAAAGTAGCGATCTGCAACAGCGTCATATCGCGGATGTAAAATTAATTCACGCGTTAAATGCTATTCCTGATAAATCATTCAAAGAAAAATTGGCCTCATGGTTGGTAAAATCGGCTATGAAAGGTAAATTAATGATTGGAAGCGGAGCTTCTCGCGCTGGTAATTGAAAACGCTAGCGTTTATAATAACAACATGGAATCCATCTATTATTCTCCGAGAGGATACTGGAAGGGGAAGGCCGCAATTGGTAAGCTTGCAAGCGCTGCAAAGGTAACAAAGGCCACTGCGGCTAATTGGTTATCCAAACAGGCTATATGGCAAATCTATCTACCACCGCCTAAACAAATCTACTTCTCGCGCTTTGATGTCAGCGTACCTAATGAAGTTCATCAGGCTGATATACTATTTCTGCCGCATGACAACGGTTACAAATACGCGCTAACCGTAGTTGATGTTGCGAGTCGATACAAACAAGCGGAGCCGTTAAAAACAAAGTCAGCAACTGAAGTAGCCGGTGCGTTTGAGCGGATTTATCGAAGAGGTCCTCTGCGCTGGCCAAATCTATTACAAGTTGATCCTGGCAATGAATTTCGCGGCGCTGTTTTATCAACGCTGAAACATCATAGCGTCGCGGTACGACGAGGTCATACTGCGCTACATCGTGATCAGGCAATTGTTGAACGATTCAATCGGACTCTCGCTGAACGGTTATTTGGATATCAGTACGCGAAGGAATTCATCCAAGAAAAACGATCTCGTGAATGGGTCAAAAGGTTGCCAGGCGTAATTGCCGCGTTAAATAACGAGATTACCCGAGCAATCAACATGAAGCCCAGCGACGCGATTAAATACGAGTATATACCCGGAAGATCAAAAATAGATAGCGTTTTCAAGCCGATTTTCGGCGATGTTACCGTGAGATATCTGTATGAACCAGGAGAGCTTGAAGGAGGTAAAAAAAGGGCTACTGATCCTATTTGGAGTGTTACCACACATTACATATCAACGATAACACGATCAACTGGTAGGCCACCGATCTATAGACTGGATTCAACTGCTCCTCAGCGCGGATTTACACACGAGCAACTACAAGTGATACCTGACGATACTCAATTACCCCCGCGTGGTCTTAACTAGCGCCGTTGCGTCTATTACACTCAAGACATGTCAACCTTACATTGTTTTTGACATGACCGAGACTGTTATCGATCCTGTCCACGGTAAATTGGCGAGCGTCTTTATCCGAATAGCGCCAACTCATTATACAATTACAACTCGCGCAGTGATTATTCTGTTGTTGTCGTAACGCAATTATTAATTCGGCATCGATATCAAAACGCCGCTGTTTTTTTTATCCTGTTGGCGGTAACCCGAGAGTTTTCTATCAATGACGCTTGCATCGATGGTGACTCCGTCACTGACTCCGTCACTGGCTTCGTCACTGACTCCGTCAATAACAATTCTTCGAAGCTGATTTATCCTCCGTACTCGGGACACTGCAAGATAGACTAGATTTGACCATTCGATGCGATTATCAACCATCCAAACAATTGTATCCGTGATAGTCAGTCCCTGCGAGGAATGTATTGTTGTTGCGTATCCTAGCGTCCACGGGGATTTATCAGCACGTAGCGCGTCCTCGACGACGCTGATATCAACGAGCACGATATCATTCAGCACGAGAATTTGTTTTTTTGTCCCTGACGCTGTCGGGACCGGGATTTCAACTTCAATGTTCTGCCGCCGTGTATCCGCGGGTCTATAGCATAACGGCACTGGACGCGTTGGAAACTTTTCCTTATGCAACGCAAACAACTTCCGCTGAAGTGTGTCTCTGACTATCTTTCTACTCGCTACAATCAAATCATTTGGTCTCCATGTTTCCCAGAATTCATTTAACGGCGTTTCCGGAATTACCTCGCGGACTATTTCACACTGAACTCTATCCGGTTGTAATCTGATTAATTTTTTAACCTCGCGCAGTTGTTCATCAAGTGCCCGGTAATCAGTATCGGTTTCTTCATAATAGTCCACAAAACCCTTTAACCAATCATGTGGGCCCTCGCCGACAAATGGTGGTGGTTGGCCATGGTCGCCACACATGATCACCGCTGTATTCGCGCGCAGCAACCACTCAAGAAACATTTGCAAAACATCTAACGAAACAGTACATATTTCATCCCAGATGATAACCTCAGGAATAAATTTTTCACCCATTCGATCAGGAGTCCACTCACCGCCGCTGTATCGAAAAAAGCTGTGATAAGTAACGGCGTCAACATTTCGTTGTTTTATTTCTCGCGCTAGTCTATGGGTCGGTGTAAGCACGATTATACTTGCCCGCGTTCGAAATAATTCAATTGCCCGAGTCGTCTTTCCTGACCCGCCACAGCCGCTTAAATAAACTGTTTTGTGTCTACAAATTGGATCAGAACACGGTGGTGCATTAGACCATTCTGACAATTTATCACCGCGTAGGTAATTGTTTTCAACGGTGACATCTGCTGACGGGGAATAATCGCGTCGTATTTCTTTTTTAATTCTCCATGTACCCCAACTCTCGTCCGGACTAGTAAACTCGGCTACGTTTTCCTTATACGCTACGTCAACATAAAATGAATCAACGGCTACTCTAACCGCGGTGTCGGGGAATCTATTTATCATCGAGAATAAATTGATAGCGGCGTAACCCAGCATAGATGCCCTCAAATGCGGGTATGCTGGGCTGTCTCCATCGCTGTAGGTAACAACTGTACCCAACCTTGTTCCATTGGACAAGAAAGCTGTTTCGCAGTTCACGTATCTATTTTTCGCCACTGCGTCCTTGATTACGAAATCATATTCTGCGTCATCTATAATCAGCCGTGAGCAATATCGTTTGTAGTCGCAGTTTTTTCCACCTTGTGTGAACTTACCAATTATTCTTCTACCGAGATCTTTTGCCTCGCGGTTTCGTTGGTTGAATATCCTCCTGGACCATTCGACGATATATTCCTCGTCGGCATCGATGTGTTTTCTGGACTCGTCAATTATGCTATCTAGACGCTCTGGTTCTGGTAACCAGACTTCAGTCTGCGCTCGGTATGATATAATCGCGTCACTGACAATCAACGAAATTAGCATTTTACAATCAATCATATACCGTAGCAGCGCTATTGGCAACCACTTTTTTTCAGACATGTGCCTACCGATCCAAATATAGCAACAGCGATGAAGTCCTGCTGCGAATTCAAATGATACTACGCGAGCGAATCCGGTTAAATCAAAATCAGGCAGTGGTCCATTAATAGCAACACGAGTCATTTCATGTCTGGGGTGTCCAAATCGTCTAAAGTACTCAGCGGCGGATCCATACCCGAGAAAACTCGCTGGATAACAGGCAACCATATCAACGGAAATCATAGCGTCGCGGTTGTATTCAGTGTTCCATAGTCCACCGTGATAGTATTCCAAACAACTGGATTGTACATCCGGTAGAAATTCCTTGCGCGTTGGACTCCACGCATTTTTCTTTGCTGCAACATGAGCCGCAACCGATGAAATCGTAAAACAATTTGTTAGCAGTTGTTCATCATGCTCTTCAAATTCTATGGCGGTTTTTTTCATCTTGTTGTGAAACGCTTCAGTGCGGTATAATTCACCGTTTGGTCTTACAAACTGATCAAAGGTATCCGCATCGTTTTCAGCGCTGCGAAGTAACCACATTGATACAGGGTCGTTTTTACACAAGTAGGCAATAGCATCAAATAGTTTCCTCTCCGCGAGAAAACCGTCCTGTATAAATTCTTCGGGTATATACTTTACTGTTCTATCCCGTGGAAACACTGTGATCGCGGGCGTCCACGCGTGTTCGTTATGATCAATAATTTTGATTGGGGCTCCCTTCGATTTGTACTTTGATTCGTGTAATACTTCACCGGTTATCGTTGTAACGGTTATTGGAAATCTCAGCGATGTTTCTAATCTCGCTATGTCGCTGATGGTTGCTCCACGCTCGCGCACTGTCTCCTCCCACTGGTTGATTTTGCTACGTCGTAAATCAGTCAATTTGTTTCCTCGACACGCATTTGTAAAATGCTCTATTATTCGTTCTGCTACACAATTTATCCCCGTTGACTGTTTCATCGGCGCTAGTTTTCCGATATCAGGTTTCTTATTTAACGGGTATATTCCATAAACAACTGCTGTTTCAGGATACGCTCGTTCATAGTATGGTCTGTCAATTCCGGTTAACAGCCCCGGCTTGGAGTCGCGGCTAACAATGACTGTTTTCTTGTCGCTGAGAACTGGTTCAAATTTATCACGTATGATCCAATCACCTGATTCCACCCGGACAATGAATTTTACTCTGAAGAAATACTTTTTACCGTCAAGTTGTGATATTATCGTTGCTGCGCGGTTGTCGTTCATGGTAGCATCAACAACGCCATCAATTCGAAATGTTGACCAACTATGAGATGCACCATCACGCTTGAATTCATTGATACAATCGCGTATTTTACTCAACAGGGTTCTATCGTTTATTAACGCTTTTGGTGCGTCCTTGAGGACTCTATCGAGATTGAACTTAATATTTTTCCAGGGCTTAATTGCTGCTAATCTCTCGAACTCATCCATATAATTAAAACAAGTATTTAAATGAAAGAATATAGTATAATGAATCACTGCAAATGGTTGATGATTGGGTCGACAACCCCGTGCAATAAATCATGTAGAGGTGAATTCTGCGGGTACCATTTACAAAGCGTTCGTAATGGTTCTCTTGGCCCCCTCCCGTGCTTGGTTTGTCACGTTGGTGTAAGAGGAAAATTGCAGTTGTGTATCAATTGTGGCGGAAAGCGATACAGGGAACTAAAACGCTATTATGACAAACGAATTAAAAACGCCGTCATTGACCCCACCGCTGACTTCGTCATCAAAACCCCCCAAGACTACGTTGAAAGATTTATAATTAAACCAAATAATAAATTAGACAAATAGTATTATTATACAAATGGACCAAGAATTTCAGCCGCATCCTGTGCTCGTCAATTACGAGGCATCTCGCGACGGCATTGTTAGAAATCGTGGACTGAAGAAGCCGGTTGGTACCGTAAATAATCACGGGTATTTGATATTTGGTGCCCGGGGGAAAATTTATCTTGTTCACAGGGTGGTATTTGAAGCATTTAACGGACTGATCAACGACGGTCTCGTTATTGATCATATTAATAATAATAAGACTGATAATTCTCTTACAAACCTGCAAGCCATCTCTCAGAGTGAAAACAATAAAAAAGGCCAAACTGGCAAGTTTTCAAAGCAAGCAAGGGGTGTCAAATCGTTTGATACGTCAACGCACGAGGAAAAAATATTTCAGTCGATGAATGAGGCAGGAAAATATTTCGATATTTGTAGAGCCTCAGTTCGAGATGTTGCAGAGAATATAACTAAAACAGCGATCTCAAAAAAGACGGGGCACAGAATTCGATTTTCATGTATAAATAAGGCCACCGGCGCCCATGGCGCTGACGAGGTCGCCATGACAGTGTGAAACGTTATTGTCTGTTCCGGAAGAAAACGAATTATTAAACACCTTCGGAATTGATACACGGGGGTTTCATTTTTTTTTATTTAAAAACAAGATGTTTTATAAGAATAATGAATATCGAAGACATCAATAATATATTAGCCGAGATTTCAAAATTAAAAAATCAAGGAATTGAATTATCTGATGGTCTCGACAGTGAAAAAATATTATCCGATTACGAGATTATTAACGAGCAATCAAAACGGGGGCGTTTTACCCTGGCCCGCGAGTACTTTTTTATAAAACGATTACAACATACGATTAATGAAAACTTGTACCACAATGACGCAAATGCATTCATTGGACTATTTACTGCCGTTGAAATAATACGAAAAAAACTCGGACGTGTTTATGAACGACGCCGGGAGATTTCTAGCAAGATCAAAAACATTAGAAGGATTATAGACGAAAACTCCGGCGAGAAATTAAAAATTGCTTCGCAATTGCAATAATGGTAGGCGAATCACTTACTACTCGGCTAGCCAGAGAGCGGCTGGCGGCGCTTAAAAAGTTCATACCGTTACGAGACAGGGTCCGAGAGCAACTTCAAACGCGGCAGCAACTACAAACCGATTTTACTGTTGGAAGCGAACAACTCTTTGCCCCGGTAACTAAAGCGACCAAAGATGTTACGGCGGCAACTGTACCCGTTCTCGATGCGCTTGAAAAGATAGCGGCTCAGACCGAACAAACAAAAAGGTCTTTAGAAACACTTCCTGAGAAAATAGCGGCTGCTACAACACGGAGGTCACCACCACTCGCTATAACGGAACCACAAGAACCTTATGTTACAATGGCCGACGAAGAAGAACTAGGTGCTACCGCAAGAGAACCAGAAGAAGAAATACCGGAAGAAATACCGGAAGAAATATCGGAAGAAAAAGAGAAAAGGGGGAATATACCCCGTAATGTACTCAAGAAGAGCACAATAGATCAAATTAGAGGCTTCAGCAGCAGGGAAGAATTAGTTGATTTTACTGCCTCTAATTTTGCTAAGAGCATACGAGATAAGGAGCATATCAATAGCGGTTACGAGAAAAATATAAAGACGTTAAAGGATTGGACAAGAATAGTGTATTTAGCGAGTAAACACGAGAATGCATTACCACATCGTGGTGATCCCGATTACGACGCATTCCACAAAGAAGTTGAAAAAAGGGTAAAACTAAAAAAAGGAAAAGGATACTCTGTTGGTAAAGAATCCTACGGCGTTACCTGTCCTAACAGTGTTCTCAGTGATATATCACGGCTAGAGGTACTAATCGGAGGAAAACGAGCCGGAAATAACTCTCCGGAAATAATCAATGAGGCCGCTGATATTTGCAAGCGGTTATTTACGGGCGGTATCATGGACGTTAGTGCGTATCGAACGCTCATAGACGAACTCGTGGATGATTAAAAAAATTATCGTTTTGTTAATTTTTTGACCGTTTTTTTGTCGTTTTTGGTCGTTTTTGACAATTTTTTGAGGGCAAAAACCCCAGGAAATCATTTAGAGAAAATCGATGTTTTTGCTGAAAAAATCGAAAAAAACGACTATAGGCAACAAAAAACGACCAAAAATCAAGAAAAAACCAGAAAAAAACCGGATTTTTATCGAGGGTAAAAACCCAAGGAAATTTTGATAAAATTTATTCCGGTTTTCCACATGACAGAGTAATGGAGGAAATGTCAGTATTAATTTTTTATAGGAATTATGACATTTCCTCCATACTGATGATCGATTTTGTTTTGCAAAACTGACGTCAACCGTTTGCAAAATTATATAATATTGTAAATCCGCGTCAATTTTGACCGTTTTTTGCCATTTTTTGACCGTTTTGGGTTGGTTTTTGGCAATTTTTCGAGGGCAAAAACCCCAGGAAATCATTTAGAGAAAATCGATGTTTTTGCTGAAAAATCGAAAAAAAACGACTATAGGCAACAAAAAATGACCAAAAATGACTAAAAATCAAGAAAAAACCAGAAAAAAACCGGATTTTTATCGAGGGCAAAAACCCAAGGAAATTTTGATAAAATTTATTCCGGTTTTCCACACGGCGGTGGGGGAAGGGGGTGGTGATCACAATCACTAATTGAAAAGCCGGTGTTTTTATAATAAAGATGATTATACACTACAACCACGATAAACCAGTACTCGTCTACGTGGTAAACTCGCGATTGCCTGTTTACCGCGCGTACTATGGAGATGGTCTCGGTAGCACCACTGCGGGGTTATTTACAAGAATGGCTCCAAAAGTAGCGCCGTTAGCCAAACAATTAGGAATGAAGGCTATTGATGTTATTCGTGATAAGGGTATTAGTGCTATTGGAGACGTTGCCGGAAAGGTGCTTTCTGCAGCAAAGGACAAACTAATGTCGTTGGTGAGGAGAAAAAAACAAAAACCACCGGTGATGCCATCAACGACGGTGATGCCTGCAAATGTCAGTAAAGTAATAAATAACGCCGTGGAAGAAAAACTAGAGTCGTTGGCGGCTCAGTCGTCCACCAACGCGCCCATGAACGCAATAGCGGGGGAGTGGTCTTAAACAGAATTCAAAGAATTTACGACGAAAACATCGCAATTGAAAACATCAACATGATAAATAATAAAATGTTTGCGCGTACCGCTGATCCCGCGTTTGATATGGACGCCCCAGTGCGCAGGGATGATTCTGTCCGTGATTATCAATATTATTCTTATTATGCAGCGCAACCTGACCTACGATCGCGAATTGAACTTCAAGTCCAAAATACCAGTAAATATTTTCTGCCGTGTGAAGCGTTTATCGAAATTGAGGGAGAACTCGTGACAAATGCCGCCGATAATGCACCATACGCAGATGACAATCATGTTCGAGTTGGTTTCGTCAACAACGGTATCATGGCGTTATTTGAGAGCGCCAGATATCTTATTGACGGGCGAGAAATTGAGTCAATAGAACGCGAGGTTGATGTTGCAACGACGATAATTGGGTTAGCGAGATATTCGGACGATTATACAAGATCGGCGGGTCCATCTATGATGTTTGCGAAGGACTCCGCCGATAACGCTGACCATTTTCAGTACATCAACGTGCTGGTGGAAAAAGATACCGCAGTTGACCAGGCTGAAGCAGCCAATCCAGATCGCAGAGCAAAACCAGGCGCTAATTTCACTGTTATAAAAAGTCTTAACGATAATTACAATATGGGATTCGCAGCACGAATATTGATGCTAAAAAGACCACGCCGGCAGTTTTCATGCGCGATTCCACTCCATCACATATTTGGATTCTGCAGAAATGTTAGAAAAGTCATCTATGGGGCCAAGCATACAATCGCGCTGACGCGAAGGGGCGATGATAACAATGCAATATGGCATGCTGCTGGCGTCGCTGCCGGTAAGGTTGTTTTAACTAAAATGGCATTGTGGATGCCGGTGCTGACTCCATCAGTTACCACGGAAGCACGATTGTTAGCATTTATGGAACAGGGAGGGAAATCGTTGTTGAGTTGGCTAGCGGTAACAACTGATGCTAAAGAGGATAACGTCGCCGATACGTTTACATGGCACCTGGCATCAAAACAGGGTGTTTCAGCCCCGCGTCATATATTCATAGCGCTACAGAATAGGGAACGATTGGGCAGTCAAGAACGCAGCCATATGATATTTGATCAATTAGGAGTCAGGGATGTTTCGCTGAGAATAAACGGACAACAGGAACCATCCGAGGATATACAGCTTAATTACGGCGACAACCATGTCGCACGTGTGTACCATCGATTGCTGTCATATATGGGTCGTGATCAAAACGTCGACACCGGTTTGCAAATATCGCAACTTGATTTTAAAAACCTGTATCCGATTTATTATTTTTCGTTGGAGCATCTTGATTTAACGAGACAATCCGTCGTTGATATACACTTATGAGCTCGTATAGCCCCGGGTGGTGTTAATTACAGAGCGGTTGCTGTCATTCTCAGCGATAAATCAATGCTGCTGGAAGGTGTTGGCGGACGAATGAGAATCGTTGATGCGCCAGTGGAAAACATGTAATTGAAAGCACAAACACGTTTACAATAAAATGTCGTATAGTGTCGTCAGTGTAGAGTTGACTGATGGTCAAGTCAAGAAATTACGATCAAAGTCGGCTAAACAATGCGGAACCACAATAACGCTGAAGCCGTCGCAGATGGCGGGTGGTAATCATAAGATATCGTTGACGGCGCGTCAAATAAAACATTTCAATAATGCGATGAAGAATAAAAAGGGTGTTCAAATAGATTTTTCAGCCGCAGCGATTAAAAACATGGAAAAGACCGGTGGGATATTTCCGCTGTTAGCTGCGATTGCAGCGTTAATTGCCGCGGCCGCACCAGCGGTGGCTAAGGCGGCGGCGTTGGGGGCCGTTGGTACCGCGGCGGGGATGGCATTGAAGAAGGTAACCGGGAAAGGCTATAAAAAAAAACGATCCGTAGCCGGAAAGGGTCTAAGACTACCGGGAACCCCGTATTCATGGTACTCGGGAAAGGGTCTAAGACTACCGGGAACCGTTTATTGACCCCCATGTCTAATTTTGATTTAATAGACGCCGCAAACGCGCTAGCGATAAAAAACTTCAAAGGTGTTTTTATGAGTGATCAATTACCGGCGGCGCCAAGGAATATTGAAACAGGCATAATTAACCTCGATGGGTCCTCCGGAGCGGGAACTCATTGGGTTGCATACGCGATTGATCCGCGTGCGATCGTCTATTTTGATTCATACGGGTTAGCCCCGCCGAAAGAGTTCATGCGGTATATCCGGGCGTGTTCAGCCCGGGTTTTTTATTCCACGCTGCCAACACAACAATTAAGCGACCCACCGATATGCGGCCGTGAGGTATTGAACGTACTCGCGGCGATTTCATCATCGCGAAAACCACCCCATGTGGTTGTAAACGAATACACTAGTGGGGTCGTAGAGGCCCGGCGGGTTAATTAGAAACGCCGTTTTTTTTACAATAACGATGATTGATATCTGGGGACGACCGGTTTCGGCGCTGAAAAAGTCCACGGAAACGCCCGCCACCGATGACATAAAAAAACTAATTGAGGATGAAATCGCTGATACGTTGAATTTAACAAGTGTTGACCCAGGTGAAATAGTTGTATTTCAAGACCGCCAGGGTAAATTGAAATCCAGTAATGTGTCGCTGGATGACGTTTTAACACGACAGCGTGATGCCGCCGAGAACGCTATCGCGCTGTATACCAGCGACGGACGACTCAAACCGGGTGAACATCTATCGACGATAACATTAATCCGAGACGGTTTTACAAGGTTGGATAAATTGGTGACCGAACTTGACGCGCGGGTGAAAAAATCTGTCACCGATATACAACTCACTACCGCTAGTTTTTTCGGGACCCCGACGGTAACCGAACCGAATCTTGCAACAATAAAAAATACTATTTCGGAGTTTACAACGCTGTCGGGCCAATTTTACACGTTACGAAAAAATTTTAACAGGGTTGATAGCGCCGTTGATAAATTCCTTGGTAAAAAAAATGTCAAACCGGATGAGATTACAATAACTATAAATGATATCACTGCGTATGGACAGGAAATAAAAACAATCAAATTTGATGTTGCAACGAACAGAAATGGTGTAGACGTGCATGAACGGGAAATAGAAATAATCGACGCTAATGTTGCAACGATCATAAATAATGTAGACTCGCATACAGGGGAAATAGGAACGATCAAAACTGATATTGTAGCGAACAAAAGGAATATAGACGCGCATACACAGGACATAATGACAATCAGAGCTGATATTGAAGCGAACAAAAGGGGTGTAGACGTGTATAGAGGGGAAATAGGAACGATCAAAACTGATGTTGCAACGAGCAAAAGAAATATAGACGTGTATGGACAGGAAATAAAAACAATCAAAACTGATGTTGCAGCGAACAAAAGGAATATAGACGCGCATACAGGGGAAATAGAAACAATCGAACTTGATGTTGCAGCGAACAAAAGAAATATAGACGCGCATACAGGGGAAATAGAAACGATCAAAACTGATATTGTAGCGAATAAAAAAAGTATAGGCGTGCATGAACAGAGAATAGGAACGATCAAAACTGATATTGTGGCGAACAAGAATAATATAGACGCGCATGAATGGAGAATAGAAACAGTCAAAACTGATGTTGCAGCGAACAAAAAAGATGTGGACGCGCATACACGGGAAATAGATACACTCATTACTAAGGTTGCAGCGAACAAAAAAGATGTGGACACGCATACACGGGAAATAGATACACTCATTACTAAGGTTGCAGCGAACAAAAAAGATGTGGACGCGCATACACGGGAAATAGATACACTCATTACTAAGGTTGCAGCGAACAAAAAAGATGTGGACGCGCATATACAGGAAATAGATACACTCATTACTAGGGTTGCAGCGAACAAGATTAATACAGACGCGAATTTGCGGAGAATAGAAATAATCGGAACTGATGTTGAAGCGATTAAAGACGGACTACCGAGAGTAGCAGAGCAATTCGAAAAAATAAAAATCCCTCATGAGAACATCATCAACACAGTATACACAATTCGGCATGGATCATTCGATTGGACTCCTACACAGAATACAGTAAATACTACCGCAACTGTTAAGGGCATTTATCGATTGACACTGGTTTCAATGATGCAGTTTAATATATTATCGTCGAGTTCATCCGGGTTTAACAATACAATATCAACAATTATAGACAAGAACGCAACTGAACAGTTCACAATTTATGCCGTTGATGGAAATTTAGCCCGGGCAAACATCACATGGTATGTGGAATTTGTAGCGAATCTAAGTAATTAAAAACACTAGCTCTTTTAGAATAAAATGACCACCAGGGTAATTGAATCAGAGGTATCACCGACGTCACATCAATATCGATTCGATACCGCAAAAGAATTCACCGCGAATTTGAAAACGCTTTCCGAACAATACCGCGCAAAAATAAAAAAATACCGCAGAAAAATAACCACCATCGACGCGGTCGTGTACTCGGTGTCGGGTATAGTAGCCGGTACCGGTGTTATTTTATCCACGGTGACCACGATAGCCCCGATCGCTGTTCCAATCGCTATCTCCGCGATGACAACAGTTGCTGGAGTCGCCAACGCAATCACTAAAAAGATATCATCGTGTTTTCAGAAAAAACTCGACGAGTATACAGTAAAACATCAAATAGTATCCGACGCGTACTCGAAATTATCCGGGTTGATCTCGTTATCGATTGATAATTTGTTCATATCCGATGTTGAATTCTCCACGATGGTCCAGTTGTATAGCTCCGCGATGTCAAAAATCGAGGATTTTCAACTGGAAGCCGGAACCACCTGGTTGTTGAAATTAGACACTAAAAACAACGAATAATAATAATGTCGCTGAACCCCGAAGGGTCTCAATTACTTCAGCGGATCGCGGAGAACACCACTCCGGTACAAACAAATATGATATCGATAACGTCAACGAAACCCGAATTCAGTGTGAACTTTCCATCACCGGTTCCAGTGAAGGAAATAGCGCTGGCAAAATTGCGAGTATATCACAGTTGGCCTAATATCCGAGCGGACGCATTTAACGGACAACAACCTAACAACTCGCTGGTTTTTGCATGGACAAATAAGCTCGATGGGACCCCAGACTGGAATGAGGTTACAATACCAACTGGGTCATACCAAATAGAACAAATCAATAAAGAATTTCAACGCAGGATAAAATCGATCACAGGAAAAGAATCAAAAATCGCTATTACGGTTCATGAACCAACGTTATCGTCGACGATTGAAATAAGCACACCGGGGTATATGGTTGATATTTATAACAGTTCAATAAGAACCATACTAGGATGGCCTAAGAATCCACCCGCGGACGCCCCCCCCCCCCCCCCATCAACTGTCCTCAGACACGATAACGGAGATGGTGGTAGGCATATTGCTCCATACAACGTAAATATTGCATCGGTGATAGCGATTAATCTAGTGTGTGATGTTATCGAAGGGAGTTACCAGGTGGATACCAAGCAATCAAATCAGGCTCAACAGGGGTATATCCTTTATTCGTTTTCACCAACAGCCCCTCCGGGATTTTTAATCGTTGAGAGTCCGATTAATCCGGTCTATATGCGATGCCATAATCGGTTTTTAACGAGAATTAATTTTAGAATTACCGATCAGTCAAATAACCTAATTGACCTACAAGAGGAGGAGTTAGTGATCACTCTGTTTGTAAGATCATATCAGCAGGGGGGGCGATGACATCGACGCGGTCGTCGCTGTGTTTACCGGACGCTGACAACGCTGGGATCGGCGCGCAGAAGGTATTAATTAAACCAAATGACGTCCGGACAATTGTCGATTTGGCCCCTCGACGATGACAACGACGACGACGTCGTTTTTTTTTTACCAGGCGCTGACGACACCGGATCCGCTGAGTGCAGAAAGTATTAATTAAGCCAAATGACGTATGGACAAAATGTCCGATTCGCCCCCCCCCCCCTGCTACATTTGTAAACTAAGTTGGACAGTTTCTGTTACTCTGGTCTGAAGTTTGCATACATTTGATATTCATAATTTGTGCTACACTTGCATTTTATGCAGTTTTTTATAGAAACGATTTCGAAACAATTATTATTAGGAATGATTGCTTTGTCTTCTAATTAATGTAGTTTCAAATACTATCTTAAAAGGTGAAAGAAGTTATACAAATACCAGCTGAGGTAAGCAACTGATAAACAAGAAATGGTTCTCAACAGTGATCTTAATATCAATTTGTGTATAGAACACGGTCCGACTTTTATATAATTGCGATGTATCTCGCTGTTGAAACAAACGAGCTCGGATTAAAAAGATAGCACGTGTCTTCCGTGCCTATAAATGTATTAAATTTCAAATATTTTAACACTGAAAATTGCTTCGGTTTACACTATGTAAACTTATCCCTTCTGAATAACAAAATATATTGTAATTACAGAATCTCCAGTCGATAGCAACCAGGAAGATAACGAAGAGAATGACTCCGCTACAAGTAAGATGTTGAAACACATTCTCATGAAAGAACACAGTAATAGTCTTAAACCTTGACTGAGGGTTGCATTATTTTGCTCGCTCTCACGTTTCCATTATTTTGAACTAAGCAATTTGTGGTACATTTATATTTTTCTGGGTTCTTCCTCCACAACTTGCACTGGTTGCCATGTAAAGCCTATCGTTCTTTGACAAATGGCTTTAAACTTCAAAACAAAAAAAATACTATTGCGTATGTTTTGATGTAGACTATATCATTTTCATGCCATGTGAATCAATGCAAATTTACTTTACGTATCTCAGTATTGTGATTGCGTGAAGCATTATTTGTTGCTAATATTGTGACGTGCTTTTCATTAGGTGCACCTGATAATAGTATTCTCAACATATATGCGTTCTGCCATACAAATTATCATGTTACTGACGCAAATTTATTTCAGACTATTGAAAATTGCATTGATTGATATTATGCAAATTTATCCCGTTAAAAAAATACCATTAAACAATCTCACAAAGATCCCAACGAGCAAGACATAAGCGAGTATCCTAATGACTTTGCGACAAAAATGAGACGTTAACAAAACTCGCACAAAAAGCACACGTCAGCATCCTATAACCATGTTTGAAGTTTGGATAATATTTGACTGAGCAATCTGTGTTGCACTTCTATTTCATATAATTATTTACAAAATCATATTTCACAAGAATAATTACTATGTATGCTTGATTTGTCTTATAATGATCGATATTTGGAATAATATGTCACGTGAAATAAGAATTTAAACAAATTCTTCCTGAGGGAAAGAAAACTGAAATTTGGATATTATTCTGAAAAAGAATCTTTTTCAAAAGAAAACGCATGCTGTTTCATTGCCTGAATAGTTTTTATTTATCTCAGTCAAGACGCCTAAAAGCTACGATTAATCATCAAGCACGCGCCTACAATACTTAAAAAGTTTCGGCTTTTTAAACAACTTATTATCTAGTAATCCAAATAGACGCTAGTATAAATACTAAACAATAAATACGGTGCCAGACAATACGCCATTTCCTGTTAGACAATGAAAAGACTATGATTAAATTGATAATCGAGTTGTCATGAAGTCTGTAATTAATTTACAATCAAATTCGAGAAAACGCAACTGATACGATTGGTACAAGTATGATTCACAACCGTAAAATATCCAGTGATAAATCTAACCCAAGCCTATTGTTATAGGACTAAAATACCCCGCCACCCACAGTGCCGTATCTTAACTCGCTATTTAAACAATAATGTTTCAGTGGTAGAATCCAACAAAATATAAAGAGATAATGCAGATATGAATAATTTTGAATTGTTGAAATTATAATTCGAATGATCGAAATTGCGTACACATAGGCAAATTGACTAAAATGTTGACTGATCGTATAGCCTGCATGGCGTCTACTTCCCTTTCAATATAATAAAATGTGAACTTTCAGATACAACAGAATATGTCATACCTGTCAATCAAACCGAACCTGCAACCATAAAGACGACACAAACAAGACCCGATGGGAAGGAAATGGCTCAAAGTGTACAAGATGGAGCAAAAGATGGACAGAAAGAAAATGACAGTAAGTTCATTCTCGCAAAGTCTTCTTTTATTTCATTTTTGATGTACTCTCTCTCTCTCTCTCTCTCTCTCTCTCTCTTGCCTTATGAATCGGTTTTATAAGCTTTTTGATTTACGCGTACTTGATACCAATACGTGTCTATGCCAGTTATTTCCCATCCTTATTCGTTTTATTTTGATTCTTATTCCAAATAAACTTTATATAAATAACAAAACAATCTTTTGAAAAAGTAAATCATCAAACGTTTTTTTATTTGAACTGGTTTTATGTTAAAGGAACGATTTTCAGTAGCAGCATATCAAAATGTTAATAAATTTAATAGCATGGTTATTTGCAAATAAATAGATGCATCATATGAACGTATTAGCGGAGTCGTAGATTTTTCGCTTAATAATAACATTTTCATTTTTGATTCATACCTGTCCACTATTTTTGTAACTTTGAGTATCTCCTAAGCATAACTATTAACAGAACAGACTATAACCAAATGGCATTGAATGAAATAGAATGTACAAAATATCTATGTATAGATTCTTATGCTCTGAACAACAACATAAATAAAGATTCGAAAATGATTTTAGTTGCCGTGAAGGTTGGTGTACCTGTAGCGCTTCTTAGTCTGGTGATCACTCTAGGAATCATTCGCCTTGTCTCCAGGTAAATCAATTGTAAGACTAATTGGTTGAAATATGAAATATAGCGTCTGAGCTTCTTGATGATTTGATAATTGATACGGGATATAGAAAGAGTGAGAAAAAAACGGAGAGAGACAGAGACAAAGACAGTGACAGAGAGCGACAAGGAGAACCTTCTTAAGAAATTTCTTTCTTTTTTTGGTACTGTATGTGTTTATATATAAAAACAAACGACGAAATGAATAAAGAAAAACACAATAATTTACTTGTACATAATATAATAAAAATACATGCAAAGGAAAGACAAGCACCTTTGATAAGATTAAGACCGGATGGCTTATACTTTATTTATTATTATATCTACTGACTTGTTTAGTTATTATTTTTAATAAATGTACAGTGGACAGTTGAAGAATCGAGTGCTGGGACTAGGAATAATCTTTGGTGAAATCCCTGAGAAGTCAATTCCCTTGTACACAGTGAATGGATCGTCACCTGGAAATGGGACTAAGGAGATGTTTGGTAATCCGACGTACGCAGTGCAGAGTGGCCATGTCACCATACAGTCTGAACGCATGCCACCAGCCGGCGATGGACAGTATAATATGGAGCAAGCAATATTTGCATATGATAATAAGTGCTAAAACATGACTCAGATTCAACGTATCAAACCATTACTAATGGACAGTTAGATCCGTCTTTCGCCGATTTTGCCAGATCTAATGGACAACCACTGGCATTGCCACAGAGACAATATGGTGAAATAGCGTACGACAGCACCTACATATAAACCTTCCAAAACAATTTTTGCAGAATGACGTCCACACACGATAAACATGGTTAGTACAGTTGCTAACAAAGTGTATCCAAATTCATAGAAACATTAAGGTGATATTGTAATATATTGTCCATGTGACTGGAGTACTCAAGGAACATATTTCAGTTTCCAAGAAATTCTCGGACCTTAGTGTTGCGTACTGATTGAAAGAGAGCTAACATACACATGTAAAAAACTAAACATCGTTAAAAGAATTCACCGTTAATCTTAAAGCAAAGCATCGCATTTTTGTCTTCTTGTAAACTTGACACCAAATTCAAGGTTCTTTGTTTATTGATGTATGGATTTTGAGTTATATGCATTGACTTAAATGAATGCCAGTAAGGTTATTTCTTGTGACAGCTTTTTACATTGGCATTCACCTGGGTGTCCACAGTCGAAACATATTTAACACATTCATTCAAGGTAAATAATTATATATTGAGTTTGTGGCCGTAGATTGTTCTAGTTTTTCAAATAGACTGTTACCACTTTTTTCGATTGTTAACCATACGCGAGCAACCTTACGTCAAAAAAGAGGATTTCATTTTCATAATACTGTGTGAATATACAATGCATCAACTCCGAAATGAGCCTGTCTTTTATTATGTCTATTTGTATGTATGTATGTATGTATGTATGTATGTATGTATGTATGCATGCATGGATGCATGTGTATGTATGTATGTATGTATGTATGTATGTATGTGCAGGGTCTGGCAGCAAATCAGCACAATTCTGGTTATATAGTGCAGAACAAAAGATAGGTAGCAGGAATAGTTAAGTCAGTTAACAATGCCACAATACCCAGGGCGAAATTCCCCTCCAAACAAGAGCAAATATGCACTATGAGAACACCAGATGCCACGTTGTTGTTGTTATTATTGTTGTTATTGCTGTTTAGGGGTTTAACGACATTTTTCAGCCCAAGATAGGCTATACATGGCGGCCAGTATAAATTTTGTAGGAAGAACCAGGGAAAACACGAGAAAGAACCACCGACCCACGAGAAGCTACTGGCAAGCTTTCTTACATACCCACAATGGTCGAACCCGAGACTCGAATCCACGCAGAGAGATTTGAGATGGCAATGATCCGTAACGGTGAGTCCTTTTGAGCACTCGACCACTCGATTTCAATCAATTACATCCACGGATTTACTCTTCTATGGCATAAAAAGATAACCTAACGGGAAATGCAGTTCGTATCGAACCTGATGGATTTTCCGTAGATTGTTTTAATTATTTTTCAGTCACCTTCCGCAACGTTTAACATGAATACAACGTGGAGGACCCGAATTCTCCAATATCTTGTATTCATGAGAAAGGTTATTTACTTCTTTAAAAATGAATTAAATAAAAAGTAAACCTCCACTAATGTTGCACTTCCTATTTATATATTTTTTACAAATTGTTTGGCAATTCATGCTAATGATAAAATTGTATTCTAGCGCAATTTTTTGTGTGAATAGTTAGATGCACCATGCAAATCAGTCGGAATAACCTTCCTAAGACTTTGATTACGTATCTGCTATGATTCTTGTTAGCCTATCGGTTGTTGGTTATGTCCCCTGACAAACGACGGCATCTTATTACAGTATAATGGAATAGATCTCAGATCGCAATCTTTCTGTCCTGTAAGTGCCCTGCATTTGTAATTATCATCTCAAATAGTGTCTCATGCGGCTTTTCGTAAAATTCACGACTTGAATTTAAATGTTAGAGAGGTGTATTGTCTATCCAGGGATTTTAAAAAAAAATAGCATAAAAATGGACAGGCCAGCTGCCTAGCATACGTCGAACCTGAAATGTCATGTTCCTTGGGTTTTGTCTCAATTTCTAATCACCTTCATCAAATGAATACAACATTACTTGCAATAATAAAACAATAATCAGAAGACTGTTTTTTATTTTTGAATATATGTAAGCACAGTTGTATATTGAGTGACTCGCATTGCTATTTCAGCTCCTATAGTAACCCGATGGAAACACCATCAGATTAAAAATTTAAAAAAGAAACTTTCAATTTCTGAATGATCTAGGTGAAATATATATACTGCGTAGCACAGCCCAACCTTGATGCAAGACTCTATGTGGGGAAAGCAATATGTCCCGTTGCATTTTTACACGTTTTTGAAATACGTGTCTCTAATTTCACACCTAAGGAATGAGGTGTACATTTCGATAATGGGTTTTCCAAATCAAGTCTGTGAAAGGACTGAAATTTTATAGTAAAATATTGTCTGCATTTTTCTCAGTTAAAATTAGCATAAGTTCTCAAAAGATTAATTTTACTAAACCTTTACTTCTCATTATCAAATCAACCATGGCCATTCAAACCTATATACAATCTTTCTTACATAT
Organism: Sinohyriopsis cumingii; assembly: GCA_028554795.2. Taxonomy (NCBI): domain Eukaryota; kingdom Metazoa; phylum Mollusca; class Bivalvia; order Unionida; family Unionidae; genus Sinohyriopsis; species Sinohyriopsis cumingii. The sequence goes on along the minus strand of CM068839.1, from coordinate 60,348,224 downwards.
TCTTTCATATAATTCTTATGCTGCAATCGTTAACTGACCACCATCAGAGCCTTTCAACTTTCTGGCTCATGATTATACATTTAAAAATCAAAATAAAAATTGTTCTGATGACCTCATCGCGACTAGAAATATACACTTCTTGTATTCGAGGGTCATCCTGACTTACGGTTGGTAGCTCAAGTGCTGGAGGCTCCATCTGATATAGGATCTCTCTCTCTCTCTCTCTCTCTCTCTCATGTTTACCCCTTGATAATGATATGTGGGAGTTACATTGAATAGTAGCAATCCTCACATATGAACATACGGTGACAGGGTGCATTAGAACGAGAGATGTACCATGAAAATGGGACTACGGTGAGCAGAAAGACGATTGATGTACCATGAAAATAGGGCCACGGATTACAGTACTACGAGATATGTACCATGTAAATAGGGCCACGGATTGCAGTAAGACGAGATATGTACCATGTAAATAGGGCCACGGATTGCAGTAAGACCAGATATGTACCATGTAAATAGGGCCACGGATTGCAGTAAGACCAGATATGTACCATGTAAATAGGGCCACGGATTGTAGTAAGACGAATGATATACCATTTAAATATGGCCACGGATAGCAGTAAGACGAGATATGTACCATGTAAATAGGGCCACGGATTGCAGTAAGACGAATGATGTACTATGTAAATGGTATTATGGTGGTATATCCGGTCAACTTTAAAGTCAACTTTAGTATGTTTACAGCATGGCAAGTTTCGTTCACTGCACCATCGTAATATATATATATCTTGTTCATAAACTGAGCTATTTCATGCAACTAGGAATAACCATATTAGTTATACGTACTTGTTATGCTTAAAATGTCCCAGTTTTAATTCACAGATAAGTAGACTTATTTCGCCAGACGTGATTTGAACGTTCATTCATGCGGAGCACATGTTGTGTATTACCGCTACGATGTGTTGTCGACAGATGTTGGAAGAAAAGTATTTTGACATTTTGATGACACGGCTTATCTACTTACATCTTAAATGTATGACGTCTTGTGTAGTTGCATTGTATTTGTAATCATTCGTGTGGAATTGATTCTTTAATGTGTCTCGTGTTCTTGGGTCCTCATGTTCATACGATTACGTCACTTTCAGCATAGAATGTTTGATGCGTGATTTTTTGATCGGTCAGTAATTCTTTCTTGCCCGATGATCGCAAGTGCTAATTCTGATTGGTCAGTAATAATAATAGTATAAAAAGAGGTCAGCGTTCACGACCTTTGTAAATATGGGCGAAAGCGTCTATAATTTAAATGATGATGATGATGACGACCTTTGTCATTTCCTACTCTTTGTCGAAGGCGCTAAATACAAAATGGCTCAACCAATCTTGACTCAGTACTAACCATGTTAACCCTGCATGTAAGAAATAACATGATACACATGAGTATTTTAGTCTTTATTGCTAATTAGTTGCTTGACACACTGGATTCGGATGCTTCAGCTCTGTAGATCTATACTTAAAAGTACTTTCACTTAGAAAAACATATGTAATTACTTGCAGCTTCCTGTTAGTCATAACTTATTTTAACAAGCTTTATAAAAAAAAATTGTGTTCTACTAACAGATTCAGCTTAAACTAACATCACTTTAGTTCATAATATATTGTATCGCATAATGTTAGTCACACTATAATTTCACAGACTTCTCCTATAGGTCACTTGAGTTATTTGGCTTATATTTTCTGTCATTAAATAATGTTACCTTCATTTGGCGCATATGTTCATTAATTACACCTTTAGAATAAGATCTTTCCCATAGAATACGATAGTATATCCTCAAGTGAACCAAAAGCTGATGATAAGACGGGCCCCTTCTGAACCCGCCGCCCGTCCATGAGGGACGAAGTGACAATAGGGCCACGGGTTGCAGTAGGACGAGATATGTACCATGTAAATAGGGCCACATATTGCAGTAAGACGAGAGATGTACCATGAAAATAGGGTGACAGGGTACATTAGGACGAGAGATGTACCATGAAAATGGGACCGCGGATAGAAGAAAGACGAATGATGTATCACGTAAATAGGGCCACGGATTGCAGTAATCCGAGAGATGTGCCATGAAAATAGGGTGACAGGGTACATTAGGACGAGAGATGTACCATGAAAATAGGACCACATGGTGCAGTAAAACTAGATGCACCATGAATACAGTCAAAAAGAGTGAAACTGAGCATTGTGCCGTGCTTCAAATATTTAGGAGAACATTCACTAGCCAAATTTTTGGCACATTGTATTCTGATTTACTACTTGGCTGCTACTGGGTTAAAGTCGATAAATAAACGCCTTGTATTTCGTCAAACATATGACAAATGCACAGCCTACTACAATTATATAAGCGCTCAGCATTAAGAGGTTAGTGTTAGGACTGGTCGGCCCAGTGTCAGGATAATGTGACTGGGTGGGACATCATGCTACATGTCTGCGGCATGATGCCCCAGTGCTAGACATCACTATAAACTGCCACATTGCAGACATCGTAGCAATGTGACTGAGAAATTGTTAAAGCTACGTTAAAAATCAAAATCACATCACAATTAGATAAACATGGCTACTTCTTGTACTTGACTAGGTGGCAAGTTAAAGACAATGTCAAAGTTGTTATTCATTGATCTCCATACTAACTCACCAACTGTTCTAAACAGACTATATAATTTAAAATACTGGTTTCAAAGTTTCTAGAAATGGAATCAGTTTCGCTTGGATGATGAAGTTTGAAGTAATGAATTTCATTGAGCGTTTTAAATGTGTTTTGGTGTAACTTTAGATCTTCGGTAGACCTAGATTCACTTCTTTCATTTTATCCGTCTCCCTTTCCGTATTAACCTAGTTCTTAAAATTCCATACCAACATAAAGTCATAAAATGTAAAAATAACACTTTTATAGTGTATACATGGACGAGATCAAGATATGAAGTAATATACTTGAAATGATATAATGCTTAAATTTAAACATAATTAGTATAGCTTAACCCTAACGCGTGTTGTCATCACTTAGTCTATATATGTATTTACATATAAGTATATGTGTGTGTCCAAAAGTATTGGAATCGGATATGACATACATTGAATATAACAAAATCGTGCAAGTTTGAGGAAAAGCAATGTCACGATACGCATGACTATTTGTGTTAAAGTCGTGTTTCATATTCTTAGTAAAATAACTTGTCAGTATCTGACGTGATACATACTTTTAAGTCACGATAAGACCAAGTTGCGACGTGTACTTTCAACAGTCTAGAAAAACTAAAACAAATATAATTGATGTATCGGAACATAATTTATATCGTGTGTTGCTACTACAGTTTATTCTGTAATGAGGTTTTATCGGTTCTCAGATAACATTTACGTCACGAATTGTTTCTTTACATATGTGTAATTGTGCAAGGCCAGATTTTAATTTTTTGTTAATACTCTGTTTCTAAAATTCAACCCACTAATGATCCATCTGAAGCAGATTACATAATAGGAAGTCATGTGACCAAGAACTTGTCACGAGTGCAACACTTTAATAAACCTGAGAGAATTATAATCGGAACACAGAATATAAATCGGATTCTGCAACACCATGAAGTTAAAAAGGATGGATTTTCGTCTGTTGACCAGTCTACTTCTTCTTGTCCTTTTCATAGTCCCACTGAAATCAGGTAAGCTCACTATAGTCTAGTAGAATGGTTTGTTGTTCTCGTAGCTAATCATGACAAACGTACATCAGTATAATGTAGAATTAAAGAGCTACATATGGTTCCATAACGAGTGCAGTAAACTCTAGAGATATTTTTACCAAAGCGTACGTATATCTGAAGAACTAAATGACAATTACAACAATTGTAGAGGAACTACCCCGTTATCGATATTGGGAAAATTATATATGGACAAGATAAATATATGTTTCTTGGTTAAAAGTAAATTGCACAACAATGAAAATATGCTATTATCTTTCCGTCTCAGGCATACAAACACCCGCGAGTGAGCGCGCACAAGAAGACAAGAAGACTTGTACATTGTATAAAATAGATATGTACGTCATTTTTACCACCTTTCAGCTAGTGCACTGCTTAATCTTTTATCCTCCTTTCCGTATTTTTCTTCTTAATGTGTAACGTAAACGACACAAAAATCAGTTTGAGTTTTTTAGAGGCAACAATAGTTTCATGTCACATCTTGCTTTGTTATAAAATAAAAAAAGATTTATAGCAACACGTAATGGTTTGTACAAGGTGACAAGATCCAAGCAACCCTGAATAAAGAGTTTGTACAAATCCAATAAATTGTCAATAATTGGAGAAAGAAATCCGGACAACAGCTTTATATCCGTTTATGAATGGTAATGAACATGAAAGTTATTCATATAAAATGTATGAAAGTCATACAGCCCTTTCTAACGCATTGATGTTTCATCTCTAGTCAAGCTGTAACATAAGTAATTTTACCGGGAGCAAACTATGATGCAATAAAAAAAAATCTAGACACAGGGACGAAAATGACTTTTATTAACTTAGCGTTGAGATGATGAGGTCTGGTTGAAAAATGTCACGTTAGGAACCTACTCCCAAACATAAAAGTGTATTGTGGCATCTTGGTTTTAATTAAATTTAGAAAGATACAAATGTATATGTGTTTCATCATTCAGTTTCGCATGAATGGGATTTTACTGCGTTTCAAAAGATCTGGAGATGTCGTCGTTATATTTTGATGTAAACAATATCATTTCACCCTGAATATGTGAATGAATGTAAATATCCTTTATGTGTCTTGATATTGTGATTGGCATATGTTAAGTCTTCATTATTTTGGACTGAACAAAATTCATTATTATGATTGGGATATCTTAAGTTTGCATTATTAAGGACTGACCTAAACTCGATATTGTGATTGGGATATCTTAAGTTGGCATTATTTTGGACTGACCAAAACTCGACATTGCGATTCATGTCTTAAGTTTGCATGATTTTGTACTGACAATAAATTTGTTTAACTTGTATCTTTTGGTAATTATTCATTAAACACAATTTCACACTAATGGTTGCGATGTATGCTTGCATTTTCTTATAATTAGCCATCTATATTCCAGTACTATCGCATTTATACAAATTCCATTCATACAAATAATATATATTTATGTATGGTCCGACATTTATTTCACTACACTACATGTCACTAGTCAATCCTTAAAAGCCCAGATTACTCAACACAGCACGGGTCATTTATACTTATACATTTTCAATATTTCTAAATTTTTTGAACTCAAAATACAGAAATTCTAAAAGAAGCCTGTATAATATGTCAAATATCAAAAACGTGATAAACTGCCACATACTATCCCATCTGGAGACTTTATACAATATAGATTACTCAACAAAGCACGGGGCATTTATACTTATACATTTTCAACATTTCTACATTTCTTTGAACTCAAAATACAGAAGCCTGTACAATATTTCAAATATAAAAAACGTGATAAACTGCCACAGATTATGTCATCTGGAGACTTTATACAAATATAGAAGGACTTGGACCAGATTTATATTCCAGTCATTAGAGTCTGTCTTTGAATTTACCGCTGGACTGGAGAAAATATTACTGATGTGTTTTGATTGATGTCCGAGGCATAACTGTAAAGTGTTCCATGATATAATTTAAATCAGAACTATTGTCATGGGACTCGATGTACCACCTACTGGATTAAGATTACTTTAACAACATACAGAGCATGCGCAGCTGTCCGGCAAAGAATATAATCGAGGTAATTAAATCATGACATGTAGGTGACGCTAGCATACTTTTCGACCGGATGTATTCATCGTCAGCAGATCCCATTGAGATACAGTGATGCATAATCATTCGGCAATGCGTATAAAAGTAAAATAAACCACACATAAGGGTTACCGACGGGTGTAAGAACGAACAAAATATCATACCTACAAGAAGTATAACACAGTTTGTCTCTTGCAGAATCACTGCTTCAAGCCAACATATATATATATATATATATATATATATATATATATATATATATATATATATATATATATATATATATATATATATATATATATGAATGATTAAATGATCATGGTTATGTATTTTTAGATGTGTAAATTTTACGTAAACACTCACATAGAAAACAAACAGCTCCGGTGGCCTACATGGTTAGAGTGTCCGCTTCCGATGTGGGATGGTCGTGGGTTCGAACCCTGGTCGAGTCATAATAACGATTTCAAACAAAAATTGTACTTAAAACTGCCTCGCTTAGCACTCAGCATAAAGATGTTAGTCTTAGGACTGGTCAACCTGTTGTCAAGATAAGATGACTCGGTGTAACATGTTTTCCCCAGTGCAAGACATCACTATAAACTGCCACACAGCCGACATCATAGTGAGATGACTCAAATTGTTAAAGCTACATTAAAAACACAAACACATTAAAAAGTAAACACAGTTTACTTTCTGTTTATTCTTCATTTCCCTGAGAATTCTTGATCATGTTCAAATTTGTATCCAACATACTATTTTGTGTGAATGGTTATAATGGTTATAAAAAAAAAAAATATACAAATGTGATGTTGGAATAACTTAGACTTTGATTATATATCTGCTATTCTGGTTAGCATGTTGTGTTTTGGTTATTTCCCTTCATCAAGAACGGTATGCTGGTATGAATGACAGGATAGTTCGTTTAATCTTTGTTTACTGTAAAAATGTCCATTGAATCAGTTTTATGTTTTGTTTCCATTCCAATTTGTAATAATACGGATCTTATCATGGTCGCAAGCCATAGGCAACAATCTGCTACTCTCCCTTATCAGCCGTGGCTGCTTGTGTGGAGATAACCTCGTTTCTTATGAACATGCATAAACCTTTACCTATCACTGACATCTCTCCTTATTCCGCTTGGGTTCGAATCTCGTGTTCGGATGTGGGTATATGAAAAAGCGTTTCAGTCACCTACCGTGCTTCGATGGTTGTTACTTGGGTTTTCCCGAATTCTTCCTCCACTAGCCGCCATATGTAGTCAACCGTTTGCTGAACACCGGCGTGAAACCCAAAAATAGTAAGTGAACGTGACAATGTACGCAAGAGAGGATACAATACAAGCTTTGTCGGTTCACGGAGATATTTACGTTTCCACGCATCACTTCTACACACTTGAATATTCTGGTAAGGCCGGGTTTACTATTTAAAATTAAATTCAATAATGAATCAGTAATAATTGACAGGGGTTAAAGAATATGAAGGCAAATAATCAGCAGCCTGTTACGTGTGTAACATTTTAATAAAGCTAAACGAATTATTATCCGTAATAGAGAACGGAAATCAGATTCTGTTACAGCAATCAAGCTCGGAAGGATGGATTTTCCGGTATGGACCAGTCTCCTGCTTCTTATCTTTTTCATATTCCCACTGAAGTCAGGTAACTTCACACTTCAGTTGTAGAATTATTTGCTGTTTCCGTCGTTAATCGTGACAAACGCACATAAGTAGAACGTGGAATTATCGATCTCCATATGGCTCCACTGAGTGTATGTACAAGCAATGGATTGTTTTTTGGAACGAACGCGTATACAGAAAGACTTAAATGACAAGTGTGAAGGAATTGTCCTGTTATCAATTCGGAAAAGTGTGCATGGATAAAGAGCAGACAGGTATTGACACAAGTGTTCTTGTGCGTGCTCATGCGTGGACGATCACAATCGTATGCGTTTGAGACAGATCGATTACCATAGATTCTTTGAAGTAGAGTTCAGTTGTAAGCATGCAACAGCTTTACCTGGATTGAAGTAAATGTAGGATTTGAGGCTGATTCATATCTGTCAAAGTTTGCTGTAGGATTTGAGGCTGATTCATATCTGTCAAAGTTTGCTGTAGGATTTGAGGCTGATTCATATCTGTCAAAGTTTGCTGTAGGATTTGAGGCTGATTCATATCTGTCAAAGTTTGCTGTAGGATTTGAGGCTGATTCATATCTGTCAAAGTTTGCTGTAGGATTTGAGGCTGATTCATATCTGTCAAAGTTTGCTGTAGGATTTGAGGCTGATTCATATCTGTCAAAGTTTGCTGTAGGATTTGAGGCTGATTCATATCTGTCAAAGTTTGCTGTTAGTATAATAACTGCTGGCTTTTTGATTGGATTACACAAATGTGTTAGGAGATTCTTCCTGTTTTGCTGGGGGAAGGGGTGACTAGAAAGATTAGGAGAATTTTCTGCATATCGTCAGGAAGAGAGCCCCAACATACATTCCTTGATTAGGAAAATGACGTCTGAAAAATCTTAAGTCTGGTAGGAATTGATGTAATGATGCCACAGTTACGCACCGTATCTAGATGCCACGTAACTCATTTGCGGAAGAAGGTCACATGAGTAGTAAAGTACGTGATTATTTATATTCGAATACATTATGAATAATCGCATCTCCAAGTGGTTTCGTATAGTGTCCATTGGAATTTTTACTTTTAATATTTCTGAATTTGTCAATGAATATGTTGTTGCTATTCTGTAGTTATTGTTATGGTTGTTGTTGTTGTTGTTGTTATCGGATTTAACGCCATCTGTCAGCACAAGACATGCTATACTTGGCGGCCAGTATAATTGATGGAATGGAGGAAGAACCCAGAAAAACCCAGAGAAGAACCACCAACCCAAGAGAATCTACTGGGAAAAAAAAGCTTTCTCACGTTCCCACGTTTGCTTAGCCCTAGATTCGAACCCACGCAGTAAGAGGTGAGATGGCAGTGATCTATAGCTATGAGCGCTTTTGACCACTAGGTCACTCGGGTACCCACTCTCGACCAATATGACTAGCCCATTTAGCCCCGATCAATAAGACTAGCCCATTTAGCAGTAGAATATTAGTCTATCAATTTTAAGAGTAAGCAATTCCTATTATCAAACAAGAACTTCCAAAAGGAAAAACCAGTGTGCCTGTTTGTAATCAATAACATGTTGGTTTTTAGCGTATTAAAAGGAATAATCCAGTTTTTGCCCATGTATTTAGTTTCTCAAATACATTATTTATAATCCTTTCCATATATAGGTTTAACGTGATTAATTCAGCAATATCTGCGAAGTCAGATAAATAATTGCTTACCGATCTATATTGATGACAGAAATACCACTTTGATTTCTAGCTTACGAAATGAGGTTACTGTTTATTGGTATTGTCTAAACGAGTAACGCAGAACAAATAGGAGTTCAGCAGCACACGATTTTTCGGACCACTCGTTGAAAACAGAGGCGCGATCTGTAAGTCTAAGTGTAGGTAATAGGTTCGATGTTTTTTGCACAATATACTTTTTGTACAATGTACTTGTTGTCTCATAGTTTTCGAATATATTCGAGGATTTAGGATTTCATAGAAAACAAATTTTCATCAAGTTTTTTTAAAAAAAAGTTGCCTTAATTGTTTTGTTTTTAAAAAAATCTTGTCTCTATTGTTCAGATTATTATATTTTTGACAATGGTTCATTCGATGGAGTTAATTGCAGAAAGCCACTGAAGGAACTTTACTTAATGCTGATGACATCTGCAAACATCAAAGTGTACTGGGATATCTAGATTGTCACAAGCACGGTATTATAAATAATAATCAAGGTCCGCTACGGTATTATAAATAATAATCTAGATCCGCTACGGTATTATAAATAATAATCCAGGTCCGCTACCGTATCATAAATAATAATCTAGATCCGCTACGGTATTATAAAGAATAATCCAGATCCGCTCCGGTATTATCAATAATAATCCAGGTCCGCTACGGTATTATAAATAATAATCCAGGTCCGCTACGGTATTATTCCAGATCCGCTACGGTATTATAAATAATAATCCAGATCAGCTCCTGTATTATAAACAATAATCCCGATCCGCTACGGTATTATCAATAATAATCCAGGTCCGCTACGGTATTATAAATAATAATCCAGATCCGCTACGGTATTATAAACAATAATCCAGTTCCGCTGCGGTATTTATAAATAAAAATCTAGAGCCGCTACGGTATTATCAATAATAATCCCGATCCGCTACGGTATTATAAATATTAATCCGGGTCCAATACGGTATTATAAATAATAATCCGGATCCGCTACGGTATTATAAATAATAACCTAGATCCGCTACGGTATTATAAATAATAATCCCGATCCGCTACGGTATTATAAATAATAGTCCATATCCGCTACGGTATTATAAATAATACTGTAGAAGGCGTGCAATAACCTTTAATCACTCTGACACCGCAGTCAGCAATGCTGTCACTCTAGATACACAGAAAAACTCAAGGTTAAATAGCTAATGATTTTATAAATTATAAAAAAATCAATGCGAATAATTTCAAGGACATAAATCTTCAATTTCTATTTCGAAAATTATTCGAACTATGTTCAATATTATTTAGACGTAACAATTGTCTGGTCAACCAAATGCCACTACATTTACTTCATCACATGGAAGTTGTGGCCTGTTGTGAGAGAGTCTCCGTGCAGTAATTAGGCACTGGTACTCATCTGCTATTGATTTCTCTTATTTCCTCCTTCATTCTTCCTTCCATCTTGTTTTCCCGATTCCTTCCATCACTTTAGAATCTTTCCGTGCCGTCTCTCACGAGCACCCTGTTAGCTTTGATTGGAAGCCTTTATTTCAGACCCAGTTCAAATTCCTTTCTTTTTACGAGTTAATTCTAGGAGTGGCTCACAGCTCAAACTCCTTGTGCAAAAAAGGCTTCCCGCTCTGCCTCCGATGACACTTCTCTGCCATTTGGGAGCTAACAGCATATTAACGTCTCCATGTGCGCCTACAACTAAGAATTATGCATTATTTTTCAACCTAAAACATAAGTTCCTACCACTGGAAGATTTAGTTTTTCTCATTCCTATATATGGTCGACACTCCTATCGTTTAATTTTAGTCCAGGTTTCTTAACACCTTCGGGGGTATCCGACCTGACAATGCCCATTCAGCAATAGCCCTGCTCTACAAATGGTTAAATACCTTTAAAGCCAATTCAAATGCAGAATAAAGTATCTCTTAGGTAAGACGTTCACCCCACATGCTATGGCTTCCGCAATATTCTGCCCTTCCGTTCATTATCTAGATTTTAATTAAATATCAAATATACGAATTACGTTATTTTTTATCATTCAGTTTTGCGTAAATTAGAAGTTAGCGCATTAAACAGCTGTAGTGACTCTGGTGGTTATATTTTGAGGTAAACCATATCATTTGCATGCTATCTCTATATTGTGATTGCGTAAGACGTTATTTATTGCCAGTAGTGTCACTTATGCTTTACAATGGCTAAGGCTGGTAATGGTGTATTCAGTTTATATGTCTCGTGCTATAGAAGATTTTGTGCTGCTGACATTAATGTATTTTGTTTCTTGAGATGACTGATGATCGCCGATTGGCAACAATTTTATCGTTTCGAAATAAAACTCTATTTTTGTAACAGAGTCTTCTGACGATTCCAAAGAGCGAGAAAAAGAAGACGAGTCTGATAATTACGATGAGACAGGTAAGATGTTAGCACACACAATCATATCAGCACATGTTAACATCCTTTAACCATGCCCGAAGTTTGTATGATTTTGGTCTGAAAGTTGCATTATTTGCTACGGAACAATTTGTTTTACCTTTGTATTGCTTGTAGTTATTTGTTAAATAGCATTTCGCAACAACGAATACTACGTATTTTTGCTTTGTCTTTTATTTGATATATGTTTCAATAAAAACTCTCCTGAAGAAAGAGGTAAACAACTGATAAACAAGAAAAGTTTTCAACAATAATTTTCATATCCATTTGTGTATTGAACACTGTCTGACTCTTATTAACCATTGCTATATCTTACCACTGAAACCTAACGAGACCGGTTTAATAAGAAAGCACGGGCCTTCATTGCTTTTAAATTTACAACATTTCAAATATTTGTACGTTGAAGATTTGTCCCTCCAAAGTTAAAATACTAGTTTGATTACAGAATAGTATGTGTTATACTTGCATTTTTATGCAATTATTTATGAAACGGCATTTCGCAACAATAATTACTACAAATGCTTGCAATGTCTTCCACTTAATATATCTCTCCAAAGAAGGAAGAATTTACAGAAATTCCAGGGAAACAAATTATACACATGCATATATCCTGTTCCTAATATACCTCTGTGTATATGGTTCAAAGTCTGACTTTCATTTACCATATCTATAGCTTACTACTGACACTTAAACAAGATGATAATAATAACAAAGCACTTGGCAACCGTGATTAGGATGTTACATTTCAAATGAAACGAGATTAGTTGATACTGACAACCTAGAAATCTACAATATTAGTTAATAAAACAAAATAGCTTAAATATAAAAATGATATGCTGCCAGACAACATGCCATTTTCCTTACCAATTTAGAAAGACTATAATCTGATTCGAGTTCTTATATGAATGCATTTTAATGTACCAACAGATAGGACAACATGCTACTGATATGTATTGATAAAAATAGTTTGCAAAATCGTACAATTTCTAAAGTTTTAATCTAAAAAAGATGTATCGTCATGGGATAGAAATGCCTTACCTGCACACCCAACTTTGACTTATGATAGCTCTAGCAGCTTCTGCGGTACTCAAAGCTGCCATGGTGACTGGATAACGAAATATGCAAGATTGTGACATTCAAGAGAATCATTGAAATATATCCATCCGGACAAAACATGACAGATTATTTGTCCAGGATAAGAACAAGCTTGACATTTTTCTCTTTCTAAGCCGGAGAGAGAGAGAGACAGAGAGAGAGAGAGAGACAGAGAGAGATCATGCACAATAGCACTCAAGAGAATTACCTATTTGCCGTACACAATGTAAAAGTGCGGAGTGCAGGTAGTCATATTTACGGCTATTCAACGCGAGTACCCCGTAGACATTTTTTCTCCTTCCTGTATCTTAGTTTCATAATTTGTTACACAAAATATTGTTTGAATGGTGGAAAGAATACAAATACTTGTTTTAATGTCGCATATAAAGGACATTTGACAGGAGTGATATTATGGTTTGGTGACGATGACAAGGCAGATTCTCTCTTTAATAAAATGTACGAATGCGTTCAGTTGTGAACGGTTGGAGAAAATATACCGGAAACCACCGTGATATCTCGATACTCTTTGTATATGACAATGAACAAAACAGTTACCGTTATTAAATGCACGAAATTAATACAGCTCTTTCAGAGAATGCATTGATGTTTAATCTTCAATCATTGTATAACACAAGTCATTTTAATGCGAACATATGATGCAAAGAAACAATAGCGAGACACGGGAATAAAATCGACATTTATTAACTTGGCGTCCAGGACGATGCGGTTAGTTTCAACACGCCACTGAAGAAACATGTTACAGTTGATACTGAACACCATTTAAGTATATTGGAACATTTTGATTTATGTAAATTCAGAAGATACAAATTACTTGAAACTTTATTATTCAGATTTTGCATAAATGAGACTTTTTAGTGTCCTTAGTAGATATTGCGGTGGTCATTATATCATGATGTAGGCCGTATTATTTCTATGCCATATGAATGAATGCAAATAACGTTTCTGAATCTCGATATTATGATTGGGAGAGACATTTTTTCTTGCAAATATTGTAACTTATGTTTTACGTTAGCTTAATCTGGGAAGAACATACAAAATGTATATGTATAACTATACGAACACTCGTGCTGCAGAAGTTAATTTTATTTCCGACTGTTGAACTCGGACATTATGAAAATTTATCCCTCATACAGAATCTTCAGAGGATTCCAAAGAGCAAGATAACAAAGACGAGTCTCGTAATGAGTTTAAGACAAGAGGATTTGTTAACTCACACTCTCACATGGGAACACTTCGACATCCTTGAACTGTCTGAAGTTTGTATTATTTTAGACTGAAGTTTGCGTCATTTTAGGCTGAAGTTTCCATTATTTTGGACTGAAGTTGGCATCATTTTGGTCTGAACAATTTTTGTTCTGATGTAATTATTTGTAAAATAACATTTCACAACAACGATAACTTCGTACGTTTGCAGTCTTGTAACGGATCTATATTTGAATAATGTTTCCCATGAAGAACGAATTTATATAAATTCCAACTGAGAAAAAAAGATTGATACAAAGTAAAAGAATCTGAATAGCAATTTTCAAACAAGAAACTTTGGTGTATCTTGCATGGCCTGACATTTATTTATTTAACTGCGCTATACCCGAGTCCTGACACCTAAGACCTGAACAACAAAGTATGCGCCTTAATAGCTAAAAAGTGTCACCATTCGTTTAGAAACTCGCCATCCAGAAATCGAAATAGAAATTAGTGTAAATAGTTTAAATAATAAAACCAAATACGTCGCCAGACAATAACCCCTCTCCTGTAAAATAATTGGAGCACTACGATCCGATTGATACTCAAGTTATCGTGAAGTCAACAATACGAATCTACCATCAAATTGGAGAAACTGCTACTGATGTGTTTTATGTAAAGTGTCCAAGTGATATAATCTAACCCAGAATAGTTGTTATGGGAGTCAACGAGCCTTACCCGCACTACCGTCTCTTTGTATAAAGAGGACTCCATCTGTCCTGGACATAATATAATCGAGGTGACTGACTTACTAAATCAACAACTGTTATTAAGTATGTAAAACTGTTAATGTGTCTTTGAATATTTGGTGGTGAACTATATAATTAAATTATGATTTTATTAGCATCAATCAGCTGTTTTAATGTCAATTTATTATACATTTAATAAGATATGAGGCGTTCAAGTATTAATGCTGTAAACAGTAGATTTTTTGTTCATCTAAATCTTCATTCCTTGTACAAATTGGCATGTATGCTATTAACTATAGTCTGAATATACCTCCCTGTTTGTTTGTACATCCCTGCTGATTTAAAAAAACGAAACGTATGAGTTTGCACAAGATGCACAGAACTTAGTCTGTTCATTCATTGATTTAAAATTTCAAATCTGATTACGACCATGGTAGCCTTAACACCTTTATCGTAAACGCGTTTCATACCAAACAGAAATTTTAAGAGTAAATGACAACCCTGCTCGACGGTCGTTTCCAGTTCCTGGTCAAGTCCATTTTGAGCGAAAGGGTGGATAGGCAACTACACATGTATGTACATAGAAAGTAAAAACTGCTTCATCTGCTTCAGATGTTTACAATGTCGAATCATGCAAATGAAAAGAATGACAACCATCAATTTGCTTTTCACGTTGATTTAACAAGCTGTGTAATTTATATGCATATATGTTCAAAGGGAAATAACCCTCAACCTTGTGGTAATTTACGGAATTACCCGGTAGTTACCAAATAGGATGATCTACATCACTATTTTGTCCTAGGAATATGGACTCGCCATAGTGTACACAATATGACGCCTTGAAAGTATGGAACTCCGTTGAGCATGATACGCACATATGATGACAATATTAGGGGACCCTGGTCACTGTCAGATTAGAAATTATAAAACAATGAATGCAATGACTAAGTTCTGTTCATTTTTTATCACATTAAAGTGTTCGTAACTGAAATCGGTAGAGGTACAAACAACCTGGGATTTATGCAAAACCTGAAACTGGTATCACCACAACGTTATCATGTAAAATGTATTGTGTTGTGTCAGATCATTATAATAAATATCAAATGTGTATTTTCTTTGTGACAATGTGGATATCACATGGAACATTAATGCAAAATATTTAAGCACTGATGTCTGTTTAAGGAAGAAAGAAAGATTTGGGTGCACACATTTATCTTTATATTTTCACATCTTTGCGCTGCTGAGTGCAAAATTTTAAATTGCTAAATATTTTTTCTAAATATAAAAACTAAAATTTCAGAAACAGGAACATCTGTCACAGTTGACAATAATGCGACCAATGGTATGGATGGAATGACAGCCATGATGTTGGTGCAACCCATACATGATGGAATGGAAACAGCTCAAAGTGAGCAAGATAGGCAACTTCTTTACTCTCGCTTGTGATGTGCTCTCTCTCTCTCTCTCTCTCTCCTTTTTGTCATCTGAAACAGTTTTAAAAGCAGTCTGATTTCTCGCGTATTTGATAAAAAAAACACCGTATGTTAAGTTATTTCCCATTCATTTTTCATTTTTAAAGCTCTTATTTCACGTAAATTTCATTGAAATAAAAAAAACAGTAACCAAAGAATCTAAATTATCAACTTTTCTCATTTTCAAAAATGATCTTAAGGTCAGGAACTTGTTGATAAATCTAGATTTCTATGCAGATACATACATACATACATACATACATACATACATACACACAAACACACACACATACACATACATACATACATACATACATACATACATACATACAAACTTTTCCACTGTTTTTGCAACTTTTGATTGTCTTCAGGCCGTAAATGTTAACTTATCGTGACCAAATGAAAATGAAAAAAATAGAATATACAAGACGTCTATGTATATGCTCTTATATTCAATGGTATAAATAGAGATTTGCAAATAATTTTCAGTTGCCCTGAAGGTTGGTCTACCTGTAGCGCTTATTGGCATGGTGATGCTTGTTGGAGTCATTTACATTGTCTTCAGGTATCATTTTCAGACAAGTTGGTTGAAATATGACATTTCTGACTTCGTGAGTTTGTCTTTGCAGAGAGAGAGAGAGAGAGAGAGAGAATTTACACCACGAGTATTTTACTCCGTTGAAAGTAACGAAAATTAAAACTCACAATTTGCTTGTAATTATTAACAAAACTAAAGATGCATACTCAGGAAAACAAAACGTTCCTTTGATTATCCAACCGTTAATTTAGGATTACGCATATACCTTATACAATTTCGCTTGTAACGTCATCCCGACATGGTCGTCACACTCTCATATGTACTGTTAGAAAAGAAAACAAATTTTAACGGTACAAATAATGAATATGTTTTTCTTCAGGTTGGTGTGTGCGTGTGCACGTGTGTTCAAGCATGTGTCGTTTTGATTGCAGTGGATTAATCAATATCAGTTTTCATCATCTTTACTAACTTACGTGGCCATTATTTATATATAGTGGACAGCTGAAGGATCGGGTACTAGGACTAGGAAAGAGCTTTGCCAAAATCCCAGATAACTCAATTCCTATTTACGTAGCGAATGGACTTTCATCGGGAAAAGCAACCAAACAGATGTTCTCTAATCCAATCTACGAAGTGCAGATTGGTCTTGAGAACATACAGTATGGAAACAAGCCAACATCAGGATATGAATATGATAATAGTGAGCAAGGGATATATTTATGTGATAAGGCATCACAGACGGGAACAAACTACCATGAGTATGAGAAAATTGATATAAAAATTCCCAGCCGTGACCACAGTACAACATGTCAAACTATTGACGAGGGACGTGCCGGCACAATTTAAGACGTTTTTCTAGATCTCATGGAAATAACACGGCTATGCCATAGTGAAATTACCGAGAAACAATGTATGTCAGTGTATTACGACGACAGCATTTGAAACTTACAAACATTACGTACACTATGGCGAAGAAGAAAACAGCTAAGCAAAACAGAACCGTTAGAACAAGATGTATCCAAATTTACAAAACATTATTGCAGCATTGTTATATAATGTCCCTATGACAAAAATATCATACTAGTGCACGGCTTTCAGAGTCCATGAAAAATATGGTCCTTAATTCTAAACGATTCTTACAAGGTAGACAACGTATACATTCGCAAAACCCAAGAAGGGCATAATTTTATCTTCCTGTGGTACAACGTTTTCCATGGTTCATTAACCCGACTGTCAGAAATCCAAAGAACATGTAATTCATTTTCGTGAGGTCAGTATAAACGTATGGAGTGTTTGCACTTAATTTCAAGGCTTGTACAGATTTAGACAGTCTCTCTCTCTCTCTTTATATATATATATATATATATATATATATATATATATATATATATATATATATATATATATATATATATATATATATATATATATATATATATGTATGTATGTATGTATGTATGTATGTGTGTGTGTGTGTGTGTGTGTGTGTGTGTGTGTTTTCTGTAATATTGATAAACAGTCCAAATATTTACTTTTAATTGATATATCGCGTTTAACTCCTGAAAAGAATTCAAGGTACCATCGTTAGCTAGTATACCAATACTATTGTGGATTCCTTTTTCGTACCAAATTTGGAAGCAGAAACTTTTTTTTACTGTATTACAAGACAAAGGTAACAAAGAACATATTTATGCCGTGGATAAAACGTACACTCTATTAATATATAATTTGTGTGAATCCTCTCCAAGCTTCTAGGGCATTTTATTTTTCCACGAATCTATTATACTGTGTCTTGAACAGCATGTTTTTGACATTTCTTCCAAGGTTAAATTTTTTTAATTCTTTATTTAAATCTTTATTTGGTTTTATGAAAGTTTTAGAAGTCTATGTGTGTCAGTGTTAGGTAGAAGTCAACGTTTGTCAGTGTTAGACAGAAATCCATTTGTGTGCTTTTGAATGCCGTGCCTTATGGAAGATATTGTCTATACTCATATAACAGTTTTTAGTGTATATAATTTTCAAAACCATGTTGCTCAAAAACCTGTCTCTTGATGTTGTCCTAACCAGATACCCCAGGCCCCATATCATATAATATGAAATTTGAGTGCAGTCTGATCGAGGTTGAAGTGAATATCAAAATTTTAATAATGGTTAGGATTTAGTTATTGTACACAAAATAATTTTTTTTATCATTTTCCATATTGTAGGGAAAGATTCTCTTTCATCTTTTGTATCCTCTGAATTTATATTCCAAATATCACAACCCATAGTTGAAAGATACACGCATACAGGTTTTAATTTACCAAGGACCCAATCTGTCTTACAATCCTTACTGTAATGTGGTTTTTGGCTTAAGCTCGAATCGGAATTTTTAATGCTAATTTATAATCAGGAAATGTGGTAAAATGTTTCTAATAAGTTCAATATATCTCTGAGGGATGTTTCAGTATCATCTGTAGAAATGTGTATCCTCTGAATATTCAGAAGGTGTGTGGTTTAGAGCAATTGTATTCATTCACTTAAGCATTTTTCTTAACATTTGCCCCAAATTCTTGCACATAGAATGAAACTATAAGGAAATGTATGAGGTCGTTGTATACATAATCTTTTAAAAACTAATTCAGAAAGCTATCTATTCCGAAACAATTGCTGAACAGTAAGTCATCTCATTATTCAAAAGATTGATTCTTTAAATCTTTGTTAATAAATTGGCAGAAATGGTATCAAACCGTTTTTCAATATTGCAAACAAAATCCGTCATTGGAATTATTTTGCATATATAAATATAATTATTAATAAAACTGTATTTTGGATTTTTTCTCTTTCTTTTCACAAGTATGTACCAATATACACAAATATGACTATATTCCTAACTTACCGTTCCGTTTTAAATTGTGTTTTGCAGTTGCATAAACAGAGTAACTAATTCAGCATAAACAAAAGCGGTAATTTTGTTAATACTAAGGGAAATAATATGTGAATTCCCTTTGTTCCAGCGTACTAAACATCTCAATACACACAACAGACTAACTGAATTCTCGTTAGCTGATTAGGCGGGTTCTGGAATTTAATCTGCAAACGCGCTTATGGCCTACAAAAGAGACAGCTCAAGACAAATGGATTATGCACGCTGGGGAGGAAAAACACTTTACTCATATGAAGACCCATTGGTACTTGGATCCTTATTCAGTGCTACGGAATAATCACTATTATAGCAACATTGCCCCCTATATAATATGTAGAAAAACGTCCCCATAATTGGATTACAGATATGAAATTGCTAATACATAAATGTGGTGGGGATGAGACATTGAATGTTCTTACTTTACTATATTGATAAAATACATAAATATGCGCTTTATCAAATGACAAAACTCTACAGCTATCTCCTAACCCTTTGTGAGTTTATATGGCTTTTAACTGGCAGTACCCAAACAACAACAAAAACCCATATGTTATGTCTTATGACTAATTTATTTTCCTTCATAAAATTCACAGTTAATGCATTATAGCGATCATTTCAGTATCTTAATAATATATGTTCGAAAGATACCCAAATTATGTGCCAAAAATGAGAGACAGCCGTCAAGAAAATGTGATTTCATGCAACAACAACGTTCACTGAATTAAAGTTTGTTAAAACAGCAAGACAAAGATTAAATCCGTACAATGGCCAGTCTAGATATATTAAGGAGAGTTAAGCGGTCGATGATTTTTTCTCTCTCTTCACTTCTGCTTTAGATGGCGTATCCGTGAAGGCGGGTACTCGATATTGGAAATCTGTAGTTGGGTTCAGCTAGAATTTTAGAAACCTGCTCCCTTTCACACAGGTTAAGATACCCTTTTGCAGTCCCTGTGTCACCTTTTTTTTTTTAGTTTCTTTATCTGCAATGCGTGTGCAGTGATGCTCTGATATTAGATAGTGACGCATAAGTTTGATTTATGGTTGGTGAAATATTAGTCACCTAAGCTTTTCATTTTTGCATAAAACATTTATATCGAAACTATGCTTAGTAATATATTTAACTCAAGCAAGTGATGTAGACCCGTATCACTCGTCGATGTATGTATATGAAAAATTATTGTGCTGCAGAATCGCTTTTCATTATTACAGTGTATTGGTATGCATATTTAATTCACGTTGTTTGTTAGTTGGTTTTTTATTATTTTTCTTTAATTTCATTACATGCTATTATAATGTAACATTGTATGTTGGACTTGACCTTGTCCAAATTGAATTCATTTCTGCTTGACCCATATTGACATTTTTTAAATTTTATTCTGTGTAAACAACTAATACATAGTTAAATTATTCTCTGTGTGTATGGGATTAAAATCAGTAGTATTATTAATAGAGGCAAATATGTTTATTTGGGTCTGGGTCTAGGGTTTGAAATTTCCTTTGTGTATTGGACATACTTATGTTATGGGTTGTATTTGTAAACATTAGGATTATTCTAGAAATTTATTTTCCATTAGGAAATGCTTTTGTGTTTTTTTAGAAAATGATAACTGTGACCTGATGGCAAGTAGAGAACTATATAATATTGTAACTGAGAGGATTTTTGTAGTTATGCTTTAATTCCAGTATTTCATTTTTGGGCTGGAAATTGTATTTCTTCAAATTTTTAATTCAAGTGATTATTTTCTTTGGAAATACACAAGTGCTCTGATAAACTTCTTGGACTGAGACATTTACTGGAATTCATAGAGAATTCAAACTGAAATTATATTACTGTGATTCAACAAAAGACTGTTGGCACTTCAACACCCTACAAGTTACCACAGACACATCATCGCCGTCAATTTTCGGATTTATTCTGGACTTCTCCTAACAACTTATTCCGGACTTTAAATTACTAGGACTTGTGTCTGTAATTCTGGATTATTATGAGATTTAATTCGCAATTCCGTATGTTCTTTTTTCCCATTTTCACTTTGTATTCTAGGGAAATAAAGTATTTGTTGTATTTTACGAAACTTGTTACCTTTTACCTTTTTCTGTTACTTATTTTAGGAGCATATATTCGTAACTTTATTCTTTTGTAATGAACACAAAGGTACCACATAAGAGAAGGTGCAATAATCCTTTCCTGCTATTAAATGTCTCATTTGTTTGATATATTTGGCCTTATCCACCCTGCCCACCCTGCTAACCTTGTTAGATCAGGTCAGCCACTATATACCATTATTATGTAAGGAAATAATATTTTTCTTTGAACTTGGCAACATTCATATATTTTCTGAGCTTGGCACTGGATATATTTACCTTCTTGACCGTAACATCGGACTTATCTATCTACTTGGTACCACACAGATCTCCTTCCTGACCTCAGTACCGGCTATAACTACTTTCCGGAACATAAGCACTGACACTTGGTAAGAGACATATACCTGTCCTTTCCACGGAACACATGCATATCTACCACCGTGCCCATACGACAGAACACTTATACCACCCTAACTTTAAAACAACTTTAGGACTGGACATAATCTGGTTTATCAGATTTAATACCGGATGCATACATTTCCTGAACCTTCGTAGCGTACCAGGAGCGCCCACAGACTTATTTTCAAGGATAGTGGCAAACATTTAGAGGTCAGCTATTAGGTTTTACGTATCCATCCCTCGACCAGATCTCGATGTGCAGTTGCCCAGTCAGCGGAAATATCTGTGCCTGCAGACCTTATTATCTAAGCTATCTGCAACCCTTGTCTACCACCAGGGCATGTCTATTACCCTGTCCTTACCACCAGGGCATATCTACCACCCTGGCTTTAACATAAGGACATATCTTTCACCCTGACTTGAGCGTGAAATTTGAAACTTTTTTTTACAATTTAATTTCTGGTCATATCGTCGTAACCTCTCGGAAGATCGGATGCTTTTGTCCATACAGGTTTTATTGTGCATTTAATAGCTATTGCATGCCAAAATTCAATATTATTGAAAAATTAAAAAGGAGACAAGAATCATAAGGTTGGGAAGCTTAAGAATATTAAAATGTTAGTGCCCATATATTTGTACTTTTCCTACCTTGCATACGTTGTCCACCGTTTTCGTACACCAGTGTTTGAGATATACCGATGGAAGCCGAAATACTTCACTATGGGGCGGTATATTTCTGTTTGTGAATATAATATTTTTTCTTTCCTAATAAGTATCATACTAAACTAAATTAGATGAAAGAGATCGCTGATCAAATGCGTAATTTATACCGTTTTTAAAAATCAATCAAAGCAGTTATGCACTTAAACTTGTGCAGAAACTATTGATGTCTGCTTTTATTGCAGTTAATCTAAAATTCAATAACTCTCTCTTTGGATGTGGAAGATAGTGCCAAATTACCACCGAGATATGAGCTAGGCTGCTAAATAACATGGACTTCCGTGTTCCATGAACAATAAGCGCGTTTAATCGTAGACATAGAACATCCATTATTCGTTGAATGACTTTGATGGGGTACAAAAGTAGCTAACACATCTGCAATGACTGCTCCAATTTTGTAATAGGAATTAATCTTACTTCTAGGAATGTTCGAGATATGAAACCTAGATTTGGTCAGATTGGGGTGTTCACTAGACAGGGATTAGTGTAACATTCAGTAAAGGATAATTAAGTTGGGCATGAAGATATAAATATAATATTCTTTATAAGTAAAATAATACAAATCTTTTAATGAGTCGTTAGAAACTCAAATAAGAATGCATTATTTAAGGTTGTTGTTGATTTTAACCATTACAGTATGTTATGTAAATGTCGTGTACTGCTTAACTACAAACCTTTCGTGAAAGATTGTCAAATCTTTATTTATACAAAAAATCAAATTTTGCGTAACTATTTTTAAGGATTAAGTTAATTTCTTTCAAAGTTATGCCTTTTTTATATCGTACATTTGGAATATTTCTTTCTTAGATAATGTCGGTTCGTGTAAATACTGTAATATATAACCTTTGCCTTATGAAAGCTAAGTAGATTACTCGAATTCAAAATGTGGTAATGCAAGATATTAGTGAAACGTTTCATAATGGCCTTAAGCGTCTCCATTATAAAACTAACAAATATGTCAGTGTGGAACTTACAGCCAAATTATGATTAACTCAAGGGTCAACAGGGTCAAAATTAAACAACATGTGCACTCGAAGCCCAGGCTTTGCTATGCAGTTTTTCAAAGGCAAGATATTTTATGTATATCAAAGTGTAATCAATCTAACTGCAAATCAAGGCAATAACGAATGCTTACTATTTAGGGATGGCGTGTTAATTTCTCGAAAGGTTCACATCATCACATGTAATCATGTATATTCTTGAATTACAACTTAAATGATTTCCATAAAAGAATACAAGTCAAATGTGATATTCTAGCTGAATTGTTCAGAGAGTACCTTTGTATTACATTGCTAGACACTTCAAAAACTATGACCATGTTAATTTGAAAATTTGGTTTTGGGAAGAAATACAGCTAACACTACTGGAATGGAAATACGTATACGGTCTAATAAGTACATGTGTCTATGGTAAAAATCTGTAACTTAGATTTGTCCTGATTTATGGTCTTGGAGGCAGCTATGTTTCTAGTGGTTAGGTCAAGAGGGTAGATATGTCTGATTCTTTGGTCTTGTAGGTAACCATGTTTGTCATATTCTTCTGAAGCAATTTTACTCAGTTTCAATCTGGTTGTTTCCAAGTTGAATTTTCGACTAAGCTCTGTTGTGGAGACTACTACGGCAAAGAAATGTACCACTACGTTAGGATATAAATTGTATTGAAATTTCTTTCATCACAAGCAAACAAACGTGACTAATAGAAGTGCATCAATAAAAAATGCTTAATTATATAAATAGTCGAGATAATTGTCTAGAGCGTCCGCCTCGGATGCAGGAAGTCGCGGGTTTGATTCCTTGCCGAGTCATACCAAAAAATACTTATAAAAATGGTACTAGCAGCTGCCCATCTTGGCGCTAAGCATTAAAAGGTTAGTGTTAGCATTAGTCGCCCTATTGTCAGGATAATGTGACTGGGTAGGACATGATGTCACATGTCTGCGACATGATGCCCCAGTTCTTGACATCACTATACAATTCCACACTGCAGATATCGTAGCAATTCGACTCAAATTGTTAAAGCTACGTTAAAAAAAAAACCGCACATAATTGTCAGAATACAAAATATGTTATCATGTAGACAACTTTATATATATATATATATATATATATATATATATATATATATATATATATATATATATATATATATATATATATATATATATATATATATGATGCCTGTTGAAAGCTCAGTTGACAATTTAGAAGTTTTCATCATCAATTACATTGTCTGAGGGTACATCATCTTTCTGTACAAATCGTCACCGTGCCGCCAACAATATAAACACATTTGTAATACTGCTACATAGAAAAGATGCCACATGTAGTGTGTATGGAACATACAAATAAATATATCGCGCACAATGCAAACAGCTGAATAGATTCCGTCATGATTTTATTAATACTTAAACAAAATTCATAAATGTTACAGTCTGGTGGAGGGAAGAATTCAAATTCATAGCATTCATGTGTTTTACAGTTGAATAGACAGGATTTTAACACTTTTACACAAGTAAGTAAGGTTTATTGTATTCAAAGATAAAGATGCGAAACATTTTAAGTCAACGAATGTGTGCCAGGTCGGTGACAGAATAATATTTAAAGGCAACGTTTTCAATTATGATCAACTAACTAGAATGTACAGAGAAACTACAAATCACTAATCCAAGTTGAATTTTAGATACCTAAAATATATACCATTGTTCATTCATAACCTATCTGGTTATGATTAATCTTTTCATCAAGACTATTGCAGAAACGCAACGAAACATTTACAGAAATTGTGTGAAACATTATAGAGACTTTAACTGTAACAGCGTCAAGGAAAGATATTTACTCATATACAAACAAAGATAGCACTTAAGGATTATCAACCATGATGACGATAGAAACAAACTGGTTTCAATTTTAACTGACTGAAGCACACCAAATGTTATTTAGGTGTATGTGAGTAATATACTGAGGCATTTAACCACTCATATTAACTTCATTACCATTTCTTAAAACAAATACACAATATTGTCTTGTAACAGTTTTGAAGAGTTTAGAAATGCGTGCATTTAAAACGAATACAGAAATTCAGTTTGTAAATAAATTTCTTATTTAATCACAAAAAATTATTGCTTACTCAATCACATGATATTATTGTTTCTTTAATCACACAGAATGTTTGGTTATTCAATTACAGGAACTGTGTTTCTCATATCACGCATGCGTGCCATGCATAGCATCAACATGAGAAGAGTAAGACTGAGTTCATATAGCGAAAAGAATGTTTCGATTGACAACGTAAATACATTAATTTAAATACAGCGCCTATTAGTTAAAGTTAACGTTGATCGAATTAAAAATATGTTCTTTTATTTTGTTTAAAAGTAAGTACGATTTTTTTCTTTCATTTCATCTGGAATAGCATAGATATGTTCAAATATGGTTTCCGTTGCTGCATTTTTCTTGCCACCGAAGGCGACGAAACATGTAATTTCTTTAAAAGCTTAGGTAACTGCATGGTGTTTTTGTACCAATACCAAATTCAAAAATTTCACCATTGAAAATTACTTTATTTAGGGTACGTGCGTTCTTGTTTACATAGTCCAGGTTGTCACAGTCATCAATCACAGAGTATGTGTACCATCATTGAAATCAACCAACAACTCTAACCATTTCTCTAATGTATCATTGGGATCTATCACACTTTGTTGTCATTTAGTGACCAGTTTCTATTATTTCTCTTTGGCAAACAAGAGTTTGAAAAATATAATTGGAAATGTCTTTTCATTAAGGCTCTCTCAGATTTAGCGATAACAGTGTCTTCCCACAACTAATGTTTCTACAAATTATTATGTTATGAAATTCCTTTGTCTATATTATTCCAAATAAAATCACTACTTACATACCCAAACCATCATTAAAATTCACTACTTACATAACCAAAACATCATTAAAACATAACTGATTTGAGTTAATTATTCAGAATATAACCTGATCTTCTGAAATGGTATATATTTTATAAGCATCTTACATTTGTTCTGGTTAATTTGAAAGTGAATACCTTGTCGCAGATTAGCTAATTTAAGACCACTGTGATGTAGTATATGCCTTGAAAGTGTTCTATGACTCTCAGTGTACTAACTACTAACTTGTCAAACTTAGTGGTTCTCGATTGCAGCGCAGAACAAAATATGAACCTCTGTCTGACAAAACCCAAAATATCTATTTCACGGCAAAGAGATATTTTACGAGTACCTTCTAATTAGTTCAAAATTGTGTTTATCAAATACAAAGTCAAACTTGTTGATTTTAAAGCCTCTACAAGAACAGGGTAAATATATGCCTTCAGATTACTTTACTATCTTCCCAGAAATCATAAAAATATTTTCACATTTGGGTTTCATGTTATTTAGACGTAACATCTGGACGCTTTGCGCTTAAATTCCTGCTTCATGCGATAAAATCGAAATGCAGAAACGTCTCAACCATTCGATTGATTATGAATGAGATCAACTTACCTAACCAAGACAATAGTTTTGAATGTGACTTAGGGTGGACGTAGCACCCACTGTTGATCGGAAAATTGATATACACTGGATCAACTCTCCTTCCTATGCTAATGTATGATTGTACGCTAAAATTAGCATACGAATTACCATGATTTTCTAATTCAATGATGATATGTTCATCTCATATCACATGCAAAGGTCTTATGGCGCAAATTAAGTTCAATTAATTAGAGTAATTATCAAAAACATCTCTTAGCCATTAAAGATTAGGTTCCACTTCTTTATTTTACATTGACCTCAGAGGAAGAATTAAACTCTCCTGATGTATTCAACTGTCAAAACGTTTCTGATTTGTCTTATATATACTGGGCTGGTAAACTTGGATTCTCCAGAAGAATAACCAGTAGATATGTAGTGCAGAATAAGATTGGCTCATCTACCACTGCTTACGCATCAGTGGTTTTGTGACATTCTTTCCTTTGGTTTCATATACAAGGTATGAATCGAGAAAAAAGTAAAAAGTGTAAACAAAGCAACAACAGAAATATCCTTGAACTTTTATTATACAAGTATACAAATGATGATATTTTTTGGCAGGAAAGCTATATCGAACTGTTCATATAAAACGATGCATACACTGCGTGTTTGGTAAGAAAAGCAGGTTCATCCTGAAATGACAACATCATGATCCTTTTTGTAGGTTTCAAGCCATTTTTCAGCACAAGATAGGCAATACGTGGCAGCCAGTATATCTTGGTGAATGAAGAATTCAAGAAATCCCTGCTTGAACTACCGATCCAAGAGAAATTACTCTCAATTTGTTCACTATCCACTTTAGCTGAGCCGAGACCCGAAGTAAGATATAAATGATATGTAAAGGCGAGCGATTTAGACCACTCGGCTAACGGTGTCCATGTGATCAGAAAACAACGTTATCACTATTGTAGCCTCCTTTCAAAATATATTTAAAATGACATGAACGTAATTCAGAAAATTTAACGTATTATAGACTTTGCCATTACATGATGTTATACAACAGGCGTTGTCTTTTGATTTAAAGCTTATAAACATTACAAAATCCTGGTAAACGTAATTTGTTTTCTGTTTAAACAATTTGTTTCTGTAACAGTGAAAAATGCATGTCAGTAATTCTTTCACATCTTTAAACTTTTATCTCTTCTGTCCAAACTGGCCTAAACTCTTTCACAAAATTCGATAAGCTGTTTATCATAGGTATAGTAAAATGTGCAACGGGCATCAGGTTATTATCACGCAATGAGATGTTAATGTACAACGAGCGTAATGTTATTATCACGCAATGAGATGTTAATGTACAACGGGCATCAGGTTATTATCACGCAATGAGATGTTAATGTACAACGGGCATCAGGTTATTATCACGCAATGAGATGTTAATGTACAACGAGCGTAATGTTATTATCACGCAATGAGATATACTTAATGTACCATGAGTATAAGGTTATTATTACGCAATGAGATGTGGTTAATGTACCAAGAGCAAACGGTTATCATGATATGTGATCTAAATGTATAGCTGTGAAACAATATGTGTTGCTGGGAATAGCATTCATAGAACTGTTGTCGTTGATGTTGTTGTTTTTTGGTTTAATGCCATTTCTCAACGCAAGGTAAGCTATACGTGGTAGCCACTTTAATTGGTGGAGGAAGAACCCGGGAAAACCCCGGTAATAGCCACCAACCTACTGGAAGCTACCAGCAGCTTTTTCACATACCTATATCGGCTGAGCGCGAAACACGAACACAGGTGGGTAAATGTGAGATGTCAGTGGTCGGTAAAGGCGATCGCTTTTGATCACTCAGCCACCTGGGCTTGTTTCTAAGGTTATGTAAAATAAATTGATTGTTCAAATGTTATGGCCTCATTGTCAAAGGAGAATTAATATTTAAATGTTCCGAAAGAGAACTGCTACTGTCATTGGAAGCGTTACTATTTTGACTTGCGACTACCAGTGCCATTGTTACTAAAAGTACATTTCGAGGGACTGCTAAGAAGATAATCAAATATAACTTTTGTGTAAAATAGTCCACAGTTATTTAACTCCGTGTTGCGAATTCAAATTGTCAATATCTGACCCAATGACAAAATACACCTCAAAGATTTGACAGAAAATTGCATTTTTAGGCATACGTTCTCCACATCACATCTTTGTATAGCCTATCGTGTGCTGAAAAATGGTGTTAAACCCTACAACAACAAATTCACATCACATCTAGATTAGTTTTTGCTGTTTTTATGCTTCTGCAAACTTTGAAATCAGAGAAGGAAATGTAGTTATGATTATCGGTACGGTTGTCATGTCTATGGCTTTTTACAGTCGATGACTTCTTAAGCAGCAATCCAGGAATAGAAACTGAGTAGATTTCCTTTCTTGGAGTTTAACGTATCTTACTTTACGTGGTGTTTGATTGACAATAATATCATTATCGTAGACATCGTTTTGAATCTCAATTACTCGCTGTAACTCAGGTAAGTATAAGTAAAATGTCCATTTTGACAGTTCTTTCTTCATATCGTCCAATCTATAATTTTGTTTTACCAATGAGAACCATATTTCCTCAGTTTAGATTTTTTTTTTTTGAATGATGCTTCGGACGTTCAAAATAATCGCATCGCTTAAACGCACTATATACGCAAACGTACTTATATATTGTCATACAAAAGAGGTATTTATTATTGAGACATATGGTTTTTCTTTTGTTTGGGAATCATTTGAGTAGTGTCTCATTTCCGGGGGATGTTAGCAGTTTTGAAAAGTTTTTTTTTTATGTCTATGTCTTCAGAACAAACCTTAACTTGTACCATACGTAACTTCGTGATTATAGTGTCTGTAAGCAGAATTACCCGGTCGCATTTTTACAGATAAAAAGAGAAAAACATTTTCTTAGCAAATATTAATACTCCATGCGCTATGCTTAATTTTCTTTCTCTTCATCCTGTTTAATATCTGAAAGACAACATTTTAAAATAATTCATTGAAAATTATAAATTAAAATTAAAAAAGCAGACTATTCAAAATAAAAAATAAAACTTGACAAATTCAAATTGAAGACTGAAAATAGATATTTAAAAGTTAAAACTTAAAAAGAAGCAAATTGAAAATGAAAAGTGATTATTAAAACAATACTGAAAAAATTAATAAGCAAATATCTGAAAATGAAATTTAGAACCTTAAATCTTAGAAATTAAAGTAAATGAATAGACGGCAATTTGAAGAAATTAAAATTAAAGAACTTAATTTAAAAATGAAACTGTAAAGGAACTTTTAAGAAAGTGAAGTTCAAAAAACTAAATTTCAAAAATGAAAAATGAAAAAGAAAGTTGGAAAAAATGAAATGAAAATTGAAACTGAAAATCAAGGAAACGAAATGTCTGAAAATGAAAATTGAAATACCCAAATATTTCGCTTCTAAAACAAGTTGAATGTAACTGCGAGTTTTAGAACGTGTCATATAACAATTATAATGACAAATATAAAAATGCGTGCAGTTTATTAACAACTCCTACGTTGTAGTTCTTATAGTATATATCTATATTTGTGCCGATAAGATATATACCTACAGATGTCTTTGTATGTGCGCGTGTGTGTGTGTGTGTGTGTGTGTGTGTGAATTAATTTTCCCCCTTTTACATACTATCCTCTTGATTAACAGTATATATGTGTATGTTTTTAACTAAAATTGGAGTATATTTGTAAATATTTTCGTTGCCTAGCAAATGTGAAGCTGTTGGATAATATATGACTGGGTGTTGGTTTCTATAACAACGTATTGGATAGTAAGTGTGGGATATTTATTGCTCCATGATATAATGTGGGGTTCTGGATAGTAGACAAATGTGTGATGGATAGAGTGTTGTTGGTGTATTTTGTGTATTGGCTAGTAGATAATTGGGGTTTGGGTGTTTTGGTTAGTAAGTGTAATTTTAACATTATGATACCAGTTAAGAGCATAGACAGCCATAATATACTACACGGATATTGTTAACATTACATTGCACCTTGGAAGAGAAAGAGATTAAGGGAGCATATTCAGACTCTACATCCTGAACTGAGAGAATGCATTTAACACCACGTTAGACAGATTCAAGTGAAACACAAAAACAGGTGCGTCCGAAACGGAGCGAAGGTTTTCATCATTGGTATCTTCATGTTTTAAGAAGAATAACTGCTTTGAAAATATTCAAACGGCCAGACACTGGTCAACTGAGAAGACATTATAAGACATATCAATTCACGACTTCTGTCACCATTGGCACATCAGATGTTATGGCTATACCAGTGTTCAAGACTTGGTGGATTACCAACTACTTTTCAATGATCTGATTCTACAAGAAGAACAGATTCCTTGAATTTATGATGTCATGTTTTCGTTTACCGAGATATTCTTTCTGGCAGATTTATGAACAGCAAACGCAAAGACATGACACATATTCAAACTTAAATCTTACATTTAACAGTATAAGATTAAGCAATCCGTCTAAATGTTCTGGAAGTCATTTTGGGGGGAACATGGAGGGTGAAACACAATATTTCTGAGCTAGTAAATGGCTTTTAATCAGAACCGATCTTGATTATCTTTTTCCAGTGGAGGTAGAAAGTGCTGGATATGAGTCAGTCGTGTCGCGTTCAGAAGCACTAGCGTGAACTTCTGTTCTCACTTTTCAAACAGTACGTATAGGTTACTAAATTTGTATGGGAAAATATAAACGAGTTTTTCGAATGGAAATACTGCACAACCTTGGGAGTTAGGTAAATCCATCCGACAAAACAAGTTCATATTTTCCGATGCAAATGGAGTAATTTTTTTATTATATGCTCATTTTCTTATACTACCTAAGGCTTAATTATATAAACAAAAATACACTACAAGGAACAAAGCAACTGAATGCATGCTGTATTCCAAACTACATACACAACCGCAGAGTCATCATTACACACGAACAACATTATTAATGCGCACATAACGCCGCAAAGATAAATTTGAATTTTGTCGCGCGCTAGACATAACTTTTGAAAGAAAATGGCGTTTTAGTCTACTTTAAATTAAACTTGGATTCATATTGTAAATTAATGCGCATTACAACAACTTTTCCATTTGATCTGGAATGAATAGTTTGGTATTTGTGTCGATTATACTAAATTTCGTGATTATGGACTGGATTTCTCAGTGCCAATTCTATATGAAATATATAGGATTGAAGCAGATAGGGAGAAGCGTGTTGACATCTACAAGTGAGTTTATGTTCTGTCATTGAATATTTGAAATCATAATGTGGGAAAAATATGAAATCTTTCAACTGCAATTTATTGTTGTTTTAACTTTGAGTGTAGTAAGGAGGATGTAATTGCACTTGGAATATAGTCAAAATTACAGTACAATTTCGAAATGTGTAATCAAGCTTGAGAACTCATGACATGGCTCATGTAATTCGGTTTTGCACAACTAAGAAATTAAATTTTAAGGAAATTCAGGATGTAAAACTGTAAGTATATTTTTGCCATTCTTATTACCAGATAAAGAAGACAGCGTATTCCTTGTCACTTGCGTGTTGCTTGTAAGGACACTGTCTGACGTCTATAGCTAGCATAAATCCAAAACATTGTATCAAAAAAGTTAACGCGGAATATGCTAAAGCTGCTTGTATGTGGCAGTCATCGAAACATCTCGTTAAGGTCATTCAGAAAAAGATTTAATCAACCAAAACGTAAAGCGTCTACTACAAGAGTGTACCTGATTTGTTTACAAAGTAGATCCTAATACACTATTTGGCACACGTGAGTTCAATAAGAAGTTGAGAGCGAGTACAATATCGTAAAATGCTGAACAATTATGACAATGTAATAAATTAACGGAGAAAACATGAGCATATAATAATGGATGAGATAGACGTTGTTTGACCTATTATTATTCCTTGCAAATGTCTGATGGCTTCAGTGCAGTAAATTTTATATTTGACAAATCGTAAACATTGTTTTTACAATTTGCTGGATTAACTACATTGTTATAGTGCCCAAGTTAAATATCCAGATTCAGCCTAAGAGACCACAATAAATCAGAAAAAGTTCCCAAAAGCTTAATTTCTCCAAAACCGAAACATGGGTATGTGAAACAGGCATTTGACTAAAACTGTGCAGCCAATTGATGTGAACACCGGGAATGTTGACTAAAATTGACCATCCTTCAGAGATTACGTGTCCTCAGCGGCATACAAAATCCTGGGTCCAAGCACACATAAATATGAAGATTGATTTTGATGAGAACGATGCTGCCATACAGAGACCACTGACAGAAACATCAGTTATAAATGGTATATTTAAAAGACAACACTTCATCATTTATAAAAGGAACCTTCAACAGCATCAAAAGGGAGGCCCAATGCAAACTCATTTATCTGAAGGACTCGTGGCGGAGCAACATAGTAGATGAGATTTAGACCTATGCAAACAGAAATGACAGTGATGATTAAAAGACAATATACAGGCCACAGTCATCAGGAACATATAACAGCACTACAATATTCATCGACAAAGAAAGCGTACTGCAAAGATGGGAATACCACTTAAGCAACATTTTCAAGCTACAGTCAAATGCGAGGAACAGATTTCCGTCATAAACAAGACGTTCATCGACCTAACAAAAGCCTTTCACACAGTCAGTCAATGAGAAATATAGATCATAACAATATATGGATGCCCAGAGAAATTCATCATAATGATTTTGTAATTACATGATACAACAAATGTGTGGGAGAGCAAATGAATCAGTCTGCAAGCAAAACTGAAGGTCCACATAGCCACTGTGTTGCCGAACCCGTTGTATGCACGGTACAATGTAGAGACGCCATGCCGGAAAAATGCTGAACAATTTTCACAGGGACTGTCTGAGGAATCTGATGATGATAAGATGACACGACAGGGTCCCAGACTCAGAGGTTCTGACACGGGTTGTCATTCCAAGCATCCACACTCTGCTAATAACGTCACGGATGAGATGGACAGGCCACGTTACCAGGATGTCAGACGAGCGACTACCAAAACAAATCTAAGCTATTTCGCTGCTTCTTTTAATCTTCAAGAGGTTATTAATTATTTTATTATGACTCTATCTTTCTCTGTCTGTCTGTCTGTCTCTCTCTCTCTCTCTCTCTCTCTCTCTCTCTGGCCATCCAACCTATGTTACGTTTCTCTATATTCAAAAAGTTTTTTCACCATTTGGCGACTTGCTCGACTCTTGAAAGTATATACTATTAGAATTTGGAGGAAAATCTGGAGTATAATAAGGAATATATATGAAAGAACAGTCGTGGTTTACAAATACCTGTCTAGATGTTTCGATATCAAGCGAGGAGTTAGACAGGGAGGCGTGATGTCCTCCTTTTTGTATCTGATATTATAGACGAATTGCTACAGAACCTAGTAAAAAGAAAACTAGGTGTAAAATTTGAAGTTTAGATTGCCTGTGCCCGACGCATACAGATGAACTTAAATGGTTATTAAATGCTCCAGATAACTTACCTATAAATTATTTTCAAATATTCTAAAACATGGATCTCCTCTTGAACTTCATTAATCAAATCTCTCTCTCTCTCTCTCTCTCTCTCTCTCTCTCTCTCTCATGATCTGGCGCATGCCCAGGCACTGTAGCTTCACAAGTGGAACATATACCATTTCCCTGAAGTTCCCATATCCCTGGAATATGTGTGGAATCAGTGTTCTAGTGAAACAATTCAAATTACAGTCTAAAAACTATTCCGCTTTGTACCGTGCTGTGAAACTCTTTCAAGAATCTGGCTTGTGGATTTTGTTTTCAGCCTACTTGCCTATGGTCTGGTAACATTACACTCGAACATAAGTATTCAGCAAGTTAAAAATAATGACAAAAACGGAAATAAGTACTCATCCAAAATTACTAACGGTAATTCAGAGCGGTATTGGAACTTTAACGACTAGACCGGATATAATATGTACATTGAGACTGGGTGTGACGAGTGTTGAAGCAGTGTGTAAATGCCACGCTCATATCATGGTGGAAAGATTGTGCTACATTATCTTGGTTGCTGTATTACCTGATTACATTCAAGTGGCTAAAGAAGGTCGGTGCGAGTAAATGTATATCTATCTATCTATCTATCTATCTATCTATCTATCTATCTATCTATCTATCTGTATATCTGTCTATCCATATATCTACATACATACATAAATACAAACGAAAGCGTTAATTTATATATTCATCTACATACATGCTTACTTACATCTCACCGCTCCGGTGGCCTAGTGGTTAGAGCGTCCGCCTCCGGTGAGGGAGGTCGTGAGTTCGATCCCCGGTCGAGTCATACCAAAGACTTGCAAAAATGGTACCAGCAGCTGCCTCGCTTGGCGCTCAGCATTAAAATGTTAGTGGTAGGACTGGTTGGCCTGGTGTCAGGATAATGTGACTGGGTGGGACATCATGCTACATGTCTGCGGCATGATGCTCCTGTGCTAGACATTCTATAAACTGTCACACTGCAGACATTGCAGCGATATGAATGAAACATTGTTAAAGCTACGTTAAAAATCCAAATCACACACACACACACACACACGTACTTACACCTCAAGGAATTCCGTCCATGGGTGTACTTGTCCATCCATATTCGTGCTTACATGCATGCATAAATGAAGGCAAGCAAACAGATGCGTATCACAGACATGCATCCAGATATATGCATGCAAAAACTTACTCTGTACCTGTGTACATACATTAATGCATACACACACCGTATTATACGGATATAAAGTTTATTTTTAGTGTGTTGAAAAGTGTACATTTTCACCTTCTGTATCTGGCATTGTATACTTTGAATGTGTCTTATAGTGCATTGTAATGTTTAGCTACGAACAGATCGTGGAAAAGGCACAATAGATACTTGTGAATAAACATGCACGAACAAAGGCTTAAGACATGCTTTTGATTGAGATAAAAAGACTGTTCGATTTGATTTTGGTGTTTTTACGACACAGCAACACAAGTAGGTTGTTTAATATTGAGGTAATTGTAGTAAAGTACCTTGCTCATGGACATAACACAGTGGCCGACCTGGAATGTTCCGTTGACAGGATTCAAACGATCACCCTTTCCTTCGCAAGCCGGGCACGCCAACCATTTAGCCATATTAGCTGGAATTTTTAAGCTTGCGGTTCTCGAAAAAAAACACTCAACTAATTACAACGATGAAGTTCCTGCAAGACCTCAATAACGGGTAAAAGTAGAATATGTTCCTTTTTATGACACAATTTTTAGAAAAGGAGTTTTAAAATAGGTTCATATATTTCAAGTTTCAAAAGGCCTAAAGAGATGCTTGTTTTCATGTTCGTCCTGCTATCTTCTTTTGAGTGTGTGTATATATGATTTGGATTTCTCAGTCATATTGCAACGATGTCTGCAGTGTGGCAGTTTATAGTGATGTCTAGCACTGTAGCATCATGCCACAGACATTTAGCATCATGTCCCACCCAGTCACAATATCCCTAGCACTAACCTCTTAATGCTAA
Source organism: Sinohyriopsis cumingii (assembly GCA_028554795.2). NCBI lineage: Eukaryota > Metazoa > Mollusca > Bivalvia > Unionida > Unionidae > Sinohyriopsis > Sinohyriopsis cumingii. The sequence continues at coordinate 60,311,399 of CM068839.1, read as the reverse complement.
GCGCCTAAGTCTTTGGTATGATTCGGCCGTGGTTCGAACCCGCGACCTCCCACATCCGAGCACCCTCTCCCGTCTTCTTATCTTGTTCTTAATCTTATTGCTCTTCGTATTGTATTTTAATTAGCCTACTTCTCAACCTTCAACTTCTTTTGTTTTCTTCTTTTCTTACATCTACGCAACAAATTTCGTTTGCACAGATGGGGTCTTCAGATGCAGCGACAATGGGACATATGATAGCCTTGTCTGCTCAAGTTCCCTAGGCGAATTCGAAACCTGTTTTCTCCAACATCCCAACAGTATCATTACTAAGCTAAGGATTAATGATTCTGATTCGCGATGCTCCAAGGCAAATGGGAACTATAGTTTTGATGATAAGAAACTTCGTCTGACGGTTTATAATGGCTGCTTGGTCATAGCTGAAATGTGCAAGAATGTTTCAGGTAAGAAACGTTTATTCAAAGATTAGAGTGCAATATTTCTTCTCAGAGTTTGCATTCATGATGCTGAATAGGGGTCTAACCAATGAGACATATTTTGGAATTACAACACAATAGATCTTGAAGAGATTTTGAATGAACATAGTTGTATTATCTCATTTATGGTATGATTCTCATGGTTTCATTTGAGCATGGGTTATCCAAACCGGCAAAAATTGTTGGAATTCTTTTTGAAAGTTCAACTTTGTTCAATTTGTTTCTTTCTTTCTTTAATTTAAAATATATTAGTAAAGGAAAGCAAAAATAATGTCAATAATAGACGCTCCCAAGAGGAAGTCGTTATAAAATAATATTAGAAATTGATTTTGTTTGTAATTTTACAGGAATATTAGCTTTTCAAATGACATTTTATTGGGTAGTGCTGAAGCCCTTGATCATTTTGAAAGCCACGATAGTGTGTGTATATTTGTGTGTGTGTGTGTGTGTGTGTGTGTGTGTGTGTGTGCGTGCGTGCGCGCGCGCGATTCGGATTTTTAACGTAGCTTTAACAATTTTTCAGTCATATCGCTACGATGTCTGCAGTGCGACAGTTTATAGTGATGTCTAGCACTGGTGCATCATGCCGCAGACATGTAGCATGATGTCCCACCCAGTCACATTATCCTGACACCAGGCCGACCAGTCCTAACACTAACCTCTTAGTGCTGAGCGCCAAGCGAGGCAACTGTTTGTGCCATTTTTGACAGTGTTTGATATGACTCAGCCGGGGATCGAATCCACTATATTGCAACATAGCGAAAATATTTATATATACAGTTCTTGTACAATCAGATCTCAAAGTCAAAGAGAATATGGGGACAATACTGTGAATTTTTGAGGTCCACTCTTTGATCATGTATTAAAGCATGCAATGTTATGGATTAACTGGTCCAGTTCATATATTTTTATGTGACTTCTATTTAGGATAATATTTGGGGAAAAATCAATACGGTATATTTACAAAATCCTTTCAGATACCGTCACGTTGTCCGATGAGTCAGTGCAAACAAAGACTATTGTCTTGAAAGGTAAGTAAGAAGGAAATAAAGAAAATTAAATCACAAAGGGAACATTAAAAAGTTTTTTTTTTTCATACAAGTTTACTCAGTTCTATATAATATAGCTTATCTCTTAGATCGAAATAGGTGAAACCAAAGTGTCAATAATTTAAATGTTTGGAGGAAAATCTCAACTTTGAAGTTTCAAGTTAATTCTAATTATTCTTAAGAAAAGAACTGATGACGCTGTACAAAATCGCAGCAGAATAAAATAACATTGCAAAGAAATCTTAGGTCATGGCCTCACTTGCCAGCAGGAATACTAGTATATAGAGACCCTGGGTGGCCGAGGGGCCTAAGGCGTTCGCTTTTACAGATCTCTAACATCTAACTTCTGTCTGCGTGGGTTTGAGTCTCGGCTCTGCCAGCTTTGGTATCTGAGAAAGTTAACCAGTAGCTTCCCGCGTGTAGGTGGTTCTTTCCCATGTTCTTCCTCCACTAAATGTACTGACCGCCATGTAAAGCCTATCATGCACTGAAAAATGGCGTTAAACCTATAAAGGTCAAACTAAACCAAATTATTATATCATTTTAAGTTGAAACTTATTTTCACTGCATTACTAATTGCACTAACTTTATTAATGAATGCACTCACTGTATTACTAATTGCATTCACTGTGTTAATAATTGTACTCACGATATTAATATCTGAGCTCACTGTATTATTAACTGCACTTACGGTATTACTAATTGAACTCACTGCATTACTAATTGCACTCACTGTATTACTAACTGCACTCACTTTGTTACTAATTGCACTCACTGTATTATTAATTGCACTCATGGTATTACTAACTGCACTCATGGTATTACTAATTGCACTCATGGTATTAGTAATTGCACTTACTGTATTACTAAATGAATTAACTGTATTAGTAATTGCACTCGTGTTATTACTAATTGCAATCATGGTATTATTAATTGTACTCACGGTATTACTAATTGAGCACACTAAATTACTAATTGCACACACTGTATTACTAATTGCACTCACTCTATTAGGAATTGCACTCATTGTATTTGGAATTGCACTCACGGTATTACTAATTGAATTCACTGTATTAGTAATTGCACTCATGGTATTATTACTTGCACTCACTGTATTACAAATTGCACTCACTGTGCTAATAGCTGCACTCACTGTATTACTAACTTCACTCAAGATATTACTAATTGCACTCACTGTACTAGTAATTGCACTCACTGTATTACTAATTGCACTCACTTTGTTACTAATTGTACTCACTGTATTATTAATTGCACTCATGGTATTACTAATTGCACTCACGGTATTATTAATTGAATTCAGTGTATTAGTAATTGCACCCATTGTATTACGAATTGAACTCATGGTATTACTAACTGAATTCACGGTATTAGTAATTGCACTCATGGTATTACTACTTGCACTCACTGTATTACAAATTGTACTTACTTTGCTACTAATTGCACTCACTGTATTACTAACTTCACTCATGATATTACTAATTGCACTCACTGTATTACTAATGCATGTCTATAATAACTAAAGTTCATTAAAAACTAAATTATAATCTGCACAAGTTTTATTTAATCCTAGTTAGACGCCTTGGAGCTTTGGAAACGGAAAGACAAATAAAACTGAATAGATGTTGTCTAAACCCATTATGGTGCCATGCGTTATACAGTCACACTAGCATATCGATAACTGCTACGACTCTATGGTCTTAGACTAAGAAACTGAAAAAAGCAAAACCAACACGTTTTGTAAAATTTAATAACTACTTTGATTCTATAAGTTACAAAGTGAAAGTTTAAACTTTAAGCATAGTGACTTAACACCCAAATAATCCTACAAGTTCTATGACAAGTCCAAAAATATAAATGAATTCCTATCTTGAATGTGTTCATGTACCAGTAGTCTTGAATGTGCCAATGTACATATAGTCTTGCTGTATCACTATGATATAATCAAGAACGTTTTTGAATGAATTACAAATAATCCCAAAATAGTGATATAGTCCAAAGTGTTTATGAGCAATTTGTTTGTCTATAGAAATATTAATTTAACTAATTAATCCACAAATTATAACTGAACACAACTCAATATGATTGCACTAGACTGATATTTAAATAGGAATGAATAATTTTGTTTACTTCATTCTTGTATACATCCCCACTCGACCTATGTCGCAAGTGTATTTTCGGGAAAAAAAGTTCAATGATCTTAATGAGAAATTACACCAAACTGTCAACAAGGTCATGCATCTTAATGAGAAATTACACCAAACTGTCAACACGGTCATCTTAATGAGAACTTACACCAAACTGTCAACAAGGTCAGGCATCTTAATGAGAACTTACACCAAACTGTCAACAAGGTCAGGCATCTTAGTGAGAAATTACACCAAACTGTCAACAAGGTCATCTTAATGAGAACTTACACCAAACTGTCAACAAGGTCAGGCATCTTAATGAGAACTTACACCAAACTGTCAACAAGGTCAGGCATCTTAATGAGAAATTACACCAAACTGTCAACAAGGTCAGACCTTGAACCTAAATTCAAATAAACATCAGGACAGAACTCAGGCAGATAATAGAATTCCGAAGGAAAATACAAAGGTCCTGAATTCAAATCCAAGTAAACATAATTTTAATTAATGACATTAGTCAGGTAGGCTCAAACTCCTACCTTTAATTACGGACAAATGTCAAGCACAAAATACACATTGAATTTACATAATAAAAACGCATGACCTAAAACTTATTTTCCAGTCTTCAACTCTCTCGTTACGCAGCTAACCTCACCCATTGCCGTCGGACAGCCTAATAAATGGACACAAAATGTAACTGTCGACATTAGTTTTCCCCCCTTTCTAAATTTATTCCGTGCTTTTTCAAAGAGTATTTGCATTTTGTTTATTAACGAAACGTTCCGTTTCCGTCGTGATAATTAGATATATTTAGAAAATCTTGAAATTATCGCGGACCTTCAAAATGTATATTCACACCCTATGATGACTTACATTTAGAACTAATTTACACAATTCGTAAATATATATATATATATATATATATATATATATATATATATATATATATATATATATATATATATATATATTTATTTATTTATTTATTTATTTATTTACCGCCAACATCATATAATGAGGCCTGTGGACGAATGTTGGTTGCATAACAGGTGTTAAGTGTAGTGTTGTCTTAAGTTGCAACCATGGGAACTTACCATCAGTAGCGTACAAACCGGGAGGGAGGGGGCGGACTGGGCGCCAGAGGTCGTGAGGCGTCCAAAGCTGTAGATGATAGAATTTAAATGTCATTAAAAGTCACAAAATGGCATTAAATTGGAGGAACATCATTGGCGACCAGGGCTCCACCACGGGCCCTGCTGTGAGAGCTCAAATTGCTCCCGAAACCCTCTAGCTGGTGGGAATGGGCGCCGTGTACGCTACTGGCCCCAGACGCCATTTGCCCTTAGTACGCCACTGCTTAGCTTTAAAAAAAATGGACAGTTTACAAAGAAAAGTGCTTTCAAAATTTCAGAACTGAAATAATATCGATTAAAAGTACACTCTTTAAGCACTCAGATTTCAGATTCATCTTACAAGTATTAGACCGCCATGTTGAGGGTTATTATAGCGACCGTACAATATAGGGATAATTATGAAGACGAGTTTCGTTATCTGTTCAGATGTCCATTATTTACTCATCTAAGATATAGGAAGAGCCGGATCAAGTCAAGTGTTGTGGCGGGGGATAATTTCCAAAATTGGTCCTGACTTTCCTCAAAAGGGCACCAAAGCAAAAGTCTGTTTCTATTTACTCAAGTGTGCATAATACCCATTAATCGTGAGCAAGAATAAAACGATCGTCAAATTTCAACTGACAAATGAGTGTAATTTTGTGTGTGTACGGTTTTGTGGGAGGATATCCTGTAGGGGTGTCTGGAAATCCCATACCCACCCTCAAATTAATTCTACTGTTAAATGCACATTTCAAGTAATTGAGGCAGCTGTATTACTCTTTTTAATCAGCATTTTCACACCCACCCACCCACACCCTTATATATATATATATATATATATAGAGAGAGAGAGAGAGAGAGAGAGAGAGAGAGAGAGAGAGAGAGAGATATATATATGTGTGTGTGTGTGTGTGTGTGTGTGTGTGTGTGAATGTAATTTAACATGTATGCATATATTTATATCCATATGTAAAATATGAAGGTGAAAAATTATGTACTCTTGTACTTGCATATGCTTTCAATTCATTCTTTTTTGCTATGCATTAAGTTAGATTCCTACTTGGCTTGTTAAGTTTTAGCAAATTTCAGATTCATTTGTCACAAATATTTTGATCTCCATCTCGATCGCAGATTATATAGAAAAATACACAGTTACCCATTTTTGACCATTCTCTATAGTTTCCATTATTTAATCGTTATATAGATCAATGAGTATGCATATTTCATGTACATTGTGGAATGTTTGTTCTTTATGGTGTTTTTTTAAAATTTTAATTGAGTCTAGGTTGTACATTTTGTTGGATTATAATTAAGAAAATATAGATACAGGGAGGTTTTTAGCGGTGAAAACCAGTTTGATTTTGTAACCCCCATGAAATATTATCCTTTAAGTTCGTCGAACCGCTCCAGACTCTACAGCGGACGTCAAATTGTCGCCTGTACTATATACATCCGGGAAAAATTGGGAAAAATAAATAGTATAATTGAATGATGTCGCGTAATTTACACATCTGTCTGTTAAGTTAATACAATTATTGTACAGTGTTAGTAATCCGTGCTGTTGTCCGGAACTAGAAACAATAATACTTCCTGCCTTTTTCAATCTGGCAAGTAGGACAGCGGAAATCTGATTTTAATCAGATAGTACCTTTTCAATCGTAAGCTTGGTTGGCTACTGTCAGTTGACCATTGACAGCCGTATGACTCGATCGGGGATCGAACCCACGACCTCACGCATCCGAGGCAGACGCTCTAACCACTACTCCACCGGAGCGGTCGACAATAGTAAGTAGTAAATTGAAAGAAGTTTGTAATCAGACATGTTTCAAAAAATGGGGACGTCTTCACGTTAATTACAGTGAAACGTTTCTTCAAAATCTCATAGGGACTTTCCGAGATATATCTATTTTCATTCAAATTCACGAAAGATAACTTTTCCCAAACTCATTATTATTCATGCTATCTTAATTTGTTAAACTATATCTTCAATGCTGTATACAAAATTGAAATCTTCAATAACTTACGCTATCTGAATCCTTTGAGCAAAATATGTAACTCATTAGTAACGACGCTTAAAAGAAGATACCATCAAGTTTCAAGCAAAATCATGTAAAATGATAATACTCATTTGTACAATTATTGGAATAGTTTTAGCAACATAAAGAAAAAGAATTTAAATGATTTATATAAAATTTAAATTTGTTTAATTATAACCTCACATCAGACAGATCGTTTGATAGGTCACGGGTCACGTTTGAAGTCTCTAACTTAAATAAATTTACAAGTTCACTTCTAACAGAACCTTTTAATTTGATTTTTCAAATACTAAATTTAAAGCTTAACTTCTTTTTTATTTTGCAAAATCTTCTGTGTCTTTACAATTTTAAAAATAAATTTTATTACAAAAAATATAATTTATAATTTCATTACTGATTCTATTTGTATTTAAATCACATGTAAATGACTTTATTTGAAATAAAAAATATTAGTTCACGTTTGCCGTTTTTATCTTTGACTTGAAATAATTATAACACAAAGGGACGGTAATTACAATGCCATATGTTTTATTCAAATGCTTATAATATTTTAACTGGTTTCAAATTTCGTCCAAATGCTTACCTTCTATCAAAATACATTACCCTCAATTTATAACTTAAATCTCACTTTAATATGCACAGTATCAAATAACTTCTATTAATTAATTCTACCCAGTGTTCATCAAACCATAAATAAGGTTTCTTTTCAAGACCCAGACAAATGATAATATATGGTACATTACCAAACATACGAGTCGGAGTAAATACAATACAGTCTGAACGCAGACAGGAAGGAAGAAACATTCTTTGAATGCTAACTTTCGTTGCTGTTGAGTCATTTTACAACTAAATATTTTTAGAGCTAGGACTGATAAAGCATCTTCATTTAGCAAACTTGACATTGCTTTTTATTCCAAGTCTTTTCAAACGACACAACTTTGGATAAATTTGGTTTAGCGAATAATTAAGTTTCACTCTAAGACCGCATTTTCACTCCTACATTTCTATAAACGGTAACATTCTTCCGACGCTAAAATAACCAGTCTTATATACAAAGGATCGTCAATGGAAGTTCACATAACATTAAAATTTTGAAAATAGTTAAATAATTTTTGTGTTACATTGTAGTAACGAGATAGATGTTAAGTCTTCTTTTCTGTTTAATTTGACTTTGATATCCTGTGTATGATGTTTTTGTTGCCGCTGCAACTGCTACAATTGCTACAACGCATGATCACATGTTAGTTTTGTTATATACATATATTTCTTCGATAATAATGCAGATCGCAAACTCTTTTCCCAATTGGCAAATGCTCCTAATCTGACTGCTTTTGTGGATCCTAGTCCCACAACATATAAACCAGGTACAAAGACACTATATCTTTTTTATAAATCTCTCTCTCTCTCTCTCTCTCTCTCTCTCTCTCTCTCTCTCTCTCTCTCTCTCAAATATCCACATACATGTTTGAGTGTTTCCGGTAATATTCGTCAGTTTTATAATGTTTCAAAAAATGAAATTTCATATCTCTAAAAAGTCATTTCGTTATTTTCTGATACGAAAATAATCACATCTGGAAACAGACTAAACAGGGTTCGAGGGTCCGGCCTCCCGACGTCTGTCTGTCTGTCTGTCTGTCTCTTATACATGAGACATGGAAACTATTAAAAGTTATTTCAAAAAAAACATAAAAACCAAACACACACACACACAAACATATATATATATATATATATATATATATATATATATATATATATATATATATATATATATATATATATATATATATATACATTGATATATAGACAGATACTGATAGCATTTCTGATTTATATTACTTCAGAATATTTCTGCTATTAGCTGTTAGAACAATACCAGCTGATTCTACTGCTGCCGCTTCTTTTATAATTATTCATATTTATTGCTACTTATATTACTGTTAACATTGTTGACTTAATGGTGCTTAATACGCAGTATGTTAATGTCCATGAGAAAGATAACGAAGGAAGAATGAAAATTAGTGGAGATTGAGGGAGGCGATAACGGCTACGATGAATATCGTCAGAACTATTATACTCTATTTGAAGAGAAAGTGTCAAATGTGGCATATGTTTTCCTATTTTCAGTTGCTATTTTGATACCCGTTATTCTCTTTGTGTGTCTGGTGGCTGTCCTAGTGTTCGCATGTATCATTTGTCACAGGTAATCATCATACAATCTCCTGTAGAGAGTTTGTAGACATATCAGGTTTTCAAAGCAGCAAGTTTTAAAATAGATCGAAGGACTATATATATAACTTCAAATATCAAGTAAAACAAAGCTACAAGACTGTCTCGTGTGCCACAGATATTTCAAAACCTTCTATGATCACATACTTCATATAATGTCATCTATGTGTTAAAACTGATCTATGTGTGATTAATAGTATGACCAGTGCCGGATTACCCATTAAGGACACTGATCACGTGCATATAACACCAGCGAACAGAGACACCAGAAAAACTCAGATTAATTGTTGGTAATAAAATTGAATTAATTATATATGACCATTTCGATATGCATGTAAGATTATTTTGATTTACAATGATTGCATCACTGATATTTTCACACCTTTTTAGCTTTAAATTTTTTTCTTTTCCGCTTCACATTTTGAGTGGGAGGCACCATACTATTTTCTGTAGTTATGTCCTGAAAGGCCTTAATCCGGCATTGTGCATAACACTAGGACTTACATTCGTTCGTCTTACTGGGGATCGGGTGAAACAGACTTTTCTAATTTATCATATAACCTTCCTAAGCATGAAGGTCATTATGGATTAAATTATGTTTATCTTTAAAAGACTATAATAGTCCGAACTAACGATTTGCTGTCTTGATGTATTTTAAAACCATTTTCTTCTATTCCACTATCCGTTGCCATTATTGCACATTTTTCAAGACATTTAAGTAGAATTAAAATTGTACGTGACTTTTAACGTCCTTAACAAGTCATTCGGTTATTGCAGACATGCAACATTGTCTTGTTCATCGTATTAAAAATCCGATACGAATTTTATGCTTGGGTAGGATCGATTGTATTTTCTGAAACCTCGAAGAAAATGTTACAAGGTTAGAAATGCATTCTAATGTAAAGCTGATTTTTTTTTAATGTTAAACATTACATAACAGTTGGAATAAGATTTTAAAATTCAATTTGTTTCTTCATTTTTCAAATTAAATGAATTAAATGAATTTCAATAATAGCAACTTTACCTTTTTGTCAGAAAAGATAGACGTGCATGTTGCAGACAAATGCTGCTGTTTAGAGATATGAAGCCCTCCACAGGAGAATGTAGCTGGTTGACGGAATCTAGCCCAGGTCCAGTATATGCTGTGCCATTGCTCAAAACGGGATCAGCTAAGACAGCATATTTTGAAGAAGTCTACTGTGTCGCGGATGACGGAACCAAAACACCATTTCCGGATCCGACATATGACCACACTCTTGTTAAAGGATCTTATGATATTTGTAGTGTAGATGGTAACTACAGTGATCTGAAGACACTACATTACATCGCTGTTGTAAACGAAAAGTAGTGCAGAATATGAAACGTGATATAACCTGTGACAGTTGTATTTGTGGTTAGAATTATTCTTTTGATTATTCAGTGTGACCTCGTATGCATTACTTTCATCGGCTTCTTTCTTCGTCATATTAAGTATGTACAGATTTTGCAGTTTACATATATTTATCCAATAGTCTCGTAATAATCACTGTTTTAACCCTGTCGAATAATAGGTAATAAACACTCCTGCGTATTCTTTGCAATTATGTCGTCTATTTGTGTGTTTAATTCTTTTGTGCAACTAAAAGGGTTGTTCTTAGTCAGAATAGTACGTAAATTTAGACTGGATACATATATGCACACATCAATGCACTCCAGCTTGTCTGATTTGTACGATTGCAGTCCAGTCACTACAAATGTACACTGTCATCATAAATCGTTAGAATTTATAGCTTCAAACCACATTCTTTTCGTCCTTAATCATGGCCGGATATGACGTCAATTACGTACCAGTTCTGATTTGCAATGGCATTTTCCAAACGGTATAAATGGAGCTGATCAAAGCTTCCGATTGAAATTCATGTAAATATCATACTTAATAGAGCTTGCTTTTATTTGACCTTGTCTGGCGATGCTTTGTCTACCTAATTAAGCAGATCTCATGGGTAAAAGTTGATGATAGTACAGTCTATGTCAATACGCCACTTTATGCTATGAAACTGGACATACACGAACAAAGATCAATTGCAACATGACTCGTAACATCCCGACTGGTGAATTCTTCTTATCCCTTCTCCCCAACCAAAAACATTACAGTCCATTTAATATTAACCTTCAACCTAATGCAGTATATAATTTTGATATGTGCAGTTTATATTCTGAAGTTTACATAAGGAATTACACGTGTGATTTACTAGAACTAAACAAAATATTATAAGCAATTTTAACATGTTACTTCACTTGATTTTCTGAGCTATTATATATCTCTTAATATACCTCTTTGAATTCATATCAATGAATCATCCTTGAGTACACAAGAAGTGAATTCAATATGGTATCAAGAGTATGTCGTAGTCGATGAATCTAGAATTTTAGTACAAGGACTCAAATAACGAACTGTTTGCGGTGTGTGTGGGGGTGGGTGGGTGTGATTTGGATCTTTAACGTAGTTTTAACAATTATAAGATCATATCTTGACGATGTCTGCAGTGTGGCAGTTTATGATGATGTCTGGCACTGGGGGCATCATGCTGCAGACATGCAGCATCATCTCCCACCAAGTCACGATATCCTTACACCAGGCCGACATGTCCTAACACTAACCTCTTAATGCAGAGCGCCTAGCAAGGTGGCTGTTTGTAATATTTTTATAAGTCTTTTGCATGACTCGGCCGATGTTCGAACCCGCACCCTCTCACATCTGAGGCTGACGTTCTAACTACTTAGTCCGCCGGAGCGGTACGAACTGTTTTTTGAAAGGTCTATGGTTCTAAAGTAATTCTAACTGACCGTCCAAAGAAGAGAGAGAGAGAGAGAGAGAGAGAGAGAGAGAGAGAGAGAGCAGTGGTGTCATTAGGGGAGGGGTTGCGGACCGGGTGACACCATCAGAGGGGGTTAAACCAAAATGACTGTCTATAAAAATTTTGAATTTTTATGCAGGAAGGAGTTCAATGGGGGTGACACGTTGAGTTACTTCACTGGGTGAGACGTTCATTCACTCGGTCAATACACAGCTACCAGGAACAATCATAACTCCGATCAAAGTACAAAAAATGATATCAACGGTAGTTTTCAATGTTTAGAACTTTATTTCGCTTTAACAGAGTTTATAAGGAATCATGCTTTCAGGGTGGAAAACCGAATTTCAATAACTCCACATGGTAAGAAGTTGTGAAGCTGTCTTGAACGGTACCAAACGGTACTGATTCCTGAGACGAAGAGATGACTGATTGACTGTTAGGAACTCTACCAAGCGATGACAGGTACAGAAGCGATTGCAGCGATCAAACACAGTATGGAAACTGAGGACCAAAAAAGGGTCGTAAAAGAGGTTACTAGTACCGTAAGAAACACAAAATTTACATTAAATATCTCGGTACACAGAATAATATGTGCACCGGTATTGATATTCAATGTTAATTAAAACGTTCAAGACCAATCAGTTCTATTGAAACCGGTAAACTGGTAGGCATATGCCTGAAAAGACGAGAGCGATTGCGCGAGAATTTTTTTTTTTTTTTTTTGGTGGGGGAAGGGGTTGTAATCCAATTTAAACAAAGAGCGAAGAGCGCCAGGCTTCAAATGGACATAGAACACAGTTATTTTTACTATATGTTCTCTACATTTGTTTCTCAGTACTGACCTTTCCACTGTGTGACAATGAATACAAATCATATGTTAATCTAAAATACCTTCAAAGATGACATCACGGTGAAGTTCTCGTCAAAGGTTGACCTGCTCTTTTTTGAGATGCTGGACTGTCAACATAGCAGTATGTAAACAGATCACAGATTTCACTTCCGGATCATCACCAAGGCTTTATTACTCACTGTGCACTGTGGCCGAAATACACACAGACAACAACACCCTGGGCTCATATTATCAAGAATAAAAATCCCTACCAAAAATGAATAAATAAAACTCTTCTATCACAATCAAAATGAGAGAGGAAAAAATGTTCTAAAAATAGACTAGAACTACATTCGCGGGTGCTGAACTGGAAGTATTAATTGTGATCCAATTCCAATTACGATCATTTTATGAGCTTGGGACACGCTTATACTGTATTCATTTGAATCACAACAACAAACTTGATCGAGAAAATGGTTTAATCATGTAACTGTTGAACGTGTGTTACGCAATCATTTAGAATTTCTATCTAATGTAGTGAATCACAAAAGTCAACGTAACATTAAAATCATTTCTAATTTTTATCACTTTATTGTGAAGATTTGTATAGTCCTTTACTTATATATATATATATATATATATATATATATATATATATATATATATATATATATATATATATATATATATATATATATATAATGAAAATCTTACATCAATGCATAAGTGAAGCACTTATATAAGTACATTTATGTCAACGGTACTTGAAACCAATTAACCGCCTTATTGGAAGGTATATCTCGAATCCACGGAAGATGGTTTCGGGTCCGATGAGAGTGGTTCCGGTATTAATATTTTAGACAATAACTCTTACCTTCCTGTATATATGTATATACGTATTTATGTAAACGTAATGCAAATACAACTGCATCATAAACTGCAACGACAGAGCAAAACCACATCCAGTTATTCTAAGTGGGTACTTGTAAACATGAACTGTTGACAAGATATATCTTCGAAGCATTCCGGATATATAAGGGAATGACCTAATCAGTTTTAGTCTATTAATTTTAGACCAATTCGTTAATCTTTAGTCTGTGTTCTAAATGGAAACCATAAGTTTGTTTTGCTACTACGTACAGTCCATTTGTCTAGTACTATTGTCCGAAACTAGAATATACTTTTACTAATGATTATTTGTATTAGAGGTTTGCACACATATTCTGCATGTGACGTCATGCGTCGCTCTCTAGGCGTACTTATGGGTCACCAAGTGCATTTTGCCCCAAGTGTCGCTTTATGTCCTGAAGAATCATCAAGTGCAATTTTGTCCCCGCCAAGTGCATATTTGCGCCAAGTACCGCTTTTTGTCCTAAAGGGTCGCCTAGTTCATTTTTGCCCCTAAGTGCCTGTCCCATATTAATTTCCTCTGTTGTTGTAGTATCTTTGTGTTTGTGTACGTATAAGCCTATGTTTGTGTGTGTTTATATTTTCAACTCAACCATAAAACCCTTACCCATTCTCCTTGGACCCAATCAACCCTTTTTGACCATATACACCCACGTGACTCCCCATATTCATTTTCCCTTGTCTACCAAGTGCCTCCCCAATGTTAAATTATCCTTTAGGCTCAAGTGACTCTCCAATGTTAAATTTTTCTTGAGGTTCAAGTGCCTCCCCAGTGTTAAATTCTCCTTGAGGTTCTAGTGCCTCTCCAATGTTAAATTCTCCTTGAGGCTCAAATTCCTCTCGAATGTTAAAACTCCTTGAGGCTCATGTCCCTCTCCAGGGATAAATTCCTCTTGACGCTCAAGTGTTTATTCTGGGTCTGGAGTGTATCATATTCCTACTCATATGACTTTTGCGACTGTAATATGGCCAGTGTGGAAAACCGTTTAACATATTATAACAATTACATTAGTACATTACCTATTGCTTCTCGGATCATTGCTCTCGTTACAGATGTAAATTAAATATTATTTTCAATGATGAACATTTAATGCGCTGTTCATTGTTTTCTTTTGACAATGCCGCCGAGTTGTAATTTACATCCTGGCAAGACGGCTCCTTATTTAAGTATTCAAACTAACTTTTAAATTAAATAATTAAAACGTGTCTATATTACACTGCAAAAGAAAAGAATATTCGTTTTTAAATTCTAGTGGGCACGAAACACATCGGTGCTTGACCTCTAACCCAGTGAAAAACGTATTAACTTATGAAGTCAATGTTCGATTAGATAATTCTATGTAAGTCTGATTTTCTGATTTTAGTGAAATATTTCGGTAGCGAATATAGTATGCAACTTGTATTACGCTCTGTTGTATTGTGATTACGTTCAAGTTTGGACCGAGTTCGTATCCTACATGTACTTGTACTGGAAAAGTACCTCACGACATTAATACAGCAGGCAATTCGCACTAGACTGGTGCAACTGATAAATGATTGCATCACTTAGAAATGTAAACTTTTCCAGAGAAACATACAGAAATTAAATAAACAGACTAAGTACTGACTACGTACTAGTACAATTGTCAAACTGGTTTAATACCTTGCCAAATACACAAATACATTGGGAAATCTCAGATTTACTTGTCATATTATTTGTGTTTACTTGGATTATTTTCATCTTCGTTCACATTTCTCGGTTAGTATCAAGTAATATTTCAGATAGTGTACTTTTGTGTTAAAATTTAAAAGTACAGAACTATTTGCAAACTATTTTTCATGAATATAGAGTTTTATGACAATTCTTTAGATTTATCAATTTACCTTTCATCTTTTAACTTGTATACTTCACTATCCGTTTTTTTTAAGAATGGTTTATATTTCTATCGTCTTTTTATCAGTACTTTATTATACGTTTTTAGAACTATACCTTTAATTGGCTTCATAAAGCCATTATAGTTCCGACGTGCACTTAACCCTAAGACATACATACATGCATACATACATACGTACAACAAATACAGTTCCGAATACAAGTGTAAGTGATAGCCATCATCTAGAATCCCGAAATAGGATTTTGTCAGATCAACAGGAATATAGAAATACCGGCTTAAGCGTTTCCAGGCTACCAACATACAAGTTTCGTACTGTAGGTTTGATGCAATCTCAAGTAGCATAAACACCAAACACTATATCACCTACTGTACTATGTGAAGCAGATAAAGGAAGAACATGTGAAAAGAAAATTGTTGAGAAAGAAAATCAAACTAATCAAAATCAAGTATCGAATACTAGAAATTCTCCACTGAAAAACAATGACATGAATGATATGAATAATAATAATTCGAAACCAATCCAGGTACGAATCAGTAATATGCCATTCAGTGGAAGGAAGAGAGTTCGAAAACAAAATCTTCCGTGTTATCTCGAATTAAAGCAGACTATGACCCAGAAGAGCTAAATCATGTAATACGCAGACATGCATACAATCGAGGAGTAAAGATCACAAATATTAGGATTCTTAAAAAGTGGTCAAATATAAATGGAGAAACTTATACCGTTCGTGTCACTGTTCCGGAAAATCTGCTTACCAAACCTTTACAGCAGAGATTTTGGCCGGAATTTGTATTAGCCAGAGAATGGTACGAGAGATAAATGATCCAGTGTCCCTAAATTGCATATGGAAAAGCTTTTGTTTACTTTTTGAATGACTGCTCTAAGCATAATGACTTGGAATGCGAAGGGCTTTATGACAGGACCGCCCTATCTTTGTTCATTACTTCGTAAGGTAGATATTGTATGCATACAAGAGCATTGACTATATCCAGAGCAACTGCAATTTTTTCAAAGCATTGACAGGAAATTAACTGCTTTTTCAAGACCGGATAACAGAATTGATACATGTCTATAGGAAAGAAAGCGTCCCTCTGGATTTGGAGGAACTGCGATTTTCTATCGGAAATCATTACCGGTTCGTCCTATGAATAACATCGGGAACATCAGAGTTACTGCAGTTGAAATTAGCCTGCGCGCTATCAAATTGTTTTTGCTCTGTGTGTGGTTTCCTTCCACAAATGCCTCATTAGATGATTATAAAGAAATCATGGAAACTGTGGAATGCCTTTATGATGAATACAGTCAAAAAGGTTTTGTGATTATCTGCGGTGACTTTAATGCGGAGCTACCAAAAAAAAGTGATTCCGAAAAGTAATAATGGTAATGGTTACATACAACAATCCTTTCTTAAAAATATGTATCTAATGTCAACATGTGATATTTTCCCTTCTGTAATACAAGGATAAGCGTATTGCTCATATGACTGTAAACACTCGTCCTTGATTGACTACATTTTGATACCCGCCTCCAAAATAGATTTAGTCCGTAGTGCCAATATTGAAGATGAACATCATCTCAATCCACCCGATATCCAGATATCCAGTTACAATCAACTGGCGAATAGCTACTTCGGAACAGCAGGAGCGGTACAGAAGTAAAACCAACGAGCACTTAAACTCAATGGAGCTATTTTTACACAACATTTCAGATGTACATAACGCCCCTGTTACTGTTGCGACTGTTTTACGCAATACAGCTGACAAAAGTCTTCCAAAGAAAACCTTCCTGCCTCACTTAAAACCTTACTGGAAATTTATTAATGTGGCTGAACTAGATAAAGAGATGAGAAGAAAACGAGCGTTATGGATAAAAGAGAACGGCCACGTGGTACACAAAGAAAATTCAGAAACCAATTAAACAAGGCAAAAGACCAGTACGGACAGGAACAATTTGATGAGTTGGAAAAAGCTACAGAAATGGATGTAGGGAAATTCTACAGAATATTAAGACTTTATACGAAGGGACAGAGACATGATGTTTCTGGACTAAAAGTGGAGGGATAAATAATACGGGACCCTGATTTGATTCGTGACGCGTGGCGCCAGCATTTTAAAATTTTAGGTACTGAAATACCAGATATTCATTTTAACGAATCGTTTGCAGCTGAAATTATGAAACACAATAAAGAATATTTAGGATTCAAATATTGAAGACGGAGCAGATAAGGATATGTGTGAAACCATATTACAGAAAGACATTGAAGAGGCTGTACGAGAGTTGAAGAAAAATAAATCATATGGATATGATAAAATATATGCAGAACATTTAATTTTTGCCTGTCAATCGATTTGTTCTATTTTGTGTAAAGTGTACAATAGCATAATTTCCTTGGAAACGTATCATGACTACTTCAAAACTGTAAATGTTATACCTATCTTTAAAGGTGAGAAAAAAGACAGGCTAGATATGAATAACTATAGTGATATCTCAATCGTTCCTGTTTTTCAAAAAGTATTTGATAAATATTGTTGAAGACGCTAGTTCTTTTTAGTGAAAGGATCAATTTTCCTCACCCATTACAACAGGGATTTCGAAGCGAATGCAGTGGCATCACTGCAGCCGTTATTATAAAAGAGGGAATAGCCCATTATTTAGAAGGTCAATCAAAAGTGTATGCTGTATTCCTGGACAATGAGAAGGCCTTTAATACGGTACGGCATGATGGCCTGGACAATGCGAAGGCCTTTAATACGGTACGGCATGATGGCCTCTTTTATAAGCTGTTCTATCTCGGAGTTAACGAAAAACTATGGAGATTGATTATAAATTCTTTTCGAGAAGTTAGGGCTCTTGTTCTGTTCAACGGCCATCATTCGAAACCATACTCAGTCAATCAAGGGGTAGGACAAGGAAGAACGCTATCAGTATGGCTATTCTTAGCCATGACAAATGACCTAATATCCTTGCTGGAGTCAAAAAAATCTGGAATACAAATTGGTACCTTAAGTATTCCCTGTGTTCTACTAGCGATGACACGTCCTTGCTATCTTCATCATTTAATGGTATGTGTGCTTTACTTCGCAACCTCATGAATATGCATCGAAGTGGAGACTCCGATACAATGCTAATAAAGGCAATATTGTCGAAAATCATACAAACCTATGTTCATGCTCAGAGATAAACGGATTCCTATAGTTTCTTCTAGAACCTATGCTGGGGTTACTCTCTCCACAGATCTTTCTAATACTGCTGGAGTGAAAAATGCTTGTGATAAAGGAAGATCAGTATTTTATTCACTTGTTGGGACTGGTATTGGAAAGGATGGAATGAATCCAATTAATAGTACTAAAATATGATCAAAAATAGTACTACCTGCAATGACATATGGATGCGAATTATGGTCCAGCTTGGGCCAGTCACAGGTGTATGATCTAGAAGTATGTCAAAGAAAAGCTGCAGAAGAATTATAGGTCTTCTACAGAAACAACAATTAGCAGTCTTGGACTGTGGTCAGTTGAGGGATATGCAGATAAAATCAAATTAGATTTCTTCAATAAAATCTGCAGAGCTAATGGTTCACTAGCATGGAAAATTATATTCAACAGAAGAATTCTTGACTTCCAGATACACGGGAGCGAGAGAGTTGGTTTTGTTAAAGATATATATCTTATTCTTTTGAATACCAGCTTGGCGGGGTTTTTTTTAACCTATACGTGAACACCCTATATTCTGTCCCGAAACCAGTCTGGAGGAGGAATACTGAAACGGCAGTTCACCGCTACGATGAATCATTGTGGAGATCTAAACTTGAAATGAGACCTAAACGTTTACATTACGCAAGTGTCCAAACCAATCTTCCACCACTTGCTGTCTGTAAGCTTGGTAAATCTTTTCCTAATAAAAATCGCACTTTCGTTAACATTGCCTATTTAGCTATGTGTTCAATTTCAACAGAGAATGAATATCACTGTAAACTCTGCAAGAGATTGACTACAGACAGAGCCAAGCATATGTTACTATACTGCCAAGCCCTAAACGACGAACGTAATACTATGTTTGACAAAATAATAGATGCAATAGACATTCTAGACTCGCACTGGCTTTTATGTCAGGACAATGACTCATTACTTCATATCCTATTGGGCAAGAGAGTGGACATCTTTGATTCTATGGATGATCAATCATGGTAGCCATTCATGTGTGTGGTGGTTGATGGAATAGACACAATATACAGAAGAACAAATGAACTTGAAAACGATATCTGATATTATGCTTGTTCAGTAAATTGGGGAAATGCTCCCATTTCATTTCTATCTTATACATTATTTACAGGTGTCCAAAGTGAAACAGAACATGCTCTTCCATTTAAATCGTTCCAGTCCAATGTAAATAATTCCAATTCCTTTATTTTCCTCTCTTTATCTATGTTGTGTATATATCTCGTTTGCAATGAGTTCTCTCACTCTTGTGTTTAGATATTGCCCTTTACTTTTTTGACATATATATATATATATATATATATATATATATATATATATATATATATATATATATATATATATATATATTCTAAAGAAAAATTAACTGAATGAAATCTCTTCTGAAGAGGAAATAAAGTCAGTCGTACATACATACATACATACATACATACATACGTACGTACGTACGTACGTACATGCATGCATACATACATACATACATAGATATATACACATACATATATACGTACATACGTACGTACGTACGTACATGCATACGTACATTACATACATACGTGCATGCGTACATACACACACACACATACATACATACATACATACAGCAGTATGAGCTGCTCGTGATAATGTAAAGAAGGTGAAATTTGTCTTTGATTTTCTCCATTTAGCAGCAATTGGAAAGAACATTGTTTTGTCAACTATACTTTGAATGTATTTATTTATTTGATTTATTTATTTATTCATTCATTTAATATATATATATATATATATATATATATATATATATATATATATATATATATATATATATATATATATATATATATATATATATATTATTTGTGTATTCGTTCATTTTTTTAAAATTTATTTAGGCAAAGCATAAAGAGAATTAAGAATGAAGTGAAAAAATAATGTTTAGAGCCTTTTACACAATAACGTTTTCTAAGGATAGATTAACCAAAACAGAACAAATGCATGTTTTTAATAATATTAACATTGTTCCATATTTTTCTCATAAACAGGAAATGACGAAAGAAAGCACATGAAACTAACACGGAAGTAGACTGTGGATAATATCATTTACTTCTGTGATGCAAGGGAAATTACTGGCACCAACCATATTATCATTCCTGTTTACGAAAGAGTGTAAGCAAGTATCCATGCCCGTCATTCAAGGAGCCTCTACAAATTGGAATAGGCAAATGGATCGGATGTCTGAGAAGACTTTTCTGGAAAGCCTGTCCTACCTGACCCAACGTATGACCACAGAGCAAGTATCCTAGCGGAATGATGCATCGACAATACTACAGACATCATGCCATCAGAAATGCCAGATCAAGAATGGAATATGGAGACTAAAATACCTGCTTGGATATTGAAAGCGACATCGGGAAAGACAGGGCATGATCATTTGAAGGACATGCCCCCTCGAAACCTTCGGTGGCAAACGACAGCAAGTGTCTGATAATTGTAAAACAAATAGCGTTACGAATAGAAGCAATGGTTATTTAAATAATAGTTATGCAAATAGAGCTCTCCGACGATTACGTCGATTTTTGTATATTTGTTTCTAAACAGTTTCACTTTGGAACCCGTACAAGCCTTGCAAAAGGCTACACCAGAATGGTATTTACCCTAAATATTATGATATACAGCTAACTATTATCAAATGGAGCGCTGGTCCCAAACAGTATTAAAAATATACCGTCAATAGCTGCACTCCCGAGTTTCATAATTTTTCTTTTAGCAAAGTTAACATTAGTTCAGCCTAGATGTGTGTCAGGAGGATAGGGAAAACCAAAGAAGCGTCACTCCGAAAATGCTCAGCCAATGTTTTAGGTTCAACAATCGGTTGCTGTGGTGCTGTCTCAGCAAAGAATGATGTCTATGTATGAAAAAGCTAAATTTAACTGATGTCCATATTACAATCAAAGAATCAAATCGAATACAAATGTATATTTAAATAGATAAATGACAAGTTTTCTAGTCATGTCTTTACCAAAATTCCTCGGACAGGGGAAGATGTTATGAAAACAAGTTCATGGATGAACTCCCTTATAAGGGTGAACAAGGTGCCCATTTCCAATAGGATATAGTTTGAACATAATGTAATCTATATTGATGATATGCTTACAGATCAGGGAACTATGATCGACTTGGATCGAATTGGAAAACTTTAAAGTTAGATATGGTTTCAATGCTAATTTCCTTGCCTTTCAAGGGATAATTCATTGTGTCTATTCATTGTGTAAAACATTACAGTTAGGTAAATCAACACTGGTCAGATCATTTATACCTTTCCATTTAAAAACTGTATTTCATAACAATAAATGAAGTAAAGACTATTACAATTTACTTTTAAAAAAGGATGCTAAACCAACTAGGGAAAATAAATGAAAAATAAATGGAAAATAAATGAAATGAAATGTTTAATCTGACTTTGGATATATGGCCTGACATATACACTAAATTTTTAAAATAACAAGAAACTCAAAATTACAATGGTTTCAATTTCGTATTACGCATGGAATTTTACCAATGAATTTGGTTTTATAAAATAAAATCGTCCAGCACTGGTCAAATGTACTTTTTGTTTAAAAAAAGGTTCCGGAAACAATACTACAATTATTTTGGGAATGTAATGTGATCATGAAGCTGTGGTATGAAGTGATCCATTGGATTCAAAATAAAGTGAATAATATACAGTGCCAAGTGCAACAATTGTTAAATTAGGAAATACAAACAGAGATGGAATTTATAAACAACATTTTTATGTTTGCTTTCTTTTAGACAAATACTAGATCTATATATGTAAAATGAAAGGAGATATACCTAGATTGGATGGTTTGAAAGTTTTTTTAATTAAAGATCACTATAATCTGGAATAATATATTGCAATAAAATCTAAGGAAATAAGCATTTATGTTGATTTAGGAACAGTGGGAACAGTTATTCCACAATAAGTAGAATGGTGTGTTTAACTAAATTATATGTTTAATAGAGTCATGTCAGAGTTTAGATACTGTATATTTATAATTGTCAAATAAGAGATTGTGTAATATACGAATGTCTGCACGTGTGCTTGCTTGTGTGTGTATGTATGTTTTTTTTCCCCTGCACTATACTTATTGTCCCTAGACTGTATCATTTGTAAGATGACAGTCTGATAGTTCCCCGACCAAACAGTCAACATATTAAGGGGACAATAAAATAAAATGTGAACAAAAAATAAATAATAATAATAATGAGGACAAAAATATCAAACCTAAGAGAACCGTGATGGATTTCAAAGGGTTTTTTCAACCTTTTTCATCAAATGATCCAGTTTTTAAATTTTCCATTTGATCTATTTTAACAGCATACAAAAAGAAGTACATGTTATATAAAAAGGTTTAAGCTTGCCTTTTCTATCCCAGATATCTTTCAACGAGGGTTTCCGAATAATAAAAAGGTAAAGAAAACCAGTGTGTGAACAGCGGCCATGGCTTGAAAAGGTAACACTCACTACAGGGTTATAAATTTGAAGCAGATTTTGCTTAAATTAGACATTTAGATTGTATGTTCTTTAATTATGATTTACATATTATTATTATTATTATTATTATTATTTTATACGAACATAATCTCATATCTTTCTTTCGGAAACCAGATTTTTAATCGGCATTATATATATATATATATATATATATATATATATATATATATATATATATATATATATATATATATATATATATATATATATATATATATATATATATATATATATATTTGTGGCCCAGACTTTTGTAAAGGAGTTTCTTTTTGGCTTAGGCTTGTTCACAAGGTCATTAGGGTCATTCAGATATATTGTGTAGCTTACCGTACAATCTACTTACCGTTTTCACTGTTGCAAAGGATTTTATATTTGCTTATATAGGTTCCGGAAAATAAACTGACACGAATCAATAGCTTGAACGAAATTCCGATGGTAAACGAATATAATCTCACCTCTTTCTTTCGGAAACCGAAGTTTTAATCGGCATCTACTTAATAGTGTTCTAAAATGTATTATACTGTACTCCGTGACAAATAATTTCAACATAAAGTGTACCGTGATACAAATTTTTACATAACGCGTACCATGATTCAAGTATAATAAAAGGGTACATTGATAGAAATTTAACATAAAGTGCACCATGATAATTAATTGGCAATTTTCCATTTGTATATATTTTGTATAGATGTATTTTTGACCTCTCGTTGTTTTGGTATTACACAAAAATTTTAGCAGTGGACTGTTTCCAGATTTAGTGAGTTTGTTGACATGATAAATTGTTTAACAATAAGTGGTAGGTTGCTAAATATGCATTAAGTGACGTTCCCCAACTCATCCATGAACCAAAAATCCCTCGGTTAAAGATGGAAATGTCGCCTTTATCCACTCACATGCTACAACTTCTAATGTGGAAACAACACTTATAGCCATATAATTATCACAGTAACATGAGTGTAAATATGAAATACTATCATGAGACCCATCCACAAGCTTGTCCGACTAGGTGTGGATTATGATTAAGTCTTACACGGACCCTTAACAACTTGTCCATCAATATATATATATATATATATATATATATATATATATATATATATATATATATATATATATATATATATATATATATCGGTGTTATGTGTTAATCGCATACCTCGTTCGAACCTCCGTAGAGTACGAATCAAAAATAATCTAACCTGTATGATAGTATTATTTGTATTAAATATTAATTATGTATACTATTATCAAGCTTTCTTCTACAGAATCCAGGGATAGCTCTTTTCGTTCTGCCTGGTGTATATTAAAAAAATTTCTATAATTAATTCTATATACCTTGATTTATTTCATGGGAACAGTCATTCCAGATTCCTATGAAAGAAATCAAGGTATATAGAATTAATTATAGAGATAGATGAGAATTAATTACCTGTTCGTCATGCGAGTGTGTCTGCTACGCACGAGTGGATATAAGACCGATTAAGTAGCAACTGTTGGTTATGTGTCTTTGGTCGTGAGGGAATATGGGCTGGTGTGTGCAGACAAGGCAATGGGTGCCGTAAACCCGCGCACCTGGATTCGAATCTCTGTAGAGTACGAATTAAAATTCTCTAACCTGTATGATAGTATTATTTTTAATAACTATTAATTCTGCCTACTATTATCAATTGAGTGTTCTTATTTAGAATCCATGGGTATCACTTTCCGTTCTGTCTGGTGTATATTTATAATTCTCTCTCTCTCTCTCTCTCTCTCTCTCTCTCTCTCTCTCTCTCTCTCTATATATATATATATATATATATATATATATATATATATATATATATATATATATATATATATATATATATATATATATATATATATATATCATAGGGTTGTTTTCACAGACGTCACGACTGAGTACGCAAATACTCACAATGCAACGCGCGCGAGCCTTGTGCCGACATTTCGAGTCCCTGATAAACCTTTGTCAACATTAGTCATCAAGATAATAATCTGATTTAACTGTCGATAAGGACATTTACTTCATCGAAACGATACACAGATTATACTTGAAATTAAGTACCCTATAGCACGAAAATAAAAATAAAGCTGGAAGTTCCCTTGCTTATATCGAAAGACAGAATAGTGAATTTGAACCGTAAGCGTGTATATTTCTATCAAATAGAAATGCAATCATTTTTTTTTACAAACAGACAATATTGACATTTTTTAAAAGTGTTTCGTATCATATCCCCAAGCTTGTCATCTTGAAAAAAAACATTTCCGGACAATGATTTTCGGGATACAAATATCGGTTCTAAATTAAAATTTCATAGCATGTGTTTTATGTCAGAACTTTTATGTACAAATACTTTTCGCAACAACAGGTGTTTGTGCCAAAAGACAGTTGACAACCCAGTTTAATTAGTATGGTCAGATATTGTATTTGTGGTGGAGATGATGGCCGTAGGATGTTATCGAATGAAAGCGATAACCGTTCAAAGAAGTTTCGTCTTCAGTGTATTCAAACAAAACACTTGCCTAACGGAACATGACTTTGTGTCGAATGTCAAAACGAATTATTCCTGAAATGCTTTTAGAAATATGAAATTATACATTAACAATTAGCTTTTTAACTTGAAAGATAACCAAATGATTGATTTCAGCCCACGAAAACTGAAAATCATTACACGTTTCTACTTGTTTTTGTATCCATTTGTTTATGGATTTGTTTATCGATCAATCTATTTCTTTATAAAAGAATAACAAAGATGGTTGAATTTTAAATGTTTTACTTGAAGAAAACAAGTAGAAAGTCACGCATTCGGTCTCGTGCGGTTGACATGCACAACAGAATGTGATGTATTATTATAGTTTTACACATAAAATTGCGACTTGCATTTCGTAATTATGCTAGAAGAACAATGTTATTAGGTGCCGGTTTGCGGGGCTAAGGACTCAAAATAGCTGATATGGACGTACACAAGTTTTGTGACGTCACGTGAAAACAACGGATATGTATATATATATATATATATATATATATATATATATATATATATATATATATATATATATATATATATATATATATATATATATATATATATGAGGTGATGGTTGCAGTTATCCTCTACTACTTCAACAGTATTTGCGATGATCGTGCGCCAGGTAGACATGTCCATAGCTGAGGCTTCCAGCTCGCTGGGATGGATTCCGCATCATTTCGAGTTACAGGTCAAAGGTTGTCTTTGTACTCTTTCCTTGGGCGCAGTCGTTTCCCCTTTCCCCGCTTGAGCTCACCACAGAAGATCTGTCTCTGTATTCTGGTCTCCTCCATCTTAATGGCGTTGCAGACCGTCTGAGTTTGGTTTTCAACAGCAGTCCGTCAATGCCTGAAACACTGGCCCTATGTATGTATGTATGTATGTATGTATGTATGTATGTATGTATGTATGTATGTATGTATGTATGTATGTGTGTGTGTGTGTGTGTGTGTGTGTATGTGTGTGTGTGTACGTACGTACGTACGTACGTACGTATGTATGTATGTATGTGCCTACGTACCGTACGTACATACATATGTTTGCATGCATGATTAGTGTCAAGTGAGCTATGGACCATCGAGTGACATTCTAATACGTCGTCAGTTGTGTAATTGTCCTGCCCCTCCTTTGGAATAAAGGCAGATTAGATCCTGTTTGTACAGACGGCTGACCGTAAGTCACATCCAAATGTATGACTCAACTGATCACAGTAGTGATGTCCATTGTTCAGGAAGAAGGCACGGGAAATTGATAAATAGGAAATATGCGTACATATTTATAGGCTGGCTGTTTAGCTACGCAACACAACTTTTATTGTAATTCAAGTCAAAATAATCTCGAATGCAGAAGCATTGAATTTTGTCACAATTATGGGATTTACATGGAGTATACTTCTTTTCCTTCATTTTTCTGGCCTAACAACAGGTGAGAATTTAATCGAAACAAACAACTTAATTTAAAGATAGTATGTGTGCGCCCTTTTTTATTTTTGTGACTAGTGGAAACCTATTTTATATATTTGAGGCAAAAATAACAACAGAAATAGGTTGAAAATAGAAATTATTATCTGTCTGTACGTTAAAGATGCTGATTTCCAAAAATATATTTAGTAGAAACAATATGAAGTTGAAAGAAAACAAAGATCATAAAAATGTTGAGCCTTGTCTATAATTAGAACAAGTCGGCGATCAACGTATGATTACATTGGCGAAGTACTTTGGTTATAAAATAGTTTTCTTCGGATAATTAGTTGCTAACTTGGGAAGAGTTGGAAATAAATAA
Source organism: Sinohyriopsis cumingii (assembly GCA_028554795.2). Classification (NCBI taxonomy): domain Eukaryota; kingdom Metazoa; phylum Mollusca; class Bivalvia; order Unionida; family Unionidae; genus Sinohyriopsis; species Sinohyriopsis cumingii. The sequence goes on along the minus strand of CM068839.1, from coordinate 60,283,835 downwards.
TTCAATCATGTTTCAAAAATGACGCAACCATTGCCACTACGGGGTTTAGGATGATAAAACAAAATAAATTAGTTAACTTTGAAATGCTTGATTTAACAAACATAATTGAAGAAGAAGGAAAAAAAACATTAAAATGAAGCTAGAAATAGTAATCCCATAGTTACATTCAGTTGTTCAGTCCATGTTATTTAATTTTCTTCGCTTTTAATTAAATCACAGGTCAACAGTGCATTCAAGCTGACTATAGAGAAATATATTGCAAGAGTACATGGCAAGGAAGGACATACAACACTGTCACTTGTTCTGTCCCAGAGGACCACGCAGTGACACACAAATCAATTTATGAATCGTCTTCGTGCGATATTATGGGATGGAAAAGGTACACAGGGGGATCTGGAAGTGTCGTCGTTTGGGGTGGATGTGAGCTGAGGATCATATTCTGCTTAAAGCGAGGTAACTGGTTAAAATGTTTTAGCTTAGACACTTAAACGTGCAATCCAACGCTTTTCATATGCCTAGCCTTGTACATTTTTAAACTACGATCAGCGACGTAAGTTTGCATCGTAAGAATATGGAGACTTTTTGAAACGTTGATGGTAGTTGTCCTGTACAATCGTTGTCTCTGACGCATTTCTATCAGATTCTAAACGAAAATGTTATCGCCGAGAAACAAGCGCAATAAGGTATTTAGGGAGAATTTGACTATGTCTCAAAGCAATTAGTAGAAATCATATTTTATATGCTGAACATGGGCTATAATAATACTGGATGGTTGATTTCAAAGATTTATGTTAGCTGACTGATTTCAAGGCAGCCGCACAACGTATAGCGCCAACTGTGCTGAAAAGTTGAATTTTAGTTTGACTGGACCGTATTTAAGATAGTATTCATAGGTGCATGGGGGGGACTTGTCCCACTTCCCTCTCTAACCTCGATTTGACCTCTAAACTTGTTTTGGCTTACATCCATAAAAGGTAATAGCTGACCACTACATGTCTACCATCGTACCCAAAAATTAGGTCCTTTTTTTACTAGACCATCGAGATGAACAAAATGTGTGTATAGTGTAAACGGTCGCTAGTTGAGTCTGTCAGACCCACGCTGAAATGTGTCACGAAAACAACAATCTAGGTCATTGCAATAGAGCAATATTGGAATTTCATATTGACACTCATATTTTGACCATATACACCTTGAATTCGAGCTTTTGTTGTTTGTGAATTGAGTTGTACTTGGACCAAAGATAGCATTTATAATTTTGTAATTTGCTGTAATAGTTATAAAACATGTTTGAAGAAAGCAGCAGCTGCAGTAGTAGCCTAATAGTATCAGTAATATAGTAGTATTGTAACATTAGTAGTAGTAGTAGTAGCAGCAATTCTAGTAGTAGTATTTATACTAAAATGACGAATGTACGTGTTTAATATGGTTAATCAAACATATTTGTAATAATTTCATGCCATATTTTCATGACCAAAAGGGAACCAAGAAAACTGAATGAAAACAATTATAAATTTAATGAACAGTCTCTTGTCGTGTGTATCTGATACATACGTTATATTTTTGGAGTGACTGGGAAGGCATACACATTTTAAACGTTCGTGATTATATTTTGAATCGGAAGCTGTTATGGTTAGAATGATATTAATTTGACAACTTAAAATGTTTTTGATGCTTTGAATATTCATTATTGTCATTTTAAATGAAATTTAAGATACGAGAAATTTTGGTAAAGATGCATTTTACTTTAAGCACATTTATCTGTCTTTTTTCATAACTCATAATAGCAAAAGGCAATAATGTTTTGAATTAAATTTATGTTAAATTATCGCAAAATACCTAATTATACAATTTTCAACCATTTTCCCGGTATAATTTTATTTGTAAATCATAAAAAATACTTTCAAATACGAGATCTCTTGTATTGTATGTTTTTGCTTGAGAATTAAGATTTTGAGACCATATTTGTGAGTAAACATAAACATAATATGGGTCAATTGGTGTTGTTGAAATTTGTACAGTTAAATTTCAGATATTTCTCTGTAAAATAGGCGAATAAAGTTGTTGTTTCTAGATCGTTTTTTTTCTTCCATATTTATACGTCTAATTACGCTTCATTGGTGAATTTGGGTCATAAGTGAAAGTATTATGTAGTGTAGTAGTAGTATTAGTAGCAGCAGCAACAGCAGCACCAACTCTAGGACTAGTAAAAGTGAAAGTACTATGTAGTATTGTAGTAGTAGTGACACTAGTAGTACTAGTAGCAGCAGAAGCAGTACTAGTAGAAGTAAGGGAGAGAGTATCAGTCGGGATAAAGTTGCAGTGGAAAACGATATAATCCCATGACTTTATTAATAATCAATTATGGTTCGTTTGTAGAAACGACGACAAATACCATCCAACCAACCACTACAACGATGACATCTACATCGACAATAACGACAACAATACCAATCGAAGATGCAGAAGTTTCGAATGCCAAAACTATACAGACCATCCCAGATGTATTCAAATCAACTCCAAGAAGCAGCTACGACAACATAACTCACAATTCTTCAAACAAGTTTAGCAATGAGGACCTAAAGATTCATAGACAAAAGGGTAACATGATTTCAGAGCAACTCAGATTTGTTTATTTATGAAAATAAAATGAATGAGTTTTGGCCGAAAAATACTTAAATAAATTGCCGAATTCCTAGTTTAAGTAATGTTCGCATTATCTCTGTTTGAATTTCTTTTGCAGTGCCGACAAAAAGATTGAAACCCAATCGAATAGGGACAAAACAGGCACTTGTGCAGTAGTTCATTTTTATTCAAGGATAAACTGGAAAACATGGCAAATTATCGTATATTATATATTCATTTAAATATTCAAAAGCATCCTATTTTGCATAGGTTACAGTTGCAATATTGTTTATCACTGATTTTTAAAAGAAATAAATTAGACACCATTAAAAGCACGTTCATTTATCTGGATACACAATACACACTTTGCGCAATCATGAGTTGATGATTTTCAGGACACTTTTTGGGGGTGAGGTTACATTTATCTTATCACATTCTGTATGTATCTAATTGTTTTCACTACAGATGCACTGGCAGTCTACGTTGGTATTGCTGTTGGAGTTATAGTTCTCGTGGTCCTTTCTGCCTCGTTACTCTGTTTTCTCAGGTTTGTATAGTACGATAAACTGTCTCTGATCTAGTAAGTCATGTTCATGAATAGAATGCTTTTAGACTGAATACGCTCTAATCTTTCAAGCTCATGCAACGAATATTATGTAAGGTTAATAAATGTGCTCAAGAATATTGAAACTTGTAATCTCTACATATAGATTCATTTTAATATGTGGTAGAGGAATCGGCATAATATTTCGGTAAAGGATCAAAGAGAGATTGAATGAAATAAAACAGTCCACACACCAAGTGTAATACTATTTAGTACTTATTATTCATAGAATCAAAGGTTCGCCAACAGTAGCAGCAAAATGCTAATTATTTAAAACCACCTACCGCCAACAGTAGCAGCAAAATGCTAATTATTTAAAACCACCTACCGCCAACAATAGCAGCAAAATGCTAATTATTTAAAACCACCTACCACAATCCCTTTAGTGGCAAGTAAACTTCCGTTGGAAATATTCCCCTCTTCAAATGCGAGTAAGGACCTCGACTCCCTGAAAGAGACTCGGAAATAATAGTAGTTGTACTTCTTAAATTGGTAAGCTTTATTTGCAGACAGACACCCTTCTAGATACGTAGAATATATTATTATAAATGAAAACATAATTCCATTACATTTCAATGGGCCCTGGACGGCTGAGTGTCCTAAAGCGCTCGCCTTTACCGATCACTGCCGTCTCACCTCTGTCTGCGGGGGTCCAAGTCTCAGGCTCGCCCAATGTGAGTATGCGAGAAAGCATCCCGTGGGTCGGTGGTTCTAACTGGGGTTTTCCCGGGTTCTTCTTTGACCAATTGTACTGGTCGCCATGAATTATATGCTGAAAAATGGCGCTAAACCAAAAACAACAACATAAACAACATGACGTATCAACCGTCCATGAAATTTTAATGTAATTCCTTGAATTTTGGATATAAAAGAAAATGGAGAAGTCCTTCAATGTTCGTGCTTCAAACTATTATTACGCTGTTATTAGTGACAAAAAGTGATCCAATTGTTATGACGTTAGTGAAGTTATTATGAAATAACAATAAATATGCATGAGGGCAGTTCAAATGGTTTCTAATTACATTCGATACAGTCTCTTTAGACATAGAAAATCTTGAGATACCAATTCGAGGAAAATACAACAAACACTACGCACCCTTAAGGGCTATTTTTACAGCGAGCTGATCCACTTTTATCATATAATTAGTCAAGTGTTGACATTATAGAACTTTTGCCATCAAAATGCGCACGAGATAAAAGAAGAAAAAAGAATAACTTTGAGCTGACATACAAAGTATTTGATCTCAAATTTTTCCTGGCTGATATAAATCTTACCTTAAATGTATGATTTGGCATGCTTTAGCTTTCATCGTTAATTTAATCATCTTGTGTCAATGGTTACAGCGCCGTCAAAAGCCCCAGTTTTCGTTCCTTTTCTTTTATCATAAGGTCTTGCCTGGCTTTCGATTGCATAGCGATTAAAGCTCAAGCTGGCCGAATGACCCTAGATGCATCTGCACTACCTTTTTCTATCATTCGACGAAAATGGTCGAGAGCGCACCTAGTCGAGTGGCCTTAAACGTTGGTTCATATTCCAATTTGTGTGAATTTTAAAGTTTTGTGATAAATTTCACGATTGGTGAATCATACCATAACAATCTCTTTGCTAGATTAACTTTGTAAACCAACTTGTTCAATGAATAGTGAATTTTATTTACGAGTCTCGTTGGCGGCGCCATAAAAGCCATAGTGGAACGCTTAATATGCACTGTTCTGGTTCATGGACACTTACATACGGACATACATAAGTACACACGTACCTCTGCACTTAGGGGCACCGAGTGGCCGAGTGGTCTAAAGTGGTCACCGTTTCGGATCACCGCCATCTCACCTCTGTCAGCGTGGGTACGTGAGAAATCTTGCCAGTAGCTTTTCGTGGATCCCGGGGTTTTCCAGGGTTCTTCCTCCACCAGTTATTCTGGCCGCCATGTATAGCCTATCTTGTGCTGAAAATGGCGCTAAACCCTACAACAACACAACAACCTCAACACTTAGATAATTTATTTTTAAATTAAAAATGTACACAATATACTCAGAATGTTAACGATTTTATCTTCACAGGAGAAGGCAAGCAAGAGCACAGAAAAAAATCGAGATTCAGGCGGTAAACGTTGAAAATATCAATTACATGTACCTAAGTGATACAAGGGAAGAAGTCTACGGGAATGTCAGGCATATAAACAGTCCTGTTAACGAAACAGTATGTATACCTGGTGAAGCTAGAATCGGTTTTCACAGACAAAACGTTGTCTCTAAATCAGATAATGGAACTATTCGTTGCAAAGACACCGATGATTACAAGAGAATATATTTCTCCGACAAACCTATCGTCCTAGACCCGACATACAACCACACAGCAAGTGCTTTAGCGGAAACAAGACTCTATAATGCAACAAAAAATAGTACGTCGAAAAACTCATATTTTCTTGATCCTGAATATAACCATACATTTGTATCAAGGGAGAATGCCAATGACTTTAATACGTGTTCAGATGCTTCAGAAAACGTCATTTTTGACGATGCTACGTACGATGATTTGGGCTATATACAAAAGATAAATGTTCAATCGCAGGCGGCAGAAAGAGGGCAGACGACAACTGTTATAAACAAGAATCTTTGCGATTACCATACATCGATTAATGATTCTGAATTTAATATCTATGTAAATGTAAATGTTAACCAAAACAATGCATAAATAATATTAAACTTCACAAAAATTATCGTTTTAGATCTTTATTTTGAACGGAATTCAAAGCCAATCGGGATTTATAATAGGTCAGTCGGTAACTTCTTAAAATATCGACACAAGGACGTCGGTGAGAACTCCTTAAAAATGCTCATCTGTATGTGTGACACTGTTATTAACCTTTTTCAAATACCAAGTAACATAGTCATTTTCTCGTCATTATGACTCAGGGAGGCAGGATTATCTTGACACAATGTGTAGTAAAGTTAGTATTAATTAAAATTATCACAAGTAATGCAATTTTCATATTCTCTAATGAATTGAAATAATGTTAAACCCTTTTTTCCATAACATCAAGTTAAATTAAATTATTTACAAACATTGACCAAGTTTTTAAATTATTAAATTATTGCTCTGCTAATTCATCATATTTTTTGTTTTCACATTTCCCATATTTTGCTGTCCACTGCTACGGTAGCGGTATGATTTTATCTGGATCAAGTGTAAAAACTCTAAAGCGAGTTAAACATACTAATCAAATGCTAGATCAACCATAAAAGATAAACTGGACACGCAGTAACATATATTTAGTAATGATTGATTGATATATGCTTTAATGTCAATTATGGATGCAACATTTTCATTATTGATGTTTTAGAAAGACTTAAGGTATACGAGTGTATGTGAACACCATAACTGATAAATGAATAAAAGCTAATTGGTTAATGCGTGCAATTTCTTACGAGTCTATGCTCTTAAAAGTAACAGAAGAGAGTGAAAGACAATAAGCTTTGTAAAATTTAACAAATAATTTATTTCCCTAGATTACAAAGTGAAAATGTGGTGGAAAAAAGAACTTACAGTATTGCGAATTAAATCCCCATATAACCCAAGAATTACAGACATAAGTCCTAGTAATTTAAAGTCCTGAACAAAATTCAGTCAAAGTCCAGAATAAATGCATAAACTGAAGGCGATTATGTGTCTGTGGTAGCTTATAAAGTGAAGATGTGTCAAAAGTCTTTTGTTGAATCACAGTTATATAGTTCCAGTTTTAATTCACTATAAATTCGAGTGAATAACTCTATCCAATAATTTTATCAGAGCACTTTTGAATTTCCAGAGAAAAGAATCACTTAGATTCAATAATTTGTAGAAATAAAATTCAACCAAAAATTACTGGTCACAATATATAATACAACTTGATTGTACTAAGACTTAAAGCACGAATGAAATAATCCTTTAAGCGGCAAGATTATCTAATTCTCTACTTGACCTCAGGTCACAACTAGCATTTCTAAAAACAAAATTACTTAAAGGAAAATAACCTTCTAGAATGATCATAATGTTTACAAAATAAAAACCATAACCTGGATTACACTCAGGAAATTCCAAAACCTAGACCCCAAAAAACATATTTACTTCTTCTATTAATAATGATATAAGTTCTCATATTCAAGCAATAACTGTTTTAGTTCATTCTTTTCTTGCTGATGAAAATGGGAAAGTTTCTAGTCCAACTTAGGAAAATGGGAAAGTTTCTAGTCCAACTTATTCATAATTATTGAATTTCGAAGAATTTTTTACTCAAAAGTCAATACAGTCCGACTACATTCCGTCACTCAAATCCTCAATGTGTGGGACAGGTACAACTAAATTAATTGCGTGATTAACTTGGCAGAAAACTCTTTTCCTTTGTATCTTCATCATAACTTAATTTCAGTTTTGACTGAGCAAAGTGCAGTTTAGTTCTTGCGACCTCACAATCCTTTGACAACTTAAACTTAAAACTGGAAACATAATCAAGAGGATTAATTTCAGTATCTTCAGTAGAAAGTTTCAATTTTAAGAACTTGAATGGTCCACGCACAGTATGTTCAAAACCTAGTTCGAAGAGACTGAATCCTAAAGAGTCTTGAACTGATTCCCTAACAGCAAACAATAGTAAATGAACGCTTTCATCTCAGTCTTTTCCCGTATCAAAACAATATGACCAAATCATATTTTTCAAAGTTTGATGAAATCTTTCTAAACCCACTTAACTCTCAGGGTGATAGGCAGAAGAGTTGAAAAGTTAGATGCCTAATTCGTACATAACTTGCTGGAAACTTCCAGACAAAAGATTTGAACCTTGATCAGATTGGGCAGATTTGGGAAGGCCAAAATAAGCATCAAAGACTTTACCATTGTTTTAATTTTAATATTCCTCAAAGGAATTGCCTTTGGGAATCTTGTTGACGCACACATTATGGTCAACAAGTATTGGTTACCTGAATTGGTCTTAGGTAAGGGGCCAACAAGTCTACCATAATTTTACTAGATGGTTTGTCAAAAGCAGGAATAGGTAGGTTGCAGAGGAGCCTTAGGCATCTTCTGATTTGGTTTTCCTACCATTTGGCAAGTATGACAAGATCTGCAGTATTTACACACATCACTTTTAATGTTTGGCCAATAACAGTGGTTCAAGATAATGTGATGAGTTTTATCAATCCCTAAATGAACAGGCAAAAGAGTTTTATGGGCCAGACTAACAATTCCCTGTCTGAACAGTTTTATTACAACAGTTTGATTGTTCACTGACAGCTCGTCACCGGCAGGTATCTCAGGTGGTCTCCAGTTTCTCATAAAAATCCCATTTTTAACAAAATAACAAATAGACACCTAGCGGGCTTCAGTTTCACTAATGGTCCTTTGAAACTAACAGGAGATCTCAGACTCTTTTTCCTGTTCGACAACAAGTGATTATCTTTGCCAACCTGATTAGCATAAAGATAATGAGTAGTTAAAAAAGGATCAATGTGATCAATACACTTTGATTGATCCAAACGAGGGGTAAAAGTGATCTCATCAAAAGCCTGACCAATACATGTGTCAGATAAAGTAATAATTTCCTAATCTACACCATTATTAGGCGCATTTTTTGCCATAATTCTAGTAACTGCACAAGCTGCGTATAAATCAGGCATTTCTTTTTAAATAGGGTCTACGTTCCGAGCCAAACAAGGCTTGTCAGTTGCAAGTGCATTAACCACAACCTTATCTCCAGCTAGGTCGTTGCCTAGTAATGAATGAATGCCCTCAGTGGGTAAAGACGACACTGTTCTAACTGACAGGGACCTATGACTAAGTCTGATGACAAATTTACACAATGGGGAAAAACATTAACAAAGACGCACTCTATTCCATGAATAAGAACACGCTCATTAGAAGAAGGCTTCTCAGAAAATGACAAAGTACCTGATAATTAAAAACTCTGAGTTGCTCCTGTGTCCCTTTACATTTTAATAAGGATATGATTGGACAAGTCGCCCGTGAGTGATATAGAACCCTTCGACATGAATGGCTCATAATTCTCAATAACAAAACCAGACTGGGATTTATTTGACCCAACAAATGTATTGCTTTCACTATATGACCGTGTCCTTGACCTCTTACAAATAAGAACACTTGGAATAGGTCTTGATTATGTTGCTTATTTTTTCAACTGTACCAATCAGAAATAACGTGTCCTTTCTTCTTACAATATGTAAACGTAGGAAGAGATAAGGATCCCTGATCAATTTTATAAGAAACCTGATTTCAAAACGTTGTGCCAGATTGAGATTTGGAAGGGCTCGTATTAGCTGAAATATTTTTACCAGACGACTGCTGATTGGAAGACTTACTGACAACAGAAATTTTATGAGCTAAGGAATACTCGTCAGCAGTACGAGCAGCATTGTCAAGTTTCGACCTTATGCTTATCAAGATCATTCTTAACGTCACTATGGACGAAATTCTTGAACTCTTCGACAAATAGGAGTTGTCTCCGATTTTTTCATTTATTTTATCAACTTCTTGTTTAAGCACCACCTATCAAAAACATGATGTTTTTCTCTTGCAAATTTGACATAAGTTTGTCCAGCATTTTTATACGTTCTGAATTTTTCTCGATACGCCTCAGGGACTAACTCATAACCCTTATAGATGTATTCCTTAACCAGATCAAATGAGTACTTTGCTGTACTGACAGGGAAGCGTAGCTTTCTCGGGTTTTGCCAAAAAGTGCAAAATGTAACAACAGAGTTCAATGCGCTCTTGGCCATTTCGAATTTTCAGCAATTTATTTTTCAAAATGAGCTGCATATTTATCTACTTTTTTCTATAGAAAGGGGTACTAACTTAAAATTCTTAGTAACATGAAAACTTGAATTTGTCTGTAGAGTGGAGGATTGCTTTTTACTTGACCACAGAAAGTTACCTGACACGGGGAATAATAATTCAGCGCTTCGGTAAATTTCATGTGTTTGCATCCGATGAGGATTTCGATGTGATCATGAATGAATTCAGCGGACAATCAGCCGCAACAGAAATAATCCCTAAAGAACGATCAAGATACCCTGTGTTTAATATTGATTCGAAATCCGTGCCCGTGAATGAAATAATCGATTATTTTTCGACGCTGTGTGATACTCAAAGTGTATTTTTGTCGGAAACAACTCACGGATATCATGTGTTATGTAAGTCAACACCGGTTAATTTTGAACAACATCGAGAATTAATTAAGATTGCTGCTAAGGAAACACCCACATGGAACGTGGATAAACAAGCCGGACTTTACAGTATTAAGCTCAACGGGACAAGATCGAATAGTTTTTCACGATGCAAGAAATTAATTTCACGGGATAATCTCACCGCGTCTGCGTTGTTAATTTGTCCTGTATCAATTCAGACTCGTTATATAAAAATCGAAGAAACCTCCGACGATGTTGTTATGATCCACGGTGATCTCACCAGCTACGACATCGCTACAATATCATAAGCGCTAACTGGAGAAACCGATCAACTCACCGGTGTGATTAACAAAGGCTGGAACAGACTAACGGTTCAACGACGACCAGGACATTTCGGTAACATTTGTCAACGACGACATGGATACAATCATACCGTTGACCGCGTCGAAGACAAGTGTGATAATTGTTTCGTGTATACCGACTCGGATTGTTTTGTTGTAGTTTGTCCACGAGGGGCGGGTAAAATAACAATGAGGCGCGATGATATCAGCGAACAAATTGATTTGTATTTACGAGGAGAATCAACTAGCGTTGCGATTGGTGTCATCGTCGATGATTTACCAGAGCGTCAACGAGATCCTGATTATATCAAATATTTAATGTTAGCGAAATACCGAAATAATAATTATCCTGGAGTGTTCGTTGGCAGAATCGCAGATCATCATTACACTACAACTCCTGCACATGAAAACTGGCCCGGATGTAAAGTCGTCGTTGACGGAGATTATATTGATGGAGCAGTTGTGGCATGGGAAAATCTAACACTGCAATAAAATCAATAAAACCGCATCAATCAGTGTTGTATATTTCTTACAGAAAAACCTTCACGTGGAAGATAAAATCCCATTACTCGTTTGAATCATACTCCGACATTACCGGGGATATTATTTTCAAACCCGACAGCGGCATAAATGTTATTGTGCAATGGGAATCATTACACCGTGTGCGGGGAATTCCAAATGTTGTCATCGTTGATGAATGGCATGGAATACGCCGGTAATGTTTCTCGTCGGTGAAACACAGCCGAACGCGATGGGAAAAGTTTGCTGGGGTTGTTATGGCAGCTTCCCGAGTAATCGTCCTCGATGCTGATGCTGACAGTGACGATCTGATATTATTTCGAGATCAGTTAGCGCTATCCGATATGAAATTCATCATCAACGATTACAAACCCGATCATGATAAAAAAATTAATTGTTGAACAATCCCACAAGGACAACTTTGCTGGATTGTTGGATTGTCTCTCTCGGGGAAATCGCGTGGCAGTGTTCACACACAATACATCTTAGAGGGTTTATTCCGTTGAGAGCTTAGCACGACATCTATAACATCGACGATATCGTGTGATATATTATCACTCTGATACTGACCTGACACAAAAAAATTAAGATTTCTCTGACATCGATAACGCTTTCGCTGATATCAATGTTGTAATTTTTAATCTTACCCTGGAGACTGGAGTTAGTATCATTGATGAGCGATTCCAACATTATTTGTGTTTTCGTAAGAATTAGGACCAGTCTCAGCAACAAAGCAAGCGTTGCACAGATTTCGCTGTGTCGCGGAGATCCATTATTCAGCGACACAACGACGCCGTGATAATCTCCCACTGACCCAAAACGATATCATCACGACGATAATCAACAATGAAAACTCTCCGCGACGGAGAAATTATCGAGAACTCCTATTCTTGGTGAGATTAATACAGCGTTCGGACACGCATTTATCTGTAATATCATTGACGAGAATAATTCTAAGTGTTATTTAACTCCGCGGTTGATCGAAATGATGCACAACACCGGATATGAGATAATTTAGACGGTTCCAGATGAATACGAAATCTGGAAAGCAAAATATGATAAGAAGAAACCATCCGCGAAAGAAATTAATAACAAAGTAAATATCGTCAAAATAAAATAATTATTCCGTGCAAATTAAAAGAAATAAAATATTTATTTTGTTCAAAGTTACAAAATTATTTTTTGTCAAGTAATACTATATCTTCGCTTTTTTCCTCGGCGATTTAAATACTTTAGCCACTGCTAAGGTAATTGATTAGGCAATAGTGTGATAGTTTGTCACAGCGATGATACAGGTCTCTGAGTTAACCCTCCAATGATGAAACTTATATAATCATGATAGTTTCCCCAACCAAGATCACGTTAATCCGAGCCATCATACCGACTGAATCCTCCAATGATGAAATCTCAATATAATTTTGGCGAAAGTATCATAAACATTAATAAGATATGATTATGACACTTTCAACAACGATGATACAGGTCTCAGATCAATAATCTGAGTTATCGTTTGGTTGTTAAATCTGAATAATACTCCAAACATGAAATCTCAATATCGTTGAGGAAACTATCAGAATCATATATATGATACTTTCCCCAATGATGATAAATGTCTCAGATTACTGAGTTATCGTTTGGTTGTTTAATCTGAACAATACTCCAATGATGAAATCTCAATATAATTTTGGCGAAACTTCCATAATAATGATCATGTAAGTTGTCCCAACAATGATACAGGTCTTAGATCAATAATCTGAGTTATCGTATCGACTGAAGCTTCCAAACATATAATTTTGGGACAACTTAAATATATATGAATATGTAAGTTTCCACAACGATGATAACGGTCTCAGATCAATAATCTGAGTTATCGTACCGACTAAACCGTCGACTAATACTCCAAATATGAAATTGCAATATAATTTTGTGGAAACTTACATAATCATATATATGTAAGTTTCCACAACGATGATAACGGTCTCAGATCAATAATCTGAGTTATCGTATCGACTAAACCGTCGACTAATACTCCAAATATGAAATTTCAATATAATTTTGTGGAAACTTACATAATCATATATATGTAAGTTTCCACAACGATGATAACGGTCTCAGATCAATAATCTGAGTTATCGTACCGACTAAACCGTCGACTAATACTCCAAATATGAAATTTCAATATAGTTTTGTGGAAACTTACATAACCATATATAATAATTGTTTATGTAAGTTTCCACAACGATGATAACAGTTTCATATCAATAATCTGAGTTATCATATCGACTGAACCATTTATTAATACTCCAAACATGAAATTTTAACCAACGAGTATGATCATCTGCTGCGATGATATCATCACCACCGAAGAATCCTTGATCGGTCACAAAAGTATTCCGCCATGTCTCATCGCTGATGAAATCTGACTCGGGCCAGACAGGATAATATAACGTGTAATGGTTTCTACTAGCATTTCTACTGTCATTTGGTTTTAGCTCTGCACCAAATCCTTTATAAATCGATTTAATTTTCTCCATGATATTTTTCAAGGTTAGTGTTTTTGTTCTATTTTGTGCTTCAGTGAAGATCGTAATGAAATGCTTCATCAGCGTGTTATATTTTTCTAGTTTATCGGGATTCTGCAACATCGCAGCGGTGTTCATCACAAGCTCATCGCGGAATATCGTCGTTGTGATCTCGCTGTGATTATCCGGGACGATATCAGGGAGTTTTAACATCGTTAGCACATCTCTGATTATTTTTAATTTTTCTCGCGGAGATATTTTATCAGACCTGAATGATAATGTTTCTGTGGCACGGCCTTTGTTAAACTAATCAACGATAACTCGCTGAGCTCTTATCATCTGGGGTGATTTCTTGTGGCGTTTCTCAATGTACCCCGCGTGTAATTTACTAACATTGCACTGAAATAGCCAATTAAGATAATTTAATTTTTTTCTGATACGGTTCCAGTTGTTCATCAGGATCCCAGCGATAGTATTTTAATGTGTCGGCGAGTGATGATTCTTCGCCCGATGAGGATTTTATTCGTTCGCCGATATTCTTCTTCAAGAACTCATCAACGGCTGGATCGTTATTAATTTCTTCCGCGGATGGTTTCTTCTAATCTTTTTTTGCTTTCCAGATTTCGTATTCATCTGGAACCATCTAAATTGTCTCATATCCGGTGTTGTTCATCACTGCGATCAACCGCGGAGTAAAATAACACTTAGAATTATTCTCGTCGATGATATTACAGATAAATGCGTGTCCGAACGCTGTATTAATCTCACCAAGAATAGGAGTTCTCGATAATTTCTCCGTCGCGGAGAGATTTTTTTTATTGTTGATTATCGTCGTGATGATATCGTTCTGGGTCAGTGGGAGATTATCACGGCGTCGTTGCGTCGCTGAATAATGGATCTCCGCGACACAGCGAAATCTGTGCAACGCTTGCTTTGTTGCTGAGACTGGTCCTAATTCTTCCGAAAACACAAATAATGTTGGAATCGCTCATCAATGATACTAACTCCAGTCTCCAGGGTAAGATTAAAAATTACAACATTGATATCAGCGAAAGCGTTATCGATGTCAGAGAAATCTTTATTTTTTTGAGTCAGGTCAGTATCAGCATGATAATATATCACACGATATCGTCGATGTTGTAGTTGTCCTGCTAAGCTCTCAACGGAATAAACCCCTTGAGATGTATTGTGTGTGAACACTGCCACGCGATTTCCCCGAGAGAGACAATCCAACAATCCAGCAAAGTTGTCCTTGTGGGATTGTTCAACAATTAATTTTTTATCATGATCGGGTTTGTAATCGTTGATGATGAATTTCATATCGGATAGCGCTAATTGATCTCGAAATAATATCAGGTCGTCATTGTCAGCATCAGCATCGAGGACGATTACTCGGGAAGCTGCCATAACAACCCCAGCAAATTTTTCCCATCGCGTTCGGCTGTGTTTAACCGACGAGAAATATTACCGGCGTATTCCATGCCATTCATCAACGATGACAACATTTGGAATTCCCCGCACACGGTGTAATGATTCCCATTGCACAATAACGTTTCTGCCGCTGTCGGGTTTCAAAATAATATCCCCGGTGATGTCGGCATATGATTCAAACGAGTAATCGGATTTTATCTTCCACGTGAAGGTTTTTCTGTAAGAAATATACAACACTGATTGATGCGGTTTTATTGATTTTATTGCAGTGTTAGATTTTCCCATGCCACAACTGCTCCATCAATATAATCTCCGTCAACGACGACTTTACATCCGGGCCAGTTTTCATGTGCAGGAGTTGTAGTGTAATGATGATCTGCGATTCTGCCAACGAACACTCCAGGATAATTATTATTTCGGTATTTCGCTAACATTAAATATTTGATATAATCAGGATCTCGTTGACGCTCTGGTAAATCATCGACGATGACACCAATCGCAACGCTAGTTGATTCTCCTCGTAAATACAAATCAATTTGTTTGCTGAAATCATCGCGCTGGATTGTTATTTTACCCGCCCCTCGTGGACAAACTACAACAAAACAATCCGAGTGGGTATACACGAGACAATTATCACACTTGTCTTCGACGCGGTCAACGGTATGATTGTATCCATGTCATCGTTGACAAATGTAACAGAAATTTCAAGGGGAATCAAAAGTTCAAAAACAAAGTTTTTATAAAATACATATTTTAGAGAAATTCTTATCCCGGACGAGCGCCCAATTTTCTGTTGCGAGTCTATGCTCTTAAAATAAGTAACAGAAAAGAGTGAAAAACAACAAGCTTTGTAAAATTTAACAAATAATTAATATCCCTAGAATACAAAGTGGAAAAGAGAAATATTTTTTACGATAATACGAATTAAATCCCCAAATAATCCAAGAATTACAGACATAAGTCCAAGTAATTTAAAGTCCCGATTAAAACTGAGTCAAAGTCCAGAATATATCCAAAAACTGAAGGTGATGATGTGCCTGCGGTAGCTTATAAACTGTTGATGTGATAAGACTTTTGTTTAATCACAGTTATATAATTCCAAGTTTTAATTCACTATCAATTCCAGTGAATATCCGATCCAATAATTTTATCAGAGCACTTTTGTATTTCCAGAGAAAATAATCAACTGAATTCAATAATTTAAAGAAATAAAATTCAGCCCAAAATTACTGGTCACAACATATGATACAACTTGCTTGTGCTAATACTTAAAGCACGAATGAAACAATCCTCTCAGCTGTAAGATTATCTAATTCTCTACTGGACCTCAGGTCACAATTAGCATTGTCTAAAAAAACATTACTTAATAGAAAATGTCCTTAAAAAATGATCCTAACGTTTACAAAATAAAAACCATAACCTGGACTACACTCAGGAAATTCTGAAACCTCGACCCAAATAAACATATTTACTTCTTCTATTAATAATGATCATGATATTAAGCCCATACACACAGAGAATAATTTAGCAATGTATTAGTTGTTTATACAGAATAATTCTTTTATTAAAAAGTCAATCAAGTCAGGCAGAAATGAATTCAGTTTTGGATAAGGTCAAGTCAAACATACAATGTTACGTTACTGGAGCATATAATAAAATAAAAAAGTATTTAAAAAAAACTAACAAACTACGTAAATTAAACATAAAAATGTTACAACAACAAGTCGAAAAACAAATAGTGTCATGGTGTGAGAGTGCTCATGGCTGTTTCAGAGTCATAAGAAAGACAACTTTTACAGCGACATCAGGGCATCAATAACACTACCAAAAATGAATAAAGACGTTCCTAATGTACTGAGTGTGTGATGAATGGTGTACATATTCACAATAGTACATACATACATACATACATACATACATACATACATACATACATACATACATACATACATACATACATACATACATTCACAATAGTGTACATATTCACCAGGTTTGTTCTGAGGTCTCAACTTTGTTCATTTGCAGCTGACAAAGAAGAAGAAACGGGTTGTAAGGAAATAAATAAACGTGCGATCCAAAGAGATTTTAAATTTGAAGAAAAACTACTAAGACTGCCTTCTTAACAAAAATGAAACTTACCATGAAATGAATTTACTCAGATTTGTCAATCATCAACTTTCCATGAAATGAATAAACCCAGATAGGTGAATCATCAACTTGCAATGATATGAATCAGCTCAGATCTTTCATTCAGATCTTTCATTCATCAATTTATAAATGAAATGAATCGATTCAGATCTGTCAATCAACTTACCATGAAACGAATCAACTCAGATGTGTCAGTCAGCAACTTACAACGATATGAATCAACTCACACCTTTAAATCATCAAATCAGCAGTGAAATGAATCAACTCAGATCTGTCTGTAATCAACTTAGCATGAAATGAACCAACTCAGATCTGTTTATAATCAAATTAGCATGAAATTAATCAACTCAGATCTGTCAATAATCAACTAAACGTGAAATGAATCAACTCTGATCTGTCAATCATCAGATAAATATCATCTAAATCAATTGAATTGCTTTACCTATACATAACGATAACAGTATTTTGTTTTGACAACATAACTATATTACTCTACGGATATGTAAACACGTCAGAGGTCACACGTACCGGAAGTAGAGGGAGGATCTTGTACTAAAAAGTAAACCGTAAACAGTTTTCAAATCTGCCTCTGAACATTTACAATTTCTCCTTTCATTTCGTCTTTATGAAACAGAATTTCCAGTATGTGTTCTCCTTAGTGAAAGCACAAGAAAAAGCAAAAGTGTATTTTCCTTGAAACATTTGATTCAGTTGTACTTCTGTACAGTTATTTAGTCACCCATACTAATATGTCAAAACGTCAAGTACTAAACGTTAGCTTGGTTATCTGTTTTCTGTTTTACATGGTCAAAATTGTGACGTCATCAATTATAAATAGGGCATCAGTTTCTTGATAAATGTGAAATGAAAAATTCTAAGTATCATCGGGTTCTATCAAAATCATATTCCCAGCCTTGAATATTAACTTTATAAAAGAAGATTTGTATGCAGTTTCTAACATATTTTTGTGCAAACACTACTTTGTCACGCTTTCTAACTCCATATATCGTCATGTTATCACGATCTTTAAATTGCATGTATTGCATCATTTTAGCCGAGTTTCAAATTACAAAAATACCCGATCACCAGATTCGAAATAAATATTCATATCGTGGGCATGAATATTGTCTTGACTATTGATATACAGGTGGATACTTTTATGTTGATCTGCAGGTGGATACATATATGCTGATCTGTGGCTGGATACTTATATTTCGATCTGCAGGTGGATACCTATATTTGGATCAGCAGGTGCATACTTATATGTGGATCTGCAGGTGCATACTTATATGTGGATCTGCAGGTGCAAAGTTATATGTGGATATGCAGCTGGATACTTATATGTTGATCTGCAGGTGCATATTTATATGTGGATTTGCACCAGGATACTAATATGTGGATCTAAAGGTGGATACCTACATGTGGATCAGCAGGTGGATACCTATTTGCACTTATGCAGATTTTTATAACCATTGCCATGCAATTAATTAAGATGTACGCTTTTCAAATAAAGTTAGATAAATTGGTAATTAATGAAAAATTGTTAACTCTTAGGCAACTAACTCATGTGTGCTTTTGTTACCCATTTAGGAAATACTTTGCAGATTTTTGTTTTCACAATTAAACACCTTAAGAATGAGCTGTATTTTGTAGACCTTCGAAAGTGGTTCGTATTTTTTATATTGCCTAGTTGTACAACTTTTCATGAACCTTTTCTCCACTCTCTCTCTCTCTCTCTCTCTCTCTCTCTCGCTCTCTCGCTTGTAATAGAGTCATAAATGAAAGCAATTGTTTCCATTGTTTTCATTTATCGCTCAGGCAATTTATTCTGAACTAATCGTACCATACAAGAGACGAATGTGCTCCAGCTCGTAATCATGGTTAGCAACTGCTATCAATCTAGATGCTTTTATAAGTGTTATAATAAATCTGAAACCACGTGAGTAGTGAATAGGGATACTTTACGGACAATGGAAATTCCAGTCAAAACACCCCTGGGACACTTTACGGACAATGGAAATTTAACATGGCGAAAAATCGTGGGACACTTTACGGACAAGGGGAATTAACATGGGGAATAAATCGTGGGACACTCTACGGACAAGGGGAATTTAACATGGGATTTTTTTTTTAAAAAAGGGGTAGGCAATAGAAAGGCTATCTCTTTTCGAGAAATATGGCTGGCCCTGAAAAGGGCCTTTGGTTTATGTTAATATGCCCTTAACATAAAGGGCATTTGCGACATCTTCTTTTCCTCAAACTTCGTCTTACAGCAGGGCCATACATCAGAGTCCTCTTGAGGCAACCTTGTCTCTCTATATAGACTCTTCTTATCCACAGGCTGCTGTTGGTCCTGTGGACAACGGTCCACTTGGATCGGACATACATGAGCATGTCCGTCCTGAACATCATTGTCGACACAAGGGTTGAAGATTCAACGTCTGTCCACATGTTGAGGCTCCGAGAATAGGTGAATCAATGCAGTGAACGGCGCTTATTTATAGGGACAGGAAGGATTGAAACGGATTGAGTTCATTCACCAATCCGAACACGCGTTACAGAATTCAGTCAGCCCGCATCCAATCCGAAGAGAGTAGTCTGTGACGTCACGTAGTCTATATAAATTCGCTAGCGCTTGTGTGCAGTCAATCTATGCGACAGTGATTCAACATGACGGAAACTCAGAAAACGATCCATTGGGGTGCACCAGCAGGGGAGACTGCCCAAGGGAACTCGGACTTACTTTCAGAAGAGGTGAATTGGGATTTTGTGGATTTTCTCTCCTCGCAAGAATTTGTTCCGGAACCTTCGTTACCTTCTTCATTAATGCAAGTGGAAAATTTTAGACAGAGACAGAAAGAAGAATTGGAGAAATTTATACAACGACAAAAGGAAGCGGAACAGGTTTTTCTCCTACAGCAACAGCAACAAGAAGAAGAGGTAAGAAAAAAACAACAGCAGCAACAGCAAGAAGAAGTAGCAGCAAAGAAACAAGAGGGTGAAAATCAAACGGTCACGGTACTGTTGGACATTTTAGCGGAGTTAAGAAGTCTGAAACAAATGTATCAGACTTCTTTATCACGACCGAAGAGAATACGACCTTCCCGAGCTAAACACGTCAACCCTGTGACTAAGCCTACCGTACCACCCTTAGTGATTTCAACCCAATCATCATCAACATTACGCAGTCCAGAAGTAGGCCTTGGCCGTGGCAAAGGCATAAGGCAGTTAAAGTTGATTGCTTAAACTCACCCTTTCACCATGAAGAAAAAAAGGCCCTTTTCAGGGCCACCCACATTTCTCGAAAAGAAATACAATTTCAATTTGCCAATAACTCAAAAAAAAAATAAACCCCACCCATTTTACCCTTATAGTACGTGTCTGTGTATGAGTGCGTGAGTGTAGCTTCTTATTTTAAAATCACAACTCAAAGACACTTACCTTTTATCATTCATTTATTCTTTTCTCCATTTTTTACAATCCAATTCACAATTCACAACACATCACTTTAATAAAAAGTTCATTGACTTCTTCTTTCTCCTTGTTTAGTCTCTCTGTTTCTTGAATTTCTTCACTGTCTTTTCCTCATTTTCTTCCCTTCTTCTTTTCTTCTTCTCCTCTTTCTTTGCCTCTTGTAAATAGAATTGTCTTTTTTCTTCCTCTAAAGAATCCCTCTCTTCTTTCGAAGAATCCCTCTCTTCTTCTGAAGAATCCCTCTTTTCTTCTGACTCCTCTTGTTTCTTTTTTGGGCAATCTGGAGACCAATGTCCTTTTTCTTGACAATAATAACAGGTATCTTGACTTTTGTCTTTTTTAGTCCCTGTTTTTGTTCTTTTTTCACGGTCTGGACACTCTGAAGACCAATGCCCTTTCTTCTGACAGATATAGCAAGTATCTTGACTTTTATCTCGAAAGGAAGGAGAGTAGTCTGTCGGCTGGTCTGAAGAGAATTTTCTAATGACCCCTCGCAAAGCTCTGACGAAACGTTCCATCTGGTTAGTCTCTTCCATCGTTGTGCTCGGCTTGAGAGTGAAATGAATAGTGAAAGGACAAGACACACACCCTTTTATATACGCTGGTCTGCTATGACTATAAAGTAGCTCATGGTGTTTGAACTTGAGTCATTTGACTTTTTGCTTTCAAGATGAAACGATCCCATTCATTCGAGAAGAAAGAAGAAAGTAAGAGGCAGAAACGTGATCTATCGCCTCGAACCAGGGCTGAAATCTTGGCACAAATTCATGCCAGTGATTTTGAAGAGGACATGAGTGAACCAGAATTTGAAACCTCTAAACCAAGTTCACCACCCTTAGTCAACCCTGAAAAATACTATTCCATTCGAGAGACGGAAAAGCGCTCCTCTAGAAAATTTAGAACCACGGCTTACAAATACACGGTGAAGTTTAAAGATTTCAAGTCCGAAGTACCGTTAGAGAAAGCAGAAGGGTTCATCACCGGAGTGTGGGATTCTTTGCTCACCGCACTCAAGCGACAATGTCAACCCAAAGAAGACGATCGCTTGAGACTTTCCATACAACACGACGGTTTGAAATCCCCTGTTTGGATCGAGTTTAGCACCCCTGCAGAATTGACTGCTTCCAAAGTCATGGACAAGATTCAACACGTACAACAATCTAATGATCAGTTTGACATCACCGATGGTAAAGCCACACTGGACATGACCCACGTCTCTCCTCCTCAAGGGACAGGACGCAAAAAGATGTTATTGGTGGACGACCTTCGCAACACCAAAAAGAGTCTCGTCCGAATTGACAACCCTCATGACCAGATGTGCTTAGCCCGTGCCATCGTGGTGGGACGAACCTATGCCAACAAGAACGACACGGTAGAATGGAAAAGAACCTGGGACACTATTCAACGTTCCGACCGAGCCAAACAACGAAACGAAGCAGAACTCCTGTTACAACAAGCCGGACTGCCCAAAGACACACCCTGTGGCATTCCTGAGATGCAAAAATTGCAAGATGTCCTAGCTCCACGATACACCTTGAAAGTGCACCCTCAAGAAATGCGCGGACCTCTATTGTTTCGAGGCCAAGATTTTAAGGACGGAAAATACATTCATGTTTATCATCACGATGACCATTTCGATACCATTACCAGTATCACCGGATTCCTAGTATACGGTTATTACTGTGAGAAATGTGACCATGGTTATAATAATCGAGAGCAACACAAGCATTGTGGATTGAAATGCTCAGGATGTTTGGCCTCTTCACCCTGTCTGAGCGAAGAACCAGTGCCTTGTTCCACTTGTCTGCGCACGTTTGTCAGCCCTACCTGTTACCAACAACATCTGAAAACGCAAGGTTCACAGAAGAAATGTGCTTGTCAACTCCTGAGATTGTGCCCTACGTGTGAACAAGTCATATGTACCAATGCTGCCAAGGCACACGTATGTCGAGGAAAGAAAAAATGTCACATTTGTCACCACATCGTGGACTTGGAACACCAATGTTACGTGCAAAAATACCAACCCCCACCAGAGAAAGAGGATGGTCACAAGAAGAAAGGCAATTTCATCTTTTTCGATTTCGAATGCATGCAAGAAACCGGCATTCACATTCCTAATTTTTGCGTGGCTCATCGAGCGTGCGAGAAGTGCATTCAAGAACCTATCTTCAGTCATTGCCCTCACTGCAGCAAGATTCCCGGAGGGCGTGAAAAAATCTTTCGGGGACCGAACACGTTAGCCGATTTTGCCCAATGGGTCTTAGACCCCGTCGACAAGACGTGGAGCCAAGAGGACATCGAACGTTACGGAGATTGTCATCGTCATGCCACGGTGATGGCTCACAATTTCTCCGGATACGATGGACAGTTTCTTCTCAGATACTATACGGAACATGGCACCGAGCGTCCTAAAGTGACTTTGAACGGAGCCAAAATCATTTTCATGCAAGTGGGACAAGTGCAGTTTAAAGATTCGATGAGCTATTTGGCCATGCCTTTGAGTCGAATGCCTAAAACGTTTGGAATGACAGAAATGGCTAAAGGGTACTTTCCACACTTTTTCAATACGGAAGCCAATCAACACGCCGTTCTACCCCATTTACCTGAGGCTCACTATTACGACCCCGACAACATGCGTACCGAACAACGAGAAGCTTTCTACGCTTGGTACCAGGCTCACGCTTCGGACCCTTTCGACTTTCAGGAAGAAATGTTAAAGTATTGTCGTTCCGACGTGGACATTTTACGGCGTTGCTGTGGAAAATTTCGAGAACTGTTCATGGAACACGGAGGGGTCGATCCTTTGAAAGAAGCTTGCACCATTGCCAAAGCGTGTTCCTTAGTGTATCGACAACGATTCATGCCTGAAAACACCGTGGCTGTCATCAGCCCTCAAACGACCCACTTTGTCAAACGTCAGTACTCGGTCAAAGCCCTACGTTGGTTACATTACTTGTGCGACAAGGAAGACAAGTGGATTCAGCATGCCCGCAACGGAGGGGGCGAAAAGACCATCGGAACGTATTCGGTCGATGGCTGGGACTTAGAAAACCCCAAGATCGTGTACGAGTTTAACGGTTGCTTATTTCACGGATGTCCCGTCTGTTACCCTGACCGTGGCACTAAAAATCAGTTTTTACAACGAACCATGGAAGACTTGTACCAGGACACTTGTCAGCGGCGCCTAAAGTTAGAACAGCAAGGATACCAAGTGGTGGAAATGTGGGAACACGAGTACGATCACCGTATGAAAACCGATCCCGAGTTTAAACGCCTCGTGGAAAGTTACCAGTTCATGGACCCGCTGAACCCGAGGGATAGTTTGTACGGAGGAAGGACCAATGCCACCTGTTTGCTGTACCAAGCCGACGAAGAGAAAGGAGAAGAAATCAAATACTTGGACGTGTGTTCGCTGTATCCCTACGTGTGCAAATATTGTCGCTTTCCTGTAGGGCACCCGCAATTGTTAACGGAACACATCGACCTGAAAAACATTCGACAATACGAAGGCTTGATCAAGTGCAAAGTTTTGCCTCCCACGAACCTGTACCATCCCGTCTTACCTCACCATTGTCAAGGCAAACTGATGTTTCCCTTGTGCCGTACTTGTGCCGAAACGTGCAACCAAGACCAACCTTGTCAGCACACCCAAGAAGAACGGGCCTTGACGGGAACCTGGGTCAGCGTGGAATTGTTCAAAGCTCTGGACATGGGATACCAACTGTTAGAAGTGTACGAAATTTGCCACTTTCCAAAGACACAACAATACCGCAAGGGTGACCCCACGCAGAAAGGCATTTTCGCAGACTACGTGGATGCCTTTTTGAAACTGAAGCAAGAAGCCAGCGGCTATCCGTCCTGGTGTCACACTCCCGAAGACCAAATAAAATTCAAAGAGAAATACTACGAACAAGAGGGCATCACTTTAGACCACATCGAGAAAAACGAAGGCAGGCGATCGTTTGCCAAAGTGATGTTAAATTGCTTGTGGGGTAAAATGGCACAACGACCGTGTTTACCCAAGACGGAATATTTGACAGAACCTTCTCGCTACTTCCAGATGATTCACGACAAAACCAAATACATGAAACACGTGGACGTCGTTCGAGAGAATTTGATCTTGGTCAATTACGAAGAAGATCTGGACTTTGTACAAGACGACCCTTTTGGAAATGTCATCATTGCGGCTTACGTGACAGCCCATGCTCGCTTAAAATTGTACGAAGCTTTAGAACTGTTAGAAGAACGCGTCCTGTACTTTGACACGGACAGTTGCATTTACATCCATCCCCCGATTCAACATCACCCTAACATCGAAGGAGACCGTTTAGGAGCCTGGACAGACGAGCATCCCGACGACAAGATTCTAAGTTTCGTCAGTGGTGGTCCCAAAAATTACGGCTACGAATACCGGGACAAACAAGGAGAAGTGCACACGACGTGCAAAGTGAAAGGACTGACTCTGAATTATCGTACCAGTCGAGTGGTCAACTTTGGGGTATTGAAAGAAGCCTTGCAATCGGGAGAGGATGGAAACTTTAAAGTGACCACCTACCAACCGAACAAGATTGTACGTTTACCCACTCACCACATCGTCAGTCGACCTTTGGAAAAAGTTTATCAAATCGTATACCAGAAGCGAGTTCGACTTCCCAATCATTTCACCTTACCGTATGGACACGTTGGTATAAAACATTGGTTGTAAGAGGATAGCCACTCACCAGAAAGATGACTTCGCCACAGCAAGAATCGAGTGAGAAACCCGATGAGAACTCCAAGTTCAAACCCTACTATTTTTCAGTCTTCTTACCTGACTATTGTGATTGTGCCCGTCGATTGGACACGTTTCAGAAATGGTCTGCGGATAGGGAAGGATTACCTTCTTCGCATGTTTTAGCTAGAACAGGATTTGTCTACTTGGGACCTGAGTCAGGATTGGGATACGAGGTACAGTGTTTCGCTTGTGGACTGAAGTTACGAATGGATCTATGTATCTATAAAGATTCAGCTATTCTGGAACATACTCGATGGTCTCCGCACTGCCCTTACCTTTCTATGGCCTTTCCACCCATTACACTACGGTACAATGTTGACGGTACCTTAGAGACGGTACCTTCCGAAACAAGACATAAAAAACGTAAAAAAGGAAAGATGTACAAGCTGGAGACTGCATTGCGACTAGTATAAAAAGGGGGCTATGGTCAAGATCGATAGTTCATTGTGACTACCAAGACCGAGCGAACAAGATGAATACTTTGAAAAAGACATCGTTCCAGTTTGGGGATTGTAAAAAAGTTGTATCTTCCTCTAGTGTGACTAATACTGGATGGATAAGACCCATGCATTGCGACGGAAAATGTCCGGAAGGAAACTGCGATTGTCCATGTGGTTACCATTGTAATTGCGTAACGGAGTTTGCAGACGAGTGCGATTGTGAGCCTTGCGATGGATACGATGCTGTACCTTGTGACCTGAGCGATGCCGTAAAGCATCATGGGAACTTTAGTACCCCTACCCCTATCATGGAAAGTGATGCTGTGCGTGTCAGACCTGTGGGATGCGAAAGTGATGCTGCTCGTCCTCTTGGACATTTTACTGGGTTTCGTTTTAAAGGGGAATGTCCACCTTCACGTCTACCCCCTTACGGATGTCATCCAGCCCTGAGCAAACTCCTACCTATGTCACTCAACCCTCATCGAAACGAACCTGTGAAAAACGAATATTCGTTTCCTGTGCGTTTGTCGGAATACTGCGACTTTGAAAATCGTCTTCAATCGTTCAAAGGAAAATGGCCTAAGTATCTGGGAGGACCGACCCCCGAAGAATTAGCCAGAGCCGGATTTTTCTATTTGGGCGAAGGAGATAAAGTCAAGTGCTTCAGTTGCGGTGTGACACTTCACCACTGGGAACCGCAAGATTCGGCCTACGTAGAACATGCTCGATGGTCACCGAATTGTCATTACTTACCCTTAGTGGGACCGAGACATTGAAGTAACTTCTTACCATAATAATCTGTTCATGGATACTTTACAAGAGAACATTCGTGCTTTGCCTGTGGAGTTGAGAGAACGCATTTACCGAGAGCTGGTCAAAATACAAGTGAAACGTAAAGAACAATTGCATCCGTTACGTCACCGGTGTTTGAACCACTGGTACCTGAAGGCTATACAAGGACTGATTCAATTGAAAGTGTTCCATTGGACAGACATTGATCAACGACCTCCTGGTTATAAAAAGGAATGGTTTGGTATTGACGATTCTATCTACTACATTGTAAACGTACTGCATCGAATTCTAGAGGAAGAGTTAACGAATTACCAACATCTTAAACACAATGTCAACTTGGTGAAAGAGGAAACTTCTGAACGAATTGTAATGTGTAGATTAGTGGTGAAACGATTTAGATTCGACAATGAATTAAAACCATGTTTGTGCAAACAGTACATTTCTTGTGTCAGACCAAAGAGGATTTAGTATGACCTATTCATGGATACTTTACAAGAGAACATTCGTGCTTTGCGAGTGGAGTTGAGAGAACGCATTTACCGAGAGCTGGTGAAAATACAAGTCAAACGTAAAGAACAATTGCATCCGATACGTCACCAGATCTTTAACCACTGGTACCTGAATGGTATAAGAGAACTGATTCGTCAGAAATTCTTTCAATGGTCAGACATTGTTCAAAACTTTGAGGTCGCTAATGATCGACATGTTTATGATTATGGTTACTTCGAGATTCACCTACAGCAATACATTGAGGAAGACGAGTTAAAGGATTACAAACATATTTTACGTGGAATCTGCTTAGCGGAAGAGGAAACACCTAAACGAACTCTGACGTTTCGGTTACAGTATGCAAGATTTAGATTCCCTACTGGAGAACGAAGATCTCTGGCTAGAAAGTACGTGTATTGCATCCAAAAAAAAGAGAATATAAAAACAGGCTGCCATGCCACGGTTTATGTCACATGTCATCCAACAGATTCCGTGGAAGGAACTCAATGACCATATTCAAACCGTGGATCATTACCATCGATTATTACAAGAACTGTATCCATTCAATTTGGGACGACAAGTGGTGTGTGTCTTAGTGACTTGTTTTTTGGGATTTCGTTTACCAGCCGATTCTTTGTGGACTCTTTACGATCAGTACTTACCACCTCCATGGCCTTAAATGGTCACGAAAAACTCCTTTTGCTCAAAGCCTTGCGTTTTCATCTGGATACTTCTCGACCTCAACAGGAAAAAAAGATTCGTCAACTTTTAGCGACCCAAGACGTGTATGACGATGTGTGTGTAGCTTGTGACTTACACCCTCATTGGACAGATGTTCGTGACTGGAAAAAGGGGGGTTTTGAGGCTTGGACCCAAGAAGTGGCCCAGTATGCACAAGAGTTGTTCAAGGAAAAAAGTTACTTTTCAACCTGTGTTAGTGACGGTGCCAGAAGAACCCGTCACCGAGAACAACCACTCGCTTCAGGACAGGACTGTCATGGACATGCCTGAAAGGTCATTCCGGGAGGACACTTGTGTGACAATACCTCATGTAGAGACTGTAAGAACATTACACACTGTCCCTAGGACATCTTGGTTACCCAAAACATGTTGTACAGACACTTGTTTATATTCCACTTTGATCGCTTTGCTGTGTTTTATATTCCTGTACATCACTATTTGGGTTGTATGTATTTTTGTCTTTCGTGTTCATATTTGAAACATTCAATAAACGTGTTCTGAAAAAGTATATAAACTCTTGTCTTGTTTGTTTTTTCGTGTCACAAGTGACATTTCTCATACCATGGCTACCTCTGCTGTCTCTGCTCCCTCTTCCTCTACTGTCAAAGTCATCGACGAACACTTAGATCGTGCCAGTTGGGAGGCTTTGTATCTTCGCCATCCCTTTAACATGCTCATTGCTGGACCTAGCGGTTCAGGCAAAACCGAATTCGTCAAACGTTTGATCGAACATAAACATCATTTGATCGATCGGCCCCCTCAACGGATCGTGTGGTGTTACAAAGAGTGGCAATCGGCATACAGCCTCTTGCGTGAAAGTCAAGGCGATTCCATCGTGTTTGTGGAAGGCATTCCTAAAGAAGACGATGGCATCGTCTCTGACTCCCGTCTAACCCATTTGGTCATTTTCGACGACATGTTAGGAGAAGACGAAGAAGAAATTAAATTGTGGTTCACGCGCAAAGGGCATCACCGTAATGCCAGTGTCGTTTACATCACCCAAAATTTGTTTCAACAAAGTAAAGCCCATCGCACCATCAGTCTCAATGCGCATTACGTGGTTTTGTTTAAAAGCCCTCGAGATAAATCGCAAGTGCAAGTCTTAGCCAAACAGTTAGGAACGCCTTGGCTGACTCAGGCGTACGACGATGCCACTCAAGCGCCACACGCCTATTTACTCGTCGATTTGAAACCTACGACCCCCGAGGATTTGCGATTTCGTACCCACTTGTTTCACCACTGGTGCCAAGACGGAGGGCCTGTCCTGTACACGTCTCCGTCCTCGACTTCATTTCACTCCCATGAAAAAAATCTATAAAAACCTCAGACCCTTTTTCGTCTGTCTCACACAGTGTGAACATGACGTCCCTTCAGTCGCATCTTCCCGTCAAATTGATTCGTGCCTTGTATGGCATCAGTCGAGAAAAAGATCCACAAACACGAGCCCGTGTCTTAGAAGCTAGTCTCAAAGAAGTCTTACGATGGTTCACGGTGACGTCACGTCAATTACTCCAAGGAATCATTCAGATTCCTCATCAAACCCAACGCTTTTTCGATCGAAACAAAGTCGCTTTGGTCCAACTGGCTGATCCCCGCATCGACACTCAAACCAAAAAACAAATCATTTTGAAACCTGGAGGGAGCGGTACTCTAGGAGGGGTCATCATTCGTTCACTCTTAAGATGGGATCCTAATGCCCCCAAAGTTATCCCCAAGACAAAAGTCCAACGAAGCCCCAAGAAGAAAAAGAAAAAGACCAAGTCCCCAAGAAGAATAACTTCTCCAGTGGCAGGACCCTCCTCTTACCAGACACCACCCCGGAAAAAGAAAAGAAGCCCCCAGAAAAAGAAACAGAGAAAAAGTCCCCAGAAAAAGAAAAGTCCACAGAAGAAAACTAGTCGCAAGAGAGGCACTTCGGCCAGGACGCAACCTTACACTCGCAAGCCACGACCTGCCACAGCGTCTCCGGCAGCCTCACGTTTGTCCACTTCTCCGTTGATGTCACCAGGAACTGAAGAGTACTTGGAGACGTTGATTACACCAAGAACTTCTCCGTTGATGACCCCCAAAAGAACTTCCCCAGTGGCAGGACCTTCCCATTTAGCGGCAGTGGCTGCTGCTCACAAAGTACCTTCTCCCAAAATCAAAGTTCAAGAAAGATCGGGCATGTTACAAAGTTTACTGGATTTGTCCAAGCAAGAACTGGCTCGATTTAGTCCGTTGCGTACCCCTGCACGACGTGTCATGCCTGTCCTCAAACTGATACGCCGTAAAGACAATCAGTGGCGACGCGTTCCAGTATAAAAAAGCCCTGTGACCGAGTCGGGTATCAGTGTTTTTAGGTGCTCCTAAAGACTCAAAGATGTCACCCTCCAGAAAACCCCAAGGAAAAAAAAGGAAAGGACTGCCACCACGTTTAGCCAAACATGGGGACATGTTATCTGTCCTGTCCAAAGCTTCTCCACCCCTACGAAAAAAACTCATTCAAACGGCCTCCAAAGAGGTCATCGATACCGTGTGCGAATGTTGTTTGAACGTTTTGAAAGGCACGATCCCTTTGTCCAAACACCAGAAACAATGCTTAGGCAAACATCGTCACGTTCTTCGGAAAATGGTTCAAAAGAAAATTCCCATTCGTCAAAAAAAGAAGATGTTGGTCCAACGTGGAGGCATTTTACCTCTCTTGTTAGGCCCCATACTAAAAGGAGTCTTGGGAACCATGTTGGGAGGACTGATGGGAGCAAGATAAAAAGGCCCTCGGAAGTCCCAAGATCTCAGAATCGACCCCTGACAACCCCATGGAAGGACGAAAACTAGCTTTAGTGCCTTACAAACGATGGATGGAATACCATCGGTGGCAAGAACAACGCACCCCGCATTTACCTCCCAATCCCAATTTGAGCGAGATGTCCCAGTTACAACACGAATTGCAGTCCTTGATGGATCGCCAAGATTTGTCCGAAACAGAAAAATCGCAAAAGTACGGTCAACTCTTGCAACGAATGCAACTCTTTCACCAGAAAGCTTTAGACGAAACAGCTTTACCCACTCTGAAAGATTTTAAGACCTTGATGAAAAGTCCAGCACCATCATCATCATTACCACCACCACCACCACTACTGTCATCCCCAACCGTCACCAGAGATGTTACCCCACAAAGACCTGAGGAAGAAGAGACGCGCGAAGTGTTTCAAACACCGTCAGCAGCTCCCATTTCGAGTAAGATTGCAGCATCCTTATTGACCCCGTCCCCCACACCCCAACGAGAAGAAATGAAAGCTTGGGTTAAAAAGATGATGTCCACACCTCCTTCGACAGAAGTGAAAAAGAAAGAAGAGAAACCAGAAGCGAAAAAAGAAAAGAAAACCAAAGCCATTCCATTGCCACCACCACCACTACCTTCGACTTCTACTCCCGTAGCCCATCGGACACGTAAATCCGTTTCCAAACCACCCTTTCGACCCACCCAAAGTAGCATCACCGAAGAGTGGGTGACTTATTAACACACCAACCAACACAAAAAAATGGAAAAAGTCTTAGCCAGCATTTACTACGATCCCTCCCATCCTGCAGGTTACGCAGGAGTTCAAAAATTGTATCGTGCTGCCAAAACGCGGCTGAAAAGTCTCCGTTTACCTCAAGTGCAACGATGGTTACAAGAACAAGCTACCTACACTTTACACAAACCCATTCGACGCAAGTTTGCCAGAAGTCGCACCCGAGTGGAAGGCATCGATCATCAATGGCAAGCCGATTTAGCCGATGTCTCTCATTTGGCCAGCTACAATCGTGGTTACAAATATTTGTTTTGTGTCATCGACGTCTTTTCCAAATTTGCCTGGGTCGTGCCCTTGACTTCCAAATCGAGCAGCGAGTTAGTGCGAGCCCTGCAACGGGTGTTGAAACAAAGCGGTCGTCGCCCTCTTCGATGGCAAACGGACAAAGGCACCGAATTTCTGAACCAAGCTTTCCAAAAAGAATTAAAGAAACGTGACATTCATTTTTTTACCACCGAGAATCCCGAAACCAAAGCCAGCATCGTGGAACGTTTTCAACGCACTTTGAAAGAACGCATGTGGAAATATTTTACGCATCACCACACTCTGAAGTACATCGACATCTTACCGCACCTGGTGCAAGCGTACAACCAATCTTACCATCGAAGCATCGGACGTGCCCCGCAAGACGTGACTCCCGACAACGAAGTGCTGGTGTTCGAGCGCCTGTTCGGTACGTCCCCGACGAGGGCTGTCCCTAAGAAAAGTGGAGAGTTGACCGTAGGAGATTGGGTGCGCATTGGCAAAACCAAACGCACTTTCGACAAAGGTTACTTACCTAACTGGACGACCGAACTGTTTCGCGTCACTGGACGAGTACATGGTCGTCATCCTGCCGTCTATAAATTGGAAGACATGAACGGAGAAGTACTCAAAGGAACGTTTTATTTGCCCGAGTTACAACGTGTCACCAAAAAAGAAGACGACGTGTACGACATCGAAAGCATTCTCGAACGCAGAACCCGTAAAGTGGGCAAACGACGTGTCAAAGAAGTCAAAGTACGTTGGAAAGGATATCCACCCAGTTTCGATTCTTGGATCGACGCTTCGCAAGTCATCGACTATAAAAAGAAGAAGTGACCATCATGCCCTTTCACACATCAGACGGAGCTACGTCGACCAGTCCTTCTTCCCCTAGTTCTTCTGTGCAAGATTTACAAAAACAACCCTTGTGGGTGTGGTGCGGAGAACGTGTGCCTAAAACGCAAATCGTCTTTTTCTGCCAAATCTTCGTGGTGTATTGTGTCATCGGGGCAGCCATTGCCAATTTGAGTTTGCAACAAGGAGACAAACAATTGTGGACCATTTTATTGAGCAGTTGCATCGGTTACCTGCTTCCCAATCCCTCCCTGAAATTCTCCTCGAACGGGAACGTTGTGTCCAGTGCCAGTGCCAGTCACCACTCCAACAACAACCACAACCAGAACCCCATTTTGGGCGGAGACACACCTCTGACATCCACTAATATTCCCTCGGACAGCCACAGAACTCTGGAATTATGAGTCACCAAAATCAATTTTACTTAACCTTACCCAGTGACAGTTCCATGGAGGTGTTTCCCAACAACACGTTGTGCTGTTACACGGCCAAATTACCTCAAGCCATCCCCTTAGATCACGAAGCCCATTGGGAAGTGGTTTTAGTGGAAATGATTCACCCAACCCAAGTCCACAATGTCATTCCCAATCAAAATTATTTTAAGGTAGAAGTTCATGACAAACAATTGCAAGATGAGTTGGATAAGATTGGCACATATACCAATAAAACCTATGATGACAAAACTAAAACGTGGACCTACAACTTGTCCATTCTCCCAGGCTATTATTTCAGTGGTCATCATTTGGTCAGCGCCATAGCCTCCAAGTTTAATGGCGTGTTTCTGAAAGCTTTGGGGAATGTCCAAAAAAGTGTCACCCTGGAATACCACAAAATAGCTCGTCGCTTTCTGATGAAATTTTCTGAGGGGTCCAAAAAATTCATGTCTTTCTTATTTTGTCCTGAATTGTTTGACATATTGGGCGGTGACACGGAGATGAGGAAGATAGGAGAAGAAAAAAAATCCCCCGAATTACCAGTCATTTATGACAACGACTCTTTTGCCAAGTATTTTCGTTTCCCGGTAGAACTGAACCAAGGACTGAATTTGATCTTCGTGTACTCCGATGTGGTGGAATACAACGTGGTGGGACACACCTCCGTGCCGTTACTGCGTGTCATTCCTTTCAAAGTGGATTCTGCCACAAACGCTGACGAGGAAGGTGGAAACACTTATCACGTCCACCGCGAATTTGTCCATCCTCACTATTTACCTGTCAGCAAGTCGTATTTGGACACGGTCAACATTACTATAAAAGGAGATTTGGGACAAAATATTCCATTCACCAAAGGAAAAGTCACGGTGAAACTCCATTTTCGAAAACGGTTCTCTCACGACTCGTAAGTAAGTCATGTATCCAGTGTACCAAGGGGTGGCTCGACAACGAGGACACGGTTTAGGAGACATGTTAAAATCGGCCTTTCGTTCGGTGGCCCCGGTGTTGAAACCGATGGTGACACGCGGATTGCACGCCTTGAAAGATGCGGCACTGACGCAAGGCAAAGAATTTCTCCAAAATGTCATCATCGACAAACAAAACCCTAAAGAAGCCTTCATGAGGGCTGGCAAAAATGTCTTGCTGCAAACGGGAAAAGACATTTTGGGTCGACGAGAGACACCTATAAATGCCCTGCACGCTACCGAGTCTGGCATTCAGCAAGGACAAGGCAGAAAGAGACGACGAATAAGAAAACACCCTTTCACCAGACTTCAAGCGAGAAAGGCCAAGAAAAGAAGAACCGTTCGAGACTTAGACGTTTTCGATTATTGAGACACAGAGAAAAAATGATGCACCGAGAGTCTTGCGCTTGTTCCAAGACGGAACTGGATCTGTTTGCCATGCCCCCCACCATGATGACGATGCAAGAATCTCAATGGGTGGAATTTCATCCCGTCTCCTCACTGACCGATTCCGCTCCCATCGAGTTCGAAATCAAGGGACAGCCCGAAGATTACATCGATCTGAATAGCAGTTACTTGTACTTGAAAGTCCAAGTTCTAGAAAAAGATAATGGTGGAGTAGATGACGCTGACGAAATAGCTCCCGTCAACAATTTCATGCATTCCTTGTTCAGCTCAGTGGATTTGTACTTGAATAACAAACTAGTCAGCAGCAGCATGGATACATACCCTTACCGTGCCTACTTGGAAAATCTCTTGACGTACGGAACAGATGCCAAGGATAGTCATCTCAATGCCTGTGTGCTGTGGGTACCTGACGTAGCGGGCAAGTTCGACACAATAGATGGAAGCAATTCCGGCTTTGAGGCAAGAGAAGAAAAAATCTTAAACAAGAAAAGTTTAGAACTGATGGATCGTTTGCATTTGGACATGTGGTTGCAAGAGAAATATTTGCTGAACGGGGTGAATGTCCGCTTGAGACTGAATCGCAGCAGTGCCGCTTTCCATTTGCAGGCTGCTGATCCTGCTAAGGCTCCTAAAAGCATAATCCAGGAGGCCAAACTCTACGTACGACGCGTGGAAGTGTTACCCAAAGTAGGTAACGACATCAGTCAAACGTTGAGCAGAACGACCGCCAAGTATCCGATCCGACGTGTGGAAGTGAAAACCTTCACCATTTCTGCTGGACTGCAATCCATAACCGAAGATCATCTGTTTCAAGGACAGCTACCCAAGCGTTTAATCCTTGGTATGGTCTCGAATTCAGCCTTCAACGGAGCCATCAAAGAAAATCCTTTCAACTTTCAACACTTTTTAGTGAAGAAAATCGAAGTCAGTAGGGATGGCAAGACCTTGTGTACCCGACCTTTCGAACCTGACTTTGGTGATGCGAAGAATTACTTGAGATCGTACTTGTCCCTGTACGAAGCCACCGGCCAGTTAGGAACCAACACCAGTCACGGCATTGAGTACGAAGATTATGCAGGAGGCTATGCTTTGTGGGCTTTCGATTTCACTCCAGACCAAGGCAGCGACGAAGGACATTTCCACCCTATAAAATCTGGCCAGATTCGTGTGGAACTTCAGTTTGCAGAAACACTGAAACAGACAGTGAACGTCATCCTGTATGCAGAATTCGATAATACCATAGAAATCAACAGTTTGAGAGAAGTCATTCTAGATTATTAGAAACCATGGAAGACTGTTATCCCTCTTTACCTAGTGGAGAAAGTTTGGAGATGGAATGTGAGGAGACCGTGGAAGGAGAATCCCAAGACAAAGACGAAGAAATTGTCATGATGAAATCGAGATGGCCAGAACAAGAAGCCCATTTAGTCTCCTGTTTTGCCAAACACTTGGTCGACAAAATGACGGAATTGATCAAGAAAAATTGTTATGGATGTCAAAACGATCATCCCAGTCAAATTCAACACGATAAATGCCTGATGTTAAGTCAAGAAGAAAAATTGGACGAGTATCTGGACGAAGCTTGGAGTCTCATCTCGAACAAAGACGTGTTGCACCAGTGGTATAAAGACTTGCGTGAACATTCTTGTCCACCATTAACCACTCAAGAGATCCATCGTATCGAAGCTCTCCTGAATCAGAGTGAGGAAACAGAACGAATAACCGTTTATTCGTCAGACATTTTCAAGCAAAAAGTCAGGATCGAATTGACGACTTATTATTACCTGTGAAGAAGAAAACACAAAACAAATGGATACCTGGGAACTTCATTACCTTTTGAACCACAGTTCGTATACGGCTTCTTGGAATCCTGTCGTCTGTGCTAAAGATGAACTCCCTCATCGCAAACCTAAAGACCATCAAGCTTACGTGATCAACACGGACGACAGTCATCTCCCAGGAACCCACTGGGTAGCCGTCTACTTTCCTCAAGAAGGATGTGTGGAATATTTCGATTCGTATGGATTGCCCCCTTTGGAAGACGATATCATCGACTTTATGAAAAGAAATGCTCAAACCACCCGATTCAATAATGTGAAATTACAAGGCACAGATTCCTTGGTGTGTGGACAGTACTGTGTGTATTTTCTGCATCATCGCAGCCTGGGCTATTCCTTAGAACATTTAGTGACTCATTTCGATCCTCGTTCTTCTGCTAGAAACGATGTGAAAGTAGATCGATGGTTTTGTGACCATTATGCTTATCTTTTGTCTCAAGCTAGGAAACGTAGTGTCCATCAATGGCCTAATGATTTCCAAAAGTGGAAATCACGATTTCATTCACAACGTTGTCAGCCTTGTTTAAAGTAGATTGTATATTGAGAAAAAAATGTTTGTAATTTGAAAAAAAATTGTTTGATGTTATAGTGTTGGATTATTGTTAAAAATGTTGTTGTTTAGTGTTAAGTGATTTTTGAATAAAAAATGTTGTGTTTTGAAAAAATGTCTTTGTCTTTTGTTTAGCTAGAAGAATGTTGGATTGATGCTCTTTCATTTCTTACTATCCCTCTCATGACACTCACTAAACGTTGCGGCTCGAAAACCGTGTGGGGGATGTTTTCCTTCACGTCCGCGCTTTGACTTTAAGAACGGGGGTTGTTCCCAGTCTAGCCATCCATTGTCGACTCATCCTCCTAAGAAGATGTGCTCCAAACTAGCTAAGCTCAACGAAGCCTACGTGAATTTGCATAGGGTCAGACACAGTCTGATACCGAAGCCAGAAGAAATAGAGAATGTGAGAATGTTAAAAATCACTGAAGACCTGATAGAAGAGCTCTTCAGAGAAGAAATGAACAGGGAGAAAGAAGAATGGACAGAGAAGTACAGACTTCAGAGACAGCAGCAACAGCAGCAGCAACAACAGCAACAACCTGAAGCTGACAGAGGCTTTGTCGATTGTCGTATCGACACCAAAGAATTCTTCTTCTCTTTCCGAAGAAGCAGACCTATCGCCAGAAAGTCTATCCTCAGAGGACATCGCATTCTTAGAAACTAAAAAAAGAATGCCATAGCAAAACAAAAAAAACAGCCCTTTTTAGGGCTACCCAATACTCTAGAAAAGAAATAACCATCGATTTGCCAATGTGTGTAAGTAGAGTAGTGTGTATATAAACACTAACTCTTTTATAAAAAATGTGAGGGTATGTGTTTGTGTGTTTGTGTGATTGTGTTTGTAAGTGATAAAGTAGGTTGGTGTGGATAGTAGATTAAAATGATGTTTGTTTTTTGGGCTGTTTGAGGTGTATATTTTGGGTTAGATTGGATTGCTTTGAGTATGTGGATAGTCTATTGAAGTGATGGGTAGCATAAAAAAGTGAGCGAGTGTTTCTTTTAGGTCCGCGCGTTGTTGTTGTTTCTTGGTCATGATCTAGGTAAGATGAATTTTATGTTTTTAGGGGGATGTTTTCCTTCACGTCCGCGCTTTCAGTATAAATTGAAACTCGTTCGGCAGTCCAGCTACCCTTGTTGATTGATCAA
Organism: Sinohyriopsis cumingii; assembly: GCA_028554795.2. Lineage (NCBI taxonomy): Eukaryota > Metazoa > Mollusca > Bivalvia > Unionida > Unionidae > Sinohyriopsis > Sinohyriopsis cumingii. The sequence continues at coordinate 60,245,754 of CM068839.1, read as the reverse complement.
CACCAAAAAATGAACACGAGACTGGAGAAACTGTTGGAACTTCATGTGCATCTGGAATATGCCAGGCGCATATTAAATGAACTGGCCGCTGAAGCCATTGTCGAGGAGGGAAGGATAAGAGAGGAGGAAAGAAGAAAAAAAGAAGAGGAGGAGAGAAGATATAAAGAAGAGGAGGAGGAAAAGGAGAGAAGAAAAAATTTCAGAATCCCAGAGAGTGAAAATTGGGATTCTGAAGCGACATATCCTGCCTCTGCTCTCTCCCCTCAAAAGGTAAAAAGTAACTGGGGGATAAGATGTGTATGTGGCGCCAGGCCTGGAAGGTGCCACCATTAACCAGGTGTCCATGAAGTTCCAAACAAAACAGCCCTTTTCAGGGCTACCCAATACTCTAGAAAAGAAATAACGATCGATTTGCCAATGTGAGTAGGTAGAGTAGTGTGAATATAAACACTAACTCTTTTTTAATGTGTGAGGGTATGTGTTGGTGTGTTAGTGTTTATAAGAGCTAAGGTATGTTTGTGTGAATAGTAGATTATGGGTTTATTAATTGTTTCTTAGCGTATGTGGAGAGTATAGTTGGGGTTATATTATATGAAATGAAAAAGTAGGAGGACGTTTTCCTTCACGTCCGCGCGATGTTTGGTCATCATCTAGGTAAGATCAATTTTATGTTTTAGGGGGATGTTTTCCTTCACGTACGCGCTTTTCGTATAAGAACCCACAGTATTCGTCGTTCAAACCATTCTGCAAAGAATAAAAAGAAGATGGCGTCAAACCAAATGGACAAATTACAAACCTTGCAAGACGTTTTAGACAACTTAGGAATAATGGAACAGATGCTAATAAGACTCGTTGAAGACCATTATTCCTATAGTCCCCATCGTGTAAAGATGGAAATTAACAATTTAAGGAAAGCAAAGGACAAGATTAGTGGTGTCATGAAAGAGATCAAGGAGGAGAAGGAGGATGAAGAGGAAAAGATAAGAATAAGAACATGGAACGAAAAAATTGAAAAAGAAGAGGAAAATGAGAAGAGGAAGAAAGAAGAAGAGGAGGAAGAGAAGAAAGAAGAGAAGGAGAAAAAAAAGAAGAGAAAGAGTGTTGGAGATAAAATAAGAAGTTGGTGGAGGAAAAGAAGAAATTAGAAGAAGACGAAAACCCAAAGGCCCTTTTCAGGGTCAGCCATATTTCTCGAAAAGAGATAGCCTTTCTATTGCCTACCCCTTTTTTAAAAAAAAATCCCATGTTAAATTCCCCTTGTCCGTAGAGTGTCCCACGATTTATTCCCCATGTTAATTCCCCTTGTCCGTAAAGTGTCCCACGATTTTTCGCCATGTTAAATTTCCATTGTCCGTAAAGTGTCCCAGGGGTGTTTTGACTGGAATTTCCATTGTCCGTAAAGTATCCCTATTCACTACTCACGTGGTAATGCACATGGGTATAGTGGACAATGATATGTGGGTATTCGAAAATCAATTCGTTGGCTAACTATTATCGTGCACTGTGAAGCGCGTAGCTTCAGTATAGATGTTTGGAGCATTGTCTGTCCCTGATCGTAACATGTTCATTTGATCAACATTATTGCCTTATTCATTGTTCGAACCGAATTAGGCAACCACACATCTTTCTATATCACAAAGACGTTGTATTACTTCAACTGTAAAAGAAAATCGCTTGTACACGATAAGGTTATATCTTACATGCATTCGTCCAGAATTATCAATCACTACATTATCAGCAATCGCACGTTACCTTTGTATCAAACAAGATTGTAAAAACAATACCTGGAGCAGTTAAAATAGTTAGATTAGCTTCGGCGTTGCTATTTGCTGTATTTTACCTGTTTGTTAAGAGTTTGCTTTTATATTAACCTAACGATCAAGTTAGTCGCTGATGAAGGCAGTGTGATATTGCCGAAAATGTTGAACTCTTAAGATATTTATGCCCTGATAATGCGAAATTACTAATAACTATGAACTATCCAGCGCAAAGAAGCAACCGTAATATCGGCATGAGTTTGTGTTTTCATCAAACTACTGGAGTTTTTTCCTTCTTTTTACCTTTTTCAAATTGCCCGTTCAAGCAACCAATGCATGACTAATACGTATTTCAGAGTTCGGGTCAGTTTGGAAAGTCTCCATATTTTTGTTTCGTCCTTTTGGAGAAAGTAGAAGTCTTAGAACGCAGGATTGAAGTAAACTTAAATTTAATACTCTTGCATTAAGTGAAAGAAATATATAGTGAAATTGTTTCTTTTCATTCTGTTGTAATGAAATTTAGAAATAAAATGATGACAAAGCAAATTCGTTTTCTTACTAGTTTTAGAATATGCAAACAATTTACCCTTTGACGTTTCACGTCCATGAACCTGATATGATCGACTCCATTTCAAACTAAAACTGTTCAGTGACATGTCGGGACTAATTGTGGCTAGTTTCATGTTACTGTCTTTCTGCGTAACTTAGGCTGCTATGTTGAGCAAAGTTGCTCACTTTTCATCATGGTGGAGTGGGGGGGGGGGGCGCTGGGCTTGTGTTGGACTTTGCTATTAATGAATATTGCTCTGTTGGAAAAAGAACACGAGAATTATTCAAAACGACTGTTTTGATGCTTGCGACTGAAACGTTTTAGCTATACAACCAAAAATTAAACCAGCCAATAAAAATACATATGTGGTCTTTCTGGTGGCTCTAAGCAGATATCGCGAACTTCTGTGAGAGTCGCACGTGTAAGGTGAACGTGTCTGCATTTGCACTACGGGGGATAATGTTGGCCTAACTCTATGTTTCATGTATTGTGGCTGAAAATTCTTTGGATATTGAACTTGTAGAAATTGTACATGATCTAAGCCCAGCTATCCACAATGACTGCACTTTGTGCTCGAAAAAGCAGCCTGAATTAGTATTAAAAATACACTGTCTTTATTAAAATAGAAAACACGAATTTTGCCAGACCAGACAATAGTAGCCTTTGAAAGTGCTATTAATGAATTACAAAACATTGGAAACAGTTATGGGCCAAGTAGTTATCGCGTGATTCTACAAACACCGGTTAACATTGCCTGCAAGAATTTCAAGAGATGACGTCGTTTTCTGCCAAATATTGCCCAGTGATGTATCTTTTACTAACAAATAAAATCCTCTCAATTGCATTTCCAATGCTCGCATTCATTTAGGAATAATAAAATGAGTACGACTCACGCCACACAGATACAGAAAGATAGTGATATCTGTCCCTGCACATCAGTGACTGCAAACAAGTACACAAATCGACCGTACAAGAAAACACCCAAACGTCAGACCCAAAGTCAAAGTCCTCATCTCCACCATCATGAAAAGTTCCCGTGAATCTAGATGATTGCTGGTAAGGTTTATATATGAATATCATTTCTGGATCTTTTAGAAATTAATGGCCATCGTTTTCTGTACCGAATTGTAGAGCTTGTAGGTTTCAATCATAGATGAAATATAACTCGTCGCAAACTAGTCCAAATATAGCGAATGTATACTTTCGACGCTTGTATATCGTTTCCGACATTTTTGCTAATGAGTGAAGTTTTATTTTAGAAAGAGAACCAGCCTAGGAATTTCAGAATACATTCACGCCATCTAGTGACAGACGGGAGTGATGGGAGTGTTCCATCATGATCAAACGACTATAAACTACACTGATGTTTACGACATTGTGCTATTTTTCTCATACTAGGCATGTATATTAATATTCTTACAATGGAAACTAAATTCTTCACCTTTGAGGTTGCAAGTATATAGATACACAACACTGTCAATGCAACTTTTAAGTACAAGCTGTCATATGCTTTCACAAAAATCAAACTGTTGTAAGTTTCTCCGTAATTAAATTTTCTTCATTTTCATCAGCCTTGTCTTTGGGCTTTTCAGTGTCATTCTTCGGTACTTCCTTGTACTTTCCTTCACTGCACCACTGATACAGAAGGTATACGATTGTCACCAGTACTAGTGGTATAGGTGTCATGATGGAGGTGGCTATGGAAGCTACGGAAGCCATGTCTCCCGTTGGCGCTGGAAACGAGCTTGTAAGCAAAATATAGGCTACGCTTGTGTTCTGTAACCCAGTTTCTATGGCAATTGTTTTGATCTTTGTCCATGGCTGTCGAAAAATGGCAGCGATTATGCCACCAAGTAAATAACCAATATATGGTAAAAGACATCCAGCAATAATTATTCGTGGTTTTAACATGGGAAATATAAAAAGATTGGAAATTATACCAACAATTATGAAGCAAATAATAGCGACCAGGATGACTGGTTTTAGAGCTTTGCTAATCCACTCAGCGACTTTTGGAAATTTGTATTTCAAGAAGACACCGGCAAAAAGTGGAATGATGATGATGGAGAGAGAAAGGGCTATGTTGGTGAATGGAACTTGTACATTTTCATCCTGAATGATGAGAGAACCTAATGTATACACCCACAATGGCATCATTCCTGAAAAGGAGAAAGAAAACGAAAAAATAGATGACTGCAGCACATTTTAGGAGTGTACAGTGGAAGAATCCAAGTTCTAATTTTTACATTAGATTATTGTTTTCAGTAGCAGATTTAGTACACTTCATACTCCAATCAGTTCCTTTTAAATCATATTATAGTCTCTAAGAATACCATTAATATTATTTCTCTTTTTCCAGAGACAGTTCCGGTGGCCAAGTCGTTAGTGCGTCCGCCTCGGATGCTGGAGGTCGCGGGTTAGAGCCCCGGCCGAGTAACGCCAAAGACTAATAAAAATGGTACAAACAACTGCCTCGCTTGGCGCTCAGCATTAAGAGGTTAGTGTTATGACTGGTCGGTCTGGTGTATGTATAATGTGACTGGGTGGGATTTCATGCTATATGTCTACGGCATGATGCCCAAGTGACATACATCCATATAAACTGCCACACTGCAGACACCGTAGCGATATGGCTGACATTTTTTTAAAGCTACGTTAAAATTCAAATCATACACACATACACACACACACACAAATACACTCTAGTCTCATGGTGTTAACTAACCAAGGAAAAATAAAACCTGTATTCAATAGAAAGCCGCAGTGTTATGTATATTTGATTTAACTAATTGTCCGTCTGATGTCGTAATTTTTTAAATTTTAATTCTATTACATGCTATTGTCATGTAACTTTGTTTACTGGATTTGATATTGTCTAGAACAGAGTTCAGTTCTGACTGACCTTTTTGTATTTTACACTTAAACAACTAATAATAGAGACATTGTATCTAATGCTGACCTAGTTCCTGACCTTGTTTCAAACATCAGTGGCAGTTTTGGTAAAGAACTTAAAAAAAAAAAAAATTATTCTTTCTCAGAGTAAGAATTGTTATGTTGAGCCAATGATATACCTGGACTACGTGATAATTTTCATGTAACAAACTTTCATTTCTTTTGGAAGGTTGAACTCTTGACCCCCATACGGGAATCTGTATTGCGTCTTAAGGTATTCATCACAGTGATCCTCTTTTAACTACTCATTCTCTTTATTCTAATCAGGGTGACAAACGATAATCACTTGTCGTCGAACAGGAAAAAGATACTGAGATCTCCTGTTTTTTTTTTCCAAAGGGCCATTAGTGAAACTGAAGGCAATGAAGTATCTGTCTGTTATTGCATCAAAAATGGGATTCTTATGAGAAAATGGAGATCTGCCGAGGTACCTGCTAATGACGAGTGGTCAATGAACTATCAAATTGTAGTTCCAAAATCATACAGACAGAAAATGCCAAGTCTGGCCCATGAAACTCCTTTAGCTGGTCATTTAGGGATTAATACGATCTTGAATCACTTCTATTGGGCAAAAATCAAAAGTGATGTTTGTAAATACTGCAGATCTTGTCATACTTATGCAATAAGTGTAGCAAAATGAAAGCGAAATGTAGGAAACACAATGACAATAGTAGAACACTGCCTTAAAGCGAAATGTAGGAAACACAATCACAATAGTAGAGCACTGCCCATCAGCGTGGCTGAGGGCAATAATCACCCTATTAGGTCTGTATTTACTATTTAATGGTATTATTTAGCTGCTTTAGCCCAACACCCTATACCCGTCTCTCAACCGCCACATCACTAACGCTATTGTATAGTGTCGCTTGGATTCCATGTGCTTTTCCTCCATTTGAGAAATACTATCCAGATTTGAGATTCTATCACAGACAACTGTATAGGAAGCTCCCACGTGGTTAGAATCCCAGCTATGCTATCGATCTCTAACAACGATGTAGGTGGAATTGTTTTTCCTCGTATGCTGCTAATTTTATATTTGAAATAACTGCATAGAATATTCGACTTTTATTTCCTTGGTCTCCATTTTTTTTTTAATCTTTCTTCAATCCCATAGGATACATTTGGATCGATACCGTTCATTCCCTCAAAACTGTCTTTATCTCCAAAATGATGCTTCGTTGTTTACGTTAAACGTGATGAACATTTTTAAGTTTCTACATGCAGAATCATTTACTATATTTTATCGATTACTTTAGTAGATAATGGCTTGAGCAATACATATGTTTGCCCTAGTTGTTCTATCATTACACGTTATTTAGTCCAAAAATGAGACATTGAATACGCAGCACCTCACATCTTTGTTTAGTCTATTTCTTAAAGCAACAATGTTTAAAACAGCCCCCAGTAGCATACACCAGACAAATCTTTGAAAACATACTCTGTTAATGAAACTTCCTTACTGTACATTCTTATTCACCTTTACTCTTTTATAACTTTGTTTCATTCTTTCTATCTTTCTCTCGTTCTCTTTCACCATGTGCAAATTATAATTTTTTTTATATAGCTCTCTCTTTTCATCTAGTTATAAGCAAAATGGTATATACATACTCTTCGTGGTGTTACTTCCAAACTTACCCAAAGCGGCTATGGTGCTAATTGTTGTCATGGTGATGGAAAGCGAAAGGTCTCCATTCAGCAAGTAGGAGTACATGTTACTGGCTCCACCCCCAGGGCAGCACCCGGCAACAAATATCCCAAATGAGATGAACGGATTGTCTGTTGTTACTAGGTTAGCTATTCCGAAAGCAACCTGTAAAGAAATGTCCAGTATTTAACACATGTTAAACCCCATTCTTATTCTGTTATCAGCCCCTTAAACCTCGTACATCAGGTACTACGGTTGATGGTAAACTTTGTCCATACACATTTTCGTACCTGTTGAGCAGCGACATCATTTTTTTTAAAAACACTTTGTAATCCAACAAAAAAATGTCAGTGACAAACCATTGTCACGACCACTGCACCGTTAACTTTTTACAAAGGATCATACTTTAGTAGAACTTACACGAAGCTCGCTGCATGACCAATGTTTGATATTTCTATATTTTGGCAGAAAGATTAAATCTGTAGCCACATTCCACCGACATCATATGAAACAGAATAGTATTAAGCATCCTCTTCTATCGAAGAGTAAGAATCATCGATAGAATATCGAAGAGTAAGAATCGTCGATAGAATGCAGTAAAGAACATTATGTTTCCAAAGAGAGTAAGTGAGCAAGGTTGGACCTGATCTAATAGTGCGTGTAGTTTTTATGTTCCTTTATGGTTTCTAATCAGCGAGGTCCATTTTAAGGAATTCAGTATTCATTAGATGTATCAAACAAAAGTCTGAGTTGTCCTCCTAAACGTGGTTGACACAAATTATGATTTGGTTTTATATAATAACTTAAGGAAGCAAGAGCGCCCATGCGTATCACAGATCAGACCGAGCTTCAACACTAAATGCAAAGATCGTTAAAGTTAAAGAGATCCCCAATAATCCGGACGGGTAATAATCTAGTCAAGCGATCAGCTGTAAGGTTTCAGTATGTACCTTTTGTGTTAATTTATTTGATACTACATTGGTGTCGTGCGTGGTGTACGGATTTGCTTCTGCAAAAATTCGGAATAAGTGGAAATTTCATTTTTTCTTTTTATTTGTGACGTTCTTCAACATTCTATTAAGATGGGACCATTTTATGTGAAGCCGGATGTAGTCATACAGGGTACAAAACATGTTTGTACAGAGTTTAAAACGAAATAATAAATTTATCATTCACAAAACAACCATCGAGTGTATCCAGCCAAAATAATATAACTAGGGAAAAATTTGCTTGAAAAGGTATCTGAAGTTAAAATTCAGAGAAACAAAAGGAGATATGTAGAATATTCATCTTAAAAACATTTTGTTTGTGAAAAGGGTTCACAGCTTTTTTGTTAAATCCTCAAACATCTAAAAAAAAAAGGATGCCTTGAGTGACCAATAGCACGATAATTAGGTATTTCCACGAAATTCTTGATTATGTTCTCTAGGGCTGCATTTTGAATTTTAGAGTTTATATACAGTTTGAACGATCCTATTATCATAACACGCTCGGCTGAATTGAAGAACCTAAAAAAGGATTAACTATGTTTTAAGGATTAATCCAATGGTATTGCTCGAATGAACTGTTCCGTATGTTTTGGAACAGCGATGCTTAGACTAATACGAGAGAAAAGAACAAGCCAACAAACGAAAAGAAGGACAGTACAGTTTAAAGGTTCCATGAACTCTTTCGATATGCCATTTAGCAAGATGCCAGAAACGTTTCGAATTTCTGAAATAACTGAAACACATTTTCATCACGTTTTCGATACGGTGGAAAATTAGCACACAGTGCTACGTTAATTGCAACACGCCGCGATACTATTATAAAATGTCGTTACTTGTTTATCAAGCAAATTGGTATCCATCGACTATTAAACGCAGGGATAGTGGATTGGTATGCAGATAATATATCGTGTCATAGAACACGCTAGCTATTATACCACCACAAATGTGAACAGTGGATATTCCGCAAAGATTTTGCGTTGATTTAACAACTTGAACGATACTGAAGACAAGTGGATATAATACGCCACAGACGATGGAGCAAGAAGATTGGTGTTTCTTTGGTCGATGCTTGGGATATAAAAAATAAATAGATCGTGTACAAACCACACACGATGGAGAAAAAAAGATTGGTGTTTACTCGGTCGATGCTTGGGATTTAGAAGGAAAAAAAAGTAGATAGTGTACGAATTTCAATATAATCTACGGTACGAATGTGACACTTTTAATCCAAAACCAGAACAATTTTTTTTTTCTCAATATAATGGGTTTGCCATGCACATGCAAGACCTGCATAAAAGAATACTCCACCGATGCCATAGCTTAGAAGCACAAGGATGCTAGTGAAAGAATTCTCTGAAATTGTCGGCTTGATTTAGAAAGGAAGTCACATTAGACAAACCGATAAAGGGCGATTTATGTATGTTGGAGAGTGAATTGTGTATGATTTTTACTTGAAAAAGTTTAAGAATTCGAACGATATTATAATGAAGCTTCATATATCCGATGTATTATAGTTGTACATCCTCGATAAAGTTAGCTAGTATAGTGTACTCAGGGACAACAGCAAGTTCAATGATTCCAGAGATTAATAGAAGGAAAACATATCAAACATGCTACACGTTAACAATAAGATATCAAGCGTTATCCATGATGAGTCAGTTACATATGTCATGACGAATAGAGTGGTCTAAGGTCTGACTTTTATTAATCTTGAACATGTTATAAATAAATAGCGCATGGGAATAATTAAATGTATGGTCAAGAATGACCTTCATTTTGTTGAAATGGCTAGAACTCCATATGCAGAATACATCTACCACTGAAACATAGCTTCAAATATCTCTACTGACGGCTTCCAAAGCTTCATTCTACAAACAGGGATACTGTTTGGGAGGAAGCTGTGTTAAACACTGGATAAAAAACCCTCTGAGACGAGTTAGACTTAAACAGGCAACAACTGGAACTTATTAAATAACATAGAACACAGCTTGGCGGATAAGTCAAACGAATCATTTAACACAATTACAAAGCCCCAAAAGTCAACTATAAGGAGAATGCAAAATAAAAGTTAATTCCATTCGTGAAACAATATATGGCTGACAATATAAATATATTATTTTTAATGTGTCTATTTATCATTACGTCTTTCATTTAACATATCTTCTGACGATCACTTATGTCATGATCATGAAAACCTACTTGTCGTTTATGTACCGAGGAAGGTGAGGGTGTCTGGCTCGCTGTAGTTTAAGTTTGAAAATCAATTTTAAAAGCTCTGCTGTTATTATGTGTAATTATCTTTCAAATTAAAAAATACCCGAGTGCTCAAGACCTCAGACCTTCTTAACTACTCTAATCTAGAGCGACTTTGTCCGCTTACACGTAGCACTTGTTGGCTAGTTATCACCATCCCCCACCTCACCCCAGCCCCAAAACACACACACACACACACACACACACACACACGGACTTCATATATAGAAAAATAACAGTAGAGCAGACTCTCCACCATACTCATCCTCGCACAAACAACCCAACCACCGCCGCGATAACTCGTGTTTTTTGTTCTAAAGTCATTTTTTCCTGGAGTAAAAATGATGCAAGAGTCTGGTTTTCTTCACCACAATAAAGTCTCCCTTGGAGTATTGTTTCCATTAAAATAAATGCATCCTCTGTGTGTGTGTGTGTGTGTGTGTGTGTGTTATATTGCTTTACTTTCTTTTTCCCTGTAGTCATTTCTACGTAACTGTGCAACCCCAAACCAACGATCTTTCCATGACTCGTTAAAAGTTGTGCAAATAACTTACTGAGTGATTCTTTTGAAGTTATAAAAGGAGAAAAGAGAAAAAATCCCTTACAAAACATAGGACACTGTGCGTCTTTCTAGCTGAATAAATAAATTATTAACCCAGCTCCGCAATTTTAGATCGACAGAGGAAATATCCCAGATTCATTACGAACTGTTTGTTTAAGACTGAAGTGGATGTAATGTAAATAGTATTTGACAAAATGGCGTGAAATGTAAACCCTCGACTCTGCATAATAAAACGATGTTACGAAGTTAATACGAGTAACATGTTACTGAGATATGATTATGCCAAGTTAAAACATATGGGGGTGGGGTTTGAGGCGCTCTCATCGAAATCACCTCTGCGTGGGTTTCGAGTCTCAGGCTCGGACAGCTTTGGTATGCGAGAAAACTTGCCAGTAGCTTCCCATGGGCCGTTGTTTCTTCCTGGGTTCTTCCTTCGCCAAATACACTGGCCGAGTTGGATATCCGATCATGTACTGAAAAATGGCGTTAAATTAACCACCACCCCTTCCAAAAAACCCAACATATATACATGATGTGCAGCTTCAGTGCTTTGGCTAAAACAGTATAGTATTTGATATTTACGACAGTGATCACACAATATATATGCATGACCTGTTCGTCACCGTTTAAAAATACAATTGACTCAAAACTTGCAAGGATAATGCAGAGGTGTACAGCAATCACCGAATTGTGTGTGTGTGTGTGTGTGATTTATATTTTAACGTAGTTTTAACAATATTAGTCATATCGCTACGATGTCTGCAGCGTGGCAGTTTATAGCGATGTCTAGCACTGGTGCATCATGCCGCAAACTTGTAGCTTGATGCCCCTCTCAGTCTCATTATCCTGACACACGATCGACAAGTCCTAACATTAACCTCTTAATGCTGAGAGCCAAGCGAGGCAGCTGCTAGTACCATTGTTATAAGTCTCAGATATGACTCGACCAAAAATCGAAACAGCGACCTTCAGCAACAGAGACGGACGCTATAACCACTTATGCTACCTGAGCGGTCCTTGATTGGAAGGCCTTAGACACAGTCACCCAGTGTTATTTTGTAAACCATCCTATATTCAAATTTACGCAAAATGATATTTCTAGTTCAAGGTATATAAAGGCACATCATCAGAACCTGTTTACTTAGTCTTGTAAGCAAACTTTATTAAACTACTGTAGAGGAGTTTATTTGCAGAAGAAAAGAAAAGAAGCCCCCCATATAAACCAACAAATAACCAATCGATGCAGATGCTGCTGCACGATTACGAAGCAGATAGGACCTAATGACAAAGAAATAATGTAAACAAAAAAAAGCCAGTTTTAAATTTCAAAGTCTCTTTCCTTTTTACAACAAAATTGTGGTTGCTATTTTTGTTACTGTTGTTGTTATTATTATTATTATTATGTAATATACATGTAGGTAAGGTAGAGCTGTTTTCAATTAAATCGACACATGGGTGAACGATCAGGGGAGACTGAGGAGCTGTTTACTCGTTTCTGTTCTGTTTATTTTCTCAAGTTATGAACGCACACGTGAAATTCTCATCGGCACCCCTCCCCCACCATCTGGGTCAAACTTTGTCTAGAACAAGCGAGGAACTAGAACACCTATTCCACCTCAAACGGGCCTCATTGAACAGTGAGGAGGAATAGAAAACTTTCTCGTTATATGTATTTATCAATACTGTATCTACCCATGTACAGGTCTATAATCCAACTGCTGACACCAGACATAGCAATTAGTGGTCTATTCAAATTGGAGCACATAGTCGGAAGACCTAAGCGGTTTGCACTAAAGACTCCGTTGTGCATGAGCACAGACATAGCATTTTGTACTCGTGTGTAATTTAGAATACACTGTGATCAACTTACCTTGGTCTATGTTACATATATATATATATATATATATATATATATATATATATATATATATATATATATATATATATATATATATATATAAATGATGTGGTTTGGATTTTTAACAATTTTTCAGTCATATTGCCTTGATGTCTGCAATGTGGCAGTTTATAGTGATGTCTAGCATTGGGGCATCATGCCGCAGACATGTAGCATGATGTTCCACCCAGTCACATTATTCTGATACTAGGCCGACCAGTCCTAACACTAACCTCTTAATGCTGAGCGCCAAGCGGGGCAGCTGTTAGTACCATTTTTGTAAGTCTTTGGTATGCCTCGGCCTGGGATCAAAACCACAATCTCCCGCATCCGAGGCGGACGCTCTAACCACTATGCCAACGGAGCGGTTTTATATATATATATATATATATATATATATATATATATATATATATATATATATATATATATATATATATATATATATATATATATATATATGTGTGTGTGTGTGTGTGTGTGTGTGTGTGTGTGTGTGTTAAAACGGGAGGAAGGAAATACTCACTAGAGGCATGATGACATACTGGCCAAAAAATCCAATGCCCGGGGTTATTGGTCTTCTAAGTGTATTTTTGACAATATCTAAATCCAGTTTAACCCCAAACCCCGTAGTGGCAAAAACTTGAACACAGTAAATGATAACTCGGAATATGGTGTCAACTGGGCGAATCATGCGTAGTACTCGGACATCTATATTCTGTTCCCCAAGAATTAACATGTTTGATTTATTATTGTGAAGTATAGAATTTTTAAATTCCGTCGAATCATAAACCGAAAATGTAATTATCGCAAGCCCCAACTGGACACTGATGAGCTCAACTGTAACAGAACCTGTATGAATATATGTACCTTCAAATATCATTTGCGGATTACTTTTGTTTTGAACTTCATTTGCGATACCTGCAGAGCAGTTCAAATAGACACTTTCCGGGGTTTTGACCTTTAACACGTCCGAAGGAGAAGCGCGAATTGTCATGGCATAATCCTTTCCAGACCCATTACAGTGAAAAGACGAATTGAGAGCAACTGTGACTGATGAATCCATATACATGATAACTGTATCAACAGCAGAATCTAAAAATACTCTGAATGCTACGCCTGCAACTGTTTGATCAGATGGATCATTTAATGACACATGTGTGCTTCCCACGAATGGTACCCTTTCATCGGCGTGTAAGGCAAAAGCAGACGTAACGATTAGATAAGAGCAAAAGTAGTAAAGAGCATCCATGATTTGCACCGTGTGCATCAATTCAAAATCCAGCGTCATGTTTGCGGTTGTGGATAATTAACAAAATAGCGTTCTTGCATTTGGTATCATTGAAAGAATATGCTCAAAACATCAAATCTAAATGAGATTTACTATTTGTCTAGTGGACGAAAAGGCGAAGTAAGGTCCTAAACACAATAGTCCTTGTCCCCACTTTCAGAATTGCACTCAGTCGTTCTCTGTCGGCTGCTTGTTGACGAATGCAACACTTAATTTGAATATCCTGTGCATGTATTAACATAGTTTCCGCATAGTTATAGTTCTCTGTTCACACTGCCTTTTACACCAGGCTTAACTTAAAAAACTCCACTCAAAATAAACAAAGTTCATTGTCCCACGACTTGAATAGAGGCATTAATAGCTAGCGCTCATCAGCGGCAAAGCGAAACTAAATATTCACAAGAAAATACCACTGTGCAACCTATTAAGCCGAATTCTCAGTTGTTTCATTATTAGTATCCGTTAAAAGTCAGCGGTGCCCGATTCATGGGACTAGAATTTACACATATACCTTCCTTCTCCGTTTCACTATATAGCACTGTCGTACCAAAGACGCTTCTAGGCACTTCACACATTACCGTATAGTACCTTATTTCAGCACCAAGATGAGTCCTCATAAATCGATTTACGAAGAGCATGCAAGCTGAAAAGATATGAAAATGTACCGATGCAGTTTATTTTGAATTTGTTGCAGCAACAAAAATTGTGATGAAGGTGAAACCTCTGAGCCGAGAGAAACTTTCGGTGCAAAAAATATCGGTATCCCTTATTCACGTCTAGTATACTATGCAGTCATGACCGATATTGCAAAAACCAGGCAGTCTTTGGTAATAAGATTCATACATGCAGATTCCATGCAATTCGCCAGTTGCTTTAGTATCAGACATATTCAATATGTCTGGAAAATATGGAAACCAGTGGCAAAAGATTACCCTGATTTTTGTGACGGCTATCCCTGTTATGACGTGTATACTAACCGTGTGCAGCATAAGTTTGACTGGAATATTCTACAGGCATTAATAATGTAGTCATCAATTAATATTATTTTTAATAATTTTTCACTTGATCCATTTTGTACCATTTTTTAAAAAGAAGTATCCGTAACTCAGACCTGAAGATAATTTTTAAAACGTTTAATATAATGTTGCAAATATATTTTCAAACACAAGAAATAAAACAAGATGTCAAGAAGAAATGACACATTATATTCATGCAATTTAAAACGGGTTTCAGAAAAATTATTTAGGAATTTGAATGAGAACACAAAAAAAATATCACTCTCTTTCACAACATAAAAGTTCATCGTCTGCGACTTTTTCCCATAGCTGATAAGGTAACAGGTAAACAGCCCTAAGGAAACAGGTCGTATCAGGAATATATCCCTAGGAAATAGGTTGTGTTAAAAGGATGACTGGTTTGATTACGTGGCGTTTTGCTGACCGTAAACACCTGCTGACCTAGTGATAACCTTTACCTGACTACCTATGACAACATATATAGCAAACCGTACTTTATAAAGAATTTGTTACTGAAATGGTGGAAAATGTATGCTATTTACGTGCACATTTCAGATGTTGTTACTATGCCTGCCATAAAGAAAATATGTCATTTTCTTCTTTCCAAACAAATAATAATAATAATAATAATAATAATAATAATAATAATAATATTTTATAATGCATTTATTTGCTTTATTTACATTAATAATAACAATAATAATACATCGAAGTCTGTAATCGACGTTCTCCTGTAATGTACCTCTTATCGGTGCAGTTATGTCTTTTATTGGTACATATATCCGATTAATAATATGGTGTCACGTTTACCCCGACCCTGAGTAACCCAGTTGAAACATGTATAATCAAGGTAATTCTGACAGGCCATTGTTTGATGTCGAACATTGCCGAAGGCTAGCACTAATCCGTTACGTAAGATTGTTGTGGCAGGAATAGAAGAACCGGACATCGGAGTTGCAAAGTCACAGACAGCCAATTATCACCTAGGTGTCAAAATGTTTTCCAAGATCAAAAGAAGTTGCCTGAAAGAAGTGGGAGTGTCTTAACTTCTTTCCCTACAAACAGACAGACAGGTTGAACTGGCCGCTAAGACGATTGGACAGGGGCACAGCGCCACCCAATCAGAATCGAGATAGGGGAGAGACCTTGATTTGGGTAGAATGATATCCCCGCGTTTTCCGGCAAAAGTTAGTTCGCTGAGAGAAATTACCCAGAGTGGAGGTTAGCGTAACTCCGAATAGCCATTCGTTATTGGCGGGAAAATCTTAGAGCAGGAAATTCTAAGTAGAAAGCTTCAAATAAGGTCAGTAGATATTTGTTCAGTCTTTGTGGAATGCGACTGCATTTTAATTGTAGGTCGTTGACAGGATAGGTGGCAGCGAGACGGCGTATGGTCAGAGTACCGCCAAAATGTCCGCTGTGTAAAATAGGGTCTTATAGTAAAAGACATATAATTTTATACTGTAGGGAAACACTAAATGAAAGAACAATAATAATAAATGAAATAAATAAAAATAGCTCTTTTAAGCCGCAAAGTCTACTATACTTTGACGGAGATTTTAACAAAGAAACGCTATACAAAATCTCTAGTTTTATAGTAAACACAATTAAAATATGTGGGCCTATTAAATTTTAATATAGAATAGATTTCAAGAGGGAAAGTACAGATGATGAGGCCATGGGGCTATGTCACATGGCGCTACGCGAAGTGAACAGGCCCATGGCAGAATCTGGAAAGGAACCCCTCTTGAAAAATAAATTTTAAACTAAAATTCTATCTATTCTATCACTAACTCCAACAACAATCTATGTGACTTGAAATTGAATTTTTATATTAAAATTCAAATGTAAAACTTATCTAAATTTAAATAAAATATATATAATCAAATTTTGGTCTGCAACTCAAAGCAATTAAATTTAAATTTTTATTTTTTGTTTTTTTATTTTTATTATTTTTTTTTTCTCACTTATCTCTCAAATATTACTTTGAAACACATTTAGAAACATTTATAACTAAAAGATAGACGAGCTCCATGGGGGAGAAGCATAAGAAATTAAAAAAAATGTGAACCCTCCCTGGAGCTCAGTCTAATCTTATTAAGAAAGGTGATACAGCACATTCATAAGAATCATTAAGATTCAAAAATTAAGGGGAAATCACCTTTCTCCCAAATTCGAAAAGTACAAACAGGATCTTCCGTGGTATGTGAACACGGAATATAGTAGAAAAACTTATACACTACAAGAATTTGATTTAACAAGCTATCCCAACAAAAATACATTATAGCATACATAACAAATAGCACAAACATATAACATACATGGGATATAGGAGACCCTAGCAAGGTCACAGAGAAAACGAAATAGAGGAATTTGAACCGAGAGGATAATCTAAATCACTCTCGGAGATACTCCTCTATAGATACACTAGGGATTGAATAAATACCCGAACCCCTAAATTCACGTTACAAAAACGATGAAATAATACATTACAACATATCTGGGGGAATACAAAAACACATAAATAATTTATGTAATTAGGAAAGGGGGGGGGGGCATCTGTCTGGTGCCCCAAAAATAAAAAAAAGAAAATCTTAGAGCAGGAAATTCTAAGTAGAAAGCTTCAAATAAGGTCAGTAGATATTTGTTCGGTCTTTGTGGAATGCGACTGCATTTTAATTGTAGGTCGTATGTATACTTTATTATTACTAGAATCGTAGTACGAAGAATTACTTTGTTTTGTTAATATGTTTGCATATTTTGAAGAAATGAGTTTATATTTGTAAAGAATTATATAGCTTGCTAGCCGTCGTAAGAGTTAATATTGTACTTTGCTATGTGGGTATTTTATAGTATGCTAACACATATGTTCATATGATTATAGATTTTGCCATTGTTGAATATTTGTAATGTACAGACATGCGTCTGATTTTTGTCAGATTGTAGTCCGATGAGATTAAATATATATGTGTATATACTGACGTGACGCAATGTATTGATGTCTGTATAACAATTCGCCGATACTGTGTTATTACGCCATTGTTTACCCTGCAAGAAGTGTGTGGGAATTTCGATGTGTATGCATGCGTGACCGAAACAGTGATAGCTATCTGATGATTAATTGTCGATATAATGTGAGGTGAGATTCGATAAAACATATGTTAACACCTTGTGGTTTATCACAGGAAGCTTTGAGGGACAGACCAGTTTCAGTTTGGTCCCGTAGTCTCAGATAGAGAGACAGAGGAAAGAGAAGAAAGGAGAGAACTCAGGACAAGTTGAAGTCTAGGAGCGAATTGGAGGAGATAGTAGAGACGGAGGAAAGGAGAAGAAAGGAGAGAAGTCAGGAGAAGTTGAAGTCTGGGAGCGAAGTTGGAGAAGGAGATAGTAGAGAGGGAAACAGAGACAAAGGAGGAGTTAGAGGAACGGAAAGAAGGAAGAATCAGCGGGAAGAAATAGATGAGTAGATGAAAGGACAAGGGGAAAATCGAACTCACACTGTAAATCACGGGATGAATTAGGCTGTCACTTGGTCGAGGGAAAGACGAGTGATTGGAAGTTATCGTTTTAAATTATCACATTTATTAAATTGTTATTGATTGAATTTCATCTCGTGTTCTCTATAATTTAACCTTCGTCATTGCTGACTGGGGGCTCAGAGCTGTAAATCTATCTCGTCACTAATTTAACTTTCTAACCTAACGAGCCAGGGTGGAACTTTCATCATAATTTAATTAAATCGTATTGGAAGAACCCCACCCCAATACGTCAGAACGCCACATATAATGACAAGTTATTTTTTAATTTTACACAGACGATTCAGTTCTTGTACCTTTACGTGTGTTCACTAATTAGAAAAGATATTAAGAATTGAAAAGTTTTCTGACAGAGTTAGAGTGAAATCTTTAATTTTACACACAAAATATTCTATCCAATAACCGACTGGAGCATTCATTGATTAGAAAAGATATTGAGAATTCAGAAGTTTTCTGAATGGGTTGGACTGAAATCTGAAGAAACTCAACACAGCACTGGTGACGTTTGATATAATTAAAAAGTGTTTGGGTGAGGATGGGGAAGATATGTTAAGTTCATTGACGCTCCTGTCGGAAAAGGATCTTTCTTTGAAAAGAAAGGTAATATTAACAGAGACAGAAAGGCAGGTAAAGGTATGTGGGTACCTACGTACGAATGCATGCAGAGAGGTAGGTGTGCGATGTTGTTGTCTTTATATACGTCCGTTCGTGTTGTTCAATACCGATTAAGCGTACAACAAGAACTCCCGTAGAAGATACAACAAGCTGCTTCGGGTTAATTTTGTAATATTAAAACAAATTCTACTTGTAGTTGTTCATTATCTAGTCTATTGTGACGCACGTCCGTACTATTGCGCTCACAGCATTTGGAAATTAGCTCTGTAGTAGGGTGTTGAGATGCCAGTGTTTTTTTTTTTTTTTTCGAACATTGGATAGAGGAATTTAATCTAGCACAAGGGCGTCCAACCTCTTTTGGCTGGGGGCCAAAACAGATGAAGTGTTTAAGGTCACCGGTTGCATGAGCATGAGCAGCTTAATAATTACATACGAAAGTCCAACACAATTATTATACGACACTAATAACATTCTTATGATTGTAATAATATTGTACATAAGATAATCACATTGTGGTGGATGTATAAAACAGCAACAGAAAACAATAAGAGAACTGGAATAAGTATTGGTTAAAATGCATAGTTTCAAAAGGACTGCATACATGGCCTTGGGCCGCACAATGTAAAGGACTGGGCCTCTTGTGACCTGCGGGATGGACACGCCTGCTCTGGCACGACTATCACGAAGTCTGATGACTCAGTTCTTGTGAAGCGGGATCGCGGAACTGCAGCGACAATACGGTGCGTCTGACGACACAATCCTTGCAATGTATGCCCACAGTACAAAATATTTAAAATATTTTACACAAAATACACAATGTGGAGTTCCAAAATAAAATACTCCCAAAATGCCAACAATGATATCTTGCAATGTTTCACAAAAGATGCGCATTTACAGGTTGCATTAAATGAGCGTAGCATAGAACTAAGAAGCATTACCAATGACAGCAATATGTCACACGTTGTTTAGTAAGAACACTAATTGTATTTCGTCTTGGAAATTAATACAATATACTAACTTTAGTTGTCTGTTTGAATCAACCATATGAATGGCAAAAGATGGCATGAACCCGAAACCATTGATACGTATAAAAGGACTGAACAAATGCTGTGAATTGCCGATAAGTAGCGTTCCCATTGACGACGGACACCCTACTGGTTTATTGGTAACACATAAAGATAGTTTGGCAAGTGTAAAGTACTTGCTATCTTTTTTTTAACGTATTTAATGATTTACGTGTCAGACTTTGAAAGAAAGGTCCGTGTTTAAAGACGCCATTTTGATCATCCTAAAAGTAATGCGGCTAATTAAACGTGACCAAAAGAAAGAAAAATACAATAAGACGAATTGAAAAATAGTATTAACTGAACGATCTACCTTCATCTTACACAAACAAGTTAGAATAATTTCCATACTGAAACGTCTATGTAACTTACGCAGCTGACCAGTGACAGAAAAAAAATGTTGACAAGCAAGAATAATGATATAAATATATAATAGCAGTGACGGATGTCTTCCCAAAATAAGCTTGTATTGAAAAAACATAAACACAAAAGGGAAAATAGGTATGCCACTTCAAGATTATTACTCAGAAAGATATATCCGGAAGAGAAACAATTTGTTATGAAGAATTTTACAATCGGTAAGTTACGGATATTTTATTCAAGGAAACCATTCAATATTTTTCAATTTACTCAGACAAAAATGCATTTGAGGTTGAAGGCTTAACATTACTCTAAAAACTAGCATGTCCAAGTTTTCACTCACAATTAAACAAGACATCGAGTTGACGTTTTGCAAAAGTTACTATAAGGATACTGGCCAAGGCTCGCAAAATCTGGGCAGTATTCAAATCGTTTCATAAGTTCAATATTAAATCATTACACGTTTGAGATTTTTTTAATCACATAGTTTTTATTTCAGTGGAAATTATTTAGATTGAAAGAAGAACGAATAAGTTTGTTCATTCTGACAGACGTTGCATCTTTCATTTGTTGTGCGTAGAAAAAATTAATCCCACCAAAGTTGAACTAGTATTGACATTTAAAGTGGATTATACTTTTCTTACAAACTACAAATCAAAGAACTAGCGTCATTCCGAAATAAACAGAACATTTTACACAGAGAAGATCGTTGTTCAACACAGAATGTCCAACTTGTGTGACGTCGCATTGTTTGATGCACTACCTGTACAGCTGACGATCCATTTTGACGTAACCTTAAAGTGTCACTTTCACAACTAAACATTATATTTATATTACGATATACATGTGAAAGAAGGTTTTCTGGATGCAGAAATTCCCATATTTACTGTAATGTATTTGTGACCTGATATTTGCAGTGTTTGATTTGGAACAGTAGACTACAGAATATGCAAACAAGTTTCGTCTCGTTTTGACTCGGAATTGCATCACATATTTACCGCGTTGGATATACTTCTGTCAGTTTAGAGACCAGTTTATGTCCCCATTATTCAGTGAACAGAGGTGAGTTTACTTCTGTAAGCTAACGTTTAAAGCACGCTTGTAATAGTGTGGATTCCAAGCTACATATATACTTCCTCCCTCAACCCCCACCCCACACAAGCAATAACCGTAATTTTAATTGTCGTTCTTATTGTTTTTGTCTTGTTGTTTTTGCAATTTTGTTCATGTTATGATATGTTATACATGACGCAACACACCCATGTGGTGGTAAATTAGCCATATTGAAAGGCGAGACCGTTTTTCCCCAATTCATTGCCGCTAGTCGATTCGAAATATGGGGGCAAAAAATGTCATTGAAAACTAAAAATTCCAGAAGGCAGGGTTAAAAATGTTTCCCCACAATCGCAGCCAATCATTAAACAGATTACTGCACAATAATTTCATGGGCTTATTTGGACCAATCAGAATCACATAAAGTTATATTTTAACGTGTGGTAATATCAAAAATATGAAACTGCACATACTATAGGAAAACTATACCTAACTATGTGATAAAACTCGATATGACTCAAGTTAAAGCGAGAAAAGATTAAAATATATCAAAGGTATGAATCAGCCTATTTGGGTATTTGACAACAAATAGACTTAGAGCGCCTTAATTCAAAATTCCTAAATACCAATCAATAATTGCAAGGGAATAACTGTCCGATGTACAGGGGAAATATTTAAAATCAGACGAGTAATTCTAGGTTATCCGGTAGTTTGCAACCTGGAGCACTTGAAGGAATAGAATACTGAGGACTTACATAAAAAACGAGAGCAAACACTAGACGATGAACTAGATGACGTTTATAACTATACATTAAAAGTTGACAGTTACGATTCTTTGAAAAGATTCAGACAAGAATGTGAAAGAAATTTTGGCCTTTTGGCCACCCACGAGAAGCTACTGGCAAGCTTTCTCACATATCCACATTAGTCGAATCCTAGACTCGAACCCACGCAGACAGAGGTGAGATGGCAGTGATCCGTAACGGAGAGCGCTTTAGACCACTCAGGGCCCCTAAAAATGGCGTTAAACCCTACAACAACAACAACAACAAAGACAGCTTATACAGCCGTAAAATGTTTTGTTGATACTATTTCGTCTTGTATAATGAGATATTAAAATGGAATATCTATCCCCCTTAGCCTTATCGCTCTGTGACGTGAACAAAACTTATTCACCTATAATCTTTCATCCAATTTCAATTATATTCTGATTAGCCTTTCTAAAATAGTGTCATGTCGCTTTCTTCAAAATTATAATTAACGTTTCACCATGAGTTTTATAATACAGTCTTTCCTTCTGCATTCCAATGTTGTTTCTTTGTAAACTGTACTGTAATTGATTTAGGTCAAGGCTTTTCTTTATGTTTTCTTTGTACAGGTTAATAATTTGACTCGAAATATTTTTATCTTCGATGGTAGCAAACTCCTCAAACCCTTATACACTTTAAAAAGTATCATTAACTTCTGTTTAAAATTGTGTATTGAAGACACCATCATTTATTGTGTTTAAAAGCAAAGTAAACTCAACATTTGGCATAAACCAGGTTTCTTTATTATGTTATATATATTGAATTCATACTGTCTGCTTGGCCTTTGTACAAGATTGAGAATATTTTTGTGTCTACCTGATTTTTGTCATGTTTATAAGTTATAAATAAGCTGTGTGCGATATTTGAGTTAGGTCTAGCCTTATTTACAAACTTAGAATGTTCTGGAAGAGAACTTGTTATCAACATCTTGGACATTTCATTGTGTCTTAGATAAAATGAAATTATCAGATATAGGATGAGGTAAACAAACTTATTCATGTTTCAAGATGGAGTCTGTGGAATCATTTAAAACTGTTCAGACATAATTTGAGAGTTGTCATTTATTAAAACTATTCTTTCGAAATACTCGCTGACATTTTGGACTTAAAACTACTTTGGGATTATTGTGAATTCATTCAAAGACATTCTGGATTATATCACTGTGATACATCAAAACTATCTGTACATCGGCTCATTCAAGATTATTAGTATATCAACACATTCAAGATTACTTTATTTCATTTGGAACATTCTAAACTTTTGGACCTGCGATAAAACATTTGGAATAAGTGAGTTTTAATTCAAAATAACGTAAGTACCTCTTAAATGTTCACTTTGTAACTTAGAGATACAAATTATTTGTTAAACATTTTGGCGTCGCTTATTTTCTGTTCCATGGTTTAAGACATAAAGTCATAACAATTCTGCAGGTAAATATGAATAAGTCACAACTTGAAAAAGAATGTGATAATCGAAGAAAGAAATCTCAAATGCTCATGAGTACAAAAAGAAATCGAGCATAGCTACTGCAAATATGACAAACCCCACAAAAACAAAAATATTTATTTTAAAAAAATAGCCAGTAAAATCTTAACTGAACACTGTATGAGATGCAAATCAAGAAAACCTATAAATCTTTGTAAATACAAGAGCTGCTGAAATTGTCATATCTGTTAGATTTATAATTTTATACTGTAACATTACTGATAATCAAAATTATGTCGATCTAGATGTTGAACAGGTTTACAAAATGTACGTACAGATGACTACATGACATCAAATGGACTTAGACACATCACTCGATTTTTTTCATGTAACCTTCATTTCTATATGTATTGAATGTATATTTTTATAAAGTACAACACTGACAATGTTTGATAAATAAAATAGTGTATATCTCTAAGGACAAATGTCCTTTGATTACATTGCTGTGCCTTTAGCCACACTTACTACAATAGTTTTATTACAGCAGTCTTTTTCTATTCTGCAGTGAAGTCTAATAGAGAAAATATATTATTCAGTAGTGTTCTGAATTTCCTCCATAATGATGCTGACCTTTTTAAATTTTTCATCTTGTGCATCATGGCCTTCTATCTGTCCTCCAAGGTATTTTCACATCTTTAGGCATGTTTGTGCTGCATGCCAGGTTCCTAGTACTAGACCAGTGTAAATATTTCTTTTGTTGTTCAAGGTCAGAACGATTAAAAGATGCACATGGATTAATGTGATCAACATCATCATCACTAATCCATTCATGTTTGGCACTTTCATAGCACTTTATAGATGAAACAACTAGTTTCTTCAATGCCATGTCTGATTTAGTTTTGTCTTAATGCTTCTAATGCAAGCAATTTAAGATATCCTGTGGCTTTCATTATTGTGTATCTTTGTTTCATATAATTTCTCATGCACTTTTTGTTGTTGTATCTCTCCATTTGTTTCAGCAAACTCTCTTGCTACATTTGCTTAGTTTTGTACATTATGCATATTTTTGTGTGCATTATGACAAGGTTAACAGTAACTACCGGTATATACACATACATACACATATATATATATATATATATATATAACAATATTTGCTTCAGTTTGGTAGTTCTCAAAACTAGGTACTAAAATTAACCCAAACATTAAATTTTGCCAAAACACTCTGCAGCTACTGTTAAAAAAAAAAATCCAACTGTCCTACGTAACTTGACCTTGGGGGTAAAACAAAACCAAGTTGGTCATAACTTGACCTTGGCGGTAAAAAAAAAACAAGCTGGTCATAACTTGACCTTGGGGATATAAAAAAAACAAGTTGGTCATAATGTTGATCACACTACGAAAATGTCTAAAATTTGTATCACAAGGGATGAGTAAAACTTTGACCTAACACTAAACAAGATGAATTGTAAAACAATTTAGATCTGGCACACTCCAAATAATTCTGCCAGACATGATTTTGGAAACTAAACCATGAACATTTAGTTGACTTGATACTAAAGTAAAAAAAATTAAGAATAAAAAACTATTGCTGCCTAATGTTAAAATCCAGTTTGGTTCTTGAAACTTATGACCTTTTTTAACACAGGACTCCTGACTGGGCCCATAATGCTATTCCTATGTTATGCATTTCTCATACATCATAACATTTTAATAATAATCACTCTTGATGGATTTATCAGAGTGCTGCAGAGTAAACTAACTGTTGGATAATATAAACTGTGTGATGAATAACTGGGTGGTGACATAATGTTAATTCCCACTGTACCAAGAATCAAACACAAATAACAGTCCAATGTTAATTCCCATTGATCCTATAATTCCCACTGATCCTATAATCCACAGACCTTTAAAGGATTTTATTAAGTAGATATTTATCTTTACATTTCTTGTCCTTTGTCAAAAATATGGCATTTCATTTAGAGTGCAGACAAACTCATTTCCCGCCTAAACAGATAGAATCCTCCCGTGAGCTTATATTTAAGATTCCGTCTCCAGTGCGGACATTCACATTTCCCACCTAACAGAAAATAAAGACTGTATCAGTGAAAAACCTATGAGTCAATTTTTATTATTACATTTATATTGCAAGTAAATGCAGTGCTTGCCAAAATTAAGCAACATGTTAAAAACATACTCATCTTTCTCTCTTTTTCTGAGTCACATAATGAATAATAATAATAATAATAACAATAATAATAATAATAATAATAATAATAATTTGACTGGTCTGTTATGATGCCCGCTCTTTTTCTAAGACATCGTGAAACCACTTCTCTCTATTTGTATGTCCCTATATTAATCAAGCAAAAACAAAATATGGCTTTTCATGTAGAGGGCAGACATATTTACATTTTCAGCCCAAAGAGAACAGACTCCTCTTGTGAAATGTATGACATAATTTGACATTTTCAGTTAATGAAACTGAAGCATACTGTTACACAGTTACGTTTTAAAATGGTGGCTTACTCTTAAAATCCTCATATTCCACTTAAATTGCTGACCAAGTTTACATACATGCTCCAATTATCCCAAAAGTAGCACCCAAAACTACTTAAGTGTTTTTCAACCATAATTATGTGAAATAAATAATAACCAGGCAATCAGTCTTGAAAACATCTGAATGGATTAAAGATAGGTCTTGTTGAATTTTTGTCTAAAACAATCATACAAAGTCAACATCTTCTTCAGCATGTTGTTCCATATTTTATGTGTAAACTGAGTTTATTTAAGTGCCTTATGCACCAATTAGTGGAGGTTGAATCTTTTCTGCCTACATAATGCCAAGGTAACAAGCCTTTTCAATGAAATGTTTAATTAAAATTATGTTGATGATATCAACTTGAAAAAAAACATTGCATCCATAAAATGAGGTAATAAAAAGCAATTAACCATTTCCTGCCAGTTTAAATTACTTCAGCCCTACAGTACTTATCGTACTTTGATTTTGATTTTACCAAGTGTAAATCCTGTTTAACTATGAGCAACTCCTATCTTAACTACATGTAAATCTTGTGTTAACCATGAG
This sequence comes from Sinohyriopsis cumingii, assembly GCA_028554795.2. Lineage (NCBI taxonomy): Eukaryota > Metazoa > Mollusca > Bivalvia > Unionida > Unionidae > Sinohyriopsis > Sinohyriopsis cumingii. Next base: position 60,218,892 of record CM068839.1, on the reverse strand, counting down.
TAAAGCCTGATCTGACCATGTGTAAATCCTGTTTAAACAATTTGCAATTCCTGTTCTAATCAGGTATAAATCCTATTTCAACCACGTGTAAATCCTGTTTTAACCAATGGTCAATCCTGTTTTGACTAGGTGCAAATCCTGTTTTAACAATGTGTAAATCCTGTTTTGACCATGACCAAGCTTGACACCACAATTTCAACTGACCCGTCCTCACCATACAGTTGGGATACAGAATTCGAGCGGCAACCATTAGCAGCATTTGAACCTGTCTCTATGGATTTCGTACGTACAATCCTGATGAAGAGTGTACCAAAGTAATGTCAACTTGATCCAATTCCAACATCACTGCTGCTTGAGTGCTTAGATCCAGTATTGCCTTCACTAACTGATGTTATTAATACCTCTCTCTCATCCGGGCAATTCCCATCATTTTTCAAAACTGCCATTGTAAAGCCTCTGCTGAAGAAACCAACACTAGATCATAATGACTTAAAGAACTACTGCCCAGTTTCTAATCTCCCATTCATATCAAAAACCTTAGAAAAGGTTGTTCTATCCCAGCTTGTATCTCATCTAAATTCAAACAGTCTTTTAGCATTGTCAATCTGCATATCGCCCTTGCCACAGTACTGAAACTACTCTTCTAAAAGTAGTTAATGACATTCTCTCTGCATTGGATAGCAGAAAGATTACAGTCCTCACCCTCCTTGATTTGTCTGCAGCATTTGACACAACAGACCATGATATATTACTTCACCATCTCCAGCAAGTATTTGGCATGGCATTCATGATACAGCCTTACTGTGGTTCAAGTCCTACTTGGTCAACAGGACACAAATTGTATCTGGAAATGGAATACACTCCAGCCCAGTTGATCTATGTTGTGGTGTTCCACACGTGTCTGTTCTTGGACCTGTTCTGTTCATTCTATACACTCAGTTGCTCTCAAGTGTCATAGATCATCATCCAGTGTCTCACCAATTGTATGCTGATGACACCCAAATATACAAATCTAGCCACCCAACTGAAGTTCATGCTACCATCCAAGGTGTAGAGAGGTGCATTTCTGATGTGAAATCATGGATGACATGTAACAAGCTGCAGATGAATGATGATAAAACTGAGGCCATTCTGATCACAACACAAAGACTTTTTCATTCACATCCTTTACCTCAAACAATAAATATCAGCAACGCCAACATTAAATTCACACAATCAGTACAAAACCTAGGTGTTACTCTGGACAGTACTCTCACATTGCACCAACATGTCATGAACATATGCAAGGCTGCATATCTTGAGCTGAGACGCATCAGCTCAATTCACAAATATCTTTCAGTTGATGCCATTTAGACACTTGTGTGTTCATTAGTACTTTCAAGACTGGACTATTGTAACTCAATTCTGTCTGGTTCATCTCAATATCTACTCCAGAAACTTCAAAAAGTTAAAAACACAGCTGCTCAGATCATACTTAGAGTACCACGATCCAAGTACACCTCCCCGCTGCTCTGTACCCTGCAGTGGCTATCCATTCGATCCAGAATCAAACACAAAATTTGTTCTCTGTGCTATGTTTCACTGTTGGACTCCAGTCCAACATACCTATCCGATCTCACCCATGTGTACACACCAGCAAGATACTTAGGCTCCTCTTCTGACAATCGTATACTCATTATTCCCACTATGAAAACAAAGTCATATGGACAGCGTTCTTTTGCATACCAGGGCCCAGCAACATGGAATGAATTGCCCACTGAACTTAGACACAAAGGCACAGTGATCACATTCAAGAGGGCTCTCAAAACTCACTTATTTCTACTGCAAGTACAAATTTAAAGATCTAATAATGTTTCCTACCTGAAATATTCTCAGCAGTTTTTTTTTATTAATGTTTTTTCTAATTTCATGGTGTTTGTTTTTGTAATAATATTATTATATGTTTTTTTACCTTATAGGTGTTGTCTAATGATGTAAAGCGCTTAGAGCTTCTAAAGATTAGGCGCTATACAAAGTCCTTTTTATTATTATTATTATCTACTGCTGCACTATGTGATGGCAGATCAGGGTCTAAGTTGTTTGCTGTTAGGCTCTATGTACTACAGGTTATATATGCTAATGCACTATCCATTGCTTGCTCTTTCCATTTTTTGGGGGCAAAGAGAAGGCAAAAATCATTACTCATAATAGGTTATTTCATAGGTAAATCATGGTTGCCTAGACAACAGTTATTTAAGTTGGTAAATTCTCTATTTTGTTTTTCCTTTATTTTATTCTTGTAAGGGTTCAATGTAGTGCAGGATTATAACTGTAAACATTATTGTTAATTTGATATTATCTCCACTCACCTATAAGTTGAGTCCAACTATTGCAAACAACACAGACCCTGTTCTGCCATCATATAATGCACCTGAAGATCAGGGTCAGTGTTGTTTATTCGACTGAACACTCTTCACAAACTCCAGAGACCAAGGTCTACTAGCACATTATGTGATGGCAGATCTGGGACTAGGCAGTTTGCAGCTGGACTTATGAATGAATACATAAGGTAAATGATGAAAAAGCACAGATAACTTACGAATGAATACATAAGGTAAATGATGAAAAAGCACAGATAACTTAAGAATGAATACATAAGGTAAATGATGAGAAAGCACAGACAACTTATGAATGAATACATAAGGTAAAGGATGAGAAAGCACAGACAACTTATGAATGAATACATAAGGTAAAGGATGAGAAAGCACAGACAACTTATGAATGAATACATAAGGTAAAGGATAAGAAAACACAGAGACCTTATGAATGAATACATAAGGTAAAGGATGAGAAAGCACAGATACCTTATGAATGAATACATAAGGTAAATGATGAGAAAGCACAAATACCTTATGAATGAATACATAAGGTAAAGGATGAGAAAGCACAGATACCTTATGAATGAATACATAAGGTAAAGGATGAGAAAACACAGATACCTTATGAATGAATACATAAGGTAAAGGATGAGAAAACACAGATACCTTATGAATGAATACATAAGGTAAAGGATGAGAAAGCACAGATACCTTATGAATGAATACATAAGGTAAAGGATGAGAAAACACAGATACCTTATGAATGAATACATAAGGTAAAGGATGAGAAAGCACAGATACCTTATGAATGAATACATAAGATAAATGATGAGAAAAGATAGATACCTTGTATCACTATCACTTTTAAGTGACATACTATTGCTGGTCATTTCTATCACAGATAAAAGGCACATTAGATGGTAAGCCAATTTTCTTCTGTCTTGGAACTTTTTTGGGGGCTTTTACTGTTAGGTACAAACAAAATAATTGCAAATCCATGATAGAGGAAATTTGGTGCAATTCATTAGGTGATTGATTTTTTATATTAAAAAAACAAAAAATACAGCTTTCAAACTTTGAATAAACAAAGTTATACTTGTTTATTTATGAATGTTTACCACAAGTACACGAAAATTAAACCATATGTTGATATTATGTTAACTGGATTAGTCTAAACATATTAACAACATTCCCAATAGCTGTAGCCAAAATAGCCAATGGCTATTAATTATCTCATGTGGCTAATCAGTTTTGGAATATTATTTGTTCCCCCTCTCAGAATCCTGTTGAAAATGAGACACATTCTCTATGATAACCAAACAAATTTCAAATACTGATGTAATTTTGGCTACAACTTATTTCATAGTGCAAACCTATTGTATACTGTACAACATTCTGAATACTGATATTTTTAGTGGGAACTTATCATAAACCGTATAACATTCTGTATATTCATTTTATAGTGGGAACTTATTGTATACCATACAACATTCTGTATATTAATTTTAAAGTGGGAACTTATCGTAAACTGTATAATATTTTGAATACCAATTTTTTACTGGGAACTTATGTATACAGTATAAAATTCTGTATAATTTATATTTTATAGTGGGAACTTATTGTATACAGTACAAAATTCTGTATAATTTAATGATTTTATAGTGGGAACTTACTGTATACAGTACACAATTCTGTATACTGATTTTTGTGACAATGGCAGATATTCTATACAACATAATAATTGCCACTGACATGTTCAAGATGGGCAGCTATACATGTATATACAATTCATAAATGAGACTGCATTATATATATATATATATATATATATATATATATATATATATATATATATATATATATATATATTACATAAAGATAACCACCTTGTAAACAGAATTGTGTTATAATGAAGTAATTTCAAGTGAGGGAATGTTGTACTGCTAACTTCCATCTGTTTATTACAATCTCCACATGTAAAACACAATCATAAAACATACATCAATGATCTCACATAAAACACAATCATAACACATACAACTGGGGTCGGCACCTATGGCATGTGTGCCACAAGGTGGCATGTCAAGAGGTTTTGTGTGGCACGTGAAGTGGCACATGAAGGGCAACCAAAAATCTTGATTTCAACAGTGTTACTCTCTTACTGGTGGCATGTGCTCGTTCATTTTGTAATTAATCCAATAAAAAGTGGCACGCTGAGTCAAATAGGTTCCCAACCCCTGACAAACAACATCCAATCTCTCATAGGCAGTCTAGTCCTCATGAAACATGGATCAACACTGCCAATCACTCCAACAGTACAGATGTAACAACAACCCTAGCAAGCCAGCATTACAATACGAGTTCACTAATGAGCACTTAGAACAATATACTGTGAAACAGCAAAACTTTAAATCAATCGAGAATTACCATTCACTGAAATGTATTTCACATCACTTGATCCTCAAAAGTATTCTGGTAATTCCACTTAATGTAACATGTTCCACATTACTGGATCCTCAAAAGTAATCTGGCAATGCCACTTATTGTAACATGTTCCACATTACTGAATCCTCAAAAGTATTCTGGAAATACCATTCCCTGCAGAGTGTTTCACATTTAATTTACTGTATCCTCAAAAGTAATTTGGAAATACTATCGACTGGGGTTTCAAACTATGGGATCCTCAAATGTAATTTGGAAATACTACCAACTGTGATTTCAAATTACTGGATCCTCAATGTAATTTGGAAATACCATTGACTACTTCACATTTACCGGATCCTCAAATGTAATTTGGAAATAGTATCGACTGTACTTTCATAGTAATGGATCCTCAGATTTGGAAATACTATCAACTTGTAGTTTCACATGACTGGATCCACATTAGTAACATGAAAATACCATTCACTGTAAATAAATTTCACATTACTGGATCCTCATAAGTAATCTAGAATTTCATTCACTACAGGTTGTTTCATATTACTGGATCCTCAAAAGAACAGATGTATAAAACAAGAAACAAATTTTCTATCAAATCCTTCTTTTGTTTAGTTCAAAAGCAAAAATGTTTAACACTGATCTCAATGTATGCTCAAAGGCAGAACTTAATGCAGGTTGGGGGCAGACAGATGTACATATGAACATAATGAATGGACAAGCATACACACTTACACCAAAGTGACTGCTATGTCAAATTTCCAATACAGTGGGTTCAACTAAAATGTTTAATTTCGTGTAAAAAAGAATATATTCAAGTTCAATGCAAGTGTGATGCCAAAAAAAAACGAAACCAAATGATGCATGGTTGAAAACTTAGACACGTGTATTTCCTCTCAAAAAATTGACCTTAGGGTTGTACCTCCTCCCTGATTTCAAAAACCAACTTCTTTATACCACAGATTATCTGGCATCAACAGTCTGAGAGTAAAGTATGCAATTTTCCTTTGCATTGTTACCATTTCATTCATACATATCAACTGTGACTGGTAGGTTGCATTGTGAATGATATTTCTTTGGATATTGTACTTTTGGAAATTGTACATGACCAAAGCACACTGCTAACTAAAATGACTGCTCCCTTGTGCTAAAAAAAATCAGCCTGAATTAGTCTACAGTATACTATCTGTAACTGCTATTAAAACAGGGAAAATAAATTTTGCCAGACTAGACAATACCAGATTCTGAAAGTGCAATGACTGAAGTACCAAATATATAAAATGTAGAAAAAGTTATCGGCTCTTTTTCATAATACAATTTACCTCTGAAGTTCAGGAAGTAAAAATGACCAAGTGGAGCTGGCACTTTTTTGAAAGGTGCACGTCTGGAGTAAGGCCAAGCTGTTTACTCTATAACCCATATTACACCCATCAATCATACACCAAAACAAAGGGAATTAAAGGTTCTTTGAACTATACCTAAGATATACAAAGTCTTTTTAAATAGCCAGTATAACCAGTGAGGAAAGCCAGGGAAATTCTTTTTCTTTAAAATTCTAACCCTATGCAAAATACGAAACTGCAGAGCACTACCTTTAGTAAGTTAAATCATAATGCTGCTGATATCACCTTTAACACGCATTTCCAGGATAAAGTCTTTCTGTTTCAAATCAGCTAAGTCTGTATGTAATATCAAGAGAATGAAAAGAAATTGCTTCCATCCTAACTGGGCACCTTTGTGTTAATTCTCAGTCCATGCATTTCCTTGATTTCCTCTTTCAAAGCCTGAAATAGAAAATGGAAGAAAAATTAATTACAGGGAATTCTGCATGGAAGTAAAAATACATGTAATTAAAGAAGTACATTTTTAAAAATCATTTCCTGGTCACTGCGATTTTATGACCATGTTTTCTCCACCAAAACAATAGTGCCAGGTTATCAATTTAAACAGAAGAGTTATCTATATGCACTGCAAAACAATGGAAATGAATTGCATACTAAAACAGACAAAAGTGACAGACATATGCAGACCTATTTACCCTGACAAGATATCAAGTAATAGTTACCCAAAGTCCAATCCATATTTTTAGTCAACTATCCAACGTCTGCCATGCCAACACTTATAGTTGGACTAACATTATAAGTCTGATTAAACTCAAAAACCATGCATCTGGAATATGTATAGCATTGCTCATGCCCTAATCAGTAGAGGTATAATGTATGTATATATATATATTGTAAAACACAGTGGTTAGGGTCTACTTTAAACAGATTCAAATGGTGATTACTTGTTTGTGTCCCCAACTTCTGGTTATAAGAGAAAAGAGAAGAGACAATGAAAACAGAATTTGTCAATCGGTCCAAACCACAACAGAGATTATTTTTCTCACCCAATACTTTCCTTTAAAGTAAAAAGAACTCTTCACTAGTGTAATATAGTTCATGTCCAAAGTTTACATGCGGCTAATAAACAAATATGTTAATGAGGGTTGTGGTGTGATGGTTGCATCCAAAGTACACAATATACATGCATAAGTACCAAAAAAAATAACAACATAAAATGTCTCATTGTAATGAGGTATTACTACATTTAATAATGGATGTTATATGAAATTAACAATAAATAGTTAATATTTACTAAATGTTTCATTTTCATCAGTTCCAATTTTGAAAAGTTATGTTGTAATTAATGAAACAATACTGGGTACACATCTCTACTGTAGTTATACTTGGTACAAGCTGTAATGCAGAGTAACAAGCTGCATTAGATTATTCATAGGTAATTAGAGATCTGTGTCACTACCATATATAACTCTCCATTTCTTTGAAGGAGGTGAAACTGTTTGTGACATACTTGTGTTGTAATTAATACTGATTGTAAAATTACCCCTGTATGCGAAAGACCCTCCAAATACAGACCCTATTGGATAACCATGTGCTGAACTTTCAAGTTCACAGATTCTTTGAAAATTTACTTTTCTGTCTTGGAAATATGGCAAGTACTATAGTAAAATTTGTGTATGGATTAATGTGTGGATGGATAAATGATTCCTTCTGCATGGTAAGTGCGTTATTTGTGATTAAATATTGTAGGTATAGTTTTGTCATTAAAAATTGTAGTTATATTTTTGATTCAACTGGGGCACCATGGAGATGCTTAATAAAATTAGAAGAAAGCATGTTTGGTATTACACATTTCTGGCTGTTACTAAGTCTTCTGTAGTTGTTGAGAGAGTTGGGATTTTTGTGGACAGTAATGTGTATAGCCCGAGTGTCCCTTGATTAATAGATTCTTTGTTGGGATTTTGGACCAAGACAAGGAAATTCCAGTAAAGAGGTTATATTATTTGTCTCTCCACGAGGCTATGAAGTGTATAGGCCCAGTCTATGTGCATAGATCGGTGTTTTCTGTCATATTTCACTCCACAAAGCATTGAGAAATTTATCTTATCTGTAGCACAGTCAATTTTCAGGTCAGCATCATTAAATTTAGCTAACAGTATATAATTTGTTTCACATGAAGTATTTAAAACTAGTTAGGTAGCTTTAACTACATTTAATGACACTGACCTGAAAATGTACTGAGTTACACCTTCATATAGGATAAAATTGACCATGCTGAGTAAAAATAACTAGCAAAATACCAAATAACTAGAATTCATGTGTGTGTGTCTCTCGAGAAATGCTTTGTATTGTGTGTTCTTAAAGATGGATTGACCTAAAGTTACTATGTTTTTTGTTACATATTTGTTGTTGTTATTTTTGTTTGTTATTAAAACAACTACACCAGACCACAGGAGTCTGATGTTTTATCAATAAAGTATGATGAAATCGCTGACAACATGAAATCAAATAGTACTGATAAGGTGATTTCATGTTGTCAAAGATTTAGTCGTACTTTACTGATAAAACATCAGACTCCTCTGGTCAGGCATAGCAGACGACAACAAAGTTTTCTTTTTTTTAAAGTAGTTCCGAGCGTGTGGACACCTTGACTGAGATGACTGGTCTGAGATGACTAGACTGAGATAAGAAAAGCAAGGTTAGCAAAACAGCTAGATTTCTGTCGCATGGGTGAGAAATATATACTCCCAAAGGTGCACACACAATGACTGTAAGCTCTAGTCTATCATATAAAAGCAAGTCTCAAAGGAGCATAAACAGCTGTATTGAGGGTTCAATGTATCAATCACAACATTGTCAGGAGATAACCACACCTCAATATTTAAATTATTATTTCCACATTATCATGTCATCTCAGGATTTTGCATCCTCATTACAAAAGCTTTCTGGGCCATGGTGTACTTTTAGAAGGTGTAAATAAAGATGAAAATGGAAATGTCTAGCTGAACACTATGAAATCAGACTGAATCTGCTGTGGAAGGCTTTAATACCATCCTAGCAACAGTGTGCAGCAACCAATACGAACACTCAATACACACTGACAAAAGTAATCAAATATGGCCATGTCAAAACAGTGTAAGGACTGGACCAACCAGACATCATAAGCAGTCTCCTGGTGAAAACACCATGTCGATATGACTTTCTGTTCAGAAGCAGTAGTGACATCAGATCAACAGCATTTTTATTTAAGACCAATTAGACATCAAAATGAAGTTTTTTAGTTAATACCACCATTCTGAATTACAAATCTGTCAAAATTGCCTCTTGAACTTTGATACAATGACAGTGTGTTCTCATTCAAAAAGTGCTCTAAAAATTCACCTAATTTGACTGGAAGAACAAATTCATGAATTTATTGTTTCCTTATCTATAATTTCAGCATGCTTTTGTTTGTACCTTTTGCTTTTTTAATATCGTGTTAATATATATATCCTAATGTTGTAAATAATATTGTAAAGTGCTTAGCTCATGTGCTGTATTAAGTCCCAATTATTATTATTTTTATGATTTTTATTATTATTGTTATTATTATTGGCTCATCCATTCATAAGTAGCAATAACATGATTTTCTAGCTGGCCATTGTGGCAGCCAAATTGGAAGTCAAAGTAGAACCATTTTCATTTAGGTCCAGCGAGACGCTATATGGTTTTTGGTGAAACCCCATGATGATATGACCATTTTCATTTAGGTCCAACTAGATATTATAAGAAAGTTTGTGGTTGAAACCCCATGATGTTATGACCATGATATGACCATGATGATGATCATGATGATGACCATGATGATAATATATGACCATGATGATATAACCATGATGATATGACCATGATGATATGACCATGATGATGACCATGATGATGACCATGATGATATGACCATGATGATGACCATGATGATATGACATGATGATGACCATGATGATATGACCATGATGATATGACCATGATGACATGACCACGATGATATGACCATGATGGAATGACCATGATGATATGACCATGATGATATGACCATGATGATATGACCATGATGATATAACCATGATGATATAACCATGATGATGACCATGATGATATGACATGATGATGACCATGATGATATGACCATGATGATGACCATGATGATATGACCATGATGACATGACCATGATGATATGACCATGATGGTATGACCATGATGATATGACCATGATGATGACCATGATGATATGACCATGATGATATAACCATGATATGACCATGATGATGACCATGATGATATGACCATGATGATATGACCATGATGATATGACCATGATGATGACCATGATGATGACCATGATGATATGACCATGATGATATGACCACGATGATATGACCATGATGATATAACCATGATATGACCATGATGATATGACATGATGATGACCATGATGATATAACCATGATGATGACCATGATGATATGACATGATGATATAACCATGATATGACCATAATGATATGACCATGATGATGACCATGATGATATGACCATGATGATATAACCATGATGATGACCATGATGATATGAAATGATGATGACCATGATGATATGACCACGATGATATGACCATGATGGTATGACCATGATATGACCATGATGGTATGACCATGATGATATAACCATGATATGACCATGATGATGATCATGATGATATGACCATGATGATGACCATGATGATATGACCATGATGATGACCATGATGATATGACCAACCATCCAATCCAGAGGAGTAGCATTAACAAGATATGAATTTCTGAGCAGCACTATTTTCAGTCACGACAATCTTGACCTTGGAATAAACATGAGTATAAAGTTTGAAGGCAATCCTCCAAGTTGTTTAGCAGTAGTGATAACAAACTTGTACTAATGGTCCGACAGGCAGCAAACCGTCCCAAAATTTCTTTGGTTCCACAACTGATAGATCAAAAATAATTTCTTCCATATTGGCCATTCAACCCTCAAAACCATGGGAACTTGCACTCCCTACATTAACAACATTTAGCGTTCTTAACATATTTAATGATATTTAGCAAAGGATACAAATAGTGCATGTCAATACCTGTCCTGATTCAACAAGGTAATAAATGTTGATGTGAACTACATAACACATTATGTGGAGGCTTAGCCAGGAAATCATACCTCATTTATCATCTTGTGTTGTAAAACTGTTCTTTTGCCTCTGAATTCTTCTGCTTCTACTAGTACTTCATACATTGCACCACAACCACCTGCAACAAACCATCAGATCCTTTTCAAACTGGCAGTTGTTATGTTAGAAAGAAACAAAGTTGGAACATATTTGCCAGTGCATTATATACATCCCAACAGACTGCTCTGGTGGCCTAATGGCTGGAGAGTCCACCTCAAATGTGGGTTCGAGCCCCTGAGTCACGCCAAAGACTTATACCAAAGACATAAAAATGGTACCAACAGTTGCCTCACTTGACACTCAGGATAGTGTTAGGACTGGTTGTCCTGGTGTCAAGATAATGTAACAGGGTGAGACATGATGATACATGTCTGCGGCATGATGCCCCAGTGTTAAACATTACTATAAACTATCCACTGCAGACATCTAAGTAATATAATTGAATTTTTTTTAAAGCTATGTTAAAAATCCAAATCACACACACACACAGACACACACATCCCAACAAGATAACATGAGACCCCACTTTTCAAGCCTGCTTTTATATCTAGCAAGAAAATAAAAATCTTTAACAATAATCTTAATCCAAAAACTTTTAACATTGACCTTTATTTCGGGTGTGGGTAGACATACATATGGACAGACACACATGGATTCCAAAGTGATTCTGTGTTGAACTCCTGCCACAGCATGCTCAATAAAAGGTGTTGAAACCAGATGTCACAATGGAAAATGTGCTTTCATATTAGAGTCAAATGCCATTTACATCTTAAATGATATTTCATAGAGCATCATGGACTGATCAGACAGTGCATTTTGGCACAGCAGATCAGGTTCTATGATGTTCAAAGTTCGATTCCTGCCATAAAAATGTATGCATGTATGTCAATTGTGTAACAAAATTACCATAATATGCCTTTCCTTGTCTAATAGTCCTCTATGCAGATAACTGACATTACTGTACAGAAACAATTCCTCTTTCAGCAACTGTGACACTGACCTTTGACCTTTTGAACCAAAGCTACATAGGCTTCTTCCTTCAGGTGCAAGCCATCCAAAAAGGTTAGTCCAGATAAGTAAAGTAGAACTGAACTAATGTTATTGTGCAAATGTCGTAGAGACTTTGGGAAAAGAAGGTGATGCTGGATAAGGTGTGCAGGTGTTCCCTCCCATTTGCTGGGTTGATCTGGTCACTACCAGTCACTGACTGGTTTCATTATCTTGGTTACTCATCAGAGGCAAATGGTCTTGTCGATTCATTTTTTCAACTGATTATCATGTCTTATCTGTGATAAGTTTATATATCCCCATGCTGCCAGTGCAGCTAAATTTGGTCATGTGACAATTATTGATATCGTCATGACATGTTGTTGTAACCAGTGTAGTTGTTTTCAGACTAAATTGATTCAGCTGGGATTCAAATGACATTGACATGCAACCAGAGTTTGGCTTAAGTAGAAACAAAATTAGTAATATATTTCTATGTAAAACTAGGGGTAAATGTGAAGTTAAATTAAGTTAGAAATGCCAGGACTCGTATTCAAGCGGAGCTGTTAATCCCCACTGGTTTTAGAGTACATGTGAGTAATTGGGGTATCCAATTTCCTCCCATGAGATGTTCAGGCCCCAAATATCTTTTGCTGGAAGTGAAATTAACTCTTGAGGAAACATTTTCCTCCAATTACCTCCCTTGCATCGGAATGAATATGTCATAAACAATGACGTGCTCATTGACTGCTACACATCAAAATGAATAAAAATCATCTTATGTATAGCAAGTGAAATATACATATTATGTCCTATAGGTTTAAGAGTTTTCTTGCCAACAATGTAATAACATCTTCAATATCAAGAAACATGACCATAAACACCACAGTTCAATGGATGCGTCTTCAATTGGAGCCAAAAATGGAGTTATTGGAGATACAGATACAATTTGTGATCCAATCCAATTCTGACCATCTCTGATATTCCATACACAGTAGACTGGAACATAATGCTAGCTGAGACAATTTTACTAGATTCAACCTGCATCTCCCCAAACTGTATCAGGAAACAGATATGCCATTCAAGGATCCATTCAATGACATTATAATTCATCTTTTTATTAATCCTGTCGATAATCTCATAATCCCACCACAATATGATACCCAGTGGACGCAAAAATAACAAAACTATATAATGGCATGGCATTTAATATTTAGCAATACAAGCATGAAAACTGGCATAATATAAAATACACAGAACTTGTTGTTGTGGGGTTTAACGCCATTTTTCAGTACAAGATAGGCTATAGATGGCAGCCAGTATAAATGGTGGAGGAAGAACCCAAGAGAACACTGGAAAAAACCACCGACCCTCAAGAAGCTACTGGCAAGCTTTCTCACATACACTGGCCGAATCCTAGACTCGAACCCATGCAGACAGAGGTGAGATGGCAGTGACCTGTAACGGTGAGCGCTTTAGACCACTCGGACACTCAGAGCTCCCACAGCACTTGTAATTATGTGTGTGCATATATATATATATATATATATATATATATATATATATATATATATATATATATATATCTTAAAAGAGGTTTCTAGCCACTTCATATTTACACCAATTTTTACATAGAAATATATTTCTGTTTTTAGTTTTTACTGTTACTTAAGCTGAACCCCAGCTGCATGATAATTATGTTTTTCGAAACCATGTACATGTAATCCAAAAACAAGTACATCAGCTGCAACAATAAGCCGCAACAATATAAATATCACATGAATGAAAATGTGGCTGCACTGGCAGCTTAGGAGTATATAAACTTCTCACCAACAAGACACAGTGATCAGCTGATAAAATAAATCAACAAGACCATATCCCTGAGATGAGTTACCAAGATAACGAAACCGGTGAGTGACTGGGAGTGACTAGATCACCCCAGCAGATGGGAGGTTATGCTTCCACATCTTATCAGACATCATCTTCTTTCAGTTTAAATTTAATTAGATGTGAAGGTGACCCTCTGCATATACCTATCTGATAGATCCCAAATCCATGGACAGCCTGTTCAGTCTCTATGGAAGTGCATCAGCACTTCTATCCAGCTTCTCTAAGTGATTAGAAAAGATGTGAACATTCACAAAATGAGAAAACTTGACAATACAGTTTCCAAATACTAACATCATGCCAAGCATTTGCTACTACCTAACTACTCAAGCCACTGATATTAAGAAACTAGAATACTGCTGTCAAAATCCATAAAACTACAAACAGTTGCAAACGATTTTCAAGCGTGTAGTCATAAAGATAATATAAACTGTGTTCAGTATCAGATTACAGAAATCATCCAATCTGATTCAGAGCTCTCTAGTAGCAACATTAATCAGAAGGATACAGAACTTTACTGGATACACCAATTACATCTACAAATGGTAGGGATCAGCATCTTTGTCTGAATGGGAATGACCTTGTGACACTGACCTTTGACCTATAGGGTTCTTTCGTACTCCAAGTGCAAGCCAACAACAAAGTCTGGTAACTGCTGATGACAGAGAACTTGAGTTACTGACTCCTAGTTTGGCCAGTGACCTCAACTGTTGAGCTTTTGACACCAAAATTGATAGAGTTCTTCCTTGCCCCCAGTGCAAGTTATCCACAAGTTTGGTAACTATAGATGGTGGACAACTCTAGTTATTCAACTGAAACAAAATTAGTAATAGACAAATGAACAACTTATGATGGGCACATAAAGACACATAAGCACTGCAGTTCAGAAAATATGAATAAAGTAACATGACCCTTGTGAAACGCTTTTTCATTGGCTGTCATGATGTTATGTAATGTGATTTTGCACTAATTCATGAGAATGCACAGTTGTAACATCATAACCTATCTTGTGGTACTGTGCAGTTGAAATGGTATTTCACCATAATAAAAAAGTTAAATTTCAATGTTTGTAATAAATCATATAATAAAACAATTATATACCTTTGTTGCGGTGAATATTAAGTTTTATTAACCAGTTAACCTATCATGTTGACATCTGCTTCAAGTCAAAAACGTGACAATCCACTAATTCATAAAATTTAATATTTACCTCGATAACGGTAAATAATTGTATAATATGGTTACATTACTTTCTGTAACTGACTCTGAAAAATGTCACAAATAAAATGCAGATGATCAGTTACAATTATGGGGTTGATAATAATGATGACAAGAAAGAAAAAAAAAGGAAAACCACCACTCTGAAAGAATCTATTTTAAAGAAAAAATCTTACACTATACAAAAATCATATTTTGTTTAGCATGACAAAACTAACTCGCACCTTTTAGTGCCATTTAATTGTAGAAGACATATTAGTTCATTGGCTGAGCATCAGAAAATCATAATTCATGGGTTGTGGGTTCAACATATGTCCATGCCAACTCAGGTTGGGTGCTTCATTGTGTCCATGGAAAAGGCATATACCTCCCATTTATCTGGCACAATGTAGCCAATAATGTGTTGAAAATACCATTATAATCAACCAATTTAAATGTTTAATTCAAGAAATAAAACTATTAAATACATGTTTGGCACAGATTTATCTTTGTGCAGATATGGTAACGCTTGAAAGGATTAATGTTTTTTATATATCTTTTCACAGCATTCTCATTAATTTTGTACCTTACAGATGATAATAAATTACCTGATATGTCACTGACTTGTACATTTTTAGCACCTGGAAATTTCTGCCTCAGAACGTCTGTAATCTTTCTTTCTCCTTCTGTAAGTGTATCACTGAGAAAACGTACAGGAAACAGGTTCCGAAACTGAAGAATTTAAAGCATGAAAATATATCATTGTAAGAGAAAAAGCCAAAATAACAATCAATTATGGAGCTATTATAGATCAAGAAGCAGAAAAAGCCAAAATAACATTCAATTATGGAGCTTTAGGTAGGCCATTAAACACCAAAAAAGCCAAAATGACAATTATTGAGCTTTCTGTAGGCTTACTATGATTCAAGCCCTACTTAGTCAACACAGAACAAGTTCTGTCCATAAATGAAAAATATTCCAGTCCAGTTGATCTATGTTTTGGTGCTTCACAAGGCTCTGTTCTCAGTCTAGTTGATCTATGTTTTGGTGCTTCACAAGGCTCTGTTCTCAGTCTAGTTGATCTATGTTTTGGTGCTTCACAAGACTCTGCTCTCAGTCTAGTTGATCTATGTTTTGGTGCTTCACAAGGCTCTGTTCTCAGTCTAGTTGATCAATGTTTTGGTGCTTCACAAGGCTCTGTTCTCAGTCTAGCTGATCTATGTTTTGGTGCTTCACAAGGCTCTGTTCTCAGTCTAGTTGATCTATGTTTTGGTGCTTCACAAGGCTCTGTTCTCAGTCTAGTTGATCTATGTTTTGGTGCTTCACAAGGCTCTGTTCTCAGTCTAGTTGATCTATGTTATGGTGCTTCACAAGGCTCTGTTCTCAGTCTAGTTGATCTATGTTTTGGTGCTTCACAAGACTGCTCTCAGTCTAGTTGATCTATGTTTTGGTGTTTCACAAGGCTCTGTTCTCAGTCTAGTTGATCTATGTTTTGGTGCTTCACAAGGCTCTGTTCTCAGTCTAGTTGATCAATGTTTTGGTGCTTCACAAGGCTCTGTTCTCAGTCTAGTTGATCAATGTTTTGGTGCTTCACAAGGCTCTGTTCTCAGTCTAGTTGATCTATGTTTTGGTGCTTCACAAGACTCTGTTCTCAGCCTAGTTCTCTTCACTCTACACACTCAGCTGCTCTCGAGTGTCATAGATCAACATCTGATGTCTCACCAGTTGTATACTGATGACCAACTGGTCTGATGGCCTAGTGGTTAGAGTGTCTGCCTTGGATTCGGAAGGTCACTGGTTCAAACCCCAGCTGAGTCATACCAAAGACCTATTAAAAAAATGTTACTAGCAGCTGCCTCGCTTGGCTCTCAGCATTAAGAGGTTAATGTTAGGACTGGTCGGCCTGGTGTCAGGATAATGTGACTGGGTGGGACATCATGCTACATGTCTGCGGCATAATGCCCCAGTGCTATACATCACTATATACTGTCACACTGCAAACATCATAGTGATATGACTGAAAAACTGTTAAAGCTATGTTAAAAATCCAAAATATATGCTCAGCTGCTCAAAAGTGTTATAAATCAATATCTGGTGTCTCACCAATTGTATACTGATAACACTCAAATATACAAATCTTGCTGCCCAACTGAACTTGAGGCTACCATCCAATGTGAAATCATGGATGACATGTAGATGAATGATGATAAAACTGAAGCCACCCAGATCGCCACACAAAGAAATTCTCATTCACATCCTTTACTTCAAGCAATAAGTATCAGCAATAAAAGCATTAAATTTACAGAGTCAGTACAAAACCTAGGTGTCATTCTTGACAGCATGCTCTCAATACACCAACATGTCATGAACATGTGCAAGGCTGCATAACTGGGGCTGAGATGCATAAACTCCATTCACAATTTTCTGTTGGTTGACGTCACTAAAACACTTGTTTGTTCCTTAGTATTTTCAAGTCTAGACTATTGTAATTCACTTCTATCTGGTTCATCTCAGTATCTACTACAGAAACTTCAAAACACTGTTCCACGGATTGTCCTTAAGAGTACAAAGAACTGAGCTCCCCTGCTCTGTAAAGATAACTGGCTACCAATTTGATTGAGAATCATAGACAAAATCTGTTTACTATGCTACATTATGTTGACTGGCTCCAGTCCAACATACCTATGTGACCACAACCATATGTATACCCCATCTAGAAACTTAGGCTCCTCTTTGAACACATGCTTTTTCATTCTTCTCAATGTTAAAATGAAGTCATATGGAATAGTTTCTTTTGTGTACCAAGGCCCAGCAATATGGAATGAATTGCCCACAGATCGTACACAAAAGAGCACTGTTATCTCATTCAAGAGTGCCCTTAAAACTCATCTATTTCAACTACAAGAACAGACTTGTATGTTACCTAATATTGTACAGTGCTTAGAGCTTCTAAAGATTAGGTGCTATACTAAATTCACATTATCATTTATCATTTATCATTATTATCAGGCCAAGAAGCAGAAAAGGTTAAAATAACAATCAATTATAGAGCTTTCTATAGGTCCTGATGTAGAAAAAACCAAAATGACAATTATAGAGCTTCTGAAGGTCATAAGGCAATAAAAGCCAAAATGAAAATGAATGAGATTTCTGAAGATCATGAAGCAGAAAAAGTCGAAATAACAACCAATTATAGCACTTTTGGTAGGTCATGAAGCAGAAAGAAGAAGAAAAAAAATCAATTACAGTAAAACCTGTATTGAAAAACCACTGTTATGTGAGACCACCTTTCTTGAGAGACCTTATCCTCAAAACAGAGATTTATGGATAATTTTGTCTTACAACATGTTATGGGAGACCACCTGTCTTGAGATATCATAATGTTTTGGCAGAAGGAGTGGTCTTTCAAGACAGGTTCTGCTGTATAGAGCTTTCAATAGGTCTGCGATACTTAAAGCCTCCACAAGCACAATGTCAATATGTCCACGAGATAGTTCATATACAGAATTTATAAAAATTAACATAATATCAGTAATGCTCATAATCATGTTTATCCTCGATTCCCTCAAGCGCATTCCCATCATTATCATGGATATATTAAGCTCTGACCTCCATTACAAATTTTCATGATAAAAGTAATTTTCAAGCCTAAATACAAGTTTATTTTTAGAAACTTCCAATGCCTAACTTATGCATTTTACTGTCAGTCAGAAATCAGACTCTTTGGACATGTCTAGTAAATATTAATGTTTTGGAAAATGCTGTTTCAAAAGTTAGTGTGAGTATTAGCAACAAATTAAATAACTGCATTTGAATGGATGTAGCTAAATTGTTTTTATAAATTATTCTTCTTTGAGCAAATTTATGATGGGATCTCTACTATCAATAGTTCCAGATCAAGGGGTGAAGGATAAGTACATGTACACCCACCAACTATTTACATTTCAGTTGCATATTTCTGTATATATTGATATGTAAGTTTCAATAAATGGTTTCTTTGCCAATTGCTGTGCTACTGTAGGGTTGTAGGGTTTTCTTTCATGTGTTATACACACACACACACACACACACACACATATATATATATATATATATAGAGAGAGAGAGAGAGAGAGAGAGAGAAGTTTTGGTGCACATTGCTAAATAAAGCTCATAAGTGAGGAGAAAGAAATCCCTTCTCTTAATAAATCAATTCCTCTGCCAACCAGGCAATTCCATGTCAATTTGAAATTAATATATATATTGTTTCCTTAAACGTCACATCTTTATATACTAACGTACCACATAATGAACGGATACAGGCATGTAGAGAAGCATGGGAAACAAGAACTATAGACAATACACCCACTCACTTCCTAGTCAAACTCCTGGAGTTTTTCCTAAAACTCAATAACTTTGAATTTAATGAGGTAAACTACCTGCAAATCAATGGAACCACAATGGGTACAAAAATGGCCCCTTTGTATGCAAATATTTTATGGGAAAACTGGAGGGTCAACTCTTAGCATCGGTGGAACTTGCACCATACCAGTGGGTGCACTTCATCGATGATACAGAAATGAAGTGGCAACATGGATGAGAAAATCTGGATGATTTCATATCAAAAGCAAACAACTTCCATCCTTCAAAAATTCACGGCAGAAGTCTCTAACTCAAACCACGTTGTCCTGGACACAACTACCAGGCTGGTAGAAAAGAAACTCCATATAGACATATACTCTAAACCAACCGACAAACACCAGTATCTCCTCCCAACCAGCTGCCATCCAAAACATTGCATTAGGAACATCCCATATAGCCAGGCACTGAGGATGTCGCAGAATTTGCTCCAATGATGAAACATTCCAAAAAAGGTCTGAAGAGTTATCTAAACATTTGACTTACCGAGGCTATGATAAAGACCTGATTGCCGAGGCAACCCAAAGGGCGAAACAAACAATCTGCAATGACCTATAAAATATATAGAGAAGGAAAAGACTGATAAGATACCATTTATCCTGACCTACCATACAGACAACCCCAAAGTATGTAAAATCATCAGGAAACACTGGCCCATCGTGGAATCATGTGATGCACTAAAGTTAATACTCCCGAACAAACCTGTAGTAGCCTACCAGAAACCAAAAAAACCTCAAGGACATCCTTGTCAGGGTGAAGCTAACGCCAATCACCAACCAAGACCACACTAGTCAATCTGGCCCCTGTGGCTATAAAAGGTGCAAAACCTGCCAACATATGTTTGAAACCAGGACATTTTCTAGCACAGTGACTAGAGACAAACTGAACATACATGGATCAAACAAAACGTGCAAAACAGAGAATGTCATTTATCTCATTACATGTAAGATCTGTAGCGTCCAGTATGTCAGAGAAACTGAAAAACTACACAAAAGGATCAACCTTCATAGATCTGATTGGATGACAAAGAAGCTGTACAGAAGCTCAGTAGCAAAACACTTCTCCTCCCATGGCCACACTTGCAGTTATATAACACTTATAGCAATTGCTCACAACCCCAAATGGAGTTCTGAAACCAGGAAAGAAAAGGAATCTCACTGGATACACCACCTTTGAACATTGAAACCAAGCGGTTTAAACCAAGACCAGAAAAAGACAGCCATTGACAAATAAAATTACCTCTTTGCAGCTGGCATGTTGTCTTTTCAATAATTCTCTAAATTTGCTTATTAGTCACCCAATAAGCTATAATTACAACTATAACAATGAAACATCCGGGATATAATTTGCATGTACATAAATTTACATAAAATAACAGATGACACTATGGCTCATCGATTTCTAGGTCAATATAAAATATCTTTCAGCATCCGCAACAAGTCAGAGTCATGTAACGTTTTACAAAAACAATGGTTTCTCTGTTTTATTTGTTTGTCTTGTCCATGTTTTGCATTTGCCTTTGAAAAAGACTCATTAAGAGCACTTAGGCTAGCTAGATACTAGTTTTGCACTGTTCGTAGTCAGTTTATATATATATATATATATATATATATATATATATATATATATATATATATATAAAACATTTATAAATATGCCATTGCTTCTTGATTTTACCCTATACCCTTTTGCCAAAACACAAAATAATAAAATATATATAAAGATGAACACATATATAAAATATATTCATAGTACATACATATGGCACATTTCCAACTTCTGTTTCTTACTCTTCAAAACTGAGCAAATCAAAAGCATAAACAAGCAACCATTACAATATATTAGCTACGTTAAAAACCACACACACACACACACACACACACACACACACACACACACACTATATTGTTGTTGTTGTAAGGTTTAACGCCATTTTTCAGCACATGATAGGCTATACATAGCGGCCAGTATTAATGGTGGAGGAAGAACCCAGAAAAACCCCGGAAAGAACCACCTACCCAGGAGAAGCTACTGGCAAGCTTTCTCACATACCCACATTGGCCGCACTATATATATATATATATATATATATATATATATATATATATATATATATATATATCTCACTTGCTTATAATTTCTTTTGAGACTGGATTTTTTTTCTTTTATATGAATGTAATTTTTCTTTCAAACAAATATAATGGTTATAAAAGTTGGCGGAGGTGGGGGCCTGTAAATCTTAGGAAGAATCTGTTTTTAACCAAGTTTAAAAAAATCAAAGACCATCATCCCCAAATTTTAAATGGTTGGTCAAAAACAGACACATTCATGGTAATCTTAGAAACAGGATTCAGGTTTCATTTTTTTTTCTTCAAACGTTTATCCATTTAGCTGCCAATGCACATCAGTTATTAAATATAGTACCCCGTAGCTCATATTTTATATTTGATATTTTATATCTGTTTATGTGTTCACAGATGCCTGTGCACTATGTTCCAGGCTTGATACTTTGATTTTTAAAATCACTTAATTATCTAGTGTCAAGCCAGATTCTTCACATCATGTTGTATATACTGTATAATTTGTATATAACAGATAGAAGGCCTCAAAGATTAGTTCTGTAATAGTCCTACAACATAAGACACATCACCCGATAATTTTGTTCTTGGGGGTGATGGGTCTTACTGCCTAACTAATGGCGCTGTGTAGCATGTTTTGATGTCGACTAACAGTGTAACTCAAGTCAAATTTTCAGGAATATCACACACAACTGGCAACCAATAACAACACTTTTCTACAAAGTAAAGTTATGTTTTTGCCAGACTTTACTTACCCTGATGTCTTTTCTCTAATATATTCAAATTCTCACCAAAGAAATGGACCTGTTTTCAAGTTTTGTTTGCCTACATTTCAGTTGGCTGGAAAGCGATGAAAGCTGATGATGCCTAAATCGGGTTAAGTTGAAATATTAATCTTTAACGAAATGAATAAAAATATATTATGCCTATTGGAACTGTAAGCAATGTTTCGTTTCAGTCAAGAAACATATCCACCACATGAACCTACTTAAACATACTTCAGCATGCCTCGACTACTGTCACATTGCAACAAATTCAAATATGTCAATGAAACATGAAAATGTGTCCATTTGCTAGTGTCATATTTTCATTCTGCCAGGATAAAGACAGTACAGTAACCATATTAATTATACATAAATTGGTGGAAGAGTGTCGATATAGGCAGCCAAGTGTGTGAGATATTTCTTAAACTTTGATCATTCTGATGTCAACCGACTTAGGAACTGGCTATACAAGGCCGGTATTTGGATAGTAAGACATAGCACTAAAACAAAAACATGTGCTGTCTTACATTGTAGGACTAGTTCTGTAACTGAGTTATCTTCTCTTGTCTTTATTATTATTATATTATTATTATTATTATTATTATTATTTGACATGATGCTAGTCCTACAATGTAACACCTCGACCCTGATATTTATGTTTTTGGCGTCAAGGCCAAAACAAATATCTGGGTTGAGGTCTTACACTGTATACAGGACTCAGCATGGTGTTAGTCCTACATGTAAGACCTCGACGCTGATATTTGTTACAACATGTGCTATGTCTACATTGTAGGACTAATCATGGTGTATGATGTGGTTAGCTGGTGCTGATGCAAGGAGAGTACTTCGTACTATTTATGTACTCTTTTTAAGTTAGTGGCAAGTCTTTTACAATTGGAGGAGACGGTTGCAGTCTTCATTTTACGAAGACGGGAACTTAGCTATTTATCAATTCTGTAACAAGTGATGTCATTGTCACTGTCAGTCAGAAACTCGTGCTCTCGAGTGTTGCGCACATAACATGCAAGTTAGATGCTATGTGTATGCTTTCACACTGTCAGCAAATACCTCTGAGCATCAGGATCTTGAGCAACATTTCCTAATAAATTTAGTTATCCATATACCTGTATACTTCTTCGTAAGCGCCTTAGCATTTTGTATCTTAGAGCAGTTACAGTAGTGTTTTTGTCCTTGATAGGGATCTTTTATCATAGGAAGTTTACTTTTTCTTTCTTCTTGTATTGCTCACTAACATTGAAAAGCTAGACAAAATTGATTACCCAATATTAATAAATAATTTAACATGTGGAAAGAACTACTTAAAGTCAATTATTTTTTTCATTTAGGTTCGAAGTGTTATATTTGTCTAATGCATGCTCCCCGTAAGTGCGGACAGTTTTAAGATGGCTGCGCCCTGGTTGATTCCGGCATTAACTAAAAACACTTTAAATGTTGGTGCTAATACACTTGTTTGGAATGAGAATAATTAAAATTCTTTTGTTGTTGACAAGTTTTTCTTGTAAAATATGTATCGTGTTTCAGTTTTCAAAGCTAAGGATTAAAACTGAAAATTAAAGTTCTGGGCGTTCACACGGTTGCTAAATAAAAAACGTTTTTAACGTTATTGGACTTTAGGCAGACGTGAGCCATATTTCTCTGTAGAATTTTAGCCTCTTCCACATTGTTAAACTGCTTTTGCAACAACAGCATTTGTAGTTTTTCCAAAAATTAAAATGTACAGCATGGTCCCTGTTTTCACAACTTCTCTTTCTTCATCGTGTTAGAAATTGCATTTGTTTTCTAAATAAAATGAAGTCAGAACTATTCATTTTTGCATAAAGATGAATGAGCTGCTTTGAAAATATTTTACTATTTAAAATTGACAATGCATGGTAAACAGTCTTGAATCATTTGATTTCATTGGTATATTGAATGATTATCTCATTGATACTCAGCATTTTGCTTCCTGAAATGTGGTTTTGAGCTGCTCACTATATCTGGGAAATAATGAATATCATATTTTAAACAAATATAAATTTCACATTTACATCTAAGACAAAATTAATAATATTTAACTTGGTTCACATCAACCTCTGATATGGTCATTATCAGCTTATGATATGGTCTAATAAGCCTATAATAGTAAAAGTCACACAGGTCATGCATTTATTCAACACCGATTACTTCAGTAATGAGTGTCATTTTATAGAATTGGATTCTGCATACCTTTAAGTGGCAAGTATTCACTTAATTTGGATTCTTACACATTCACATTCCTTTGGAAGATCATTATTTACACGCCCCCAAAAGTGCATAAGGCAAAATTAATGTTAAATTACATAGACATTTTGGACGAAATGAACCTAAAGGTTGATCCAGTACAATCTGGATTGAATGTCGAGGGCTGTGATGTCACAATGAACACTATGCATATTGATAAACAAATTTGTCCTACCCTCTATTGTGATAATTCCACTCGAAGTACTCTTTTCTTGACCCAAGTTTAGCACATGGCCACCATTGTAAAAGACTGTAGAGATCGATAATTTTTGTCAGGAGGTTTCATGATGACAGTTAAGGTGCAGATCATTCAAAAATCACGATTAAAGAGACTTTTGTAAAGAAAAGTAGTGTTACATTTTAAAAGAACAATTGATATTTAATTTAAAATGAGTAATTGTGCATACATGACCCATGTGACTTGTACTGTTGTCTGAATCAGTCATGGTCCCAATCAGCCTGCACCTGTATGTGAAGTCAGTTCACAGTTGCTATTCGCAACTTTTTCTAAAACAACACATAAGACCAATTGTGCATGATTTTAGAGGGAAAATTCTGGCTTTGAAGCCTTTCAGATTTGTTCAGGAAATACCACTCTGTCATCCAAAATGGCTGCCGTTACCTAAAAAAACCCAAAAAAACTTAGAATAACTTGTGCTCAAAAACTGCTTAACAGAATTTTTCAAATGTGGCAAAATATTTTGGTATTATGACCTTTAAAATTTATATAAATGGTGCCAGTTTGCCATCAAATATAGTTGCCATTACCAAAAGTAGAAAATCCTTTAAAAGAGTTCTCAAAAACCATTAGCAATATTTTTCAGAAAGTATCAAAGTATGGTGCGCTTTTCAGTTCTATAAATGAGATCATTACACTATCAAGTATGGCTGCTATTACTAAAAATAGTCCAGATTTAAATAACTTTTTCTAAAACAAAGAGCTGCTGAACTGAATTTGACCAGTGGAAAGCATCCTAGCTAGAAAATGATGCATGTCAACTATCGAATATGGTCACCATTGTTAAAAATGGCAATACATTTGCACAGCATTATTTGACCAACTTTGACAACAACTATCTTGGCTTAGATTCATTTAAATACTGGAGAAATGATGTTGATATGCCATCAAATAAGGATGAAGGTATAAAAAGTAGAGCTCAGTAGTTAGCATGCTGGTCTCATGACCAAAAGGGTGAGGGTTCCAATCCTTCCAACAGACCAGTCATTTTCAGCTACCTTGGTGTGTCCTGGGCAAGTCACTTTACTTATTCCCTTAGCACCTACTTGTGTTGCTGTGTTGTAAAGCATCAAACCAAACCAGATCAAAATCACCTTAGTCTAATGAGAAATGAATATTCCCCTGTGTCATGACCAACCTAAACCTTGTTACAGTAAAGTCTTACTTGTAATGTAGACTTTCTAAAATTTAGTTGACAGGCAAATTTTAATGAGATATATAGCATATACCTTGGTCATATTTGGGACTTTCCTTAATTGGCAGATCAGTTTTATTTAGTCATAGTTTTATTTGAAGGTTGAATTGTTTCCTGGCACTGTAGCTAAATTTACTTTTATGTGCTTTTCAGTCAACAGGACTTCTACAGAGAATAAGTCATAGATATGCCAGTGGAGATCAAGCAAAATTCTTTCCAGCCAAGATGACCCCCATGTTGCCAGAAGGAACCTTTAAGTCAAAGGTGGCCTTTATCACAGGTGGAGGGACAGGACTTGGAAAGGGGATGGCTTACACCTTGTCACAGCTGGGAGCACAAGTTGTTATTACCAGCAGGTATAATAAAATAATCCATGATTAGGAAAGGACACTTGCACTATTAAACCTTTTACATCAACTGCTTGTGGATGGTCATATTGACTAATTATTTTATGATTACTTTCCAGAGTCCGAGTGGTCTAAAGTACTTGCCTTTACTGATCACTGCCATCTAACCTCTGTCCCTGTGGGTTCAAGCCTTTTGATTGGCCAATGTGGGTATGTGAGAAAGTTGCCAGTAGCTTCCCAAGGGTTGGTGGTTCTTACCAGGGCTTTTCCACTTTCTTCCTCCACTATTTATACTGATCACCATGTATAGCCTACCGTCTGCAGAAAAATTTGATTAAACCCCAAACAACAACAACAAAAATGTGCATGTTAATCAATATGTTTCTGTGTGATGTGATGGGTTGTTATGCCGCCACTGTGGTAGGTGTGTTATGGTTGGGGTGGGGTGCTCCTAATATTCTATTTAAATTATTATAGAAGTCCCACCCAGGCTCGATTTTGGTTGGAGGTTAAATTAGTGAAAGATAGATGTAAAGCTCTGAGCCCCCAGTCAGCAATGCTGACAGTTAAATGATTGAATATACAAAAAAGTTAAATTCAACAAATAGCAATTTAATGACAATTCAATAGTCAAATGATTAAAATTTCCCAAGTACTCTCCTTCTGCTCGACCCTGCAATAGCCTTTTGCATCATTTGATTAGTAGTGTGAGATAGCTTTCCACCTGTCCTTGTATTCTACTCATCTGTGTGTTGTTCTTCTCCTATTCCTCCAATTCCTTCTCCTCTTCCTCCCAACTTTCTCCAGATTCCTTCTCCTCGACTTCTCTATACTCCTCTTCCTCTCCACTTTCTCCTCCTTGACTCCTTTTCATCCCCCTCAACTCTCTCCCCGACTAGACTTGTCAACAATGACTGCTCTGCTAATCTCACTTCCGTCTCCCGTCTTAGAGACTTGGGACTTAACTGAACTGGAAATTCTGTCCCCCAGCGAACTGGGGCTGAGCAAACGTGACATTCTGCAGTTTTTTTTAGAGGCATTACCATTTTTGTCTTACATATGAATACAGTAAGTACATTATCTTGTGAGCCCAACTATGGTCTCAAAGTCATGAATGGATTGCTGCCATGTTTGGTACATATTATCATGATCATCAAATGATGTTCACAGAGTTACTGGCCTTTATAGTGTAAGTTTTGTAGCAATGTATCACACAGTTAGGCATTCATTATTGCTTGGTAAATGTCATGAGCATCATGTGCAGCTGCTCTATGATGATTGTTATTTCATAAGTTTGTTGTAAGAGTTACTTCCATTTTGGAACTGAGTTAATTCTCCCTGTTGTTTTCCTGGAGATAGTACAATACACTTGTCTCTATCATGGATGTAAAAGTGGGATGCGTGAGGAGTGATGAAATATTTATAAGAGCACATTACAAACCACTCTGTATGTTCTTTTTGTTAGCTCTTCAGCTTAAATAGTAGTACATTTTAGAACAAGAAGTAGAACATGTGATATTTTGTCTTTCACTTTTATTGGTTATATATCTTAACATGTAAGTATTTTCTGCAGAGTATTGAACCCTGTAGGATGGGTTTTGATCATGACTAAACCATAATGTCCAAAGACACTCAGTTTTAAATAATGTTTTTGTTTTAAATGTATTTAGGTCATATTATACTTCCTCTTACAAGGTACAAGTTTTTACCACAATCATCTGAAAGACTTATGAAAACCCTCAAAGACCTGGATGAAATGCTATGGCTTTTCCATGTCTAGAAAAATCATGAAATCAGAAGAATCCGAAGTTTCCACAAGGTTCATAAATTGGATTGTATACGTATTGCTGTCAAACATATTATATGTCAATCTTTCATTTAAATTCCATGCAACTTAAAAATAAATAATTATTTGGTAGTGGAAGTTCAGGTATCCAAGACCTTCACTTGCTAGTACAGAACTTCCAGTACCTAAAATTGTGTGTGGCATTTTCTATATTCTGGATGATGACTTGGAGAAAGGACATACATTCTCAAAATCGTACAAAGATTTTAGGAACGTGTTTGCTTTATATATTTCATGTTCTGCTTGATTCATGCAATGTTGGTCGAGTATGTGGACTAAAAAGGGTCACCAGAGCCTAAGTGGTTCAAGTATCCACCTCGGATGCAGGAGGCTGCAGGTTTGAACCCCAGCCGAGTCATACAAAGACTTACAAAAATAATTGTACTAGCAGCTGTGTCACTAGGTGCTGAGCATTAAGAGGTTAGTGTTAGGACTGTTCAGCCTGGTGTCCCTTAAAATATAGAGAAAATGAAGGACAGTTAATTTCTTCTTTATTTGAGAGCCCTTTAATATTGCCTAGTTTGCAATATGTGCTGATTACCTTCTCTTAAATTATAGAAAGATGGATGTGTTAAAAAATACTGCAGAGGAAATAGAAAAGCAGACAGGAAATAAGGTAAATACAGTTAAATGTACATATTAATTGGTTGTTTGTTTATCAACTGTTTTGAGTCTTTGCTGTTTCCAAATTTGAACCTCTTTCTGTTATTAAAAATCCTTTTATTTGTTATTGTTATTGTTATTGTTGGGTTTAATGCCATTTTTCAATACACGATAGGCTATGCATGGTGGCCAGTATTAATGATAGAGGAAGAACCTGGGAAGAACCACCGACCCACAAGAAGCTACTGGCAGGCTTTCTCACATACCCACATTGGCTGAATCCTAGACTCGAACCCACGCAGACAAAGGTGAGATGGCAGCGATCCGTAACGGAGAGCGCTTTAAACGACTCTGCCACTCGGGGCCCCCCTTTTATTTGTAATAAGTTATTGTCAGTTTTTAACTTGCATAACATTTAACTTGTATAACTTTCTAACTTGCATAAAAAATGTATACTGAAAATTGGATCTAGGAGCTTCTTCTAGAAATAAATGTACTGAGTGTTGGAAGACACTTTTTAAAGAACCTCACAACCCAGCAAATTTGCTAGTTGAGCCGAGGCTTAAATTCATGGGGACACGTAAGATGTGTGAGTTATCTGTAAAGGTAAGCACCTCAGACCACCCAGCCACCAGGGGATCCAGATATTTTAATAAAATTTTAACCAGTTATATATCATTGTGTCACGTACAATAGCCATGCCCCTTGCATCAAGATCAAGGTTATGGCAAGGACAAATATAAATCTGTGATCTCTCTCCATGTATGAGTTTTAAACCAATAAAGATATATTTGAACGAAACTTTAACCTTTTACATATATTGAAATGACAGTGGCTTGCATATTCACTAATAATCCCTGCCTTAGGGTCAAGGTCATAAGGGAGAATGTTAGTCAGTGCCCTGTTTTCTTAACCCGGCTGCCAAGGTCATTAGTCAGATAAAGATCACAAGATAGGCATATCATGTGCCATTTTGTTGTGAATTGTTACTCTTGTCTGACAATCCACTTGTCACACCATTGTCAAAGGTTTTAATTTAGGTCAGATTTTCAAGCACTGTGTTGGGGCAACCATGTTAGATGATCACATTCTTGGTTATAAATAATTTTGGATTTCAGAAGCCAAGTCTTCACCTTTTATGTGCTAATTAATATAATATTTTTTTATCTTCTTTATATGTTAAACAATATATTTAATTAGCTAAACCATAGGCAATGAGCTTAAAGCTATATGTGCTGAAAGGAAAGATTGTCAGGGTAGATAATCTCTTGATAGGACCAGATTCATTAGTGCAGGTAATAAGAATTGGTTCGATGACGTAAAGAAACAACCATAAATATGGGTTTTGATATGTTCTGTTATCAAATAAATATCATATGTACAATTTTAGCATGTAAATTGTAGTATGGTGCATACTGTACCATAGTGGTAAATCTTTTCCTTTGGGAGTGACTTAACATTTTAGCTGTCATTATAGAAGGAAAATTATTGAGTGTTTTCTTACATCTTTACAGCTAAAATCACTATCGTTTGATTTCATTTATACCTTCAAAGCCAGATCAGTATGTTTAACTCAAGATTGACATAAATGTTTAGAATTTGGCATTAGAAGACACACAAAATAATACCTCAGATCCAATCATAGTAGATGTATCATTGAATTTATCAACAGTTTATTCTAAAGATTTTTCAGAAAAAGAGTTTTTTTTTCTGCAGGTGCTACCATTATCTGCTGATGTACGGAATCCAGAAGAAGTCAAAGCAGCTGTGGATGAATGTGTAGCAACATTTGGTCTTCCCCATGCCATCATCAACAATGCTGCAGGCAACTTCATCTCACCTTCAGAAAGACTCTCTCCAAATGGTTGGAAGACTGTCACAGACATTGTCCTGAATGGAACAGCTTACGTTACACTGGACATTGGCAAAAGGCTAATTGCAGCAGGTCAAGGTCAGTTTGTAAATAGAGGATCTTACACAAGTATTCATTGGATACGAAGTTTATGAAACAAGTTGAATAGTAGTATATATGCCATGATCTGATTGGGCATAATATATTATTCAATCAGCTTTGTAAATTTCATTTCAGATTGACAAAAGTTTGATGATTCTATTAGGCTCATAACTTTAAGGACTTTAAGTTACTCCCTGATGTTGCCACGGTGGCGCTCTACAGTTTCGTATTTTGCATAGGGTTAGAATTTTAAAGAAAAATAATTTCCTCGGCTTTCCTCGCTGGTTATACTGGCTATTTTAAAAAGACTTTGTATATCTTAGATATAGTCTGAAGAACCTTTAATTCCTTTTATTATGGTATATGATTGATGGGTGTAATATGGGTTATAGAGTATACAGCTTGACCTTACTCCAGATGTGTACCTTTCACAGCTCCACTTGGTCTTTTTCACTTCCTGAACTTCAGAGGTAAATTGTATGAAAAAGAGCTGATAACTTTTTTACATTTATATATTTGGTAATTCATTCATTGCACTTTCAGAAGCTGGTATAGTCTAGTCTGGCAAAATTCATTTTCCCTATTTTAATAGCTGCTATGTATAGTGTAGTTTAGACTAATTTAGGCTGATTTTTTAGCACATTGGAGCAGTCATTTTAGTTAGCAGTGTGCTTAGATCATGTACAATTTCCAAAAGTACAATCTCCAAAGAAATATCATCCACATTACATTAATGTAGCATAGAGGTATGTCAACATTCTCTCCGTCGTGCATGTTTTACGTGCAAACAACTTCACCTTACATACCTCACTGTCAAAAGTACATAACAACTGGTGAGCGCCCCCTAAGTGCAGGGCTCAAAATTGACACTAATCTTCTGATAGTTAGTGATTTTGCCAGTTTACTGGTAAAACCCAGCAGTCACTAATCTATTGAAGCAGCAAAAATTACTGCTGACCACCTAATGTAACATTTAAGTGGTGGTGAGTCTACATTCCTTTTAATGGTTAATTGACCTGTTTATTGTGTTAATTGAGTACATAACCATGTCTTGCAGTAGACATAGTTCAGTAATTGATTGCAGAGCAGATCAACAGGATTTATTCCACTTATCTACTCATCAGGTAAAAGAGTGTGATTATTGTCAAAACATTTTTCATGCTTGTAGAACTAGCTGGTGTACTGCCCTCAAACACTGTTCTTATTATTAATGATAACAAATGTATAAGGTCTCTGGCTGGTATTGACCAATCAGAGAACGTCACATTTCCCAGCTGAGTGAATAATCCAGAATTATATAACTGTGTGTTTTAATAAACATTCTCCAGTACATTGTGCAGTGACAATGGTAAATATCTGTAAGTATTTGCAAGGTGTGCAGCTTCCACTTAAGCAGCAGAAATTAGAGTGATGATCAAGAGAAGAGACAAGAAAAGTATCAGAAATGCTGGGCAAGTGAATACAAATGGTTAAAGTACAATCCAGGAAAGTTTGTGCAATCTCAGCACTGAGTGTTTGGAGAAATATGAAAGTGTTCTGTTGGTGGGCATAAAAGCTTTCATAAATTGTCCCTGGAATTACACAGTTCAAGTTTCTTTCACATAATGGCAGAGGGATATGTGAAATCAAAACATAAAGTTGGTTCCTTAGAAACAAATTGTGGCATCTTTGTAGGAGAATATCTTAAAGAGGCTTGTACTTGCACATGAAATTCAGTTATTGTGTTAAGTTGATGTTATTAAATTATGTTGAATTAGAAACAAAACTAAATTGGTTTTTATTGGATTTTAGCACGATCAGTGATAATTACGCTGGATCAATCAAACATTTATTATGATGATCCTATAGGTTAATAAAATAAATCAATGCAGTGAAGGATTTTTTTCATATAACATATTATAAATAAATTAAGATTTGTGTATTACCTTATTTTATCATGTATAACACATGTCTGTCTGTCTACAGTATAACTTAGATTTGTTGAGGCTGAAATAATGGCATATAGGGATCCATGCTGTTCATGGATGGATCTGAGTTATATAGGGGTAAATGTGCCAGTTTGTCGATATGCAGGATTTTGTTTTGAAGTAGACAGTCTAAGTCCTACTTTGTCCATTGTTTTCTGCATATGGTAGTTGTTGGGGTTATGAGCCAAGAGATTGCGTATGATTCTAAGATTGTAAACATTGATAATAATAGACACTTTGCTGATTTAGTACTTTCATCTCTTTCTATTAATTTATAAATTTCCATATTCTTGCTTCTTTATTAAAATATGCATGTTGCTTGTGCAAATCCGTAGGTAAAACCAGTGCATAGAAATGGAAGTGTTTTCTCTACAACATATTTATACATATTTAGGTGTACAATGGTCCACTTCTTATACTGCCAGCCTAGCTGCATTGTCAAGGTTACTTTATAAAAGGGGTGGCCATTCTGGATGGGGACTGTATTTGTGTGAAGTACATGTATGTGTATGTAGCAAGAGAGATACATGTAACTTAAAAGCATTTAATTTCTTCATTTAAAAATAGCATTAGTTATTAGGAGGTTCTTTTTATTAAGATTTGACTAATTTCAAGTGAACAGACATTAATAACTTAAAAGCATTTAATTTCTTCATTTAAAAATAGCATTAGTTATTAGGAGGTTCTTTTTATTAAGATTTGACTAATTTCAAGTGAACAGACATTAATAATTATTGATTTCTTAAGCATGAAATGTCAGTGGGATATTTTTGGCACATGCATTGCAAATCCATTCAAAAACATCATTTAAATCTTGGTGCAAACATCACTTGGCAATCAGAATCATTTTCATTTCATTTACTTCATTTTCCCACTGCTGCAGAATATTCTATCTGTTATGATGTAGTATATTTGAGTCTTTCCAACATCAAATTTTTCAGGAAGAACTCTTGAACTCTCACCATCGTTGTTGAGTAAATTTTTCTTCTGAAGTAAACATTTTCCATTTAAATGAGGAAGTACTTAAGTTTTGTGATTCTTTATTCCTATGTTACTAATTGTACTGTAATTTAATCATGCACACAAAACTTTTGTAGAGTAGACGAAATGTCTTGTTTCTAAAGGAAGTGATACACGTACTGTTATGTGATACTTTGATTCTGTCCTAAGTATCCTGTTTTATTCATGGTTTATTTCTCTGTGTGTCTGAATCCACAAAACTCTAATTAGCTTATGTTGACTGTGTTATAATCTTGACAATTTTTTCCAGTCATAATCATCAGAGAGAGGAACTCAGCAGCCTTGTTAAGCCTATTTCCTGTAAACATCAACATTTGAAGATAATAATGTAATATTAAACACAGTGGTTATAATGTACTTTAGCTGACACTTCTCTTCTGTCAGTAAAGAAAACCTGACATTAGGGAAACAGACATCGATAGAGAAAATCAGATTACTTACATAACCATATGAATTAAACAGATTTTCAACACATATTAGATAAAACGGGCCTCTTGTGAAGGGTAAATTTTCAGTTTGGCCTAAAATGCTGGCCATATGCTGCATCAGAAGATTGGACAAACACAAGGGGTACCTTTGTACACAAACTCCTCAGTGCCAAGGAAACTGGCCAGGTAGAGGAGGAGGATGCTAATGAGGGCAGGGGCATATAAGACAGGAGCTACTGTATAACAACAATACCAAGTAAAAGGTCTGAAAGGATAAAAACTAGCCAGTCACCTTTTCAGATAAGCCAAAATGCAGTTTCTGACTGTTAAATGCCTATGATAATATAAATGTAAAGTTATGATTTTGCTAAAATATCATCTTTTTTGTATAAATTTTTATGCCTTTTCCTGATATGTTTGACCAGAATTTTGCCTGTCATTTGTATCTCTTTGACATAGCTGCCAACCCTCAAGTTTTTGGTGTGAATTTCATGACTTTTTCAGTGATTCACAGATTCATGCCACATGCTAAAAAATCATGAATTCCCCAATTGTCAATTATTTTGAATCTTTAATCAAATAACCAATTTCCTGTTAAGCGCTTGGTATGATATCAGCAGTTGCCAAAACGGTCCCGTACTGCTGGTCACAATATTAGTGGAAGTATAGCTGATTGAAACGGTCCCGTACTGCTGGTCACAATATTAGTGGAAGAATAGCTGATTGATAGAGTTTGCCCAGGAGCAAGCATTTTAGCATATTTTAATATATATGTGTAAGAGTAGTTTTACAAATGCTTTTGAGAGAAACTGTGGCCTAACCGGAATTTTGTTCTGCGCATGCGCCACAAACACTGATTTGAATTACCATTCAACACTGCATATTGAAAACGTCTCCACCAACAAGGAAAATGAAATGTATTGCACAAAAAGCGAAGTTTAATTTGGAATATACCAAAAATTGGCTGTGCATTCAGCCATCAAACACCAATATACATCATGCTTTTTGCATGCAGTGTGACACAAATTTTAGCATTGGGCATGGTGGCAGAGACGATGTGAGGAAGCACATTGGTAACAAAAAGCACATAGAGTTGGAAAAATTAAAAACTCGCAGAAGATTTCAGCTCTCGATGGAAGACCTGCAAGCTACCAATGCTGAAGCATTGTTTGTGGTTTTCTTATTGAACACAATCTACCTTTATCAGCTGGAGACCATGCTAAACATTTGTTCTGACAAATATTCCCAGACTCAAAGATCGCTTCACGAATTTATGCCAGAATTCACAAATTGTTATCCCTATTTTCACTAATTGTGAGCCTGGAGGGTTGGCAGCTGTGCATTGCAGTTGCATCCAACACATTTATGGTTTCTAAATATTTTTGTTTATACTTAATTACCAGGTGCAGCTTTCCTTGCCATCACCACAATCTATGCAGAAAGTGGTTCAGCCTTTGTGGTGCCTAGTGCAGCTGCCAAAGCTGGTGTGGAGGCCATGGCTAAGTTAGCAGGATTTTTATTCTGAATTTAAATAGAAATTGTCAGATAGTATGTTGTGGCAGTCACTAACATGTGATCAGTTTTGCTATAACTCTTTGTTGCAAACTAGTTTGGATTTTTATGCCCTTTCTTCTTCAAATATGTTACCCAATCATAGAACTACCACTACCTCACAAATCCAGCCCTCACAAATACTACTTTTAATTAAAGGGAGCTAAAAGTTGTCCTCCACCCTATTTGGCGGTCTGGCAAAGTGATCTCTCCTTACACATTAGACTTGGCGGCACAGTGTAAGAATATCCCAGTTATTACTTCTGCTCATGCCAAGAAGCACATTCTTGTCACAAGAGACCACGCAAAAGCCAGAAGCTACGTGGAAAATATATCACTACAAGTTAGAGAAGCTTTTCACTTCTAAGGAAAGTATACTCCATCTATATTTCCAACTTTTTTTCTCTTTCTATTACGACAAAGTTCTGCCTTTACAGTTTGCCACACTTTGTCATCGTCACACATTTAGGTACTTGTATATGGAGCCTAGACAACTTCACAACCATTTTCTGCTATACTTATTTATATGTGCAGGTCTCTAGTGCTCATATAACTCCTTTATATATGTAATTCCTTTCAAACTGCTACATGTTGGCGAGTTTCTATCCAAGGCTTTTGTAGCCTCGGGGCACCAACTTGAACATATTTGTCTTGCATGGGCAGTCTCTGGGCTTTTTCCCTACAAGTATTGCCTCATAATGGATTTTGTCACACCTACTGTGTACATCCCAATAACAGTGCCTCAGTTCCCTTTACATGAAGGTTCTTTGTGTGTAATGTAGACACTCTGGTACAGGTCAGCACTCTATACCTGGTTTATTTGGTCACCTCCTGCGCATGCATGTTTCTTTAGGTGACCTTTGAGTCATGTTTATCTGCATAAACTTTAAATCATACTTAACGAGGACTTAGTCACTCACGCATGTGGCCTATGGGATTTCATAAGTTAGGTTCACTCTACATTATTTGCATGTGTGCATGTCTTTATGCTCTGAAGAACACCTTATATATGTATGTAAAAGTGAGTTCTTTTACCATGGTATTTTTAGCCTTGGAACACCATGCTTCAGTGATTCTACCTGTGCAGGCCATCCTTAACCTTCACTACAGGTAAGCATGGTCTTTGAAATCGTCTATCACTTTTTCCTGTGTGTATCTTTATGGGAACAAGGGAGATAATTCAACTTACCCTTTAGCCATGAAGCGCTGAACGTTAACACGCTCGGAAACAACTCCCACACCCAAGTCACCACCACAGGACTCATAGTTTTTGGAACTCCCCCTACTTTGCCTTCTCGGGGTCCGACTTGATTCCTCCATCAAAATGGGACAGCTAACAAACAGCCAAGTTCCCTCTCATTCAGCAGACATACGGACAGGTTACATGGATCAAATACCACAACCCATCCCCACTGATGATCCTAATGATATCCACCTCACACTGATGGCCTAATTTAGTTGCGACCGGCCTAGGCCATATACTAGGGATAACAAAGGGCCAAACATCAATAATACAGGCTCAATCAATAACAGCCGGGGCTTCCAGTACATCGAACCAGACTTTTGCTTACGTGCGGGGACCAGTGTAACTCATACCACCTCATGATACTCATTCAGTATGATACCACGAGTAGATCCTCACACCTCAACAGATATCACTTCTCAGTTTTCTCTACATTCAGTCACGAGAAAAGCCTCTTTACTCAGTGACTGTCTTGAAATCATGGTTCCTAAGTCAGGGTGTTTTCATGAGTTTAGTGGGTGACGGACCGTGTCACTCTACACCAGGTAAGTCATGTGTCACGGGGTATACTAGTCTCACTCCACAAACCAAGATGCTGTTGCCTGTTCTACCAGTACCATCATCGATTCTACCCTACACGAGGGCACATAAAGATTCTGCCTTCCAAGCCAACATTGAGGATGTTTTTCTGCCCCCAGAGCTCTTTCTTCTGACAACAAATCCATCAACAACATGCACCATCACCCCAGCATATGTTGATCTTATGATGAACGGAAGGTTCTGACTTTAGTTACATTCGCAGTCTAAAGGGAGAGCTACAAACTTTCTGGCCTGCCATCACCATCATTTCGTCAGCAGTTCTAATATTTATACCTCCACCAGCTTTTCATTTGGAATCCCAGCATTGACAGTGATCTCGCCGCATTAGGGATGAAATAGCCACACTTTATACATATGGTTTGGATGTCCTTTCTTGACACTTCATTGTTGGACTTTTGTTCTCTTGGGCTGTCTTCCAACTGACAGAAAATAGCTTATCTTCTACTCAGAATACCTCAGGGTATGCAAGGGAGTCAGCCTTAAGCTAAGAGCACTGCCTTTATCCTCTACCTTACTCCTTCGGGTGGAGTTGTGGACTAACTACCTCATCAATCTTGCATTGGAAACTCCATGGAATTCAGGTTTTCCTCCATCTACTCACACAATCATGACAGCAGTTGTTTCATCCTTGTCTTGAGCCCTGAACATGCATGTCTGGATCATATCAAACAGGCCCTCAGAATTAAACATTGCAACCAGTTATGGAAAGAATTGCTCAGGTGCGACAGCCCTTCATGCCGAAAGCATATGAAGTCAAATGTCAGTTTCACCCAGTAGTGCGCAAACAAACAAATCTTGTCTCTTCAGGCATTATCAACTACATGCAGAATTCTTGAAATACATGCCCTATCAGCAGGCCCGATTTACAAGTTCAGACAAGAGGGGTCAGTCTTATTCATGATAGCATCCTCTTTCATCACCAAATACTGTCTCTCTTCCTTGGGTAACTAAAATTTTGTCATGAATCTTGTGTCTCATCTGGACACATCAACTAAAGGCCACCTGCAAGACCCAGTGTGGGCTTTCAGGTTCTTCGTTTATAGGAACAGAGACATTGCATCAAGGGAGATCACGCCTCTTTCTACATCTCATAAAAGGACAGGAGTATTGTTTGGAACAGAATATGATATCCTGGAGTAAGGGAGTTAGTCGCTCAACATATAGGAAAATAACCCCAGTTCAATTAACTTTTACACACCTTGGCTCAAGAGGTTCGAGCATAAGACCGGAACTGTTCGCTAACCGACATCAGTCAGGCTGTGGGATGGAGATTAAGAGTCCACATTCTGTAGCTTTTATCTCCAAGACCTGTCATCCCAGAGAGGCCAGTTTGGTCTGGTAGGACCTATGTCCACAGCTCAACAAGTCTCCCTTCCAGATTGATTGACTTATGATGAGGCTTCAAGGCTTCTGCTGGATTTGTGTGGTTAATTTCCTTTTGAAGCTGCGCCCCAGCAGATGGAGTCTCCTCCATTCAGGTTACCTAGAACCTGTCTCAATACCTTAGGGGACCAGATATGGTATCTCCAGGGTAAGTGAATGTACCTCCCTTCACCTCTTATCTATTCTCCTAAGGTATTATGATTGGGTAATGTATTTGAAGAAACCAATTTTTCCTAGTAAAAGATGTTTCGTTGGACTTACCCAGTCTTAATACACATACACCCTCCCAGCCTTCCTGCAGTTACATCCCCAGGGAGCATGCCCTCCGCTCCAGTAATAATGGGAATATTCTTATACTGTGCCAACAAGTCTAATATGTAAGGGGAGATCACTCTGCCCAACCGCCAAATAGGTTGGCAGACAACCTTTATCTCCCTTTAGCTAAGAGTAGTATCTGGGAGGGCTGGATTTGCAAAGAAGTGGTAGTTCTATTTAGGTTTTATGATTGGGCAAGTATTTTTGAAGAAACATGTTTTATTAGAAAAAATTGGTTTCTATATTTCTATCCAATCAATGATATATATATATATATGATAATTGAGTCTTATCCATATTTACAAGTGGATTAAGACATGCTAATTTTTCTTTGCTTATCTTGACCCCAGTTAAATCAATAACCCCGTTATGTTGGGTTTTGTTGGAAGTGCAGCCTTTTATGTCCATCTCAGAGAAATATTACAAGAAATGATTAGGAAAAAATGGTTGATTTTCACACACAATTTGGTCAGTTACATTTTGCTACTAGTCGGTCACAAGTCAACACTAACAAAAGAAAATACTTTAAACTTTAAATTTTCTCATTTGGCACCTAGGAAGAACTGGACAATATTAACATCAGTCCTATATACAAAAGTTGGTCAGTTCTCATAAATGTTAATCTAGTGCTGAACATCATTGGTTTTAGCTTCTTCAACATCCTCCTCCACGAATCACATAAAATCACAATCCTATTGACAAAATAAGCTTTCCTTTTCCTGGATGTCTGCATTGTGAGATTAAATATCTTAATTCACTTGTAAATATGGATAAGACTCAACTCACTTTTAAATCTTATTTCACTGGAAAGTGGCAATTGTTTGAATAGACCTTATTTTACTATAGCTACGTTATGCAAATGAACATCTATCTGCACCACAATAGATTACAAAAACAGCGTCAAGTTCAAAAATCATGCTGCTGCTAACCCATTCTGTGATCTGTTTCCATGTATCAATAAACAATGGTCGACAGTAAGCTGGTCTTCTGCTTAATCATTGAGCTATATTTACAAGCATAAAGTCACTGATCTGCTGGGGTGACTTTAGTGCTAAAGGTAGATTAGACAGTCCCTGTACTTTAGCCAAATTCATTAGTTGATGCGTACCAGTGACATTTGTGGCTTATTAGAGACATGGATAATTTTGGGTGCTCAATAGCCTGTTTGGAACACAATAACTTACCATGCCTGAACACAGCAGTGACTAATTAGAGCTAAACCATGTCCGTAAAAACATTCTGATAATGTCCAAATCAAGTCGTTTTAATTAAAAGATCTTAATAATCAATATAAATTGTTTACAGCACACATGTCCTTCTCAATAGCCATTTGAAGAAGAAGAAAAAAGTACAACAAGAACAACAACAAAAATACCGATCATTTCTTTTAGCCATTTCAATGTATTAGGTAAGGTCAGATGTTTATTAATGTTTTATTAATCTGATTCTGTCTTCAGTCTGTAAAATTTGATTATAGCAACACATTACAGTGTATCAATTTCCATTAAATAATGTCTGTAGTTAGATTCATGGCAGATATAGGTACAATGTTTATCTTATTTCTTTCACATTGGTATAGACACACACAAATCCCTTTCACTTACATAGGGGTGGTCAGGTTTAGATAAATTCATATATTATTATTATTTTTTCAGGAGGTAAGGCTATTTTTATTGAGGAATATTAAAATTATGATATGTTCACTGCAAAATATACATTGACAGTGTAATTAAAAGAGAAAATAGGGTACATATTGTACATTTATTTCAGAGAGTACACATACATAAACCTGTGATTAATTTGTTAACAACACTGTTCTTTTCATTGCAACAGGTGTTACTAATGTAAAACTATAAAAATAAAGCAGTAATTATTCTGAAAACAATGACTTGTTTGTTGGCAGCATTGCAGTAGACCTAAGAGTAAGAGACAGGAATAAAGGCCAAGGACATCTTTAAAATTACATTACCACTTTTTATAAGCCCTGATATAATCAAGATAACTGGTTTTTTATATATATATATATATATATATATATATATATATTATATCAACCACATATTGGTCTTATTTGCTTTTTGGCTAGCTTAAATGAAGAGAGAGAGAGCACTGTGACAAATTTATACATATTAGTCAATTTGTTTTGTTGCTTTTAATATCATTTTTAACACGCTATTTGCTATTTGATGCCAAGAGCTAAGTGATTAAAAAATGCAAGGCACAGTAGCGCAGACAACATGGGTTGGCCAGGGTGTGTATCAAGCCCACGACCCTTGAATTACATGTCCAATGCGAATCCATCTGCGCTACATTGGCTGCCTATATTAGAGAAGTTAACTTGCATATATTGGTTGGTTTTTGTTGTTGTTGTTGTTTTAGGTTTAACACTATTTTTTAGCACATGATAAGCTGGTGGCCAGTGTATCTGGTGGAGGAAAAATCCAGGTAAGAACGAAAAAGCCAGGGAAGGACCACCAATCCACAAGAAGTTACTGGCATGCTTACTAACATACCCACATTGGCCGATCCTGAGAATCGAACCCACACAGACAGAGGTGATATGTTGTTGTTGTAGGGTTTAATGACATTTTTCAGCGCACGATAGGCTATACGTGGCGGCCAGTATTAATGGTGGAGGAAGAACCCGGGAAATTCCCGGAAAGAACCACCGACCCTCAAGAAGTTACTGGCAAGCTTTCTCACATACCCACATTGGCTGAATCTGAGACTCGAACCTATGCAGACAGAGGTGAGATGGCAGTGATCCATAATGGAGAGCACTTTAGACCACTTGACCACTCAGCAGAGGTGATATGTTAGTGATCTGTAAATTTGATTGGTTACAACAAAGTGCAAAATGGTAGCAGCCTTCCAAGTCATCAAGTAGAAAGTAGACACTGTATATGGTCATTCATTAGCTTTAAGTATAAACTGGGTTACTTCATTGTACTTAGAAACACTCATCAGTAGACCTAGATCTTTTAATTGTAGCACTGAACACAAATTGACTTGCTTAAAATGGATTTATTGATAAATGGTGTCCAGGTACATATATGTGGCATTGCTATGGGCCTAATATGTTACAGTTTATTTTTTAACAGTTACATATGGCTCTGGCAGCCTTTTTCCCTGAGTGGTTTCATTTGTGGAGCATTATGGTTGCATAATTTGATTAGATAGATACTATTCTAAGAAAACCTTTAGGGGATTTACAGATTCACACTTGTGGAGAACAGGAAGAG
Source organism: Sinohyriopsis cumingii (assembly GCA_028554795.2). Lineage (NCBI taxonomy): Eukaryota > Metazoa > Mollusca > Bivalvia > Unionida > Unionidae > Sinohyriopsis > Sinohyriopsis cumingii. The sequence continues at coordinate 60,176,000 of CM068839.1, read as the reverse complement.
GACATCACAATGTATTACATAACTGTACATTTTGAGATATTTTGTAAATTGCCAACTGTAACAAAGAAGATCTCAAAATGGTATCCACCAAGTGTAAGATAGTATTTGAGCTTATTATAAAATTGGCATGTGCACATAAAAAGAACAACTGTTGTTTGTTGATAATAATGAAGATAAAGATGTTATTTGTTGATAATAGTGAAGATAAAGAGAAAGCACATATGTTATTTGTTGATAATAATGAAGAACAAGAGAAAGAACAAATATTTGTTGATAATAATGAAGATAAAGAGAAAGCACAGATGTTATTTGTTGATAATAGTGAAGATAATAGAATGAACAATGTTATTTGTTGATAATAATGAAGATAAAGAGAAAAAACAGAATGTTATTTTGTTGATAATGATGAAGATAAAGAGAAAGAAGAAATGTTATTTGTTGATAATAATGAAGATAAAGAGAAAGAACAAATGTTATTTATTGATAATAATGAAGATAAGAGAAAGAACATGTTATTTGTTGATAATAATGAAGATAAAGAGAAAGAATAGAAGTTATTTTGTTGATAAAAATGAAGAACAAGAGAAAGAACAAATATTTGTTGATGATAATGAAGATAAAGAGAAAGCACAGATGTTATTTGTTGATAATAGTGAAGATAATAGAAAGAACAATGTTATTTGTTGATAATAATGAAGATAAAGAGAAAGAACAGAATGTTATTTTGTTGATAATAATGAAGATAAAGAGAAAGAACAAATGTTATTTGTTGATAATAATGAAGATAAGAAACATAATATGTTATTTGTTGATAATGATGAAGATAAAGAGAAAGAATAAATGTTCCTTCTTGATAAGAATGAAGATGAAGAGAAAGATGTTATTTGTTAATATTAATGAAGATAAAGAGAAGTCATGTTATTTGATGATAATAATGAAGATAAAGAGAAAGAAAAGTTACAGGTATTAAGAACTGCTTGACTTAGAAGAATGATCAAAAGATTACAAGACAACTTGGCTATGTAACATCATGCAACAGTCCAAGTTGCAACTCATATGGTTGCTTCTGTGACTACAAATTCAGAATATATACATGAAAATTGTCAACTGGTTGCCATCCATTGTCCTTAAAATCATAATATGGCAACTAGAAAATGATACCAGCATCAGCAAATGCTGTTATTACTTTTAGATTGAAAGGCTGTTGCTTCCTACATTAAGTCACCATCTTTACATACAGCTAGTCTGGCTTACAGCCTGTTTAAATGAGTGTATACATGTGTGATTTGGATTTTTAACATAGCTTTAACAATTTTTCAGCCATATCACTACGATGTCTGCAGAGTGACAGTTTATAATGATCTCTACCATTGGGGCATCATCCAGCAGACATGTCACATTATCGTGACACCAGGCCAACCAGTCCTAGCACTAACCTCTTAATGTTGAGCTCTAAGCAAGGCAGCTGCTAGTAACATTTTTATAAGTTTTCGGTATGACTTGGCATGGGTTTGAACCCACGACCTCCCGCATCTGAGGTGGACACTGTATACACTAGGCCACCAGAGAAGTACAGTCTGTTTAAAGTGACCAGTCTAACTCATGACCTGTGCAATAAATATTAGTTACAGTATAGATCCAGAAAAATGGAGACATAGTCTTTGTTTTCTTTGACCTTTTGGGGCCAAATGGTCTAAGGTACTCGCCTTTATGGATCACTCACACATTTCACCTCTGTTTGTTTGAGTTTCTGTCTTGGTTCAACCAATATGGGTATATGTGAGAAAGCTTACCAATAGCTTCCTGTGGGTTGATGCTTCTTCCTTCATCATAAATGTACTGGCACCCATGTATATAGCCTGTCTTGTGCTGAAAAATGACGTTAAAAGCCAACAAAATAGAATTCTCTGAACTTTCCTATACCATAATTAGATGTTTGGACACTTATAAAAATTACTTTATATTTATTTTTATATTTACTGATTATAAAATTACTTCACCTAAAACCTTCAGCATTTGTCATCTCATGCCATTAATTGTCATTTCAATGGATTTCAAATTTAAGTGTCAATTGCAAGCAAGTTATTAGGTCTCTGTGACCTAAATTTTGAAAGAGACACTTAAGAAACAGTTACTAAAGTATGAGAGGCATGTGGAATGCTGTGATGTTGCATGATGCATAATGTTAAAGTTGTGGTAGGTCCTTACCAGACAGGGAAGATTATGTACGATTCATAAACTGGATGCAATAAGTTTAGAAAGTTTCAGAAATAGTCTTCTAGAGTTGCAGCTGTGTAGCTTGGTTTGTCTTGTGTATATCCACAGTTTCCTTGAATGTTTGGATCAGTTCCTGTATACATTCAGGTCAACTATCTGTATATATCCCACATGTGGGTGTATTTTCATGGCATTTACATTCTAAAGTTAAGGAAAACAATTTGTTTTCTCAGTTAAACAGTAATTCATAGAAACAGCAAAACAAATTGATAAAAATTGAAAATAAAGCCATCAATGGTACAGGTCAACAGGGATATCATGGCCACATTTATAAACATGGATGAGTTCATGTTCATAATGATGGTGGATACAGGTTGGTTCCTATGAATGTTTAACAGTTCAGTAAACTAAACTTTGCCTCATATCAGCACACCAAATGGTAAGGACTTAGTGTAATTTGTTCATTATATTAATTTACTGTACTATGCAGAGAGGTTATTACAGGCATGAAGTATGATTTTTATGAACCACTAATACATGTAGTACATAGACTGATACAGAAATTTCCCAGAAGTACCAAAATTATCATTGTTTGGTTATACATTCTACAAGCAAAATGTGGTATAATCTCACATGTACATCTGCCTTGTTATTATATGGCAGTAAAATAGGTAACATTAATTAAACATAAATGAGGGTTTTCTTGTCTGATTGTTAAGACAGAGGTATCACATTTCTGGCAGTGTTGAGAATGGCACCTGTACAATTACCATAATATTGCTATGTGTCTCTGAGATTTTGTTTTCAATCATAAACAGAAAGCTGGTAGGATCATTTTCAGCAGGTTTTAGGGGTTTTGTTACATATTATTAAACTTCTAGATCATCTGAATCAGTCCTATATTCAGCAGAGACTTGGAAGTAATGTTACTATATGCCTAACATTTATATCATGATAAGCTAGGAGTTCCTGTCAAATCTTCATAAGCAAAATACTGTTTAGCTACTGTATTCCACTGAATCCATACATGGGGCCCCTGGGTAACTGAGTGGTCTAAGGCACTTGTCTTTACTGATCACTCTCACGTGTCACCTCCATCCACGAGAGTTCAAGTCTTGCCTCAACCAACATGGGTATGTGAGGAACTTTGCCAGTTGCCTCCTATGGGTCAGTGGTTCTTCCTAGGTTCTTGCTCCACCAAATATACTGACTGCCATGTATAGCCTGTCATGTGATGAAGACTTAAGCCCTGTTTTTTCCTCTCTGTCCTTCTTCAAACTCCCAAATTTGTTATGAGTGAATATAAAGGTTTAAAGTTTTCTCATATTTATTTTTCCACTTAATTTTCAGCTTTAGTTGACATTCATAAAATAATATCTTTTTTAATTTATTTTGTATTATTTTTTGTTAGTGATAACATCTTTACTGGTAATTGGTTTTAATATAAATCTTTTTCATCTTTCCCTCAAGGTCCCTAGCATCTGAATGGGGAAGATATGGTATAAGGTATAACTGCATTGCCCCAGGACCAATAGAAACCAAGGTAAATGTTTGAAGGACCAATAGAAACTGAGGTAAATTTGAAAGGACCAATAGAAACCAAGGTATATTTTCAAATAGAAAAAGTCTCTGGATTTCTTGGAAAACACAGTACTTTTGAAATTCATTGGTAGAAAACCAAACAAATCAATTAAGGAAATGAAAAATGTATGGATGACTGAAATTCGATTTTCTGTAAGTTAAATACATGAGAGAAAAAAAAGGTTTCATTATTAGTATTGAATGTAGTACTTAAAAAAACAAGGTTTGTATTTTTCATATTTATTTAACATTATAGGGAAAAAAGATCACTGCAGGTTTTCTACTTTAAAAAACACAAAAATGCTTCTTCCTTCAGACTATTTCACTGCTTAAAGTTAGGTAAGAGATTAGATTTGAGTTTAAAATACTTATAAGAAATGTAAAGAATTCTTTTAGCATTATTGGCAAAAGTTGAAAAGAGAAACAAATGTACATGCATGCTTAAAATTTACTGACATTTGTATTGATGTTTATAGAAAGCTGGATTTCATTTTGTAGGGTGCCTTTAGCAGACTTGACCCAACTGGCAAGTTTAAGCAGCGTATGATTGATGTATTACCTGTTGGTAGGTTAGGGGAAGTACAAGAAATTGCAAATCTTGCAGCCTACATTATCAGTGACTATGCCAACTGGATGTCAGGAGAGGTAAGAAAAAAAACATTAATTTTTTCAGGTAGAAATTACTTTTTGTGTGAGATGATTTGCAGTATTGGTGAGGAGAAAAAGGAAAAAGAGTACACTATTAGCTTGACAGTTTTGTATGGAGTCAGCTTGGGCTTGATTAAATATCCAATATGGTTAATCCAGCACCCAAGATATTACAGACCCAGACTGGTATGATTTAGGCGTTTTCACAAACATCAACATGTCAGTATTCTTTGATGCAGCAGGGTCCAACTTTTATCAGCCCCATTGTCATTTAAATTACATTAATGCTGTGTAGCTAAAACTATTTGGAAAGAGTGATATGTAGTAAATACAAAACCACATTGAATTTCATGTTTTGTGTGAGCTTGGGGAAAGGACTCATTCTATATGAAATATAGCCACAAATCAGCCTGATGGCTCTATCAAGTGAACTTGGAACAAAACATGTAATTTTTTATAAGATTGGTTTAGGTCAGGTCTTGATAGTCTGATTAAAATCGTTAGATCCAACCAACAGTTTGATAGATGGATAAGATTTTAAAATGCCTTGTATTAAAGTGCAGAGTTTGTTACAGGCTGTGCCATTGACCCTTTTTTATCTTTAGCACAAGAGGTTACTTCTGTTGTGCCCATAATGTGCATATAACTAATTTAAATGTTTCAGCCCCATGAATGTGAAGAAAATGTTTTTCCATTTGTTAAAATCCATAAAAGACATGACATGCCTTTACCGTTAGTCACTAAAACTAGAGCAATTCTGATTTTGGTTAAATACAGTAGGACAGAATGGTCCACTCTTTTTACAATTTACACTCCTGTTAAAAAAAATTGTAAATGCACTGTATTGAGGTTTGATACAGAGAAAAACTAGGATACCAGTCAAAAGAAGGAAAGTAAAAAGAAATTATATGCAAGTTCATTTTGCATGACTGCTAAATCATGAACAAGCAGTATCCAGACAGTATAAACCCAACAGTGTAATATTTACTTCATAAAATATACTTCAGTTGACCATTATGTCCAACACATTCTCTATTTATTTTACAGCTTTTCAATGACAGTTTACCTTAGAATTTAAAATATATATATGTGTTACATTGATACATTTCTTATTATGGCTTAGGTAGGATATATGAATCTCTGAACTTTTCTTCTCCCCAGAAATATAGCCTGCAAAACATTGTAAGCATCACTATTTGCAGGACTCTTCCATTGGTAGCATTCATTATTCATAACATTATGTTTATTTATGATTTCTCTTTTTTTTAAAATATCCTTCAAACTTTGAACCCAATGTGTTTAATGTTATGAGTGGTAGCTCTGCTTCCTAGCTGACCATTAATATTTCAGTGTCCTGTCATAATGAATTAATTTAAATTACAACACAAGGTAGAAATACCTACTTCTTAAATACATTCCTATCTATAGCTGTCAATTATAGCTGACAAATCATATCAGAGCCTTAAGATAAGAATTTTGATGGAGCCCAGTTTATGAAATTATCCCCTGCTTCCTGAGGGAATAGTCTAGTTGGGAAAGAGAGATAACTGCAGCTTTGCTTCCATGACACTGGTGCAAAAACAAGTGGTTTGACAGTGTTCCACATATTTTGGTAACACTTTTGAGCATACAAATGTTTAGTGAAACTAGACGAGTCAGGCACAGATATCTGACAATTGGGCCTTTTGCATCAAATAATAGTATGTGTAAAATTGTACTGACAGTCCCAATGTGTCAAGCAATTTCAGGTTTCTGCTCATATTCTACCATCCTAACTTCATTTTCTTTTCTTTGAGTCAGTTTCAAAAAAGCGTTTTATATTGGGTCTGGTTCAAAAAAGTAAATCTATATTTCATCACCTGTGATGATCTCATCCAGTCAGTATTTGTATATTATTTGGCATCTAACGGTTTGGCAATTCATCCAGAGTCTGTTGTGATCATCCATCAACATATGCAGGCATCATCTTGTACAGACCTTTCTGATCTTTAAATGATTCTTCAGTATGTTAAAAATGGCAGATGAATTCATGACTGTGATATTATAAAATATTTTCCACAGTTGTCACTTCCCACTTTTCAGTTTCAGACAATGATATTCCAGAACATGGGACATCTTCCATGGATTCATGGCCATCTTTAAAACAATGAAACCACCTCAATATTTTGACTATTAAAGAGATTTACATTGATAAACTGCATCCAAGACAGCCTTGATATCATTCGGAGAGTACCCTAAAAGCACCTGTCCCTTGCAGTTCACTCAATATAGCAGAATTGTTATTCAACATTTTTATGTCACTGCCATTTACCAGTGCTACATCACATGTGTCCAGCATGCTGTGCATGTTCAGCATGCTATATGTGTCCAGCATGATATATGTGTCTGGCATGCTATATGTGTCCAGCATGATATATGTGTCTGGCATGCTATATGTGTCCAGCATGATATATGTGTCCAGCATGATGTATGTGTCTGGCATGCTATGTGTCCAGCATGCTATATCATTTTATGGAATGTTATTTTGCTTTGCTCAGCCTTAAATTTATTTTCATGTTTCAAGATACATATAATTGCTCTCAAAATATTCTTATCTTTTCATGTACCCTTCGTACTTACCTTTATTTCAGCTGAACTTATTGCCTTTGGTACTTTAGACAAAAACAGATTTGTTTTTCCATTTTTATAGGTTGTGAGATTTGATGGTGGAGAGTATGTGAGCCGAGCAGGTGAATTTAATGAGCTACGTGTCATCACAAAGGATCAGTGGGACATGATGGAGAAAATGATTCGATCCACAAAAGGGTCTTAAATACCTTTAGGAAAAGAAAGAGACTGAAGGCTTGGGTAGAATCATGAATTAATATGTAGAAACAGCTTAACCAAAATGGAATCCTGGTGGAGCTGTTTATTGTTGGTATTTGCTTGGAAGGCTTTCTTCTTGAATACGTTGTCGGAGAAATACAGATGAAGCTTCAGGTCCTAAGTTGGACTCTTATATTAGGACAATATTGGTTATAAGGTGCAGTGAAACCTTTGAAGACCAAAACCCTCACAAAATGGAGATACTCTGGAAATCACCATATTTTTCTGGTCCCCGGAATTTGTCTTCTTTACTGTCAATAAAATAATATGCAGTAAACTAAAACCCCATAGTCTAAACAACAAATGCACATTTTGGTCCCAGATTCATTTTCACCCTAAAATGTACCCCATACAAACTAACTTACTCAAAATGGGGCCAGGTTTATGTCAGATGCCACTTATTAGGTCAGCTTTTGTCAGGCATCAGCTCAACAGTTGTGTTTACAGCTTTCTAAATTGACCAGTTTCACTGTTGTTTGTAATGTGTTGCCTGTGCAGATCAAAAGGAGATTATGTTTATTTGCTGTCCACTTACTGTATGTACTAGCTTATAAATCAAATCTTACAGCAAACTGCACAGATCCAGATCTGCCATTGCATAATGCAATGGCAGATCTGAGTCTATGCAGTTTTTTTAGTATTAATCAGAAGAACAAAAAACATAGATCCTGATCTGCAGGTGCATTATGCTATGGTGGATCAAGAACTAAGTTGTTTGCAGTAGGACTTGACTTATTAGCGAGTATATATGGTATGTTTGATGCTATTTACCAAACTAATCCTGAGTCAGCGGATTTTTTTAACATAAAACAAGGCCTGTGCTTCACCATTGACATCAGTGCCAACAAAAGACCAGGAAAAGTACAATTTTCCAACAATGTTCTCTCATATTTATGGGTTTGTAACAATTTATCAAATCATGTAAATTCATGTAGAAGTACAAATGCATGTGTTGAAACAAAATTAGTGTAAACAATTACACTGTAAATATTAGTCAAAACAAAAGTGGTATATGAATAAAGCATAAAGTGGGCAGTAATCAAAATGTGAATATGTACATCATGTCATGACAAAGGGGACATAACTGATTGTATCTTTTAGTAAACCAAACATCCCTCTAAACTAAAATGTACTTGATCCCATTGGGTTTTCAATTTTCAGAGGTTTCATTGTATTTGGAAATACTTTTCTCATGGCTGCTTCCATTATTTAGTATATAATTTTTAATTTGACTTGATTTATTTTAGAACTATTTATACTAGTAGGGTTGAATTTGGCCAGCCATAATTCAGTTAGTACTTTTGGGTCCTTTTTGCTCTAAGTTTGATTGTATGTTGTTGTTTCTGTACTTTTTGATATACATAAAAGTTTGCAGAATTAATAATTATTCATTTTCACTTGTGTGATGGAATATAATTATAATTTATATATGTTTATGATGAATAGCAATCAAAGTCAATGAAAGGTAGATAATGAGTTAATGCTTACTTATCTGGCAAGGTAATAACTGTAGCATATTTGTACATGAACATTTATGCCTGGGGGGGAAGGGGGAACTAATTAAATAACATATTCTTGGGAAAATAACCATTGTTACTTTAAAGGATGTTTATTCCATCTTACTTTCAGTTACTAATAGAAATATGTTAGATTATATTATGTTGTCAAAATTCACTACAAATGTCTTATGTTGGAAGGTATTCTATAATAGATTTATTGTTTTTTGATATTTCTTGAATGGCTCATCTGTATGAAGTTCTTTGTGTCTAAAATAAATGGTCCGTTTTAAGCACATTTTCATTCCATTGTTAGCTATGGACCAAAAGAGCTAACGGAATAGTCTGTTGTCCACCATCTTTCATCCGTCTGTCGATTAACACAAATTTGTTATCGCTACTCCCACCAAACTCTAGGGACTGTTGCCATGAAACTTTAGTCTCACACAACTACGTACAAGAGTATGGTAAAATGATGCATTGATCGCTGTTTACAATAGAAGGTTTGCTCTCTCAAAATTTATTAAAACATACTTTCTGCAGTCATTCAAACCAAATTTCCATTGTAAGCTCAAATGAGCACCATTATACAATCACTGTAAGTAGATGCCAGTGCAGGGGTGGGGGTCTCAGTAGGGCAATGAAACTGTACGTGTTGACGTGCAATATGACATCATCTAGTCATCACATTGATGTATTTCATTATACCTGTCATACATGTTCAGTCATCTTGACCATTAACAGAAGAAAATCTTGGATAGGGTTTGATGTTGCTGTTGTTGTAGTGTTTAATGCCATTTTTCAGCACAAGATAGGCTATACATGGCGACTAGTATAAATGGTGGAGGGAGAACCCAGGAAAACCCCGAAAAGAACCACTGACCCATGAGAAGCTGCTGGCAAGCTTTCTCACATACCCACATTTACTGAACCCGAGACTCAAACCCATGCAGTGGGAGGTGAGATGGCAGTGATCCATAATGGTGAGCACTTTTTAGCACTTGGCCACTCGGGGCCCCGGATAGTGTTTGAACCTATGAATGTCATAATGTTTGTCTTTTTCTCTAGTTGTGAGTAATCTGCAGGTTTCTATTGCTTGAATTCATGGCATGTGTTGGAAACCATTCTCATAATCTGTCATCATTTTGTGCCATGTCTGTGAATAGCAAGACATAGCTATCATTCTTAATCTGTTATGTTAAGGTCTATGACATAGGTATCATTTTTAAGGTGTTGTTTTAGAGATTTTGAAAATTGCATACCTTTTACATCACTTGCATAATTTAGTTTAAACATTTGGTAAAACATTACTATCGGTCAAATATGGTAGGAGTTCCTGGCTTATTTATGTTGTATTAACTCTATTGACAAGTGAGACACATTATTCTGCAAAACACTTCATCTTTGATTTGTTGTAGTTCTAGATAGATGATGGTTGGATGGGTTAAATTGATGGATGAATTGACTATGGTTTGTTTTCTATATTAAATGCGTGAAATGAAAGGGATATTGAATATGATGCAGTTATATGCCAGAATTATTTTCATTTATGTTGAGCATTTCAAATTAAATTATCAGTTACACATGTATATCATAATTGATTAATTATTATAATTATCATAATGAAATATAAAAACTGACTAAGATGACTTTCTTGTTGATTTCTTCAATAATCCTTTCTTTTTTGCCTATATTTCCATTCCTTTAGCTATGAAAGCAAAGTCGGCTATAATACAAACCGTTCAGTTTACATCATGCTGAAAACCATTTTTGTCCCACTTGCTTGAGTATGATGAGGGATAAGTATTGTTGTTCACGTGGCCGTGGTGGCATCAACATATAGTTTGTGTTCAGCGTTTTGCAGGTCAGATACTAGGCGGCTGAAAAATCAGCCCCTCACTCGCGATATTGACCGGATGTTTAGGGAATGAAATCGCCATTTCATTAAAACCTGCAAAACTCGGCAACCAATTTTGTCTGCATACATCGGTGTACATTTTATACACTTACGTGTATTTCTCGCGGCTCTAGAGCTACCGTCGGCTGCGAGGTTCTTTCGGTGACATATACATTATATTTCCAGAGCAAATCCTACGTTTGGCGACTTGTAAATCCACGCGGAATAACATAACCCTCTATCATGTTGCCATTTCGAATTTCGCGCTATATAAATCTGTTACCAAATACCAGTAGGTGTCTAAAGTGTACGCAGGTGTGTTCCGGAAAGATTTGCAAGCAGCAATAATTACTTATTTTAATGAACAGGTGACATCATACCCACATATCGTCCATCAGTATCAACACAGATTTGGGGGGTTGATTTATCGGTCTAGTCGGATACGAGAGTTTGGGAACGGGTGGATATAGCAACAAGTGAACACTGGGTTCTGCGGAGCACTTTTTCTTTTAGAGACATCTGAATCTAAAAAGCGTGTACCTTGCAGGGAGGAACTCGCCAGATGTAAAAATTTGTACTGTGCAAAATGTAGGATTGGAAATTCATTCTACTCTGGATTACGCTAAATGTTTGAACCTAATTTTATGACTGAAGAAGCTCCGTCTACTACTCCTACCTACGTGCTAAAAGGCAATGTATGTGTGTGTGTGACTGTTTTGGATTTTTAACGTAGCTTTCACAATTTTTCAGTCATATCGCTACGATGTTTGCATTGTGGCAGTTTATAGTGATGTCTGGCACTGGGGCATCATGACACAGGCATGTAGCATGATGTTCCCGCCCAGTCACATTATCATGACACCAGGCCGACCATTCCTATCACTAACCTCGTAATGCTGAGCGCCTAGCGAGGCAGTTGTTGGTACCATTTTTATTAGTCTTTGTTATGACTCGGCCGGGTTTCGAACCCGCGACCTCCCGCATCCAAAGTGCTAAGAGGCAAAGAACTACCAGAGTGCGTTTCTTACAATGAACCATTCACTGTTAAGCACTTTATGATAGATTGGTTCAATCTCCAACCTACACACGATCGTCACTACAACGTTTATCACATGAAGGAACTTTTTGATACAATAAACGTATCTTGAATTTTAAAATTCCTGAAAGAAGTAAACATTTATTTTAAGATTTAACTTTCATGTTATCACTTCGAGTATTTATATGTAACGTATATACCGTCGTTCATACTAAGTACCTTTTCATCTAAATATTCATTGGCACACAATTGATCGGGAAGCTTTTAATAGTACTCTCACCATCTAATCATTTTGCTTTTAACTACTTGATTTTATTATCACTGGTCGATGATAAGCCTTTTATCAACTGTAAATAATCTTACGCATAACCTTTTCTATCACGCGAAAGAGCCTGACAGTGCTGATGTGCCGTAAAAGTACAATCAATCAGTCAACACACAGTAATTTGGCATATGGGATCCAGTATGAAAGAAAATATTGTTTTTCAGTATCGAAAATACCAGTTTTATATCAGCCAGAAAATGTTTTTAAATGGCAACATGAATACAGTTCAAAACAAGTTTAAAGATTTCAAAATATTGGTTGTAGCATTTTGCAATAGATTAATTATTAATTCAGTCACCATACAAAATGCTAATTCACTTTTCCGAAATTCCAATGGTAAGAAGAAAAAAATGCCAAAGGTGGGGGAGGGGGCAAACAAACCCAAGTGAAACTCGCACTTCATACTGATGATCAATATTTTCCATGAATTTAATTTAATGGTTATGTTACAATAAAATAAATTAATAAAAAAAATAAATGACTCGCATGCTACATTACAACTCGTTGCTTTTTCTTGGCTGCAACTATTTCTGATTACCACATTTTTCTTGCCAACCTTTTTCCTAGTCACATCGATTTTAGTCTACTATGTATTCATGTCCACTGCATTTTCAGTTCAATACGTTATCTTATTTTTATTTATCTACATTTTCTTACCACTACATTTTTCTTGTCCACAACATTGCACTACATATTAAACTTTCTACATTGTCTTGTCTGCTTCATTTTACAGTTACACATTTGTCGTGTCCACAACATATTCTTAAGGCTACGTTTTCCTGTTCACTACATTTTCCTATCCACTTTTTTTTTCTTGTCGGACACATTAGTAGTGAAGGGGGCCACCCTAGGGACAATGGGAATTAGCATTACAGACCCCCCCTGGGCCACTCTGGGGACTATGTAAATTTAACATGGGGAAAATTGCTGGGCCACTCTAGGGACAATGGGAATTGAACATGGGGAATAGAGTTTGGGCTTGTCTAGGGACAAGGGGAATTTAACATGGAGAATAGTTTGGGCTTGTTTAGGGACAAGGGGAATTGAACATGGGAAATAGAGTTTGGGCTTGTTTAGGGACAAGGGGAATTTAACATTAGATTCTATTTTTTTTTTTATTTAAATTTTTTTAAAAAATGGGGCAGGCAATAGAAAGTCATTCTCTTTTCGAGACCTATGAGTGGCCCTGAAAAGGGCCTTTGGGTTTCTTCTTCTAATTTCTTCTGTTTCTCCATCAACTTCTTATTTTCTGTCCTACACTCTTTCTCTTCTTTTCTTTTTTTTTCTCTTCTTTCTTCTTCTCCTCCTCTTCTTTCTTCCTCTTCTCATTTTCTTCTTCTTTTTCAATTTTTTCATTCCATGCTCTTATCCTTATCCTTTCCTCTTCATCCTCCTTCTCCTTCTTTATTTCTTTTATCACAGCACTTATCATTTCCTTTACTTTTCTTAAGTTGTTAATCTCCATCTTCACTCGATGGGGGCTATAAGAATAGTGATCCTCGTTTAACCTCACTAACATTTGCTCCATCATACCCAAATTGTCCAGGACGTCTTGCAATGTTTTCATTTTATCAAGCTGGTTCGAAGCCATCTTCTTTTTTATTCTTTGTAGAATGGTTTGAATGACGAATACTGTGGGTTCTTATAGTGAAAGCACGGACGTGATGGAAAACATCCCCCTAAGACATAAAATTGATATTACCTAGATCATGACCAAACAACGCGCGGACGTGAAGGAAAACATCCCCTACTTTTCTCATTTCATATGATCTACTATCCACATACGTGAAGCAGCAATAAACTAACCAAAATCTACCATTCACACAAACCAAGCTTCAAAATCAAATCCTATTCAAACCCCTAATCTACTATCCACACACGCAAAGCATTAAAATGAAACCCTAATCTACTATTCACACTAACCTATGCTAGCTCTTATTAACACACAATCATATATATTAACTTATACACTCATACTAGGAAAAAGAGTCAGTGTTTATATTCACACTACTCTACATACACACATTGGCAAATCGATTGTTATTTCTTTTCTAGAGTATTGGATAGCCCTGAAAAGGGCTGTTTGTTTTTGAACTCCAGTGACACCTGGTTAATGATAGCACCTTCCAGGCCTGGCACCACACGCACATCTTCTTCCCCAGTCTCCTTTTACTTTTTTTCTTGAAAGCGCAGAGGGAGGATGATTGGCTGTAGCACCCCAATCCTCTGTCTCTGGTATCTTGTAAGCCATCCTCTCTCCTATTTTCTTTTCCTCCTCTTCCCTCTGTCTTCTCCCCTCCTCTTCCTTCTTTATTCTTTCCTCTTCTACTATGGCCTCCGCGGCCAGTTCATTTAACAGGCGCCTGACATATTCCAGATGTATCTGGAGTTCAAGAAGTTTGCTCATTCTGGTATTCATTGTCTTGTTAACGAATGAACAGGGTAGCTAGACTGCCCAGCGAGTTTCAATTTATACTGAAAGCGCGGACGTGATGGAAAACATCCCTTAAACCAAAATTGATCTTACCTAGATCATGACTAAACAACAACCTAAAAGAAACACTCACTCACTTTTTTATACTGCCCATCACTATTCTAAAAAAAATTATTAAACAAATAATATACTATTCACATACGCAAAACAATCCAATCAAACCTCAAATCTACTCTCCCCACACCACAAACAGCCAAAAACATTATCTTCATCTACTATCCACACAAACGTACTTGAGCACTTACAAGCACACAATCCTATACACAAACACATACACTCGCATCACAAAAGAGTCAGTGTTTATAGTCACACTACTCTGCCTACACACATTGGCAAATCAATTGTTATTTCTTTTCTAGAATATTGGGTAGCCCTGAAAAGGGCTGGGCTTTTTTTTTGTTTGCTATGACAATCTTTTAGTTTCTAAGAATGCGACGTCCTCTGAGGATAGACTTTCTGACGATAGGTCTGCTTCTTCGGAAAGAGAAGAAGAACTCTTTGGTGTCGATACGGCAATCGACAAAGCCTCTGTCAGGTTCAGGTTGCTGCTGCTGCTGCTGTTGTTGTTGTTGCTGTTGCTGCTGTCTCTGAAGTCTGTACTTCTCTGTCCATTCTTCTTTCTCCCTGTTCACTTCTTCTCTGAAGAGCTCTTCTATCAGGTCTTCAGTGACTTTTAACATTCTCACATTCTCTATCTCTTCTGGCTTCGGTATCAGACTGTGTCTGACCCTATGCAAATTCACGTAGGCTTCGTTTAGCATAGCTAGTTTGGAGCACATCTTCGTAGGAGGATGAGTCGACAATGGAAGGTTAGACTGGAAACTACCCCGGTTCTTAAAGTAAAAGCGCGGACGTGAAGGAAAACATCCCTCTACGGTTTTCGAGCCGCAACGTTCAATGAGTGTCATGAGAGGGATAGTAAGAAGTAAAAGAGCATGTATCAACATTCTTATTGCCAAACAAAAGACAAAGGCATTTTTTTTTCAAAACACAACATTTTTTATTCAAAATCACTTAACGCTAACAAACAACTCTAACATTTTTAACAATAATCCAACAATATAACATCAAACATTTTTTAAAATGACAAACATTTTTTTCAATTAACACTCTACTTTAAACAGGGCTGACAACGTTGTGAATGAAATTGTGATTTCCATTGTTGGAAGTCATTAGGCCATTGATGGACACTACGTTTCCTAGCTTGAGACAAAAGATAAGCATAATGGTCACAAAACCATTGATCTACTTTCACATCGTTTCTAGAAGAAGAACGAGGATCAAAATGAGTCACTAAATGTTCTAAGGAATAACCCAGGCTGCGATGATGCAGAAAATACACACAATATTGTCCACACACCAAGGAATCTGTGCCTTGTAATTTCACATTATTGAATCGGGTGGTCTGAACATTTCTTCTCATAAAGTCAATGATATCGTCTTCCAAAGGGGGCAATCCGTACGAATCGAAATATTCCACACATCCTTCTTGAGGAAAGTAAACGGCTACCCAGTGGGTTCCTGGGAGATGACTGTCGTCCGTGTTGATCACATAAGCTAGATGGTCTTGAGGTTTGCGATGAGGGAGTTCATCTTTAGCACAGACGACAGGATTCCAAGAAGCCGTATACGAACTGTGGTTCAAAAGGTAATAAAGTTTCCAGGTATCCATGTTTTGTGTGGTTTTTTTCTTCTTCACAGGTAATAATAAGTCATCAATTCGATCCTGACTTTTTGCTTGAAAATGTCTGACAAATAACCGTTTCTTCGTTTCGTCTCCTCACTTTGATTCAGGAGAGCTTTGATACGATCGATCTCTTGAGTGGTTAATGGTGGACAAGAATGTTCACGCAAGTCTTTATACCACTGGTGCAACACGACTTCGTCCGAGATGAGACTCCAAGCTTCGTCCAGATACTCGTCCAATTTTTCTTCTTGACTCAGCATCAGGCATTTATCGTGTTGAATTTGACTGGGATGATCGTTTTGACATCCATAGCAATCTTTCTTGATCAATTCCGTCAATTTTTCGACCAAGCGTTTGGCAAAACAGGAGACTAAATGGGCTTCTTGTTCTGGCCATCTTGACTTCATCGTGATAACTTCTTCGTCTTTGTCTTGAGATTCTCCTTCCCCGGTCTCCTCACATTCCATGTCTAAAGTTTCTCCACTAGGTAAAGAGGGATAACAGTCTTCCATAGCTTCCAATAGTCTAGAATGACTTCTCTCAAACTGTTGATTTCTATCGTATTATCGAATTCTGCATACAGGATGACGTTCACTGTCTTGTCCAGTGGCTTTGCAAACTGAAGTTCCACACGAATCTGGCCTGATTTTATAGGGTGGAAATGTCCCTCGTCGCTGCCTTGGTCTGGAGTGAAATCAAAAGCCCACAAAGCATAGCCTCCTGCGTAATCTTCGTACGTAATAACGTGACTGGTGTTGGTCCCTAACTGCCCGGTGGCTTCGTACAAGGACAAGTACGATCTCAAGTAATTCAACTTCGTGGGATCAAACTCCGGTTCGAAAGGTCGGGTACACAAGGTTTTGCCATCGCGACTGACTTCGATTTTCTTCACGTCGAAGTGTTGAAAGTGGAAAGGATTTTCAGTGAAGGCTCCGTTGAAGGCTGAATTCAGGACCATACCAAGGATTAAACGTTTGGGTAACTGTCCTTGAAACAGATGATCTTCGATCATGGAATGATGGTTAGCGAAAATGGTGAAGGTTTTCACTTCCACGCGTCGGATGGGATATTTGGCGGTCGTTCTGCTCAATGTCTGACTAATGTCGTTTCCCACTTTGGGTAACACTTCCACGCGTCGTACGTAGAGTTTGGCCTCCTCGATTTTGCTTTTAGGATTGCCAGCAGCAGTATCAGCCAACAAATGGAAAGCGGCACTGTTGCGATTCAGTCTCAAGTGAACATTTACCCCGTTCAGCAAATATTTCTCTTGCAACCACATGTCCAAATGCAAACGATCCATCAGTTCTAAACTCTTCTTATTTAAGATTTTTTTTTTGTCTTTCCTCAAAGCCGTCATTGTCAAATTTTTCAAACTTGCCCGCTTCGTCAGGTTCCCATAGCACACAAGCATTGAGATGAGTATTCTTGGCATCTATTCCGTACGTCAAGAGATTTTCCAGGTAGGCACGGTAAGGGTAAGTATCCATGCTGCTGCTGACCAGTTTGTTATTCAAGTACAAGTCCACTGAGCTGAACAAGGAATGCATGAAATTGTTGACGGAGCTATATTCTCAGTGTCTTCTATTCCACCATTATCCTTATCTAGAACTTTGACTTTCAGGTACAAGTAACTGCTATTCAGATCGATGTAATCTTCGGGCTGTCCCTTGATTTCAAACTCGATGGGAGCGGAAACTGCCAATGAGGAGACGGGATGAAATTCCACCCACTGGGATTCTTGCATCGTCATCATGATGGGGGGCATGGCAAACAGATCCAGTTCCGACTTGGAACAAGCGCATGACTCTCGGTGCTTCATTTTTTTTCTGTGTCTCAATAATCGAAAACGTCTAAGTCTCGAACGGTTCTTCTTTTCTTTGTCTTTCATTCTTTAGACGTGTGAAGTCTGGTGAAAGGGTGTTTTCTTCGTCGTCTCTTTCTGCCTTGTCCTTGCTGAATGCCTGACTCGGTAGCGTGCAGGGCATTTATAGGTGTGTCTCGTCGGCCCAAAAGGTCTTTGCACGTTTCTAGCAAGACATTTTTGCCTGCCCTCATGAAGGCTTCTTTAGGGTTTTGTTTGTCGATGATGACATTTTGGAGAAATTCTTTGCCTTGCGTCAGTGCCGCATCTTTCAAGGCGTGCAATCCGCGTGTCACCATCGGTTTCAACACCGGAGCCACCGAACGAAAGGCCGATTTTAACATATCTCCTAAACCGTGTCCTCGCTTTCGAGCAAACCCTCGGTACACTGGATACATGACTTACGAATCGTGAGAGAACCGTTTTCGAAAATGGAGTTTCACCGCGACTTTTCCTTTGGTGAATGGAATATTTTGTCCCAAATCTCCTTTTATAGCAATGTTGACCGTGTCCAAATACGACTTGCTCACAGGCAAATAATGAGGACGTACAAATTCGCGGTGGACGTGGTAAGTGTTTCCACCTTCCTCGTCAGTGTTCGTGGCAGAATTTACTTTGAAAGGAATGACACGCAGTAACGGCACGGAGGTGTGTCCCACCACGTTGTACTCCACCACATCGGAGTACACGAACATCAAATTCAGTCCCTGGTTCAGTTCTACCTGGAAACGAAAATACCTCGCAATATGCCCGTTGTTGTCAATCTCTGCTTTCTCTATCTTTTTGGTCTTTTTATCCGTGACCAAATTGAGGTCTCCACCCAAAATGTCATACAATTCAGGGCAAAATTTAATACGTATACTTTTGTCCTCACTTTCAAATTTGATGAGTAGACGGTGAGACAGTTTGTGGTACTCAATGGTGACACGTTTTTTTTTAGTCCGGTCAGAACTTTGTCAAATGTTGCATAGAATTTGTCAGCGATGGCCTCCACCAGATGTTGACCACTAAAATAATGGCCTGAGTTAATTTTAAAGTGATAAACGTAAAAAGGAGGAGAAGTGTCCCTGTAGCTGCGGGGTATTGGGTCCTTCGCAAGAAATTATCTATGTTGAGGAGTGTTCGTCATGGTTTGCTGCACCGTTGGGTCCAGAATTTTGACGTCAAAAGTGTTTTGAGTTTCAGTGATGTTTTTGATTTGTGTTGGATAAATCATTTCTACCAAAGCCACTTCCCAATGGGCTTCGTGCTCTAATGGGATGGCCTGAGGTAATTTGGCCGTGTAACAGCACAACGTGTTGTGGGGAAACACCTCCATGGAACTGTCACTGGGTAAGGTTAAGTAAAATTGGTTTTGGTGACTCATAATTCCAGAGTTCTGTGGCTGTCCGAGGGGTTACTGGACGTCAGAGGCGTGTCTCCGCCTACAATGGGGTTGTTATTGTTGTGGTTGGAGTGGTGACTGGCACTGGCACTGGACACTAGGTTCCCGTGGTTCCCGTTCGAGGTGAATTTCAGGGAGGGATTAGGAAGCTGGTAACCGATGCAACTGCTCAATAAAATGGTCCACAATTGTTTGTCTCCTTGTTGCAAACTCAAATTGGCGATGGCTGCCCCGATGACAATACACCACAAAGATTTGGCAGAAAAAGACGATTTGCGTGTTAGGCACACGTTCTCCACACCACACTCACAAGGGTTGTTTTTGTAAATCTTGCACAGAAGAACTGGGCGAAGGAGTGGTCGACGTAGCTGCGTCTGTGTGAAAGGGCATGATGGTCACTTCTTTTTACAGTCGATGACTTGCGAAGCGTTGATCCAAGAATCAAAACTGGGTGGATATCCTTTCCAACGTACTTTGACTTCTTTGACACGTCGTTTGCCCACTTTACGGGTTCTGCGTTCGAGAATGCTTTCGATGTCGTACACATCGTCTTCTTTTTTGGTGACAAGTTGTAACTCGGGCAAATAAAACGTTCCTTTGAGCACTTCTCCGTTCATGTCTTCCAATTTATAGACGGCAGGATGACGGCCATGCACTCGTCCAGTGACACGAAACAATTCGGTCGTCCAGTTAGGTAAGTAACCTTTGTCGAAAGTGCGTTTGGTTTTGCCAATGCGCACCCACTCTCCTACGGTCAACTCTCCACTTTTCTTGGGGACAGCCCTCGTCGGGGACGTACCAAACAGGAGCTCAAACACCAGCACTTCGTTCTCGGGAGTCACTTCTTGCGGGGCACGTCCGATGCTTCCATGGTAAGATTGGTTGTACGCTTGCACCAGGTGCGGTAAGATGTCGATGTACTTCATAGTGTGGTGATGCGTGAAATATTTCCAAATGCGTTCTTTCAAAGTGCATTGAAAACGTTCCACGATGCTGGCTTTGGTTTCGGGATTCTCGGTGGTAAAAAAATGAATGTCACGTTTCTTTAATTCTTTTTGGAAAGCTTGGTTAAAAAATTCGGTACCTTTGTCCGTTTGCCATCGAAGAGGGTGACGACCGCTTTGTTTCAACACCCGTTGCAGGGCTCGCACTAACTCGCTGCTCGATCTGGAAGTCAAGGGCACGACCCATGCAAATTTGGAAAAGACGTCGATGACACAAAACAAATATTTGTAGCCGCGATTGTAGCTGGCCAAATGAGAGACATCGGCTAAATCGGCTTGCCATTGATGATCGATGCCTTCCACTCGGGTGCGACTTCTGGAAAACTTGCGTCGAATGGGTTTGTGTAAAGTGTAGGTAGCTTGTTCTTGTAACCATCGTTGCACTTGAGGGAAACGGAGACTTTTCAGTCGCGTTTTGGCACCACGATACAATTTTTGAACTCCTGCGTAACCTGCAGGATGGGAGGGATCGTAGTAAATGCTGGCTAACACTTTTTCCATTTTTTGTGTTTATTTGTGTGTTAATAAGACACCCACTCTTGGAGGATGCTACTCTTTTTCTCTTGGGGTATTTTCTTGGATTGCAATGCTTTGCGTGTGCGACCGGCAATAGGTGTCGAGGAGGAGGAGGAGGATGTGTGAACAGGGGATATCGGTTCTTGTTTCACTTCTGTCTTCAGTTCTGTCTTCACTTTCTTTTTCTCTTGTGATGAAAAAGGGGCGGCCATCATCTTTTTAATCCATCCAATTCTGGAGGTAGGTGGTGTTGTTAACTTGCGTACTTTTTCTGGTGCGGTTTGAAACCCTTCTTCTTCTTCTTCTCCTTTTTCTGTCTTGGTCACTGGTACTGGTACTGGTACTGGTGATGGTGCTGAACTTTTCATCAAGGTCTTAAAATCTTTCAGAGTGGGTAGAGCTGTTTCGTCTAAAGCTTTCTGGTGAAAGAGTTGCAGTCGTTGCAAGAGTTGACCGTACTTTTGCGATTTTTCTGTTTCGGACAAATCTTGGCGATCCATCAAGGACTGCAATTCGTGTTGTAACTGGGACATCTCGCTCAAATTGGGATTGGGAGGTAAATGCGGGGTGCGTTGTTCTTGCCAACGATGGTATTCCATCCATCGTTTGTAAGGCACTAAAGCTAGTTTTCGTCCTTCCATGGGGTTGTCAGGGGTCGATTCTGAAATCTTGGGACTTCGGAGGGCCTTTTTATCTTGCTCCCGCCAGTCCTCCCAACATGGTTCCCAAGACTCCTTTCAGTAAGGGGCCTAACAAGAGGGGTAAAATACCTCCACGTTGGACCAACATCTTCTTCTTTTGACGAATGGGAATTTTCTTTTGAACCATTTGGCGAAGAACGTGACGATGTTTGCCTAAGCATTGTTTCTGGTGTTTGGACAAAGGGATCGTGCCTTTCAAGACCTTCAAACAGCATTAGCACACGGTATCGATGACCTCTTTGGAGGCTGATTGAATGAGTTTTTTTCGTAGAGGTGGAGAAGCTTTGGACAGGACAGATAACATGTCCCCATGTTTGACTAAACGAGGAGGCAGTCCTTTCCTTTTCTTTCCTTGGGGTTGTTTAGAAGAGGGATGTTTTCTGGAGGGTCCTTGAGTCTTCAGCACCAAAAACACTGATACCCTACTTGGTTACAGGCCTTTTTTATACTGGAACGCGTCGCCACTGATTGTCTTTACGTCGTATCAACTTCAGGACAGGCATGACACGTCGTGCAGGGGTACGCAACGGACTAAATCGAGCCAGTTCTTGCTTGGACAAATCCAGTAAACTTTGTAACATGCACGATCTTTCTTGGACTTTGATTTTGGGAGAAGGTACTTTGTGAGCCGCAGCCACTACCACTAAATTGGAGGGTCCTGCCACTGGGGAAGTTCTTGGGGTCATCAACGGAGAAGTTCTTGGTGTGATCATTGTCTCCAAGTACTCTTCAGTTCTTGGTGTCATCAACGGACAAGTGGATGAACGTGAGGCTGCCGGAGACGCGGTCACCGCCGTTGCAGTTCGTGGTTTGCGAGTGTAAGGTTGCGTCCTGGCCGAGGTGCCTCTCTTGCGACTAGTTTTCTTTTGTGGACTTTTCTTTTTCTGGGGACTTTTTCTCTGTTTCTTTTTCTGGGGACTTCTTTTCTTTTTCCGGGGTGGTGTCTGGTAAGAGGAGGGTCCCGCCACTGGAGAAGGTCTCCTTGGGGACCTGGTCTTTTCTTCTTCTTGGGACTTCGTTGGACTTTTTTCTTGGGGAGAAGTCTGTTGGCATTAGGATCCCATGTTAAGAGAGAGCGAATGATGACCCCTCCTAGAGTACCGCTCCCTCCAGGTTTCAAAATGATTTGTTTTTTGGTTTGAGTGTCGATGCGGAGATCGGCCAGTTGGGTCAAAGCGACTTTGTTTCGATCGAAAAAGCGTTTGGTTTGATGAGGAATCTGAATGATTCCTTGGAGTAATTGACGTGCCGTCACCGTGAACCATCGTAAGACTTCTTTGAGACTAGCTTCTAAGACTCGAGCTCGTATTTGTGGATTTTTTTCTCGACTGATGCCATACAAGGCACGAATCAATTTGACGGGAAGATGCGACTGAAAGGACGTCATGTACACACTGTGTGTGAGACAGACGAAAAGGGTCTGAGGTTTTTATAGATTTTTTTGTGGAGTGAAATTAAGTCGAGGACGGAGACGTGTACAGGACAGGCCCTCTGTCTTGGCACCAGTGGTGAAACAAGTGGGTACGAAATCGCTAATCATCGGGGGTCGTAGGTTTCAAATCGACGAGTAAATAGGCGTGTGGAGTTTGAGTGGCATCGTCGTACGCCTGAGTCAGCCAAGGCGTTCCTAACTGTTTGGCTAAGACTTGCACTTGCGATTTATCTCGAGGGCTTTTAAACAAGACCACGTAATGCGCATTGAGACTGATGGTGCGATGGGCTTTACTTTGTTGAAACAAATTTTGGGTAATGTAAACGACACTGGCATTACGGTGATGCCCTTTGCGCGTGAACCACAGTTTAATTTCTTCTTCGTCTTCTCCTAACATGTCGTCAAAAATGACCAAATGGGTTTGACGGGAGTCAAAGACGATGCCGTCGTCTTCTTTAGGAATGCCTTCCACAAACACGATGGAATCGCCTTGACTTTCTCGCAAGAGGTTGTACGCCGATTGCCACTCTTTGTAACACCACACGATCCGTTGAGGTGGCCGATCGATCAAATGATGTTTATGTTCGATCAAACGTTTGACGAATTCGGTTTTGCCTGAACCGCTAGGTCCAGCAATGAGCATGTTAAAGGGATGACGAAGATACAAAGCCTCCCAACTGGCACGATCTAAGTGTTCGTCGATGACTTTGACAGTAGAGGAGGAGGGAGCAGAGACAGCAGAAGTAGCCATAG
This sequence comes from Sinohyriopsis cumingii, assembly GCA_028554795.2. Taxonomy (NCBI): domain Eukaryota; kingdom Metazoa; phylum Mollusca; class Bivalvia; order Unionida; family Unionidae; genus Sinohyriopsis; species Sinohyriopsis cumingii. Next base: position 60,152,103 of record CM068839.1, on the reverse strand, counting down.
TGTCAGGAATATCACTTGTGACACGAAAACAGACAAGACGAGAGTTTATATACTTTTTTTCAGAACACGTTTATTGAATGTTTTAAACATGAATACGAAAGACAAAAATACATAAAAGCCAAAGGCTTAAGTACAAGGATAAAAGGCACATGATAACCATTAACGTGGAATAAAAACAAGTGTCTGTACAACATGTTTTTGGGTAAAGTTCTGACCAGTTCTATAGGGGGTAAGGTCACACAAGTGTCCTCCAGAAAGGGTCTTTGAGGCCTGTCCACGACAGTCCTCTCCTGGGTGACGGGTTCTTCTGGCACCGTCACTAACACAGGTTGAAAAGTAACTTTTTTCCTTGAACAACTCTCGTGCATACTGGGCCACTTCTTGGGTCCAAGCCTCAAAATCCCATTCTTTCCAGGCACGGACATCTGTCCAATAGGGGTGTAAGTCACAAGCTACACACACATCGTCATACACGTCTTGGGTAGCTAAAAGATGACGAATCTTTTTTTCCCGTAGAGGTCGAGAAGTATCCAGATGACACCGCAAGGCTTTGAGCAAAAGGAGTCTTTCGTGACCATTTAAGGCCATGGGGGTGTGGTAAGTACTGATCGTAAAGAGTCCAAAAGGAATCGGCTGGTAAACGAAATCCTAGAAAACAAGTCACTAAGACACACACCACTTGTCGACCCAAATTGAATGGATACAGTTCTTGTAATAATCGATGGTAATGATCCACGGTTTGAATATGGTCATTGAGTTCCTTCCACGGAATCTGTTGGATTACATGCGATAAAAGTCGTGGCATGGCAGCCTGTTTTTATACTCTCTTTGTTTCGGAAACAATACACGTACTTTCTAGCCAGACATCTTCGTTCTCCAGCGGGGAATTTAAATGTTGCATACTGTAACCGAAACGTCAGACTTCGTTTAGAAGTTTCCTCTTCCGCTAAGTAGATTCCACGTAAAATATGTCGGTAATCCTTTACCTTGTCTTTCTCAATGTGTTGTACTAGGTGAATCTCGTTCTAACCAAAATGATCAACACGTGGATCATCGGGGGCTTGGAAGTATTGAACAAGGTCTGACCACTGAAACAATTTCTGACGAATCAGTTCTCTTATACCATTTAGGTACCAGTGGTTAAAGATCTGGTGACGTAACGGATGCAACTGTTCTTTACGTTTCACTTGTATTTTGACCAGCTCTCGGTAAATGCGTTCTCTCAACTCCACAGGCAAAGCACGAATGTTCTCTTGTAAAGTATCCATAAACAGGTCATACTAAATCCTCTTTTGTCTGACAGAAGAAATGTACCGTTTGCACAGACATGGTTTTACTTCAGTGCCAAATTTAAATCGTTTAGTCACTAATTTACACATTACAATTCGTTCAGAAGTTTCCTCTTTCACTAAGTTGACATTGTGTAAAAGATGTCGGTAATTCGTTAACTCTTCCTCTGGAATTCGATGCAGTACGTTTACATTGTAGTAGATACTTGCTATATCTGTCAGAAGAAAGGGCATTGGTCTTCAGAGTGTCCAGACCGTCAAGAAAGAAAAACAGGGGCTAGAAAAGACAAAAGTCAAGATACCTGTTATTATTGTAAAGAAAAAGGACATTGGTCTCCAGATTGCCGAAAAAAAGAAACAAGAGGAGTCAGAAGAAAAGAGGGATTCTTCAGAAGAAGAGAGGGATTCTTCAGAAGAAGAGATGGATTCTTCAGAGGAAGAAAGCAGACAGGTGAAGAAAAAGAAACAGGAGAAGAAAAGAAGAAGGGAAGAAAGTGAGGAGGAAGAAGACGAAAAGACTGTGACGGTGAAGAAATTGAAAAAACAGAGAGAGTAAACAATGAGATAGAAGAAGTCAATGAACTTTTTAAAGTGTTATGTTGCGAATTGGATTGTAGCTATTGAGAAAAGAATACATTAATTATATAAGGTAAGTGTCTTTGAGTTTTGATTTTAAATAAGAAGCTACACTCACGCACTCATATACACGTACTATAGGGGTAAAATGGTTTTCTTTTGAGTTATTGGCAATTGAAAGTGTATCTCTTTTCGAGAGACGTGGGTGGCCCTGAAAAGGGCCTTTTTTTGGTGTAGGGGTGAGTTTAAGCAATCAACTTTAACTGCCTTAAGCCTTTGCCACGGCCAAGGCCTACTTCTGGACTGCGTAATCTTGATGATGATGATGATTTGGTTGAAATCACTAAGGGTGGTACGGTAGGCTTAGTCACAGGGTTAACGTGTTTAGCTCGGGAAGGTCGTATTCTCTTCGGTCGTAATAAAGAACTCCGCTAAAATGTCTAACAGTACCGTGACCGTTTGATTTTCACCCTCTTGTTTCTTTGCTGCTACTTCTTGTTGTTGTTGTTTTTTTCTTACCTCTTCTTCTTGCTGTTGTTGCTGTAGGAGAAAAGCTTGTTCCGCTTCCTTTTGTCGTTGTATAAATTTCTCCAATTCTTCCTTCTGTCTCTGTCTAAAATTCTCCACTTGCGGTAATGAGGAAGGTGACGAAGGTTCCGGAACAAATTCTTGCGAGGTAAGAAAATCCACAAAATCCCAATTTACCTCTTCTGAAAGTAAGTCCGGGTTCCCTTGGGCAGTCTCCACTGCTGGTGCACCCCAATGGATCGTTTTCTGAGTTTCCGTCATGTTGAATCACTGTCGCATAGATTGACTGCACACAGGCGCTAGCAAATCTATATAGACCACGTGACGTCACAGACTGCTCTCTTCGGATTGTATCGGGCTGACTGAATTTTGTAACGCGTGTTTGGATTGGTGAATGAACTCAATCCGTTTCAATCCTTCCTCTACCTATAAATAAGCGCAGTTCACTGCATTGATTCACCTGTTCTCGTCGCCTCAAGATGTGGACCACAGTTGAATCATCCACCCTTGTGTCTTCAATAATGTTTAGGACGGACATGCTAATGTATGTCCGATCCAAGTGGACCGTTGTCCACGGACAGACACCAGTCTGTGGATACGTAGGATCTACGTAGAAAGACAAGGATGCCTCAAAAGAGTGCTGATTTACGGTCCTACAGTGAGGCGCAGCCTAAAGACAAGAAGAAGACCAATGCGGTGCCCCTTATGTTAATGGATACATTAACATAAACCCAAAGGCCCTTTTCAGGGCCACTCATAGGTCTCGAAAAGAGAATGACTTTCCATTGCCTGCCCCTTTTTTTAAAAATTTTTTTAAAAAAAATAAATAAAATCCCATGTTAAATTCCCCTTGTCCCTAAACAAGCCCAAACTCTATTTCCCATGTTAATTCCCCTTGTCCCTAAACAAGCCCAAACTCTATTCTCCATGTTAAATTCCCCTTGTCCCTAGACAAGCCCAAACTCTATTCCCCATGTTCAATTCCCATTGTCCCTAGAGTGGCCCAGCAATTTTCCCCATGTTAAATTTACATAGTCCCCAGAGTGGTCCAGGGGGAGTAGTATAGGGGGCCGCTATAGCCTCAGTGGAAATTAGCATTACAAGACCCCCCTGGGCCACTATAGCCTCAATGGAAATTTAACATGGAGAAAAAGCCTGGGCCACTATAGCCTCAAGGGAAATTTAACATGGAGAAAAGTCTTGGGCCACTCTAGCCTCAAGTGGATTGAACATGGGGAAAAAAGCATGGGCAACTCTAGCGACAAGCGAAATTGAACATGGGGAATTGTAACAGGGTCCAGACCTGATGGGTCTATGGAAAGGGAACAGGGGGAGAGGGACATAACACACACACACACACACACACACACACATAAAATAATAATTCGGGGTTAGGCAATTGAAAGTCAATCTCTTTTCGAGAAATAGGAGTGGCCCTGAAAAGGGCCTTTGGATTTATCTTAATATGCCCTTAACATAAAGGGCATCTGTGGCATCTTCTTGTCCTCAAGCTGCGTCTTACAGCAGGGCCATACATCAGAGTCCTCTTGAGGCAACCTTGTCTCTCTATGTAGACTCTTCGTATCCACAGACTGCTGGTGGTCCTGTGGACAACGGTCCACTTGGATCGGACATACATGAGCATGTCCGTCCTGAACATCATTGAAGACACGAGGGTGGAAGATTCAACGTCAGTCCACATCTTGCGCCTACGAGAATAGGTGAATGAGTGATTGCACTGAACTGCGTTTATTTATAGGGAGAGGAAGGATTGAAACGGATTGAGGTCGTTGACCAATCCAAACACGCGTGACGAAATTCAGTCAGTCCGCATCCAATCGGAAGAGAGCAGTCTGTGACATCACGTGGCCTATATACATTCGCTAGCGCCTGTGCGCTGTCAATCTATGCGACAGTGATTCAACATGACGGAAACTCAGAAAACGATCCATTGGGGTGCACCGACGGTGGATACTACCCAAGGAAACCCGGACTTACTTTCAGAAGCCGTAAACTGGGATTTTGTGGATTTTCTGACCTCGCAAGAATTTGTTCCAGAACCTTCGTTACCATCTTTACCGCACGTGGAGAATTTTCGACAGAGACAGAAAGAAGAATTGGAGAAATTTATACAGAGACAAAAGGAAGCAGAACAAGCTTTTCTGCTACAGCAACAGCAGCAAGAAGAAGAGGTAAGAAGAAAAAAAACAGCAAGAAGAAGAAGAAGCAGCAAAGAAACAAGAGGGTGAAAGTCAAACCGTCACGGTACTGTTGGACATTTTAGCGGAGTTAAGAAGTCTGAAACAAATGTATCAGACTTCTTTATCACGACCGAAGAGAATACGACCTTCCCGAGCTAAACACGCCAACCCTGAGACTAAGCCTACCTTACCACCCTTAGTGATTTCAACCCAATCATCATCATCAAAAGTAGGCCTCGGACGTGGCAAAGGCTTAAGACAGTTAAAGTTAAAACTCACCCCTACACCAAGAAAATAACGGCCCTTTTCAGGGCCACCCACTTCTCTCGAAAAGAGATACCATTTCAATTGCCAATAACTCAAAATAACAACCCATTTTACCCCTATATTACGTGTCTGTGTATGAGTGCGTGAGTGTAGGTTCTTATTTTAAAATCATAACCCAAACTCACTTACCTTTTATCATTAATGTATTCTGTTATCCATAGTTACAATTCAATTCACAACATAAACACTCTTAAAAAAGTTCATTCACTTCTTTTGTGTCATTATTTACTCTCTCTGTTTTTTAGATTTCTTCACAGGCTTTCCCTCTTCTTCCTCCTCACTTTCTTCCCTTCTTCTTTTCTTCTCCTGTTTCTTTTTCTTCACCTGTCTGCTTTCTTCCTCTTCTTCTTCCTCTTCTTTCTCTGAAGAATCCCTCTCTTCTTCTGACTCCTCTTGTTTCTTTTTGGGGCAATCTGGAGACCAATGTCCATTTTCTTTACAATAATAACAGGCATCTTGACTTTTGTCTCTTTTAACCCCTGTTTTTCTTTTTTAACGGTCTGGACACTCTGAAGACCAATGCCCTTTCTTTTGACAGATATAGCAAGCATCTTCACTTTTATCTCGAAAGGAAGGAGAGTAGTCCGAAGGCTGGTCTGAAGAGAATTTTCTAATGACCCCTCGCAACGCTCTGATGAAACGTTCGATTTGGCTAGTCTCTTCCATCGTTGTGATCAGGTAGAGAGTGAAATGAATAGTGAAAGGACAAGACGCGTACACTTTTATATACGCTGGTCTGCCAGGACTATAAAGTAGCTCATGGTGCTTAAACTTGAGTCTTTGACTTTTTGCTTTCAAGATGAAACGATCTAATTCATTTGAGAAGAAAGAAGAAGAAGAAAGTAAGAGGCAGAAACGTGATCTATCGCCTCGTACGAGAGCTGAAGTCTTGGCACAAATTCATGCCAGTGATTTTGAAGACGACATGAGTGAACCAGAATCCAAGCCCTCTCAACCACGTTCACCGCCCTTAGTTAACCCTGACAAATACTATTCCATTCGAGAGACAGAAAAGCACTCCTCTAGAAAATTTAGAACCACGGCTTACACCTACACGGTGAAGTTTAAAGATTTCAAGTCCGAAGTACCCTTAGAGAAAGCAGAAGGGTTCATCACCGAGATGTGGGATTCTTTACTCACCGCACTCAAGCGACAATGTCAACCCAAAGAAGACGATCGCTTCACACTATCCATACAACACAATGGTTTGAAGTCCCCTGTTTGGATCGAGTTTAGCAGACCCACAGAACTGACCCCTTCCAAAGTCATGGACAAGACACAACAGGTGCAACAATCCAATGACCAGTTTGACATCACCGATGGAAAAGCCACACTGAAAATGGCTCACGTCTCTCTTCCTCAAGGGACTGGACGCAAAAAGATGTTATTGGTGAACGATCTTCGCAGCATTAAGCGTAGCCTCGTCCAAATTTACAACCCTCATGACCAGATGTGTTCAGCCCGGGCTATCGTGGTGGGGCGAACCTATGCCAACAAGAACGACACGGCAGAATGGAAAAGAGCCTGGAAAACTATTCGACAATCGGACCGAGCCAAACAACGAAACGAAGCAGAACTCCTGTTACAACAAGCGGACCTGTCCAAAGACACACCCTGTGGCATTCCTGAAATGCAAACATTGCAAGATGCCCTAGCTCCACGCTACACCTTGAAAGTGCACCCTCAAGAAGTGCGCGGACCTCTGTTGTTTCGAGGCCAAGATTTTAAGGATGGAAAATACATTCACCTTTATCATCACGATAACCATTTCGATACCATTACCAATATCACTGGATTCCTGGGATACAGATATTACTTTGAGAAATGTGACCGTGGTTATAATAATCGAGAGCAACACAAACATTGTGGATGGAAATGTTCAGGATGTTTGGCCTCTCCACCCTGTCTGAGCGAAGGACCAGTGCCTTGTTCAACTTGTCCGCGCACGTTTGTCAGCCCTACCTGTTACCAACAACATTTGAAGACGCAAGGTTCACAGCAGAAATGTGCTTGTCAACTGCTGAGATTGTGCCCTACGTGTGGACAAGGCATACGTACCAATAATGCCAAGGCACACGTATGTTCAGGAAAGAAAAAATGTCACATTTGTCACCACATCGTGGATCTGGAACATCAATGCTACGTGCAAAAATACCAACCAGAGAAAGAGGATGGTCACAAAAATGAAAAAGGCAATTTCATCTTTTTCGATTTCGAATGCATGCAAGAGACCGGCATTCACATTCCTAATTTCTGTGTGGCTCATCGAGCGTGCGACAAGTGCATTCAAGAACCTATCTTCAGTCATTGCCCTCACTGCAGCAAGATTCCTGGAGGGCGTGAAAAAATCTTTCGGGGACCGAACACGCTAGCCGATTTCGCCCAATGGGTCTTAGACCCCATCGACAAGGCGTGGAGCCAAGAGGACATCGAACGTTACGGAGATTGTCATCGTCATGCCACGGTGATGGCTCACAATTTCTCCGGATACGATGGACAGTTTCTTTTGAGGTATTATACGGAACAAGGCACCGGAAGACCTAAAGTGACTTTGAAGGGAGCCAAAATCATTTCCATGCAAGTGGGACAAGTACAGTTTAAAGATTCCATGAGGTACTTGGCCATGCCTTTGAGTCGAATGCCCAAAACATTTGGAATGACAGAAATGGCTAAAGGGTATTTTCCACACTTTTTCAATACGGAAGCCAATCAACACGCCGTTCTACCCCATTTGCCTGAGGCTAAAGATTACGACCCCGACAACATGGGTACCAAACAACGAGAAGCTTTCTACGCTTGGTACCAGGCTCACGCCTCGGACCCTTTCGACTTTCAGGAAGAAATGCTAAAGTATTGTCGTTCCGACGTGGACATTTTACGGCGTTGCTGTGGAAAATTTCGAGAACTGTTCATGGAACACGGAGGGGTCGATCCTTTGAAAGAAGCTTGCACCATTGCCAAAGCGTGTTCCTTAGTGTACAAAGACTCATGCTGAAAACACCGTGGCGGTCATCAGTCCTCAAACGACCAACTATGTCAAACGTCAATACTCGGTCAAAGCCCTACGTTGGTTACATTACTTGTGCGACAAGGAAGACAAATGGATTCAGCATGCCCGCAACGGAGGGGGCGAAAAGACCATTGGAACGCATTCGGTAGATGGCTGGGACTTAGAAAACCCCAAGATCGTGTACGAGTTTAACGGCTGCTTATTTCACGGATGTCCCGTCTGTTACCCTGACCGTAAAACTAAAAATCAGTTTCTACAACGAACCATGGAAGATTTGTACCAGGCCACTTGTCAGCGACGCCTAAAGTTAGAAGAGGAAGGATACCAAGTGGTGGAAATGTGGGAACACGAGTACGATCACCGTTTGAAAACCGATCCCGAGTTTAAATGTCTCGTGGAAAGTTACAAGCTGGTGGACCCCCTGAACCCGAGAGATAGTTTGTACGGAGGAAGGACCAATGCCACCTGTTTGCTGTACCAAGCCGACGAAGAGAAAGGAGAAGAAATGAAATACTTGGACGTGTGTTCGCTGTATCCCTACGTGTGCATATATTGTCGCTTTCCTGTAGGGCACCCACAATTGTTCACGGAACACATCGACCTGAAAAACATTCGACAATACGAAGGCTTGATCAAGTGCAAAGTTTTGCCTCCAACGGACTTGTACCATCCCGTCTTACCTCACCATTGTCAAGGCAAACTGATGTTTCCTTTGTGCCGAAACGTGCAACCAAGACCAGCCTTGTCAGCACACCCAGGAAGAACGGACCTTGACGGGGACCTGGGTCAGCGTAGAATTGTTCAAAGCTCTGGACATGGGATATCAACTGTTAGAAGTGTACGAAATTTGTCACTTTCCCAAGACACAACAATAACACAAGGGTGACCCCAGTCAGAAAGGCATTTTCGCAGACTACGTGGATGCTTTTTTGAAACTGAAACAAGAAGCCAGTGGCTATCCGTCCTGGTGTCACATTCCCGAAGACCAAAAGACATTCAAAGAGAAATACTATGCACAAGAAGGCATCTCTTTAGACCACATCGAGAAAAACGAAGGCAGGCGATCGTTTGCCAAAGTGATGTTAAATTGTTTGTGGGGCAAAATGGCACAACGTCCGTGTTTACCCAAGACGGAGTATTTGACTGAACCTTCCCGCTACTTCCAGATGATTCACGACAAAACCAAATACATGAAACACGTGGACGTCGTTCGCGAGGATTTGATCTTGGTCAATTACGAAGAAGATCTGGACTTTGTACAAGACGACCCTTTTGGAAATGTCATCATTGCGGCATACGTGACAGCTCATGCTCGCTTAAAACTGCACGAAGCTTTAGAACTGTTAGGGGAACGCGTCCTGTACTTTGACACGGACAGTTGCATTTACATCCATCACCCGAGTCAACAGCACCCTGACATCGAAGGAGACCGTTTAGGAGCCTGGACAAACGAGCATCCCGACGACAAGATTCTAAGTTTCGCCAGTGGTGGTCCTAAAAATTACGGTTACGAATATCGGGACAAACAAGGAGAAGTGCACACAACGTGCAAAGTGAAAGGATTTACTCTGAATTATCGTACCAGTCGAGTGGTGAACTTTGGGGTATTGAAAGAAGCCTTGCAGTCTTGAGAGGACGAACACTTTAAAGTGACCACCTATCAACCGAACAAGATTGTACGTTTACCCACTCACCACATCGTCATTCGACCCTTGGAAAAAGTCTATCAAATCGTGTACCAGAAGCGAGTGCGACTTCCCAATCATTTCACCTTACCGTATGGACACGTCGGTATTGGTCTGTATATAAAACGGAACCCTAGGCAAGATCGATAGTTCATTGTGACTACCAGGACCAAGTGAACAAGATGAATACTTTCAGAGAAACACAAAACAAGTTTAGAAAGGCACAATTCAAGTGTGGGGTTTCTGAAGTGGAATGCGCTTGTGAGCCTTGCAACTTTTCAACCTGTGTTAGTGACAGTACCAGAAGAACCCGTCACCCAGGACAGGACTGTCGTGGACATTCCTGAAAGGTCATTCCGGGAGGACACTTGTGTGACCGTACCTCATGTAGAGACTGTAAGAACATTACATACTGTCCCTAGGACATCTTGTTTACCCAGAACATGTTGCACAGAGACTTGTTTATATTCCACTTTGATCGTTTTGATGTGTTTTTTTATTCTTGTACATCACTATTTGGCTTTTATGTATTTTTGTCTTTCGTGTTGTTCATATTTGAAACATTCAATAAACGTGCCCTGAAAAAAGTATATAAACTCTCGTCTTGTTTTTTTCGTGTCACAAGTGACATTCCTAACACTATGGCTACTTCTACTGTCTCTGCTCCCTCTTCCTCCACTGTCAAAGTCATCGACGAACACTTAGATCGTACCAGTTGGGAGGCTTTGTATCTTCGTCATCCCTTTAACATGCTCATTGCTGGACCTAGCGGTTCAGGCAAAACCGAATTTGTCAAACGTTTGATCGAACATAAACATCATTTGATCGATCGACCACCTCAGCGCATCGTGTGGTGTTACAAAGAGTGGCAATCGGCGTACAGCCTCTTGCGAGAAAGTCAAGGCGATTCCATCGTGTTTGTGGAAGGCATTCCTAAAGAAGACGACGGCATCGTCTCTGACTCCCGTCAAACCCATTTGGTCATTTTTGACGACATGTTAGGAGAAGACGAAGAAGAAATTAAACTGTGGTTCACGCGCAAAGGGCATCACCGTAATGCCAGTGTCGTTTACATCACTCAAAATTTGTTTCAACAAAGTAAAGCCCATCGCACCATCAGTCTCAATGCGCATTACGTGGTCTTGTTTAAAAGCCCTCGAGATAAATCGCAAGTGCAAGTCTTAGCCAAACAGTTAGGAACGCCTTGGCTGACTCAGGCGTACGACGATGCCACTCAAACTCCACACGCCTATTTACTCGTCGATTTGAAACCTACGACCCCCGATGATTTGCAATTTCGTACCCACTTGTTTCACCACTGGTGCCAAGATGGACGGCCTGTCCTGTACACGTCTCCGTCCTCGACTTAACTTCATTCCACAAAAAATCTATAAAAACCTCAGACCCTTTTCGTCTGTCTCACACACAGTGTGAACATGACGTCCTTTCAGTCGCATCTTCCCGTCAAATTGATTCGTGCCTTGTACGGCATCAGTCGAGAAAAAAATCCACAAATACGAGCTCGTGTCTTAGAAGCTAGTCTCAAAGAAGTCTTACGATGGTTCACGGTGACGGCACGTCAATTACTCCAAGGGATCATTCAGATTCCTCATCAAACCAAACGCTTTTTCGATCGAAACAAAGTCGCTTTAACCCAACTGGCCGATCCCCGCATTGACACTCAAACCAAAAAACAAATCATTTTGAAACCTGGAGGGAGCGGTACTCTAGGAGGGGTCATCATTCGCTCTCTCTTAACATGGGATCCTAATGCTCCCAAAGTTTTCCCCAAGACAAAAAAAGCAATCAAACGAAGCTCCAAGAAGAAAAAGAAAAAGACCAGGTCCCCAAAAGGACCCTTGTCCGCAAGAACTTCTCCAGTGGCGGGACCCTCCTCTTACCAGACACCACCCCGGAAAAAGAAAAGAAGCCCTCAGAAAAAGAAACAGAGAAAAAGTCCCCAGACAAAGAAAAGCCCACAGAAGAAAACTAGTCGCAAGAGAAGCACTTCGGCCAGGACGCAACCTTACACTCGCAAACCACGGCCTGCAACGGCAGTGACTGCCTCTCCGGTAGCCTCAGGTTCCATCACTTCTCCGTTGATGTCACCAAGAACCGAACAGTACTTGGAGACGTTGATCACACCAAGAACTTCTCCGTTGATGACCCCAAGAACTTCCCCAGTGGCAGGACCCTCCAGTTTCGCAACAGTGGCTGCGTCTCACAAAGTACCTGCTTCCAAAGTCAAAGTCCAAGAAAGATCGTGCATGTTACAAAGTTTACTGGATTTGTCCAAGCAAGAACTGGCTCGATTTAGTCCGTTGCGTACCCATACACGACGTGTCATGCCTGTCCTCAAGTTGATACGACGTAAAGACAATCAGTGGCGACACGTTCCAGTATAAAAAAGGTCTGTGACTAAGTAGGGGTATCAGTGTTTTTGGTTCTGAAGACTCAAAGATGTCACCCTCCAGAAAGCATCCCTCTTCTAAACCCCAAGGAAAGAAAAGGAAAGGACTGCCTCCTCGTTTAGTCAAACATGGGGACATGTTATCTGTCCTGTCCAAAGCTTCTCCACCTCTACGACAAAAACTCATTCAATCAGCCTCCAAAGAGGTCATCGATACCGTGTGCGAATGTTGTTTGAACGTCTTGAAAGGCACGATCCCTTTGTCCAAACACCAGAAACAATGCTTAGGTAAACATCGTCACGTTCTTCGCCAAATGGGTCAAAAGAAAATTCCCATTCGTCAAAAGAAGAAGATGTTGGTCCAACGTGGAGGCATTTTACCCCTCTTGTTAGGTCCCTTACTGAAAGGAGTCTTGGGAACCATGTTGGGAGGACTGGTGGGAGCAAGATAAAAAGGCCCTCGGAAGTACTAAGATCTCAGAATTGACCCCTGACAACCCCATGGAAGGACGAAAACTAGCTTTAGTGCCTTACAAACGATGGATGGAATACCATCGTTGGCAAGAACAACGCACTCCACATTTACCTCCCAATCCCCATTTGAGCGAGATGTCCCAGTTGCAACACGAATTGCAGTCCTTGATGGATCACCAAGATTTGTCCGAAACAGAAAAATCGCAAAAGTACGGTCAACTCTTGCAACGACTGCAACTCTTTCACCAGAAAGCTTTAGACGAAACAGCTCTACCCACTCTGAAAGATTTTAAGACCTTGATGAAAAGTCCAGCACCATCACCAGTATCAGTACCAGTACCACCACTACCAGTGACCAAGACAGAAAAAGGAGCAGAAGAAGAAGAAGGGTTTCAAACTCCACCAGAAAAAATACGCAAGTTAACAACACCACCTACCTCCAGAATTGGATGGATTAAAAAGATGATGGGCATCCCTTCTTCATCACAAGAGAAAAAGAAAGTGAAGACAGAACTGAAGACAGAAGTGAAACAAGAACCGATATCCCCCGCTCAGACATCCTCTTCTTCAACACCTATTGCCGGTCGCACACGCAAAGCATTGCAATCCAAGAAAGTACCCCAAGAGAAAAAGAGTAGCATCCTCCAAGAGTGGGTGTCTTATTAACACACAAACACAAAAAAATGGAAAAAGTCTTAGCCAGCATTTACTACGATCCCTCCCATCCTGCAGGTTACGCAGGAGTTCAAAAATTGTATCGTGCTGCCAAAACTCGATTGAAAAGTCTCCGTTTACCTCAAGTGCAACGATGGTTACAAGAACAAGCTACCTACACTTTACACAAACCCATTCGACGCAAGTTTGCCAGAAGTCGCACCCGAGTGGAAGGCATCGATCATCAATGGCAAGCCGATTTAGCCGATGTCTCTCATTTGGCCAGCTACAATCGTGGCTACAAATATTTGTTTTGTGTCATCGACGTCTTTTCCAAATTTGCCTGGGTCGTGCCCTTGACTTCCAAATCCAGCAGCGAGTTAGTGCGAGCCCTGCAACGAGTGTTGAAACAAAGTGGCCGTCACCCTCTTCGATGGCAAACGGACAAAGGTACCGAATTTCTGAACCGAGCTTTCCAAAAAGAATTAAAGAAACGTGACATTCATTTTTTTACCACCGAGAATCCCGAAGCCAAAGCATCCATCGTGGAACGTTTTCAACGCACTTTGAAAGAACGCATGTGGAAATATTTTACGCATCACCACACTCTGAAGTACATCGACATTTACCGCACCTGGTGCAAGCGTACAACCAATCTTACCATCGAAGCATCGGACGTGCCCCGCAAGAAGTGACTCCCGACAACGAAGTGTTGGTGTTTGAGCTCCTGTTTGGTACGTCCCCGACGAGGGCTGTCCCCAAGAAAAGTGGAGAGTTGACCGTAGGAGACTGGGTGCGCATTGGCAAAACCAAACGCACTTTCGACAAAGGTTACTTACCTAACTGGACGACCGAATTGTTTTGTGTCACTGGACGAGTGCATGGCCGTCATCCTGCCGTCTATAAATTGGAAGACATGAACGGAGAAGTGCTCAAAGGAACGTTTTATTTGCCCGAGTTACAACGTGTCACCAAAAAAGAAGACGACGTGCACGACATCGAACGCATTCTCGAACGCAGAACCCGTAAAGTAGGCAAACGACGTGTCAAAGAAGTCAAAGTACGTTGGAAAGGATATCCACCCAGTTTCGATTCTTGGATCGACGCTTCGCAAGTCATCGACTATAAAAAGAAGTGACCATCATGCCCTTTCACACAGACGCAGCTACGTCGACCACTCCTTCACCCAGTTCTTCTCTGCAAGATTTACAAAAACAACCCTTGTGGGTGTGGTGCGGAGAACGAGTGCCTAAAACGCAAATCGTCTTTTTCTGCCAAATCTTCGTGGTGTATTGTGTCATCGGGGAAGCCATTGCCAATTTGAGTTTGCAACAAGGAGACAAACAATTGTGGACCATTTTATTGAGCAGTTGCATCGGTTACCTGCTTCCTAATCCCTCCCTGAAATTCACCTCGAACGGGAACCACGGAAACCTTGCGTCCAGTGCCAATGCCAGCCACTACTCCAACAACAACCCCATTTTGAGCGGAGACGCGCCTCTGACGTCCAGCAACCCCTCGGACAGCCACAGAACTCTGGAATTATGAGTCACCAAAACCAATTTTACTTAACCTTACCCAGTGACAGTTCCATGGAGGTGTTTCCCAAGAACACGTTGTGCTGTTACACGGCCAAATTACCTCAGACCATCCCATTAGATCACGAAGCCCATTGGGAAGTGGCTTTAGTAGAAATCATTCACCCGACCCACGTCCTCAATGTCCTTCCCAATCAAAATCTTTTTGATGTAGAAGTTCATGACGAACAATTGCAACAGTACTTGGATACCTATGGCAAATATGACAAGAAAACCCCTGGCACAAAAAATCAGAAGTACACCACCTATCACTTGTTCATTCCTCCAGGCTATTATTTTAGTGGTCAACATTTGGTGAGCACCATAACCTCCAGATTTAATGTCGTGTTTCTGAAAGCTTTGGAGAGTGTCAAAAAAAGTGTCACCATGGAATACCACAAAGCAGCTCGTCGCTTCTTGATCAAATTTGACGGGAGTAAAATCCTGTCCATTTTATTTTGTCCTGAATTGTTTGACATGTTGGGCGGAGACATAGACATGAGAATGGCCATGTTCAAGAAAAACGAATTTCCAATCGTTTACGACAACGAGTCTTTTAGCAGGTTATTTCGTGCCCCGGTAGAACTGAACCAAGGACTGAATTTGATGTTTGTGTACTCCGATGTGGTGGAGACAACGTGGTGGGACACACCTCCGCACCGTTACTACGTGTCATTCCTTTCAAAGTGGATTCTGCCACGGCCACTGACGAAGAAGGTGGAAACACTTACCACGTCCACCGCGAATTTGTACATCCTCACTATTTGCCTGTCAGCAAGTCTTATTTGGACACGGTCAACATTGCTATAAAAGGAGATTTGGGACAAAATATTCCATTCACCAAAGGAAAAGTCACGGTGAAACTCCATTTTCGAAAACGGTTCTCTCACGACTCGTAAGTCATGTATCCAGTGTACCGAGGGGTTGCTCGACAGCGAGGACACGTTTTATAAGATATGTTGAAATCAGCCTTTCGTTCGTTGGCCCCGGTGTTGAAACCGATAGTGACACGCGGATTGCATGCCTTGAAAGATGCGGCACTGACACAAGGCAAAGAATTTCTCCAAAATGTCATCATCGACAAACAAAACCCTAAAGAAGCTTTCTTGAGGGCAGGCACAAATGTCTTGCTGCAAACGGGCAAAGACCTTTTGGACCGACGAGACACACCTATAAATGCCCTGCACGCTACCGAGTCAGGCATTCAGCAAGGACAAGGCAGAAAGAGACGAAGAAGAAAACACCCTTTCACCAGACTTCAAGCTAGAAAGGCAAAGAAAAGAAGAACCTTTCGAGACTTAGACGTTTTCGATTATTGAGAAACAGACAAAAAATGATGCACCGAGAGTCTTGCGCTTGTTCCAAGTCGGAACTGGATCTCTTTGCCATGATGACGATGCAAGAATCCCAATGGATGGAATTTCATCCCGTCTCCTCTTTGACGGATTCCGCTCCCATCGAGTTTGAAATCAAAGGACAACCCGAAGATTACATCGACCTGAATAGCAGTTACCTGTATTTGAAAGTGAAAGTGATCAAAACGGACAACACCAATCCAGGAGGCGATGCTAGAGTAGCTCCTGTCAACAATTTCATGCATTCCTTGTTCAGCGAAGTGGACTTGTACTTGAATAACAAACTGGTCAGCAGCAGCATGGATACTTACCCATATCGTGCCTACTTGGAAAATCTCTTGACGTACGGAAAAGAAGCCAAGAATACTCATCTGGATGCTTGCGTGGTATGGAAACCTGACACGGCAGGTGTAGGCACGTTTAGCGACACAGTCCTGACAGAAGATGACAATCCTCACAATGTGGGGTTTAACGACCGTCGTAAGAAAATTCTGCAAGGGCGAAGTTTAGAACTGATGGATCGTTTGCATTTGGACATGTGGTTACAAGAAAAGTATTTGCTGAACGGGGTGGATATCCGCTTGAGACTGAATCGCAGCATTGCCGCTTTCCATTTGATGGCTGCTGATGGTTCCACTTACAAAACCATCATCCAAGAAGCCAGACTCTACGTGCGTCGTGTGGAAGTGTTACCTAAAGTGGGAAACGACGTCAGTCAGACGTTGAGCAGAACGACCGCCAAGTATCCGATACGACGAGTAGAAGTGAAAACTTTCACCATTCCCGCTGGACAGCGATCTATGATCGAAGATCATCTGTTCCAAGAACAGTTACCCAAGCGTTTGATTGTTGGTATCGTCAGGAATTCAGCCTTCAACGGAACCCACGATCAAAATCCTTTTGAGTTTCAACATTACAATGTGTCCAAGATCGAAGTCAGTCGCGACGGCAAGACCTTGTGTACGCGACCCTTTGAGCCCAACTTTGGTGTCGCAAAGAATTATTTGAGATCGTACTTGTCCCTGTACGAAGCCACGGGACAGTTAGGAACCAACACCAGTCACGGTATTTCGTACGAAGATTATGCAGGAGGCTATGCTTTGTGGGGTTTTGATTTCACTCCAGACCAAGGCAGCGACGAGGGACATTTCCACCCTATAAAATCGGGCCAGATTCGTGTGGAACTTCAGTTTGCAAATCCACCTCCAGATCACACAGTGAACGTCCTCCTGTATGCAGAATTCGACAATACCATAGAAATCAACAGTTTGAGAGAAGTCATTCTAGACTATTAGAAGCCATCGAAGACTGTTATCCCTCTTTGCCTAGTGGAGAAACTTTAGACATAAAATGTGAGGAGACCGTGGAAGGATAATGCCAAGACAAAGACGAAAAGGACATCATGATCAAGTCGAGATGTCCAGAACAAGAACAACAATTGGTCTCCTACTGTGCTACATACCTGGCAGACACAGTTACGATATGGATGAAGCATGATTACTATGAATGTCAAAACATCAGTCAAGAAGAAAAATTCAAAGAATATCTGGACGAAGCTTGGAGTCTGTTTAAAAAAGACGTGTTACGTTGGTGGTATAAAGACTTGCGTGAACATTTCTGTCCTCTATTAACGACTCAAGAAATCCATTACATCAAAGCCCTCTTTGACAAATTCAAAGAGAAAGTCGAGATCGAAATTGATCACTTATTATCAGCAAAAGAACATTTAGTGACTTATTTTGATCGTGATTTTTCTAGAAACGATGAGAAAGTAAATCGTTGATTTTGTGACTAGTATGCTTATTTTGTTGTCTTCAGCTAGGAAACGTAGTGTCCATCCATGACTCAATGACTTGCAACAGTGGAAATCACAATTTCATTCACAACGTTGCCAACCCTGTTTAAAGTAGAGTGCAAATTGAAAAAAATGTTTGTCATTTGAAAAAAATGTTTGATGTTATATTGTTGGATTATTGTTAAAAAATGTTAGAGTTGTTGGTTAGTGTTAAGTGATTTTGAATAAAAAATGTTGTGTTTTGAAAAAAAAATGCCTTTGTCTTTTGTTTGACTATAAGAATGTTGATTCATGCACTTTGACTTCTCTCTGTCTTTCTCATGACAATCATTAAACGTTGCGGATCGAAAACCGTGGAGGGATGTTTTCCTTCACGTCCGCGCTTTTACTTTAAGAACCGGGGTGGCCTCCAGTCTAACCATCCATTGTTGACTCATCCTCCTACGAAGATGTGCTCCAAACTAGCTAAGCTAAACGAAGCCTACGTGAATTTGCATAGGGTCAGACACAGTCTGATACCGAAGCCAGAAGAAATAGAGAACGTGAGAATGCTAAAAGTCACTGAAGACCTGATCGAAGAGCTCTTCAGAGAAGAAGTGAACAGGGAGAAAGAAGAATGGACAGAGAAGTACAGACTTCAGAGACAGCAGCAACAGCAGCAGCAGCAGCAGCAACCTGAACCTGACAAAGGCTTTGTCGATTGCCGTATCGACACCAAAGAGTTCTTCTTCTCTTTCCGAATAAGCAGACCTATCGCCAGAAAGTCCATCCTGAGAGGACGTCGCATTCTTAGAAACTAAAAGATTGCCATAGCAAACAAAAAAAAAACAGCCATTTTCAGGGCTACCCAATACTCTAGAAAAGAAATAACAATCCAATTGCCAATATGTGTAGGTAGAGTAGTGTGTATATAAACACTGACTCTTTTATAGTGTGAGTGTTTGTGTTTGTGTATATGATTGTGTGCTTGTAAGTGCTCAAGTACGTTGGTGTGGATAGTATATTAAGATCAAGTTTTTTTTTTTGTTTTTTTTTTGCTACTTGACGTGTGGGGAGAGTAGATTTAGGGTTAGATTGCTTTGAGTATGTGGATAGTATATTGAAGTGATTAATGCACATTTTTTAGAATAGTGGTGGGTAGTATAAAAAAGTGAGTGAGTGTTTCTTTTAGGTCCGCGCGTTGTTGGGTTATGATCTAGGTAATATCAATTTTGTATCTTAGGGGATGTTTTCCTTCATGTCCGCGCTTTTAGTATAACTTAAAAACTAATCGTCAGTTGGGCTACCTGACGTCGACCTGTTAACAGCAAGACAATGAATACAAGGACTGTGAAACTGCTAGTACTCCAGATGCACCTGGAATATGCCAGGCGCATAGTAAATGAACTGTCCGCGGAGGCTATCGTAGAAGAAGCAAGAATAAAGAAGGAAGAGGAGGAGAGAAGAGAGAGGGAAGAGGAGGAAAAGAAAATAGGAGAGAGGATGACATACAAGATACCAGAGACAGAGGATTGGGGTGCTGAAGCGAATCATCCCGCCTCTGCACTCTCAAGACAAAAAGTAAAAAGAGGCTGGAGTCGAAGATGTGTGTGTGGTGCCAGACCAGGAAGGTGCCAGCATTAGATAGGTGCATCTGAAGTTCTAAAACAAACAGCCCTTTTCAGGGCTAAACAATACTCTAGAAAAGAAATAACCATCGATTTGCCAATGTGTGTAGGTAGAGTAGTGTGTATATAAACACTGACTCTTTGTGTGTGTGTGTGTGTGTGTGTGTGTGTGTGTGTGTGTGTGTGTGTGTGTGTGTGTTTGTTTGTAAGCGCTCAAGTACGTTTGTGGGGATAGTAAATTTGGGTTTAATTTTATTGCTTTGCGTGTGTGTGTGTGTGTGTGTGTGTGTGTGTGTGGATAGTAGATTTGGGGTTAGTTTATTGCTGATTTAACTTATGTGGATAGTATATTATATGAAATGAGAAAAGTAGGGGGATGTTTTCCTTCACGGCCGCGCGTTTTAAGTGATGATCTAGGTAATATCAATTTTAAGTCTTGGGGGATGTTTTCCATCACGTCCGCGCTTTCAGTATAAGAACCCACAGAGTTTGATGTTCGAACCATTCTACGGAATAATAAAAACGAAGATGGTGGTTGCACGTCAGTTGTTTAACAACTTGGTACATATATACTATTGGATAATGGATGGTATCCATGTAGTGGAGAGACTAGAAAAAGAATGGAAGATAGCAGAATACCTGTACTACGCTAAATGCCTAAACGTAGCAAAAGAAGTGATAGCAGGAATGATAGAAGAGGAGGAAAAGAGATTGAGAGGTATGATAAATCCCACCTATGTCAGAGTGGGAAGCCTAAAGGAAGCACTTGACAATGCAAGCAAAGTCAGGTGCTTTCTTGAAAATATGTCACATGGGACAGAGTGCTCTTTTGTGGAGAGAGGTCTGGACAGACTGAAGAAAGGAGAGGAGTTGATGAGAAAAGTGATGGAGGTAGAGGTCAAGAAGATTAAAGAGAGATGGAATAAAGAAAGAAAAGATCAGGAAAACAAAAAGAAAGAGGCAGAGTTTGAGCGGCTAAACAACAATTGGATCAAAGTCCAGGAAAAGTTCAGAGCCATGGGTCATCCTGACTGGATAACAGAGGAGGAGAAGAAGAAGAAGAAGAAGAAGAAGAAGAAGAAGAAGAAGAAGAAATGAATAATGGAAAAAGTGAGATCTTGGTGGAAGAAGTGGAGGACATAGAAGAAGAAGAAGAAACACAAAGTCCCTTTTCAGGGCCACTCCTATTTCTCAAAAAGAGAATGACTTTCAATTGCCTACCCCCGAATTATTATTTTATGTGTGTGTGTGTGTGAGTGTGTGTGTGTGTGTGTGTGTGTGTGTGTGTGTGTGTCATGTCCCTCTCCCCCTGTTCCCTTTCCATAGACCCATCAGGTCTGGACCCTGTTACAATTCCCCATGTTCAATTTCCCTTGTCGCTAGAGTTGCCCATGCTTTTTTCCCCATGTTCAATCCCCTTGAGGCTAGAGTGGCCCAAGACTTTTCTCCATGTTAAATTTCCCTTGAGGCTATAGTGGCCCAGGGTTTTTCTCCATGTTAAATTTCCATTGAGGCTATAGTGGCCCAGGGGGGTCTTGTAATGCTAATTTCCATTGAGGCTATAGTGGCCCCCTATACTACTAGGGGGGGTCTGTAATGCTAATTCCCATTGTCCCTAGGGTGGCACCATTCACTACTCACATTTATTGGTCAATTACATTTTCATTGTACCACAGTTTCTTTTCTACAGGTTTAGTCACATATATTTCTTGCGTACTGATTTTTTCTATACAATATATTTTCTGGTCAGTACATTTTATCTATACTTTCTAGCACTACATTTACGTGCTCACTCTTCGTATTGCCTCCCTACTACTTTCCGCTATCAAATACATTTTTTTTGTTGTTAACCACAATCATTTTCAATTTGCTATATTTCCTTTTGCAGTAACAACATTTTCGTATCTACAATATGTTATCATTCACAACAATTGTCTTGGCTACTACATTGAAATGTATTGATTCAGTACATTTTCCTTGCCCAAGACATTTTTCTTGCCCACTCCGTTTTCCATGCCCACAACATTTTCCTTGACCATCGTGTGCTCACTCAATATATTTTTAATTCGTTTCATATCTTTTTTCATTTTCAAATCAGTATATTTTTCCACTGGCTTTATTTACTGATCTACTATATTTTCTATGAAGAACATTTTCATTGTTACATTATATCAACATTTTCGTTCTTAAATTATATCAACATTTTCGTTGTTACATTATATCAACATGTTCGTTGTTACATTGTAACATTTTCGTTTTACATTATATCAACATTTTCGTTGTTACATAATATCAACATTTTCATTGTTACATTATAACAACATTTTTGTTGTTACATTATCACAACATTTTTGTTCTTACATTATATCATCCGATGCATTCATAGTCACCTCCTTTGTCTTTTCCACTATATTTACTAATGATTAACATATTTTCAGTTTACTACATTTCTTGTCTTAATATTTTCTAATTGCAACATTTCTAAAATTATTTTGTCCACTATATTTTTTGTTCAACTTATTGTATTTTCTTTTCTGCTACATTTATCGGCCACTACATTTTTCTTGCCCACTCCATTTTCTCATCCACTTCATTTATTTTCTGCTTTATTTCGTGGTCACTATATTTTTCTTCCCCACTACACTTTCTAATAACTACTTGTCTTTGTTCTCTTGACCGCTTCGGTGACCTAGTGGTTAGAACGTCCGCTTTGGATGCGGGAGGTCGCGGGTTCGAATCCCAGTCGAGTCATACCAAAGACTTATCATAACAAAGACTTATATAAATGGTACTAACAGCTGCCTCGCTGCGCGCTCAGCATTAAGAGGATAGTGTTAGGACTGGTCGGTCTGGTGTCAGGATAATTGACTGGACGAGACATCATGCTACGTGTCTGCGGCATGATGCCCCAGTGCTAGACATCACCATAAACTGCCACATTGCAGATATCGTAGCGATATGACTGAAATATTTGTTGTTGCTTTTATTGGGTTTAACGCCATTTTTCAGCACAAGATAGTCTATACTTGGCAGCCAGTACAAATGGTGGAGGAAGAATCCGGGAAAACCAAGCTTTCTCACAAACCTACCTAGGCCGAGCCCGAGACTCGAACCCACGCAGCCAGAGGTGAGAGGGCAATGATCCGTAACGGTGAGCGCTTTAGACCACACGGCCACCTTGGGGCCCCCTGAAAAATTGTTAAAGCTATGTTACCCCCCCCCCCTTAATTATCCAATCACAATATTTTTCTTCTACTACATTTTATTATCTTCGATAATATTTATCAGACATTACATTTTCAAATGGCCGTAATTTTGTTTCTGCTACATTTTCCAGACAGTGCTTGCTCTTTTCTTGCCCACTGCATTCATTCGTCAACTACAATTTCAGATTACTACACAATCTTGTCTGTTTTGATGTCTAATAACTACGAGTGGCCGAGTGGTCTAAAGCGCTGTCCGTTACGGATCACTGCCATCTCACCTCTGTCTGGGTGGGTTTGAGTCTCGGATTCAGCCAATGTGGGTATGTGAGAAAGCTTGCCAGGAGCTTCTCGTGGGTCGGTGGTTCTTTCCGGGGTTTTCCCGGGTTCTTCCTCCACCGTTAATTCTGCAACAACAACAACAACAACAATTTTCTCACGTAATTTTCCAGTCACAATATCTAGTACTTTCACTTAAAATATTATCCAGTCTTCTATATTTTCCAGTCACAACATTTATCTTGCTCTTTTAGGTGCAATATTGGTCTATTAACATTTTCTGCACACTATATTTATAGGTTACTGCTTTTGTATGGGGAAAATATGAACGAGTTTTTCGAATGGAAATACTGCACGACCTTGGGAATAAAGTATATCCATCCGATAAAATGAGTTCATATTTTCCCATACAAATGCATTTAACCTTTATATTATATGCTCATTTTCTATTTTACCTAATGCTTAATTATATTAACAAAATACACTGCAAGAAACAAAGCAACTGAATGTATGCCGTATTCCAAACTAAATACACAAGCGCAGATTCATCATTACACAACATTATTACTGCACACATGACTCCGCCCAGATAAATTTGAACTTAGTCGCGAGCTCGACTTAACTTTCAAAACAAAATGGCGTATCTAGTTAAAATTGAAATTTGGAGTCATATTGTGAATGAATACGCATTGCAACAACTTTAACATTTGATCTGGAATGAATAGATTTTGGTATTCTTTTCGATTCTACAAAATTTCGTGATTATGGGCTGTATTTATATGTGACAATTCCAGATGAAATACATCGGATTGAAGAAGCGAGGGAGAACCGTGTTTACATGTGCAAATGTGTTTCTGGTTCTGTCATTGAATGTTTGAAATCATTATGTGGGAAAAGTATGAAGTCTTTCAGTTGCAATTATCAAAAAGTTCGCTATGAAATTTAATGGTTATTTCATTTTGAGTGCAGTAAGGAGGATGTAATTGCACTTATATTCGAAATTACAGTACGATTTCGAAATGTGTGATCAAGATTGAGAACCTATGACGTGGCTCATGTGATTCGGATCTGCAGAACTAAGAAAGTACATTTTGAGGAAATTCAGGATGTAAAACTGTAAGTATATTTTGTTGCCATTCTTATTACCAACTAAAGAAGACAGTTTATGCCTTGTTACTTGTATGTTATTTGTAAGGACCCATTCTTGTGTCTAGTGTATAGCTAGCCTAAATCTGAAACATTGTATCAAATAAGTTAACGCGGAATTAGCCAAAGCAGCTGGTATGTGGCAGTTCACTAAACATCTGCTTTACTTCATTCAGAAACAAATTTAATCAACCGAAACGTTAAGCCATACTATGCGAGTTTACATGATTTGTTTACAAATCAAAACTGCTGGCGTTTGCATCCATTATTTGTTTATAATAGAAAGTAGTTCCTTTCTGCACGTGAATGAAATATGAAGGTGTGCAATATCGTAAAATACTGAACGATTCTGACAATGAAAGTTAACGGAGAAAAAAAATGAGCATATAAATAACTGGTTGTTATGTTGTAATAAGAGTCGTATTTTAGTCTGAAGTTCCCACATAACTGAGAGCATGTTTTGTTGTGAGTAGAAAACTACGCGTTCGACTTTTCTTCAGATAATTGTCGAAGGGACATAAATATCACTGGATGTATAGAGGACCTTTTACATTGGAGTAATTTCTTTTAGACGTGACAATAAGGGATAATTTAAAACAGATTATATAGTAAACTGGTAGAAAGTAAACGAATAATTTGAAACAGGTTATAAAGTAATTTGACCGAGACAACTATTCAAAAAATGTATTGTTTAATTAAAGAAGAAGTAGGGTACAAATAATTGGTCCGTATCGGAGAGCGCTTTAGACCACTCGGCCACTCGGGGCCCCAGGAGCGTAAGTATCTTGCTGGTGTGTACACATGGGTGAGGTCGGATAGGTATGTTGGACTAGAGTCCGTCATTGAAACGTAGCACAGAGAACAAATTTTGTGTTTGATACTGGATCGAATGGATAGCCACTGTAGGGTACAGAGCAGCGGGGAGGTGTGCTCTAATCGTGGTAATCAAAGTATGATCCGAGCAGCTGTGTTTTGAACTTTTTGAAGTTTCTGGAGTAGATATTGAGATGAGCAAGACAGAATTGAGTTACAATAGTCCAGTCTTGAAAGTACTAATGAACACACGGGTGTTTTAGTGGCATCAACTGAAAGATATTTGCGAATGGAGCTGATGCGGCTCAGCTCAAGATATGCAGCCTTGCATATGTTCATGACATGTTGGTGCAATGTGAGAGTACTGTCAAGAGTAACACCTAGGTTTCGTACTGACTGTGTGAATTTAATGTTGGTGTTGCTGATATGTATTGTTTGAGGTAAAGGATGTGAATGAGAAAGTATTTGTGTTGTGATCAGAATGGCCTCAGTTTTATCATCATTCATCTTCAGCTTGTTACATGTCATCCGTGATTTCACGTCAGAAATGCACCTCTCTACACCTTGGATGATAGCATCAACTTCAGTTGGCAGTTGGGTGGCTATATTTGCATATTTGAGTGTCATCAGCGTACAATTGGTGAGACACTGGTTGATGATCTATGGTACTTGAGAGCGGCTGAGTGTATAGAATGAAGAGAAGAGGTCCAAGAACAGACCCCTGTGGAACACCACAACATAGATTAACTGTGCTGGAGTGTATTCTATTTGCAGACACAATGTGTCCTGTTGACCAAATAGGACTCGAACCACAGTAAGTCTGTATCATGAATGCCAACTACATGCTGGAGACGGTGAAGCAATATATCAGGGTCTATTTTGTCAAATGCTGCAGACAAATCAAGGAGGGTGAGGATTGTAATCTTTCCGCTATCCAAAGCAGAGAGAATGTCATTAACCACTTTTAGAAGAGTAATTTCACTACTGTGGCAAGGACGATATGCAGATTGTACATTGCTAAAAAGACTGTTTGAATTCAGATGAGATACAAGCTGGGACAGAACAACCTTTTCTAAGATGTTTTATATGAATGGGAGATTAGAAATTGGACGGTAGTTCTTTAAATCGTTATGGTCTAGTGTTGGTTTCTTCAGCAGAGGCTTTACAATGGCAGTTTTGAAAAATGATGGAAATTCCCCGGATGAGAGAGAGGTATTAATAACATCAGTTAGTGAAGGCATCACTGGATCTAAGCACTCAAGCAGCAGTGATGTTGGAATTGGATCAAGTTCACATGATTTTGGTGCACTCTTCGTCAGGATTGTACGTACGAAATCCATAGAGACAGGTTCAAATGCTGCTAATGGTTGCCGCTGAATTCTGTACCCAAACTGTATGGTGACGACGAGTCAATTGAATTTGTGGTGTCAAGCTTATCTCTAATCATGGTTTGTACTTTGTCACGGAAGCAATTTGCAAACATGTCCGGAAGGTCGACTGGAGAGAAGGTAGTTTGAAGTGGTGTACATTCCTTGACATTAGCTTGTTAGTAATCTCGAAGAGCTCTTTGCAACTGAAACTTTCCATGATTTTATTACTGTTGTGGGCTGATTTCGCTGCATGGACTATATTTGTGACCTTCTTCTTAGCGGTTTGATAGACTTGCTTATGAATAGTGAGTCTGGTGGAAAGCCAAAGCCTCTCAGTTTTACGGCGGTCTCTTTTAGCAGTGCGAAGCTGGTCCCTAACACTGCTATACCATGGAAAACACTTTTGAATTGATACTCTGCACTTGGTAGCTGGGGCATGTTTGTCGAGCAATGAACGCAGGCAGTTATCGAGTTGTTCTGCTGTAGGAGGTAAGCAAGTCGTTAGGTTTGCTTGGATGTCGTGCATTAGTTTGGTTCTATTTATCACGCGGAGGTTTCTCTTAGTAGCAGGTAAAGGTGGAGGGTTAGGGACTGATACGTCAAGATGCTATATAATGCAGAGGTAATCTGATGCAAGTTCGTGGGATACCAGGGAGAACCGTAGAATTTTATCATCAGGTCTATAAAGAATCCAGTCTAAAATGTGACCATGTTTATGGGTGTGTTGGTTAACTGACTGAGGTTGAAAACATTAATGGAATCTATGAGCTTTGATTACTTTGGGTTTCCGGGACAGTCTAAGTGAAAGTTTAAATCTCCAAGAATAATCAGGTTGCCACCTATGGAATTTCCATATTCCAGGAGATTCGGAAACTGCTCCAAAAAGAGAGATTAAGTCAGCTTGTTTTTTTCTGCTAGGAGGAAGGTGGTATAGGCAGAAACAGTGGACTGAGCTTTGCTCCATTGTGAGTTGCTGTTGTTGTAGAGTTTAACGCCATTTTTCAGCACACGATAGGCTATACATGGCGGCCAGTATTAATGGTGGAGGAAGAACCCGGGAAAACCCCGGAAGGAACCACCGACCCACGAGAAGCTACTGGCAAGCTTTCTCACATACCCACATTGGCTGAATCCGAGACTCGAACCCACGCAGACAGAGGTGAGATGGCAGTGGTCCGTAACGGAGAGCGCTTTAGACCACTCGGCCACTCGGGGCCCCTCCATTGTGAGTGTGGTTTGGACTAGTTCAAACGACGTGTGATCGAAATTGAATGTTTTGGTGAGGTTAGAACGTTTGATCATGGGGTTCTTTGTGATGACAGCTATTCCGCCTCCGCTAGAGTGGCTGGGGAACGACTTGATGGAGTAACCAGTGGGTGTTAGATCTGCGCACTTGGGTTCATCGCCTGATATTATGCCAATATTAAATCGTTAAATTAAATATCTTCAAAACAACAAATTATCGTCAATTCCACCGAGAATACAAATTTTACAGCAATAATTAACAATTTCGCTTGAACGACGTTCGTCACAATTTCCAGCACAAGCGTACCACAAAGATTGTGGTAACACGATACAGCGGGATACTATTGAGTAAGATAGAACCTAAGTCAAATGCCAAGGACAGAGGTGCGCATACGCCATTGTGGATGCCGTCAGAATTACTTTGGTGTTCAAGATTAATGATGATGACACGAAGCAGATATACAGTAGGGCAGTGCCGTTTTAAGGCATGGGCACACCGGGCAGTTGCCCAGGGCCTCGCGCTTCTAGGGGCATCATGCTGCCCATATTGTTCATGAATATTGAAATATCTTTTGGCAATTTAATTTGCTTTAAACGTGCAGTGGGAAACACGTTTCCCAATTTTAAAAAATAGTGACATCTAGCTGAATTCCTGTGGGTGGGTAGAGCCGGTAGGGGGCCCCAGTGCATTGCTTTGCCCAGAGCCTACAATGTTGTTAAGACGGCCCTGCAGTAGGGAATGACTGAACGTTTAATATTACGGTCCAACAGCTAGAAAATGTGAGACCCATGTGTTTTTAGCTATATGAATGACATTATCGTCATGTTGATTCATATACATGTGCTGACCGCTCCGGTGGTCTAGTGGTTAGAGCGTCCGCCTCGGATGCATAGCGATAGAGAAGCTGAAGTTCATCATGGACATCAGTTGACACATCAGAATAACATCAGACAGTACTCTTTTATTTATAACATCAGACAGTATTCATTTACTTATAACATCAAATAGTACTAATATATTTATAACATCGGCTACTACTCATTTACTTGTAACATCAAATAGTACTAATATATTTATGACATCAGCTAGTACTCGTTTACTTGTAGCATCAAATAGTACTAATATGTTTATAACATCAGATAGTACTCATTTACTTGTAACATCAAATAGTACTAATATATTTATGACATCAGCTAGTACTCGTTTACTTGTAGCATCAAATAGTACTAATATGTTTATAACATCAGATAGCACTCATTTACTTGTAACATCAAATAGTACTAATATAATTATAACATCAGCTAGTACTCATTTACTTGTATCATCAAACAGTAGTAATATATTTATAACATCAGACAGTACTCATTTACTTATAACATCAAATAGTACTAATATCATTATAGCATTAGTACTCATTTACTTGTAACATCAAATAGTACAAATATATTTATAGCATCAAAATAGTACCCATTTATTTATAACATCATAGAGTATTCATTTATTTATAGCATTAAATAGTATTCATTTATTTATAAAATAGTACTGATTTAATTATAGCATCAACTAGTACTCATTTATATCAAATGGTACTCATTTATTTTTAGCATCAAATGGTACTCATTTACTTCAAATGGTACTCATTTTTATAGCCTCAAATAGTACTTATTTATATCAAATGGTACTCATTTACTTATAACATCATATAGTACTCATTTATTTATATCATTAGATAGTACTAATATATTTATTTATTTATTTTCTACTTGTATTGTTTAGATACGAATACTAATACCATTCCTCTCTCTAGTCATTATATATTGCATACAGCTTAAAGGTTTTTTGAAGTCATCAAATGATTTGATATTGTTTTGCCTGTTCATGCTCCTGACATAAATAAACTAGCAAGATACCAAACCCTTATTCTGTAGTATTTATAATGTCTTTCCTATGTCCTGTTGTTCCTTGTTTTGACAGGTCTGACAGGAATATCCAATGTTTCCTTTGTTCGTGAAAATGAGAATATGAATATCATCCAAAATTAGGTCGAAATACAAGCAAGCTCCAGCACATTGTTCCAATGAAATAATTTCAACATGGAAAATGTCACAGTATCTCTCCTGAAATATCACTGGTTTGATTTTATTTTGAGGTGGTTCTTTGAATTTTAAAAGTGAACCATTTTCTTGTTTCGTTTATTTTACCGACAAAGCATTCTGGTCTCCACTGTCGTACAGTTGGAGAGAGAGAGAGAGAGAACGGCATAACATATTCCTTTTTGACTTAGGGAGTGCCACTGTGATTTGTAACACCACCTGAAAACGATTCGTCATAAATTGCACTTGCCAGTTATATATGCCCGAGATACATGCATTTTTATCGCCATTTACCTTGCATTTTTAATTTGCAAAGTTCCTTGTATTTGTTTCTTACATAAAGCCATATCTACTGGCGATGTTGGGTATACATTATTACACGGATTCGGCTTTTCTTGCGCTGCTAATGTCTGTACGTAACTCGTAGATGAATCTCCCGCGCTTGCTTTTGCAGTGTCAATTTGTACAGTTGATGGCATGTCTTTCCTTTCATTTATTACAGCAAGCTGTCCCTTTTCATCTAAATTTCCTTGATTTTCTACATTTCGAAATCTTGTTGGTATGGACATTTTGGAGACCCCAGAGTCGTTTTTATACATTTCCCATGGCCAAATACCACGGTAATCGCAGTAGAAAGTAATATACGGTGATTTAATACTGAATACAGGGCACGCGTCATCAGAACCAACAGTCCATGCGGATTTGATTGATTCGGAGGCGGAACTTTGATACTGCACTGTTCCAGATGATGTCAGAAGAATAGCCCCTGAAAACGGCTCATCGTCCCCTTTATCGGTCCTGCTGTAGAATGGTCGACATACCCTGCCACATTTATCAAATGCTGATACGAGAGTCTCTGTGTGTTGGTACAATGGCTTCCGTACGGCTATTGAAATGGAGGACACAGCGATCTCTTGTCTGTTATCTACGATTGCAAACTCCTCGTACTGCCCAATATAGTTTAATCCAATGGAGACAACTTTGATCTTGCCAGCTACAGTGTCTTCTATTTTACAGTCTTTATAAGTAGCTTGATTCGATTCTGGTATGGAAGTCGCGGATTGTTGCCCGCTACTTTTGAGGTAGCTAAATCTTCGAAAAGACGGTGGCCGTTTGGATATAATCCTAACAGGAACATATACCCAGTTATTGACATCAACTACTCCATTGATGGCGAAGTTATTTTGAGCTGGACGGTCAGTTTCTGGTATAGGACACATTTCCCGATCCGGTCGACCCATCCCGCTTAAAATATTGACATAATTTGTGAGTCCAGGAACATCAGATATGGCTCTTGACACGCATCTTGGACGTGTGGCGTTCGTGTCACAGCGCAAGAATCTAGATCCGCACCGAGGTCTCAGCGCTGTGCACGACGGGATAGGATCATATTGGACCAAATTTGAAAACCCCGTACCAAAGCCTTGAATATTTGAAACTCTGACGAAAGAGAAACCCATGTCAGACTCGGGGGCGTGTTCGCTTGGCAAGCGTCCGTTATTCCGATCCCAGGGGTAGTCCCTGGTAGGGTCCAAGCTAGACTGAAACTGGCGTATTCGAAAGCTTTCCCAGATCAAATCGACAAAAGCATGATGTAAAAAGAAAAGTGGATCATGTGGCGCACTGACTAAGTTTCGCATTGAACCTCCAATCCACTGATGAACTGCCCCGTGCTGGTCTTCCAAACTGTCACCAAATGGTGCGGTTGGCTGGAAAATCTGTTCATTTCTCTGTTTAGATAAAACTCTCTGTAAGCCGTCGTACGAGAAAAGTTCACCGCTTGCTCCGATTTGGCGTTCGAAGTATTGAATTGGATTTATCTTAGTCCAGTTTGAGAAAGGTCCTGTGATTGGTTCGCCGAAGCCGTTACCTAGGAACTCATCTGCCCACATGACAGATTGGGTAGGGTCATGCATCTCTCTATCCAAAGCAGATGCCCAGTATGGAAGAGTTACACCTGGCACTTTTGTGCGGAGAAGTGTTTCAAACCTTTAAAATATAAAAAGTATGCTCTTATTTATTTATTATAGGAAAATGTTGGCATGATCCTGAGAGAAACATTATGCAGGCAATATTTAAAGGGAGAAAAGTCCTAATTGCAAATTACTCCGCACACAATTTTGCCACCCACTCCCTATGCCAAACAAAGTTCCACATAACATATTATGCTATTGTAATACATACAACTTACCATTGTATTATACATTTTTGTTGATTTTGTTTTTCTTCAAAATAATTAAATAAATTATTTTGCATATTCTTTGAGACAACAAATACCTCACGCTTAACTTACGGCTTTAGAGCTTTCCCTCCTGAAGTTGTATGATAGATTTTCGTTAATCCATTGCGTATTCTTTGTTTGCAGTTTCTACTTTAGCTATTTCTACATAGTTAACTCTGCAGACGAAAGCAGTAGTGTGTTAATGGGGATTTTATTCAGCATTGATTTCACGAAGAATAGGAAGCGCATCAGAGATGATCATCGTCATATACATCATTGATGTCTTTAGCGAGTTCATACATCAGCGCATGCAACATCTCCGCGTCCAAGATGTTATTGGTGAGCGATCGCTGTCAAATCAATGTGGCCTAATTGATAAATTCTGGCGCGTTGTTGCGTGTGCGAACCGACCCCCAAAAGTGTTCCAGATGATCCACAAGTTCACTGGTTTATTGATGGTCTGCCGTCGCGCAATGAACGATGTCTCTTTGTTCATGTAAACGTTGCGTCAAGCTGATACCCTGATTACTACATGTTTTCAACATGAACAGCTACATTTTTTTTTTTGGCGCACAGGTTTGGCAACAGCTTGTTACATACTCTTTACATGTGCCCGGTAACAGCGACTAATCAGCACTTTTACAGGTATAACCAATATTGTGCAACCAATACTGCCTCCACGGCCAACAATTAATCGTTGTGCGCTTGATGTAGCTCGTTGGGGGTATTTCATTCCAACCTCCAGGAAACAGCCATAGTCGCTGCCTGCTGGTGTTATATTTTTTTCATATATTTCTTTTTCATATCTTTCGGGATCAATCCATTGAAAGCAGCCAACAGGCGTAGGGGTGACTTGCTATCGATATACCGCTATAGATACCACGTTCCAAAAACAGATGTTGGTTTATGTCTATTAAAAGTTCCAGCTCAACGCAGGTTTTCAACATCATTGCATCCCAGGCCATTGCCTGGGACGAGAAGTGGTGCGCGCTGGGTCGAGCTTGTACACGACTATGGCAGTATATAGAAACACCTAAAACACATCCACGAGCAGCAACACATCCGTGCGCAGGTATGGCTCGTGATAGTCACTGTGCTTTTGACAACCGAAGGCGGAACAGAGGTTGTTCGCCTAATCATTAGCAGTTATGTCTTCGCGGGACAGCGACGAATAAAAATCATAAATCAATGGCAACTTAGTTTCATCAAACCTAATCCAGTCACTCGTGTGGGTAAATTTCTTTATGCGTGAGAAAGCCGAATTCTAACTTTCTGTTCCATTACCATCCGGGAAAGTACTATCACTTCAGCGAGTGATTATAAAACGACCGTTGCCGTTTGCCGCAATCTTTCTTACCAGTATATCAAGAATGGAATTAAGGAATTGCAAAAAGTCAATAAATCGTTGATTACCTAACCTAAACTTCAAATATATTTCCACATTATTCGTGATGAAAGATATTGTCGCGTTTGATGCAACTGAGACTGCACGCCAGATCCAGTGGTCATAGTAGCAACACAAGGTGTGAAACATTCGGAGTCTGCTTAAATCACATACGGGACCTTCATCTTCCGTTGCACCGCCGTCAATTTCGGAATAGTCTTGCTTGATCCTGGCATGATTGTACTATTCGGCTTTTCAGCTATTCTGCCACAGTAAAAGTAATGCGTATCAGGTAACTGTTGTGTGTTGAATACACGTAGACAATGTCAACACAGGTATTTTTGGTCTTGTTTTTGCTGTGCAGGTACACCATCCGGGATATACTTTTTATCTGCATGTAATGCCGCGCCATTGGGCCATCCATTTCGGTCATTAACAACAGATCAACTTCGGTTCGCTCGCGTGCACGTGTGGGTCGTCATTTCTGATATAAAGCCTTTGTTCCATGCGAACAGATTAACTGCGATACCAGGATTGAGCTCTTCAGTCTTTTTGTCAGTTATGTATATATAAGAAATTCAGTGTTACCTAACTTGGGTTCCCCTGGATTCTGTTTATATTTTCAAGGCTGATCTGTATGATCGCTCGCAGGATGCAGCGCAGATACGATCGCTTATTCGATACATCAGTTGTCATCGTTTTCCACGTTTATTACTGTGCGCGGTAGAACTGGACAGACGTAAAAACTGGTACGGGAAAATGTGAAAATGAACTTTCAAGCATCTGTAAAGCATCCATCCTGAATCTCCTCTTCAGTATTTTTCAAACCTCTCTAGGATCCTTGCAATACCTTTGTTGATTTCATAATTGATAGTCTCGTTGTATTTACGGTTCAAGATCAGAAGGGCATCACTTCGAAACGAGGTTATAAAAGGGAGAAAAGCCTTTTTTCGTTAAATGAATAGGCATGATAAATTCCATATTCATCGCGTTAGTTGCCTTGATTCCGGACGGCAGCACCGTTTCGCCCACGTGCTGAACATTGTGATGATTCCATGGCGCATCCGTGACAAACTGCTCAGGGTCTATGTTTGCTTTGTATACAGCTGGAACGCTTGCACTGTAATCTTGAAGATCTCGACAGCGCTTGTCCAGCTTGAACTTGGGGACTTGGGCTCGTCTGCGAATACACGCGGCAGCTACAGGGGCGAAAATGGCTGAGATATGAATACTGTTTTGTTTATCAGTGACCACATGTGCGATTTCGGCATATTTAACCCGTGACGCAATTTTGATATGCAACTGCGCTGCTGTTGGCGTGTAGCTGTCTCATGGTCGGCCGCGAGTCTTCTGGAGAAAGTCATAATAACATAAGTAAATCTTCTCTTCGTGTACCTCTCAGTATCTTTATTCAACCGTTTATAACGGTTAGACTAACCTGATTCATAGTTTGTCTTACAACCGTCTGATCTTGCAACTTGACCTATGTCGTAATTAATTTCAGTGCATAAAGAGCCTCAGAGTTTATTATTTAAGAACAAATCCACGCTCCTGACAACTCGTACTCTTTCAGAATACATCTCTTCCTGAAGACAGTTTTGACCCTAGGTTCAGCTATGTTTTAGCACAGTGTCTTTGCGTATGAACGCATCAGTACGCTGCCTGAATCCTATAGTTCATCTGTTATCACAGTTTGAAATCCAATATGAAAAACAAGGAATAAGCAAATAAATTATTTTGGCGGTTGATATGCGTTTTATTGTGACGTTACTGGTATATTGTGACGTCTGCCGCGTACTACCTTTCAAGGTAGCCATCCCTGTGATCCGTCTCTGTAAGTAAAGAATTCATGACACTTTCTTCGTACGTATTAGATATAATCTTCATATTCTGCACGTAAGCCATTGTAGAGAAATATCACATTAAATGCAGTTTTAATTAAGTGTTCTGCAGTTATCGAAGCGTATGTTTTCACAAGTTGGTATTTTATTACCTTACATAGTTGTGACTGTGATCTTAAGTTGCAGTTATCGAAGCGTGCGGTTTTCACCAGTGGGCATTTTACTACCATACGTCGTTGTGGCTGTGATCTTAAGTTGCAGTTATCGAAGCGTGCGGTTTTCACCAGTTGGCATTTTACATCGTTGTGGCTGTAATGTTAAGTTACAGCTATAGAAGCGTACGGTTTTCACCAGTTGGCATTTTACTACCATACATCGTTGTGGCTGTAATGTTAAGTTGCAGCTGTCGAAGCGTACGATTTTCACCAGTTGGCATTTTACTACCATACATCGTTGTGGCTGTGATCTTAAGTTGCAGTTATCGAAGCGTGCGGTTTTCACCAGTTGGCATTTTACATCGTTGTGGCTGTAATGTTAAGTTACAGCTATCGAAGCGTACGGTTTTCACCAGTTGGCATTTTACTACCATACATCGTTGTGGCTGTGACATTATCCTTCCCCAAGAGACGTAACTAGCTATGGGGAGTATGGGACAAAACCCTCAAGCTGAATAGGGGAAATAACTACGAAAATTTCACTGGAAAATGGCGAAACTCAAACTTGATCATTGTCTTCTTGAGATTATCCCCAGACCAAATATGGTTTCACTCCTTAATGTCCTTTAAAATTTATTCAACACGTGTGACGTAAAGACGGATGCACGGGAATATGACGTACTGCAAAATGAGTACGCACTTTTCCTTTTCGCTCAGATTGAATTCGATTAGATCAAAACTGAAACGACTTTCAGAGATATAATAAGGTCTTAAGCGGCTTCATTTAGTTTTCTTCATATTTCAAGAAGCATTTCAAGCAGTTTTATTATTTCACAATGTCATTACCATTCTTTCATCCACTGCTTCCAAACCATTCATACATCAACCCACACCTTCATCCTCTTGCTCTAACCCCTACCACAAGCATTACCATTTACCAGCTCTAATATGCAACGTTACTACACTTATTTCGGATGTTGCTACAATTTGCATACCTAATAAAATCACCACCACCATCGCTACCACTACTACCTATAATCACTGATCACATTGCTTCCAATACTTTTACCAAGTTGTCTACCATCATCATGTTCATCACCCCGACAATAGTTACCGCCACCACCACCAACAACACCACAACAACAACAGCTTAATCTTTTTGTTACTGCTACTACTACTACTAATGTCGCAACCAAAACCACTACCACTACTGCTACTACTTACATGTACAGGTAGACCCTATGCCAGGCTACGAAGGCAGGACCAAAGTGACTGCGGAGTATGTTTATTAAATGAAGGTCAGTGAAGTTGTCGTACACGTTAGGTTCCAGACTCTAAAAGAATCGAAATAATGGAGTCAAATTAAAACATAACAATGTCAACATCTCATCAAAGCCCCCTCCCCCCCCCACACACACACACACGCACACAAGAAAATTAATAAAATCTATGGAGACAAAAAATAAAATCAAACTAAAGCGAACCATTTAAAAAATATATTAGAAAAAAACAAGCGAACAATAAAAAAACATGTCCAATACTTCCTATCCAGTGCAGTTTTTTTATACGATCGGAGTCTCCAAGAACGGTCCAAACTTAAAACACGATTTAAGGATTAAGTTGAAACTCTGCACAATATACGGTGATGCTACTTCTAAACTTCAATTGTAAATTAAACTTCTACTAGAAATTTAGAGAGATCTCATTCTATTCTAGTAAATGGTTATTTTATGTCATGTCCATTTTTTCACCAAAGCTTTATTTCTGTTTTAATCCCAGTTTGTTTTCAAAATCATCAGAAACATGTTTGAAATACAATTTAGGTCATGTTGTGACAAGATTCAGTGTCTTTGTTGTGTGATAAATAGACTGGTTATGAAACTGTTTGTTATATGCATTGTGTCTCTCTGTTTTGTGATAAATAGATTGGTTATGGAACTATTTTTTATATGCATTGTGTCTACTGTTTTATAATAAATAGATTGGTAGTGAAACTTGTCTTTATATATATTGTCACAGATGAAATTATATGTTCGCTGTTTAAAAAAAAATATTTCCACTAGTATATGTTTCTTTGAATAAATTTAATTTTAGGTAGTTTAGGAACACAATTTAGTATAAAAAGCATAAAAAAGGAAACGAAGGTAATAATTACCTTGTCATTTTTAAGCATATTTACGGCCCGGAAGAAGTCGTTTCTCTCGCTATCTGTGAGCATGCGTATTTCTTTCCTGACCCTGGCCCCAGCTTGTCGCTTGACTCTTAATCCTTTGAATAGTAGGTCCAGCTCCGGATCTAGAAGTCCTTTAAAAAATTGTTCCGTGTTGAAATTAATCGTGTGCTGTACGTGGGGAGTTATTTTGTACGTGAAACGTTGCACGCAGCTCCAAAATATTTGTTCCCCTGAAAGATGTTGAAGAAAAAAGAAATACTTGAAACTGTGATGCTTCTAGTTAGCTAAATAAATCAGAATATACTCAACGGGTTTGGTTCTATGTTATAGTGCATTTATAGAGAAAGGACCCTACTGCAGTATAAACTCTTTCCGGTGTAATATTTTATTTGTGAACTCAGCTGAACAGATGGACAAATTTCGTATAGGATTTCGACCAAATCTAGTGTATGCATTTTGTCAACATAAGTAACATTAAACTCAGACGGGAATATTGCTGTTCATTTAGTTGTTCAGAAGCGTACAATGTGTCGCGTCATCTTATAGCTTGTTTTTTCTCTCTTTATTCCCGGAGTAAAAAGAGTCACTTACGGAGATGTGACAGTCGCTATGTACGTTTCTCCCTTTGTCTCCTACGGATTTTACTACCATTGCTAGAAAATAATAATAATAACAATAATAATAATAATAATAATAATAATAATAATAATAATAGTCACTGAGCCACTGTGTTATGTATATGCCTCCCTTTGTCTCCTACGGCTTTTACTACAGTTGCTAGAAATAATAATAATAATATAATAATAATAATAGTCACTGTGCCACCATGTGATGTATACTATTCCAAGGCTCAGATCACATCGATCATGTAATTGCTATAAAAAGCATTACCTATGCACACCTATATATTATAATAAGCATCTTTATAAACATTTGGACATACACTTACATGACACTTGTCTGTTACGCGATCCCTACCGGTTGTGTCAAACTGTGCAGTGAATAAATATGTTCTGCTGCCCGAGGCCAGCATCATTAAAATATGGGAAACACATGTAAAGAAAACAAAGCCCCCGGTCATGTAATAAATTAATATTAAAGATAATTATATCCGAATCAAAGAATAAATGAGTAGTGGATAAACCGTAATCGGTGTACATTTCCTGTACTTTGTTGGTCACGTATACCATAGTCGTTCATATACAAGACAAAGCAGACGAGATCTAAATCTTTAGAGAAGTCGAAAGATTTATTGAATGAGGAGAGAACTTGTAATTTCTTTGGCATTAATTTCTTCTATGCCGTTTATTGTTGCAAGACCAAGGAAGTCGCACATTGACATGATTATGTGACATTTTTGTTGTTGCATTTGTTGGTATAAACGACATTTTTTAACACATTATTGTGTGTCACATGGATGAAAAGAGAACATTTCTCAAAGACACAAAGAGACAGCCGATTCGCGCTGTCCTGGACGGGTGTCGAACCTGCGACTCTTGGATGACGGGTCCGATGCACTACCAACTGTGCCATTGAGGCTCCATATGAGGAGTACATGACAGTTGCATGCTATATAAGAACAAATAAAATAAAGAGGTAACCCAAGTATAAAAATATTTATATTTCACTTATAGATAGCGTACTATTTCAAATAATATATTAAATATAATTTGTTTCTCTGGTCGATTATTGTCTTTCTTGCCTTAACCTATCATTTAACGAATTCAACCTTTAATTTTGAATAATCTGTATTACATGATAATTATTCAGAGCGTCAGTGTCTTGTTAACTTGTTTGTACCACCTAAAAACAATGCAATTATTGTTATTTTTAAAAACCTTCTAAAGATCTGTAAACAACCACTCGGGGATAACTTAATTTGAAATGCGGTTCGTGCATATTTGTAAATTTTATCAATTCGTCACTGTCAAATTCTTTCCGGATGTCATAGCTGATACATGCATTTTTAAATACTAAAGAATAAAATATTTACAATTTTGGTCATGACAATAAATTATATTTCGTGACATCATTCATGACCAGGTGTTAAGCATCTATCAAAATGGCTAATGTTCAACGACCAAAGATGGGACGCCGGATGTAGTGATGCACGCAAGCAAATCATTGAATAATAATGTAAACTGTGGTATCAAAGAGAGGAAAGTTTTTAAAACAGACGCGAAAAGAATAAATATATATATATTTATATATATATATATATATATATATATATATATATATATATATATATATATATATATATATATATATATATAAGTCGGTTTTAAAATATACAAAATAAATCGCGTTATCAAATTTAAGACTTAATAAAATTGATGCAGGCACATAGTTTAGGTGTAGTCATTTGATATTTTATATCACCCAAAATAATATGTTCCGCCTTTCTTTTGAATCCGTATATGCCACTCATAACATTAATCTTCCGCTTTTCCATAAATTGCATGGTGCTTGAAGGTACCTTAGTTATGTGTTTTGGTTTCTTTGTTCAGTTAAAAAGATAACGATGCCTTCGCTAGTCTGAAACCCTAAAGAATTGTTTACTAAAATGCGGACGGTATCGATGCCTTACAAAGGTCTTTTTAAAAACCTTTGTCCAGGATAATGCCAAAGGTCTTTTTAAAACATTTATCCTTTGTTAAGTATATTTGATTTATGTCTGATTTAATTGTTTTTAAGTTTTAAAATCTTTCTAATTTTTTTAAGTTTATTATATGTCATAGTAATATAGTTCTGTTTACTAGGAACTCGTACTTTTTCCAGAAAATAGTTTGACCTTGACAGTTCATTTTTGTAAACATAAGGCTGACCTGGTTCCCGACCTAAATTAAAAAATTTAGTAACAGTCACGTCAACAAGTTCTTTTTTTGTTTGTTTATTTTTAATGTGGGAGTAATAAGAGTGAGATCGAGGCTGTATTGGATACGTGACCTTAGGCTTGTAAATAGTTTTTAGTGAAGTAAAGAACTTTTTTTTATTCTTAGAGTCAAATGATTGGTTTTTATCAAGGTCTTAATTGGGCTACGTGATTTTTTTAATATGTAAACATGATCACGTGATCCTCTATTTCGTAATTTAGGCATTTCCGAAGTTGCGCTTTAGTTAGTGTTAATAAGTGATGCTTAGAGAGAATTTAGTCAGTCTGGGCTTAAAAACGCTTGAAGTCAAGGTGTTTCCTTCTGTTGAAGCCCGTTTTCGGGTTTTATGTTAATTTTTCATCATATTATTTGGATTCAAAAGGCTTAATTCTTTTTTCCTGGAAATATACGTGTGCTCATACAGAACTCTTCAACAAAGACATATCTTAAAAATTTTATTTGGATTTCCAAAACCGGAGGATTATTTATTGTGTTTTACAAGGAACTGTAGACAACCACACTGTACCGGATATAGCATACGTCATCGCCTTCCATCTTGGATTTTTCGTCGAGACTCGAACTTGAAATCATTAGAACATTTCATTATTAGGACTTCTAAAATTTTATTCGTGGATTATTCTTGGATTATTTTTTTATTTGATTCTTAAAATCGTAAGTTCTTATTTTTTACTTTTATAATATTTTTCCAGGGAAATAAATTATTTGTTAAATTTTTCAAAGCTTGTTGTTTTCAGTCTTTCTTGTGTTGCTATTTATTCGAGCCTAAACAGGCAACATAAGACCTTGATAATGTCCAAGGTCATATTTTTGCTTTTTGTTTTAAAATTTTAACAATTCGCTGAATTCCATGCAAAGAATGAAGATTAAAGCAATGTGATTTATTACTGATGGAGAGGTTATATGAAGTTTTATATAATTCTAATATTTATAATTTTTTTAATATTGCGCACTTTAAGCTTGACTAAAACAAAAGTACATTTTAAGTTTGTTATAATCATTGAGTGGCACGTGTCAAAACTATGTGTAATACAGAAGATCCAAGCAGTTGTTGTCGAAGGCACGTGTTTGCTTTTTGTGAAAATTTAAAACTTGTCGGCAGCATATATTCTAGATGCCTCACTGTATATACCCCGATACCTACCCGGCGTCCTAGTTAGATCCGTCCTATTTTTAGCATCTTCGAAGCAAGACTGCAGTTCCGGCGGAAGTCCAGTTTTCTCTAGTTGCATCACAATATGACGTGGTAACATAAGGAACAGAAAGGTTACATAAAATACGACCATCTGAAACATTAGTAGATAGATGGATATAAATACAGGCATTAATGGGTATCTAGTGAAGTACACTGTTAGACTAAGACAGACGGACATACAATAATGCTCTAACACCAGCAGAGATATAAATGTCTAGCTAAACGAAGGTTGG
Organism: Sinohyriopsis cumingii; assembly: GCA_028554795.2. Taxonomy (NCBI): domain Eukaryota; kingdom Metazoa; phylum Mollusca; class Bivalvia; order Unionida; family Unionidae; genus Sinohyriopsis; species Sinohyriopsis cumingii. The sequence goes on along the minus strand of CM068839.1, from coordinate 60,110,369 downwards.
ATTTCTGAATTTGATGACTGATATTTTTGTCCCTTCTGAATTATTATATGCTGTATAAGCTGACGGCAATATACTGCCAATAGCCCTGAAAAAATTGATGTGTCGTGAGAGCAGAGACAAATTCTGCTTGTTAGCCTTGAAATTTATGTAAAAGTCCAAGTTTTTATAATGATAAATCTTCCATTGAAGGTAAGATAAATTCCAAATACACACTGAAATGTTCACCAAAATTGATTGACAAAATTTGAAGTTATGACTATTTGAATATCTATGTGCCCCGTGCCTGATTAAGGCCTTTCAGGGCTCTAAGCACTTAAAATATTATGGTGCCCTCTCCAATAAAATGTGAAACTAAAAACCCAACGTCCCAAATCAAAATACTCGTACATGGAGATCGAAATGGTCATATATGATTCATTTAGTTTTATTATCGGGACCCCGAGTGGCCGAGCGGTCTAAAGCGCTGTCCGTTAAGGATCACTGCCATCTCACCTCTGTCTGCGTGGGTTCGAGTCTCGGATTCAGCCAGTGTGGAAAAGCTTGCCAGTAACTTCTCGTGGGTCTTTGGTTCTTTCCGGGGTTTTCCCGGGTTCTTCCTCCACCATTAATACTGGCCGCCATGCATAGTCTATCTTGTGCTGAAAAATGGCGTTAAACCCTAAAACAACAACAGTTTTATTATCGACAATTATTGTGAATTTTTACTGGTGCTTTAAGCACTTGCATAGTCTACTTAATGGGTAATCCGCACTGTATGCGCCGATTTGTGGCTGTCATGATAAGAGATGCGCTAAGAATCCTTGCGGCATGGTTTCAGCCTTGCTGTAAATAGGCTTCATTCACACACACATAACAAGCAATAGTGGTGGCCAGTGGGCAATCGTTAGTTGCAGAGAGTGTTTCAATGACAAGTGGATGTAGTCCTCGAACGATCACAGTTGAAGTGTAGAAAAATTATGGTCCTAATAGAATAGTATAACATCTGCTGCAATCATATTTTCGGTTTCTCGACCAAACCTTCTGAGTCATTTTCCATCTATCTAGGCATGACTGATACCAAAAATGTACTCATTTTAAATTAAATATAAAATTGCTCTTTTAAAATTAAACACTTATTTTCTTTAACCAAAGTATATTCAATCCTAATTATTAAATGCTCTGCACCATAACTGCCATAAAGAAACCTCCACACGAAAATTATCAATCGCTATGGTCTTTCACAATGGTGGTTATGTACTAAACATGGGTAAAAAAAAAGAGCACGTCGAGTGGAATTCTCACAATATAGGGTATTACGAATTTGCTTATTATTATTCGTAGCTTTCATTGTGACATCACAGCGCGCGACTTTCGATCCGGATTGTACTGGATCACACCTTTATATTCATTTCGTCCAATAATGTCGTCATACTTTAACACGGATTTTGCCGTATGCATTTCTTCTGGTATCTAAATAATTACTTTCCAAAGGAATGTGTATGTACAAGAATCCAAAAGATGTGAATACTTACCCCTTAAAGGTGTGTAGAATCAAATTCTAAACACAGTACACCCATTACTTAAACAGTGGGTGCTGAATGCCTACATGACCTGTGTGACTTTTACTATAGACTATTCACATGCGCTGTAACATTTATTTTTAGAATCACTTATCTAGCAATGGTGTGGCTTCGCAGTAGCCAATTGGAAACCTTTTTTTTCTTCAGTTTTGATGATGCTATATATGAAGTGTGTCTAGGGTGCATGCCCTTACAAGGTATGACTGTTATAGCAGACAGGTCGATAACTTAGTTTCATCTTGATCATGATCTTCTTCTTCATCTTCTTTTTCTTTATCATCGTCATCATCATCATCATGTTTTTCTTCTTCTTCTTCAGAACTGCATCATTGATTTTAATATAAACGGTTTAAAGCTTACATGGGGCCATCGATGTCTGTGATCAGACCCAAAGTGATGGCGATAACCGCTTCCAGGACTTATTTCCGCAAAGCTATAGACAAGATGGCATTATCGAAGAAGATAGAATAAAGCTCATAGTTTGATTTTGCACATTTCGCAGTTAGGAGTAAGTCCTTAAACTTCGCTTTTATATTTGTGTACTTCAAAAGTGACGCTTTGGAAGTACAATCCGAAGTTAATAGTATATTTTGAATTTATTTCAAGGTCAGTTTAGAACCAAAACAAACAGTTATGCATCACATTGGCTGATCTTGGTGCACAACGACTTATGAAAAGGAAAACAAAGTTTAAAAAGGTAGATATTAAAGAATAAACGTTCAAGAAATTCACTTACTATCGTGTTATCCTTTGCCATGTTGTATCCTGTATATCAACGTAAGAAAAGGCCAATGCACTTTCTGGGGACTTCCTTATATAAGGCGAAAGCCTTTGCTGACATCGTGACATGCAATCAGTATTTCATGAAATCCTTCAAATAAATTAATAGCTCCGTTTCTAAGTTCACTTGGCGCTGCTATCAACCAAACAATTGCAGCTATCATACGGAGGTCTGTTTCCATTCATATCCTTATGTTTTTCTTTAAGTATGATGTTTAATTTTCATGCGTGTAGGTTCCAATAAATGTTTCATTTGTTGAGAAGTACTTCAATATGGAATTATAAAGGTTTCCTATACTTTTGGCATTATTAAATTACAGGAAATAAAAGAAGACACGATATCATTTAACATGCAGTAAACCACAGACAATAAATCTTTCGAAAAAGTGTTAAATTACAAGAAGGACAGGTAGTGGCAGACATACATTTTTTTTAGACCCAAGGAATATAATTATGTATGCACATGCCTTAACAAGTAATCAATCACCTCAGTTTAATGCCTTATTTTTGTATATCCGCAAGATATCACCGGAAACAATTTCATTGCAGTAACGTTATAATTTATGCATTCGTGATTTTTATGAACCAGGAGGACTAAAGACTTAGACAAATGGTTTTCCTAAGTACTGTGATGTCGCATCGCATCTAATACTAATTTTCTTGGATTTTGTGGTTGCTAAAACCATGAAATTAAAGTCCTCACAAGTGATGATTGTTCTGTGGAAACAATGTGACCACTTTCTCTATACGAAAATACAAATATAATGAAGCCGATATTATAATAATAATAATAATAATAATAATAATAATAATAATAATAATAATAATAATGATAATAATAATAAGTTCCCGAATTGTATGTGGCGTTTCAAAGGCATGTGTTGTAAACACCTGAAAACACTCGGTGCTGTAATTTATTATTATTATTATTATTATTATTATTATTATTATTATTATTATTATTATAATATTTTATTATTATTATTATTATTATTATTATTATTATTATTATTATTATTATATTTTTATTATTATTATTATTATTATTATTATTATTATAAATAACAATGTTCTAACATCTCCATACCTTTATTTCTACTAAAAACCGTAAAGAATATGCTGCTAATTATAGGCTTCTCTCAGAACTCATAACTCTTCGATGGAATTGAATATAATATTTTGGTGATATTGAATCATTCTATGCAGGAAAAGATATTCTTTTGAGTAATATCTTAGACCAACTGTCAAACTAAAATAATAATGCTATTTAATGATGCTATCTGGTAACAAATAAAATAAGCCTGGTACAACGATGAAATTGTCCAAGTCATGCATGACAGAGGTTATGCTCACCAAAAGCTATAATTATAGGTTACTGCATTTGTATGGGAAAAAATGAACGAGTTCTTCGAATGGAAATACTGCTCGACCATGGGAGTGCAGTATATCCATCCGACACAACGAGTTCATATTTTCACATACAAATGCAGTAAACTTTTTATTATATGCTAAAAAAAAATTATCCTACCTAATGCTTAATTATACTAACAAAATACACTACACGAAACAAAATAACTGAATGTATGCCGCAATCCAAACTAAATACACAAACGCATATTCATCATTACACAAGAACAACATTATTACTACGCACATAACTCCGCCCAGATAAATTTGAACTTAGTCGCGCGCTCGACATAACTTTCGAAACAAAATGGCGTGTCTAGTTAAAATTTAAATTTTGGAGTCATATTGTGAATGAATGCGCTTGCAACAACTTTTCAGTTTGATCTGGAATGAATAGATTTTGGTATTTTTTTTTTCGATTCTACGAAATTTCATGATTATAGACTGGATTTATATGTGACAATGTCACATGAAATACATGGGATTGAAGAAGCGAGTGAGAAGCGTGTTGACATTTGCAAATGTGTTTCTGTTTCTGTCATTGAATGTTTGAAATCATAATGTGGGAAAATATGAAGTCTTTCAATTGCAATTATCAAAAAGACGATATGGAATTTAATGCTTATTTCCTTTTGAGCGCAGTAAGGAGGATGTAATTGCACTTATCATCGAAATTACAGTACAAATTCGAAATGTGTATTGAAGATTGAAAATCTATGACATGGCTCATGTAATTCGGTTTTGCAGAACTAAGAAAGTACATTTTGAGTTAATTCAGGATGTAAAACTGTAAGTATATTTTTTTTAATTCTTATCACCAGTTAAAGAAGACAGTATATGACTTGTCACTTGTGTATTATTTGTAAGGATCCTTTCTTGCGTCTGTTGTATACTGAAGCTAGCCTAAATCCGAAACATTGTATCAACGCGGAATGTGCCAAAGCAGCTGGTATGTGGCAGTCCACGAAACATCTGTTTTAGTTCATTTAGAAACAAATTTAAACAACTCATAGGTAAAGATCCTCGTACGCGAGTGTACATTATTTGCTTACAAATCAAAAGTGCTGGCGTCTGCGTCCATTGTTTGTTTACAATAGAAAGTAGTTCCATTATGCACGTGAATGCAGTATGTGTATTTGCACGCGAGTTCAGTATCGAGTAATATTGAACGATTCTGACAATGTAAAGTTAACGGAGAAAAAATGAGCATATAATAAAACAGAATACCCATGGACACTGGCAGATTTGTATAATTACAAAAACAATTAATAAAATCAATCGAAATCAAAACCAACAACTTTTTTAAAACAAGCGAAAACACATTTTTATTAATTCTACCATTAAGTATTATAAAGGTTACTGCAAGTACAGCAAAAACGTACATTATATATAAAACTGTATCTATACCGTATTTGCCGGCCTATGACTCAATGCGGAGTATAAGTCGAATCAGCAAATTTGCAAACTTTCCATCCGTCTTCCTTATATAAGTCGATGCTGAGTTTAAGACGAGGCCAGATCAACACCTTGGACTGTGTTTTTCACTTCGTTCCACACAGCATCGCGAATTTTATCCTACCTGTAACTCGGTAGCCTTTCCAGTCAGGATCATTAAATGTAACTAAAAGTGCCTAATTTGTTTCACAGGAAATATTTTAAATGTAGTATGTACTTTTAGCTACATACAATGACGCTGACCCGAAATTTATTGAGTTTTGGATAGGATAAAACTCGCGATGCCGTGTGGAATTATATTATAATAACTTCCGGTTTCATAAATAATACAAGTTTCACTGTATGCTATTTCAGATTACCAGCAATAGGTAAATTGCATCATTATTACTAAAAGGCATTTTCAGGGGGTGGGGGTGGGGGCGGAGGGGAAGAAAGATACAGAGAGAAGGATATATATATGTATTCCATCGCATTTTTCTTTTTGCACTTTGTGATCAAAATAAAATATGGTCCGATATCTGAGAGAGAGAGAGAGTTCAGCTGTTCGTAGATTTTTTTGCTCCTTTTCTACACTTATTGCCCTCTTGTTGCTTAAAGTTTCGTCGAAGATAGAAAACATCAATAAATGAAGCAGTAAATGTAAACTATGGAAATACATACCATGCTCCTTCAGGGCTTAAATATTCACAGTAAGTTATATCCATATAATCTCCATGAGGCTAAATCCCAAGAATGACTTTTTTGGCATGCTGTCTAATTTTCTTTGCAAGTATAACGACCTCTCCATTCCCATCAATTAAGATTTTGTTTAAAGTACATGTACCCTTCTTGTACTTAGGCGGCACTTGTGTTTTATCTTTGCTAATGCTAGATGTACTTTAAACTGGTCTCGATTCCGTCAGCAAGTTCAAAAATGTCACTGGCTGAGAAATTTAAAATAGTAACCACCTGGCATTTCCTTTAACTATATGGTACGGTATTCATATTACCCCTGAGTAGCTTCATTTCCCATTTGGTAGCCTCGTTAATATGACCTGGTCTGCAGAATCTTCACCTAAAACAGGTGTTATCTTGGAATGACTGAATACAGCCATAGCATATTTAATTAGCATGTAAATACCACTGCGAAGCCATGTGATTCTTTTAAAAATGGAAGTGGAAGCAAACATTAGAAGATATTGCTTAGCTAATGGCATTATTTGATAATGGAATATGGTACTGCACTTGTACACAAGTAAAATCAGTCATCAGGTAAGTGAATAATACAGATTTACAATCGTGAAGACATCTCTGTCTGTCCGTATGCCTGTCTGTCTCACTCAATTAGGCATACGGATTATTTGATCATTAGGTGCAAGAAAAAAATTGTGATGGATTATGTCTTTGTCATGGCTGTTCATCTTCTAACTTGTAAATTCTAACGCACATATAAGTAAATAAATTTAAACAACGTATATTACAAGCAACGTACATTACTGGTGCATGCTGCTGTAGCGCAATTACATGTGATCCATGTTAAGTTTTAATACATGTAATTGTTATATATATATAAATATAAATATAAATATATATATATATATATATATATATATATATATATATATATATATATATATATATATATATATATATATATATATATATATATATATATATATATATATATGTATGTATGTATGTATGTATGTATGTATGTTACAGTTTATTTATTACTCCTGTTATGACCATTTAGTGGTATATTCCGTTCCATTCATTGTTATCAATGTTAATGCATATGTTTAAGTAGTTACGCATTTCACATGTCATAAGTAATCGTGTCGATGAATTGCATATCTGAAATTTCCTTCTCCACTTCATATCCATGTTAGGGATTCTGTTTGCATAATGTTTTGATTTCGTGCCTTATGTAGAATCAGCTGTCATAGCCCAATGGTTTCATTTGTGTGTCGTAGCATAGCACGGATTCCATATTTTATATTTTAAAATATGTGTGTATAGGCGTTTACCTGTATCCCTGTGTCTGCGCCAATAGCTTTCATTTTTACGGACAATTTTGTGTTTATGGCCGAAGTCACGTGCCTGCCTCCGTATTTATGTAAATTCATTCTGATCTACATCTGGAAATGATTCAGCATCCTTTGCAAATATATTAATCTAAGATAAATAAGCAACAAATAAAAACAAAATAGCTTTATGCGATATTTTACAGCGTTTTATACATTGAGCTTTTCGTATTAAATTTGCAACAAGAGTATTTATCAAACAAAGTGTGTCTGTAAATGTATGATAATTATATCTAGGTCATAACTTAAGTATTTTGGATTTCAATTTATCCATTTTATGGCAAACGATAGGTTCGGATCAGGTCAATGTGTTGGGTCAGAGGTCGGGGGTCGAAAATGATAAAAGGGATCTGATTTTCCTAGAAAGGGCACAAAAGCAATGGTCTGTGTGTCTATTTACTCAAAGTGTACATAATATCCAATAAACGTGAGCAAGAATAAAATGATGGTCAAATTTCAACTGACAAGTGACTACGTTTGTATCTGTAGTTTTCTTTTTAGCCTGGAGGTGTTCCGGAATCCCCTTCCTCCTCCCCCCCTCCCCCCGATCCTACCTTGGAGGAAACAAGTCGAACATATTCGATGATAAATAACCGTAAATTTCCATGCCCTTCTACTATTGCCCAATTTTAAAACTTATCATTTTTGACCCAGTCCCTCCACATTCACCACTAATACCCATAAACTCAATCGCATGACCTAACTCAATTTAATCCATAAAACTCATATAAGATGTATTCCCACTTTAACTGCATTTACACGATTGTGTATTAATTTTTTTTAAATGTCGCTAAAACTGGAAGTTTAGTACAGTTGATCGTTTGAGGTCTTCACCCTCGCCAAGATATTTTTATCGTGATTAATACTTTTTAAATTAAATTAAATTATTATTATTATTATTATTATTATTATTATTATTATTATTATTATTATTGTTGTTGTTGTTGTTATTATTATTATTATTATTATTATTATTATTATTATTATTATTATTATTTAACATGTTTGAAAAGGTACATGTATGTTTTTCGGGATTAAGCAAGTTGGCAGCGATAACCACCTTCCAGGTACAATTAATTGTAAGTCACATTAGACCTACACGCAGTAATAGCGTGTCTCCAGTTAAAGCATTAATTTGTAGAAATATGTCGTATGATGACGAAAGATTGTTCGTAGCTGGTGTGTCGTGAAACCATTGGATTGCATTTTAGATTTTGCTCTTTTTTTTCTTCTTGAAACGCCAGTTTTTCGACTGTTTTTTGCAAGAAATTTCAGAAACGTAGTTTCTTCTTAATAATTTCGTTTTCCAAGAAATGTGCAGAAAGTAACTGAATGTGGCTGAAATTAACTCTTGATACAGCAGACCAAGTGTTATCGTTCTTTTTTATATTCATTTCATTAGTCATTGTATTAATTTTGTTATAAAAAGAACACAACTTAAATTGAGGGTGAATCAGAGATCAGTCTTGTTTGAATGTGTGCTGTTTATTAATGACATCTGAGTACCAGTTGGGGATATCACAACTATTAAAGCCACGCTGAAACTCTCCGTAACCAGTCACACATTCACTAAAAGAATAAGTGTGTCTAAAATTAGAATTTATTCCACGCATGTATTTATATGAATTAAACAAAATACTCAAAGCTTAGACTCTAAAAATTGCTCGTTTCAGCATGCCGACTGAGGATAAGAATACTATTATTATTTCCTGGAGTAATTCCAGGTTTTCCACCAAGGCGAACCACCGCGCCTTATCTCACCTATTTCCTTTACCACTAACTTTCAATCAAGGAGTGGTTTCCGTTCTTCCGTTTCATTTGTGTTCTTTACCCTTTCCTTGTCAAAATGCATGGAATCAAAGCCTTTCGGTATATGATTTCATATAAGGAAAATGCCAGTTCCTTAGCATTTCTAACAGATTATATGCAACATACGCTTCATAAGGTGGAAGGTCGTATATGGCTTGGCTCACAAATACTTGATAGATCAATTCACATTAAATTCTCTTGTAATTTCCCCCAGTACTAGATCATTTTCAGAACTTTATGTGTATACTGGTGGTGTTCACAACAATTCTTGTAAGTGGTTGTAGCCCATATTATGGAATGACCTCCAGCTAGATGTATAATCCGCTGCCAGTTTTATATCTTGGAAGCAAAAATGTGTCCAGTATATATAATGCCTAGCTTTTATTATAAATTGTATCCTTCTTTTCTAATTGTTCTTAAAACTCTTATGGTGTTTTACGTTACTTTTATGTCAGTATTGTATATTTTTTCCATTAAGTTGTAGTTATTGTGTTTTAGTTTTGTCATTGGCTGTTTAACTTGTATACGTATCTGGCATTAAGTAATCCAATAAACCGAGTTATAATTTACGTGGTACCCAATGAAATAAACAAATCTCAAATGGACCTGTATGGTCATGATAAAATGGACACATAGGTTAGGTTTTTATACATTACCTTACCTGTGCTGATTTTTTATATTACTCTTTATTATACAGAGTTGACGAGTATTCGAAATATAAATTATGTACAACAGTTTATATGCAAGTAGCTGATTGAACATCAGTGTTTGTTAAATATTTCGTTTGATGTTAAATTTGTCAGAGATTGAGATGAAAAATCATTCTTTCTCGTGTTTAGCTTCTGGACTTTATGTATGTATATATATATATATATATATATATATATATATATATATATATATATATATATATATATATATATATATATATATATATATATATATATATATATATATATATATATATATATATATATATAATGCTTCAAGCAGACTAGGGGCCCCGAGTGGCCGAGTGGTCTAAAGCGCTCTCCGTTACGGATCATTGCCATCTCACCTGTCTGCGTGAGTTCGAGTCTCGGATTCGGCTAATGTGGATATGTGAGAAAGCTTGCCGGTAGCTTCTCGTGGGTCGGTGGTTCTTTCCGGGTTTTTCCGGGTTCTTCCTCCACCATTAATACTGGCCGCCATGTATAGCCTATCATGTGCTGAAAAATGGCGTTAAACCCTACAACAACAACAACAACATCAAGCAGACTACAACAAACTCCGCTGAAAAACATACATTCTGCGACTAGGATGAACTGGATGACAATGTAGGCTGTAATCAGTCATATTGCTAACCATGTTTGATATGTTGCGACATCTTTGTATTACCTTGTCAAGTTTTTTCCTCGTTGACAAGACCTGATTATCTGGACAGTTTTCACTATTTGACACGTGTACATTATATACTACTACTGGTTTGTCATTTATCCCATGCTGAGGCAAAATTTTAATACATAATTGGTTAGTACTGTTAAAGTAAGCGCGCAATACCACCCCCACCCCCCGATTATTAAGACTAATATTGTTTTTTCACAGTATTTATTCGATATGTCATTTCTGCATTTCATTGTAACACGATTTGCCATTTCATCGTAACACGAATTGTACCTACTATATTATGACTGATTCATATCAAATACAAACACGGCATCAGTCGTATCAAACAAGTATTAATGATGCCAGAAAATTTACCTATAGTAATCGGTGTCTAATCAAAATATCTTATACGCGGACGAATTATGGACAAAAATCAGAACGTAACAATTGATTGTCAATTGCTTAGTTGATTGTAGTAAGAGAATACCTTTTTTTAGAAATGTGCATGACTAATAAACACTATTGTACAAAATGACATGGCTTATAAATGATGTATTTTGGTATAAGATGGAGGAGGAAGAAGTATCATAGATCCGTTTGAAAATCTGTAACTAAAGGGTCAAGATTCCCAAGGCCATTCATTATTGTTACAATAAAACTGGATAAATATTTGTTTCCTGTCTAACTCTGGAAGTGTACCCTGTGTATGTTCCTTGTATATATCATTCACGAATTCCTTCACGCTTTCTCGGTACATTTTAGGATAATGGGATGTAATCCGGATTGATCCACTGCAAGGCTGATATTTATAGTCATGGAGGCGAGAAAAACAATATGGCTGACATACTCGGCCGCAGACGTCGTAGGCCACAAGCAATACATCTGTAACATTTCCATGAGGTACTTTAACTCCGATAAATGACGATGTTGAAAACACTGGTGTGTCTTTATTGATTGGTATAACTTCTTTGTATATTCCCATATAATTTAAGCCAATCGACTCGATCGATACATGGGGATTGATGTAGATGCCACGTTTACACTTGGAGTACACTTGGAGATGGCTATGGTAGTTAAATCCCAACCGTTCTGGATCTTTTCTATATATGATTCCAACGGGAATATACACCCATTGTTTTCTATCAGTTAAACCATTGATATTGAAATTATTAACATATTGCTCATTCCAGTCATTCGGTTGACACTGAAGATTTTGATTCTCGCTAACTGAAGAGTTTGAAGTTTCAAAAATTGATGTCAGTTTCGATAAAGCCATACTTTCGGTTCCATTATTTTGCGCAGCTCGCCTACCTCGTCTATTACCACCGAAGACATTCCAAAGAAAATTTGTGTCCCTCGTTATTTCTTGAACATGATCCACGCGCCCGTTTCCGCCATGATTTCGGTTCTCTCGAAGTCTTGAAACGCCGCCATTTGGGGAAAATTCATTCTCCAGCATAAAATCCGCCGGCTGAGTATCAAATATAGTAAGAGAGACGCAGCTGGGTTTTGCAACTGAAGTGTCACACCGTAGATACGGAGATCCGCAATTTGGTCTTTCCCTACTACAACTTGGTGGAAGTTCATATGTATATATATTAGACGTGTAATAGTCACTGAGGGCCTGTTCGTTAGTGAGCCCCTCGAACCCTGAAGGATCATTAAGCCCATGACCCTCTGGGACAGTGTTATTCGGATAATCTTTGGTCGGATCCACCCCCCTCATCCTTTGCAACATCCGGAATATCTCCCACAATAAATCAATAAAAGAGTGATGAAGGAAGAAAATTGGATCGTATCCGGCGAGGGCTTGTGGGGACATGTGTCCTCCAACCCATAAATGAGGCTCCCCATGAATGTCTTCAAAATTGTACTTCGCCTCGGCGTTTGGCATCGTGATTTCCGACAGACGCCTCCTTGTAAATACATCCCGAATGCTAGTCCAGTTCATCAGAACACCATCTTGGCCAAAGTTTCGAATGAGTGGTCCCCATGGAGTCCTCCAGTGTCTAGATGGGCCTGTATTTACAATCCCCTTTCCGGTACCCATAAACTCGGGGCTGAATAATATTGACGCTCTCGGGTCAGGTAGCTTTGCATCCAAGGTGGAGTCCCAGTATGGGATTGTTACCGTTGGTATCTTCTCTCGCATTGCATTTTCCGACCTTACAATAATAATAATAATAATAATAATAAATATTACTGTAAAACGTATGCGAATAGAACAAAACTCTTGATATAATTATTTTGGAATTTATGTTTGTCATGGAATATAAAGCTGTGTTTTCCTTAGAAAAATAGCAATACTGATCTAAACGAAAGTAATTTTTAACATAATATTTATTATTCATTGGAATCATACCATTAAAATCCTCAGAGCTTATCGAAGACATGGAGGATTTAACATGAGCTTCCATTTCAAATGCATTTATTAAAGGAATTATTCAATCTTTAGTCAGCCACTAACAGCAAACGACTGTAATTTCCCAACAATATTTTGAAATAAGCAACACGTGGAAAATTCCATACAGGACAAAATTCAACAGGCACATAAATTAGTAAAGTAAAATTATCGTATTTCGGATACCGTGGACGTTATGCGCGTGTATCATATTATGATTATATAATGATCTTAAATTTTAGTTCATGATTTTAAGTTACCAAGTTAAAAACATCTGACCGAATGCGGTACAATACAGTTACAGTCTTTCATAACTAGAAAAGTTTTGTGTTTCATGAGGAAAGTCATAAACATTTGTGCTCTTTTCATACCGTTTATAAAAAAAAAACAACACGATATCCTCGAGAAATGCAGCTTCAACAGGAGCGGTTGCACCAGAGCAATGGCTGCAATGGCACGCCACATATAAAATGTGTATACACTAAGTGTGATATATTTGGAAGATATTTTGTCTTACATCAACTACATATTTTTTGCATCGTGTCGCACAAGAAATCGTTGTTTTAACAGCGGCAAAACCATGATTTAAAATATATATTTTATTTCATAGCACAGTATGAACTATATCCTGTACTGATGCAGGAAAAGGATTATGTTCATTCTATTATGTATGAAACGTGCGCCTGTATCGAAACAAATATTGCACTCATTTGATGGCACCATTCCTTTCATTATTTCGCCTAATGTCAGTCGTATTCATCGGCTGATCATAACAATTTTAAGTGAATGAAAAGGATGCAATGTTTAAAATGATCTAATATACTGTAATAAATAAATTTTATTTTACATTTTATCAACTGTATTACTCTATCAGACGACCGAGCGATGCAGCACAGCAAATTTGAACGTTATTGATAATGTAATTAAGGGGACATAACTTTGTAGAAAAACCAATATAATTCTTATGCCTGAAAAGCAATGAAGCTTTCATTTATTACTATAGCTCAAACAATGTTGGTTATAACATTCCTGATATTACTGTCATTTAAGAAATAGAAAAATATGGAATAAAGTACGAAACATAACGTTATCGTCTTTAAGTTTACACATAGAAGTTTGTTTGTTTGTTTTATTTTCCTTCAAGGATTTTCAAAATCGAGTTCAGGAGTACCTCCTATATGAGGAAATCATCACATTTTAGTTAGAGATGAACACATATAATTTCATGTTAATATATGACAGTTTAGTCTGATTTATCCATGGATGTCTAACGATTAGAGACAAAGTCAGCAATCTAAACCTAGCTATTGGAAAGATTTGAAGAAAAATAAAAAAAAAAAAATTAAAAAATATAAAAAAATTTAAGGAAAATATTTTGGTACGTTTGGTAAAACCGGATCCAGTTTCTTGATATCCACCCATTGTGATATTATGCCTGCATGCAGCACTATACAAAGTCTTCCGGTCACAACGTTTATGGAATGATTATTGCAGAAACTTCATAAAACCCATGATAATTGATCCCGTTATAATACTGGGTAATATGTGGCAATGTTCTGTAAGCTAGCAGCAGCGGTTAATCTCACTTACAATTTGTCACCTCCTAAATCCTTAGTAACAGAACCGTACAATTTAAAATTCATTGTTTACCAAATGTTAAAACAATTGAATGAGAAGGTTAGATTGCGACTATACGTACATAATTAAGAATAGCCTGTGCCAGCCCAGAAAGTTTGGCCCCTCATGCGATCTGTTCCCGTTCAGCTCGTGCAGGCGTCCCAGTGCGTCAAATCTGTTTGGCTCAACCGACTGGAAAATAAAACAAAAATATATTAAATATTTCTGATTAGGTGTGGAAAAAGCATTGTGACATAAACGCAACAAAATCGACAACAACATACAATCATATCAAAATCTTCTTGATTATTAAATCTCGAATAATTTCTTAAACACTACAGGTGTAGATTTTAAAGGTGGCGTGTATTTGCATCAAGCCCAATGGATACAGCACGTTACTCCTCAAGCTAAATGCTGAAAATGTCTAGCAATTATATATGGAGGCTAGGCGGGTGTGTAGGTTTGAAAAAGAGATTAAACTATGATAATTAGCTCTTTTTAAATAAATGCAAAGTCGTGTAAGTCAAATAGATATGTTATTCCTTAAAAGACTAGCAAAATTTACTAAAAGAAAATTCTAATCAACATTTTTGTATAATTCAAATTTGTATTACTGAAACGGATTTTCTGCAATACGACTGGCTGTAAACGGTCACGTGATACTCATCTGTAATTATTTACTCATTGATAAATTCTGGGGCTACTTTCGGTTTTTGTTGCAATATAAATAAAAATTGCAGACGCGTCATTTGTGAAACGATTGTTTCATTTTTTAAATGTTTTACTCAGCAAATAAATATGAATTATACCCTTTTTTAAATACATTCTTCGGTAAATGAAGGCTAGAAATTTACGTTTCAGTCGTTGATATGCCGATATTTTGATGTTTACGTTTCCGTCAATGATATACGGATAATAATAATTAATATTATTTATACGTTTCTGTTGTTGATATACACATATTAAAGTCAACATATAGTTGATTCACGGATATTGGTTTTTTTTCTCGTTTCGTCGTTGATATACAGCTATTGATATTTACCTTTCCGTCGCTGATATACAGATATTGATATTTACCTATCCGTCATTGATATACAGATATTGATATTTACCTTTCCGTCGCTGATATACAGATATTGATATTTACCTATCCGTCATTGATATACAGATATTGATATTTACCTTTCCGTCGCTGATATACAGATATTGATATTTACCTTTCCGTCGCTGATATACAGATATTGATATTTACCTATCCGTCGCTGATGTTGACATTTGGTATCATTCACGGTCTATTATAATTGTTGTGTTCCTCTCAGTACATCACAATTAATATGCTGACAGTTTTTCGATATGAAATAGTCTTGTTTTATTTATGATTACCATCAAACTTACTTAGAAAAAAGCATCTGGTTTATTGAGATACCCTTCGTTTGTTTGTCTGTCTACCCATCCTTCCATCCATCCGTATGTGCGTTACCTCAAATCCTGCTAAACCGTTTAGTGGAAAATCATGAAACTTAACAGTTATGTTGCCTCGGTGTTTGTCATCTATGAGAAGGAGTTTCATTAATAGCTTTGTTTTATGTGGCCTCGAAGAGTGGACTTAAAAGTCAGTTGTACAACAATTTCAATTACAATGCCATTTTCAGATATTTTCTAACCAAACTTCATGCATGCAGCCAGTGCAGGAAGCTGCATTGCACATGTGACGAATTTTGTAGTATGACCCCTGGGTCGCTGTTCTGGAAGGGGGTGGAACAGGAGGGGTATTTCGAACATACAAAGAAAAGCTTAGTCATTTGTGATGACGTATCATTGCAGTTGTTCTAGTTTGGGTTTCTGAATAAATTCCCAGTTAGTATTACCATCATTATCTTGATGAACAAGAGCTTGCAAAACCATAATATAACCTTGAGAATATTCGAGAATTGGAACCTTCTACCAAAGTTTTTCCCCCACCCACCAGTCATTTATCAGTGGCCAGTGGCTCTCTCTGTAATTCTCTCTTGCCCCCTCTCGTTTTATCTCTCTCTCTCTCTTTCTTTATATATATATATATATATATATATATATATATATATAGAGAGAGAGAGAGAGAGAGAGAGAGAGAGAGAGAGAGAGAGAGATGCAAATAAATACAGATCGAAAGAATCTAAACACCTGATACCGCCTGAAAAGCGCGTCACTTTCTCTAGCCACATACTAACATGAGGCGGTGTATACGCATTTCTTGGTAAATTATATACAGATAAAGGACACTAATGTAAATTAAAGCCGAGAAAAGTCATCAAAATTGTGGTACATTTAAAAATACAAATATGATCAGGGGTGTTACATGTTGCAAGCAAAATCTTGTATGCTCCCCTCGATAATGTGTCATGCACAATGTAAGCGGATAACGATCCTGGTAATAAGGCATTGTACTCCAAATGTCTCAGCCCTTATAGCCTACTTGTGCTGATGTGCGGTATAACACCAAACCAGTCCATAACATTATTATGCTTGGAAACGTTGGAAAACAAATTTTTTTCAGCATCAGAAAAGAAAACTTTTAATTTGATCATTAATTGAAATTGTTTAATTGCTGTTATACCTATAAACAATTATAGACATGAACAAAATAGCGTATGAAACACTAAACACCATAAGGTAATAACAAATATAGACTAAAAAAGAGCCGCGTGGACTGGCATTGTGGTTGTCATTTGTAGTGAGGAAAATCAAGTATATACACATATTATTCGTTTACAATGCTATTCCTTATAGCAAATCAATACAATATTGCAGGGCCTGAAATTGCTGGATCTCTGTAGTAATATCCAAATGATTGATTACGTAAAATCACCCATTGATCGAGTACATAAAATTAATTTCAATTAGGAGTGATCATATTCAGTTCCTGAGGACAAAATATTTCCGTTTCATCAATTTACCACTTCGAATTCGAACAGCCTTTTCTATTGCACCTAAGTATCTCAGCGGGTTTTTTTTTTGTACTACAAATTTAGGTAAACTTCTAAAAGCTTTTTGGAGAAAATTAAATAATTATTTGTGACAATGAAAAGCACTAAAAATTTAAAAACAAGTTGAAGATCTATGAGAGGGAAGTACAGCTTGATAAACCATCATTAGAATGAAATAACGACAAATCCTCAGAAACTCCCCAAATCGATTCCCTGCTACTTAAACACCAGTACAGTGTAATCCATATCATATGCATACATATGATGATATCATTATTTTGGCATTCAAATTTTCACTATGAATATAAGATATATATAATCAAATGATGACATTTAAAAAAAAAAAAAACACCCGGCTTTACAGACTTTAATGTGCCAATGAATAGGCGTGGCTATGTTGATTCTAGTATTTTGCCACTTGGGAAATCAAAACTTTTTTTTAACTTAGGGCAAGAGTACGGTCCAGAATTCACTCTTCATGCAGCACACACACTAAAGAAAAAGAATTGTGACTTGTTTCTCATTTGTTTGTGTCCAAGTGTTCAGTCAAGAAATACAGTGGTCAAAGGAAGAGCTACATAAAGTTGTAGCTTAATAATATTGTAGACTCGCTAAGATCGGCGTCAAGACACGATTGTCTAGAACATAAATGTTTATGTTTTGCACAATAAAATAATTTGCAAAATAAAAACGTGTTGTTTCTCTGTTGTCTTCTTTCTGTGTGTTGTTTTGCTTTGCTTGGCACTGTTGTCTAAATGAACGAACGAAAGCGTAAGAGGGACGTTATTTTGGAGTGGAACAAACCATTTAAACTTTTAAATGCGATGGAAAACATGTTATGCCTACGTACTGTTTTCCAGCTATGCAGTTGTGTTGGGTGTATCATGTTGAAAAAAGACTTATCGTATCTGTGTACAACAACCTCCATTAGTCATTTTGGGGTGGAATCTTTTGTCATCAACACATGACACACGTCATTTACCTCCCGCCATGCATGATATGTTACTGTCAACTGTTAAACCTGCATTCTGAGAACTTGTTTATTGTAACACTAGCAGGCATTCGAATGGCTCTGTTACTTCCTGTTTCCCTCTAGCGTACTGACTCATATCTAAAATATTATATTTTGAATCAGGTTCACGCATCATAGTTTTCATTGCTTTCTTTTTCCAGATACTCGAGAAAGTGCTTGTGTAATCATTGATAGAGAATGAATGGTAACTCAAAAGTGCCTGGGACTGGAATGTACCGAAACCGAAATTCTGCGCAGTAGAATGGGTTGGAGCATACCAAAGCAGGGCCTCCACAGTAGTATGCAACCACAGCTGTCAACAAAATGCACACAAAATGCAGCGAGTGGACGACTAAGGTTTGAAACTTTGATCAGGATTTTCAGCATGTGTCAGTACCTTCATGTCCGCCTCCTTTTGGTCTAACTTAAATATAACAGTTGCGTTAAGCAGACTGCTTCTCTGGGACAAGGATATACTTCTCGCAACAGTGAAATCCACCAGCAATGACAAATTGCTAACGTGGTTGCAAGCTCTCCTCTACAATTTTAACCATCTGGTTATAGATAAGATCTACTTAATTTGTTTTGTTGAAAGGATAACAAAATATATTTATTTCCCTGTATGATGTGTGTGTAATTGAGCCTCTTTCTGACTCTGTGGAGAAGAAACTCCTCTTCGACTCTGCACTGATTCTTTGATTGAGCATGTATTGTGTCTATTAACCAGTAAATCAATCCTTGTAAATGTTATGCAACCGGTTGAAAATATTTCATTGCCAGCTCTCTACATTGCCAACTCTCTAAATTGCCAGCTCTCTACATTGCCAACTCTTTACATTGCACCTTTTGACCATCTTCATCATTGTCATACCATCAACTACATGACGGGTTTGGATGATAGGAAAGGTCACCGGCTTTTGGCAACAAACGTGACACTAGTTCTCCAGTTCCTGAAGATAAATACTTTTTTGTATCTTTCTCAAAATTCCATCTGCATAAGGTAGAGACTATGGCACAAAAGATAATGCATATTGGTGAAATTCCTTTACATTGAGATATCTACTATTTGCGCGTGACAAGTCACATTATGTTTGACCTCTGCCGCAATTAAACCGAGTCAGCTGATCCTGATCACTAAAATCTCATCTCCTTGATCTCACACCGTGTTGAGAAATGTGTCAAATGCCTTATGTGTCCTAACTAGGCACATCTCACTTAATAAACAAACTCAATACAAGTTGTACAAAAAAATAATCAATCAATAGTTCATTCCCACCTTTATTTTGAAAGAACCTGTGACATAGGAGCAATAAATCAATGCGACAATAATGAAAATAACGATAAGATCTCGAAGAATGAGAACAGTGATTTTTCAGTGTTTAATTTCATTCTTGGAATGAATATTTAAAGACACACACCCTCCCCAAAAAAATATAAAATAGGCAAAGTGATCCTAAAAAATAAAATCATAAGTTATTAATCGTTTACTGCCTTAAATGCTCCTTTTCGTCTTGTGTATGAAAACAAAATTAAGACTGATATTGTTTAGTTCAACAGGAAAGTATTGTTTGGTATTTTATATGTGAGTTCTAGTCTCAGCTAAGCATATCTCAATTGGTTCACTCATTTTGGAGGTAGCGATGCATTGGCGTGAAACTCTCTGCATCATATGAAAATATTATGCGCAGTTATAACCCACTTAACTTGCAAAATGCGTTTCTCGTCCCAATATCAGATTGTTACCACCTTTCTTTTGGAGGGGCAGAGGGATGGGGTGAGGGTGACAATATAAAAAAAAACACTTGAAGCTAGTTAACGAGTCCAATTAAAGCATTGAATCTACGTTTCTTAAATTGAAATTTCTCTTTAAAATTGTATTTATTTTTCGACGAAAGAGTGAACTTGGAAGTTATCTGTCATGTAATAATTTAAAAAACTTATGCGTATAATCATCCGGGTGAGAGGAGGTTAATGCGCTCTTCATCAATCGTGTAATAATTTACTAAACGCATGCATATAATCATCCAGGTGAAATGAGGTGAATGCGCGCTTCATCAGTCATGTAATAATTTACTAAACGCATGCGTATAATCATCCAGGTGAAATGAGGTGAGTACGCTCTTCATCAGTCATGTAATAATTTAATAAACGTATGCGTATAAATCATACAGGTGAAATGAGGCGAATGCGCTCTTCGTCAACATATCAGGCTGTTTTCGATAACGTTAATAGTAAATATTCCACCTTCTGCTTTGCAGAGATGCGGTATACTTTACAAAACAGTGAACCTGGCAGTAAACGCCTGTATTAATCGTCATTTGACCACAAAATGTCGACTTTTTAATATAAATGTTTAATCGATGAAACAATTAAATCAAATCATTTCAATAGAGGTTGTGTTACGATTTTCATTTCTAAGCAAGATTTCATACGATACACTTCATTTAAATATTCACAAAACAGCCTGTGTTAAAATGGCAGCCTTTAAGAAAATGGGAGCTTCTGATTTACTATCAAATCTCATACACTACAGGGGCCCCGAGTGGCCGAGTAGACTAAAGCGCTCTCCGTTACGGATCATTGCCATCTCACCTCTGTCTGCGTGGGTTCGAGACTCGGATTCAGTCAATGTGGGTATGTGAGAAAGCTTGCCAGTATCTTCTCTTAGGTCGGTGGTTCTTTCCGGGGTTTTTCCGGGTTCTTCCTCCACCATTAATACTGGCCACCATGTACAGCCTATCGTGTGCTGAAAAATGGCGTTAAACCCTACAACAACAAAAACATACACTACATGTTCTGGCTGGTGCCCCGTGTGACCGAGTGGTCTAAAGCTCTTGCCTTTACCGGTCACTGCCATCTCCCCTCTTTCCGCGTGGGTTCGAGCCAATGTGGATATGTGAAAAAGCTGCCAGTTGCATCTTGTGGGTCGATGGTTCATACCAGGCTTATCCCGGGTTCTTCCTCCACTACTTATACCGGCCGTCATGTATATCTTTTCTTGCGCTGAGATAAGGCGTTAAACTTCAAAACAACGTGTTCAGGCTTAAATACACACACTATGGTTCTTGAGAAAGGTCGGATAGCTGTTCGTACAAAGAAGTAAAAGATTTCAGGTGAAACTCTGTTTTCTTTAACCTAATTCACAAACGGATATTCGTTTATTTTCTTTTAAACATTTGCAGCCATGTTTTTTTATATTGTGGATATTTATGGAGTTTCAAACTTTCGCTTAACAGTCGTTTGTACAACACAAAAATTTATGGAAATAAATAATGGATATTTCGTACGCAGAAAGTGACAAGCTTTGTTGTACAAAAATTTAGTTCGTCTCAGTTAAATTTCAGCTTGAAATGCTGTAAATCAGAGCTTATTCATGCGTCTGAGATTTTGCACACGTCTAGGGATCGTCATCTTCGGATACTCACCGACGAACTTAAACGTCCTGGGTATACTGGCCCACAAAGCGTGCAAGTCGCACATATTCATAATGTAGTGTGAATATAAACACTGACTCTTTTTTATTTGTGTGAGTGTGTTTTTTATGTGTGTGTGTGTGTGTATGTGTGACTTGGATTTTTAACGTAGCTTTAACACTTTTTCAGTCATATCGCTACGATGTCTGCATTGTTACAGTTTATAGTGATGTCTAGCACTGGGGCATCATGTCGCAGACATGTAGCATGATGTCCCACCCAGTCACATCATCCTGACACCAGGCCAACCAGTCCTAACACTAACCTCTTAATGCTGAGCGCCAAGCGAGGCAGCTGTTAGTACCATTTTTGCAAGTCTTTGGTATGACTCGACTGGTGATCGAACCCACGACCTCCCACATCTGAGGCCGACGCTCTAACCACTAGGCTACCGGAGTGGTCAAACTAATTAGCAGTCTCAGAGCTATGGGTTTTTTTCTTCTCTGTGACATACAAATACGGTTGATTCAAGATATGTTAAGATGGTGGCTAAACCAAAGTGCCACTGAAGAAACGAAAATTATCGGCTAACCTTTTCCCTGAAATCACTGTATTGTCCCAAAGCGCACACTAGGGTATTGGGAGGGTGCGGGGGGGGGGGGGGGGGGAGTAAGTTGAGAGTTTTCAGTATAGTTTGTATCGGATTCATTCAAATCGCTCAGTTTAACCCGAAATATACAAAGGTTGCCGAATGTATCGGGGAGGGTAGGTGGGTGACAAATGAAGAGGAATTTAATCAAGTCTTCGGTATCTTGGAATGAGGAACTCTTGTATTCATTTCCTGCCTATCATCGATATTCGAAAGAATGAAACAGTTTCGGAGCTAAATGTAATACATTGGGTTCCTTTACTGTATTCTACAGAGGATGTGAATAGCAGCAGGATATATGAAAATCAGACATGTACATTGATTGAAAGCAGAAATGTCGAAACGGGCGCATTTTAGTTATCCTTTGTTAGTTAAAATATTTTATATATTCTCACTCCCTAAATCTGAAATGGTAGTGAAAGTGGTGGGGTATGGGGCAGAGTACATACGGTCCATATCCCAAATTCTCACCATTTGCATTGCATAATTTGCAAATCAATTTGCTCGTTTATTTAGTTTTATGTTTCGTCTCCCCCATGACGACAGTTTTCTATCAATTGGCTAAAATCTTTCAATGAGTTTGGACTTCTGGTATAATCTGGTTTCCAATTTCCAACTCTTTATTTGTTCATTCTTTTACCACACTAGTACGTTTCTCGCTAATATTAAAGGGAACTTATTTCTACCTTGGCTCGGTCTACGTTTGGATGCGACCGAGGAAAGTTACTCCTGATGTGACTGTAATTAGCTAGCAGACCTAGTTATCTCCCTTGCACTATGACTGATAAGTGACTCATGACAACTGATTGTTTATAAATGTAAAGTGGCTCAGTTATAGAAACTACTTAGTGGTGAACTGTTCAGTGGATAACCAGTAGAGAACTTTTATATGAAGGAAGTAATAACTACATTTGATAATAATTTTTTAAAATAAGTATAATTTGTTTATCTCTAAAGCTACCTTGCAACCGCGACAGTTGTGATTAAGTAGCCTGTAATTCCACAGTTATAATGTTTAGAACAAGAAAAAAGAGGTTGAAAACCAACTATGAGCTGAAGATATTCCCATTTATTTTCCTTAGTTTTCGTGCTGAGTGTTCACCATATATGCGTTTTTTTAGTTATATATGATAATTTCTAAAAGTTTGTTATTTCTCGCCCTTAATTTGTGTACTGTTTTTGTGCTGTTTTCTCTGTATTAGGAATTATATTCTTCGTAATATACAGCGGAAATAAAGACATCAGTTAATAAATACTCATAAACAACCAAGTTTAATTTCTTTATCACGTCACAGCTTATGTGTGGTATGTGCCACGTTTTATTTTAATCCCAATCGGTCAGTTTTGAAACTCGACCTTCAACAGCGAAACATATCAGTTCATACGCCTACATTCCAGATTAAGGTTTAAAAAGTGTATTTCAACCAAACAATACTTGCAAACAAAACGTAATGGTCAAATCAGATTTACACATAGTCTGAGTTTCTTTTATGTAATTTTCGCGTCAAATTACATCTAAAAACACTAGGATAACATAATGAAAGATGCAAATGAATTTAAAGCAATTAATATTTAATAATACAAAAATTTAGTTCTTACATTACACAGCAGATGTAATGGCGCATGAACATTTATAGATTTGCTGTCTGTACGTTTGTGTAATTGACTATTTACTTAAGTCGCCGTACAGTAAAAGTCATGCCAATAAATCGACAAAGATGTTTTTTTTAAAAAAAAAACAATGTATGTCAGCTAATGGAAGTTTATTCCCTGTAATGGGGTATAAACGGTTGAATTTGTATATTGGTCTTGTCGTACAAACTGATTGTGTCAAAATTATTTCTTATTTATTTCTACTATTTTTAAATCTTTTTGTGGAAAGTAATCTAGTACAAAACGGAATTTTGGAATAGTAGGTATTAAATGGACTGCTTACCGAAATTGTATCAAAATTATATATATATATATATATATATATATATATATATATATATATATATATATATATATATATATATATATATATATATATATATATATATATATATATATAAGTAATCAGTTTTTATTTACATTTTTAAAGAAAGAGAGAGCTCTGTTTTTAGCCAAAACACGTAGTTTTGAATACGTGATTAGGTTCATCTTAGATGCACCATTAGTATTTTTTGCATTTTAAACATGCAAATTATAAATGAATGGATGACTTTGATTTTGACCTTTATCCCAGTTTCTATAGTAACAAGATCAACCATTCAAAATAGATATGAGTTCCTAGCAGTATGGGTCTGATCTGTTAGACAAATCTCACTAAATTAATTGACCTTATAGATGAGAAAATTTAGATTTCCATGGCCAGTCTTCTTGTTTGCAATAGAACTGAAGAAACATTTCATTCCTTTGAAACTCTGGAAACGCTCCCGCCTTTGGAGTTTTGAACAGGTTTTCAGCAACCTCGGATGCGCTACGTCCATACAACAACGGAGAATCGCGAGTAATCCGAATAGCACCGGAACATGGCATATCTAAACTTGCGCTTTTAGATGACGTATCTCTGCAGAAAGCCTGGCAAACTCGCCCGCATGCATCGTAGGCCGATATCAAAACCTCTGAGCCATTTGTGTCTGGGGACTTTACTCCAATGAAAGTAGTTGCTGAGAAAATCGGCAGGTCTTTGTCGACGGGCGTGATTTCTTTATACATACCTTCGTAATTTAAGCCGTTTGATTCGATTGTTACGTGTGGTGAAATGGGAACACCATCGATGCATTTTGAATATACAGCCAGAACACTACTATTTTGATGAGTCAAAAATGTGTGATCATCATTTTTGAAAATTATTCCCACAGGAATATAAGCCCATAACTTTTTATCGATTAATCCGTCTATGAAGTAATTATTTGTGTACTGCTGATCCCAGTTCTTTCCTTTACACAGGGTACCCTCTTCTAAAGTATTACGATGACCATTTCCGGTTTGGTTTGCAGATCGTTTGGTGACCCTGTTACGTCTTGGACTTCCGTTCATAGGGAGTCCATTCTCGTGCATTAGATCGCTCGGTTTCGGGTCAAAAATAGTAACAGAAACACACCTCGGACTTGAGCCTGCTGTGTCACAGCGAAGGTACGGTGAACCACAATCAGGTTGCTCAGTGGTGCAGGTGGGTGGTAACTGGTAACTATAGATGGTTGTGGTATAGTAATCACTCAGAGCGTCCCTGTTGGTAAGCGTGTTGAATCCATTTTGGTCTTGCCCCCCTTGCCCTTCGATTGTAATATTTGTAGGGTAATCCGTCGTTGGATCGACTCCTCCTCGTCGCTGAATATTTCTGAAAAGTTCCCAAATAAGATCGACAAATGAATGATGGAGGTAAAATATTGGATCGTATCCTGCCAAAGCTTGTGGTGACATATATCCACCCACCCAAAGATGGGGTCCAGCATGATGTTGTTCAATATTGTATTTACTAACGGCATGAGGAGCCGTGATCTCTTCCAACCGGGAGCGCGTAAAGACATCCCTTATGCTCGTCCAGTTCATCAAGTACCCGTCTTGCCCAAAATGACGTATGAGTGGTCCTATAGGAGTCCGCCAGCCGCTGAAAGGTCCGGTATCAACCGCGCCAATGGCATCACCCATGAATTCCGGACTGAAGAAGACAGAGGCACGAGGGTCGGGTAAGGCAGCGTCTAGTGTCGAGTCCCAATAGGGTATTGTGACGGTTGGTATCTTTTCCCTCAAAGCATTCTCAGCCCTGTACAAAAGTGATTGTTTAAAGTTAAAAAATGGAAATAATAGGGTTTATATAAGCGCGTATAAATGCTTGAAAACATTGAAATATATAAAAGAATTATAAACTTAAAACATTGTATGCAATTCTTTCTTCATATTCGTACGCAAGAAATACAAAATTGCTATCTAGATGTAACAAAAGCGAATGGGCATGAAACATGTTGGGCTTTTCAGAGATATAAACATTACCTTCGTCTTGAAGAGGGGAAAATACTTTCCAGATGTATGTCATTTGCGTAGTTGAAAACGGTAAATGACTGTCAAAGTGAGAACCTTATACGAGTTGCATTAGAATTGCTTCTGTAATATGATTTTCCTGTTTAATTGTTCTTCAGTGAATATTAAAGAATAATTACATGTACAATTTTACATATTTATGCAGAGGAAATACTAGATGACGCATTCACAACACCAAATCATAACACATCAGATCTGTGGTGAATGCAATTGCTGAAAATCATTTGTTTAATTGAATCGAGCAAACTAGACGATCAACTTTCACTTGAAAAGTAGTGGTTTAAATAGACAGAGTTTAATAGAAAATATTTTATTAGCATTTTCCATCCTTAAAACGTAATTTGAAAAAACACAGATTTAATAAGGCTCAGAAGCAGAATAAAACTTTTAATGTATGTTCGTGGTGTTGTAAACATTTTGTACATTATTTTTGTTTGGTTCAAAATCATTGAAAAAAAATCCAGAAACTCTTAATTTCAAATCTCACAATGATTGTTTGTATTTTATTTTATTTGTTTTATTTATTTATTTTATTTATTTATTTTGTTTGTTTGTTTTATGACATTTCCCAGCACATGATAAGGTACATACATCGGCCAAAATATATGGTGGAGGAATAACCATGAAAAAACCCCGAGAAGACACCGACCCACTGAAAGCTACTGACAAGCTTTTTCGCACACCACGCTAACCGAGCCTGAGATTCCAATCCACGCTGACCGAGGTGAAATGCCAGTGATCTGTTGTAAAGGCGAACACCTTAGACCACAGTGGCGTCGCTGGGGGGGGGGGGTGCGGGGGGTGCAGACCGCACCGGGTGACACCATCTCAGAGGGGTGACACCAAAATGAAAAATTGCAAATTTTACAGAGTACACACTGCTCGTTATAGTCGGATTTCATAAGCGAATAACCGATCATAGTTAAATACATGACTAGTAGGCACAGCAGTGGCGTCGCTAGGGGGATGCGGTCGGTGCGGACTGCACCGGGTGACACCATCAGAGGGGGTGACACCAAAATGACATTACTAAGAATTCTGTTACGGAAGGAGGACCATGGGGGTGACACCATGAGCTACCGCACTGGGTGACACCAACCCGAGTGACACCACTGTTAGACCACAAGGTCACCTGGGTTCAGCACACAATGAAGACGAGCATATATTATCGAGCTCATCATCGCGCTCATCGTAATACCATCGATTTAGCACTGGGTAAATAAAATTTAGAATATAATGATACAATGTTTTCGAGATAATCAACGTTATTCCACTTTCTCAGGTACTCCAACTTGGGTAGCAGCAGCTTAACTATCTATTTAGATTGAAGGTAACATTATCTCGATCGTCAAACGTCATATATACAAGTCAATATTAAAATGTTTATCTCAATATTCTTTGATTTTGTAGGATCCGATCGTAGTTCTTGGCATCATAGACTCGGGTGTAAAATGGATATCATCGTATTACTTTTTAGCGCAAGGATATATGCACGAGAAATCGTGTACAGAAGCATCCGCTTTGTCATGATAAGAATAAGTCGTTCGATAGCTCAACGGGCATGCGTACATCCATGACACATTAAAATCAGCAACACAAGAGACGTGCCACATTTAAAGAACCAAGACTTCTGATAAAAGAAATTACATTGTTGGGATAAACTTTTTATAGCTGATCCGTTTCTTTAAACTCATCAACTGTAAAAACGAACGTACTATATATGTAGCTCAGCAGGGCGTTGGACACGAAATTCAGGGTCACGGGTTCAGTACCCACCCAGGCAATCCCTTCTAGTCTAGTTCGTTGTGTCACTTCTGAAAGGCACTTAGCTTCCATTTCCTGGCATGCTAGGGCCAACCATGTTTTAGAAATTCTTTCAAAACGGGCAACTAACCAGGATAAAGGGAGATAAGTAGATATTACTCTTCGTCTGATATCTCGTGACAAAAATTAGTCAGCATTATCAAGCCAACTTGTGATATTCAACGTGAATGAGTCACGGACAGAAGAACATTTTCCTCCGATAGAAAGATCTAGGTAATCCGTATCAAAACACAAGATAATAATAACATCGAAATACACCCCAACTCTCAAACCAGGTATGATGCTGCAAACATCTATTTTATTCCGTAAAGTTATATATTTTTGCGAAAGGAACTTATCAGCAAAGCATATCAGCCAAGAATTTGTAGAACAAAAACTGTATATAATTTCGGATTGGAATAGTTGCACTATGTTGGAATATTTTGCCACTGCGACATTGATCAAGAAAAGAACATTAACATTTCTACTGCCACTTCCCTAATCACCCATGAATATAAACCAATCATGGCAGTACCGTTTATGTAAGTAAAATAGGTGAATGGTGAAGCCCATATTTCATCCTAGTAAAACTGGATGCAATTTCCAAATCATTCACAAAATTTATTAATAGCACAGTAGACTGGTTGTCAAATGATACAAAAATATAGATATACTAAACTTACTTCCACCGTTAGAAAAGAAGGTACGTTTCAAGTGTCAATAAGAAGCACGTCCTATGGATGAAATGGGAATTGTGACATTGTTTTGGTTAGAGTACTAATGTAAGAACAGTTGAGAATGCAGGATACGTGATTTTTTGTGCAAAAAAGAACGCAAGATACGACTGATATTATTAGGATATTATAGATTTTATGCAACATGGTGTGAGGAGAGATACATTTATATGTAGTATAATTGTGACTTGCCATTCCTTGCTTTCCAGGCAGCCATTCCGTGAAGCCTTTGAAACAAAGAGTGTTCACTTAGTTACAATAGCCCAAGACAACAACATCTGAGCCCGGATTTCGATCAAACTCAGAACAAAGTTAGAACCTTGTAAGAATTGTGGTTCATTATTATGATATGTGTTATTTTTCATTGCATTGGTAAGACATTCTGTCGATTTCCTATAATATTGCTTTTATTGGTAAGACATTCTGTCGATTTCCTGTGTTATTTTACAATATTGGTAAGACATTCTGTCGATTTCCTGTGTTATTTAGTTTATTGGTAAGACATTTTGTCGATTTTCTGTAGGAATTGTTTTATTGGAAAGACATTCTGTCGATTTCCTGTGTTATTCTTTGTATGGTAAGACATTCTATAGATTTTCTATGTTATTTATTTTATTGGTAAGACATTATGTCGAAATCATGTCATAATGCATTTTTGGTAAGATATTATTTCGATTTCTTGTGGTATTGATTTTACTGGTAAGACATTATGTCGATTTCCTGTCATATTGCTTTTATTGATAAGATAGTCTGTCGATTTCTTGTGATATTTCTTTTTATGGTAAGACATTATGTCGATTTCCTATGTTATTTGTTTTATTGAAAAGACGTTCTGTCGATTTTCTGTGATATTTGCTTTTATTGGTAAGACATGTCGATTTACTGTGTGATTTATTTTATTGGTAAGACATTCTGCCTATTTCCTGTTGTATTGCTTTATAACCAGTTATTACGAACTTTTGATAGAGTGACGTATGTAAGGTGAAGTTGTTAACATTTAAAACATGCACAATGGAGAGAATGTTGACATACCTCTATGCTACATTAATGTAATGTGGATGATATTTCTTTGGATATTGTACTTTTGGAAATTGTGCATGATCTAAGCACACTGCTAACTAAAATGACTGCTGCCTTTTGTGAAAAAAAATCAGCCTGAATTAGTCTAAAGTACACTATCAATGGCAGCTATTAAAATAGGGAAAATGAATTTTGACAGACTAGATAATACCAGCTGCTGAAAGTGCAATGAATGAATTATCAAATATATAAAATGTAAAAAAAAGTTATCTGCTCTTTTTTATACAATTTACCTCTGAAGTTCAGGAAGTGAAAATGAACAAGTGGAGCTAGCACTTTGAAAGGTGCACATCTGGAGTAAGGCCAAGCTGTATACTCAATAACCAATATTACACCCATCAATCATACACCAAAATAAAGGGAATTAAAGGTTCTTTGAATTATACATAAGATATACAACGTCTATTTTAAAAAGCCAGTATAACCAGTGAGGAAAGCCAGGGAAATTATTTTTCTTGAAAATTCTAACCCTATGCAAAATACGAAACTGTAGAGCGCCACCTTAAAACAAATATAAAAATGTATGCAATTATTTTGTTAATTTTCATATCATTATGTATGATGTTCTGAATAAAATGGTACATGAATAGTGATGTTAAGCATGAAAATAAGCTAATTATGCTCATTTTGCTCTTGCTTACATAATTTGCCATGAGGCATGTTTGTGTGAGTAGTGACCTTAATTATGGGAAAATTAGAAGTCTTAGAATATAGGAATAGAAGTCATCTTAAATTTACAACTGTTGCAGTAAGTAAAAGAATTATATAGTGAAAATGTTTCTTTTCATTTATTTGCAATGAAATATAAAACAATGATGAGAAAGCAAATTCGCTTCTTCCATATCAAAGAATAGGCAAATATTTTAAACTTTGACCTTTGACCTTTATGAACCTTATCTGTTCCATCCCTTTTCAAACTGTAAAATTTATTGTTGATATCTCAGAAATGATTCTGGCTAATTTCATGTTCCTGTCATTCAGCATAACATTGGTTGCTATATTTAAAAATTGTAATGTGCATTTTTAAAATAGCTCACTTTTTATCATGGGGGGAGGCTGGACTTGTTAGAGACTCTGACTCATAAATACTGTTTTGTGGGGGCAGGAATACAGGAGAATTATTCAAAAGGACTGTTTTGATGCTTGCGACTTAAATGTTTCAGCCATACAATCAACAATTAAATCATACAATAATAATACCTATGTTCTCTTTATGTAATTTAGAGAGAGTGGCGTATGTAAGGTGAAGTTGTTTGCATTTAAAACATGCACAATGGAGAAAATGTTGGCATACCTCTATGCTACATTAAAGTAATGTGGATGATATTTCTTTGGATATTGTACTTTTGGAAACTGTACATGATCTAAGCACACTGCTAACTAAAATGACTGCTCCCTTGTGCTAAAAAATCAGCCTGAATTAGTCTAAAGTACATTATCCATGGCAGCTATTAAAATAGGGAAAATGAATTTTGCCAGACTAGACAATACCAGCTTCTGAGAGTGCAATGAATGAATTACCAAATATATAAAATGTATAAAAAAAATTATCGGCTTTTTTAAAATACAATTTACCTCTAAGTTCAGGAAGTGAAAATGACCAAGCGGAGCTAGGACTTTTATGAAAGGTGCACATCTGGAGTAAGGCCAAGCTGTATACTCTATAACCCATATTACACCCATCAATCATACACCAAACTAAAGGAAATTAAAGTTTCTTTGAACTATACCTAAGATATACAAGGTCTTTTTAAATAGCTAGTATAACCAGTGAGGAAAGCCAGGGAAATTCTTTTTCTTTAAACTTCTAACCCTATGCAAAATGCGAAACTGTAGAGCGCCACCTTAATTGGTAGACGTTCTTTAGATTTCCTGTAATATTGCTTTTATTGGCAAGACATTATGTCAATTTCCTATTAATATCCTCAAATAAAAAAGTATTTTGATACATGCTAAGTAGCGTTTGATTGGTTCTGAAATCGATTTAGGAAACTGTAACGAAAACAATCCAGAGATGACAGGGTGCCATAATTACGATTTAAGATGTTTTGGAATAAAATGAATAAGCCTGTCCAAACACCTTAGTATCCATGTGACACCGTAAAGATTTACAGCTATGTGACAAGGCTCACTTAGAACTCATGGGACACAGTGAGGATTTACGGCTATATGAAGAGGCTCACTCAGTATCCATGGGTACACAGCGAGGATTTACAGCTATATGTACAAGGTCACTTAGTATCCATTTGACACAGTGAGAATTTACAGCTATATGAACAAGGTCACTTAGAACCAATTAGACACAGTGGGAATTTACAGCTATATGAAACGGCTACCTTAGTATCCATTAGACACAGTGGGGATTTACAGCTATATGAAACGGCTCACTTAGTATCCATTAGACACATTGGGGATTTGCAACTATATGAACAATGTCACTTAGTATCAATTAGACACAGTGAGGATTTACAGCTATATGAAACGGCTCACTTAGTATCCATTAGACACATTCGGGATTTGCAGCTATATGAACAAGGTCACTTAGTGTCAATTAGACACAGTGAGGATTTACAGCTATATGAAACGGCTCACTTAGTATCCATTAGACACATTCGGGATTTGCAGCTATATGAACAATGTTACTTAGTATCAATTAGACACAGTGAGGATTTACAGCTATATGAAACGGCTCACTTAGTATCCATTAGACACAGTGAGGATTTACAGCTATATGAACAAGGTCATTTAGTATCCATTAGACACGGTGAGGATTTACAGCTATATGAACAAGGTCACTTAGTATCCATGGGTACACATCGAGGATTGACAGCTATATGAACATGGTAACTTAGTATCCATAAGACACAGTGAGGATTTACAGCTATATGAACAAGGTCACTTAGTATCCATTAGACACAGTGAGGATTTACAGCTTTATGAAAAGGCTCACTTACATTATCAGGAAGAGTCTGTGCCATCCGAGGAAATTTGGCCCGTCATGTGACCGAATGCCTTGAGTCTGGTGAAGAAGGCCCAAACTATCGAACCTGTTTGGAGGGATGGACTGAAATAATAATAATAATAATAGTCGTCATTGTCATCGTTACCGCTGCATGTGTGCGAGAATGGCGAGATCCTTTATATATATATATATATATATATATATATATATATATATATATATATATATATATATATATATATATATATCGTACATCATTACGTTACCAGTACCAATATGAATCATGTACACCAGCATGATGGGGTGATACCTGACAGAAAAGTATTATGCCAAACTATAGCTCTCTGACTGAAGAATCTATACTACATTTTGTCGAAATGAAATGAAGACGACTGTACAAAGCAATGAATAAATTAGATAACGACATTAATTGAGTATATATGTAAAAGGTTTTAATAATTAATAAATTATAAACAAAAATTGTTTTACTTCATCGTATGTTAATATTATGCAAAGTTAGAATAATTTTGATTGGTCGTCACAAAACTTAGTTCAGTTAACATTGGCTAATATAAATTGTAGAACTTTCACCTTGTATTTGTGGTATCAAGAACGATAGTTGTAAGCACAAGCAATTTAAGACTGCGTAGTTACAAATGCAGCTCTCTCTCTCTCTCTCTCTCTCTCGCTATATATATATATATATATATATATATATATATATATATATATATATATATATAGATAGATAGATAGATAGATAGATAGATATACACAAATACATACATACATACATACATACATACATACATACATACATACATACATACATGAAGAATAGAAGGATAGCAATCTTTTCAAGTGGACAGGATACTGCAAGCGGTCATGAACTGAGCAAAGGAATCGTAAAACGATTGACAACGAGCAATGCAAAACTGGTTTTCTAACTAGCCTAAGCGCTTTCGACTCTCACGGAGTCCTTGTCAAAAGCAAAATTACGACAGAGGCAAGCAAGACAAGCAATATTCAAATGAAAACGTTGAATTCACAAAAGTTGCATGATAATGGATCTAAAACAAGTATTATTTAAAACCTGTGGCTGTCGCGACTTATTGGTATAAACTTTTTGATGATAAAATGGCAACCAAGCTGGTATTGGACTTAAAAAACGGAGGCGCTCTTTCTTGATTCAAAGTGTTGTAGCCCTAATTCATATCCGGGATAATTCATTTTCTCTTTATTAACAATGACCACGACGAATACAATAAAAAAAATAATACCAACACATTTTTTATACAAATAAATAGTAATTATAGATAAGCGAATTAATGATAAACCAATTTAACAAATTTTGTAATTACGAGATCTAATAAGATATTTCTTTTAATTTGTTGTATTTTATTCGTGTGTGTTTGCCCGTTTGGGGTCTTCTTGATTTACGCTACTTGTTGTCACTGTTCTTATGCGACGTATCCAGTAAGATTCCTTTTCTTTCCTGGTTTTGGAGTTCCAGTTGGACTATGGGCGATCGCTAATGTAATCTCGCTGAAGGAATGGATGGGTCAAGATAAGTGTTCTGCAACTGGGCTTCTGACCACTTACTTTTGTCATCTAGTTATATATGTGGTCATTGATCCTTTGTGGGTTTTCTTGGGGTGTTTCTATGACATACTGATGACCGAAAATCTTACATTTTAAGAGATAAATTGCATTCTCTGTTTTGCATGCTTTCTTTGGACCATATGTGTTCAATATCTTGCTCGTCACTGGAGTAGAGAAAGTGTTTGTCTCTATCATATGTTGACATGGTTTGCACCTTTTATCACCACGGAGTCCAGATGTGCCATTATTGGTGTTTCCTGGTGACTGACCTAAACTTCAGACGAGTATGATATCTTAGGGCTCTCGGCCTATAGTGACATACTATTAGTTTATTTGGGATGGTTAATCTTTGAGTGTCACACGATTCCACGATCTTGTTCCCCAAGGGTATGATGTTTAAGGAAACGTTGTATCAGGCGGTAATGTATCACATGCTTTGAATTTCGATAAGATAATACCCGGGTTTTCTTATTTTCTTCTCTCTCTCTCTCTCTCTCTCTCTCTCTCTCTCTCTCTCTCTCTCTCTCTCTCTTGCACCAAAGTTTATGACAAAGTTTTGGTTCGATATTGTATATAAATATGGGGTGCATGCGTACATGCACCAAGACTCAATACTCTCTTTGGAACGATGACCCGTTATTTCATAATTCTTGTAAGCAATGAACAACTGCTGTATTTCCATATCATATGTATTTTAACTGTTGATTCCATGTGGAGGAAACATACAACAAACGTTCGGCGATGTCGATGCTGATACTGAACGTATTCCTAGTTAATCTTCTTCAATAACTCCATCATTTAGTTTATTAACGCCTTATATTCTTTGAAGCTCATCGTTAGAATATATATCCTCGCAATGGATAACCTTCCAATATTTTTATATGAAGGAAACAATAACTGCAATTGATAACGAAGTTTGGATTAAGTATGGCGTGTTTGCCTCATAGATGCACTGCAGCCGCGATAGTTAACATAAATGGTTATCTCTGTGTTAAGTGAACTAAAATGAATATTGAAAACAAAAGATGACTTGAAGATATACCATGTTAATTTTTCTTTAATGTTCACCATTTATTTATTAATTTATTCATAATCATTAGTATGTGTATGGTATTTCTCACTTTTAGTTCCTGTACTTTCTGTGATTGCTGTATTTTATGACCTATTGAGTATACTCTTCGTAATGTACGAGGCTAACAAAGATATATATATATATATATATATATATATATATATATATATATATATATATATATATATATATATATATATATATATATATATATATATATATCAAAAGAAAAGTGGCGGAAATGAAGGCATGTATACTCGTATACGGACACTATCGCCTCTTGTACCGAATGAAAACTTGGCAATAAAACAGTCAAAGAAATAGCCAAACAACTTGACCATTGACCCATGTATTCATGCGGAAGAAAATAGTCCTTTGGAAGCTAATGCGTTATGCTATCCTTTTTACGATAAGTATGTAGATACAGGCTGTAATTTGACTCAAACAGTGATTGGAACAATAGAAAACCAAAAATACACTATGCATATTGCGATCTTAATTGTTTAATAGAATATGAAATACATCAAAGTCTGTGGCCTCCATCATATGTTCTATTATATCTCTTCTCAACCCCACTCAGCACCAATAAAGCCACATGCACAATCAGAATTGATATTTCCATCATCACACTACCACCATCGGGGCGACTAATTTTCATGGGTACTACTACTACAACTACTACTACTACTACTAGTATATGTGCTTCTACTACTACTACTACTATCAATACAGTAACTGTCGATATTTATACTACTTGCATCTCCTCTGCCACAACCATGATACAGTGTTTTCATGTCCTTAGTAGCATATTGAGACAATCCGTTTATAGTGACTATTTTGGGATGGATAAAATACATCTATAAATGAGGCACAAAATAGCGGCTTGTTGCTACATAAGATAACTTGATGGTAAGCTTTAATACTTACTTTTTTGAACACGGAAGAATCTTTTCAAACTCGAAGTAGAGTCTGCAGCTTTTGCATTGAAAAAGCTATCGAAATCAGCTCAGTTTAGAAGGGGAAAAACTCGCTTCTCTCGTGGACGGTTTAAATTATTTCATTTTGTGGTCTAGATGCAAACTTCTAAGATGTCAGATGACAGATGTAATGATCAATACAATATAATAAAACCCACACATTTCATTTCCCGAGAATCAATTATAAACCTGAAACTTAACGAACACTCTATGAAGATTCACTTTTCTTTCATGTTAAAGAAATATTTATTACATCTGAGGCTGCAGTACATTGAAACATCATTCAATGCTTATGTAGGTAAATTGTACAAAAAGAACAGACAAAATGTACAAGAAATTTCTTAAAGTGTCCATCCATAGTCATTTCCTATTCCAGTCCCAAAATATTAAAAACGTGCAAAGAACTTCATACTAAATATGTCAGAGAGAGAGAGAGAGAGAGAGAGAGAGAGAGCACAAAAATTGAATTTGAAAAATAGCAAGTAAAGAGAATGAATTAAAGTAAATGTACCAACTCTTGACGGCAAGACGGCTAGCGAATCTCTGGTATACGAAATATATTCTAACACTTTCATCAATTTGAGAAACCTGTACTTGGAGTAACATTATAACTCTTTCACCTGTCACATTACAATAATAAACCCATTTCATATTGTGTGGTCATTACACACATGCATTAACACCCAATGACGCCACAAATGATGCTATTACATCATATAAGGCAAAAATGTATTGTCCGAAGATATCTCAAAATACGATATATGTATTTAGAGGGTTTACAACTTAAAATCAGTGGTTGTCATTTGACAAGTATAATCTCGTTGCATTTTGTTTTCTCGCAAAGACTTACAAGAACGGAAATTATTCAACTCGTTTCATAAATTTGATTTGAAATGAGCACTTGTATAAAATCCTTAATATCCGCTTTCTGGACCAACAAGTCGGACATATTTACTTCATATTTTAGATCTTATCAGCAAAGAGACGGTTTGAAGGGAAATTACTCCACTTAAACCAGTATCTAACAATATCGACCGCAATTAAGCATGTGCTTACATTAAATTCGGATCAAATTAACTCACCGTGTCAGCCTTTAACATGTTAAGAGCCTGATGGAAATTATTGCGCTCTGTGTCAGACAACATTCG
This sequence comes from Sinohyriopsis cumingii, assembly GCA_028554795.2. Classification (NCBI taxonomy): domain Eukaryota; kingdom Metazoa; phylum Mollusca; class Bivalvia; order Unionida; family Unionidae; genus Sinohyriopsis; species Sinohyriopsis cumingii. The sequence continues at coordinate 60,072,469 of CM068839.1, read as the reverse complement.
ATATTCCCGCCGGACTCGTAACCTAGCTGTTTGTCGTCTGACACGGGATCGTCTGCCTTGAAGGTCACTTTTATGCACGCTTTTGTTGATCAGGGTAGCAAACCACTTCAGGGCTTTGTCTGACAGTTGATTATTCGGATTTTCCTTGGCCTGCAATTGAAATAGATAATTAGTAAATAAATGAAAGCATGCTGTATCTTTACTTTAGTAAAGTATGTTTTCCTTATCGTCTTTTTTATTACTTTAAATGAATACGCAGCTTTTGGAATTCTTAAACAAAAATCAAACTCATTAAAATAAGTTCTCAGTACAAATATAAGTGTGTGTGTGTGTGTGTGTGTGTGTGTGATATGGATTTTTAACGTAGCTTTAGCAATTTTTCAGTCATTAAGCTACGATGTCTGCAGTGTGACAGTTTATAGTGATGTCTAGCACTGGGGAATCATGCCGCAGACATGTAGCATGATGTCCCACCCAGTCACATTATCCTGACACCAGGCCGACCAGTCCTTAATGCTGAGCGCCAAGCGAGGCAGCTGTTAGTACCATTTTTGTAAGTCTTTGGTATGACTCGGTCGGGGATCGAACCCACTTCCCACATGCACGTGTTTTTGTTTTATTTTTCTTCGTATCAAGGGGAATAACTTCGCACGTTCTTCATCCAATCATGCCAAATCTTATTTATTTTCTGCCTTTTGAAGTAAAAAAATTCCGTTTTGTTGGAAAATCAAGAATTATGAAACTGAAAGTGACACGAGAAGAACGTTTAACCAACAAATAATAGTATTGCAGTATGGCGGTAGGATTTACAGAAAAATACAATGAAGAAAAAAAAAACATATTTTCATGGGTACCTTCATGATTTTTTTGTGGTCGGGGCGGAGGGTGGGTGGTGAAGCCCAAATCAGCTGGATATATATTTCTACTGCACATTTGATTTTTAAAAACTCAGAGTGGGAGAAAGGAACTGCCCCACCTTGCCCCCCCCCCGCCCTTCCACTACAGACGCACATGGATATATCGATTGTCTTTGCTCCTTCTACTTATTTCAGAGGCGTAGCTATGATATTTTGCGCCCGGGGACGAACTATAAAATTGGCGCCCCAGCCCCCTCCCCGTTTAATCACATTTTTGAATATTACCCTTGTTTACTTATTATAATGTAACGTCGTAAGCCTCATTTTGGCGCCCCTGTACCTTGGCGCCCGGGGACATATGTACCCCCCCCCCCCGCCCCCCCCCCCCCCAGCTACGTTTCTGACTTATTTCCAGTGTGATTTCTTTTTATGCGAATTTATGTTCTTTGAAAACAAATTAAAGAAAAGATACGTGTGCAATTGTTAGCAACTAGTTTAGTTTTAAAAAAATTGTAAGGTCTTGTCATGTTTTAATGTTTGCATGTATGCCTGCGTTATAATTTCCTGCATGTCATATGTCAGTCTTTGAATAATGTCGCCATTAAAAGCTCAAAAGAGTTTATGTTAAGGCCGTGAAACCAGACTATAAATAAATTTTACTCGACAATGTCTTTAGATAGAAAATACCTGTACAGGTGCACATTTGTCAGTGTATCTACAGGCATACGCTAATTTGTTCGAATGAAATACACTCAGCAATATATTGGAACATAATTAGAAAAATATATTCGATCAAAGAAACCGTATGATTGTTTCTCAATTAAAGCATTCAATAATCGAATATTTCTTTTTTTTTTTTGCATCTGACACGCATCTAAAGAGAATTGAGGCATTATTGAAAATGATGTTGATTAACTTAATTTCCTTTATATACGAGTTAAATCTTTATCACATGGTCTGTACTCATCACATTACAGTGTGTGCAGTTCAATATTTTTGATATAACAACCTGTTAACATATCACTTTATGTGATACTGGATCTACCAAATAAGCCCATGAAATTCATGCGCATTGTTCTCTTTACGTTTTAGTTGCAATCGTGGGAAATTTCCTAACCCCGTCTTCCGGAACTTTTTATTTTCACTATTACTATCAACATTTTGGCTGTCATTTTTTTTAATCGATTGCCCATAGGGAACTATGGAAAAAAAATGGTCACATTTGTTTTAATATGGCCAATTTAAAAATTAAAAATTATAAAAATTATAAAATAATGTGTATTGAAACGCATGCGCAATAAATTTAATTGGTCATTAAAGCCAAAATGACAAGTTGTTTTTTTCCACTTCTTTTCAAATTTAATTATTCATGTTATCAATGACCTTGATACTTTGAAACACGTAGATGCTTAATATATACATTGACCTATTGCGAGTTATTTAGTCCACCCTGATGCCATATGTGGAAAATATACAAGCCATACAGCATATTCATCTATTTTAACTAAGCAGAAGGAAATTGCTTTATAAGTATGCATACCATGTTTACGAAGTCAACTAATAATTAATATGCGAAACTAATATGCGAAATATGCACCGGTTCATGTTACCTCTGATATTTAAACATTAATGCTATGTTTTCTTTTTAATATCTGCAAATTATACATTATGCTAATCAGAAACAAGATAAATCAGACATCTATTTCCTAATGACATTGAAAAGTCGTCTATAAGCACAGTTTCATATACATTTTTCAGCTGAAAGGCATTTTTAAATAAGTGTTTCCATGTAAGGACAGTTTCAAATAATTTTTCCACCTCAACACTTTGGCATGAGGCGGTTGCAAAAATGGTACATCTGTTTTCCGTTTCATACATTTGAATTTATTTATAATGTATGCAACGTATAACAGGCATTATCCCATGTCAGTAATTTAAATAATGTGAAAGTGACTCTAACGCAAAATTTTCCATTAAGTATAGATATACTAAGAATGTTGACCCTAATCTTCTCTGTAAGGATTTTGATGAAGTTCCTGATAAACAGGTTCCTGATAAATGGGTTTGATAATGCTTTAGGTATGGTTGACACTTTGAACAAATTATTTCTGCAAGTCGTGAATACACAGGCACCGCTCAAGGTGAAGACAATGAAACATACGAAAATACATTAAAGTGTGTAATAATGATAGTGTTGTTCTAAAAAAAAATGTGTATTAATAATAGTGATGTTCTAACAAAGTGTGTAATAATCATTGTGATGTTATAAGAAAGTGTGCAATAATCGTAGTGATGTTATTAAAGTGTGTACTAATGATAGTGACGTTCTAACAAAATATATAATATTCATTGTCATGTATTAACAAAGTGTGTAATGATCGTACTGATGTTCTAGCAAAGTGTGTAATAATGATAGTGATGTTCCAACAAAGTGTGTAATAATCATTGTGATGTTATAACAAAGTGTGTAATAATCGTGATGTTATAAAAAAAGTGTGTAATAATTGTAGTGATGGTCTTGCAAAGTGTATAATAATCGTAGTGATGTTCTAACAAAGTGTATAATAATCGTAGTGATGTTCTAACAAAGTGTATAGCAGTCCTAGTATTTCTAAAATAAAGTGTGTACTTATCCTAGTGATGATATAACTAGAAAACATAGCGATTTTGTATCTAATATAAACGGTGAAAAGGTACAGATGTTAACAGACGTTTCCAAATTTCTAAAATGTATCGTCATTAAAAATATATTTTGGATTAGATAGAATCAAGGCACAATTTGTAAAATTTGTGCTGACCATATCAATCAAAGTATTACCCCCATTAGGGACTATTCTACAAGTGTAAATCTACCAAAGTAAATCTCGTCATCAAAGAGTCAAAGTATAGGTTAATTTATGTTCTTACGTCAAAACTGCTTAAATTGTGTCTCTGTACCTACTTAAATTTTTTTAAATCAACACATTATTTATTATTTAAAAGTTTATAAAATTAACAAGAGTTTAGAACATTCCACTGCTGTCAAACAGCTTTATTAAATATTAATAATGCTTGGTACAAGGGAACAGAAAAGGGAATTATATATGTGAATATGTGCTATTTATTAATGACCTAGATTTTGTATATGACATTACGGTTATGTTTGTGTATGCAGATGACACAGTTACTCAAGCTCTTGGTACAAATATTAATGCAGTTGAGAGAAAGTTAAATTCCGACTAGTCAACCGCTTCAACCGCATATATCCTCAACAAACCAAGATTTACTAATTGTCATTACTCAAAAGAATGGTGAAATGCAAACATATTTCTCGTTTTACTCTGAACATGACAAACTTATATTAGTCACCTGTAGGTAGAAAACCTTATTGGAGTCAGAGCTGACGAGTTTCTATGACTGAATAACAAATCAAACCTGTATCTAGCAAAATGTCATTTCAGTTGAAAAGGGGAATAATTCGTCTTATCGTTTAGAACGCTTTGACCGGTTGTAAAGGAATGCTTCTAGAACTCTTTAAGACCAAATATATTCAACACTCAATGAAATTTTGTCTTAACATTCAGATAGTTATGTTCTATAACAGAGTGACAAGACAATGTCTTAGTCATAATGTACAAAGCTCAAAACAACCTGGCAACAGATTATCTGAATACTTTTACTCCAGTGTCCTAAATTCATAGTCGAATCGAGCGCACGTCTCCGAAAACGTAACTACGTATTCCCAAACACAACACTGAAACACTTCAACGGAGGTTTACATAGAATGGTGTTTTAAACCAGGAATATATCAAATTATTTTATGTCAGCTAACATCATTGCCTCCTTCGAATATAAATATATAAACATTCGTTATAGCCTGAAGCATAATTATCTATCTTTTTTAAATAAAAAAGAACTTGTCTTATTGTATTACCATCAGGCTGTTAAAAAAACTTCTCTTACGTAGTTCGTGTACTGTATTGTTCATAATGTGAATATCGTATATTTTAGTACATTTCGACTTTGTGTCAGATGAAACTTGACCTGGATAGTCTGTTATTATTATTATTATTATTATTATTGTTGTTGTTGTTGTTGTTGTTGTTGGGTGCGATGTATCACCTTTTTCCAGAGACTTCCATGAACGCATCTCCAAACGACATTTTCACCAACTACTTCGGTAAGGTTGGTTTTGGCATGGACCTGGTCCAGACATTCCTGTATATCTGGCGGAAGCGGAATTTCTTCGATCATGCATAAAACCTCATTAACTAGAACTGCTAGTAGTACAAGTCTCCAAGGCGTCATCTGCAGTTTAGAAGGTATGATAGTTATCGTGTATCTTTTTTAGTGCTGTAATGTCATAATCGCAGTACTACCAGTACTACCAATACAAAACGTACTACTAATACTACTACCACTACTATTAGGACCACTACTATTACTACCAGTACTAATAATACTACCAGTATTACTACTACTACCAGTACTACTAATACTACCAGGACTACTAATACTACTATCACTACTATTGCTACAGTACTACTAATACTACCAGTACTACTAATACTACTATCACTACTATTGCTACAGTATTACTCATACTACCAGTACTGCTAATACTACTATCACTACTATTGCTACAGTATTACTCATACTACCAGTACTGCTAATACTACTATCACTACTATTGCTACAGCATTACTCATACTACCAGTGCTGCTAATACTACTATCACTACTATTGCTACAGTATTACTCATACTACCAGTGCTGCTAATACTACTATCACTACTATTGCTACAGTACTACTCATACTACCAGTACTACTAATACTACTATCACTACTATTGCTACAGTACTACTAATACTACCAGGACTACTAATACTACTATCACTACTATTGCTACAGTACTACTAATACTACCAGTACTACTAATACTACTATCACTACTATTGCTACAGTATTACTCATACTACCAGTACTGCTAATACTACTATCACTACTATTGCTACAGTATTACTCATACTACCAGTACTGCTAATACTACTATCACTACTATTGCTACAGTATTACTCATACTACCAGTGCTGCTAATACTACTATCACTACTATTGCTACAGTATTACTCATACTACCAGTGCTGCTAATACTACTATCACTACTATTGCTACAGTACTACTCATACTACTATCACTACTTTTGCTACAGTACTATTCATACTACTATCACTACTATTGCTACAGTATTACTCATACTTCCAGTGCTGCTAATACTACTATCACTACTATTGCTACAGTACTACTGATACTACCAGTACTACTAATACTACTATCACTACTATTGCTACAGTACTACTCATCCTACCAGTACTACTTATGTTACTACCACTACTACTGCTACTAGTCCAACTACTACTACTACCAGTACTACTACTATTACTACTGATAGCAGCTCATACAATTTATTCTTCACACTTTGTAACGTGTGTTCGATTATCGGTTATGACAGACTGAAATGCATATGAAATTTTCCTGTCGCATTATGAACTGGATATCATCTTACTTTAAAAGGGAGTACATATTTTTTATATTCCGTTATAAATGTCAGTCATTCTTTTTAATATATAATTTACTCTGATAATGCCGAAGGCAACACTAATTTAGATTGATGATCCTCTGTAATGCTTCACTGTTGAATCATTGTTGCCCAGAAAATGCGTTTTGCCTAACTAATATGTATGTATGTATGTATGTATGTATGTATGTATGTATGTATATATATATATATATATATATATATATATATATATATATATATATATATATATATATATATATATATATATATATATATATATATATATTACTATTTGCATTCGGAACACAAACCAACCCTTCGATTAAATTTCCAAATAAATAGTTATTCAGCTAATATTTGTGATTATTTCGAGTAACGTTGTGCATCCTTTTGCTAAAAAGAGAACCACAAAAGCTATGATTATAAAGACGTTGGTAGGATTTCTTTTTATACCTGTGTAAGGGTGACATGACAAGTCAAATGTTAACATAACTTGCTCATGAAACCGCCATGATACACGCATGTATCAAGACATTACATCTTGTTTGTGGGGAGCGTTCTTGACAAGAATCCAATTGGATTCTTACTTAGGTATGTCTATTCAAATTGTAGTTCGACACAAATTAGTGTTGTGTTAGAGCATCCAAATTAATAATTGATTTGTGTAACAAAAAATGGAAGAGCTTTTAGGTGCATATTGCTCAAGGAACACGAAGCGCATAGTTTTTATATGGAACGCCAATTTTATTTTCTGGTGAGCAGAATCGTTTTAAAGACATTGTTTTAACCTTTCGCGGATGACATCAACATTTTCTTTTATCCCTATACTTTTCAGTAACGTCTGGAAAAATATAGGAGAGTCGTATGAAAGCTATCGAAAGTTCAATGTCATTTAATTACTATTTTTTCTAATTTTCCTATATCATCAGACCGACTATATAATCACGAAACCCCTTGAACTAAATGCGCACTCAAACTCAAATGCTATTTTGTTATTAATAAGGTCGGATCTGATTTAAAATAGCATTCTTCTTATCTATTCAAACAAAGGCTATGACCATAACTTACCATGCCAAATCTTCAAGCATTGTATGGCATATCCCCAAAACCAGACTCCAAATCCCTTACTCCGTGTGTGTGTGTGCGTGCGTGTGCGTGTGTGTGTGTGTGTGTGTGTTTTCCTCATACAAATTCATTTACAAATTATGGTCAAAATATATCACGATTTCACTGAAAGTTCAATATTTATAAATTTGACCGTTGACCTTCCCAGGGAGCCCACACGAATAGCAGAAAACAAAATTACCCTCATTTCAGAAAGACATCAGTTGAGCAGCCCATGTTCCAAGTTTGGCGAATTTCCGTCATGCGTTTTCAATGAGGTATGGTTACGGGCATTTTAAAGTGAGATATGGTTACGAGGTTATGCCAAAATGTTCGCTAAATTTGGGACATTCCAATTCGTTTTTTGCAAAGCAAAAAAATTATGGAAATATATTCGGAACTTAACAAGTGTAGTGTGGTCCAATATTAGTGGTTGATGTTGTTTTCGTTGCAAGAGTAGAAAGTAGTGACCATGAAGAAGACCAAAAGGAGATGACACAAAGAAGACCTTGATTAAAAACTATAAACATTTCTTTTCCTCCACCGGTTATATAAGTGCTTGGTTCAGATTTTGAAGAATACACTGTATATCGATAATAGTTATTTATGTGATGCACTGAAACTAAATCCTGGGTTTAATATGTTTGGCACTCAACGGTTGGTCGCGGTTCGTGCTTTTAAAAGGTCATGTACTACGCATATGGAGCTCATGGTCTTGATTAATTCGTGATCTGCTATTGCTTCCAGCAAGAAATGCGCTGTTACATGCAACACATTATGACGCGTGTTATTCGCTTCATGAATTGACATTTAATTCTTTTATTTAACTTTTCATACAATTTACTACGTGTACCAATACAATTTAAACTACAACGACAAGCAGAATTTTAAGTGATAATGTGTCAGTAGTGGTAGCGGTGGTGGGTAAAGTACTGATAATGTTGCTGGTGATGGTGGTTGAAGGAGGGAAAAAGGATGACGATAATGATGATAAAGACAATAATGGCAATACTATTGAACCTGCTTGTAACAAAAGAAGTAGTGGTAGTAAGGCTTTCTCAGCGACAAAAATGGTATGATATTGCCAGCAAGCCTACAAATGCATGATGTTGCAAGCATGCCTAAAACGGCACAATATTTCCAGCAAGCCTAAAATAAAATAGAAGCAGGATTAACTTAGTCATGATATTGCCAGCAGACCTAACTTCGGCATGACATTGCCAGCACGCCTAACTCATGGAATAGTGCTGGACATAATAGTTTGATTTGTATACCAGATTTTATTCAACCTTGTCGCAGACCAGCCAATGAAACTTGCAACATTTTGAAAAATAATGTGAACCCGAGCATTGTTCTCATCAGTCATGAAATAATGGAAGATCTAGAAGGAGAAACAATGGGGATGGGGACAAATATGAGCGCGAAGCAACCACAACGTTTCATGCGTCCAGTTTTCTTTACAGCTAGATTGTAAGCTTATGATCTGGAAACGCTTAGAAATACAAGTAGCTTGGCTCCCTATGCCCTCAGAAGGGGTTCCATCTATCAGACCCCTTGCCTGCTTGTTTATGCCCTCCTAAATGTTATATCTGGACCGACTCTTGGAAAATCTATTCGTTTCTAACTTCTGTAATGAATCACAGAACCGATTCATCACTAAAACCACTTAAAATCAGAACATTTATATGGAAGATCTATTTATAAAAAGGTTTTCAAACTTTATCCACCATCCCTTTATCTCATCCGCCCGTGCAGGTTATCTCAGCCCTGCTTTAGGAAAATGAGCCAATCAACAGCAAGATTAATAGTTTCTTCTTATTTAAGCAGATTATTCGACTTAATCTCCATGGAGAAAAGCAATTTACTTTATTATTTTGTCACTGCTTGCGTGATTTATTCGTCACTCTGGTAACCTGTAGTATTATTGGAAGTTTATCGTACATGACGATTTATCAGTTTGCAATTCAGATATAAATTTTGAAATTCAGAAGAAATTTTCTTCAAATCACAACCAAATAGAAGATAGTGTTCAGTAAAATTATGACGGGAAAGGACTCATATTTTTCGTTATGGCATAATTTGAAGTGATGTGTCAGAATGTCATTTTGACTCTTTTAGGTTTGGGGTGGGGGTGGGGTGGGTGTTTTTTTCAATCAAAATAAGTCAAATTGCTGACTTCTTGGTACTAGTTACTCAAATATAATTTGAATATTTAGAATTTGTAAGCTTTAACATTCGAAATTTTTACCTCAAATAAATCAAGTTTCGGTATAAACAAGGTCCGATACATATTTCTAACTTCTGAGGTTTTATCCTGCATATGAAAGGAATTGTAAGTATACAAATTCTACATGCGGTAAAGTGAAATTTATATTTTACCAAGTTTTCAAAAATAACAAGCAAAAAGCAACAATTGAATATCTCACTTGGTATTACTGATGACAGCCAAAATTTCAATGCTAAATAATAATGGTGTTCGTGATTTTAGAATTATATAACGATAGGATTAGAACCATTCCTAATTATTAAGACTACGTGTTAATGTGGCGACATCTAAGAGGCAAATAACTGAGCTCTGAAGTATTTTTTAACAGAATCGAGATAGATATATAATTCCTCAAAAATGCATTTCAAAGCATTTCGTAATATATGCACACGTAATTTTATGTCATGATGATGGAGTGGTCGCCCATTACTGCATAGAGCCAAACTACATTCGCAACCGTCTGCCATTTTGTTAATTGTCTTAAATTTGTGCTAAACTAAACATTGTCTATCATACGTTTTACTTTTTATTGATAATTTGGATGGTTTTAAGCAAAAAAGGAAACTTTAGAACTATTTTGGTTTGTTCCTTTCCATTGTAAGTTACTTTTTGTTATTAAAATTTGTGTAAAGTAATTTATTATACATTTCATAATGAGATATTGAAAATATACAAGTGGGAGAAAAATGATATTGCCACATTGGTGACATCACTTTTGGAACTACTGTCTTTCTCCCTTTCTGAAGTCCTTTTTTATATGTCATTCAAATCATTTCCCTATCTAGACATATTTCAGTTTATTTCTTCTTCTTCTTCTCTCTCTCTCTCTCTCTCTCTCTCTCTCTCTCTCTCTCTCTTAACAGTTCTTAAATATGCCAAGACTATATTTTATATATACAATGAAGACATCCAGTCCAAAAGTGCCTTAAGACTAACTCCAAGCAACAAAAGTTAGATTTCAAGTATTAACTTCCTTAAAATAGTTTTCCACGCGAATCGTACAAATTGTAAGTCATTGAACATAAATGACGTGTTTCGAATTCGATATTCAGTGTAATCCGTGCAGTACCTGTTACATCGACAGACTAAGCAAGGTTAATAGGGAAGATAAAAATATCGAACATTCTCTTCATTAAACATTATCCTGAAATTGTATAATCATCGAGTTTACCTCTCATTACACTCTTGCTCGTGACTTAAAACGATGGAGAAATCGGGGAATGTTGGGTGTTGATTGCAAGCAAAATTAAGTGACTATTGAAAAATTGACTGCAGCTGCTGTATGCAAACGACACTGCGTGCTTGCCACGTTTGAATGCAGAAATAAGAAATAAGCAAATTCCTAATAGGTATACTCATAATTATTGAAACGTTTTGTTTAAAAATGTTACGCCATGTCCTGAGATGATTCGCAGGTAAACCTACCCAAACCATGTTCTTTATATCAATCCGCGCAAGTACATTTCTTAGAAAAATCTGTCTATTTTCGCATGAAAACAGTAATTAATTTATGACAAAATATGCAATTTGAAGCATTAAATGTAGGAACTCAGCTTTCAAAAACTCGCTGATCTATATTATTTTAAAATTTTGAAACATCTTTTAATCGGTTTAGTAATGCAGCCTTTTTTTAAATCGTGTTGGCAAAGAATGAGAAACATCTTTGCAAGTCGAAATTTCTGGCCTTTAAAAAATATAATAAAAACAAGGAAGTATTTCACTCTTGAAGTAGAAACATTCTGTATTGTCCCTTGTGGCTATGACAGTCGTGACAAAACAATACTTCTACTTGACTCATGAAATATTTCCTCAAATCTATTGTATCTCCCGAATCTCATACAAGATGAAAAGTCAAATACCTTGTATAAAATACGAATACCGCTTTAAATACTTTGCAACTTAGAAACAAATGATATTATTAATGCGTAGATGGTAAGTCTGATTCTTTGCATGTCCAGAGAGAGACATAAGTTTCGTTTAAAAATCTCATTGGTAAATATGTAAAATTACGATTTTATATATATATATATATATATATATATATATATATATATATATATATATATATATATATATATATATATATATATATATATATATATATATGTATGTATGTATATATATAGTGTGTGTGTAATTTGCTTCCAAAATATCACTTCAGTATAATTTATGTGTGTCTTCGGCCTCTGGCGTACTTCCAAACAGTTAACATTGAAGCCACTTAATTATCATATTCGGTGAGTTTCCATGCAGCGATTTAGCAAGAGTGATAGAGAGATAGTTAACTTACTGTCGGACCGACAGAGGTGATTCCTGGTGGTTAAGTGACGACGATAGAGACAACGTGATCATTATATGGACCTATGTACAATTTTAAAATATTGAGATAATTTCTTCAAGAATTAGTTTACCAAAATAGATATCTGACCACTTTTGAAAAACTGTAGCTCCACTGCGACGAGATACTTTTTGCAAAATTATGTTTAAGAAAACAATAATGAAAATAGCACATTCAAAACCATGACAGACACATGACAGACCTAAAATATAACTAGTATGAAGTCAGCTGATGAGAGAGATTTTGTTCGCTGTTGTGTAAGAAGGACGTGAATAGGAAAAGTCAAATTATGTACGTGCGTGTCCCATCACACTGACTAACCATCAACCGACATGCAAGAAAAAGAAATTGGTAAGCACATGCCATTGTACCATGCATGCAGTTTATAAATGAAATGTAAGGAAAGATAACACCAGTCTTAAATGCTAGTCACACAGTTACTGTTAGTTTTTGAATCTATCTACAATATAATAAAATGCATGCCTCATATTTGTAACACAAGTTACTTACAATGTCAGTCCTATGTGTTCCGTTCCCAATTCGCCCCTTATGAGCTGTGTCAGTGCAAGTAAATCGGCGTATATGTGTGTCCCATGATGTATTCAAGCCTGACGTATTGTCATTCCATGACAGTCCATAATTAATCATTCAATTTGTTACCCACATCTACAGGCTATCATTGCAGGTAAAGTAACTTGTTTGTGCCCAAGGGCAATATTTGGACATAGTTCTTCCATTGGCTTTAATGAAGTAAGTTCCTAAAAAAGATGGCTGATGCGTCATTTTTAATATGAACACGCGGATCCCGAATATCACTGCACACATATTGCTTGCATATATTTAATTTTTACAAGTCGTCTCCCAATATTCGTACTAATTAAATTTGTGAAAGGCATAAATCATATTGCATGTTTATACGTATCGGGCTTTACGATATAATTAAAGTGATTTTCCTGTGTCGTTTCTAATTTATAAACATACGAGAATAACTACCAGTCTTTAGTGAGGTTATGTAGGGTAGTACTTAAATTACATACCACGTGTACCATGAACAAATTGTAGCACTCACGCGACTGAGATAAGAGGAATAAAAAAGAAACATACGCAAACAAATAATGAGCTCTATCGTTATTATTTGTTATAGTTTAACAACATGAATTGAGTACCTTTCTATGCTTAAGTGCGTATTTAAAAAATGCACTTTGAGTTCGGTGTTCTTTCTAAATAGGAGGGCAAATAGAAATTTATTTTCTGAAGGGTTTACAAAAATATAGTTAGCCAAATACAGTTTACAAAGCAAATAAAACGTTCTTCATTCACAGGCAGATTTGTGTTTCTTTTCAACATTACTTTTGAAATAGAGACATATTTGTTCTTGGTATAGAGCATGATGATATATACCTATTATATATTAACCCGTTTCAAACAACTACCTCTAAGCTTCCAATTTAAGTTATGGTACAAAGGGTTGTTATTAATGGTACAATGGGTTTTATTAATATCTAGTTATGGTACAGTGGGTTTTATTAATATCTAGTTATGGTACAATGGGGTTTTATTAATATCTAGTTATGGTACAATGGGTTTTATTAATATCTAGTTATAGTACAATGGGTTTTATTAATATCTAGTTATGGTACAGTGGGTTTTATTAATATCTAGTTATGGTACAATGGGTTTTATTAATATCTAGTTATGGTACAATGGGTTTTATTAATACCTAGTTATGGTACAATGGGGTTTTATTAATATCTAGTTATGGTACAATGAGTTTTTAAGTTTTATTAATATCTAGTTATTGTACAATAGGTTTTTATTAATATCTAGATATGGTGCACGACTAAAATCTGACTTTAATTTCTGTTCTGTATTTTGAGTATTTTCCAGTAGTATTTTGTTGGCTTTATAATGTAGGCCAATTTAAGACTGTTTCTCGCTAAATCTCCCATAGATAATCTTCTTTTGCGGTAAATTTATTAAGTTTCGTGATCCATTTAAAGCATTTTATATGTATATTAACATAATATCAGACGTCGTACGAAAGTCAAATTTCATCTCCATAGGATCGAATAGCCAATAGCTTAGTAAAACCTAATTTGAAACAGTATGTGTTCTTATAATTTTCCAAACCTATCCAAAAAGGTTTTTGACTGTGAGCTATACCTTTGACGCTTGTTAAATAAGGACTTTTTGGTATTTACACCAAACATTGCGTAAAGAGAATACCAACCTTAGATATTTATAATATAAAGCCACCTATCATTTATGGTTCCCAAAATAACATGGTGTGCTTCCGTATTTAGCCTTCTTTGTGAATAACCACAACGTTTGTTTTGGACATTAATGAACATTAATCTTCATTTATAAAATATTTCAAGTCGATTAATTAAAAGCTATATCTTAATAGGTGGTGCTGCAAATATAACCACATGAACTCATTGATATATAGCAAAACGAAGAGTGAATGTATACACCGTAATTGTCAATGGACAATGAGTTTTGAAGGTCATATAAAAAATAAGAGAAACCATAATGGTGACAAAATGTGGTCTTAACACAACCTGCCATTGCATTTTCGAAGATATTTCCATATACGCGTGTGTAAAACATATGTTATTGATAGTACTGTGTTTCTTTTTTCTGAAACCCTAAAAACAGATTGGTGTTCCCGGCAAACACGGTGCCAACAAAATCATGTGCTCGACAATATTAGACTATCTATCCCAAGTAAATGCAAGAAAGAATTATTTTAATAAAGGAGAAGTGAGTACCAGTCATGTGCATGCACTGTGGGATGGGCGGGTGGATAGGTCTAAGTGTTGAATTAGCAGTTTTAAAGTAAATGTATGCTTAAAAAGAAAATTAACAACAATTTGCTTCATATAGACTGAGCATATTTGCTCCATTGACATCCATCTTATGTCGACATGGAATTTGCAGTATTTGTGCAAATACACTGGACGCTTTATAGGGTCGGAACAAAACAAATCTTTACACATTTTTATTATTATCGTTAGCAGCACTTTAAGGAACAATGGTCTGTAATTTTTCATATATTTTACTTTAAATTTGTTTTGGGGGTTATCATTGTTATTTACGGGTTGATTCAAAACGTCGAAAAATTATGACATTACTAATGTATTAAATGCATACAGCCTGAAATTCGTCTTTAAAGAATGTCAAACTTAGAAGTACATAGAGATTTCCCCTTCTAAAGACATCGCTAGACTATATTGACGCAACGCTACGAAGTCTAGTATGAGCCGCAAATAGCAAGGCAGTTTTGAATTGTTATTTTAGAGCAATACATAAGGCAATTCATTTCTTCCGTAATTAGATCGTGCGGATCTTCTCGATGTGTTAGTGAGTGACAGTTTTAGCTGCAATGTTCTCTCTCTCTCTCTCTCATATTGAAATTATATATAATTTCAATATGAGAGAGAGAAACAGAGAGAACATTGCAGCTTAAACTGTAATACATTATATATATATATATATATATATATATATATATATATATATATATATATATATATATATATATATATATATATATATATATATCCAGCGGTCATATATATCCATTCCTACATTAAATCACAACTTTACAAATGTACCAGTGTGACCGAAAGAAACTTCTCTCTCTCTCTCTCTCTCTCTCTCTCTCTCATATTGAAGTTAGAAATCTATCCAGGGGTCATTTTTGCTATAGCAACGTACCCCAAACGCTTTTTATTGTTCGTAGTCTAGTTTCCTATACACTATTGCATCCATGGTCATTCAGTTTCATGACTGCATTCACATTTATAACCTATGTCAACGCCCATACATAGTATATTGTGAAACTACTGTTCTTTTGAAGCTGGCTATGCCACATTTTTGGTGTATGTACAGTACATGCGAAACATGTTCTGCTGGTTCATTCAAATTTCAGTTTCGAATTTGTATCCAATTATGAGTTGAAGCGGTTTTCATCCTGTTCAATAGTTGACTCAAATTTTGTAACAAGAAAAAATTAAAAGTTTGAGTCCTTCAGTGCACGCGCTTTTCTTTCTTTTTTTTTTTTTTTTTTTTTTTTTTTTCTCCGGTGACTAGACTACAAAGTCCGTGCTTTTTCTCGCCCGCAGAACGGTGATTGAACGCCACGGGAATTAGTGGGTTATCGACGCGCCACCTAGTATGTGGGTAGATAACTCTATCTATGAACAGGCCCAATTCTCTTGCTATGCCCAATAACGAAAGAAGTACTCTTAACGACAATAATATAGTACATTCAATCATATAAATATTCTTGCAATAGTTTTGGACTGAAATTTATTTTGATTTTTGTTTATTTTGTTCAATAAATTGTACCCATATGGTAAATAGGTCACATGATTGTTACAGAAAAAAGGATACATTCTGTTTGTTTGTATTGTTACAAAATACAAATAGTTTTCATACACCGAAATAACTCTTCAGATTGATTAGAAGTACTGAATGAACTGATGCACTCAAAGTCAAAATTTAGATCTAACTAACATTAATTACTTTTGAAATCAGCCAAATTGGCGGCATCAAATGACATTCACAGAGGTCATTTCTTCATTTGATAAAGTGCAGCTGTTGGCTTGATAAATCATACATCTTTTTGTCTTATTCTTCGAATCTGGATAATACTGGAAAAACAATTTCACAATTATTACATAACATCCGGCAACTAATGGTAGCTAAATTTTGAAAATTTTAAATAGGTACCGTATATATTTTGTTACCACATTGTTACATATAGAACATTTTCATTCCACTTCTATTAATTACATTTTCTTATTTCATTACTACCTTTAATGTTGGCTATTCTGTTTGTTATCACTCCATCGTTACTGAACAGATGAGACAAATCACGTCTCACGCGTGCTGTTATTGAACGACGAATCAACTCACGTCTCTCGTGTCCTGTTACCGAATAGATGAGATAATTCATGTCTTTCATGTTCTGTCATGGAACAGATAAGATAACTCACTTTCACGTATGTTGTTAATGAACATATGAGACAACTCACGTCTCACGTATGTTGTTATTGAACAGATGAGACAACTCACGTCTCACGTATGCTGTCATTGAACAGATGAGACAACTCAGTATATGACTAAGTTCACTTGTTTATATCCATGAGCGATTCAAATAATCAGGTCTTTGTATTCCCTGCTATAAATGTGCCTAAGACATGTAGTGTTACCCTTGCCTACATACGTCATATTTATTTTGTCATTTTTAATGTGCAAAAAAATATTAAGACCAGTCCATTCAGATATTTCCAACACTGTAATAAATACGTTATAACTTAATCATATACCTTATCTGTGTGTCCAATTTTGAATGCATTGTTTACTGTATACTTCAGGGCTAAGAGCTATATATCATGTTTCAGTGATATTTTTATACAGACATTCAGTTAAAATCTTACTTAGAGAATGTTATAACGTAAATGAGTTAGAGGATATGATGTTGCTTTGCCATATCAGAGTGACTTTCAGACCTAACTCATTCATAGACTGGTTGACACAGAATAACAGGCACGGAGGTACATGATCAATAGACCATATATACTGATCATCCATAAGGCAAACAGGTATTTACAACAATCACTAGTTATGATTTCTTCCAAGTTTTCCTTAATCAGTTGGTCAAATTAATCACCTGCGTAGTGCGACCAGAAACCGCTATTTTGGTTCGGTCACTATGACGCCAATGTAAATATACTGGCCAACGGCATGTGCTTTTAGGTGATGTTTAAAGACCTATAGTAAATGAGGTGTGTGTGTGTGTGTGTGTGTGTGTGTGTGTGCTAAAGAAAACGGCAAGAAATAGGTATTAAAATATGAGAGACAAAGACTCATTAATACAGCGAATTTGTACACGTTATTTTTTATGTTGTGTTCATGGCATAAGGTAAAGATGGGTCAACTAACTGAACATCAGCGATGATGTTATTATAATGATTATTGCGCCCTCTACTAATGTTTCCTTGATCAGAATTTTTTTTAAAGCTAAAGTGATTATGCGTGTGAGTGTATGTTGTGTTACAAGGAATAGATTTATGTGAATAACAGAATACTAGTAAAATGAACTGTAACGAAATGCACGTAGTAAAAGAAAAGCAGTCATGTAATATTTATATTTTGTTCTGCACAAATTATTTTGGCAGAATATCATTTTTTAACTTAGTGTCTATATTGCACTTTGATAATTTACTTCGAGGTTCTGCTGTTTAACGTTTTAGATCAGCGTCCCTGATATTGCAGAAATTTTCACACGGAACCAGACTTTGCACAAAATTCAGCTCTCCGATTGTTCAGTGAATTGACTTTAGCCAATCAGACCTCTGATTTGTTCAGTGAATTGACGTTAGCCAATCAGTCTCTTGATGACATCGTGTCTGATTTTCCTTTTACGGGGCGCTTTTATAGCTAAACAGTGATCTCGAACTGTAAAGTTTGATTTACAGAACAGTTTGGAAGGCATGCAGGGGTTGATAGAGTAATATTGCTGGGGGTTTATGAACAACCGGATCCAACAGGCGAAACTGCCAAGAGCGCCCGCCTTTTACTACTCTACTGGGAATAATATAAACTTACTATTTGAAATGGTTCCGGTTGTTTCATACTAATATTTTTTTGTTTTATGTGGGGGTCCGCCCCACCGTCGCATCTCATCCTGCCCGATGATGTCGTGGGCTGAAAATTCTTAAAATATATCAATCTAGAATATTTGACAAAGATGGGAGAGGGTCTTCGTGTGCAAAAGGAACGTTTGACTACTGTAAAGTGGTTTCTTGTTTGGTTTTATTTTCTATAAAATATTATTGACCGAACCAAACGATATTTATTTCTTGTATGTTAATATTATATGGGATATTTATTTATATTTGATTGGTTCAAAATGAGCTTGTCCTTCTTTAACTCTTCTTGTTCGAGTTCGTTCCGCTACTATCATCAAAAACATCGAGGAGTTTCCGATGAAAAGAGAAGGAAGAAAAGAAAAAGCATATGTTATTAATAACGATGGCCAAGGTGATAGTGATGATGGTGGTCGTGATAAATGTTTATTATTATTATTATTATCATTATTATTATTATTATTATTATTACTGTTGTTGTTGTTGATTTACTTGAGCTTAGACGCAATAGACGTGATCTGGATCTAGTGGACACACGAAAAATGTACATTTTGCCGTCCCTTTGGAATCTTTTTAGTCAAGAGACGCCTTCAAAGGACGTAAAGCAACAGTTACTATGAACACGTCTCATCATATCTAGCGAGATCTCGTTATAAACATATAGATAGCGTGTCTGACAGGTCAGAAATAATGCTATGTCATCTAGTTTATCATGACTCACTTAACATAATGGAAACGTAGCATGTCATCAAGTGGATGTTTTTTTTTTCGGGGGGGGTGTCACGTGTGATACGTGACCTTGCACACGGGTGCTGACTCATCTGACTGTTTAAACCATTATACTAATTAGATTTAAATATAATTTTAAAAATTATTAATCGCAAACGTCTATGTTTGAACAAACTGAAAAAAAAAACAAAATCTTTCTTCCACCATGCGAAGAATGATTATTTCAGTCGGAATTGATACGTGTATGCATACATGCGTTTGTTGGGGGGAAGGGGGTTATATCAATATGGAAGTAGATTTGGAGCAAAAATAAATGATTGGTGGCGCTGTATTTACTGCAACAGTTCAAACCAACAAGTTTCAGTTCAAATATTTTTCACAACTGTGTCTTTGGGTGTATTTACTGATATATAACTTTACCACAAATTTAATCCTATCTGTACATTTTTGCATATGACATTTGAAGATCTTTACTACCATTCGTCTCAATCTCAAAACAATCGATAACAGATTGTTCATGATTTCTCAATTCAGTGAGCCTTGGCTGAAATGACTAGTCTTGTGTTTCGTATGCTATTCAGAACAGTTGCCCTGCCTCGTACCCTTACTATAAAATTAAATTACCTGGCTTCTATCATTATTATAACATTTTGAACAACTCTGACTAAATTACCTGATTAATATCACGACTCTACCATTCCGAACAACCGTCCTTGCTCGTATCCTGACTATACAATTCAGAACAGATGACCTGAATCATATCATGACTATACAAGTTAGAACAGATGACCTGACTCATACCGTGACTGTAAAAGTCAGAACAGATGACCTGATTCATATTCTCAATACATGTTAGACCAGATGACCTGACTCATATTCTGACCATACAAGTCGGAACAGATGACCATATTCATATCTTGACCATACAAGTCAGAACAGATGACCTGATTCATATTCTGAATGTACATGTTAGAACAGATGACCTGGCTCATATTCTGACCATGCAAGTTAGTACAGTTGACCTGACTCATATCGTGACTATAAAATCAGAACAGTTGACCTGACCCATATCATGAATATAAAATCAGAACAGTTGACCTGACTCATATCGTGACTATAAAATCAGAACAGATGACCTGACTCATATCGTGATTATACGCTTCTATCCTAACAATACAAATTGAAAAACGTTCTGACTAGAGTTGCATCGCACTCTTATTATTTCGTAATGGTAGCCAATTTACTGCATGTGATAAGGATTGTTATATTTTTTGTTAAAATGATCATCACTATTATTCCAATGCAATGTTTTGCTGATTTGTCCACAATGTACGACTGCACAATGCAATCAAGTCTTCGGAAGATTTTCAATTTCTGACCCTCGATGAGGCTGTACTTCACGTGTCTTTTCTAAAGCCATTTAGTTTTATTTATCAAGAAATGCGAAAATGAACAGTTATCATATTATTATTGGACTCTGTATGTACTAGTCACTATGATGAACCAGATTAATGGTGGTGTTCGATGAAAGATGCCTTACGTATACATATATCGTTACTGCCTTCATGAACTGAAACGTACTTATATACAAACGCTCGATGTAAGAAAGATAAATTCAACCTATAACTAACCTCATGAATAATGCTTATAAAGTCTCTACTTGTCTGAGAGCCTTTGTTATCAGAGGTACAAATTATCCTTGGGCTTATGTTGAAATACTAGTCGAGTATCATTGTTTTCCTCAATGTTAAAATGTGGACTTGGTTATATAATATATTGGCTCACTTAGATACGTTGATTTCAATATTATGGAATTTTTAAGAAAGCTGCACATTGTTCTTGGCCCCTTTGGACCGCATTTAATTTAATAATTTTAGAATGCAACGTTTCGAGTATGAATATTTGTTTAGGAGTGCTGTTCATGTTCATCAAGCGACATCTTGTAAGTTCTCCAAACTAACCCCTCATGAAGCCTCTTTTGTTGAACAAGGTATTTATAAATATACGATTATATATATATATATATATATATATATATATATATATATATATATATATATATATATATATATATATATATATATATATTAAGATAAATGCAATAAACTGACAACGAACATTGCGAAACTAGTGTCTAACTAGCCTGAACGCTTTCGGCTTTTAAAAGGGTCTTTTTCAAAGGCAAAAACAAAACACAGACAAGACAAACAAATAAAACAGAAAAACGATTATGTTTGCAAAACTTTACACGGATGTCTCAACAGGAATTAAACGTATAACTGTCTTATGTTTCAACTAGTTTATGTTAACTTGTTGCAGATACTGGAAAATATTTGCATTGACCTAGAAATCGACATCTGTTATTTTATGTAAATTTGTGTAAGCGCATATTATATATATATATATATATATATATATATATATATATATATATATATATATATATATATATATATATATATATATATATATATATATATATATATATCAAGAAAAACAACGACTGGTTAGAATGCATGTCAGCAGCAAGGAAATTTAAAGTTAATAAATCTAGTTTATTATTTGTCATATTTATAAGTATGTGCCAATCATAATGCGCTCTTAAGATGGATTTACATGCCTAAATTACCTTAATGTAGTTGACATAAGGTCTAAGATATCCAAAGTCTAAAGATCAAACCTCTAAAGATATAAATATGTCACTCAAGAGCGAGACATGTATTACACCAGCCTACTTATGGTATGGATTAATTACAATTTGTTTTAGAAGCCGTGCAGGCTTAATGGTGGCGTGTGGGAATCACACGCGAAACGTCACGGGTTCAAAACCTCCTCAGATTATCCCTGTTAAGCTACTGCCATGGATTTTTCTATTCAAGGCTCTCATTTCCGATTATCTCGGCACAATATAATATCTAAAATTGTGACGTGCCTTTATATACCAAACAAATCTAAATAGTTTAAAAAGTGTATGTGAAATAATTTTCAGAATATTGGCAATGAAATGAAAGTGTACAGAACAAGAGTGAGATTGATTTATCTTCTTAGAACTGTGTTTGGTGACGAGATAATAAAAGCATTCACAGAAGTCCAAGGAATAATTTTTATTTCTTCTCCCGTGTAAATGTAATCTGTCAAATCTTGATAATAACGACCAATCAAGGTACCAGCTGATATGGCCTTAATCGATTACTGATCCTACATGCAGGTAAGACAATTTAATGAATGAAAGGACAAAATGTAGAAAAATACCTTTGGCGGATAAATGACATACATAAAATACACATATAGAGGCGTGAATACTTAATTATGTAGGTCGAATTGAGTCAAGGCAATGTGTGTGTGTGTGTGTGTGTGTGTGTGTGTGTGTGTGTGTGCTGTATTTAAGAGATATGTATTAAGACTCTCATTACGTGTGTTAAATGTCTTTGGCAGGTACCCAATCTCAGAACGCAATTATTTTCCTTTTATTTTATATGAGCACAATTATGTTTAATACTATTTCGTATATATTCATTCATTAATGTATCGCTATATCTAATAATTCTAATTAATCTTATGGGGGCCCCCGGATGGCCGAGAGGTCTAAAGCGCTCGCCTTTATCGATCACCGACAATCTGACCCTATCCGCGTCGGTTCTAATCTCTGGTTCGGCCAGTGTTAGTATGTGAGAAACCTTGCCAGTAGCTGCTTGTGGGTCATTGGTTCTTACCGGTTTTTTTCCCAGATTCTTCCTCCACCAGTTATACTGGCCGCCACGTATTGTTTATCATTTGCAGGAAAATACCGTTCAACCCACAACAACAACATCGAACTTTATACACATATGAAGTCAATTTAGTACATTAAAACCCAAATATTTCGTCACGAGTTTACCTGTTAGTTTAGTGCGTTACAATGACAATCTCGCTTACACTGAGCGAGTAGGCAAAATTTGTCTTACCGACAGAATTAGGCACATTTACACTTTAAACAAATCATGCCGTTATAAAAGTCCTAAGTCTATCATTTTATTTTCAGCGTGAGGCAAGGTGTTCGCTATGTACCCGAAACAAAGACTTGTCTCCTAAAATTTCCTGTAGACCATAGGACATTAACTTTCTGTGGGAGAAATTCTACTATATGCCTGTTGCAGAACCACTTTCTTACCAGAGCAATGGACACTAGAATTTAAACGAAATATTCGTTTTTTTAAAAGTCCGTATCCGGTGACGTGTCTTACCGTTATTGGTAGTCTGTGTATCTAAGTGTCCAGTCGATTCCAGCCTTACATAGTAACTACAATTGTGTACATGAATTAGCGCCAAGTGGCCATAGGCATGTCAAAGTAAACGTGTATAACAACAGGAAAAATCAGTCATGATGTTCATTTAGCACGCAAATCGTTATAGTTGTAATAAGTATTGCTAATGCAAGTAATAAATTAAAAAAAATAACACGTAATAAAGACAGCCCTAATGAAAATAGAAGTCAAGTATCTTGGGATCATAGCTAGGTGCGTATATAATTAACTCTTCCGCTTTTGAAAGATGCTAGCAGAAAATATTGTCAATAATTTGTGACAGACGAAGGAGGAGGGTCTGTTACAATTTGTTCTTTTCTTAAAAACTATAATTGCTGCATGATTTACAATCAAACGTGATAACAGTGTTTTCAAAGACAAGGTTTTTAATTTTTTAACATTTTTTGTCCATTATATTTTGGGGTTGTAGGGACAGAAAATGGAGGAATTCACTTATTCAGAAACCCTCTTGTGTGCCTCTTTTTTTCTTATTTTGAAAGATACTACTGACTTGCTACAAAAGTAATTTACAATAAAATAGTGTAATTAATCTGTCGCCAAAGCAAAGGTATAAGCGCCCATTTTAATTAATATATGTAATTTGTATTCTCTTGACACACATACGCACACACAGTAAAACCCAATTAATAATACCTCTTTTTTCTATGCTTAATTTAGTCGTCAGTGGAGGTTATCTGTAACTAGGAGTCCCTGCTATCTTTGATATAAAAACTATAAAATAAAACGAATGAACAAATAACTTTATCATAAATATGTAATCGTGGTAATGGGTTTGTCTAAATGTGAACCAGATTCGAGGCAGATTATGCCGAATTTATCGAATAGTTTTTGTTTACTTTAGCGTTGACGAGGCTGCGAATATTGTCGAGTACAGGAAAAAGGGAAAATACGAATTATCAGGTAAACCGAGGTGGGTGAAAGATAAAAATGATACGTAGGTCTTGCTATGTCTACCAAGGAAAAGAAAACAGTTTAGGCAAATGATTCTTTTTTTTTTCTTTAACAAATTTTCGCGCTGTTCATTTTGTAACTGGACCTCAACAACCATACGATTAAATTCTGCTGACTTTGTTCGTATTTGTAGCTGTGTAAATATCACCAGTTAACAAATTGACGATGTGAGTCCGGTTCTCAGTACCCATACATTATTGTCTGACCTACCAGTTAAGAACAATATGTAAGGAATAGTTACAACGCCCGTAAACACGATGTTCTCTAATCTAGCCACAGAGTGACACGGAGGGGCATTGTCAAAAGATTACAACGACGTGAGACTTTACAACCATAAAACTGTCGTACAAATAGGCTCGTTTCGTTGCACTGATCATTTGTGTTTGTGAGATTTGCTCTTTCGTACCATGAAGGATTCATATAAGTCTTACCTATTTCTTGCAGTAATTGCTGACGACACTAATTGTATTGCATGTGTTTGATTGTTCCCGCTTCATTTATAATCACATAACATTCTTTTCCTCACGTTACTTGGTATAACCATGTAAAGGTCATCTATCTACAATAACTAATGAGTGTGCATCTACTAGAAAAGTATCAAGCCATTTTATTCTATGAATCGGTAACCTTTTCCATATTGCTTGTTCTGTCAAAGTCATATTTAAAAAAAATTACTGGCAAGTTTTGATCAAACTTTCTAATAATATTCTTCCATACAAGATGCACTGGCTTTCATAGCAAGCTGTTGGATTCCATAGCAACAAGATATATTTGTTTTCCAAATCTCTAAAACCAATTTGTCTATATTCGTATAAATAGTATATATAATGCCTTGCTAGCCATCATTTGAGTTCCTTAGAAAATACATCTTTGAATGAAATTTGTTTCATTTCATTCACAGACCAATGTGAGCTGGTTGTGAGATTCTCGAGTGGACATCTTTTTAAAATAGCTTTCAATTAAATCCCTTTCATATGGCAATGGTTATACAATAACATGGACTGAAGTGAAGTATTTTCATTTCCTCCATTACAATGTAGATTAATTTACATATATTATTCGTCTGTGGTAACTTGTATTTTGGGTTTGTTTTATTTCCTCTATTTGTTCTTTCTCTGTTTCATTTTGTAACGTTTCACTGTCTTTCTCATTGTCAGCATCTCCGATGATGATAAACCCATTTAGTCAGTAGTTTCTTTTCACTTTTGCTATGAAATGAATCTTATGTGAAAATGGAATATGTAAATTTGTATATTAGAAGACAATGAAAGATATATCGGACTTTTGCTTCATCTGTATGGTGTTTAGAAATTGTTCCATTATCAACTGTCTAATTTCATGAAACTTTTTTATGTTAAAGGTTTTATGGATGCATTAATCGCACAAAGTACAATTTATGCCTATCACAAAATGCATAGTTAATAACAAATTTTAGTAAATCGATACGATAACTTCACTCACTGAATTTTGAAAGAAGTTTCCATGTTCACATGATTGTATTAACATTAATATGTATTAAAATCTTGTAGAAAATCTGGTATTGTTTTGCAGTACATTCGTTTTCTCTGCTCCTTTTTAGACATTGATGGAATGAAATTTATATTTTCAATGTTTTCACTTTTATTACCTACAGTGACGTTATTTATTATCATGCAATGACTTTGCCTGCACTGTTGTCTCCGTACTAATTTTTTTTATGTATGTCATATTTCAAGCGCATTTTTCGAAGACATATAACTGTCCGGATATATTTATAACTATCGTTATATGCTTCAAATGCTTACATGTCAACAATGTCTGCCTACCACTGGTCATCTACATTGTTAACAGTGGTTTTTCTATAGGTACATATCCTTCAAGAATACACGTGTAATGTAAAGGTAGATTGGCCGCTTAACAATCCTTTTAGCTCCAAGGAATTTGTTTCGTTTCGCTTTTAATTTGTACAGTCGGGATCGCTGTAACGGTATTTTAAATGCTTCTCTTTTGAATTGTGCTGCAAAGTATCTGACATCAGTCATGAAGAACGTTATAAAGGCGTGCATAAATATTTCACCATTGGCAGATTGTTATTACCGTTATCAGCAAGCCAACATAAAACCCGTCTACAATGGACATTATCATTTTCAGCAATTCGCAGTATTTCTTTAATCTTGTACAGGTATGAATGAATTCAGATTTAGGTCAGTTTTCTTCCATTCATTTTGTGGCTGGTTCAACAATAGCTACTTCGATAACTGAGTTAACATATGCTGTTTTAATAATTTTCAGCAGTTATGATATTCATCTGAGTGATATCATTACAAAATGTATTCTATACGTCTTATCTGAAATAGATAAAACATTTTTACTTTCTTAAATGTTTTTTGTAGCACAACTAACTTTCCCCGCGCTTACATACCATCCAAACTTGTAAATAAATACCCAAAATCGCTTGATACTGAGTTTGCCTTATTTTTTAAATTCATTAAATACGTACATCAACTGTCAGAAAATTGTTGAATATTTCACAGTATAGCTGTTTGACATTGTTTATACCTTTATAATAAAAAAAATTGTTTTTTGTGTGTTTACTAAACGCACAATAAAGAGATTAACATGCGGTATCGAACTTTTTTTTTATAACTACTTATATATGCCGTGTATAGAGATATGATCATTCATTTTCTCTACTGAGTGAATCCAGCTGACATGTCATAAACAAGAATGAACGCCTGCAAATTTTTAAGTTTCTGTTTTTACAACAAAGAATTTTATTTACTATTAAACATTGGATGAAGTTTAAACTACAATCATTGCGATGACTGGTTTACTGCTGTAAGTTTAGAACCAAACGAGCATTTGATCCTCTTCATTCTCTGGGTGGAGGTCAAAGTTCAGTGGCGCTATACAATCTAACCGAACTTTAATGTTGTGTTGTTTTCATGAAATGAAGCACCAAAGTTTTTTTTCCTAGAGAGTGTAATATCGGTTTACGTACTTATTTTTAAACATCATTCTACAGGTAAAAGAGATATAAATTACAGAAAAGAGCATCATAATTAATGAAAAGGTGTGTCCAGAAATTTACCTAAACTAAACGTGGCCTTGAAAGAAGGTGAGGTTTGATTATTTTGAAATTTAAAACCCAGTCTTTCCTGAACTCAAAAGCTTAACAATTCGATAATAACGAGCTATATTTTTCTGTATCAAAGTCTTAAATTACCTTTATTTTCAGCCAGAACTAAATATAATATTTGCTAAAATTGCCTACAATGTGCACCCTCGATCTGTTTTTATTTCTTCTGATATTGAATCTTTAGCCGAAATTTGGAGGCGGGTACAACCATTTGTTCGTCTGATCTACACATTGTCCCGGTGTACAGCGAGCGTCGTCTGGATCGAACCACATGTTGGCAGGACAGCGCATCATAATATAAGACCCATTCTTGCAAGCTGTGTAGAATGAGCATGATCCTGCGCATGTGTAGATTGCTCCATCTTTGCATGTACCGCATTGCCCAGCCACAACACATCCATTTCCAACGTTGCAATCTGCAGAAGAGTAACGTTTTGTGATGAAATAATGGAAACGAATTTGCTACTGGTGTTTGAAATAACGTATATTCAAATATATCTATCATGCGCCACATTTTATGATAAATTTTAAAAACATATTATAGTGCAGATTTGTTCAGCAATCTTGATAAACATACCTTCACATTGTTCAAGCTTTTCGTAGCAAACACAGCGAGTCTAAGTTGTTAGACCGGCACATTTCGTTCTGTAAATTTATCTGAACACAAGCTGCACAATGAATTAGGTATACTCAACGATTTGAAATTCAAAGATGGTTGCGCAAGATAGATGAAACTTAACTGTTTTGTTCAAGATTAAAATTACTTTGCCTAAAACATATATCAATTTTTTTTATTGCTTTTAATATATCTTTGAACTACTCATTTTATTTTATTCTGATCAGGGTGACAAACGACAATGCTTTGTTGTCGAACAGGAAAGAGATCCTGTTATCTACGGATTGTTTCAGAGGATTAAACAGAAGCCACAGATGTACCTGTTTGTTAGTTTGATAAACATATGGTCCTTATGAAAAAATGAGTCGACCTGAGGTACCTGCAGGTGACGAGAAGTCGTGAACTATCAAAGTGTTGTTCCAAAGTCGTATAGACAGGAAATTCTTAGTCTGGCCCATGAAAGTTCTTTGGCTAGTCACTCAGGGTTCAATAAGACTTATCACAAGATCTTGGATCACTTTTATTGACCAAAAATTAAAAGTGATGTAAATACTGCAGATCTTGTTACACCTGTCAACTGGTAGGAAAACCCAATCCAAAGATACCTAAAGCTCATCTGCAACCTATTCCTGCAGTTTACGAACCGTCTAGCATCATAATGACAGATTATATCGGTCCCTTACAGAAGACCAAGTCAGGCAATCAATAATTGCTGACCATAATGTGAGCATCTACAAGATTCCCAGAGCCAATTCCTTTCAGGGATATTAAACTAAACCAATAGAAGCTTTGATCTTGTTTTTTCAAAACTCAATTTGGCCTTCCCAAATATGTCTGGAATTTCCCAGCGACTTATGCATGAATTAGACATCCTGCAATTCAAGTAAAAAGTGAAATTAAGGTACGACAGAACTACAATGAAGATATCCTTTCAGTTTGTCGATAGAGTTCTGTCTCTCTTGTTCATTCTTCAAACCTTTCTTCACAATAAGTAGTATGGTCCTAACAAAAATAAAAAGAAAATTAATGAGTTAAATTACAATATTAGTAATTCTAGGATGTAAATATATTAAAGGAGTACCGGTATGTTGATAGAGATAGCCGGGTTATTAATGGATTCACTTATGTTGTACCTGTCAAAATGAGTGAGAATTTAAGCGATAGAATGCAATCGGATTGTAGTGACTTTGGATTAACCCATCTTCGGAATTCAGAAATTAAGAATAATCTGGACCAAACACTTCTACATCTGCAGCAACAAGAAAAGAGTGAACTAAAATAGCTATTAATTGAATATGAGCACTTGTTTCCAGATGTTCCTACACGAACAGATAAAATCTACCATGAAGATGAAATTATAGATTCTACACGTGTAAAAAAAGCACCCGTACAGGACGAACTATACCAAACAGGAATATTTGAGAAAAGAAAATCATTTTTTGTTGAAGAATGATTTCATAGAACCGAGTAAAAGTGACTGGAACACACCATGTATTATTGTATCAAAACCGGATAATACTTTACCCATGTGCAAAGACTACATAAGAGTGAACAGTGTGATTAAAACAGATTCATCTCTTTTGCCAAGAATCGATGACTGCGTTGATAAAATTGGAAATGTAAAATAGGTCACCAAATTTTACCTTCTAAAGGATTCTGGCAAATTCAACTGATGGAAAGGGCAATGGAAATTCGGCATTCATAACTCCAGATGGGCTTCATCAATACAAAAGTGATGCCGTTTGAGATGAAAGGTTCGCTATGTACTTTTCAACGTTTAAGGAACATGATTACATCTGGTCTAAATAACTGTGATGCTAACATTGATAATGTCATCATCTACCACGAGACTTGGAAAGATCACCTAAAGACAATTTGGAAATTCTGTTACAGCCACATTGATGCAAATTTGAGAATGAATGTATCCGAGAGTTTTTCGTGCTTGTTTTACGAGAACATATCGTTGGATTATGGACAACTTGCACCTATATATTTTAAGGTCATGGTTATCTCTGAATTCCCTGTGCATATCAGTAAAAAAGGAACTGATGCGATTTTTGGTTATTGCAGGATACTATCGGATGTTTTTTCTCCAATGTTTCCATAATTGTTGAACCCTGACAAATTTATTGGGTAAGAAAAGCAAGTTTCATTGGTCTGAAAAAATGTTGGGAGGCTTTTGACAAGTTAAAGATCATGCTTGAAAGTGCGCAAGTTCTTTCGGCTCCAATTTTTAGTCATTTATTTAAACTGTATGCTGATGCAAGTGGTGTAGGGGTTGGCGCAGTATTGATTCAAGAAAGCAAAGATGATGCAGATCATCCAGTGACATATTTTTTCTATAAAAATAAATAAGCACCATTATTCTACAATCAAGAGGGAATGTTTGGCTTTGATATTTGCCTTGCAACACTTTGAAGTGAATATTAGTTTAGCTCCGATTTTTTAGTTTGGTGATCCCAGCCGCTTACTTTCAAAGGCAAGATACAAAACAAAAATCAGATAGTATTAAGGCGCAGATTGATGTTGCAGTAATACAATATTGACATCAGGCACATCAACGGAGAAGACCAATAACAGATGCGCTTTCACGTATATAGAAATATTATATTGTTTCATGTATACTCTGTATGATTCATAATATTTATTCTTGTGCAATTTGTATCACATGTATACTTAATTAGTAGCATAAAGAAAGCTTTATTACATAAATCTTTCTTTTTCTTTTAGAGGAAATGTGTTATGTATATTTTATTTACATTGTTTGTTAGTTTAAAAAAACAAAAAATTCATTTCATTATATTCTATTGATAATGTAACATTATATGATGTGCTAACCTTGTCCTAAATCAGTGACAATTCTGTAAACTACGTTTTTATATGAGTGAGGATCAGTATCGTAGGTGAGTCAGTGACATTGTATTTTTATAGCTAGACCACAGGATGTGTGTCTTAACGTCTTAATGTGATTTTGGTAATGGACGTTCTAATTATAATTAAGCTCCTTCTAGAACAAAGTCCTTTTGACCCTCATCCGGGGTATCTTTTACGCCTTTGTTTAAAAGATTAGATTTTGTTTACTTGAAACAGTCATTGGTGATTTAAGATTTTAGCAGAATCAATTGTGTTATGTTTGTGTCCACAAATTTATTTTGACCGGAATTTATTAAAATTATTTATTCACTAGATACACATAGTGCTCATCAAAAATAACATTCTTGGAAACACAGACTTCAATTTATACTAAAATTTCAAATAAGGATTTAATTATTGGATTGTATTATTGTGATCCAACAAAAGATTACTGGTAGATAAATCACGACACGGGTCACAAAAGGTACATCAACAATTTCCTCTTACGTATCTTAAGAACTTTTATTAAGACTTGTATATGTAATTCTAAGATTATTTGGGATTTAATTTGCAATATTGTAAGTTCCTTTATTTACAGTTTCACTTTGTAATCTATGGAAATAAGGAAATAAGTCTTCTTTTTTCTCTTTCATTTTACAAAGCTTGTTGATTCTCACTCTTTTCTATTACATTTTTTAATACCATAATACACGGTTAGAATATATGTCATCTATAGCTAGCATCAACAAAGTCAATAAACATACTTACCATTTTGCATTTTGAATTTCATTAAAATGTACTTTATCACCTATTTCCGCTGATCAGAATTACATGGGTTCCAAAACTGATTCAAACTGCTGTAATTTTAACTACATATTAGGCAGAAAATCACATTCTCCTTACTGCACTCAAAGCGGAATGAACACCATATTCCCAAGCAAACAAATATTTAATCTTGCGTCTTTTTGAGAATTTCAGATATAAAAATAATATTTCCACACCTTATGATTCCAGACAATATAACATCACTGAAACACATGTGCGGCTGAATCAAGACCAGTCTCTTCAGTCAAATATGCATCGTAAGGAGTTGACCCAGCTAATAAATTCAGTCCATCGCAAATAGAAAAGCAGGCTTTATTTGGATCGAGAAAAAACAATATCCCTTCATGCCCGACCAACTAGAATAGTTGTTTTAGTGCGTATTCATTCACAATATGACTCCAAATTTCAGTTTTAGGTAGACTTAAAAGAGATTTATCTTTTAAATGAATGACTGAACGCGCGACTGAGTTCAAAGATCGCTGCGCGGGGCTATGTTTGCATTAATAATGTATATTTTTGAACCTACAGTTATGTATTTACTTTGGAATGCAGCATAAAATAAATTACTTTGTTTCTTGTGGTGTGTTCTTTTTATTATTCAGATTTAGATAGAAAAACAAAATAGGTATATAATGAAAATGTTAATGGGAAAATATAAACTCGTATTTTCTGTGTAATACTTACATTCCAACGTTATGCATTATTTTTCAGATAAACGTGTTCTTATTTTCCCATACACATACAGTAAGCTATGAATGATGGATCAGTTAACCCTAACTCATTTTCGATCATGATTAAATGTAATCAATAGGTCGCATTGACAGTTGATTACCCATATACATAAAGGCGATCAGAACCGACAAAAAAAAAACATGAAATTAACTATACCAAAAATAATACCGAATAGGTCCTTCTGTCGCTGCTTTCGGATTATTTGGTTCTTTTCCAAAAATTAATTCGATAATCCAACAAATTCAGTCTCAGTATCCTTGTTACTATATTGTTTTCAAAATAAAATAAGTTATTTGGTTACTGAATAATCCTTAAAAACAACTTACATGAACTCGTGGCGTCAGCAGGTTCAGCTTCTGTTTTTGCTTTGGATTGAATTCCAAGTTCTTGATTTAGTTTCATTCCAAATCCATTCTGGGCGCCAATCCCAAGACTAATAGCACCCTCCATGCCCTGTGTTGGTTGATCTAACGTCATCTTAGACTGCAGATTTTGGGAAACGTGTCCAAAAGGCCAAGCATCTCGATAATTGCAATGGAAGCTGATGTTTATTCCATCATCCGACATGATAGGACAGGAGTTTCCTTCACCAAATTGCCACAAATTGGACACTGCTTCCCCGTATGTTGACCCATACATTTTCGGCGATTCTGAAGTCACCCGTATGGCTCCTGAGCATGGCCTAAATCCGCTTCCTTCTGTTTTGCAATATGGTTGACAGACGCGTCCACAGGAATCGTACGCCGAGAGGAACACTTCAGAAACCCCCCTGTCTGGACTTTTCACGGCAACGTAGGCGGTAGCAATCGAGATGGCTAGTCTGTGGTCAACCACAGCGTATTCCTTATATGTTCCCATGTAGTTAATTCCTTTAGATGCAATATAAACTTTGCCTGCTCCCGAATCTTGTGTCCTGCACTGAGAATATGCAGCTGGAGACCCACTTAAAAATATATCCTTTATAGTAGCGTAGGAACTGACTGAATAAATGTCCTCTGCGTCATCCAATTCTCCGTTCTTGATTGGAAATGAGTGATACCGGACATAAGTTGGAGGCCTTTGAAAGATTACCTTAACAGGAATGTAAGCCCACTGATTGATGTCACTTATACCATTTAGGTTATACGTATTCTGGTATCCCCTTGACAAAGGTATATGCGGGCAAAGTCCGGGATCAGGGAGGGAACTGATATTTTGAAATAAGGGAGCAAACCTTACTGATGAGGAAGAATCAGTATTGCCTGTTCCAACAGTGGAAGCTCCAGTCACACCTTGATTGGTTAACTGTGCTCTTATAGAGGCCATTGTATCAACATTGCCCTGATTAGTCTGTAGCAGTCCACGGTTATTCGTCCATATTTGATTCCTAAATGAATTAATGGGCAATTGCTTTATATTTGACATACTTATCTGCTGATTTGCTGACATGGTGATACGTGTCGTGGCAGGTACACTACTTTGCATTTTATGCATTAGTTGATTCCTTGGATCTGCCATACCCTGGAAACTTTCCTGCCGTATCCAATCTCCATTTGGAGCATTTCTCATCTGCATCATAGGGTTCATCATCATGACACGCTGGGGACTGAACATTGATTGTGGAGACAGTTGTTGTTGTTGTGGTAATGTCTGCAAAGACATTGTTGATTGACCTGATGAACCACTTACGCCAACCTGCACAGTTGGAACATGGCTAACCTGTGAAAATCTGTTTGAATTGCTTACTATCTGGCGTTCGCCACTTATGAATTGTTGGTTTCTAGACACTGCGATGTCTGGAATGACTACAGGAGCGACCGCACGGGTTTCAGACACACATCTTGGAGTGCCTTGGATCATGACGCATTTTAAATATCTAGATCCACACGTTGGGAGATGCTCGCTGCAAGAGGGACTAGGTTCATATGTGTAATACCTACTTGTAAACACATTACTTAATCCATCTCTGTTAAGAAGGTTTCCGAGACCCATATGTGCATCTGCTCTATGAAATGTATCATTAACAACATCAGGGTAGTCTCTCTCAGGGTCTACGCCATGTCGATATTGATTCTTCCTGAACTCTTCCCAGATATAATCTACATATGCATGATGCATCCAGAAGACCGGATCCATCGACGCGGAGCTTAAAGTTCCCATCTGACCATCTACCCATATGTGAACAGCACTGTGATGAAACTCTAGACTCGAATTGACTGGGGCGTTAGGTTCCGTAATCTGACCGAGACGGACCATAGATTTTATTCTCTCTATATCCTCGTGTCTGAACAACTGTCCCGATTGTCCAATATTTCTGGTTAGCGGTCCTGCCATGGTCTGCCATCTAGCGAATGGTCCAGTGTCTACAAGTCCGTTACCATCACCAAGAAAGGCTGGTGACCAGATTACAGATTCCGTAGGGTTCATCATTGCGTCGTCCATAGTAGAGTCCCAGTATGGAACCGTTACGGATGAGATCTTTTCTTGAAGAGCATTTTCAAACCTGAAACGATCAGGTTAAAAAGTGAAATTTAGTTGACGAAAAATGCATTTCAATAACTTAAAAATCAAGACCCGTGTAATTAACTTCGAAAGTTCCGTTACCCCTTTGTCGCTTTTGTTGTTTCGTAAATCTTACTTCGTTGAAAAGTACACATTATGAGGATTCCTACCATATATAAAAAGTGATGGCAGGTGCCAAATTTCTTTCGAAAGAAACTTTTAACTGTTTGAACTCGAAACGCCATTATTACTTCTCCCGCAAAAGCAACAAGTTTATGCCATGCCACCGCATGCAAAAACAATCAAAATATAAAAGTGTTCATGCTCTACGTTTGTTGAGTAGATATTCAGAAATATTTCACGAGTGGAGTGGAAACATTGCAAGGTGGCGAAGGCATGATAACAATAGACAATGTTTCCGCTTCACAAATGAAATATTTACATTTATCAACTGAAAACACGATATTTTCTCTTAAATATATATTTTGTAACGCAAAGGCTACCGATTTGCAATTATTTGCTTCATCCTGCACCAATGTGATTAACACCGCAATACTACATCGGTAAAAAGAAATGCCTAAATTTGTCAATAATTCAGGGATAGCGATGTTTTACCAATTTAGCTTGCATATATCATGCTTCGAATTGTGTATTTTGTCATAATAACAACTGTATTAATACGGAAATGAAAGATTATATTTTAATAACACATTACAAGTGCGGATTGGTGTTCTCAGGGTGGAGTAATGTAATTTAGAAACATCACAAAGCAGATGTATCTGACTGAATTCAGACAAAAGATTTTAATTGTGCTTTTACTTATAAGGATTTTCGTTGTTTAGTTTGTTTTTTTCTACTGTCAAACGTGATGTCTTGTGTGTCCCTGGCTAGTTTACAATTTAGTTCGGTAGCGCAGACGCTGTCACCAAATTTTCGATTGTCTATTCGTTTGGGATGCAATCAACGCTAATGTTTTATTATATGCAATCACGAGCCTTTGTCCCCTTAAAAATAAGTACCATTTGTTGTACAATATTTCAGGTATGCAAGACTGTACTGATGACACATGGCAATATGTCATGCAATTTCATTCACTGACTGTTTCCATGATTCATGTCGATAGCTAATTGTAAAAAAGTTACTAATTTAAATCTACTTTTAGCTTCTTGATGTGTGTGTGTGTGTGTGTGTTTTAGATTGTTAACGGAGCTTTAACAATGTTTTAGTCATATTGCTGATTGGAGTTCATTGTTTAGGCATTTCTTGATAGCACCTCATTGATGACATAAATGTATACAAGAGGATCTACTGCAGACACGTTTTAAAATTCGTACATCCTGATGAGGAGGAGAGGAGGGAGAGAGATGAAGAAAGGGAGAGAAAGAGCGTGAGCAACAGGAGAAGAAACAAATACGCCTAAATGTGGAAATATATTTTTGAATAACATACACAAGGGCAGATTTATTAACTAAATGGAGAGGACCGCTCTGATGATGTAAGTGGTTAGAGTGTCCGCCTTGGATGCGGGATCAAACCCCGGCCGGGTCATACAAAATACGTAAAAATGGTACTAACAGCTACTTCGCTTGGCATACAACATTAAGAGGTTAGTGTTAGGACTGGTTGGCCTGGTGTCAGAATAATGTGACTGGGTGAGACATCATCATACATGCCTGCGACATGATGCCCAAATGCTATACGCTATAAATTGCCACACTGCAGACACTGTAGCTATGTGACTGAAAAATTGTTAAAGCTACGTTAAAAATGCAAATCACACGCGCATACACACATACACTATATTAAGAGGACAAAAGTAGCTTCAAAAGTGATACCGCCACTGTGGCGATAACATTTGTACCCTACTGATATATTTCAAATAGCTAACTACGTTCTACGATGATGTATTATCTAAATTGCCCAAACTTCATATCCGTATCTAAATTTCCCAAACTACATATTCGTATCTAAATTGCCCAAACTACATTAACATATCTGAATTGCCCAAACTACATGACCATATTTAAATTGCCTAAACTTTATATCAGTATCTAAATTGCCCAAACTTCATATCTGTATCTAAATTGCCCAAAGTACATTAACGTGTCTAAATTGCCCAAACTACGTAACCATATCTAAATTGCCCAAACTTCATACCCGTATCTAAATTGTCCAAACTAAATATCCGTATCTAAATTGCCCAAAGTACATAACCGGATCTAAATTGTACAAGTTAACCCAATTCAAGGAAAGTGTATTTCCGTTTCTAACAGGATATATTTATATTGATATTTGGCATGAAATTCAATATGCAATGATTTTCTAAACAAATAAACATTAAAAAGTCCCATTAGATCAATAAGTTACGAACGAATGAAACTTGAGGTAGTACTATCGTACAAAGGAAACCGTTCACATCAAACCACACGCAGCATGTAAACTAAACTGTCTTTTGAGCAAGTATTTAAAGCTAACTCCCGATTGGGAGAAAAAAATCATCCATCTATTCAAATTGCATAATATCTTGGTATATCATGGAATGATAAAATCTACGTTGAAGTAGACCTAAATTCAGAAGAGCGAAAAACGAGAGCAATATGTTTCAATCCAAATCGATGATGACTCAATCTCGATTTAAATTTTAAAACCGTTTTTCCAACCCTTGATTCCTACAGACAAAAGATTGGTTGGGTTTCTGAAATAATCTGTTTAGTATCTGTTGCTACACAGAATTAAACGTGTTCCCTTTGCAATGTAACCTGTTCTAACATGGATTTCGTGTGTAGGCAACTTACATGAGGAGATAGGTTCTGTGAAAGGCTAAGAAATTTGGACCTCCGTGTGCTGAGGTGGTAATAATCCCCTGATGTAGTGAGGCTAGAACGTCATACTTGTTCGGAAAAACAGACTGAAATGGAGACAGATTATTCTAAGTGGGGGGGGGGGTCTTCTTTTTTGTCATGAATAATAATAGCGACTGAACGTTTTGTCTAGGTCGTATGAAAAAAGCTGACTTAGTGTTTCTGAAACAGTATTTTCATACAATCTGTTATAATATTTGTTTCTTTTGTGTCAGTTTATTTACCATCTCATATACTGCCTTTGACAATTCACTCCACAAGCTGAATCAGTGTACAATTAAGAACCTAGATATATTATGATATATATAACGTGTCATTATATGCGTTAGTTTTTTTATCAGGTACCTTTCGTGATCAAATGATTACTGCTTTTTTATGAAAGAGTAGCTTGATCCCATTTCAAGAAAATTCTCCGTATAAAATCTGATGCTTTCATACATAATGGTTCAAAATGATCTCAGAAATCTAGGTGGACAGGTATGTAATACAAATTAAGTTAAAGTACTTATTAATGGAAGGAATATAACGATGTCAACTGTTTCTCCTTTTTTAGATAAAGATGAAGAGAGAATATTGACAAAGATTAGTCAAATGTCACAAATTAATACATCAAACATGTATCCAAGCATTATAAAAATGGATTAAATAAAGAATCAATACAAAAATAAGATATATAATTATCCTGACTTTCATTCTATTATAACATCATAATCGAAAGTCAATGTAATAAAATCCAGATATTTCAAATATATTTTAGCTCTGAAATATTAATAATCGCAATTCAAAAGGACTGCGACCATGTATAGTATTTTACATAAAAATTTAATGTCTGATGGCAAAATTCAGACCAGTTCTGTGTTGACGTATGTGACCATGTCTTATTTCTCTTTTTCAACGGTACCTTTCACGATTAAGCTGAAACAGTGGATGTAAACATGGGCGCCCGCACATAGAGGCAAGGGGGAGCACTTGCCTCCCCAACCCCCGATTTCACCTCTAAAGATGTTTCGCTCAAAATGTAGCTAGAAACTTCCGATTTTTCAGATCAAAATAAAACAGTGGTTGCCTGATAGCTATAACTACGTTAAAAATGAAATAAAATAAATTCATTTTAATTTTACTATGTGGACATTTACTAATTCTTTACCATCAAAATTGTTTTAAAAACTGATGTCATAAATCTATGTTGAATAAAAAGAAATAAAAAATTCAAATTCTAAAATGGATATAATAAAGTAAGTACTTGTACTAAAATAACACAAAAAATCCACTGCTTGCTTTGTTAGATAAAAACCGAAAATCAAAGTAAAAATGCAGATTAAATAGACAGTGTCAAACTCTCAGATAATCTGTGCAGCAAAGAAAGCTCTTTCGTCAAGTAAACGTCGCATATGTAGATTTTTCGCATTACTTGTTTCATTGATGTTCAGCGGATTCGTCGTTGGACCGCAGGTCTGGAAAGGGAAATTACTCTCATGTACTCAGAAATGCAATTTATTAAAAGACTTAGAAGTACCGCATCCAACCATTTTTACGTAGAATTTATGATATTAGCCGACATTTCGAGTTAGCTGACACTATCGAAATCAAAAGAATAAATCCCCATGCTATGATTGTATACAATCAAAGAGTAAAAATGCGTTAGATATAATAAAAATAAACACGTACAGTATC
This sequence comes from Sinohyriopsis cumingii, assembly GCA_028554795.2. Lineage (NCBI taxonomy): Eukaryota > Metazoa > Mollusca > Bivalvia > Unionida > Unionidae > Sinohyriopsis > Sinohyriopsis cumingii. The sequence continues at coordinate 60,032,542 of CM068839.1, read as the reverse complement.
TTCTTTGAGCATTTGAATTGCTCGATGGAAGTTGTTTCTTTCCTCGTCAGTCATTCGTCTATATTCCTTCCGAACACGAAGTGACACTTGTCTCTTTTTTCTGTATGTAGATTGTGTGAATCCAACACCAGTCAGACCATTGGCCCACTCATATCCCTGTTTGGAAGGAACAAATTAATACGATTTAGGCTGAATTCATACATACCAACAATCAACTGTTTGGAAGAAACAAATTAATAACGATTTAAGCTGAATTCATACATACCAACAATCACCTGTTTGGAAGGAACAAGTTAATACGATTTAAGTTAAATTCATACATACCAACAGTCAACTGGTCATTATCTTTTAGAAAATCAGGATCGCATTCTTGAAGAATGGATGATTTTGAATCATCATATAGGTACTAAGAATATATCATCACGCCGTATGCACAAAAAAGAGGCAAATGTTGATGGAACGTATGGTCGGCATTTTAATAGTATAAAAGGTATAGAGCATGATGATCAGAAGTATGAAACCTTGTAAGATACTTCATCAAACTTGACATTTGTTAATTTAATTTAACCGAAAAAAATAAACGCAAATAATAACTTGTTCATAATAGAAACAAAAGTTTAATTTATGGACCAAGACCATGCAACTTCTGCAGATATGTATTTGTTCCTTGCTAATTTCCTCCATGAGATGTGTACATATATTTCTCTCCTTCTGTAACTTCATAAAGCATTGTTATAACGTGTTTTTTAATTAGTCCTTACAACACAGAGTGTAAATAAGTTTCACGTAAATGATACAGTCTTTACAATTCGAAGTGTAGGTTCTGTTCAATTCAATGCTATAGTCTTTGCAATTCGAAGTGTAAATACAGTTCAATTCAATGCTATAGTCTTTACAACTCGAAGTGTAATTACAATTCAAGTCAATGATATAGTCTTTACAACTCAAAGTATAAGTACAGTTCAGGTCAATGCTATGTAGTCTTTACAACTTGAAGTGTAAATACAGTTTAAGTCAATTATATAGTCTTTACAACTCGAAGTGTAAATGCAGTTCAAGTCAATGTTATAATCTTTACAACTCGAAGTGTAATTACAGTTCAAGTCAATGCTATAGTATTTACAACTCGTAGTGTAAATAAATGTTCAATTCAATGCTATAGTCTTTACAAATCGAAGTTTAAGTACAGTTAAAGTCAATGCTATAGTCTTTACAACTCAAAGTGTAAGTACAGTTCAAGTCAGTGCTATAATCTTTACAACTCGAAGTGTAAGTACAGTTCAAGTCAGTGCTATAGTCTTTACAACTCGAAGTGTATGTGCAGTTCAGGACAATGCTGTGTAGTCTTTACAATTCATAGTGTAAGTACAGTTAAAGTCAATGCTATTTAGTCTTCACAACTGGAAGTGTAATTATAAGTCAGTCATTGCTATCTGAAATTTCAGTCAATTTATGCAGATGTAAAAACGGTAAAAATAATGCAAAAAAGCGTCTTGTTTATATCTACCTATATTTCGTTTAAAATTAATGTAGTCAACTGTCTCCTCAAGAGTATATGATACGCGTGGACTCAATAAACCCATATCCTCTTAAGAAGCATCAATTGATTGACAATGAAAACGTATAAAATTAATTAACCAGACAGAAAACTATAAAGAAACATGCAGGTGTTCATACCATGCAATGGTTTTCCAAAATAGGTTCAAAGAAGTCAAAACTTGACCACCGATAAGAAAGTAAATTTACTGCTTTGAATTTAAATGGTTCCAGTTCACATATCTGTATTTTCCTTCTATTTCTCTCCTTTTCTCGTTCAACATACATACATAATTACACACACACACACACACACACACACACACACACACACACACACACACATACATACATACATACATGCATGCATGCATGCATGCATGCATACATACATACATACCGACCGACACAAAGATAGCTAGCTAAATAGATAGATAGATAGATAGATAGATAGATAGATGAGACAGAGAGACAGAGAGAGAGAGATAGAGAGGATGCGGAGACAGATGTAATTATTGGCTGTTTCCCTTTGAATATTGAATTTGTTATTATATTCATCATATATTACATTAGAATTTTTGTTTTGATTTATATGTCAACCTTTCGGATTATTTTCAGAAATATGGAGAAATACTATAAAAATGAAAGTCATAATTATTCTTTCCAAAGCAGTCTGTAGCTTTGTTCCGCATGAATGTGCGAAACCAAATAAATGCATCTAAATCTATCGCAGAACCTGTCTGGTAATGTTGAAACCCATCCATTGATTCTCTCTCATTGCCTTCCACATGTATTGGTCAAAACAAAACCAACTTATAGACTCCCCAACGGTTTCTTTAATGGATGTCCGATGAGAGTAGTCTTGAAAACACTGTTGCATTCTGGGAGGAAGAGGTATTTCCATTATCCGGGCAATCGATCGAGAACTCCATATTGTTAATAACAGCCAGAGGGTTCCACAGATATTCATCTTCAAACAGAAACGGTTGAAAACGTTTGTGCATTTCTTTCTTCATTTTTTTTCTTCATATTATTGCTCTTATTTGAGCTTAATCATTTGCAAACATTATAATATAACAGAGAAAGAAATGTGTATGAATCAAAGGATCAGCGCAATCAAGTGAACGTGTTATAGCCATAAGTTGTATTGAATTTTTACAATTATAAATCCTCAATGTTATTTTATATTTTTAACTTTCCTCCGATTTATTTCTTGTGGATGAAGAGTGATGACGGTATTTATGGCTTTTAAAGAAACTTATATCCTTACACCAGCTTCTAACCCCAAAATCGTTCTTTAACATGTCTAAAATATTCAATTTTTATAAATCGGTTTCCTTGTACCGCCTCGTTTTACATCTTGCCAAGCTTTAATTACATAAAAGAAATTATTAACTGCACTAGCAGCTAACTGATGCCGATCACTTTCGATTGCAACTTTCTAGGACTTAATTGTGCAAAACGCCTATTAATCGTTGCCTCATTCGTCACTACTATACATTTTAAAAGAAACGAAATCAAACTATTTTAAAACGTACTGAACATGTTCTTATGTATGTTAAATACTGGCTTATGTATATTAACTTTGACGTGTCTTACACAATTTTTCCCTTTTTTTTTCTTCTCTTGCTAAGAAATGTGAAATCTTTCAACGACCTTCAGTAATTGCTTTTCCTTTGTTGTTTTGTAAATATTAATATACGTCATTTCACCCGTGGAGAAATGGTAAATCATGTGATATATTAGAATCAATTAAATCGAAACCTTTTGTCAATAATTTCAGTCTAAGTAATAATTTTCTCAATTTGTAAAAGATGTTATGAGCATTATAATTACGAAGATATTTCAATTCCCAACATTATTTATCAACCAATTGTCAGTAAGTTTAATTTAAATAATAATTTTGTCAGTTACGATCATTATAATTACCAAGATATTTTAATTTTTCATTTTGTTTATCGAACATTTTCTAATAATTTTACATACCTTTAAATTCTAATCCCTCGTGCACTGACCCAGCTGCAGCTCGTGTCCAGCTCTACTGCTGTTGTATGTGGAAATTTGCTATTTCTGTACTGGCTACAAAGGCGGACAAACTTTTTCTACAAGCAACACGTGTCATACCAGCATGGTTCCCTGTCGGTAAACATTTAATGACTCACATTAGTGGATATGTTAAACAACCCGTCTATTGCTTTACATATTATTCGTTGTCTTTGAACTTTCTTGTATTATACGATTGGTCAAGGGTTACGTTGCAATGTATAAATGTTCCTTTTTAATGCTATATAAACGTATGTCCGCAATCAAACTGGATGAATGCATTGATCTTAGTTCGACCTAAGAATGTCATTTAAGAGGTCAAAGATGATGGTTAAGAGATAAAGTGGTTTTTATTGCAATGACAATTGAGTATACATGTAAATCCTTCTGAAATAGCTGGGGTTTATTTATCGTTGAGAGGTTTTATAAATCGAAATTATATTTTAAGAAAGTTTGAAAAATGGATATCTTGTGTTTCTTCGCAAAAGTCTTTTCTCATTACCAGAAAGTATTCCTTGTTTCCTAAATCCCTCGAAATAAGTATATACACTCTCTTTAACGTTCTTCACTGTACAAAATAGAAGAAGAAAAGAAGAAGAAAACACCTAAGATTTCTTTTTTTTTTAAAAAAAAGGACAATGCCAATTCATTATCCATTCAAGTAAAGTCAGCATCTGTAAATGCTATAACTAACTGATATCTTTTCTTCGTTCCCTTTTATGATTAGTAGGTGACAATGAGTTTGAAAGTAACAATCAGAATGGTGCCGCTTCTGTTGCTGACGATTACAATGACGTTGATGATGACAATGATGATGCTGATGACAAAGATTGCTGAAAAATTGGGCATTGGACGAAATTGAAGGAAATCTATAAGGGAATGTAGGAAGAAGACAGGTAAAAAGAACAAAATGTACGCAACCACAAGAAAGAATTAAACTATATAATAGTACGTGTCATTGCGCCATTGTGTCATAAAAACAATGGTATGATCATGGCGTCATTGAGTGATAACAACTGACACATGTAAGAAGAAATCATTATTGTTTGTACAGCACAAATAATTATTGTAGGTGCATAATATGTCAGGAATAAAACTACAATCATCAAACATTTATTTATACATCTTTCCTACTGTCTTGCTTTTATAGAGCATTAAATTTTCCGCGGAACGAGCTATCAGACTACTTCGTTTATTGTAACACATAGGCACTTCCTTTAAGGACAACAGCAAGAAGCAGTACTTCCTTCGATACAAAACCTAGTCAGTACATCGTGAAAAAGTATACATTTAAGACCTGTAAATAGACAAATGTACTGCCACGAAAATGGATTGGTTACGCCTCTCAAAACATATTTCATCCCAAAAAAATAATCATAGCATTCTTTCATCTCTATCATAACTGTATTTCCTGAACGATTGCCTAAGTTTTAGATACAATTCTGAGAGCAAAAAAAGTTGAAATCTCTCGTTAGTGCTGCTTATAAAATGTTATGCTGATCTACTCATAAAATGTTATGCAGATTTAAACAAATCTAAATCCCATATTAAAGTTTAGTGTTTGGAGAACAAAAGTCAACGATTAGCACAAAAACTTGGAATCATAAAGAAATTAATACATGTGTTTGACTGGACACGGTCCATAGAAGGAACGAAAGATTATTCACAGTATTTCACAGTATTTATATTTCTGTTTTGATTTTTATACTAGTCTGTTGTAGCTCTTTACGGTAAGCAGGTTCGGAGATCAGCGCGAACGTCAGGCATCTGAAGACAGCCAACGGATAGCGAGACCATTCAGAGGACTTTTTCAGTATCCTTGCGGTCAAACGCAGCAAATCTTCTGATTCACCTCGAAATAAAAAAAGACATATGTTGTGGTTGATGCATATATTATGGATCATCCATTTTTATTGATAATACATCTATATTTTCTTTTTCTGGAAAACGATAAAATCCAAGGAGAAACCAAATATCAGGACTGAGTTGCTTTGTGGCTTCACCTGTTGGAAAGATAACTGACCACAATCCATCATTTATCCGCTATGTACATGAATCGCTCAAGCATTGGTTTCATTGCGCAATACCAAAAGTGGCGAAGGTGCAGTTCGGTCCCTACTTTTCAATATTTATTATTCGTGTAACTTTTAACAGAAAACAAAGTTGCAGAAGTTAATAAACTCCAAATAATGCTCTTGTTGGTACTAATATTGATAAATCACCGAGTCATTGTGACTTCTGTGTGGTTATTAAAGCGTAATAACAATAAGCGGGCAGTAGGACATCACTACTTTTGGACTGGCTGGGTTTACGTCAGATTCATTCTTTTACTTTGAAGAAAACGAGAGAGAATTTTCTGCTCTACTGTAACCAAGTAAATGTTTAACGACATCTACACCTCAAATTATTTATTTAAAGGGGCTCACTAATTTGCGTTTAATATATACGAAAAACTTGTCTAATTCCTACTACGATATTTGTTTCCATGCTAATCACTGAATAATCTGTACCAAACAAATATGCAGTTGAGCCTCTATTACAGTAACTTTGAATAGTACTTTGCTTGTGTGTTATATTTGCTTCACGTTTTCGAGAAAAAAAAATGTATGCTTTACATTCAGTGGTTCGTTATCTCGACGAAACTGTGTGATACGATCCCTTCAGGCTTCACAACAAAACAGTACTAAACACTTAAATAACGAATGAACAGTTTAGGAAATGTTTTTTATCAGCAGAATACTTTAAATGATATAAGGCGTTTATACTTACTTTTCAATTAATAAAATTTATTTAGTTACCAACTATAAACGATTATTGATAGTATAATATGTATTCAAAGGCGTTTGGTAAAGTTTTCAAATTTACTTTTCCCGGCCAGATAATATTGGATATTACATATGCGTAGTAACAAAACTGGCAACAAGAACAACGAAGTTTCAGAACGAAGTAAATATATACTATCTGCGTCAACCACTTCAAGAGAAGAAGAACAACCGTCAAAGATGAAACTTTATGCTTTATGATTCAGACATTGCTTATGACACACACACAGACACACACACACACACACACACTTATATATATATATATATATATATATATATATATATATATATATATATATATATATATATATATATATATATATATATATATACATGAGATATTTAATTATGTGTGTATTATCCAGATTGTCAAGTAATGAAAAATATTGACGATTACATAATAAGCCTAAATGGCTGCGTCCTGTGCGTTTAAAGACCAATAATATTTTGGTTCCTATTAAATAAAATAACATTTCAATAAATTATGTGGTGAGATCTAGTTAAAAATGATCTTTATAATACGGGATAATGATGGCGAAGATGTCGCTTCCTGGCAATGGGTGGGGTGTAATCCCATGATGCTTATCATATAGTTCCGGTCCAAATAGGGAATGATAATGAGTGTCTATCAGATAGGTTCGGGTTTTGTTGATAAAGATATGTTGATGTCCGATACTTCTCTAAATTAGTTCTAAATTTGCCATGCACTCTTCTGGCTTTTTATGTACAAAAATAAACTCACGAATTTATAACAAAATGCAAAACTTCTTTTGCTACAAAAATCCTTCACTAAATGTGTACATTTAATCACACAAGTACACCTATTAAATTCATTGCATTTAGTGAAACAAATTCACCTATTCGAATGATTGCGTATAGTCGCACAAGTTCATCTATTCAAATGTTTGAATTTGGTACACAAATTCACCTATTCAAATGTATGCATTTGATCATACAAGTTCACCCACCCAAGTGTTTGTATTTAATCACACAAATTCATCTATTTAAATGTTTGCATTTAATCGCACAAATTTATCTATTCAAATGTTTGTATTTAATGGTACATGTTCATCTACACAAATAATTACATTTAGTCACACAAGTTCACCTAAACAAATGTTAGCACTTAGTCACAGAAGTTCACCTATTCAAATGCTTGCATTTAATCACACAAGTTCAAATGTTTCGTTTTAAACCACATAAATTAATCTGTTGAGTATTTTATTTAGTCCTAAAATACATTTTCATTGTACTACTAAAGCATATCATTCGGCATGCAGGGCGACAATATAAGTCGCAGAAGCAATAGTAGTAGCAATTGTTGTTGTTATAGACGTATTATTATTATTATTATTATTATTAGTAGTAGTAGTAGTAGTAGTAGTAGTGGTAGTAGTAGTAGTAGTGGTAAAAGTAGTAGTTGTAGTATTACTATTAGCATTTTCTGTGTGCATGACACGGTCGTTATAACAAATATTTAATTATATGGTCATTGTACGTACGTACGTACGTACGTACGTACGTATGTATGTATGTATGTATGTATGTATGTATGTATGTATATATGTATGTATGTATGTATTGTTATGTATATTTGCTTCAATTTATATTTGATTTAATTTGTTTGTTTGTTAGTTTCAAATTTTGTCTATTCCATTACATGCTATTGTAATGTAACTTTATTTACTGGATTTGACATTTTCTAGATACTCAGTTCAGTTCTATTTGACCTGACTGTTTTTCATAAACAACTAATGATAGAAACTTTGTATCTAATGCTGACCTAGTTCTTGACCTTGTTTCAGAGTCAGTAAGAGTTGAAGTAAACAACTTTTTTTAAAAATTCTTTCTTACAGCAAGATTCATGAAGCGAAATCGATGATATACTGGAAGTGCGTGATGTTAGGCATGTAAAAATCCCCTATGTTGTTCTAGAAGGGTGATCACATGATTTCATTTTTCTTCAAATTATTTGGATTCTAGGGGATTATTTTCCCTGGATATACTTGTACTCTGAATTAATTCTTGGACGAGGACAGTTATCGAAATTTACACAAAATTCAAACACTGGAATATTATTTTCTGTGATTCAACAAAGAATTTTTGATACATCAGTACGACGCTGACCACAGCATACGTCATCGCCTTCCATTTTGGATTCGAACTCAGTTTCATTAGGACTTTTTATTACTATGACTTCTTTTTTAATTCTTGGATTAATTTTGGATTTGATTCGTAAAACCGTAAGTTCTTTTTCTCATTTTTACCTTATTTTTCTTGGGAAATAAATTATTTGTTACATTTTACAAAGCTTGTTGTCTTCACTCTTTTCTTGTTACGTTTTGTAAGAGCCTAAACGTAATAGTATGTATGTATGTATGTATGTATGTATGTATGTATGTATGTATGTATGTATGTATGTACGTGTGTGTGTGTGTGTGTGTGTGTGTGTGTGTGTGTGTGCATGTAGGTAGGCAGGTATGTATGTATGTATGTGTGTGTGTGTGTGTGTGTGCATGTAGGTATGTATGTATGTATGTATGTATTTATGTATGTATGTATTGAAACTTATAGAAAGTTTCCTGTTATCGACCATTCGATTATCTTTGTTCAAATTTATCGTCCTTTCATTTAGGTAAATAACTCAGTGTATGTTCAAGAAACAGATATTGATCGTTTCACCTGTGTATCCATCCATCTTCAGACTGCATTTATATCTCATCCTGATTTGATCGAAGTCAATACAATACGCAATACAACAAGCTTCTACGTCACGTGATACAATATAACTAAAAAGGAAAGAATGAGTAATTGTCAAGTTGGCAGAAAAAAACGTACTGATGTATATGCCACATCCTATCTCTGAACTAAGGTGAATTTCAACAAAGGATTTCATTGTGTATTAACAATATTTCATCAAACATGTAAACTCGATCATTAAAGCTGTCAGCGTCAAATTCTAACATTAATTGATCCTGACACAAACATAATTCAGTAAAATAACCTGTTGTTTTGCAATTTGCGTACTATTAACATTTCCCACATTATTTGATAATTATCCAGTTGAACCTGTCTTAAAATTATACTGATCTCAATGCCACAGTTAAACTGATATTACAAAGTTAAGAAAATGAGCAAGAGAGTTCTTGACACTAACAATGAAAGTGGTTGACGAAATCAATACGTGTACCGATGTCACGTGACTTGCTCAATGAAAACAAACTCAGAGTTACCAGGAGTAAATCTGTTGTAAAAGCTCATCGTAAAATCTATGGAAATGGAAGAGTCTTGGCGATAACAAGAACACTTCCAGCATTAGTCAAAAGAGGACCACACAGAAAGTTTTCCAATCATTATGTTTTCAAGTGGAAAGAAAATAACAAAATACTGACTTCCTTCAAGCTTGCGGTCTAGTTGATTTCTTCACTTCTTTTAACAACTCTTTTGGTGGACGTTATTGTATAAGCTGTTTACATTGAAAGGTATTTATACCTTATGTAATCAGTACCCTTTAAATCACTGAACAACGATTGTTTGTTTTGCTTTTTCACACATTCTGGTTGCAGCCTACCACATCCAAATAAAAATTTTATAATAACGTTTTCTTAAAAGAAAAAAGACTTTCTAATTAAATAAAGTTAGTGCTACACAATGCCGGATTTAGACATAGCGAGGCCTTTAGCTATGGGAAGCTGTAGAGGCGCTATTTTTGGAACAAAACAAGTTTGAGAGGCCCCTTCAGACTGTGAGTTTAGACTTTGAGACCCTAAGATGTAGCTTGTTTAGCTTACGCCTAAATCCGTCACTGGTGCTACATATTAATGAATTTGCAACTGCATTGTATGCAGGCGGATGTAAAACAGTGTAATGACCGGACGTAAGGTATGTTATTAGTAGAATGTGCTGTAGTGACAATATCTATTACAATATATATCACTCAGCCAAAAGGCAATCCAGTGCGATATGTTATACCGTATCCAACTGCTTGCAACGTGTTGACACAGGTTTCTTTCCGCACAGAATTCAACATATGCGACTTTAAAGGAGAAGCTCGGGTTTAACTAGTGTATAAAAATAATTAATGTTTACACCTTGACTTAGAGATTCAAAAGTAGCAGGCACTTGGACATGTCACATATTTTTTTAAAGGCGGGCGAGCATGACGACACCGTGGCACAACCTGCATTCATGAAACAACAATCTGATAATGGACATTCTGATTAAAATGAATTACATACATGCATATTTATCGTATGTACCTGGATTGGAATGCATTCTCTCTCTCTCTCTCTCTCTCTCTCTCTCTCCAAATACCACAGCACAGCATTATGAGATTAAGAGGTTAGTGTTAGGACTGGTCGGCCTGGTGGCAGGATAATGAGACTGGGTGGGACATCATGTTACATGTCTGCGACATGATGCCTCAGTGCTTGGCATCACTATAAACTGCCACACTGCAGACATCGTAGCGATATGACTGTAAAAAATGTTAAAGCTACGTTAAAAATCCAAATCACACACACACACACACACACACACACACACACACGAATCGAATCCTATGTAAAAGAGGGACCGGGTGTCCTTGTGGTCTAAAGCGCTCGCCTTTACTGATCACTGCCATCTGACCTCTGTCGTGTGAGTTCGAGTCTCGGGCTCGGCCAAAATAGGTATGTAAGAAAGCTTGCCAGTAGCATCCTAAAGGTCGGTGGTTCTTACTGTGGTTTGCCTGGTTCTTCCTCCACCAGTTATCCTGACCGCCATGTATATCCTATCACGCGCTGAGAAATGGAGTTAAACCCCAAAAGACATCAACCTATGTAAAATCCATTCGAGAGGTCATTTTACTATGTCATATTACAATAACGCTTAAAGTCAAAAAGCTTTCTCAGTGATCTTCATGCGACCCTCCCTTTTTTCATCTTTTTGTCGTTCTTAATACTAATCCAGTCTTGAATTTATTATTTCCTTTCAGAAGAAGAAAAAAACACCCTCTTAATCTAAGTAATTTGCTTTGATTTCTGGCTACATATTAACAGTTATGTCAGGGGAATTACATCGTAATGGTAATATAAAAGTCCATTAAAATGGACGACGTATGAACAAAGATAAACCACGCTGATTTACCAAGTGCCCAAGCAGCACGCATAAACAATAAATAAGTAACTAAAACTTAGTAAAAGATAGGATACCATTCTAAGAATAACCTCTCGCAATGAGTCGAGTACGGTGCAAGGTAAGTTGTGTGATGAAAATCACGTATGATGAGCACATTCTTTTATATTATTTATGGAACAATAAAAGACGAGTGACAAGCGTCTCTAGACAAAGGAAAATCAGCTTGAGTTGCCCGTGAGAATGAAATCTCCATCAGTAGAAATGTCGATGTCACCAAAAAAAACTTTTGTAGTAAATCTACATTGATTGATTCCGTGCACGTTACGGATTATCATATGACTGTTCTAGTCGGATGCATAACATATTAGTCACGTCATATTTTTTTAACTCAGTGAATTATTGCTTGCTTAGCTGCAAATACTTTTCTTCTTAAGTTGTCAATTATATCCCTGACTCCATGTATGCTTCTTTAACTAAACTAAAAACTAAAACTGATCTCTTTAAATTAGTGTGGTCTACCGTGGTTGCGTTCCAAACAAAGCACACATTTTATATATTATACACAATGTGGATTCTCGTAAGTATATGGCCTGGCTCAACAGCCTTCCATAATCTTCTGCAGAATTAGTAGTTAATAAAAATTGCTGTTTTCTTCCAGAACAATTTCTCAGTAATATCGGTATAAAATGCTTCCCGTGGTATTTAACTTAAAAAAAAAACAACCTATTTGTAAATAGTATGTAATTTTTCATTATACTTGCAGTGCAGCTCAATTAATGGACAATAAAAACAGTGATTACAGAGTGAAAATTTGGGCTTCGGCTGGTGGAATAGTCTAAATCGCTCGCCTTTACTTTCTAGAACGTTTCTCGTAATCATCAACGTAAATAGTTGTTTCTTACTTTCTGTTCTATTGTTTCTAAAAAAATTTTTAATTAAACTCTCCTTATCGAAGTTGATTGATTGATTGATTGATTGATTGATTGATTGATTGATTGATCGATCGATCGCATGATTGTTTATTTTGACGACATGAGATGAATAGAGAGTGGCATTTTAAATTTTAAACTAATGGCAAGATTGCTGACAAGTCAGCTCTCTGGAATAAAAACAAAAAAATTTATATAATGATGTATGCTGACATAAAAAATAAACAATACTCATTAGTATATGTAAGCATGACCGGATCGGACGGATGGATTCGGGGTTTCCAGAAACCCACCCCACACAGGCTATAATAAAATCGAAAACACACATACACACACACACAAACACACACACACACACACACACATGTATAGTCACGTATATTGGATATTATACACACTTTGAGTAAATAGACACACATACTTTTGCCTTTCGAGGAAATTCAGTGCCCTTTAGAAATTTTGGACCACACCCTGAAAACCTTGACCTGATCCGGTGCCCGATCCCATAAGGAGGCCCGGGCCGAACAACACTTTTTAATTTTATAAAAGAATAATGTTGTTTGAACAAGAACTAGGAGGAGCCCGGGTGTTCTTACACCAGGGCTTGTGATCGCTCTCTACGGCCCTGTTTGTCTCTGAACTGGTGACATCTTCGCAACACATATACACCCTGCAGGCTAGAAAACGAGGAACAAAAATACACAGATTTTACAGAAACCGTCATAACTTACACCCCGTACATGAATTGCTTCCGATACACGACTCATACTGTCGACAAAAGTATAACAAGCAGAACGTGCTAACTTGGAGCTTTAGCATCGAGCTGATATTTTTGGGACATAAAATCTTGTTTTTAACAGGAGATTCCATATAGCAGTTCAAAAATGAAATCAGAATGGTAAGTAATAGTTTCATACACATGCAAGATATTTGTCCTCACGCGTTTCAAGCATGATGCATTTCATCCGCTAAATGCTGTCTTTAGCACACAAACCATATTGTGAAAAATCGCACTGTTAGGCGCTAAAACCATTGCCGTACTCCGGCATTTTACTTCACGGAAACAAGGATGGATTATCTCCCATTATCAAGCTCACCGCTGGTAATAATCTCTACGTATGTTTTTGTATATACTAGGTCTCGATCCATCGGCAATAATAATGGTAGCGGTTTTTCAAAATTGTTTGTTGCCTTTCAGCTGAACTATAATGGTGTCAGGTTACATCCTTGGGTGCTATGTGATATATTGAAGAAAATATGGAAGAAGGCGGTACATTTTTCTGACGTTATTTGTTTCTGGTGGCAAGGTGGACATACCAGTGTTGTTGTTGTTGTTGTTGTAGGGTTTAACGCCATTTTTCAGCACACGATAGGCTATACATGGTGGCCAGTATTAATGGTGGAAGAAGAACCCGGGAAAGAACCACCGACCCACGAGAAGCTACTTGCAAGCTTTTCCACATACCCACATTGGATGAATCCGAGACTCGAACCCACGCAGAGGTGAGATGGCAGTGATCCGTAACGGAGAGCGCTTTAGACCACTCGTCCACTCGGGGCCCCTACATACCAGTGAGGCAGAATTAACAAAATGTGTGTGAAACCTAGAGAGTTAAAACGGCTCCGCATGTGTTACTTTCGCTTGACTGGATAGGTTTGCTAAAGCTGTCTGGGTAAGTGTGCGAAGTAATCCGTGGTAAATGGAGATTTACTCTGTATTTATCGTTATAGTTCCTGTAATTTCAGTCCTGAAATTAATCTTGAAATTGAACCGCCGCTGCTTTGTTTCTTTATATATATATATATATATATATATATATATATATATATATATATATATATATATATATATATATATATATATATATATATATATGCCATGAAAATCACTCAAATATTTTTTTTTAAATTTAATTTTTAGTTTCATTTGAAATAGTTTGGAAGGTATGACGTTACTAATGTACGCACAAAATCAAGAATAAATATCGAGTAAACGTAACATCTTCAAAATATTTCACCTACTGGAAATCGCGCTTTAACCCATATTGTAAAATTACGAATATCATGCTGAGTTTTCGATATAATTCATCTTACAAACGGTTTCCGGCCCGTGTTCGTACCTTTCGGTATTTTTTTCTTCAAATACTTCCCTAATTTGACCTTTCCCTATGCATTATTTTTAAACAGATGTCACCTTTGCAACATACAAACACCATGAATACTTGAAAATTGGGGAACAAAAACTCCGCATACATAAGTTTCTTCCGATACAACAGTTATAGAAATGGGCTAGGTGGGAAAAGGCAAGCTTTAATGAAAACCTAATACTTGTTGAAAATACTGAGTTGTAGGGCACGGATAAAGTGTAGTTTGTTCCTTTCGTAAATGTTGAGGTCCAATTCTTAATTTTTCATGCATCAACAAAACAAACTGAGAGAATTCCGTGTGTTTGGGGGTGGGGAGTTATGGTGACTAAAAAGATACTGTTTCTAATACTACTACCGAGTACTTGACATTTTATTAAATGTTTCTTGAATATTTATCGATATTTCATCCAAGGGAAGTTTATAGCCCATCATACGTGGTATATAAGGTCAACTTTTTTGTGCTACAATTATGTCATTCAATATGGATGATGAATTATGTCAGATTTTGATAAATTATGTAAACAAATATTAATTTCCACCAGCTCTCGGCAAGTTCTCTTGTTTCTTTTGTTCGAATGAGATCTTTACATAAACATCGAATCAGGGCCGTGCAGAGGATTTGGGGGCCCCGAGCATCATTTAGATTTTGCCCCCCCCCAAAAAAAAAAAAAATAAAAAAAAAATAAAGAGCCGATTATAAGAAGTCCAGCTTTCTTTTGTGACAAGGTCATTTTTCTTGCACTTGTTTTTGCAAATTCCTCAGTATCATGGAAATCAAGTTTTCGGGCTAATTCACACTCAATACTCAAAATGGCAAGATCACTAGTTCGTTCTTGTCCCATAGCTGAGCGCAAGAAATTCTTGATGAGTTTCAATTTATTGAAAGAACGCTCACTTGAGGCAACTGTTACTGGTATAGAAGAGAAAATACGCGGCGCTATCACTACATTTCTGAAAAGTTCACCAAGCTTCAGTTCTGAAATCTTGTTCAACAGGTCAAATGGAGAAAGAGGTTTCTCACCAAAATGTGCTGCATGAATTTGGTTCATATGAAGCAATTCTTCAGACAGTTCAGTTTCAGTTACGTCACATGAATATTTCTTCGCAAAATCAGAACAGGCGCTCTTAATTTCATCTTCAGACTGTTTTTGATACTCCCACAAGAAAGAGAATGTAGCCAAGATTTTTTGAATGGCTGTGAAACGAACTGTAAGTCCACCAATAACTGAATCAATAATGTGATATATATAAAAAAACAGTTCTCCGAAATGTTGCCTCTTCTTCTGATTCCTTTTCCGTTGAATCACCTTCAACTTGTTCTCCAGCAAAATGTTTACGCTTCACTTTCCGATGGATTGGAAATTTAGAACTGATTTTTGCAGACACTGCCATTGTTTTGGCTTCTTTCAAAATTGTTGGCCAGTCATCCCGAACAGATTTGAGGTGACTGATCAATGCCTCAATATTTTTCACCTCGACATCAATAGTTGCCTTTCTTACCTGAATGACCTGGTTGCAGCGATCAATCAATGTGAGGACTTTCATCCAAATGCCTGCCATGAGAACACATTTGAAGGAGTTCATATATTTTATGGCACCTTTCACATCAGTTCGTGTTTTTGCAGTCAGATTCAAGTTCTGAACTTCTTCCAAAGAGGCAATGATTCCACACAAGTGATTAGAGAAGGGGCGAATGCTATCAAGTCTCTCTGTCCATCGCGTCCCAGATTGCCCATGCAGCTTCTTTTGTAATATTTCCCAGCGTTGTGGACAAGCAGAGAAGATGGTATATACAGTTTGAACAATCCCAAAGAAGGTCTCGGCATCTGCGCATCTTGAGGCAGCATTCAGTCCACACAAATTCAATGAATGACAGCCACATGGTGAGAATATAGAAAGTGGGTACTTCTTTAGGAAAATTGCTTAAACACCTTTGTACTTTCCTGACATGTTGGCCCCATTGTCACAGTCTTGGCCACGGCAGTTCTCAAAGCGAATTTTCAAAGTTTCCAAAGTCTCCGGGACTAATCTTGCAATATCAGATCCAGTCTTTTTTGCACAATCTGCAAAGATCAAAAACCACTCTTCGATGGAAAAGTTTCGAAGTTCTTCATGTACGTATCGTATGACAAAAGTAGTTTGTTCGGCATGACTCACATTGGGGTGGCATCAACCATAATTGAAAAATACTTTGCAGATTTACACTCTTCTACGATTCGTCTCCGAACTTCAGCAGCACAAAGTCCAATGAATTCATTTTGAGAACGATTTGAGAGATAATGCGCTTGAAACCTATGACCCTTTTCCTGTGACCGTTTAACTTTCATCACATGTTCCTTGAGAACTGGATCATAATGCGAAATCAGTTCTAGCAATCCTAAGAAATTTCCATTATGAGGATCTCCAATAATGTCGGACTTTCCGCGATAAACCAATCCACGTTCACCAAGAAACAGAACCACATCCAAGATTAGTTCTAGAATTTTTGTCCGTGTAGCTGCTTCGGTGAGGATTTGGAGATCCAGAAAATATTCAATTGACCGATCATTCTTCACTCGATCTTCTAATTTACGCCACTGAATGTAGCACTGTTTATGGGCTTTTGAATGCTCATGCTCAGGAATACGATTGATAAGATTCTTCCATTTCTTTCCAGGTCTCCATCCTTCCGTCATTGCAAGTGATGAAGTCAAGCGTTGAACCTGACTTTCAGGGGAAAATAATCGACATGGCAAACAAAATAGTGCCATCTTTGCTCGGCTAAATACAAGCCAATCTCTCGAAAATGGTTCCCCATTTGTCATTTTACCCTTCAAAACAGACATTGGAAATATGTGATATCCTATTCTTTTGGCAGCTCCAGTGGAAAGGAAACGTGACCAGCCTTGACAAATGTTTCCAGCTGAGTGGGTAAGAATGTTTCAGTTTCAAATTCCCCAATGTCAAATGGCTGCAACAAAACTGATCCAGTTGGCCTTGCAGAAGTATTATCACTCTCACCAATTTCAGTGATTTGACTGTCCTCAAAAATGGCTGGTGCACTTGTACTGTCACTGTCAGCACTGTTACCAGTAACAGATGCACTTGTACTTTGGCTTTCTGCTGAACTTCCTAAGTCATGACCAGTGGTATCAGCTTTTAAACTGTCTATAGCTGCTGCAACAAAAGATGGGATGTCAGGGTCATCTTCTTTCTGAGTTGATGAACTACTGGAAGGGGCATCTGAGGTCTTGGGAGTCGTCGTAATTATAACATCAAACATAAGGTTTGCCTCCCTTTTTGCAGAGCTGCTACTTTTTGCTTTTTTGATTTTTAGCTTTGACGTACCTGATGGATATGTGCGTTTCATTTCAATTCGTTCCACATACTATGCAATGCTTTGACGACTTCATGGGTATATATTCCAACTTGAAAAGTAACGTACTGAAATGCAGTACTTGCTGAGTACTACTGTAGTACTGCTGAATCTTCAACGAAAGCACTCATTTCTCAGCAGTATTTCCATATTTCCGTTTTTAAACACGGTGCACGGGAATTATTTTCAATTTGGAAAACATCGGCAGATCACCGCTCACAGATCCTTTTCATGCAAAATATATGCCTGACGAATGACGTTTCAGACCACGAGAAAATGACAAACTGACGAAGTCATATAAAACTCACGTCAGTCAAGTGAGTCGCATTACCGGTAGAAACTATATAGCAGGATGATTCAACCCGTCATTCCACTTCCTTTTTTCTTCTTCCTGTCTCACATTGTCATTGGTTACTTCGTGCTCGGGTATCTCGGCCTCTGCACGGCCCTGCGTCGAATAATCGGTATATAATAACGAATGCCGCTCAGTTTACATATAGTGCACATATGACGTCTTTTATACTTTTATTCCACCTGAAATTAGAATTGTACCTCATAACTAAATAATATGAATATTAAACTGTTCCCCATGAACATGAATCGAACGCACAGTCGGGATTTGAAGATGGATATACACATTTATCGATGTTAGTTCCACTCTGCCAGTGGGACAACTCAACAAAGCCTCAAAGCATGCATACATCCCTTTCAAGGAACTCACATATCCTTTTCAAAGTACGCACATATCCTTTTCAAACAACACAAATCTCTATCTCAAAGTATGCATATGCATACATTCCTTTTCAGGTCCTGAGTGCTATACCACATGTCCGGATTGTTACGTACTTCACGTTTTTGTACATTTTGGTTGTGAATGGGTTACATGAAAGAGTACGGACTCTATTCAGTATCTAAATCAAAATTGTTAAACTTACCATTTTTTTTCCAAATCATGTTTCTACTGATTTGTTAAAAAGATATGCCGTAATTTAAAATATTGCAATAGATGAATTAATGGGAAAATACTATAACTTTCATAGGTATATATATTATTGTGATATTTCTTACGATCTGTCGATTGCCTATAAAATGTGGAGAAAAGTATGAGATATTTTCAAAATCTGTCATTCTTACACTAATTTGTTTGCTTTCTTACAATATAATTACCTTTGATTATACTATACAATAACATTGATTATTTTGTTACCTACTCTTCTAAAACTTAATTTTCCCATCACACAGATAGCTCTGGATAATAGACCGAAGTGAATCGAACAGAGGAAAATATGAACTGAAAACATAATTCGTTTTTTTTTACTTAACGTGCAATTCACAACAGCATTTCATAAATGTTCCTTGCTTCGCGTGCTTGTCTACTACGCTTTGCGCAACTTAAAAACTGAACGCGTAGCAGAGGGTTTCCTCCTCTAAATAATCCTCGTGAGAGTGGAAGGACGTCTTATCGTAATCCCAATAAGTAATAACCGCACTGGCTTTTGTTGTACCATTTCGTACATTGAGGCCTTGTTTTGTCACTGTCATAGTTATTGTCATAGTTACACTTATTGTTCCCTTTTGGTGCTTTAAAGTTGGCAAGCACCCGCCGAGCATTCATAGGAAACGTTGGTCGAACATTTCCATGTTCAACTATGTGAGTATGGTTGTCCCGCATCAACCATTTAAGCATCTGAAACTGAAAGGAAAGGGTTATCCGTGGTTAAAATATAAATGTCAAATCATTAAGTGAATAATTTCTTTGCCTGCCTTAGAAAATGTCGTAAATTTATTTTTAACTTAAGATTATATTAATCAATTATGTTTTAGCCAATATGCTCGAAGAAAAATTCATTTTTGGACTTTTATATACTTTAATAAAATGAAGAACATACTCTTTTATTTATTTATTTATTTATTTATACCACAGGAGGAAGATAAAGAACTATCCTGTTATGCAACCATAGAAATGTACAGATTGTATCTCAGTATTTTCTTCATTCTTTAATTGAAAAATCAAGTTAGTCACATCATAGTAGAAAACCTAACACGACTCACGTTGCAAAGACAAATTACTGTATTTTTTATTTTATTTAAACCAAACAGTAGAATAGTGTAGTGAAATCTCTTCTAAATACATTTGTTTGCCTGCATCGTTACGCCTAGACTTTGGATGATGCTGTGACGTAATTATCCACGTCATGATGTGATATTGCACGTGTTACATATATGAAAATTATTAGTTATATTAACGTGTATAGTACAGTAGTCATGCTATAGTTCAGTTAAGCGTTTTGCTGATGGCAAAAAATATCTACAGAAAATTGTTATTCACTTTGTTTTGTTAGTATTTTAGCCATGGATTTAATGTAAATTCCTTTTCACGTACATCATTTTCTGAGACAGTCATGGGTTTCCTTTTAACGAGCCAGGTGGCGCCCTCACTACAATCTGGATTCGTCAGTGACCCCTTATATGTGTATAGGTCTCCAAGGTTCTTCATGAACGTTAAAGCACTTAATGTTAAATTTATATGACTTCCTGAAATAATAAAAATTGTTTGATAATAGACTTCTTGCATAAGTAAGCATCATACATGGAAATAAACCCAGCATAACACGGTCCCAGATATAACACTGGCTTGGTCATAGATCCCGTCATACCGGTTGATTTCTATTTTTCACTGTAATCTACCCCATAATAAGACGGACTATTTAGTTATAACACGATTGCACTTTTATGGCTGGGATTAGTAGCTATATAATGTAGGACAACAACATTTTTATTGCAGAAATCAATATAACAGATATAATACGACACTGGTATGCTATGAATGTACAATGTTAGGCATTAGTAGATCTCAGAGAATACTTAGCAAAGATAACGCTGTCTTAAAAATATCACTACAGAACTGTTTTATCTACTGTAGTGCTTTACGTGCTCTGAAAAAGATTTAACTTGAAAAACACCGATTAGAACGATTATCTGTAACTAAATATTGTCAGTAACGACAAATACGGCCCAGATGAAATAATATTAATAATAGCAACAGAAACAGAAGCAGCAATAACAACACAATAAAACATCAACAACAATCTATCTATATATCTATCTATATATCTATCTAACAAATGGACACAAAAGTATGGGTAGAAAAAGACAACTCGATTGTTACATCTAGTGTTAAATAAGCAAACTGAAACAAGATAGATAGATAGAGAGAAAGATATTTGTATACTATTTTGGTGCTTACCTACTATTTTAACCGTTAGTTTATTTACAATTTAGTTTATTTAAAACAAACGCACTAAAGTAATGCTAAATAATATACTGAAAAATACTTACCACATCGCTCCACATACTTTAAATTTTGAAAGAAAGGCTGAAGACTCTGATGTGTTTTTCCACCTTTCTGAAATGAATATATATATATATATACTATTGCGTCACAAACGAAAACGTTTTTCCATGCACCTAATCCGAGTAGCGCTTACAAGAAATACTAGATCTGCCAAAGGTGTTTGGATACAAATTATAAATGACTTTGAAATGCATTCGAACGTCATTAAATAGTGGACGTCACAAGATGTTATAATGGGTGTCACATATGAAGTATGTTACTCATATTCAATTGTTCCAGTACACATATTTCACTGCGTGTTTTAGATAGAGTTTTAGGGCTATCAGCAGTCTACAAAATGTTACTAATTGGAATATGAGACTTGATGACGTATTGAGCCGTCAATGACACAAAATAGATTGAATCGGTTGTGACAAATACGCAGAGAGATACCGTATTATTTAAGACGAATGTAATTACAACAATCTGGATTCATAAAACAGCTGCTATGAAAACTTACCTTCACAAAAATAGCTAAGACAACGACATTTTCATGCGCAATTGGGATACAAGCAGGTAGCTCATTTTCATGATGCACAAAGTGTAGCTGAAATTGGAGAAGCAAATTATCTGATATTAACGTTGTATTTTCTTATTCCACGCATGCATTCGTCTATCTATTCATCCATCCATCCATCCAGAAGCAAAGTACATACAAATGTACATACTAAAACCCAGACCGTTTCGGTTGCCTAAGTGGTTAGAGCGTCCGCCTCGGATGCGGAAGGTCATACCAAAGACGTAAGAATGGACCTCGCAGCTGTCTCGCTCGGCGCTCACATCAACAGGTTAGTGTAAGGACTTGTCGGCCTGGTGTCAGGATAATGTGACTGGATGGGACATCATGTTACATGTCTGCGGTATATTGTCCCAGTGCTAGACATCACTATAAATTGTCACACTGCGGACATCGTAGCGATATGAGTGAATTTATTTAAGTTAAAGCTACGTTCAAAATCCAAATCACACACGGACACACACACACGCAAACACATACATACACAAACATACGCACACTAACACCTAACGATATACAGCAAGGTCCATGAGCCACGCATATTTCTTTATCAATATACTTTTATGCAATGCGCCTTGGAGGAATATTGTTAAATTATATCTGCATAATAGAGTATGTTAGCTTCATAACTAATCAGGTAGACAGAGTGGTCCAAGGCGCTCGCCTTTACAGATCACGGACATCTCACCCCTGTCCGCGTTGGTTCTAATCTCGGCTCGGCCAACGTGGGTATGAGAGAAAGCTTGCTAGTAGTTTCCCATGGGTTGGTGGTTCTTCTCTTCAAAATGGTATAAAACCCGCAAAGCCAGACTAAATGTGGATTGCTAGTGACCCTATATGAGTAATTCAAAGTCGAAATTAAACGATACGGGAGATGATCGTGAGTCGACCCAAAGCAATCCTATCTGACTAGTTTAACAATATTAGAGTTCTCACATGACCTCTGACGTAGTTAGAATGTATCATACACATTTCGAACAGTTTCATTACTTAAAATTTGTTAAGGGTTGACATGGCCCCTTCGTCATAATATTTAAATCCTCGCTATTGACAAAGATTGTAAGATTGTAGTTTTGTTGTAGCTATTTTGTTGATATGCTGTCTTCTGGCCATCACTACCTCTAATGATAATTGTATTCGGGTAAGGTACTCGCCTCTCGGTCTTCTGGTTGTTTTTGTTCTTGGTATATTTTGGTGTTTCTTGTTGTCTAAGTTTTCGCTCATTTCGTCGTCTTCTCTTCTATTCTCATCCCTTTTTCTTGGGGGTCCTCTTCATTTCTTGGGTTTTTCTCTAGGGATTCACTTTCTGTTGTATTCATTGAATTATGGCTACAATGATCACGAAAGGTTCCTGAATTATAGTCTTTTCTGGTCCTTTTTCTGGTTCTTTCACCTTGCTGTAGCTTCTGGGACTGTGTCTATTTTCTTGTTGCAATTTCTATAGAATATACATCCTCTAAATCATGACTTTTCACAAGGTATCTATGAATATAGAAGAACGCACTGAGATTTGTGGTATTTTCATTCTCGATGGTCAAGATTCTTGCTTCTGTTTGTACCTCTGGCAAAAAAATGCAAAGGTCGCCATTTTGGATTCCATGATGCTTATGCCAAATCTTTCTTTGAACCTCTCTACTGTTTCTTATAGCGGCATTTCCCCGTGTGATACACATCCATATACTTTGCCGCCATTGCCATTTCGATGTTTGGAGCCTCCACTATTCGTAGTATTTTCCTTTCACTATCATGTTCTTCTCCTCCAGTAGGGGTCGCTCTTGTTTCGAACGTATTATGAACGTTCTTTTCCCGTTGTGTATTAGGTTTTGATTTTCATCTATTACATCATTCATTAAATATGGCGTTGAACACGATGGCCTTTCTTCTTGGCCTATGGATTTGTAGTTCGAGTTGCACATTCAATACATACGCTGAGCTCACTTTCCAGAAATTCTTTAAGAATGTACCATCTCGAGTTTGCCATCCATACTGAACTTTTCGCAGACTGGACATCATCCGTTTAGTTTCCTACCGACTTCGAATCTTTCATACTGGGTCACTAACAAACCATATTTTGTCTCTTTGCAACATTCTGACTGGCTATACAGTTGAAATAGCGTGGAATTCAAAAATAAATCTTAAACTTTCAAAGCCTGGTTGAGTTTTATCATAAGAACGTTCCTGACATGTTTCATTTTCTATTCTTAGATTTCAAGTTTAAACGTGAGCACTTTATTATCATTTATGCAATCATAACGATTGGTTGTCCACAAAGAAAGAACAGCCAATAACAGATATTATAACCCATTCTAATAATAGTAACTCTATGCTTACTATTGTGATTTCGTGTTAGCTGATCTACGTTGGATCAGAAGGACAATCGAATGTACAACAGGACACGTTATTGATATCAGTATACAGAATATAATCTTTGTGGTAATTTATCAATGGTGACTTTACATCACCTACAGTGATATGAAGCAAACATTTTAACTAATCAATTTTTTTTTTCAAATCGAAGAACGATTGGAGTGTGAATTAGAATGACTTCCAAATTGTGTTGGCTGGCTTTCGTCTGAAAGTTCCTAATTGAAAAAGAGCAAACAATTTTAATATCCAACTGAGGGACAACAAACGACGCCATAAACAATATTACCTCTCCGTCAAATCCTTTGCAGTTTATCATGTGCTCGGATCCGTTGCCCTCCTCTTCATGGAAGTGCATATGAAACTGCTTCAGTCTGAAGGTTTTATTCGGGTGGGACGGAACTTTATACAAATTATATGAAAGCTCCGACTTAGCAACCGAAAACTTGGGGTCATGCCCTGCAGATTGGAAAATATTAGACTTTCAAAAGGTAATGACACACACTGAAATTCAGGTTAAAAGAAAAGGTTTATCAGGTACGATATTTATACATACAACTTTTTTCGTGCTACAATGTCTCCTCCAATGAAATAAATAGTTATACTATATTCGTTCCTATTACCCAAAATGAAGAAATGTTTACACTTAATCCGTTTATATAAATGAAAGCAATAGTTACAATGTATTTGTTTATATGACCAAAATGAATTATATAGTTATACTGAAATCATTATGTGACCCAAATTAAAGAAATAGTTATACTGAATTCGTTTATATGACCCCAAGTGAAACAAACAAGAACACTCAGTAACGGCTTAGCAAACGCAGAACCCGATTTGGATCATTTTGGCGAGGCCCCTGGACATACGCATGGGGCCCACCTGTGAGCACGGCATTTGGAAATAAACGCGAGGGACCCTGTCAGCCAAATCAGTCACTTCGGCTTAACACATCAACCCCTGGAGGTTTTTGTCGTTTTCGCCTGAAATTCGAGTAGGAAACACATTTTGAAAGCTATTTCTGAATACATCCTAATATATCAACTTCCATGTGATTTTCCAATAACCTAATGCCTAGTTGTGTTAGAAACATCGTTTTTCATTGGTTATTTGGCTCGCGCATGAGCAAAATGGTAAAAGTAGGAGTTCTTTATTTTTTCTTTTTTTTTTTTTTTTTTTGCTTAACGGACCCATTATTTTCGTATCGAAACTATTCTTTATTCCAAATGCCCATCGTATCCTACTTTTTGCAAAGGTTCATCTGTCTGTTTGCATTTCATACCAGTCTGCCTTAGATCTGAGACCAAAGAGTCTAAAATCCGGACACAAAATCGGATTCCGACAACGGGCGAATTTTGTTGGAAAAAATCGGGTCCAAAAAATGAGGTTTTTCCCTCTGTATTTTGTAATGCAATTATAACTTCCAAATTATTTGGTATCATTGTAGAGCTCCATCTGTCTGCCTTTCTATAATACCACCCACGTTAGTGTGTCTTACATGACCTTGACGCTTCAGAGCTCGGCAGTAGGCTACTACCTCCTGCCACGTAAACTCGTCGCCAAGGGTTAATGTGTTAAGGCCGGCCCTGGTTACACTGAGAATTCGTTTCTATGACCAAAATGAAAAAAATAGTTACACTGAAGAATTCGTTTCTATGACCCAAATGAAAAAATAGTTACACTGAAGAATTTGTTTCTATGACCCAAATGAAAAAAAAATAGTTACGCTGAAGAATTCGTTTTTATGACCCAAATGAAAAAATAGTTACACTAAAGAATTCGTTTCTATGACACAAATGAGAAAAAAAGGTACAATGAAGAATTCGTTACTATGACCCAAATGAAAAAATATGATTACATTGAAGAATTCGTTTCTACGACCAAAATTTTAAAAACAGTTACACTGAAGAATTCGTTTCCATGACCAAAGTGTTAAAGATTCAGAGCTAAGAAGCAACATAATCGTGCATAGTGTTATATCTTTGAAACAAATGTCAGAACATAAGCATTACAAGGTGAATTAAGACAGCTGCAAACTAAGCTAGCTCCTGCCCTTTAAAATCTGCAAGATATTTTAGCACTGTAAAAAATGTAACACCGGTTACATAATCTGATTGTCTGTTTACATGCTGATCAGCGATTGCAACTCTCCACTGCATTCAATTGGGATTACAGAGCACATAATAATAATAATAATAATAACAACAACAACAATCAAGATGACGACGACGATGATATCAAACAATGACTATAATTATTAAAATAACGACGATGATGATGATGATGACGATAATGAACTCAAGAACAGAACCCAAATCTGACTCACGTTTTATCGATTTTGTTTTACTTTTTCATGGATCGTTATTTAGAATGAGATCGTTTATATTTTTAAACAGAGGTACTTTTGCAATGTTTTGTTTTCAGTACAATTTCTTGTGTTGAATTAGTGGCAGGGTAATGCTCGAAATTAACACAGCTTTTAAAGCTAAGGTCAAACACCTAAAATGTAAATGAATATACTATTTTCGCCATTATCTGTGGATTCACCACATAAACTGAATCTGAGTCCGTCTGGAGAAAAGAAATATAGACCATATCTTATGGACCTAGTGCCAATAACAAACTGACTACATATATATATATATATATATATATATATATATATATATATATATATATATATATATATATATATATATATATATATATATATATATATATATATATATATATATATATATATATATATATGATATTATGCATACATAACATACAACCTATCTGTCAGAAAAATAAATATCTACCTACGGATTTAATGCAGTTGCACGTGGATTGTAGATATATGTCATAAACTGAATGTTGCTCTGAAGCTTTATTTCTATTTCTCACAAAAAGCAAAAGCAATGATAAAATCTGATGATTCAGGAAGTAGAAAATGACAACCTGTTTTTGTCCGGCCATAATCTCAAACGATAGTGATCATCGTTATTATAACAAAGAATTTATACTCCTTGCTTTTGAGGCAACTTGAAAAATTGCAACATGAAGGTTTGTTATCATTATCACAAATGCAGCATGTAGAAACAATTACCACTGTTTGAAAGGTTTCCATGTAATTCTTTAGATACATCGTCATATAGTGGCTTGAAGTAACTGTAGCATACTTTATCCGTTTCTATGTTGATCGGTGACTGCTCGGAGCCATTGCAATCTGTATAACCTATAGTGTGCCAACAGTAGGGGCCTGCAAATAATAATAATAATAATAATAATAATAATAATAATAATAATAATAATAATAATTATTATTATTATTATTATTATTATTATTATTATTACGGTAACTAACATGACAATAATTATACAGTTAATACAATGATAATGAAAATAGAATAGAAACAACAGGAGAAAGGTCTAAAGTTTTGTATTTACTGTAATTATTTAAATAAACAACATCAGTGCTTAAAATCCCTGACTTGTTTTGCTTGATCGCTCTTTCAGAAAAATAGACAGAAGCAAGATTTATTTAGCAGAGCACTCCTGAACCCTACAATTATAACTGCTTCTGACGGGATGAATGTCCGACAAGAGGTTCACGAGTTGTTCGTAGCTTTGATTGATCCATATTCTATAGCAATGTTGACAAGTAACATGAGCTAAATTAAATCAAATTTCCAATTATATGTGTATGTGAACTTTATTGTAAGCTATAATATAAGGAATGGAATATCACACTCTTTTACAAAAATAAAAACAAACAAATTATCTGCAAAAGCAAATATGATAACGCATAAGCATTATCAGCTATTTCTTGTAATACACTGTAACATACCATTAGGAGCATTTCTATCATAGCTCCAATTTGAATGACAAGGAACCTCCTTACTTGCGAGTTCAAAATCGTCGAGCGACTCCAGATCTAGACGTTTCCGATAAAAATATATGGAAAAGGGAAAAATGGAAACATAAATTAAAAATAATTCGTTCTATACAGATAGTCGGCAAATAGGTGTCGTTAAAAAGATTCTCAATCTCTCTCTGTGTGAGCACGCCATTTGGAAATAAACTTTTAAACAAATTTTATATGATACTGAACTTCTTTTCTTTGATTGCTTTAAACTTACTGACTCCCCCCCCCCCCTCTCTCTCTCTCCTTTCCTAATGGAAATCTTAATTGTGATAAAAAGTGAAGAACTTAGTCAATTCATTCATTGATTTATAATTTCTAACCTGAATGTGATCAGAGTGGCCCTAACACTGGCACTCTCTGCGCCTGTCATGCTCAAACGACTTTCCATACTAACAAGGCGCCATGTTGCATACACTATTGGCAAGCTGATTTCCTCAGAAAACATTGTGACGTAGTTCATCCTATTCGGTAACTGCCGAATAATTCCGTAAATTACCATAATGTTCAGAGTTTAGAGATATATCTTTTGCTCACATGTACATATAAAAGTACACCGCTTGTTAAATCGATGTGAAAGGCAAATTTATAATTGTCAATATTTCCCTTTGCTTGGTTCGACATTGTAAATATCCGAAGCAGGCGACATATTATTTTACTTCTTTGTACATACATGTGTAGTCGTGCAAACTCCCGTTCGCTGAAACTGGACTTGTCCAGCAACTGGAAATGACTGGCGAACAATGTCGTCTTTTACACTGAAAACTTCCGTTTGGCATGAAAAGCGCAGGCGATAATGGTGTTAAGGTCCTACCTGGGCATAATCAGGTTTGAAATTATAAATAAATGAATGAACTTCTGTGCATCTTTAATTTGATTTGTGTTTTTCGTTTTTTGAATTAGTAGAGGAGTACAAACAAACGGGGAGATATATTCAGACTTTAGGGAATTTTTAATTCGTACATACCAATAATTCTATCATACTGGTTAGAGAGTTTTAAATTCTCACAAGCATCATTTTTGGTGACGGGAGCTTAGTCGTGAGGAAATATGGACTGGTGCGTGCAGGCGTTCCTGGGTTCGAATCTCCGTGGAGAACGAATTCAAAATTCTCCAACCTGCATGTATATATATATATATATATATATATATATATATATATATATATATATATATATATATATATATATATATATATATATATATATATATATATATATATATATATATATATATGCCACTTACATATAAAAAAGCAAAAATTCCAACCTTACCTATTTTCAATTAGTTTTCCAGAATAGAATATCTACTTTGAAATGGATTGTCTTATAAATACTAGATGTTGTATCATCATCGATTGCTTTTTTGATTATACTTTAGAAGATGTTCGCGTCTGCATATCAAAAAGCTTTTCCAAAAGGATTTGAACTCAAACGGAATTCGTATTTCAACAACAGCGATGATGAGTGAAAAGTATTTCTGTAAGTTTCGGGCGGAACATAAAAACATAATATGTGACATTGTAATTTTATTGTTTATAAACATCTACTTAATGTTGTCAAGAATTTTACATAAACGTCACCTGCAGCGACATGGGATCTGAAAAGAAAATAACCGCGCTGCCGAAACACTTTAGTGTTTCTTTATAAGTATTTTTTGTGATTTTGTCTTCAAGAATACAATCTTTACTTTTAATGCATTGTAATGATAAATGATCGCTGTGACATCAGATGATAAATTTTGGATGTTATTTTAGAAGACTTTTCCAAAAGGATGATGACTTCAAGTGGAATTTTTATTTAGAGAACAGCGCGGACGAGGGACCAGGTTCACTCGGAACCTCCTCTGCACACTTGAAAGAAGTGTGTGTATAGATATTATACACTTTAAATTTCGACGTATTTTTGCAAATAAACAAGTTGACATTATTGTTATGTATATTGTGGCATTGCTGAGTGACCGAGACACAAACAACGTCTTCACATCTATGTACAATACATGTCTAGAAAAATGCATTTGTAAAACTGACAAAATCATAAATAGGTTATTACTAAAGGTTACAGATATGTACCAAACAGAGTGTCACGGAATGGTGTAAATGTTGTTAATTAAATACATGTACTCGGGTTTCGTTTCTTTTTCTCTGTACAACGATACCCGAGGGTGATTATAATATGGTCTATGTATTTCGAAATCGTGAGTACGATTCGTCCTGTGCCACACGTGCAAGGTGCCTTTGATAAAGAATAACGAAAATTCTAAAGGTATAAATACGTTACTACATGTAAAGGACCTTTACAATACTAATGGTTTTGTCAGCAAGCGGCCTGCTTAAAGGATTCGCACAACTCCAGCTGTAGGGGTAGGTAATGTTTTGGGTTTTAAGTGATAACTAGTGTATTACCATAGTTGCCTTTGCATGTTTGTTATAGTTTTCTTTACATACCATAATGCGTGCATTTTTTATTCTTGTTGCGACGTAGTGCAGGACTTATATTGGTAATGTAAAGCTACATTTTTTAAAAGAATTGTTTACTATTGTCTTATCAAGCAGGGTCAGGTTTACTATTGAACCTCTGTTTTGTAATTGCCATTATAATATAATCTTTTTAACTTGCCATGTATAACGTCCTTACGTTATGTCTGTATCAAGTTTAGTACACTGTATCGGGTATATTTTCAGCTGAGTTTTGATGGTAGGAATATCCGGGGTGTCCGGTGTTGTCAGAGTGTAGAAACGTCCGTGTGTCCGGAGCGTTTAAGGTGCCGGAGCGTCTAATGTCTAGCGTCCGGAATGTCAAGAGTGACTAAGGTGACCCAGCTGTAGAGCCGTCAAAGGACAGGGGGTCCGGAGGGTCTAATATTTCAAGTGATCATAGTATTCCGAGGGTCCGGAGTCTATATTGGTTGTGAAATTGATTCGGAGGAGCTGTGGAGCGGATATGGTGCACGGGTGACGGAGTGCATCTCCACACATGTATTTTTAGCTGTATGCTAATTTTGGGTTAGTAAGACCCAGTGTATTATTCAGGACTGGAAGGATAGATTGTATATCCGTTCTTGTTTAGTGACATAATTTCGCTACCTGAGCGAATACATTTTTTTTACTATGTGTAAACGCTTACATTGTTTACTATTTGAGTGAACTATATTCATCTTTCCATTATTGAATCATTTGTGAAATCATTTATCCTGTGTTTTAGGGTTACTGACCTAAATTTATTTGTACATTTTTTCCATCTTTGAAACTGTGCGTTTTTTGTTAAATAGATCCAATATTTGGATTATAAATACGCACACATCTTCATCATCCACTACTCATATAAATCGCCACATTAAACCATATATGTGTCGTCAAAACGTGTTCTGTTGTTAATCCGAAATATCCACCCGGTTATCTTGTTACACAGAACGGAAAGTTCTATCCCTGGATCCTATTGGAGGATAATTGATAACAGGAAATCAAGTTTTATAATATATAGAAAAAATATTATCATTCAGGCTAGAGTTTTAAATTTGTACTTTACTGAAACTCGAACCCGGGTCGGCGATTTAAGGCACCCATCGCCTTGCTTGCACCAATTCCTGCTTGACTAGAAACGCATCCATGGAGAAGGATGGAACAAAATCGCTGATATAGGCATTTCTGCGTAACAGACACATTAGCATTTTGACCCAAGAATACAAAAAGTCACAAATATACACGAAACAGAGCGGATCCTACAAGATGATGGATGATAATACGAAGTCAATTTTTAAATATGGTGAAAGAATATTATCGTACGAGTTAGATAATTTTAAATTTGTACTCTAGTGAGATTTGACCCTGGATCTGCGATTTACGGCAGCCATCGCCTTGCCAACCCTCTATGCCCCCTTAACTTAGCAAGAACACACACACACACGTACGTGCGCATTAGTGCTGCATGTATGTGTTTATTTAAAGCAGAGCACTATTTTCTTACAGGTGTAATAACCATTATCAACATATCATATCATAAATAGCTGAGGTTACATAAAATTACTTAGCTTTCTTTTTGACTTTAAATAGTTATAGAATACATTTGGGAGTCATTTCCACGTCTATCTGCCCTTTCGATTATACTTCAATTTTGTACTTCTGCGATCCTTGCAAGTGCTAGATTATGATAGATAACCGAACCCCGTAAACTGTCTTGATAACGTTTATCAGCATTAAATCCGGATCATATTTCACTTTTTTATTGCAATGAGAAGAATTATTTCCAATTAATATGCAAATACCAATGACTGTCCATTGTTATGACCAGGTTTCAAGTTATGTAACGAAACGAACAAGTTTAGTAGAATACACAAATAATTTATTTATCTAAGTTACAAAGTGAAAATTTAAAAAACACTTATAGCATTGTGAAATGAATCCCAAATAATCCTAAATGTCCTATTACAAGTTCAAATGTACAGAACGTTCCGAAGGAATTAAAATAGTCTTGAATAACCTCATGTAATCCCTATGAATAATTCAGATACGTTATTCATCCCTAATTATATCTAAGCACAACTGTATATGATTCCACAGACAGATCTTAAAATAGAAATGAATTATTTGTTTACCAAGTCCCTATTTATAATTCTTTCATTTGACCTAAGATGAAATAGAATGGTCTGGAAAACCTACCATTCACAATTGAAAATTCCACTAATTCATAAACAATGTTAGGTGTTGAACTCAAATTCTAAAAAACATCTTGTTTACCACTTGCATTTACAACAAAATGTCAGGTATTCAAAACTCTATATACATTCCTCAATCACGGACAAAAGTCAAATATACAATATAAATCAAATAACACCATGAAAAACATTGGCCTTTCATACGACTTCAAACTATCAAACATGTGACCTAGATTCCGTATTCTAATAATCAATCAGTTTCGAACTATGTGACCTAGATAATGTTCTCATTGCCAATCAGCTTTGAACTATGTAAGATTTAGAAACAAGTTTTAATACACGTTTCCATTTTCTTAGCTATATAAGACCATGTGCACTGCTAAATAGTAAAGTTAATATGCAGCAGGAAACAAAAGATAAAATGCAAACTGTTGAAACTAGTTCCATCGCAAGGCAGACAAAACAAAGATAAAAGTACAAGGGGTAAAATCCTTAAAATATAAACATCATCACTGAATGTAAGCAAATACGTTTCATCCAGTAATCACCTCTTTCGAGATGCTGCGGGAGTTGCGGTGGCTCAGTGGTTAGCGTGCCGAACTCCCGACCGAAAGGGTGAGGGTTCGAATCGTACGAACGGACAAGCCTGATCAGCTATCGTGGTGTGTCCTTCGGCAAGGCACTTTAGTCAAATAGCCTCGGTACTAAATAACCTTCTTGTGTTGTTGTGTCGTAAAACACTAAATCAAAACAAAGTAATGACACGCAGGAATGCGTCTTGGCTCTATTCTTCATCATAGAGTACGCTAGAAGGCGTGGGTGGAGGTGGAGAGGGGGCTATTTTTTACATAATCTTTATAATTTGACTTAAAATGTATGGAAATTATTATACAAAATAAATAATTGTGTTTAGGACACAGTCAGTTTTGTCACCAACTTTGTTTGTTTATGGGGTTTATTCTGGGGTAAAAAGGATTTTACAAGTTTTAAATGTAGATGATCTGAGTCAAACGGGGAATGACTCCCAATTATTTGTATTATATGGTAATTAGTCTTTTCATGTACTTGGCTGAAATTAAGCGTATTATTATAATTTGTAGGGGTTCCAATGCATTGTAAAATTCTAACATAAAACTTGATGCCACGCGCTTTCAAATGACAAACGACCCTCCTCTTAGATAAGAAAAAGATAATTGCTTTGTTATTGGAACTATGATCTGGGCCGTAGAGAGTGATCACGGGCCCTGGGGTAAAAAAACACCCGGGCCTCTCCTAGTTCTTGTTCAAACAAAATTGTTCTTTTATGAAATTAAAAAGTTTAGTTCGGCCCCGGCCCGTCGGCCTGGACCATGATTCTCTGGTTGCAATATGATTCAAATCAGATCTCCACTGTGCTACGTGAAGATCTGGCAGCGACAGCTTAGGGATTATGTTCTGGTGACCTATGTTATTACCATGATCGCTAATTTTATCAGCCAGTCAGATGAAGTCTTATATTTTCGCTTTTGGGAGACTGAGCAGTATAGCTGAAGAATATCAGTATGTGCCTATCAATCGGATTGACTTTCAAATTTTCAGAAAGCTGCATTTCCATTGGCTCACGCAAAGGTCACCAGAACATGACCCATGAGCGCGTAGCATATGAATTCTCTCATATGGTATAGACTTTAGATTATATAGGCTAGTATTTACATTTCCCCAAGATTATTTGGTCTAAAATAATGGTTTCATGTTTATAAGAAAAACGAATGATTGCTGCAGTGTCAGTATTACGAACGAATCACAGAAATAGTTATTAGTATACACATAAATTCTTAAATAATTAATATTGGTCACTAATTAAAAATAATGATTAGAAAATATCCATTATTACCAACCTTGCCCGTTGGATATGGCTGCAGATGCAAACAGCAATATGACTGTGGTACCAATCATGGTTTCAAATTTTATGTTTCGTCTGCTACTTGCGAATTTGCTGTCTTTCTTAACTATGAGCAATGACGTAGACCATTGAGCTATATGGACGAAACTTTGCAAGCCGTATAATTCCGAGAGGCGTGCACGTGCAGGAGAAAATCAAATTTAGGATCTAACTCTTGCATAGGATTCCGTATTATTTATTTACCATACAATTCTAGTATACAAATAGATTGTATTCTTATCAATGTATTGATTTGATTTAATAAGCAATGTTGAACAGAAAATGTAACAGTGGTATGGGCATAAGTTATTTGAGAACTCTTGAGTTTTATGATGTTTACTTCTTTAACAAACGTACACTTCTCATTAAAATGCAAAACGTATCTCCTTAAAAACCAAATGAAACAGGATACGCTTAATCACGACATAAACATACATCTTATATATATATATATATATATATATATATATATATATATATATATATATATATATATATATATATATATATATATATATATATATATATATAAATGATGAATTTTATTCATGGGTCGCGATTCTGGAATTAAACCGAATCGTAAACTTGAATGATAGACTTTTACATATTAAATATAACTTTAAACATAATTTTATTAAACACAGCATGAAAAATAATGTTATTAAACATAGCATTAAACATAATATTACCAAACATTGCATTAAACACAATTTTATTAAACATGGTAATTTTGAAACTAGTATGGTATGAAGACAAGGCAATGAGAAGTAACAGTGAAATTATACCTCTGGGGAAATAATTGATCAAAGTCAGACCTAGGATACTTGTTAGCATTAATTGCATTTGAAAAGCTGGGATAACGAACTTACTTATTTTTTTTAAGCGAAAGATAAAAAGAAATCAATGATTCTTCGTTTGTTGCAGTAGTCTGTGTCAAATATATATACCATAAAATTTAGACTTTTTTTTACATAGAAGTGTATTGAAACAACACGCCGTGAATACATTTCAATTAAAAATTAATGATAACTGAGATATATAAATACTACAAACAAATATATATTGTGTTCGCTGATCCTTAGAATGAATCATCATCTTAATTATCTCCGTCATTACAAGTATGAGTATCTCCATAATGTGAATAGTGTAATATTGTAAATGACGATGATTTTCTTGATTACAATAATGATCAGCGGCATTACCATCTTCACTATCATCAGCATTAAAATCATCGTTATCTTAGAAGAAGTGCACATAAAGACCTTATCATAAGAGAAAGAGACAAAATTTGTTTGTAAAGGAAGGAAAGGCAGATTTTCGTCAAATATAGAATATAATGCCGTGTTCTGACCTTGAAAAGTTGTTAATCACTGGAAAGGCTAATTATTCTCTGTGACCTCAGTAAATTAAACGTACTTACGCAGTAAATAAATATCATGTTGACAAAAAGCACTATAAATATGACGTCATAGGGAAAGGTAAAATACGTATTTCTTCTAAAATATATTACATCTAGTTTACAGTATAAACTGCAACTTGATTTGTTTCGTGGGTACTATACAAAGGCTTGAAAAACTCCCTGTGATATATATATATATATATATATATATATATATATATATATATATATATATATATATATATATATATATATATATATATAAGTAATTAGTAGACATCAGTATTGCGAGCATGATACGATGTATATGCCTCTGGATTATGTCATTTCACTCAATTGATGTAGATAGCGGGAACATTAATTATATAATAATCACTTAATCACTTCAAATCAAATATAAGTTTGACTCTCAAAGTAATATCAAGAAATCACATTTTAGCCAAAGTAAAATGAAATAACATGCAAGCTCATGAATATTGAAAAAGTATGGATTTCTTTCAGTAGCAATCCAATACATTGCAAGTTTTACCTACAGTGAGAAAATTACAAGGTGCCTAAGTACGAAACTTAGAACTTTTTTAAGGAAAGTGTTTGTACTGAATTTTAATATACTGTCATTAATTATATATGCTGGGATCACGAGGCAATTAGTTCACTCTAAAATAACACAGTAAATAGACGGCCTGCAAAAACTGACGCACGCAAACCGGTTACCACATGATAATTACTTATTCTTGACTCTGTGAAATATTTGTTTAACAAGGGCAAAACAAAACAAGCCCAAAGAGTTAGGAAAATCTTATATTAGCAGCTTATCAACAGTCTGCACAAAATGAATAAAGATAACGATCTTGCGATAACTGGTTTCATACAGCAACTGATGGGTGCGTGGGTCTGGGTGTGGGAGAGAGAGAGAGAGCTTTTAACTAGCTTTAAAACTTTTTTCAGGCATATTGCTACGATATCTGCAGTGTGGCAGTTTATAGTGATGTCTAACACAGAGACATCATGTCGCAGACATGTAGTATAAATATAGACCGGTCATAACACTAACTTCTTGATGTTGAAGCAGAAATAGAATTGGAGGTTTCTGTCTGAGAGAACGAAAACTACGTCCAAATAAGTACAACGACGTCTTTTTTTACACCCCCTGTGACAACACGCTCAGGATGTACCCGAAACGAAGGTTGCATTGGAGATGACAATATTGTGACACTTGTACGAAATGTATTTGTTTGGACCTTTGTTTGGGTACTAATTCAGAAACCCTCCTATTTACCAACTACTGAAAATAGCTATCATCGGATTATTTATAAAGTTTAGACAAAATTTATACTTGGTTGTCAGATGATTGATATATTAATGTTTTAGACAAAATGTATACCTGACTAATTCTAAAGTTTGGACAAAATTTATACTTGACAAACCTTATTAAGGTCAGCCTTAGGATCACTAACACATTCTACTTGATACGTTTTTTTCATAACGATTTTCATACTTGCCGATTCTCATTGGGAGAAACTCAGTTAACATACTGTCAGTTATTCTAAACTCACGTATTAAATCGTCCATGCATTTTGACACCTCGGAAATAAGATCGTATTTGATCGAACAAGTTTTGGTATGTAACACTTGCTGTTTTACAAGCACTTTTTATGGTCTCAAATCGCGGCTCAATTCGTTTGCACGCTGCTGCAATAGATACACCAACACCAGATATTATCATCAACAAAAGATTTAACGATGCTCTGCTTGAGATAATACAAGAGTCGGTCTACAGCAAAGGTAAATAAGAAATTACCCGAAGGATCCTACTGTAATATTTGTAACAACGTTTTACTCACCAGAGTTTCTTCTGATAAAACTTGTAGTATTACATTAACGCATCAAGTTTGGATCTCGAAACATCTTCCGATAAATGACTGAAATCGATGATTTGTTTTTTATTTATTATCGATTACGGTAGTGTAAAAATTGTAGTACCAACAAATGAATCAAATAACTGACGAAGCTTTTCGTTGGCAGAATCTGCAAGAAAATTTCTGTACTTAAACATCCGACGAAGTATCCTTGTATCGCTCATCTGTCAATGCTTCACTTTTCCTCAGTGGCGTCACTCGGGTTGGTGTCACCCAGTGCGGTAGCTCATGGTGTCACCCCCATGGTCCTCCTTCCGTAACAGACCATACAGAATCCTTAGTAATGTCATTTTGGTGTCACCCCCTCTGATGGTGTCACCCGGTGCAGTCCGCACCCCCCGCACACCCTTAGCGACGCCATTGCTGTGCCTGCTAGTCATGTATTTAACTATGATCGGTTATCCGCTTATGAAATCCGACCAGACCGAGCAGTGTGTGCTCTGTAAAATTTGCAATTTTTCATTTTGGTGTCACCCTTCTGAGATGGTGTCACCCGATGCGGTCCGCACCCCCGTACCCCCTAGCGACGCCACTTCTTTTCCTTACCCATCTGTACGACTTAAATTTAGATTTTACAGATGTTACATCATTGACAAGATCCCCGTAGTCGATTTCAGCTTTATCAATAAAACCAGCTGCTAAACTTATATCGTCCATGCTAAGACTTTCAAGTGTTAGATGTTTTCTGATAATCACATAAGCGGTCACAAAGTTTGGTAACATTACTCGCTTGACAATATTTTCTGAGATAATGATACCTAATGGAACACCAAGTTTTCTCTTAATATTTTGTATTCTTCAGTTAATATATTTTCAATCTCGCTGTAATAATTTCTTATTGACAATTCTCTAGTATGTCTTATTGTTGGTAATGGAATATCGTCTAGAATATTGTATTATGTTTTGATCGCGTCGTGAAATTTTTATATCGTCAACTTCATCAAAAAATATTTTTTCTGTCTCATTATAACCATCAATCAATGAACCAAGTTCTTCACTTACTTTTAATGATTTGTTTAATATAATGGGATCAAAAGTTACATCGTCATCAACAAGCGGTAATGTTGAACTAGTGTATGCGTTAAACATTCGTTTAGCAACTGCTCCATCATCTAAAACTTCAAGCAGAGTTTTCTTATCAGGATAATCCATACCAAACTCAAGAAATATTCGGCGCTTACTAACTCTTTCGCTACAATTTGGATTTTTTGATAATTTATTTTTTCTTGTTTTATTTGCCAAGTCATTAAGCTCCTTGTGTGCTCGTTTTATTCGATTTTTCTCATGTTTCTTTCCCCCATGCGTTCGTTCTTTTACAAGATTCGATTTAATAATCAAATCAATATTTTCTTTGCTGACTCGACTAAATTTCATTTCATCAAATCTTCTACTTTTTCTGTTCGTCTCGACAATCATCAGCATTTCCTGATTAGGTCAAAGTCTATGATAGCTTTTTGTTGAGTTGTGGGGTTCTCATTCCAATTACATGAAGATAATTATCTTTAATCGCTGTCAAATCGGTTATTATTTAGATGATTTGATAAATCAAATATTTTTTTTTATTTCCTTGATTTGGCTTTTATCGATTGCTTCTGATATTTAATCGTCAGTCAAATTATTTATATTTCTAACCCCGATATAAATTTTGCTTTTACTAATATTATCGTAAAATTCTTTTGCCACAGTAACAATTGATGGGTATATCGTTTTGTCTGACATTATTCTACAATGCCTGATTCAATTTGATCGTCAACGATATGTATTTGAAATGCGGTTAGACCAGGATACGGACTTTCCGCAGCGACAACATATATTCTGAAATATTGATATTTATTGACAGTGTTCGCGGGTTGTATTTTAAAATATTGTTTTGCTCCAACATAAGTGTTTGTTGTGCTGTATAATTTGTCCTAGTTGCGTTATCGGTAGATCCTCCTACCGCCAGTTACACATTCCACCAATACCAGAATTTAGTCGGCCGCGCAAATGAAATAGCCAAATAGATACCGCAACAGGACATTTAATTTTTAACCAGAAGTTTACTGTTTCCCCGTAGGTCGTCCATTCTGGGGAAACAGTACATTTTTGAAAATATACCAGGTATCGGACATAAAGTTTCACCAATCGCAATTGATGCATCAAAAGCTTTTTTTACTGGCGCCGCATGTACGGCAGGTACTGCAGTCGGGTAAAAGATCGCCGACAAGATAAAAGTCAAACCAATTTAGCCAAATGAAGTAGCACAAGTAATATCAACCATGCTCCAAAGGCAGATACCAAACAGGCAATGATGCTACAACCAGTAAACTGTTGTCGCCACGCGATGCGGATGTAATACGAAAAATAATGAAGAAAACAAGACCGATTCAATCAGATATTACAGCATTTTAATGTAATCGTTGCGGTTTTCTAGTCTGAGTGACTAGCAATTTTGTCTCACACAAACATTTTGTGTGACGATAACAAATAAAAAAAATGTCAGTTAAAATTTTCTTGATCTGGACGAAGAATTTGATACTGACGACGGTGCAAATGAATTTGAGTACGTCGAATATCTCGATAAAAACTCGAACGAGCCAAATAAGGCTGGCGTCCGCACATTTAATACACAAGAAGAGATGTGTTTCTTCTCCCACATAAAGCCGTACTTGAAGTACGTGGCCAAATCTTAGATGCTGCTGGTGGTGATATCAATAACGGATGGAGCTTGTTTAGAAGTGCACGATATCAATTGGCCAATCAAACTTTTGAAGATATTTCAATGCACTTGCCTGTTGCAAGTACTATTCTTAATATTGTTTCGTTAAGCGAAGATTATTCAAGATATGTTGCAACAAATATGTTGTGGTTTAAAGACATTGGAGAAGGAACGGGTGTATCAACTGAGTTTTGTACTGGTGTTGGCGCTCCTGCGGATAAAAATGATAATTCAATCGTTAATTCCGCCGGTAATGATGTATCTGATATCGGAGATGCAATAAGATTGGCAGTTACAATTATACGACGACAGCAGTACAATGGAGGTTATGCGAAACCAAAAGCATTTCCGCAGGATCAAATAAAATAGCAATGATGTTGTCATTACGCATAATCTTTGGCTTTTGTCGCGAATGCAACAAAGTATTTCTCGGACCAAAACAAACACTTGTTCTTGATCGAGCAGAACAATCCGATTGTTTGATTCGAGTTGGTGGCGCCGACGCACAATTTGTGATTTCTAGACTTGCACTGTGGATGCCAAGAACTGTACCGTCAATCAGTAAGTCAATAGAACTTGAGTCAGTTTTGGCTGCTTACACTAAAAACATATATTTCGAGCAAAATAAGACATACCAAACCGCAATTCCAATCACAACCGATTACACATGGCGTATTACAACCACGTCTAGCGAACAATTGGAAATACATTTATTTGTAGTATTTCAACAACAGGTAAGGCGTGATAGTAATTGCAAAACAATGCTGTATTCGAAAACACTAACAACAGAAGAATGTTTGCAAGAATCAACTTGTACAAGTATCCTGAACGAGCAAAACGAATGTAACTTTTACGCGGATACTAACAGACATGTATCACGACCGTAGATGTACCTGATAGAAGCAATACAAACGCATAAAGACGCTGACAGCGGCCCTCAAATATCAATTGAGGAATTTTTTCGCGTACTCTACCGAACTTTTACTTTAACGTATCAAAACATTCAGAACGAGTTATTGGATTAACTGCTGATATTGAAGTAACTTGGACACTCGTTGTCAGTGACAGATTCTTGACAATTGACGCAACAAAGGGCCAGATGACAGTTAATAATAATATTGTGTGACAAACAAGTATAAACAACAATGACAACAAAATACATTACAAAAGAAATATATTTGACTCAAGGACAAATTAAGAAATTGTCAGCTGAAGTTGCCAAGCGACATGTGGTTTCTCTTAAGATAAATCCCAACTTGACAACAGACAGAAAAATTAAACTAATGTTAACACAGCAACAAAAAACCATTTGTAATCAACCTCAGCTTGGCTCAAGTAACAGCAATGGTACGACACGGCGGTTTTCTTGGACCAGCCCTGGCAATGTTAGCCAAAACAATGTTTCCAAAATTACTGCCGGTGCTCGGAACATTAGGTATCGCAGCTGCATCAGGTACAATATCAGGAGCATCTAAAAAAGCGGTATCGGGTGATGGTATCAAACAAATTGTTTTACATTTTTGTCTAACATCAGCAAATATTGCTAACGAGAAAAAAGACAACCAAATCAAGAAAATCACCAACGAAAAAATAGATAACACGATCTCTCAGCGACCGCAGCGCAGTCGAGGGCTGATTTATAGGACAACTGTTAGCAGGGATAGCAGGAAGTCTACTTTCCAATCTGCTAGGAATTGGTTGGGGAGTCAATGGTCTCGGATTAATGTTGCCGGGCACCAGACGTTGACTCCACACGCACTAAGCAACTTTGAAATACTTAACAAATTAAAAACTGTAAAAGATTTTCACAGAGTATATTCTAAAGACGAACTTGATACCGCACCAAGGTCATTTCAATGTCAGGATGGTGTGTGATTAATATACAATATTTTAAAGACGGATCAGGTACGCATTGGGTAGAAACGTTGAATGGCTTGAAGCCATCCCCCTTGTAGAGAACAAGTTTCGTCATGCCATCGTGGAAAAGTCGGATCATCTGAACGAACTTCCTAGGGCAACCTAGTCGTGCTAAGATGACCCATAGTGCAACCCTGTTGACCGTATCGAAAGCCTTTGTGAGGTCTATGAAGAGGCCCAATGTGGCTTCTGACCAGATCGGAACAAGATCGAAGTAATCTTCACAGTGAGACAAATACAGGAAAAGGGCATTAAACAAAACATGAACTTCTACAGTGTCTTCATAGACCTCACAAAGGCCTTCGATGCGGTCAACAGGGTTGCACTATGGGTCATCTTAGCACGACTAGGTTACCCTAGGAAGTTTAATAAGATGATCCGACTTCTCCACGACGGTATGACGGGACTCGTTCTCTACAACGGGGATGTCTCCAAGCCATTCAAAGTTTCTAACGACATGAAGCAGGGTTGCATTCTCGCCCCAGTATTATACAATCTTTTTTTCACATGTGTCCCGAACCATGTTACACGTGATCTCCAGAAATGAATGTACATAAAGTACAGACTGGATTTCTCTCTCTCTCTCTCTCTCTCTCTCTCTCTCTCTCTCTCTCTCTCTCTTCGACTTTCGCCGACTGAATGCCCGGTCCAAAACAATGGAAAAACTTATTCTTGAAGCACTTTTCGCGGATGATTGTGATCTCATGGCACACACAGCATCAGATCTCCAAATCATCGTTACACGCTTAGCGGAAGCCTCGAGACTCTTCGGACTCACTATCAGTCCGATCAAGACAGAGGTACTTCACCAACCTGTCCCAGGCACCATAGCTCGACCCCCAATTGTGTCTATCGAAGACACCCAACTGAAAGCTGTCGATCCCTTCAAGTACCTTGGAGCATTATAACTCCCGATGGATCGCTGGACTAAAATATAACGGCGCGCATCAGTGACGCGAGTCGATCATTAGAACGTTTCAGCTCTCACGTGTTAAGTCACAGGAATATCAAGCTGTCCACGAAGATAAAGGTATATAAAGCAGTTGTGCTAACAGGCCTCCTATATGGATGTGAGACCTGGACAACATACAAGAAGCACATGAAGCGGCTTGAGCGCTCAATCACGAGAGCCCTGCGCTGAATTATGGGCG
The DNA here is from genome assembly GCA_028554795.2 of Sinohyriopsis cumingii. Lineage (NCBI taxonomy): Eukaryota > Metazoa > Mollusca > Bivalvia > Unionida > Unionidae > Sinohyriopsis > Sinohyriopsis cumingii. The sequence continues at coordinate 59,988,749 of CM068839.1, read as the reverse complement.
TCTAATGGCAAGACATATTGACGAACCTAGAAGTGCTGGATAGAACAGGTTTAACCAGTATCGAAGCGATGGCCATGAGAGACCAACTCCGATGGATGGGTCATGTACAGAGCTCTATCTAGTGGACACAGAACAATTGGTCGCCCGAAGAAAATATTCAAAGACACTATCAAGGACAGCCTGAGATGCTGCACGATATCTGTGATAAACCTCCAATCCTGCGCCAAGGATAAACCTGGCTGGCGTGCAGCTGTTAGTACTGGGTACAAATCCTTCGAGGATGCACACAGAACGAAAGTCGCCGACGTCAGGGAACGCAGGAAGGCATCAACGTCAAGAACCAACACATGCCTCCAGTGTACTTCTCCAGGACATGCGCATCTCGTATCGGACTCAACAGTCACATGAGGACCCATCAGCGAAGAGCAGCGCAGGATTGACCTCTTCGAGCCCAATGGTCAACCAACAACAATATATTATGTTCACTGTGGACTTATTGCCTGGAGTGAGAAGAACTTACAAATTGTGTTTTAAGACACTCGATATAAATACTTTCTTAGTTTTTATTATTAGTTGTCATTCCCTCTTTGACTTTCATGGTCTACATTTCAGACTTGTAAAATTCATCAGGAATTAAACACAACTTGTCCTTAGTTCTTTGTCGCTAATGTAATGGAATATATTTTGTCCTTTCTGATCATTTGAAATATTGTAATAGCCGAAAACAATGCATGTTCTCTGTAACGAAATAAAGAAACTTCAATCCCTTTTTTCCGTACGATCTGTAAAATAATGTAAATTTTCTGTTTGCTTCTCTAAAATTTGTTTTTCTCTTTTATTTCTTCCTGTGCGAAATGATTTTAGTACAGTAGTATATTGTCAGTGTATGTATTTGTTGTATCTGGTAAGTATAAAATTTAATTCCCTATGAATTAGTTCCTTCTCGCTTATTGCCTTACTAACCATGCCATCTATTTCAACTTATCTATTGCAGAGGTTACCGTCTCAATGCGTTTTATGACCTTCTTGAATATTAGCTTTTCTTTGAAAGCTTTAGCAACAACCCAATAAAGTTATACCAAGTCCACTGTTGCTTTTCCTGGATTTTCTATACTAGCTGCTAATGTACCTATCCTACCTAAAAACAGATTCCACGCTACCCACATCCCAGTTTTAAACAAATACAAATTTTTGTAGTTTTTACCACCTTTGTACCGTACAAACTCTTTTATGAACTCATTCCTAATTTTGCTGATCTTTTGTAGCTAAACATAATACCATATTGGTGGAAGGGGTAGGTAACATTGGATACAATGCTGGTGCACCTGTAATCATTTCGCATTTACATGAATGAAATACACAATTGTAACATATATTTTATCATGATCTTTTGCTTTGCTATTTTGCTGTTGGTTATGTTAGTTTTAAGTTCTGGTGTTTGTTTAACCCGGACATTGTTTCTCTTCTTCGATTTGATTTCCAACATTTAAAATTGTTTATGTTGTTTTTTTTCTGTGTGCACTTATGTTTCTTTGCAACGTAATAATTAGATTATTTTACATTGTCGTATCCCGTGAGTTTTTAGAAAATATATATTAAACTGAGTCAGCGACATGGGAATAATGAACATGACCACTTCTTCTGGACATTTTAATTATCCTCGTCGCAAGTATGTTGTAACTAACTGTATGAGCTATATTTAATTTTACACAGGAATTAACTATGCTATATTTAATGTTACACAGTAAATAACTATGCTATATTTAATGTTACACAATAAATAACTATGCAATATTTAATGTCACACAATAAATAACTATGTTATATTTAATGTTACACAGTAAATAACTATGTTATATTTAATGTTACACAATAAATAACTATGCTATATTTAATGTTACACAGTAAATAACTATGATATATTTAATGTTACACAATAAATAAATATGCTTAGCTTAATGTTACACAATAAATAAATATGCTATATTTAATGTTACACAATAAATAAATATGCTATATTTAATGTTACACAATAAATAAATATGCTATATTTAATGTTACACAATAAATAAATATGATATATTTAATGTTACATAATAAACAAATATGCTATATTTAATGTTACACAATAAATAAATATGCTATATTTAATGATACACAGTAAACAACATTGCTATATTTAATGTTAAGCAATAAATAACTATGCTATTCGTTTCTCTTGCCATTTATTACTTTAACATTTCATAGTTAATTTGCTTCGTTCACTTCATTTTTTCGATTTGTATTCGTCTGTTCTTTTGGAACAGTAAATTAATTAACCAGATCGCTAACAGTGTTTTAATCCTAACTCGCAGTATACATCAATTTTAAAACTAATACCTCACGTAATCGAACAACGAAACCACCAATGAAGACAAATATTTGCTGGTATCACAACAACCTACAACGACTTTGATATATTTGCTGACTTGGCAGTAACAAACGTTTCGTATGTGTACTTGATTCGTTTTAAATCCAATTTTTCATACTCATTGTCAGTTAAATGTGTTGTCTGTCATTTTCCTGTATGTCCCATTTCTACACTAACTTTCAACTCTTGTTTCGAATAATCTACTTCAATGCTGCTTCTGTTTTAATCTTCTGCAAGATCACATAATATTCAACGATGTTTTGTGTATTTCGAAATTACATCAGTTAGTGCAAGGAAATTTTAATATTTTATACAAATCTTCAAATCCCCTTGCACCAGCAGATGTAATTTTGAACACTCTTTAAATGCATCAAGCATCTTTTGAAAATAGTTTGATCTTGCAGTAGATTAAAATCCTGTTTACCATGTAGATGATTACGAGGGAAAAAACTGTATGGTGCTGCGATGAAAGAATCATTCTCAAATTGAAAAGCTTCTTAATACAGATATTCTATTTTAGTTGTTGAATTTTAGTTTCGTTATTAACATTTCTGCTTAGAAAAAAATTAGTTCGAGACTTTACTGACCTTTTAAAAAGCGAAACCTTCCTCCCAGGTTCATGCCATCATTTCACGAGCAATTTCAGTTTTATATATAGTCTTCTACATAAATCCTAGATTCCTGAAAAAAATAATCGCTGTCTACAGTGAGATATTTCAATGATTTATTGTCTAACTATGAAAAGCATCAATCATTTATCGTCACATCGTAAGGGGATGTGTACAGAAAACATGACATTTTGTTTTGTTAGATAACGTTCAAAAGTAAGGTCATAATACGTTTTGGCAGTCAAAACAACATTATGTAATAATCACGACATGTGTAGTTATCCCTGCAGCTAATGATCTTGTTAATCATTCCTCCTCTGCTCACACACCCTCTTGTTGCAGGAGCCCTGATTTTTAATTATTGTAAATCACAAGTTATATTCTAGTGGACTGTCTGACAGCAGCACAAAGGAATCTTGTTCTTTGATTTGTCTAGGGATGTAATGTAGGGATTGTATTTTGCGCTATCTGCATAGTAACAAATTGTAATAAACTCTCAGATGGCCTGGTCGTTTTAAATCTGATTCTTATACTCCTTCTTGAGAAGTATAGTCTGTTGTTTTATCGTCTGAAAATGGCAAGGACAAAGCAGATTTAGCAAGAAATAGTAGTGGTGAGATATTGCATTACTAATACCTTTATATATTATTCATTATTACACATAACCTTTATCTTTATCTAGTCCTCTGCATGCAAATAATCCCGGCTGGGATTAGCACGCAGTGGAATAGAATGAGATATACTCAACATATACGTACTACAGTCTAAAAACCTTGTTTTCTTAGACAAGTAGCCTTGCTGAACTTAAGACTTAGTTGAAATCTAATTGAGCAGCAGAGGGGGCGAATCGGACATTTTGTCCAATCGTTATTTTGCTTAATTATTACTTTCTGCACTCAACGATCTAGTGTCGTCAGCGCCTGGTAAAAAAAAACGACGACGTCGTTGGGGGATCGTCCAAACGTCATTTGGTTTAATTAACACCTTCTGCGCGCTGATCCCCAGCGTCGTCAGCGTCCGGTAAGCACATCGACGACCGCGTCGATGTCATTGCCCCCTCTGCTGCTATGATCTTACAAACAGAGTGATCACTAACTCCTCCTCTTGCAGATCAATTAGGTTATTTGACTGATCGGTAAGTCTGAAATTAATTCTCGTTAAAAACCGATCATGGCATCGCATATAGACCGGATTAATCGGACTCTCAATGATCAAAAATCCCGGAGGGGCTGTTGGTGAAAACGAATAAAGGATATACCCCTGTTGAGCTTGATTTGATTGCTTGGTATCCACCTGATAACTCCCTTCGATAACATCACACACTAGATTGATCGCTATCACTGATGCGATATTTACGTTGTATGGAGCAATATGCCTACCACCATCTCCGTTATCGTGTCTGAGGATAGTTGATGGGGGGGTGTCCGCGGGTGGATTCTCAGGCCATCCTAGTATGGTTCTTATTGAACTGTTATAAATATCAACCATATACCCCGGTGTGCTTATTTCAATCGTCGACGATAACGTCGGTTCATGAACCGTAATAGCGATTTTTGATTCCTTTCCTGTGATCGATTTTATCCTGCGTTGAAATTCTTTATTGATTTGCTCTATTTGGTATGACCCAGTTGGTATTGTAACCTCCTCCCAGTTTGGGGTCCCATCGGGTTTATTTGTCCGTGCAAAAACCAGCGAGTTATTAGGTTGTTGTCCGTTAAATGCGTCCGCTCGGATATTAGGCCAACTGTGATATACTCGCAATTTTGCCAGCGCTATTTCCTTTACTGGAACCGGTGATGGGAAGTTCACACTGAATTCGGGTTTCGTTGATGTTATCGATATCATACTTGTTTGTACCGGAGTGGTGTTCTCCGCGATCCGCTGAAGTAATTGAGACCCTTCGGGGTTCAGCGACATTATTATTATTCGTTGTTTTTAGTGTCTAATTTTAACAACCAGGTGGTTTCGGCTTCCAGTTGAAAATCCTCGATTTTTGACATCGCGGAGCTATATAACTGGACCATCGTGGAGAATTCAACATCGGATACGAACAAATTATCAATTGACAACGAGATCAACCCGGATAATTTCGAGTACGCGTCGGATACTATTTGATGTTTTACTGTATACTCGTTGAGTTTTTTCTGAAAACACGATGATATCTTCCTAGTGATTGCGTTGGCAACTCCAGCAACTGTTGTCATTGCGGAGACAGCGATTGGAACAGCGATCGGGGTTATCGTGGTCACCGTGGATAAAATAACACCGGCGCCAGCTACTATACCCGACACCGAGTACACGACCGCGTCGATGGCGGTTATTTTACGACGGTATTTTTTTATTTTTACACGGTATTGTTCGGAAAGCGTTTTCAAGTTCGCGGAAAATTCTTTTGCGGTATCGAATCGATATTGATGTGACGTCGGTGATACCTCTGATTCAACTTCCTTGGTGGTCATTTTTATTTTAAAAGAGCTAGTGTTTTTAATTACTTAGATTCGCTGCAAATTCCACATACCATGTAATGTTTGCCCGGGCTAGATTTCTATCAACGGCATAAATTGTAAACTGTTCAGTTGCGTTCTTGTCTATAATTGTTGATATTGTATTGTTAAACCCGGATGAACTCGACGATAATATATTAAACTGCATCATTGAAACCAGTGTCAATCGATAAATGCCCTTAACAGTTGCGGTGATATTTACTGTATTCTGTGTAGGAGTCCAATCGAATGATCCATGCCGAATTGTGTATACTGTGTTGATGATGTTCTCATGAGGGATTTTTATTTTTTCGAATTGCTCTGCTACTCTCGGTAGTCCGTTTTTAATCGTTTCAACATCAGTTTTAATCGTTCCTATTTCCTGTATATGCGTGTCCACATCTTTTTTGTTCGTTGCAACATTAGTTTTGATTGTTTCTATTTCCCGTGTATTCTCGGTCATACTTTTTTTGTTCGCTGCAACATCAAGTTTGATTGTTCCTATTTCATATGTATGTACGTCTATACCTTTTTTGTTCGCTGCAACATCAGTTTTGATTAATCCTATTCCCCGCCAATACGCGTCTACATTTTTTTTGTTCGCTTCAACATCAGTTTTGATTGTTCCTATTTCCTGTGTATGCGCGTCCACACCCTTTTTGTTCGCTTCAACATCAGTTTTGATTGTTCCTATTTCCTGTGTGTGCGCGTCCATATTATTTATGATCGTTGTAACATCAGTTTTGATTGTTTCTATTTTCCGTCCATGCGAGTCTACATTATTTATGATCGTTGCAACATTAGCGCCGATTATTTCTATTTCCCGTTCATGCGCGTCCACACCCTTTTTGTTCGCTTCAACATCAGTTTTGATTGTTTCTATTTCCTGTCCATACGCAGTGATATCATTTATAGTTATTGTGATTTCATCCGGCTTGGTATTTTTTTTACCAAGGAATTTATCAAAGTTGTCATCGATCCTGTTAACATTTTTTCGTAACGTGTAAAATTGGCCCGACAGCGTCGTAAACTCCAAAATAGTATTTTTTATTGTTGCAAGATTTGGTTCGAATACTATCGGGTACCCAAAAAATCTATCGATAGTTGCTTTCACATGCCCTTCGAGTTCGATTATTGATCTATTCAACCTTATAACACCGTCTTGGATTAATTCTATCGTATTCTCTATCTCCACTATATGTCTACCCGGTTTGAGTAGTCCGTCGCCGGTATACAACGCGATGGTGTTCTCGGCGGCATCACGCTGTCGTAATAAAACGTCATTTAGCGACACATTACCGGATTTCAATTTACCCTGGCGGTCTTGAAATACAACTATTTCATCTGGGTCAACACTGGTTAAGTTCAACGTATCAGCGATTTCATCCTCAATTAGTTTTTTTATGTCGGCGGCGGCCGTTTCCGTGGATTCTTTCAGCGCCGAAACCGGTCGTCCCCAAATATCAATCATCGTTATTGTAAATGTTATTCTCTAAAATCCGTTGAGCTTCTACGACCCCACTAGTGTATTCGTTTACAACCACATGAGGTGGTTTCCGCGATGATGAAATCGCCGCGAGTACGTTCAATACCTCACGGCCACATATCGGTGGGTCACTCAATTGCTGTGTTGGCAGCGTGGAATAAAAAACCCGGGCTGAACACGCCCGGGCTGAACACGCCCGGATATACCGCATGAACTCTTTCGGCGGGGCTAACCCGTATGAATCAAAATAGACGATCGCGCGCGGATCAATCGCGTACGCAACCCAATGAGTTCCCGCTCCGGAGGACCCATCGAGGTTAATTATGCCGGTTTCAATATTCCTTGGTGCCGCCGGCAATTGATCCCTCATAAAAACACCTCTGAAGTTTTTTATCGCTAACGCGTTTGCGGCGTCTATTAAATCAAAATTAGACATGGGAGTCATAGACTCAGGAGTCATTGACTCCCGAGTCAATAAACGGTTCCCGGTAGTCTTAGACCCTTTCCCGAGTACCATGAATACGGGGTTCCCGGTAGTCTTAGACCCTTTCCGGCTACGGGTCGTTTTTTTTTGTAGCCTTTCCCGGTTGCCTTCTTCAATGCCATCCCCGCCGCGGTACCAACGGCCCCCAACGCCGCCGCCTTAGCCACTGCTGGTGCGGCCGCGGCAATCAATGCCGGAATCGCAGCTAACAGCGGAAATATCCCACCGGTCTTTTCCATGTTTTTAATTGCTGCGGCTGAAAAATCTATTTGAACACCCTTTTTATTCTTCATCGCATCATTGAAATGTTTTATTTGACGCGCCGTCAACGATATCTTATGATTACCACCTGCCATCTGTGACGGCTTCAGCGTTATTGTGGTTCCGCATTGTTTAGCCGACTTTGATCGTAATTTCTTGACTTGACCATCAGTCAACTCTACACTGACGACACTATACGACATTTATTGTAAACGCGTTTTGTGCTTTCAATTACATGTTTTCCACTGGCGCATCAACGATTCTCATTCGTCCACCAACGCCTTCTAGCAGCATTGATTTATCGCTGAGAATGACAGCAACCGCTCTGTAATTAACACCACCCGGGGCTATACGAGCTCGGAAGTGTATATCAACGACGGATTGTCTCGTTAAATCAAGATGTTCCAGCGAAAAATAATAAATCGGATACAGGTTTTTAAAATCAAGTTGTGATATTTGCAAACCAGTGTCGACGTTTTGATCACGACCCATATACGACAGCAATCGATGATACACACGTGCGATATGGTTGTCGCCGTAATTAAGCTGTATATCCTCGGATGGTTCCTGTTGTCCGTTTATTCTCAGCGAAACATCCCTGACTCCTAATTGATCAAATATCATATGGCTGCGTTCTTGACTACCCAATCGTTCCCTATTCTGCAGCGCTATGAATATATGACGCGGGGCTGAAACACCCTGTTTTGACGCCAAGTGCCATGTAAACGTATCGGCGACGTTATCCTCTTTAGCATCAGTTGTTACCGCTAGCCAACTCAACAGCGATTTCCCTCCCTGTTCCATAAATGCTAACAATCGTGCTTCCGTGGTAACTGATGGAGTCAGCACCGGCATCCACAATGCCATTTTAGTTAAAATGACTTTACCGGCAGCGACGCCAGCAGCATGCCATATTGCATTGTTATCATCGCCCCTTCGCGTCAGCGCGATTGTATGCTTAGCCCCATAGATGACTTTTCTAACATTTCTGCAGAATCCAAATATGTGATGGAGTGGAATCGCGCATGAAAACTGTCGGCGTGGTCCTTGCAACATTCCTACTCGTGCTGCGAATCCTAGATTGTAATCATTGTTGGTGCTTTTTATAATATTGAAATTAGCGCCTGGTTTTGCTCTGCGATCTGGATTGGTTGCTTCAACCTGGTCAACTGCGGTATTTTTTTCCGCCAGCACGTTGATGTACTGAATATGGTCAGCGTTATTGGTGGTGTCCTTCGCAAACATCATAGATGGGCCCGCCGATCTTGTATAATCATCCGAGTATCTCGCTAACCCAATTATCGTCGTTGCAACATCAACCTCGCGTTCTATTGATTCAATTTCTCGCCCGTCAATAAGATATCTGGCGCTCTCAAATAACGCCATGATACCGTTGTTGACGAAGCCAACTCGAACACGATGGTCATCTGCGTATGGTGCATTATCGGCGGCATTTGTCACGAGTTCTCCCTCGATTTCGATAAACGCTTCACACGGCAAAAAATATTTACTGGTATCTTGGACTTGAAGTTCAATTCGCGATCGTAGGTCGGGTTGCGCTGCATAATAAGAATAAAATTGATAATCACGGACAGAATCATCCCTGCGCACTGGGGCGTCCATATCAAACGCGGGATCAGCGGTTCGCGCAAACATTCTATTATTTATCATGTTGATGTTTTCAATTGAAATCCATCAACGTCGTTTTCGTCGTAAATTCTTTGAATTTAAACCACTCCCCGCTATCGCGTTCATGAGCGCGTTGGTTGCCGCATCGGCGGATGGCGAAGTCGCCAACGACTCTAATTTTTCTTCCACGGCGTTATTTATTACTTTACTGACATTCGCAGGCATCACTGTCGTTGATGGCATCTGTTTTTTTCTTGAAAATCTCTTGGATTTCACCAACGACATTAGTTTGTCCCGCGCGGCAGAAAACGCCCTTCCGGCAACATCTCCAATGGCACTAATACCCTTATCACGAATAACATCAATAGCCTTCATTCCTAATTGTTTGGCTAACGGCGCTACTTTTGGAGCCATTCTTGTAAATAACCCCGCAATGGTGCTACCGAGACCATCTCCATAGTACGCGCGGTAAACAGGCAATCGCGAGTTTACCACGTAGACGAGTACTGGTTTATCATGGTTGTAGTGTATGATCATCCTTATTAAAAACACCAGTTTTCCAATTAATCATCCACGAGTTCGTCTATGAGCGTTCGATATGCATTAATGTCCATAATACCGCCTGCAAATAACCGCTTGCAAATATCAGCGGCCTCATTGATTATTTCCGGAGAGTTATTTCCGGCTCGTTTTCCTCCGATTAGTACCTCTAGCCGTGATATATCACTGAGAACACTACCAGGACAGGTAACGCCGTAGGATTCTTTACCAACAGAGTATCCTTTTCCTTTTTTTGGTGTTATACTCTTAACTTCCTTGTGGAATGCGTCGTAATCGGATTTACTACGATGTGGTAATGCATCTTTATGTTTACTCGCTAAATACACTATTCTTGCCCAGTCCTTTAACGACTTTATATTTTTCTCGTAACCGCTATTGATATGCTTCTTATCTCGTATGCTCTTAGCAAAATTGTTGGCAGCAAAATTAATTAATTCTTCCCTGTTGCTGAAGCCTCTAATTTCATCTATTGTGCTCTTCTTGAGTACAATACGGGGTATATTCCCCTCTTTTTCTTCCGGTATTTCTTCTTCTGGTGTTTCTTCGGGTATTTCTTCTTCTGGTTCTTTCGCAGTAGCACCTAATTCTTCCTCGTCGGCCATTGTAACATAAGGTTCTTGTGGTTCGGTTATAGCGAGTGGTGGTGGCCTCCGTGTTGTAGCAGCCGCTATTTTCGCAGGGAGTGTTTCTAAAGACCTTTTTGTTTGTTCGGTCTCTGCCGCTATCTTTTCAAGCGCACCAAGAACGGGTACAGTTGCCGCCGTAACATCTTTGGTCGCTTTAGTTACCGGGGCAAACAGTTGTTCGCTTCCAACAGTAAAATCAGTTTGCATTTGTTGCCGCGTTTGAAGTTGTTCTCGGACCCTGTCTCGTAACGGTATGAACTTTTTAAGCGCTGCTAGTCGCTCTCTGGCTAGCCGAGTAGTAAGTGATTCGCCTACCATTATTGCAATTGCGAAGCAATTTCTAATTTCTCGCCGGAGTTTTCGTCTATAATCCTTCTAATGTTTTTGATTTTACTAGAAATCTCCCGGCGTCGTTCATAAACACGTCCGAGTTTTTTTCGTATTATTTCAACGGCAGTGAATAGTCCAATGAATGCATTTGCGTCATTGTGGTACAAGTTTTCATTAATCGTATGTTGCAATCGTTTTATAAAAAAGTACTCGCGGGCCAGGGTAAAACGCCCCCGTTTCGACTGTTCGTTAATAATCTCATAATCGGATAATATTTTTTCACTGTCGAGACCATCAGATAATTCAATTCCTTGATTTTTTAATTTTGAAATCTCAGTTAATATATTATTGATGTCTTCGATATTCATTATTCTTATAAAACATCTTGTTTTTAAATAAAAAAAATGAAACCCCGTGTATCAATTCCGAAGGTGTTCATACTTTGTTTTCTTCCGGAATGGACAATTTATTGTCAGCGCCGGTGGCCTTGTCAGCGCCTATGGCGCTGGTGACTTCGTATCTACATATGAAAATCGAATTCTATACCCGGTCTTTTTTGAGATTGCTGTTTGATATACTCGTTCTGCAACAAATCGTATTGAGGTGATACAAATGTCAAAATATTTTCCTGCTTCATTCATCGACTGAAATATTTTTTCCTCGTGAGTTGTTGTATCAAATGACCTTACGGGTTTTGCTTTCTTTGGGTATTTACCGGTTTGGCCTTTTTTACTATTTTCACTCTGAGAGACAGTTTGCAGGTTTGTAAGAGAATTATCAGTCTTATTACTATTAATATGATCAATCACAAGTCCATTCTCGATTAATCCGTGGAAACATTCATAGATGATTCTGTGACAGAGATATTTTTTCCCTCCAGCAGTAAACATCAAATACCCGTGATTATTTACGGTGCCAACTGGTTTCTTCAGTCTACGATTTCTAACAATGCCGTCGCGAGACGCCTCGTAATTGACGAGCACAGGATGCGGCTGAAATTCTTGGTCCATTTGTATAATAATACTACTTGTCTAATTTATTATTTGGTTTAATTATGAATCTTTCAACGTAGTCTTGGGGGGTTTTGATGACGAAGTCGGCGGTGGGGTCAATGACGGCGTTTTTAATTCGCTTGTCATAATAGCGTTTTAGTTCCCTGTATCGCTTTCCGCCACAATTAATACACAACTGCGATTTTCCTCTTACACCAACGTGGCAAACCAAGCACGGGAGGGGGCCAAGAGAACCATTACGAACGCTTTGTAAATGATACCCGCAGAATTCACCTCTACATGATTTATTGCACGGGGTTGTCGACCCAATCATCAACCATTTGCAGTGATTCATTATACTATATTCTTTCATTTAAATACTTGTTTTAATTATATGGATGAGTTTGAGAGATTAGCAGTAATTAAGCCCCGGAAAAATATTAAGTTCAATCTCGATAGAGTCCTCAAGGACACACCAAAAGCGTTAATAAACGATAGAACCCTGTTGAATAAAATACGCGATTGTATCAATGAATTCAAACGTGATGGTGCATCTCATAGTTGGTCAACATTTCGAATTGATGGTGTTGTTGATGCTACCATGAACGACAACCGCGCAGCAATGATAATATCACAACTTGACAGTAAAAGGTATTTCTTCAGAGTAAAATTCATTGTCCGGGTGAAATCAGGCGATTGGATCATACGTGATAAATTTGAACCAGTTTTCAGCGACAAGAAAACAGTCACTGTCAGCCGCGACTCCAAGCCGGGGTTGTTAACCGGAATTGACAGACCATACTATGAACGAGCGTATCCTGAAACAGCAGTTGTTTATGGAATATACCCGTTAAATAAGAAACCTGATATCGGAAAACTGAAACCGATGAAACAGTCAACGGGGATAAATTGTGTAGCAGAACGAATAATAGAGCATTTTACAAATGCATGTCGAGGAAACAAATTGACTGATTTACGACGTAGCAAAATCAACCAGTGGGAACTAACCGTAAAAGAGCGTGGAGCGACCATCAGCGACATAGCGAGATTAGAAACATCGCTGAGATTTCCAATAACCGTTACAACGATAACCGGTGAAGTATTACACGAATCAAAGTACAAATCGAAGGGAGCCCCAATCAAAATTATCGATCATAACGAACACGCATGGACGCCCGTGATCACAATATTTCCACGGGATAGAACAGTAAAGTATATACCCGAAGAATTTTTAGGAGAAGAATTCTTCCGGGATGGTTTTCTCGCGGAGAGGAAACTATTTGATGCTATTGCCTACTTGTGTAAAAACGATCCTGTATCAGTGTGGTTACTTCGCAGCGCTGAAAACGATGCGGATACCTTTGATCAGTTTGTAAGGCCAAACGGTGAATTATATCGCACTGAAGCATTTCACAACAGGATGAAAAAAACCGCCATAGAATTTGAGGAGCATGATGAACAACTGCTAACAAATTGTTTTACGATTCCATCGGTTGCGGCTCATGTTGCAGCAAGGAAAAATGCGTGGAGACCAACGCGCAAGGAATTTCTGCCGGATGTACAATCCAGTTGTTTGGAGTATTATCACGGTGGATTATGGAACACTGAATACAACCGCGACGCTATGATCTCGGTTGATATGGTTGCCTGTTATCCAGCGAGTTTTCTCGGGTATGGATCCGCCGCCGAGTACTTTAGACGATTTGGACACCCCAGTCATGAAATGACTCGTGTTGCTATTAATGGACCACTGCCTGATTTTGATTTAACCGGATTCGCTCGCATAGTATCATTTGAATTCGCGGCAGGACTCCATCGCTGTTGCTATATTTGGATCGGTAGACACATGGCTGAAAAGAAGTGGCTGCCAATAGCGCTGCTACGGTATATGATTGATTGTAGCATGCTAGTTTCGTTGATTGTCAGTGACGCAATTATATCATACCGGGCGCAGACTGAAGTCTGGTTACCAGAACCGGAGCGTCTAGACAGCATAATTGACGAGTCCAGAAAAAACATTGATGCCGACGAGGAATATATCATCGAATGGTCCAGGAGGATATTCAACCAACGAAACCACGAGGCAAAAGATCTCGGTAGAAGAATAATTGGTAAGTTTACACAAGGTGGAAAAAACCACGACTACAAACGATATTGCTCACGGCTGATTATAGATGACGCAGAATATGATTTCGTAATCAAGGACGCAGTGGCGAAAAATAGATACGTGAACTGCAAAACAGCTTTCTTGTCCAATGGAACAAGGTTGGGTACAGTTGTTACCTACAGCGATGGAGACAGCCCAGCATACCCGCATTTGAGGGCGTCTATGCTGGGTTATGCCGCTATCAATTTATTCTCGATGATAAATAGATTCCCCGATACCGCGGTTAGAGTAGCAGTTGATTCGTTTTATATTGACGTAGCGTATAAGGGAAACGTAGCCGAGTTTACTAGTCCGGACGAGAGTTGGGGTACATGGAGAATTAAAAATGAAATACGACGCGATTATTCCCCGTCAGCAGATGTCACCGTTGAGAACAACTACTTACGCGGTGATAAATTGTCAGAATGGTCTAATGCACCATCGTGTTCTGATCCAATTTGTAGACACAAGACGGTTTATTTAAGCGGCTGTGGCGGGTCAGGAAAGACGACTCGGGCAATTGAATTATTTCGAACGCGGGCAAGTATAATCGTGCTTACACCGACCCATAGACTAGCGCGAGAGATAAAACAACGAAATGTTGACGCCGTTACTTATCACAGCTTTTTTCGATACAGCGGCGGTGAGTGGACTCCTGATCGAATGGGTGAAAAATTTATTCCCGATATTATCATCTGGGATGAGATATGTACTGTTTCGTTAGATACTTTACAAATGTTTCTTGAGTGGTTGCTGCGCGCGAATACAGCGGTAATCATGTGTGGGGACCATGGCCAACCACCACCATTTGTCGGCGAGGGTCCACATGATTGGTTAAGGGGTTTTGTGGACTATTATGAAGAAACCGATACTGATTACCGAGCACTTGATGAACAACTGCGCGAGGTTAAGAAATTAATCAGATTACAGCCGGATAGAATTCAATGTGAAATAATTCGCGAGGTGATTCCGGAAACGCCGTTAAATGAATTCTGGGAAACATGGAGACCAAACGATTTGATTGTAGCGAGTAGAAAGATAGTCAGAGACACACTTCAGCGGAAGTTGTTTACGTTGCATAAGGAAAAGTTTCCAACGCGTCCAGTGCCGTTATGTTATAGACCCGCGGACACACGGCGGCAGAACATTGAAGTTGAAATTCCAGGCCGGACAGAAAAACAAATTCTCGTGCTGAATGATATCGTGCTCGTTGATATCAGCGTCGTCGAGGACGCGCTACGTGCTGATAAATCCCCGTGGACGCTAGGATACGCAACAACAATACATTCCTCGCAGGGACTAACCATCACGGACACAATTGTTTGGATAGTTGATAATCGCATCGAATGGTCAAATCTAGTCTATCTTGCAGTGTCCAGAGTACGAAGGATAAATCAGCTTCGAAGAATTGTTGTTGACGAAGTCAGTGACGGAGTCACCAACGACAACGACATTATCGATGCAAGCGTCATTAATAGAAAACTCTCGGGTTACCGCCAACAGGATAAAAAAAAACAGCGGCGTTTTGATATTGATGCCGAATTAATAATCTCGCTACGACAACAACAGAATAATCACTGCGCGAGTTGCAATTGTATAATGAGTTGGCGTTATTCGGATAAAGACACTCGCCAATTTACCGTGGATAGGATCGATAACAGTCTCGGTCATGTCAAAAACAATGTGAGGTTGACCTGTCTTGAGTGCAATAGACGCAACGGCGCTAGTTAAGACCACGTGGGGGTAATTGAGTATCGTTAGGTATCACTTGTAGTTGCTCGCGTGTAAATCCGCGCTGAGGAGCAGTTGAATCCAGTCTGTAGATCGGTGGTCTACCAGTTGATCGTGTTATCGTTGATATGTTATGTGTGGTAACACTCCAAATAGGATCAGTAGCTCTTTTTTTACCGCCTTCAAGCTCTCCTGGTTCATATAGATATCTCACGGTAACATCGCCGAGAATCGGCTTGGAAACACTATCTATTTTTGATTTTCCGGGTATATACTCGTATTTAATCGCGTCGCTGGGCTTCATGTTGATTGCTCGGGTAATCTCGTTATTTAACGCGGCAATTACGCCTGGCAACCTTTTGACCCATTCACGAGATCGTTTTTCTTGGATGAATTCCTTCGCGTATTGATATCCAAATAACCGTTCAGCGAGAGTCCGATTGAATCGTTCAACAATTGCCTGATCACGATGTAGCGCAGTATGACCTCGTCGTATCGCGACGCTATGATGTTTCAGCGTTGATAGAACAGCGCCGCGAAATTCACTACCGGGATCAACTTGTAATAGATTTGGCCAACGCAGAGAACCTCTTTGATAAATCCGCTCAAACGCATCGGCTACTTCAGTTGCTGACTTTGTTTTTAACGGCTCCGCTTGTTTGTATCGACTCGCAACATCAACTACGGTTAGCGCGTATTTGTAACCGTTGTCATGCGACAAAAATAGTATATCAGCCTGATGAACTTCATTAGGTACGCTGACATCAAAGCGCGAAAAGTTGATTTGTTTAGGCGGTGGTAGATAGATTTGCCATATAGCCTGTTTGGATAACCAATTAGCCGCAGTGGTCTTTGTTACCTTTGCAGCGCTTGCAAGCTTACCAATTGCGGCCTTCCCCTTCCAGTATCCTCTCGGAGAATAATAGATGGATTCCATGTTGTTATTATAAACGCTAGCGTTTTCAATTACCAGCGCGAGAAGCTCCGCTTCCAATCATTAATTTACCTTTCATAGCCGATTTTACCAACCATGAGGCCAATTTTTCTTTGACGGATTTATCAGGAATAGCATTTAATGCGTGAATTAATTTTACATCCGCGATATGACGCTGTTGCAGATAGCTACTTTTGTAAGCAACATCATGAGCATGACACGCCTTATCGATAGCGTTTATTGGATACTCACCGGGTTTGGGCTGATTTTGATCATCGAGTCTGATATCTAATCGTGTTCCAGGGCCACAGTAGTTATATCCTGGGAGGTGCTTTTCTCCTGGATACTTTGCCCACGGTGTTCCGGGGAGTTTTGCCAATTTGGCTGCGATGTCACCTCCTCGCTTTTTTTTAAAACATCTCCGGGTCTAATAGAAATAAATCTAAATTTCTTTGTACCGCATTGTACACACTTGCCAGTAAGCGCCGATCTGTTATTTCTTGTTGTAGCGGTTGTCATATCATTTGTGCCAGTACGTACTCTACACTTCACACAATATAGATCCATAATTTATGTATAGAGATATGAATATAATTGATTTTTCGGCGACTAAAACAAGAGAACCAGTTAAGCATGTTGCAGCGTTACCAAACTCGATCCGGATGATTATCATCGGACCATCTGGATCCGGCAAGACGCAATTGTTACTCAATTTAATAATGAGATGGATGAAGTGGGATAAGTTGTATTTGGTTGCTCCTAGCGTGGATGATCAACGATGCTACGAGGTGTTGAAAGATTTCAACGAGAATGCATCAGCGATCGCTAAAAAAAATGTTATTGAGTTTATTACAGATATCAATGATGCACCAGGTATTGATGATATTGATGGCGACGTTAACAATCTAGTCGTGTACGATGATGTTATGTTAGACAATCAAAAAAACCCAGCTAGGATATTTTCCAGAGGCAGGCATAAAAACACTGACGTGATATATGTCACTCAACGGTATACTCAGATTCCAAAAGTAATCAGAGATAACTGTAATATTCTTGCTGTATTCAACGGCGTTGATACACACACGCTACGAAATATTTGGCAGACATGGTGCGGCGGTGACATGGACTTTAATGGTTTTCGAAACTTTTTTAGTCATGCTCAGTCGACCCCACATGGATTTGTAACGATAAATTTACATGATCCTCGGACACGATATCGTATCGGACTTGACCAAATATTCGGTTAGTTGTAAATAATTTTCATTGTAAATAACTCCTTAGCAGCAGAGGGGGCGATGACATCGACGCGGTCGTCGATGTGCTTACCGGACGCTGACGACGCTGGGGATCGGCGCGCAGAAGGTGTTAATTAAACCAAATGACGTCACCATCGTGTAGGATGGACCGACGTCGTTTTTTTTTTTACCAGCGCTGATTACACCGGATCCGCTGAGTGCAGAAAGTAATAATTAAGCAAAATAACGATTGGACAAAATGTCCGATTCGCCCCCTCTGCTGCTAATTGATAGGCCTCAAAATTTATGTTTTGCTTTAAAATGGTAGGGTATTATCCGCTGTAATTTAGGAATAAAACCATTCCAAAAACTTACTTTATAGTAACAGTGTTGTGAGACCTGTAGTTTCCTCTGAATGCAAGCAAGCAAGGCAATAATGGAAACTGAGACCATGCATACAGGATCAGTACCGAGAGGCTCGAAAATAAAGCAATATTTCAACACCGTAATAGAAGATACGAGGATGATTGTCAACCACCCAGAGGGATGCCAGACCCTAGACTTTGGAGGCGCAACATCCCCGGCAAGAAAAAGTGAAATATTGATGGCGCTGCACACACTCGGCATGGATATAGGCAAGATAGAGGCCCTACAAAATGGAGGGATAAACAAGTACGTTCTCTATCCCAAAGGCAACCAACCTCTGATTGAAACAGATGAAATCCGGAAATAGACTCATATATGTAAGCAGAGAAGACGCGAAGAAAATTCCGGTCTTCTTCTACGTCCTCGGTTTTCGTCTAAAATCGTGGTACCAGGGGAGTGAAAATGATAGAACGTGCCCCATGTGCCAACAGACAGGACATGGCCCTAGGGACTGTCAGGGAATAAATTCCCAACCAGGGGGAACCTATGCAAGCAAGGTAGCTACCCAAAAACCTCCACAGCAGCAGCAACAACAACAACAACAAACAAACAGGAAATCTGGAAAGAAGTACGGAAATACTCAACCATATAAAGCAGATAAGAGAGGAAAAAAATACAGAAGAAGAAATAAAAGAGTTACCAGAGCTTGACATAACACAAATTGAAGGACAGAAAACTTTGGAGTGGGAGAAATACCTAAGCCCAAATAAAACCAGAAGGTCCCCCACACAAGGAACTGAAGGATTGATAACTACCATGAACAGATTTGAGGGTTTAGAGATAGAGCAAAGCCAAAAAGAGGAGGGAACAAGTGCACCCCTAACATTTACACCTCTACCCAAGAGAAACAGGAAAAGAAGAAAAGCAGACTATGATTCCCCCCAAGAGAGGGCTGCATCGCCCACAAAGGGAACCAACCAGAAATCTCAAACAAAACAAAAGAAGATAAGGGAAGAGGAAGAGACTGACCGAGAGGGTGAAAAAGATACCACTGATGATGAAGAGGAAGAAGAAACCAACCAATACAGTGATCCAGAAGATGAATCGGAATACGACACAGGGATAGAAATGGAAAATGACACAGAGGAACACACTAAAAAAGAAGAGACAAAAGAAACAATTAAGACAGATGCAACAGAGGAAACAAACAGTTCAATGCAGGAAACAACTCCCCAAAACACAATAACATCAGAGAATGAAATTACATGTAGCTCATCTGAGGGGGGTGGGGAAACCAGTGCCCCCATCACGCAAATTTCCCAATAATTTCTAAATAAATATAAAATATAATTGTTTATAAAGTATAACCATCAGTGCAACACCCTGGTAAGAGACAGGAATGGAAGGAATAAACTTGCAACTCCTGTATATTAATGTTAATGGAATAAACAAAGACAAAATTTTTAAATTTCCTAAAGACTTAAAATACGATGTAATCTTCTTTCAAGAAACGCACAGTGGGTTTAATAATGAAAACAGGATAGCATGTGAAAGTTATTTAGATGGCATACTCTTAATAAATAATTATGAAGGAAATGACACTGGGAGGGAGTAGCAACTCTTATAAAAAATAAAAGGGGTCTGGTATGGGAAAGAATAGAAGAACGGAAATTTTTCAAGGGGAGGCTTTTGCACATTATTATTGAAAAAACACATCTTATTAATATATACATGCCAGCAAATAGGGATCTAAAGAAAACTTTTATAGAAAATTTGTCAAAATGTTTGGAAAAGTACTCAATGGAAAATCTAATTTTAGGAGGTGATTTTAACTGGGTGGGTGAAAATATAGGTAGAGAAGGGGACTTAGCTCCAAATGACATAAGTATAAAACCGGAAATGGATTCTTTTTATAAAGAAACATAAACTAATAGATATTCATAGAAGGCGAAATTTATTAAGAAAACAATATACATATGAATATAAAACAAATAAAGGAAGTAGGTTAGATAAATTTTTGTGTACCAATTATAATGAGAAAATACATAAAGAATCAGAGCTAATTGATTTTAAAATTTCTGATCACAAACTTATAAGCATGACTATGGAAATTACAAGTAGGATACAATGGGGAAAGGGAAGATGGATGTTAAATAACTCATTATTAAGAGATACCAATTTTACACACGAAATTAAACAGGAAATAGAGAATTTTAAACAAAAGGAAAATTTGGATGTAATGACAAAATGGGAAGTTTTAAAAAGAAAATTTAAAGAAATTGCAATTAAATATTCAAACATAAGAAGTAGGAAAGTGAAATCGAAAGAGAGGCCATTAGATTCCAACTCCAAAAAATAAATAATAGAGATTTAGAAACCAAAGTAAAAAAAACAGATTGGATGAATTATCAAGGGAAGAAACTAGAGGGAAAGAAATCAGGGCGGGAAAATTTACTCAAGTATATAAAAAGGCAGAGGGATTATATAAAAAAGAGGAAAAAAGGATGGGGGGAGAAAAGATACTAGATAAATTAAAAATAACTGGAAATGAAATAGTAACAGAAAAAGAAAAAATTATGGAACTTATTAAAGATTTTTACGCGAAACTATATAAATCGCAGGATATCACAGACGAAAAAATAGATGAATATTTAAAACAAAATCCCCTGCGAGAAAATTACGACAGAACATAAAACCTTATGTGACGAATTTATCTCGAAGGAGGAAATAACAGAAAGCATCCAGACCATGAATAAAGGGAAATCACCAGGAGGAGATGGACTTTCCGCAGAATTCTATATGAAATTCTGTGGAGAGTTGTTGCCCATTCTTGAATGGTTATATAATAATATTCTTTAAATAAAATAACGAAGTGACTGAAACAATGAGAGAAGGAATTATTATTTTAATATACAAAGGTAAAGGAGAAAAAGATGATTTAAAAAACTGGAGGCCCATCTCCCTCCTAAATATGGATTACAAGATTTTAAGTAAAATTTTAGCAAATAGGTTAAAAAAAGGGTATGGACCAAATAATTAATATAAATCAAACATGTGGACCTGAAAAGAGAGACATACAAAGTAACATATTAAATATAAGAACGATTATAGATTATTTACAGGATAAAGGAAAAAACGCTGCTATGGTACATTTTGACCAAGAAAAAGCCTTTGACAGAATTGAACATAACTATATACAGAAAGTATTAGGAAAATTTGGATTCGGAGAAAATTTCCGAAAATGGACTAAAATACTCTACAACATCATAACTTCTAGAGTACAGAATAATGGAACCATGACAGAAAAATTTGAAATACAAAGATCAGTGAGACAAGGATGCCCACTGTCAGTGCTATTATATGTAATAGCAATCGAAATGCTAAGTATCAGCATAAAACTAAATAAGGAAATAAAAGGTATAAAAGTTCCAAACTTAAAAGACGAAGTGAAAATGCTGCAACATGCAGATGATTGCACGAACCTTCTAGACGATCCGAAGTCCTTTGAACACTTAATAAAGGAATATGAAAAATTCGGACAAGCATCAGGATCGCAAATAAATCACGACAAAACAGAAATTCTAGAGATAGGCAACTGGCGTGGTAGACACTCGGCTTTACCAGCCCACCTGTTTAAAAATATAGTAAAAGCACTAGGCATATACTTTGGAAGCGATGAGGAAAAGGAAAACTGTAAAATAATGGAAAATGAAATAAAAAAAAATGTTGATATCTGGGCACTTACGCCACTATGCTTAATGGAACGGGCCCAAGTGGCAAAAAGTTACATGTATACTAATATAAACTATTATGAAATCAACAGATATAAACAACGTCACTCTAAATAACATAGACAAACTAATTATTAAATATATATGGGATTTTAAATTACATTATATTAATAAGGAAACTTTATATAGAGCTAAAGAAATGGGTGGGATTGGGCTACCGAGCCCCATACTTTTAAAAATAACAAATATTTTAAATAGGTTTTGTCACGGAATGGTGTAAATGTTGTTCATTAAATACATGTACTCGAGTTTCGTTTTTTATCTCTGTACAACGATACCCGAGGGTGATTATATATATGGTCTATTGTATTTCGAAATCGTGAGTACGATTCGTCCTATGCCACACGTGCAAGGTGCTTTCGATACGGCAAAACGAAAATTCTAAAGGTATTAATATGTTACTGCATGTAAAGGGTCTTTACAATACTAATGGTTTTGTCAGCAAGCGGCCTGCTTAAAGGATTCGCACAACTTCAGCTGTAGGGGTAGGTAACTTTTTTGGTCTTAAGTGATAACTAGTGTATTACCATATTTACCTTTGCATGTTTGTTATAAAGTTTTCTTTATACAGCATAATGCGTGCATTTATTTTTTATTCTTGTTGCAGCGTAGTACAGGATTTATATTGGTAATGTAAAGCTACATTTTTTTTAAAGAATTGTTTACTCTAGTCTTATCGAGCAGGGTTAGGTTACTATTGAACCTGTCATTCTGTAATTGCCATAATAATATAATCTTTATAACTTACCATGTATAACGTCCTTACGTTATTATGTCTGTATCAAGTTTAGTACACTGTATCGGGTATATTTTCAGCTGTTTTGAGGGTAGGAATATCCGGGGTGTCCGGTGTTGTCTGAAGGTAGGAATATCCGGGGTGTCCGGTGTTGTCTGAAGGTAGGAATATCCGGGGTGTCCGGTGTTGTCTGAGAGTAGGAATATCCGGGGTGTCCGGTGTTGTCCGAGTGTAGAAATGTCCGTTTGTCCGGAGCGTTTAAGGTGCTGGAGTGTCTAATGTCTAGCGTCCGGAGTGTCTAATGTCAAGAGTGACAAAGGTGACCCAGCTGTAGAGCCGTCAAAGGACCAGGGTGTTCGGAGGGTCTAATATTTGAAGTGTCCGGAGGGTCTAATGTTCCGAGTGATCATAGTATTCCGAGGGTCCGGAGTCTATAGCAGTTGTGAAATTGATTCGTAGGAAATGTGGAGCGGATATGGTGCATGGGTAACGGAGTGCATCTCCATACATGTATTTTATTAACTGTAGGCTAATTTTGGGTTAGTAAGGCCCAGTGTGTCATTCAGGACTGGAAGGATAGATGGTATATCCGTTCTTGTGTTCAGTGACATAATTTCGCTACCTGAGCGAATACATTTTTACTATGTGTAAAAAGCTTACATCGTTTACTATTTGAGTGAACTATATTCATCTTTCCATTATTGAATCATTTGTGAAATCATTTATCCTGTGTTTTAGTGTTACTGAACTAATTTATTTGGGGTTTTTTCCATCTTTGAAACTGTGCGTTTATGTTAAATAGATCCAATATTTGGATCATAAATACGCACACATCTTCATAATCTACTGCTCATATAAATCACCACATTAAACCATATATATGTGTCGTCAAAACGTGTTCTGTTGTCAATCCGAAATATCCCACCCGGTTATCTTGTTACAGGTTTAAAAAAATAAATGCTGATTCAAAATTGCCGTGGGAGGGAATTTATATATATTGGTTTGGTTTTATTTTAAGAAATAGGGTGGACATATATAAAAATAATAAACTTACAAAACTATTAGAAGGTCCGAGAAAATTTAAAAGTATAAAAGACTTATTATTAAAATATAGGGATAGGAAAGAACTGTGGGAAATGGATGGAAAATTAACATACCAATGGATTAGGGATGATATAACTGGAAAATTACCTTGTAAAATAGAGAGGGAAAATATGTATGTAAATTGGAAGAGAGCATGGGGACATTGGTCCAAACTAGGCTCCCTCAAAATTCAAAGCCTCTCCTTCAAATACATGCATGATGCATGGTTGACGGGAGAGGCGGCAGCGAGAAGGTATATGGTCAGAGCACCGCCTAAATGCCCACTGCAAAATAGGCCCTTTTTCAAAAAAACATACAATAATACAACGTATAAAAAACAGAGGACAGTAGAAAAGAGTTAATAACAGAAATACAAAAAAACATACATATAAACCACAGAATCTACTGTATTTAGATGGGAACTTTAGTAAACAAACACTTTACAAGATAACAAGCTATATAGTTAATACAATGAAAGAATGTGGCCAAGTCATAATCATAGATAAATAGGAGCCCTCATGAGGAAAGTACGGATAAGGACGTTATGGGGCTATGTCACATGGCACTACGCGAAGTGAACAGGCCCATAAGAGTCTGGAAAAGAAACCCTTATGAGATAGACTAAACAAACAAAATAACCCTTGATTACCCATCTAAAACACTTAATATAATCTGTTTACTACTAACAACAGCGCAGCTCTTTACTGTGCTACAATCCCGAAGGATATATATTGACAAAATATTTCGGTCTTTTCCATAAGTATAAATAGACCTGCTCCATGGGGGAGACATACAAAAAATAAAAAAGTGTGAACCCCTCTTGGAGCACAGTCTCATCATCATAGCTGAGAGGTTGATTTTAATACACACACATAAACCCATAAGGTTTAAAAAACTTAGATTAAAACATCACCGCTCGCCAAAATTCCAAATTCTTAATATATACTCCCGTTGTAATTATAAACACGGGAATTGTTAAGACAACTGGGCTCATGATATAGATTTGACAAAGAATGCTGTCGCTACAAGAACACGAATATAGCAATCATAACATATAGCGCAAACACGGGACATAGGGGACCCTAGCAAGGTCACCAAATTACTGGGGGAGGAAATCCGAGAGGGTAATAGAAATCACTCTCGGAGGAACAACCCTATAGGCACACTAGGGAATGGTACAAATACCCTAATCCTAGTTCTTCTTTTCAAAAGAACTCTAAAATAATACATAGCAACACATCTGGGAGGAAAACAAAAATGCATAAAAAATGTAGGCTTCTACTGGGGGGGGGGGGGATCTGGCTGGTGCCCCCCCCCCCCCAAAAAAAAAGTTTAAATATGGCACTAGGGACCCTATCCTTATTCTGTCATTCTTACGGGAAACAAATGAAAGAAAGAAAAAAGAAAACGCAAAGCAAAGCAAACAAAAGAATGAAAAGATCAATTGAACGTTTAGAAGTTTTACTTTTCTTTGTATGGTACCAAGGGTGGAGGGCGATATGTGCTATTATTTCGTAAACGCAACGCAGTTAAGCGAATATAATAATGAAGGCATTGACGTTACCGGACGATCCAAATCACAAATTTAGCCCGTGAAAATATAAAATAAAAGCCATTTAATAGTATTATATATTATCACACTTAGTAAATTATTGCAATGTGAAAACAACAACCAATAATTCATTTTGTTTACTTTCACAGCGTAGTTCCTACAAGTGCTGTAGCTAGTGCGTGCAGTGGCATCACTAGGATTGTGCGGGAGGTGCAGACCGCACCGGGTGAGACTATCAAAAGAGGCGACACCAAAATGACTGTCCATACAATTTTTGAATTTTGTGCATGAGGGAGGTCCGAAGGGATGACACCATGATGTACCGCACCGGGTGACACCAACCCTAGCGACGCCACTGAGTGCGTGGACATTATAAGCTGTCTAAGTGTTTGTGTGATTTGGATTTTTAGCGTGTCTTTAACAATTGTTAAGTCATGTCGCTACGATGTCTGCAGCGTAGCAGTTTACAGTGATGCCTAGCACTTGGGCATCATGTCGCGGACATGTAGCATGATGTCCCACCCAGTCACATTATCCTGACATCAGGCTGACCAGTCCTAATACTAACCTCTTAATACTGAGCGCCAAGCGAGGCAGCTGTTAGGACCTTTTTTGTAAGTCTTTGGTATGACTTTTATTGAATGTAATGACGTGAGTGTCAGAACGTGTAATACTGCAAAATTTCAGGAACGTCAGTATAGCAGTAATTGTCAATGGTACGGTTGCAAATTAAAGAAGGCACTAAAAGTCATATATTTAAGACCATACCACTTACATACGGAAATATTCCACCGATAGTATACTAGTATAAAAACTTCAAGAGAAATATAATCGTTACCTCGAACTATTTAGGCTACTATACCAAGACAGATTTAGACCAATAATAAGTTAATAAAACACAATTATAAAGATCTGTATATATCTGAGCTAACGTGACTTCGATTAGATCTGTACATAATCTATAATATTTAAGGAAAATATATGATACATTAATGATGACTTTTGTTATACATCACATACAAACTAGTGTGGCTTACTATCGACTACGTAAATTTTCGAGACATCAAAACGACTTGGTTCTTGTTTTTTAAACCGATGTCCCGCTTGAATCAGCCAAGACAGCACCTGTTTTTTTATATACCTGTGTATATAGATATGCTCATGGACCAGTCAACTTCTATGATTTTTCTTTCTCATTTTGCGCCGATTTAATTAAATTGATTACGTCTCACATTTAGATAAACAACTGCAAAGATTATCATACGTCTTCCATCTTTGCAAATTGTGACAATTGCAGGGATAATTCAGTGATCCCATCGCATTACTATGGACGTATTACTTCCTTACCAGTGTCAATTAACTAAATTAATTAATCAATTAATTAAACAATATGATAGAGATAGATGATGTACTTTGTTTAATCAAACATAAACTGAAATAAGACTACATGGGGCAAGGTAGAATTTCCATGCTCATTTTGTCATGTTGTACTCTACGAATGAGCCTAATATAGTATTCATCCCATATGATTCAGTGTGGATAATGACTGTTGCACATATATACAGAAGATAGTAGAATACCTGGGTCCAATCTACTGTGTTTGTCCAAACTGGTTTTAAGGTTCAAGAACTAAATTTGCAACTTTCAATTCCAGCCGGGGTTTATATGTGTAAGAACACGCTTCTTTTCGAATCGCTAAATCAACTGGGGATGTTTTATTTCTATGACAAAGGCGTTTGTTTCGTCAAAAGAATTTATCAGCCTCAAACCATGTTTTTTTTTTTTTTTTTTTTCAGCAAGGTAAGATCAAAGATGGCGATTTCCTGTCCGCCATATTGCTTCTGCCATGACCGAGAAAACGACTGACAAGAGACCAAGGTGAAATGTGTTCCAGGTTCTGATGCCTACACACAGCTCATGCGGCGGAAGTTCAAACACAGTAGGATTTTTAAGCTTACATTTACTTGTATGTATGTATGTATGTGTATATATATATATATATATATATATATATATATATATATATATATATATATATATATATATATATATATATATATATATATCATCTTCCTCTATACTGTAACTCTATTAGCTCGATATCTGAATGCAAAAAACACAAAATTCCACTTTGACGGTATCTAATGTTTTTGGCTGGACCTACATAACATGTCTTACAAGGAAATTCTTACAAGGGAAATATCTTCTGGAAGACAACTATGGAGCACGTTGAGGCTAATCAAAAGAGAGAGAGAGAGATTTACCCGCTCTTCTGCAGTCTGTAGATTTGCAACCATTGTTGTGAAAAAGCTACAATATCATGAAGACTTGAGCTGACATAAAACTGGATTCGAATCTTTATAAACGTCAAGACTGCTGACTGGTCAAATGTATAAGGAACAAGAACCAACATTATATTAAGATACACGCTGATACAGAAAGTAAATAACACTCATTACCATATTTGTACGAAGCTCCAGAACTCTAACCTTGAAAGACAACAAGGTGTGGATACTTGAAATTTCGCTGCTTTAAACTCGGGGAAGATAAGAAGCAAAAATAGATGTATTTTCCATAAAGACTATTATAATTTCAGCCAGGAAAGATAACAATTTAGATATTTGTTTTCTTATAAATAGTTGATAAACTTTGCCAGGACAGAGCTAACAAAACGTTCAAAAGAACGACCACAAATGTGTCTGCTAAATGTTCTCATAGCACATATTTCGTTTAAACAGTTTTCCTTCAGAGGTTATTTCCCTTACAATTATGTCAGTTAGGCGTAAGATCGTAGGATATCGTCAGTTTGAAATTCAAAAGAAAGATCTTAAGTTTTCTAAACAAATCAAAGGTTTCATCTAAAAATACAAACCTAAAGAGCTAGCCCTCTTTTTATGGTATATGACACATGTTTTTGCTACTTTTATCTATAACATATGTATGTGTGTATGTATGTGTGTATGTATGTGTGTATGTGTGTATGTATGTACGTAAGTATGTGTTTATCTATAGCATGCATATGTATGTATGTATGTACGTAGGTAGGTAGGGAGGTCGGTAGGTAAGTAGATCGGTAGGTAGGTAGGTTGTTGATGTTGCGATGGGTTTCAGTGCATGATAGGCTATCCATGGCGGTCAGAATAACTGATGGAGGAAAAACCTGGTAAGATCACCGACCTATGGAAGACTTGAGCCCAAGCAGACCCAAGTGAGATGGCAGTGATTAGAAAGGGCCAACGCCTTAGACGACTTGGTCACCAAGGGCCCCCTTGTAGGTAGGTAGGTAGGTAGGTAGGTGTGCTCTTAAGGTTGCATGTTATCTTGTCTGGAAAGGTTTACCAATTTATCAGGGGAGCAGTTTGCAAGGTTATTCGTGATAGAAACCAGTTAGAAGTCATAATTCTATCATTCAAAAGTGAGATTTGCTCTGTATTTACCGTTATAGATCATGTAATATCAGTAATGATTGTTGCTATGTCTCTGGATTAATGGGTCAAATCATTATAATATTTTGTCAGAATGTATGTGCTGAAAACGTCGTCTGACGTTAATACTTTACAAACATATTAAGGATAAGGTCCGAGTAAATTGAATATCTCCACAGTAGTTCCCTTTCAGGAAACCGCTCTTTAACATTTATTGTAAAATTACTGATATGAAGTCGTGTTTAATGAAATGTTTCTGCCAGTTGGCCTGTAGCCAGTGTTTGTACGATTTAATAGTAATTTAAAACAACATTCCCAATCAGACCTTTATTATATGCATTCCATATTTATAGGTTACCGCACTTGAATAGAAAATATGAACGAGATTTTTTTGGATTAACAGTGCACGACCTTTGAGGGTCGAATATTTATCCGAGAAAACGAGCTCATATTTTGCCATATAAATGCAGTAACCTTTTTATTATATTTTTTTTTCTTTTTCTACCTAAGTCTTAATTATAAACAATACACTACAAGAAACAAAAGTCGCTGAATCTATGCTGTATTAAAAAATAAACACACAACCGTATTCATCTATACACAATAACAAGATTAATGCGCACATAGCACCGCCCAGCGGCCTTTGAACTTCGTCGCGCCCTCGACAGTAGTTTCAATAAGAATTGTAGTTTTGGTCTACTTAAAATTAAAATTGAGAGTCATATTGTGAATGAATGCTCATGGATTTTGTTTCTCTGTTGATTCAACTCAATTTTGCTATTCTGATTATGATGGACTCGATTGTTGGGTCAATTCAGTGCAGGAAGGACGTTAGGCAATACATTCAATAATTTTGGGTAAGTATTTCCAAAATATAGCTTTCATGGTTATATTAAACCTTTTTTTTAAAAAAAACTTTATCGTCAGAATAAGTGGAAAAATACTCCATATTTTCTTACTCCGATGATGCATTAACTGTGCTGTTTTACAAATATTTCCCTTAATAGACCCCAACTTTTCAGGTTTTTGCATTTTATAGATTTCTGTAAATGCATCATATATATCGTGCTTTTTTATAAACTTCACTTTCTTAAACCATGTATATTTGGAAAAAGTAATCGATCATGGTCAAAATGTATTTCTTTCCGTTAATAACCTTCTCATATGATTATATATCAACATATAAAGAAATATTTTCTCGCTTGCTTGTGTAATTTTTAGGCAGATAGTACGATTATACTTTCTATCAGTTAAGCATATTTTATTAACTTTTATTCGTTTTAGAACGTTCAGAACAGTTATTTATACTTGCATAGGTCATGGGACTTTGTGGTCATAGTAGAGACACCTCCAACAATCTTCTTCATCAATCGTTTTTATTGTAAATTATTTTTCACATAATAATAAACTCTTTTTCATTCAATTAATAACGGTTTGAAGAATAAATACATGTACTGACTTTTATCATTATAAAACTATGTCGGTATCAATATGTAATGTTTTGTTTATCTTCAGTTTGTGGGCTGTTATATTCATCTAGGAAAAACAGAACAAAAGCAATAATCTGCCTATCTATTGCACCATGACAGAAGTGTTTCATATTTTACAAGAACACAGTGATGGCATATAATTTTTAATGATGTTACGACACTGTGGTCATAACTAAACTACAGAACAAACGAAACCAGCAAGTTTTGTAATACTTAAATAATTTAATTATCAAAGTTATAAATGATGAAGTGAATCCAAAATAATGCTGAAAAACTTCCATGAAAATCCAAAAGAATGTAAAGTTCCGTATAAATTTTATAACCGGAAATAAACTGGTCCGCCAAGAATCGCGATGTTGTCAAAATTGTGTTGTCCAGAACTAATTTGAATAATTCACAATAGTTCCAAAACAATATTATAGTCCAATAACCACTTACTATTTCAAAAAAAAAACAATAAAAATAAATGTTTTTCCGATCAAATAATATCTAAGAACAAAATAAAATATGTCTGCGGATTTAATGTTACATTAGGAACACAAGAAAAAAGAATGACTCTAAAATATGAATGAATCTGATCGCTCAGTTCTCTCTTTATATGCACCTTCAAAAGTCTCTTACGACAATATGTCGCAATATACCCCATGTGATAGATCTTACTACTCAATCTAATATTTCAAAATACCTATTTATATGACCTAACGCAGCCAATAAGAATTAACTTAATTGTTTTAAGATACCACCTGACCGATCTGCCCAGTGGGAAAAAGGCCGAATCTCGTAAACATATTTACGAATAATTATA
The DNA here is from genome assembly GCA_028554795.2 of Sinohyriopsis cumingii. NCBI lineage: Eukaryota > Metazoa > Mollusca > Bivalvia > Unionida > Unionidae > Sinohyriopsis > Sinohyriopsis cumingii. Next base: position 59,957,585 of record CM068839.1, on the reverse strand, counting down.
TTATTAGTAACTGTCACGACGTAAGTAAGCATCTCTTTATAGATTATATGCAATTTTACCTTCTTTAATATCTCCAAACAGACCATACGTACGTACGCCAAATCTAGCTATAGATAATCACTACAATTTATGGTCATGAATAAAAAAATTACGAAAATTAGACAAAATCATGTAACACGAGTCATAAAAACATAGATATACATAACAATGAAAACTTACATGAAAACTAGAAGTTAGTTTATTATAGCCAGAGCGAGGACGGCGGACAACATCGCTGTATATATATGTAGGAGGCTAGAATGACCGCCATAAGGCAAGATAACTATTATTTCGCGAATTTCCATCCAGCCGTTTAGGAGATGAGTTGGCAACATAATGCCACATGGACAATATCTCAACGCTTGATTCTAAAGTGCGTGAATAATAATAATAATAATAACTTACACATTTTAGCTGTGCTGGGAGTATACGCAATGCAAATTAATTTTCTTCTGGAACTATCTTTTCCAGAGCAATGAGATTGTGCCTGAAGTTGTATCTGCAAATTAACGTCTAAATTCCACTCTGCGTCCTTACCATCGTGGGCGTTTAACAAGTTCATCTGTAGGACCGAGGACGAGCTATACTCTTCTGTTCAACATTTGGCCATCTTAAGCTTCCAGCTAGTATGTATTAGCCCATTGCCTATAAAAGAAGGTATTGACGACCACGTACATAATGAAGAACGTGTGAATTAAATTAAGGTTCTCCACTTTTTGCCGTCTATGACTGAGAAGAGTTGGTAATTTGATATAGTATGCCTATATGGAATTATGCTAATTCCACTCTCAATATATGTATGACAGAAAAACTGCACAAGCTTTTTCTAAATCTGCCGATTTCTTTTTCAAGGATACAAAGCCACAAAAGATAATTACAGAAAAGACAACATAACAAAACAATAAAACGCGAGTACTATACAAAGTATACATTGCGTTTTCTGTAGATAAGTACAATTAAATTCAAAATAAAGGCTGAAGGATGTTGAGTGTTGCTAAGTTTTAGTGCTAGCAAGGCAGGAATTAAAACTGACCCCAATCGTCTGCTGTAGTAGGTCATCAATGAAATGTTTGCGGGGTCTACAAATTTTTCCTTCCTGGATATAATATTTCCATTCTGTATATAATATTTTGATACGTTTGCTTATTTAAATAAAGTTATAAATGATGGGATGTTGGGTTGACATTTTTAAATAAAAATGGTAGTTAAGATCGTGTGTTTGAGAAAGCAAATAAATGTCAGGAAAATGTGATTTTGGTAACCTGTATGTTTCTTGTTACCAATGCATTGATACATACCTGGGTTTTGAGTGTACGCAGCAGGCGAATCCAATAAGCTTTAGGATTTCCTATTTTGTATACCCCATTTGGAGTAATGGGCGATCCCAGTCAATATGACATATTTGTAAGTAGACCTTGGAGAAGAGAAATATTCTGCCACTGGGCTCTTTTTCACTTTATTGGTTTGCCAGTCTGATATGTGAAGATTCATTCTAATAATTAATTTCTGTGTTTTTCAGCATATTCGAAACAACGTGCTTTACATGTGGCGAGGTGGATCACATTTTCTATGTTGTTGTTATAGTAAGGTAGTGAATACGAAGCTTTCCACCTGTGACTGGGCTGGACAATGTGTTTGTTTCCTTCATATGTTGGTGCGTCTTGCATCGTTTGTTTCCACAAAGCTTCGATTTCCCATCTATTATTTGATTTATGAGTGGCTTTAAATATGCCCTGACTGGAATGTCTTTTACATTTTCAGGCCTGTGAAATGCACAACTAGTTTGTGTGGAATTGTGGATTTAAGTGGTTTAAATTATTCAATGATTGATCAATGTTTGTGAATGATGCTACCCACTTGTGAGTGCTCTAGGTGGAACGTGAGGAGGAGAGGTGTTCGATCAACGTTTTCTTTTCTCTTGTATTTTAGGTGGCCAGTTCGGTTTGTTTATCAAACATTATGTATGGCTTCCACTATTATATCTTTGATATAGCACCACTTTGTCAGACATTGGGTCAGTTCTCCACACCTCCTATCGAAAGCTGTCTCATCAGAGCAAATGCTCCTAATCCTAAGTGATTGACTATAAGGAATGTTTCGTGTATATATATATATATATATATATAGATAGATAGATAGATAGATAGATAGATAGATAGATAGATAGATAGATAGATAGATAGATAGATAGATAGATAGATAGATAGATAGATTAGATTAGATTAGATTAGATTAGATTAGATTAGATTAGATTAGATTAGATTAGATTAGATTAGATTAGATTAGATTAGATTAGATTAGATTAGATTAGATTAGATTAGATTAGATTAGATTAGATTAGATTAGATTAGATTAGATTAGATTGAGAGAGAGAGAGAGAGAGAGAGAGAGAGAGAGAGAATTATAAATATACACCAGACAGAACGGAATGTGCTATCCCTGGATTATGTAGAAGAATGCTTGATAATAGTAGGCAGAATTAATGTGTGTGTGTGAGCTAGCCCTGGTGCACTGGATTAATGTGATGGGTCAAGTTTGTATTGTTTCATACAAACATTCCAAAGGTCATCAAAAATATAACACAGCATCAGTGTGTTAAATCTTAAGTGATTTAATGCATCTAGTGCACTCATTATTTGAAATCCTTGAATGGCTCAGAAATGAATAAAACTTTCATTTGGATGGTATACGTGTTTCACTGAATCTATAGAACTCGACCTTCTCTCCTTAATGTGTGGGTCTATTTATAAATTTGAAGTAAGTCAAACTGAATTTTTACAGAATAAAATTGAAACGCTTTCCAAATGAGAATTTTCTTCAGGTATGGCTCAGTGGCATTGAAAATTTCTTAGAAATATTGATTGATATCGCCTTAATATGTACGTGTAAGCATAAGCATACCTTTTAAACGAATTTTAATGATTCTGTTCACCATTTGCCGATTCATACGTCTCAGGTATGTGCGAGTCTGTTGTTGTATAACAGAAACATGCACTGGCTTTCCACTCATACTGTTCTACATTTAACTATGATCCAGCTCTGTTATTACTTCCCCTACTACCCTCCTGTGTTTTGGGGGCAAATGGGTGTGACGCGTACAAGATTTTATTTGTTGCATAGTCTGTCATTGTCTGTGTAAAATCGGTATGCATGTAAACGGTACCAGGATTTTTTAACACTGGTTATAAGAATACAATATATTGTAATAATGTAAATTAATTGAATTTTAAACAGAAATTATAAATTTGGGGAGGTGAATATCTTAGGTGTGTATTGGCCAGACATTACGCATGCGTATTTCAACATTGTATTTAACTGAAGAGAGAGAGTTGAATCTTTTCATGTAGAATAATTTTCTTGTACTGATTATTAAAATTTAAATTTCGAAGAGGGGATGGGTGTATAGTTTTAGCTTAGAATCATAATTGTACAAATAGAATAATAACGAAAACACAAACTATGATTGTAAGTACTATTTGTCTGATTTTTTTAATTAAATTGTTATATTATTGTTTTTTGCAGTCGGCAAAATATGTATCTTATTGTACTTTAAATTAAATTTGCCCATGTATATGTCTGTAAGCGTCTTTGCCTATGGAAACCGTCATGAATGTTTTAACTACATTTATTGGTAAACGTAACTTTTTTAACAGAATAGAGACCGATGAATGCATCCTGTTCCCACAATAATCTGCAGCTAGGTAACTCATCAATGAAAAGAGCCAGCACAAAATAAAATACAAAAAAAAACAATAGCACAACAGGACAGCTAATGACATCTGGTATGGTGAAATGATACCACTTAACATTTTCATCATCAATAACAATACAAGTGCATATTTTCGCTCAGACATAGCTGATAACGAAAGGCTTAGAAGAGAAAATTACAAATATTGTCGAAGAAAAAGGATCGGTCGGTTTAGTTTTTAAAATGCGTCCGAACCTTCCAAAATCAATGGAATAATAGTAGTTAAGTGGGCCACCATAGGGACAATGGGACTTAGCATTAAAAACACCCCTGGGCAACTCTAGGGACAATGGAAATTTAACATGGAGAAAAACGCTGGGCCACTTTAGGGACAATGGGAATTTAACATAGAGTTTGGGTCTGTCTAGGGACAAGGGAAATTAACATGGGAATAGAGTTTGGGTTTGTCTAGGGACAAGGGGAATTGAATATGGTATTTTTTTTTTTTTTTTAAAATTTTTTTTTAAATTTAAATTTAAATTTAAATTTAGAAAAGGGGTAGGCAATGGAAAGGCTATCTCTTTTCGAGAAATATGGCTGGCCCTGAAAAGGGCCTTTGGGTTTATGTTAATATTAATATTAACATAGATGGCATCTGTCACATCTTCTTCTTCTTCTTCTTAAACTCCTTCTAACTACAGGTCCATACACAAGTACCCTCTTGAGACATCCTTGTCTTTCTATGTAAACTCTCCTCATCCATTGACTAGTATCTGTCCTATCAACAACAGTCCACTTGGACCTGACATACATGAGCATGTCCGTCCTAAACATCATGGAAGACACAAGGGTGGATGACTCAATGAGCGGGTACAAACACAAACACATAAACACAAACACACAAACACAAATACACAAACACATACGCTAAGAAACAATAAACAAATCCATAATCTACTATCCACACAATCGTACGTGAGCGGGTACAAACACAAACACACAAACACAAACACACAAACACAAACACACAAACACAAATACACAAACACATACGCTAAGAAACAATAAACAAATCCATAATCTACTATCCACACAATCGTACGTGAGCGGGTACAAACACAAACACACAAACACAAACACACAAACACATACTCTAAGAAACAATAAACAAATCCATAATCTACTATCCACACAATTGTACGTGAGCGGGTACAAACACAAACACAAACACAAACACACAAACACAAATACACAAACACATACGCTAAGAAACAATAAACAAATCCATAATCTACTATCCACACAATCTTACGTGAGCGGGTACAAACACAAACACACAAACACAAACACACAAACACATACGCTAAGAAACGATAAACAAATCCATAATCTACTATCCACACAATCGTACGTGAGCGGGTACAAACACAAACATTCAAAACGATTTGTTTTTTGGTTTGAGTGTCGATGCGGGGATCGGCCAGTTGGACCAAAGCGACTTTGTTTCGATCGAAAAAGCGTTTGGTTTGATGAGGAATCTGAATGATTCCTTGGAGTAATTGACGTGCCGTCACCGTGAACCATCGTAAGACTTCTTTGAGACTAGCTTCTAAGACACGAGCTCGTGTTTGTGGATCTTTTTCTCGACTGATGCCATACAAGGCACGAATCAATTTGACGGGAAGATGCGACTGAAGGGACGTCATGTTCGCACTGAGAGTGAGACGGACGAAAAAGGGTCTGAGGTTTTTATAGATTTTTTTATGGGGAGTGAAATGAAGTCGAGGACGGAGACGTGTACAGGACAGGCCCTCCGTCTTGGCAGCAGTGGTGAAACAAGTGGGTACGAAATCGCAAATCCTCAGGAGTCGTAGGTTTCAAATCGACGAGTAAATAGGCGTGTGGCGTTTGAGTGGCATCCTCGTACGCCTGAGTCAGCCAAGGCGTTACTAACTGTTTGGCTAAGACTTGTACTTGCGATTTATCTCGAGGGCTTTTAAACAAGACCACGTAATGCGCATTGAGACTGATGGTGCGATGGGCTTTACTTTGTTGAAACAAATTTTGGGTGATGTAAACGACACTGGCATTACGGTGATGCCCTTTGCGCGTGAACCACAGTTTAATTTCTTCTTCGTCTTCTCCTAACATGTCGTCGAAAATGACCAAATGGGTTAGACGGGAGTCAGAGACGATGCCATCGTCTTCTTTAGGAATGCCTTCCACAAACACGATGGAATCGCCTTGACTTTCTCGCAAGAGGCTGTACGCCGATTGCCACTCTTTGTAACACCACACGATTCGTTGAGGGGGTCGATCGATCAAATGATGTTTATGTTCGATCAAACGTTTGACGAATTCGGTTTTGCCTGAACCGCTAGGTCCAGCAATGAGCATGTTAAAGGGATGGCGAAGATACAAAGCCTCCCAACTGGCACGATGTAAGTGTTCGTCGATGACTTTGACAGTAGAGGAAGAGGGAGCAGAGACAGCAGAGGTAGCCATGGTGTGAGAAATGTCATTGTGACACGAAAAACAAACAAGAGAAGAGTTTATATACTTTTTCAGAACACGTTTATTGAATGTTTCAAACATGAATACGAAAGACAAAAATGCATAAAAGCCAAAGGCTTAAGTACAAGAATAAAAGGCACATGATAACCATGAACGTGGAATAAACACAAGTGTCTGTACAACATGTTTTGGGTAAAGTTCTAACCAGTTCTATAGTAGGGGTAAGGTCACACAATTGTCCTCCCGAAAGTGTCTTTCAGGCCTGTACACGACAGTCCTGTCCTGGGTGACGGGTTCTTCTGGCACCGTCACTAACACAGGTTGAAAAGTAACTTTTTTCCTTGAATAACTCTCGTGCGTACTGGGCCACCTCTTGTGTCCAAGCCTCAAAACCCTGGTCTCGGTGATGTCCAACATTTGACTCCTAACCAATCTGGTTTCTTCTTCGTCAACGACATGGTAAGTTACTTCAATGAACAATGAACTATCGATCTTGCCTAGGGTTCCTTTTCATATACAGACCAATACCGACGTGACCGTACGGTAAGGTGAAGTGATTGGGAAGTCGCACTCGCTTCTGGTATACAATTTGATAGACTTTTTCCAAGGGTCGACTGACGATGTGGTGAGTGGGTAAACGTACAATCTTGTTCGGTTGATAGGTGGTCACTTTAAAGTTTCCATCCTCTCCCGATTGCAAGGCTTCTTTCAATACCCCAAAGTTGACCACTCGACTGGTACGATGATTCAGAGTCAGTCCTTTCACTTTGCACGTCGTGTGCACTTCTTGTCCCGGTATTCGTAGCCGTAATTTTCGGGACCACCACTGACGAAACTTAGAATCTTGTCGTCGGGATGCTCGTCTGTCCAGGTTCCTAAACGGTCTCCTTCGATGTCAGGGTGCTGTTGAATCGGGTGATGGATGTAAATGCAACTGTCCGTGTCAAAGTACAGGACGCGTTCTTCTAACAGTTCTAAAGCTTCGTACAATTTTAAGCGAGCATGAGCTGTCACGTAAGCCGCAATGATGACGTTTCCAAAAGGGTCGTCTTGTACAAAGTCCAGATCTTCTTCGTAATTGACCAAGATCAAATCCTCGCGAACGACGTCCACGTGTTTCATGTATTTGGTTTTGTCGTGAATCATCTGGAAGTAGCGGGAAGGTTCTGTCAAATATTCCGTCTTGGGTAAACACGGTCGTTGTGCCATTTTACCCCACAAGCAATTTAACATCACTTTGGCAAACGATCGCCTGCCTTCGTTTTTTTCGATGTGGTTTAAAGAGATGCCTTCTTGTGCGTAGTATTTCTCTTTGAATTGTATTTGGTCTTCGGGAGTGTGACACCAGGAAGGATAGCCGCTGGCTTCTTGTTTCAGTTTCAAAAAGGCATCCACGTAGTCGGCGAAAATGCCTTTCTGAGTAGGGTCACCCTTGTGGTACTGTTGTGTCTTGGGAAAGTGGCAAATTTCGTACACTTCTAACAGTTGGTATCCCATGTCCAGAGCTTTGAACAATTCCACGCTGACCCAGGTTCCCGTCAAGGCACGTTCTTCCTGGCTGTGATGGCAAGGCTGGTCCTGGTTGCACGTTTCGGCACAAGTACGGCACAAGGGAAACATCAGTTTGCCTTGACAATGGTGAGGTAAGACGGGATGGTATAGGTTCGTGGAAGGCAAAACTTTACACTTGATCAAGCCTTCGTATTGTCGAATGTTTTTCAGGTCGATGTGTTCCGTCAACAATTGCGGGTGCCCTACAGGAAAGCGACAATATTTGCACACGTAGGGATACAGCGAACACACGTCCAAGTATTTGATTTCTTCTCCTTTCTCTTCGTCGGCTTGGTACAGCAAACAGGTGGCATTGGTCCTTCCTCCGTACAAACTATCCCTCGGGTTCAGCGGGTCCATGAACTGGTAACTTTCCACGAGGCGTTTAAACTCGGGATCGGTTTTCATACAGTGATCGTACTCGTGTTCCCACATTTCCACCACTTGGTATCCTTGCTGTTCTAACTTTAGGCGTCGCTGACAAGTGTCCTGGTACAAGTCTTCCATGGTTCGTTGCAAAAACTGATTTTTAGTGCCACGGTCAGGGTAACAGACGGGACATCCGTGAAATAAGCAACCGTTAAACTCGTACACGATCTTGGGGTTTTCTAAGTCCCAGCCATCTACCGAATACGTTCCGATGGTCTTTTCGCCTCCTCCGTTGCGGGCATGCTGAATCCATTTGTCTTCCTTGTCGCACAAGTAATGTAACCAACGTAGGGCTTTGACCGAGTATTGACGCTTGACATAGTGGGTCGTTTGAGGACTGATGACAGCCACAGTGTTTTCAGGCATGAATCGTTGGCGGTACACTAAGGAACACGCTTTGGCAATGGTGCAAGCTTCTTTCAAAGGATCGACCCCTCCGTGTTCCATGAACAGTTCTCGAAATTTTCCACAGCAACGCCGTAAAATGTCCACGTCGGAACGACAATACTTTAACATTTCTTCCTGAAAGTCGAAAGGGTCCGAGGCGTGAGCTTGGTACCAAGCGTAGAAAGCTTCTCGTTGTTCGGTACGCATGTTGTCGGGGTCGTAATAGTGAGCCTCAGGCAAATGGGGTAGAACAGCATGTTGATTGGCTTCCGTATTGAAAAAGTGTGGAAAGTACCCTTTAGCCATTTCTGTCATTCCAAACGTTTTAGGCATTCGGCTCAAAGGCATGGCCAAGTAACTCATCGAATCTTTAAACTGTACTTGTCCCACTTGCATGAAAATAATTTTGGCTCCGTTCAAAATCACTTTAGGACGTTCGGTGCCATGTTCCGTATAGTACCTCAAAAGAAACTGTCCATCGTATCCGGAGAAATTGTGAGCCATCACCGTGGCATGACGATGACAATCTCCGTAACGTTCGATGTCCTCTTGGCTCCACGTCTTGTCGATGGGGTCTAAGACCCATTGGGCAAAATCGGCTAACGTGTTTGGTCCCCGAAAGATTTTTTTCACGTCATCCAGGAATCTTGCTGCAGTGAGGGCAATGACTGAAGATAGGTTCTTGAATGCACTTCTCGCACGCTCGATGAGCCACGCAGAAATTAGGGATGTGAATGCCAGTCTCTTGCATGCATTCGAAATCGAAAAAGATGAAATTGCCTTTCTTCTTGTGACCGTCCTCTTTCTCTGGTGGGGGTTGGTATTTTTGCACGTAACATTCGTGTTCCAAGTCCACGATGTGGTGACAAATGTGACATTTTTTCTTTCCTCGACATACGTGTGCCTTGGCATTGTTGGTACGTATGCCTTGTCTACACGTAGGGCACAATCTCAGGAGTTGACAAGCACATTTCTTCTGTGAACCTTGTGTTTTCAAATGTTGTTGGTAACAGGTAGGGCTGACAAACGTGCGCAGACAAGTCGAACAAGGCACTGGTTCTTCGCTCAGACAGGGTGGAGAGGCCAAACATCCTGAGCATTTCCATCCACAATGCTTGTGTTGCTCTCGATTATTATAACCATAGTCACATTTCTCACAGTAATATCTGTATCCCAGGAATCCGGTGATACTGGTAATGTTATCGAAATGGTCATCGTGATGATAAACATGAATGTATTTTCCGTCCTTAAAGTCTTGGCCTCGAAACAACAGAGACCCGCGCATTTCTTGAGGGTGCACTTTCAAGGTGTAGCGTGGAGCTAGGGCATCTTGCAATTTTTGCATCTCAGGAATGCCACAGGGTGTGTCTTTGGACAGGCCAGCTTGTTGCAACAGGAGTTCTGCTTCGTTTCGTTGTTTGGTTCGGTTCGATTTTCGAATGTTCTCCCAGGTTCTTTTCCATTCTGTCGTGTCGTTCTTGTTGGCATAGGTTCGTCCCACCACGATGGCACGGGCTAAACACATCTGGTCATGAGGATTGTGAATTTGGACAAGACTACGCTTAATGCTGTTAAGCTCGTTCACCAATAACATCTTTTTGCGTCCTGTCCCTTGAGGAAGAGAGACGTGGGCCATTTTCAGTGTGGCTTTACCATCGGTGATGTCAAACTGGTCATTAGATTGTTGTACGTGTTGAATCTTGTCCATGATTTTGGAAGGGGTTAGTTCTGCAGGTCTGCTAAACTCGATCCAAACAGGGGATTTCAAACCGTCGTGATCTATGGATAGTGTCAAGCGATCGTCTTCTTTGCGTTGACATTGTCGCTTGAGTGCGGTGAGCAAAGAATCCCACATCTCGGTGATAAACCCTTCTGCTTTCTCCAAGGGTACGTCGGTTTTGAAATCTTTAAACTTCACCGTGTAGGTGTAAGCCGTGGTTCTAAATTTTCTAGAGGAGCGCTTTTCCGTCTCTCGAATGGAATAGTATTTTTCAGGGTTGACTAAGGGTGGTGAACTTGGTTTAGAGGTTTCAAATTCTGGTTCACTCATGTCCTCTTCAAAATCACTGGCATGAATCTGTGCCAAGATTTCAGCCCTGGTACTTGGCGATAGAACACGTTTCTGCCTCTTACTTTCTTCTTCTTCTTCTTTCTTCTCGAATGAATAGGATCGTTTCATCTTGAGTGCAAAACGTCAAATGACTCAAGTTCAAACACCATAGACTAATTTATAGTCTTGGCAAACCAGCGTATATAAAAAGGGTGTGTGTCTTGTCCTTTCACTATTCATTTCACTCTCAAGCTGAGCACAACGATGGAAGAGACTACCCAGATGGAACGTTTCGTCAGAGCTTTGCGAGGGGTCATTAGAAAATTCTCTTCAGACCAGCCGACGGACTACTCTCCTTCCTTTCGAGATAAGAGTCAAGATACTTGCTGTATCTGTCAGAAGAAAGGGCATTGGTCTTCAGAGTGTCCAGACCGTCAAAAAAGAACAAAAACAGGGGCTAAAAAAGACAAAAGTCAAGATACCTGTTATTATTGTAAAGAAAAAGGACACTGGTCTCCAGATTGCCCAAAAAAGAAACAAGAGGAGTCAAAAGAAAAGAAGGATTCTTCAGAAGAAGAGAGGGATTCTTCGGAAGAAGAGGGTGATTCTTCGAAAGAAGAGAGGGATTCTTCAGAGGAAGAAGAGGAAGAAAGAAGACAATTCTATTTAAAAGAAGCAAAGAAACAGGAGAAGAAAAGAAGAAGGGAAGAAAATGAGGAAAAAACGGTGAAGAAATTCAAAAAACAGAGAGACTAAACAAGGAGAAAGAAGAAGTCAATGAACTTTTAATTAAAGTGTTCTGTGGTGAATTGTGAATTGGATTGTAAAAAATGGAGAAAAGAATACATGAATGATATAAGGTAAGTGTCTTTTGAGTTTTGATTTTAAAATAAGAAGCTACACTCACGCACTCATACACAGACACGTACTATAAGGGTAAAATGGGTGGGGTTCATTTTTGAGTTATTGGCAAATTGAAATTGTATTTCTTTTCGAGAAATGTGGGTGGCCCTGAAAAGGGCCTTTTTATTTTGGTGTAGGGGTGAGTTTAACCAATCAACTTTAACTGCCTTAAGCCTTTGCCACGGCCAAGGCCTACTTCTGATGATTGGGTTGAAATCACTAAGGGTGGTACGACAGGCTTAGTCACAGGGTTGGCGTGTTTAGCTCGGGAAGGTCGTATTCTCTTCGGTCGTGATAAAGAAGTCTGATACATTTGTTTCAGACTTCTTAACTCCGCTAAAATGTCCAACAGTACCGTAGCCGTTTGATTTTCACCCTCTTGTTTCTTTGCTGCTACTTCTTCTTGCTGTTGTTGCTGTTGTTTTTTTCTTACCTCTTCTTGTTGCTCTTGCTGTTGCTGTAGGAGAAAAGCTTGTTCCGCTTCCTTTTGTCGTTGCATAAATTTCTCCAATTCTTCTTTCTGTCTCTGTCTAAAATTCTCCACTTGCGGTAATGAAGAAGGTAACGAAGGTTCCGGAACAAATTCTTGCGAGGTAAGAAAATCCACAAAATCCCATTGTACCTCTTCTGAAAGTAAGTCCAGGTTCCCTTGGGCAGTCTCCCCTGCTGGTGCACCCCAATGGATCGTTTTCTGAGTTTCCGTCATGTTGAATCACTGTCGCATAGATTGACTGCACACAAGCGCTAGCGAATCTATATAGACCAACTGACGTCACAGACTACTCTCTTCGGATTGGATGCGGGCTGACTGAATTTTGTAACGCGTGTTTGGATTGGTGAATGAACTCAATCCGTTTCAATCCTGCCTCTACCTATAAATAAGCGCAGTTCAGTGCATTGATTCACCTGTTCTCGTCGCTTCAAGATGTGGACCGATGTGCAATCTTCTACGCTTGTGTCTTCCATGATGTTCCGGACGGACATACCCATGTATGTCCGATCCAAGTGGGCCGTTGTCCACAGGACAAACACCAGCCTGTGGATACGTAGGATCTACGTAGATAGACAAGGATGCCTGAAAAGAGTGCTGATTTACGGACCAACAGTGAGACGTAGCCTAAGGACAAGAAGAAGACCAATGCGGTACCATTTATATTAATGAATACATTAACATAAACCCAAAGGCCCTTTTCAGGGCCAGCCATATTTCTCGAAAAGAGATAGCCTTTCCATTGCCTACCCCTTTTCTAAATTTAAATTTAAATTTAAATTTAAAAAAACTTTAAAAAAAAAAAAAAAAAAATCCCATATTCAATTCCCCTTGTCCCTAGACAAACCCAAACTCTATTCCCATGTTAATTTCCCTTGTCCCTAGACAGACCCAAACTCTATGTTAAATTCCCATTGTCCCTAAAGTGGCCCAGCGTTTTTCTCCATGTTAAATTTCCATTGTCCCTAGAGTTGCCCAGGGGTGTTTTTAATGCTAAGTCCCATTGTCCCTATGGTGGCCCACTTAACTACTAATAATTAACCGCTTAGGGACTTTTAAATGGTGTGTATGAAGCAATGATTTTAAATTTTAGTGCAGATATCAATGTCACCTTTATATGTAAAATATACTTGTATTAAATAATTTGAGAGTATTAAATGTTGCAAATTTGGAGAAAAGCCCTTAAGAATGCATTAATAATTTTAAACTTAAACTGGTATCCTAATGGAGGATATGACAAATGGGAGAAAACAGAGAAAACAATCCTATGACACAAGGATGAATGAGCAATTATAGAGGTTGAAATAGCAGTATTTAAATTATGCTTAACCTCTTTGCAGAGTTCATACGTTTAACCTAAATTGTATAATTGTATACATAAAAAAGAATATCACTGCTTGTCTTGGTGCTAACAGAATTGTGTATATTAACGCCGAGATAGACGGATTCCAAATTCATTTCCATACAATATAGTATATGTTGTTATGATGGTAGAGATAGTATAGGAAAACAATGAAATTTAATTTTTATGAAATTAGAGACATGTTTCATTACGGGGGGGGGCCGAGTGGCCGAGTGATCTAAAGCGCTCTCCATTACGGATCACTGCCATCTCACCTCTGTCTGCGTGGGTTCGAGTCTCGGATTCGGCTAATGTGGGCATGTCAGAAAGCTTGTCAGTAGCTTCTCATGGGTCGGTGGTTCTTTCCGGGGTTTTCCCGGGTTCTTCCTCCATCATTAATACTGACCGCCATGTATAGCCTATCGTGTGCTGAAAAATGGCGTTAAACCCTACAGCAACAACAACAAAAGTCATTACAGAGTCATAGACAAAACTTCTTTTATCTTCTTTAAAAGTTTTAAAATGGCAGTCTAAGTTCAGTACAGTAGTGGTATCCATTTTCATTACATATGTATTAATCTCAACCGTTTCATCAGAAAATTGTTGGTTATATTCGTTTCATTACACTGTAAAAAAATAATTCATTTTGACAGCTGGTCTTTGTATTTTCACTAACCTCAAACCTTTCTGTCATTATGACACGCTGTTTTGTTAATAGCGTAAACACACATACATATGGACCGCTCCGGTGGCCTAGTGGCTAGAGCGTGCGCCTCGGAAGAGGAAGGTCATGGGTTCGATCCCCGGCCGAGTCATACCAAAGACTTACAAAATTTGCACTAACAGCTGCCTCATTAGGCGCTCAGCATTAAGATGTTAGTCTTAGGACTAGTCGGCCTGGTGTCAGGATAATGTGACTGAGTGGGACATAATGCTACATGTCTGCGGCATGATGCTCCAGAGCTAAACATCACTATGAACTTCCACACTGCAGACAATTGTTAAAGCTACGTTACAAATCATAATCACACACACACACACACACACACACACACACACACACACACACATATGGCTATGTTTTGACGCTAAGGAGTCTCGTCTAGGACATTGTAATCAAGCAACTATTCCAACCTCAAAGAAAGTTCATCTCTTTTTTCCTTTGAAATTTGTAATTTCATAACGACAGGTACTGCATTGTTTTCCACAAATAAAATTTCCGAAAACTTCCCATCTTAAGAGTAATATACTGCTTTAAATTGTAACATCCGTCATAGCTGATAATGTATTTCTATTCAGTTACCAATGCATATTCCGTAATATCTACCGTTAAACGCTAACTCTGTTGGGTTGGTTGCCTTCTGTTTTTATCTTCTAAGTTTGCACAGTCGTGTATCAGAAATTAAGCATTAGTTCTTGGATAAACACCAAAAAGTAATTCCACACATTCGTCGAATTTGTAATTCGATCCATACCAATTTGTATTGTTGTCCCAAATTCTTGCTATAAATCTCGTTGCACTTAATGTGTTGAACAGACGATGACTACAAAGTTCTTCTTTGCGGGTTCAATAAAATCAATTGCAAACTGTCTCTCCGTAGTTTGTAACTGCGGATAATCACACCATGCGTATCTTTTAAATACTGTTTAAATGTCTGATGAAAGCTGTATATGAATACAACAAACTGTTTGTTTATCCAGCAGTCTTAGGCTTGCTGTTAGTCTCAATTCAACTTAAAAATTCGTCATATATTATTTGGTCCTGATTTTCGTATGACAGATCTTTGTGTTTGATGATTTTATGTATGTCCATAGTCATAACATATTTGGTCCACAGTTTATTTTTTGTATCTGATTTGTACAAATTAGCAGCTAAACTAAATATTTCAAGAACCAGACATATATTCTCTTTAGTTATTTCATTTCCGTATGCAGTTTTCACAATCTAATATGTCAATTTGTTGTCCTATTTGTTAAAGTTTTCTTTTAAAGTTTTCGAAAACCGTTGTAGCAATTCTGAGTGTCATGAAAATTATGTAGTAATACAACTTGTTATTAGCATGACTATGACAGTATTCGTCCCACGGTGTTTGCAACTTGTTATTAGCATGACTATGCCAGTATTCGTCCCACAGTGTTTGCAACTGGGTTATTAGCATCTCATTTAACCATTAGCGATATAAAAACTTATCCATGTACAATGGTGGTATTAGATTCCATCCTATGTATAACTACTAGTAACTCTTGTTCCGGTATCCTTGGAGTGTGTAATACAATGATGTGTTGGATTAAAAGGTTTAATCTGCGGTGGTGTTTTCCCGTGTTTATGAAGAGTAATGTATTTTCCTTAAGTTCGCATTCACGTGTGCTATTTAATTCATTCGTAAACTAACGATGCTTTAAAGATTCCTTATAACTGACATAAGCAGAATGATATAACACTGGCAACATCCAAACTGCAATAAATCCTTAAGCAATGAAACAGATAGAACCAAAACTCCGAAATTGCAAGTAGTGTTGCATAGTAATTCAGCTGATCTAGATAAAAACTTTAGAGACAATAGTTCTAACAAAATTAACGTAGATTCAACGTTAAAGACTAGTTAGCATTATGTGAAACGTTAAAATACTATTCAAACAGAAAATGTTAAAATATGCACTAGTAATACAGTTTAGCTCCTATGGCACCACCTCTTACTCTGTGCATAGCAACATTTTGCAAAAGGTAGTGGCGGAGGAAAAGGTACTGGTAGTAGGTGTTGTGGTCGTCATGGACTAAGTCAAACAAGGTATGAAAAATATTTGCAAACTTTTTGTTCGGGTTATCCAAGAAAAGATATTAGCATTATTACCTGGTATCACTGCCGGTGTAATATGCTGGATTTTGAAACCAGCTGGAAATGTTTCTTTCTTGGCTGATTATGTTGTTCTATGTATTCTGCCATTAGTTGATTTGTTGTTTGCAGTTTTAATCTCAGGGGTTGAAGCTAAAAACAAATGATCACAGGTAAGAAAAGGGTACACAGTTATTACTACTTGAAAGAGTAAATTACAGCAGCTCATAACAGTAGTATATAGTGATACCCTAGCGACAATGGGAATTAGCATTACAGACCCCCCCGGGACAATCTGGCGACAATGGAAAATTAACATGGAGAAAAATCGTGGGACAATCTGGCGACAAGGGAAATTAACATGGAGAAAAATCGTGGGACTGTTGAGCGACAGGGGAAATTAACATGGAGAAAAATAGTGGGACTATTGAGCGACAAGGGAAATTAACATGGAGAAAAATCGTGGGACAATCTGGCGACAATGGGAAATTAACATGGAGAAAAATCGTGGGACTGTTGAGCGTCAAGGGGAATTGAACATGGGGATAGAGTGTGGGTCTGTCTAGGGACTAGGGGAATTTAACATATGGAAATTGAACATGGTGGGTCTGTATAGCGTCAAGGGGAATTGAACATGATGGGATTGTCTAGGGACAATGATGGTAGAGGGTCAAACACAACAGAGACAGAAACATACATACACTAGTACAAGCGTGAGATTTGTATATAAAGCGTTACCAAGACCTGAAATCTTGCTGGGGTGTTCAAAAATTTGCATAATTGTAATGATGCTATAAATAGCTATAATCAAGAAAATGCTCAACGACAAAATAGATGTGACTAAAAGTAACGCTAAAATGACGAAATTGTCCCAGAATGTAAAGGAAAATAAACATATCCCCGAAAATTAAGTTACAATGGTTTAGACTAAAATGGATAAAATTAGTAACTACTTACAATATCAACTTGTGTGATGATCGTGGATAAATACCTATGTATCTATAATCAGCTGAAATTCCTATGAAATCCCACTATCTATTTATAGCTCCAACTTGTGGGTTATTCCTTTGGAAAATCCCACTATCTTTTTATAGCCCCAGCTTGAGTGACGTTCCTGTTTATGAACTCTAGTATATATGTATAGCTACAAAATGTGGAAATCCCCAAGTCGATATTTATAGTCTCAAAATTTCCAGCGTCAGTGACGTCACTGTACTGAACACTAGGGGATAAATGGCAACAGTGTTGCAAGTGGCTGACCTGAATACGCGCTACTGTAGGTAGGTAGGTAGAGTGTATCTGATAGTGATAAAGTGAGTTTTATAGGGACAAACAGAGATCAATACACACACACACACACAAACATACGCGCGCAGACACACGCACACACACACACAGAGGGAAGAGGAAAAAAACAAACCCCAAAAATACTATCAACACAGAAGGGAGATAATACAAACCCCAAATATACTATCAACACAGAAGGGAGATAATACAAACCCCAAATATACTATCAACACAGAGGGGAGATAATACAAACCCCAAATAAACTATCCACACAAACGTACGCGAACGCATACAAACCCTAAATATGCTATCCATACAAACGTACGCGAACGCATACAAACCCCAAATATACTATCCATACAAACGTACGCGAACGCATACAAACCCCAAATATACTATCCACACAAACGTACGCAAACGCATAAAAACCCCAAATATACTATCCACACAACGTCGCTAACGCATACAAACCCCAAATATACTATCCACACTCGGGAGAAGAAGAAAAAAACAACCGAATATACCATCTACACAACGTACGCGAACACACACACACACCACACGCACACCACAGAGGGAAGAAGAAAACCATTATACACTATCCACACGGAGTGAAGAAATAACCCTTTATATATACTATCAACAGAGAGTGAAGAAAATAACCCATTATATTCCATCAACACAGAGTGAAGAAGAAAAAGTTTTTTGAAAGCACCTAAGCCCTCACCTGCAATGACCAACTCTGCCAAACACCTACACCCCACCCCCCACTCCCAACACTACAAAACCCATTTAACCCGTTATTTTATGGCATCAGTGTGTGATTTAGGAAACATCAAGACACAAAATGATGGATGAATAGACTGACTATTGTTTACGGACTTGCATGCCTAAAGAGCGTGCGTGAAGGAAAACGTCCTTCCATTTCAATTCTAACTAAAACATGATCCAGAGGGATAGAGAGAGGTGAAAGAGCACAATTTCATAAAGTGTGAGTAAAAACAAAACACGCCATCCTTATTATACAATGTCAAGACCAAGAGACACTTACGTTTTCTTTCTGGTCTATTCTCTTTTAGAAGGTAGTATGAAATTTCACATCAGGGCCAACGCATCGGCTCACATTGTCAATTTTTCCATTTCCATGTCTTTACTGGCACAAGTTCTTCATCATCTTCAATTTCTTCTTCTTCTTCTGAATCCCTCTTCTCTGTTTCGTCTTGTTTCTGTTTCTTCTCTATTCTCGTAGGGCACTCTGAATTCCAGTGTCCTTTCTCCTGACAACGATATTAGGTATCTTGACTTTTGTCTCTCTTTCTTAGACGAAGCAGGTATTCTGGAGACAAATACCCATTTACCTTTGCAGATATAGCAAACTTCATTAGCACACACTTTCGTATGACTCTCATCAAATCAACGACCAAAAGAGTAAGTTTTGTTGCCACTTTCGCCTGTGAATTATGCTTTCGTATGACTTTTAGCAAATATTTGACAAGCAGGTCGATCTGTGCTGACTCTTCCATCTTCTTGATCGTTTGAGAGTGGAATGAATACTCTGACAATAAGACACTCTCCTTATATACAGGGACCTGCTGCGTATGAAACCTAGTCAAATGTAATTTTGCAATAAGATGAAACGATTTCATTGAGGAAGTAAAAGGCAATGATGTACCGTATCGCCTCACACAAAACCTGAAGTGTTAGCTCAGATCCGTGTCAGCGATTTCGAAGACGACATAACTGAGCTTCATCAATGCTCTCCATTTATGCCACAAAACGACGAGTCCTGATTCACGCCAAAAGAAATTTCGTTCGGTCCATAAAAAATAGTATCACATCTGAGAAACGCAAAAACGAACTTCCAGAAAACTGAGAACGACGGCTTACACCTACAACGTGAAATGTATGAGTTCAAGTAGTGCGTAAAACTTAGTCAAATTAAATATTTATAGTCAAGACGAAACGATCTCTTTTCGAAGAAGAAAGCAGACACCAAGCGACAATGGCGATCCGTGTCACACAACACTTTTGAAAATGTATATGATCAGAGGTTTGTTCTAGCGATCTGCACGGTTAAATTAAATGTTGATGTATTTTGCAATAAGACGGATACAATTTCCATGGGATCGCCCATGGTACGATTGTTCGTGCATTAGTTTAATTTTTAAAAATATTTTTTTATATAAATCGCCTATAGGATAGACCCAGTAAAGCATGGCCATTCTCGTCACTGTGTGAATAGCTACTCAAGTCAATTCGAAGTGAACGCGGTAAGAAAATAAGTATAGCCAATGAAATGGCTTACAACGGGTGATGCATTGTTTTGTTCTAGGACTGTGTGGCATAATAATCCCTATGTTCTTGCGTTGTTACCATTACAGTGCAGACAGACTGAAATGTGAACTTACAAGCCCTCTTTGTGTGTGTTGTACCATTTCTTCTTACCACATCAAAATACTGAGCGTCACAGTATTGGTTCGCGTTTTCAAGCTGACCATTTTTTTATATCTCACTTAAACATTTTAACATAAACACTCACACTCACATCGGTAGTCAGAACAGACGTGTTACAGTATTGAGGGGCATGTTATCTTTTTTTTTTTCAAACTAATAAATTTGGGGTTTGTATGAAGTAAAGAACCGAAAGTACAGTGAAACTCAAGGATGATGACCCAATCTGTCTGTCTATTGATGCGTGTATTTACTTAAGAAGAAATATGACCTCTAAAACACAAAGAGATACGGCAAGCATGATTAGAATGAACATAACGATGTTTTCCTTCACGCCCGTGTAATTTAGAGTTTCAATCCTCTTTGAAGACAAACTTGGTCTCCTTTTGTAGGGCTTGAAATAATAAAAAACCTGAAAAAATCTTAAGCACTTTCCTATAGATAATTTCATCAACAGACTAAACAACATAAATACCGTTACAACACTAGAAAGCCTTAAATCTTCTATCAAAAAGAAATGCATCAAAAAATTAAAGATTAACGATAACTAACCAATGAAACCGAATTTAACAAAGGCAGTGACATGTGAAGAAATGTCTCTCACTTTGGAAAGGTAGGCGAATGTACTCTGTCATGCACCATCAACTTGAAAAAAAAATTATAAACAGAGAGAAACCTGAATTCAAAATTCAGTTGTTTTTTTCTTCAAAATTGTTTCGTTTCTTTTTTCTTTTTTTGGAAAAAATCTAAGCACTAATATAGAGTGGAAAAGGGAAAATGCACATACAAGCTTTGATATTTCTGAAAAAATGAGGGGATATTCCTGACGTTCATAACCACCTATGGACTTGGACTTGTCTGTGACTTATCCACAAAACAAGATGTACATATTTCTGGTCAAGCTGCAAGTGTGTGCGTGTTTTTGAAAATGGTAAAAATTGGATATACAATTTTCTCGTGACACTTATAAAGTGAAGAGTCTGCAAGTGTCAAAAGCCAAAGTCATATAAGTTTTGTATTTTGTACGGCTTGTAAAGATTTCCACTTTAGAAAATGTGAAGTATCACAAGTTATTATCACAAACAGAAGTGGAACATAGGAGCTTGCAAGAAAGAAAATAACCCAGACAGTTGGTGTCATCAAGAGTGCTAGAGACGGTACCCGAACTTGCTTGCTTGCTTACTTGAATTAAAGTGATTTTCGCTCTAATGGAGCATATATGGCTGGTTTAATAACGCACCGCGTGATTTTTAATTACTCCTGGGGAAGGAAAGAGAGCCTCATCTCCCAGGCTTTTATGTACTCACAGACTACTTTTAAATTTAGCCACTCAGGTGTAGGACTAACTAGTCCTTAACAACCTGACTGAAAGGCTTTAAACATGAGTGGGAATAGTCTCACCACACACTCATTTTTCTGTCCGAGCGTGGTAAAGGAGGAAAAAGGTGCTCAAAAAGACAGCCATGGGTGTTAAGTACTCAACAAAACGCTAGCCCGTACTTATTTCAAATCAAGTCCCGTTCTTTGCTAATGGACAGTAAAAGGTACCAATAATGTGTTAACCACTTGTGCAATTAGTTCAAGTTTGTTTCGAGAATAGTTTAGTCAAGGATGGATACCAAGCCAAATATGGTTCCCTAGTTAATAGAAAGCAATCTTTTGGAGCCCTAAAAAAGGCTGTTTTTTTCTGTTAGAAGGTAACACGTCTCTCTTTTGCTTTCACGTTCTTTCCCGCACTCCTAGTCTCATGATTCTTGATATCAGGAAATGCGTAGCCATGATGGGCGGCAATGTAAGCAGCGGCTTCTACCAGTTGACTGAGGGGGTATCCAGTGTAGGTTTGTCTGTAGAATTGGGGAAGAACTCTGACCCTAATCCCCATTGAGAAGGTCTTGGTTTAAAGGTGTCTAGAGATTTGTAGGCAACGTATTGTATGGCTCTAATAAACTACCCTGCTTTGTTGACGTCATACAATGCTTGATCTAGTCCCATTTCGGTGTACTTCTCAACGAGGGTCAGCGTCCCCCTCCTCCTCCTCCTCAACCGCCTCAGTTTCCTCTTCTGGTTCTGATACTAATTCTTTAGTTGAGGTAGATAGTTTCAAATCCGCTGCTATGGTGTCTGTCGCTGTTATTGTTGTTGTGGTTGTTCTTTTAGCTGAGATTGCCTGTAGTATCGGAGTGAGAAAAGAACGTTGTTGTTGTTGTAGGTTTTAACGCCATTTTTCAGCACGCGATAGGCTATACATGGCGGCCAGTATTAATGGTGGAGGAAGAACCCGGGAAAAACCAGGAAAGAACCACCGACCCACGAGAAGCTACTGGCAAGCTTTCTCACATACCCACATTAGCCGAATCCGAGACTCGAACCCACGCAGACAAAGGTGAGATGACAGTGATCCGTAACGGAGAGCGCTTTAGACCACTCGGCCACTCGGGGCCCCAGAGAAGAACGTAGTGCCTCCGATAATTACATTTGAGTTTGCCATACCGTTTGTCTAACATAATTGGCCCTTTGTTTTGCCTCCACTCTTTCCGGGGCAGGTTGTTTGTTAGGTATAGTTGGCTGTTGACTAGATGTTATTTGTGTTCTCAAGGTGGGTGGAGTGCTAACTGGCTAGGTCTGCATTTCTTGCTCCTGCTACTGTTGCGTATATTTCTTCCCTCCACACCGAGTTCTGGGCCTAATTCTTTTAATTTCGTTGTACCCGAACTTACATTATCCATATTATCACCAACAAAAAAAAAAACGCACAAACGTAAAAGAAACACTCACTCACTTTTTTACAGAACATTACTATTTTAAAAATTTTGATAAGCGACGGAAACGAAGGACTTAGAGTCGCACTTTCTAACCAAGATAAAGAAATCATGTGCTGATAGACTCACTTCTGTATTTTTTCTTCTAACTGACTAACATATCATAGGCAATGGAATGTTATTTCTTTTCGAGAGTATGGGGTAGCCCTGAAATTTTTTTTTTTTGGAACTTGAAGCTATGGCGATCGCTTAGGTTATAAGATGGCGGCCTCCTCTGACGACAGGCTTTCTCACAGGATAAGGTCTGCTTCTTCGGAAAAGAGAAGAAGAACTCTTTGGTGTCGATACAACTGTTGACAAAGCCTCTGTCAGGTTCATGCTGCTGATGTTGCTGCTCTCTCTGCTGATTATGAAGTCTGTACTTCTCCATCCATTCTTCTTTCTCCTTCTTGAATTCCTTCTTGAAGAGCTCTTCTTTCAGGTCTTCAGTGACTTTCAACATTATGATATTGTCTATCTCTTCAGGTCTCGGTATCAGACTTGTCATGACCTTATGCAAATTCACATAGGCTTCGTTCAACTTGGCTAATCTTGAGCACATCTTCGTAGGAAGATGAGTTAACAATGGATGGGCAGACTGGAGATTGCCCCGTTTTTATGGTCAAAGCGCGGACGTGAAAGAAAACATTTCTACACGGTTTTCGAGCCGGAACGTTCAAATAGTGTTATGGGAGGGATAGAGAGAAGTCAAAGAGCATGAATCAAGATTCCTATAGCCAAACAAACCACAAAGGCATTTTTTTCTTCAAAACGCAACATTTTTTTATTCATACTAACAAACAACTCTAACATTTTTTTTAACAATAATCCAACACTATAACATCAAACATTTTTTCAAATACCAAACATATTTTTCAATTCACACTCTACTTTAAACAGGGCTGACAACGTTGTGAATGAAAATGTGATTTCCACTGTTGGAAGTCATTAGGCCATTGATGGACACTACGTTTCCTAGTTAGAGACAAAAGATAAGCATACTGGTCACAAAACCATCGATGTACTTTCACATCGTTTCTAGAAGAATGACGAGGATCAAAATGAATCACTAAATGTTCTAAAGAATAGCCCAGGCTGCAATGATGCCGAAAATACACACAGTACTGTCCACACACCAAGGAATATGTGCCTTGTTATTTCACATTATTGAATCGTGTGGTCTGAGCATTTCTTCTCATAAAGTCAATGATATCGTCTTCCAAAGGGGGCAGTCCATAGGAATCAAAATATTCCACACATCCTTCTTGAAGAAAGTAGACGGCTACCCAGTGGGTTCCTGGGAGATGACTGTCGTCCGTGTTGATCACATAAGCTTGATGGTTTTGAGGTGTGCAATGAGGGAGTTCATCTTTAGCACAGACGACAGGATTCCAAGAAGCAGTGTACAAACTGTGGTTCAAAAGGTAATAACGTTCTCAGGTATCCATTTTTTGTTTTTTTCTTCTGCACAGGTAATGATAAGTGGTCAATTCGATCCTGACTTTTTGCTTGAAAATGTCTGACAAGTAACCGTTTCTTCGCCTTGTCTCCCAACTCTGATCCAACAGAGCTTCGATGCGATGGATCTCTTGAGTTGTTAATGGAGGACAATAATGTTCACGCAAGCCTTTATACCACTGTTGTAACACGTCTTCTTCCGAGATGAGACTCCAAGCTTCGTCCAGATATTCGTCCAATTTTTCTTCTTGACTCAGCATCAGGCATTTATCGTGTTGAATTTGACTGGGATGATCGTTTTGACATCCATAGCAATCTTTCTTGATCAATTCCTTAATTTTTTCTGTCAAGGCAATAGCATAACAGGAAACTAAATGTGATTCTTGTTCTGGCCATCTAGACTTCATCATGATGACTTCTTCGTCTTTGTCTTGGGGTTCTCCTTCCTCAGGATCTTCACATTTCATGTCCAAAGAATCCCTACCATACAAACATTGATAAAAGTCTTCCATGACTTCTAATAGTCTGGAATGACTTCTCTCAAACTGTTGGTTTATATCGTATTGTCCAAATTCAGCATACAGGATGACGTTCACCGTATTATCTGCGCGTAGATTTTCTGCAAACTGAAATTCCTCACGCATCTGGCCGGATTTTATAGGGTGAAAATATCCCTCCTCGCTGTCTTGACTTACAATTCGTTAGAGAACCGTTTTCGAAAATGGAGTTTCACTGTAACTTTCCCTTTGGAGAATGGAATATTTTGTCCCAGATCTCCTTTTATAGCAATGTTGACAGTGTCTAAATACGACTTACTGACGGGCAAATAGTGGGATGTACATATTCACGGTGTACGTGATAGGTGTTTGCACCTTCCTGGTCATTGTTTGTGGTACTATCCACTTTGAAAGGAATGACACGCAGTAACGGAACAGAGGTGTGTCCCACCACGTTGTACTCCACCACATCGAAATACACAAAGATCAAATTAAGTCCTTGGTTCAGTTCTACCGGGTTTCCAAAAGCTCTGTAAAAATCCATATTACTTTTGATCTTGGGGCTCATATTGTTTGCGACCATTTCTGCATGTCCACCCAAAATTTCAAACAAACTACCATTGAACCTGAGGGACAATGTGTCCGTATCTTGAAATTTGATCACGAGACGATGAGCCACTTTATGGTACTCAATCTTCACACTTTTTTTTGGTCTGTTCAGTGCTTTGCCAAAGGCTAAGTTGAACCTTTCCGCAATCGTGTCCACCAAATGTTCACCACTAAAATAATAACCTGAAGGAATTTTCAAGGTGTAGATAATGAAGGCTGGATTGCTGGCTGGTCTTGTGTCCCCTAAAAACCCGATTTTGTTGATTTCTTCCTCCAATTGGGCATTCAGGATTTCCACCTCGAAAGTGTTTTGCTTTTCGGTGATGTTTTTGATTTGTGTTGGGTGAATGATTTCCACTAAAGCCACTTCCCAATGGGCTTCGTGATCTAACTGGATGGTCTGAGGTAATTTGACCGTGTAACAGCACACCGTGTTGTTGGGAAACACCTCCATGGAACTGTCACTGGTTAAGGCTAAGTAAAATTGGTTGTTATTGCTCATAATTCCAGAGTTTTGTGGCTCTCCGAGGTGTTACTGGAAGCCAGAGGAGTGTCTCCGCCCAAAATGGGGTTGTTGTTGGAGTGGTGACTGGCACTGACACTGGACACAAGGTTCCCGTTGTTCCCGTTCGAGGAGAATTTCAGGGAGGGATTAGGAAGCAGGTAACTGATGTAACTGCTCAATACAATGGTCCACAAGTGTTTGTCTCCTTGTTGCAAACTCAAATTGGCAATGGCTGCACCGATGACACAATACACCACGAAGGTTTGGCAGAAAAAGACGATTTGCGTTTTAGGCACACATTTTCCATACCACACCCACATGGGTTGTGTTTGTAAATCTTGCAGAAAAGAATTGGGTGAAGGAGTGATCGCAGTAGCTGAATCTGTGTGAAAGGGCATGATGGTCACTTCTTTTTATAGTGCGAAGCGTCGATGCAAGAATCAAAACTGGGTGGATATCCTTTCCAACGTACTTTGACTTCTTTGACACGTCGTTTGCCCACTTTACGATTTCTGCGTTTGACAATGCCTTTGATGTCGTACACGTCGTCCTTTTTGGTGACACGACTTGATTTAAAATAAGTACGGGCTAGCGTTTTGTTGAGTACTTAACACCCATGGCTGTCTTTTTGAGCACCTTTTTCCTCCTTTACCACGCTCGGACAGAAAAATGAGTGTGTGGTGAGACTATTCCCACTCATGTTTAAAGCCTTTCAGTCAGGTTGTTAAGGACTAGTTAGTCCTACACCTGAGTGGCTAAATTTAAAAGTAGTCTGTGAGTACATAAAAGCCTGGGAGATGAGGCTCTCTTTCCTTCCCCAGGAGTAATTAAAAATCACGCGGTGCGTTATTAAACCAGCCATATATGCTCCATTAGAGCGAAAATCACTTTAATTCAAGTAAGCAAGCAAGCAAGTTCGGGTACCGTCTCTAGCACTCTTGATGACACCAACTGTCTGGGTTATTTTCTTTCTTGCAAGCTCCTATGTTCCACTTCTGTTTGTGATAATAACTTGTGATACTTCACATTTTCTAAAGTGGAAATCTTTACAAGCCGTACAAAATACAAAACTTATATGACTTTGGCTTTTGACACTTGCAGACTCTTCACTTTATAAGTGTCACGAGAAAATTGTATATCCAATTTTTACCATTTTCAAAAACACGCACACACTTGCAGCTTGACCAGAAATATGTACATCTTGTTTTGTGGATAAGTCACAGACAAGTCCAAGTCCATAGGTGGTTATGAACGTCAGGAATATCCCCTCATTTTTTCAGAAATATCAAAGCTTGTATGTGCATTTTCCCTTTTCCACTCTATATTAGTGCTTAGATTTTTTCCAAAAAAAGAAAAAAGAAACGAAACAATTTTGAAGAAAAAAACAACTGAATTTTGAATTCAGGTTTCTCTCTGTTTATAATTTTTTTTTCAAGTTGATGGTGCATGACAGAGTACATTCGCCTACCTTTCCAAAGTGAGAGACATTTCTTCACATGTCACTGCCTTTGTTAAATTCGGTTTCATTGGTTAGTTATCGTTAATCTTTAATTTTTTGATGCATTTCTTTTTGATAGAAGATTTAAGGCTTTCTAGTGTTGTAACGGTATTTATGTTGTGTAGTCTGTTGATGAAATTATCTATAGGAAAGTGCTTAAGATTTTTTCAGGTTTTTTATTATTTCAAGCCCTACAAAAGGAGACCAAGTTTGTCTTCAAAGAGGATTGAAACTCTAAATTACACGGGCGTGAAGGAAAACATCGTTATGTTCATTCTAATCATGCTTGCCGTATCTCTTTGTGTTTTAGAGGTCATATTTCTTCTTAAGTAAATACACGCATCAATAGACAGACAGATTGGGTCATCATCCTTGAGTTTCACTGTACTTTCGGTTCTTTACTTCATACAAACCCCAAATTTATTAGTTTGAAAAAAAAAAAAGATAACATGCCCCTCAATACTGTAACACGTCTGTTCTGACTACCGATGTGAGTGTGAGTGTTTATGTTAAAATGTTTAAGTGAGATATAAAAAAATGGTCAGCTTGAAAACGCGAACCAATACTGTGACGCTCAGTATTTTGATGTGGTAAGAAGAAATGGTACAACACACACAAAGAGGGCTTGTAAGTTCACATTTCAGTCTGTCTGCACTGTAATGGTAACAACGCAAGAACATAGGGATTATTATGCCACACAGTCCTAGAACAAAACAATGCATCACCCGTTGTAAGCCATTTCATTGGCTATACTTATTTTCTTACCGCGTTCACTTCGAATTGACTTGAGTAGCTATTCACACAGTGACGAGAATGGCCATGCTTTACTGGGTCTATCCTATAGGCGATTTATATAAAAAAATATTTTTAAAAATTAAACTAATGCACGAACAATCGTACCATGGGCGATCCCATGGAAATTGTATCCGTCTTATTGCAAAATACATCAACATTTAATTTAACCGTGCAGATCGCTAGAACAAACCTCTGATCATATACATTTTCAAAAGTGTTGTGTGACACGGATCGCCATTGTCGCTTGGTGTCTGCTTTCTTCTTCGAAAAGAGATCGTTTCGTCTTGACTATAAATATTTAATTTGACTAAGTTTTACGCACTACTTGAACTCATACATTTCACGTTGTAGGTGTAAGCCGTCGTTCTCAGTTTTCTGGAAGTTCGTTTTTGCGTTTCTCAGATGTGATACTATTTTTTATGGACCGAACGAAATTTCTTTTGGCGTGAATCAGGACTCGTCGTTTTGTGGCATAAATGGAGAGCATTGATGAAAGCTCAGTTATGTCGTCTTCGAAATCGCTGACACGGATCTGAGCTAACACTTCAGGTTTTGTGTGAGGCGATACGGTACATCATTGCCTTTTACTTCCTCAATGAAATCGTTTCATCTTATTGCAAAATTACATTTGACTAGGTTTCATACGCAGCAGGTCCCTGTATATAAGGAGAGTGTCTTATTGTCAGAGTATTCATTCCACTCTCAAACGATCAAGAAGATGGAAGAGTCAGCACAGATCGACCTGCTTGTCAAATATTTGCTAAAAGTCATACGAAAGCATAATTCACAGGCGAAAGTGGCAACAAAACTTACTCTTTTGGTCGTTGATTTGATGAGAGTCATACGAAAGTGTGTGCTAATGAAGTTTGCTATATCTGCAAAGGTAAATGGGTATTTGTCTCCAGAATACCTGCTTCGTCTAAGAAAGAGAGACAAAAGTCAAGATACCTAATATCGTTGTCAGGAGAAAGGACACTGGAATTCAGAGTGCCCTACGAGAATAGAGAAGAAACAGAAACAAGACGAAACAGAGAAGAGGGATTCAGAAGAAGAAGAAGAAATTGAAGATGATGAAGAACTTGTGCCAGTAAAGACATGGAAATGGAAAAATTGACAATGTGAGCCGATGCGTTGGCCCTGATGTGAAATTTCATACTACCTTCTAAAAGAGAATAGACCAGAAAGAAAACGTAAGTGTCTCTTGGTCTTGACATTGTATAATAAGGATGGCGTGTTTTGTTTTTACTCACACTTTATGAAATTGTGCTCTTTCACCTCTCTCTATCCCTCTGGATCATGTTTTAGTTAGAATTGAAATGGAAGGACGTTTTCCTTCACGCACGCTCTTTAGGCATGCAAGTCCGTAAACAATAGTCAGTCTATTCATCCATCATTTTGTGTCTTGATGTTTCCTAAATCACACACTGATGCCATAAAATAACGGGTTAAATGGGTTTTGTAGTGTTGGGAGTGGGGGGTGGGGTGTAGGTGTTTGGCAGAGTTGGTCATTGCAGGTGAGGGCTTAGGTGCTTTCAAAAAACTTTTTCTTCTTCACTCTGTGTTGATGGAATATAATGGGTTATTTTCTTCACTCTCTGTTGATAGTATATATAAAGGGTTATTTCTTCACTCCGTGTGGATAGTGTATAATGGTTTTCTTCTTCCCTCTGTGGTGTGCGTGTGGTGTGTGTGTGTGTTCGCGTACGTTGTGTAGATGGTATATTTGGTTGTTTTTTTCTTCTTCTCCCGAGTGTGGATAGTATATTTGGGGTTTGTATGCGTTAGCGACGTTGTGTGGATAGTATATTTGGGGTTTTTATGCGTTTGCATACGTTTGTGTGGATAGTATATTTGGGGTTTGTATGCGTTCGCGTACGTTTGTATGGATAGTATATTTGGGGTTTGTATGCGTTCGCGTACGTTTGTGTGGATAGTTTATTTGGGGTTTGTATTATCTCCCCTCTGTGTTGATAGTATATTTGGAGTTTGTATTATCTCCCTTCTGTGTTGATAGTATATTTGGGGTTTGTATTATCTCCCTTCTGTGTTGATAGTGTATTTGGGGTTTGTTTTTTCCTCTTCCCTCTGTGTGTGTGTGTGCGTGTGTGTGTGTGCATGTGTCTGCGCGCGTATGTTGTGTGTGTGTGTGTGTGTGTGTGTGTGTGTGTGTGTGTGTGTGTATTGGTCTCTGTTTGTCCCTATAAAACTCACTTTATCACTATCAGATACACTCTACCTACCTACCTACAGTAGCGCGTATTCAGGTCAGCCACTTGCAACACTGTTGCCATTTATCCCCTAGTGTTCAGTACAGTGACGTCACTGACGCTGGAAATTTTGAAACTATTAATATGGACTTGGGGATTTCTACATTTTGTAGCTATACATATATACTAGAGTTCATAAACAGGAACGCCACTCAAGCTGAGGCTATAAAAAGATAGTGGGATTTTCCAAAGGAATAACCCACAAGTTGGAGCTATAAATAGATAGTGGGATTTCATAGGAATTTCAACTGATTATAGATACATAGGTATTTATCCACGATCGTCACACAAGTTGATATTGTAAGTAGTTACTAATTTTATCCATTTTAGTCTAAACCATTGTAACTTAATTTTCGGGGATATGTTTATTTTCCTTTAAAGTCTGGGACAATTTCGTCATTTTAGCGTTACTTTTAGTCACATCCATTTTGTCGTTGAGCATTTCCTTGATTATAGATATTTATAGCATCATTACAATTATGCAAATTTTTGAACACCCCAGCAAGATTTCAGGTCTTGATAACGCTTTATATATAAATCTCACGCTTGTACTAGTGTATGTATGTTTCTGTCTCTGTTGTGTTTAACCCTCTACCATCATTGTCCCTAGACAATCCCACCATGTTCAATTCCCCTTGACGCTATACAGACCCACCATGTTCAATTTCCATATGTTAAATTCCCCTAGTCCCTAGACAGACCCACACTCTATCCCCATGTTCAATTCCCCTTGACGCTCAACAGTCCCACGATTTTTCTCCATGTTAATTTCCCATTGTCGCCAGATTGTCCCACTATTTTTCTCCATGTTAATTTCCCTTGTCGCTCAACAGTCCCACGATTTTTCTCCATGTTAATTTCCCTTGTCGCCAGATTGTCCCACGATTTTTCTCCATGTTAATTTTCCATTGTCGCCGGATTGTCCCAGGGGGGGTCTGTAATGCTAATTCCCATTGTCGCTAGGGTATCCCTATATACTACTCATAACTATAAATGCACAATTTTCTTTATGTCATTACAGTGGACTTTAAATCATTTGCTGTCGTAACAACGAAACTGTTACGAGGTTGCCATTCTTGTCTACATAATTCCTTCCTATGATAACTTCTTTTATTTCACTGTATGTCTTTTGTGAAATTGTTACAGGTTGTTTTCTCAGTTGCTGTTATCATACATTTTACCGCGTAAGTATCTATAGCAAGGTTTATTCCTAATTTTGAGTTATATGATGACGCTTACAGGTGGTATGTGAGAAAGCATGCCAGTAGCTTCTCGTGGGTCGGTGGTTCTTTCTGGGGTTTTCCCGGGTTCTTCCTCCACCATTAATACTGGCCGCCATATATAGCCTATCGTGTGCTGAAAAATGGCGTTAAACCCCACAACAACAACAACAACAACGCTTACAGGTTGTTGTTCAAACCAACATACCATCCCCAAACAACATAGATTGTAAATTCTGAGTCTGAACTCTATTACGAAATCTTATCGTGATTTTTTCATTCGAGTCATGACGTGTTCGCCCAAAATCAAGCACCTTTTCAACATTATCTTTAAGACGGGAAACATACTTGCCATCATTAAATTAATTTCATCGGCTGACATTTTTTTCCAATATTCAACCTTTCCAGCCCGATAGTTAAAAGCATGGTTGTAAAAATTTGACCCTGATGTACTGTTTTATATTCTTCGTGTCGTCTATCAATCAAGCATTTGTCTCAGTGATGCATCTTCAGTTATGATTTTGTGGAAAATTAAAATATCTTTTTAGATAGTCAATGTTATTGGTTGTATAAGTGTAACGGTATTGAGAGATAAGACAGTTGTATCTTAAACTAAACATGAAATCTATATGTCGATATTGCTAGTTACACATTCACCTGTAAATAGCCGTGGAAATATCTCGCATTTGGTAGTTGTCATTAATAAAACGTAATTAATTTGATTTTTCCAGAATTTCATATCACGTTGATTTGTGTCTGTTCCTTGAATCATTGTTAAGAAATCTTAAAGTTCTGTGTTTGTATTATATCTCTTTTAATGCGTGTTCATTTTATCTGTTGATTAAATCATCAAAAACTGAGCTGTAGGGTAACAACAATGTGTCCATTTTTATAAATTTTCATAGATTCAACTAAATCATAAATATTTATTTTCTCCACGAACATGCGGTCTTTACTCGTGAACTTCTTCACTTTGCTCATTAACTGGTTCCCTTTGAAGTTGGTTGTTGTCTTGTTGTATCTTATGAGGTTAGGGTAACAGTAGCCGGGTAATGTTTATTAAAAACAATGTTATGGGAGATAGGGTGTTGTTTGTAAACAAAAGGTTGGTTGGGTCTGGCGTATTGTCTGTGATTCGGTTAAGGGTGGTGGATAGGAGATTGTCTGTAAGAATTACTTTTAGGTACATGTATTTACCAATACTGAGTTACTGACTTGATTTTAATCATTTCAAGGTCATGGGTTTTAAATAAATCAACCGCATTATTGTTGGTTCAAAATTTCTCAAATAGTGATTGATTTTTTACTGAGTTAAAACCTCTTCTCGCTTGTTCTATTAGGTCGGTTACGTTAAGCTACAGTTTATTGTTTGTTAACATTATCTTCACATAATTCTCTAAGAATCGGGATAAAATGAGAAATGCAGCTAACTTTACATAAAATGCAGTAATTGTTTTCTTTTTATATATTTGTGTTATGCTTGAGATGGAATTATACTTTAATAATTATAAATGCGAATAATAAAATGTTCTCTTAAGATTAAATCCGAGATAAAGCGAATTTGTAGTTGAAATTTTAAGGTGAAGGAGACATATCTTTCAGTATTAGTTCCACTCTACTCATATGTCAAATCGACAAGATCTCCAAGTATACATATGTCCCTTTCACATGAATATTTTATATTTTCTTGGGAAAATATCGATGGGTTACAAAAGATATGTATTTTTAAAATGTTGCACTTCCCATTTCACTAGATGATCTGCATCGACTGAGTGATTAAAAGATATCTCGCAACTGAAAGTGTTACCAGTGATGAACTGATGATTGAAATGCCATATATTTTATAACTGAATTGATTTTCTGTGCTATTTCAAACTCTTTATCAATTGCCTATAAAACGCGGATTATCTCCCTTAACTGTGTTAAACAAATGAAATTGTTACAAACTGTGTTGTCGCGCTGATGCCAATTTGGTTTCTTTTGTTACAATACAATCATTCCCATTGTTTTATTATTTAATAAGATTTATTATTTTATAAGATCTTCTTCTAAAACCTAATCTTCCCATAATGTTGCTAGCTCTGGACACTAGATCGAAGCAAACTGAGGACTGGAAAGGAACCGAAAATATAATTCAAATAATTTAGTATTACTTTACGTGCATGTTGCTACAGCATTTTTATAAATATCCAAAGTTAATATTGTTCCCTGCAGAGCGCGCTTCTCTGCAATGCACTTCTGTACAAAGCGTGGAGTTCTAAGCAGAGGGGGGAGGAAGCAGTGAATCTCCTTTGCAAATTGATAACTTACATCTTTTATTTTATGCACTTCTAATTTTATTCATATTGATTAAATAAACATAAGACACTCTAATGGTTTAAACATGAAATATGGTTTAAATGAAGAAACAGAGTACTACAAACACAGCATAGATAATAACTTGAACATTGAATGCGCAGCGTATTTAAACACGTAGGAAATATAAACTAAGCAAAATGAGGAACCAGTGAGAGATAATTCAAACTTTTAGATCTATTACAGTTGACCTTAGTCATTATTATGATTTAATTAACATTACTATTGAACATACAATTGTTTCTATTCCTCCATTTTTATATATCCCCTTTCCATTGGTTCGTGTGATTATATGTTGCCATCATTCATAGGTCTATAGATAACATCGCATGACACAGGCGAATATCCGCCATGCTCATTTTTTTTCACGAATTTCACTGGTATCTTTCTACGATGGTCCAGAGAGAGAGAGAGAGAGAGAGAGAGAGAGAGATGTGGTGGTGGGGTTGTGGAGACGTAATATGAAGGCACGTATTCATTACTTATTCTATGTTTTCTGAATGGGCGATTAGTCTGCTGTCTCACATCACTCAATGAGAGAGTAAGGCTGGAGGGGTGGGGGTAGAGCGGCCTTCTGATATTTTTATATTAAATAATCTGTTTTCAGACTCTTATTAATAGTTTTAATAAAATACGAATAAAGAAATAAAAACAATCATTGCATTAAATAGATCACAGTATGTCTTCTTCTTAATCGATAAATGTACCTATAATCTTGACAGGCTACTGCAACTTTGTATCATTAGTATTCCGAAAACTGTATTAAAATCTCATGGAACGTGAAAACATAACCGTTTTGAAGACCCAGGTTTTTGTGCAAGTTCAGTTTTCTTTTTCTCTCTCTCATTCCACAGACTTCCTAGTGTTCTATCCCTAATGCATGAAAGAGAGAGAGAGAGAGACAGACAGACAGACAGAGAGACAGACAGACAGAAATCAAAAGGAATGCGCAAAGAATTTCGTTGAAATTGTGTCCCATGTTTTTTCATCACAGATTTGGAGAATCTAGAAGCGATGGCCTACTGTTGAAACATGACCTCATTTTCAAACAACATTTATATATGCGTTTGAATGCGCCATGGGCGGATCACAACTTGATATACCATTAGTATTTGTGTATCAAATTGCTTTATGCCAACACTTTAAAATCTAAGTTAATATTAACAGATATATATATATATATATATATATATAGAGAGAGAGAGAGAGAGAGAGAGAGAGAGAGAGAGCGAAACGCAGGTTAAAATCAAAACAGACATTGAAATGCTAAGTATCTTAGGAGCATTTAATTTGCATCAAACAAAGAATATGATTATTGTCTCATTGACCCGGCCTGATTTCACGTAAAAATCAAACCAAGGTTTCGAATGAACCTATATGATATTTCAAATGTATAGCTCACTGTTTGTTTTAGCCAGTCATGTTGATGTATCTGGACTTACATCAGGTATCAAGTTCTTCTGGTAAAATCCAGCACTGATTGTGTCAGTGATCAACCATTCGGCTGTAATTAATTAACTTATAATCCATCTCAGAATGATAATAATAATAATAATAATAATAATAATAATAATAAAGTTTGATGCGTTACGGATCTTGGTTAGTACACGAATATTTTGACTGCAAACTTCAAACGGATTGCGAATAACCCCACTTTTACCCAGAAAGGGTGGTAAATGAATAATTACAGAAGCGAAAGTAAATGTCCCAATCCTTTATCGGTTTCTCTTCTCTGAACGATCCTCGTGGTGACTAGTTGTCGTCATCATCATCGCTATCTGTCCCGCATTCTCTCGATTCGTACCATTCGGTACATGTGGGCCCATTGTTTTCATTGTTATTGTTGCCGTTGTGGTTTTCGTTATTTTTCTCATTTCGCACTTTAAAGTTGGTATACACCTTCCTGTCATTCATAGGAAATGGTGGTCGGACATTGCCATGAACGGAGATTTCAGTATTTTCCCACTTCAACTTTAAAAGTTCTTCAAACTGAAAGGAAAACGTCCGCGTTTAACGTACCATTTCTATTTAAGAGATTACCTTCTGTGCTGACGTTTAGAAATATCTTAAATCTAACTTTTGTTTTAGCCAACATGTACGTAAATTAATTCGTTTAATTATTTCTGTAATTTAATAAATTAGAGTGTTTTATTTATGTATGCATACCCACATGGAGAAGGTGGATCTCTGCTTATGCAGCCAAACATATACAGATTGCATCTGAGTACTTTTTCTTTCCTGCTTTATTTTACTTGAAGTTTCTGACAACATCATAGTAGAAAACCTATCAAGATTTACAGTGCAACGACATGGCGTAATGTAAATTATATCCGCTAATGAAATAAATACTTTATCAAAACTAACAGAATGTAGATAGGAAATTTATGGCAAATGTTAAATAAAACTGTTTGCTACTATCTGCTCGTATCTATAGAGAATTATGTTATTTAAGTGTATTGTGAGTGTAACTAAGGATTAATTTGAAAATCCCTTTTACGCACATGAGTTCTTGAGACAGTCACAGGTGTATGTCTAACGAGCCAAGTGACAGTCTCATTACAGGTAGGGGTGGTCAATGATCCCTCATAGCTGTAAAGGTTTCCCAGGGTTGTCAGGAACTCTAAAGGTCCTACTGTGAATGTCTTACCCTTTCCTGAAACTACAAATTCCTCGATATTAGGCTTATTCCTCTTGTAACAGTAAGCATCACACATTGTAATATTTAGCGACTAGGTCATAAAATATAACGCCGTAATAGTCATAGAATTCTTTTTCTTTATTATGTAATATACCTCATAATAAGACGGTCTAGTTTATAACGCGGTACACGTGCATGGCTGCAACGAACAGTATAAGAGTGAAGGATCACAATATTTATATTGAAGAAATCAATATGATAGATATAATATGATTGTAGTATAATATGAATGTCAAAGGTTGGACATCTCTCGAATTCATCGAATACTGATCAAAAGTAACACTTTCTTATATAACTGCAGAACTATTTTGTCCAATTCACGAACCAGAACTCTTAATAAGATTGAAATTTAAAAAAACACACTGAGGTTAATTAGCGTACAAGTCTGAGTTTTATTCAGTGGGACATAATTCAAAACCAATTTTTCAAATAAGACAGAGGTTTAACTACTACTACTACTACCTCTACTACTATCATTATTATTATTATTATTATTATTATTATCAATAACAATCATTGTCATCATCGTCGTCGATATCATTATCATCATCATAATCATCATCATCATCATGAGTAGGCCTCTGCCGTTCGATAATTAATGACTATTTAATTTACTCAAGCAGTTACATATTTAAAGAGTCCACCATTATATATTCTTGTTTACATAAGGACAGATAGATAATTACATTCATTCCTGCATCCAAGAGGACTACTAATCACTATGTGCCGATAAAGCCAATTCCTCCAAAACCTTTTTAAGAAACAAACAGTTTAAGGAATATGGCATTATATTCTAAAAGTAATATCCCTTTGCACATATGTGGTCATACATGCCATTCTTGTACTAAAGTAGCTATTTCGATACAATGTAGTACGAGATTCTGTCTGTGGTCTCAAGATAATGCCAAGGGTGTAGATTATGTCATGCCCTGGGGACGGGAACTGGGGGATGTAACCTATGGGACATATCTTTGTCAATTTTGAGGTACACACCCTATACCTATATATTCATTGATTAACGTGAACAATATTTGCTACAGGAAAACATGCATAGCTAACATTAGCCTCTGAGAGTTGTTTTCCGATCGTCTTGGAAACTGGCCTCTGTGTCATCTCATCCAAGCCATTAAGATACCCGCCCTAGAACTGTAAATACATTGTGGGGAATGAATAGGTCAATAAACTGGCTTGCTAAACAATGGTTACACTCTGGGGTTTCTCGGCCACCCCTAAAAGTGGGAAAAGCCCAGTGCAAAGTTGTTTGCTCTACAAATCTAGCAATGTAGAGAAAGTTAACAGAGATTTACTCATCTTAGCTCTGCTTGGATTGTGAAAAGGTTAACCACCGTTTGGAACAACCGTGATTTGACTGAGCTAATGAAAATCACTCCTTCTATGTGCTGTGGAAAAGTACTTGAAACAGCATAAATTACACTACCTTTGTCTGTCCCTGAAATAAATAAATAAACGAATATTCAGTGTAGTCATCATTATTGTCGGAAAGTGCACTTATAAAATTTTAAAATATATTTTTAACACAGGATCGGCTAATTTGATTCTATAATTTACATCTAAATTTCAGAAGTCAAATAATATATTTTGGGGATGTTTCACTAACTTAAGATGTCATCACTTGGTTGGTAACTGTAGAAATCGCCAGATGAATTTACAGCTGCAGGGCATGATATTCATGTGTATAATAGTTTCCTCAAGAAGTACATGCATAACCAATATTTGTCAGTGGGAAGTTTAACCCATCCTCCTGAATTTGACCGCTGTGTCTTGTCTTTTAAGCTGTTAACATCCCCACCTTATAAACAAATATGCATTTCCAATGTAAGATAAAAGGTGATGAGGTATTTACCTACCCATGAAAACAAGCATGGCTGGCAAATCGGAAAGTATTGATTTTCTCACTATATAATGTACTTGGACACGAAAGGAAGAAATCCAATGTGCTACAAATATTTTCCTTTGGGGATGGCGTTCCCTTAATCCAGGGACTTTTAGCCTCTGGGCCAAATAATGAGAGCATTACTCTACAACAATATATATATATATATATATATATATATATATATATATATATATATATATATATATATATATATATATATATATATATATATATATATATTGTTGTAGAGTAATATATTGAAAAAAATATAAATACATATACCACAGACATTGGCCGTTAGGTTATTCCTTGAAATCAGAGACTTAACCAAAAGAGTGAATTTGAGAATTAGCATCAAAACAGGGATGCGTAAAAAGTATTTCACAAACAGAGAAGTTTCGTTAACTACTGGTGTATATTTGTATACTGTACATAGGGAAAGTAAAACATATCTTAATCTTTATATGAATGTCAACATATGCAACAGTTTATATATATATATATATATATATATATATATATATATATATATATATATATATATATATATATATATATATATATATATATATAGGGGTTTGGACCGAGACAAGGAAGTCCCAGTCAAGGGGTTATATTATTTGTCTCCACGCGAGGCTTGCCTGAGTGGTGGGGAGACATATAATGTAACCCCGCGACTGGGATTTTCTTTTCTCGCTCCTAACCCCAACGTAGATTATTTTTCTCATCAAATATTTTTCCTTTAAAATAAAAAGAATTCTTCACTAGTGTTCTTGTCCAATGTTTACATGCGGTGCATGAATATAAATATGTTAATGAGGGCTGTGCTGTGACCGTTACGTCCGAAGTACACAGTTTATACATGTGAGCAAAGAAAAGAAAAAAACATAAAACGTGGCATACTAATGAGGTATCATAACATTTAATATATGGATGTTATATGAAATTGACAATAAATAATTAATATTTATTACAAGAAACTGTTTTATTTTCATTAGCTCCAATTTTCAAAAGTTATATTGTAAATAATTAAACGATATTGGCTACTGAGTTCTACTGTGGTTATACTTAGTACAAGCTGTAACGAAGAGTAGCATCTTGCTTTATTATTCATGGGTAATTAGAGATCTATGTCACTATCGTATATAACTATTGTTTTCTTTGAAGGAGGTGAAAATGTTTGTGACATACTTGTGTTGTCCTTAATACTGATTGTAATATTACCCCCGTGTATAATAGACCCTCCAAAAACGGACTTTAGCGGATAACCATGTCCTAAACATTCAAGTTCACAGATTCTTTGAAGATTTATTTTTCTGTCCTGGAAATATGGCAAATGCTACAGTGAACTTTGCTTATAGATTAATGTGCTGACGGATAAATGATTCCTTTTGGCTAGTAAGTGCATTTTTTGTCATTAAATATTGTATATATATTTTTGATTCAGCCGGGGCACAATGGAGATGCTTAACAAAATTAGAATAAAGAATGTTTTTGTATAACACTTTTCTGGCTGTTACTACGTTTTCCGTAGTTGTTAAGAGAGATAGGAGGCTATGAAGTGTATAGGTCTATAGTCTCTGTTCATGGATCAGTGTTTTTTGTCACAGTTCATTTCACACAGCATTGAGAATTTTATCCTATCTGTAGCAGTCATTTTTCCGGTCAGCGTCATTAAATGTAGCTAACAGTATATAATTTGTTTCACACGAAGTATTTAAAACTAGTTAGGTAGCTCTAGCTAAATTAATGACGCTGACCTGAAAATGTACTGAGCTAGGCCTGTATATAGGATAAAATTGACCATGCTGTGTGGAACGAACTAGCATAATACCAAAAAGCTCGACATCGTATGTGTTTGTGTCTTTCTCTCTCTCGAAATGTTTTTGCATGGTGTGTTCTCAAAGATGGATTTACCTTAAGTTACTATGTTTTTGTTATATATTTGTTGCTGTTGTTGTTTGATTTTAGTACAACTCCGTCTGGCACATCAGAAGACAACAAGGGCTTCTTTTTTTAAAATTAGTTCTGAGCGCGTGGACACCTTGACTACGACGACTGGTCTGAGATGACTAGACTGAGATATGAAAAGTAAAGTTAGCAAGACAGCTAGACTTCTCTATCGCACGGGTATATATATTTACGACAAGAAGAATGTTGTCTCTGGTGAAATCAGCACGCAGAAATTTTTCCCTTTAGTTTATTTAACCTGCTCTGTGAAATTTAGCGTTAAATGTACTCACCGCATATTACAGCATTTGTTAAGTTGCCAAAGAAAGGGCCAAGACCCGGGTACGTCTTGTTTTCTTTTTCATCTATCTGGAACACAAACACATGCATGTATATATATATATATATATATATATATATATATATATATATATATATATATATATATATATATATTGACCATCGTTCTTTCTCAAATCGTTTCTGCCACATGCGCTATGGCCTAGCATAACACTTAGGCGAAATATCAAATCGGACCCATGTGCAAAAGTGTGACATTAGCAGGAACAAGTAGCAACTGTTCATTTTTCAATATTGCGTTAACCCAGGAAAATATTTTCCTATTAAAGCAAAGGGAATGCTTTAAATGGTGAATGCTATTTTGTGTTAGCCCTTAGTACAAGTGGCAAAGCGACTTCGGGAGGGATGATGGTCACTTGGAGAAAAAGAAGACGTCGAAGGTGAAGAGAAGTCACTGACAAGAATAAAATTGCGCTTGTTGAAGACAGAAAGAAAACGACCCCCTGAATATGGAGCAAGTCTAAAGATTAGTGATTGAGGAGATCAATTATGTAGAGTTGGAAGAATGACATAAGAAACGTTTGCAGCTTCAAACCACGACGTCATATTGTGCGACATACACCAATGCTCAGACTCTGTTTAAGAAACCATAAGAAATTAGATTAAGTTCATAAACCGGACATAATTCTTTTATAACGTTTTGCTCGTTAATTCAGAAATCTCTCGATCGATGGATCAAAAACGCATTCAGCCTGTGATTGAATAAATGATTTGATGAGATAATATGCCTATTTCTACATGTGAAAATTCTTTGCCCTTCTTGTTGGTTTTTTGTGGCATTTTTTTATTATTTTTTTTATACTTTTTTTTTACTTCTTTTTTGTTCCAGAAAACGTCAACAGTTAATTGTTCAGATAATATGAACTCAAAGTTATTTAACAAGCTTCGTTAATCTCATTTAAAATAAGCATTTGTACACAAGATTACTTTTATCACATCATGAAAAATATATTTTAAAAAATTGTTGATGAAACGAAATAATACTATAGTACAATGGTTTAAAATAGTATTATCTCCTTCTCGGAGACATACAGAGACTTAATACGAACCTTCAGCCATATTGATTTTTGCAAGGAATTTTGTAATAAATCTATTGAAGCAAGATTTTACTCCCTTTTGGTAATATTCTTACGAAAGATGAAGCAACTTTCTTACTTAAATACAGACTGCTGTCAAAACATTTGCTTTATTGCTGTAATTGTTTTCACCTCAGTTGATTGAACTTCGAATATGGTTATTTAATTTATTTCCTTTAACATTATTGTAACGTACACCATTGTTGAAATGTCGCTCTCAGTGCTCATGGTAGAAATCTCATTATGTTGTTTTGGATCAAACTGTTCACTACATGATATAAATTGAACTTACTTAGATGTCCAGTTTGTGTGCAGAATTTTATGACTTAACAGGAACAAATTGTTTGCTTAATAGTATCAATAAAAGATTTGAAAACGTATACAACATATGATATTTGATATGTCATGGTATAGATAACAAGGCGTACTATATTGTCTTCGAGATATATACGCTAATCATAAATGTAGCTTTCCGAAGCAGCATATGCAAAACGTACCGTCACAAAAATAGCCAAGACAACTTTATTTGCATTTCGGGTCCCTGCATTATTGTTTGAAGTCCTTGCATCATTCATTGACGAGATTTCTTCGTGCACAAAGTGCAGCTGAAATTTTAAGAAGCAAATTATCTATTATTGTCTCTTTGTTTCTATTCCTCACATCCATCCATACATACCTCCGTCATGCAAATACACTAAACTTCTACCTACCAACCTAGCTACTTACTAGCATCTACGTACATGAACCAACGTTAGTTTAATGAATCACGCGTATTTCTATACTAATATATATTGATGCAGTGTGCCTTCGATGAATGATTCTGGTATCCGAACATAGTAATATTGCATCAGATAAGTTTCTTGCAGTTTCATTGGTTAAAAGTTGTTACATGAGACCTGACCATTTCGTCATAAAACTGAACTATTTTGACCTACTAAAAGCTTGCATGTGTTTCTTTGGAGTAAGCTTCTATTTCTGGTGTTTCCTGCCATGTGTTGAGATACTGAGTTACGTTTTATGTGAGAGGAGCTCACTGTTCTAGGTCTTTCATCCGCATGAAAATAATATGAAACGAACGTGAACATTTGTCGATAAAACCGTGGGTTCCGTAATGTTGCTGCATGCTTTGGTTGAGACTGGGGGCGGAAAATAACCAATCAGTAGTTAGCTTTACATATATTCGATGCAAGCAACTCTCTTATTAAGTTACCTGTCGACTCTATCATTTACGCAGGGCAACTAACAAACCATGTACAGTCTGTTTGATGCACTTTGACTGGCAACAAACCATGTACAGTCTGTTTGATGCACCTTGACTGGCAACGAAGCATGTACAGTATGTTTGATGCACCTTGACTGGCAACAAACCATGTACAGTCTGTTTGATGCACCTTGACCGGCAACAAACCATGTACAGTATGTTTGATGTACCTTGACTGGCAACAAACCATGTACAGTCTGTTTGATGCACCTTGACTGGCAACAAACCATGTACAGTCTGTTTGATGCACCTTGACTGGCAACAAACCATGTACAGTCTGTTTGATGCACATTGACCGGCAACAAACCATGTACAGTATGTTTGATGCAACTTTACTGGCAGCAAAGCTGAAATAATGTGGAATTTAGAAGAGAAATCTTAAACTTTCAAAGCCTGTTCGAGTTTTATCATGTTTCGTTTGCTATTTTAAGATTTCAGGTTTGACAATTTTCCTTTGGTATCATTATTTATTTCTGTATCTAGCACAACTTGTTGTACAAGCGGAAGTAACAACCAACAGCAGGTATTATTTGATTCAGTCTAACAAGAGTAACATTTTGCTTTTTGTGTGTGAATTGCTACTTTGGCTTGAGTCTGCACCCCAATCAATGCACAAAATGACCGCTTAACATTATTCGGAACATCCTAATCTCTTTCCGATGTGAGATTATTCGACATTGAAAGAGACTTGGAGGTAATTGTAGTGATAGTTTCCAAAATTATGAGTTTTCTGCGCACCGACATCCGGCTAGCTGCAATAATAACAGAGTCGATGAGGTTTCAACAATCAATGAAATAATTTTTAATGTTATTTCTCCAACTTGAAAAGAAAATAACCGAAGAAATCGTTCGTTTTATAAGTCTGCAATTTATGCATCCGTTACAATTAGTAATGACACGTGATCAGTTGATTGGGACGTTATAGGGGCATTACGACGTAACAACAACCACGGGTTTGAAGGCAGTTTAAAATGGTTATTATTTATCTCAGATGTTTTTCTTCCAGCAAGCGATGGAAAAGGCCGAAACGTTCCGATTAAGCTTAAGTAATCAATTGCAGTCGATGGGAAATCTACAGGGTTGATACTTTGTGCCAGTTACTGAAAGATACCCTTTTATCCACCAAT
Source organism: Sinohyriopsis cumingii (assembly GCA_028554795.2). Classification (NCBI taxonomy): domain Eukaryota; kingdom Metazoa; phylum Mollusca; class Bivalvia; order Unionida; family Unionidae; genus Sinohyriopsis; species Sinohyriopsis cumingii. The sequence continues at coordinate 59,913,249 of CM068839.1, read as the reverse complement.
AGTGTGGCATTATATATATATATATATATATATATATATATATATATATATATATATATATATATATATATATATATATATATATATATATATATAACACAGGGCTTAAAAAAAATTAATGAGTTCCACTTCATAATTTATATTAATCAAACAACTGAATGTCCAGTCCAACAATTGCAAACACGTCATAAGTAATAACTACCTCTCCATCATGTCCTTCGCAGTCGACCCTGTGTTCGGATCCCTTGACGTTGACTTTATGGAAGTGCATGTGAAACTGCATCAATTTGAACCTTTTATCCAAGTGAAAAGGAACGCCAGACAAGATAAATGAACTCTCTGTCTCATCAATCATAAACTTGGGGGCGCGTTCTGCAGATTGGAAAACAGTCGACATTAAAAAGACACGTTATATGTAAGAAATTTATCGCATACGGTATTTAAACACAAACTGTTTTGAATGTTACAGTATTTCACCCAAATAAAATAAATTGCTATACTATATTGGACGAAATGAAAGAGATTATGAACCCTTAGGCTGTAATAACTTAAGTACGCTTACATAATGGAAACAAACCATCATAACGTAACCCTCTATAACCCGTTATAAGTTAAAGTATGATGGCAGCTGCACTTGCAAATCAGCAGAGTGTTTTAGGACTGTACGGTGTAACACTAGCTGGATAGCATAGTAATGGCTATCCGTTCCAATGTTGATCGTTGACTGTCGGCATTGCATTTATTAGGACTTACTACTACTACTACTACTACTAATAATAATAATAATAATAATAATAATAAAGAAAATGGCGATAATTATACAAATGTAAATGACGATGATGAAGATGATGATAAAAATTACGATGATGATGTCTAAAATGGTATCAAAATATAAGTAACCGAATTTTGTATATTCGAATGGTATTTAGAATGATCTCCTTGAGCTTTTTAAAGCAGAGGGCTAAGATTTTCTTCAGGTAAGTTTTTGTATTGAATTTGGCAAGAAAGTAAGCTGAGAAATTATCACTGGTTTCAAGTTGTCCTTTCACGCAAAGGTAAAAATCTAACAACTTTATGCAAAAAAAAGTCCGTTTTACTATTTTTATTCAACGTTAAAACTTGTGAAGAAAAATTAGAGTCATTACAGAAAAAGGAAGTTTCAAAGAGTTTATATTAAGTAACAGTAAGATACAAAGTACAGGCTATTCATCCTAGGCTAGAAAATTTTTCTAATTATATATATATATATATATATATATATATATATATATATATATATATATATATATATATATATATATATATATATATATATATATATATATATATATATTAAAATACAAATACGTTGGTAAAAATGGAGAAGGGCAGAAACTATACATGCTATAGATTGGAATCTATTGAAAGGGCGAGTATCTAGATCACGTTATCGTTACAATAAATATAAATACTTAATCACTAGAACAAGGAATTTTTTGTTGAATTGTCCCCCCTTAACATACAGTTGTAAAATCGAAGTTATTCGTCCATAACATCAATAACCAGTATGGTTTGTGGTTTGAAGACACATGTGCATGTGCTCTCATATACATTTATCGGGGTTGTGTTAATGTTTTCAAATGTTTTCGAACTTGTCATTTGCTGGTTATTTTTCTTTATAAACTACCAAAAATAAACGTCTTGTTTAAGTAGCAGCTGATTCAATATTTTACCTATTTGTAATTACAATACTATATAATACTTTAATCTATGTACTCTTATCAGTTAATATTCATTGAATTGTAAAAATTTGTGCTGTGCTCATTGGAAGTTATATAGCCAAAATAAACAACGTAATGACCAGGAATGGCACTCAAACTTTAACATTACAAAAGAAGTAAGATTACTTCAAGCAAACCAGCAGCATACTTTGTTATTATCCGCAGAAAGATGACCAACAGGTAGGTTTTCTACCGAGGTCAATATTCTACATTAGACCTACATTAACAAACAAATGTATTTTCTTATAATTTCGCTAATAATTCTTCAGATAACAGTGTTCCTTGCTATTGTTTATTAGCATTAAGAATGCACGAATGGGAATTGTACCTCATGTTAAGACGTAAAAATACTTTAAAGAGTTCACTCTGTATGATTTTATTTTGTTTCTGAATGCGCGGAATGTTTGCATAAACACCTCCAAGAAAAAGCAAATATGAAACTGTTTCCGGCATTATTTAGTCACACGAAATAGCTCATATCGCGTGACAGATCTAAATCAGGATAGAAACAACTGCCTTGTTGCTACCGTCAAAAGTTTTCATTTACGTATTTTGCGCATTTCATACTTCTAACATAAACAGTGGACTCGCAACTCCCTAAACTATTACCATTGTTGGTCAAGAGTTAAATATACATGAAAAATTAGTCTAAGTTTATTCTTCTTTTGGGATAATATTAAATGCAATGCACTGCATTCAACAATCGATATCGTGTGTCTGAGATAAACTGACAATGTACAGTACAAAACTATTTTTTTATTTCCCTAAGCGCATTCAATTCTTAGCGAATCTTTCTAGAAGGTAATTACAAAACAGAACCAAACAACGCAAACATTACATACACGAGGAAGTGCTTACCTTGCAGAACTTTACAGGCCTAATGAAAATAGTTATAAAACTGTAGATATCGCTCCTTTTGGGCTTTAATTTTGATGATAACATGGCAACCTAGTTTTTATCACATAGGGGCCCCAAAATTAAGTTTTGCTGGAGGAGGAGCAAAGATTCTTGCTACGCCACTGCGTTGCTTTTTCCTCTAATTGATTTTTTAAAATTAACATCAACGATAATAACACCAATAATAATAATAATACCAAGAAGATTCAAAAAGTAGCAATTATTCCCATAATTATTATTACCGACCCAAACACTACTATCGACAGTTTTCTTATCATCGTTATTATTACTAATATTGCCACAATTACTTTAATTCTCTTTGCCATTGTTACTAGTCGTATCACTAGTATTATTATATTATTGTTATTATTATTGAACAGGTAAGTAAATGTAGATAAGCAGTATATATGTATGTAACAAAAACATAACTCGTCAGATAAACAGATCGCTTCTTGAGAAAAGATGGATCACAATGAAATATACGCGATGTTTAGCTAAAGATTGCGTTCTGTTTTTGATGCACACAAAAAAAATAGTAAAAAAGAAATCTGATGAATTAAAAAGTTAAAAACGACGATTGTTCTGACCCGGCCATCGTCTCAAAAAATTATGATTTTCTTCCTGTGGTGAGATTGAAACCATCATGAATGTCTTCATGTTCTGTCCGAAGTACAATAGAGAAATTTACGTTCAGTTATTTATGTAACTATTAACTTAGATTTACTGCTTTGGGGAAATATATAACCGATACAGGACAATTTCAGTAACTTACTTAACTCGTGTCTGCCCACCCCACATCTCTCTCTCTCTCTCTCTCTCTCTCTCTCTCTCTCTCTCTCTCTCTCTCTCTCTCTCTCTCTCATCAGTTTCATTATTATTATTATACTGTCATGATGAATACGTTGCAATAGTTATATTATGTAGAGAGAGAGGGCCAATTTGAAGCTGCCCAATCCCATTGTATCCTATTATTACAATAAAATATGTTTAAACTAAACTAAAGGGATTGATTATAATTATGACCAATATATATATATATATATATATATATATATATATATATATATATATATATATATATATATATATATATATATATATATATATATATATATATATATATATATATATATATATATATTTTCCTTGCATGTACAATACTTGTGATGCAACTTAAAATGCAAACAATATTATCATGAGCATAAATACAGTACGCTGTTTGTAGGAACATTTACCAGCCATTTTAATGTGTCCAGTTAAAGTACTAGTGTTTCTAGTGTTTCTCTGGTATGTTGGACCAAAGGACCTGAAGGTTACTTTTTTTGTTTCAATGTTGATTGGTGACTGCCTCTCGCCATCACACGTTGGCGCAAACATGTCCCAACAGAAGGATCCTGAATAATAATAATAATAATAATAATATCAACTGTTCCTCTTTCTTCACACAGAAATAAATTGCAATTTGGTCCATAAAGTAGTGTTGATTCGGAAGATCCTTTCCCCTTCTGCTCGTCTCTTGTTCCGTTCTTCTATATATATATATATATATATATATATATATATATATATATATATATATATATATATATATATATATATATATATATATGCATGCATGCATGCATGCATGCATGCATGTATGTATGTATGTATGTATGTATGTATGTATGTATGCATAACAAAGACAATTATATAGACAATGGAGCTGCAGGAACCGATTTCTAATCGAAATTCATGTTACCTAGTGGCAGTAGGGAGAGAAGGAAAAGTAGAAATAGGAGGCTGAGGAAAACAAATATATTAAGTGTTTAAAGGCATGTGAGCACAATACTGACTATATGACCCTAACAGAGGAAAAATAGAAGAAGCAGAAGTAATACCAGGAGGAGGAGGAGAAAGAGGAGTGACTAGTTTCCTCATTAAACATAACCACAGTGGACACCAGTTTATGGGACTATCAATGACGAAAATATGCCAAGTCAATCATGTAATCAATATCTGAACACGTGTAGGATTATTGAATCATCTATGCATTTTAATGTCTATAAGGATTCGTTTACCTTAAAATCCATATCAACAAGTAAACTAAATAAACAAGCAAATAGCAACGTGAATAATATTAATGATAATAATAATAATAATAATGTTTGTTTGTTTGTAATATATACCACTAGCCCATGATACATATCCATACATCAAGAGGTACAAAAAGTGTTTGAGTATCTAACAGAAAAACCCAAAAGCATTGGAAATGTTATTATGCAAGTAATCATGATTGTCTATTGTTTCTATCTGGGTGAAATACAAATGTCTATTACACAGTAATCACACACTATAGATTAAAGAGAACCGGAACACCTGCATGGAGCAAACAGACGTTTTGTGATATTGATCTTTTTCTAATCTTTAGCCTTTTATAGTAAACATTGCAAAAATTAGTCATCAGAATGTTTCCAGTCTCATTTTGCACAAAAGTCCTAAATTCTTCAAAAGTTGGATATTTATATGTGTGATGTGATTTGGATTTTTAACGTAGCTTTAACAATTGTCCAGTCATATCGCTACGATGTCTGCAATGTGGCAGTTTATAGTGATGTTTAGCACTGGGGCATCATGCCGCAGACATGTAGCATGATGTCCCACCCAGTCACATTATCCTGACACCGGGCCGACCAGTCCTAACACTAACCTCTTAATACTGAGCGCCAAGCGAAGCAGCTGTTAGTACCATTGTTGTAAGTCTTTGGTATGACTCGGCCGGGGATCGAACCCACGACCTCCCGCATGGATATTTTATATACAAAGGTGTGTAAATATTGTCTTCGTAATACCCCATATAGCGGACAAGCAGTAATAAAATGGAATTCACTTTCAATATTACTATAAATTTGACACAATCTTTCTACATAACAAATATTTTCATATATTCTTGTGTTACCTCTGATTAAGAACTTCCCCACTCTAAGCACTATGATTATATAACAAAAATCGCTATCTCTTAACAATTCTAGGTATCTCTGACAAGTGAATTCTACTTCCAATGACCCATAGGAAAGAAATCTTTCCAGTGACTTAATCTCATTCTGCAGCTTTTGCACACAAAAAAACCCCATCTTTTTCTTCTCTGGCTAAACAACGTAAAATATGTATTTTCATCAGTTACGCCTTACGTACACCAAATATTGTCAAATCAATAGGTAAAAAAAAAAAAACACTTTTTAACATTGCTAGCCCAGCAATCACAGTTCCCCTATCCCATCCCAGCTATAAAATGTGTCATTGTTTAGGACATCTGTCTTCTAGCATGTTTAGAATTCTAAGCCAAAATTTCAAAATACGTTTATATTTTATACTCTACATACAAGTTCTTCCTGATTTATTATATATGAATGGAGTAGATTTAGACTTACCAAGAATATATTTACGAAATGACAACTGAACGTTTTCAATATCAGTGGCATCATAAAAGTCCCCAAACCAAAGCCCAATAGTTAAGGATGGGAGCTATCTTCGAGTCAAACACATGAAGCAGTCAAGTTACAGGTAATATGCCAAATGTTACAAGACTTTGTCTGAAAATATGCATAGCCTTTATTGCTTGCAAAGTTAAAGTTTTCTGGCACACATGCCGAATTTTTTTATTTTTATTTTTTTGTTGAAGAAAATATGCATTCTAGATACTTCTAATATGATCCAATATTTACCTCTAAAAAGGCCATAGTACCCCTTTTTGTAACTTCCGAAACAGCCACCTCTGCGAAATGTTATTGTTGTAGGGTTTAAAGCCATTTTTCAGCACAGGATAGGCTATACATGGCTTCCAGTATTAATGGTGGAGGAAGAACCTGGGAAAACCCCGAAAAGAACTACCGACTCACGAGAAGCTACTGGCAAGCTTTCTCACATACCCACATAGGCCGAACCCGAGACTCGAACCCACACAGGCAGCGGTGAGACGGAAGTGATCCGTAAGGGTGACCGCTTTAGACCACTCGGCCACTCGGGGCCCCCCTCTGCGAATTACAACCGCTCTTGTTTTTGTTTTTTTATTTGTTGGGGGGGGGGAGGGAGTGGGGTTTGTTTCCATATTTACTCTTAAGTTCCACTTTAGGCAATATGTATGAAGCCTGTTGGGCATATTTTGCAACTGGTGAGCAGTGTAAGCTAATGCAAATCTTCTGAATACAACAGTAAAAACATTTCTAAGGTTTCTACGGAAACTTTCCTGTTTCCTCCAGCTAAAATGGGTTTCTGATTGTTACAAAATAAGGAAAGGAATAAAGACGATAAACACAAGCTTGGCGTACGCCCTTAGGACAATTAAACACATCGGTAATAAAAAAATTGTATTTAACTCAGGCTTTTTATTCATTATAAATGAAATAATTAAATAATTCTGAAAAATATTAATACCAAGTTGTAGATGTAATACTGCTTCTAATACGGTCCAGCCTATTACAAGGTACACGTGCATGGCTCCAAAGTGCAGCATAATAGTGACTGGTCATAACATTTATATTGATGAAATGAATATGATAGATATAATATGACTATAGTATAATATGAATGTCAAAGGTTGGACAAGGTAAAAGGTAAAAGGTCGAGTCCATCGAATACTCAAGAATGATAACTCTTATATAACTGCTGAACTATTTTGTCTGATTCATGAAACAGAACTCTCAATAAGACTGAACTAAAAAAAAGACACCACTGAGGTTAATTAGCGTACATCTTTGAATTTTATTTAATGGAACCAATTTTAAAACCAGTTTTTCAGTACCGTCAATAAGACCCGGATTAAATATAAAAACAACAACAACAACAACGACAACAACTATTACTACTACTACAACTACTACAACTATTACTACTACTACTACTACTAATAATAATAATAATAATAGTAATAATAATAATACGAAGAATATGAAAATACTTATTATTATTATTATTATTATTATTACTACAGCTATTGATCATTATTGTGAGATAGTTACCAAGGGGTCATTGTGCAAAATTCTTCAAGCATATGATCCGTCTATCGTTTTGATTGCATATATAAAAGTTTGGTCAGGAAGTAACTGAAATACCACTTTGATTGAAACTTGAGTACATGTAAGTTTTGAACACGTCAATGGGACCTCAGGAGTGGAACCTACGACTTACCACTTCATGTACCATGTTCAGCCAAGGCAACACAACTACAACGTTTTGTATATTTCTACCCAGCGATTTAGTAGATGTGGTATGATAGGCAAATGGACAAACATACTGAGGTATGACACAGATACTGATGATAATATAATATTGTTATTATTGTCATTATTATTATTATTATTATTATTAGTAGTAGTAGTAGTAGTAGTAGCAGTAGTAGTATTAGTAATAGAAGTAGTATCTTATATTACTAATGCGATTATGTTTAACTTGCAAAGACGCAATTTGTTCAAGCAGACAGACGGAGAAATGGGAGAACAGACGGAGGTTATAACAGTATTCCCTGTTAAACCGTGGATTAATAATAATAATAATAATAATAATAATAATAATAATATTATTATTATTATTATTATTATTATTATTATTGTTGTTGTTGTTGTTGTTGTTATTATATTATTATTATTATTATTATTATTATTATTATTATTAACAATACGAATTTGTGTAATTAGCAGCAGTAAAAAACATTTTTGCGAAAGAAGAACTACATAACTACGCAGTGTTACGTAAATTAAGTGTATAAGTAGGTCTTAAATGGTTAGTAACATTATACAGAGAGAGAGAGAGAGAGAGAGAGAGAGAGATCTATAAGATAATATAGTTTAATATTAACAACAACAAAAATAAATGCCCAAGAACAGTCTGAGGACTTGAAGCAACTTTGAAATGCTTCCATTTCTTTTCTATCTTGCTTCATTTATTTTGGTTAAGAAGTGTGTTGTTTGCTTGTTTTTTTTTTTTTGTCGTATCAATCATATTATAAAATTTAACGGAAACGTTCAATAGAAGAACGCTTTTTAGTAAATTTTGTATGCATAAATATACTTGTTTGCTAAACCTATTATGAAATCAACTAGTTTATTGTAATTTCTTTGCGATTTCTTTAGGATTAGGGATGCTACGCCAAGAGTCTGTAAAATGGGCAGTCTTCACTTTTTTGAAAACTTACGTTTAAGGCATCTATAAAATGACTACTCAAGTCGTAAAAACGTATTTTGTCAAACTCACAAGCAATGCCACCAGAACCCGGACTTTTATTTTTATGTATACTTTTCAAAGTTATAGTGAATTCTTGGAGTGGAAAGAGATTTTGGCACGATTCTTTTCAACGTCATAGTGCATTCTTGGAGTGAGAAGAGATTTTGGCACGATTCTTTTCAACCTCGGTGAGATCATATTGGAAAGAAATCCTGGTTTGTAGGAAAAACTGTTTATTGTGGCGTATATATTGGTAGTAACCTTTTTCTTTTTTTCAAATTATTTTTAATCATATATTTATATTTCTTAAACCTTCAGCACTTTTATGACTTTAAATTCAACATCAGTTTTCTGAGCTAGCGATTTATTGTTGTTTTCTCTCCCTTCTATCCATTTTGCTTTCGATATAAGAATAACGCTTTAAATTTGCTCGTTATATATTTTTTTTAAGGTTCCTTAGTTATCGTATCTAGCTTCTTTTAAAATGCGTGTGTCGCTTGGGCTGTTTTCATACTCTAATACTCTACATTTTAAAATGTAGGTATCGCTTGGGCTGTTTTAACACTCTAATACTCTACATTTTAAAATGTTGGTGTCGCTTGGGCTGTTTTCATACTCTAATATTACTCTACATTTTAAAACGTGTTTGTCGCTTGGGCTGTTTTCATACTCTAATACTCTACACTTAAACATGTATGTGCCGCTTGGGCTGTTTTCATACTCTAATATTACTCTACATTTTAAAATGACGGTGTCGCTTGGGCTGTTTTCGTACTCTAATATTACTCTACATTTTAAAACGTGTGTGTCGCTTGGGCTGCTTTCATACTCTAATACTCTACATTTTAAAATGTGTGTGTCGCTTGGGCTGTTTTCATACTCTAATACTCTACACTTAAAAATGTATGTGTCGCTTGGGCTATTTTCATACTCCAATATTACTCTACATTTTTAAATTTGCGTGTAGCTTGGGCTGTTTTCGTACTCTAATACTCTACATTTTAAAATGTGTGTGTCGTTTGGGCTGTTTTCATACTCTAATACTCTACATTTTAAAACGTATGTGTCGCTTGGGCTGTTTTCGTACTCTAATACTCTACATTTTAAAATGTGTGTGTCGTTTGGGCTGTTCTCATACTCTAATACTCTACACTTAAAAATGTATGTGTCGCTTGGGTTATTTTCATACTCTAATATTACTCTACATTTTAAAATGTGCGTGTAGCTTGGGCTTTTTTCGTACTCTAATACTCTACATTTTAAAATGTGTGTGTCGTTTGGGCTGTTTTCATACTCTAATACTCTACATTTTAAAACGTGTGTGTCGCTTGGGCTGTTTTCGTACTCTAATACTCTACATTTTAAAATGTGTGTATCGTTTGGGCTGTTTTCATACTCTAATACTCTACATTTTAAAACGTATGTGTCGCTTGGGCTGTTTTCGTACTCTAATGCTCTACATTTTAAAATGTGTGTGTCGTTTGGGCTGTTCTCATACTCTAATACTCTACACTTAAAAATGTATGTGTCGCTTGGGCTATTTTCATACTCTAATATTACTCTACATTTTAAAATGTGCGTGTAGCTTGGGCTGTTTTCGTACTCTAATACTCTACATTTTAAAATGTGTGTGTCGTTTGGGCTGTTTTCATACTCTAATACTCTACATTTTAAAACGTGTGTGTCGCTTGGGCTGTTTTCGTACTCTAATACTCTACATTTTAAAATGTGTGTGTCGTTTGGGCTGTTCTCATACTCTAATGCTCTACACTTAAAAATGTATGTGTCGCTTGGGCTGTTTTCATAGTCTAATATTACTCTACATTTTAAAATGTGTGTGTCGTTTGGGCTGTTTTCGTACTCTAATACTCTACATTTTAAAATGTATGTGTCGCTTGGGCTGTTTCATACTCTAATACTCTACATTTTAAAATGTATGTGTCGCTTGGGCTGTTTTCATACTCTAATATTACTCTTCTCCCTCCATTTCGTTTTCCTTTCCGATCCTAGTTTTCTTTGTTCTATATGCAAATTTAATAGTTTCGTTAAGGATAACATTTTTAATGAATTCCTATTTTTCAACTAGTTTAATGTCATTCCTAGGACTGGAATTTAAAATAAAAATATTTCAAATAAGTTAAGAAAAATTGGAATGAGCCAGTTTATAAGTTTGAAGAACAAAAAGAAACAAAAGCATTTCGAAAAATTCGGATGCCGCCGCGACACAGACAAATGTGGGTGTTTATACATAAGATGGATCAGATGCTGTTCATATACATAACATTTTCACATTCTATCGAATCGCTCTTTTTCTTGTACTCCTCATGAAATACAAGACTATTACTGTAGTATCATTTATTTTCGTTGGGCTCAATTTTCGTGGTTTTGGCATTATCGTAGATGCTTACATTCGTGGTTTTGCCTGTCACCGTGTTTTCGACCAAGTGAATAACATCAGTCGAAGCCGAAGCAGCCAACAACACTAAAACAATACTTCGATCTCGATGAGCACAAACAAATTAAGATATACCAAACCACAAATCAAAAAGTAGGGCAGGGAGGGAGGAGATGGGGGAGAGGGACTTAGGGGGTAGCCCGCGTAGGGGCGTGCTCCGCGAAATGCGTGCTTGAGCCCCGCTTTCATCTCCCACCTCAGGAGACAATCTCCTATTTACAAGTTTTAATTTATATGAAGGATCCTCCGGTGCCTCAAAGTAAAACTTCAGTTCTATTGAAAAATATTGACAGAACAATAACAAAAATAAGTAGTTATGCTTGGAGAGATTGAACGAGGGAATGGGAGGGGGGATCGGAGGCGGAGCTTCGGCTTGCTACCCATTAGGGGTGTGACACGGACAGGAGCCCCCACCTCATCCCGGACCTAAATGAAACTTCCCTAAGCAATGAAAAACAAATTTTATCAATAGTAAAACAAGAAACAAAGGGATGGGACAGGGAATCTATGTGGGGGAAAGTACGAGGCAAAGACGTCATGGGGATATGTCACATATCGCTACGCGAAGTGGTCAGGCCCATGAAATAGTCTTGGAAAAACACCCCATGTAGAACACTTGCAGACAATACACAAGCACAGGGAAATAGGATATTAGGAATCTAGCACCTTTCTATATCACTTTAATTAACTATACAGTTCTCTTACTGTATAGTCCCTTCCTTCTCTATTTTTTTTTCGTTACTACGAAAGTTTCTATAAACCCTTTTCGAAACTTGTTAGTTATTAGTTTAAATAATAAAGAAGAAGCCGACTCGAGTCGGGAGAAACACAAATAAAGAAAGTGTGGACCCTCACTCGAGTACAGCCTGCCTCATTCTCGAATCTAATTAATGCGAGGAACGTCACCTATAGCCACGCATATAAAACATTTTTTTTTTTCATTTTTTTTATAACCCACATATACTACACCGTTCACTCGCCAAAATTCAAAATGATATAATTAAATTTAAATATCTAAATCATATCAAAATTATTAAATGAATTTGTGATATCCAAATAGAAATATATACTAAGACAACTGGGATATTTGAAAAAGTCTTGCTGTCCCTTCACAAAAGCTATATAACACACCCAATATAGCATATATAACACATAGCAAACACGGGACTCAGGAGACCTCTGACATAGGTCACAAAAAAAAACTAAGGGAAGGAAATTCGAGTAAGGTGAAAGAAACCTGCTCGGATGAACAGCCCTATATATAACTCTATGGACATTTAATAAATACCTCATCAAAAATGTAACTTAAAATAAATTTTTGATCAAAATTCTTCTATTAAAATGAACAAACAACACATCTTAGGGGAAACACTTACACATAAACACCTTTCTTTTTTTCGACAAGTGGGGCATCTGTCTGGTGCCCAGCCCCCCCCCCCCCCCCGAAAAATGAATAAGTATTAAATTTAATTTTCATATGCTGTTATTTTGTATTATTTTTCTTTCATTTTCATGCTTTTCTCTATTTTCTCTCTGTCATTACTTACCGCACATATCGATTTAAGGCAGTGAGTGTAAAATTACAGCTATCGGATACCTTATCGAACATTTGCATTGAAACAATATAAAATGTATAATTCTTGTTCCAAAAGGCTAAAATAAAAAAATTTAAAAAAAACACATGTAAAGGCTAATATTTAATGCCAGATTACAGTAATGACCTTGATTTATCAAATACTAGTAGCTGTGTTAAACTCTAGAAATGAAATACGGTAAGAAAACGGGGGGGGGGGGGGCGCTTAATTTTTCATTGGGGATTTAAATTCGTGGTTCGGGGCAACAACTAAACCATGAGGTGGTGGGTTCCAACCCCGGCGGAGTCATACCAAAGACTTACAAAAATGGTACAAACAGCTGCCTCGCTAGGCGCTCTGCATTAAGAGGTTAGTGTTAGGACTGGTGGGCCTGGTGTCAAGATACTGTGACTAGGTGAGACATCATACTACATGTCTGCAGCATGATGCCCAAGGGCTACACATCACTATAAACTGCCACACTGCAGACATCGTAGCGATATGACTGTAAAAATTGTTAAAGCTACGTTAAAAATCCCAATTACATACACACACACACACAATTTCAAAAAAAAAAGAAGAAAACAAGTAACCATTATACACTATTATATTTAATTTAAAATGAGTAAATGCGCATAAATGACCCGTGGCATTTTTACTATAATTATTTAAATACACTGTAACTTACCATGAGTTTTATTTGTTCTATCATAGGTCCAGTTGACATGGCAAGTTTCCACAGGGTTACCGCTATCCGAATAAATATCCGGACCTAGAAATAACCAGAACGAAAGTGGCGAGAAAAACAAAACAGTTAACATAAATCGAAATATTATAGATAATATCGATATTGTCTGCCTGTCATGTCTTAAAGATTAACTCAAACGATCTAGAATGTTCAAGCCAGCAGGGGTCTGCTGGTCCGCAAAACAAGCACACACACATACGTGTGTTCATTCTTTCACGTGCATGCGAGTGCTTGTATATATTCAAAAAAAATTTTAGACGTGTAACTTCTATTTCGGCATATCCAAATATAAATAGCTAAAATAACACAAAAACAATTAAGTGTAATTTCTTAAAACGTAAAGGTTTATAGAATAAATTTGGAAGTAATTTCTATATTTTATCAGACAAGATCTCGTTGAAAGCTTTAATTTTTTCTTATGGCATGCAAAGGAAAGAGATGCAAATCTTAATATAACACACCTGGAGTAAAATGCCTGCTACTATTAGTTCATCTCAAGACTGAGGGAAAACAAAATCTAAAACTCTGTGGGTAAGTTTGACTTGAAGTAGATGTTTCCCTTACTTCCAAGGACATCGATGCAGCATTTGTTGTGAACTGACAGGTTTTAAACTTGGCAAAAGTCACAACCATTTTTTTCTCAAGCTAAAACTAAGATCATGCATTCACTAGACTCTACTTTCACACTTGTATGATTTGTATTGTTTCACATTCACATGAATGTTCACTACACAATTTTAGCCTAATATCAGTATTTCATTCCATATTCAGTTAAATAGGGCCCAAACACACAATACACACAATTATTCCCTTTATTAAATTACTAAACAATTAAATATCAGAATATCTCAAGAATTTCTCATATTAAAACATTTGACTAGGGCTATTTAAATAAATTAATTCGTGCTACTATAAAGTCTTAAAATAAAAAACAGAGCAGAACAGAATCAATAAATCTCTGTTCCGTTCTGTTCTCAAGATTTATTTCGCCTGTAATAATTGGCTTATTACTCGACTTGACAAATATAACTGATTCTTTCCAATGAAATAAATTAAAGCAAAAATTAAAAACATCTATAAACGGAGAGGTAAATAAAGTACCACATACCCTGGTTATTTTACATTTTGTACGTATAGAGTGTAACGGCACATGAACACAATCCTGGGTAAATAGTGCCATGCAAAAGATAAATTGCATAAATAGTATGTGCAAAAACCATGCCAAAATTCCCAAGAAGACACCACCCTGCCAGAGGAGACAAAGTATAAAAGGCAGAGATGTTGCAACAAATACCCCCAAAAGGCATCCCAAAAAATAAAGGCAAAATACGTAAAATGCTTCAAATGCAAGCTTAAAATTATTCTACAAAAGTAGGACTCTTGTCAAGACCTCCTCAGAACAAATAAACTGCCTCTCTTGGTCGTCTCCTCGGACATGTAAGAGGATGTATCGGGTTTAGTCTTCAAACCCAAGGAATAGGGTGGGTCAGAGTGGTGTGGGGGTGGGTCTATTCTCTAACGAATCCTAGACTGAAATTTAAAAACTGAGGAAAAAATTAAAATCGAAAAAATGAGACATTATTTTTAGGACCCAATAGATTTTAGTCTCAAAGTGTTTGTTTCCATGCTAAAAGGACATTATACCGTATACTGAAATTCTCGTTCTTTGGTTTAAGAAATTTTCCTCCTAAGCTATGGAATTAAGAAAATATAGGTTACTCTCTGCATCGTCCCGAAATTGTTTGGTTTTAAATTAAAGCTAACTGTTTCTAAGAAAATCTAATACTATCTTGAATGCCTCTATTACGAAACAAATACTGAAAGAAATTACTATATGGAACATACCAATATATACTAGTATATATAAATATTGCATATAAATTCATGATACAAGTAGCTTTCGCAACGAATTAAACATGAGCTGTATTACATACCCACGCAGTTGGAGACAGCTGCACATGCAAGCAGTAATATGACTGTGGCAACAACCATGGTCTCAGATGTAATGTGACTTCTCTTCTGCTTCAGAATTGGTCGTGTTTTCTTTGACTGTGTAGCCACGCCGCCTACCCCTTTATATACGTAAGCCGTATGTATCCAAGAGAAGAGAAAATACAACAGGTTATAACTCTCGTACAGAATCACGTACATAATTCCGTGTTACTTTGCTTATATATCATGCCACCCTGGTTATGAAATCATTTTATCAATATACAGATTAATTTAATCAATCATTCTCAAAATAACTGCATGAAGGCCGATTTTTTTTTTGTCTATGATTATCAAGGAACGGTGATGTTGAAGTTGCTTTAAAAGTACATTCCTTATTAAAATGCAAAACTGGTCTTCTTAAAAACGCAAAGTAGGACATTTTAAATTACGACACATAAAATGTTTCATTGTTTTACACTCTCATTTGTGCTGTATCGACTCTTTCGTTATAAAGCGAATCTGTCATTTGTGAAGAAGTATTATTTAAGACTATGTAAAGGTAAAACAAGACAAGATATCTATATAAAAAAAGCCCTGACTGATTTTTACAAATCTGTAGCATTCATTTGACTTGATGGAGTTATGTGCATATAACAGACTGCAAAAAACTTCTTCACACAGACTGGATGCAAGTTTTTGAGTTCAAATATAAACTAGTTCTGCAATTTAGCGAAGAATATTATAGCACGAGAACACGCCTTGATAAATCTTCCAAAGTGGGTATGACCACGAGTTCATTTATAAAACTAAAAATCGATGATAATTCAGATGAAAGATGCAATTACTACATATTATAGTCATTATGACAGAGAATGAAAATTCATAATAATTAACGTTGCCGTTATAGTTATATCAACACCTTATTTGTGTTACGGTAATGACGAAAATGACGATTTTCATGACTACTATAAAGATCATCGTTATAAACATTGTCACTATTTGTATCATTATCATCTTCAATATTTTAAAACTAATGTATGCATAAAACGTTCTTGTCAGCCGAGAAAGACATACTAATTTCTAGGAAAGGAAACATATGTGAGATAAATGTAAAGTAAGTTGACATTTTCTGAGCCAGAAAATCTGTTTCTCATTCAGTACATTAATTATTCTCTGCGACCTTAGCAAAATAAATCTAAGGAGATTCCATCATAAACCCATAATTAGTATATTCATGTCAAGTTGCACAGCAGTCTGATAAAGTTGTCATCACAAATAATATGTAAAGCACGTATTTCTCCCAGAAATAAATTAAAAACTGTTGATTGCAGCTAATATTTTTACTTGCAAAGTCAGAAACGTACTTCAAGCTCATTTCCTGGGCAATGCGCTTTACAACGCTTTAAAAACGCCCAAGGGATCGACTGAAAACCTGCAACATTCAACCGACTTTTATCATCGCCTGCGGCTATTCAGTTACTCTCTCTCTCTCTCTCTCTCTCTCTCTCTCTCTCTCTCTCTCTCTCTCTCTCGTAATCTTAAAATTGTTATTTCTGAATGAGGGACAGGAATAAGATGAAGCTGTGAAGGTGAAGTGGTAAGCTGGAGAGAATGTTTGCATAACACTAAGTTATGTTATTGAAGCCTGACTGAAATTCCTGTAAATGTGGTGGTAGAGAAACAATAAGTTGTCCAACGCAGACGGATGATCGAAATGGATGCTTCCATATGATCGAAAAATGAACTTGCAAGTACACGAATTTCAACAGATGTTACAATAGTGAAAATCAGGTGGGTTTTTGTTTCTTCAGAGTAGACAATACTAACTTCTGAAGGCGAGGAATTATAAAATATACAAATTAAATACATTATCAACTAATTTTTAGGTTTCCTATTTGTATTTGAGGTTCAGGAAGTGAAAAGAACCAAGTGGAGTCAACACTGTTCTAAAGTAAACCAAATTGTATTATCACCGACCAAAAATTACTCCCATTCATCATATATTCAAATAAAGGGAATTAAAAGCGTTTTTATCGATATCCTTCAAGGATTACAATCGAAAAATCTAGGAACTTTTTTCTTTCAAAACGAAATCATATGGAAAGCGCGAAACTGTACAACATAACTTTAAAACAGTTGTACAAATCAGTGCAATTGCTTTTATCTCTGTCATTTCATTAGTATGATTTTCTCAATAACACGGTATAACAGTATAGATAATATATATGAAATGAAATAAGTTGATTGTGCTTATATATCTGATCTGCTTATATGTGGTATGTATATTTGATTTAATTTAATTGTTTGTAAGTTTTAAAATATTTTATTTTTAACTTCATTACATGTCAAATTAAGGTACGTTTGTTCATTAAGAATTTGATATTTTCCAGAAATTACTTTGACCTGACTGTTCAGTTGAAAACACCTAAGAATAGAAACACTGTTTCTTTTCTTGGCTTAGTTCTCGACCTTGATTCAAAATTCACCGAGACAAGTAAACAACTTTCCATTTTTATTTTATTATCGGAGTAAAATGATTGGTTTTTATCAAGGTCATACTGGCAGTACGTGATTTTAGATGTAAACAGCATCTATTTCGTAATTCTGGGTTTTCAAAAATTGCGCAATAGTTAGATTTAATATTGATGTTTAGAGAGATATTTCTCAGCTGGGCTTTTACTTTGGATACTGGAAAGTGTTTCGTTGTGACCAGTTTGGAGTAACATTTGAATTTTTATTCAAATTATTTGGATCCTTAAAGATTAATTCTTATTCCTGGAAATATTTGAGTGCTCATACAGAATTCACGGACAAAGACATTTCTTTCAATTTTATTCGGAATTCAAATACCGGAATATTATTTTCTGTGCTTTACAAAGAACTGTATACACATCAGCTCCATATATTGACTACAGCATACGTCATCGACTTCCATTTTGGAATTTTTGTCGGGACTCGAACCTGAATTCATTAGATTATTTCATTAAAAGAAAATGTAATTCGTGGATTATTTTTGGATTTGATCCCTAAAACCGTAAGTTCTTAGGTTTGCATTGTTCTTTTTTTACGGAAATAAATTGTCAAATTTTTCAAAGCTTGTTGCTTCACTCTTTCATTTGTTACTGTTTTTTAGAACCTAAACACGTAACGTAAGAATATGTATGTGCTTTTATGTCTGATTGTGCTATGTGTTTGATTGTGTTTATATGTCTGACTGTGCTTATATGTCCGATTCTGCTTATATGTTTGATTGTGCTTATATGTCTGTACTTATATGACTGATTGTGCTTTATGTCTGATTGTGCTTTATGTCTGATTGTGCTTATGTATGTGCTTATATGTCTGTGATTATATGTCTGATTATGCTTACATGTCTGTGCTTATATTTGTGATTGTTCACATATATCTGTCTTATTTATTTCCCTGGAAAAATATGTAAAAATTAAACAAGTAAGAACTTAAGGTTTTAAGAATCAAATCCAAAAATAATCCAAGAATAATCCACAAATTAAATTTTAGAAGTCCTAGTAATGAAATGATCTAATGAATTCAAGTTCGAGTCACGAAGAAAAATGCAAGATAAAAGACAATGACGTATATTGTATCCTTTGTGGTGTTGTAAGGTCTACAGTTCTGTGTTATTCACAAGCAACAGTCCGGTGTTTGTATTACCGAAATGCCTTTGTCCAAGAATTCTGTATCAACACTCAAATGTTTCCCGGAAGAAGAATTATCCTTTAGAATCCAAATAATCTGAATGAGAATTAAAATGTAATTCCCAAAGTAGTCACAAACAAACGAACACTTTGACAACAAATGTTTTAAGCCCAAACTGAGAAAAATCAAATATAAACAAAGATTATACAGTAACTCGAGACGCAAAATAGATTCCCGGATGAGAGTCACGTGATCACATTCTAGACAGATTTATAAAATGTCTACAAGTCTAATCGCACGTAGCACCGTACAGCCTCGACTTCACCACCACCATTCACACACCAAAAATGAATTAAAAAAGAAGTTGTTTACTTGACCCAAATCAAGGCCAGGAACTAAGTCAAAAACAGAAAAACTGTATCTATTATTAAGTATTTATGAAAATATTCAGGTCAAACTGAATTTTCTTGAAAATGTCAAATTCCTAGTAAACAAAATTACATTACACTGACGTGTAAAGAATTCAGAAAAAGCTTACAAACAATTAAATTAAAACAAATATAAATTAAATCCAATATACGTAACAGTCTGACTGTGCTTGTATCTCCGATTTTGCTTTTATGTCTGACTGTGCTAATATGCCCGATTGTGCTTTTATGTCTGACTGTGCTTATATGTATGACTGCTGATATGTCTGATTGTGCTTATACGTCTGATTGTGCTTATAAGTCCGATTGTGCTTACATGTCTGTGTTTATATGTCTGTGCTTATATGTCTGATTGTGCTTTTATGTCTGACTGTGCTTATATGTCTGATTGAGCTTATATGTCTGATTGTGCTTATAAGTCTGATTGCGCTTATATGTATGTGCTTATATGTCTTATTGTGCTTATATGTCTGTGCTTATATGTCTGATTTTGCTTATAAGTCCGATTGTACTTATATGTCTGATTGTGCTTATACGTTTGTGCTTTTATGTCTGTGCTTATGTCAGATTGTACTTATATGTCTGATTGTGCTTATATGTCTGTGCTTATATGTCTGACTGTGCTTATATGTCTTACTGTACTTATATGTATGATTGTGCTTATAAGTCCTATTGTGCTTATATGTCTGATACTGCTTATATGTCTCTGCCTTAGAGGACAGGCCTTTTTGCAAATTATCTTTGAAATGTTCTTAATTATGGGCAAGTTCAAAGTTTTCAGACATTAAAGCAAAATCAACGTAAATTGTCAACAGCTGGATTAAGCGCAAGAAATAATAATAAAAAATTTTCTTTCAATTCATTTGTAATAATATTTTGGAGAAAGATATGATGACAAAGCAGATTTACATATTTTCCATACGCTGTTATAAAAAAAATCATACAATATTTATCCTTTGCATCTTTGACTCCTGTGAACCTCATCTGTTTCTTCCCTGTTCGAACTGTAAAATGTACTTGTGACATATCAGCAATACATTTTATTGTCCTGTCCTTTAAGCGTATCATTAGTTGCTACGTAGAAAAATACACAATGTGCATTTTGAAAATAGCCCACTATATGAGGTGACTGGAGATTGCTTCGTAAATCAGCTCCTGTTAAATTATGTGACTTAAGGATATGGTGTGACTTTTTCAGCTATTATTGTTTACCAATTAAAGATTTGGATACATTTGTGAACTAGGTGTTTCCGGCTTGTGTTGTTCTGTAAACACGTGGGTTCAGGGCAATTAAATTATCTCAAAAACGACTTTAATGACAACTATTTTCAACTGCATCAGCCTGCTTAGCACACGGTGTTTTGCATAATTATCACCTAGGAAAAGGGATTGTGTTTGCGCTGTAAGCATCACATGGTTTCATAAACGATCTTCAGACGTGAAAAATGCAAGTATATATTTGGGGTTGGGGACATAAACTTCTTTTTCTATGAACTGCTACTTCTCTGGTCAAGTGAATAATATTCTTATGCTTTGTTTTAATATAGCTATCCAAGAATATGGTCCTTTTTGACCTCACTTGTGAGTTTTATTTTTTGTGATTTGTTATACTAGCTAAGTGAATGGGGCATTACATTTGTGCATAAAAAATATCCATATATCTTGCACCCTTAACTTAATGTAAGTGTGTGTGTGTGTGTCTGGGGGTAATACTGAATACTGAATACTGTTATGGGGAACAGTCCTTACGAGTGTTTTCGTGGAGGCGACGTAAATCTTTCAGCTGCAAAGCTACATTTAAATCACGCTATAATGACGTATAGTTTGTATTTATGGTTTCGCTCTACTGCTATGAATTTTTGCAGTTGTTCAAATGTGTAAAACAAATGTTGCCACAGAAGACAATTCTCGCTTCCTAAAGTGCAATAAATGAGTTATAAAACAGAGAAAATCTAAAACAGGTCATCTGTATCAAAGTAAATGGAATGAAAAGTTAGAGAAAAGACTACACCTATTACGAAAAGCGCACGTACTTATTTCAAAATATGAGGCAGAAAAAAAAAACTGAAAGAGATACCAGCAAAGGAAAAGGAAATATTCCGCCTTAGGGAGGAAGGGGCGGAGAAAGCTAGATCTTCCGTTAGGTTTTAACAAGGCTGTTCCACACCACGTGCCAATTCCAAATGATGTGGAAAGGAGTTGTTATCGCACCTTTCGCGAAGCTAAACGGACGCATTACTCCGAAAGATGTGCTTCGGAACAACATTGTACAGAGTGATTCTTGACAGTCAGATGGAAGACAATCGAGCAGCCGCGATACGAAATCTGTTGCTGTCGAAAAGGAATGCTTTATACGGATTCAATTTATCCACCAAAGAAAGGACACAGCATGATGGGATGTCCTGGATAAAATTGTAGGTAAGGGTGGAAACGCGAAAGAGAAATGGCATTGTAACTCCCATTGCCTATTACTAAAATGGTAACTGATGCAATTTTCGGATATGGCTGGATTGTATCGGAAATTTTGCTGAAATTTTGCCATAATTGCTCAATCTATAAAAAAAATTGTTGAGTAAGAAATCCAAGCTTCACTAGTCTGACAAATCTCAGGAAGCTTTTCACAAATTAAAGATCATAGTTATATGTGCACCATTTCTTTCAGCATAAAATTTCAGTCAATTATTTAAAATGTTTCTTGATGCAAGTAGTGCGAGGTTTGGTGGAGTAATGATTCAAGAAGATAAAACTGTTGTGGATTATCCAGTGTGCTATTTTTCTATTTAAAAAAAAAAACGAGCACCTGAAAATTTATTCCACAGTTAAGAAGGAATGTTTGGGTTTTATATTGGCGTATATTAATTAATCTACTTCTCCGAAGTTGTATGCAGTGATCACAATCCTCTTATTTTCATTAACATAATGAAAAACAAAAATTAGGGATTGTTGACGTGAAGTTTAAATCTGAAGATAACGACATTGGCATTAGACACATCAAGGGGAAAAAGATGATGTGATTGCAGATGCATCGCACGTGTACATAAGTAATATAAAACTTTATTTTTTTTATATATTTTGTTTAATTAAGATGAATTTATTCAAAGACATCTTCCTATGTCATTGTATCAGAGGCATATTTGACAAATTTGTACAAGAACGTTTTATTGTATAATGTTTTCTTCTTTTTCTTTATGAAGGGAGGTGTTATTTATATCTATTTTGTGTCCATTATTGTAGTTACTTTACATAATGTAAACTGACGGCGTATATAGCATCTAATAACCCAGCGCCCTGGTACCCAACTCCCCCAAATTCTACGAGAAATGAGCACGAGAAAACCGGAACGTTTCCTGGAGTAAGTTTTCTTTACAGTAAAAAGGATAAAAATAGAAGAACTTCAGGATGCTTGGTCCCTAGGCCCCCATTAAAGATTCCATCCCACAGACCCTCTACTTTCTACTTTAAGCCGCTAACCTCCCCGATATTTGTAAGATCCTCTATGCCGAATATAAGTGTTATTGCGTGTGTAGTTGCCTCGTGCGCAGTCAGGGAGAAACAAACCAGCTCTCACGCGCGTATGTATAAACCAATTAATATTTGTAATTAAAGTTTTAGTATAATCAAATGTTTTTCGATGGATGTGGAAAATATTAGTTAACTGAATTCCCTAATCAGACGTTCTTACATACTACTGTCGTTCCTAAGAAATTCACGAATTTATTTTTCTGATATTTTGTGTGGAGATTGGATTTCCAATGTGGAAAGTTACTTATAATACTAAAAAAAAGTCATTCAGATCTAACAGAAAATCCAATGTCCACTGAGTTCAGTCTCTTGGCTTTTGCTTAAGATATTAAAGCAATTAGCCGTGAATCGAACTTTTTGACAATGGAACACAGCCTGTGCTGACTTCGTGCATGTTGTGTCCTGTTATAAAACCGTGAATAGTATAAAGGTCACATGCATAGAGAAGACAGTTTATTTTATTTATAATTAAGCATCCTAACTGCATTCGTAGCTAATTAGCGTATGCATTCAAGTGGAATAAGTCATTAAATAATGAATTTCATTCATATTTTTCAAGAAAATATTTTTCCCTTTTAAATGGAAGAAAACGTCATATTTAGGCTAGATTCTTTCTTACAAATGCATTTACAACACGCATTAATTTATCACCTGGGTATATAACTTCTATTTTTTCTAAAAATTAATTTTACTGTTAACCCTTGTGTTACTGCTACAGTGTGAATAGGACACATGCAGGTAGTTTGGCTATTTATATTTGACAGGGCAAAGTTTATATCAGTTTTGTTATGTCTTCCTTTAATTGCTTTTTTTTTTCGGGGGGGGGGGGGGTTGTAAGGCATTAACACAATAGCTTAAGTAATATTTAGTTCGTCTTAAATAACTTCACAAACGCAGACATTTTCTTGGCTTTTGCTATGGAAAAAACTTTGATTTGTTCATCATGACGACGCATAGAGCTATGAGAAGTAATGAATTGAGGCTTCTTGTCTCGTTAAATTTTGAAACAAAGCTGAATTTGTGGAACTAAAGACATTTAATTCTAAAATTACCACATTCAACAGTTTTGATGTCATCCGATTATTGTAAATCATAGTTTAAACGACTTTACGACACTATTCTGGATTCCGAACTGTGCAATAATATTAAGGCCATTAAAGTCAATGCAATATTAGAAGTGAAGTGAGGCACCCTAGCCTCAATGGAAATCCGAGTCAAAAAGGCCGTGGGCAACTCTAGCCTCAAGGGGAATTTAACATGGAATTTTAACATGGGTGGGACTATAGAGGGACAATTGGAACTGAACATGGTGGGACTGTCTAGCCTCAATGGGAATTGAACATGGGAAATACAGGACCGGCACTCTAGGGACAATGGGAATTGAACATGGGAGATTTATATAACACTGACAACAGACAAGAGACAAACACTGATACAACAAACTAAACAATTTTTTTTTAGAGAGGCATGAAAGTCATTTCTTTTGGAGGCCTATGAGGGGGCCTGAAAAGGGCCTTTGTCTTCTTCTTCTTTTTCTACTTTCTCCATTTCTTCATCCATCTCCTGAATTTTCCCAATATTCCTTTCTTCTTTGCCGACACTGGAATCCAGTCAGGATGGTCTATCGCTAGGAACTTCTCCTGGACTTTGATCCAGTTATTGTTAAACCTCTCAAAGTCTTCTTTTTTCTTTATATTGTCTCTTTCCTTTCTGTCTTTAGTCCAGGCTTCTTTGATCTTCTTGACGTCTTCTGTCAGCACTTTCCTCATCAGTTCTTCTGCTTTCTGGTGCTGACCTACTCCCCACCTTACAAAGGACCACTCACTCCATTCCAAGATATTTCTAAGAAGTACCTGACTCTCGTGACATAATCAATGGCCTCCTTCATTGTTCCCACTCTCACAAAGGGAGGGTGAATGAAGCCTCTTAATCTCTTTACTTCTTCCTCCATTATTCCCTGGACAAGATCCATAGCTACCCTGAGGCTGGTTACTTGACTTGCCACAAAGTCTTTGGTAAATGGATGTCTCCATTCATGTTCAAGCCTTTCCATTACACAGGCTCCATCCATTATCCAGTACCAAATATCTTTTAAGTTGTTAAATAAAGCTGTGACTGCTACCATCTTCTTTGCGCTTATTCCGTAGAATGGTGCAATGACGAACGCTTTGAGTTTTTATATGTAAAGCACGGACGTGAAGGAAAACATTCCCCTACTTTTCTCTTCTCATATTGTCTACTATCCACACAAAGGTAATGCGACAAAAAACTTACCACATTATATACTATCCACACACGCCAAGAAGCACACCAAACCCCAAATCTACTATCCACACACGCGAAGAAGCTAAAAACATAACCCCAAATTATACTATCCACACACGCGGAGAAGCCAAATCAAACGAAAAAATCTACTATCCACACACGCGGTGAAACAAAAACATAACCACAATCTACTATCCACACACGCGGAGAAGCCAAATCAAACCCCAAATTTACTATCCACACACGCAGAGAAGCAAAAACATAACCTTAATCTACTATCCACACCCGCGAAGAAGCAAAATCAAACCCCCAATTATACTATTCACACAGAAGGGAAAGTGAAAAAACCACACACTCTACTATCCACACAAACGTACGTGAGCGCTTACAAACCCCAATAATCTACTATCCACACACGCCAAGAAGCAGAAACATAACCATAATATTCTGTCCACACAAGCGGAGAAGCAAAATCAAACATAAACTATACTATTCACACAACACAAAAAAGCAAAAATACATAACCACAAAATTATACTATCCACACACGTGAAAAAGCCAAATTAAACCCATATCTATTATCCACACTCGCCGAGAAGCAAAAACGTAACCACAGTCTACTATATACACACGCGAAGAAGCAAAATCAAACCCAAACAATACTATCCAGACACTCGGAGAAGCGAAACACAAACCCATAATCTACTATCCATACTGAAGGGAAGGTGAAAAAACCACACACTCTACTATCCACACAAACGTACGTGAGCGCTTACAAACCCCAAATAATCTACTATCCACACACGCCAAGAAACAGAAACATAACCATAATATACTATCCACACATACGTAGAAGCAAAATCAAACCCAAATTATACTATTCACACACGCGGAGAAACCAAATCAAACCCAAACTATACTATCCACACAACGCGAAGAAACAAACAAACATAATCACATTCTACTATCTACACACGCGATGAAACCAAATTTAACCCAAAATCTACTATCCACACACGCCGAGAAGCATAACAAACCCAAAAAATACTATCCACACACGCGAAGAAGCAAAATCAAACCCAAACTATACTATCGACACACTCGGAGAAGCAAAAAACAAACCCATAATATACTATCAACACAGAAGGGAAAGTGAAAATACCACACACTCTACTATCCACACAAAAGTACTTGAGTGCTTACGAAACCCAATATTCTACTATCCACACAAACGTTCGCGAGCGCTTACAAACCCAAAATATATACAATCCACACAAACGTACATGAGTGCTTACAAACCCCAATAATCTATAATCCTCACAAACGTACGTGAACGCTTACAAACACATAAACACACACACACACACACAATTACACCAGGAAAGGAGTGAGTGTTTATATATTCACTACTCCACATTCTCACATTGGTAAGTTGAATAGTGTTTCTTTTCTAGAGTTTTGGTTAGCCCTGAAAAAAGGGCTTTTCTGGGAGCTCCACATGCACCTGGTGGTGATGACATCTCCCAGGCCGAGCACCATATACACATCTCCTGCTCCAGTCATTATCCCAGTTGACTGCAGTAGATGGGAGCGCATAGGCTTGATGATTAGCCTCAACGCCTAAATCTTCGGTCTTTGAGATATATACTATCCACACACGCGAAAAAGCAAAATCAAACCCAAACTATACTATCCACACACTCGGAGAAGCAAAATACAAACCCATAATCTACTATCCACACAGAAGGGAAGGTGAAAATACCACACACTCTACTATCCACACAAAAGTACGTGAAAATACCACACACTCTACTATGTTTATACAACTTCCCTCTCTCTTCTTCTATGTCGCACTCTAGGATGCTGTGTCCTCCTTATTTCTTCTTCCCACCTTTCAGTTGGGCGAACAACAGGTAATTGTACTGCTGTTGGAAGAGGCTGTGGCTGTGGTTGATGCTGTGGTACTGTTACTGTTGATTGTGGAGGCGTCCTCACCTCAGGTTTCACCTCACACTTAGGTCGTATCATTACGTGAGACCTGATCCCTCTCTTCTTTTCCTCCTCTTCCTTCTTTCTTTTCTGCTCCTCCGCCTTTTTGATTCTTCCTTTCTCTACAATAGCATCCGCTGCTAGTTCATTCAGGAGGCGCCTGGCGTATTCCAGGTGCATCTGGAGTTGCAACAGTTTTGCGAGTCTACTGCTCATTTTCAATGTTGTCTCGTTGACAATGGGTAGCCAGACTGACGAGTGTTTCCGTATATATTACGGAACCACGGACGTGAAGGAAAACATCCCCTGATACCCAAATCTTACATTACCCATATTATCACCAAAAACGCGCAGGCCTAAAAGAAACACTCAGTCACTTTATTTTACTAACAATCAATATTTTAAAATTTTTGACAAGCGACGGAAACTAAGGACTTAGAGTAACACTTTCTAACCAAGATAAAAAAATCATGTGCTTATAGACGCACTTCTGTGTTTTTTTCTGACTAACATACCATTGGCAATTGAATGTCTATTTCTTTTCTAGAATATTGGGAAGCCCTGAAAAGTGCTGTGTTTTGTGAACGAGGAGCTATGGCAATCTTTTATGATCTAAGATTGCGACCTTGTCTGGCGACAGGCTTTCTCACAGGATAGGTTCTGCTTCTTCGGAAAGAGAAGGCGAACTCTCTGGTGTCGACACGGCAGTCGACAAAGCCTCTGAAATGGTTCCTGTTGCTGTTGCTGCTGCTCTCTCTGTTCTCTCTGTTGTTTCTGAAGTCTGTACTTCTCCGTCCATTCTTTTTTTTTCCCTGTTAATTTCCTCTCTGAAGACCTCTTCTATTAGGTCTTCAGTGACTTTTAACGTTCTGACATTCTCTGTCTCTTCAGGTTTTGGTATCAGACTTTGTCTGACACGATGAAGATTGACGTAGGCCTCGTTCAGCTTGGCTAATCTTGAGCACATTTTCGGAGAAGGATGAATCAACAATGGATGGTCAGACAGGAGATAAGTGGTAATAGCGCGGACGCGAACGAAAACATCCATACACGATTTCGAGTCGGAACGCTAAATTAGTTCGATATAAAGAATAAAAAAGTGAAAGAGCATGGTTCATGATACCCATGGCAAAAAACAAACGACAAACGAATTTTTTTCAAAACACAACATTTTTTATTCAGGTAACTCACAACTAACAATTACCATTTTTTTTAAAATTAACAATTCAATTCAACAATAAACATTTTTTCAATTAAATATTTTATATATGGTTGACAACGTTTTGAATTAAATTGAGATTTGGACTATTGGGAGTCATTGGGCCATTGATGTACACTACGTTTCCTAGCTAAAGAAAAAAGATAACCATAATGACCTATGTAAAGAGGGATAACAGTCTTCCATGGCTTCTAATGGTCCGAATGACTTCATTCAAAATGTTGATTTCTATGGCATTATCGAATTCGGCCTACAAGAGGACGTTCACCGTCTGGGGTAGAGCTTCTGCAAACTGAATTTCCACACGCAGTTGACCAGATTTTATAGGGTGGAAATGTCCCTCGTCACTGCCTTGTTCTGGAGTGAAATCAAAAGCCCACAAAGTGTAACCTCCTGCATCATCATCGTACGAAATACCGTGACTGGTGTTGGTCCCTAACTGTCCGGTGTCTTCGTACAGGGACAAGCACGATCTCAAGTAATCATTCTGGTTAAATATAGGTTCGAATGGTCGGGTACACAAGGCCTTGCCATCGCGACTGAGTTCGATTTTGGAGACTCTGTAGTGCCTACACTGGAATGGATTTTGATCGTGGGCTCCGTTCAGTGCTGCATTTCTCATGATACCAATGATTAAACGTTTGGGTAACAGTCCATGGAACAGATGAGTGCTCTTGCTCTCTTTTCCGTACGTCAAGATATTTTCCAGGTACGCTCGGTAAGGGTAAGTATCCATGCTATTTCTGACCAGTTTGTTATTCAAATACAAATCCACTTCACTGAACAAGGAATGCATAAAATTGTTGACGGGAGCTACTCTAGCATCGGCTCCTGGAGCAGTGTCGTCCGTTTTGATCACTTTGACTTTCAGGTACAAGTAACTGCTGTTCAGATCGATGTAATCTTCGGGTTGTCCTTCAATTTCAAACTCGATGGGAGCTGAATCCGTCAAAGAAGATACGGGATGAAATTCGACCCATTAGGATTCTTGCATCGTCATCATGGTGGGTGGCATGGCAAACAGATCCAGTTCCGACTTGGAACAGGCGCAAGACTCTCGGTGCATCATTTCTGTTCCTAATATTTGATAATCAAAAACGTCTAAGTCTCGAGCAGTTTTTCTTTTCTTTGTTTTTCTAGCTTTAGAATTGTGAAGTCTGGTGAAAGGGTGTTTTCTTCGTCGTCTCTTTCTGCCTTGTCATTCCTGAGGCGTCAGGGAAGCAGGAATTCCTGACTCGGTAGCGTTCAGGGTATTTATAGAAGTTTCTCGTCGGCCCAAAATGTCTTTACCCGTTTGCAGGAAGTCATATTTGCCTGCCCTTAAGAATGCTTCTTTTGGGTTTTGTTTGTCGATGATGACATTTCGGGGAAATTCTTTGCCTTGTGTCAATGCCGCATCTTTCAAGGCATGCAATCCTTGTGTCACCATCGATTTCAAGACCGGAGCCACTGAACGAAAGGCTGATTTTAACATATCCCCTAAACCGTGTCCTCGCTGCCGAGCAACGCCGCGGTACACTGGATACATGACTTACAATTCGTTAGAGAATCGTTTTCGAAAATGTAGTTTCACCTTGACTTTCCCTTTGGAGAATGTAATATTTTGTCCCAGATCTCCTTTTATAGCAATGTTGACAGTGTCAAAGTACGACTTACTGACGGGCTAATAGTGAGGATGTACAAATTAACGGTGTACTTGATAGGTTTTCTCACCTTCCTGGTTATTGGTCGTGGTACTATCCACTTTGAAAGGAATGACACGCAGTAACGGCACGGAGGTGTATCGCACCACGTTTACTCCATCACATCGGAGAACACAAAGATCAAATTCAGTCCTTCGTTCAGTTCTACCTAGTTTCCAAAAGCCCTGTAAAAATCCATATTACTGTTGATCTTGGAGCTCAGATTGTTTGCTACTATCTGTGGATGTCCACCCAAAATTTCAAACAAACTACCATTAAACCTGAGGGACAATGTGTCCGTATCCTGAAATTTGATCATGAGGCGATGAGCCACTTTATGATACTCAATCTTCACAATTCTTTTGGCTCTGTTCAGGGCTTTGCAAAGGCTAAGTTGAACCTGTCCGCAATAGTGTTCACCAAATGTTCACCACTAAAATAAAACCCTGAAGGAATTTTCAACGTGCAGGTACTGAAGGATGGATTGCTTGCTGGTCTTGTGTCCCCTAGACACCCGATTTTATTTATTTCTTCTTGCAATTGGGCATTCAGGATTTCCACCGAGAAAGTGTTTTGCTTTTCGGTGATGTTTTAGATTTGTGTTGGGTGAATGATTTCTACCAAAGCCACTTCCCAATGGGCTTCGTGATCTAATTGGATGGCCTGAGGTAACATGGCCGTGAAACAGCACAAAGTGTTGGACTTTTCATCAAGGTCTTAAAATTTTTCAGAGTGGGTAGAGCTGTTTCGTCTAAAGCTTTTGGTGAAAGAGTTGCAGACGTTGCAAGAGTTGACCGTACTTTTGCGATTTTTCTGATTTGGACAAATCCTAGCGATCCATCAACGACTGCAATTCGTGTTGTAACTAGGACATCTCGGTAAAATTGGGAATGGGAGGCAAATGCGGGGTTCGTTGTTCTTGCCAACAATGGTATTCCATTCATCGTTTGTAAGGCACTAAAGCTAGTTTTCGTGTTTCCATTCGATGTCAAGGGTCACGTCTAAGATATTGGGACTCCAGGGGTCCTTTTAATCTTTCTCCCACGAGTCCTCCCAGCATGGTTCCCAATACTCCTTTCAGCAAAGTTCCTAACAATAGTGGCAAAATTATTCCTCCCCGTTGGGCCAAAATCTTCTTCTTTTGACGAATGGAGATTTTCTTTTCAACCATTTGGCGAAGAACGTGACGATGTTTGCCTAAACATTGTTTCTTGTGTTTTGTCAAAGGGATCGTGCCTTTCAAGACGCTCAAACAACATTCGTCATCAACATGGTGTCATCAACGGAGAAGTGGATGAACCTCAGGCTACCGGAGACGCGGTCACCGTCGTTGCAGGTCGTGGCTTGTGAATGTAATGTTACGTCCTGGCCGAAGTGCCTCTTTTGCGAGCAGAAGCTGTTTTCTGTGGGCTTTTCTTTTTCTTGGGTTGTGACCTGGTCTTGACACCGTTGCTCGTTTTCTTCGGGCTTCATTTGGCTTTTTTTCGGGAGTGGCTTTCTTCTTGGGGAGAACTTTGGGGGCATTAGGATCCCATCTTAAGAGGGAGCGAATGATGATACCTCCTGAGTACCGCTACCTCCAGGTTTCAAAATGATTTGCTTTTTGGTCTGAGTGTCGATGCGGGGATCGGCCAGTTGGGTCAATGCTACTTTGTTTCTATCAAAAAAGCGTTTGGTTTGATAAGGAATCTGAATGATGCCTTGCAGTAATTGACGTGCTGTCACCGTAAAGCATCGTATGATTTCTCTGAGACTGGCTTGTAAGACACGAGCACGTATTTGTGGATTTTTTTTCGCGACTGATGCCATTCAAGGTACGAATCAATTTGACGTGAAGATGTGACTGAAGGGACGTCATGTTGACACTGTATGAGACAGACGAAAAGTGTCCGAGGTTTTTATAGATTTTTTGGGGGGGGGTTAAGTCGAGGACGGAGACATGTACAGGACAGGCTCTCTGTCTTGACACCAGTGGTGAAACAAATGGGTACGAAATCGCAAATAATCGGGGGTATGTGTTTCAAATCGACGAGTAAATAGGCGTGTGGAGTTTGAGTTGCATCGTCGTACGCCTGAGTTAGCCAAGGCGTTCCTAACTGTTTGGCTAAGACTTGCACTTGCGATTTATCTCTAGGGCTTTTAAACAAGACCACGTAATGAGCATTGAGACTGATGGTGCGATGGGCTTTACTTTGTTGAAACAAATTTTGAGTGATGTCAATGACACTGGCATTACGATGATGCCCTTTGCGCGTACACCAGTTTAATTTCTTCTTCGTCTTTTCCTAACATGTCGTCGAAAATGACCAGATGGGTTTGACAGGGGTCAGACACGATTCCGTCGTCTTCGTTAGGAATGCCTTCCACAAACACGATGGAATCGCCTTGATTTTCTCTTAAGAAACTGTATGCCGATTGCCACTCTTTGTAACACCACACGATTCGTTGATGTGGACAATCGATCAAATGATGTTTATGTTCGATCAAACGTTTGATAAATTCGGTTTTGCCTGAACCGCTAGGTCCAGGAATGAGCATGTTAAAGGGATGGCGAAGATACCAAGCCTCCAAATGACTTTGAAAGTGGAGGAAGACGGAGCAGAGACAGTAGAGGTAGCCATAGTGCCATGAATGTCACTTGTGACACGAATACAAAAAAGACAAGAGTTTTTTGTAGTTTTTCAGGACAAGTTTATTGACGTTTCAAAAATAAACATGAAAGACAAAAATACGTAAGACCCAAATAGCTATGTACAACGATAAAATAAATATTAAAACGATCAAAGTGGAATAGAAACAAGTCTCTGTACAACATGTGTTGGGTAACTTAGATGTCCAAGGGACAGGGTGTAATGTTCTGACAGGGTCTACATAGGGTTATGTCACACAAGTGTCCTCCCGAAATGGTCTTTTAGGAATGTCCATGACAAACCTCTGAACTTCTTTTGTGCTTCTCTGAAAGAATTCACCTTGTTCGTTTGGTCTTGGTACTCACAATGCACTATTGATCTTGGACATAGTCCCTTTTTATCTGCTGACCAATATCGATGTGACCGTACGGCAAAGTGAAGTGGTTGGGAAGTCGCACTCGCTTCTAGTACACACTTTGATAGACTTTTACCAAGGGTCGACTGACGATTTGGTGAGTGGGTAAACTTAGAACCTTGTGCGGTTTGTAGGTGGTCACTTTAAAGTTTTCATCCTCTCCAGACTGCAAGGCTTCTTTCAATACCCCAAAGATTACCACTCGACTGATATGATACTTGAGAGTCAGTCCTTTCACTTTACACTCGGTGGACACTTCTCCTTGTTTGTCCCTGTATTCGTAGCCGTAATATTTAGGATCGCCACTAGCAACACTTAAACTTTTCTCGTCGAGGTGTTCGTCTGTCCAGGCTCCTAAAAGATCTCCTTCGATGTGAGGGTGACGTTGACTGTGGCGATCGATGTAGATGCAACTGTCCGTGTCAAAGTACAGCACACAATCCCCTAACAGTTCTTAGGTTTTGTTCAATTTTAAGCGAGCATGGGCTGTCACATAAGCCGCAATGATGACATTTCCAAATTCGTCGGCTTGTACAAAGTCCAGATCTTCTTCGTAAATGACCAAGATCAAATCTTCACGAACGACGTCCACGCGTTTCATGTATTTGGTTTTGTCGTGGATGATCTGCAAGTTGCTGGAAGTTTCTGTCAAATACTCTGTCTTGGGTAAACATGGTCGTTGTACCATTTTGCCCCATAAGCAATTTAACATCACTTTGGCAAACGATCGCCTTCCTTCGTTTTTCTCGATGTGGTCTAAAGTGATACCTTCCTGCTCCCAGAATTTCTCTTTGAATGTATTTTGGTCTTTGGAGTGCGACACAAAGAAGGATAGCCGCTGGCTTCTTGTTTCAGTTTCAAAAAGGCATCCACGTAGTCTGCGAAAATGCCTTTCTGAGTTGGGTCACCTTTGTGGTATTGTTGTGTCTTTGGAAAGTGGTAAAGTTCGTACACTTCTAACAGTTGGCATCTCAGGTCCAGAGTTTTGAACAATTCCTTGCTGACCCATGTTCCCGTCAAGGAGCGTTCTTCCTGGGTGTGCTGACAAGGTTGGTCTTGCTTACACCTTTCGGCACAAGTACGACACGAGGGAAACATAAGTTTTCCTTGGCAATGGTGAAGTAACACGGGATGGTACAAGTCCGTGGGAGGCAAGACTTTGCACTTGATAAAGCCTTCGTATTGTCAAATGTGTGGTCCAGGTCGATGTGTTCCGTCAGCAATTGCGGGTGCCCTGCAGGAAAATGACAATATTTGCACACGTAAGGATACAGTGAACACAAGTCCAAGTATTTGATTTCTTCTCCTTTCTCCTCGTTGGCTTGGTACAGCAAACATGAGGCATTTGTCCTTCCTCCGTATAAACCGTCCCGCGGGTTCAGAGGGTCTATCAACTTGTAGCTTTCCACGATGCGTTTAAACTCGGGATCGGATTTCAAAGGGTGATCGTACTTGTGTTCCCACATGCCCACCACTTGGTATCCTTCCTTGCTGGTCTAACTTCAATCGACGCTGGCAAGTGGTCTCGTACAAGTCTTTCATGGTTCGTTGTAAAAACTGATTTTAGTGCTACGTTCAGGGTAGCAGAGGGGACATCCTTGAAATAAGTAAGCGTTGAACTCGTACACGATCTTGGGGCTTTCTAACTCCCAGTCATCCACTGAATACGTTCCGACAGTCTTTTTACTTCCTCCCTTGCGGGCGTGCTGAATCCATTTGCCTTCATTGTCGCACAATTAATGTAACCAGCGTAGGGCTTTGACCGAATATTGACGTTTGACAAAGTTGGTCGTTTGAGGATTGATGACAGCCATTGTGTTTTCGGGCATGAATCGTTGACGGTACACTAAGGAACACGCTTTGGCAATGGTGCAGGCTTCTTTCAAAGGATCGATCCCTCCGTGTTTCATGAATAGTTCTCGAAATTTCCCACAGCAACGCCGTAAAATGTCCACGTTGGAAAGACAATACTTTAGCATTTCTTCTTGAAATTCGAAGGGTCCGAGGCGTGAGCCTGGTACCAAGCGCAGAAAGTTCCTCGTTGTTCGGTACGCATGTTGTCGGGGTCGTAGTCGTGAGCCTCAATCAAATGGGGTAGAACGGCGTGTTGATTGGTCTCGGTATTGAAAAAGTGAGGAAAATTACCTTTGACCATTTCTGTCATTCCAAACGTTTTAGGCATTTGGCTCAAAGGCATGGCCAAGTATCTCATTGACTCTTTAAACTGTACTTGTCCCACTTGCATGGAAATGATTTTGACTCCGTTCAAAGTCACTTTAGGACCTTCGGTACCTTGTTCCGAATAGTATCTCAAACGAAACTGTCCATCGTATCCAGAGAAATTGTGAGCCATCACTGTGGCAAGGCGATGACAATATCCATAACGTTCGATGTCCTCTTGGCTCCACGTCTCATCGATGGGGTCTAAGATCCATTGGGCAAAATCGGCTAGCGTGTTCGGTCCCCGAAAGATTTCTTCACGTCCTCCAGGACGTGCTGCAGTGAGGGAAATGACTAAAGATAGGCTCTTGGGTGCACTTCTCGCACGCTCGATGAGCAACGCAGAAATTAAGAATTTGAATGCCGGTCTCTTGCATGCATTCGCAATAAAAAAGATGAAATTGCCTTTCTTCTTGAAGAAAGGGCATTGGTCTTCAGTGTCCAGACCGTCAAAAAAGCAAAACAGGTGCTAGAAGAGACAAAAGTCAAGATGTCTGTTATCATTGTCAAGAAAAAGGACATTGGTCTTCAGATTGCCCTAAGAAACAACAGGAGCAAGAAGGAAAGAGGGGTTCAGAACAGGAAGAAGAAGAAGTACCCACCGCAAAGGAAGAATCCAGACACGTTCAGAAAGAAAACATGAGAAGAAAAGAAGACGTGGAGAAAGTGAGAAAGAAGTGAAGGAAAAACCTGTGAAGGTAAAGAAATTTAAAAACAAAGAGAGTGAAGGCAGGGACAGAAGAAGCCTATAAACTTTTTAAAGTATTATGTTATGCTGTGAATTAGATTGTAAATTTTTTACCAGAATAGACCAGGCATAAAACGTGAGTGTCTCTTGGTTTCGATGTTTAGAATAAGAACCTACGCTCACACACTCACACATGTACATTATGGGTAAAAAGGACTTTTTGAGTTTTAATTGATTTTGGCAATTTAAATACTATCTCTTTTCGAGAGATCTGAATAGCCCTGAAAAGGGCCTTTGGGTTTATGTTTGTTGAAAAAACAAACTCAGGAACGGGAAGCAATCAGCTTTAACTGCCTTAAGCCTTTGCCACGGCGAAGGCCTACTTCTGGACTGCATCCTGTCGATTGTGATATGGTAGAAATCACTAGGGGTGGTATGGCAGGCCTACTGACAGGGTTGGGTTGTTTAGCTCGGGAAGATCTTTTTCTCTTCGGTCGTAATAAAGAAGTTGGATACATATATTTCAGACTCCTTAACTCTGCTAAAATGTCTAAGAATACCGTGACCGTTTGACTTTCACTGTCCTCCTTCTCACTTAGACCTTGTTTCTTTTCTCCTTATTCTTCCTGTCGTTTCTTTCTTGCCTCTTCTTCTTCTCGCTGTTGTTGAAGAAGTAAAGTTTGTTCTGCTTCCCTTTGCTGCTGTAAAAATTTTTCCAATTCTTCTTTCTGTCTCTGTTTAAAATGCTTCACGTGTAGTAAAGAAGGAGAAGGTGGCGAAGGTACTGGTATAGGAACAAATTCTTGTGAAGAAGAAAGAAAATCGACAAAATCCCAATTAAAATCAACCTCTTCTGGAAGTAGGCTTGTGTTGACTTGAGTAGTCGCTGCTATACCATCACTTGTCTTCTCCACAGCCGGTGCACCCCAATACATCGTCTTCTTGGGTTCCGTTATGATTGAAAACTGTGTCGCATGGATTGACTGCGCACAGTTGCTAGCGCATCTATATAGGGAATGTGACGTCACAGACTGCTCTCTTCTGATTGGAAGACTGACTCCGTGTTGTGACTAAATTTTGTAACGCGTGTTTAGATTGGTGAATTAAATCAATCCGTTTCG
Organism: Sinohyriopsis cumingii; assembly: GCA_028554795.2. Taxonomy (NCBI): domain Eukaryota; kingdom Metazoa; phylum Mollusca; class Bivalvia; order Unionida; family Unionidae; genus Sinohyriopsis; species Sinohyriopsis cumingii. Next base: position 59,875,849 of record CM068839.1, on the reverse strand, counting down.
ATCCTCCCTTCCCCTATACATCACCGCAGTTCACCGCATTCCCTTCACCTGATCTCGTCACAAGATGTGGACCAACGTAGAATCCTCTACTCTCGTATCGTCAATGCTGTTCCGTACGGCTTTACCAATGTATGTGAAATCATCATGGACAATTATCAGTATCACGGATACACGCGTTTGGAAAAAAAAAAGAATTTATGTGGAGAGACAAAGCTGTTTGAAGACGGTCCTTATCTACGGACCAGAACTCAGACAAAGTGTGAGGAAAAGAAGAAGTCCTATGCGATGCCCTCTAACGGAATAATGTTAACATTAACCCAAAGGCCCTTTTCAGGGCCACTCATATGCCTCAAAAAGAATTGCTTTCGTGCCTCAAATGTTTTTATGCCATTTGTATAAGTGTTTGTCTGTTGTATGTTGTCTATTGTCTGTGTCTTATAAATCTAAGTCCCACTCTTTCTTCCCGATTGAGGTCAGTCCGGTGCACACCTGTAGACCCGCTCTTTGCTCAGTACTGTGACGTCACCTCACATGGTTGCAACATCGTTACCAATCTCCCATACCGTGACGTCAGACGCTATACAGATTCCACTTTCACTTGTCCGTCAACAGGCCCAGTATTCGCATTGCTCAATTCCCATTGTCCCTAAACAGTCCCAATACTTTTTTCCGTCAATAGTCCCACCCATGTTAAACTACCCCATGTTTAATTCCCATTCTTCCTAGACAGTCCCAATACTTTTTGTCCCTCAATAGTCCCACCCATGTCAAACTTCACCATGTTAAATTCCCATTGTCCCTAAACAGTCCCGGGGGGGGGGGGGTGTCTGTAAAGTATTTTCCCATTGTCCCTGAATCGTCCCCCTTAACTACTCTTGTGCAAAACACGGGAGTTCTACCAGTTTTGTAAAACATTACGAACATTATTTGACTTTTCAAAATCATTTTGTTAAAAACTTTTTTCATTACATAAGAAAACCAAACAATTATTTTATATCGTTATTCACAACAAACTATCTCATAAATTGATACATCGCCAGTATCTTACCATTCTGTACATTTCTAAAAATAACTTAAATTGGAGCAATTTTTTTCACCTGCAGAAACAGTTCTCTTAAACAAGTTTTATGGGCACAGTAAAAATTTATTGGAGTGACTGTTTTATTTCAAGAAGTGAATTTCCTTTTACTTTTAATGCTTAATTATATTAGAACTGGTAATTGTGTCAAGGTGCACAGCTGACCTAGAAATATCGTCCAAATTTACGTCAGTGCCAGTCGTCCAGGTGTTTTACAAATTTATAAATCTCAAAAAAGCTTAAGTTAATGTTACCCATGGAATAAAATGCATGTGCTGCATATAATTTATCGCTTCCGAATTCTTAATTGCACACATTTATTTAGTAATTCATGACATCTCTTCGTAGTAAAGGACGTGTCCGTGACTATTTTCCTTATAACACCCACTTTCCTTCCTTCATCATTGTACAGCAAATGAATTCATTATGGCTTAGGAATGCATTTAAAATAAACGCATTTACTAGTTCACGTTGATTGATTTCAAACTTATTTTCAAAGGAACTAACGAATAAACACGCATAAGTGATTTAAACTTCAGAATCTTTGTATTTTGAGAACCATTATAAAGAACTGGTTGCTGAGGAGAACATATACCAATGCATGTAAATTCTCAACCAACCTAGTTGTTGTCTAGGTTGTACGTTTTTTATGGTGGACAAGCTCATTTCGCCTGGGTCAACAGACACGGATCAATATTTATAATCGCCCTAACGCGAAAAAAGTAGGTTATGATAGGTTAGCAAAACATTTGTAATGATGCACATTAGAACTGAATAATTTAAAGAAACTTCATAGCCATGTCTGATCTAATTAAAACCAAATTAATTTTCATAGACCTTTCTCGGTCAAAAGTATTTAAAAATTATTAAACATGCGCTGGAAATATGATCATAAATTTATGCTAGAATCAGTTAAGCAAGTCATGCCAAGGCCTGACAAGTTAGAACGGACATACTAAAAGAAATATAGTTCTAAATTAATGGTAATACTAACATTCTTGCAGTCGATACATGTTAAGGTAACACTGTGTGCTTGCAACAGGTATGTTTCATTCTACTCGTGTTTCATCAACAAATCCGTTAAAAATGTGCCCACGTTTACAGGCTCTAAACATCCCAAGCCGGGTCAGACGCAGAAATAATAAATACCGTAGCTTTATTTTGGGATTCGTTCCTTAGTTGAGTTTTTGTTTGTCTTATTTAGATTGGTATACAATTTATGTATCTAGCCAGTGAGAAAAGCAAGCGATGTTGCAATTACCAGAACTTCTACAGTCACACGAAAAAAAAATATCCATAGTTACAATGACAAACTCATCCTTGTGTGTACATGTGTGTGTGTATATATAATTATGCATTTAGCGCACTTTTTCCGGGATTTTCCCAATTTAGCGGGAATAACTTCATTTTTTACGTGTCACAATATGCAGTCTCTTATGCCAAAACTGTTTTCGTGCATGTCCGTCAAATTTTGTTGCGTAAGCAATTTTCTGAAATTAAAGTTGATAAGAATATGTTTCTTGATAAATGTTTACTTCACCATATGTGACACGGACACACAGAAAGCACGCAATCATTGATACCCTTCTTTGACATTTAAATGTTACTTGACAAAATGTCTGGCATTTGGAAATAACTACAGATGACAGCACAACGAAGTCGTGAAGCATTTCAGCAGCTTACAGTCGAGCAAGGCAGAAGTAAATCAACGGATGACAGGATCTCTGAATTTCATGTAACTCTGGCCGGCCTCAGGATTCAATTCATTGGAAAAGGCAGCAATATATCTATCACATTCAATGAATGTTTTACGAGGTCTGCTTCGATGGTTCATAAACAATGCCACTGCAATAGTAATTCGACATTTACCAGAAAATGACCAAAATAAATTACCTTTAAAAATATGCTCAACATGCAGAAAAGTGGACCTAAAATAGTGGCAATTTCAACTTTTGAATTTAACTATTTTTTTTTACCCAAGATATATTATGCATGTTTCTTATAAGGCATGAGAATTTAGTTCAGAACTGGGTAGAGAAATATGTGCAGTCTTCTTTGTGCTTTATATCTATCTTCAACGATCGTGAGATCAACATTTCTCATTCAATTATTTTTGTTTTTATTTTTAAAATCTAACAGTAAAAGCTAGAATCGCATGATCGATCTCTATCTCTCTCTTTATCTCTCTCTCCTTTTCTCTTATATGAGGGAAAGAGAGAGGGGGAGAGAGAGATAGAGAGACAGAGATAGAGAGACATAGAGAGAAAGAGATGTATTGGCTTAGCGTGCTGGACGCGTGACCGAAAGCGTGCGGGTTTGAATCCTACCGTTCGATCATCTACGGTTAGCTACAGTGGTGTGTTCATTGGTACTGTACGTTACTCCAATTGCCTCGGTTCTAAATAACCTAGCTGTGTTGCTCTGCTTTCTCTCTCTCTCTCTCTCTCTCTCTCTCTCTCTCTCTCTCTCTCTCTCTCAAATATAATATAATTTGAAACATGTAATCAATGATTTCGAGCATGTAATCGATGCTTTCTGTGGAGATGGTGAGCTGGGAATATTTGGCTAGACATCACAGATTGTGCAAACTTTGCGTGCAAAACTGCTTGACTGTAACATTCATTATCTCCTTGAATGTAACAAATATTCCAAGAACAGAGATATCAGACCATGTGTAACAAAGTTTAACGAATTATTGTTCTGAGAAAGTTGGCTTTTTAAGAAAACTCTCAAATGAAGGATATTATTTCATCAGAATTTCGTTAATTTCTAATCATCTTTAATCGAGATGTATGTTTTTCTTTCGATTATTCTGGGAAAAGATTTGGGTACCGCATGTTTAGCACAATAAAGCAATGAGTTTACTACGAATTAATTTGTGTTCCATTTATGGCAATTTATCTCATTGCTTTCCAGTTATATTCCATTGGAGTACTTATCGTGATATAGATGTCGATCTGAGTTCAATTGCAACTACTGTGAAAGATATTATATATATATGCCATGTCAGATGTACACATGAGAAAAATGAGGTAATATTATTTTATCTCAAATATTGCAACATGAGTGTAACCAAGAATTTGTCAACGTCATTGTCATGACACGACTGAGATTGGCATTAGCTTTACATATGAAACCACCATAATAATACAATTAATGGACAGAACAAAACGTTTATATATGAAAGTGAATCTCTGGACACACACACAGGTGATATACGAAAATATTATAACTTCTACAATTTGATAGTGTGACGTCAAAATCCTGTGATGGAACGTATTACATCACAAACCTTCGGTGAAACGCATGACATCAGTGATCAACGTTTGCACTCACAGCAGAAGCAGGAATAAATCGGAGACGAATGTGACAACATTTATAGGCATTAATATTCAATTTTGGGTACATGACGTATAATGATAATGTATACGATAATTATCCCAGAGTGTACAGAAGTTAAGAAAGAGAAGAAATAGTGCATCATTATGAAGTGTAAGAAATTTTAATATAGCAAATATCGTGCAGTTCGTAATATTGCATTAATTATTAGAGTAACACATTTATAAAGAATTTGGAGAATTTTGCCATTATTCGTAGCCATTAAGTTTTGTAATTTTGAAAACCCGGGTTTACGATAAATAGCGGTTTTCACACTTCTTTCTACGTGGGATTTATAGAAAATGAATCATTACCGAGATTCGTCCCCGATGGTATTCTTATCACAATAACAAAAAGATGCTACAACATTTTGAAATCGGTCGGTATGCTAGTGGACAGATAGAGACAGAGCGACATGGTTCTAGAACCCAAAGACAGGCTGTTTACGCTTGTAGTTAGTTTGATGCTATGGAATAAATAACAGAGGGAATAATTTCAATAAGGAGAAGTCAGAATCGATACAAATTATAATCACTATTTGTTCTTTCTTGCCAAGTGACCTCTTCATGTCCACGAGTGTAATTCTGCAGTTTGCTCCAAAACTGCCAACTGAGGGTAACATGCCGTTTCTACAAGAAAATGCATGCTCTCTCTTTTGTTTGTGCAAATTCAAAGAACCCCAGTTAAATGCAAAGCCGTTTCGACCTGCCTCTTTGAAGAGAGACAATGCTAATTACAACTATATTTTATGAGTATTCACTTTTTGTATTTTCTTAAGCAATTTAGTAATTAGGCGAGAATAACCACATTTGTTAGTGTCACAAATCATGAAATCGTGCAATGAATTTTGTCAGACGTGATGTTATGCACCAACAAAGCTGCATTTCTGTCAAGAGTACAGTAAACTCATCAACATGAAATTAGCAGATTCTGCGGTTAACACTAGATAATTTATAATGCAGGTAATTGTTATATTTTACCGAGTCAAACCGCACAAACGCGCTTATATGTCCTTGTATTACACGTTAGGTGACCAAATGTACTTTCTGACGTTGAACGCTAAATCGTGATGACGACACCAAGTAATCGTGACGTATTTCAGTCATCTAAACCGTCGATTTACTCAGAAGAAATTGCCGCAGTGCGGGACATCCGTATTTGAGCTAACTTTAGCGCCCTTTAGCATTCAGTTTTGTTTTCATATGTTCAGTACATATATTCACTATGTCTTCATCAAAGATTTGCAAAAATACTAATTTATTGTTGACTAGACACTTACTAAACACTGCAATATTCAAATTCAGTTACCAGATTTAAAACGGAGACATTTCACATGTTCAGTGTGATCGTACTTTTATATACCCAATCTATTATATTCGAGTTTTATACATCTCATGGGAAATGTGTCCAGTGCTAGTAATGGCTCATAAAACTTTGCCAGTATCGATATCCACAGGAAAAAACTTCAAATTCCATTCAGTTATTGTTTGTTTTTTGTTTTAAATTGTATTCTCGTAAAGTAAATAATAAAAGTGTACATGTGCGTGTATGGACCAATCATGCAACTCAGCTATGTGAAAAGTCAGAAAAAGTCAGACTGCATTGTACGGACGAAGAAAACCTAGGTTAAACTTCATCTTAACGGAATGGAAAATGAAAACCTCGACTATAAATTTTTGGAAATGGGGAAGACTGTAAACATGAATTGTTGCATCAAAATCGATTGCTTTCAGACCTGGCACGTGTACGCGCCAACCCAGCGAGCTTATTGAAAAAGGTCTTCCGGTTCATCTGACGTGTCTGCGATGACATGCAATACCAAGCCTTGAGGATGGTAACTAAACTTTATAACTTTTTTGCTGAGGGATCAAAATGTCTGGCTTCCTGAAAATCAAAGTAATCTGGATCGAAACCAAATAATAGTAACTTTTATATTTTTTCTTCTTTTGGAAATTGAGTTTATTTATCAACTATGTATGTGTGCATCGCATCGACTACGTCGTTGTCAGGAAGAGGGACACGCAGAATGTGCGTGTGAGCAAGTCCTTGTGTGGCGCCGACTGCTGGACAGACTGCCGCCTCATCATCACCAAGCTCAACATCAAGCCCAAAAGACGCTCGCAGGGAAAGAAGGCTCCTAAACGACTAAACATCACCAAGCTAAAACGCACCAGTCCCAAACAGTCTCGTGGATGCCCTGGAAGAACGTCTGAAATCCACCCCTCTGGACAATCAGAATGTGGAGACCGACTGGACGGCATTCAGAAAGCTGGTCTACAGCACAGCTTCGGAAACCCAAGGACCCTCAACCTGAAAGTACCAAGACTGGTTTGATGAGAACTGCGACGAGATCAAGCAGTTGCTGGATGAGAAACACCGCCTCCATCAAACTTACCTCAATAACCCCAAGTCCATCTCCAGGAAAGATGCGTACAACAATATAAGCAGAACTGTACAGCAGAAACTCCGTCAGATGCGAGACATACGGCTGAGCAACAAAGATGACAAGAGCCAGTGCTACGCAGACAGGCATGGCATGAACGAAGTGTATGGACCTACATCTCTGATTCACCCCCCCCCTTCTCAGTGCAGACAGGAACACACTAATTACTAACAAAGAGAAGATTCTTTAACGACGGTCTGAACACTTTGGCAGCGTCCTGAATCGCCCTTCACACATCAACGATGAAGCCATCAGTCGTCTGCCCCAATTACCCATCAACAAAGTACTGGATGACCCTCCAACCTTGCTCGAGACAAAGAAAGAAGCGATACATCTGCTTTCCAGTGGCAAAGCCCGTATTGCAGACTCCATCCCAGCTGAAGTCTAGAAGGAAGGGGGCACAGTCCTGATAAAAAGGCTCCACCAAATGTTTTTACTGATTTGGTAGCAAGAGACGATCCTACATGAATTCAAAGGCGCTTCCATAATTCACCTGTATAAGCGCAAAGGAAAAGGTCAGGCCTGCGACAACCATCGGGGTATATCCTTGCTCTCAATCGCAGGAAAGATACTAGCCAGAATCCTACTGAACCGCCTCAATACGCATCTTGACCAAGGTCTCCTGCCAGAAAGCCAGTGTGTACTCTGGAAAGAACTTCGGACCATCAACATAGTGTTTGCTGCGAGGCACCTAAAAGAGAAATGTCAAGAGCAAAACGCCGACCTTTTCTCCATCTACGTCGAATTCACAAAGGCCTTTGATACTGTCAACAGAGAAGGATAGTGGAAGGTAATGGCCAAGTACGGATGCCCAATAAAATTTATATCCATGGTGCAACATTTCGACGACGGCATGCAGGCACGAGTCTTGTAAATGGAGAGATATTTGAGCCATTCCCAGTAACCTATGGCGTTAAGCAGGGTTGTTTTCTGGCACCAACACTGTTCAGTCTATTGTTCTCCGCCATGCTGACTAATGCTTTCAGAGACGGAGATGTTGCACCCTCTTCGCTGACTCAGAAGCCGACCTGCAAGTCAGCGTTGACAAGTTCTTCAGCTCCTGCACAAGTTTAGGTCTAACCATCAGTACCAAGAAGACTGAAGTCATGCATCAGCCAGCTCCTGGAAAGCCCTATGTAGAGCCCGACATCACTGTCAACGGCCCAAAACTGCTTCACCTACCTTGGCAGCACACTGTCACAGAGTGTCACTATTGACGACGAGGTAAACCTCCGCATTGCCAGAGCCAGCGCAACTTTCGGCAGACTGTATGTCAATGTCTGGAATAGAAAAGGCATCAGCATCCAGTGCAAAGTAAAGGTCTACAGGGCAGTTGTGCCAACGCCACGCCAGGAAACTTAGCCACTTTCACACCACAAGTCTCCGGAAAATCCTCAACAACAAGCGGCAGGACAAGGTTCCAGACAATGAGGTACTCGCCCAAGAAGGTCTCCCCAGCATCCACACCATCCTGATGCAGTCCCAGCTACGCTGGCCGGGACATATTGTACCCATGCCAAACAACCGGCTGTCTAAGAGACTCTTCTATATCGAGCTACAGCAAGGTCAGCGATCCCACGCAAGTCAGAAGAAACGCTTCAAAGACAATCTGAAAACTGCATTGAAAGCGTTCAACATAAACCCTCATTCCTGGGAATAAACAGCAAGCGATCGAGTCACTTGGCGTTCCTCCGTGCACAAAGGCTCCAAGGTGTGCGAATCTAGCAGGACAGCAGTTGCAGAGCTGAAGAGGCAAGCATTAATTCGCGTGCCATCAACCCTCTTGGAGATGTTCCATTCTTCCCTTCCTTCTTATGCAAACGAACATTCCGTGCAAGGACTGGCCTCATCAGCTACCTGAGAACGCATAGAATAGAATCAGTCCATCCATCCATACATACATATATATATATATATATATATATATATATATATATATATATATATATATATATATATATATATATATATATATATATATATATATATATACATCTATAAATACATATATATATATATATATATATATATATATATATATATATATATATATATATACATATATATATAGAGAGAGACAGACAGACAGACAGACAGATAGACAGACAGACAGACAGACAGAGACAGACAGAGACAGACAGACAGACAGAGACAGAGACAGAAAATATATGTATAGTACGTAGCCGAGGCGACCATTTAGGCATTTTTATATTTAATAATCAATAATCGAGTTTTAGAACTTTATAATAGGTTTAAGAAACAACAGCAACAAAACATTAAATACGCTACTGTATGTGTGCCTCGTAACCGACAAATTTGACCTATAGGCCTAGTGTCGACTGGCTATTTCAACAATGTATCACTGATATTATGAACACTGTAGATAAATCCCCAAGGAAAGTGTAAACATACCGTAACGACAAACCAGATTAATGTACGTTACTTGGTACAAGTTCAGTTTTAATGTTTTCGTCCAGCGCCATATGTTTTTATCTCTCATTCCAAAAAAGGAATCTGATGAAATTGTGTACCATTTTAATATCATTTAGAAAACAGGGGCTATTAATACTCTTTATCGTTATTTTCATATGTTATTTATGATTAATGAATGAGTAGAAATTCATCATTGATCTATAGGCCTGCAGTTGAAAGAATGTTTATATAATGGTATTACTGCGCCACGGGCGGATCACAATTTGATAAACCAATAGTATTGGTATATCAATTTGCTTTATACCAACATTTTAAATGCCATGTTTTTTTTAATGTATGTGGTATAAAGAGAGAGAGAGAGAGAGAGAGAGAGAGAGAGACTGTCAAGCAAGACAGTAATCCGTAGTAATATTTTTATTTTAATATTTGTTTTGTTGTTGTTGTTTTTCAAGATTGCGCTACGTACTCACATCATAGCAAATTGTTCATAAGATCAGAGAGATAAATAAAAAGTAATAAAAAGCAAACATTTCTGGAAATTGATCAATTGTTTTACTGGCCGTATGTAAGAGGGTCAACTGATTATTCTGAGGCATTCCGGAGGTGTGAGTGAAGATTGATGTATGCAGTCGTTCATGAATTCAATAGAGTACGACCGGACCTTGACCCTGACCATACAAACATTCAACACGCTACATGGATTTGATGCACCGGTTCAATCCAAGTCAGAAACTCGGGATTGATCGAGCCGCTCGCAATCCCAGATTATTTAACCGATCCGCAAAAGCAATTTTTATACTATCAACGACTCACTTTGTTACTCCAGGTCAACGGAATGAGCTGCATTGTTGTTCATTCCTAGAGATTGTTTACTGTTGGGGATGCTGGGTCGTTTCCGTCTATTAGTAGATTGTTGGCTCTAGCATATCGGTGGCTTGCCTTAGAAATCCCACCACGGATAATACGTTTCACAAGTTGTCGCTGTTTAAAATTGGTGAGCAGTTCCAACTCCACCTTAGTTTCTTACAGCAGCGCATCTCAGCCCATTCCCGGTGTCGAAAGGTAGCCCGAGTGATCATGTGCTCACGCATATCAGTATCACGAAAGTCTCGAAAACATCCACGAACAGCAACACGATGATGCGCAGATATAGATCGTGATAGTCGCCAAGGCTTCTACAACCAAACGTGGACCAGATATTGTTTGCATGTGCGTCGTCGACGGAAATACCATCGCAAGAGAACGACGAATGGAATGTCACGATGGGTGCTAATTATGTTTCAGTAAGCTCGTACCAATCCCTCATATACTCGCAAGATTCCCTTACGAATAAGAAAACTGAACTTCTCCAGTTCAGTAATGGAAGCACCATCTCATTTATGAATGACTGTACAACAATCATTGCGATTCGCTGCAATCCTGCTCACAAGTTTGTTTCGGCCTTAATTCATAAACTGCAGCAAGTCAATGAACTGCTGTTGTCCGAGCCTAAAGGTCGTGTAATTTTCCATGTTGCTGATGATTACACTTATTCGTATATTCTGTACCGTTGCGACTGCTTGCATTATTAAGCGGCCATCATACCATCATAGGTTATGAAACACGACCAGAATTCATGTTTAATTAGGATAAATTCGTAACTGTATATTGCATGGGATGTGTGCAGTTCTTTTTTTGTGCACCAATTATGTGACAGTGGTCGCGTACTTTTTCATCATGGTATCTGACAGCGCCACCACAGACCCAGCAGCGAGTGTCTGTGGAAAACCCGCTAATATTACCATCAGTCATCTGCGGGAAATTAAAGCTGTTATCGAATCCATTTCGCTATAACATCGAGCAATTTAAGAAACACATTGATCAAGACCTGGCCCACTATAAAACATTGGGGGCTCAGTCACTCCATCATATCTAATAGTACAACACAAGCCTCATGGGCCATGTTCAGCAACTTGCACTGTATATTTTTGGTTATTGCAAAACGAAGCTTCCTCCTCTGGTTGTTCACTTGAACGTTCAAACATCTTAAGTCCACTTAGATTATATATGGTACCTTTATTTTCATTGCATCGCTGTAGATTTTAACATGTTCTTGCAGTTTCTGGCATTATTGACCGCTGTGGTTTCGCACTGATTCTGCCTCAGTAAGCAGTTGTTGCATGCTAAGCATCTGCATTGACACTTTCTGCTTGATGTGTCGGTATAACATTTGGGGAAAATTTTTCATCCACACATCATGATACTGCACCACTAAACCATCAGTGTCACTTAACAATAGCAAATTAATATTGTACCGTGCGCTATTCACAATGGAGAATCGAATTGGCTGCAGGCCTATATTCCAAACAAACACACTGACAGCGATGTCAAGATTAAGCCGTTTGAACTTACCCATGTCGGTAACTTTTACGGGAAATTCAATGTTACCCAGGTATTGATTGTATTGTCTAAGTCGGTCTTTATTACTGTTTGTGGGATGCTATGCGGATAAGAGCGAATGTTTCATATTAATTTCTGACCGTGGTGGAACATACTTTGGCGTTGGTATGCAACTCGATCTGCGAAAAGGTTAGTATAGGGAAATATGAAGCTGAACTTCAAAGCATCTGAGAGAATTGATTTTGAACCTCCTCTGGATTATTTTTCGAAGTTCTTGCAAATCTTTGCATAACTTTGATTAATTTCATTGTTAATTGCCTCATTGTCTTTATGGCTGACAATTATGCAGGTACCACCTTGAAACCACAGCTGTGAAGCTACATATGGCGCAAACGCATCTTTGGTTACATGGCCATGCATGGTAAGTTCCACATTGAAAACAATGTCAACATTGAATCAGGACAACAATGCTTTATGACCCATGCGCTGAAATGTCAATATGATAAAAGTTTAATAGTGTCTCTGTTTGGCTTATATATGCTTGTGATAATCGGCTTGTAATACTGATGATCACAACAGCATTTAAACAACTTAAATTCTGGAACTTTTTGTAGGTTAACATATGCAACAGTTTCAATGGCAATATACTGCGTCAGCAGTTTTGTTCATCGTTAATTATGCGTGCTATTCGTGCGCTAGGCCCACAAAGAAATCTTGATATAATCGCGTTGCTTTTAAATAAAGGTCTCACAGTCAGTGCAGTTGGAAAGCGAGATCATCTCTCTCAAATAAATCTGTTTTTTCTTGCACCTCATGGTCTTTTATTTCATGCTCTTGAGCAGACAGTTTTAGTTCTTGTACTGTTGATGTTGCCATCACAACCGGTCGTGGATCATCCAGATGATTTTTGCAGAACTGGCCGTATTTCATTCGCGAGTCACAATAATTCGTGTATGTCAGCTTTTTGCATACCGCTTTGGTATTCATACCCCACGCTCTTAAGCAATTTGCCCGAGTTGAATAACAGTAGTCATACTTGTAACAAGAGGAAAAATCACTGTCCCATTGCCAATTCCATCGATACATTTTTGAAAGAATTTTATTTTATCAACAACAGCAATGGCTTCACTCCTGGCTATTTTTACACTGACTTATCATTTTACTAAATGGTGCTGACTTCGTTGGGTACATCTACAACAATAGGATCTATATTTATTGCATAGGCGAACTTTCGCAAGCATGCACGATAACACTCACCAACAGATCTGCAGGCCGGCAAAGCTGATTACATGACTTTACTCTGATACCACATTTAAGGTGTGATTGGGCGCCAAGACCAACACATGAGCAAATGAGATTTGCCGTAATTTTATGGTATGTTCTGCCACATAGTTTATATTTTCCAAGGCATACACCTTTGCATCAATTGCATCCCAATACTATTAAACTTTTTCTACACACACACTGTTAACTAACTGGTTCATTTGTTTCAGTCTACACCATTTTAACTCCTCATAGGCATGTGGTGGAATCTGGACCAGGAAAATAAAATCTAGCTTATATATTAGACTTTTACAGATTCCATCAAGCAACCTATCATAGTTAGGCGTTACAGTAATATGAGTATGTAGGTCCAGCCCTTGCCAATTAACAGCCTTTTTCTTTCAAGGGTTATGAAATATGCTTGCAACTTTGGATAGAACTTCTTCCAAATCCGTGTCAGCCCAAACGAGCTCAAATCACCCATTAAAGAGTACTGCGCTCACTCGAATTCTTAGACTTTGTCCTTTTATATGCAACCATGGCAGACAGGGTGGAGTGCTTGTAAATTTAAACAAAAGCGTTTGCTTCTTTGTTTTTGGCAATAGCTATTTAGAATTTCTCTGAATGCTTTCTCAACTCACTCTGCTTCTGCATTAATGTGCAGCCCTTCATAAAAGAGGTCGAGTGTGAATGCCAAGGATATATTATTATGCTGACAACATCTAATTTATCCTTGGTGATCTTTACTGCTGCTGATATATTCATCAATTGTTTCAATGTCGTCATTGACGTATTCAACACTTGTTTCAAGATCTTCACTGGGTGTTCTAGTCAACGTCAAGGACTGATATTTTTCTTGCGCAACATCATACCACTTTTCATGCCTTCTTTCATACGCTTGACGAAGTTTACATCATAGTTGCCACAAAATAAGTCCTACATCAATTAATTTAACAAACTGCTCCAAATATGTACTTGAACAATCATAATTTCTTTTGAGCTTCATGAGCAAATTTGTATGATGCATTTAAGTAAAACAGCGATTTAATCTTTACTGTGATGTTACATACACTCCATTGTTCGGACAATATGATTAGTGCATTAGATAAATCCTTTAAAAATACCATAAGCATCTATCTGTGACCTTTTCATCATTTATTTATGTCATAGCAATGCTCTAATATATTCTCACGTATTCTTTACGAAATACACTGTAACTATAATATTCACACGCAAACTCTGCAACTTAATTAAATGCAAAAAAGCCACAATCCATATAAAATATTCTCATATAAAGAAAACATTCTCCATGAAATATATTATACAGTATAGTCATGAAAAGTAATAACATATTCTGCTAGCTATGCATTCTCAGAGAACCAAGCTCCACATCATATATTTGATTCAGTATAGTTGTGATCAATAGTCAGTGTTAGATAACCACAGAAGTGAATTAGCCTGACTGTGGTAGCTAGTATAGAAATTCGCTTGTAAGCACCTAAACAGGGAGGCTCACCACATGCCTTTCATATAGATTACATCATTTTATATGATAGCTAATATCAATGAAAAAGGTAACTCATGAGTGTGTGAAACAATGTAAACAAAACTGCCATGGATGTATTGCTAAAATGTGAGATAGAAAAATGAGATTTAGTATTTAAACAAATCAATAAAGCAAAATCTGCGCAAATTATTTGTTGGGAATAAACAAGAATATTAGTGATGCTAAGCTTGAAATGACCATGCAAGTGCACAATAATATTGGTGTGTATTTGGTCTCCTGGCCAGGTTAGCGTTTCATGGCCCATGAATTAATGTCATTATTTACCTTTATTTCATATTGTAGAATTCAAAAGATAAAAAGATATGTGCACACAAAATAACAAAAACTTTCATAGTAGGTTAAAACAGCATGGGTGTATCTTGGATTGTTTTAATTAATATTGGCACTTGTCCCCAATGAATCTGAAAAAAGGCGACCAATGTAATGATAAGTGGGGCCTCCCCGTATGATGTAAGAAAGAAAGATTCACATTGAGCAAGTATTGTAAGTGTATTAAATGAATATGTTTTGTATATTACAGTATAACACTAAATGCAGGTATTTTGTATATTACAGTATAATATTAAATACATGTATTCTTTATATTACAGTATAATACTAAATGCAGGTGTTTTTGTATATTACAGTAGAATACTACATGCACGTGTTTTGTATATTACAATAGAACACTACCATTGCATGTGGTTTGTATATTACAGTAGAACACTACATGCACGTGTTCTGTATATTACAGTAGAACACTACATGCACATGTTTTGTATATTACAGTAGATTATTAAATGCATGTGCTTTGTATATTAGAGTAGAACGCTAAACAAATGTATTCTGTATATCACAGTATAACACTAAATGCATGTTTTGTATATTACAGTAAAACACTAAATGTGTGTGTTTTGTATATTACAGTGAACACTAAATACATATGTTCTGAATATTACAGTATAAAACTAAATACATGTGTTCTGTATATTTTACAATATAACACTAAATGCATGTGTTTTGTATATTACAGTATCAAACTAAATGCATGTAGTCTCCATATGACAGTATATTACTAAAAACATACTGTGTTCTGTATATTCTAGTATAAAACTAAATGCGTGTATTTTGCATATTACAGTATATTACTAAATACATTCTGTGTTCTTTACATTGCAATATAACACTAAATACATACTGTGTTCTGTATATTACAGTATAATACTAAATACATACTGTGTTCTGTATATTACAGTATAATAATAAATACATACTGTGTCCTGTATATTACAGTATAAAACTAAATGCATGTATTTTGCATATTACAGTATATTATTAAATACATACAGTTTTCTGTATATTACAGTATAACCTTAAAAATGAAATTAAATCCTTGTCTTTTAAATAGTATTTTGTTTACACAGTCACCTTTAAAGAATCAAAACATGGGCTGCAAATCGCATCACTCATCTGTCCATTCTCATATCATAATAAGATGTCATACAACATTGGTTATGCCTTTAGTTTTAAGATTTTTAAGATTTGCATTTAGTTTCAAATCCTGAATAGTCTATTTTTTCAGCTGGTAATTCAGTGTGTCTGCGAAGGACTGATATCCTGTAATTAGTATCTCCAGGTGTGAAAGAATTTTCTTGGGCGGTTTTTACACACCAACTGTAAAGATATTTTCATTAATTTCCAGTCACATTTTTTTTTTGGCGATACACGGATAGTTTAATAGTTGCCATCTTTAGGTGCAAGGTCACTAAATATGTCTGATACATGATTAGCCTGAGGATTTGTTTGATCAATGTCCCTATTGACAGAAACATCTGCACTCTGACCATCTTAAGAAGTATCACTGCTAAAATAATGAAAAAGTCTCGGAGTTTTAGTTCATTTTGCCATTTAAACCCTTGTCCACCAAGCTAGCCTCAGTATCAGATGTGCTTTCCTGACCTATTTTAGTAACGAATCAGAAGTGAGCACGTGACACAGAGGAAATATGCGACATTATTCACAACTACAGAATTAATTTGCCCACATAGAATTTAAATTGGAAGGTATTTTCATTACCGCGCATTAGAGATGAAACCCTATAACATTTTATTTACATGGCAATTGAAGAATAAATGGTTCGTCACTGCCATGTGATTTATGGCAATATTACTGACCTTGTTCTAAATTTGTTTTTCTCTGTAAGTGCTGGGGTATGTATTGTATTATTTACTTACTGTGATTATAGTAATTACATATCAATGACCAAAAGTACTTCTAAATTATACAAGATCTTAAGAGTTTGCAGACAAATCGAACAAAGTTTTTATGTGTCATATCTGATCCTGTATATTTGTATACTGTCTCCATGAATACATTTTGCATAAAGACATCATCAAAATGTTTGACTAATTTTGCCATCATGATTAAGGGTTTCCAGACCAATCGTGGCATACAGAAGGTATGAAAGTTAGGATCGGTGTCATGTTAACTACTTTATAATTTACAAATGTGAACACCGCTACGGTGGCCTAGTGGTTAAAGCATCCCCCTCGGATGCAGGAGGTCGCGGGTTTGAATCCCGGCCGAGTCATACCGAAGACTTATAAAAATGTTACTAGCAGCTGCCTCGCTTGGTGCTCAGCATTAAGAGGTTAGTGTTTGGGCTGGTCGACCTGGTGTCAGGATAATGTGACTGGGTGGGACATCATGCTACATGTCTGCTGCATGATGCCTTAGTGCTAGATATCACTGAAAAATTGTTTAAGCTACGTTAACAATCCAAATCACAAACACACACACACACTAATTTGAACAGCACTGACCTGATCTGTCATGATTTAATGATCTAAGAGATCAGGGTCTATACTGTCTGCATGAAGTGAAACAAGCAGTAACAGATCCAGATTTACTGATACATTATGTGATGGCAGATCAGGGTCTATGATGCTTGCGGATAAAGGCTCATTATTCACGGAGAAATGTGTCATTCTAATTTCGATAAAGTGAATGCTCTATAAAATGAATGATCTGATTGAAGAGAAGGAAAACCAAATGCCCATAGCCCACAAAATCTAATGGTCACTTTGCCCACGAAATTGAGTAACCACTGCCCACATGGGTACAATGTTTCTGGGGGGTACGGTGACTGTTGTAATAGTTTCATCGTAGAAGCTGGAAAGAGTAGATTGAGTTAACTAAGTTTACAACTGAGACATTATGTTCGAAGGTTAAGCTTGTGGAAATCACTTTTATTTTAAGACCTTAAATTTTTATGGGTGGTATCTGATCCTGTCAGAGTTCAGAGTTTGCCGATCTAATAACCCGTTTGGTCAGGTGGACAGCACGTGTGGGGTTATGTCTTACTTTACTTTATGCCGTACCTTAGCCTATAAGGAGGAGTCTTTTACAGCTGTTTGCACGTATTAGATCCTACAGTTTCACTTTTCTTACCAGGTTGATCAGAGAAAAAGAGAGAGAGATAGAGCAGATATTTATTTCTTGGTTGCCTTCTGATGTCAAACTGCTTTTAGAAATGAAACCATGTTTTTGTAATTATTGCAAATCGGCCATTGGAATAAAACCGCATGTAGATTGCATCCATGGACAGAACATTCTGCTCTCTCTCTCTCTCTCTCTCTCTCTCTCTCTCACACACACACACACACACACACACTGCAAGATGAGGCTAGTGCTCTCAGGAAGCATGTCAGCAAGTTGGAAGAGAAGGACTGGAACTTACATGATCCATGTCAAGACCCAACGATCCATTTTGGGAGATGAGTGTGCATTATCTGGATATAGTGAAAATTGAAAACAAGTCATAAGGGTCATTGTTGTGACCAATATCATGTCTTCCATAATGTCTGTATCTGTGTATGATCGTGGAATAGTAACCCGTGTGTGTGATACGGAATAGCTTCTTGTCTTCAGTTAATAAAACAAAGAAGTTAGCCAGTTGACGGATGGAAGCTGCAGTGTTGTTAATGACACAATCACTGAAGTAGCAAAGAGGGTGAACAGGCCACAAGCTTTAAAGTCTATTTATGAACATAAAACCTCATACGAAAAAAATGAAAATAAAAGGTCAACATCGTCAAAGCAAAACCTATAACTTACCGAGAGTTTCTCTAATTGGGTTGCTTTATCTTTGTCGTTTGTGTTTTTCAAAATTTGTGTTTACCTGTTGACATTTATTTGTGGTCGCACCCTCTCTGCCGATATAAATGTGTGAGTAATTAGTTCATTATTATATCGATCTCTCAACCGAAGATTTTATCAAGACCTATACGATAATGTGATCGATAATCGTGTAAATTTATTGTTATAAATCCGTGTGAAGCAGATTGTGCTTTTGAAAAGAAGTTTTTGAACTTAATTATGTCCATATCTCCTGAACACCAAGTCTGATGAATCTTTCACAGAGTATGTTTATAGACTCCTTCAAACACAACTAAAATATTACAGCTATCTCTGATCATTTTAGGTATTTGTGTATATCGCTGAGTAAAATAAATCACGTCTGTGTTTTTATGTCTGCCTCGAGAAAATAGTCTAGCTGGATTTGATTGTTTGTCCAGCATTACATCATCGTATACCATGAGATTATTAATAAATCCATTGAGGTCATCTACAGATGGGGCTTCATCAATATCGATGATAAAATCAATATCATTACCATCTTCGTCCAACAATCTTGCATTTTCATTCAATCTCTAAGTACATCGTAACATCTTTGATCATCAAATGAAGAAGAACCTAAATACAACTTATCCCATTTGAGCCATTTAATTATCAGATTAAGTAATAATTGCGTCTTACTAGACCCAGATGGACCTATAATAATTGCTCTGATCGAACTTGGTAGCGCTGGATGATACCTGACTAGCACTTGCTTTCGTGTCGCTGAGAAATCACTGACACACATGTTATACAAATATAATAAATAATATGGATTTATATTGCGTTCGATGTAGAGGATCCACACCCACAAGTGGATTAACAAAAATAATAACAAAAAATGAAATTGCGTGCACTTACATGTGTGAAATGATGTACAAATAAATATAAATGTATTTCATCTCGTATGAAGACAGGTGGTGATATCGCTTCTTCATTAGGAAAATTACCAGGAACTCCATGGGCTAAATACCCAGGAGAAATATATCTTCCAGGATATACTTATTGTGGTCCTAGAACTCGACTTGATAGGAGACTTGACTAGCATGATCAACGAAGACCTGGATAGTATCCAATAAATGCAATTGATCAAGCATGATGTAGCTCATTAAAATCCAGATCTGCAACAATGACATTGCAGATGTGAAGTTGATTCATTCGTTACATTTCATATAAAAAAAATCTTTCAGAGAATCATTACCTAACTGGTTGGTAAGATCTGCGATGAAAGGTAAACTAGTATTAAGAGCTGGTAATTAATCAACCGATTATTTAAAAAAATGGAATTGATTTAGTATAGACCAAGAGAATATTGGAGGGGTAGAGCAACGACTAGTAAACTCGCTGATGCAGCAAATGTTACACGTTCTGTTGCTATGATTTTGAACGTTGACCACACATTAGTTGTGCCACCTATTCATCAAGAATACTTTTAAACAGAGTTTCCGTAGGATCAACCAGAGATCGTCTTCGTGGGTCAGAGGTTCTTCTGTCAAGATCAAATTTATATTCAGGCTTTATCTTAATGGTATTAAAAAACTTTTCGATATAATAATTAAGACAAATATATATTTAAATTGAGATATTATATATACATATATAATGATTCAAACAAAGAATAAATCCAAATGGCTTATGATAGGCTCTACAACTCCCTGTAGCAAAGCTTGCGTAAACGAAATCAGTGGAGTTCACTTACAAAGTGTACGGAGAGGGTGTTTAGGACCTAAACCGTGTTTAAAATGTGGTGTCGGAGTTAGGAA
Organism: Sinohyriopsis cumingii; assembly: GCA_028554795.2. Classification (NCBI taxonomy): domain Eukaryota; kingdom Metazoa; phylum Mollusca; class Bivalvia; order Unionida; family Unionidae; genus Sinohyriopsis; species Sinohyriopsis cumingii. The sequence goes on along the minus strand of CM068839.1, from coordinate 59,855,390 downwards.
AAACGCTCCGTTGCGTGTGTAACGTGGTGGTAAAAGATACAGAGAGCTGAAAAATATTATGATAAAAATAACAATGATAGTAATGACAAACTTATAACAAATGCAGATCATATCGCTAGATTTTCAAAATAATTATTTAGACAAACAGTATTATATATAAATGGAGCAAAAAGAATTTTTGACAAATCCTATCATTAAGAATTACAAGGCATCTTGTGATGGTGTAATCAGGAACTGTCGACTTAAAAAAAAAAGTGGGTAATGTCACTAATACTGGTTATCTCATATTCAGTATCGGGGATAAATTATATCTTTGTCATAAATTCGTGTACGAATGTTTTCGGGGAATAATCAAAGACTGTCTTGGATCGATCATATTAATGGAGAAAAACTCAATAACTCTATAGATAATTTACAATCCATTACTCAGAGCCAAAATTGTAAATTTGGAAATACAGGCCGTAGTAGTAAGATTCGCATATCAGTTGTATCTTCAAATGCAGAAGGTGGTGAAGAAATAATATTTAATCAATGAATGCAGCTGGAAAATATTTTTATATTTGCATGCCTTCTGTTAAGAGCGTAGCAAATAATATTATCAGATCTGCTTTCTCTAAGAAATGTAAACAAAAGATAATTTTTCATTATCATTGGGGAAGATAACTCTGTCAAACAAAGCTCTCTCTCCGGTAGAGTAATAAGGTAGTTACCCAGCTTGTTCTTGCGTCACTAACTAGCGCGATTAAGGGAGATAACTCTGTCAAGCAAAGCTCTCCCAGCTTGTTACTGCGTAACTATTATCTTTTTTGTCATTGTAAAGACATTGTATACAAATATTCAATAATTTAACCATCTGTGTGGTAATTAGTATCAGAGAAGTAATATAATTCTGTACTAGTTCAAATTATTTACACGTTTTAATTTCGTCTCCCTTGACAAAATCAATAACCCGCGTTGTAAAGCATTAGTTATTTTTAAATCTATGTCATACATAAATACGTGTATTTTGAGTCTGACTTTGTCAAGTGCAGAAATATATACAATATATGATCATTTTCATACGATGTATTCTGGAAAATGGAAAATGAATTCACGCCGTGGTTCATTTGATGGAAATCCATCATAGTTAACTTTATAATAATTTCTAAGCAAATTTCAGTAAGATGTGTGCATTGGCACAATGCTAGAGTGTTGGATTCTCATACTCGAGGTCCGGAGATTAAATCCCGTGACTGACATTCTGTCGACGGTGGCGATATTTCGCAATTTTTCATTAAATAGTGAGGGTCCACCCCAAGCTCCAACTTCAACAGAAAAAACGACACTCCCTACCATGTCACCATGTGGTGGGTGATCTTTTGCACTCTCCCGGGGTCGATTGTTGGGGGGGGGGGCGCAAAAATATGTTGAACGAAGATAAGACTCTGGTATATGTATTATACCGACCTTAGAATTAAGATTGTATGCATTGTGCCGTCCTTAGAATTAAGTTAATTAAGTTAATGCTGTGCCGACCTTAGAACTAAGATTGTATATAGCATAATAAAATGCTGTAAACATGGGTTGAGCCGTCCTTAAAATTAAGAGTGTATATAATATGATGTAAATAGCTTAATACAATGCTGTAAATATGCTACGCTGTAAATAGCTTAATACAATAAATATGTAAATATTTTTTCTTATATGTTATATATATATATATATATATATATATATATATATATATATATATATATATATATATATATATATATATATATATCAAATGAAGTACGAAAATAGTAATGATATTGATAATACTGAAGATAATTTGGAGTATGCTAGTGTCGCTGTGTGTAGTTTTGTTATATAATCATGCACGTTTGCATTTATGCATGTACATATTATTTTACGACGATATTAAGAAGGCCAGCTATTGTTGTTGGAACTGAAACTTAAATTGTTACAACTGCTGGTGATGTCATTGTTATTGTTGATAATAATACGCCTGTTCCAGCGATAAAAGCAGACGCCGAATATACAATTATGTCAACAGCAACTACACGTCTGCGATATTTTTTACCTTTACTGTATATTCGTCAACGATATTTTTTAGTTCTGTTTTCCATTCACGTGCTTGATTGTATCTAAAACGCTGAACGTTGATTGGGGAGCTCATTATATTTTAAGTAGGTGGTAATTTAGCAACTAATTCAAGACACCAAAAATACAACACGGGGTTATTCGTCTTTAATCTTCCTCGTTTATCCTGAAAAAAACGACTTCATTTTGGTCCACACTTCCAAGACTCAAAAGATTAACAAGTTTATCGTTGGCCTCGTCAAAGGTTGCATATTTAGATAATACGGCTTGCTGAGTCTTACTCAGGCGAGAAGGTCTTCCGTAAATTTCAACCATTATGGTGGCGCTCACCAGATAATATGTACTTTTGAGAGAGTGACGTATGTAAGGTGAAGTAGTTCGCATTTAAAACATGCACAGTGGAGAGAATGTTTGCATACCTCTATGCTACATTAATGTAATGTGGATGATATTTCTTTTGGATATTGTACTTTTGGAAATTTTACATGATTTAAGCACACTGCTAACTAAAATGACTGCTCCCTTGTGTTAAAAAATCAGTCTGAATTAGTCTAAAGTACACTAGTCATAGCAGATATTAAAATAGGGAAAATGAATTTTGCCACACTAGAAAATACCAACTTCTGAAAGTGCAATGAATGAATTACCATATAAATAAAATGTAAAAAAAGTTATCGGCTCTTTTTTATACAATTTACCTCTGAAGTTCAGGAAGTGAAAATGACCAAGTAGAGCTAGCACTTTTTTGAAAGGTGCACATTTGAAGTAAGACCAAGCTGTATACTCTATAACCCATAGTACACCCATCAATCATACACCAAAATAAAGGGAATTAAAGGTTCTTTGCATTATACCTAAGATATACAAGGTCTATTTTAAATAGCCAGTATAACCAGTGAGGAACGCCGGGGACATTCTTTTTCTTTAAAATCCTAACCCTATGCAAAATGCGAAGCTGTATAGCGCCACCTATACGGTAAGATCTGTTGAAACAACGCGTCGACTTGTATAATCATGCACGACATTATGAGGTGGTAATGTTGATGATGACACAGCGTCGAGTACAGAAATTACTTCACGGCCACATATTGGCGGATCAGTTATTGTTTGTGTTGGTAATGTTGAATACCAAACAGTAGTTTTTATTCGTGTTTACGTAATTTAAAACTTCTTTTGGTGGAGCCAACCCATACGAATGAAACTAAATAATTCCACGTGGATCTATTGCGTATGCCACCCAATGAGTACCAGGACCAGAACTATTATCGAGATTCATGATACCAGTTTCAGTATTGTATGGCTGTTTTGTTAATTGAACACGCATAAAAACACCTCTGAAAATTTTTATATTTAATTTTTAGCAGCATCAAGTAAATCAAAATTTGACACCGGAAAGATTAATGAACTGTTACTCGAAGTCTCAGTCCTTTTCTGTATCGATAAGAGGTTTCTGGTAATCTTAGACCCCGACCGCATCTTTTTTAAAAAATCCTTGTCCTGTTGTTTTCTTTAATGCCATTCCAGCAGCAGTTCCAAAAGCACCAAGTGCAGCTGCTTTTGCAATAGCTGTGGCTGCAACGGCTATTAACGCTGGTATAGCTGCAAGAAGTGGAAACATACCGCCTGTTTTAATTAAGTGTTTAACTGCACCAGCAGAAAGATTGAGCTTAATGACTGTCTTTGATTGTTTGGCGCTATTGAAATGTCTAAGTGGACGTTCTGACATTGATAGTTTATTTTGGCCACCTGTGATCTGTTCGTTTTAGTGATAATTTTATTACACATTTCTTTATTGAATTTGATTGTAGTTTTTTATCAGACCAGGAGTCAGATTGACACTAACATGATGACATGACATTTTTATAAGAAATAGGCTATTTTCAACTGAAAATGTTACAAGTTTTCTATCGGTGCATCAATCCACCATTGCTATCAAGTAACATTGCTTTATGTCTGGGCATGACTGCAATTTTTCTGTAATTAACACCAAGGGGATTCGCACAAGCTTCGGTCAAAATTTAACAATATATCTTCAGATGGTTCTTGATGTCTATGTATCCGTAAAGAAGCTACTCTAACTGCAAGTGTGTAAAATATCGTATGGCTACGTTCTTGTGAGTTTACTCGATCACGATCTTGTAAAGCGATAAATATATGTTTCGGTGTAGAAACTCCTTGTTGTGATGCAATATGCCATGTGACTAGAATATTAATATTACTTTGAGTGCTATCTGTGCTCATTGTCAACCAGGATAACAATGATTTTCCGCCTAAATTCATAAAACTAATTAACTTTTCTTCTTCAACAATTGTTGGAGTCATAACTGGCATCCACAGTGAAAGTTTTGTTAGTCTTACCATACAATTGGCAACAGCAGCAGGACGCCGTATTGCATCATTGTCAGTAGCTTTTCTTACAAATACAACTGTATGTTTAGCTCCAAATATAACTTTTCTAACATTTCTACAAAATCTAAATATATGTGATAATGGAATTGCGCATGAAAAAGCTTCTTCGGCATTTAACTTTGATCGACTTGTTGCAAGCCTAAGTTGAAATTTTTGTTCATCGATGCAACTTTATTATTACGTTTCTGTGTTCAGGATGATTAGATGTATCTTTAATAATCATCATTGATGGGCCGGCTGATCTTGTATAATCATCTGAATATCTTGCAAGACCAAGTATTGTTGTAGCAACATCAACATCTTTTTAGAATTGTTTCAATATTTCTTCTGTCAATCATATACGTAACGCTGTCAAACAGCGGCATTATGCCATTGTTAACAACCAACTATATCACCAATTGCAACTCCTGTACCATCAGCTTGCAAAATGCTACCTTCTATATCAATAAACGTTTCAGTAGGTAAACAAATATCTGCTTGTATCTTGAACTTCTAATTCAATTCGACCACTTTGATCTGGTTGTCGTGCGTCATAGGAATAATATTGATAATCGCGTATAGATTCATTATAAAGAACTGGTGAGTCCATATCAAACGCTGGATCGGATATACGTTTTGAACATTTTATTATAATTATTATCGTCTAACACGAAGACTACTTCCTGCGATTAAACTTGCTGTTATATTCTTTTTTCTTTTGGTATTGCTACAGACACAGTTTTATTAGTCGTTTCTGCAGAAACGATTTCATTAACAACCAACTCTGCTAGTTTTTGATTTGCAGCTTGATTTATTATTTTACTGATATTTGCAAGCATAACTTCAGTGCTGAGTAATTTTACTGATTCATTTTACTAACAGAGCTAATTTTTCTTTGATTGCTGAAAATGTTTTACCGGCATCATTACCAACAGTACTGAAACCTTTATCGCGAATAGCGACAATAGCTTTCATCCCTAACTGTTTTGCAGTCGGTGCTGTTTTTGGAGCCATCCTTCTGAATAAACCCATAACGACATCACCAAGTCCATAGCTTTGTACATTGATAATCCTGAATTTACAACCCTAACTATGACAGGTCCGTGTTGAGCATTGTGTATATTAATTTTTTAAATTACAAGTTGATTTATTATTTGTTTAGTCGCTGTAATAACCATCGACAATTTCATTAATAAAATAATGATAAACTTTACGGTCCATAACACCGCCTGTAAATAATCGTCGGCAAATATCAGATATTTCATTAATAAGTTCTGGAGAATTATTTCCTGCACGTTTTCCTCCGATCAGACTTTCTAGTCATCAACATCGGCATGAACACTGTCAGGACAAATTCCTTGAGTAACAAAACCACTTCCAGTAGCACCAGGAGGTGTGCCAGGTTCTCTTTGTCTTACATACATTTTTTAAATTGATTAAAATTCGTGTCGTCATCACTGACAGAACCACGATTAGTATAGGCGAGAAATACATCTTTAATCCAATCATCTTGACTTGTCAAAGATCCAACATATTCAGGTGCCGCATATTTTTCTGTTTCAATATATCCATCTGCATCAACGTTTAATATTTCGTTGTATTCTGAATTATTAATAATTGTATAACCTTTAGATGTAAATTTAGTTTCAACATCAGCTTCAGTTTATAGCGGTTGTTTTTTAGGAATTCGAGACTTTTGTTTTTGTTGCTGAGGTTAAGGAATTCGTGATCTTTGTTTTTGAGGAGATTGTGGTTGTTGAGGTTGTGGTTTTTGTGACTCCGAATAAGATTTTTCTATTTCTTATATATATTGTTTTTGTGACGCCGCATAAAATTTGTTTACTTCTTCAATATAGTCTTTATATTTTGGATCATCATTTCTAGCCTGTTTTTGTTGTAATATATACGATATATCCATTTAAGAAAATTATCAACATTTACGCAAGTATACTTAGGTTTGAAAAGTTCAGACTTTCGAAGGAACTTTAACGCTGCAGTACTAGGTAATTTTTCCTCTGTAACAATTTCTTTATCAGTAAGTTCTTCGATAAAATCTTCTAAGTTTTTTTATTCAATGCAATATTTTCTTTTCTTACTCAAGGTATTGGTGAAAGATCTTTTTTTATTTCACCAATACCCTCAAGCATCTCTTCCTCTCTACCAGGAGGTTGAGCGGCAGTTATTTCAGCTAGAAGATCTCTTAAAATCTTTTTTGTTTGTTTGGTTCTTCTTGTTATCTTTTCAGTTTGCTCAGCAGTTTGTTTTAATGCTGGAAGAAGACCTTCAGTAGCTTCTGCAACTCATTCAGTAACCTTTGTAACAGGTTTAAATAATCTTTCTGTACCTTCTGCAGAATCAACTTGTGCTTTCTAACGTTCTTGCAGTCTTTGTTTGAGAGCACCACGAACAGGAAGATATCGTCTAATTGCTTCTAATCTTTCTCGAGTTAGTCTACTAGTGTATGATTCCATTATTGATATAATAATGATTTAATTACAACAGCAGAGAGGGTGTGACCACAAAAAAGTGTGCCGACAGGTAAATACAAATATTTTTGAAAACACACACGACCAAGATAAAGTAACCCAATTAAAGAAACTATCGGTGAGTTAGAGGCTATGGTTTTTTTCGCATGAGATTTTATGTTGATAAATGGACTTTAAAGCAAGTGGTCTGTTCACCCTCTCTGCTGCTACTGAAAACACACCACTTCCACTCAGATGCCTTTACAGTTCAGTCCTTTATGTCTGTTGCGATCCTGTTGTGGTGGCCCGTGTGGTGATGTTCTGTCAACAGTCTTTTGTTGGATTATATTAATGCAATCCACAAATTAAATCCATATTGAAATTTCACTATAAATTCAAGTATATATTTCAAAGAATGTTATTTTTATGAGCACATTGTATTTTCAGTGAATAAAAAGTTTGAATAAATAAAATTCCAACCCAAATAAACTACCGAACACAACAATAATACAACTGATTATGCCTCAGCATCTTATAGCATGAATAATTAATTAATTAAAAAAAAAACAATATTATATAGTCCTCCATCTGACCTAAGGTTACAATTAGCATTTTCTAAAACAAAAATGTTATAAGTAATGACAAGTTTCCACTTGAAGGTTACTAATGTTTACAAAATAAAATCTGTGTTACAAATAGAAGTATATTACTAAAATTATATTTTAAAATGTAATAACAGGTACACCTGGCAATTCATGGTGAATTTCCAACGTTCTCGACTCACACTGATATAATCATGTTGTTTATGAAACTCAAATCAATGATTCAGGTCAGGTAAAAATATCAACTTGATTTTGGATCAAGTCAAGTCCAACATGCAATGTTCAATTATCAATAGCATATAATGAAATTTTTAAAAATAAATATAACTACCACACAATGCGAATAAAGTAAACATAACAGTTGATCCAGGGTATGTCCCATTGGAGATGGGCAATCATCATTATTTTGCAAGGTCTGCTCCCCGACCCCTTTTCATTATTAGGTTCATGACCAGAACTACTAGAGCGAAAGCATATGCCAAATTCCCTCCAACACGATTGAAAAGGCATCAATAATCCATGCTATGGAAACAAAGGATGGCAGTTTGTTGTTCTGCCTAGCCGTAAACATGCATCAGTAGACCCCATATCACTGAGACTTGATGGAAAATGGATGTATGGAGAGATGAAGCAGTTGGCCTATCCCAGGATATTGAGCATGTGCAGACTGTGTCAGGCTTGAATTTTTAAATGATATTATAAACACAATATAGGTATTTCCATACCATAATGCAAAGTCTGGTTAGTGTCCCCGCCCCCACCCCCCCCCCACCCCAATTTCAAGAGGCAGACCACTACAACTGAATTGTCTCACATTATGAGAACTATCGTCCTTTGGATATATTCCATTCAAGGGTGGAAGGCATTGGGTCTTCTTTTGCAATATTCATTTGCCACAATCATAAAGTCTGGTAGCAAGTGTGCCCACCCACCCCAAAAACAAAATGGCATTTGTACAAATTGTGAGTACTAGTTGTGGGGCTTCTAAAGTTATTTCCACTGCTTGCGATTCCCTGTTTTGTCATTATGTGATTTGTTCCAGTGTGGCGAGAAAGTTGCAGGCAAGTGACTTATAAAAATATAGTACGTACTGCTAGTGGAGGTAATAATTCTAATGGAGACAAAATTATGTGTATCTCTTTGACTGCTGCCTTAAAACCGAATTCAAACCTTTCTATGATAGCGAAATTTCACACTTGTAAGGCAAGATGAAGGATAAGACCTGAGCAAACCACATCTTTTCCCCCTACCGGAACTGGGCGTCAAGCTAGTTGTAACGCGTATGTCGAAATTATCAATACTAGGCATCTGGATTAATTCATGTCGTGAAAATCATTATAAAATTTTGTCAAAATGTATGAACCTCTTTTGAAACAATTTGGAACGTCTGACGTTAAGACTTTGCCAACAATATCGAGGATAAGGTCTGATTAAACTGAATATCTTCACAATATTTCGCCGACATGAAACCGCGCTCTAACAAGTATTGTCAAATTTCTAATATGATGTCTTGTTTTGATGCAATGCTTCTGCCAGGTTGCTGACCACTAAAATGAACAAACACATCAATAATAACTATAGGTACCTTTACAATAAGTGTTTAATTTTTATCGCCGAACTAAAATTGGAAGAACACGACAAATTAAGCAGTAAAGTCGATACTACAACTACCATCATGCCTAATAGTAGTGCTGTGAAATTCACAAACTATCATCATGAACTAAATGTCGCGTTTGTTCTGTATTGTGATTTGAAAATACCATGCCACCAATGAGCGCTTGTAAACAGAGCACGTAATTCATGAACAATAACATCGCCTTAATATATAGCATTAACAGACTATGAGCCTATGATATTCATGGCAAAGACTGCATTATTTGTCTCCAAAAGCATGTACAAAATTTGCACTTTGAAAAGCTGCTAATGTTCAAGAAACGAAGAATAGAAGCTGTCTAATTCCACCAAAAATGGGATATTTGTGAAAGGGAAATCATACGATTAATTAAGTTATAAATGATGTTACCAACAACGAAGGTATCAAGAAAAATGTATGAGATTGTGATCATACAGCCGCTTTATACAGAGGCTCTGCACAAAACAATATGTGTTTGAATACATACATCCAAATATTGCCTACGTATCATTTTCATCTCATTATCACGATATTGGTGAAAGCAATCCGAATGAAGAATTGATGATGCTAATATATAGTTATGAAAATACAGTAACAATTTAATAGTCAGTACTCTTCAAAGGGATGATAAACAAGCGGTCAGAAAAAGGACAATTGTCTAGAAAGCTTTCGGTTCATTGGATAATAGTTGCAACAACTTACAAAGAATCTACATGATAACACACTTACGGAAAATATTACATATTTAGTCGTCTAGAACCAGCGTATGTGATGAAAGAACTTTTTCACCACGAGTTCATGTATGACTTTAAAAGGCTTACGGAAACAGATTACCATCAATCGAGAAATTTTGTTATTGTCTTTGATGACCAGGCCTGATAGTTATTAAATACTAGTATGTAAAAGTCTTAAAACATTTGAAATCGAAAAATGTGATTATTTACCTGGCTGTTATGTTTTGTATTATTTTGGAAGAGTGTAAGAATGTGCCAATAATCACAATCTTGGATCTGCACGTTATTTAAGTGCACTTGAGTTGTCTGGTTATTCTTGGTTCGAGATATAAATAGAACAATTATAATCACTATTAGACTAAGGTATTACCCTGATAACTGAATCAGAAACTAGCTTAATAATTAGTATTATATCAAATAGATTTGCTAAAGAAAATCATGAGTTACGTGTTGCTGATGAAGGTAAAATGAATAATAACGGAGAATACTATACGTCAAGGTCAAGGTCGTTCAGGATGTAGCTACTCACCAAGGATGTAGAGGTATCACCAATGTAGAATGCAATGCTTGCCAAGAATTTCAAGTGAGAAACCAAACAAGAAATTAATCTTATCTGAGAACAAAATTCCCTTTTGGAAAGAAGTACAAAGTTTTGGTATTATTTTAGAATTAGCTTAAGATATAACATGACCGTTGTATTGTGCACGTTGCACAAACATGAGAGATACGCTAATTACTATTGCAATTTGAAGTTTTATCTTCGTTTAGGTTTGTGACTAAACATACATAGAACAGTTTTGTTGGGGGTTTTTTCGATCAAGAACCGTAGCTAAAATCCCAGATAGAAATGAATACCCCCATATGTATTTGAAAAGGATATTTCTGTGACTGGTAAAGAGCTGAAAAATCTACACAAGAGAACATATGTAGCACTATGCATTGGTAAAAACATATTTGGCGTATCATAGGGATGTAATATTTATAAAAAGAAATATCATTTAGAAAGATATTGATATTTCGGTCAATTTAAAGAGAGAAAAAAATGAAATTATCAAAATAAAGATATGGTCGATGTACAGTGTGAAGAAAGGCATTGATTGCATCTAGCAAAGAAGTCAATAAACCAACATGATGATAAAATGACTGTCCTAATGGGAGATACATATTCGTTATGTATTCATGTTAACACATAACTTTTACAATGACATAGCAACAACATTCTGGTGTTGTTTGTTTTCCACGGGTGATTAACAAAAAAATTTATTTTGGAGTTACGAAAATGAATAATAATGCAAAAGAACTTTTCATAGATGAATTATGTGGTGTACCTGAAAAAGAAATGTGTGTTTTAGAAGTAAACAGCATGGTTTTCTACTAGCAAAGATGAAAGTAAAGTATATTTTTCTTTTTTCATTTCACTTTAATGTGTTCATTATCTCGCAAACCTTCCTATATTCCTTTATGTTACAGCTTTCTTTTAAAGGTTTTAAAATACAGTGGAGTTTAATGTAATACCTTGAATAATTTCTTCAGAACGTTGCTTTGTTATTAGCCATCTTGTTATATGTTCATTGAGAATGCATTCGTTAGTTAGATTTGTGGTGGGTTTCTTTTCTTCTTTCAGGTTTTGTATTTATTTCACATCACATCTAACGATTTTTTATGAATTCTTGCTAAACTGCGCCTTTCTTAGCATATATAAGGCACTCACCATGAATCATTCCTGAAATTACATCATCTAATATTTCAAATAGATCCATTTATAAGCGGTAATTGTTAAAACAGTATAGACTGTAAACGGTTGTTCTAAATATTTATATCAGTGTCAGATATAAACGAATATACATTTTTTTTTTGTTGACCTGTAAGTATATGCCTTTTACAACATTAGCTAATTTATAACACGTAAGATGCATAGAGAATATCTGCGTTTTCTTGAGTAGATATACGAAAATATTTCACTAGTGAAGTGTAAATATTATATTTTCACGAACGACTGTGCCACTCGTGATAAATACAATCAGGAGAGAAATATTTCCGAATATATACTTAAAAAACGTAGAATTTTACAATATATATTTTAATGGCAACAAACGTCGATTTGGATGGGTTTTCTCCATTCTGTACCAGTGCTATTAACAGGTACGTAACAACATCGATAAACAGAAATTCGTAAATTTTACAATAATGTTGGGACTGCGACGTTTTACAAATTCAACTTGCACACAGAATTCTTCACATTGAATATTTTGTCAAGATAATGAATGTATTCGTACTAAACTGAAGATATTATTATTTTTGTGAACACATTTTATGCGCGGATTGATACTGTTGAGATAGAGTAACCAAAAACATTATAGACATGTTGCAACCAACACGAATTAGCACCTGATTTGTGCATCGTTGTTTTCAAATACAATTGTGATGCGGGTTAAAATTGATACTTACAAAATTGTATTACTTTTTAGAAGAAAAAAGGCTGTACCGTGGAGAATATTTGAAGATAAGGTGTTCGACTATAATCACTTAATAATGCAAGCACAGGAATCATATTAAAAGAAAATGTCATTTGCATCTAGGCACCCAAAACGCATTTCACTATAACCTGCCCGGTTATGACGTTACTGGTGACAAATGATCAAGACCATGGTCCAAATAATGATGATAAATGGACCAAAAGTACAAATATTATGCAAAACCATGGTCGAAATAATGATGACAAATGGACCAAAAGTACAAATATTATGCAAAACTGATGAAAAATACATTGGATTTATAAAATTCGTAAGGTACTAGTTATAACTAATACTTTTTGTTATGATGATTATACAGAAACAACTTTATGACAAAATGAAACTGACATTTTGTGCAAGGACATCTACACATATTAGTACGCGTGTAACTTTTAAATAATTCAATAACATATTCGCAGCACGTGAAGAAAGGATTTATTCAGGAATTGGGGGAGATAATTGAATCAATGAAGTCTATTTTCTTTAAAAGAAAGATTTAAACAATAAATTTGGCAGTTATTTCTATATTTATCATAGAGCCTTATGGGTAGATGCCATGTAAAGGACACAGATATAAATCTTATTATAGCATATCAGGAGTCTAAAATCTTATAATATTTAGTTCCCTTCAAGAGCAAGCGAAAACAAAATCTCAAACTCAACGAGTTAGTTCGACTTGATATCAATGTTTCTCTTATTTCTAATGACTTCAAGACAGCATTCGTTGTGAACTGACATGATTTCAAAAGTACCAATATCACAAATCATTTTTCGCTAATGAAACTAAGGCCACACATTCACGAAACTGTAATTTTGACAGTTTTATCGATTTTCTTGCTTATTAATCGTATGATTTATTAGTACGCAATTTTAGCCGAAGATCGGTATTTCGTTCCGCGTTGATTTATAAAGAGGAAACATACAATACGAACAGTTATTTCTGTCTCAAAACACGAAACAAGTATGTGTCAGAATATATTTCAGAATATCAAGAGAATTCTTTATATCAAGAAATTTGATTGGGATCATTTTACGAAACTAATCCGTGCTACGATAAAGTCTCGTGTATGGAGCTCAAGATTAATGACGCACGTACCTAGTAATTGACTAATTTATCGATTTTGACAAATATCTTCCGATCACCGATTCCACCTAATGAAATAAATTACAGCTATAATATAAGATAATACATTAACGGAGACGTAAATAAAAATAAAACATTTTCTAAGTATGTCACAATATGTATGTATTGAGTGTAACGGCACATGAACACAGTCCTGGGTAAATAATGCCAAGCAAAAGATAGATTGCATAAATGATATAGGCAAAAACTATGCCAAAATTTCCAAGAAGACACACCCCTCCTGCCAAAAAAACTATATATTCACAAGGAGACCAGATATAAAAAGCAAAGATATTACCACACTTCCCTCACCCGAAAAAGGTATTGTTATGTAGATTTAATTGGTATTTTGACTTGACCTTGTCCAAAATAAAGTTAATTTTCCACCTGACCTGAATCATTTGGTTTTGTCTATCTCATTTTGAATCCAGAACGTTCTAAGCTCCCCATGAAATGCTGGGTCTTCCTGTTGTTTACCACATGTATATTATTATTTCACTAACTGACAGTCTCATTATAACTAAGATTGTATCTGGTAAACATTTTGAACCTTCCAAAATGAAATTTTCCATGAGGTAAAAAAAATCTCCAGAAAATGCTAATTGTGACCTGAGGTCTATAGATCACTATATAATATATTTGATTTAATTTATATTTGAGTTAATTTAATTGTTCGTTTGTCAGTTTTAAATTATTTTTCCATTATATGCTATTGCACTGTAACATTATTGACTGGATTTGACCGTTTCCAGAAATTCAGTTCGACCTGATTCTTTTTCGTGAACAACTAATAATATAAACTTTGCATCTAATTCTGACCCAATTCCTATTCTTGATTCAGAATCAGTAAAAGTTGAAGTAAACAACAATTTTTTTTATATAATTCTTTCTCAGAGTAAAATCATTGGTTTTAGTTAAGGCCATGCTATGAGTATGTGATGTTAAGCATGTAAAAAGCTTCTATGTTGTTCTAGAAGGGTGGTCATGTGACTCTCATACGGGAATCTGTTTTGCGTCTTAAATTAGTGTATAACTGTTTTCTATAGAGAATTTAATCAGACGGGGTTTAAACTATTGACACTTAAAGGTGTTTTGTTGTGACCAATTTGAGTCGAATTTTTAATTTTTCTTCAAATTATTTGGATTAATAGAGATTATTTTTCCATGGAAATACTTATGCTCTAAATTAATTCTTGGACAAAGACGCTTATAGAAATTTATACAGAATTCGAATTGGAACATTATTTTCGGTGATTCGGCAAAGAACTGTTGAGACATTAGTACGACGCTGACCACAGCATACATCATAGCCTTCCACTTTGGATTTCATTGGGATTCGAACTCAGTTTCATTAAGACTTTTATTACTAGGACTTCTATTGTTTATTTCTTAGATTATTCCTTGATTATTTTTTTATTTGATTCATAGAACCGTAAGTTCTTTTTTTCTTATTTTTACCTTGTTTTTCTAAGTAAATAAATTATTTGTTAAATTTTACACAGCTTGTTGTCTTCACTTTTTCTTGTTTGTAAGAGCCTAAAGGTAACAAAGAAAATTGGGGAATATATTAATTTTGGCTAAAATATTTCAGAAAACTTTGTTTTTGAAATTTAAATTCCCCTAGTTTTTCAAAACATTTTAATCCCAAGTATTATATTTCTTTTTAGAAATCTTTGGTGAAATCAACAGGCTTTTTAACAATGTCATCAAAAGTGGAAATATTTATTTCAAATCCAACCCAGGAACATTTAGACTTTTTGAAAAAAAGATGAATTGATTCAACTTGCCGAAAAATATGATCTTTCTTAACAAAGCAAGGAATAAAAATATTTTGGTCCAGTATTTGGTAGAAAAGAGAGGTTTGGATAAAATTGTTTTGGTTTCGATCATAAAAGTAAAGGAATTAAAATTAAAATACAAGATGGAATTATAGTTAAGGATGCTGGAACTTCAGAAAGATAAAGAAGAAAAACAAATGTAGTTGCAACTGGAGAAAGAAAAAAGAACTAAAACTAATGCAAATGCAATTATAAAATGAATAAAGAGAGAAAGAAAGACAAATGCAGTTACAGAAAGAAGAGAAACAAATGCAGTTGCCATTGAAGAAAGAGAGAGAGAAATAAATGCAGTTACAATAGCAGAAAGAGGAATTTATTTATTAAAATTATTTAATTCAAGTTATTTTTCTCTGGAAATGCAAAAATGACATTTTTCAAATAGATACTTGGATTTATATTGAAATTTCAAGTAAAAATATATTCTTGGATTGTATTAGAGTGATACAAGAAGATACTGTTGGCGCATCACGACACGATCCACCAAAGGCACATCAAAACTTCCAGCGTTGGATTTATTTTGCAATATCACTAAAGTTTTTTCAGAACTTTAATCAATCAGACATGTGTTAAGAATTCTAGGATTTCGGGTATTTATTTCTCAATACCGTAAGTTCATTTTATATTTTTCATTTTGTATTCTAGGCAAATACATTATTTGTGGTTTATGGAATTTGCTAAGCGAAGGAACACACCAATATATATACTAGTATATAGAACATATCAATATGTACTAGTATATAGAATATACTAATATGTACTAGGATATAGAACATATCAAAATGTACTAGTATATAGAACATACCAATATGTACTAGTCTTTAGAGCCTACCAGTATATACTAGTATACAGAACATACCAGTATATACTATTAGATACTAGTCTAAAAAACAAATCTTTTGATACTAGTCTATAGAAGATACCAATAAATGCTAGTCTATTAAACATGTCATTAACTACACTAGTTTACAGTACATGCTGATAGATGCAGTTTTATAGAAAACGCCAACAGATGCTGGTCTATAGAACATACCAATAGATACTAGTTCAAAGAACATAAAAACAGGTACTAGTCGATAGAGTATGCTAATAGATGTATGGCTATAGAATATGCCAATAGATTCTAGTCTATAGAACGTGCCAGTAGATACTGGTCTGTAGAAAATATAGACACTAGTCTATTAAACATGCCGATATACCTGTCTGTAAAAAATGCCAAAAGATACTAGTCTATGGAACATACCAATAGATAATGGTCTATAGAACATACCAACAAATAATAGTTTATATAACATACAAACAGATACTAGTCGATAGAACATGCTAATAGATGTAGGTCTATAAAACATGCCAATAGATACTAGTCTATAAAACATGCCAATAGATACTAGTCTATAAAACATGCCAGTAGATACTAGTCTATTAAACATACCGATATATTTAGTCATTAGAATATGCCAATATATACTAGTCTATAGAACATACCGAACGATACTAGTCTATTAAACATACCAATATACTAGTCTATAGAATATGCCAATAGATACTGGTCTATGGAACATACCGATAAATAATAGTCTATAAAACATGCCAATAACATGTTAATAGATACTAGTCTATAGAACATATAAACAGATACTCGTCTATATAAAACACAAACATATACTACTCGATAGAACATGCTAACAGATGTAGGTCTATAGAATATGCCAAAAGATACTGGTCAAATACAACATGCCAGTACGTACTAGTCTATAGAACATACCAATAGATACTAGCCTATTGAACATGCCAAAATACTAGTCTATAGACCAGAGCAATAAATAGTAGCCTATAGAACATAACAATAGATACTATTCAATAGAACATACCAATACATACTAATATATATAATATGCCAATATATACTAGTATATAGAACATACCAAGAGATACTAGTATAAAGAAATACGGCGTACAAATTCATGATATAAGTAACATGCGTAGCGAATTGAACAAGTGCTGTATTACATACCCACGCCGTTGGAGACGACTGCACATGCAAACAAAAATATGACTATGCCCACGACCATGGTCCCAGATGTAATGTGACGTTTGCTCGAAAATTCTGTTTTCTTTGACTATGTGTAACAAGGCAAACCACCCCTTTATATGCGGAAGACGTATATATGAATTCATACAGTATAAATTTAAACAAAATCGAACTCTCGTACAGAATTCCGTGTTACTTTGATATCACTGGTCAACAGTAAAATCATTACTGACTTGAAAAGGCCCTAATCTGTAGTATTTTGGTGTGCCGAACACGAATATAACCGTGAAAAATTTGTATTGGCTCTCGTTTTGAAGATATTCATATACCTCATTTTCTATGTTTCACTGTGTAAATTTCTCCAGTAGGACTGCAGCAACATCCGGAATAATGATGTAACATTGCATAATACCATTATGCTCACATCATCCACAGTTGATTGCATCATTTTCTGATGCAATGCAATACTAATGCCATGCGGCTGCTGAAGTAAGTTGACGTCAGCAGTGTACTATACATGTGTAGGCCTATTATACTAATGCCAGGCGGCTGCTGAAGCTGACGTAAGCAGTGTACTATATAAAGCCCAATCAGATAGGTTCAGCATTTAAAATATTTTAGACGTTGTGCGAGACAGTTCAAGCTACTGTTACATAAAACTTATTATTTTATCCATTTACGTACAATAAAGAACAGTAATGCCTCGAAAGTGTGTTAATACCGCGGACAATTTTTGCTATATTTGTGGGGAAGTGACATTTGCCAACCAGAAGAAAAGTATCAATTCTCAAGTGAAGAAGGCATATCATCTTTACTTCGGATGCAAGGTTGGTGACCAAGACAAGCCTTGGGCTCCGCATATATGCTGTGCTACATGTACAACACAGCTTTCACAGTGGTTGAATTGCAAAAGGTCATCAATGCCGTTTGCAGTCCCAATGGTGTGGAGAGAGCCAAGCAACCACCTAAATGAATGTTACTTCTGCTTGGTTCCTCCTCTTTCCGGCGGAATAACGAAGCGAAAGAAGTCGAGAATAGTCTATCCAAACATTCCGTCTGCATTGAGACCAGTTCCACATGGTGAGGGACTTCCTATTCCAGAACCTCCAGCAGAATATTCTCTTGATTCATCTGACGAAGACAAAGGTGAGTCGACCTGTTCTTCTCCTGGTCCATCAGCATGCAGTGATCCAGATTTTCACTGTGGTGCATCATCAACCCCACACAGAATAACACAGGAAGAACTAAATGACCTGATTCGTGATTTGGACTTATCAAAGAACAAGGCAGAATTGCTAGGATCAAGACTCCAACAATGGAATCTTCTAGAAGAAGATGTCACAATTACTGCATATCGAAAGCGCCACCAGCAATTGGAGTCTTTCTTCAGAAAGGAAAGTAATCTGATATTCTGTTCCGATATTGAGGGCCTCATGAATGCTTTAAAAATCACTCATGACCCACAAGAATGGAGACTATTTGTGGACTCTTCGAAACTGAGTCTCAAGGCTGTGCTTTTGCACAATGGAAACATTCTTCCATCTATTCCAGTAGCGTATGCTGTCCACATGAAAGAGACATACGATAACTTAAGGCAGCTACTGAATTCCATTGAGTATAACAAGTACAGCTGGCACCTCTGTGGTGATTTGAAGGTAGTTGCCCTTTTAATGGGACTGCAGCAAGGATATACAAAATACATGTGTTTCTTATGCGAGTGGGATAGCCGAGCAAGGGAAATGCACTACATGAGGAAGGAATGGACTCACAGGCAGAATGTAGCCATTGGAGAGAAGAATATCCAACACCCAGCTCTGGTTGAGGCTCAGAAAATCTTGCTACCACCCCTTCACATCAAACTAGGTTTGATGAAGAACTTCGTGAAAGCCATTGACCGGACTTTGCCAGCATTCCGATACCTGCATGAAAAATTCCCTCGACTCAGCGAAGCAAAGATTAAAGAGGGAGTTTTTGTGGGTCCTCAGATTCGAGAGCTTTTCAAAGATGACCGGTTCAACAACTTGCTGGAAGGTGACGCGAAACAAGCATGGAATGCTTTTCGCCTAGTTTCTACAAACTTCCTCGGAAATGTTAGGGCAGAAAACTATAAGGAACTAGTAGAAGACATGTTGATGAAGTATAAGAAACTTGGCTGCAATACGTCTCTAAAGATTCACTTCCTTCATTCCCATTTGGATTTCTTTCCTAGCAACTGTGGTATTGTTAGTGATGAACACGGCGAACGTTTTCATCAAGATATCGCAACAATGGAACAAAGATACCAGGGAAAATGGTCCACTACAATGCTGGCTGACTACTGCTGGACACTCCTCAGAGATGCTCCCGAACAGCTGTACAAGAGACAGGCGAAGAAATCTAAGATGTAGTCAATGACTTGATTTTTTATAGGTAGGCTATTACAGTTGACCTTTTACTATTGGAATGCATTTCGTTATGTAAACATTAATTTCTTGCAGATTACAAAAAAACTAGAGCCAATTTTGCAATTTGACTGTCATATTCGTGTTCAGCACATAAAAATTGATAAGAATTGACTAATTTTATTTCAGTAACATGACTTTTGTAAAAATTTGTTGTCCAGTGTATTTACCATGCCTCCTTGGTTATAAGAACATTTTATCAATATACAACTTCAGTTTAATTAATCGTTGTCAAATAATTTTGAGAAAGCTATTATGTTTGTATATGACTGACAAGGAATGGTGATGTTGAAGTTTCTTTAAAAGTACATTCCTTATTAAAATTCAGAGCTGGTCTTTTTTTATCCTGAAGGATGGACAATCTGAATTACGACACATCAGATGTTTCATGTTTGACACTCTCATGTCATATTATTCATACGTTGTCGACTCTTTAATATTAATACCAGTCAGTCATGTGTGAAGAGATATTATGCAATATTATGTAAGAGGAAACGTGTGTGTGTGTGTGTGTGTGTGTGTGTGTGTGTGTGTGTGATTTGGAATTTTAACGTAGCTTTAACAATTCGCTACGATGTCTGCAATACGACAGTTTATAGTAATGTCTAGCACTGAGGCATCATGCCGCAGACATGTAGTATGATGTCCCACCGAGACACATTATCCTGACACGAGGCCGACCAGTCCTAACATTAACCTCTTAATGCTGAGCGCCAAGCGAGGCAGCTGTTAGGACCATTTTTGTAAGTCTTTGGTATGACTCGGCCGGGGATCGAACCCACGACCTCCCTCATCCGAGGCGGACGCTCTAACCACTAGGCTAGAGGAAACGAAGACACAATGTCTACAATAAAGAAGCTATCACTGATTTTTCTTTTACAAATTTGTGCATTCGGTTGATTTAAAAGGAGTTGCATACATAAGATTGCAAACTTCTTCACAGAAATTTTCTTTTTATTCACATATACAATAGTTCTGCAATATATCCATGGGCGCCCCCACATAGGGGCGGGACTGGGGCACTTGTCATCACAAGCAATAAGTAAAACACGAATTTCTGCACGAAACAAATTAATTAAAAAAACTTTGAATGCAATTTTCAGTATTACTTGCATGATCAGAGACCTAGTTCAAGCTGATTTGTTGAGGGGAATAAGCTTTACAACACTTTAGAAACGGGTATGGGATCGAATGACAAAATGCAAAATGAAACGGACATGCAGTCAGCGTAACCAGTTATAGTTAACTCTCTCTCTCTCTCTCTCTCTCTCTCTCTCTCTCTCTCTATATATATATATATATATATATATATATATATATATATATATATATATATATATATATATATCTTTCTATCTATCTATTATCTCTCTATCTATCTATCTTTCTATCTATCTATCTCTCTCTCTCTGTGTCTATATATCTATCTATCTCTCTGTGCATAGTATTTTAACATTATTTACGAACGAGGGACGGGGATAAGATGAAGTTGTAAGCATGTTTGCGGAGAAAATGCTTGCATACCTCTATACTACTTTAATCGAACGTGAATGAAATTTGTTTATATGTGGTATTAGCGATTCAAGGTGCTATCCAATGCAGACTGATGATTGAAATTGATGCTCCCATATGATGGAAAATGAACTTGAACGTACACGAAATATGACAGCCATTAAAATAGTTAACTTCCGTGTTTCCAGTGTAAACAATACTAATCTTCCGAATGTGCAATAAATGTATTATATAATAAACGAAAATAAAATACGTTATCAGGTAATTTTTAGGTTCCCAAAATTGACGTCATAGAAGTGAATTGGACCAAGTGGAGCCAGGAGTGTTTGAAAGATGTACTTTTAAAGTAAAGCAGTGCTGTAGTCTCCGACCTAAAACTACACCCATCAATTATACATTAAAAAAGGGGAATTAAAAATGTTCTTTTCAATAAACATCAAGGATTACCAATCAAGAAAATCTGGGATTTTTTATATCAAAATAACCTCATGTGGAAAGTACGAATCTGTGCAGTAGATCCCTATGGAAATTACTTTAGCAGCAGAGAGACTGAGCCCAGGAACTATTCGGACAAAAAGTACCCCCTATCGAAAACATTTTTGATAGAAGATCTTATTTCACAAAATAAACCCTCTATTCAGAAAACTATGATAAATAAATCCTCTTTGCTGGCTAGAAGGGTTATTTCATGAAAAATAACTCACTATAAAAATATTTCTTGACCGGGGGAGGGTCGACGAACTTCTCGTGGGGCTCAGTCTCTCTGCTGCTAGCAATGTAAATATTTTAGGATTTTTGTTGCGAATTAAACATTTAAGTTAACAATAATGGCCAACATTGGAGAAACACATTCTGCTAGACTAGCTCGAGAGCGACTAGAAGCAATAAAAAAATTTATTCCTGTGCGAGACAGTGTAAGACAAAAATTACAAGCGCGGCAACAAGCACAAATTGAATTTGCAACAGGTGCAGAAGAATTATTTAAACCAATTACTGAGCCAACCAAAAAGATCGCTGAAGCCACAACAGCAACACAGCAAGTTATCGCAGGATTACCAGCAACACAGCAAGTTATCGCGAGATTACCAAAACAGATCAGCGAAGCAATGGAGTCTGCTAACAAAACACGTGCTGAAATCG
This sequence comes from Sinohyriopsis cumingii, assembly GCA_028554795.2. NCBI lineage: Eukaryota > Metazoa > Mollusca > Bivalvia > Unionida > Unionidae > Sinohyriopsis > Sinohyriopsis cumingii. The sequence goes on along the minus strand of CM068839.1, from coordinate 59,832,890 downwards.
AAGACGTTAAAAATATTGTCGAGGATTTATCTAAACCAGAATTAAAAACTAAATACTTTGCTCAGCAGGGTTATGCAGAAGTTATATCCGATCCTGTTAAGGTCGCTGCAGCGGGATATCAAATGCGTCATCAGCTTCTAAAGCCAGAATTTTATAACACTCCAGAACACGAGTGGAACGCGAAGGTATTTCGTGAGTATAAAGGTATTTCACAGATCAGCAAAAAATATAAGCGCGAATATGATGATTTTGTTGCGCAAGTTAATGAAATGAAAAAGGGTATTCCAACACCAACGAAGCATCGATCTCGACCACGAAGACAACCATGGCCTGACCCGGGTGTAACCGGTAGTGGTTTGGGGGATTTTACTCCCTGCCCCGATAATATCATCAGTGATGTATCACGGCTAGAAGTTCTCTTAGGAGGAAAACGAGCTGGAAATAACTCACCAGAAATAATTAATGAAGCCGCTGATATCTGTCAGCGACTATTTCGCGGCGGCATCATGGATACTCACATCTATCGAGAACTAATTGATGAACTCGTCGACAGCGATTAGAGAAATAACTAATTAAATAAAATGATAGTACACAATTCTCATCGTAGACCAGTCATGGTCAGGGTTGTAAATTCACGAGTACCTGTATACAAAATGTCTTATGGAAACGGATTAGGCGATGTTGTTCAGGGTTTATTTGCGAGGATGGCACCTAAAGCAATACCGATCGCAAAACAATTATCGATGAAAGCCATTGATGTTATTAAAGATAAAGCTATTGGCGCTGCTGGTAGCGCTGCCGGTAAAGCATTCACGGCAATCAAGGACAGACTAGCACGACTGATACGTAGAAAACCTCCGCCAGTAAAACTACCAGCCACCACAGACATGCCAGCGGATGTTAGTAAAGTAATAAATAAAGCCGCAAATCAAAAACTAGCGGAACTGATAAATCCTGAACAAATAAACACAAGTTTAATTGCGGGAAGTGGTCTTCGTTTTAGACGATAACTTCTATAATAAAACGTTTAAAGCATTCGACATAGACGAACCGGTTCTTAAAAATGACTCAGTATTATTCTTATGACGCGCGAGAACCAAACAGACGAGGACGAATTGAACTTCAGGTTCAGGATACCAGTAGATATTTCCTGCCCGCTGAAGCGTTTATTGAAGTAGAAGGGGAAATTGTAAAAGCATTAGATGGTACAGAATACGGACCTGAGGTTAAAGTCGGTTTTGTCAATAACGGAATTATGGCCTTGTTTGATAGTGCTATCTACATGATTGATGGAAAAAATATTGAAACAATTCAGAAGGATGTCGATGTTGTCACAACAATAATTGGTCTAGCGAGATATTCTGATGATTATACAAGATCATCCGGTCCATCACTGATGTTTGCCAAGGATAATTCTAATCATCCTGACAATGATCAGTACAATATTAGACGACCAAGAAACTTTGCCGATAACGCTGACGCTGATGTGAATCCGGTGGTTCATGGTGCTAATGCAAATTACAATTTAGGTTTCGCTGCCCGTAGACAAATGCTGAAAGGTAATCGTAGAAATTTTTCATGTGCCATTCCGCTGTCGCACATCTTTGGATTTTGCAGAGATGTCAGAAAGGTAATTTTTGGAGCAAAACATACAGTTGTGCTTGTTAGAAAAGCCGACGACAATGATGCGCTATGGCGACCTATAGGTGACGCTGGTAAAGTAAACATAACAAAACTATCACTGTGGATGCCGGTAATGGTCCCTGCAATTACTGAAGAACGGCGACTGCTTTCTTTTATGGATCAAGGTGGTAAATCGTTGTTATCGTGGCTTACAACAACCACAAATAGTGCTCAAAGTACCATCAATGGTTTATTCACGTGGAATATAGCAACACAGCAGGGGGTTGCCGCGCCGCGACCTATTTTCATTGCTCTTCAGGATATTGCACGAGTAAACTCACAAACACATTCGCATATGATATTTGATCAACTTGGTATCACTGACGTTTCTCTGAGAATAAACGGACATCAGGAACCATCCGAGGACATAATGCTAAATTTTGCTAACAATCATGTTGCACGTGCATATCAACGATTGACAAAATATCTAGCGCGCGATCTAAATATCGACACTGGTTTGCAAATATCACAATTGGATTTTATCTCTCATTATCCAATCTATTACTTCTCGCTGGAGCATCTTGATTTAACCAGACAGTCTGTTGTTGATATTCACTTTCGGGCTACCGTGAATAGAGGAGCTATAGCTGAGTATAGAGCAATCGCGGTCATACTCTCCGATAAAGCAATGTTGCTTGAAGGTGCTGGCGGCCGAATGATACTCGTTGATGCCCCAGTGGAAAACCTGTAGTTTTCTGAAGATACGTAACAATTAGATCAATCTCGTATTAAATAAAATGTCATACAGTTATGTTAATGTCACTCTGACTCCTGGTCAGGTGAAGAAATTACAATCGAAAAACGCGAGCACATGTGGGACATCAATAACACTAAAACACGATCAGCTAGCGGGCGGTCCAAACAAACTGTCATTAACTAAAACCCAACTAAAACATTTCAAAAAAGCGAAGCAAGCAACGACTGGAGTTCGACTTGATCTCTCTCCAGCCGCGGTCAAAGATATGGTTAAAACCGGTGGAATATTTCCACTTATTTCAATACTTGTCGCAACACTAGCACCAGCAGCAGCCGCAGCAGCAAAGGCAGCAGCGTTAGGAGCAGTTGGAACCGCAGCAGGAATGGCACTTAAGAAAGCAGTCGGAAAAGGATATAACAAACAGGGAGGAAATATAATGATGCCGCTCATGGGACTGATGGGAGGAATCAGTGCAGTAACTGGTAAACGTAACCCAACATCGGGCAATTTGTTAAGCGCGCTAGCACCTGCGATAGCACCCCACATTCCGAAGTTCACAGCAATGTTATCAAAAAAATCAGGATCCGGATATAGAAAAAACACAGGCCGCGGACTCAGACTTCCAGGAACTCCGGCGTCATGGTACCCAAAAAGGTTCTAAGTGTTTTTACACCGATGTCAAATTTTGATTTGCTTGATGCTGTTAAACAATTGCGTATAAAGAATTTCAGAGGTGTATTTATGCGAGATGAATTACCAGCACGACCGAATAGCACAGAAACCGGAATTATTAATCTCGACAACAAAGAAGGTCCTGGAACTCACTGGGTTGCTTACGCGATCGATCCACGTGGAAATGTATATTTTGATTCGTACGGGCTAGCACCGCCAGTTGAGTTTCTCAGGTACGCAAATAATACTTCACAGCGACGAAGACTCCTATGGCAGTCAACGTTACCAACACAAACACTGTTTGATCCGCCCATTTGTGGTCAGGAGGTTTTAAACGTCCTTGATGAGATAACAAAACACCCAAAAATTCCTCCTCACAAAGTCGTGCATGAATACACCACAGATGTGATTTCCAAATTTAAACAACCCCATAACTAATAATGGTTGATATTTACGGAAGATCAAGCAGAACCAAGGAAGAAAAAAAAGATATCAATTTATCGAAGTATGCGACCAAACATGAAATTGATAATCTTTTAACGTTAACCGGAATAGACCCAGATGAGGTTGTTATTTTTCAAGACCGACACGGAAAATTAAAAACCAGTAACATTAAGTGGAATGACATAATTCGCAGGGTCCTTGGAGCTGTTACGGACAACATCGTTGTATTCACTGACAGCGGCAGAATCAGAGATTCGTCGATATCAATTGCGATGCTGCGAGATGATGCACAGAAAGCTGCAGAAAGACGTGTAGCGAAGACCGGTGATACAATGACAGGAGAACTCAGCATGAACGGAAATAGAATAACTGTGTTAAGAGATCCGGAAGGTCCCGAAGATGCCACCAACAAAAAATATGTAGACACAAGCACTAGCGCCGTTGACGGTAAACTAACTACGTTGCGGGCAGAGTATGATGTTCACATGAGCGCGTTTACAAGACTTCGAAGAAACTTTGCAAAAGCCGATGATTCCATTGATAAGTTCTTTGGGGTTCCTCCAGTCATCGACATGAAACTTTCTGAAATCAAAGAAAAACCTACTGGTAACGCCAGCGAAGTCAACAAGATTAATACCCGGTTAGGTGTAGTCACAACAGAAAAAAGTTTTTCAGATCAAATTCAGATAATAGAAAATAACATTAACACGATCAAACAAACACAGCAGGATATCGTATCGGGAATTCCTGACATCGTTAACAAAACCAGTCTGATTAAAGTCCCCACTGGAGTTACTCCCGGGCGTATCACCAACATCGTATACACGGTATCATCGGGATTCGCAACATGGTCCCGACAAAATAATACTATCAAATATACAGCAACAGCCACTGGCGTGTACAGGTTGTCTGTGTTCTCCGCCGCTAAATTTGAAATATTCACAACATATCCCTGGAGACATTCCACTGACAAATATTCCGGGGTTGTGACTATCATATTAAACAGCGGGACCGAAGAAATATTTATACTGGAAGCCGCAGACAGGAAATTAACCGCAACATCTTACTGGTGGTGTTTGGAATTCGTCGCAGAAACGCCTCAATTGGTTACCGCGTAAAATAATAAAATGAAATCAGCATCAACGACAACATTAGATGCTCAGCAATATAGATATGATCAGGTACGCGAATGGCAATCAACGCTAAAAAACACTATTGACAAATGCGCAACAAAAATAAAAAAATACAAACGGCGTGTAACTGTGTTAGACACAATAGTGTATTCGGTATCCGCGGTAGTTGCATCCACGGGTGTGCTATTATCAGCGCTGACACCAGTGACAACTGCAATCGCGATTACAATCACAATTTCAGCATCAACGACGATTGCAGGGGTTGCTAATATAATTGCAAAAAAAATATCCTCGTGCGCGATAACAAAATTACACGAATATGAAAAGTTAATCAACGCGGCCACGAGCACCTACTCGAAATTGTCCTCGTTGATATCATCCAGCCTTGACGATACAGTTATATCCGATTCCGAATTCACGCTGATGTCCAGCGCATACAACGATTACGAGCGCACAAGGAATTTTAATTTGAAAACGATGAAGATAAATAATGACGGAGATACTTCAAGAGATAGCCGCGAATACAGCTCCGGTAAAAACATCAATGATATCAATATCTTCGACGCAACCAGAGTTTAATATTAATTTTCCAACTGCAATTCCAGTAAAAGAAATCGCGTTGGCACAATTACGAGTATATCACAGTTGGCCCAACATCAGGTCGACATCATTTCACGGACAATTGCCAGATAACTCACTTGTATTTTCATATCAGAATAAACCTGACGGTACTCCAGATTGGAATACTATCACACTTCCCACTGGGAGTTATCAGATAGAAGAAATCAATAAAGAAATACAGCGTCAAATGAAGCGTATCACCACCAAGGAAGCAAAAATATCAATAATCGCGCACGAGCCAACGCTGTCCACGGTCATCGAAATCGCTTCACCGGGTTACGCCGTAGATATATATAACAGTTCAATCAGAACAGTATTAGGATGGCCAGAAAATCCACCACCGGTACCACCGTTGCTACCAGAACCAACGAAGTCTGATCATATCACTGACTGGGCAACATCTCAAGAAATTAATAATCTTTGGTATAAATCTCATGTGAATATGATGAAGAGTTCAACGTCAAATTTGTTTTTCATGAGGTACCACACAGATTATGGTTATATATGGTGGTATAACGCGGAGAGCACAAATTATTTCGACGAACCGACTAATGGCATTAGCATGAAAACAATTACTAAACTTTTTGAGGAAATTAAACAGGAACATAAAAAACATTTAACGCAACTTCAGCATGTCTTCCAAGAATATCTTTCCGATATAACATTTTTACGTAGCGATATTATCACAAAAATTGCAACATTAAATCAGCTTGCCGCAGACATGGAATTTATTAACAATCGAATGGTTCAGGAAATAATTGATCACACTGATGATCCCGACCGGACCGATAAACAAAAATTTCTAACTGAATTCTCACTGTACGAAAACACGTTGCATTATTATAAGTTTCCCGGATAAGTTTCCCCGGTCATCTTACGAAGACACGTCACTGATGTCATCGATGATTACTTCGATGACATACTTGCCGCACACAAACGATTACTACCAGAACCCGTTATCCTCAGACACGATAATTCCACAGCGAGCGATGGCAGACATATTTCTCCGGGCATCGTAAATATCACTGATGTCGTCACGGTCAATCTTGTGTGTGACGCAATTGATGGCAGTTACAACATAGACACAACGGTATCAAATCAATCCCAGCAAGGGTTTATACTATACTCATTTACTCCTAGAGAACCACCTGGGTTTTTGATTGTACAAGAGCCAATCAATCCAGTATTTCTGCGGTGTCATAACCCGATGCTGACAAGGATAAATTTTAAAGTCACTGACCAACAGGGTAGACTTTTGGACCTAAGAAATGAAACAATTAGTATTAATTTGCTGGTGAAGTCGTAAAAAATCTTCGATTTTTTCAAGGACTTTCAATTAATAATATCATATCATAATAATGTCCCAAAAATCTTCGAATTTCCGGAAGTACGATGATGACGATGAAGATCTCTCTGACAGTGATTTTGTTGTCAGTGATGAAGATGAAGATGTCTCTGACAGTGATTTTATTGTTAGTGATGATGATGAAGATCTCTCTGACAGTGATTTTATTGACAGTGACAACGACGACGATGATAGCACTGTCAGCGACATCATCATCAATGACAGCACTGTCACAATAAATTATATTAAATGAACGCAAATAACATAGCAAATGTATCAGCACATGAAATGTTTCATACATGACAAAAGCGCGCTTGAAGAATTCATCCGAAAATTATTTACCGGAAACCATTTACCGGGTTATGTTAAAATAATCATCGATAAGTACGGCAATGATGACTTTTTACTGACAGATTTTCAGCTGAAGCAATTCCGCGAAAACAATATCACGATGATTAATTGTGACGCAGACCAAATCCTCAATTATGTTCACTCGTGCATTTCACGGGATCATCTCGATATAATACTGCAGTGAAAATCCTTTAGGATTTTTAAAAATGTCTTTGACATTTCCAGAAATTCTTTGAAAATATTTTACTTTATATATATTTTTTTTACCACTGACAATTTTCCTGATTTTCATAGGGTATTTGCTAGTAAAAATCAGAGAAATCGTCCATTTTCCTCGATTTGATAGGGTAATTGCTAGTAAAAATCAGAGAAATTGTCCATTTTCCTTGATTTGATAGGGTATTTGCTAGTAAAAATCAGAGAAATCATGCAGTTTGTATAAATTTCATATAATAATTATTTTTCCTGCGGGATTTTATTTTTTCTTATAGTATTTTTCTGCAACAGACCAAAGTACTCGTTTTGATAGGGTATTTTGCTATGAAAACCAACGAAATCGGACAGTTGTAAAATTTGGACAGTAAAAAAAAAATATTACTTTTTTTTTTACTTTCGATTTCACTTCTAGGTACCCGATTTCACTTCCAAGTAATGCAATCAAGGTGAGGTATTTACTTCCTCGTCAGTGACTTCGTCATCGGTGACAAAGTCATCCTTGATTTCATCAGCGGACATACAGTGCTTTAATTTCCTGACCCGATTATTAATTATCTTCTTTGTTTCATACTCGGTTGCCAGTGCCAGCCTGATCTTTTCTATTGCACGAGACAGTGGAACAAATTCATTTATTTGTGTCTCCGCTACGCTGGCCAGTGATTTATACAAATTATTTTGGATCATCTTTATGAATCGATATTGAGCAGGAAGAATATAACGCCCTGCGCATTTAGCTTCGTATAATGATTCAAAATCTGACAGAATAGTTTCAACATTTAGTAATATATTAAATCCTTGTTTTTCTAATTTTTTAATAGCATCAATCACATTATTGATATTTTCTCGATTCATATTTATATATATTTTTATATATTTAAAATAAAAAAACATCACATCTCCTTGAGGGATAAAATCATTATTGTGCTGTCACTTTGATAGCGTCAAGGGAAGTTATTTACTTCCTTGTGGAGAAAATCGTCTGCTGTTACCTGTAAAGGTGACAAGGGGAAATAATTGTATCATTGACTTCAAAAATCCTTCGATTTTCACACAGTCACTGCAGAGTTATCTCCGTTGGAAAATTCTCTCGATTACAGTAAATTACCTAACAATAACGAAATATAATTTTCTGATTATTATACTTTTTTGACAACGCGGATTTGTTTATTTTTTCTGCGACTTTTCGTACTGAAGCCACACAAATACCAAAATACCAAAATACTTGCCAGCTGAGGTCATTGAGCGAAATATAATTTCTTCATTTGTATTTAAGTTTATGGAAAGAACCTTCTTGGCGTATTTACTATAACAACCAGTATTACCAGCCCTACAATTTTCACTCTGCGTCACAGCTCTTAAATTAGATAAATTATTATTAAGTTTATCTCCATCAATGTGATCAATTACAAGACCGTCTTTGATTATCCCAAAGAAACACTCGAACACAATCCTGTGATTAGAATAAATTTTTTTCCAACCCTAAACACCAGATAACCAGCATTATTAACAGCACCAAATGGTTTTTTCACTCTGCAATGTCTCACTATTCCCTCTCGTGATGCTTCGTAATTGTTAATGGTTGGATGTCGGACAAATTCTTGGCTCATTTATATAATAATGTATTTGTCTAATTTATAATTTGTCTGAAAACCTAGTTATATAATCACTTTCGGATTTTAGCGCGTCTCCGTTATTTTTTCTATTGTAATATCGCTTGAGTTCACGGTATCGTTTCCCCCCCCCCCCCCCGCACCCCGCACATAATTGTGTTTTATCTCTGACACCAATGCCACATCGCAGGCAGGGTATGGGTCCTGTGCTTCCTCGTTTGATGCTCTGTATGTGTTCACCGCAGAATTCCTTTCTGCAGGACTTACCATAGACTGTTACAGATCCAACTTTTAACCACTTGCACTTATTCATTGTATATATAATATTTCTTATTTAAATATTTGTCTTAAATATAATATGAAGGGTTTATTTGGCACCGGGAGATTCGATCTTGACAGGCTAAACAGAGATCCACGACGGCGGTATCTAGCTGATCTGTTTAATATTATCAACGAGGGTAAAAAGGAATTCCGCGACGACGGCGCTTCTCATGTGTGGTCGTCATTTAAAATTATCCGCGATATTGACTCAGTCAATATCATTGACGAACTCTTCCTCGGTGATGAGGTCATCATCGATGCTACAATGACTGATGCCCGAGCAAAAACAGTTACTGATTATCTATTTGATATTCATCAGCGCGATGAACACAGTAAGAAATATTTTTTCAGAATAAAATTTATCGTCAACGTTGAAGGCGATGAATGGATTATCCGTGACAAACTCGACCCTGTTCTTGCTAACGGAAAGACCATTCTGTTAAATAAAGATTCCAAACCAGGAATGCTGACCGGGATTGATAAACCATATTACGCTCGAGCGTATCCTGTAACCGCAGTCGTTTATGGAATATATCCTGTAAAAAAACATTAAATTGATAAACTGGCTCCGATGAAGACGTCATTTGTGCTGAATTGTGTGGCCGAGCGAGTAATGGAACACTTTAAAAACGCAAAACGAGGAAACGGTTTAACCGATTTGCGACGTGAAAAAATAACATCGTGGGCTAAATCGGTTAAGGATACTTGAGCATCAATAAATGATGTTGCTGTGCTATCAAGTAAATTAGAATGTTCAGTAACAGTAAAAACACTAACCGGAGAAATATTATATAGTTCGAAGCATTATAAAAAGTCAGGATCACCGATTGAAATTATTGATCATAACTCTCATGCCTGGACTGATGCAGTTACAATATTTCCACGAGATCGTGTTGTCAAATTTTATCGCGGAAATATATTTGATGCTATTTACACGCTGAGTAAAACCGATCCTGTGTCGGTGTGGTTATTTAGGAGTTCCGAAGATTCCGAGTATGATCAATTTGTGAGACCCAACGGGGAATTATACCGGACGTAATCGTTGCAACAACAAATGAAAAAACTCGCAGAACAATATGTGAGAAACGCAGATGTTTCCAACGACAACACTGATCAGTTATTGGTTAATTGTTTTACAGTTCCAAGTGTTGACGCTCACGCCGCCAGAGAAAGAAATTCGTGGAGACCAACCCGAAGTCAGTTTCTCTCGGATATACAATTAAGTTGTGTCGAGTATGGACACGGCGGGTTATGGAATACTCGGTATGACTACCGGGATTTGATTTCCGTGGATATGATTGCCTGCTACCCAGGAAGCTTTCTCGGGAACGGCGAGTGCAGCGAATATTTTAAACGATTTGGACATCCCACGAACTCGATGACACGAGTTGCTATAAACGGCACTTTACCCGATTTTGACCTGACAGGATTTGCTTGTGTGACTTCGTTTGTGTTCGCCACGGGACTTCATCCGATTTGTTATGTTTGGTTTGGCAGACACTTCGTTGAAAAGCGCTGGGTACCAATAGTGTTATTGCGATATATGCTTGACAGCGGCATGCTGGTATCGTTGACTGTCAGTGAAGCAATCATATGTTATCAACCGCAGACCTCAGTTTGGTTACCAACACCAGAACGTGTAACTCTCGATGAAGTTATCGAAGAATGGACACGAGCACGTCCAGAAACTCCTCTTGATGCTATCCGCGAAGGAGCTCCTGAAGTTCTCAAGATTAGACTCAAAAACAGTGAAAGCACAGCGAAAGATCTTGGACGAAGAATAATCGGTAAATTTACTCAGGGTGCAGCATTTGATCATAAAATGCATCACTCGCGGTTGATTATCGATGATGCTGAACTAGATTTTATAATTGCTGACGCTGTTGCAAGAAATATATTTTGTAATCGGGAGGATGTGTTCTTGTCCGACGGGAAAAAGTTGGGCACAATTGTAAGTTATATCGACGGAGAATCGCCTCAATACACACATTTGAGATCTTCAATGCTGGCTTATGTTTCTATAAATTTGTTATCGATGGTAAATCGATTTCCTGACACCGCAGTCAGAGTTGCCACGGACTCATTTTATATCGATAAAAAATATTCAGAATCACTGACCGATATAATGAAATTCTGCGGCGGAGATGAATGGAGTTCGTGGAGAATAAAAGTGGAGATGTTACACGAGTATTGTGAATCCGCTGATGTTGCAATCGAGGATGATTATTATAAATCCGAGATGCCAGAAATATCTTCCGCACCATCTGTGGATGATCCAATCACTAGACACAAAACCGTTTATATAAACGGGCCGGGAGGGTCTGGTAAAACAACTCGAGCGATTGAATTATTTGGAAAATCGGATATAATTGTGCTAACACCTACACACAGACTTGCCAGGGAAATGAAACAGCGAGGAGTCGATTCTTGTACTTATCACAGCTTTTTCAAATACAGCGGCGGTACGTCGACTCCTGAGCGAATGGGAACAAAATATATCAATGATATAATAATTTGGGATGAGATATGTACGGTACCGCTGGAAACGTTAAAAACATTTCTTGATTGGCTGCTAACGAAAAATACTGCAGTGATTATGTGCGGCGATCACGGTCAACCACTCCGTTTGTCGGCGCATATCCTCGTGATTGGCTGAGGAATTTTGTTGATTATTACGAAGAAGTGTCTGATGATTACCGAGCACTTGATGCAACGTTGAAAGAATTTAAAACACTAATCAGGCTACAACCGAATAAAATTCAATGTGAAATTATGCGCGAGATGATTCCTGAAACTTCGATGAGCGACTTTTTACGCGTGTGGAAGCCAGACGATTTGATAGTGGCAAGTAGAAAGATAGTCAGAGATACACTTCAACAACAGCTATTTCGGTTGCAAAAAAAAAAGTTTCCAATGTTGCCAACGCCGTTATGTTAAAGACCAGCTGATACTCGGTTACAGAATATAGATGTTGATATTCCAGGAAAGACAGAGAAACAGAATTTAGTACTGAATGATATTGTGCTAGTTGACATCGATGCTGTCAAAGATGCACTAAAAATAAATAAATCCCCGTGGACGCTAGGATACGCAATGACAATTCATTCATCTCAAGGACTGACTATTTCAGATACAACTGTCTGGATCGTTGATGATCGAATCGAATGGTCAAACTTAGTCTACCTGGCGGTGTCCAGAGTCAGAAGAATATCTCAACTGCGAAGGATTGTCTTGGATGAATCAAACGCCGATAAAATTAATAATGAAAACAATAGCGATGATGATGTAATAAGAAAAAAATTAGCCAGTTACAAACAGAGTGACAAAAAATAATCGCGATTTTGATCTTGATGTTGAATTTATTAACCCGTTGAAACAACAGCAGAATAATCACTGTGCGAGCTGTAATTGTATAATGCTATGGCAGTATTCGAATAAAAATTCAAGACAATTTACCGTAGATAGAAAAGATAACAGTCGCGGTCATACACGTGATAATATCATGTTGATCTGTCTTGAGTGTAATCGACGTAGAGGCGCCAGCGCTAGTTAAGTGATCGAAATCACTTCAGTGATTTGGGTGGTAATTGTGTGTCCTCGGGAATTACCTGAAGTTGTTCACGTGTGAATCCGCGTTGAGGAGCAGTTGAATCTAACCTATAGATTGCTGGTCTGCCAGTGGATCTTGTCACGGTGGATATCTTGTGTGTGGTAACACTCCAGATGGGATCAGTTGCTCTTCGTTTACCGCGTTCAAGTTCGCCTGGTTCATATAAATATCTAACTGTGACATTGCCCAGTATCGGCTGTGCTGAAGAATCACGTCGTACGGGTATATTTTTTTTCGTGATCGCGATGGCAGGTTTCATGTTAGTTGTTCGTGTGATCTCGTTATTTAGCGCAGTTATCACACTTGGTAATCTTGCAACCCATTCGCGCGATCTTGTATCTTGAATGAATTGAATGAATTCCTTCGCGTATTGATATCCAAATAACCGCTCAGCAAGTGTTCGATTGAATCGCTCAACAATTGCCTGATCACGATGAATTTCAGTGTGTCCTCGTCTGATGGTGACGTTATGTTGCTTCATCAACGATGATACTGCACCTTGAAATTCTTTGCCAGGATCAACTTGTAATAATTGTGGCCAGTTTAGAAATCCTCGCTGATAAATTCGTTTAAACGCAGAAGCAACTTCAGATGCTGTCTTTGTTCTTAGCGGCTCTGCTTCTTTGTATCTACTTGCAACATCAACGACAGTTAACGCGTACTTGTATGTGCGTCTTCGGATAGTATCATGTGGCAAAAATAATATATCAGCTTGATGAACCTCATTTGGTACACTAACATCGAAATGCGCGAAGTGAATTTGTTTAGGACGCGGTAAATAAATTTGCCATATTGCCTGTCGGGATAACCAATTTTTAGCAGTAACTTTTGTAACTTCTGCTGCTTCAGCGAGTTTGCTAATTGCCGCGTTACCTCTCCAGTATCCGCTTGGGGAATAATAAATCGACTCCATTATAGTTAATTACCAGCGCCTAATACAAGCTTAGATTTCATTGCGGATTTTATTAACCAGGATGCTAACCTCTCCTTGAAAGATTTATCAGGGATGGCATTTAACGCGTGAATTAATTTCACATCCGCGAGATGGCGCTGTTGCAAATCCTTACTTCGGTAAGCTACATCATGAGCATGACACGCCTTATCAATGGCGTTTATCGGATACTCACCTGGATTGGGTTGATCTTGGTCATCAAGTCTGATATCAAGTCGGTTCCTGGACCACAGTAATTATATCCTGGAAGATGTTTTTCTCCTGGGTATTTAGCCCACGGTGTTCCTGGTAACTTTGTTAACTTGGTTGCGATATCACCTCCGTTTCTTTATAATAAATCTAAATTTTTTTGTGCCACATCGTTCACACTTGCCTGTAAGCGCTTGTCGATTATTTTTTGTTGTAATTGTTGTTGTATCCCCAGTTGGGGTATGTGCTCGGCATTTCACACAATATAAATTCATATTTATTTTATGATATATCAAATGGAAATCACTGACTTTCCCGCGACAAAGCGACGAGAGCCAATCAAGCATAACTCAGTGCTACCAAATTCAATTCGAATGATTATTATAGGTCCATCTGGGTCGGGTAAGACACAGTTGTTACTTAATTTAATAATGAAGTGGATGATGTGGGATAAATTATATTTGATAGCCCCATCAGTGGACGATCAGCGATGTTATCAAGTGCTAAAAGATTTTAACGAAAGTGCAAAATCGATAAACGACGAAGATGTTATTGAATTTATAACTGATATCAATGAAGCACCGAGTATCGATGATATTGATGGGAGTATTAATAATTTAGTCGTGTATGACGACATCATGCTGGACAAACAATCAAACCCTGCCAGGATATTTTCCCGCGGTAGGCACAAAAATGTGGATGTGATTTATGTAACTCAACGATACACACAAATTCCAAAAGTGATCACAGATGACTGTAACGTTCTCGCGGTATTTAACGGAGTTGACGCACACACGTTACAAAATATTCATCGGACTTGGTGCGGCGGTGATATGGACTTTAATAAATTCAGAAATTTCTTTAGTCATGCTCAACGAAAACCATACGGATCTGTAACGATAACTTTACATGATCCTCGGACACGGTATCGAGTTGGGTTGGATACAATTTTTAACTAGAAATCCTAAAATATTTACATCGCTAGCAGCAGAGAGACTGAGCCCCACGAGAAGTTCATCGACCCTCCCCCGGTCAAGAAATATTTGTATAGTGAGTTATTTTTCATGAAATAACCCTTCTAGCCAGCATTATTGTGAAATAAGATCTTCTATCAAAAATGTTTTCGATAGGGGGTACTTTTTGTCCGAATAGTTCCTGGGCTCAGTCTCTCTGCTGCTACTTTTTAACATTTTATCTCCATCTTTGTGATCAGCAGAAAGTAATGGTCGATATGACATTTTGTTACGACTGTCTTTTTTGAGTATTCTTAGTCATTTTGTATTGACATAAGGATAGGTAATACGTTGCATATTTTAGCAGTCTTGTGACCACTTTGCAATAAGGCAAACAATGCAGGCAGTTCAAGACAATTATTGTGTGTCAAAACAAGCTAAAGAAAAGCAAAGGAAGGAATGAGAGATAAAAAGGAATCAAATGAAAATACTGCTGTGATATATATGGATTGTTGTCCGCGTCTTAATGGCCTGTTTCGCTTTTTGTCCTCTACTAGGTACTTATTGCCCGTTGGATAAATGTTTTGTCTGTTGCCTACTTTCCGCCATTTTGCGTTTATTGTTCGCCATTGTATTGTTGGAGGTTGTTTTTTTTTTTGTTTGTTTGTTTTTTTTCTTGCTTTTTTTTTCATTTTTTTTTCAGTATGAGGTTACCGTCATTGGCAAGTAAATTATTTATACTCTATCTCCTTATTTTGATATCAGAGGGAAGCTTGTCAAACGCTTAGACACAGGCCATTTTTAGTCCTCAACTTATAAAACTGCAACAAGAAATATTTAATTCACCTCATGTAAACAGGTTTAACGCGGGCATTGTCACGGCAGTAGTGAATAGGGATACCCTAGCGACAATGGGAATTAGCATTACAGACCCCCCTGGGACTGTTTAGCGACTATGTAAATTTAACATTAACCACCCTGGGACTGTTTAGCGACTATGTAAATTTAACATGGACGAAAAATCGTGGGACTGTTTAGCGACAAGGGAAATTAACATGGGAAATAGATTTTGGGACTGTTGAGCGACAATGGGAAATGAACATGGGATATTTTTTTTTTTAAAAAAAAAAAGGGTAGGCAATGGAAAGTCATTGTCTTTTCGAGACCAATGAGTGGCCCTGAAAAGGGCCTTTGGGTTTCTTCTCCTTTTAACTCCCCCACTTCTTCCACCAAGTCCTCACTTTTTCCATTATTCCTTTCTTCTTCTTTTTCTCCTCTGGCATCCAGTCTGGATGGCCCAAGGCTCTAAACTTTTCCTGGACTTTGATCCAATTCTGATTGAGCCTTTTAAAATCAGCCTGTTTCTTTTTGTTTTCCTGATCTTTTCTTTCTTTATTCCATCTCTCTTTAATCTTCTTTACCTCTACCTCCATCACTTTTCTCATCAACTCCTCTCCTTTCCTCAGTCTGTCCTGACCTCTCTCCACAAAAGAGCACTCTGTCCCATGTGACATATTTTCAAGAAAGCACCTGACTTTGCTTGCATTGTCAAGTGCTTCCTTTAGGCTTCCCACTCTGACATAGCTGGGATTTATCATACCTCTCAATCTCTTTTCCTCCTCTTCTATCATTTCTGCTATCACTTCTTTTGCTACGTTTAGGCATTTAGCGTAGTCCAGATACTCTGCTATCTTCCATTCTTTTTCTAGTCTCTCCACTACATAGATACCATCCATTATCCAATTGTATATATGTACCAAGTTGTTGAACAACTCACTTGCAACCACCATCTTCGTTTTTATTATTCCGTAGAATGGTTCGAACATCAAACCTTGTGGGTTCTTATAGTGAAAGCGCGGACGTGAAGGAAAACATTCCCCCAAGACATAAAATTCATCTTACCTCTATTATCACTTAAAACGCGCGGACGTGAAGGAAAACATCCCCTACTTTCTCATTTCATATAATATACTATCCACATAAGTGAAGCAACATTTAACAAACCCCTAATCTACTATTTACACACGCAAATCATTAAAACGAAATCCATAATCTACTATCCACACAATTGTACGTTAGCGGTTACAAAACCCAAACTATACTCTCCACATACGCTAAGAAACAATAAACAAACCCATAATCTACTATTCACATAAACTTACGTGAGCGCTTACAAACACAAACACACAAACACATACCCTCACACTATGAAAAGAAGAGTCAGTGTTTATATTCACACTACTCTACCTACACACATTGGCAAATCGATTGTTATTTCTTTTCTAGAGTATTGGGTAGCCCTGAAAAGGGCTGTTTGTTTTTGAACTCCAGTGACACCTGGTTAATGATAGCACCTTCCAGGCCTGGCACCACACACACATCTTCTTCCCCAGTCTCCTTTTACTTTTTTTCTTGAAAGCGCAGAGGGAGGATGATTGGCTTCAGCACCCCAATCCTCTGTCTCTGGTATCTTGTAAGCCATCCTCTCTCCTATTTTCTTTTCCTCCTCTTCCCTCTGTCTTCTCTCCTCCTCTTCCTTCTTTATTCTTTCCTCTTCTACTATGGCCTCCGCGGCCAGTTCATTTAACAGGCGCCTGACATATTCCACATGTATCTGGAGTTCAAGAAGTTTGCTTATTCTGGTATTCATTGTCTTGTTAACGAATGAACCGGGTAGCTAGACTGACCAGCGAGTTTCAATTTATACTGAAAGCGCGGACGTGATGGAAAACATCCCCCTAAAACAAAATTGATCTTACCTAGATCATGACCAAACAACGCGCGGACCTAAAAGAAACACTCACTTTTTTATACTGTCCATTACTAATTGAAAAATTTTCATTAATCACTTCAATATACTATCCACATACGCAAAGCAATCAAACCCCAAATCTACTCTCGCCACACGTCAAACAGCAAAAAATCATGATCTTAATCTACTATTCACACAAACGTACGTGAGCACTTACAAACACACAATCCTATACACAAACACATACACTCACACTATAAAAAAGAGTCAGTGTTTATATTCACACTACTCTACCTACACACATTGGCAAATCGATTGTTATTTCTTTTCTAGAGTATTGGGTAGCCCTGAAAAGGGCTGCTTTATTGTTTGCTATGGCAATCTTTTAGTTTCTAAGAATGCAACGTCCTCTGAGGATAGACTTTCTGACGATAGGTCTGCTTCTTTGGAAAGAGAAGAAGAACTCTTTGGTGTCGATACGACAATCGACAAAGCCTCTGTCAGGTTCAGGTTCCTGCTGCTGCTGCTGTTGCTGTTGTCTCTGAAGTCTGTACTTCTCCGTCCATTCTTCTTTCTCCCTGTTCACTTCTTCTCTGAAGAGCTCTTCTATCAGGTCTTCAGTGACTTTTAGCATTCTCACATTCTCTATCTCTTCTGGCTTCGGTATCAGACTGTATCTGACCCTATGCAAATTCACGTAAGCTTCGTTTAGCTTAGCTAGTTTGGAGCACATCTTCGTAGGAGGATGAGTCAACAATGGATGGTTAGACTGGAAACTCCCCCCGGTTCTTAATGTCAAAGCGCGGACGTGAAGGAAAACATCCCTCCACGGTTTTCGAGCCGCAACGTTCAATGAGTGTCATGAGAGGGATAGTAAGAAGTCAAAGAGCATGAATCAACATTCTTATAGCCAAACAAACGACAAAGGCATTTTTTTTTTCAAAACACAACATTTTTTATTCAAAAATCACTTAACACTAGCCAACAACTCTAACATTTTTTAACAATAATCTAACCATATAACATCAAACATTTTTTTTTCAAATCTCAAACATTTTTTTTAATTCACACTCTACTTTAAACATGGCTGACAACGTTGTGAATGAAATTGTGATTTCCACTGTTGGAAGTCATTAGGCCATTGATGGACACTACGTTTCCTAGCTTGAGACAAAAGATAAGCATACTGGTCACAAAACCATCGATCTACTTTCACATCGTTTCTTGAAGAAGAACGAGGATCAAAATGAGTCACTAAATGTTCTAAGGAATAGCCCAGGCTGCGATGACGCAGAAAATACACACAATATTGTCCACACACCAAGGAATCTGTGCCTTGTAATTTCACATTATTGAATCGGGTGGTCTGAGCATTTCTTCTCATAAAGTCAATGATATCGTCTTCCAAAGGGGGCAATCCGTACGAATCGAAATATTCCACACATCCTTCTTGAGGAAAGTAGACGGCTACCCAGTGGGTTCCTGGGAGATGACTGTCGTCCGTGTTGATGACATAAGCTTGATGGTCTTGAGGTTTGCGATGAGGGAGTTCATCTTTAGCACAGACGACAGGATTCCAAGAAGCCGTGTACGAACTGTGGTTCAAAAGGTAATAAAGTTCCCAGGTATCCATGTTTTGTGTGGGGTTTTTTTTCTTCTTCTTCACAGGTAATAATAAGTCATCAATTCGATCCTGACTTTTTGCTTAAAAATGTCTGACAAATAACCGTTTCTTCGTTTCGTCTCCTCACTTTGATTCAGGAGAGCTTCGATACGATGGATCTCTTGAGTGGTTAATGGTGGACAAGAATGTTCACGCAAGTCTTTATACCACTGGTGCAACACGACTTCGTCCGAGATGAGACTCCAAGCTTCGTCCAGATACTCGTCCAATTTTTCTTCTTGACTCAGCATCAGGCATTTATCGTGTTGAATTTGACTGGGATGATCGTTTTGACATCCATAGCAATTTTTCTTGATCAATTCCGTCATTTTTTCGACCAAGTGTTTGGCAAAACAGGAGACTAAATGGGCTTCTTGTTCTGGCCATCTTGACTTCATCATGATCACTTCTTCTTCTTTCACAGTCTCCTCACATTCCATGTCCAAAGTTTCTCCACTAGGTAAAGAGGGATAACAGTCTTCCATGGCTTCTAATAGTCTAGGATGACTTCTCTCAAACTGTTGATTTCTATCGTATTATCGAATTCTGCATACAGGAGGACGTTCACCGTCTGTGCTAGATTTGTAGTAAACTGAATTTCCACACGAATCTGGCCAGTTTTTATAGGGTGGAAATGTCCCTCGTCGCTGCCTTGGTCTGGAGTGAAATCAAAAGCCCACAAAGCATAGCCTCCTGCATAATCCTCGTACGTAATACCGTGACTGGTGTTGGTTCCTAACTGACCAGTGGCTTCGTACAGGGACAAGTACGATCTCAAATAATTCTTGTCATTACCAAAGTTAGGTTCGAAAGGTCGGGTACACAAGGTTTTGCCATCGCGACTGACTTCAATTTTGGACACATTGTAGGGTTGAAAGTTGAAAGGATTTCCGTTGTAGGCTCCGTTGAAGGCTGCATTGCTTACGATGCCAAGGATTAAACGCTTGGGTAGCTGGCCTTGGAACAGATGATCTTCGATCATGGATCGCAGTCCAGTAGAAATGTTGAACGTTTTCACTTCTACGCGACGTATCGGATACTTGGCGGTCGTTCTGCTCAACGTCTGACTGATGTCGTTACCTACTTTAGGCAACACTTCCACACGTCGCACGTAGAGTCTGGCTTCTTCGATTTTGGTTTTGTAAGTGGTATCATGAGCAGCCATCAAATGGAAAGCGGCACTGCTGCGATTCAGTCTCAAGCGGATATCCACCCCGTTCAACAAATATTTCTCTTGCAACCACATGTCCAAATGCAAACGATCCATAAGTTCTAAAGTGCGACTTTGCTTGATTTTCAGTCGTCGAGCTATATATCCCGCATTGTGAGGATTGTCAGCTTGTGGTGCAATAGCTAGGTCGTTAAACGTGGTTGTACCCGCTGTGTCAGGTTTCCATACCACGCAAGCATCCAAATGAGTATTCTTGGCCTCTTTTCCGTACGTCAAGAGATTTTCCAGGTACACTCGGTAAGGGTAAGTATCCATGCTGCTGCTGACTAGTTTGTTATTCAAGTACAAGTCCACTCCACTGAACAAGGAATGCATGAAATTATTGACAGGAGCTACTGCTTCATCAGCGTCTATGTTAGCGTTGGGTGGTTCGATCACTTTCACTTTCAAGTATAGGTAACTGCTATTCAGATCGATGTAATCTTCGGGCCGTCCTTTGATTTCAAACTCGATGGGAGCGGAATCGGCCAATGAGGAGACTGGATGAAATTCCACCCACTGGGATTCTTGCATGGTCATCATGGTAGGTGGCATGGCAAAGAGATCTAGTTCCGACTTGGAACAGGCGCATGACTTTCGGTGCATCATTTTTTTTTGTTGCTGTTTCTCAATAATCGAAAACGTCTAAGTCTCGAACGGTTCTTCTTTCTTCGCCTTTCTCGCTTTAGAAACGTGAAGTCTGGTGAAAGGGTATTTTTTTCGTCGTCTCTTTCTGCCTTGTCCTTGCTGAATGCCTGATTCGGTAGCGTGCAGGGCATTTATAGGTGTGTCTCGTCGACCCAAAAGGTCTTTGCCCGTTTGTAGCAAGACATTTTTGCCTGCCCTCATGAAGGCTTCTTTCGGGTTTTGTTTGTCAATGATGACATTTTGGAGAAATTCTTTGCCTTGTGTCAGTGCCGCATCTTTCAAGGCGTGCAATCCGCGTGTCACCATCGGTTTCAACACAGGGGCCACCGAACGAAAGGCCGATTTTAACATATCTCCTAAACCGTGTCCTCGCTGTTGAGCAACCCCTCGGTACACTGGATACATGACTTACGAGTCGTGAGAGAACCGTTTTCGAAAATGGAGTTTCACCGTGACTTTTCCTTTGGTGAATGGAATATTTTGTCCCAGATCTCCTTTTATAGCAATGTTGACCGTGTCCAAATACGACTTGCTGACAGGCAAATAGTGAGGATGTACAAATTCGCGGTGAACGTGGTAAGTGTTTCCACCTTCCTCGTCACTGGTCGTGGTACTATCCACTTTGAAAGGAATGACACGCAGTAATAGCACGGAGGTGTGTCCCACCACGTTATACTCCACCACATCGGAGTACACGAACATCAAATTCAGTCCCTGGTTCAGTTCTACAGGGAATCGAAAAAACTTGTAAAATTCCATATTGCTGTTGATCTTAGGTTTAAAATTTGGAGCCATTTTGTGTCTCCACCTAAAATATCAAACAAGTCACGATTAAAACTGATGGACAACGTTTGGGTATTCTGAAATTTCATCAGTAAGCGACGAGCCACTTTATGGTACTCCAGGGTGACACTTTTTTTGATTGTGTTCAGGGCTTTGCCAAAGGCTAACTCGAACCTGGAAGGAATGGTATCCCCCAAATGTTGGCCACTAAAATAAAACCCTGACGGAATTTTCAAGGTGTAGACACTGAACGCTGGATTGTTTGCTGGTTTTACGTCCCCTGAAAACCCGATTTCATTCATGGTTTCTTGCAATTGTTGGTTCAGGATTTCGACCTCAAAAGTGTTTTGCTTTTCGGTGATGTTTTGGATTTGTGTAGGTTGAATCATTTCTACCAAAGCAACTTCCCAATGGGCTTCGTGATCTAACTGGATGGCTTGAGGTAATTTGGCCGTGTAACAGCACAACATGTTGTTGGGAAACACCTCCATGGAACTGTCACTGGGTAAGGTTAAGTAAAATTGGTTTTGGTGACTCATAATTCTGGAGTTCTGTGGCTGTCCGAGGGGTTACTGGACGTCAGAGGCGTGTCTCCGCCCAAAATGGGGTCGTTGTTGTTGTTATTGGAGTGGTGACTGACACTGGCACTGGACACAAGGTTCCCGTGCTTCCCGTTCGAGGAGAATTTCAGGGAGGGATTGGGAAGCAGGTAACCGATGCAACTGCTCAATAAAATGGTCCACAATTGTTTGTCTCCTTGTTGCAAACTCAAATTGGCGATGGCTGCCCCGATGACACAATACACCACGAAGATTTGGCAGAAAAAGACGATTTGCGTTTTAGGCACACGTTCTCCGCACCACACCCACAAAGGTTGTTTTTGTAAATCTTGCACAGAAGAACTAGGTGAAGGAGTGGTCGACGTAGCTGCGTCTGTGTGAAAGGGCATGATGGTCACTTCTTTTTATAGTCGATGACTTGCGAAGCGTCGATCCAAGAATCAAAACTGGGTGGATATCCTTTCCAACGTACTTTGACTTCTTTGACACGTCGTTTGCCCACTTTACGGGTTCTGCGTTCGAGAATGCTTTCGATGTCGTACACGTCGTATTCTTTCTTGGTCACACGTTGTAACTCGGGCAAATAAAACGTTCCTTTGAGCACTTCTCCGTTCATGTCTTCCAATTTATAGACGGCAGGATGACGACCATGCACTCGTCCAGTTACGCGAAACAATTCGGTCGTCCAGTTAGGTAAGTAACCTTTGTCGAAAGTGCGTTTGGTTTTGCCAATGCGTACCTAATCTCATACGGCCAACACTCCACTTTTCTTGGGGACAGCCCTCGTCGGGGACGTAACAAACAGGCGCTCAAACACCAACATTTCGTTCTCGGGAGTCACTTCTTGCGGGGCACGTCCGATGCTTCGATGGTAAGATTGGTTGTACGCTTGCACCAGGTGCGGTAAGATGTCGATGTACTTCATAGTGTGGTGATGCGTGAAATATTTCCAAATGCGTTCTTTCAAAGTGCATTGAAAACGTTCCACGATGCTGGCTTTGGTTTCGGGATTCTCGGTGGTAAAAAAATGAATGTCACGTTTCTTTAATTCCTTTTGGAAAGCTTGGTTCAGAAATTCGGTGCCTTTGTCCGTTTGCCATCGAAGAGGGTGACGACCGCTTTGTTTCAACACTCGTTGCAGAGCTCGCACTAACTCGCTGCTCGATTTGGAAGTCAAGGGTACGACCCAGGCAAATTTGGAAAAGACGTCGATGACACAAAACAAATATTTGTAGCCACGATTGTAGCTGGCCAAATGAGAGACATCGGCTAAATCGGCTTGCCATTGATGATCGATGCCTTCCACTCGGGTGCGACTTCTGGCAAACTTGCGTCGAATGGGTTTGTGTAAAGTGTAGGTAGCTTGTTCTTGTAACCATCGTTGCACTTGAAGTAAACGAAGACTTTTCAATCGAGTTTTGGCAGCACGATACAATTTTTGAACTCCTGCGTAACCTGCAGAATGCGAGGGATCGTAGTAAATGCTGGCTAAGACTTTTTCCATTTTTGTGTTTGTTTGTGTGTTAATAAGTCACCCACTCTTCGGTGATGCTACTTTGGGTGGGTCGAAAGGGTGGTTTAGAAACGGATTTACGTGTCCGATGGGCTACGGGAGTAGAAGTCGAAGGTAGTGGTGGTGGAGGTGGCAATGGAATGGCTTTGGTCTTCTTTTCTTTTTTCACCTCTGGTTTCCCTTCTTTTTAACCCAAGCTTTCATTTCTTCTCGTTGGGGTGTGGGGGACGGGGTCAACAAGGATGCTGCAATCTTACTCGAAATGGGAGCTGCTGACGGTGTTTGAAACACTTCTCGCATCTCTTCTTTCTGAGGTCTTCGTGTGGTAGCATCTCTGGTGACCCCTGGGGATGGTAGTAGTTGTGGTGGTGGTGGTGGTGGTAATAGTGAAGATGGTGCTGGACTTTTCATCAAGGTCTTAAAATCTTTCAGAGTGGGTAGAGCTGTTTCGTCTAAGCTTTCTGGTGAAAGAGTTGTAGTCGTTGCAAGAGTTGACCGTACTTTTGCGATTTTTCTGTTTCGGACAAATCTTGGCGATCCATCAAGGACTGCAGTTCGTGTTGTAACTGGGACATCTCGCTCAAATTGGTATTGGGAGGTAAATGCGGGGTGCGTTGTTCTTGCCAACGATGGTATTCCATCCATCGCTTGTACGGCACTAAAGCTAGTTTTCGTCCTTCCATGGGGTTGTCAGGGGTCGATTCTGAGATCTTGGGACTTCCGAGGGCCTTTTTATCTTGCTCCCACCAGTCCTCCCAACATGGTTCCCAAGACTCCTTTCAGTAAGGGACCTAACAAGAGGGGTAAAATGCCTCCACGTTGGACCAACATCTTCTTCTTTTGACGAATGGGAATTTTCTTTTGAACCATTTGGCGAAGAACGTGACGATGTTTGCCTAAGCATTGTTTCTGGTGTTTGGACAAAGGGATCGTGCCTTTCAAGACGTTCAAACAACATTCGCACACGGTATCGATGACCTCTTTGGAGGCAGATTGAATGAGTTTTTTTCGTAGGGGTGGAGAAGCTTTGGACAGGACAGATAACATGTCCCATGTTTGACTAAACGAGGAGGCAGTCCTTTCCTTTTCTTTCCTTGGGGTTTTCTGGAGGGTGACATCTTTGAGTCTTCAGGAGCACCAAAAACACTGATACCCCCGATTTGGTCACAGGCCTTTTTTATACTGGAACGCGTCGCCACTGATTGTCTTTACGTCGTATCAGTTTGAGGACAGGCATGACACGTCGTGGAGGGGTACGCAACGGACTAAATCGAGCCAGTTCTTGCTTGGACAAATCCAGTAAACTTTGTAACATGCCCGATCTTTCTTGGACTTTGATTTTGGGAGAAGGTACTTTGTGAGCAGCAGCCACTGTGGCTAAATTGGAGGGTCCTGCTACTGGGGAAGTTCTTCTTGGGGTCATCAACGGAGAAGTTCGTGGTGTGATCAACGTCTCCAAGTATTCTTCAGTTCTTGGTGTCATCAACGGAGAAGTGGATGAACGTGAGGCTGCCGGAGACGCAGTCACCGCCGTGGCAGGTCGTGGTTTGCGAGTGTAAGGTTGCGTCCTGGCCGAAGAAGTGCCTCTCTTGCGACTAGTTTTCTTCTGTGGACTTTTCTTTTTCTGGGGACTTTTTCTCTGTTTCTTTTTCTGAGGGCTTCTTTTCTTTTTCCGGGGTGGTGTCTGGTAAGAGGAGGGTCCCGCCACTGGAGAAGGTCTCCTTGGGGACCTGGTCTTTTTCTTCTTCTTCTTCTTGGAGCTTCGTTTGACTTTTGCTTGGGGAAAAGTTTGGGGGCATTAGGATCTCATCTTAAGAGAGAGCGAATGATGACCCCTCCTAGAGTACCGCTCCCTCCAGGTTTCAAAATGATTTGTTTTTTGGTTTGAGTGTCGATGCGGGGATCGGCCAGTTGGGTCAAAGCGACTTTGTTTCGATCAAAAAAGCGTTTGGTTTGATGAGGAATCTGAATGATTCCTTGGAGTAATTGACGTGCCGTCACCGTGAACCATCGTAAGACTTCTTTGAGACTAGCTTCTAAGACACGAGCTCGTATTTGTGGATTTTTTTCTCGACTGATGCCATACAAGGCACGAATCAATTTGACGGGAAGCTGCGACTGAAGGGACGTCATGTTCAAAATGTGTGTGAGACAGACGAAAAGGGTCTGAGATTTTTATAGATTTTTTTTGTGGAGTGAAATTAAGTCGAGGACGGAGACGTGTACAGGACAGGCAATTCGTCTTGGTACCAGTGGTGAAACAAGTGGGTACGAAATCGCAAATCCTAGCGGGTCGTAGGTTTCAATTCGACAAGTAAATAGGCGTGTGGCGTTTGAGTGGCATCGTCGTACGCCTGAGTCAGCCAAGGAGTTCCTAACTGTTTGGCTAAGACTTGCACTTGCGATTTATCTCGAGGGCTTTTAAACAAGACCACGTAATGCGCATTGAGACTGATGGTGCGATGAGCTTTACTTTGTTGAAACAAATTTTGGGTGATGTAAACGACACTGGCATTACGGTGATGCCCTTTGCGCGTGAACCACAGTTTAATTTCTTCTTCGTCTTCTCCTAACATGTCGTCGAAAATGACCAAATGGGTTTGACGGGAGTCAGAGACGATGCCGTCGTCTTCTTTAGGAATGCCTTCCACAAACACGATGGAATCGCTTGACTTTCTCTCAAGAGGCTGTACGCCGATTGCCACTCTTTGTAACACCACACGATCCGCTGAGGTGGCCGATCGATCAAATGATGTTTATATTCGATCAAACGTTCGACGAATTCGGTTTTGCCTGAACCGCTAGGTCCAGCAATGAGCATGTTAAAGGGATGGCGAAGATACAAAGCCTCCCAACTGGCACGATCTAAGTGTTCGTCGATGACTTTGACAGTAGAGGAAGAGGGAGCAGAGACAGCAGAGGTAGCCATAGTGTGAGAAATGTCACTTGTGACACGAAAACAAACAAGACGAGAGTTTATATACTTTTTTCAGAACACGTTTATTGAATGTTTTTAACATGAATACGAAAGACAAAAATACATAAAAGCCAAAGGCTTAAGTACATGGATAAAAGGCACATGATAACCATTAACGTGGAATAAACACAAGTGTCTGTACAACATGTTTTGGGTAAAGTTCTGACCAGTTCTATAGGGGGTAAGGTCACACAAGTGTCCTCCCGAAGGTGTCTTTCAGGCCTGTCCACGACAGTCCTGTCCTGGGTGACGGGTTCTTCTGGCACCGTCACTAACACTGGTTGAAAAGTAACTTTTTTCCTTGAACAACTCTCGTGCATACTGGGCCACTTCTTGGGTCCAAGCCTCAAAATCCCATTCTTTCCAGGCACGGACATCTGTCCAATGGGGGTGTAAGTCACAAGCTACACACACATCGTCATACACGTCTTGGGTAGCTAAAAGTTGACGAATCTTTTTTTCCCGTAGAGGTCGAGAAGTATCCAGATGACACCGCAAGGCTTTGAGCAAAAGGAGTCTTTCGTGACCATTTAAGGCCATGGGGGTATGGTAAGTACTGATCGTAAAGAGTCCACAAGGAATCGGCTGGTAAACGAAATCCTAGAAAACAAGTCACTAAGACACGCACCACTTGTCGACCCAAATTGAATGGATACAGTTCTTGTAATAATCGATGGTAATGATCACCGGTTTGAATATGGTCATTGAGTTCCTTCCATGGAATCTGTTGGATTACATGCGATAAAAGTCGTGGCATGGCAGCCTGTTTTTATAGTCTCTTTGTTTCGGAAACAATACACGTACTTTCTAGCCAGAGATCTTCGTTCTCCAGTGGGGAATTTAAATGTTGCATACTGTAACCGAAACGTCAGACGTCGTTTAGAAGTTTCCTCTTCCGCTAAGTAGATTCCACGTAAAATATGTTGGTAATCCTTTACCTTGTCTTCCTCAATGTGTTGTACTAGGTGAATCTCGAAGTAACCAAAATGATCAACACGTGGATCATCGGGGGCCTGGAAGTATTGAACAAGGTCTGACCACTGAAACAATTTCTGACGAATCAGTTCTCTTATACCATTCATGTACCAGTGCTTAAAGATCTGGTGACGTAACGGATGCAATTGTTCTTTACGTTTGACTTGTATTTTGACCAGCTCTCGGTAAATGCGTTCTTTCAACTCCACAGGCAAAGCACGAATGTTCTCGTGTAAAGTATCCATGAATAGGTCAGTCCGTACAATTCAAAATCTTCTTCTAGAGCAAAAGTAATCCCCATAGTAAGTAATTTCTGACCACTGCCATTCAGGGTAACGTCCAAGAATCTCACTGGACTCTTTTGATGTAAACGGTCTAGAGTGATATAATAGGCCGAATGCACACTTGACCCAGAGAAATCTAACACACTGGTTGACTTTTTTCACTTTCCTCTTGTGAATCTCTCGGCACAAAAGTTCTACAGTGACCCATTGAGATTTCACTCTGGCAAACCCCTGCCAAACTTCTTTGTAAATCTTCTCTTGCAGTTCTTTAGGTAATGATTCAATATCGTTTTTGAAATGAAGTTTAAATACTGCTCTCGGTGATGTCCAACATTTGACTCCTAACCAATCTGGTTTCTTCTTCGTCAACGACATGGTAAGTTACTTCAATGTCTCGGTCCCACTAAAGGTAAGTAATGACAATTCGGTGACCATCGAGCATGTTCAACGTAGGCCGAATCTTGCGGTTCCCAGTGGTGAAGTGACACACCGCAACTGAAGCACTTGACTTTATCTCCTTCGCCCAAGTATAACAATCCGGCTCTGGCTAATTCTTCGGGGGTCAGTCCTCCCAGATACTTAGACCATTTTCCTTTGAACGATTGAAGACGATTTTCAAAGTCGCAATATTCCGACAAACGCACAGGAAACGAATATTCGTCTTTCACAGGTTCGTTTCGATGAGGGTTGGGTGACATGGACAGGAGTTTGCTCAGAGCTGGATGACATCCGTAGGGGGGGTAGACGTGAAGGTGAACATTCCCCTTTAAAACGAAACCCAGTAAAATGTCCAAGAGAACTAGCGGCATCGCTTTCGCATCCCTCAGGTTTGACACGCACAGCATCACTTTCCATGATAGGGGTAGTGAGAACAAAGTTCCCATGATGCTTTACGGCATCGCTAAGGTCACAACGTACAGCATCGTACCCATCGCAAGGCTCACAATCGCATTCCACTTTAGAAGCCCCACACTTGAATTGTGCCTGTCTAAACTTGTTTTGTGTTTCTCTGAAAGTATTCATCTTGTTCGCTCGGTCTTGGTAGTCACAATGAACTATCGATCTTGCCTAGGGTTCCTTTTTATATAGAGACCAATACCGACGTGTCCATACGGTAAGGTGAAATGATTGGGAACTCGCACTCGCTTCTAGTACACGATTTGATAGACTTTTTCCAAGGGTCGACTGACGATGTGGTGAGTGGGTAAACGTACAATCTTGTTCTGTTGATAGGTGGTCACTTAAAGTGTTGATCTTTTCCAGACTGCAAGGCTTCTTTCAGTACCCCAAAGTTGACCACTCGACTGGTACGATAATTCAGAGTCAATCCTTTCACTTTGCACTGCGTGTGCACTTCTCCTTGTTTGTCCCGGTATTCGTAACCGTAATTTTTGGGACCACCACTGACGAAACTTAGAATCATGTCGTCGGGATGCTCGTCTGTCCAGGCTCCTAAACGGTCTCCTTCGATGTCAGGGTGCTGTTGACTCGGGTGATGGATGTAAATGCAACTGTCCGTGTCAAAGTACAGGACGCGTTCCCCTAACAGTTCTAAAGCTTCGTACAATTTTAAGCGAGCATGAGCTGTCACGTAAGCCGCAATGATGACATTTCCAAAGGGGTCGTCTTGTACAAAGTCCAGATCTTCTTCGTAATTGACCAAGATCAAATTCTCTCGAACGACGTCCACGTGTTTCATGTATTTGGTTCTGTCGTGAATCATCTGGAAGTAGCGGGAAGGTTCTGTCAAATATTCCGTCTTGGGTAAACACGGTTGTTGTGCCATTTTACCCCACAAGCAATTTAACATCACTTTGGCAAACGATCGCCTGCCTTCGTTTTTCTCGATGTGGTCTAAAGAGATGCCTTCTTGTTCATAGTATTTCTCTTTGAATTGTATTTGGTCTTCGGGAGTGTGACACCAGGACGGATAGCCACTGGCTTCTTGCTTCAGTTTCAAAAAGGCATCCACGTAGTCGGCGAAAATCCCTTTCTACGTGGGGTCACCCTTGTGGTATTGTTGTGTCTTGGGAAAGTGGCAAATTTCGTACACTTCTAACAGTTGGTATCCTATGTTCAGAGCTTTGAACAATTCTACGCTGACCCAGGTTCCCGTCAAGGCCCGTTCTTCCTGGCTGTGCTGACAAGGTTGGTCTTGGTTGCACGTTTCGGCACAAGTACGGCACAAAGGAAACATCAGTTTGCCTTGGCAATGGTGAGGTAAGACGGGATGGTATAGGTTCGTGGGAGGCAAAACTTTACACTTGATCAAGCCTTCGTATTGTCGAATGTTTTTCAGGTCGATGTGTTCCGTGAACAATTGTGGGTGCCCTACAGGAAAGCGACAATATTTGCACACGTAGGGATACAGCGAACACACGTCCAAGTATTTGATTTCTTCTCCTTTCTCTTCGTCGGCTTGGTACAGCAAACAGGTGGCATTGGTCCTTCCTCCGTACAAACTATCCCTCGGGTTCAGGGGGTCTATCAGCTTGTAACTTTCCACGACACGTTTAAACTCGGGATCGGTTTTCATACGGTGATCGTACTCGTGTTCCCACTTTTCCACCACTTGGTATCCTTGCTGTTCTAACTTTAGGCGTCGCTGACAAGTGTCCTAGTACAGGTCTTCCATGGTTCGTTGTAAAAACTGATTTTTAGTGCCACGGTCAGGGTAACAGACGGGACATCCGTGAAATAAGCAACCGTTAAACTCGTACACGATCTTGGGGTTTTCTAAGTCCCAGCCATCGACCGAATGCGTTCCGATGGTCTTTTCGCCTCCTCCGTTGCGGACATGCTGAATCCATTTGTCATACTTGTTGCACAAGTAATGTAACCAGCGTAGGGCTTTGACCGAGTATTGACGTTTGACATAGTGTGTCGCTTGAGGACTGATGACAGCCACGGTGTTTTCAGGCATGAATCGTTGTCGAGACACTAAGGAACACGCTTTGGCAATGGTGCAAGCTTCTTTCAAAGGATCGACCCCTCCGTATTCCATGAACAGTTCTCGAAATTTTCCACAGCAACGCCGTAAAATGTCCACGTCGGAACGACAATACTTTAACATTTCGTCCTGAAAGTCGAAGGGGTCAGAGGCATGAGCCTGGTACCAAGCGTAGAAAGCTTCTCGTTGTTCGGTATGCATGTTGTCGGGGTCGTAATAGTGAGCCTCAGGTAAATGGGGTAGAACGGCGTGTTGATTGGCTTCGGTATTGAAAAAGTGTGGAAAGTACCCTTTAGCCATTTCTGTCATTCCAAACGTTTTAGGCATTCGACTCAAAGGCATGGCCAAGTAACTCATCGAATCGTTAAACTGTACTTGTCCCACTTGCATGAAAATGATTTTGGCTCCGTTCAAAGTCACTTTAGGACGCTCGGTGCCTTGTTCCGTATAGTATCTGAGAAGAAACTGTCCATCGTATCCGGAGAAATTGTGAGCCATCACCGTGGCATGACGATGGCAATCTCCGTAACGTTCGATGTCCTCTTGGCTCCACGTCTTGTCGATGGGGTCTAAGACCCATTGGGCAAAATCGGCTAACGTGTTCGGTCCTCGAAAGATTTTTTCACGCCCTCCGGGAATCTTGCTGCAGTGAGGGCAATGACTGAAGATAGGTTCTTGAATGCACTTCTCGCACGCTCGATGAGCCACGCAAAAATTGGGAATCTGAATGCCGGTCTCTTGCATGCATTCGAAATCAAAAAAGATGAAATTGCCTTTCTTCTTGTGACCGTCCTCTTTCTCTGGTGGGGGTTGGTATTTTTGCACGTAGCATTCGTGTTCCAAGTCCACGATGTGGTGACAAATGTGACATTTTTTCTTTCCTGAACATACGTGTGTCTTGGCATTATTGGTATGTAGGCCTTGTCCACACGTAGGACACAATCTCAGCAGTTGACAAGCACATTTCTGCTGTGAACCTTGTGTCTTCAGATGTTGTTGGTAACAGGCAGGGCTGACAAACGTGCGCAGACAAGCAAGACAATGTATTCTTTCTTGTCCTTCGCTCAGACAGGGTGGAGAGGCCAAACATCCTGAGCATTTCAATCCTCAATGTTTGTGTTGCTCTCGATTATTATAGCCATAATCGCATTTCTCACAGTAATATTTGTATCCCAGGAATCCAGTGATAGTGGTAATGGTATCGAAATGATCATCGTGATGATAAAGGTGAATGTATTTTCCATCCTTAAAGTCTTGGCCTCGAAACAACAGAGGCCCGCGCACTTCTTGAGGGTGCACTTTCAAGGAGTAGAATGGAGCTAGGACATCTTGCAATGTTTGCATTTCAGGAATACCGCAGGGTGTGTCTTTGGACAGGCCGGCTTGTTGTAACAGGAGTTCTGCTTCACTTCGTTGTTTGGCTCGGTTCGATTTTCGAATGTTCTCCCAGGCTCTTTTCCATTCTACAGTGTCGTTCTTGTTGGCATAGGTTCGTCCCACCACGATAGCCCTGGCTAAACACATCTGGTCTTGAGGGTTGTGAATTCGGACGAGGCTCGTTTTGGTGATGCGAAGGTCGTTCACCAATAACACCTTATTGCGTTGTCCGGTCCCTTGAGGAGGAGAGACGTGGGTCATGTCCAGTGTGGCTTTTCCATCGGTGATGTCAAACTGGTCATTAGATTGTTGCACGTGTTGAATCTTGTCCATGACTTTGGAAGCAGTCAATTCTGCGGGTCTGCTAAACTCGATCCAAATAGGGGATTTCAAACCGTCGTGTTGTATGGAAAGTCTCAAGCGATCGTCTTCTTTGGGTTGACATTGTCACTTGAGTGCAGTGAGCAAAGAATCCCACACCCCAGTAATAAACCCTTCTGCTTTCTCTAACGGTACTTCAGCCTTGAAATCTTTAAACTTTAAGCCGTAGTTCTAAATTTTCTAGAGGAGCGCTTTTCCGTCTCTCGAATGGAATAGTACTTTTCAGGGTTGACTAAGGGTGGTGAACTTAGTTTAGCGGGTTCGGATTCTGGTTCACTCATGTCCTCTTCAAAATCACTGGCATGAATTTGTGCCAAGACTTCAGCCCTGGTACGAGGCGATAGATCACGTTTCTGCCTCTTACTTTCTTCTTCTTTCTTCTTGAATGAATAGGATCGTTTCATCTTGAGTGCAAAACGTCAAATGACTCAAGTTTAAACACCATGGGCTAATTTAGTCATTGCAGACCAGCGTATATAAAAGGGTGTGTGTCTTTGTCCTTTCACTATTCATTTCACTCTCTAACCGAGCACAACGATAGAAGAGACTAGCCAAATCGAACGTTTCATCAGAGCTTTGCGAGAGGTCTTTAGAAAATTCTCTTCAGACCAGCCGACGGACTACTCTCCTTCCTTTCGAGATAAAAGTGAAGATACTTGCTATATCTGTCAGAAGAAAGGGCATTGGTCTTTAGAGTGTCCAGACCGTCAAAAAAGAAAAAAGGGGCTAGAAAAGACAAAAGTCAAGATACCTGTTACTATTGTCAAGAAAAAGGACATTGGTCTCCAGATTGCCCAAAAAAGAAACAAGAGGAGTCAGAAGAAAAGAGGGATTCTTCAGAAGAAGAGAGGGATTCTTCAGAGGAAGAGAGGGATTCTTCAGAGGAAGAAAGCAGCCAGGTGAAGAAAAAAGAAACAGGAGAAGAAAAGAAGAAGGGAAGAAAGTGAGGAGGAAGAAGAGGAAAAGACTGTGACGGTGAAGAAATTTAAAAAACAGAGAGACTAAACAATGAGACAGAAGAAGTGTATGAACTTTTTAAAGTGCACTGTTGTGAATTGTGAATTGGATTGTAACTATTGATAAAAGAATACATTAATTATATAAGGTAAGTGTCTTTGAGTTTTGATTTTAAATAAGAATCTACACTCACGCACTCATATACACGTACTATAGGGGTAAAATGGGTTTGTTTTTTTTTTTTTGTTTTTTTTTGAGTTATTGGCAATTGAAAGTGTATCTCTTTTCGAGAGACGTGGGTGGCCCTGAAAAGGGCCTTTGGTTTTTGGTGTAGGGGTGAGTTTAAGCAATCAACTTTAACTGCCTTAAGCCTTTGCCACGGCCAAGGCCTACTTCTGGACTGCGTACTGTTGATGATGATTGGGTTGAAATCACTAAGGGTGGTACGGTAGGCTTAGTCACAGGGTTGACGTGTTTAGCTCGGGAAGGTCGTATTCTCTTCGGTCGTAATAAAGAAGTCTGATACATTTGTTTCAGACTTCTTAACTCCGCTAAAATGTCCAACAGTACTGTGACCGTTTGATTTTCACCCTCTTGTTTCTTTGCTGCTACTTCTTCTTCTTCTTGTTTTTTTCTTACCTCTTCTTCTTGCTGCTGTTGCTGTAGGAGAAAAGCTTGTTCTGCTTCCTTTTGTCGTTGTATAAATTTCTCCAATTCTTTTTTCTGTCTCTGTCTAAAATTCTCCAATTGCGGTAATGAAGGTGACGAAGGTTCCGGAACAAATTCTTGCGAGGTAAGAAAATCCACAAAATCCCAATTTACCTCTTCTGAAAGTAAGTCCGGGTTCCCTTGGGCGGTCTCCACTGCTGGTGCACCCCAATGAATCGTTTTCTGAGTTTCCGTCATGTTGAATCACTGTCGCATAGATTGACTGCACACAGGCGCTAGCGAATCTATATAGACCACGTGACGTCACAGACTGTTCTCTTCGGATTGGATGCGGACTGACTGAATTTTGTAACGCGTGTTTGGATTGGTCAATGAACTCAATCCGTTTCAATCCTTCCTGTACCTATAAATAAGCGCAGTTCACTGCATTGATTCACCTGTTCTCGTCGCCTCAAGATGTGGACCACAGTCGAATCATCCACCCTTGTGTCTTCAATGATGTTTAGGCCGGACATGCTCATGTATGTCCGATCCAAGTGGACCGTTGTCCACAAGTCAGACACCAGTCTGTGGATACGAAGAGTGTACGTGGAAAGACAAGGTTGCCTCTAGAGGACTCCGATTTATGGCCCTACACTAAGACGCAGCTTGAGGACAAGAAGATGCCGCAGATGCCCTTTATGTTAGGGCATATTAACATAAATCCAAAGGCCCTTTTCAGGGCCACCCACATCTCTCGAAAAGAGATTGACTTTCCATTGCCTACCCCTTTTTATATACTTTTTTTTTAATTTTAAAAAAAAAATCCCATGTTCACTTGCCTTTGTCCCTAGAATGGATATTTTTTTCTCCCATTGTTCAAATGCCTTTGTCCCTAGAATGGATATTTCCTTTCTCCCATGTTAAATTCCCTTGTCCCCAGAGTGGATACCTTTTTATCCCATGTTAAATTTATATAGTCCCCAGAGTGGATATTGCTTCCCATGTTAAATTTACGTAGTCCCCAGAGTGGATATTACCTTTTTAACATGGAACTCCCCTAGTCCCTAGACCGTCCCACCATACTACTTTCGTGCCCCTTAAATAAATGCCACATTAGGTAAATTTGGAATGAGACATTAGACCGAGACACGTAAATGCATCGTTTATGATGTCCCTGTATGAATAATATTTGCATCTGTAATATATTTAATTTCTTTCAAACGCATATTAACTACAATAAAATAATTAAAAGCAACGACTACAACTATATTCAAAAGAAGCATAAGGATGCATTTATAAATATTTTTTTTTCTTTCAAGCTTTCCATAAATTACTTATATTTAAAGATGTTGTGAATTTTTAAAGATTTTTCCTATGCTATTTCATAACAAAGAGTTTTTCCCCTTATAAAAAAAAATATTTCAATTAAAAACTTCATTCTGTACAGTTTTTCATTAGTTTCATTTTTCCTAACATGACATATAACGTGCGTGTTATAGTAACCAAGTTCTTGTATTGCCTTTGCTATCACGAAAATTTATTATGTCGTGGATTTCCCACTAACAAAAGGGTACAGAAAACCAACGTATGAACTGCGGCCGTAACTTGAACAACTAACGCTCAATCCAAGGACAAAAACCTGAAGCATATATGTCATTAATTACATTCTGACATTTCAACGTGTTTTATTTCACTTCAATTATAGTAGGTATTTAAATTTTATTTTCTCATATATTTATTAATCAGTACTTACTGTCATTGTCAAGGAAAAGTACTGACCCTGTTAATGGCATCAGGATCTCACAACAAACAAGCGCGTGAGGTTGTGATACAAATGGGGCACAAATCAAGAACAGGCACAAAGTTAGGACTATCGAGGATCACATATTTTCACATATGAAAATATAAGATTCCCCATCATGCCATGCGATGTTTGATAGTGCATGACTACAGAAGTTGCACACGCAGCAACAAAAACGAGCACTTTGTGAGCTTGAACAAATAAAGAGAAACTGCCTTACGTATCAGAAATGGAAATTAATCTTTGATAAAGAAATTTGAACAGACGCCGATCGCGTCTCTCTGAAGTTATATCCCCTTGTTTCCTTGACAATAACGACAAACCCGCTGTGATATATTGCTGATTCGGGCTAGCCTTCTTTTCAGATAGGGTCAAATAGTTTACAAAATGAAAAAATAATTAATTTACTATGGCAGATTTGGTCAACCAAATTCTAGCGTTATTTTAAATCACGTATATTTTATATGATTCGGCTAGGAAAGTGAGGTGAATGTAAGAAAATGTGGTGGTGAGCGCGTTGTGCCGAAGAGTGAGTTTATTCTTCTAAACTTCCAATTCTGGTTAAATTTGGTACGTAATAAAAAGAAACTTTTATTTTCCTACGTTAATGCTGGACATATTTTTCCTGTGATATCAAAAACTATGTAAATTTTAACTCGTGGCTTCGTCACTCGTTAAAACATCATGTTTTTGGTACCACATAATGAAACATATCATATATTAACGTAGGTAAAAAAGCATCCTCCATAAAAATGAGATTTAAGCTTGAATACAGGTTTCTTAGCGTCTCGGAATCTCACTCAAACATCCTTCAGTTCTATTAGAGCCTGGATTATTCAAAAGACCTGAGGTCATAGCACAATTGGTGTTACAAAATAGACAATTTGACTATAAGTCTATGCAACGGGAAAGGAAATCATAAACACCTAGAGCTCCTTTGACATAACATGCCAATCGACAGTTTACACTAATGCTTTTGACTGCAACGTTTTATGTTTACAGACGATATACTAAACATAGCGACTGCCAACATTAACGTTACATTTATAAATGCTACCCATCTGCATACAAATATTGGTCCTTGAACTAATTACTATTCTAATAAGGATTTTTAAACATTAGGCGCTTGTTACTTTTCGACCACCAGTTGATGACAAGGTCAGTTAAGAGGGAAGGGTCAATTTTGTCGGCAGGTTCTTAAATAGCCGGAGAGATCGTAAGCTCCTTCAAATCTCGTATTACACTGCATTCGCTATTGCTCGGTCGTGAAGTTACCTTGACAAGCCCACTATGGTGTATTTTATATTCGGTGAATTCTTTATGCTGTGAACCACGCCAGCTGATTAACGTAAAAACTGTAAAACATACATTCCACTAGTCAGGTTCTTTTCAAACGTTGAGTTAATGAACAACAACATATGTTGATTACATGGTATAAATTAGGTCCTATAACACACATTAACAAAAACCTTTATCTAAAGAAAGGTATCGAGTTTAACCAAAGACAAGTCCCGTGATCTGACGCACTTTCATTTCTGACTAATGTTAACCAAAGCTTAAATGTCAGTTATACGTAAACTACAGAGATGATCTCAACTTCAAGCAAGGTTCAAGTACCTGTGCTCATTTAGATGGTACTAATTTCATCTTAAAATATGAGGCATTAGAACTTTTCGCGTTCTCATTTGTTCTCATCCATAACTCTCGCGCGATTTTTGGCTGGCACGCTGGCTCTAGATAGGGTATTGCCATATCAAACAGGTGAAGTCTAATTCCTGGCCTGTGCAAGTCCTTGATTGAGAAATATGGAGATTTTACAATATTTTATATTCAAATTTATTAGCAGTTTTCCTACTCGTCTATCAAATTAATGTAAAAAAATGAAAACGAATGAATTGGCATGTAATGAAGTTTTGTAATTTATATTAGAATGTGTCATAAAAAAGTCATTGTAAGTACTTACAATGACTCTTTGAATGTCACGTGCGAGGTAACAAAACATCACGTCGTACAATTCAAGAAACAATTTATTCATGGGCGTCCGCACATAGGGAAAAAGTTTCCCACCTTTTTAAAAGTTCTAGAACTGTTGCAGTTACAAGCTCTCTCTCTCTCTCTCTCTCTCTCTCTCCCCCCCCCCCCCGTAGAAATATGGAAGTATGCATTAGATACCGTTTACTAATTTGGACACGGTTTACTAATTTGGACACGGCTTAGTTTATATGGACACGGTTTACTTACATTTGTAAGTACTTACATTTGTATGCATGGACACGGTTATATTTTGCTCAAAGTTTATACTAAATTTTCAAAATACAGTGTGTGTGTGTGTGTGTGTGTGTGTGTGTGTGTGTGTGTGTGTGTGTGTGTGTGTGTATGTGTGTGTGTGTGTGTTAGTTGCATAATATAAGGTGTATGTACTGTAATCCGTAATAAAGCACAAAAATATCTGCCTAAAAGCATGATTTATTTTAATATTCCAGATACATTCTCATATATTGAATAGTCAACATTTTCTCACAAACACGCTTAATTGGAATGTTTGCAGAAAAACGAGCTGGAGACAACCGGAACGTTTTGCTGAGTATGTTTTCTTTA
Organism: Sinohyriopsis cumingii; assembly: GCA_028554795.2. Taxonomy (NCBI): domain Eukaryota; kingdom Metazoa; phylum Mollusca; class Bivalvia; order Unionida; family Unionidae; genus Sinohyriopsis; species Sinohyriopsis cumingii. Next base: position 59,794,013 of record CM068839.1, on the reverse strand, counting down.
CAATTAGAGGATTAAAATTATGCCCTGGAAACGATTAAAAATAGAGAGACTTGGTGGGTGGGGGCTTTGTCCCTTGGACTTCACTAAAGATTCACTAAAGATTCCACCCCTAAGACAAAGTCTTCTTGTTCAGGCCGCGAATTTAAATGTTAGTGCGTGCTTGGTTGCCTTCGGGCGCAGTCAGAGAGAAACAAACAAACAATCCAGCGTGCACGAGCCTCTATCTGTGTGTGTGTGTGTGTGTGTGTGTGTGTGTGTGTGTGTGTGTGTGAAAACAACCGATATTAGCATAATTAAATGTATTACCCGGAAAATAAGAATCTGTATATTAAGGATAATCGGACGTTATTACATGCTACTGTCGTTCTTAACAGACTACTGTCGTTCCTAAGAAATTCATGAATGCTGATTGGGATAATCAGACGTTTTACTAATGTCGTTCCCAAGAAATTCATGAATGCTGATTGAAATAATCGGACATTGTTGCACTCTACTGTCGTTCCTAAGAAATTCATGAATGCTGATTGGGATAAATCAGACGTTATTACACAGTACTGTCGTTCTTAACAGACTACTGTCGTTCCTAAGAAATTCATGAATGCTGATTGGGATAAATCAGACGTTGTTGTACACTACTGTCGTTCCTAAGAAATTCATGAATGCTGATTGGGATAAATCAGACGTTATTACACAGTACTGTCGTTCTTAACAGACTACTGTCGTTGTGTGTCGAGTTCAGCCGCTTGGCTTTTGCGTAGGATATCAAAGCATGTAGCTGGGATTCGGTCGCTTCTGAAGAGATCATTTGCACTAACACTTCCATGCATTTCATTCAAATGCATCTACTTCTAGAAAATAGAACACGGATATTGCTGAATTTTTGTATATTGTGTCCTGATTAGTGCCTAAAATGAGAAAAATAAGTTTGGTACATTTGAACTTTTAACTAATGAACTAAATTTATTTTTTTTAATTAAAAGAAAAGAAGAATATTGAATGAAATATATACAATACTATCTGAGTAACAAACCGTGAAAAGTATCAAAAGGAAATCCATAGTGAATACATAGTGTGATAATTAAGCATTCTAGATGTATTCAAAGCTAATTAGCGTATGCATGCAAGTGAAAAAAGTCAATAAATAAAGTATTTGGTGAAATTTATAATTTTTTAAAATAATTTTTCCTTTTTTAAATGGTGGGAAGTATCATATTTATAAAAGATTTCTTTTTTACCAATGCACCACTTGGGTACATAGCTTTTAATTTATCTGAAAATTCACTTTGATGCTAAACATTTTGTTGCATAATTGTTGTTGTTAACCTTTAGGGTATTGCAACAGCGTGTATAGAACACGTGCGGGTAGTTTGCCTATTTACATTTGATGGGGCATTTTTTATTATTGTTTTTTGTGTGCTTTGTGGAGGGGGGTTGCTTTTTGTTGGCTGTTGTTTTGCTCCTTTTTTTGAGGCATTATCACCATAAACTAGTAATATTTGCTCTCCTGACAAACTTCAGGAACTCATTTTCTTGACTTTTGTTTTGTCAGTCATGATGACACATAGAGCTATGAGAAATAACGCAGTGACGCGTCCGCTCTCACTTAATAAAAAATCAACTTAAGTTTGGGTTCTTACGTCATCTAAACCTAAAATTACCACCTTCAACAGAGTAGAAATATTTCGATAATTGTAGATAAACATATAATGTTAAGTCCACGATTGTCAACATCGTTTTGTATTTCAGATATAGCCCGTGGATCTCGGAGCCGGTTATATTTCAACCTAGGTGGAAGCAACGAATACACTCCTGAAATTTATTAACTGAGAGATTAAAGGTACCATTTTAAGGAGGGGGGGATTTACTTTCAAAATAACAACCTGGATGGAGATTTGTGGCTAAAATGTGTTGCATTATATTTAGTTTTATTTAATTTAATCATTCAAGATTTACCAAAATTGAATATAAATAGTCTTTAAAAAATGAACGATTTCTTTATTTGCATAATAGGTTATCAATGAGTTGAAGAAAATCAATAAAACACCATTCATCGATATTCTTGCTACAAATAAAAAAAATAAACTATTTATAAATTGGGTAAAAATTTATCATCTCTGCTAGGTATCGCTACACCAAATCGTCTAATAGAAAAATCCTCGGTAATTTTTCTCAGATATTTCTTGAAGATCTATGAAGAATTTTACTTGAATTCAATCGAAAGTTACATTAAAGAATAAGCAGAAAATTAACGGTTGATTTGAGTTCGGCCGCTCAGCTTTTGCGTGGGATGACCATACAAGCGGATCAGATAAAAAACGGTTCCGGAAAGGCCACTTGTATTTAAATTTCCCGTCATTTCGTGTACATGCAATTAATGTTTGGTTTCTTTGAAATTTTGCTTGGTTTAAATCTAAACAGAAAAGAAAGCATAACCTATGTTGATTTTAGTTATGTTCTGTCCAGATAGTTTTGGTCTATCTGAACTAATACACTGGATTTCATGAAGACAAAATGAAAGAAATAATAATACATAGAACAACAAAGGTACTAAACACAACCAGTAAATACTGTTATTAAACATAACATGCAGATGTTCTGCAATATACAGGAGATCTACAAGTATGGTAAAACAATATACGAACATTGTTTCACTTTATGAAATCGTTTAACAAAAATAGTTTCATTATTTAAAGAAAACAGATTTCCTCGTTATTCACAACAAAGTACCTCATAAATCGATTGCGTCAGTATCTTACCATTTTGACGTTTCTAAATATAACTTAACTGCATTAAATTTCTTCACCTCCGGAAACTGTTCTGTCAACAACCGAGACGGCAATGTAATAAATTTACTGGAGTGATCGTTTTATTTCAGTAAGTGCATTTCTTTGATTTTTAATGATTAATTGTCTTAGCAGTGGTGACCGTGTCAAGATGCATAAACCATCTCGATCTTTCGTCGGAATTTAACACCAACCTTTGAAAAACATCTCTCAAAATAACTTGAAGTTAATGTTATCTGTGGAATAAATGTATGTGCTACTTATAAATTATAGCTATTTTAAATCGTAAATGCAACATTTATTTTGTCATCAATGTAGTAAAAGTACGTACCCATTACTACGTTTTCTTATTTCTCCTAAAAAGTACACTTTACTTGCATAAAGCTTTGTAAAGCAGACGAATTCGCTATGATTTAGGTCTGCATTTAAAATAAACGCGATTACAAGTTCACGTTGACTGGTCTTCAAACTATTTTTGAAAGGCACTAAAGAATACACATAAAAAGAAAAAGGCATGACTAATTTACATTTACGAATCTTTGCTTCTTGAGAACCGTGTCAAGAACCGGTTGCTGGTGATAACAGACGCACGTACATGTAAATGCTCAACGAACCCAGTTGTTCTCAACGTTGCACGAGTTCCGCTCGAGATAACATATATGCATCAATGTTTATATTCATCCCAAGTTGGTAAAAAGCAGATTGTTTTAGGTTCCAGCCAGCCAAAAATTTTCATCTTCAATATATAAAACGATTGCAATGATGCACATAAGAATTGTTTAATTTAAAGAGCCTCCATTACCGTATCTGACCTAATGAAAGAGATGTTGCTCCCATTATGATCTTTCTCGGTCAAAATTAATTAAAAAATGATAAACATGCGCTTTATGTAAGATCATAGGAGAGCTGATGTCTTTAGACTTGACAAGATAAAGTGGATAGACTAAAAGAAATACAATTCTAAACAAATGTCAATACGAAAATCTAACACCGTGAGAATACAGACCGTAACCTTGTTTCAGGATTCGTGACACATTTGATGAATCTAACAAGTGAGAATAGCAAGTAATGTTGCAATTACATCTTCTACAGTCACGAGAGGAAGGTATTGTACAGAAGCTGGGAAAATGATGGACTCTTATTAGTTTTAATCTAGTCGTCTTCATATATATATATATATATATATATATATATATATATATATATATATATATATATGAGAGAGAGAGAGAGAGAGAGTTGCAAATATACACCAAAAAAAAAAAAAAGGTCAGTGCTATTCCTGGATTCTACAGAAAAATGCTTGATAATAGTAAGCAGAATATTTAATACAAATAATTCTATCATACAGTCATTAAGGTACGAATTGAAAATTCTCTAACCTGTATGATAGCATATATGATGAAACGCATTATATGCTTAATCACGATTGATATAATTATCAATTTAGCGCACTTTCTTCCTTAGTTTCAAAATTTAACGAGAATAACTTCGTTTGTTACGTCTCACAACATGCAGTCTTTCGTGTCAAAACTATTCTTCCTGCATGTCCGTCAAACATTGTGTTGTGTGAGCAATTTCATTAAATTAAATAATTCTTTAAGACTATTTTCTCGACAAATGTACACTTTATCAACTGCGATCACTTATACCCTTCTTTCACATGTAACTGATGTTCCGTGTTTAGGCTCGAATATACAGTAACACGAGAAAGAGAGAAAACAACAAGCTTTTAAAAATTTAACAAATTATTTATTTCTATGGAAACATTTTGTAAAAATGAAATAAAAGAACTTACGGTTTTAAGATTCAAATCCAAAAATAATCCAAGAATAATCCACGAATAAAATTTTAGAAGTCCTAATAATGAAATGTTCTAATGAATTAAAGTTCGAGTCCCGAGGAAGAATCCAATATGGAAGGCGATGACGTATTCTGCATCCTGTACAGTGTTGAAGTCTACAGTTCCTTGTAGAAACACAAAAAATAACACTCCGGTGTTGGAAATCCGAATAAAATTTTTAAGAAATGTCTTTGTTCAAGAATTCTGTATGAGCACACATCTATTTCCAGGAAAAAAAGAATTAGTCCATTTGAATCCAAATAATTCGAAACAACAATAAAATAACTCCAAACTGACACAACAAATGAAGACATTAACGTAAAGTGTTTTAAGCCCAGACTTAGATCTCTCTATATCTAAGTATCACTATGAAAACTAACCAATGCGCAATTTCGGAAACACGTGATCATGTTTACATATAAAAAAATCACGTAGCCCCAGTATGACCTTGATAAAAGCCAATAATTTTACTCCAATATTAAAATTTTAAACAAGTTGTTTACATCACTAAAAACTATTTACAAGTCGATGGTCAAACTATTTAATAAAATATATTCCAAATCACGCAAACAAGATTATATTATAATAGCATGTACAATAAAATTAAATTTGAAAGCTGACAAACAACCAATAAAATTAAAATAGATATACGTAACACTGATAAATGTATATAAAAAGTCTGGCATTTGGACATAACTAGAGATGACAAGACAATCAAGTTGCGAAGCATCTCAGCGATCAACTTAAACCGTCGAGTAAGGCAGACGTAATTCAAAGGATACCAGGATCTCTGTATTTCATCCAACTTTTACCGATATCAGCATTCAGTTCACTGTACACGACTGCGATACATTTCGTACGGTCAATGAATTTATTAAAGACGTCTGTCTCGATGGTTTGTAAATACCGCTGCTATAGTTATTCGTCATTTACGGGAAAATGAGCAAAATGTATTAGAGCCAACATTTAAATAAATATGCTTTACGAGAGAGAGAGAGAGAGAGAGAGAGAGAGAGAACCGTGGAATACCAAAGTTTAAAGAAGTATTGTTCTGAGATAGTAGGTGTTTAAAGCAACATCTAAAATGATTGCTTTAATTATGTCAAAATTTCGGTAATGTCTAATCTTACTTGATCGATAGGTATATTGTTCTTTCCATTATTTCAGGGAAACAGTAGGGTTTAACTGTCTAATGTAACGAGTTTACTACATATTCATTTGTGTTCTAATTAATGCACTTTATGTAAATTAATTTCCAGTTATATCGGCATCCAGGAATTCAAGTTTGTGCTTGCTCATATTTTATTGGAATATTGATTGTAATATAGCTGTCAATTGGAATATGGACTGTAATATAGCTGTCTATAGGAATATTAATTGTAATATAGCTATCAATTGTTATACTGATTGTAATATAGCTGTCAATTGGAATATTGACGAATACAGCTGTCGACTGGAATACTGATTGTAATATAGCTATAAATTGGAATATTGACTGTAATATAGCTGTCAATTGGAATATTCACTGTAATATAGAGGTCAATTAAAATATTGACTGTAATACAGCTGTCAACTGGAATATTGACTGTAATATAGCTGTCAATGTGAGTCAGATGGCAATTTACTGTTAAAAACTTGATATCGTTCATGGCTGATGTACAATGATGCAAAGTGAGATATTAATGTTTTATCTGAAATGTTGCGTATTGTAACCAGTGTGTAATAAAGAGTTTGTCATTGACATTGTTATGATACGGCCAATATTGTCATTGTCAGTGTCACTGTCATAATACGGCTGAGATTGGCACTGTCATTGAATATCACAGGACTAAAATAACACAATTATAGGACAGAACAAAACTTGTATTACAGAAAGTGAATCTCGGGCTACATACATGTGACATGTGAGAATATAATAACTGCCACAATTTAATAGCGTGACATCAGAATCCTATGACGAAACGCACTGCACCTCTCGTGAAACGCAAGACGTCAGCGATCGACGTTTGCACAGAGCAGAAGTATACAATATTTGGAGAATATATGAAAACATTTAGATGCCTAAATATAACATTTTTAGTATATAGCATGGGAGCAATGTATATGATAACAATTCCAGTGTATACAAAAGTTAAAAAAGAGAAGAAACAGTATCATTATGAGTGTAAGAAATATCTAATTCAGCAAATATCATAAATTTCAAAACCTCGTATTCACTATTAGCGTAACAACTTTGGCTGAATTTAAAAATTATTGGTAGCCGATAAGTTTTGCAATTTTGCAAAACTGTTAACTTATCTGGCGTGCAATGACTGCATGTGCGATGTCTTGTCTGCAACGGAATGCCCGGTGCGTGAGTTGCATGCTGAGAATAATGCAATTAATCAGAAATCAAATATTCTAGAAATTAAATCAATGTGTCTACAGGCTAGAGGTAAGACGGCCAAGTGAATATTTGTTGGCATACCGGAGGAAAGTTGTATGCATAGATTCAACAGAGTACTCTGGATCTTGACCGTGATGATATCTACATTTAGCAACCTCACAAAGTTAAGAGTTACGAACCATTTGGAATTGATGCACCGATTCGAACCAGGTCAATACTTGTTGCTTTCAGAACCTATCAGGACACTGAACTGATTTTAAGATGCCGGACACATTACATCTTAATACTGAGTTCACCGTGATTACCTAAAGGCGAGTGGTCTAAGGCGCTTGCCGTTACATCTCACCTCTGTCCACATGAATTCGTATCTCAGCTTGACCAACGTCGGTATGTGAGAAAGATTTCCAGCGGTTTCCTGTGGGTCGCTGGGAGAAGAGATTCCAAACTTTTTGGAATTCACTCGAAGATGAATATCACTTTATTACTGATTGTGCAAAATGTTATTTGCTTCTAATTAAATACACAGATCGCTAATTTGGGGTTAGTCCAATCATGAATACGTTCCTTGAATTATTAAATTGTCGGCATAATTACATTATTAGGAATCTATGTAATTTCATCTAGAAAACATTTATAATATATATATATATATATATATATATATATATATATATATATATATATATATATATATATATATATATATATATATATATGTGTGTGTGTGTGTGTGTGTGTGTGTGTGTGTGTGGTTTTACCGCACGGGTCGCCGGGTCGCTGTCGTAGTCGATCTCAAATCGATTGAACCGTTCGCTATCCCTCGCTATCCAAGATTACTTAACCAATCAGCAGAAAAATTTCTGATGCTATCAACGAATCGCATTGCAACTTGTTTAGCAAATGGTGCAGCGCGCGAATTCAATGCCTTGTAAATAATTCCTGGGTAACATAGCCAAAACCATTTCCGTAATGTTATATCAACGTATTTTATCGCGTTAACGTACGATTGTCACTATTAAATATGATCAGGTACGTCTCTAATGTACGGTTATACGGTCAAGGTCTCCTTGCGGAGCTCTAACGTGTGCCCGTCATTGTCGTCAAGGATATAACGAATATGTACCAACCGATGATTGAGGCATGGAAGATGCAAATACAAAGGCGCCGCTGGGGAGTAATCGATTTCATATCACTCGGTTCCAGAGTTGCTGCGTATTTAACAAAACGTAAGGTACTTGTTCGTATTGGACGTGTTGGTATACATCGCGACCAGGCCGCCGTTGAACAATTCAACTTGCAGAACGATTATTATTACATCACTACACGCAATAATTTTTTATGAAACGTTAAGACCTCTCACGACTTTTATCAGACATAGCCGTGCTGTAAAATGACCGTGTTAAAACCCGCGTTAGCTTCACTCGAAAACTATTTGGTTCGGTATCTGTATGAAGCGTATAGTTAGATGGCGGGCAACGTCGTGCCACTGACCATGCATGGTCCACTTATGCATGTATAATTTCAGACCGGATTGATTTTCCAGGACATCCACATGTTGGCATTTAGCACCTGCGGATGAACGAACATCAAAGACATCAAGCAGAGCATTGTTTGTGCGAAAAGAATTGCAAGTCGTTTCCAGGGAAATATTCATGAAGGTCTATTTTAATGAGTCAGCACATCAACCGTACAATGATTTACAATAGCGTGGTGCAGGTACGCGTGAGCTGCCATTCCTTTGGGAAATGTCCGTAGCTTGGTGTTAAGCGGTGACAAAGTCACCTTGGTGCAGCGATACACATATATATGTTTTTGTTTTTTCTGGCCGGATTAGATTTTCAGCTTGTGCGAATTCGCGTAGCGCGCAGACATTCTACAATCTTGGTGCGTGTGAGATCTTTTTTGCACCAACCCGGAATAAATGGTTCTCTCTCTTAAATTTTTTTTTCCGAACCAACCAAATTCTAATGCATTTTTAGGTCACAGTCCCATGCATTCCTCGATATCCTTACCAGCTCCTCGATAGGCTTACCAACGCACTCATCCCTGTATTCTCCTACAAAATTCTTGCTTGTGTTACTAAACAGTTGATGATCTTTCGGATACTCACTGGTGTCAAGTCCATTTACCAGACAGGGTTGGGTCATGTCCGCATACACGTCATCGACAGTAACATGCATCAGCAACGAGTCCGTATTAGTGTAATCTTGATGTTGTCGCTGTCCAACGGTAAAACTCGTAATTGTCCAACACCGAAGCGCCAACATAGATTGGTTTTGCCAACTTTGGCCTGGCTTTCCTACTTTGTACGGCAAAGAGACAACCATCAAAGATGTTGCGTGATCAAATACGGAATCCGCAAGCAATCGGTTGAGTTTGTCTTGCTTGCTGTCCCCAACAAGATCAACGAGGATTCGTTTTCAAAATTTCTCCATAGTTTTCCCTAAAACTGCATGAGTCATAAGTTTGAGGAAGTTTTTCTCAAACTCTATAGTGGCCCTTGTACGCAGATCCGTATTCATCCATATACACGATGCCATACAATCACGCTGGCGAAATCCTAGCACCCGGTGGACTCACGATACACGCATTCCAAAAGTTTTTGTACGTGGACTACATAGTTGTTTTCAGTCCGAAGATTCCGGTCAAGCTTAGTAAACTTGCGTTTGGATTCGCCCACAATTGCAAACTGAGACGGGGAAATCAACTCGGGGAGTACCATCAACGTTTCTGGAGCCAGAGGATAATAGTTATTGGTGATCTACAGCTTGCCCGGATGCTACAGGACAACTTCAATGAAATATTCGATGACACTGTTATGATTGTACCCACCTATGTATTTGTACATCCATAGTTGTGGTCTCAATCCAGTGGGTATATGATTACTATCACTTCTGGGGCAATCAAAAAAATTCATATGGCAACCTGAGAATCTGCTGGCCAATCAGATTCTCAGAATCTGTTGCCAAGGAACAACTGCGACTTTACAAGACTTTTCTACCCCTTCAATTTGATTCAAGTACAATACTGCACTGAATACAGTGGTATGACATTTTCCAAAAATACCATGATATCACAATTTACATACAAATGTTTAATATGTGTAAAATGTCAAATAGAGTAAAAAATGTAGTGGCTAAAAGCGTTTAAACCTTGTTTCTTGGGGTGAAACAATACACCTGTGCAGCATATTGATACAATTCACAATACATATTGATACACATATGAACTTGAATGGTCTTTCCATCTTTGGAAGGTAGGTGGTGCCCTTTTACATATGTTGACATATTGGCTGCATTTCCAATATGCAGATTACAGACAGAGATATATTTATCATATATTTATATGCAATTCTCATCAATGACAAGATATCAAAAATACTTTCAAACTAACTACCTGCTGGTTACACTGGACAACAAATTTTTACAAAAGTCATGTTACTGAAATAAAATTAGTCAATTCTTATCAATTTTTATGTGCTGAACACGAATATGACAGTCAAATTGCAAAATTGGCTCTAGTTTTTTTGTAATCTGCAAGAAATTAATGTTTACATAACGAAATGCATTCCAATAGTAAAAGGTCAACTGTAATAGCCTACCTATAAAAAATCAAGTCATTGACTACATCTTAGATTTCTTCGCCTGTCTCTTGTACAGCTGTTCGGGAGCATCTCTGAGGAGTGTCCAGCAGTAGTCAACCAGCATTGTAGTGGACCATTTTCCCTGGTATCTTTGTTCCATTGTTGCGATATCTTGATGAAAACGTTCGCCGTGTTCATCACTAACAATACCACAGTTGCTAGGAAAGAAATCCAAATGGGAATGAAGGAAGTGAATCTTTAGAGACATATTGCAGCCAAGTTTCTTATACTTCATCAACATGTCTTCTACTAGTTCCTTATAGTTTTCTGCCCTAACATTTCCGAGGAAGTTTGTAGAAACTAGGCGAAAAGCATTCCATGCTTGTTTCGCGTCACCTTCCAGCAAGTTGTTGAACCGGTCATCTTTGAAAAGCTCTCGAATCTGAGGACCCACAAAAACTCCCTCTTTAATCTTTGCTTCGCTGAGTCGAGGGAATTTTTCATGCAGGTATCGGAATGCTGGCAAAGTCCGGTCAATGGCTTTCACGAAGTTCTTCATCAAACCTAGTTTGATGTGAAGGGGTGGTAGCAAGATTTTCTGAGCCTCAACCAGAGCTGGGTGTTGGATATTCTTCTCTCCAATGGCTACATTCTGCCTGTGAGTCCATTCCTTCCTCATGTAGTGCATTTCCCTTGCTCGGCTATCCCACTCGCATAAGAAACACATGTATTTTGTATATCCTTGCTGCAGTCCCATTAAAAGGGCAACTACCTTCAAATCACCACAGAGGTGCCAGCTGTACTTGTTATACTCAATGGAATTCAGTAGCTGCCTTAAGTTATCGTATGTCTCTTTCATGTGGACAGCATACGCTACTGGAATAGATGGAAGAATGTTTCCATTGTGCAAAAGCACAGCCTTGAGACTCAGTTTCGAAGAGTCCACAAATAGTCTCCATTCTTGTGGGTCATGAGTGATTTTTAAAGCATTCATGAGGCCCTCAATATCGGAACAGAATATCAGATTACTTTCCTTTCTGAAGAAAGGCTCCAATTGCTGGTGGCGCTTTCGATATGCAGTAATTGTGACATCTTCTTCTAGAAGATTCCATTGTTGGAGTCTTGATCCTAGCAATTCTGCCTTGTTCTTTGATAAGTCCAAATCACGAATCAGGTCATTTAGTTCTTCCTGTGTTATTCTGTGTGGGGTTGATGATGCACCACAGTGAAAATCTGGATCACTGCATGCTGATAGACCAGGAGAAGAACAGGTCGACTCACCTTTGTCTTCGTCAGATGAATCAAGAGAATATTCTGCTGGAGGTTCTGGAATAGGAAGTCCCTCACCATGTGGAACTGGTCTCAATGCAGACGGAATGTTTGGGTAGACTATTCTCGACTTCTTTCGCTTCGTTATTCCGCCGGAAAGAGGAGGAACCAAGCAGAAGTAACAGTCATTTAGGTGGTTGCTTGGCTCTCTCCACACCATTGGGACTGCAAACGGCATTGATGACCTTTTGCAATTCAACCACTGTGAAAGCTGTGTTGTACATGTAGCACAGCATATATGCGGAGCCCAAGGCTTGTCTTGGTCACCAACCTTGCATCCGAAGTAAAGATGATATGCCTTCTTCACTTGAGAATTGATACTTTTCTTCTGGTTGGCAAATGTCACTTCCCCACAAATATAGCAAAAATTGTCCGCGGTATTAACACACTTTCGAGGCATTACTGTTCTTTATTGTACGTAAATGGATAAAATAATAAGTTTTATGTAACAGTAGCTTGAACTGTCTCGCACAACGTCTAAAATATTTTAAATGCTGAACCTATCTGATTGGGCTTTATATAGTACACTGCTTACGTCAGCTTCAGCAGCCGCCTGGCATTAGTATAATAGGCCTACACATGTATAGTACACTGCTGACGTCAACTTACTTCAGCAGCCGCATGGCATTAGTATTGCATTGCATCAGAAAATGATGCAATCAACTGTGGATGATGTGAGCATGATGGTATTATGCAATGTTACATCATTATTCCGGATGTTGCTGCAGTCCTACTGGAGAAATTTACACAGTGAAACATAGAAAATGAGGTATATGAATATCTTCAAAACGAGAGCCAATACAAATTTTTCACGGTTATATTCGTGTTCGGCACACCAAAATACTACAGATTTGGGCCTTTTCAAGTCGGTAATGATTTCACTGTTGACCAGTGTTATCAGTGAGTTTTATTCAGCGTTTTATGCCACTTACGACAGGCTCCATTTAACTCACTTTAGCCACCAGGACTTTCGTTTTGCATGGCATGAATGAGTTAAGAAAATCTTATTACCAATTTTGTGTCTCACTTAAACTAGAAATTCATAACAATTTTTTATCTTCAAAACAGAAGAAATAATACAATTTTCTCATGCAAAGAAAATCTCATCGAGAATAAATTTGGGCAAGGGAATGAGGATGATTACCAACAAAATCTATCACGTTGTACTTCCTGCATACGCGAAAGACTGCTGTGGCCACAGGTACTTATTTTTGTTAGCTAAGACGGAAAACTAATGACAACACCCATATCCTACTCTATACTATTTTTTTTTATAATTACAGTGATAAACTTGAGTGGTCTGAAATCTGCACCCTTGCTGATGACGTGCTTGTGCATCATCAGTCACTGGTTAAATATCTGCACATAGAAAGATATTCCAGATTTGTTTCACATGTACAGTTTAAGGAAATATGCTGCCAGGACCTCCCACTTTGTCACCAAATAATGGCGGGGGGGGGGGGGGTAGAAAAAAGGAGAGGGAAGATGAATCAGCCAGAGTTCAATACTTACCCGACACTTAAATATCTCTCTTTCTTCCAGCTTCACTTTGTTACATCTCTACTGAAACCAAAAATCTTTCAAAGATGTCACCTTTAGTTGTAAAAGTATCATAATCTCGTTTCTGAGCATACTCTGTTGTTCCTTATCTGTGTAAGAATACTGTTATTTGCTTCCTTCTGAATGGGCATACACATAGCTAGCTTTATCATCTTGAATAGATTGGGAATCTTTTTTGGCTGTTATGTGCAAGATTTCAGAACTCACAGATTGTATCTTTTGGATACATCCACTCCAAAATAGGATTTTTTCACTAACATAAACTCTGACAAAGTTTCACTTTCTTGAATCAGTAGTGTGCTAACTATTAAGCCAGATTTCATACCTATTCCACAAGGTATAGCATCAGTGTGCTAACTACTAAGCCAGATTTCATACCTATACTATGACAAATAGCATCAGTACTGTGCTAACTACTAAGCCAGATTTCATACCTATTCCACAAGGTATAGCATCAGTGTGCTAACTACTAAGCCAGATTTCATACCTATACTATGACAAATAGTATCAGTAGTGTGCTAACTAAGCCAGATTTCATACCTATACTACAACAAATAGCATCAGTAGTGTGCTAACTACTAAGCCAGATTTCATACCTATTCCACAATGTATAGCATCAGTAGTGTGCTAACTACTAAGCCAGATTTCATACCTATACTACGACAAATAGCATCAGTAGTGTGCTAACTACTAAGCCAGATTTCATACCTATACCACGACGTATAGCATCAGTTTCGGGTTTTTAGTCCAACAATGCCATAGCCTGCTTGTTCCGACAGAGGTATTCAAATAAATATTTTTACTTCTTGATTTTATTTTTTTTCATTCTTATTTATTCAGTTTATCTTAACCTTGATACGGATATATGGTTTTGTAGCATATGATCTGCAGAGCGAAACTGATTGACAAAAGAAATAGAATTTGCATTTTACTTTTAAATTGTCTGTACTGTATTTTAATTACGCTCTGTAGTCTGCCCTTTCTACATTTCAAAAAGCAGCTGAATGGGATACTGACCAGCATGCCATTTTAGGGATCAAAATCACTCATTGGTATCTCCATAAACATTTTCCCAGCTCCAATAATCCAGTATACTTCATAACTTTAAAAATTACTGTCACTGCTATCAACAGCCACTATATGCTGAAAAAATTGTGATCTGAATATGAACCACGCTGGGAATCAGATGTTGGGTTTTCTAGGTAGTCCATATTTTAAACACGCATTTGTATAACTTCCTTAATGGACGAATTAAACAGCACCATAATGCTTGTTCCAGGGCACAATGTGCTGATCAAATTTAGTTTAACAGCCATTCATGTCAAGCTTGAGGAATCCAGATATATAAACTAGTTGCTTACCTTAACAGATATCACAACAAGAATGGTTAAATAAAACCTGTATACTGTGCTGAGAACATTTTCATGTGGGACTTTCAACTAATTTGCTGGAGTTCCTGCGCATCACTGTTCTCTAAGCAATTGAATTTGTAAAAAATATTGCAGGATTCACATAATCTCACACCCTGACATCATTTCTAAGTCCTTCACATATTAGTTAGTGACTTTTGCTTTAATTGTCTCTGTAGCATTGCCAGTACTTCCTGTTTGTCATGCAGGGAATAAGCTACATCGATTTCTGATTGGTGGTTAATGCTGTAGCATTGCCAATACTTCCTGTTTGTCATGCAGGGAATATGCTATACTGATTTCTGATTGGTGGTTAATGCTGTAGCATTGCCAATACTTCCTGTTTGTCATGCTGGGAATAAGTTACATTGATTTCTGATTGGTGGTTAATGCTGTAGCATTGCCAATACTTCCTGTTTGTCATGCAGGGAATAAGCTACACTGATTTCTGATTGGTGGTTAATGCTGTAGCATTGCCAATACTTCCTGTTTGTCATGCTGGGAATAAGCTACATTGATTTCTGATTGGTTGTTGATGTTAAACCTGAACTGGAGCATGCAATAACCAACGAGAATTCAATGTAACATATTTCACCATATGACACACCGGTAATGTACCTTTCAAATTGACCAAAGCAGACATGATATCATAAAATTCAATGTAGAAACTTCACATAAAAGTGGTTATTAAATGACGAGTCAAGTACTTCATTATACATGTGGAACATGTCTGGAATGTATCCTTTATGCTGAACATTCTGTTGGGTTAAGATAATTATTATGGGGGAGGTGGCAGATTACCAGCAATGCCACTTTGTGTTAATCTGTAGACGACAAGCAAGTAAACTTGATAGTCTTTTTTGTTTTTACTAACACAAAATGGGGGCACCGAGTGGCCGAGTGGTCTAAAGCGCTCTTCGTTACGATCACTGCCATCTCACCTCTGTCTGCGGCGGTTCGAGTCTAAGATTCAGCAAATGTGGGCATGTGAGAAAGCTTGCCAGTAGCTTCTCGTGGGTTGGTGGTTCTTTCCAGGGTTTTCCGGGTTCTTCCTCCACCATTAATACTGGCAACCATGTATAGCCTATCGTGCTGAAAAATGGCGTTAAACCCCACAACAACAACAACTAACACAAAATGAGTGCCTGTGACTGCAAATGCGGTTTCAGATGAATTTTATATTTAAAGAATAACAAGGCAAACTAATAATGATTAGTCAGGACTGCTGAAGACTAAAATAGCTTGTATACGTTCTTAATTATTTTGTATCAATTCTCTGCTTCAATTGATATCTTTACTTTTACAGCAAATGTATCGATGCATCATTTCAAACTGCTTATTTCCTAGTCTCTAATTAGCAATTTTTGATGATAGAACTCAAGTTTCACCTATGGCCAACAGGTCAAATAGGACTCGTTCTTTAAGTGTGCATGTCAGAATGGTGTGCATGTATGTATATATGTATGTATGTAGGATTTAATGTCACATCAGCACAATCATGGCTACACAGCACAGAGTAAATCTAGGCATCACATAAATGACATAAAAAATGATAATTGGGTAAAATCCTACAAAGTTACACTCTGAATTCAGACTTAAGTCTTTTAATAGTCCAAGACATTCTTAGTATTTAGACTTGACTTTCAACAGTACTGGACATTCTTTGTATTTAGACTCAAGTCTTTTAATAGTCTAAGACCATCTTTTGCATTTAGACTCAAGTCTTTTAATAGTCCAAGACCTTCTCTGTTTTTACTGTTGGGTCTTTTTACAGTCCAAGACCTTCATTGTATTTAGACTCAAGTCTTTAAATAGTCCAAGACATTCTTTGTATTTAGTCTCAGGTCTTTTAATAGTCCAAGACCATCTTTTGCATTTAGACTCAAGTCTTTTAATAGTCCAAGACCTTCTCTTTATTTACTGTTGGTTCTTTTTATAGTCCAAGACCTTCATTGTATTTAGACTCAAGTCTTTTAACACATTAACCCCTGGAGCTTTTTGCCATTTTTGCCTGAAAATCGAGTAAGAAACACATTTTGAAAGCTATTTCTGAATAGACTCGAAAACACCAAATCCCCGGTCATCTTTCAATAACATACTGCCTTGTGTTAAAAACATCATTTTTTCGTTGGCTGTTTGACTAACACATGAACAGAAGGGTAAAAGTTGGCCTTTTTTTTCTTTTTGCTAAACAGAGCCATTATTTTTGTATGGAGACCACTCTTTATTCCAAATGCCCATCTTATCCTACTTTTTGCAAAGGCTCATCTGTCTGTTTGCAGTTCATACCGGTTTGCCTTAGATCTGAGACCAAAAAGTCTAAAATCCGGACACAAAATGGGATTCCAACCACAGGCAAATTTTGCGTAAAAAAAAGTCAGGTCCAAAAAATGAGGTTTTTCTATCTGTATTTTGTAGTGCAACTAGATATTCCAGATTATTTGGTATCATTGTAGAGCTACATCTGTCTACCTTTCTGTAATACCACCCACTTTAGTGTATCATGCATGACCATGACGCTACAGAGCTCGGCAGTAGGCTACTACCTCTTGCCCCGTAAAGTCGTCGCTAGGGGTTAATGTGTCAACAGTCCAAGACCTTTGTATTTTGACTTAAGTTTTTTAATAGTCCAAGATCTTCTTTGTATTTAGGCTGAAACCTTTTAATAGTCCAAGACATTCTCTGTATTTAGACTCAAGTATTTTAATAGTCCAAGACCTTCTCTGTATTTACTGTTGGGTCTTTTTATAGTCCAAGACCTTCTTTGTATTTAGACTCAAGTCTTTTATAGCCCAAGACCATCTTTTGTATTTAGACTAAAGTCTTTTAATGGTTCAAGACCTTCTTCATATTTAGAATCAAGTCTTTTAATAGTCCAAGACATTCTTTGTATTTAGAATCAAGTCTTTTAATAGTCCAAGACCTTCTCTGTATTTAGTGTTGGGTCTTTTTATAGTCCAAGACCATCTTTGTATTTAGACTCAAGTCTTTTAACATTCCAATACATTTTTTGTATTTAGACTCGAGTCTTTTAATAGTCAAAGCCCCTCTTTTGTATTTAGACTCAAGTCTCTTAACAGTCCAATACATTCTTTGTATTTAGACTCAAGTTTTTTAATAGTCCAAAACCTGCTTTGTATTTAGAGTCAAGTCTTTTAATAGTCCAATACCTTCTTTGTATTTAGACTCAAGTCTTTAAATGATCCAAGATTTTCTTTGCATTTATACTTAAGTCTTTTAATAGTCCAAGACCTTCTTTGTATTTAGTGTTGGGTCTTTTTATAGTCGAAGACCTTCTTTGTATTTAGTGTTGAGTCTTTTCAAAGTCCAAGACCTTCTTTGTATTTAGACTTAAGTCTTTTAATATTCCAAGACCTTCCTTGTATTTATACTTAAGTTTTTTAATAGTCCAAGACCTTCTTTGTATTTAGACTTACTTTTTGTAATAGTCCAAGACCTTTGTATTTAGACTTAAGTCTTTTAATAATCCAAGACCTTCTTTGTATTTAGTGCTGGGTCTTTTATAGTCCAAGACCTTCTTTGTATTCAGACTTAAGTCTTTTAACAGTCCAAGAACATCTCTGGTATTAGGCTTAAGTCTTTTTATAGTCAAAGACCATCTTTGGTATTAGACTTAAGTCTTTTAACAGTCCAAGATCTTCTGTGTATTTTGCATTGGGTCTTTTTATAGTCCAAGACCTTCTTTGTATTTAGACTTAAGTCTTTTAATAGTCTAAGACATTCTTTTTAGACTTAAGCCTTTTAATAGTCCAAGACATTCTTTGTATTTAGACTTAAGTCTTTTAATAGTCCAAGACTTTCCTTGTATTTAGACTTAACTTTTTTAATAGTCCAAGATATTCCTTGTATTTAGAATAGTCCAATACCTTCTTTGTATTTAGACTCAAGTCTTTTTATAGTCCAAGACCACCTTTGGTATTAGACTTAATTCTTTTTATAGTCCAAGACCATCTTTTGTTATTAGACTTAAGTCTTTTAACAGTCCAAGACATTCTTTGTATTTAGTGTTGTGTCTTTTTATAGACCAAGACCTTCTTTGTATTTAGACTTAAGTCTTTTAATAGTCCAAGACCTTCCTTGTATTTAGTGTTGGTCTTTTTATAGTCAAATATCTACTTTGTATTTAGACTTAAGTTTTCTAATAGTCCAAGACTTTCTTTGCATTTAGAATAGTCCAAGACCTTCTTTGTGTTTAGACTCAAGTCTATTAATTGTCCAAGACCTTCACAGTATTAAGACTTAAGTCTTTTAAAAGTCCAAGATCATCTTTGTATTAGACTTAAGTCTTTTAATAGTCCAAGATTGCCTTTGTATTAGACTTAACTCTATAAATAGTCCATGACCTTCTTTGTATTTAGACTTAAGTCTTAGAATAGTCCAAGACCTTTGTATTTAGAATAGTCCAAGACCTTTGTATTTAGACTTAACTCTTTTAAAAGTCCAAGATTGTCTTTGTATTAGAGTTAAGTCTTTAAATAGTCCAAGATTGTCTTTGTTTTTAGACTCAAGTCTTTTAATAGTCCAAGACCTTCTGGGCATAAGCTTCATTATAGGATGCATCCCCAGGAGAAATTATTTTTATGGAATCAAAAGAACATATGCAGTAGAGAGAACACCAATTATATCTGGACTAAGCAATGAAAAACAACTACTTTTATCACTGAAATACTCTTCTGCAAGCAATATCTTAAGAAACATTTGACTTCCTTTACTATCAAAATAATAGAATGTACTGACTTAGTCTGCTGAAAAAAGATTGGAAGTAAAGGTAAATCAAACAAACTGAATGAATTAAAGACAAAACCGATATATGTATCCCTTTAATCTGGAGTGATCTCTATCTTAGCATAAGGAACATCATACACTGATTTTGTTTTATCTCTTTCAAACATGGCAGTGTGAATGAAAAAGCAGTTTTTTGCGGCAGTACAAGAAATCTGCTTTCCCACAAAACCAAATCCTCTTTTAAAATCATCCAATGAATCTGACCATATGGAACTGTATACGTCTATCAGCTGTTGTGAAATACTGACTACAAACCTCCAAAAATTTACATTTATCAAGTAATGCAACCGACACATTTTCTAAGACCCAATGCAATGCAAAAGATTTGTTGCTACAAGATGCCTTTGGCATGAATACAAAAAATGTATAACTAATTTCCCCGTCAAAAATAAGAAAACAAAGTATAAAACTTTAAGGGAGATGCATTTTCTTTCCCGTGATTTGCTGACACTAATGTAATGATCAATATAAAAAGATACTGATAATATTTATTATAAGTGACCAGTACAAATAAGTAAACACTTCCTATATCTGTGTACGGTTAATTTAAAAAAAATTCCCAGTTGGTTCTGCTACAGACCTGCCAACTCTTATGATCTTGCCATAAGTCTTACAAAAATTACCCTTAAAATATGGCCTTACGGCATACACACAAAAACTACAGAAAAATGATAGTTGCCAAAACATTTGGTTAATCGGTTCATCCATGTTTGATATGGATCCAGGTTTCATATTAGGATTAGTGAAATAAGGGAACCAGACTAACTTTACAGCAGCACCCCAGACACTTTAAACTGGACCTATTTGTTCATGCAAAGCATCTGCATGATAAAACTGTTGATTATAAAAAAATTTAAAATGGCATCCAGAAAATGATGCATGTTTAAGACGAAAGGGAAAAAAAGCTTTTAAAAAAGTGTTAATAATTAACACAGAAGAATGAAAAGGAGTATTCAGATTCTTGTGAATAAAAGCTGGAAAAGACAAAATTATGTTTATTGGACATAATGTGCCAATTTGAGTATGTCTCATGGCGGGAGATTTAACTGCCATCGTCATGTGAAATGGAAAAAGAATTTCCAAGAATTATGTCAAGTTGAGAGAAGGCAACAAGCCACTGAGTTGCATAGGGTTTGGAACTAAAGTTTGTGCAACTGTACAAGTGGTAAATAAAGTCTATGCGTACTTAACAAACTTTTCAGTTGAACATAATGTTTATCGTCGCTGTGTCAAACTTCTAATTACGTTTTCCAGCTTTATAATAGCAATTATTGATATTTTGTTACACCTTACTGAAAATTGGTCAATCTTATGGAAAAAAATCAACTGCCTGAGATGGACTCGTCAAGGTTGGCAGGTCTGCTGCTAATTGTACGCATAGGAATAAGTACCAACAGATTCATTAGTTTATAATCCAATAGTATAGGATCGTCCCTTGGGGTTGTGTATTGGCAGAACTTGTGGTTCACGAAGAGTCCATTCATACCATACATTTTTGGGACTAGATCTCCTCCAAAAGTCAACCAAAATTCTGCAATCTTTCTTCAGGTAAACAGGAGTCTACAAGACAAAAACATAAAATTGATGAATAATAAATCATAGAAGTCTAATAATGAAGAATGGAATACAGATTAGTAGAGACTCCGAAGTTTAAGTTGCCATCATAGATAATCAAAATATTATTCTACCACCTCCAGCTATACTTACCTAAAAAACACCTGGTATTGCCAATAATGTTGGAAATGAGGCTGTAAGACAGAGAGTTACAATATATACTTACTTATAAGTCAAGCTGCACACTACAACAATCCTAATCCTCCATAGCATAATGCACCAGCAGATCAGGGTCTATGTTCTTTGTTCTACTGATTAGTTCTAACAAACTGCACACACCCAGATCTGCTGGCGCATTATGCGATGGCATATCTAGGTCTGTACAGTCTGCAGTTGGACTAGACTTATAAGAGAGCATATACAGTAATACAGATGTCAAGAGTATATATGGTAATATAGATGTCAAGAGTATATGTATGGTAATACAGATGTCAAGAGTATATATATGGTAATACAGATGTCAAGAGTATGTATGGTAATACAGATGTCAAGAGTATGTCAAGAGTATATATGGTAATACAGATGTCAAGAATATATATGGTAATACAGATGTCAAGAGTATGTCAAGAGTATGTATGGTAATACAGATGTCAAGAGTATATATGGTAATACAGCTGTCAAGAGTATATATGGTAATACAGATGTCAAGAGTATGTATGATAATACAGATGTCATGAGTGTATATGGTAATACAGATTACTGTTTAACCAATTTGCCCCTGTACAATGTAGATCCAACATTGAACAAAATAGACCAAGACATTCTGTCCCACGATGCACTTACATATTAGAGTTTTGTATATTGGATTGAAATCATTTGATAAAGGAAAAAGAACAGATTCGAATCTGCTGCTTGTTATGCAACAAAAGGTCTGGGTCTACGGTTTTTATATTTGCATTACTAGAGCTATATAGAAACTGCAATGGATACATTACTAGCATGGAATAAACTTTCAGAAAACATGACAAGTGGTCTTGTTACCTAAAGTATGAAATGGCAAGGCAGGTAAACTTTTCTGGTTGATACAGTGACTCTGGTAGCATTTTCATAATAGAAGCTGGATAAAGTAGACTGAGTCTGCCAGTCAACTGACTCCATATCGCTAAAAATTGATACATTATATTTGAAGGTTAGGCTTTATTTACCACTAGTAAAATTGCACAAACTCTAATTCCAAACCCTATGCAGCTCAATGGCTTGTTGCTATCTTGCTATTCTTGGAAATTATTCTCCATTTCACATGATGACGGCAATTATATCTCCCGCCATGAGACATACACAATTTGGCATGTAATGTCCAAAAAACATAATTATATCTTTTAAAGCTTTTAATCACAGGAATCTGAATACTCTTTTTTATTCTTCTGATTTGATTATTAACACTTTTCAAGAAGCTTTTTCTTTCCTATCGTCTTAACATGCATCGTTTTCTGGATGCCATTTTTAAAAATTCTATAACCAACAGTTTGATCATGCAGTGCTTTGCATTAACAAATAGATCCAGTTTAAAGCGTCTGGGGTGCTGCTTTAAAGTTAGTCTGGCTCCCTAATTTCACTAATTCTAAGATGAAACCTAGATCCAATTATCCGGATTTTTGAGCAGCAATCATTTTTCTGTAATTTTTGCCAGTATGCTGAAAGTCTGTATTTTAAGGGTAATTTTCGTAAGACTTACTGCAAAATCTTAAGAGTTGGCAGGTCTGTGAATTGACCATTGGAACATAACTACATGTAGTTTTGATTCAAGGACAGTGAATACAGCTCACTCACCCTGCAATCTGAAGCTAGAGCTATCAGGTAGGAAGTCAGCAAGTTGGATGACAAGGGCTTGAACTTAGGTTCCATTTTTGGAGTAAGACGAGTGAGCATGGCCTGAATACGTTAAAAACAGACAGAAAGGTAATGTTTTAAGAAATGTCCTCATTCTGTTTGTCATCATGAAATGGTAACCCTTGCTTGTAATGGGGCTCAATTCTTGTCTTCAATGAACAAAAGGTTATATATTTGAGGATGGAGGCTGAGAGTGGTGCAATTTTGTTAACGAAACAATTATTGGAACACATGACTTCCCCTCAAATGACTTTAAAGTGGGCGGTTGCTGTCTAACTGTTGCAATCCTCTTGACAATCAAAGCACAGAACTCTGTCTCATGCTGGATGTCCCTAACAAGAACCAACTGCGTCAGTGGACAAGGGTAGGTGGCTACTTTGGCTCCTTCAGCAGCATCGTGGTTTCTACTGTTTTTCTGAGTACATCAGTTGCCAAATCAAGCTGACTGTTGACATGTCCCTTTGGAGATGGACAATAAGATCTATTTCACAAGGCCTGCCCGTCATTTTCTTTATTAGGTCCAGTATTACAACTACTAGAGGGAAAGCATAATCCCTCCCAGATGCCTGGAAAAGCATCAATGGCCAATGCTTCAGAATCTGGGAATGGGAACGGTGGGCAGTTTGTTGTTCCACCTAGCCGCAAAAAGGTCCATCAACAGTTGACCCCCATACGACTTGGACTTGATGAAGATGGATGAATGGGGAGATCACTCAGTATGAAGTAAGGCCTCTCCTTATGGCCAGTGTATAGAACCTGCCCAGGATGTGTCCAACTCTTATGTTTAAATGATATTATAAACACTAAAAAGGTACCTCCATGCCATAATGCAAAAGTCTAGTTATTATGCCCCTCTTCACCATTTCAAGAGGCAGATCAATACGGCTAAATTGTCTGATATTTTGAGAACTGACTTCCTTTGAATGCATTCATCCAAGCAAAGGAGACACTGATCCTTCTTCTGTGGTTTTCACTAGACACAATCACACAAATTCCACAATAATAAAATATGGTAGCAAAAAATGTGCCCCCCCCCATTACAGATTGCAATTGGGGCTCCAAGTGGCCAAGTGGTCTCTAAAATACCGTTACAGATCATTGCCATCTCGCCTCTATCTGCATGGGTTCAAGTCTCAGGCTCGGCCAATGTGGATATGTGAGAAAGCTTGCCAGTAGCTTCTCATGGGTCATTGGTTCTTTCTGGGGTTTTCCCAGGTTCTTCCTCAACCATTTATACTGCATGCCATGTATAGCCTATCTTGTGCTGAAAAATGGCATTAAACCCTATAACAACAACAACAGATTGCAATTTCTGGTTCTAACAGTATTTCCACTGCTAGCCATTCCCTGTCTTGACACTGTAGTGGAAGGTGTTTCAATCTGGTTGAGATCATTATCTGGTGATTTAAATGAACTGAGATCAGGTGCCATAAGGGCCTTCTGAAGAGCATACAAGTAATGGTGGAATAGGTATGTTACGTCTGCCACTGCACTGAGCAGGTCTAAGAGTTGAAGAAACTGCCGAACTGAAATAAACATCCTGGTTTATGCCTTCTCTGACACATGAACAATACCGTAGATGCATGTGAGAGGAAGAAAAACCAGGTTGATAAAAAGTTAGAAACTCACTACCTATATGAAGAACAAAATGCTGAGGAGGGACAAAAACAAATGCAGGTATTTTATGTGATACTGTGCAAATAGATACATGTAAATACAGGTAGACCGACCCTGTCATCTCAATCTCAAATTTCAGGTCAGTAATAAACTGAATGTCTGCTCAAGTCTGACTGATCCAATGGCCTATTGGTTAGAGCATCTACCTCTAATGCAAAAGGTCACGGGTTTGAACCCCAGCCGAGTAATACCAAAGACTTATAAAAAATGGTACTAGCAGCTGCCTGGCTAGGTGCTCAGCATTAAGAGGTTATTGTTAAGACTGGTCAGCCTGGTGTCAGGATAATGCGACTGGGTGGGACATGATGCTACATGTCTGCAACATGATGCTCCAGTGCTAGACATCACTATAAACTGCCACACTTTAGACATCGTAACAACATGGCTGAAAAATGTTTTTAAAGCATTGTTAAAAATCCAAAACACACATACAGACACACACAGTCACACACATATGCACAAGTCTAGGACCGGTCTCAATTTTCTCCTTCTGTTAAGCATCCATCTTCATGGGATCTCCATCACGAAGAGGGGTATGACAAAAGTGGAGGCAGCTGGAAGAATGAGTTAAAATGGTGTGGATGGCCCAACTGTTGGTCAGGAATGGACTGATCCAAGTCTGGCAGAACAGAAGTCCAGTGCACAATAGGGATGCCAGCAGTTGAATGGGACAGCATATCAATGATGGTTGGCTGGAAGCTTGAAGGAAGGAGAAACCTGGGGTTTTTTTCCACACCTTCCCAGCCTGCCTGTGTAATTGGGGCACATGGCCACCTACAATTCCCCTGGAATAAAAAGCTGATATTGTTGCTGAGAATGTACTCCAGTGGTCTTTCTGTCAATGATCATCCCTTCTTGCATACACTCTTTGATGGGGTCATGCAATGGTAGAGGCTTGCATGGTGAGCTGAAAGGTCAGCTCCTGTATTCTCAACTCCTCAATTCAACCACCCCACCCCACCCCACCACACCCAAGAAAAAGAACAGAAAAATGAAGGCACTGGAGTGTAGGACTTCTGCAAGGTGAGATTTAAGAGAATAAGACTGCAAGTGTGAGTCCAGGTTTCGAGAAGCCATTAGGGCTTGTGTGTGCAGATGTATTCACTACCATTCCAATTCCCTGGCATAGTTATTTGGCACAGCAAAAGAATTTATAAAACACCTGGATGGGTAGGTAAGAAGTCAACACAATGTTCCTGACTAACTTAGTTGTGGTATTAAACAACCTGTCTTACCCACTTTTTAAGAGAGGAGCAGACACATTAACAGCAGTAATATCCATGTCAGGACTCTATAAATTTCATTGATAAACATTATTATGTGATTTGTTCCAAGGTGGTGAGAAAGTTGCAGGCATTTATCAGTATAATGAATACTGTCGTCTGGCTGACTGGCCAGGGTTGTCTGCAGGGTGTTGGATGAGATCACTGTTTTAACTATAGCTGACAGATTCATGATGGCCAAAACTGTACATTGTTTGTCCAGATGGTCAAGACAGGTTGGTCAGCAGTTGGAACTACATTCAGCAACCTTCTGAGTTACATGACCATTGAAGATAAATGATGGATAGTCAAAATTAATTATCAAATTGCTATGAATTCCTTGTATGTGCTGTGTGCAGTTTGCAATTGAAAGTATGCATAAATATCCAAGGTATGTGTATTCACTGTATGTATGTATGTATGTATGTATGTATGTATGTATGTATGTGTATGTATATATATATATATGCAGAAAAATAATTATGTCTTTACGGGGAGGCTTGATTTGAAGGTAGCAGAGAATAATTTCCAATGCTAATGTGATTTTGTATTGTTTTTGATGGAAAAAGAAATATGTGATCCTGGGTACTATTAACTATTGTCTTTCATGGATGGCTACTGAAATCTGATAACGCCAACCAATTATTACAAGCTCAAAACTTGTGAACACAAGTGAAACATTCAATAAAACTACAAAGCATTCTAACAACTCTGATGACTGAAGAAACTGACTTGGAGGATCATGAGGAGAAAATAAAGTCTGAACTGAAAAGAATGTACTCTTGATTGCAAAGGAAATGGGGAGTAACATTCTTGCATTCCAAACTCTTTTAAGCACAAAAGAACTTACCCTAATTGGGAACAGGATGGGAAACCAGCTGAACATTCCAGGTGAATGGGTGGCTGGTAATATACCTGTAATAGACACATGATATAAGAGACAAACAGGATCCAAAAAACAAAGATTCTATTACAAATGTCACTTACACTGCATTAAATGGGGGGGAAGGGGGCAGACTCATACTACCAGGTATAAAAGCAAGACAAATCAAGTAATAAATTCAATTAAATTCTTTATCTGCTGACAAATCAACATTAAAATCATGCAACAAACAGATTTATAATAAAACTGACCAATGAGTAGGGGCCATAAATTTTTTGGAGTCCATTATAAAATGCATCATGATCAATGGTCATGCACAAAGTAGACATCCATACTGTGGCCAATGTTTTAATTCATTCTTTAACAGAGATATTGTCAATACTTTTAGTCTCCAAGTTGTTTCTGTTATGGATGATGCGCGAGGGGAAATTAAATTTTGCCAAGAAATACTGACTGAAAAATATGACAGATCTTACAGATTTGCCAATGCACTACATGTATTACTGCATGGGCTGACTATGATATGGCCTATATTCACCTTCACTGAGGAGTTTAAGTCAACAATGATATTTAAGTCAACAGTGACATTTAAGTCAACAATGATATTTAAGTCAACAGTGACATTTAAGTCAACAATGATATTTAAACCAACAATGACATTTAAGTTAGCAAGGACATTTAAGCCAACAATGACATTTAAGTCAGCAAGGACATTTAAGCCAACAAGGACATTTAAGCCAACAAGGATATTTAAGCCAACAAGAATATTTAAGCCAACAGTGACATTTAAGTCAACAAGGATTTTTAAGTCAACAATGACATTTAAGTCAGGATTTTTAAGTCAACAATGACATTTAAGTCAACACGGATATTTAAGTCAGCAAGGATATATTTTAAATCGTCGGATATTTATTTAAAGACATTTTTTTAAATCAAAAAGGATATTCAAGTCAACATGTCTAGAGCACACAAGTGGACTGAGATCAGAAGTAACAGACTAGAAGTTCACAGTCAAATTCAACTGCTTTTCATAATGAATGTCATGGACGTTTTTCATTTTTGTTTTCAAGTGTATTTCAAAGGTTTGTTAAAAGGCATTTAATATGACAACTTTGCACCCCTAATTTCTAGTGAACTGATCCACAGGTAATGTTGTTTGTTTATACAAATTGCCTAAACAGCATATTTCATTGGTAGATTAGGATTTACTTACTGTTCTACACTCAAATGAAAGCTAAAATGAAGGACATAATTACTATACCTCATTTCACAGCAACAGATCTGTCATTGTAAACATGTTACAAGCATATAAATATGGTAGATATATGAATGTATGAATGAATGTACAAGGTTTGACGGTATGGGACTGTACTTACTGAGATTCACATCCTTGTAGAGTATGGCCTCAAAATAGCCAGCAAACCCATGCAGCACGCAGTTCTTATCAATGTCAAACTGAAGTGAGATAAATCTACTGTTGTCAAACACAGGATCTGAAAGAAACCAAGATTCTTTTATACAACAAGAAGCTGACCATCACCTGCATGTTGAGCCTGTCCCTGAGGCTTTGGTACACTAGTGTGTGTACCAAAATGTAAAAAATCCAACTTGACTCTGTGGAAGACCGTACTTGAGAAACCAACCAAAAAGAAACAATTTAACTTCGAGATTAATACAAAATATAGATGGATGGACAAGCACACAGATGCCAAAGAAATTGTCGAGTTACTGGTAAGCCTGGGCTACCCTAATAAAAATGACATCTTGTATTGGATTGTTTGAGGAAAATAGTTTAGGCCTTGAAGTCTATATAATTAATTAGGCCTTCAAGTCTATAAAATTAATCAGGCCTTCAATTCTATTTAATTTTATTTAGGCCTTCAAGTCTATAATTAATTAGGCATTCAAGCCTATACAATTAATTAGGCCTTCAAGGCTATACAATTAATTAGGCCTTCATGTCTATACAATTAATTAGGCCTTCAAGTCTATATAATTAATTAGGCCTTCAAGTCAATACCACTAATTGTATCCAAATCAAAGTAATATATGGTTTGCAATACTGCTCCAGAATTGTAAAATTTCTTAAAAATACCCTAACAACTGAAAATAAGTAGCAGCTTATAAAATTCATTAGTAACCTTTGGTTTATTTTCAAAGACAACTATCATCCAAGGTAGAGAAATATTGGATGACTATGAGAAAATAGTCATTTTGCTAATTCAGGCTGGCTACCTTCAGAGTTTCGATGACAAACATTCAGAACAAAAATATCTTGTTAATATTCTGACATATATTTGTATTTTTCTTACAATCACTCTGAACATGCTTTAGTTCAAATGTATGAGAATTTTCTGGGTTAGAAGTGAAATTAAATTTGAAAATCTGAGGCTCTTTTTTTCAAGTTCTTAAATTTTTTGAGATTCAAGACAAAAAGCAGTTACAAGCTTATCTCCATGGTGAGCATAACATTTATTAAAATCTGATCAAGTTTGCTTTGATTTTGTTTCTAAATAAAATGAAAATAAAGATAATGGGTAAATTGATAAATAATTTAAAAAACAAATACCTGCAAGTGCTATGAAATTCATGTGCCTTCTCAAATGCTATGTTAGCCTAACCAAAAAAAAAAACATGTGCAATAAGGCATTTTTTTGTGATATCAGGGTACAGCTGATGATTAATTTGTCAAATATTTAGGTTTTTTTAATTTATTTAGGTTTCATTCAGTTTTTTAGGTTTCTACGGTCAAAATGAAACTTTAGGTTTTTCCAGGTTTATAAGGTCTGTTTCTAACCCTGAATGTTATTCCAGATGGTGGCCCTGATTTCTTTTATGACTGATGATGATTTCTTCTATTCAATATTTTATATTCCTATAATCATTTGTTTCCATAACTGACATCGAAAACTTGCTAAGATGATTTCCATATTTATTCAATTTATAATGCAAGACATACAAATGGTATAGTACTTTATTATGTGCCAGCAGATCTGGGTCTGTTCAGTGCACAGTTCAATGTGTGTTTTACATGAATAGTTATGTTTAAAGTCAAACCTGTCAATATCAACCACCCATGGGAAAAGACAAAACTAACCTTTCTACACAGGTTCACCTTTTCAACTGCTTTTTGAACCAATACCATGCACTGAATATCACTGTATTTATTATTAAATATTACTGTAATGGCTGTAAATCTTAGGATGCAAACAAGAATTATATTTTTATGTGTCCCAAGACTTATATACACGTAAAAATTATAGCATTTTTTAGTGTCCCAACACTTGTAGACACAAAAAATGTCAAGACGAGAGTGACAAGACATGTCAGACAGATTGACCAGCTCTTTTAATAACCATATCAATAAACTGTTATAAACTACTGTTTTTGTTATTACTTTGCATGTTCATATTTCCCAATTTCTCCAACATGAAATTAAATAAAGGTAAATAAAGACTTCATAATTCATGGACCAGTTAGAGTTTACTAGGAAGACCAGGCTGTACTATAATGTGCTGTACTTACACAGGGCAAACTGTATGTCACTTATTTACTTGTTTATTCCCAAAAAATATTAGATGCAAATTTGGTTTTATTCACTGTTTTGACCAAATCACATTCTTCCAGATTACATTTCAGCTGGACAAACATAGCCGTTTCATTTATTTTGATCCACACACTCATGAGTTACTATTTTTCAATGATATAAGTGATCTACAAACTGAGGTAATCTTTATGAAACGTTACACATGTTTAATTGTATATGGCACATAACCAGCATATATTCACAAAACTGTTCATAAAAGAATGATCATAATGAAGACAACAATTCTGAATACAAATTGACTAAGATCATCATCGACCTATATTAGTTTTGTGTTTTGGCTGAACAAAACTGTAATGTTTCACACAATGGAAAGCTCGTTATTTTGGTATCATTCATAATTGTCAGATTTGTCTTTTGTTTTCAAACAGCATTCCAGGCCAGTTAATCAGTAAAACATTGAAACAGGCTTGGGTTAAAAAAAAAATTTGTCCATTGGTTATGCCAGTATTTTATTGTTTAATTGCCTTTTAATGGGGTTTAAGGTCACTTACATTAAAGCAAAATACAACTAAGATTTTACGGTATTACAATTATTTTATTTTTATTATTTATGTAAATAAATAACAATTAGAGCCCAAAGGTAGAGGCTACTGTTACAGCAACTGCAAATGCTCAATTCTTGTCTTTGTCCAATCAAATTATACACAAATCTGAATTAGGCAGAAATTTTAAGAAAACAGAAGAAAATTAAATAAATTTAATGACTTTTAAAACAAATAATAATAACTTATAACACTTCCATGTAATAATTATTGATGATAAACCCTTAACAACTATGCAGTCATTATTTTGGTGTCTTTAAAATCGATAACACATTGATCAATTAGTAGAGAAAAACATCGCTGGTGTCCCAAGACTTAAACAACATAAAAAAAGATTATATAATCTTGTGTCCCAACATTTACAGGTCATAAAAAATTACTTTTGAAAATAATGTTGGATTTTCTAGGAAATAGTGTCCCAAGATTTTCAGTCTTTATGTTAGTATTAATTATTATTATTATTATTATTATTGCTTTATGTGCACTATTTAAAAAAATCATAAAATATGCAAATATGTTCTCTTCCAAATTTATGTTCCATGCACAATTACCGTGTTCTGATTTCTGAAATTAATCCTATAAATTAAATCATCACTATAATCAACCTTTTTTTTTGTGCACCATGACAAAACATCATTAGTTGACTGCTTACATAGGACTTCAAAAGGGAGGATTCTTTTGTCAGCCAACCTGTACAAGTTAGGCTTGGAAACAGCTGTCCATGCCTTAGAAATTATACCTGGATTAGCCAGTCGCTAGAACTCCTCAAGACCAAAAGACAGTTGGATTATGTGCAAAGCCTAAGATGAATAGGAAATCAAAAGAAGCCTATATGTCCATTCTTTGTGACCCATAAACTTCACCTGCCTTTACAGACAAGTTTCAAATACTGATTAACCCTTGATCCTACTGAAAAGTAATGTAACTCCAATCTCTTCTCAAAGATGAACTTTCTTTCTTGAGAGATAACTTTAACTTACAGGCAAATAGATGAAGATATTGAACTAACACACTGGCACAAAAGGTGACTTCCATTTCTGTTACAATACCAATACAACAACTAGTTTTCCCATCATCCAGCAAACAAACTGCCTAATGAAAAAACTGCCTTGCTTTCAAATGTGACATATTGACACCTTCAAGTTACACTGTCAATATGACTGAAGTATAGAATACAAGTGAGTTAAGAAATATTTATCTAGAAAATTATTACAAAACTGACAACACCAACACGTAAAATCTGTGACAACTTTCACTTTATTGCTTCATCATATATGTAAATTCATATATGTTTATCTAAACAATGCCTTCCTCATAAAGCAAAAATTTTAGTTTGCACTGACTGAGTGATCAATGTAGATATATGTCAGTGACTGCTATAGGCAGGGAGAAACTACTACTGTTTGGTTTTAAAAAAACACCTGACTGCCGACAGCAGATGACCTTTACATAGAAGACATTTATATACGAAATTTGCCAGAGGAAACTAGAATGGCAATCATGAACAGGAGACTGTGGAGAGAAAGTGACCATCAGGACAGGTTTGACTGTACATAATTTATGTAAGCCCATTTTTCATTGGAGAATTCTATATCATGTGATGTCATAATGTTGAATTCTGGATATCATGCATATGAAATGACATTGCTATTATTCTAAAGCAAATTAAAATGCAATTTTTTTTCCATTATGTGTGAAGTAATAAAACATATCAACTTGTTATCAACAAGCAGATCTATCATACTGACCTTTGCTTCAGGTCAGTCAGCATGGGGTTTGCTGGTTCATAATGATATCATCTAAGCAATATTTTATTTTTCTCTAAGTAGTCAATTTTCTATATTCCCATTACCAATAGCCAATACAGCCACTTGCTACTGATTTCTACTGATTTTATTAAATAATCTATGTTGGACACAGTTTGTATATTCCTTTGTCCATCAAAAAAGAAGAGATTTTTTTTGTCCCTCGAACAGAAGAGATTCTTTGTCCAGCAAAAAGAAGTGATTTTGTTTGGTCCATCATAAATAAGAGATTCTTTTTCCACTGTAAAGATGAGATATTTTATAGTGATTGCCAATAAAACACCAAATACTGGATAGGTGTTATTTTAGCTATATAGAAACAGACTTCAACAAAAGTCAGTAATTATAAGTAAATATTTTTTCTGAATCAGCTCACCTTTGTTTGGATGCTTGAAAGTAAACACTGTTTGGGGTTCAGCAAGGATCTGGCAACTGTGAAGACGTACAACGTATGGCATTTCAAAATTCGTCTGAAATGACAAGATGTTTACAGATAAGCACAAATTCCTTCACAAAGAGATCCAGATATACAGAAGCCAACAATACACAGAATGATATAGATGACTGATGCTGAGGCAATGAGAGTTAAGAATCTTTCCATGAGATATGCCATGACAGATGACTGGTCTGGATGGGATTCCAACCCATTACCCATTAGTTAAAAGCAATAAAGTCACCATGTATGGAAAAAATGTAAATACTTCAATGTATTACTGTTTTTGGCTTGGTGATTTACAACAGAAAAACTCGAGTAGTTTATATGGATTCGAACCCACACATTTTTGGTTGTGAGCTTAGCATGTTAACCACTGAGCTAAAATGGCTCCTTCCATATACTAATGCACTTACTAAGATGCACCAACAAAGTTTTATCAGTGTTGGGTTGAAACAAAGTTTGATTAGTTGTGAAGTAATAGGGTTAATGACACAAAATATGTAACCAGACCATGGCTAAAACTGCAAGCATCATAAAGCATGAAAATTAGGTCACAACTGCCTAATTTATTGGTATAAATGAATTACTCTCCTTGAAATGTCTTAAAATATGTTTCTTCCCATTAATGTAGGTAAAATTGGGTCCAAGATATTGTGGATGTAACAAATGAATACCTGAAAATACAGAAGTCAAATATGCAATTAGGTAACAGTGACCTACTTTGGGTATATTAGAGTTACTCTTGTTAATATGCAAAAATATACCTAATTAAAAGAGACTCTTCTAAAGATGAATTTTTCTTTATTAGATATGGTTTTAATTCACTGGCAAATAGATGGTGACATCAAACTATATCTGTCACACTGACACCAAGAGTGAATTCCACTATTTCTGCTGTGATAACACTGCTGCTTTTCATACCATCCAGTGAATCATTTACTTTGACCCTCCACCCCAATAATAAAAACTGCCTCATCTTGGAATTTGAAATATTGACACCTTTGAGTTAAATTGACAATGTATCTGGAATACATTGAGTAGAAACAAGATAAGTCTTCAAACTGATTCACATGATCATTCCTTTATGTAAACAATGCCTTTCTCATGAAGAAAACTTTATGGTCATTTTAGAAAAACTCCTCTGACCACTTAAGGCATGGACACACATATATATATATGGGATAGTAGGTCATCAGTAATACCATGGACATATACATGGGACAGTTGTTGTTGTTGTTGTTGTTGTGGGGTTTAACGCCATTTTTCAGCACATGATAGGCTATACATGGCAGCCAGTATTAATGGTGGAGGAAGAACCCAGGAAAACCCCGGAAAGAAGCACAGACAGACGAGAAGCTACTGGCAAGCATTCTCACATACCCACATTGGCCGAATCTGTACATGGGAAAGCATGACATCATTAATACCATGGACAGATATACATGGGACAGCAAGACATCAGTAATACCTTGGTCAGATATACATGGGACAGCAAGACACCAGAATACCAAGGACAGATATACATGGGGCAGCAAGATATCAGTAATACCATGGATAGATATATATGGGACAGCAAGACATCAGTAATACCATGGACAGATATACACAGGACAGCAAAACATTAGTAATACCATCAACAGATATACTTGGGGGACAGTACAACATTAGTAATAATATGGACAGATATATATGGGACAGCACAACATTAGTAATACCATGGACAATAGCAGAAAAACAAAAATGGTCCAAATTGCCAAAGAAACTGAGCTTTATTGAGAAACAAATCCTCCTAAAAACAGATTGTGTTTAAGATACCAACTATTGTTGAATATATTATGGGGTATGAATCTAATGCCAACTATTGCTAAATAGATTACAGGGTCTGTATTAAATGCCAACTAGTGTTCAATAAATTGGAGGGTCTTTATTACATGCCAATTACTGTTGAATAAATTATGTATTGAGGCCATCTACTTCTCAATAAATTTATGGGTATGTATCAAATGCCAGCTGGTGTTCAATAAATTGGAGGGTCTTTATTACATGCCAATTACTGTTGAATAAATTATGTATTGATGCCATCTACTGCTCAATAAATTTATGGGTATGTATCAAATGCCAGCTAGTGTTCAATAAATTGGAGGGTCTTTATTACATGCCAATTACTGTTGAATAAATTATGTATTGATGCCATCTACTGCTCAATAAATTTGGGGTGTGTATCACATGCCAACTAGTGTTCAATAAATTGGAGGGTCTTTTATACATGCCAACTACAGCTGAATAAATTAAGGATTAGATGCCATCTACTGCTCAATAAATTTGTGGGTATGTATCAATGCCAATTACTGTTCAATAAATTGGAGGGCCTTTATTACATGACAACTACTGTTGAATAAATTAAAGATTATGTATTAGATGCTATCTACTGCTCAATAAATAAGAAGGGTATGTATCAAATGCCAACTAACGTTCCATAAATCAAATAGCCTGACTGGTTACTGCACAATCATTATTTATTCCTGACTTTGCTGAATATTTTGAACTGGCAATCAAGACATTTAACATTTGTGGCAGTACATTTTGTCTCTGCAACAAACAAAATTACTGCATATTA
This sequence comes from Sinohyriopsis cumingii, assembly GCA_028554795.2. NCBI lineage: Eukaryota > Metazoa > Mollusca > Bivalvia > Unionida > Unionidae > Sinohyriopsis > Sinohyriopsis cumingii. The sequence goes on along the minus strand of CM068839.1, from coordinate 59,758,041 downwards.
TCAAGATTAAGTAATGATTGTGTGTTTATTGGTTCCAACTTGTGCGACTCCACAGCATCTTCAAGAAATGAAGTTTTACAGTTCGTATGTCTAGGTCTACCATCATACAACAAAATGGCAGGTCTAGATCTGTTTTTTTTGGTTCTATAGGGAATATTATGAATTCATGCAAACAGCCTAGACCTGAATCAGTGCAGCAGCAGATTTAAATTTTACATTATTTGCACTGAGTGTATGATACAAAGATTAACGCTGTGCAAACTTTCAAGTTTTTGCAAAGATTGCCACAAAAAACCCCTTCCATTCTGAGCTGAGCTTTTAGGTTGTTACATAACAAAAGTTTTAACACTTTGGTGTAGATAGCATACAGATGTAAGGACAAACACACTCAAATGGATGCCAAAGTGAACACTATGCCAAACTTCTGTCAAAACAAGCTAGATAAAACGTATTACCTCTATTGGCTTTTCCCGTTCTTTACATGAACGAACTTCGTTGTAAAGCTTGGCAGACTGGAGAGGAGCCAAATAGGACGTATACTCAGATGGGATACTTATACCATCCTCTGAAAATACGAAGACAGCCAATAATGTACACATCATGCTTAATACAATTTGTAAGTTTCAATTGAATTACAGTAATATTCAGTGTCCAGAAAAAAACATTGCATTGCAAATCAAAGAATCTTTGAATACAAGTATGTATTATATCATCAGAGTGCTCAAATCAAACATGCTGAGATATACTCTGTCCAAATAAGTTTTATCATGTTTGTCACAAAGTACATTCTTTTTGTGATGGAAAAAGTACAAAATTTGTACAGAATGACTAATGCCAACAGCTCAACAAGAATACTTTAAACAGCATAGCATACTTGTCCTCAATAGGTACAGTATTACTCACCAACTAATTTCAATTACCTGGACCTTTGGTTAAACACATGATACAGGCTAAACTTACTATGCTGAAACCATATATTTCTTACTAGACTTTACAAAACTGTGACCTCTGATCTTTAGACCCCCAGAATCTACAGGTTTCTTTATTCCACCAGGTACAAACCATCCAAGGAACATACTCTAGAACAAAAATTATTCAACAAAACCCACTTTCCTTTCATCCACAATGACCATGACCTTTGTTCTTTTGACCCTAAAATCAACAGGCCTCTTCCATACCTTAAGTATAAGTCATCCACAAACTGCTCAAGGTAAATGGTCTCAAATTAAAGTTAATGTGCAAAAACCACGTTTCTTCTTTTGTTCAGTGACCTTGAACTTTTGGTCCCAAAATCAACAGGTTCTTTTTTACCCAATGAGTAAGCTATCCACAACTTTGGTTAAGGCACATTGTTAATACCTGAAATTTTTGTGCAGAAACCATTTTTTCCACTTTCAATTACACTGACCTTAACCGCTAACCCCAATGGGGTTTTCCTCATATAAAGTGCAAGTGATCCACAATGTGTCCAGGTCTGTGACACAGAATTAACGTGATTGTGTGGAAATCATTTTTCTTCTTTCAAAACAGTTCCCTTGACCTTTGACCTTTTGATTAAAAAATCAAAGGCTTCCTTCCTTGCCCAATGTGTAAGATATCTACAAAGTTTGGTAACTTGATGCTGTAGAACTGGAGTAACTGTGCAGAAACAAAATTTCTAACAGACTGATAGATGGATAAATAACGTATAATTTGATTGCATGGCCGTCTGCATGGCTATATTATTTGAATATTATTTCACCAATGGGACAATATGGTAAACTCCTATATTCCTGAAGTCTTTTTTTTGGACACAGAAGTATTTAGTTTGCCACATCACTACCTTACAAATCCAGTGCTTCCAAGCATGTTTTTGCAACTTCCCAGTCACATAAGAGAGATCTCCTCTTTGAGGGATTTGTGCCAAATCCAATCCATACTTTGGTTACTACTGGACTAGCTTTCAAATGCCTGCATGGAGAGAATGGAAGAGTGTGCCCATATGTTGGTTACATAAGTATTATCAAAGAAACATAGTTCTTTTTGGTTTCTTCTTCAAATACATTGCCTCATCATAATACAATAGGTGAACAGGTAAGAGGTGGTGGCCTAATCTATGTGAAGTAGCTTTAAATCGCATGAAAGATATGGGCAAAAGTTAGCATACATATATGTCTGGATGCAGCTCTAAGGGAAAAAAGTTCCCCACAAAGTCCAGCAAAGTCATATAGCCGCAATTTCTGAATCTGCTGAACAGTTTGGGATTGTAACATACTGTGCTGCTGTTATAGGTCCCACTGGTCAAACTTAGCCCTTTGGGATGAAAGGTCTCCAAGGTCAAAGCTAAAGGAAGTCATCTTTGCCCTCCATCCCAGAGTCTGGATAATACTCAAGACTAATGTACATGATAACTAATGTGGTCTTCCAATAGTTCTTTATACAGACAGCAAATAAACCACTGTATCAATGACAACAGAGCTTTGAGGAGAGATATCGTTCTTTCCATTTTTTCAGTGGTAGAAATAAACAAGATCTCTCTCTCTTATTACCAGTTCAGTTCACATCAGACATAGTTGTTACTTAGTCCCATAGATGCCAGTGCGGCTAAAGGTCCAATAAGGAAAAACGTTTCAAAGCAAAGGACCAATTCACCACAAGATGGAGCCTGTATATAGCAATGAAAGCAGGAGCTGTCACAAGTTAAACTGAGACATCATGAAAGAAATGAAGACTGTTTAGATCAACTGAAAAAGCATTTATCTCAATGATTCTGCATGCAGTTGCAAGAATGCTATGAAACAATGAAAATCTAGGTATGGGTTTGAAAGGTACTTGATTCAATCAGAATCCACTGCAGATTAAATTTTGGACCCAGCGACAAAGCCTTTTGTTCAGACAAAACAATAGTCACTAAAAATCATAGAGGTTTTATCTTTTGACCTGTATCATACATTTATAATAAGTGTCTGACATAACAGAATGGTAGCTTTTTATAGTGATGAGTACTAACTTTTCTTTAAGAGCCAAAAGAGACAGTTATTTGTGGTATCAAACTTTTAAGGGAGTGGCATGTTTCTGCTTGCACATTTGAGCAAATTTCTCCACTTCCCTTAATGTTTTTAAAGTGGCATGCCTTCATGCTCTGAGAATTATTTTGGGATGAAACACCTGCATTTGCAGTAGCTTCAACAGGCAAGGAAAGACCGAAACTTTCTGGGAATTTCCACTGTTAATTTTTTTAGCATGCTTATCCATGATTTTTCCCACTTGATGGAAGTAATAAGGGCCAGATGGTACTCTGATTCCATTGTTTCATGCAAGACTTGGAGATCTGAGGGGCTGGAGAGATCATCCAGACTGTTCCATTTCATGGAAAGAGTCTCGATTTCCCATGCTTTTGGATCTAGGACTGGAGAGACAACAGTGGGTAACATTGCATTCCACACTGTAAGCAGATCCAAGTGGTCAATCCCATTCAGCATATTTCAACAAATATCAAGGCTGAACAGAAAGAGATTCAAGTAAGACATTAAGTCTGCCCAAGATGTGGCACATTCTGATTTTGATTTTTCAGTGATGACACGATCTGAGAGAATTGCAAACCAGAAGAAAGATTTGGTTCTCCCTTGCATTTTACAACTGAAGTTATTGGGTAGGATGAGAATATCCTTCTTAGACAGCTTCTCCTGCCTTGACTATGGTCTCCTGCCTTGACTATGGTCTCCTGCCTTGACTATGGTCTCCTACCTTGACTATGGTCTTCATCTCCAGAGAACTAATGTGCAATAAATACTCACGAAAAGGCCACACCCAACAAACTTCCCAAAATAAGGGCAGAAGGTGGGTAACCCAAATGTTCTGGCATCTGACAAATGTCATTCCTGGAGGCTGAATCTGCAAGGGAATATCCACTGTAAGTCGCTTGAGCTTCTGATTAGCTGTGATGGGATCTCATTCATCCCGAATCTGGGATTGCTTGATCCAGTGGGAAAAGCTTTGGTCATCACTGGAGTAAAAAAATCTTCTGCAATGGTCCAGCAACAGATGGCCTAAGATGATGAGATCTGCTGCTACACTACCAGAGTTTTATCTACAAATGGCTTCATGTAAGTCATTTGACTCATCAAGGCAAAAAACAATGAACAATGAGTCAAAATCCAAACCTATGAGTCTTATTCAAGCCGATGATCAGTATTCAGTAGTTTTTAAAATAATTATATTGTTTAAATACACAACAAAAATATTAGTTATATAATGTACCTAAAGCCAATAAGGCAATTCCCTTGCCAGAAGCATCTGAACATTCTATATTTCTTAAAAATCTTGTTGATGGTTTCATGTCAGAAATATTCTGAGCATATATGAAAGGCATTTATTGTTGACTGTATCAGTGCTTCCATCTGCCACTGCTGTCATAAATGACAAATTTTGCAGGTCACGTATAAGACTGTCCTCAACAACATTTGATAGGCTCTCAAGTCACTCTGAACAGGTAGTAGCTGAGTCATTACTGATTGGCAGAATTCTTCAAAATGCCAATGGCATCAATTTCTTCAGCTGTAAACCCTTTACCTTATGCAAGCGCCTTTGGACACCTTTACTCCATTCGCATGGAAGCACCTTTTGACGCCTGCTGTAAACATCAGCCATTTTAAGCCGGTTTTCGTAGCGCCAACTTTGGGGAAAACCCCCTATTAGATACTACATTCATTTCTGCAAATGACAATTACGTCAGATCACGTGGTCACTGTTTATGCTCTGGTCGATATCTGCTATTTAAAGTAACTGGGTCGTAATCTCCACTCTCCAAAATGGAGGTCGCAGATTTCATTCAGTACTTACAAAGTTTTCACGATTAGAATCACAACTATGAAAAATTCAATAACTTAGGTAAAGGCTCTAATATTGATGTATGCAGCAATTAGTTTTTATAAATTATCAAATTCAGATGACTCAGTGATGTAGACGCAGATGAAAACCTTGTAAATTTCAAGTATGAGAAATGGCAGCTACGGTTGGTCACATGGCCTCACTGACATGACGGTGAACAAGTTCTCTCAATATTTTAAAGCACATAAAAAATTCTTCCGTGAAAAATAATTACACAGCTATAACAATCGGACTTTACTCTTAAATTTTTCCACACATAATAGATGTGTACCAAAAATGTAAAATGGTTAAAATTGCTGTTAAATGAAACATACACTACACTGCTTTACAGTTAACAGGCAGGCCTATGTGTATGGAGTCGAATAGGTAACAGGTGTTCTATTTATAGCAAGTTGCACTTGGTAACTATGCTCTATGAGGTAAAGGGTTAAGTCATGTACTAAACAAAGAAGAGATTTGTATTTTAAAAAAGGGATGTCTTCTTTGCGTATGTGACTGAACAGTTAAAACATTGTCAAGTAGGAAAAGCATGCAATTGCTGTGTGCCCTGAGCTCAAAACTTAGGCATCATGGAACTTAGACTATGGGTCATAGCTTGGAACTACTGAGACCCTCCCCCCTTACTGGACATGACAAGAAATGCACTTATTCAAATGATATTTGCTCCAGGGGTAGTCCTTATCATCTATAACCTAACAAAGTTGTTCAAGCTTAAAACTGAAGGTCAAAACAGTGATACAAGTGGACATGTATTGAACGAGCACCAAATGCACTGGTTGATTTGACCTCAACAACAAGGATAAGTATGTTCAATAATATAATATTCACCTTTTAAAAACCTTTGTGCTCCATCCAGGCATTCTGGGGACAATTCATTATCTCCAAATGACCCAAGCAGCTCGCTGACTATGATGTCTGCTTTCTCAGGTGCAACCCATTCTCTCATGTCACAGGATACAACTTCCACCTGTTCTCCCCACATCTCTTCTCGCAGATTCTCAAGACTGATATGGAAATTGGGAAAACTGAATTCTTCAGAATACTGTACTTTTACGAATAAATTTCATTTTCAGTGAAACAAAAGGTTCTGCCAGTTCAAACCAAATTCAAACACACCAGAAAAACTTTTGCTCAATCATGAAAGAGCCTTCAAAACTGTTGGTTTTGCCTTTCTGGGTGCTAGACCTGGCTTTGCTATCAAAACAATTGGACACTTAACTGATCATTCTGGTACCAATTCTAGGTCCATTTACAATTACAGACAAGGGGAAATGACACAGCATTTAAGTTTCTCCATTTTTACCCAACCCTGTCTTTAACTCAATGTCTACCATAAAAGTGATCTCTCAGTCTCATTTGTCTCCATAATAATGAATTACTATACCTGAAGGATTTTTAAAAAAAAAAACAAGCCAAGGCTTTTATGATAATATAATCATAATAACAATTTTAAAATAAATCAAAAACATAAATAATAATGTTGTGCATATCTATATTTTCTGTAACTTCTAGTGTATGATTTATTTAATTTTTGTAATTTTTATTCATGGTTGTAAACTATAGAATATTTTTATTAAACAATATGTGTATGTAATTTGGCTCTGTTGAAAAGACAAATCACATAGGACCTATATATAGTTGTTTATGTACATGCTGACAATTAGTAATAATAATTATTAGTAATAATAATCGTAATAATCTTAAAATGGCATCTATGGCATAGGTTCTCAGTGACCGATGGGATATGGCAGTTTTGAGAAGAATTCTGTGGCTTCCTCATTGGTTGTGTGAGGTCATGTGAATACAGTATTTCATGACTTAGTACATTGTAAATCAATAGTGTATGTTGTCATATGGGGTCCATTGCAAAATACAGTTGCAATTTACGGTATATATAAGGTGAAAGTTAGGCATTCAGTTTCATTCCAATTTCTGGAGTCATTCACACTTTTTCTGTTCCTGATGTAAATCACCAGACATATTATATGTTGTACTTAAATATTTTTAGAGAGGAAAAACATTTGTTTTGACTGTTCAGTGGTGATAGAAAGTGCTCATTATTCTGGAACTGTTAGAAATTATTCAAAAGAATTCTAGACAACGCCATCTTGAAGACGTCATGGTTCTTGGAGGACCAGTTCATTTCTGGTATTGAAAATTATAAGGGACTTTTCATTAATTTAGGACTTTCATAGACATTTAAAAGCACTAATTTGGATACATTACATTATACTGTAAGTTCCTCTCACATTTTTCATTTATTTCTTTAATAACTAAATTGTTTGTCAAGTTTTACAAAACTTGTTGGCTTTGCTTCTTTTCTGTTACTTAAGTTTGTGACCATAAAGTCATAACAATAATAATAATAATAATAATAATAATGATGATAATAATAATAATAATAATTTACTCTACCTTGACCTTTGATACAGATAAGCTTAGGCTCACTTTTTAGTATACATTTCGGTGGCAGTTCAATGGGATAAGATACTTTCACTACACTTGCTGATACTGAAAATTCACACTTCTATTCAGCGGTAAGAGTTATAAACTTGGTACAATTTACACTGCAGGACTTCCAAAAGAAGAGCTTGTGTTCACAACTAGAAGAATGGGGCAATATGGGGACAGAACTATGCAGGGATTTCAACAGAGGAGCTTGTGTTCAAGTTAGTTGAACATGCAATAAGGGGACATAACTCTTCAATGATGTAGAATGCTACATGTCCAACTAATTCAAGATAACAAATTAAAGATGCATGGTATTGGGTTGAAATTCTGCATTCCTTAGTAAAGTTATGCAACAGAAACTAGAGGGATTGACAATAAGGGGCAATAACTCTTCTAAATGATATTGCAAAATACTGAAAATTAAACTCATTCATGATCTTATCAGTATAAAACGGCATGCTGAATTTGGTTGAAATCCAAAATGCTTACTCAAATAATGCTGCAGCAACCACAGTCCCGTGACATACCATAATTCATGCAATATTTCATAAATGTTCATTTTTTTTACACACAGCTGATTCATAAAAGTCAGTTATTTTTTTTCTTCTAACTGTTCCTGTACACAAAAGCTTGCTTTCTTATTGGAAAAGTTTAATATTTCATACATCTCGAGTCTGAAATCAGCAGATTTATGTATTAAAAAATGAAATACATGTGTGAAGATTTTACAATAATAGCTGAAATAACGCTGTTCATCACCGAAATTGACACATCAAGTTTTTACTGACCGATATTATTATGCATATTTTAAAAAATTGTTTTGATGACCAGAGTAAAAAAAGGAGGCACCACCTATTTCAATATGTTCATTAAACTGATAGTGCTAAAATAATGTTTAGTCTTTTTGTACAAATGAATAATCAGGTATTGATCTTTCCATCATATTAAAACACTATATACCAGCATCCTTTAAACAGAGTTAAATTTGATGACTTTTTTTAAAGGGTGGCTTACTTATAATGATGGCTTCATTTCTATTTTGGGGTGGGGTGGGTGTGAACAGGCACTGTAAAAAAGTACATTTACTGGTAAATATATAGAAGGATACAATGACTTCTTCAAATTAAACAAGAAAACAATATGTTTCAAGTATCTGATCCGAGTTAATAAAGTTATTTAATTTTAGCAGCAGTTTACAGTATATTAGGGATAACTGCCTGTCAAATGTTTGAGCATTTAATGTTTTTTTAAAATAAATGTTATACATTTACAAAGTTATGGGTTCGAACAATTCAAAATCACTTAAGAATTGATATGTGTGTAATATGATTTGGATTTTTAACATACCTTTCACAATGTTTCAGTCATATTGCTACGATGTCTGCAATGTGGCAGTTTATAGTGATGTCTAGCACTGAGGCATCATGCTGCAGACATGTAGCATGATGTCCCGCCCAGTCAATTATTCTGACACCAGACTGACCAGTCTAACACTAACCTCTTAATGCTGAGTGCCAAGTGAGGCAGCTGTTAGTACCATTTTTGTAAGTCTTTGGTATGACACGGCCGGGATCGAACCCACGACCTCCCACATCCGAGGCGGACTCTCTAACCACTAGGCCACATGAGCGGTCCTTAAGAATTTATAGGTTGTTACACAGAAAAGTATGAGGAAAAGTACTCTCTCATCAAAATATATTAATAACAGCTGACTGAGGATTTGCAAATTCAAAGTTCCAGTTTGGCATAGGTGCCTCTAATCAAAGACATGAAGGAATGTGTAGGTTAGTAGTGAATGCTTTCCATACGGCACAATTACATGTATTGAGATCACATAAACTTCTCTCGACAAAAAGGTTGTGTAGCCAGTTTACAACAGGTCATAATGATTTCCTAAGGTGTTGCATATTTTATGTTGACTTTATCTTATTCTTTTCTACAACTTTTATTATTAAAACTATATAAGCATTTTTCTTTTTCACTACTTTATAACAGACAGAAATTGAAACCACATATTTTAGATCCCATCTCTCCCCGAGTTTTTAGCACTTGATGCAAGACAAATAGGTAACAAACGATGTTGTGCAGATAAGTTCACAATATAATGATCATGTCATTCAAACAGACATTGATATTACAAAACCATAAATTCACCAAGTACAACAATAACATCCCTTCATCAACTTACGTAACAACTGCATTTGGATTCTTCTCAACAGCATAAATTTTTCGGATCTTCCTTTGAGCCTGTGCAGCTGCAGTAAGTGAAGCCCTGACAAGGGGACCACGTCCAGCTCCTACCACCATCAACACACTGAACAAAAAATGACAGAAGTAGAGGTTAAACCAACTGAAATTTCCTATCTTAGTAAGGCTGATCTATTAAAAAATAACTGAAAAAGAGAATGAACTTTTCACATCTATTGGTAAAGAATAAAGACCAATTCTACTTTGTCCCCATTTCTGCATATAATTTGAAGACTCTTTTCTTGTTGCATACTACCCCTTCACTGCTGTAGACTTAAACAGAAATGTATTACAAAAATAGCATTTTTCTGGAGTTCCTGAATTTTCTTTCTCCACCATTGGGTTTATTAAAATCTGACTGTAAAATAATATATAAAAGATTATGCATGCCTCATGATGAAGAGGCGGCAATGTATCAGCATTGCCATAAAAAACAAAATTCAAAAGAACTCTTGAAATTAACCTTCAAACACCTATTCTTATCACGTATAATTCTATACATCTGCTAAATCATATTATAACCATTTCTAACGGCTTTAAACCATGATGCTTTTTGACCCTTCAAAGTCCAATGATCATTTAAGTCAGGGGTCTAAAGCTCAAACCAGCCTGAGGGCCACATGAAGGCATGTTCATTGGCCCAGAAGCCGCACCACCTTTGTTATATCTCATGACGCCTTGTGATGCCAATCATTTTGCGCCACAGGATATGGCTTGGCAGTACATATGCAACCCGCATGTTTAAGACCCCTGATTTAAGTGATCTAAAACTCTAAAACTCTGGGGCAAAGAATAGAAGTATCCTTTTTTCCTATACCGATTTAAAGGATTTTAAACAATTTTCATCAAGCATTTTCTGGTAAGCAAATCTAACTCTCTATCTGTATTACTTGACATATACTGCTTAAATATTTTTAACTGTTCTGGTTATTAAGATTAGAAACATCAGTATAAGAAAAGGATAATAAACTAATGCTATCCTGTCAATTCTAATAGTGAAATTATGTAATTAATAATAAACTATCAATTCTAACAATGAAATTCTGTGATAATAAACAGAACTTGTTATTAGTTTTTAAATGTAGTACTTCTTGATTAAAAGTTCTGGTTATTTAAGCTAACACTCCAAGTTAGAAAAACAAACAATTTCAATCATTTAAGGAATCTTAAAACACTCAAGGACATTCCAAGTCTGTATAACCCCAAAGAATCATACTGGAGAAATAACGATTGCATGATTCCCTTGTTTCAGCGTAAGTCAACAAAACATGGACGTCAATTACATATATGTCAACAAATTTTAACAAAGGTAAAGTTAAATGAAAGGTCATCATAGCGACAAGTGTAGTAGAATTGCAAACTACATTTTTTTATTTAGCAAAGTTGCTATTAAATTTTTTTGTTCAAATATCATGTATGACAGATTCCCAATAAAAACTCCATGAACTTTAACACACATTTTGCTTGCAATTAAATTCACACTGGAACAAAGTTTTCAATATTTCACATGACAAACACAATCTGTGCCTCTCTTATAAAACTGAAATCAAGAAAAACTCCAATGGCAACAAATTGTAAACCATTATAGATCATGTTTTTACTGTGGAATGTAGTAACCCTCATCATGGTTAGAAAATTTTCTTTAAATCCATAGTCGTCCCTTGCTAACCAGCATTGAATATCCAACTGCCAGGTAAATTACATGTGTGTGATCTGGATTTTGAACATAGCTTTAACAATTTTTCAGTCACACTGCCATGATGTCTTCAGTGTGGCAGTTTATAGTGAAGTCTATCACTGGGGCATCATGTTACAGGCATATAGCATTATGTACCACCCAGTCACATTATCATGACACCAGGCAGACCACTCCTAATGCTAACCTCTTATTGCCGAGCACCAAGCGAGGAAACTGCTGGTACAATTTTCATAAGTCATTGGTATGACTTGGCCACGCTTCAAACCAGCGACCTCCCACATCCAAGGCAAATGCTCTAACCACTTAGGTGACCAAAGCGGCCACCTGCTCATAAAACATTTACATACTAAGGCATTATATCAGAGTTCATAATTAAATTTTAGAATCCGATAAATATTGTAACAGTAACTACTATGACAATTAGCAAAATTACTCCAAAAGTAACAGGTCTGTTATATACTGGGGATAATTTTATAACTTATTTATTCTCAAACTTACATATCCTTAGTGTCCTTTTCTTCTGGTTTTATTTTATCCAATAAAGCACAGAATATAGCCTGAAAAAGACAATGAGATATCAACATTTCCACTTCTCTATCTGTCAAATAGTCATCAGAAATAAAGTCGCATTCTCTATCAGAAATAAACAACCCCACTTCTCATTTGTCAAATAATCATCAGAAATAGTCTCCCTTTCTCTATCAGAAATAAACAATCCCATTTATCAATCCGTCAAGTAGTCTTCAGAAATAAACAATCCCATTTCTCAATTTGTCACAAAGTCTATAAAATAAAGTCCCATTTCTCTGTCAAGTAGTCTTCAGAAATAAATGGTCCTATTTCTGTCATGCAGTTTTCAAAAATAAACAATCCAATTTCACAATGTTTCAAGTAGTCTTCAGAAAGCAATTTTTTTAGTAAATTATGTTTCTCCAAGAATATTTACCCAATCACATTATGTTACAAGTATTAGTCTGCTACCTCGCGAATCCAGCTCTACTAAAAGACAAAAAAATCATCGTATTCTGTCTATTGTAAATAGACACAGGGCAGTAACTCTTGCACATTAGCTCCCCTTGATACCACTTGGTGTTGCCAGATTTTAGTTGAGCAAGATATTAATGAGTTTGCTTGCATGGCGGGGTGGTTGGGAGGGCTTCTAATTAATGTGACTGATTGGGTAAGAATTCTTGGAGGAAGATAATTTACTTGAAAGTTTTCTTTCTCCTTCAAATACAATCCCCAATCACATTATCATTATAGAAGAATAAAAGGAGGGGATGCTGACCTCTACCATGGGTAACCTTCTGGGAATGAATAGCTGGATTCCCCTTGTGACCCATTCTCTAATGACACAAGCAACACAGCCTGGGATCCCTTGACCTGGAACTCTTATCGATGGTTGATGTTGTTGTTGTTGTTGTTCTAGGGTTTAATGCCATTTTTCAGCACAAGATAGGCTATACATGGCAGCCAGTATAACTGGTGGAGGAAGAACCCTGGAAAACCCAGGGAAGAACCACCAACCCACCAGAAGCTACTGACAGGCTTTCCCACATACCCACGCTAGCCGATCCTTGGACTCGAACCCACGCAGACAGAGGTGAGATGGCAGTGATCCAGAACAGTGAGCGCTTTAGACCACTTGGCCACTCGGGGACCCTTATCGATGGTTGAAAAGATGAAGATGAGATCTTCTTACCTACAAAAGTTTCACTGGCGAATCCAGAAAAGCTAACAGGCTGTGTTGATTGGTCTAGTTGGGTCTAGTGGCCATCTGTGCTGCTGCCACTGGCCCTTAAAGATTCAATGTTTGTCTCTTCTACAATATCTTGGTTAACAACATTACGTTCAAATGTGAGCTCTAATCTCATGAGCTATAATCTTCATGAGGCTACTCTGATCTTAGGAGATCTCTGAGTACAGAGTGTATAACCCACTTCAGCCACAAAACAAGGGCTTGTGGGGTGATGCCCAATATGACATCAGCCATGATATCAGAATGTGTCCTATATATAGATCGTTAGCTTTTGATAATGATCAGTGCCAACTATTTCTTCTCAAAGAACCAGAGAAAAAGTCGAAAGTTGAGGGACTGAGGCACTCAAAGGGACAATGTAATAGATCTGCCACCAGTCCCTAAACATGTGCCACTTCCCCTCATAAGCCTTCAGAGTGGAGGGCCTTCTTCTCAAGATTCTCTGGACAATCCAAGGTTTAAATTGTCTTGCAAGGCTGTCCTGATCAAAGCCAAATGTGTAGAAGAAGACAGTCTGGACAGGGATGGAACAACCTCGACTGTGGTTGCATAAGGAGATTCAGGTTGGCCTGGGATCTTCCTGGGAAAATCTGCTTTATGCCTATCACTAGACTGAGTCGATCAGTGAACCAGGACTTATCCTACTTAAGAGGGGCAATCAGAATCATCATGCAATTCTGACCCCATAACTTCTTGATTATCTTTGGTATTAGAACTGGGGGAGGGTAGGAAACGGCCCACAACCCATTCCAACTGATTGACAGTGAATCCACAGCATAAACTTCTGGGTCTGGAACTGGAGAGATGAAGATGGGTAACTTATGATGCCACCTCATTGCAAAAGGACTGACCATCAAGCGTCCTCAAAGGGTGCAGGCATGAGTGAAAACTGATGGGTTGAGAGATCATTCCATGTGAAGGACCTGACCTCTCCTTGATAGAGTGTAAGCCAAGACAATGAGTCTGCCGAAAAAGTGTATAACTTGTACACTGATATGGAGATTGTCACACCAACATAGAAACTGCCAAATCTGGGCACATAGTTTGGGTGAGTTGGTACCCCTCTGTTTCAGGAGACAGATCACCACTACCAATATGTCAGACATCAGAAGGACCATTTTGCCCATGAGTCAATCTTCCCATAAGTGAAAGGCCTTGATGACAGCCATTATTTCCAGGATATTGATGTGTAGTAGGCAATAGGTGGGCACCTCAACCATATGTACTGGCATTGGTGCATACTGTTATTTCCACCTGGGGTTCCTTCAGCAGGATTCCCCTGGTCAGCCAACCTGAGTAGAGCCAATGAAACAGGGATGATCGACTCTCCTGCATGATCAGGATGGCTTGATTGAGGGAACTTGAAAAAGGGCATCACTGAGTCAGAAATGACATCTGTAAGAGGCACATAAAAAGGCAGCCAATTGGGATCAGGTCCACCACTGCAACGAATAAACAGAGGAGTAGCAAAAACTCTTTCACTGAAATCCAAGTTATGATGGAAACAGACTAGATGAGTTTGACAATTCTGGTGATGCGAACATGTGGAAACCGCACCAGATTCAGGTTGGTTAAGAACTTCACACCCAGATGGTCATAGTTCTTGGATGGACAGAGGTTGGACTTTTCCCAGTTCACTAGAAAGCGTAGATAGCTGGAAGATCGCTCCTGCCTCGGAATAGGATAGAACATTGACCAGGTATACTGCCATCATTGTAGATGATGCCAACTGGAACAGGGAGATAACACAAGTACTTTCATTAAGTGAAAGCCCAGGAGTTGATGCTGAGGCCAAAGGGAAGAATGGTGAATTGACTGAGGGTGTCGCAGTAAGCGAAAGAGAGAAACTTGCAGGAGACGGGGTGGATAGGGATGTGAAAGTATATATCAGATCAAAAGTGACGGCATACTCACCCTGTCTGACATGGAGGTGGATTGACCTCACAATCCCCATCTTGAATTGGGCGAGACAAATCCAGCTAATGGTGGGTCTCAACTTGTTTGCTCTCTGAAAAGGAAACAGCCTTGAGTAAAACCATGGTTATTGTGGCCTTTGTACAAGCTCCACCACTTTTTTTTTTTTAAGGAGAGTCTGTATCTCATGTTGGAGAAAGGCACCCTTTTCCCGATCTGATGGTGTATTTGTGAAGAGGGTTTAGAAGGAGGGGAAGGGATTGTAAATGAACGAAACCCAAAGCCCCTCTGAATGACCTAGATCATACCCCATCCCACCTCGATCCTCAAGGAATAGCGAGATCCAGTGAGCTCAAAAATCTGTATGATTGCTTCCAAGGGATCAATGTTGGTGCACATGGGACAGAAGATCCCCTTTCCCCAAGGCCACTTAACATCCCTTCACAATGACAGAGACTGAATGGTTCCTAATGCCCATGTGGGTTGAGCGGCAAGGCAGTACCCGAGCTGCATGCCTCCGAACGTCCTCTATTCTTCCCTCAAAACAACGCTGACCCAAACAGGGTCATCCAGAAAGGGAGGGTATGATATATGAGATATTGTATGAAAGAGTAGATTGGCCAGACACGTCAAAGTATTAGCCATTATATGGTGAGCAGCCCTGGTCATTGACCATAGCAATCCTGGCCATTGCCTCCCAAGTGTGGTTATTGCTGGGTGTATGCAATGGCATCCCAAATCAGCTCTGACAGGCATGGAACAGATTTGCCCACCTCATACAACAGGCGAGCATACATATGAACAGCTACTACATTCTTGTCAAGTGCCGAGAGATCAGTTATGAAGGCACCATTCGCCTTAAAGCCATCTCTTCCTCCTCATCAAGATCTACCATTTCTTTAGAACAGCAGTAAGGGTGGAAGGCATTCTGAAGAAGCCAACACCCTAAATATGTCCTCGATGGTGGCTTGAAAGCTAAACTTCAGTCTGTTTCATGGTCGGATCTGAGTATGATGTGAAGGATGACGGATTTGAAGGAGTTCCATTGCATTCATTGCGTCTTTGTCCACTTGTAGCACTAGAGAAGACATCTCTATGAAAATGTCAATAGCTCTCCCTTGTGGACAAGCAGTGAATGTAAGGAAGTCTGGCACTGTCAGCTAGTTTCCCCAGCAAAAAGTCGACCTGGAAGTTGGCAGTATCAAGACGGTCCATCTATCACCAGTAAAGGCCTAGCTGGACAGATTTCTTACTGAAATCTCCATCAAAGAAAGGGCATGTCACTGACAGTACAACTGGACAGACCTGTAAATCACAGCTGAATGGACCAATGTGATGAAAAGGTCCCCATGTTGGAATGGCTGGACGGACAGCAATGGTGCAGTTTTAATATGCATTACATCCAATGGATCGGTGTGAATGTCGCCTGGTTGGGATGGATGCTGGTGTCAAACAAGACAGTCCAGCAATCACCAGTACTGGCCACACCAAAGGCCTGGCTGAAAGGACCAATTTCTAATTGAAATCTCCAGTACAGTAATGATAAGATGCCAATGGCATGGCTTGATGGACAGATCTATCACTAAGATCCCTGCATGAACTATTTGGCTGGATTATTTCAACAACAGAGTCCCTATGCTGGGACAGATGGACTGCCTGTGACAGCTGGACAGTTGGTGATATCGGGACAGTCGGTGATAGCAGGATGGCTAGTAATCATACTGCACTATTAAGAGTGAGATCCAACGACATGAACCCCATGCACACAGACTTACAGGCCCAAAAGCCATGTTTGGACTTACGCCTTATGGGCTGCCTAAAACTGGGGAATACTCCCCATTTTTTCGGTATTACCAAAACAAACCATAGGTTGTCTTCCTTGATTTATTCCATCTTTCCTTCCCTTCAATGTCGAAAGGATGATCACTTTGAACATGCATTTCATGCACATAGTAAATATTCCTCCTGAAATGACACAAGAAGAGAAAACAAAGCATACATTTGCAAACTCGTGTTTGACTAACTAGCTACTAGCATAAATTGTCAAATGACTAATTACCTAAAACAGAAGCTTAGACTTCCACTGACAAAGTATTATAGATGCTGCATATCATAATCAGTGTATGCATAGTATAAACAAGAGTCATGGTAAACTTCCATGCTCTGAAGTTGCATGTAAATCATTTAAATTGACATCTTCCTGAGATGACACAAAAACACAAATAAATGAAGAAATTAGTAATATACTGAAAGTACCAAGTCACTAAAACACTGTCATAGCTAACAGATTGGTGAAAGTGTTGCATCAGAAACATATGGCCCTGTTATGAACTTATCTACAATACTTAGTTAATAATTAAACCATAATTCTATCAAAATAGCATGAAATGTGAATAAACAATGCATAAATATCCAGCAGCACTTCAGAATTTTGCTAAGAACTCCACAACAGACAGAGTAGGCAATCAAAGTGAAAGGTACACTAACTCATAATGATCTTGTATAAGATCAACGATAGCATTGTGGGACAGTGGTTTTAAAACACTAAGTCAAGAAAGGAGACAAAATCACTCAAAAAATGGCAGAAATTGTAAAATAATGCATACAGCCTGCAGCAGATCGATAAATCCACACAATAAATCCAAAATGAACATTGGATGGCCCATAGGGACTGTCAGAGGATAATTGTATGAAGTGTGCTGCATACAGCAGTGAAGCTAAAAACTGGCTTCATCCGGGGTATTGAGGGGAGGTAATGGGCAAGAGTTATTGCCCTTTGTTTATTTAAAATAGACAGGATATGAAATTTTTTGTCTTGTAGTAGGGCTGGAGTCATAAGGTAGCAAGCTAATATTCCAAACATAATGTGATTGGGGAATGTATTCGAAGGAGAAATAAACAGTAACATTTCTCTATCTGTCCAGTAGTCTTCAGAAATAAATAGTCCAATTTCTCTATCTGTCAAGTGATCTACAGAAATGAACAGTCCCATTTCTAAATCTGTCAATATATACAGTGGAACCCCGCTTTAACGTGACATTTGGGGTCCAACAAATTCGACTGCATTAATAGCGGGGTCGTGTGGATGTGGGGTTTTGGCAGTATTTTCCTTTTATCAGAGAACAACTCATTGGCACATAAACGTGTATTCATGTCTAATGCGTATGATGAATAGCGTATCAACACTGTTTACTATCGTGCCATGCAGTTCATCCATAACGCATGTAATTCCACTGAAAAATTGCACACAGATTTTAAATATTCAATAATTTTGTCTCAGATCATTGTGTCTGAATTCAACGTTTAATATATAGCATGAACAGAGTATTAACACTGTTTACTTGCTGTCTGATATCATACCATCGGGGCTTGCAGTTAATCCATAATACATGTAATTGCATTGCAAAATTGCATACATATTTAAACTATTCTATAATGTGTCTGAATTCAATGGGAAAAATTAATAGCAAAATTAAGTTAAGAAAGACGAAGCACATGTACGGTTCATTAAGTTCCAGGGTCTATGAATGGTGTCTGTACAAATTTCATACAACTACAATTTTCTCATATGCATTTCCATGTACATTTATCCATTGTAAATTTCCAATAACTAATGCTTGTACAACTATTCGTTTGAATGACTACAGCAAGAATAATTAACAATCAAGACATGCTTTCAGCATGCATATAACTTTTACTTCAGATTTTGTGCATATCGAAAGAAACATGTGAAAACTACTACACTAATCACTGCGCAAAGTGCAGAGAATGACTTGGCATTTGTGAACCTGCTTTTCCATAATGGTAAAATAATTTTATAAAAAATAGGAAATTAATAACGAGTTCATAAGCAAACACTATACACATGTAAAACCCAAGAACTAAGTGCAGTTGGCCTGCAATGGTCACGAGTCACTATTATACAAAAATTTAAGCTGAACGCATGCACAATTTCATACCCTATCAGTTGATCAGCTAATATAGCAGACATTATTTACTGGTCAACTGATTGCATCTAATAACACCATAAAGCCCAGCAAACATGTTGGTGGTCTTCATTTTTTGATGTTTATTAAATTGTGAGAATGTTTAATCAACCACCGCATTGTCTACTGCTTGGTTGTGTAAGCAGTTAAAGAAGAAATATATGTCAGCCATTGTTTGAGCAATGATTGTATACAGAATTAATTGAAGACAATCACAATGTCAACTTATTTGCTTTACTCATGGATCAGAAATAAGTAACATTTCTGATAATGTTTATTTTGGCATAAAACTTCAAGAACCTGGTGAAACTGTTAAATTTCAGAACCATGCCACGATCGTATTATATTCAAATTCATATGCGAAATATTCCCCAAAATGATAATAAATATTTTTCACACTATTTCTGGTACTTAAAAAATATTTTTCCAGGTACAAGAATAATACACATGCATGTATTTCAAATTTCAGGAACCATGCCACGATCATATTATATTCAAATTCATATGCAATCTCTTCCCCAAAATGGTACATTTTTCTTACACTATTTCATGTACTTTGAACAAAAAATACTTTTTCGTGTGCAAATGAATATATACATTTTCAGGAACAATGCCACAACCACATTATATCCGAATTCGCACTATCACGGGGTGCATTATAGTGGGGTCACAATATATATATATATATATATATATATATATATATATATATATATATATATATATATATATATATATATATACACACATATATATATATATACACACATTCACTCACCAGTACATACATATGGAGGTTTCCCTAAGCACTGTTGATAGAACTGTGCACAGATGCATCACAAAATGCATTTACATGTTATCATCATAAAAATGACAAATCACAATAAAATATAAATAAAAGTAAATGTTCCTTACTTTTTCAAAATTACAGCATTCTGAAAACAATTTTGTAGTCATTGAAATTTAAAAGAAGAAATCTGCATGTTTGTTTTTAAGAGTTGTAAAGTGAATACATTCCATTCTAATGATTAAATTAACCATTAAATATATTTGTTTCCTTCAATTTTCTGACATAAACATATGACTCCATGATAAGAAATCTAGCTGTAATTAAAGTTTGCCGATACCAAAATATATACTTCACCTTTTGATACTGAGTGTACTTGACTGGGTCTTTTTCAAATATTTCATAAGTCTGAGATTCCAGATTGTCCATCAAAGGCTAGGGAATAAAAACAATAGCAAAAGACATTATAAACTATGAAAAACAAAAAATGTGAGATGAATTATTATATCACAGCCATATCAATATCTCCAGTCTCATTACATCATATTGTCATTACATTATTCATATCCAGCACAATAGTTTCCATTCAGCAATTTCTAAGGGACTGGATTGTAATAAAATTTGCTTTCAAGTTTACAGTAAGACAACTTAAGCTAAGCTCAATATTCACAATTTTCTTGCAAAATGTTATGGAGTTATTGCCGTTGCACGACTTGAAACTTGGACCTTCACTGAATCAAATCATATTTAATACAAGTCTTTATCTTAAGACCTAGACCAAACCAATTTTCACTATTTTCTGGTAACAGATTATGGAGTTACAGCCCCTGTCTGACTTAAACCTCTGTCTTTCAATTTAGTTTCCACTCAGTAACTTTTGAAGGCTTTAAAAGACTGAAATTAAATTTGGTTCAAGTCTTTATAATAAGCTGACCTATGTCAAGTTAGATTTTCTCCAATTTCTGGCACTTTTATGGAATTACAGCCCACATGACTTTGACCTTTGCCCTTCAAATTCAGTCCAAGAACTCTTGAAAGACTAGGCAAAATTCTAAGGTGTTATGACCATTTATTAACAATGAACTTAGCCCTTTTATTATAGCACACTGATGGGGGCATAATAGCATATGGACACATTAAAACAGTGCTACTAATAGGTACTTTCTTTAAAAATGGTTATGTATTAGGGATTAATAAAGTTGTTTGCTGAAGTCTACAAAATAGTTAAGAAGGTAAGCCTGTCTATAATTTTGCAGATCCATGTAGAATTATAGCAACTGTGCCCAAGATGCATGTCAAAAATTATAAGTTTTTACTTATATAATGCTGAAATATTCTTGCAGTTACTCCACAGTTGATGAATATTACTTAAATGTTAAAAGCAGAAATAATACCAACATGACTTTCTCACTAAGCCTAAAAATAAAAATACAATATCTTTTCCTAAAATGCTTATCTGTGAGATTACCAACTATTGAGCCTGTTACCCTTAATAAACAGACATTAAATTCCATAAATAAAACCTTTATTTGCGAAGATATCCAAACTTACCTGCAGGGGGCACTGCAGGTAGTCTTCATAACCTCGAGCAAACTGAGAAACTGTGTCTGGCGATGGCTGAGTCTGGTGAACATAAAAATATTAATTAATAATTATCAATTTTCTTTCCCAAAACCATAAGCAGATCTGTAAAACCATGAGTGGTAAAACCCACTTATCTCCCCTTTTCTTTAATACACATTTTTATCTAAGTTGTTTACATACAGTTAACCATATTCTAAACAGTCTACATCACAAAAACAGTTAAAAATGTTAGTGAAAATATTCCACAAAAAAAACTGACAAAAAATAAATATCCTGCACACCAAAAAGCTCTCAGCTAAAAAACTGTGGTGTAAGACATCAAAACTTCCTACTTTTACCATTTCATCAACAAACAAAAAACTTTACATACCAACTGCGAATCTTCCCAAATCTTTGACCATTACGTATGAAAATGAATACTGACCAAAATGAAATTTAACATTTTAGAGCTGATTGCAAATTGAACCACACAACAAAAGTGTAATTTAAGTCGCAAGTCTTCAAGCCCAGGATCAACATGTCATTTTGCAGTCTCATATTCAATCATCAGTTCATACATAAAGGCAATCTGTCATCCCCATAGGTCGCTATTCTTCAATGGGTTTTCCCTACCTCGAAGACTTAATTATTTCATGTTTATTAAAGAAAAATTAAAATGCAATAAATTGATGTCTTCTATCATTCTTGTACAGGTCATATATGCTATATGATGAAATATGGGGAAACTATACTAAGTTTAAGAATGAAAAGTATGATGTAGTGACCTTGGAACCCAAATTTATTGAACTGTCATATGAACACACATTTTGCAAGGAGAAGCAGACAAATAGATCCATAATAAAAAGAACTACATTCATGGATGATGACTTGTTGAAGGTTGGAGAATTTTAATAGCAAGAAAAATACAGGATGATATTCTGTTTTTTCTGCTACTTTCTATCCTCAGGTAATGATAAAAATATAAACAAAAATGGGGTAAAAGGTACCCAATCACTGAGTACATTTCTGAAATTTGCCCAGGCTGAAGATTGCTGAGTCCTCTTACCAAACACAAAAAGAAAAGCATAGACTGATGAGTCAATTTTTCTCAGTATGACGTAGTTATCAAGATCACGTGTGTGTGATATTGATATTTTATGTAGCTTTATAAAAAAATCAGTCATATCACTACGTTGTCTGCAGTGTGACAGTTTATAGTGATGTCTAGCACTGGGACATCATGCTGCAGACATGTAGCGTCATGTCCCACCCAATCACATTATCCTGACACCAGGCTGTCCAGTTCTAACCCTAACCTCTTAATGCTGAGTGCCCAGTGAGGCAGTGTTAGAACCCTTTTTACAAGTCTTTGGTATAACTTGGCCAGGGTTTGAAGCTGCAACCTCCCACATCTGAGGTGGTCATTCTAACTACTAGGCAACTGGAGCAGTCACAAGACCACATCAGTTTTCCATAACAAAAAGCCTACATGGATGATTTAGGGCTATTCCACCTAAATATACATGATGGCCAAGGATTGAACTTTTTCAAAAATATATGCCACATTACTCTGATCACTTGTAGGGTTCATATGAAAATGATGCACAATTCTAAACTGTGTCTATGGGTAAATACTTGACATTAAAATTGACTTCCCTAGGTCCCATGTATGCAGTACTGGAACAGCTCTTAAGGCAGGTTTTAAATTCCTAATGCTTTCTCAATGTCTTGTATCCTTTTCATTGAGTTTATCATTTTCTTTCAAACAACTATTATTGCAATTAATAAAACTGGATAATCGTTTCTTTGCTTTCATTACTTAGGAGAAAGATGTCACAGCAATTCTACTATTTCCAATCTGTGTCACAGTTCAGAGTGCTATGATACACTCAGGTAACAAGCGACATCAAAATGACGACATCATGTCATTTTGAGCTGCACAGTAAGAATCAAGATTAGAAAAACGCACTACCTTAATATGTTCCTCTTTCTTTGTGAAAAACAAGTAAACATATTATATTTCTCCAAAATTACTTACCTAATCACATTAACATTAGGGGAATATAAGCTTACTGCCTCCCAAACCCAGTCATTCAAAGAAAGATGAAAAATGTCTTTTCATTCTATATATATATATATATATATATATATATATATATATATATATATATATATATATATATATATATATATATATATATATATTATCAAGGTCATTAACTATTGCAACTTACCTCCCCTTGCCAGGTAGTAAGCTTTGATCCCCCATGTAATTGTGATCAAGGAACATATTTGAAGAAGTAAAAAAACATTTTATCCATGTAAAATGTGGACCAACTTCAAACCTCATGTATCAGATCTGCTGTTGCATAATGTACTAGTATATCTGGGTCTATGCTCTTATTTCTACAATGGTTCCTCACCATAATGATATTCTGAGGAGCCGTGATATAGAGAAGATCACTGTATAAAAGGGAACTGTTATATAGAGATCACCTAATACGGGGGAGCTGTGATATAGAAGATCACTGTATACTGGGGAGCAGTAATAGAGAAGATCACCTTATACAGAGAAACTGGGATATAAAAGAGATCACCTGATACAGGGGAGCTGTGATATAGAGATCACCTTATCCAGGAGAGCTGTGATATAGAGAAGATCACCTTATACTGGGGTGTATTATATGGCACTCTGATGGCCACCAATATGAGATCATCTTCTGCTGAACTTTCAATTCACTAACAACATTAATGCATTCATATTTATTAAAGTGAAAAATTTCATTCAGAACATAATGTTGCTAATGATTTCTACCCCTAATTCAAAATGCAATACTTTATCTGACTGATTAATAAAAACAAGTGGACTGGGAATTTTAACGATTTGCAGACCAGGAACCTGGACCAATGTCTACCTTATTTAAATAGAACCTGACTTAAATCAAACTGACATGGGAA
Source organism: Sinohyriopsis cumingii (assembly GCA_028554795.2). Taxonomy (NCBI): domain Eukaryota; kingdom Metazoa; phylum Mollusca; class Bivalvia; order Unionida; family Unionidae; genus Sinohyriopsis; species Sinohyriopsis cumingii. Next base: position 59,733,808 of record CM068839.1, on the reverse strand, counting down.
TATATAGTTCAACTATCTGGGATCATGTTAATTTGGGGACTGTGTTGTATCAAGCACCATGTTATACTGGGGATTGTGTAATATCAAGAATCATGTTATACTGGGATGCTTTATAGTGAGAGACCATAACGTGTACTTATGATATACAAGCAAATCCTGTCTGATAATAAGTACAAAGCACTGACCCTGACCTGCTGGTATTTTATCAGACTGTAGATCTGGGTTTATACTGTTTGCAGTTACATGCCACTGAAACAAGGATTAATTTGACATTAATTTATATGCTACCATCACAACAATTACATTCAATTTACCTGCCAGAGGTGATCCAGGTATTGTTGATAAGAATGGATTCCTTTTCCTGGATGACGGTCCACACCTGTTAGTATCAACTGCACCTCCAGCTGGGAAAATAAACATCAATAAAAATTACTTCATTACAGCATGACGAGCAATATCTATTTTAACAACTCAAAATTCATAACTCTCAATCTAATAAACATACATGTAAGTATACAGATATTTACATACATATACTCCAGGTTACCTGGTACATTATTTTCAAGACCATTTATGACAAAATTACAGGTGAGACCCTTATGCCCATAGAAAGATGTAAAAGTCCTTGTAGAAAGATGCTGCATATAGTTGAAAAACATCAGATCTTGGTGATACATATATCCATGTTAGATTGAAACAAGCCTCTGGCATCTAGGTCATTTGATAATGTGCCACATCAAAAATTACTGTTCAAGTTGGAAAACGATGGAATCACTGGACAAGCGATTCATGCAAGCTGACCCTTGTGTTTATCAGGGAACTATTGGGACCACTCTATTTTATTTGCCACATCAATGATCTTCCAGACTTTGTGAAACCTGTTTGCATACGACTGTTTCCTTTACAGAACAATTGAAAAACAAATTGACCACCATACCCTCCAGAATGATCTCAAAGCCCTCAAAAGAAGGCTGACAGACTGCGGTATGACTTTCAATGTCACTAAATGCTATCTCATGAGTACGACCAGTAAATTAAAAACATCATCTCACTTCAACACCTTAAATAACCACATGCTACAAGAAGTCAGTGAAAACCCCAATCTTGGACAAACATTGTCTGAGGACTTCAAGTGGGAATCGCATATTATCAAATCGACCAAAAAAGCAAACACTACACTTGCATTTCTAAAAAGAAACCTCAGACAATGTTCACAGACATGTAGACAAACTGCCTATCTAGCATAGTACGATCTGTGTTAGAGTATAATTGTGTGGTCTGAGATCCATACTACGCTTAGGATGTCAACAGAATTGAGAAAGTCCAAGCCAGGCAGCAAGATTTGTATCTGGTTACTATAAAACAAGTGAAGCAGGGTGCATCACCAAAATGTTGACTGACTTGGGTCTACCAACACTCGAAGATTGGCGTAGTAGGATCCGTGCTACATACCTCTATAAAGTAGTCGAGGGGTTAGTGCTGGCTCCCTTGCCAAATATATTTTTAAAACCATTAAGACAAAAATGTCAAATTAAAGCCAAATCTTTTCCTAATTTTGAAACTATAAACACTGTAGAAAAACAAGGAACAAATAACAGTAGATGTTTCATAGTTAAGCAGTGTAGAAGAGAACAATTTAGAAATTCTTTCTTCGTAAAAACAATTGTCAACTGGAATCATCTAAGTAATAGTGTTGTGTGCGTGCAAACAACGAAGAATTTCAAGACAGCTCTTGAACAATTCTACCAAATTTTTAGTGGCTCTCTTCCTGTGCAAAAATTATATGCCGTAACTGGCCCTGCACTGTATAGTCCGATTCAGATTCAGGTACAGGCTTCCAATCTAGATCAGACACAGACTAAATCAAATACTCATGTGGACAATTTCATATTTCCACCAGGACTGGTGTCCATAAACAATATGATACTATGGCAAATACAATAATTACAAACCTATAAAATACCACAGCAATTTAATATTTTGCCACACAAGTTTAAAGTGTGTTCATCTACAAAAAAATATATAATACACAGCACTTGCAATTATTAAAAACATAAATTTCAAGAGTCTTCTAGCCACTTTGTATTTACGTTGTTTTAGCAAAGAAACATATTTCAGATTTTTATATTTCCAACGCTACTTAAGCCTAATTGCAGCTTCATGACAGTTATGTCATTCAAAACCCAGCTGCATCAGTACAGTACAAATATAAGTACACAGGCTGCAATAGTTTCTTGTGACAATTTAAATGATTGTCAAAAAACTGAAAATGCAGCTGCACCAACCGCATCAGCAGCTATTTCTCTCTGATGAGATACAAAGATATTGAGATACAAGACTGGGGGGTGACAAGATCACCCCAGCAGATGGGAGGGTATGCCTCCACATCCAATAAGGTCAGCCTCTGCAGGAAACCAATCTGACATATCCCTAAACCACAGAGAGCCCGATAAGCCTCTACACAAGTGCATCAGTACTTCTAACCAACTCCTCCACAACCACAGTGAACAGAAGAGATACGAACACTAACAAAATGAACAAACTGGTCATTCCAGTTTCAAAATGTCAGCAAGCCAAGTTTTCAAAACTACCTGAGTGTTTATACACATTAACCAATCTGAGCACCATATAAACCGTACTCTGTATCAGATAACAGAAGTCATCTAATCTGATACAAAGCTCTCGTGTGGCAATATTAATCAGAAAGATAGATAATTAAATTGGCTATACAAATAAGAAACTCAACAGCTGATAAGGATCAACATTTATAAGCGAATATATACAGTATCATCAATCTAAAGTGTTTCCTTGCACTTGTCATTTCTTTCACTCTGCAAGACACATTTGTTGCAGATATGACAACAGGAAATAAACAAGCCTACAAGGTCAAAATTTCTGCCAGGAATCAACAATCTGTTTCCAAGTTGTCAGTGTTAATATGACATGTCAGACCTATACCATAACACACCTTTCAGTACCTGTAAATATTTTGTCATGATGGTGTCAAGCATTGAAATATATCAGGTCACTTACTGGATACTTATCCCAAGACTTGAAAATTATCCCATGACTTGAAAATTATCCCATGACTGGATAATTATCCCAAGACTGGATACTTATTCTGCTAAACAGGAAATGACACTGTATATATGTACCATAAAAGAAGATATGTTGCAAGCTGTAATTTAAACATGTATTTCTTATTATTTCTGTCTTGCACGTTGTTGTTGTTGTTGTAGGGTTAACGCCATTTTTCAACACAAGATAGGCTATACATGGCAGCCAGTGGAGGAGGAAGAACCCGGAAAACAACCAAAAGAACCACTGACCCACAAGAAGCTACTGGCAAGCTTTCTCAATACCCACATTTACCAAATCCATAACAGTGAGCGCTTGTCCAGTCAGTGCCCGTATTGTATGTTAATTGATTTGTACAAATATATACCTTAAAAAGCTGCCTCAGGAAGTTCTGATGGGCCTTGGAGAGGACCGGGTAACCCTTTTTGTTGGTCAGAAACAGACTGGTGGACACTATGGCTGCTTTGACTGGTTCTGACAGCCAGCGGTTCAAGACACACATGTCTGGAAGATCAGAAGTAAGCTCGAGGGCCACGCCAATACGCTTGTTATTATCAACTAGAGACCTGAAGGTGTGCCACCTATAAAAGAAAGGAAACTGTACATACTATATATATTTGCTTATAGGTCAGATTCAAATGCAAACAACAGTGACCCTGATCTGACATCACGCAAAATGTCAGCTAATGCTTGTTCTTAGGATTACTCCTATACAAACTGCATTCTGTGATGGCAGATCTAGGTCTGTGCTGTTTGCTACTGGATCTAACTGTAGATAAAGTAGGAAACAAAAAGGAAAACAAGGATTCCATTTAACTCTATGTAGTGATACAATAAATTCTTTTATACATGGGTTACTTAGTGTTTCAAATGCACCAGTGGCCTAGTGGCTAGAGCATCCACCTCGGGTGCAGGAGGTTTGAACCCCGGCTGAGTCATACCAAAAACTTATAAAATGGTACTAACAGCTGCCTTGCTAGGCACTCGGCATTAAGAGGTTAGTGTTAGAACTGGTCGGCCTTGTGTCAGGATAATGTGACTGGGTGGGACATGATGCTTTGTGTCAGGATAATGTGACTGGGTGGGACATGATGCTACATGTCAGGATAATGTGACTGGGTGGGACATGATGCTACATGTCAGGATAATATGACTGGGTGGGACATGATGCTACATGTCAGGATAATGTGACTGGGTGGGACATGATGCTACATGTCAGGATAATGTGACTGGGTGGGACATGATGCTACATGCTGCAGCCAAAATATCATATGAACATACTGCTGAAAAACATTTGCTAAAACAACCTATGTTCTCGGCTTTCAATTCTGAAATGGCTAATGTAGGCATACATCTCAGGCATCGTTATAATTTGATATTTTCTCCTTTTCATATTGTTTATTGCTAAATTATTTACAATGGATTATTCAGGCAAACCAAAGGGTAACCAAAAGTTAGGACAAGGTTTTTCTGTGGCTCCACCTACTGGGCAGATAACTGGCTACGATCCCTCATTACTATTATGTATAGTTTGATAATCCCTTATGATGTTACATCAGTTTGCAAAACCTGTAACCTGTCCTTAATAGATATGTCCTTAATAAAGAGGTTAGTTTCATCATAAATAATAAGTAAACATTCAGGACCAAAATATTCCTCATGCTTTATCAGGGTTCATACTGATTGTAGTTGTTGTTGTTATAGGGTTTAACGCCATTTTTCAGCACAGGATAGGCTATACACGACGGCCAGTATTAATGGTGGAGGAAGAACCTGGGAAAACCCCAGAAAGAACCACCAACCCACGAGAAGCTACCGGCAAGCTTTCTCACATATCCACATTGGCCGAGCCCAAGACTCTAACCCACACAGACAGAGGTGAGATGGCAGTGATCCGTGACGGAAAGCACTTTAGACCACTCGGCCACTCGAGGCCCCGGTTCATACTGAACTCTGAATGATAAATTCAAAGACTTTTCCCAAATTTTCAAAGACCACAAACACAGATTTCCAAGACCTATTATCGCTAACATTTTGTATACAGGTTATATGAGAAAACAACGATTGCAAAATACTACAATATTGGTTAATGATGAAATTCAAACTATAATTAATTTCCTAAAATTGCTTTATAATGATCCAGAAGAAAGGTTAACATTCATTGCTATTTCAGAAATATGTAAGCTATGCATCAGATTTAACACAAAATAGATTATTCTCTTAACAGACATCAGCAACATTTTAAACGCATTATTATAGTTGCTGTTTTTTCTCTTCAATCATTTTGGAAAGAGAAGCCACCACTGTCATCTTTTCCGCTGCTCTTCTCCTAAGAGCATTTGACTCCATTACAAGCACAATGAATCCTTTTAATGTTCAATGTAACCAAAATTCAATTGGCTAAATAGTCTTGTTAAAAAAAAATTGTGAATTAATGTAATGAACATTTTGATTAGCCAAAGCTGATGAACCTCGTCCAATCAAACTGAACGATTCATCAAAAGAAAGAAGCAAAGAAAACCAACTACATCTGAATCTAGGCAATTTTATTTATAATAATAATATTAGTAATATTAATAATAATGAGGATTTTGTATAGTGCCTAATCTTTAGAAGCTCTAAGCGCTTTACATCATTAGATAACATCTAAAAACATATATAATGATATGATTATAAAAAACAAACACCATGAAATTAGAAAACAGAAAAAAAAAGTGCTGAAAATAGTTATGGTGCTGACTGTCTTTGATGAAGGGTGTAGCCGGCTTGCTTTGATGAAGAGTGCATGTGTTATTGAAGTCGCTGCCAAGGCCAACTTTGGATGGCCAAACAAATGCATGTTTCTTATTGCAGCAGCAATGAAACTGAACGGGTCATAAAAAGAAACCAGGAAAACTCGACTTTAGTCTGACCAAACATCCCCATTTGTTTGTAACCCCCTACCGATTTCAATAACGAAAATGTTTAACGTGATAAAAAGTGCACAGAACTAAGTCAATTGAATCATTGATTTATAATTTATCAATTGATTGATTTATAAATCAATTGAATCATTGATTTATAATTTATAACCTGACTGTGACCAGAATGGCACTAATAGTGACATCCCCTGCACCTTTCATGCTTAATGGACTTTTTATACTAACATGGCACTATATTGCGTACACTATGGGCTACTTTATTTCCATCAGAAAACATAATAACTTAGTTCATCCTATTCGGTAACTGCGGGATAATTCCGTAAATTACCATAACGTTTAGAGTTTGGAATTATATCCCTTTGCACACAAGAACATAGAAACTAAACCGCTTGTTAAATCCACATGAAAGGCAAATTTTTTGTTGTCATTCTTTTCCTTTGCTTAATTCGTCTTTGGAAATATCAGAAGCAGACAACATATGTATATACATCTGAAGTCATGTACACACGCCTTTGCTGAAAATGGACTTGTCCAGGAACTGGAAATGGATCTCGAGCATATCCATCTATTATATTGAAAACTTCTGTTAGGCATGAAACGTGCAGATTATGATGGTGTTAGGGCCATTCTACTCACAGTCAGGTTAGAAATTATTAACAAAGCATGAATTGAATAAGTTCCTTGCACTTTTTATCACATTAAAGGTTTCCATTATTTCAATCAGTAGGGGAGTACAAACAGGTTGATGTAGTCAGACTATACATCCGAATCTAACAGCCTTGGACAACTGTATTTGTGATTATGGAAAGAAATTAAAAATTCTGGGTTTATTCAATTTTTAAAGACTTTTAAAGACCTCAGAGTAACCTGCTCGATTTCCCCAAACTTTCAAGGCCTTGAAAATGCTACCTCATTTTTCCCAAACTCTCAAAGATCGAACAAACCCCATTTATGTCAGGACCAAAATATACCTCAAGCTTTAGGTCAGGACCAAAATATACATCATTCTTAATGTCTAGTGTACTTACCATTCCCATGTGTCTTCCTGTCTGGAGTCGGAATCAACCTTAGGCATCCCTTCTACCAACTTTTCTGCCTGATCTCTTAAAGTTATTAGGGGAATCTGGATCCAAAATTGCTGAAAAACAAAATAAGTTTCAAACATGTCCATCATCCGATTAACAAAGACAGATGGTCGGCACCAGTTGCCTCACAAAAAAAGTTGTCATATGATGATAACCAAAGAAACTTATTCCTTCCATTTCAATGTTTATTTGTCTCTGCTACCAACAAAATCCAAAATTAGGATCAATAACAATTGTGCAATAACTGGTTCTGTTTGGCAACTGGCTCAATCCCTTTTCTTTAGGTTCATCTGTGGTCTTGGTTCATAAAGAAACAGTGAAAAGGTTTTGTTGCATGGAATGTCCACAGCCAAATGACAAGATTAGAAAGGGAATGTCCGTAATAAATGAGGTTTTGGGGAACAATTGAAAATAAGCTATTAAAGAGAACATTTGTAAACTGCCTATTAGCAGGGCATACAAATATCCACATATATTTGGTTCATCTGAACTAAGCTGTAACTAGAAGTTAAAAGTTATCTGCCCACCTATGTGGCAGTCTGATAGTGTTCTCCCCTTGAAACATGGATTGGTGATAAATCTCATGCATATCTCAGTTACTACTGAAGCAGAAGGCACACTCTCCATATGGATGTAACTGGGGGGGAGGGTGTATGTTTATTATGGAAGGATGATACTAAAAGTAAAGTAACAGCATATTCCAGAACCAAAACTATTTCAAGTTCATGAAATAATTATGTACATCAATATTTTCTAATTTGTAAAAAAAAAAGTTATACTTCATTTGAACATTTTAGTTTTGATTTCAGAAATAGCTGTTCTCCATGTTTATTTCTGGAAAAAGAAGTCTGACAAGAAAAATCAAATTTTCAGGATCCATGATATAACTATCACAATGTTATTGGGATAACCTCATAAAATAAGCGGAAAGTTTATGATACAACTTATGCCTAATGATACCAACACTACTTGGCAGCACAACTTATTCTACACTTCAGTCACATGTACAACAGGCGTTTATCTTTCTCCCTGTCAGAATTATTCTATAAACAAGATTTCTTGTGTTTTATTTCTGCCTCTCACTATAAATCAATACTGGTCATTCTATATAGAAAGACCAGGTTTTTTTTTGTTGCTGTTGTAGGGTTTAACGCCATTTTTCAGCACACAATAGGCTATACATGGAGGCCAGTATTAATGGCAGAGGAAGAACCTGGGAAAACCCCGGAAAGAACCCCCGACCGACAAGAAGCTACTGGCAAGCCTTCTCACATACCCACATTGGCCGAATCCAAGACTCAAACCCACGCAGACAGAGGTGAGATGGTAGTGATCCATAATGGAGAGTGCTTTATACCACTCGGGGCCCCCTAAAGACCAGGGTAATATCTTTTCTGAACCATTATGAATAGATAAATAGATGAATTCTGATGCATTTTGATAATGAGAAAAAACATCATCATATACAAGAATATAATATCTGGAAACAGTACCATTTTATCAAGAATAATTACATTACATTGAAACAATAAAAAAAAACATAAAAGAATTACCAAGTATTTTGCCAATGAAATATTTCAGACCAGGATGCATTTTAAAAATAGGAATTTATAGGAATTAAAAATAAGATACAAGACAAACATATAAATCAAAGAATTTAGGGCATTTTGAAACCATGATTGAGGAGTCTTTGAAATGTTACCACCCAACCCCCATTTCTCAGAATAGCCCAGAAGTAACTGCCTACCTGTTGAAAGTATCCAGTAAGAAGGTGCTCGTATAGGCAGCTGGCCAGGTTGACACAGTTTGCATCCCTCAGCTGTACTAGAACTGCAGGCAAACCAAGGTGGCTCCCATAATTAAGTTCTTGCTTCAAGGCCTGCAATAGAATCACTCTGAAATTTGAAACACAAGAAGACAGCTGCCCTTTAATAGCTATGCTTAGCATGTTGGCTTTTTATTAATTTTAGTGCAACAGAGCTTGCCATTAAATTTAGAATATAGCACAGGTCAAAAACCTACAAAAATGGCATATGCAGGACCGACATCATTCACACAGTGGTCCATATTCCCCATGTAAACAGAAATGGAGCTAAGGGCTGAGACCTTAATACAAGTTTACACGCATTAGATTTCATTTTAAAAAAATTGTTCATAGTCTTTCCTATGGTACAAAAGCCAGCTAACTAGACTGTGACCCAGGTCACGCATTAATATTACCATGGAATGGGGAATAAATGTAATGGTAGTGATCTTCCAAGGAGAATCGGGTGGGTTCAAATCACACTGGGGCTGACCTAGCTCTGTCATGGTAGTACCACTACAGTAGATAAAAAAGATATATTCTGTATAGTAACAGAAAGTTGTTCTTGTATAATTGTGACCCAGGTCTGGTGTTATGTACCAATTTCTTGTTGGTGGATGCAAACCTTCACCAAATTACACTTTAGCAGGCTATATTTAGCTCACCTACAGTCTGTTCCATGTTTACATTGACTGTCTTTTGTGATGTCAAGCACATGGGTACTGACTGATGTACGTGTTTGTTAGGAGTTTGTGATTGAAAGAGCAACTGATCACAGTGAATGAAATTCATGAAAGGGCACAAACATCAATTCCCTGCCCAACTAACAAAAGCTTCTCACATTCCTCAACTCAACTTTGGACAGACAACAACTTGGGTCATTCCACTCTTACACATGAAGTGCGCTTGTCTTTCAGGCGAGTGCAAGCAGACAACAGCCATAATTAAAAAGAATTATAACACTTCTAAACTTCAAGTCTGGTAAGACATCATTTGTATTTTGTTGTGCTAAAATTATTAAATGCCGGCATGCGGATTGTGTATTGTATTTGTCTCATTTGTAATTAATCCTAGTCTTGTATATTAAGTCTTCACTCTGTATTGCTTTAGGTTTATTCCATACAGTACCCGTCCATTAACAAACCCCAAGACCAACAATGAGTGTTGTAGTTCGTGATTTCTCCCTAAATAAAACACCCAGCTCAAAAGAAACACCAATCAACTTAGTCTGAGTGTGATATGGATTTTTAACGTAGATTTAGCAATTCTTCAGTCATATCGCTACGATGTCTGCAGTTTGGCAGTTTATAGTGATGTTTAGCGCTGGGGCATCATGCTGCAGACATGTAGCATGATGTCCCACCCAGTCACATTATTCTGCTACCAAGCCAACCAGTCCTAACACTAACCTCTTAATGCTGAGCTCCAAGCGAGGCACCTGTTAGTACCATTTTTATAAGTCTTTGGTATGACTTGGCCAGGGATCAAACCCATGACCTCCCACATCCGAGGCGGACACTCTAACCACTAGTCCACCAGAGCGGTTGCCAATCAACTTAGTAATCTGCAAATATTTTGCTGGATATCAAAACTGAATTTTCTCTGATAAATCCACAAAATAAGTTTAATCAAAAGTTTGTGCATAAATAGAATCTTAAACATCTCCACAGGGTCAACCAATTGGATGAGAACAAACACAGGGTCAACCAATTGGAGGAGAACGATCATATCATTCCGCTGATCCATTTCCTGCTTATTAATCTCATTGAAGATCTTGTTCATGCAGATTTTACAAGAAAATTTCATCCCGATTTCTTTAAGGAAACATTTTGAGCAGAAAAACAAGATGACATGGGCCAAGACCACCTCATTCATATGCATGAATTTAACTGGGTCATCCATGACCTCGCTAATCAAAGCCAAGATCACCTCATTCATATGCATGGATTTAACTGGGTCATCCATGACCTCGCTAATCAAAGCCAAGACCACCTCATTCATATGCATGGATTTAACTGGGTCATCCATGACCTCGCTAATCAAAGCCAAGACCACCTCATTCATATGCATGAATTTACCTGGGTCATCCATGACCTTGCTAATCAAAGCCAAGACCACCTCATTCATATGCATGGATTTAACTGGGTCATCCATGACCTCGCTAATCAAAGCCAAGACCACCTCATTCATATGCATGGATTTAACTGGGTCATCCATGACCTCGCTAATCAAAGCCATGACCACCTCATTCATATGCATGAATTTAACTGGGTCATCCATGACCTTGCTAATCAAAGCCAAGACCACCTCATTCATATGCATGGATTTAACTGGGTCATCCATGACCTCGCTAATCAAAGCCAAGACCACCTCATTCATATGCATGGATTTAACTGGGTCATCCATGACCTTGCTAATCAAAGCCAAGACCACCTCATTCATATGCATGGATTTAACTGGGTCATCCATGACCTCGCTAATCAAAGCCAAGACCACCTCATTCATATGCATGGATTTAACTGGGTCATCCATGACCTCGCTAATCAAAGCCAAGACCACCTCATTCATATGCATGAATTTAACTGGGTCATCCATGACCTCGCTAATCAAAGCCAAGACCACCTCATTAATATGCATGGATTTAACTGGGTCATCCATGACCTCGCTAATCAAAGCCAAGACCACCTCATTCATATGCATGGATTTAACTGGGTCATCCATGACCTTGCTAATCAAAGCCAAGACCACCTCATTCATATGCATGAATTTAACTGGGTCATCCATGACCTCGCTAATCAAAGCCAAGACCAACTCATTCATATGCATGGATTTAACTGGGTCATCCATGACCTTGCTAATCAAAGCCAAGACCACCTCATTCATATGCATGGATTTAACTGGGTCATCCATGACCTTGCTAATCAAAGCCAAGACCACCTCATTCATATGCATGAATTTAACTGGGTCATCCATGACCTCGCTAATCAAAGCCAAGACCAACTCATTCATATGCATGGATTTAACTGGGTCATCCATGACCTTGCTAATCAAAGCCAAGACCACCTCATTCATATGCATGGATTTAACTGGGACATCCATGACCTTGCTAATCAAAGCCAAGACCACCTCATTTTAAGACTTCTGTTGGCTATCACCATAGCTGCCAACCATACAAAAAATACTGACGGTGTATGACAAAAATAGTGACTTACAGGAACAAAAACTGATTTTTAAAACTTTAATGTATATGTAACTATTTACAAGATCTACAACCATCAGTAAAGCCAGACAATAACTTGGTTAATTATTTCATGTCAAAGATGCATGTGTTGCACTGTTGCAACTTCTGAGTAAGTCATCAGATATAAGATGTTTATAGAGCCTTTTCCACACCTTTTTTCAATCATTATCAATTCAAATGTACCATCATTCATTGATGATCTGAATTCTGTGCAATTTTTGTCTGAATTAATGATCCTCTCACAATCAACATTGGAGTGTGGTAAAGAACGAAGTCGTAACATAAAATAATTCAGAAAGTCTCCACATGAATTCTTCATCCATGACGTCAGAATCCACTACCCATCAACACTATCACAGGACTGTATTGTATCAGTCACGGAGCTGATCTGGTATGAGGTAAACTGTGATATCAGCTTATCCTGGGCTTCAGAAGCAGAATCACTATCTTTGTAAGCTGTGACATGGAAAATTTCTTGAGAAAGAACTTGATGTCAGCAAAGGAGACCTCTAACCTTGATCTAATATTTGCAACTCTAGTATGAGATAGAACCTCATCCATTAAAGGGAATTTCTTCTGCATATAGGTGCAAGTATTTATTAAGTATCTCCTCACTGCACTGAAAAACTTCTCTCGATGCCTGGAACTTAAGGATTCCAAAGTCTCTGAACACTCTGCCCCAACATCCAATCCTAATTTTTCACGATGATGATATTCATGACCAAAATCAAGGGCAGTGATGTCATCTGTCCCAACTATGAACATGGGCTTAATAAATCTGCAGACAAGGGTCTTTGAAAAGATTTATCAGACAATCTTGTAATATATGAATTTGCAGAGAATTGTCCTGTAATTGCACACTGCTGACCTCAAAGATAGGTATTAATGACTTAGGGAAAAGCGCATATGCAACTGTATACTTGCTGATCAATCGTTCACATACTGACAACCCCTTATTTACCAATAGTTGAGGCTTCATCAATTTTGATGATGTCAGTTTGCTACTTTTTTTTTCTGGTCATGATCATCAGCATGAGGTTCATAGTCAACTTTTGTGTCGAAGGTGACTTAGTGTCAGAAGATAAAGAACATGTGACATTCCCATTTGAACCACCATCTGGAGCAAGTTTAATTATCGTATACAGTTTTATTGGGCTACACAATAAATTTTTTTTTAAAGAAGATTCATTTTGCGCTGGAAGAGGTGTCTTGGGTTTCTTTCCTACTGAAAGCACAGAGATGGTGGTAGAAGTATGTGACTTGGATTTCTGCTTTTCTTGGAGAAGGACATTAGCCTCCTCTTTGATAAGTTCCCATTGTTCCAGTAAATGTTAATACATGGACCAAGGGACAGCCATCTGCTGCACACATTTTAAAACTGTATGCACTTTGACCTCGTACAGGCTTTGTAACTCCATGAATCTATGCACTCTCTTGGCACTTTTGTCCATGAAATAGCAAATGTCAACTAGCAGTTCATCCATTCTTATGGGTAAAGCATTAGCTGCCTTAAGTGCAGCCACGTACATACAATGGCATGGACATCTGAAGGTAACAATGGTTGCTTCTGTCTGATAAAACTGGGAGGAAAGTTGAGTGTACACAAGTTTTTGGTTTCCTTTGAACAGTGTATCAAAACAATACAACAACAAAGCAAGAAATGTATAAAATAAATTTTAAAAACTTTAGAACAAAGAAAATACCCCGGCAAACTTTCTGGCAATCAAAATAAGCTTTTCGTAGTCAGAGTTAAAATATGAACATAAAAGGTTTAAAACCACATACCTTTCAGTCTTTTCACAATGTAATTATGGTTGTCTTTTGCCAGGTCATTAATGATAGCCACTGTTTTTGTTCTAGCACACAAACAATCTTTTGCGATTTTACTGTCTCAGAAAAGTGTATGAAATAAATTGCTATCATCACTAGCAACTGAAGGAAGGTTCCTTTCTAAAAGAAATTTAGTTAAAAGAACTTTCGATCCAATTGCACTGAGGCTTCTCTCTGGTATTTAGAAATGCTGTAAGTTCAGGCTCTGCTGTTGATGATGAAGCAGCAAGCTGATTTTATTAGCTTTCTCATGCTGATTTATTATCACAGGTGCTTCCATGCCTAATAGCAAAATCACAATTATGCAATTTGCCAAATGCAAAGTTTTCTCCTTTTAATTACTAGATGGTTTCCTAAAATTTAAACAGGACTTTTGTTGCTGTAGAAAATTATTAATCTTCTGCTCTGCTTTTCGACATGATGAAGATGAGAAAGTGATACTGGCACGTGCTTTGTGCAATCCAATATGGTGGTTAACGAATGGCATGGTAGCCTTGACTTCAAATGAACCAATCATATTTTGGAGCTCTGTACGGAACTGGGTGCCCACTCTAAACAAAAAATAGCAAGGAAATTTGTTATTTAAATTTTTTACAATAATGGATTTTTTAAACAAAAACATATGCCTGTATTCATGTCCAAAATATGGGAAATATGGGACACTCAGTAGCTATGTGACTGTGAAATAGTGTTATTAATCCATCCTTCTGTAACTATGTTCTCATCCTTGCACATCCATCTACCCATTGTGTTTCCCAAGGAATGTAAGATTGAGTAAAAGAATAAAATACTGGTATCACTGCAACAAAAAGTCTTGATACAATTTTTGTACATGAACCTCTTCTGCACAAATGAGTGTAAAGGGAAACACTGTCCCATACAAGTTTCATATTGAGATCACTAGAGAGGAATCTGTAAACACATTTCAAATTTTTATCAAATCATTAGTAAAGAAAAGATAATTCATTGAAAGATAGAGAAATAAGCTTACAGCTTCTGAGTTCTTGCGAACATGTTCAACTTTTGAATCTGGATCTATCCATGGGGACAACTTTCCAACTATGAGAGAATTCCAGTCTGAAAAAAAAAACAAAGTATGTATGTCCAGAGATCATGTGTTTGTTGGGATAAAGCAGTTTCTGTTAACCAGAGTTCCTGCTTCTATCATGCTAAACTTCTGCAATGGAAACTAAATGTACATATACTGTACATGGAAAGACATGCACATCCCTGCACTATAGGTGAAATGATACAAAACCTCAGATATCATACTGTTATGATTCTATGGTTTTAAATTTTGAAACAGAATGAAAGTGAAACCAACAAGTTTAGTAAAACTCAACAAATAGTTTATTCCCTTAGAAAACAAAGTGAAACTTTAAGAGGAACTTACAGTATTGTGAACGAAGTTCCAAACAATCTTAATTGTCCTATCACAAGGCCAAAAACATAGAATGTTCCAAATGAATTCCAAAATTATTGAATGTGCTGATGTACCAATAGTCTTGAAGTATCACAATGATATAATCCAGAATGTCTTCAGGGAGTCCTCAATAATCCCAAAGTAGTTGTTTTAGTCCAAAAAAGTCAATGAGCCCTTTCTAATCTAATTCCAATGAATAATTGAAACAAATAGTTCCTCTCAAATTATATCTGAACACAACAGTAAATGATTTAACAGACTGAACTTAAAAAACAGGAATGAATAACTGTTTACCTAGTCCTTTATATACATTCCCACTTAACCTATATTGTAAAAGCATTTTTCAAAATACTGTCAACAAGTTCACCTTTTTGAACATATGTCAACAAGTTCACTTTTTTGAACATACCAAACTTGCAAAAAAAGGTTAGGGCTTTCAAATCAATTTTAAGCAACTATCATTAAAAAAAAATGACAAAGTCAGGTAGGCCAAAACTCTATGCTCAAAATATCCTCCCCCAAAACCACTTTGAACTTTTAAATTAAGCCTTTGGGGGGGGTGGGGGTGGAATAGCATATAGCTAACCAGTATTGCAAAGAAACTGTGCTATTCTTTGCAAGTGAATTAAATAATCATTTTGATTTTGTAACACTAAGAGATTATAGTGACTGACTGGTCTGCATGGCAGACTCACAGTTTGTAGGCTAGTGATTTGAATACTACCCAGACCTGGCTGGTTTGGTTGCTGCTGTACATCAATGGGAAAGCCACTTAATCTCACTGCCATAATAAATAGCCTTTCATGTGCTAATATGCCAAGAAATGCCAATGATCAATCAATCAAGATATATTTTAAACTTCTATTATAAAAACGTAAAACTACACTATCCACATAGTACCTATAGGTTGATGACCACAATTTTTGGCACACCATTATTTACATGTATTCTCACCCCTATACTGATCATTTAAGAATGATCCTTTGTTACGTATCATAACTCTTTTCAAAGCATTTGAAAAAATATACAGAAAGTAATATTTGGGAATAAATGCAGATTTCATTCCTACCTTGACTTGTTAGAGATAGATCTGATCTGGTGAGGGCACCACTGCGAGATTTGGCTGGCCCAACTATACTCTCTCGCTTAAACCGTGGGTTGACAATCGAAAGGCATACAAAGTCAAATCTGGAAAGAAAATCAAATGTTCCTGCTACAAATCTGCAAAATGGTCATAATTTAATGCCCCAATATGAAATGATTGCTGTAACAATCACAATGTAATGTCCCTATATGAAATGACTGATGTAATGATCACAATTTAATGTCCCTATATGAAATGACTGTTGTAATAATCACAATTTAATGTCCCCATATGAAATGATTCCTGTAACAATCGCAATTTAATGTCACTATATGAAATGACTGCTGTAAAAATTATAATTTAATGTCCCTATATGAAATGACAACTGTAACGATCACAATTTAATGTCCCTATATGAAATGACTGATGTAATGCTCACAATTTAATGTCCCCATATGAAATAACTACTGTAATAATCACAATTTAATGTCCCTATATGAAATGACAACTGTAATGATCACAATTTAATGTCCCTATATGAAATGACAACTGTAATGATCACAATTTAATGTCCCTATATGAAATGATTGCTGTAATGATTGCAATTTAATGTCCCTATATGAAATGATTACTGTAACAATCACAATTTAATGTCCCTATATCAAATGATTGCTGTAACAATCAAAATTTAATGTCCCTATATGAAATGATTGCTGTAACAATCACAATTTTATGTCCCTATATGAAATGATTGCTGTAACAATCACAATTTAATGTCCCTATATGAAATGACTGCTGTAACAATCACAATTTAATGTCCCTATATGAAATGATTGCTGTAACAATCACAATTTAATGTCCCTATATGAAATGATTGCTGTAACAATCTCAATTTAATGTCCCTATATGAAATGACTGCTGTAACAATTACAATTTAATGTACCTATATGTAATGACAACTGTAATGATCACAATTTAATGTCCCTATATGAAATGATTGCTGTAATGATCGCAATTTAATGTACCTATATGAAATGATTGCTGTAACAATCATAATTTAATGTCCCTATATGAAATGATTGCTGTAATGATTGCAATTTAATGTCCCTATATGAAATGACTCCTGTAACAATCACAATTTAATGTACCTATATGAAATGATTGCTGTAATGATCACAATTTAATGTCCCTATATGATTGCTGTAACATATCACAATTTAATGTCCGTATATGAAATGATTGCTGTAATGATCGCAATTTAATGTCCCTATATGAAATGATTGCTGTAATGATCGCAATTTAATGTCCCTATATGAAATGATTACTGTAACAATCACAATTTAATGTCCCTATATCAAATGATTGCTGTAACAATCAAAATTTAATGTCCCTATATGAAATGATTGCTGTAACAATCACAATTTTATGTCCCTATATGAAATGATTGCTGTAACAATCACAATTTAATGTCCCTATATGAAATGACTGCTGTAACAATCACAATTTAATGTCCCTATATGAAATGATTGCTGTAACAATCACAATTTAATGTCCCTATATGAAATGATTGCTGTAACAATCACAATTTAATGTCCCTATATGAAATGACTGCTGTAACAATTACAATTTAATGTACCTATATGTAATGACAACTGTAATGATCACAATTTAATGTCCCTATATGAAATGATTGCTGTAATGATCGCAATTTAATGTACCTATATGAAATGATTGCTGTAACAATCATAATTTAATGTCCCTATATGAAATGATTGCTGTAATGATTGCAATTTAATGTCCCTATATGAAATGACTCCTGTAACAATCACAATTTAATGTACCTATATGAAATGATTGCTGTAATGATCACAATTTAATGTCCCTATATGATTGCTGTAACATATCACAATTTAATGTCCGTATATGAAATGATTGCTGTAATGATCGCAATTTAATGTCCCTATATGAAATGATTGCTGTAATGATCGCAATTTAATGTCCCTATATGAAATGATTACTGTAACAATCACAATTTAATGTCCCTATATCAAATGATTGCTGTAACAATCAAAATTTAATGTCCCTATATGAAATGATTGCTGTAACAATCACAATTTTATGTCCCTATATGAAATGATTGCTGTAACAATCACAATTTAATGTCCCTATATGAAATGACTGCTGTAACAATCACAATTTAATGTCCCTATATGAAATGATTGCTGTAACAATCACAATTTAATGTCCCTATATGAAATGATTGCTGTAACAATCACAATTTAATGTCCCTATATGAAATGACTGCTGTAACAATTACAATTTAATGTACCTATATGTAATGACAACTGTAATGATCACAATTTAATGTCCCTATATGAAATGATTGCTGTAATGATCGCAATTTAATGTACCTATATGAAATGATTGCTGTAACAATCATAATTTAATGTCCCTATATGAAATGATTGCTGTAATGATTGCAATTTAATGTCCCTATATGAAATGACTCCTGTAACAATCACAATTTAATGTACCTATATGAAATGATTGCTGTAATGATCACAATTTAATGTCCCTATATGATTGCTGTAACATATCACAATTTAATGTCCGTATATGAAATGATTGCTGTAATGATCGCAATTTAATGTCCCTATATCAAATGATTGCTGTAACAATCATAATTTAATGTCCGTATATGAAATGATTGCTGTAATGATCGCAATTTAATGTCCCTATATGAAATGACTGCTGTAACAATCACAATTTAATGCCCCTATATGAAATGACTGCTGTAACAATCACAATTTAATGCCCCCATATGAAATGATTGCTGTAATGATCACAATTTAATGTCCCTATATGAAATGACTGATGTAATGCTCACAATTTAATGTCCCTATATGAAATGATTGCTGTAATGATCACAATTTAATGTCCCTATATGAAATGATTGCCATAATGATCGCAATTTAATGTCCCCATATGTAATGACTGCTGTAACAATCACAATTTAATGTCCCTATATGAAATGATTGCTGTAATGATCACAATTTAATGTCCCTATATGTAATGACTGCTGTAACAATCACAATTTAATGTCCCCCATATGAAATGATTGCTGTAACAATCACAATTTAATGTCCCTATATGTAATGATTGCTATAACAATCACAATTTAATGTCCCTATATGTAATGATTGCTGTAACAATCACAATTTAATGTCCCCATATGAAATGATTGCTGTAACAATCACAATTTAATGTCCCTATATGAAATGATTGCTATAACAATCACAATTTAATGTCCCCATATGAAATGATTGCTGTAATGATCACAATTTAATGTCCCTATATGAAATGATTGTTGTAATGATTGCAATTTAATGTCCCCATATGAAATGATTGCTGTAACAATCACAATTTAATGTCCCTATATGTAATGATTGCTGTAACAATCACAATTTAATGTCCCCATATGAAATGATTGCTGTAACAATCACAATTTAATGTCCCCATATGAAATGATTGCTGTAACAATCACAATTTAATGTCCCTATATGAAATGATTGCTGAAATGATTGCAATTTAATGTCCCCATATGAAATGATTACTGTAATGATCACAATTTAATGTCCCTATATGAAATGATTGCTGTAACAATCACAATTTAATGTCCCTATATGTAATGACTGCTGTAACAATCACAATTTTATGTGACACCATCTTGTTGGAACCCATAACATAGACATCGACAACATTAGTAGCAAAGGCAATGGCACACCAAGCATTGCATCTTTTTGGAGGCCTCTAAAGCCAAAATTATCAAATCAACAGAAATGGAAATTGACAGGAAAATCACTGCATTTATAGTTCATCAGCATACTGGAAGGTGTGGGATTTCACAGTATGATCACATTTTTGGCTCCAGATTATGAAGTTAAATGTTGAACAACAACTGCAGCATTGGTTAAAGAACTTTATGTGTAAGGGGTTACAAAATTAAAACTCCAATTGGGGAATGCAGAGTACGTTGCATTCACAACTGATATGTGCACATCCATACAGAATATCACATATATGTGACAGCACACTGGATAAACCATGATTGGCAGCCAAAATTAGCTGTTCTACAAACAAGGGAAATGCCTGAGAGGCACAGGGGTGAAAACATCAGTCTCCACTTGGATGCTGCTAATGAATGGCAAATACCAGTTCACAAAATTGCTGCAATGGTGCATGATAATGGCTCAAACATCAACTTGGCCTTGAAGTTTTTGGATGATTGGCCAGATCAGCATTGCTCTGCATACACACTGCAATTGGCAGTCAACACTGGTCTTAAAGCAAGAGCCATTGAAAAGATACTTGGCGCCACCTGCACACTTTAAACGTAGTACAGTTGCAGCACAGGCTTTGCGTGATAAGCAAGCAGCATTAAAAAATGGAGAGACAGAGGATATGTCAGAAGTGATAATAGATCGTTCTACAAGATGGAACTCATCGCTGGACATGTTGGAAAGGCTTATTAAACAGCGCTGGGCCACTGAAGCAGTGCTGTCTGATCCGACTATTACAGTCCACAGTTATGCATCAACTCTGGAAATGACTGATGACAAATGGTTTCCTGCCCAAGCTGTCATACCTATTTTGAAACCATTTCAGTTGGTAACAAGCATGTCACCTGGATAGACATATCCTTCACTTTCATCTGTTTATTCGCAACTGTACATCATTTTAAGAAACATTATGGTTTCCAAAACCAGATGAATGTGTTGCTATTAAGGAATGCAGAACAACAATAACTGCACAATTATGCTGTTTTTACCCTGAAGGATACAACAAACTGAATGCATCAAAGGTAGCTGTATTTGATCCTCATTACAAGCTTCTAAAAATTTTTTTAGGCCCAATATCAAAAAGAGACCTATGCTGCCATCAGATCCAAATTGGAAACAATCATGGGTAAAAAAAACTGGCAACAAATTGGAGATATCTGAAACTGAACCACAGCTGATGCAAGCGAGAAGACTTACAGACTACTGTAGTGGAAACATGTCTTGCTGCTTTACGTACTTGCCGATGAACCAACTCCTAATTCTAACTAACTTGCAATCTACCTGTCAGAGATGCCGCTATCGGTGAATTCAGACATTTTGCAATATTGGCGTGATAAGAGTAAGCATTATCCTAAACTCGCCACTCTTGCTCGAAAATATTTGTGCATTCCAGCAACATCCATGCCATCGGAAAGCGCATTTTCATCAGCTGGGCACATAGTTAGCAGGAGACAAGCCCGTCTGGCACCAGAATCTGTGTGTATGCTTCTTTTCCTCAGCAAAAACTGGAACATGTGCACTGACAAGTGAAAAGTCACATTTGTTTTCTTTCTTTTATAAGCATTCAACAAATAGTTCAGGTACATTTTAATCATTTTTAGTTGTCACAACTTAAATATTTTAAAATTACTTTTTAGCCTCTTGGAACTTTACTGATTATTTTATTACAAAGTGTCTTAAACTATTTGTTTTATTTTCTTCCTAAAATTTTGACATTTTTATCCATCAATATGTGATTCTAATGACCATAGGACAAAAATACAGTTTCAAAGGCTGTCTACAGCACAGATCATTGTATAGATGAAACTCAAACAACCACTTTCAAAAAATACAAACTTCGCATTAGTTTTTAAGACCAAAATTCTGACATTTGTGGGTTTTATCACCTCATTTCAGAATTCAGTGGGAAATAGTCTTATGTAGGTCTGAAATCCTGTACTGGTTTAACGATGTGTGGCTGAGTATTCAAATTATGAAAGCTAACGTGTGCACAACAAGCTGTTAAATGATTACCATACTGACGTGATCTGGAGAATTTATGGCCAAATAAAGGATGTTTTGTGAGGGTGTTATAAGTATTCAAGGGATAAAAAGTGGTCATGGCTTTTTGAGTCTTTTAATAAAAACAGCCTGACCTTTAACAGAAGTGAGATGAAAAGGAGACCGACCAACACTGATTTAGGCATACAGGCTTGAATATATATTTAGTTATTTTGTATTGCTTTAATTATTATTGCAAACTTCAAGATGTTTTAGAGGAATATTTAATGGCAGTTGATACATGTTCAACTCATGTCAAAATGAAAAAACAAGAGCTTTCTCCGAATGCTTAAAAACATCAGCTAATAAATATGAACTTCAGTTTTACATCTCATGTCAAACTCAGAAACTTTCTCCTCCCAATGACCTTGGATCAGAAGATTAATGGAAAAGCAGTCAGCAACCTTAAAAACCCAGCCACAGGAAAAGTGAAGTTTGAACTTTCCTGAAGGCTGAGCATGGTAGATTTTTTTCATTGCCACATTCGAGGGAAGAGTTTTTTGTATTATGAATAGTAATATATATACCTTAATATGTTTGATCCAATTCCTTGAGATGCGTATAAACAATGTCAGAAAATGATATATGGTTATCATTTTATTTGCAAAAAATGATGCATGTACAGAACAAAGATGTCACAAAAATCTGCTTTTCATTGTCTTCTCATTGCCTGACATCTGTCACTTTTACTTTTCAGTTTACTATTAAGAGTTTATTTCTTATTTTTAAGACATCTCCATGCTTCAGCATGTACATACCTTGCAGGCAGAAAGAGATTACTGTTAGGCAGTACTTAAAGTTTATTTTTTAACATAGGAAAGGAGTGGCGACCATTTTAAAAAAATGACAAGCCCGGACTCTAATTCCATGTGCCCAATGTTGTAACTGCTGTACTTTAAATATCCAAAATAAAGAAAATCAAGTTAAATCAACTTATTCTCGTCTCAGAATATATCACATACCCGGTAATACAACAGTTTCCTCCAGGTCCAAAGTTGCAGAACCAGTGCCTGTATGACATTCACAAACCAGGAAATTACACTGCAGGACTGTTGCATTGTTGACATAAAAGAATGATTTCTAAACAATGGAGCTTTTGGGGTAAATTTTATGCATGATGAAACACTACTGACAGTAGGAATGCATTGTCCCTATAATCGGTGTCGACCACTATTGGGGAAAATGCCCAATCACTTATGCTTTAACTAATACATATAGATTTTGATTCACAATAAAATGTAATGACAGTCACAATAATGTTGCATTAATCATAAAGGCATTAGCCTTCTCTCAGATGTATTCAATCCATTATGCATTGTTCCTGAACATCACAATTCATCACCATCTTTACGTGGTTATGAGTACTCGCACACATTCCCCTTTCTTTGTAATCCCTTACCTATTTTAAAACTAAACAGCATCAAGGATATAAAAAAATGCACAAAACTTAGTCATTTCATTCAGCAATTTATAATTTCTTACCCAACTGTCGCCAATGATCCCTAACAATGACAACTTACTGGCATTTCAAACCAACTAGAGCTCTCAATTTAAACAAGCAGACAGACTGCTCACTGTTTTTTTCTGGTTTCTAGAACAGTCAATTTAAGTAAAAACTGTCATCTGCATCCAATATTTGCAATGTCTAGTTTTAACATTTCTAAACAAATATTACAACTAAAATGAGGAATTTTTGTATACATGTGTTGAAAGAGATGCAACTCCTAAAATTATGGTATTATTGAGATTATCAATGATGGAGAACTACATCAAATCTGTTGCTTTAAAACATCAATGACTCACCCATGCAATATATTGAGCATGTTCCTAAATAAACTCCCATTTGATTCAAAATGCTTCAGTGTGACAGTGCTCAGGACTCCCTGGCGACAGTCAGGTTAAAAAGTATAAACTAATGAATGAAATGATCAAGTTTTGTGCATTTTTTTGTATCACTGGTGTCTTTTGTTTATTAAACTCATTCAGGGGATACAAACAAATGGTAGGTTGTGTGAATACTAAATAACAAATGGTAGGTTGTGTGAATACTAAATAACAAATAGTTCATTCCCCAAAGAATTGTGAATGATATCTGCAAGTGTCTCATTCAATTTTAACATCAGTGTCTTGAAATGTAGCTAATAATACTGAATTCATTTGTACAAATGATTTAAACATAATGACTGCCTCCTTTACATGTATCTGCTGCAAAATGCTTGAACACATTGTCAGACGATGCATCATCTAGATCAGTTCAACATCATAACAGACTGCTAACTTGGTTTCCGTGCCAGACAAAGCTGCCAAACAAAGCTCATAACCTAGTGGATGAGCTCACCAAATAGAGGAAAGCAGCATGACCTTGCAGTCACTGACATTAGTAAGGTTTTCGATTATGTCCCCCATGAAAGACTCCTTTGTAAGTTGGACCACTATGGCATCAGGGGTAATACACATAATAGGATCTGAGATTTCCTGACAGAGAGATCACAGAGAGTTATAGTAGATTAAGCAACATAGACAAGATAGTGAAAAAAGGGAACAGTAACCAAAGCTTCCTGCGCTGCAACCTCAAAATCAATGAGGAAGAATAAAGCGCAGCATATTTCTCACTTGTTCGACCAGGCCTTAAAGGAGACCAGAAACCAATGGAAATATAGAATAATAATAAAAGTACTATAGCAGAAAACCTTATTCTGAAGTATCATCTGCGACCGTAATGCCAATATTTAAATATTGGCTTATCTTCTAGGAGCTGAATTTCCGTGACCTCGTATGCAAAATTTCCGCGCCTATTCGGTTACTTTCGGGATGTGACGTCATAGTAGCGACTCCAGCAGCCCAAGTGGAAGTTGCCAGAGTAAAAGACAAGACCATTTTGCGTTGCTTACGGGTGTATTAGAACATTAAGAAAAGCCTGTGGACATATTTTTTTTTTCTTTTCCGAAAGATAAAGGCATAATGAAAGAATGGGTCCATTATTACAAACAAGTCGATTTCAAAGCAACACCATACAGCACTATGTGCTCGTTACATTTCTCAAAGGAATGTTACGAGAGGGATCATGAAAAAATAGCAGCTCAAAGATACGTAAATGCTAGGCCTAGACTAAAAGTTGGCGCTGTTCCAGATATACCTTTGTACATTTTAAATCCTGGGAAACGTGTGAGATACGAAAATAGGCAGAAGGACGAGTAAGTGACCACAAAATGCAACAATCAATCCACATATCTTTTATCTAAAACAGCAGTGCTAAAAACAAATCTGACAGCCCGACACCCTGGGCCCCTTCTGGTTTTAGTACCAGCCCATCCTGTATTCAAAGTGAGGTGCCCGTCAGGCTTGTCGAAACAAAAATTGTTTGCCTGAGGAAACTTTGATCGCGCTGGTGAAATGAGTAAATGTATTTTCAAGATGTTGACATACATGCCTTAACACGGGACAATCTAAATCAAATCACCACTGTCCTAGGTGAAATTTAGATTTGATTTTAATCAAATGGAAGCTTTGCTAAAAATAAGATTCTAAACCTGTCGTGTTTCGAGAAAACACAATTTTCAGTACTCTTATAACAATTAAAAATCAAAAAAAAAATGCATTATATACATGTAGTATGCATAAACAATAATCTGTAATAATTGGAACTGATATAAAACTATTCCTTGGGCAGTTTAAAAAGCAGCGATTAAAAAATAAGAGGTCAAAGTTTCACATTAACTGTCTGACAATAGAACGGGGGGGGGGGGGCTATTGACCCCCCCTCCCCTTGCCCCAATGTGCGACCGCCCATTTGACGTGCCTTTTCTCCCTGTGATACGCCTTATTATTACCCCTTGACAAGCCCCTTTTGCATATTCTGGTCAGTTCTGGCTAAATTGCAAAATAGCTGAAGTTTTGATTTAAGTTCGCAAACAATAAAGCCAGTGTGACTAATGAATATAATCCTTATCCTTGCATTGATCTTGTGAAAAGGACTGCCCTTCGGACATACTTCGAAAGAAACCATGTTCGACAGTGTGTGTATGTGTAAGCACCAGCAATTGATTACCAAATAAACCATGCCTATTTTGTTGTTACTTACGATTCCATGGACTTCATTTTAACAGTTCAAATCTGCAGTCACAAGTTACCGTACATGTGGCAACTGTTTTTCTCAAGTTTTATGCCCCACCTTATTTCCTAATGTTTAAGTCTTAATGCATGTAACACTGTTTGCTGAATAAAATATTTATTCAGAATTAGTTCTTTAGGGCCACATATACTGCATGGTATATTTTGTTTTATTCCTTGTAATTTAATCATGGTAATTAAACTTTTCATATATGGTAGAGGAATGTCAGGCGTTAACTGGCCGAGCTTCTTTGGCGGAAATGGAGATGTGATTTTGCTTGCAGAGAAAATTTCAAAGTGATCATTCATTGAAGCTAATTGGTGACAATTTTATTCTTTTAATTTTTTTTTTACTATAGTACTGTTATAGTTGTTTTAAAAAAATCTGGAATTTACTTGAATAATGTTTAATCTTCACGTTCTATTTACTGAAGAAGAAAAAAATAAGAAAAAAAACTGTTGTATGATATTAATTATTTCGTCCAGCGCCGGGTTTAGACGTGTGTGCGTGTGATTTGAAATTTTAATGTAGCTTTAACAATTTTTCAGTCATATCGCTACGATGTCTGCAGTGTGGCAGTTTAGACTGTGGATTGCATACGTTATATTTAAAAATGGTTTGGGGTTGGGTTTTTATCTTCTGACACATGAAAATTGACAGACATAATGTAATAATCGGGACTTCGCTGCGCATAATTGAGAGATACTACGAGATCGGGAGGTAGATGAGGAAATACCCCCCAAATCGGGAGGTTTTTCTCCCGGATTGAGAGTTGACAGGTATGAACTGTCTGGGCTTGTGGAATTTCATTCAGGAATTTAGTTTATTTAAGTCACCTGCCCGGGGCCTGTGCCTAACAAATTTCTTTTAGCACTTACCAGTACAGTACATAAACTATTATATCAGACTGTAGATTTAACTTTTGAATGTGCAACCCAAATGTGGTCTCCTGTCTACCTCGCTCGCCAATGTTTATGTTTGTATTCGAGGACTGGCTAGTATAGCGTCACGGTACCACGTGATCTGTTGTCTCATCAAAACTCGGAAAAACTCGGCAATTTACGGAATCGTGGTATCTTCCACGCAATATAATCACTACCCGCTTACGATATTTAATTTATAAACATTGCAGTCGAATTAAAATCTGTAGAGAATTACATACGCAAAAGGAAAATTTTGATTTCTAGTCTCCTTTAAGTACTGCTCATCCATGTGGAGCCCACATAATAAAGACCTAATAAATAAGATAGAGGTGTTGAATCATCTCCAGTGGGAATCACTCAAATCCATGCAAACCAAGGCCCAGCTAACCATGTTGTACAAGATGGTGAACAATCTATTGACATACCAGTGGACAAATACTTTTAATGCATGGCCTAGCTATGGCAAACCAGTGGAATAAGGTCCAATTAAAGTCAGTATCAACAAATTGTTTCAGTTCTGCTTTTATTCATGTACAATAGGAACTTCGAACAATATACCATCAATAATTGCCGAAAGCTCCTGACTTGGTATCTCACAAGCAGGAGCTCTCCAAAATCACATTCTAATGAACTACAGTAGTCAGCTAAAGTAAGACTAGACCTACAGTGTAAGATGCCTCACATGTTATTTATGTTTTAGTGCTACATCTTACTGCTCAAATAACAGCCTTGTATAACATGTTCAAACATCCATTGACATCAGAATGAGTAGTCAAAGTTTCAGGAATATTTCACACACTTGGCAGCCCATACTGACAATCTTCCACAAAATTTATGTGTAATTTTATATATTTACTGTGCTGTCTTTATCCTGATGAAATCAAAATCTGACACTATGAAATAGACACATTTTAATCTTCCATTGACATACATTTGAATTTGTTTAAATGTGATGGTAGTTGAAGTTGTAGGGTTTAACACCTTTTTTTCAGCACAAGACAGGCTATACATGGCAGCCAATATAAATGGTGGAGGAAGAACCCCCAAAGAACAATCGACCCACGAGAAGCTACTGGCAAGCTTTCTCACATACCCACATTGGCCGTGCCCAAGACTCAAACCCATGCAGAGTTTAGACGGCAGTGATCCGTAACTGTGAGAGCTTTAGACCACTCAGCCACTCTGGGCACCGGTAGTCGAGGTATGCCGAAGAATGTTCAAGTAGGTTCATGTGGAAATGTGTTTCTTGAACGAAATGAAACGTTGCTTACTGTTCCAAAAAGTAATATAGGCATAATATATTAATATTCATTTCGTTAAAGAATAATACTTCAACTTAACCCGATTTCAGCATTCCCAGAATAATAAATAGATTTTTTTTTAAAGAGATATAAAAAAGATGCACAAAACTTGGTCACTTCATTCATTATGTATGTATGTATGTATGTATTATTAATATTTAGCATATCTTTACAGCTCATTACAGTTTTGATTTTTTTTTTTAAATGTATTTATTGTTCTCTTGATCTTGAATTTCTGACACATCTGTCTCTGTCTCTCAAAATTCTGGTGTGATGGCCAGACCTAACCACAGTTCCCTCCCAAGCATTAGTCAATTCCTAGTGATACTCTCCTCACGAGAAAGTTTCCAGATGTTGTTCTTAGGGTCATGCTGCTTTCCACGCACAAGTCAGCAATTTAAAAATAAGGACAATGTTAGATGGATACATATGTGTTCTTTTCTGACAGAGATTGTTACTAAAAAGTGGGTGCTCGGAAGGATTTAATGCTATGGGTTAAAAGAAGAGTTTTTTTTTTGTTACCATCCGCATACCAAGGTCAGTCGAAATAAATTTATTAATTACAAGGGAGCATCCGATAGTCAGAACTGATGGTGAGGTTAAGACAGCGTAAAATTTCAGTGTGGAATATGGCCTGACAACGTTGGTCTCCGTTGTCAGAAGGAAAAAAAATGAGACCTACTTGTGACCTATAGACAATTCGGCCCAACTTGGACCGAAAATAAGACAATTCGGCCAAACTTAAAAGACAATTCGGCCCAACTCGAAAGACAATTCGGCCCAACTTTGCGATTTTTCTTCAAACAGCAAGTAGATACTATGTAAGATATATATATATGTGTGTGTGTGTGTGTGAGAGAGAGAACACAAACTAACATATATTGCGCTTTCTAATTAAAATACTTAAATACGTTTATTTTTTATGCTAAAAAATATATGCATCTGCATGACAGTCTCAATTAAAGTCGTCTGGTCAAATTATCTATATTGATTTATCAAATAATAATACTTAACAGATAATATTCTACAGAATACGCTTACATTTTTCTAAGAGTAGCAACACCGTACATGAGATATTATACTAATATATTTGATTTTAGGCTTCAGATTGTAACACGTTATATTTTTGGAGTGACTAAAAAGGCATTCACATTATAAATTTTTGTGCTTATATTTTGAATTGGAAACTGTTATGATTAGAATGGTATTATTTTGACAACTTAAGATGTTTTTGGTGTTTTGAATATTCATTATTATCAATTTAAATGAAATTTAAAATACGAGAAATTTTGGTAAAGATGCATCTTACGAAGTTACGTTGTGCACATTTATCTGTCTTTTTCGTAACTGATAATAGCAAAACGCAATAATGTTCTGAATTAAATTTATGTGAAATTATCGCAAAATACCTAATTATGCAATTTTCAACCATTTTCCCGGTATCATTTTATTTGTAAATCATAACAAATACGTTTAAATACAAGAAGATCTCTTGTAACGTATGTATTTTGCTTGAGAATTAAGGTTTTGAGACCAAGTGGGCAAGTGCCTAACAAAATCGACCTTCTTCCACAGGAGATATGATGCATCTCATTATTGTCTACGTAACTCCCAAAGCATCACATCCATCTCTACTATACTTCTTTTTATCAGACATCCTTCTCCACAGTAATATTTGTCTTTGGGACAGTTTTCCTAAAGATATCAGAAAGCTCCTAACCATTATAACTTCGGAAAACATTTATCTAGTTCACCAAATGTTTCAAATTTTATTCTCAACCTATTCTATTTTACAAACTAATTAAAATGAGAATGAATAATTAAGTTACCTAATGCAAGGATTTTGAACTATACGGTAAAAACATATTATATAAGAATTGACAAAATATATGTTAAAAATAAATACTTGTTAAAACTATTGTCAGTTGTATTAAAAAACTGGGCCGAATTGTCTTTTGAGTTGGGCCGAATTGTCTTATTTTCGGTCCAAGTTGGGCCAAATTGTCCAATAGCCCTACTTGTTGGTCTAATCGCTACCGTACTTTATTGTCGACCACGCACCACTCGTTGCTTAAACGACCAGTGACAAAGTATTCATAGATTGATATAATTAGTTACTTTCAGCTGCATTTAATGACGCTAAGAAATATTCACTGAGATACAGGCACGGATATCATTCGCGAAACAGTGCAGAACAGACTATATTATCGAAAACAGGTGACGGTATACAACAAAGAGACATATTTTTATTACAGAAAGCAACATTTTAAACATGCATCAGATGCTTAATGTGTACTTTCTCTCACCCTGATTTACAAGCTGAATCAAGTGCAGTATTTATGTCAGGACAACAATGAAAGTCCCGACCGCAAGAAACACGTGCCGACATCTTCCCAGGCATTGTCTAGGGTTATTGTTGCTTCCGGTTCAGTACAGGCTAACATGCAACGAAATGCAGCGAATGAAGGGGGGGGGGGTGCGATTTACAAAGGTAAGACACCCAAAAATATGAAGTCATGAAAAACGAAACATTTCATTAGGTTTATTATTTTTTTCTTCTCGGGATCAGCTACAGGATGGATAATATATTCAGTTAGCAATGTAGGCATACGCTTAAAAAAAAATTGAAGGATCTAATTTTATCAAAGGTACTTATCCATTTTAAATATGTGGCTTTTCTTGTTTGTTTTTTTTGTTTTTTTTTTAATGAAGTCGAACAGCTTTAGTAGATGACTACTGGGAGGGCTGGGACAATAGTTGAAATAAAAATAGAAAGACTTTCTTTCTTCCTATTTTCCGTCTGCTATGCTTTATACATGCAAAACCAAACAAAAAATGATGGACTGATTGATTATCAACTCTTAGTTCTCCAATAAGCTATCCACTCACTGCTGGACCACTTTCTTTACAACTACATGAGAAACGAAAACGCACCCGTACCCCAACACAAAGAAATTGTTAGGCTACTTCCTCACTACTGCTGTAAGAACAAAGAAAACATCACCATGTTATAGACTTTATTTTTTTTTAAAAAATGTTTAACTTACTAGTGCAGTTTTCAGTGAGCTGGACCAGAAACTGTACCATAATATCCTTTAAATTCCTACTGAAACATGCCATGCTTACTTGTAAGTACGAAACCTGATTGGTATTTTAAATGGGGATAATTAAATGCCATAAGTGTGGTGCTGCAGATCACCGATCAAGATGGAATGTGGAAATAACCGATAACAACGTTGTCTAGACTGCTCATTTAAGAAAAAGATTAACTGGATGAGATAAAAAAAAAGCGCATTTGTGACATAACCTTCAGAAACAGTATCACCGTAGTTGTTGGATGCCCATTAATGTGTATATGCGGTAGGCCTGGTAAATACGTTTCCACCAAAATACTCAAACAAAAATACACATAAAATTTGAACATGTAAATGAGACATTCATTCAAAAACAGGACAGAATGAATAATACAAAAACTGGTAATATATACAATGCTTATGTAAACCATCGAAAGAGTAGTTGTGTTACAGTATATGACCTAACTAATTTAAGCGAATGGCTGAATGATTAACTCAAATGCCTGACTATAATTACTTACCTACTATCTATTCGACTCTATCTGGCTATATGTACATGATGTTCCCGCTCTGTGGCAAGGTTTCGACCTCCGGTTGAGCACTGGCCACTCAGCGATTTATCTGCAAAAGTCATTAACCAACAGAAAACCAATACTTGATTTGGCTGGTAGGATTTACAAATATAACACTAGTCTCCGTTGTACAACGTTCTCCCTAAATTTCCCCATTGTGTATCTATATATTTCAGGTGAAGCCCTGCTTAATTCTGAACACACAAACAGGCAGACAGTACAAACATTGATAGCTGAAAAACTAAAAAAGACAGGCCGCTTGGGTTTTGTTTGATCACTAGTGGACGTGCTGCAGTTCTGAGATTTACGCTAGTCATGCTTATACACTGTCTTTGCAATCCTCCTCTGTTCCAGCATTGTCTTTGCAATCCTCCTCTGTTCCAGGTCAGCAGCTCCAGTATGGATGAGACTGCGCCACGTGGAGTGATCCTGTGCGACATCCTCCCAAGACTCAACAAGTCGATGTTGAAATGCTTCAAGGATGACTTGAGGGAATCGTTTAAGATTTTCTTCTGACCACCCGGAGGTCGCCTTTCCTCCTTCGGCTCACCGACATCCTGGTGACATAGCCTACCCATTTCATCTGTTATTTCATCAGCCGATCGTGGATGCTTGAAATGCCTGCCCGTGTGAGAACCTCGGTGTCTTGGGCCCTGTCTTGACAATTTATTTCATGTTTCCTCGAGCAGCCAATGTGAAAATGAGTCTGAGACAGCTTCTTTGTATTGGGTCTGTACACGGTCTATGTTTAACTTGTGTTTCTTCACGTAGACTAGAAATTACACTATAATTAAGTGGTATAGTACCTCAGTGTTACAAAATGCGGCATGCCGCACATTAAAGGGAATAAATATAACAAATGTTAGCTTTTTATTTTTATCCTTTCTTTTTATGAAAAAGTTTTGTTGAAACCACTGAAGTGCTAGATTATAAACGATCCTACTATTACCAACTGTAAATGAAGCTTTATGACATTTAAAAAAAGCAGTCTAAAAAAACCAGGTTGAGAGGAGAGAACAACTGTGAGGATTGAGCCAGCGTGCAGCCCTAGTAACATTTACTCTATTGAAACCATACTATTTAAGGTGTCCGGTGTTACACTAATTTGAATCATCATGACATTTCGGCAGCCCATAGCAATGGATAAAAATAAATTGTTATCAGTTTTTATTTAACGCTTATGTTCTGTGCTAGCATATCCTACAAAAACCAAAAAGATGTGCCAAGATGAACTTATAAAGTGGAATAGTATCAAGAATGACACAGATCTGGCTGATAAAGTTAACCATATGTTGCAAGAGCTCAAGACGATCTTCGTTACGAAGAAATGATCACTTCTTAACTTTTGGACAAAACAATCACCGTCAGTTTCAAAAAAGTTTCTACTCAGTATAATTTAGAATCCAATGAACAAACGACTGATGTCTTGAATATCGTTACTTCTAAAACATTGTCCTGTACAATTCATTTGGCTACTCCCGAGAAATGTTACTGTTCAATTACATTTGAAGTCTCAAATTGATGTCATAAATTCTGACATAGTTGGTTTGTATAATCGGCAGAAACAAGGACTGCTCAAATGAGCAGAACTTAGAGTTGGAAAAGAAACTAAAAAGGAAGATTGATGATCAAAGAAGATCCCAGAAAGCAAGGGATTTGAAAAAATCAAAACTTAATGCTTTATTGGAAGATAATCCTGAACTGCGCACAAAACTGAATATCAGGGCCAGATGTGGTCAACCAAAAATCGAAGAGGAGCAACCATAGCTTTTGCAAACTCTGCTGGATATCGCAATGCTTCTCGTGAAAAAAAGACAGTCCGAAGTCTACAGAAGTATATATATAAAAAGAACTTAGATCAATTAACAGAGCATTTAAAAAAGATGGCTTCAATATAAGTCAAAGTGAACTATACCTTCGTCTAGTTCCTAAGCGTAGTTCGTCATCAGAAGGTAAGTGTCATGTAACCACTGTCCCAGTAAAGTTAATTAGAGCGCAAAATGATTATCACACTGAACATAGTGATGGCCAGTGTTTGCACAGCTACAATAAGACATTTGGAAGAACTGTCCTCCATGCTTGGACCAGATGAGGTTTGTTGTATCAGCCAGGACGATAAATGTTGCGTCCCAATTGGTCTGGTCGCTGCTTATAAGCAGAGTCCACTGCTAATGCACTTTGAGTAAAAAGTAAGCCTTCCTGTCCATGACGGGGTAGTTGCTGCCCGCCACAAGCTTATACCCTCGGTGTATGCCGGAATTGAGATCCATCGCAACGCTCTTGGAAACAGAGACGCTGTTGGCTTTTCTGGCCTAACGTTTATATCCATCCGATCTGGAAAACACTCCGCATCAACAGCACTCAGTCATAGACTTGACTTTGAAAAGTTGCTGTGTCTGACAGAGTTCGATACAATAACTGGGACTAGTATTGATAAATTGGTCAAGCCGATTCTCGTGTTTACTGTCGAAGGTGGGCCAGATGAAAACCAATGGTATCAAATAGTCATTAAGGATGCAATCCACCATTTCTTGAAACATGATTTTGACATGATCTTGCAACAAATGCTCCTGGACGAAGTACTTTTAACAGAGTGGAGAGAAAGATGGCGCCACTGAGCAGGGAACTGAGTGGATTAATATTACCTCATGACAACTGTGGCAGCCATTTAGATGAACGAGGTAAGACAATTGACATTGAGCTAGAGAAGAAAAACTTTGAATTTGACGGAAAAAATGTTAGCCGAAATATGGTCACAGTTGACTGCAGACAATTACCCAACCATTGCTGAGTATATGGATCCATTAAATTTAGAGCTCATGGAACAGGATATATGGTGTAGAGATCAAAACTGGTGTGACACCTATATCCCATCAAGCCAATACTTGCTTCAGATTGTGAAGTGTGACGACAACATGTGCTGTTCGAAAGCACGAAGCTCATACTTCAGATTTCTTTCTCCTCCTTTACGCCTTGTTCAAACATGTGAAGGGCTTAAAGTTCCAGAACGAGCAACAGATGGAGCCTTGCATGAATTTCCAAACTTATTTGCAACTCAGAGTCTCAGAACGGAAGACATTCTACTTCGGTCAGCAAACACATTTCGGACAATTCCCTACGATCTTTAGCTCTCTGGTCATGCTGCGCTGTCACTCAGTCCTTCACAAACAAATATCAATTCCATCGAAACGCATCAGACCAGTGAGAGTCACTGCTAAAAGGCAACGCGAAATGATGGTCATACTAGCAAATGCGGAGAATGGAGAAAGTGTGGATTGGATTGACGAGGAGGAGCTTGATTTGGAGTGAAAATCCCTTCCAATAAACGCTGTTAATCAGGAAAAACTAATGGATTTCTTGTTCGTTCAGTGGAAGAGCATCATACTTTGACTTGAGATAATGATAACTATGAAAAGAAGTAATTCATTTACAAATACTTAAGATTTGAAACCTTTACGATTTTTGTGGATTTGTTGAAACTTTAATGATAGTAAGAATTAAAGTGATTGCTGTGTTTAATTTACATTTCTTTTTTTATTACGTCATATAGTGGGGGTCTGGGCTTTTGTGACGAAGTGTGACGAGGGGGAGAGGGGTCAAAATGCCAAAGACTGCATTTCGTCATATGTGGACGACCCCTTTGAAGCAGCCCGAAAAATTACAATTACATGAAAATCCCATGTAGGAAGACAAAAAAATTGAATTCATCCAACAAATAGATGTTAATGATACTGAGATTCTATCAGATGGTTTTAGCTAACTGGTAGTTGGAAAGCATTTCCGCTGTAACATATTGACGAATACAGAGAACGGGGGAACGGGTGGGGGGGGGGGGGAAGGACTCAAAATTAACGATGATCAATAGTATTCTACTCGCAAATACTTGAAAATTAAAGTCAGCACACTTTTTTTAACAAAAATCTGATGGTAGACTAATTAAAATATCTGGGAAGAGTGTAAAATAATGGCTCCTATAATCATATCTGATCACTGGGAGGGCGATGTTGTTTTTTTTTTAAGTATGTTAAGTTGGAAAATCAAGACAGGATATGGGGGGTTATTTAATAATGTGACACAAACAAATAATACTACTGAACCATAAATGTCAATTTGGCAACCAGTAGGCCTACTAGTCCCAATCAGGCAACCAGTACTAGTCACAGAGATGATTAAGGTGCAACGATGGACACAAATCTCCCCTTTGATAAATAAACCAGGGATTCAAGAGACATATTTACTCAAGAAAGTGAAAAATGTATGCACTGCTACGAAAGAATGCGTGTTAAAAGGGTATTAAGGGATGATGTGTAAGATGTCAATTAAAAAAAAAGTACTTACACAACTTATTTTGAAATGTGTGAAAAACACATAGAGGAGCTAAACTGAACAGAAGTAAGGAAAAAGGCACACACAAAAGGCTGTTTTCCCGGGATACCGATAGTTGCAAGGGGTTGAAATAACAAAATCACAGATAGTCGGACATTTAACATAGATTGATAGCCACTTTAGAGAAAACATTGGAAAAATCAATTTAAAAGATTGGGGACATTAGCATTAGGTGAAAGGTTAAAACAACTGTTTTAAAAATTGGGTGTAATACAACAGCGGGGACACATCGATGGGAGTAAAAATATCAACACATTGTTTACCTAGGTAGCATTTTCATGTTAGTTTTGTTGTTTTCTTAATCAAGGGTGGTTCAGTTCTGGTGTTGGAACCTCATCAAGACATTGAATAGGCGTCTTTTCATGGGATTAAGTCGAAAGGGCATTAAAAGTTGGCCCTTTGTTTAGAGTATCGATTTTAGTATTATAGGGATTGCGTAGACCACTTCATAAACTTCACAGTATAAAGCCATTTAAGCCGTATGCGTGGACTTTTATCCTTTTCTTCACTCAGCCTTGTAATGAAAATGAGGAAGGTGAAATTTCTACCCAAGGGTTTAACTTAAGAATCAAGAAATCTCCAACATTGTAGATGCAAACTCCCATCCATTTAACTTCGATAATTATTTTTTGGGGGTGGGTGGGATGGGGTGGTTGGTTTGATCGGCACTTTAACGTATTAATGTCTATATCATACATAGGAAATGACAGTTAGGTGCCTTTCCCAAGGGTACTTTGAAGCAGCCTACCCAGCATGGACTGGGCGGGTATCGAACTTGCAACACTTGAATTAACGATTCAGACGGTCTACAAACTAAGCTACCGTGGCATCCCGATATAAATTAATTGATATAAAGAGAAAATGTCATTAATATTGACTGAGTTCGGACATCAGTAAAAATAAATTATACATATATGTTGATAAAAACAAATGATATAGCAAACACTTGGCATTTCTTACCACCTCACATTGAAATCTTGCAAAACTGTGAACCTTACCATTCTGATCTCAGGTCGGTCATCTCTAGTCGGTTGTTGCAGTCTTCTTTGTTCGGTTGTCAGTCTTCAATCGTTGACCAAACATGGGTTCATTTGACTTATTTCCTATGTTTAGTAGGGGTTTTTTTTTGTTGTTATTGTTTTGTTTGGGTTTGTTTAATTATATATTTACGTTTTTAGAATGTAAATTTTAAATTTTAAATTTTAGTTGTCATCGTATAGCCATCAATATGCAGACACGCTATAAATTTCATACATATATACATACATACATACATACATACATACATACATACATACATACTGTAACAAGCCAGAGTTTTTTTTGACCAAGCGATATCAACTCAAGAATGAATCCCGCTATAAGTCAGGTTTCCATTGATTCCAAAGACTCGCATACAACAACTGTTGTAAACTTGGAAATACCAACAATAAATAATTTTATTATAATTAATACATAATAATACCGATTTCACAACTTTCTAATTGTCTATCAACCTCACAACTGCATGGTTTCTCATCATTAACTTTCCGTAACGTACCCCAAGTATTTCACGCTGTGAAACTATACAATTCAACCACCTAATACAGAACTATTTTTACTTCGCCACCTTAGGTCAGTCAAATAATGGTCTTAAACCACATTTCACCTATAACTCTACACCATATTTGCCACCATAGCAACCATAAACGGCGCCTGCCGACGACGGAACATTCCCTTCTCGTTTTTTTCATTGTATAATTTACCAGTCTCCAATCATAAATACTGCACCTGGAGTCATACAATCAATTTACACAATTAGATTTTAATAGGGGCTACTGAGCGACAGGAACACTCATGCGGCTCTAACCTGAATTCACCAAAAGTAAACCATGACATCATGAAACCTCACTAACATTTCACTCGTTCACGTTTGATCCTAGTAATTAGTTAATTGTTTGGTCTGAGGACTATCTCCTCAGCACCGACCTCCCATAATCAAACAAGTAATCACAAAAATCTAAGAAATCCTTAAAATGGAGAACTATGAACAAATGCGCTTACCACAAATGTATTACATACATACATACATACATACATACATACATACATACATACATATGGAGCATCATATGATAGACTTTGCTTGCACACGAAAACCAGGTCGCTGTGATTTTTTTTCTTCTATGGTTTATTTAAATTTGTTTGTAAACTGAGATCATCCTTTCATTCCTGGCCCTAAATTCTACATCACTAAATATTCTGTCATTAATATTATACTCTGTATTCATTTGGGATTGCCAGTTGTCGTGTACGAAAACTGGGTCACTGTATGTTACTTTCCAGGATTAAATTAAAAAAAAAACGGGTTACAATTCTGAAAGAAATCTAATTCAATATCTGTTTACCTGTTGCTACAATGCTACTGAACGTACATGGCTATTTAGTTGCGGGAAAGGCGCGCGCGCGCGCGCACACACACACACACACAACAAAACAAGGTGTTTGAACATTGCTTAAGGATGGCGTCTAATCTGAACATCTTATAACCTATTAATATTTTGTATTGCAGAAGCAATTAGTAATACATGTATATGCCACTTCAGTGTTAAATATAACTAAAAATTTATAGGGACAAACAGAAAATTAATATGGAGGGTACCTTGTTGCATTATTAGCAATGGTTGACCGCAAATGGGGTTATATGGTATAAGCGTTAGAAGTGATTGACCTCAGTATTGTGGGGCTCTACGAGGAATCGACATTACATCATAGGTATACAATATTGGAAGGTATGGGGATAGTTGGACTTTAACATTGTGTAAATATATCGGGCTAAACGGGAAATGCAATGTTAATTTTTAATATGAGGATTTTCCATTTGTCTTTACAAATAGAATGTGAAATAGTTATATACTATCCAATACTTAGTGATCTACTATCCAACACCAACTTTTTGAGTACTTTCCAACTAATTTTGCGCAAACCTGCTCTCAATGTATACGCAATTTTGAAAATAATCGCATGGCCAAATGTGGACACACGTCTAGTTTTCTTGCGTTCGTTCGTCTCGAATCAAAACGAGACTCCTGTCTCTTCTTACTGAAACCAACTGTGTTTGACTACGTCATCATACAGGCAATTCTGCCGCATCAGCTTATTCGTTTCAGAAAACGAATGAATCTTATAACTTACTCAATCAAAGAGAATGTTAGGAATCCGCTAGTTAACTTACACAACTTACCGAGTGTAAATTTTGCTGACTTTGGGATACAAGAGAAACGTATAGTACAAGGTGATGGGTTGTACTTGCTTGTAAGGGCGCAATCTTTATTAAAATAGTATATAGTTGTAATACAGAAATAAATAAAATTAATCTCAATATATTTTAGTGGAAAATTACTTTCAATATAATTTAATGAAAAATTACTTCTAATACAATTTAGAGAAAATTTCAATTATTTCTTTTGCTCAAGAATTATCACAGGCTGGTGCAAAAGAGGTGGTAGTGTTTATATACGCACAATTATTACACAAGAATAATTTAAATTTAAGTTGGTTGTTAACAGACATAGACGTCTATCAGATTTTGGGTATCCGCATCTCCCAGACTTAGCTTCTCATGCATCACACCTTCAACTCCATCCATCTCCAGCCCAGGTAGACAGGTAGGGAAGAGTGAGGACAATTTGCCTCATTTGTCCAATCCTCATTTTGAGAGAATATGTGGTCGTTATTATGCGGCGTATCGATATCTCAATCTTCATTTGATCAAGGGCTTCCACCATTACTGCTCTATTTTTCAATCCCAATCTTTACGATGGGAGGGGGGCTCCTGCCCTGTTGAGATACTCACTTAGTCTTCACCACAGAACTGGTAACTCAGCAGGGACTCATCTGTGACACTCTAACATGATATTTATTGTTGTCGGAACAAATCGTCTTCCTTCGCGATCTCTTTTTTATTTTCTTTCTCCTTGTTTTCCTCTGCAACTTCATCTTCCAACAGCGAAATAATATGTTGCTTAGGTAATTTAAAATAGTTCATGACACTCTCCAGAATCCTCGGTTTGGATGACGCTCTTTCACTTCATCAAAGAAGCGCCGAACATATTTTAGATGAACAAAGGTCTGACTTAGTATTATTTTCGCTAAGTAAAAAGTTTCGTCAACGAGTCGATGATGAATTCTTTCAGCCTAGTGGCGAGCGAAACCAGAGACTAAGTGTTGTTCTTGGCCATCTGAACATTATGAATGTATGTTTGTCTTCTTCACTTATGATCTGTAACTGCTACAATTTTGCTGGATGGAAAACATCCTCTTCGCTTCTCTCCATTGACTCCATCTTTTAATAGTCTAGGACAACTTCTCTCAGACTGTTGATTTCTAGAAAATTATCGAATTCTGCATATAAGATGACGTTCACTGTGCACGCCAGATCTAGTACAAACTGAAGTTCCACACGAAGTTGACTCAATTTGAAATCTCTATCATCGATGCATTGGTCTGAAGTGAAATCAAAGCCCCGTACGGCATATACTTTTGCTTAATTTATGTACGAAATGCCACACCACTGTTCGTTGCTAACTGTCCTGCGTCATGTGGCCTCAAAACAAAATCAAGTCAGATCTCAAGAAGTCTTTTTTCTGGACCGAGTTAGGTTCAAAGGGTCTAGTAAACCGCGTCTGTGTGAGTTCTGTCTTCGACACGTTGAAGTGGTGGAACTCAAAAACATTTCGTTTGGGCTGCATTGCTGACAATTCAGATGATCAAAACGTTTTAGCAAGTGACCTAGGAAAACATTGTTTTAGGTCTTTGGTCGGAGTCAAGAGGCATTGGTGAAGGTTTAGACTGCCGCTCGTCTTAGAGGATAGTTAGCTCTAGTTCTGCTCAGAGTTTGCATGCAGTCATTTTCCACGTTAGGTAAGACTTCCCCACTTCACACGTAGAGTCTGGCTTCTTCGATGTTCCTTTTGTTCTCGTTAGCATTAGCCATCAAATGGATCAAGGTACTACCTCATTTCAGTCTCTGGCGTACATATACTCCATTAAGCAAATACTTGTCTTGCAACCTCATGTCCAAATTCAAACAATCAATCTCTAAACAACGTACCTGTTTGATTTTCTCTTGGCGGTCGTTAAATTCATTAATATGGTCTGCATCATCGTCTGCAATTAAAGCTGCCATTAAACTTGTCTGAATTGTTCGGTTTCCACCAGAGGCGTAGCTATGATATTTAGCGCCCGGGGACGAACTATAAAATTGGCGCCCCAGCCCCCTTCCCGTTTAATCACATTTTTTAATATTACCCTTGTTTACTTATTATAATGTAACGTTGTAAGCCTCATTTTGGCGCCCCTGTACCTTGGCGCCCAGGGACATATGTACCCCCCTGCCCCCCCCCCTACGCCTCTGGTTTCCACACCAATGAAGTATTAAGATGCGTGTTCTTTGCTTCTCTTAGGTACGTAAAGAGATTTTTCAGGTACCTTTGGTAAAGATAAGTATTTGTGCTGCTGCTGAGCAGTTTGTTAATTAAGTACAAATCCATACATGCCATTATTGACTGAAGCTACTCTTGAATATTCCCCTGGATTTGTTTTGTCCGTTGTGAGAACTTTGATTTTAATGTAAAAGTAAATGTATTCAGATCAATGTAATCCTCAGTTTGTCCTTTGATTTCAAATTTGATGTGTGCTGAAGTGGTCAAAAAGATGATACAGGATAAAATTCTACCCAATGTGATTCTTGCATCGTCATCGTCGTCGGTGGCGTGGCAAACATATCCAGTTCTGAAATGGAACTTTCGCAAAAGTCACAGTGTATTATTTTTAGCAATCTGTGAACGACTAAATCTGTGACATCTGTTCTTCTTTTCTGATTCTTTTTTGTTTATATGGTCTGGTGGGCCTTCGACTTCTCTTTGTGCCTTATCCTTACTGTGGCGTACAGGACGAATCAATGTCTTTGCCTGAAGTGTGAAGGGAATTTACAGGGATTTCTCGGCGCAATTGCGGGTATTTTCCTGTTTGAATCAACAAATGTGTCCCTGCTTTCTTCAAGGCTTGTTTATGATTTTATTGGT
The DNA here is from genome assembly GCA_028554795.2 of Sinohyriopsis cumingii. NCBI lineage: Eukaryota > Metazoa > Mollusca > Bivalvia > Unionida > Unionidae > Sinohyriopsis > Sinohyriopsis cumingii. The sequence continues at coordinate 59,691,031 of CM068839.1, read as the reverse complement.
CGACGAGTACGTTTTGCAGAAATTCTCTACATTGCATCAAACATGCATCTTTGAAAGCAAGCTATCCTCGAGTCATGATCAGTTTATAATTGTGGAGATCGTACGAAAAGCTGATTTTAACATATCTCCTAAGCATCGTCCTCGTTGTCGAGCGACTCCTTCGTATACACGATACATCTGTTACAATAAACTCGAGGATAGTTTTCGGAAATGTCGTTACACGGTGACTTTTTTTTCGAAAATAGAACACTTTGTCCAAGATCTCATTTTATACTAACACTGACACTCTCAAAATATTATTTACTGACAGGAACATAACGGGGTATAAAAATGTTCGGCGAACGTGATACTTTTTTCCTCCTTCATCGTAAGCAGTTATGGCAGAGTACACTTTGGAAGGATGACTCAGAAACGGAACAGCCGTTCCTTCTACAACGTTGTTCTCCACGACATTCCAGTAAATAAAGCATCAAATCCAGTCCTTCGTTTAATTCGATAGAGTTGCAAAAGTACTTATCGAATCTATCGTTGTTGTGAATATGGTTTAAATGCAGTGTTATGTTCGTTTTTTTTACACTGAAGAGCAAACAGACTGGGAGAAAATCTTACAGCGTTGTGGAGTCGGAATAATTCATTTTTAGACTATGATAAACAATACGGTATTTGATCTGTACACATTGGCGAGTTCTTCTCCAATGCTTTGCCAAATCGATCGTTGAAACTAGCTGCAATCGTATAGATAAAATAATATCCTGTAGAAATTTCCATGGCATGTATATTCAATTGAGGATTAGCTGGGGAAGTTTCATGTAAATGATCACATTTTGTCTAAGTGTTCATGGACTTGTTCTTTAAATATTTTGACTTGGAAAGTGGTTTAATCTCCATCCGCATTCTTGACCCGAGTGGGATAAACTACCAAACCTGTGAGCTTTGTGATCCAGTTGTATGGACTGAGGTAATTTGGCCATGAAACTTCATACAGTGTACTTAATGAGACCCACATATATATAACTGTTACTGGATAATGTTAAATAATATTGGTTATTAATCTTGCGATGGTTCTGGCTTCTGAAAAGTCGCTTGTTGTCAAAGGATATTTTCCAAGGTGGGTTCTGGAAAAGGACCGCCGCTGTAACTGGAAGAGTGGTGACTGGCGTTGGCGGCAAGTTTACATTGTTTTAACTCTCGGTATATTTCAGCAAAGGATTCGAAAGAAAATAGCCAGTACAAGAGCCCAGTAAAAAAAAAGTCCACAACTGTGCAACTCCTTGTTGCAAATTCAAATTTTCAATTGCTACTCAGATCACACAATATTTGGGGTCACGTTCTCAATACTGTATCCAAAGTGGTTGTTGTTGCTGCTGTTTTCGTACTTCTTGGATTGATGTTGTAGTGTTTAACGGCATGTTGGTAACTTTTACTTTTATAGTCGATGACTTGTTAGGCTACAGTCCAAGAATCGAAACTCGGTGGATATCTTTTCCAACGAACTTTCACCTCTTTGAGTTGATGTTTTCCCACTTTCCGTGTTCTTCGATCGAGGATGCTTTCTATATCTTTTTACTTAGTTATTCATTGTAACTCAGTCAAGTAAAGTATTTAATCTTATCTTCCAATTTATAGTTTTGTTTTTCCAATGCTAACCAGATCTCTTTTATTATCTTTTTCTTTTCTTTGATGATGTCTCCAACGTTCTAAACAACACTGTTGGTTACACACACTATATCCACAAATACACTGATATACTATCACACAAGAAGAGTAATTGTAAGGGATGAGTTGGGTTTTCTTTCAATTAGCAATCATCTATGTAGTACCCCTTGTCCAAGATACCTGAACGGTGTAATGTCTATATCGTTCACAAAAAACGAAAACTTAAACCATAAAAAGCCAGGCTAAAGACTGTATGAAGTGTGCATAGAGAAGCTATGCCATTATAGCAGTAACTTTGATATGCATTTGTATATCTTTTGACTTGAATTATGTTTTGTTTCTATATATAATCTATACTGAAGTCACTAAAAGTGGCCTGCAGCAACAATCATGGATTCGTATGTTATATTTCTTCCCTGATGCTGAACTCTAACAACGCTCACCTTGCAGTGTCATTCTTGATTTAATTATCTGTCTCCTCAGTCTTGCTGTCCCTCGGGCTATAAACAAACACCTAACCATAAAACTACTTACGCCTGTGTAAGCACATTTATGGGTGGTGCAATGAGGTTGGGTCTACTTTTTACCTTACTCTGCTATGACAATAAGCTGAGCCCGGAAGGGCCAATTGAAGTGCCCCATAGTGGTCACATGGGCTTCATTGGCCAATCATTTGTCAGGGTTTGCAACTGCACACAGCTAATTGAATTGTAATTAGCATCACTTTCAACTGAACTGCAGAGGAGCAGAGACGAAATCCTGGTTTCAGTAAAATATTTTGTGTGGAATTTAATTCCCACCTCCGCCCTTACACAGCTTCCTTTTTCATATAAATTTAAATAATAATTCCATGTATTTCTATGTTTGTGTGCATATGACATATGTAATGCATCAAATTTCATGAACAATAATGAATTTTGTTACTGTCTATTAATGTAATCTCCTGGCTCAATAGTCAGTCGTTCTTCCTTATTGTGTATTTCATTATTGATTTTTCATGGGGATATTTATATTGTGTGGCAGTCGGAGCCCAAAATTTCAAGCACTTGAGCTTCATTATGTATGTAAAGTAAGGCTAAAGAATGTATGAAGTGTGCATAGAGAAACTATGCCATCATAGCAGTAACTTTGATATGCATTTGTATATCTTTTGACTTGAATTGTGTTTTATTTATATATATAGTCTATACTGAAGTCACTAAAAGTGGCCTGCAGCAACAATCATGGAGTATGTTATTATTTCTTCCCTGATGCCAAACTCTAAACACGCTGACCTTGCATTATCATTCTTGATTCAGTTATCTGTCTCCTCAGTCTTGCTGTCCCTTGGGCTATAAACAAACACCTAACCATAAATCTACTTGTGGGTAAAGTGTACATAAGCACTCCTTCCCATATATATATATATATATATATATATATATATATATATATATATATATACATAGAGAGAGAGAGAGAGAGAGAGAGTTTTTTGTTAGCTTTCTCTCTCCTTCAATATTTGTTTTGTCACAAAAGATTATATCAAAAGCAAAATCACCACCCTAAAATTGAAAATGAACATTGAACATTGAGAGAAACATAATTTAAAATGAAAATTGAAGATAAAAATAAGGAAATGAAAAATGAAAAACAAAACATATTTGAAAATGAAAGTTGAAAAACCAAACTAGAAAATGAAAATTGATAATGAAAAGTGAAAATAAAATTGAAAAACAAAATTAAAAATGAAAATTGAAACTGAAAATTAAAAAAAAATTTTTATTTTGAACAACTAGATTTGAATATAAAACAATACAAAATGCAAATTTTGAAAGTACCAAAACTTCTAAAATAAGTTCAGAGTTAAAGCTTGATTTGAAATTTTCTTAAAACAAAATGGTCTACACTATCTATAGTGGAAAGCAGACAAAAACACTGAATTTCTTAACTACCGTTACCTTATTGTGTGACATTATATTAGTATGTTTGTGAGAATAATGAGTGGGAACACACTTACCCTTTTATTTTTGTGTGACATTGTTGCATGTTTGTGTGATTTTATTTTCTTCTATTATGCCCTTGTCTCTTGAGTGATTGTATATTCATGTGTTTGTTTGTATAGTTCGTGTATATTCCTACCCCTTTTCTTTGGTAGAAAATGTAGGGGTGCTGATTATTACATAACTAGGTGTTGGTCACTTAAACAGCATATGGATAGCAAGTATGGGTTATTAGTTGCTCCAGTGGGATGTTGATGATAAAGTGTGAGTGTGGAATAGCAGATATCTGGGTGCTGGATGGTAAATACAAACTTTATGTTGGTCACTCCAAACGGCACGTTGATGGTAATGTGTGGTCGATTGAAATGGCGTATTCATGGTATTATATGGGTTTTAGATAGTAGATATGTAACCATGTGATGGATAATTGGGTGATGATCACATTAAATGGAGTGTTAATTGTTTAGTGTGGGTGCTGTAGTATTGGTATTCAACACAGCAACAACAACAGTTGTTTCACCTATTCTAAAGAAAACTAGACAATCTATGTGGAAAACAGAAAGCACTGACCATCACTTCCAGCAACTATTTACCCAAGTATTCATTTTCTACATACAGTGTATTATGCATTGAAAGGTATACAAGTGTGGCATGATCATATGATCTTGGCGTACACACACAAATAGACATTACTAAAAGGTCCCAAAATTGTCTAGAAAGATATACAATATTCTTAAGGAGATTTGAAGTGGATCAAAGTAAAGTCACTCCGGGGGCAGAACGCAGAGGGATATATCACACCCACTAGGGGTGTATTTACCAGCCCACCTGGCACACTCATGTGCTAAAAATGTTCTAGCCCCTACCTCCTATATCAAGAAATTTAATAATTCCTATCTAAAACTAAATATATTTTTTTCTTCATTTTACCTTATTCTTAATTAAACAATAATAGAGAGAGAGAAAACAACTTGCAAAGGATTTGATTCTAATAGGCTGGTTACCTGACAAATATACAAGTGTAATAATAGCATGAAACACAACAAATGCATTACAATTTTCTTGCATACATGAAATGGACACAAATATATCCCTGGCAAATATCATGAAAATCTCCAAAATAGCAAAGGAAACGAGCCATTAGGTTTAATGCCTGAGGAAAGGAGTACACACCAGGTTTTATGAAATAAATTTTATGCCAAATGAAATGGAATGAATGGAAACCTGGCCACCGAAATCTAAACAATTACATCCTTATCAATAAGAAATATAAACATATAAAATCTTTTTAAATCTTTGATCCAAAGTGGTTACCTCAAAGGTCTGATAGTTTATCATAGCTAAAGGTCTCAAAGGTGTTCACAAATAAAATCATTGCCAGGCTTTCTAGTAGATGTCAAGGCATCGAGTCACAGATCTGGTGAGAAGTTTGCAGAGAAGAACTATGAAATGGTCTGGTTTGTGTTAACTTTTTTTTTTATTAAGAACCCCAATGATCCTTTTCATAGCCACCCAAATCACATTAAAAAGAGAGACATTACTCAAAATCCCTTCCATTCTCTTTCTTAATTATTGTTATGTTTATGCAGAGTCATAGATAACACATTGCTCATGTTTTCTCTGGTTTATGTATAAATGTGTCTGTTAACAATAATTACTAAAATTTAAAACTTATGTGATAATAGTGTGCATGGTATTCTAGTGCTGTTGATGCGCCATACTATAATAATGTTAATGTATCATGCTGTATTGATGTTTATGCAGTCTTCTAATAATACTTATTAAATGCTGTGGTGATTTTGATATGCCATGCTATAATAATATTTATTAAATGCTGTGGTGATTTTGATATGCCATGCTATGATAATACTTATTAAATGCTGTGGTGATTTTGATATGCCATGCTATAATAATACTTATTAAATGCTGTGGTGATTTTGATATGCCATGCTATAATAATACTTCAGGATCTAGTAATACTGAAATGATGAATGTTTCGAGGTTTAGAACATGCTGCAATTGGTTTTTCTTCCCATCAATAATGTGTTTTGTGAATTGAATTGTGTTTTGTCACTAAATTCACAAAAAGGTCTAATACATGAATTGGGTTCAATCTGTCATTGCAAAATGAGCCAGTCATTCCGGTTCTATGTTGTTTGTTCTACTGATTATCCTGACAAATGGCATAAACTCAGATCTGCTGTCCGATTTCGAGATGGCAAGTCTGGGACTATGTTGTTTTCAACTAGATCTGACGTAAAGATAAGCCCTGAGTGGCCAAGTGGTTAAAAGTGCTCATCATTATGGATCACTGCCATCTCACCTAAGTCTGCGTGGGCTGAGTCTTGGGTTCAGCCAATGTGGGTATATGAGAAATCTTGCCAGTAGCTTTTCGTGAGTTAGTGGTTCTTTCTGGGATTTTCCCAGGTTCTTTCTCTACCATTTATACTGGCCACCATGTATAACCTATCTTGTGCTGAAAAATGGCATTAAACCCTAAAACAACAACAACAACATGTACTTATGTCAGAGCATTAATTGAAGCATTAAGGAAGTCAGGGTGTTGGGTTTTCTATGTTAATTAATGGTCATGGAGGAAAAAAACTGACTCAAAGTCATAACCAACATTTAATACGTTTAATATTAATGACACATATCAGCAAAATTATGCATGCAAATAATGTATATTTTATTGTACTATTCATTTCAATGTAAGTATTAACTATTTTATACTATTAATTTAAACTTAATATAATAATATATAACATCAATATACTGAACATTGATATAACTATAGACAGGCACAAGGCTATATAAATAAAAAAATGTAATTAAATAACACAATTTCATCTTTTTTGGGGGGACAGTAGAGGGATAAATAAACTGATATGCATATAATATCTTTGTCATCAAATCTTTTTGTACCTAAATCTTATATTTCTTTTATATTTGCATGAAGCTAAATATATTTTAACTTTATTATATGATTTATCACAATGAAACTTTAACATATATAAATATAATTCATTATCATCTAATTAATTGGTATTTAAAAAATATTGCTAAATCATTTTGTATATAATCAATTAGAAGTCAAGTCCAACTTCAAACAACACAGACCATAATCTGCCATTGTTTAATCTACCAGAAGATCAGGGTCTATGTTGTTTGTTCTACTGATTATTCCTAACAAACTGTATAAACCCAGATCTGATGGCATGTTATGTGCCAGCAGATATGAATCTGACAAGTTTGCAGTTGAACTTGACTAGGAAGCAAATAAATACAGTTATAAAAAACACATTTTTAATATTTATCACTGCCATGTTATTCTATAATTAAAGTCTACATGTAAAAGGGTTACAACAGCAACGATGGGATAAACTATAAAATATCAATAAAAGCCTTGACCTTTTACATAACATGATTGGAATGAACAAGAACATTTTATACATAACAGAAATAGGGATGCCCATATTAAATTTTTGGGTACAGATATGGTTCAAATATGTATAGATATCTATAACAATGATTGAAGATAAAATAGATCTTTTAGAAAATAAAATTTGTCCAGGATACAGTGTAAATATTCAAAATAGATTTACCATTTTTCATAAACTTTTGTATTGTTTTTAACATATTTTATTACCAACAGACAAATCATCTCAATAAATCAACTCAATGAATCTTTGTACTCACTGACTTTGGTTCTTCAGGCAGCCTGTTAATGGTGACTTTGAAAGAAAAGGTTCATTTCAACCTGGATCAGTATGTTTTTTTTTTTAATCACTGCATTAACTTAAAATACCTAATAAATTGATGATAATGACAGGTTAAGCACAAAGATTTTTGGTAATTATTTCATAATTTGCATTAAATTTGTTTTTTCTCTCCAGAAACACAGGATCAAGCTATTGTATGCTAGTGATTTTAGTGATGCTCAAAACCAGGTATTTTATACCAATATCTCTATATGTTTTGATATAAATTTATATGATTTTATCTACAAAATTTAAACTGTCAATTAAAATATTAAACACAGTAATGGCTAATGCATGTAAATTCTTTAATACAGCACATATGTAGTAGAAACAGAAAACCATTGTTGGAACAATTACATTTGGAAGGGCTCTGGTGCAGTCAGGAGAAATTGGAAGGCTTTGATGGGGTCAGGAGAAAATGGAGGGCTTTGGTGGGGGTCAGGAAAAATTGCAGGGCTCTGGTGGGGACAGAAGAAATTGAAAGGCTCTGGTGGGGTCAGGAGAAACTGGAGGGCTCTCCAACATATTTAATCTTCCATGGATATTACACCTGTAGTACATCATGTTTATCAATGTAACACAAGATACACATTGTATATTTAATTAGACATTAATGATCAAACTGTAGCATTGAAACATACCAGTGCACTCTGTCTGAAATCCTATGTCATAGCTTCATAAACAACACTGCTTATTAGTGTAATCAGTCTTGTCACAGTTTCATGAACACAACTGCTTACTAATGTAATCTGTTAGCAGTCTTGTCATACCTACATGAACACCACTGCTTACCAGTGTAATCTGTTAGCAATCTTGTCATAGCTACATGAACACCACTGCTTACTAATGTAATCTGTTAGCAATCTTGTCATAGCTACATGAACACAAATGCTTACCAAGAGGGCCTGTTAGCAATCCAATGCTATAGCTAAATGAACACAACTGCTTACCAGTGACTAATTAAACCCAGTACTTGGATATACAGATATGATGTAATGAACAAATAAATGTTTAAATTTTGGAAATGCACCATGCATGTCAGCAATAATTACCAGATTGTCAATAAGTTTTCACTTTCTTTAATTCGTCATTCTCCATGAATCTATAAAAACAAATTTTGTTTAACCCTTTTAGTTTCACACAGAAAGCTTTATCATACAATATTAAGCTTTTTTAGCACACAGAAAATGGAAGAATGATCTAAACATTGATTCAATTTCTCTTTTACCTAAAGTTTTTTCTACTTCAAAACCAAACAGTAATTGGTAAAAGTGGATGGCAATTTTGGACAAACTCCTATATTAAACATTGCATCAAAGTCAGTCAATAATTTATTCATGTTATATTTCAGTATTATTGGTATAGCTAACAGTTGTTATAAAACTATCCATGGGAACTGTGGAGCATACAGCTTTTAAGTGAGGCTGCCTTATAATGAAGTATGTTACACGCATAATTTGACTAATTCATAATGAAATTGGATATATGACAATACCCGTCTCAGAAAAGGAATGGTGTTATACTGAAGTACTTTATTGTAAGGAGAGATTTCCAGGTGGCAACATTTCTTTTGAGATGAAGAAACTCAGTTTCATGATTATCAGCATGCACGTCCAACAAAATGTTTGGTTCTTTACCAGCAATTTCACAGGTTCTTCCTCCACCAGTTATACTGGTAAAGCCTTCAACAACCAAAACTCCAAAATCCAGAAAAATACATAAAGTTTAATGTACTTTATTTCAGCCAATATAAGTAATAAAAGTGCAATAATGAGATTTTTTTTCAAACAATGTAACTTTTTTAAAAGTATTTTGTACTTATAACCATCATATATTAGTAATCTAATTATCAGTCCAAAGTCATAGATAAATTATTAACTTGATTTGGTGGATTTTTACACAAACCCTATTTTCTGTGCAAATCATTTCTAGGCTGCAAGTTTAATTAACTATAGTTTGGTTCCTGAATAATAGCAATCATTATTTTATTTTTTTAATTAAATTTTATTTATTAATGTCACATCAACACAAAATGTAATTAAAGCTCTGAGTTTAATGTAAGAAAGAACATCACTGGAATTATTTCATACATGAGATGAGACCCAAATATAAAACCTGGAATCATTTGTTCAAAAGTGTGGAATTTTCATGGAAAGTACTTCAGTATATGACACAGATGAGGTCATGGCTATTGTGGTTCCTCTTGTAACAGCAAAACAGTCATAGTTATTGGGGTTCCTCTTGTAACATGGCAGAGGTCATGGCTATTGGGGTTCCTCTTGTAACATGGCTGAGGTCATGGCTATTTTAGTTCCTCTTGTAACATGGATGAGGTCATGGCTATTTTGGTTCCTCTTGTAACATGGCTGAGGTCATGGCTATTTTAGTTCCTCTTGTAACATGGATGAGGTCATGGCTATTTTGGTTCCTCTTGTAACAGATGAGGTCATGGCTATTGTGGTTCCTCTTGTAACATGGATGAGATCTTGGATCCCATTTTTGGGAATATATGTAGATATGATATTAATCCTATTCAAGAGAGCATGATTTCAATTATAATTAGTAACTACTATACTGACTCATATTTATGATTGCCAAATAACATGGAGTGCATGGTCACAGTCATTCAAGTTTTGATGCCACTGAATTCAATAAACATTAGTCCTGGATCAGAAAGTATGATAATATTTTGTAAAATTGTCAATATTTTGATTTTGAAAAAAGAATGTACACATATCTGTAATGAAATTAGAATACTGTTTAGGTTAACCAGCATACAGTGTACAACAGTACAACAGACCTAAAGCTAAAATTGTCACATTTTAATTATTACATTACACTATATCTAATTTTATCAAATATTAAAGAATATAGTGCTATTTCTGGTTACAGGTGGAGCTAATTTTGTAAAAACAATATGTAAGAGTAAGTGTATTTTATTACTTTACACGTGCTGAAACTTTTGATGAAGCAAAATCAGTGACTTGTTACAACCCCAGCAATACATATATGTTACTGATAACAATTCTGCATGTAAAATTTCTAAAAATTGCAATGAGCAGAAAACACTGGTATGTTGCAATATGTTACCATAATTTCAATATAAACCATTTTTATATTTTGTTTAGAAGGAAAAGAAAAATGGCTGATTGCATTGATGAGCGCAGCAACTGGGGACAGAGTGCACCAACAGGCAAAGAGCAAAAAAGAGGACTATCTCTTCTGCTTCAAGCAAGGTCATTGAGGCCACTGGATAAATGCATGTACACACGGGGACTCTTCTGATGCTGGGAAGAACAGCATAATATCTGAAATGAAGGAATAGACAGGTTTTCAGCAAGTTTCACAAAAATTGGTGTTTATGAAACTGGAAAAACGTGCTCTATAGTAACTGTTTCATAGAATTCAAACCCTGGAATTTTTAGAGCATGGTTTTTTGTAAATTATTTGCAAATTGTCAAAATATATTTAATTTTTTTCCCACAAAAATGATATGCAAACAAAATTAATACCAAAAATGTCTGAAATCAAGAGACTTTTCGAAATTCTACACATAAATTTTCAAATCCTGTCAGCTTTTTGCAAGTTTGTAGTTGCATTCCCTTTTTATTACACAATATAGTAACTGCCAAGAATTTCCTTCACATGGAAATATCCTGAAATTAAATTCATAAATTTTGTACTTCACTTGTATAATTATACACCAAACAACTCAATTAATTAATTAATTACATTATTCTCCATTCACAGAATGCTCTCCTTCCTTCTCCTTCTCCCCTTCTGCAACTTCACTGCCCTTAGTTCCCTCTTGAGCTGGGGGACTCTGTAACAGTGAAAATTGCTCATCATTTTCAGCATAGCTGCTCTTGTCATCATTATTTTTATCATCTCATTCATTTTCATTATTATCATCGGGTTTTGTAATAAATTTCACAGCACTTTCATTAATAGAGTAGTTTAGTTAGTTTAAAAACCTGAGGGCAGAAGGAATTAAAAAAATTACAAATGCTATATGCATGTATATTATCTATCTATCTATCTATCTATCTATCTATCTGTCTATCTATCTGTCTGTCCATCCATCCTTCTATCCATCTACTTATCTATCTATCTGTCTGTCTGTCCATCTGTCTGTTTCCATGCATCTAGCCATCAGTCTGTCTGTCTGTCCATTCATCCATCTATCCATCTACTTAACTATCTATCTATCTATCTATCTATTTGTCTGTCTGTCCATCCATCCATATATCCATCTACTTATCTATATATCTATCTATCTATCTGTCTGTCTGTCTGTCCATATATCCATCTACTTATCTATCTATCTATCTATCTATCTATCTATCTATCTATCTATCTGTCTGTCTGTCTGTCCATCCATCTATCCATCTACTTAACTATCTATCTATCTGTCTGTCTACCTATCTATCTCTATCTATCTCTCTATCTATCTGTCTGTCTGTCCATGCATCCATCCCTCAGTCTGTCTGTCTGTTTATCCATCCATCCATCAATCCATCTACTTACCTATATATCTATGATAAATGATTGATATAAATTCATATAGCAATTATTATGTTGGTAAATCAAGTGAGCATTACGGTCAGCAAAGGTGTAATATTATTGCAGACTTTTTCCATTTACATGTATGCTGTTTGATAAAATCTAAGTGCAAGCCATCTTCTAGGCTTAATATCAGCTACTGTTTCCATTTTTGTAAATAAAAATTTTGTAAGAAAAGGAAAATAAAGGAAACTAGAGAGTGTCTGTAAAACACATGACATTGCTAAATCTGTGTCATTATGGCTGAGTCTCTGGAATGGATGGGTGTGTTCGACACAAGAGCCAATGATAGATGCATACCTGAATTTGTCTTTTCATGCCCTATAAGTGGAAATATATGGTTAGAAGGTAGGATCTTGATAGTTCAGAAGTTACAACCAATGTATGTTTGTTTGTGTCTTTTTGGAGTTTTAATGTAGCTTTAATAATTTTAGTCATATTGCTAGCATGTCTACAGTGTAGCAGTTTATAGTGATGTCTGGCACTGGGGCATTATGCCGTAGACATGTATCATCATGTCCCACCTAGTAACATTATCCTGATACCAGGCTGACCAGTCCTAACACTAACCTCTTGATGCTGAGCGCCAAGCGAGGCAGCTGTTAGTACCATTTTTATAAGTCTTTGGTTGACTCTGCTGGGGTTTGAACCTGTAACCTCCTGCATGACACAGTAATACATAGTAGGGCATGAGCTAGTGATCTCATTGAAAGACCTATCTGATACATGTTGATATGTATGGGAAAGTGATCCCATATACCTTTCTTCAGAGATTGGGGCTTTCAACCTGGGGAAGTTTTTATTTTCTCTAAAATCACCACTTTTTAGTACCACTCCAAGAGGATGGATCAAACTTATAAAACCATTAATCAATCTACAGATTGCAAAATTAATATCTCAAGGTTTGAAGTCCATAGCCTAAGAAGTGCATTAGGAATTTCACAACATCATGAACACAAGCAAGCACATTATCTCTTATCTTTTCTTTAAAACAAAACAGCACTAGGGATGCAAAATTACAAGAGATTCTGGCAGTCTTCATCATTTTCATGTATGCTAATTGTTTCTCTTAATTTGTCCTACATTTATATAATCTGTCTTTATTATATATTTAATTGTCTGAATCACATCAATGAGATAAACTTCCTCAAAATGTAATGGCATGGACATGATATACTTCTTCAGAATGTAACTGAATACCTTTGGTTTCGGTTCAAGATTTGGATCCAGTATCAGCTTCCCAATGTTCTTTCTGTCATGCATCTTCTGCATGGCATCTGCAACCTGCAACAAAAATGCATGACCACATTATCTATAATTTTGTTTGCATCTTCCTTTTTTTTATAATATCAAGAAATAAACAATAATATTTGTCCTTCTCATTTTGATACAAAAAACATTGTATCACCTTATTTTTGGAAAATATATTGTTATGTATATTAAATTTAATTGTTTGTTTGTTAGTCTTAAATATTTTTTATTCCATTACATGTTATTGTAATGTAATACTGTTTACTGGACTTGATCTTTTTTTCCAGAATTAAGTTCTGTTCTGTTTGACTTCGTTGATTCTTTTTAAATTTATTTCATTGATGTAAATACCTAATAATAGAAACATTGTATCTAAATGCAGACCTTAAAATCAGTGACAGTTTTGGTAAACAACTTTTTTCTTCTTTTCATTCTTTCTCAGAGTATGAATCATTAAGTTGAGTCAAGGTCATACCTGGACTATGTAACATGTGGCATGTGTTAATTTGCATACAAACTTCTATTTTTTTTCCAGAAGGATGAACTTTTGACTCCCATCCTGGTATCTGTTTTGTGTTTTAGTTAGTCTTATAACTGATGTTGTGATAAGAATTCTATCAGTCGTGCCTTAATACTGGAGATGTCAAGTTGTTTGATGTTGTGACCAGTTTGAGGCTGAATTGTTATTTTCTTCAAATTATTGAATTTCAAGTGATTGTTTTCCCTGAAAATACTAAAGTGCTCTGATAATTCTTGGACAAAATGATTTACCAGAATTTATAAGGAATTCAAAAACTGGAATAATATTTTCTGTGACTCAACAAGAGACTGTTGACACATCAGTACAAAACTGGCTATTGCATATGTCATTGCCTTCCATCCTGGATTTTCATCGGGATTTCAACTGAGATTCACTTAGAACTTTTCATTGATAGAACTTGTGATTTTTAATTCTTGGATTACAAGTTGGATTTAATTCATAAAACCATAACCATAAGTATTTTGATCTAACCTTTTTCACTTTGCTTTCTAGGGAAATAAATTATTTGTTAAATTTTACAAAGCCTGTTGTCTTCACTCATTTCTGTTACTTATTCTAAGAGCATGGACTTGTAACAGAAAATTGCCATGCTCATCCTTGGGATACAAATTTTGGCTAAAATATTTAAGAAAGATTTGTTTTATAAATTGAAATTCCCCTAGTCTTCAGAATTTTTTAGGTCCCAAGTATTATTTCACATTTTATAAATCTTTAGTGAAATCAACAGGCTTTTTTTACAATATCCTCAAAAGTAGAGAATTTTTTAAACTCTACCCAGGAGTGGTTGTAGATTTTAAAAATTGAAGTAAAGCTAAAATAGTTGTAATTAGAGATAAGACAGGTTCAGTTTCATATAGAAATGATACAAATGGAAAGAGAGAGGGAATTACAACAAGTGCATTTTGAGAAAGAAAAAGATAGGCTAATGCAAATGCAAAGAGAAAAGGAAGAAAGGGAATTTCAAATTAGGTTAAAATATATTAGAGCTGGCAAGAGAAAAACACTCTCCCACTTTTGTATGTACCTATTGTAAAAAGAAAGGACACATTATTTCTCATTGCTACAAATTGAAAAATAAGCATCAGAATCAAGACAGACCTATTCCAAATGCTCTTGTTTCTAAGAGGTCAAGGCCATGGTCATGTATTGAAAACAAAACATTTGCTGGGTATAATAAACCCCAGTCTGATTTTATTATGGAGAATTATAAATCATTCATGTCGAAGGATTCTATATCACTCATGGGTGATTCAGCAAAAATCCTTATTAAAATGTTAATGGACACAGGAGCTTATCAGATTCTTTTATTGTCAGGTACTTTGCCTCTTTCTGAGAAGTCTTCTTCTAATGAGAGTGTTCTTATTCAGGGAGTAGAGTGCAGCTTTGTTAATGTTCCTCTCCACTGTGTAAATTTGTCATCAGACTTAGTCTCAGGACCCTTGACAGTCAGAACAGTGTCTGCTTTACCCGCTGAGGGCATTCATTTATTACTAGGCAATGACCTAGCTGGAGATAAGGCTGTGGTCAATCCACTTGTAACTGACAAGCTTTGTTTGGATCCGAAAGTCAATCCTATTGAAAAAGAATTACCTGATTCATACCCAGCTTATGCAGTTACCAGAGCTATGGCAAAGAAAGCTCTTGAGAATGATGTTGATCAGGAAAGTATTCCTTTAGCTGACACGTGTATTGATCAGGCTTTTGATCAGTCACTTTCACTCCTTGTCTGGATCAATGAAAGGGTATTGATCACAGTGATCCCCTTTTAACTACTCGTTTTCTTTATTCTAATCAGGGTGACAACTGATAATCACTTTTAGTCGAACAGGAAAAAGATCCTGAGATCTAATGTTTGTTTCAAAGGGCCATTAGCGAAACTGAAGCCAAAGAAGTACCTTGCAACATTATACATGTGTAACTGACCAACCAGAACCTTCTGTGCATGAGTCATGGCTCCACTGGTACTATCTACAGGCGTCTGCCTCTTTGTTAGCACTCTGTATTACGACCTCAAAGTAGTCACTTGTATATATTAAACTTATTGATAGTTAGAACACGGCGTCTCATCTTATGTTTTAACACAATAACACAACATGGTGTCAGAAGTGGGATAATAATTATAATTGGAATAGCACATGGATCGTAAATGGATATTTTGAAACAATAACTTTACAATCCACGGAAGATTTTGCACGCATTTAAAACCTTAAAAACGTTGACATTTCTGCATACGAACTTAATACCTTCGAAATGGATCTTTCCGGCGTGCCAACCCCTACCATGGACTAATTCCAACCTTACCACCTCATGGGCTAAATTCCAACAACACTGTGAATTAATATTTAATGGACCGATGAGTAGAAGAAGTGATGTGGTCAAAGCCAACTACATTCTACTTTGGGCAGGCGACAAAGGTAGAGATATTTTCAACACATGGACTCTGACGGATGAAGATAAAAAGGACCCATCAATGCTCTTTACAAAATTCAAACATCACGTGCAACCAAAATTAAATCCGGTCTTTGCCAGATTCAAGTTTAACAATGAAATTCAAGGCTCCAGGACAATAGACCAATATGTGACTTCATTGAAACTTTTGGCCAAGGACTGTCTCTTTAAAGACGAAGTCGACATGATTCGTGATAGAATTGTCTTCTGGGTATCGTCACCAAGGATACGAGAAAAACTTATCAACGAAGGTGAAAAGTTGATCTTGGAAAAGGCTATTAACATCAGTCAAAGCCATGAATATGCCCAGGAGCAGCTGCAGACCTTGTCTTCATCAGCCAGACCGGAAGTACATGCGACAATTCAACGACAGGCCAAGACAAAAGAATTACAACCGAAGAAGAAATGGACCACATCTTCCAGACGGAGCGTCAACGCGATCTGTGGACACTGCGGATAGAAGTCACATTCAAGCCAGGACAAGTGCCCTGCAAAAGGAAAGACTTGCAATAAGTGTCATAAACTCAATCACTTTGAGAAAGTGTGCAGATCAAAAACGGTCAGTGTGATTAACAATGAACATAAAAACGAGGATTTATATATTGACAGTGTAAAAAGGGATATAATTGCTAATGGCCAGGCGTATGCGGCGATAGAGGTAGGACCTAATTTAGTTTCTATTTATTTTAAATTGGATACTGGCTCTTAAGTTAACATCATACCATCGCATATATTCAAAAAGCTAGGCATAAAACATCCACTTCAACCTACATTAAGCACATTATCCGCATATGACGGCAAATTATTGAGTACAATGGGTACAGTCAATCTCACGTGTAAACGCACTGAACGTACACATGAACTAGAGTTCTACATTGTTAAAACGAAAGCACCACCTATTCTTGGTTTACAATCTTGTATGGAGTTAGTCTTAGTTAAATTTACATACTCTGTTCAGACACAGATGTCAACTAAGGCAGATGTTCTCAAGGAATATGCCGAAGTCTTCAACGGCATAGGTCTTTTCCCTGGGGAATGTACCATACACATCGACCCCAAGGCTACACCTGTAGTGCACCCTCCGCGGCGAGTACCTGTCGCACTTCAAGACAGACTCAAAACTAAACTTGATCGCATGGAAAACGAAAATATCATTGCCCCGGTTACATCACCTACAGCATGGGTAAATTCTATGGTTGTCGTAGAAAAGCAATTGGGTAAACTAAGGGTATGTCTCGACTCACAATCTTAATAAAGCGATTTTGCGTCCCCGTTACCCTATGCGCACACTAGACGATATCCTACCCCAATTATCAGGTGCAAAATACTTCACCAAATTGGATGCACGGTCAGGATATTGGGCAATAAAACTGTCACGTGACTCATCATACCTCACAACTTTCAACACCCCTTACGGCCGTTACCGTTTCTTGCGTCTCCCATTTGGTTTGAAATCATCTCAGGATGAATTCCAAAGGCAGATCGATGACAGCTTTGAAGGTTCAAGTGGTATCGTTTCGATTTGCGACGATATACTAGTTTTCGGACGCACACGCGACGAACATGATACAAATTTGAGAAATGTTCTCAAACGTTCCCTCGAAAAAAAAAATCCGGCTAAATGAGGAAAAACTAGAAGTAGGTGTTACATAAGTACAGTACTTCGGGCATATTCTGTCAGCAGAAGGTCTCAAACCCGACCCTGCCAAAGTATCAGCGGTCAGAGAGATGAAACCCCCTCGTAATCGTGCAGAGTTAGAAACCATTCTTGGCATGGTTAACTACTTGTCCAAATTTGCCCCAAATTTGGCTGGGGTCACCAGTTCGTTAAGACAACTGTTAGTGAAAGACGTAGAGTTTACATGGGACTCTCCGCAAATAGACGCATTTCAAAAGGTCAAAGACATAATTACTATAAGCCCGGGACCTGTTCTGTCCTATTTTGACCCTAAGAAACCACTGTCTTTGCAAGTTGATGCGTCAAAATATGGGCTCGGTGCCGCCCTAATACAAGATGATAAGCCCGTGGCTTATGCATCAAAATCCTTGACTACAACTGAAATTAATTATGCTCAGATAGAGAAAGCAATGTTCGCTATACTGTTTGGATGCAAACGGTTTCGTCATTATGTATGCGCGAGAAAGGTACACGTTCAAACTGACCACCTTCCACTTGTCGCTATAATGAAAAAGCCCCTGTATACAGCCCCACCGCGACTACAACGCATGCTTTTGCAGCTGCAGCGTTATGACCTAGAAGTAAAACATTACCAAGGTAAGAACATACCCGTAGCAGACACACTCTCCCGTAAGTTCTTATCTAATACACACTCCACCTTATCTGAAGGTATAGATATGCATGTGCATATGGTGTTATCAGCATTTCCTGTATCTGATCGTAAGAAGGAAGAAATTCAATATCTCACTGAACAAGACCCCCAGCTGGTCATACTGAAACAGGTCATAATTGAAGGTTGGCCTGAAAAGAGGTCAAGCTGTCAATCAGAGATAATTGACTATTGGAATTATAGAGATACACTTTCAGTTGTAGATGGGTTAATCTTGAAAGGTCAAAAAATAGTCATACCACAGGTCCTCAGGCAGAAAATGCTAGAAACTGTACATTCAGGACATTTAGGTACTGAGAAGTGCCTGAAAAGAGCCAGAGATGTCTTGTTTTGGCCATGAATCTCAGTTGACATTTCCGATTTAGTGTCAAAATGCTCTATCTGCTTGGAGCGCAGAAGTTCTAACCAAAAGGAACCTCTCATCCCCCATGACGTCCCTGAATATCCAGGACAAAAAGTCGCCACAGACCTATTTACATGGGATAATAAAGAGTACATGGTTGTGGTAGATTATTTCAGTCGCTACTTTGAAATTAAGGCACTCGCATGCTCAAAAAGTTGCACTGTTATTAATCACATGAAAAGCATATTCGCGCGCTTCGGAATACCGGAAGTCGTTGTCAGCGACCATCAAACATGCTATACTTCCCGAGAGTTCGCAAGCTTCGCGAAAGAATGAGACGTTAAACATGTTACATCGAGTCCCACATACCCTCAATCGAACGGCCTTGCGGAGAAAACAGTTCAGACTGTAAAGAGAATTCTCTCAAAAGCAAATGCCGATGGCAGAGAACCGCTTATAGGCATATTAGAATATCGAGCCACTGCTCTTGATATCGGGTTCTCACCAGCACAATTGTTGATGGGGAGACAACTCGGATCAATTCTCCCAACAACACGCGAAAAGTTAATTCCAAAAACACCCATCACCGCTGAGGTCAAAAAGAAAATTACACTTCGCAAGAAGAAAACAAAGAAATATTATGATAAAAGTGCAAAACCACTAAAACCACTTAAGGAAGGGGAATCAGAGTTCAATTCAAAGGTCGAAACTGGGAACCTGCCGTTATAATAAGAAAACTCGACGAAAGGTCATACTCATTTCGCACCAAAGATGGTACCATTTATCGTCGCAGTAGACGTCAGCTCATGAAAACTAATGAAACACACCCCCTACAATGTAATATAAATGCGCCCTTCTCTCAGATTGAAAACACACTGTGTACCGCTGTAACACTTCCCGCAAATGTCAGTAAACCAATTTCACAATCTGTGGAATCTCAAAGTTTCAGCCAAAGTACGTCTGAGCCTGCCGCAACAAACCCACAAGACTGTCAGGAAAGCGGATGCTACACACAGGCTAGTAAAACCAAAGATAACAGAGTCAGTGTAATATCAGTTCCTAAAACCTGTACATATCCTGGATAAGAAACAGTTGTGAAATCCTGCACTCACAGATAAGAGAGACTCGGCTAATAGAACAGTCATTAGTGTAGTACAGTGTATGGTTTTGTTGATAAACACAGACGGTGATTTAAGATAAGGACCAGCTGTGTACATTAATTAAATAGCAATCAAACAAGCAACAGGATATTTAAAAAAAAAAATATACAATGCATTCTCAGTCTGTCAGAGAGATTTATTCGTCGTTGATTATTGTAATCATTGATATCAAAGACACGTTTGATTTTGGTATATTAGTTGTAATGGCTCATGGTTCATTTATACAGTTTACTAAAACCTTTTCTTTGTAAGAAGAGAGATGTAACATTATACATGTGTAACTGACCAATCAGAACCTTCTGTGCATGAGTCATGGCTCCACTGGTACTATCTACAGGCGTCTGCCTCTTTGATAGCGCTTTGTTGTTGTTGTGGGGTTTAACGCCATTTTTCAGCACGATAGGCTATACATGGCGGCCAGTATTAATGGTGGAGGAAGAACCCGGAAAACCCCAGAAAGAACCACCGACCCACGAGAAGCTACTGGCAAGCTTTCTCACATGCCCACATTGGCTGAATCTTAGACTCGAACCGCCGCAGACAGAGGTGAGATGGCAGTGATCCGTAACGAAGAGCGCTTTAGACCACTCGGCCACTCGGGGCCCCGATAGCGCTTTGTATTAAGACCTCAAAGTAGTCACTTGTATATATTAAAGTTATTGATAGTTAGAACACGGCATCTCATCTTATGTTTTAACACAATAACACAACACACCTGTTTGTTATTTCATTAAAAATAGGATTCTTATGAGAAAATGGAGACACCCCCCCAAGGTATCTGTTGGTGACGAGTGGTCGGTGAACTATCAAATTGTAATTCCAAAATCATACTAAGTATGATACTAAGTATGGCCCATGAAACTCCTTTGGCTGGTCATTTAGGGATTGATAAGACTTATCACAAGATCTTGAATCACTTCTATTGGCCAAAAATTAAATGTGATGTTTGTAAATACTGCAAATCTTGTCATACTTGTCAAATGGTATGAAAACCCAACCAGAAGATACCTAAGGCTCATCGGCAACCTATTCCTGCATTTGACAAACCAATTAGCAGAATAATGGTAGACTGTGTTAGTCCCTTACCTAAGACCAAGTCAGGTAACCAATACTTGTTGACCATAATGTGTGCATCTACAAGATTCCCAGAGGCAATTCCTTTGAGGAATATTAAATATTAAAACTAAAACAACAGTAAAAGCTTTGATAAAGTTTTTTTTACTCAATTTGGCCTTCTCAAATTGTCCAAACTGGTCAAAGGTCAAATTGTATGTCTGGAATTTTCAAGCCAATTATGCTTGAGTTGGCATTCAACAGTTTTAGTCAGAAGTGAAATTATGGTTTGACAGAACTACAATGGAGAAAATTTTGAATCTTGTAAAAGAGTTCTGTCTCTCTTGCTCATCCTTCAAAAGTTTCTTCAGATTATGTAGTATGGCCCTTACAAAGTTAAAAAGAAAACAAATGAGTTAAATTATAATAATAGTACTGCTGGGATGTAAAAAAATTAAAAGGAGTACCAGTATGTTAAGAGAGATAGCCAGGTGAATCATGCAATTAATTTAGTTTTACCTGTCCCACTCGGTGAGGATTTAAGCGAAGGAGTGCAATCAGACTCTATTGATTTTGGAGTGACAAATCTTCAGAATTTAGAAATTATGAATAATCTAGACAAAAAACTTTCACATTTGCAACAGCAAGAAAGGAATGAACTTAAACAGTTGTTACCTGAATATGAGCACTTATTTCCAGATGTTCCCACAAGAACAAACAACATTTTCATGACATTGAAATTGTAAATTCCAAACCTGTGAAACAACACCCATACAGGATGAACCCTTTCAACAGGAATACTTGAAAAAGGAAATTCAGTATTTGCTGGAGAATGATTTCATAGAACTGCGTCAAAGTGACAGGAGTTCACCATGTATACTTGTTCCAAAACCAGATAAAACTTTTCGCATGTGTACTGATTAAAGGAAGGTGAACAGTGACTAAAACAGACTTATTTCCATAACCAAGAATTGATGACTGCATTGATACAATTGGAAATGCAAAGTATGTCACCAAATTTGACCTTCTGAAAGGATTTTAGTGAATTCCATTGATGGAAAGGGCAAAGGAAATTTTGGCATTCGTGACTCCAGATGGACTTTATCAATGTAAAGTGATGTTATTTGGGATGAAGGTTTCACCTCTGGTTTAGATAATTGTGATGCTTACACTGATGATGTCATCACCTACAATGACATCTGGAAAAAACATTTAGCAACATTTCGGAAATACTTTGACAGACTCCTTGATGCAAGTTTGACAATCAGTTTATCCAAAAGTGAGTTTTGCCATGCTTGTGTAACATTTCTAGGACATACCATGGGACATGGACAAGTTAAACCTATAGATGCTAAGGTCAAGGCTATGTCTGAATTTCCTGCGCCTATCAGTAAAAAGCAACTGAAGTGATTTTTGGGTATGGCTGGATACCATCAAATTTTTTCTCTCCAAACTTTCCATAAATGCTGAACCCTAGACAAATTTACTGAGCAAGGAAACCAAATTTCATTGGACTGGAAAATGTCAGGAGGCTTTTGATAAGTTAAAAGCCATACTTAAGAGTGCACCAGTTCTTACAGCTCCAAATTTCAGGAAATCATCTAAACTGTCTGTTGATGAAAGTGATGTTGGGGTTGGAGCAATATTGATTCAAGAAGATAAAAATGGTGTAGATCATCCAGTGTGCTATTTTTCTAAGAAACTAAATAAGCACCAAAGAAATTATTCTTCAATTAAGAAGGAATGTTTGGCTATAATATTGGCATTACAACACTTTGAAGTTTACATTGATTCAACTCCATCTCTGATTATTGTGTTTAGTGATCAGAACCCCTTTACTTTCATCGGCAAGATGAAAAACAAAATTCAGAGATTGTTAAGGTAGAGTTTGTTGTTCCAGGAATATAATAATGACATCAGGCAAATCAAGGGAAAAGACATCTTAATAGCAGATGACCTTTCTCATGTATAGAAATGTATCATTTCATGTATACTTTGTATCATTCAATAGATTTATTTTTATGTTATTTTTTATAAACCACATGCATAATTGATCTATGGTAAAAAGAAAGCTTTATTATATAAATCTTACTTTTCTTCTTTGCAGGGAAGTGTTATGTAAGTTCTTTTTTTCTCATTTTTTCACTTTGCATTCTAGGGAAATAAATTATTTGTTAAATTTTAAAAAGTTTGTTGTCTTTACTCTTTTCTGTTACTTATTTTAAGAGCATTGATTTGTAACAATATGTATTGGATATAAAGAATATTACCAGCTGAAACCTTGTTTCCCATAAAAATTAGTACACCTAAAAAAAATATTTAACAAAACATAAAATTCATTACATACAAACAGTATTAAACAAATGCACCTTAGTTGTTTGATACCATTTTTAAACATATGTACTTTTGATGTTTGATGCCATATTAAACGTATGTCCCATAGATGTTTAATACCATATTTAAACATATGTACCATAGTTGTTTGATATCATATTTAAACATACGCATCATAGATGTTTAATACCATATTAAAACATATGTACCATAGATGTTTGATACAGTACTTAAACATATTTACCATATTTGTTTGATACCATATTTAAACATATGTACCATAGATGTTTGATACAGTACTTAAACATATGTACCATATTTGTTTGATACCATATTTAAACATATATAACATGAGTGCAAGCAGCGTAGACCAACCATATATACTCATGTGTAAGTCAATACCAACTATAAAAAACACAAGACCTGATCTGCAATCACATAATGTACCAGCAGATCAGGGTCAATGTTGTTTGTTCCACTGATTCCTCCCAACAAACCACAGAGACCCCGATCTGCCAGCACATGCGACAGCAGATCTGGGTCTTACATTTTGTTGTTGGGCTCCACATATAAGTATATAAGGTGGTGAGACAGTGTTTCCTTGCTATATCACCGTTATGACAGTCATAGATTGGACTGTCATATTGATGAGGTCACCTTATACTGAGGTATTTTATAAATTATATCAAAAGCCCATGAGGAGTCAATCATTGAGTTCTTAAATCATCAAAGACCCATGTGGAGTCAATGATTGAGTGCTTACATCACCAAACACCCATGCAGAGTCAATGCCAGGTTATTTTATATTAAAATGCCCATGTGGAGTCAATAACAGTGTACTTAAAGCCTAGGTAAAGTTAATGACAGGGTACATAGATCTTCAAAAGTCCGTGTGGAGTCAATGCCATGGTACTTACATTTTATAAAGCCTATGTGGACATGGTAATTTCATCTTTAAAAGCCCAGGCAGAGTCATTGACATGGTACTTAATCTTCAAAATAAGTGCATTCAATGACAGGGTATTTACACCTTTAAAAGCCCAGGTGGAGTCAATGACTGGGTACTTGCATCTTCAAAAGACCTCATGAAAGTCAATGCCAAGGTACTTACATTTAAAAAGCTCATGTGGACATGGTACTTACATCTTCAAAACCACAGGTGGAATCAATGACAGGGTATTTACATTTTCAAAAGAAAATGATGCATCAATGATAGGTTACTTACATCTTCAAAAGTCTGGGTAAAATAAATGGCAGGGTACTTACATCTTCAAAAGCCCAGGTGGAATCAATGACAGGGTGTATTTTACCCTGGCTGTACAGCTGGAAGAGTTTGTTCATGACATTACGGACATACTGATGCTGTCGCTGATGGAATGCCAGCTGCCGCAGCTGAAACCCCGATATCGTCTTGTTCTCATCATAGAGTTTGATGGGGCTGACCTTGTCTACCTGCCACCACTAAATCAGCAGAGAAATATGATATAATTATTTTAACATACAGAGTGCAATATTAAGTGATATCTGAAGGCCCTATCCTGAATGAAGTTCATACACGTTGATATTGTCATCAGATAAAATAGCTATTGCTTTATTATTCATTGAATGATTTTGAACTAAGGAAAAGAATACACTTATATCTACTTTTTGGAACAAAGTTATTGACATTTTTGGAGCCGAACTGACATTTCAGGGTGTTTAAATCATACTGACAAATAAGTATATATATATATATATATATATATATATATATATATATATATATATATATATATATATATATATATATATATATATATATATCTTCAAAATTCTACTAATATTATCAAGTTTTGTTCTGTGGAATCCACTTTCTGTTGTTTGGAATATATATGCAATTCTCTCTTTTTCTCATATATATATGTGTGTGTGTGTAATTATGAAACAAACAGGTTCAGAACAATAGTACTCATATAAGTTCATGCATAAATTTATCACATATTCTTCACATTAGCAGCATAATGACATAAACAGTTAAAGTAGTTCATTGCACAGTGGTATACCACTTAAAAATTCAGTGTGGTAATATCACACAGAGATGCAAATCCTAAGCAACTTGACATGGTAACATTGCAGTGATAAAAGATCTTAGCAACTCTAATAGGTAACATCATAGAATGATGCAAATCTTAGCAACTATACAAAGTAACATCACTGAGTGACACAAAATCTTAGCAATTCTACATGGTAACATCATAGAGTGATGCAAAATTTTAATAACTCCACATGGTAATATCACACAGTGATGAAAAGTATTAACAACTCCACATGGTAACGTCACAGAGTGATGCAAAGTCTTAGGAACTCTACATGGTAACATAACAGTGATGCAAAGTCATAGTAACTCCACATGGTAACATCACAGAGTGATGCACATCTTAGCAACTATACAAAGTAACATCACTGAGTGACACCAAATCTTAGCAACTCTACATGGTGACATAACAGAGTGAAGCAAAGTCTTAGTAACTCCATATGGTAATATCACAGAGTGATGAAAAGTATTAACAATTCCACACGGTAACATCACAGAGTTTGCAAAGTCTTAGTAACTCCACAAGGTAACATCATAGAGTGTTGCAAAGTCTTAGTAACTCCACATGATAACATCATAGAGTGATGAAAAGTCTTAGTAACTCCACATGGTAACATCATAAAGTGATGCAAAATCTTAGCAACTGTACATTTTAAGATCATAGAGTGATGCAAAGTCTTAGCAACTCCACATGGTAACATCATAAATTGATGTGAATTCTGAGCAACTCCACATGGTAATGTCACACAGTGATGCAAAATCTTAGCATGGAAAGTCTATGCAACTCAACATGGTAACATTGCAGTGATGGAAAATCTTAGCAACTCTAACAGACAGCTTCACAGAGTGGTGGAAAGTCTTAGCAACTCCACAAGGTAACATCACAGAGTAACACAAAGTTTTAGCAACTCCACAATGTGGCATTGCAGATTGATGCAAAGTCCTAGCAACTCCACGTGGTTTTGTCATACTGTGTTGCAAAGTCTTCAACCTTGTGTGATAAATAACATTTTAAATAGCTTATGAAACTCACTGAACAATAAATTATACCGCTTGCAGTATGCTGCTTGTAACATGATATTAATTAGTTTTATAAATTTCATATGTCAGCCCTCTCTGTGTGGTGGCGGTCGGAGCCCAACATTTCAAGCACTTGAGCTTCATTATGTATGTAAAGTAAGGCTAAAGAATGTATGAAGTGTGCATAGAAAAGCTATGCCATCATAGCAGTAACTTTGATATATATTTTGACTTGTATTATGTTTTTTATATATATATATATATATATATATATATATATATATATATATATAGTCTATAATGAAGTCACTAAAAGTGGCCTGCAGCAACAATCATGGAGTATGTTATTATTTCTTCCCTGAGGCCTAACTCTAAACACACTCACCTTGCATTATCATTCCTGATTCAATTATCTGTCTCCTCAGTCTTGCTGTCCCTCGGGCTATAAACAAACACCTAACCATAAAAATTTCATATATCATTAACACTCATATAACATCCTTTATGTTCAAAATAAGGAAATATTTATTGGACATTTTACACTGTCCTCAAACTGTTTGAATGAACCCTTATAGTTTATATACATTGCAACATATACGTGTAGAACTTATTATACTTACTGACTTGGCAAAGCTGAAGAAACTTTTCGTTTCACCAGTTACAATGCTTGAGGATCCTGAAAAATTTAATTATACAGTCACTGACACAGTGGCACAAGCCTACGTTATGAGGTGAGTGAGAAGATAAAATGAAAATACTGATCAGGAATTGAGAAAAAGAACGTCTTTGCCTTTAATGACTCTAGTCTTTGTATACATCATTAATCCATTGATTTAATTACTTTGTGTACTTAAATTCATGTGTGTGTGTGTGTGTGCATATATATATATATATATATATATATATATATATATATATATATATATATATATATATATATATATATATATATAATATTATTATTAAAAATATTCAAAAGTGTCGTACCTAGAACTGAATTAGAAAATGTTATATTTGAACAATAGCAACAAACTGTACCAAGATATTACGTATAATATTAGAGGTCAATTGAATAATCAATCAATCAGTCGGTCGGGCTGTCAACCAATCATATATAATTACTTAATTTAACAATGAATACAACTTTGGATTAGTTTTTTTCTTCCGTTTTTAAAGCAATTGAATTATCTCAAGCTGTCTATCAATTGCAAGTCATCTGTGATCACAAGGCAAGCTAACTGACAGTTTGGTTCGCATGCAAGTCTACGCCGACTCCGACGCCTGGATAAATATACCCTTTATACTATTATCTTGCTAAAGCATGTATTTTTACGAATTTTTGATCGCATTTTTCCGTAGTTACTCGGCAATGTTTTTGAAGTACGTATACAAATTGTCATAGCAAATGGTATTTGAAAGAGATTGACATGCTAATGAATAAAAGGATATCATTGTCGAAGGTCAATTACCAACTCAATCAAAAGTGTTATGAATGAACAAATAACAACAAAACCATACGTTTTGGCAATATTTAATTGTAAAATAAGGGTTGCCTACCATAAAGGATGTACTTTCCCATTGGTTTGAGGAGGCTAATTCCTTTGTTTGTGTCTTCTCCACACAGGCTGTCGAGTACCAAATCCACACCTTCAGGAGACAATCTGAATAATAATAATAATAATAATAATAGTCCTTGTCGTTATTATCGTCATCACGTCGTTATCATCGCTGTCTTCATCTGTATTATCATCCTTGCAGTAACATTCATCGTCGTCATTGTACTGATTCAGTAGATTTCTACCTTGAATATAGCGGCATTTAAGTTTTGTGACAAGACATCTTGTTTACTACTACTACTGCTTATTATTATTATTATTATTATTATTACTATTATTATTCATTTGATATTGCATGTTTAGCATAATATTTAATACAATACTACATCTATGTATCATTGCATCGATTTGCGAACAATCCTTTGTTATTGCTGGGGGAGGAGGAGGGATGCGCACTTGATAAAGACAGTCCACATTCAAAAGGAATTTAAAAGGAAATTGGTATAAATATCAGTCTAAACTTTCACTGTATTTTTACCTGCATTCCATATTTTCTTTCATCAGAAACATTTAACAGCAGATGCAAGGATTAAAAAGAAATAGGCTGTTGAACATTTCGTTTTCAATTATAGATTTAAAAAAAAATAAAGATTTTACTTCTACTGATTCACAAATTTGTAACTAATTATTTTATTATAAACCTAATTTCCACAAAATACGGAAAGACAAGCCAACTTGATACGCCATTAATAGCTGTCCTTTTTTTATTTTTACAAGATGGCAATAACTTAAAACTGGTGTATTTCTGGGATTACAAATAGATGGCACAACTAGTCCTACACAATGGAACAACATACTTTTTTATACGTCTAACATAGTCTTATTCTAAACAATGACGGACACACTCAGTACTTGTATACGTGCCTCCTCAGATGTACATAAGCCAAACTAAAAGAAGTTATCTTTAAAATCCATTTATATTTCAATTTAGATTCAGTCTCAATTTTTTTTTAAAATTTTGTCTTATCTTATAAGATGTGAAACACTCACTTTTTGACCTCCTGGGCGTAGTCTGTGCCATGGTCAAAAACGTGAGCCACGTTGTCCTTAATTATGTCAAGTTTGCCAGAAGAAGCCGTCCCGTACACTGTGACATCCTCCACTGTTTTGCACAGCTGACAAACTGCATGACCCTGTATACAAAATACAGCAGTACCTTTATATGTACGAACATCTAATGGACAGGTATTAAATAGTTGCACCACCAGAAACGGCCACGCTGCAGACATCGTAGCGATATGACTGAAACTTTGTTAAAGGTACGTTAAAAATCAAAATCTCTCTCTCTCTTTCTCTCTCTCTCTCTCTCTCACACACACACACACACACACACACACACTATGGTAAACAACTAATTTATCTCCACAAAAAACCGTAAATGTTTACGTTTGATTCTTAAATATAACTCGAAGCGAGCCGATTAAGTTACCAGACCAATGTAAAAACAAGACTAAATTAATCAACGAGAGTCTGACCAATGGGGGCAGATGAACGAGTTCAAATTGTTACACATGCAACCAAGTCAGTCAACACTATATAACTGTAGTGCATCCTTGTTTAATTAACAATTACCCATAGCTGTTGCCTGAAGTGAATGTTTTGTACAGTGCTAAATAAAGCATTCTTGAAGGAGAACAAACTGACAATATGCAACTCGATGTGTTAAATTTGATAGGATATATCGCAACAAGGTTTTTATAATTCAAAAAACAAATTGATTGGATCTAGCTGAAAGTTTCAGTTTAACTTCAATTTTATATTTAACGTAATTAGACCTGCGAAAGTTTGAAATTTTATATGCAATTAGGAAGGATTCTGCCAAGAAAATGAGGGTGGGCTCAGTTTAGAGCAAATAGTGGAACTATGCATTGAATCTGCAGTCATCTATCCCAATAACCAGTCCCAATCAGGGCCGACAAGGGGGGGGGGGGGCAACCGGGGATATATTCATGGGCCCGATCCCGTAAGGGGGCCCGGGCCAAACAGCACTTTTTAATTTTATAAATGAAAATTTTTGTTTAAACAAGAACTAGGAGAGACCCGGGTGTTTCTTACCCTAGGGCCTTGATCGCTTTCTACGGCCCTGGTCCCAATATTCAGTTATGGACAACGAAAGTAAGCAGAATGGGGATCGAATACGATAATTGTTAATCCATTCTGTTTTGTGCATCTGCGGTGTTGATTGAATTTGGGGGCATATGTGTGCTAGACATATTGGTCTCACATCCAAAGTTACTGTTTCTATGTACTTCACTTTATTCCATCTTGAAAACCACCCAACGCCAAACTCTCCTGCCTACAATCTCTTTAATTATTGCTCATACAAATTAACTCGATCAGGTTTAAACTAATTTCATCATGTGCGATGGCATGTCTACATTCTCCATGCATGCTTTTGTTCTTTCTCTGGTACACATATTGCCTAAAGCACCAGCGCACTAATCAATATTTTGCCCTAAAATCAATCTCTTCTATAATGTGATGCGCAAAAAGAAAAACAAAGTCAACAGCTATTATCTATTTCTTTCACAGCTGGGAAAAGATTGCATATGATACCGGAGAAAACGGGAGAACGACAAGATAAGAAAAATCGAAACTCAGATATCTCCAATCAGGGAAATAGGTAGCAAACCATCATTGACGTGCCATCAATAACACTCTCTGGCGACTGAGATCCATGTCGCGTACGATCAATACGAATACATTGATACGTACAGCTGCTAAAAGGTTTATAAATTTCGTAACAGGGGAGGCAAATTCAAGGACGGAATTGGAATATGACTTTTAAAAAAAATTTCAAACCGTGTTCTAAATGGAAAGACCAGTGAAAATTTATTTGCCTTTAGAAACACACAGTCTTCTTGACAATGTTGTTGGGAAAATTCTGAAACATGTAAGGATACTGAAAGCAACAATGAACTTCATATTAAATTAGTGGTTAGTACTAGCCCTTCAATCCTGCAGTATTATTGTATTCTATGATTGGTTTTCCTGTGGTTGAAAAATTGTTTTATTTCTGATCGCGGCGACCTCCCTCGCTCGGCCGTTACAGTTATCCCAGCTCAACGCAGTAACATTCAGTCTGTGCAATGTTTTCTTAATTTAGGTCAGTTTTTAAACTGAAGAAGTAGAAAATGTCCACTGCTTTAAGTCATCCCAGAAACGAACTGTGCTCCAGCACAAATTCGGAATGTGAGATCGAACAGAAATATACGTCACATATGTACGAAGATTCCTCTACCTTTCTATACATATATAAAAGGGTTTCTAATTGAGCCTATCAATTCTACCACCGATTCGGTCGATAGATACGTCTGTTACGGCTTTATGATCTTGAACTAAGCAACAGAACAGCGAAAACCAACAAGTTTTGTAAAATTCAACAAATAGTTTATTTCCATAAAATACAACGTAAAAATTTTAAAAGAACTTCCAGTACTGTGAACTGAATCCCAAATAGCCCTAAATGATCCATCAGAAGTGCAAAAGTATAGAGTATTTAAAATGAATTCCAGTAGTGTTCGGAACGAATTCCGATATGGAAAGTGATGATGTGCAAATAACCTGGAATACTATTTATATGCTAACCATCTTCATGTATTACAATGGTATAATCCAAAAATATCCTTAAATGAATTTGCAACAATTCCAAGATAGCAACTTAGTCATAGAATCCAACAACACGCTGTAAATCAAATTAATACTTTAAATAAACTAATTAAATCCTCACAAATGAAACAAAAAGATACTGATTCCTCTGAAGATTGATGTTAAGAAAGGAACGAATAATTCTGAAGTAAATAACATTTATATGAAAAGTTAAGAAACAATAACAGAACCAGGACGCGGGTTATTTTCCCATCAAATTCGTAAGCTTGCTTTTAGAACATTCTTAATTCTAAATAAAATTAGACATTGAACTCAACATCTGTAAGCATGTTTTCCCCCAATTAAAAATTATTTTAATATATAATCTAAAGAACTAATATCTATGTAATATGTTGCTTTGATGTGATCTGGATTTTATTAACGTAGCCTTAACAATTTTAGTCATATCGCTACAATGTCTGTAGTATGGCAGTTTACAGTGATGTCTAGCACTGCGGCATTATGCCACAGATGCATTCGAGTATTACCCGCAGTTTTGTTACTGTGTTTAAAAACACGCGGATGTATATAACCCGTAGGTTTTCGTAAAGAATAGTAAATGACCAAAATATGTGTTTTTTTTTATTATAAAATATAAAATAATAAGACATGGTGAATTATCCTTTTTGTTTACCACTGAACCGCAGCAGGACTATTTCATCCAAACTTGGTCAATTCATATTTCGTTTCCTCACCTTGAGCCATTTCAAACATTCCACGATGACACCACGTGCTCTCTTTCATAAATACAGGACTTATCCGTTTCCGGTAATTCAAAATCAATGAAATAGTCAACTACCCTTAAATAATCGCCAGATGGTATCAACTACACACCTTCTGATTTTACAATAAACAACAACACTGACAACTATTCGCAATCGATTCCGGTCACAGGTGCTCGACGCGAGCTTGATGTTGAGAAGAAGAATAAAAACAATATTCTAAAGGAAAAAAATCATACAGTGACAAAAATCCCTTAGATTACCCCCATGACCCGTTCTGACATAGGACCCTCTCTATCATAATATATAAGAGAGAAGGTACGGAACTTCCAAATACTTCGTTCCACCCATGACCCTCGATTTCCTTCTGCTATTTCCGTCTTTAAAGGTACACGTCCATACTATATGTCTTGTTTTACTCCTGAGATATTTTTCTAAACATAAGCTATCATTGACTTTTCTGCGTTGTACCAAACTGAAGTTACGGGCTCCGAAACATGAGATTTTAGCGAATTTTTTCTTTTTGGACAAGTGCGTGCACATGTGAAAACAGGTGAAAAGAGCTACCATGTTTTCAACTCTTTGGTGCATCCCTTCTTGAATTACAGAACAGTGGTAAATGCAAAAGTAAACTTTTACTTACCATTAACTCGATTCAACTTTAGGAATCCTGTTTCATGCAAGAATTAGACACTGACTTTTTCACTGCACAGATATCGTATACATGTGACTCTATTTTCAAGATAGGTAAACTATGCGGCACACACGTCAACGCCGAAATATGATTGGCTCAAACGGTTATACTTATTATCACATGAGCTCGGACTTGTCTCAGAGTAACAAATGACACGTTTCGGAGCCCGTAACTTCAGTTTGGTACATCGCAGAAAAGTAAATAATGGCTTGATGAATAGCAAAATATCTCAGAAGTAAAACAAGCCATATAGTATGGTCGTGTACCTTAAAACGGAAATAGCAGAAGGAAATCGAGGGTCATGGGTGGAACGAAGTATTTGGAAGTTCCGTACCTTCTCTCTTATATATTATGATAGAGAGGGTCCTATGTC
Organism: Sinohyriopsis cumingii; assembly: GCA_028554795.2. Lineage (NCBI taxonomy): Eukaryota > Metazoa > Mollusca > Bivalvia > Unionida > Unionidae > Sinohyriopsis > Sinohyriopsis cumingii. Next base: position 59,657,444 of record CM068839.1, on the reverse strand, counting down.
AGAACGGGTCATGGGGGTAATCTAAGGTATTTTTGTCACTCTGTATGATTTTTTCCTTTAGATTACTGTTATTTTTTCTCAACATCAAGCTCGCGTCGAGCACCTGTGATTTCGGTAATATGAAATTCTTCCGGAAGTCTACTCCTCTATGGTTGCCCTAAATACGACTACGACAATGAATCAGACACATCTATCGCAGTTCAAAATTTTAGTAAACCTAACAGGATCGCCGATCGTCAAAAATTAGTAAGTTATTAAATTCAAGATAATGATTTTATTATGTTGATATTGTCTTCTTGTCATTATATCATCTTTAAACTTCAAAAGATGTAGCTGAAACGAGTCTTTTCAAACTTTACTACAACTTTTAAAACCACCATAAATCGAATTGCATCACACTAATATATATACCCTGAAAAGGACTGCGTGGTAGGGGAAAACTTGGATAACCCGCGTGCCATTTTCGCTAATTTATGGTAATCATGGAGAAAAGACAATGCACAATACAAATTAAATATGTATTACAAGCCTTTGTTCAAAGGTACCAACACCATTGTATGTATGTATGTATGTATGTATGTATGTATGTATGTATGTATGTATGTATGCATGCATGCATGTATGTATGTATGTATGCATGCATGCATGCATGCATGCAGGTAGGTAAGTAGGTACGTAAATACACAAATAGGCAATTCTCTATCTAGACTATTTTTAGCTGCCTAAGTTGCAAACCGATGAAAATTGTAACATATTCAATTAAACTTAATATATTCATTTTTTGTTAAGTTTGATTGATTGGCTGGTTTAAGCTTAGAATTTGTCGTTCGGTGATTGAATGATTAATTGATTGATTAAAACGTAGAAATTGATTTTTCATTATTTGATTGATTGATTTTAATTCAGAGCTAGTCTTTGCTTTATTTTGTCTCTCCATACATATAGTGTTTCCCTTGATCTCGAATTGCTATTTCAACCCAGCATGATATCTGAACTACTTACAAATTAGAGTCACCGGAAAAGCTCCTAAAACCGCTGACTGATGGTAAGTTTGTGAAGTCTAGATCATTGTACATTGTATACACGTGTGTGTGTGTGTGTGTGACTGATTTTGATTTTTAACGTAGCTTTAAAAAAAATCAGTCACATCGATACGATATCTCCAGGGTGGCGGTTTATAGTAATGTCCTGTACTGGGGCATCATGCCGTAGACATGTAGCATAATGTCCCACCCATTCACATTATCCTGACACCATGCCGACCAGTCCTAACACTAACCTCCTAATGCCGAGCGCCTAGTGAGGCAGCTGCTAGTACCATTCCCATAAGTTTTTGGCATGACTCGGCCGGGGTTCGAACCCGCGACCTCCCACATCCAAGGCGGAAGCTCTAACCACTAGGCACAATATCGGTGATATATACATGTCAAATATGATAAGATGAAACCACTGATTTATATATGGACAAGGATATCTGCTAGTCACGAGAGCCTACTATAACCCAAATTACATCCATCTCCCATCAATCATAAACCAAAATTAAAGGAATTAAAAGTTCTTTTAAAACTAACTACAATAAACAAATGTATTTTTGAAATGATCAAGATAACCAGGGCGGAAAACCTGTGAAAATCTATTTCTTGAAAAATCTCACCCAATCCAAAATACCCACCCCCACCCACGCTAACCTCCCCCATATTATATATATATATATATATATATATATATATATATATATATATATATATATATATATATATATATATATATATATATATATATATATATACACATGGGGGGTCAAAAATATCTACAAAACAATAATAAAAAAACAAGCGAGATAATGGGATGGTTTATTAGAGAGAAATCTCACCACTCACTTACGGTTTTGTACCAGATTTTAAAAAAAAAAAAAATACGTAATCAGCAGCCGTGTGTTGTTCTATCGAGTTTAGGACAAAGTAAATTTAATCTAAATTACATTAAAATTTGGCGAACCATACGTCAGTAGAAATTAGACGAATACATTAAGGCTAAGCAAGCATTCTGTCATGAATATAACAGTGATATGTGTGCTGATTTTCCGTAAGTAAGCCTTATTAATGATGGTAGTTAGTTTACTTACATACAAGCAGCTGTCAACTTTGATACTGTAAAAGTAATTTTTTTATCATAGAGGTTTAAAATCGTCTGCTAGCTAGCTGGTTTACATGACCGATTAAAGATGAACTCTTATTATGGAAGCATGCTGAATGAATGCTAGAGAGCCGAATCAGTTACAATTAAGGTTTACTGGGACACGATCAAGCTAAAGGTTCTTCCTCGATTGCTGCATTGACTTTTTCAAGGCAGAGCGTCCACCTCAGATGCGGGAGGTCGCGGGTACCAACCCCGGCTGAGTCATAGCAAAGACTTAAACAAATCGTACTAACAGCTGCTTCGATGGGTGCGCAGCATTAAGAGGTTAGTGTTAGGACTGGTCGGCCGGGTGTCAGGATAATGTAACTGGGTGGGACATGATGCAACATGTCTGCGGCATGATGCCCACTTGCTAGGCATCGCAATAAACTGCAACACTGCAGACATAGTAGCCAAATGGCTAAAAAAAATTGTTAAAGCTACGTTAAAAATCAAAATCACACACACACACACACACACTTTTTTTCAGGAACATGGGATGTAAATCAATCATTTTTGATTATACTACAAAGTCGGAAGAAATCGCGGTCACCAACTTCTCTGCGGCATAGTGCGAGAGAAGGTACTTTAGGGTGTGCATGAGATAGATCAAGAATGCAGACGACACAGTGCTTTGTCCAAGGAAATAAAATGTGAACATTTGGCGTATGTAAATATTTGGCATTACTAATTTGTCGTTTAGAAAAGACATATTCGATGAAATATGCACGGGAATGATTGATATTTCCCCTGCACATTCTATCATATTTGAGTTTACTTCACGAAAAATAGTAGTGCCAAATCCTTACATTTAGAAAAAAAAATTCTCAATGATTTAAAAAGAAAAGCGATTAAAGATTCAATAACAGTTTTAAAATTTTTTGAAAATTCATACGCAGAAAGAGAAGTATTCGTTATAATTTGACAAGCCAGTAAGACACTCGCATATGTGATCCTCACGCGTGACCTTATATCTCCTCTTACTATATATTTGACAAGTTAGACTATATATATATATATATATATATATATATATATATATATATATATATATATATATATATAGTCTAACTTGTCAAATTCGGCCACCCGTGAGACAAGGCAAAAACAAATACGATATAACAAATATTATTATTATTATTATTATTATTATTATTATTATTGCTTTATTAAGATTGTTGTATGTGCTGTCTTGAACAATATCATAAAATAAGCACATATGTTGTTCTCTCCAAAATTTATGTTTCACACAAGTTTATTATATCGAGAATTCTGTTCTTAGCCATTTGTTGGCGATAACGACAGTGGCGGTATAACTCACCGCGTTCTAGTAAATATATCTGTCTATATACACGAATATACGCATGTACGTACATAGGGAACTTTACAGTTATTGCTGTGAAAGATAATGTGAAAACAACTTTGTTATTTGTAAAATGCCTGGGTGGTGCTGGTTAGATTTATTTAAAGGTTAGAGCGATTATGTCAATAGTAGAACGATTATGGCAATAGTGTGTCGATTATATGAATGTTTGCATCATTTGAACCGCGATAATTTAAAATGGATCCCCCCCCCCCCCAACAAGAAACAAAAACAAAACAACAACACTTTAACCCACCCCATGAATCAATAAAGTCTCAACGTGTCGATTAAAATATTTGTTGCTGTTGACTACATTGTGTTAATAGTTTTCGTCTTTTAGTGGCCACAATTTAATTGCTATTGAATTGCAACATGATAACATTACCTTCATAGATGCTTATAATTTCCACGAATTATACAATAACTTTTTTTTCCAAAGAAAAACACCCAGTTTGCTGTACAAAAAATGAATCGCTGCGAAATGATTACATTTTCCCTCATTTTAATGAACTGTGAATGACAGGATTTAATTAATTTCCTTTAAAAGTCATTTAACGTCGATCATTGTTGCTACGGTATTTTCGGATACAAGTATAAACCGTATGACCTCACAAATTAAAACATTTTTGCATGCATGCAATTAGAGCAATGGTTGCAAAGAGAAATGAAGAAGATGTGAGGAGTAAGAGAATCGATGGTAGATAGTAATACTATTTAAAAATGCATATAATATTGTATTTTTAAACAAATGATGATGGTGGTGGTGGAGATGGTTACGATGATGACGATTATGACGATGATGATCATGATCATGATGATACTGATGATCATAACGATGATGATCATGATGATGAATCGTAAATTCTCAAAGACCTGCTGATAACCGGTGAGAAGAAAACTGACAAAGACTCACCAAGCCACCCCCAACTGAATGCAGGAAGACAGATTGTCCTTTGCGCAGATTGCCAATATCAAAGAGCATAATATATGCCGTCAGATAGTGCATGGGGAGGGCGGCTCCGTCCTGATAACTCATGTTGGATGGCATCTTGTAGACATACTGGACTGGGACTGCCACGTGCTCCGCCCACGCTGTATAGTCCGTGAAGGCAATCACCCGATCGCCAACCTGCAAAATTTGAATATATCACATGGTGACATTTTTATACAATCATAGTATTCTATGAAACAAGATCGTCAGCTTCCTTGCAAAATGATATACTGTTTTCACTGATATGTTCTTAAATAGCCCCATCATTACCCTTTCCACTGTATGACCTTAAACAGAACCAAAGGCAGAAGAATGTAAGCATCGTGAGGCCACATCTCTAAAATATGACAATGATGCGTGAAATCCAATTTTTTAAAGGACTCTTCAAACATCCAATGTAAAGATAATAAACTATTCGACAAGGGATATAACTCGGCCAAAATATGGAGTAGACGAGATGAAACCCATACAAGACACATACAGATCTGTGAAACGGTGTTCGCATCAAGCTGCATCAGTCTGTTGATTTGTTATTGAGCTATGCTTAGTACAGACAACATCCGGTGTAAATATGGAACGTTAATTTGCAAGGACTATAACTCTGTCCAAAATGACGTGAGATAGACCCAATAAATAACACACCTTGGTCTAAGAGAGAATAATCTTACCAAAACCATCAGAATATTTTGACTATTTCTTAACGTATGTTGATTGCAATCAAAGAAGATTCCAAAATTCCAAATATCGAAGGATTGTGACTGATACGGGTCATAAGACTCATAAATCTATCCAAAATGGAATAAACGAAATTAAACCTATAAAAGGGAAATATAAATATATGGAACAATGTGCATACAATGTTGCATCCAAATGGTTTGTCGAGCTATGCCGGTTGCAAGCACTTTTCCATGTGAAGACATGCAGTCATGTACCAAGGGCTATAACTCTGTCTAAAATTGAGTTGTCGAGACAAAGTTCATAAAAACGCACATTGAGGTCAATGAGACAATGTTTTAAAATCAAATTCCACCAGAATGTACTAAATGTTTTTGATCTATATCGGTAACAAGCAACGTTCATTTAGTCTTTTCCAACGCGGACAATTTCAGCCTGAGTACATTACGCTTCGATCCACTGAAAAAAAGCGTAATGTACTCTTGGAAAGATTGCTAATGAAGTGAAGCAGGACAAACTCCTACAGAGATACAAATGATTTGGTAACTACAATGTGTGTGTATTTATCTTGTCTGTCTTACCGATTACATGAGATTTCCTACTGAAAAAAAGGATAAACTATTCAAATCAATTCAATTATAAAAAAAAACATACATTGACTTCAGTTATCGCTATTGTAATGCGTCATTTTCGAAATCAAGTCGGACACCACAGACGCAGAACGAAAAGAAAAGAAAAATATTGACGGTTTTTCACCAAAAGAAATCAATTTTTAATACTACATGTTGATCTTATTTTTAAATGGAAATTAACATTGTTCAGACTGTTAATGAAATGTGAATCAAGCAATTCGAACAACATGGCTGCTCTTGGTTCGAGTCGGGGATGGGGGGGTGCAAATGCGTTTGGTGCGTGTCAAGGATGGGGAAATATGGATGCATGTGGTGGTAGTTACTGATAGGGGGAACATAGATGCCTTTGGCGTGAGTCACGAATTGCGGGAAAATAGATAGTTGTGGTACTGGTCACGAATGGGGGAATATAAATGCTTTTGATGGGAGTCACGTATGGAGGAATGTAGATGTTTTGCAAGGTTGCTGAGATATATAAAAAAGGCACAACTAAAAACGAAATATACAAGACAGACCACACCCTAACGGAACCATTTATCTATTTTGGCTCATCCTTACAGACCCATATGCAGAATTTAGGACATTGCTACTCACAGCAAAGTCGGGTGCATTCTCCCCCAGTTCTTCAATCTCACCAGCACATTCGAAGCCCATCGTAAGTGGGGTCTTGGGTAGGTTGTCCAGTACTCCTTGTCTTACCATCAGGTCCAAGAAATTCAGGCCGCTGAAATAAACATTTCACCCATCAGTCACTCAATAAATCAATAAAGCAATAAATCAATAAACCGATCACGAGAGAGAGAGAGAGGGAGAGAGAGAGAGAGGAAGTTACCAGCCGCAATAAATTTTAATGAAACACATGGACCTTAATAAGTATTAATTTAGTAGTATCGATGTGCGAGGCTGGACAAGACTGGACAAATGATTTGTTGCGTTTCCAGACCCATATAGGGATATGAGAGAATTAAAAATCGACGTTAAAAATCTATGGACTACCACCATTTGGTGTATTTTCAAAATCGTTAAAATTAATAGACCGGTCAATGCAGACAATTAGCTAGCACGGCTTTTGTCAGCTCAAGGGAAAATAAATTTGGATTGTCTTAATTACAAATATCAGAATGATATACAATAATGCTTTAGAAAAGATACTAATGTACAAATTACATTTGATGATGATAATAGCGAGAAAAGCAGTGTTAACCCTGATGCAAGATGGTTAGAACATCCCGGCATGACGAAAGATGAACTTTCTCTCTCTCTCTCTCTCTCTCTCTCTCTCTCTCTCTCTCTCTCATATGTACCATATCCTCTCTCTCTCTCTCATATGCACCATATCCTTTTTTCATAATATCACATCGTAATATTATAATATTAATTTTCCGCTATCAGCGTGTAATGTACAAATTGTTAGAACTTGTAGTCCAATCCTACTGTAACTGTTATGGAAATAAAATATGTCTGAACTGAACTGAAGATAACGAACAGGATATTTGTGGAGAAATCTTCATAGAACGAAAACATGAAAAGAAACAATTTGATGTGGGGGAAACGACGTTTGCAACAAAATTAAGGATATTCTTCAAAAGGAAATTAGACAAGTGCAGAGTGGAATTGCTTTTGCAGGACTTAAATGACTAGAACGTGGAAGCATTTCAGTCCAAACATAAATGTGCTTACATTTCACCAACTTAATTGATGGCTAAATTAACAATCGTCATACATGAATATGCATGACTCAACTTGAAGAAAATAAAACAGGAAATAAATCAAAGGTATTCATCAATATATTCATTTACCTAACTACATGCGGAACCCTACATTTTAAACCGACAAAACGTAATTTCAAATTACAACATATAGTTCAGTCTGTTTCAGCAATATCAGGTGGACATTATTATAAAGTTAATGGAGCAGTTAGTTTTAGGAAAACAAAGGTTGCGACACATATGAAAACGTAATGGTAAAATTTCAACGATACATAACGTAACAGCCAGGGAAATTGGACTATGTTGTTGGCGGAGAGTGTATACCGATGCAGAACAGACTGGTATTCCAAAAGCTAATAAACAATCTTTGACAGTACGCCAAGTTGTAGAGGACAAAAGGTAGACAAAGCAAATATTGTTTAGAGAAGAATTATTACGATTCATCAGTCCTATTGTCACATGTGCTAATGCAGTTGTGCCTCCGGCACAAGTTGTCACTAACACTTTTCGATTCAGGAGCATTTAGTCGACGCAAGGCAATTACCGAGTGTTTACAAAGTCCAGTTTAGAAAGTGAAGCACACAATTTATCATAAATTAACAATCATTTATGATCATAGAAACAGCTGCTGAGACTGCTTTAGTTTACGTGAAACAATTTAAATCTCTAGCGCTTGTCGCGGACTAAAGTCTCGTACGGAAAATGATTAGGCGAATACTGTTCAAGATGTCCTTAATGAGGAAGTTAACCATTTTATATATTTTCTCTGTTGCTAAGGTTCATAAAGGTCCTAAAAGAGGCACACAACAGGACATCTGTGTCTAAATCATCTTCATTTACAACTTCAGGTTTTTTTCTTTTCTTCTCAGCTACCTTTGGTAGAAGTCATGTTATGTATATTTAATTTGTATTATTGTTTGGCTTCTCTTGAGGATGGTTGTTATAAACGTTTGATTTTGTACTTGACCTTGTCCAAATTCGAGTTCAGCGTACCAGACATTGGACAATGATTCCGTAAACAGCATAATACATAGCTCAGCTAATATATTTATGTGAGAATAGATTCAATATTATGATCATTATCAATGGAAGTGAGCATGTTTATCTTAATCTGACTCTAGGATATTAAAATTCCCCTATGGAAAAACTGGTTGTTTCTTATGGTTGCCATGTTCTTTATATAATTTTAGTAATTGACATTATCTTATTGACAACTTAGAATGTTCTAGAAATGAACGTTTGACCTCATCTTGGTCCGATTTTTGTGTCTTAGTATTGTTTTAAATAATGTTGTTTACTTGAGACATTAACCACTCTTGCATTAACAGCTTTATCATGATCAGTCTTCTTGTTGTGTTCATTATTTCATTTGGGTGAATTATTTATTCAAATTCCTGTTCACTGGAAATACGAAGTGCTATTCAATAATATTATTGGACAGGAACATTAATTTGGAATTATCGCGAATTCAGACAATAATACTTTCGGATTATAATATTGTGATACATCAAAAGACGCTTATCACATTGCCACAATGGAGGCTAAATGCACGTTACCATGTTTGAGACTATAGGCACATCGACACTTCCAATATTGGAACTTATTTGGAATACCACTCTAATTCAGTTGAAACTTTATACATTTGGACTTGTGATAAACTGTTATGACAGTTTGGGATTTAATTCACCATGCTGTAAATTCTTTTTTAAATTTTCACTTTGCATGCGAAGGAAATACATTTATTGTTGAATTTAACAAAACATGTTGGCTTTCGATCTTTTATGTTTTTTTTTAGTTTAAGACCATATTATCGTAACAGTCAATAAATAGAACGCCTAACATTTGAAAAGTAATATTTCATTTTAAAGTTTGCATAAGCGCTTGCTAAATTATGTTTATTGCTTATTGTAAAATCCGACACATTCGAACAGAAAAACTCTATGACTTGATAGGTGGTGTTGTAGCTGCTTGTTGCAACTTTTCAGTTGGTTTCAAAACACATTTGTTTCTTCATAAAGATTTCGACACCGTGCCTTTTTATAAGCATGCCGAGAAATTGAAGTTGTCAAGTTTTATTTTGGCTCTGATAATGAAAAAACCACAAATGTACAAAATAATGCAATATATGTATCGTATAACCCCATCCCAAGAAACGGTTTAACTTTTCAAATAAAAAATAACAAAGCTATTACGCTCAGATCAATACTGAAAGAACACAAACTTTACATTAGCGTGCAGCACTTAAATCTGTTGTCACAGTTGCCTACAACATGCTTGTGAAGACGTAGTATAAGATCTCAATAGATACGCTGTCAAAGATAGATACTGGAATGAATTGCAAAACTAACTTTTCATTTTCGCTTGGTCTGTTGAAAAAGCAAATGATATTATAATGGTTTCAACATCAACCATGGCTACCGAAGCAGTTGCAAAGCTAATAATTACAGTTTCTTTTAGACAGCTAATATCTGACTGCTTTATAGCAAATGAAAGTTTGCCTGACAAAATTATTACTCAATAAATGTCTTTCAGGTGCAGATCTTTACCATGCTGTCGTCGTATGTCAAAATGCTGCAAGCATGCATACGCCATCGTCTGACACAATAAATTACTACTGAGCAAAGGATTATACTTCTTTTTTAAAACTAAAACAAAAGTGTATGTACCATTACAACATAAAAATATATATATATCCTCACGAGTTTTTAACAGTGCCAGATTGGGATTATCCAAATCGATATTGCTATAATAGTTCATACAGACATAACACATTCTAAAGTGGCTAATATTAAATATCTATTACTTAGGGTTGTCAGATAATTTTAAGCTGAAATAACACCTCATATATTAACTTCTATTTAAGGCTTAAACTCAGCGCCTTCACGTTTAGCTCAAAACAAGTTACATACTAAAATAGTTCATACCAATATCTTACTGAAATTAAGAAATCCTGTTTGTTGACGTTGAAGGTTTGTATTACATTTACTTGTTTTTACTGGATTATTGATAGAGAAATGTGATGCTTACTCGCACACAAAAAATCTAATATTCACAAAATTAAGGAATCTCGACCATATTGCATAGAAGAGAACGATGTTTATATCACTTTCATTTAAATATCCTGCATCACATATCAGGTGACGCATTTGCTCTATACGCTTCTATTTGTCCTTCTATAACTTCTTACTTTGAAAACGAGGCAAAATTTTAAAACCCATTATAACCTACACTAAACAATTTCAACAAAGATTCTAACTTAAAATACAAGTACTTGCGATTATTATTACTTACAAGGTCCATTAATAATCTTCAACGATTTTGTAGTTAATCTTGCCAGAGGCGTGCAAAATACAATCAAGCGGAATGCATGTGTTTATTAAGTACAATAAAAACACATAATAACAACGCTTAGTAAATAAATAACTCTTCACAAACGGGAAAATACATCGCAAGGACTTGTATACCGCAATCCAACACACCACTGTATCACATGAACAGAGAGCAGCATTAAATATGAACAAATTATACAGACAGGAATTCCAAATGCAAAGACAAATATGTTGTACCGGTTTCTTCATCTCGTTCAATATGAAGGTAAAGGGAGATGATAATAATGTATTGCTAGCAATGTGGTTTGAACGCTTTCGAAATAATTCGCTATTATCATATAGAAACGACAATTATTCCAAGTTGAATAATTGCAAATTCCTCATAACGTACAAAGAATTTTGGTTACCTACTTTCGTTATGACAAATAAACACTGAACAAGGCATTATAATAAATTGAGAAAGTTACAATTCCGAGGTTAAGTAATATAGAAAGTCATACAGAAAGTACAAAATAAGTGTAAAACATTTGTCACCAATATGATAATGATACTTCTGAATCAAGTAGTCAGTTTGCAAATAGCAATGTTTCTGACGACTAAATTACAAAAGAAAGAATCATCGAAATAACAGCCATTATATCTTTAGCAAATCTCACCCAAAATTCTCACAAAACGAGTGTCAATTATGGTTTGATACCAGTGTAACTTAGAACGACAGAGGCAGAGCTCCATAGAGATTTAGAACAGCATTTGATTTGAAAATATAAAATAAAGTTATTCTCTGTAGAGGGTTTGTCAAGTATTTTATTCCTGGTGTTTCCAACTGATAAAACAGCTAAAAAGCCCACTATGTAAATTTGATATAACCAGAACTATGTATAAGTTAGTAGCGTAAATGTTAAAATATTGTACACTGATAGCCTTTATATTTAGTTTGATCAGAAAAGTTCGCGATATATCAGACTGCGTGCGACCGGTCTTAAATTAGCTATGGTTCAACAGGGTTTTCACTTTGGTATCAACATATAAGAATATGTACATGTTCACAAAATGATGATTTTATTGTGTCTGATGAACGAGTAAAAAGTCAAAAGAAATAGTTGAATCAGCTATGTCTTGTCCGTGTATAAATGTACTTCAAAGAGCGCCACAACATGTTAACACTAAAAACATTTTTTATTTCGACGGCATCCACTATCCAACATTTCTTTTAACAAGTATTACGACAGAAAGTGGTTATTCAAAGATGTAAAGATAAAACTTATAGGGATCGCTATGTTCTACAGTAAGAGGGAAAGTTAAGGAATCGGTCTTCGGTGAAAAAGATACTTTAAAACAAATCAAAAGAAGATTTTAATTGGACTTGAATTTCCTTTCACTTGCAATTCTTTTAGGAGTCCTAATACATTCGTGCTTATTCTGTCAACCAAAATATTAGAAAATAAAAATATAAATATGCTTCTCGTTATAGAGAAACAGTAATATTTTTTTTATATAATTGGTATACAGGCATGCTTGTATAAGCTGAGTAAATCACTTTCTGGTATTCTTCTTTTAACTAAATAAACCGTAAGTGTTAAATTATAATTTAAACTAATTTTTATGTCATGCATTGTTTATTACTTTACAAACTTTCGTTTCCAATTTATCAGTCCTAGAACAATCAAGTTTTGAACTTGACCAACATAACGTTCTAGCTGGAGTGTCAATTTTGCTTGAAATATCCAGGATGTGGTGATCAAAATACATTATCATTTGGATAGTCACTAGTGTAATGGAACTTAATTTGTGCCTTTCATGTCATTATTTTCATTTTCCGTCTTAACATAAATGCATAAGGAATCGCCATCAGTCACGAACGGTCTCATTCAATCACGGTTTATTTTTCTAACTTGTTGTAGCACTGAGTCATTACCAATACACGGCGGATGATAAGTAAAATAGAAATAAATTGTCATCTGTATATGTTCGTATGTATTCTGAAGTGAAAATCATTGTCAGTTTGGTACTGCAAACAGATTTTGTAATTTGTTATTAGCTTTCTATACAGTACTCAAATTAGAGTCAGTAGTAAAATATATATTTCATAAACCAACAAAAAAATCTATCTGCAACTACATTGGAATCTAGAACATTGTTTACAGTCTTGCTAATGATTCAAACCAGAGTGTAAAGTAGTGAATGCCTTCATACCGCTTGACGCAATTTATCTGCAATAATTCATAACTGACAAGAATGCGAATGAAATTTCTCGCCGACTAGTCTGGCACGGAGCCAAAGCGGCCGAAAGGGATACTCGAGACTTGTTCGCCAGGTTAAAGTCTAGCTGAGGACATTGTAATTTATTGGAAATTCTGTCACAGAAACTGTAATGGTTGTCAAAACATACCATATTTTTGTGCTATTCTTGTGATTTTTAACTTTCGTTTTAGTCTGATTGTAACCCTATATATTACTAAATTGTGTTAGACTTCCATACATACACTCCTAACATTTTCCGAAGACTTCAGTGGCGGGTCGAGACAATACCAGAGGTACCCCATGAATGGGACCCGGAATCCCCACCCCCGTGGATTTAGCCCTGTAACCCGATAAGAAGCAGGGTATCTAAGCGGATCGCAACCTACAATCCTCTTAAAATTAATCAGTCCCCATCGACTCAAAACCCCTCGCCCTTCCTCAAATCCATAACAAATCAAGCACTCTTCTTCAAGTTCCTCTCATATTTATTAAACATTTTTGCAGAAACGGCCCCATGATAGGTCTATACTGTTAACCAAGAAATATCATTTTTAGGTCAATGTCATTTGATCAATCGAACCTTGTACTAGTGGAAATTGGTCAAAACCACCGGAAGGAAATTAGAGATATCACCATAGGCTGATTAAAGATGCCCCAGCTCATAAAAAGGTGCTAGAGGGACTGTGCTTTTATTAGGCGAGCACTATAAACTAATAATCAGCAGGGACAGTTATACGAAACTATGGTTTGGCACAATGCACTTGATCCTAATACTTTTGATGAGTCTTGTGTACTGGGACATGGTTGAGTCCTGACGGTAATTAGCATAAAGATAGTAATAACTTATTGCGGGATAATAAACATATACAGCAATTAATAGAACAAGTGTGCAGGAAAAAAGATGCACACAAACACTAGTTATTCCAATGACTGAAAGACGTAAAGTCCAACCAAATACCTACCTACCTAAGTACGTAATTACCTGTCTACTAGCCATCCTGCTCACCCATCGACTTACTTGAACACACACACACACACACACACACACACACACATACCGCTCCGGTGGCCTAGTGGTTAGAGCGTCCGTCTCGAAAGCGGGAGGTTGTGGGTTCGATCCCCGGCCGAGTCATACCAAAGACTTACAAATATGGTACTAACAGCTGCCTCGCTTGGCGTTCAGCATTAAGAGGTTAGTGTTAGGACTGGTCGGCCTGGTGTCAGGATAATGTGACTGGGTCGGACATCATGCTACATGTCTGCGGCTTGATGCCCCAGTGCTGGACATCACTAACAAGTGTGCAGGAAAGAAGACACACACAAACACTAGTCATCACTATAAACTGCCACACTGCAGACGTCGTAGCGATATGACTGAAAAAATGGTAAAGCTACGTTAAAAATCCTAAACACACACACATACACACACACACATACACGCACACATACATACATACATATAATACATACATACATACATACATACATACATACATACATACTAATTTACTCGTTTGAACTTACATCAAAGAAATTAAAGCAGGTAACACATAGTTTGAATTAAAAAATCTGCAACATGGTTTAAAATTTAGTTGATCATCCTGATAAATTAGGCACCACATTAACTGGCTCTATTTTTACCTACATGTATTGAGACTTCACGTTTAATTCTAGTTTTAAGTCATTTGATTGGTCAAAAATAATATCTGACCAATCAGTAAAATTGGTGTAAATGTATTTGAACAAATTTTAAGGGAAATAAAGCTAATAAAATTCCCAGGCATTGTATATTTATTTTCAATGTCTTCACCTCAACGATATTCTTCCTCGATTCCCTCTACAAGTGCTGCTTAAATGCCAATTGACCGGGAAAAAATCCCCTCACATGCAATATGTTTCCGGCATTAGCGTTGTAAATATTGATTGAAACCTTCTCCCTAGACTGAGATGCTATTTTCGTATGGCTAGTGATTATTTCGACCTTTTCTATTCAAGCACACTGCATCTTAACATTCGATTACGCCAAAAATCAATCTCGCACAGAAATTGCATCCATTATCAGAAGCATAAATTCACATGAGAATTGCATATTATTTAAACAAAAGAATCTAAATCTATTAAAATGTCAGTTTCCTTGCAACAATCATCTCAACACAAAATCCCTAAAATATGTCATGTTTTATGGACGACATTAAATAAAATCAAAACCATATGTTGGACCTTACCATGATTTCACTCGTATCAGAACTTGTCCTTCTGCCGGCTTTATTTCTGGTTTCTTCTGCACTTTCACCATCTTCAGTCCCCCAAATCCGGATAGAACAATGCATCTCATATGCTTTTCTGGTACGGGTGCCGCCACCCCATCGGGTTTTGTTTCCGTGGTACTAGCTGTCTCCGGCATGTTCGCAGTACTCGGTCACTACACGTTAAAATATGTATTGGTCAATTCATTTTCTCAAGGTCACTGAGAGAAACATACATATTCATGAATTCGACGCATGCAACGCGTCTTGCCATTAGTCAAGGCAAACGTGAGTGGGTGTACATGCAACCAGTGGCATCGATGAAGTTTTTTGTATTTTATCCAGGCGTATATTGAATGCTAAATCAATCCTACAACAATGCTGACAGACACAGCTGAGAATTATAGGTGTTACATTTTCACTAGTAAAATGTTCATCAATAATTTGTATTTTTTTTATAATTAGATCTTTAGGGCAAATTTTATTCGCAATTCCAACTAATTCCATCTTAACATAATTCATGAATCATCATACATATTAAGAATCGATTTAGTTGACTGCAGAAATAAGATATGGAATTCACTCTAGAGGGTAACAATAGGTAGGAAATTATAAAAGGCAGCTATATATTTTATATATATATATATATATATATATATATATATATATATATATATATATATATATATATATATATATTGATTTTTAACGTAGCTTAAAAAAATTTAAGACATATCGCTACGATGTCTGCAGTGTGGCAGTTTATAGTGATGTCTAGTACTGGGGCATCATGCCGCAGACATGTAGCATCATGTCCCGCCCAGTCACATTATCCTGACTCCAGGCCGGCCAGTCCTAACACTAACCTCTGAATGCTGAGCTATATATATATATATATATATATATATATATATATATATATATATATATATATATATATATATATATATAATTTCTTCCTGTGATATTGCAATTACTTCTTCCAAATGCAAGAAGCGCAATCAGTGCTCTGGTGTTGCATAATGAGTCGCCTGAACTGCGCCTACACTGCTTTTTTCTTTTTTTCTTCTTCATATGTCTTGTCAACGGCTTCTAATGTTGCAGAACAGGCTGCCAGAAGTGCGTCTACGCTGTTCTTTATTCTTATAATTTTTTTTGAACGGATTATACCCTGTCTGATGGCGCGTGATGCTTATTCGTATTATGTGCGTTGTTGCTATCCTATCATTAGATTTGCACGAGTAGGAAACACACGTTCAACCATTAAACCCCCAAAGTAGGTAAAGTTCTTCGAGTACATCTAGAACAGTGACATTTACCAGTTTTAGAGAACGACACAAGAAAATCCGGAAAGTTCCCTTAGTCTAACTTAATTTTAATGAAACGACAGACTGTCAGAGTTGTAGCGTGAGGTTGAGCTTCGAGCAAAACTGTTCTGAGAATACAGTTTGTTCGAACACTTGAGTTCGAGTCGAGTCTGAGCTTGAGTTTTATCGTGAACAAAAGTTTTAAAATTGGTGTCTGGAAAACAAACTACGTGCAATTAGATGATTACAAATCTCAGGCGTTGTGGTCAGGGCCTACAAGGGGGAAGGGCAACAGGGGGTATATCCCCGGGGCTCAGGACTGTACAGGGGCCCGAGCCGAACAACACTTTTTAATTTTATAAAAGAAACATTTTGTTTGAACAAAAACCAGGAGAGGTCCAGGTGTTTCTTACCCCAGGGACCGTGATCGCTCTCTACGGCCCTGGTTGTGGTCTGCAGTTCCAGGTTTCGTATATCGTGACATTCTACATGATAAATATGCCATCTTCCTTTACTAGAAAACATTGTATTATGTGTACCAATGGATGGTTGCTATTTGAATGTATGTAAATAAATTTTAGATAAGATGTAATCCTCAAGCGAAAATTATTCTGTATAATATTATCAAAATAAAGTTGTATAACTACAACAATAATGTCATCGAAAAATATTAAGGTAATACACTATGAATCGATTACTATTTCCTATTAAATTAAAGGATTATATAATGAGCCGGCAGATGGATAAACACACACACACACACACACACTAATATATATATATATATATATATATATATATATATATATATATATATATATATATATATATATATATATATATATATATATATATATATATATATATATATATATATATAATGTATATTTGATTCAATTATATCTGATTTAATATTTATATTTGTTTCAATTTAATTGTTTGTCAGTTTTTAAAAGCAATATTTTTATTACATGATATTGTAATGTAAATTTATTCACTTGAGATAATACATTTTTTCAGAAAATAGTTTGACCTTGACTGTTCGTTTTATAAACACCAGGTGTTGATCTAAATCCTGACATTGTTTCAAAACTTGTAGCAACCACGTAAACATGTCATATTTTTACTTTAAAATGATTGGTTGTTGTCGAGGTCATGATGGGACTATGTGTTTAAGATGTGAACAATTTTTTATATATTTTATTTCTAAGAGTAAAATGATTGGCTTTCGCCAGGCCACACTGGGTGGACGTGATATTTAACAAGAACCTAATTTCTATGAGCGTTCAGAACATGATCACGTGACCCCATGTTTACTTTTTAGAAGACGATATAACCTCTGTTTTGGAGAATTATTCTCATGTGCAGCTGGGCTTTCTCTTACACTGTAGGTTGTATGTTGTGCTGTTTGGAATTATTTTAAATTACTTGGCTTCAAAAGGATTAATCCTGTTATTTTTCTGGAAAATACGTGTGCTCATGTGAAATTGTTGAACAAGGACAGTTTTTTTTTTTATATAAAAATTTATTCAAATATCCGAAAGCGGAGTGATAATTCTTGTTTCTACAAGGAACTGCAGCCTACGTTATCACCTTCCTTCTTGGATTCTTCGTCGGGATTCGAAATTGAAATCAGTAGAACATTTTGTTATTAGGACTTAACAAATTTTATTCTTGGATTATATTTGGATTTGATTCTATAAAACCGTAAGTTCATATTTTTTTCTTCTCATTTTTACAGAATTTTCCAGGGATTTATTGGATTTATTGTATTTTTTCAAATCTTGTTGTTTTCACTCTTTCTTGTGTTACTGTTTATTCGAGGCTAAACACGTGACATACGAATATATATATATATATATATATATATATATATATATATATATATATATATATATATATATATATATATATATATATATATATATATGTGTGTGTGTGTGTGTGTGTGTGTGTGTGTGTGTGTGCTTTACAAAAGTTTCATAATGTTTCAAGCGAATCAGGCTCTCTTCAGGACGGGAAAAGAAAAGTCTTGCACGCACATACGCACTTGACTAATTTACCCGTTTCTTTATAAAAGATAAACAATGATTAAAGATAAACAATGATTTAAGGCAACCACATGGTTTGCATTTTCTCAGACTTTTTCCGAGTCTGGTTGCCTGGCCATCACCTGTGTCTCAATCGCCATTACGCGGAATCATAAAACGGATTGTCATCATTGAACCAGACTATTTTGTTAGTTTGCAACTTTTCCGCACTGTTCAATTATACACGAAAGATCTATCGTTCTACACGGTAACTTACAGAGATATAGCCAACAGCGAAAGTGGGAGATACAATTATTTAACATATTAAGTGGAATTTATGGTCAATAAGAACGTGCTGGAAGGAAATTATTGATTTTAGGCGAAATAGTTTTACAGCATGCGAACAGGTTTCACCTAAATGGGTTTAAATTCCACTTCTCAAACACACTGGACAAAGTGAATGGACTTAAAATAATTATATCAGCATTTCAACTTCTACTTCCGATGACAAAAATTATCTATTTGCATAATTTTGTGATCATCTTCACGAATGAATTAATTGTCCAAAATAGTATCCCATGATTGAACGAGTCCTGTGGAACGGATATGATTCATTATTGTCCTAACATCATATCATATAACATCATATCATAGTGTGTCCAAATAGACTTTGCGAAAAGTCCGTACTCTTGTCCTATGCTGTGAAATGCAACCACCATCCCCAGAAATAATTCGCACTATGGTGACCAGCCTCTATTTTTCCATATTTACACTTGATTTCCTTCGCTTATTTGTTCGTATTAGTATCCTTACTCCTTCCTACCTCGTGGACAACCACAACAAATCAAGCTGAGGCTACGACATCGTAGCTAGCAGGTACATTGCTTGTTTATCAATCCATTCAAGTTGCGTGCTCCCCTAGGAACAGTGTTGAAATTTGAAAAAGTTAATTTTGATTGGATGCTGCGAATTAGAAAGTCATGAAAATAAACAAAGTAGTGATAAATGAGCCTTGTGTGAAGATGAATTCCAAATGTTATCGATCTAAACGTATGCATGCAATTGTAAGACATTTGCAACAAAATATAAACAAGATTCAAAATACGGCCCTGCCAGTGGTTTTAAATTCTCAAAATCAGTATGTGTTCATTTCTTTCAGCGCCGAAGACAATAGGATGAGCATAAACTCACGTTGGACGGAGCACCTGTACGTTGTTGAGCAAACCAAGATTTTTGGTATTGTCTTCGACAGAAAATTCACCTTTATTACATACATTAAGAGAAAAAAGATAAAACATTGAAAGCTCTTTATCTACCAAAAGTAGCAGTGCACACTGAACTGGGTGCTGATCGAAATGTTGTTCTTAACCTATGGAGAGCCTTTATTAGATCAACACAGGTCTATGGTTGCGTTGTTAATGGTTCAGCCAGAAACTCACATTTAAAAACGCTTGGCCCGGTTCACTATCAGGTTATACGAGAGTTTAGGATGATATCCTAAAATATATGATATCCAGTTGAAAATCTTTCGGCTTAAGCGAATGAGCCACTCTGTCACATCAAAAGAGAAACATTACCTTTACAATGTGCACTAAAATTGAGATCTAGGCCTTTAAGACCTTCTTTTGTGTTTGTTTTCCAACTCATCTACAAAAGTGTATACGAGAATAAAACAAATGTGATTTCTACTTTTGTCAGTCTTGACAATTTTAAAAAAAATGCAGTAGTCTTTTAATACAGTGGCACCTCTTTGGCTTCTCAATCAACTCAAAGAAGTCTGCAGGAAGGAAAAAATCCGAGACAAATCATAGTTTTAGAATCCGAGACAAATCTTAAGGAACTTCTCTCCAAATTGAAGAACTGCACAACAATTTCTTCTGACGGCTCAGATGCTGAAAGGCCGCTGCAGGCTTAATTAGTGGAAGTCACGTTAAAAAATTTTGTATTTGCCAGATGGTGCATCGATGTTTTCTGCAGAAAACGGGGGAATAGATCTTGCCCTGAAACACATCAAGACCAAAAGTATTTTAAACTCCACCATCTTCTTCCAATTCACTATCCATACTTTAGTCACTCGACAAGCGGGAGTTGGAAAACCCATTTTTGACCAACAGACTCATAAAAGTGGGTTGGTGTAAAATGTAGTCATCTTTCTTAATGGCACTTTATAATTGTCAATACTTTCACGTGTATGTTATTGTCCTGCTCTACCATAATTGATCAAAATTGTTTTTACTTTGCCACAATCAATTCACCATACAATTAAGTCAAAATTAGGATTAATAAATCAAACACGGGCCTAATTACAGCGTTTGTTCAGACAGGCCTTCACATATTTTAGTTAAGAAATAAATGCCTGCCATGAAAGGCTGATCTCGGGAGAAATAATGGTCCGTCAACATTCATGACCGGATATTTGTTGAGAGAACGTTATTTTCCTAAACGGAAGTGAATTCTACATGTAAATAAAACGGTGTCTGGGTAGTTATTTTCCGTCACCAATTTTCGGGTTATAATAATTTGAGGAACAATCGCCGTATAAAAGCCACAGAAGACAGTTTACAATTTGTAGGTAATTGTAAAATAACCTATACATAGGCAGCACAAGTGTGGATTTGAATCGAACAATACATTTATTTGTATTTATTATATAACATATAACACGGTGAGTGTACACAGTTTCCACAGAATCAAGTGCCTGTGTATATATATATATATATATATATATATATATATATATATATATATATATATATATATATATATATAGTAACACTAGCAGTGTCAGTGCAATGTTGAACCATCTCCAGTGGGAATCACTTGAATCCAGGCGAACCAAGGCCCAGCACTGGGACTCGTATCTTTGCTTACAATTGACATGTCATACATGTACTATATAATAAGTATTAGTTATTATATAGTATATGTATGACGAGTCAATTTTAAGCAACGATATTAGCCCCTGTGAGGCCCAGCTGACCATGTTGTACAAGATTGCGAACACCTTAGTGGACATACCAGCGGACAAATACCTGACCCTTGCATATAGTCAAACTAGGGCAAACCACAGGAAAAAGTTCCAATTAAAGTCAGCATCGATAAATTGTTTCAAGTTCAGCTTCTTCCCATGTACTATAGGGACTTGGAACAAATTACCATTAATAATTGCAGAAGCTCCTGACTAGGTGTCTCACAAGCAGGAGCTTTCCAAAATCACCTTCTAATGAACTAGTCAGCTAAAAGTCAGACCTAGTGATTTTCAGGGCTATGCCCACTGTGGTTCATTATTTCACTGCCGCTATGGTAGCAGGATTGGTCTGAGTATGAAGGGACAAAAACGTACACTGATACTCTTTTACTTATTTAAGCCTTTCCTTGTATCATTACTGTTCTGACATACTTGTCACTTCTGTCTTTATTTATCTTTGACCACGCACCTCCTGTTGCTGCTTTTTATGAATTAAAGTTCAAAATTTTGCATAGTAAACCAGTCTCCACTTCGAAGAATTTTTTTAAAATTGCACACAGAAAAAGCACAGATGTTGATCATGTTCTTCAAAAGTTTATGCATATTGTAAATTGACAACAAATTATTACATTATCTGTGCTTAAATAATTTGTATGATCTGAATTACCACTATACAATGCACAACATTGACTTATGACCTTATGCAAAAAGACATCACTCATAATCATATCTACCTTTGGACAAACAAGCTTCTTAGGGTGGAGGGACTCGAGACTGAGAAGCAGGCGCTGAATATTAATAATTTATCAGTGTCTTTCACAAAATGAAAATGCCAGATTTCATAGCACCCAAGGTTTCGTTCAGGCAAATATAGAACATATTTTCATTTTACAAGCCCCAGTGGACAACTCTGTTAGAATACAAGAGGGGCTTAATCTAACTTTAGAGGGGCCCAGGGCATTGGGTTGTTTGATTCTTTTTAAATCTTTAAGGTTATGTTATTTACAACTTATCCTCTCTGTATATGAGCTGGCTTTGATAAAACCCAGCAGATTAGTAAGTAATAATAAGTGCTAATTAAGTACTAATAATTAGTAAGTATTGGATTTTTCCAAGTGCTTTCACAGAGTATCCCATCAATATCTTTTGGAGAAGTTTTACCAGACTGAGTATGGTTAAAAGAACAACACCCAGCTGGATTGATGACTTTCTCTCCAACTGTACACAAGAAGACTACATCAACAGAGTTGCTGCTAGGGTACAGTGTGCAAATCATACAAATATGTTACATATGGAAGCTCTTCGAAAGCATTGATGCATGAAAACTCCTGCAATTTAGTTCAAAGTTAAGGTAAAAAAAATTTACTCAGTGCAGTATAAATCTTTTTTAACTCTTAAGAGACCAAATAAGAATCTTCACAAATGTAAAAAGTAAAGATACTTATTTGATCAACAATACCTATATCCATTTGAAAGGATGCAGATGTGGCTTAATAGGAAAGGATGCTTGGAAATACTGCTAAATATTTAAATCAGAAAAACATGCATACTAGAGGGGTCCTGCAGTTGATGCCATTTCCTCACATTTGTGCATGCACAAACTTTGACCCATTTATGTAAGGCAAGACTATAGTCAAGCATTGCTGGATGAACAGTTACCCACAGATTTTTTTCCGCTTCAAGTCGAAGTAAATTTCATAATCAATAAAGTGAAGGTTGAAGTGGCACTTCTCACCAAATAGAGGACAGTAATTTGAAAATTATATCAGATGCTGGGTTAGATGAACCATCAAAGAGAAACCAGATTTTGAAGATGAGTTTCAGAAATCTTGGCTGTTACAGTGCATATGGTCATATCACACCTTAAGATAAAATCCAGGTAGCATCTCTGGATAAAGTCCACCTCTACACTAGTCACCTCAATATCGCCCAAGGCACAGTTTTGGGTCTCCTCTTAGTTTTTGCATTCATTGCTAATCTACCTCAGTGTACATCCTTTACAACCAGACTTTTTGTAGATTATTGTGTGTTGATCAACAAGAAGCACTGCCCAGTTATTGTCAACTATACCATCTATGGACACACCCAGATGATCATCATTAGTGCTAAATATCTTTGAGTTATTCATACTGAACTCTCACAGCTTGTGGACAACATCACCAAAAAATTCAATTCCACCATGGTTCTTTTAAAGTATATCTAAAGATCCAGCCCTCACAAGCCCAAGAAAGCTAAAGAAAGACATCGATGAAGTCCAGAGATGAATTTCCAGATTTGTTAAACCTGACTATGAGTATATTAGCAGTGATATATCAATGCTCAAAGGTATGGGATGGGAGAGTATAAAAAAAAAAAGGGATAAGTCTTTATAATGGCCATCCCATACCAAATCACTCATCTCCTAAGTGAGATATCTGCCCAGGTTTGCTGTACAGCTTTGTCTTATTAGATGGCATTATATATATATATATATATATATATATATATATATATATATATATATATATATATATATATATAAATATAATTTTGTGCATGTATGATCATGTATGCCTCCTATACAATGTTGAATCCAGTGATAAAAATTGGCATCTACATGCCAGTCTTCATTTATATACAATACGTTTCTAAATAAAAATTCTACACATTTGTGTGGTTAGTTAAATATTACATTCCTCTTGCTTAGTGAGTGAGTTCTTACTCTCTGCCTTGTTCAATCCGTTTTTGAGGAGATAATGGCCAAGTGGGTAAGGGTACTGGTGCATGAATGGTGTGTGATATTTACCATTAGTTGCATTATGGGTTCAATTTCTGCTTGGAGGAAATTGCAGCTTTATGACCTATATACCTATTTTTTACATTATATATATGTGGGTTACAGGACAAAAATGCCAGTATATAGCTAGTTTTCATGGCAGTAATCCAAACATTGTTTTCTACTTTTTTTTCTTTCTTTCTGACATTACTGGCAATGGCAGAGAAACACTGTACACAATTCAACCTGCAGTTACATAGCTGACTGCTGCTGGCTTGTGGTCACAGTTCAAGAGTTCATCAGCCACTGAAGTTAGAGGTGGATGATTCTGAGATGGATTTCTAATAAACAGTGTCTGTGTGAAAATTAATGATGCAGTATGGCTGATACAAGATGGATTAGATTTGTAGAATATGTTTTAGATAGGTTTATATAATCTGTGCTGCATATCAGTTATGCATTAATCTTTGGAAGGAAGTTTATTAAGACCTGTAAAATCAATATGATGCAAAGGTTTGGTGATAGTTTAAATAGGGTTTTGTTCTTAATACTGCAGAATCATGCCTAATCAAATGGCCAACTTATAAAGTATGTAAAATGATAATATCAAATCCTCTTGAGCCTCATGTTGTCATAGGACTACATTTTTGTTACAATCAAATCTCATTGTCATATTTTTATTTCAAAATCTGTCTAATTTTAAGGAAGTTTACATGTATAGCATTTTATAATATCAGGTAGGGCACATTATAAGACTGGTGAAGTAAATGTTTTTAGCTCAAGTTCCGCTACAAATCTTGATAGTTGCCAAATTTATGGTAGGTATTGGTATTGGGTGTTAGAGGAGATAATTTAAGTTAGATTCTGCTTTTTTTTTAAAAATCACAATATCTTATATTAGTTTTTCTTTCAAATAAATATTTATTTTTCAGGAGCACTTGATCTAGGAAGCCAGACAATTAAATGACTGAGCTTATTGAAGAAATTGTGGCTGTGTGTTATAATGACTGAGTTTTGAAGAGGAGCTCTGCCTGGTGAAAGGATGTTTTCTCAACAGTTTATAAACACTCTAATTTTCTCTGTGATTGCAGTGCTTGTTGTAAAATGTGCATACTTACAGTTTCTGTATGACAATCTCCTGGCTGATGCTGATGATGATGATCAGTTTCCAGAGAATCATAACCTAGCATCCAAGGAAGATAACTCATGTAGCAAAATAGGATTCTCTGATCTTGAGGACGATGAGGCTTGCTTCCTGTATACCAGAAACGTTCACAAACCAATCCTCTTTGAGACATCAGGGTGGTGTTCTAAACTAAATGAAAGTGAAAAGACAGACAGATTTTGTCACTTTCAGAACTTGTGTTTCCTACCTTACGAAGATGATTTTGTGTTTTTTTATGGGCCTAACTCTGTGATGGAGCAGATTCATTTTGGTGATCCTGATGTTATAGATTTATCTTCAGTTAAAAATCACAGTGCTTACAAACTTTCTTTGACATTCCTCCCTTATGAAGCATCAGGAAACTTTAAGGTTCGTTGGATAAATAGATCCAGCTTGATTTTTGACAGATTTAAACCAGACAATCTCATGCATGTGATGCATGATGATATTATTCCATTACATCACACTTTAAAACTGGTTACCATGGGAACAAGGTCTTCCAACCAGTCAGATCCATTTGATGTTAATATAATCTTATTTGATGGTTGGGATGAAGATGATTTCATACAGTTATATAAATTATTTACCAAAGGCAAACTTATCTTCAAGGAAGAAATGTATAGTTATGAAGGAATGGTTTGTTTTGCTGATTTGTATGCAGGACTGATAAAAACTTCAACGTGGTATCAATATGGTTTTAGTGAACCTCAGGGACCAATACCAAACCATTTAGCAACTGGATATCATATTCAATCTACAGTTAAATTTATATTGCATAATTTGAATATTAAAAGCAGAGATGTAGAGGAATATATTGTAATTCTCCAGAGGAAAGAGAACCGATTAATTTTAAATAAAAGGGAATTAACTCTTGCTGTTGCAAAGAAAATGCAGCTAAAAGTAAATTCTATTAGTCTGGAAGAGTATAGTTTAAGAGAAGTCATTGATATAATATATCATGCCAAAGTAATCATAGGAATGCATGGTTCTTTACTAATTTTGGCTATGTTTTTAAAACCAGGATCTATTGTAATAGAGTTATTTCCCTTTGCTGTCAGTCCTAATAATTACACTCCATATAAAACTTTGGCAAACCTTCCTGGAATGCATATTGTCTACAGAGCATGGGCCAATCAAAAGAGAGAAAACTCTGTCTCACATCCTGATTGGTCACCAGAGTTGGGAGGGATCATTCATTTATCCAAGGAAAAGCAGACACAAATTGTACAGCAAACAGAAGTCCCAATACACCTGTGTTGCAATGATCCGTCCTGGTTGTACCATATTTATCAGGACACAACAGTGGAAATATCAGAAATACTATCAGCTCTTACAGAAGCTCTCGAACAATCTAAACTTCTGCAACTAAATACTTCATATCTTTGGAAAGAACTTAAGCCAAGTAAAATCAAGGCTGTAAAATGTAAATTTGATGCCAATTTGTTGTCTCTGCATATATCCTGGCAGGAACCATGGAATATCAGATACCTGCATTACAGTACAAACCCTTTGTATGAACTTCTCCTTCAAGACTCGTCAAACACTCAAAAAATTTCAGCTGTGGTTACAGACAAGACATATATTGTACTAAAGGATGAATTGAAACTTAACACAACTTACTTTATTTGGGTTAGATGTGTTCTGATGAAAGCAAATCCAAGTCCATATAGTTATGTTGCAGTTTGTAATACATCATTAAAATAGAATTTTAAAAGAGTGTGTTGTTTTGTTTTTCATGTTTGAAATTGTTGAGTAATCTGGATGATGGTTACCATTGCACATTGGTCCATCATGTGACTTACACTTGGGCAAAAGCCTAATACTTTTTTGCATGAAACATTTGTGCTTTGGCCAAGAGAAAGGTTGTTTAGGCCAACCACTCAAACATGGACAGTTATTTAATAATTTTGTATTTCATGTTTCAGTTTAGATGATTCTATGTCAGTATCTTTTTGTTCTTTTTATTTCCGTATGTCTTAGTGCATGTAAGAAAAATCCTTTTGCCCAACCATGAACTTTGTGCAGCCCAAAACTTGGAAACTTTCTTGGCTATAAAATAAGAGTACAGTCACTTGCCACTTGAAATTTGAAAACTGTTTTATTCTTGCATATGTTTATTGGGTATTAAGCACACTTTGAGTAAATCAACACATGAACTTTTGATTTGGTGCACTTTTCTATCAAAGTCACAGCACTTTTGAAATTTTGGAGTCCAGGCCCCCAACCACTTGACTTGATCCAGACCTGTTTTGGGCAGGAACCCCAGTTTCAGCAGGCTGAGGGTCCAGAACTCTTGGTCTTAAAGAAGGTCTCTGTTACAATGTATGATTAAATGTGCTTATTAAAGGCATGTTCAGTAGGTCATTACATCAGACACAGCAATTTCACCACAAAATTACTTTTAGCACATGAAAATGATGATTCAGGTTCCTGTCTGGGAGATTGAGAGTTCAGCATCTTTTTGGGAGACTCTACAACTCTGAAATGTATCAGATATATGATTTTTGCATGTAAAAGCTAATCTGAGTCCATGAAATGGAGATCTTATTAGTATTTATAAAAGTTAACTTTTTATAGAGATGCAAATCCTAATAGACCACTTCAAAGAACACCTGTTACTGTTAGGCACTATGAAGTGCCCTATAAAGTAATTAAGATTTGACGATTGACACCTGGCAGAACACTTGCCACAGTTAGTTTGTTGTAGATGGAGGCTAATTATCTTTCTGTTCATTACATCATGAAATTAACCCATATGGGATTTGTTCTTCACACCTTGTTTGAAACAGACTTCTTTATAACTATCTCACCATAGTCCATAAATTACTATGATGGCTACTCTAGTTTAATGACAACTAGTTCTGTACCTTGACC
The DNA here is from genome assembly GCA_028554795.2 of Sinohyriopsis cumingii. Taxonomy (NCBI): domain Eukaryota; kingdom Metazoa; phylum Mollusca; class Bivalvia; order Unionida; family Unionidae; genus Sinohyriopsis; species Sinohyriopsis cumingii. Next base: position 59,628,981 of record CM068839.1, on the reverse strand, counting down.
TGTCAAAACAAAAGTGTATCTCAGTCAATGAAGGTGAAGTTTTAGTCACAACGTCTGGTTTCTGATATATTGATATTTTTGTCAAAGAGATGTAACACTTCGCAAAGTTGTATGCATGGGTCTGCCTTTATAAAGTATAACCTTTATAAACTATATGAGAAAGTAATTTGAATGCAAAAAAAATTTAAAAAATTAAACATTTGGTGTAACAAGAGTAATAGATTGAAATTAACTACTCGTGAAACACTGGTGGAAGCACAGGGGCTTGTATCATTGCTTCAAATTGACCTGTCATACATGTACTATAAAAAATAGTTATTACGAGCCCCTGTGGGTGGAAGGACTGATATATGAGCAAACACTTCATTACAACATATTCATGTAATTTCAAATGCAGTATGAATAAACAAAGAGCCGCAACAAAACTGTCTTTTAATCAACTAGAATATCTCTAATTTATGCGTTATATACACAAGAAAAATCTAATTCCGTTACTCTTATAATAATGAAAATTAAAATCTTTCTTACAAATATAATGCAGATAAAGATAATTTTGCTTGAGTTATTTTCCCTGCATTCTCAATAGCATTTTCCGCCGTTGTCAACCACAATAGATTATCACACGAATATACTGATTCGAGCTGCAAACCCTTTGTCCACAGTCACATGGCACATTTTCTGGAGCGGGGGTTTCGCATTTTTTGTAAAGTAATGGCGTCAGATTTTTTTTGTTGGCAATATCTGTAATATATGTACATAAAAACTTTACATGCAAAACACGTGAAAGAAAAACATCAAGAACAACTTCAACCTTTCTTTTTTATTTAATATTGACTCAATATTTTCATACAAATCTGCGTGTACAATCTACATTCTGGGTGTAATTGATTAGCATCAACACAAATATGAGTATTATTACCCTTCCCATGTTTTCGATCCAACCAGGTTCCTGCCCGCGGTTTAATTAGAGGTGATTCTTTTGCTTGAAATAAATGACCACGGCAGTGATCGGATTCCAATTAGATTCCTTTATAAACAATTTCGTTAGACTTAAATTCTCAGTGATATCATATGTACCAGACACAAACCTAATAATTAAAAGAAATCTAAATCATGACAATATATCATTTTTAGTAATATATAAACTGTTTTGAAACCTATAAAAATCACAATATTACGTACAATACAGAGGATACTAGTATTTGTTTGAAACGAGCGAATAACGGATATATTTCATCAAGTTGGCGAAAATTGCAGTTTTTTTTTCCCGAATGACGAAGATACGAGTGAAAATACTTAGGTTTATCACCCATGAGATGAATTATATCCTTTATTCACTCTTAGAAAGCAATTTTTTTTCCCGAAATTTTATGCTCAAAGGTATGGGCTAGCAATGTGTATAACAAAATGCAGCAACAGATTTCTTAAAAGATATACGCGATGTTGTGTTTTGTGAATATTCGCGCAGAAAATATAAACAGTAACATATTCTCCTTCACAACTGAATGTAAAATAGGCACAATCAGAAAAAAATGTATATGCAGCTTGCTGGATTTGAACTCGATTTCATCTTCAGCGGGAAGCGTCCATTTTAGAACTCTAATACGCCAGCGTCTAAGTGTAACTTCAAATTTCTTTTTCAGAATGTTATAAGTATCTATCGACGGGCAGTGAGGAAACGTATAATTTAACTCTAGCATAAAATAAAAGGTTAGATTTTGCCCCTGGTTATTTTGTATAAATACCAGTCCATACACTGATGTATGTTAATGCATAAGAATATTCCAGTAAAAACAAATCGATATTGATGCTACCAGTTACATCTCGTACATCGTGGCAGATAACCAATGTACGCAATGTTGTTTTGTTCAGAAATATGCCTAGTGAAAAGAATGCAAAATACCCTGTTTTTATCAGCACAATGAATCTGAAGTGGTCAATGATCCATCTTCCCTCGTGCCATTTCAAAGTTGCTGGCAGAGTTGGCAGTGCAAATGCAACCTTACTGGATTACAATCCAAAATGAACACAAACGGATATAGACTAATTATTTCTGCTGGAAATATGAATTTAAGTGAAGCATGATGGTGTTGTTGAATGCTTATTGAAAGTGTTATTATTATTATTATTATTATATATAATGAAAATGAAGTTAGAATAGTGTTTTGCTTAAAATAAATATTTTATATACTTTACTGAGAATCAGAGTGAATGAACTGAAGGAAATGTTTAAGAAGAATTAAACCTGAATCTTTCTTTTCTCTCAACAGATCGAATTGTGCAAAGTGTAATACATTTTTCAGTGATTTTCATGCTTTATCAGCATCATTTGGTGACTTGTTTTATTGCGTACTTATTTCTTTCTTATCATATCTGAGTGTAATACTTACATATTTGCACTGTAAAAAAATTCAGATTTTGTTTGCATGCGTTGATTTATGTTCTATCAAAATTTGTCATGTATGTAGTGAATAATAATAATAATAATAATCTCACCAGTCACCAGCATCATGACCTCGGAATGACGTTGTTACCTTCTAATCACCCATTATTCAAACATCTATATTTTCTAACCAAGTAAACATTACAAGTTCACGAATCCGTTGCAGTCAAATGTATTGACAGCCCTGAAATTTATCACATTAGGTCTAAAATGTTGGTCTCAAATTAGTGAATTCATTATCCGTTCAATGCCCTCAATCATTTACAAAACAGTTTATAAAATGAATGTTCAGCAAAGACAAAAATCAGATGTAGTAAGTTTTACGTTTATGAACGAAACAAGTTCTAGTTCTGAAACAGGACACGGAGACCTAGAATACGTTCTTGCTGTTTGGTTCCGTAGTTAGTACAGTGACCATCGTGATCATGATGGACGGAATTATATCGGATCCAAGAGTTTCCGATGCCTACAAAATGGCACATTTAGATCTGAAAAAATTGACTGAAAATATATAAAGCTATTGGAAACAGAAGTACAAACTGGGTGCCTGAAGCAATCCTTATACTGGAACGAGTCAGCATTCTGAAAATAGTATGAATGGAATGAAGTCAGATGGTTTTAGTCAATTTAGATGCGTCGTTTCTAGATACAACAAAAGAGACATGTACCTCATTAAATATTTATCGTAGGAGTCTTGCATGTAAAAGGTTTAAACCAGCTGACTTGAATTTATACAAACTATTTTCAAGTTTTGACCCAGTTCGTTCCAAATTAGTCTATGCTTTTTATTCATTTAAGTATTAAGCTTGTGTTAGGTGCCTGTGTAGAAAGGGTGGTGCATTAAGAGTGTAAAATCCACTGCATTCACTCTGTATATAATACTTTCATAATCTTTACTCTTTTCAGTATCACTGTTATGTCCGATTCTTGTCAGGAAGAGGTCGTGCTCATGCAACTCAATGAACATCACAGTGGCCGCTTTTTATGTCGCAATGAAAGGTAAATTTTTTTTGTCATTTTATTTCTCTATCGTCTTCACCATCATTACTATTGATGCTACTATTGCAACAACAATAACAACTACTACTACTGCTGCTACTACTAATATTACTACTACTACTGCTACTACTACTATTACTGCTACTACTACTATTACTGCTACTAATACTATTACTGCTGCTGCGCCTACAAATACTATTGATACTACTAATGATACTGCTAGTACGACAACAACAACAATAACAATACTAGTACAACAACTATTATTATTATTATTATTATTATTATTATTATTATTTCTTGTAATATTTCACGTTGAACTTTGTAGTTAAGGTTAAGATCCGCTTTAAAAGAAACAAACATATCTATTATCATATACTTATAAAGAACAGGACATGACCAAACTTAGTTTTCATATTTCTAAACTACTGCTACTATTATTATTATTATTATTAGTAGTAGTAGTAGTAACAGTAGTGGTAGTAGTAGTATATGATCTTTAATATACACTTGTGGCTTTTGTCCCCAGAATTATATCCCTTGACCATTGTGATATACTATATATTTGAAAAGTTCTTAATATTTTGTTATTTATTTATTTATACCTGTCAATAAATTTAATTCCGATTTATAGACAAAATATCGTTCTATACAATGCTATGAATCTTCACGTGAAGCAGGCTGGACAACTCCAGATATATGCATGTTGCGTGACATAAGCAATTAGTCATCTATTTTTATTATATTGAAGAATTATTGTGAAGCTGAGACTGGTTTGTGTAAGATGGGTCCCGCATTTATTGAGGACGTAATAGACTCGTGTTGAAATTGCCAAAAAACACCTACTCGATAAATATGAAAAGTGACCACAGACGTTTGAGATTGTTACAGGTGATAAAAAATAATTTACGTTTTGTGAACCCGACTTGAGAGAAAATAATATAGTTCGGTTGGAGAAAACTAGCAAAGAGCATAATCGTTTGAGGTGTTTAGACTGTCAATATAATTGTATACGCATGATTGTTCGATGCAAAAGTCCCGATGGTCATGATACCTGTGCCAGCCTTTGCTGTCACTATACATTTTTATGCCTCCAAAGTATTGCCCAAACAAATGAGGAACACTTCTGAATCACCCATACTCGATACCCGAAATATGCATCTACGTCATGTTAACGCGCTGGCACATAAATCCACCGTCGTGAAAGACTTCTTGAAGGAGTGTGGCATCCAAACTTCACCACTTCATCCGTACAGGCCTGGTCTAGCTCCAAGTGATTTTTGGATGAACCAAGTTTTCAGAGATTTCCTGAGGGGAGACGATTTGAAAGCCGCCATGCGCAATGTTGTTGCATTTTTGTGTTTCCTTCTTTCTTCTGGTCAAAGGGTTTTCTTTCTTTTTGTTTCAGACCTACGCTATGATTGCTCGAGTTCACCACCGTCTGTTGAACATGCCAGTGCTGTTGTTGAAAAGGCCAATAAAACTCAGCAGGTCGCAACGTACACGTGCGACACAGGCTACACGTACGGTGGGGGTGAAAAAAAGGTTTGGTGTGACCACAACTATGGCTTCTGGGGTCAGTCAACCTTACAGTGTGTAGGCAAGTATTCTGGAATAGTTACCAACCAAATCGAGGGTCGTCAAGCCTGGTTACAGAAAAGGTGTAAAAATGACTTTTTACCCCCTTTGAAAACACAGTCTGATATTTAATAGCTGTTTGGTCCGCTTTTCTTCACTGAATTTTGATTTGGACATGTTTTAAACGGGTCGAAATTCAATCTTCTACCAGAATGCCCGTCTGAAGCAACCCATCGAGATCATTTGATGCGATCCTGAACTTACACAAGGCTTGTTTTGTTTGATACATGGACTACGTGTGTCTGTGATGTGCAGGTTATAAGTTACATTGAGTGTTTCCTTACAACATCTGCAGGAGAAATGAAATGGTTCCTATCATAAACTTGATTTCCATAACTATTATGTGAGATAACGACGGGAGTATTCACAATGTGCCAAAATTGGAAACGAGGCTAATACCAAGGAAAGTTATGCATGCATTCCTGGCATAATAACATCGTGAAATGAAAGAGGTAAATGGATGATTTATTAACAATTTATGTGGGAATATGAAATATACCCGAGAATCATATCAATCGTCGTTTGGTATTGAATAACAGTAGGTATTAATGAATAAATTAATATTGTCCATCAATGTTGACAACACCCACCCACCTAGCTACGCTGTTGTAACCCCGTCTACGAAGTAGAGACACTAGTATTATTACTACCACTCAAGCTGCTTTACCAGCGAAATCTTTGCGACGAATGAAATTGATTTGTAACTGTTTTAAACAAAATTTGAGGCTAGATTTCCTTCCCATTACAGTACATTGAAAATATCAAGTGAATGCAAATGTTACGAGAATATCTTTCTTGGATATTTTACGTGGGTTAAATAAAGGGGCGAGTGCATTTCATATACACACTTATATTTGCATTTACCTACTGGTATAGGCCATCAAAGGGAACATATGCGCGGCCGACCGTCTTAAGCTGAAGAATCGCGATAAAGATTGCATGCGATGGATTCAAACAATTTTTTCAACATTTAATTAAATGATATTAGGAACTAATGTTTATGCATTGCCCATTGTTACTGAGCTCGCCTTGGCGTCCGTTTGCCTGTCCGCAGCTCTGAACGTTCAAAGACTGTCCGTTCATCTACACTATAAATGAGTGGCTCACAACCTAACTGACTGCAACTCTAAATAGGTCGCAAACAGTACATCGTGACCCTTGAGGCATTTTTTTAAAACATTAAAAAAGCCAACAACATTTGTTTTGATAATCATTCGCGTTATTACTGACGACCCCCCTCCACCCGCCAGCCTGATTTAGATCGCGACTTCATTGTGGGGATCACAATAATAGATCACAGGTGCTCGACGCGAACTTGATGTAAAAAAAAAAAAGCAGTAACCGGAAGGGAAAAAAATTATATCGAGTGACGAAATTGCCTCAGATTTCCCCCATGACCCGTTCTGACATAGGATTCTGTCTATCATACTGTAAAAGTCTCTTGTATAGTATGATGGACAGGGTTCTATGCCAGAACGGGTCATGGAGGTAATCTGAGGAAATTTTATCACTCGGTATGATTGTTTCCCCCTTTTTAGTAGCGTATGTTGTCATATTTTTCGTTTTATAAATATCAGAAACTGCAAAACATGATGCCATCTAATCATTATTACGTCACTTCATCTCATCGACAAATTAAAAAACTTTTCCAAATTTCGAGGGAGTCTCCTTATGGCGCTACAACTAGAACGTTTTTGTTGTTGTTTTTTTTTTCTTCCCTATCAAACCTATAGTTTTGCAGAGATCTTGTCGAGCCACGCGAGAAAGGTTTGGTTGAACGAGACTACAGAATTCGACCTTCCGCTGTGAAAGTCGTCCATACTGGTCGCACGAGTAAGCATACAATTTTGTTTTAAATAATATTTTATTCCAAGAAAAGTATTAGCTATAAAATACAAAAACTAATAAAATTTTAATTGGGGATCTAGGAATAAGAACATAATTGATACACATAACTGTATGAGTTCTGCAAGTATATCATTGATAACAAACATTCTTTTAGAATATGAATTTTGTCTTTTTTCATTAACCTCGTCATTTGAATTGGTGAACAGATGGAAAAAAATTTGGTGTGGTTTTTGCTTAAGACAGTACGCAACTACCGTCTAGTGCATAAATACTATATCAATATTATACAATACTATAATATCATGTAGAGTAGTAATGGCAATATTTTTTATTGCTGAATGCTTGTTAAAAGAAACATTAAAAAACGATAATGAGCTAAGTCTCAAGCTGACCTCAAGCTGACCCCAAGCTGACCTCAAGTTGACCCGATTATTCGTTTTTAGTATTAGTGTATAGATCATAATTAAGTGAATTACATTTCATTCGGAGTCTACCAAGCAGGGTGCTAGTTCGGCGAGTGTAATGTTCTATTTATGAATTGTTTTAATATTCTAAGAAAATGTTACGATTTTATATGGTCAGGGAGAAGGTTCCACTCTCGCACATATGTGGGTATAAAATTATATTGATACAAATGTGTTCTACAAATGGAACTTGAAAATCCGTGTTCTTTCTTAATCCGTATTCTTTCTTAATCCGTGTTCTTTCTTAGCTAGAGATTAGTTACTTTGATTACATTGTTAAGAACTAAGACACATGCATACAATGGAGAATATTGCGAATAATTCCAAAGAAAATTATAATTATGTAGATATAGTGTCTTCCAGCTAGAATTTCCTATCTAGTTTCCTTCGGGAAATTTTTAAGTTACCGATGCAGATGAATAACACCTGGCATAATAGATATATAAATGGTGTCGTCGTATTGATTGTCAATCACACTGCCATTAACATATGCAAGAAAGAATAGTGGACGGAGAATGCATTATTCTAATGAAGACCAAATATCCTCAAGGACATCCTAGTCAAGGCGAAGCTAACGCCAATCACTAGTCAATCTGGCCTATGTTTCGATAAAAGGTACATATGATAGAGATCAGGACATTTTCTAGCACAGTGTTTAGAGAAAAAACTGAACACTCATGGTCAAAACAAAGCGTGCAAAGCAGAGAATATAATTTATCTCATCACATGTAAAATCTAATGCCTTCAGTATGTCGGAGAAATATTAAAAGCTACACAAAATGATCAGCCTTCATAGATCTGATTGGATGACAAAGAAGCTTTACAGAAGCCCAGTCGCAGCACACTCCTCCCGTGGCCACACTTTCAGTAATATAAAACTTATTACAATTACACACAACCCCAACCAGGAAAGAAAAGGAATCTTACTAGATACGCCGCCTTAAAACATTTGAAACCAATCGGTTTAAACCAGGAAGATTAGAAAAAAGACAGCCATGCACAACGAAAATTATCTTTTGGTAGCCGACACATTTTTGTTTTAAACAATTCTCTAAATTTGCTTTTTAGTCACCCAATAGCCTATAATTACTATTATAACAATGAAAATTTCCGGGATATAATTTGCGCTTACATAAATTTGCATAAAATAACAGATATCATTATGGCTCATCGATTTCTAGATCCATATAAAATATTTCTCAGCATCCGCAACAAGCTGAAATAAACTAGTTGAAACATCAAAAATTTAAAGGTTTAATTCCTGTAGAAATAGTCATGTAAAGTTTTGTAAACACAACATTTTTTCTGTTTTATTTGTTTGTCTTGTCTATGTTTTGTAATTTGTCTTTGAAAAAGACTCATTAAGAGTCGAATGCGCTCAGCTAGGTAGATATTAGTGTTACACTATTCGTTTTCAGTCAACTGCATATATACAGCTACCTCTATGGATGTATTATGTCTCGAGTCTAATTCATATTTTCATTATTTTGACATCATAAAGATGTATTGTTGAGAGAGAGAGAGAGAGATTATTAAATGTTAAGTTAATAAGCCTCTCAAATATTTAATTATCTATGTAATGAATGCCTTACATTTTACATTTCCGATTGCTTCAACAGAACGTACCAAGGCCAGGACTCCACAGCATATGGGGGGGGGGTTTACCCAATGTCAGCGTTGGGACAGTCAGTCACCACACAAACACGTTTATTCGCCAAGTGATTTTCCTGAAGAAAAAAAAATATTTCTTTGGCACAAATTTATTTACGCATTCCAGGCAATCATTACAGAGAACCATGGTGCTACACCACTGACGCTAGTTTTAAATTGGAGTACTGTGGAATTCCAAGCTGTAACAGAAAATGTAAGAAGAAAACATGTAATGGTTGGATTGTTTTTAATCAATACAACTGTCGTGTTTGACTGTGTCTGGCCTCATCATCATGATCACCATCAGTTTCTTCTCGTTCTTTTTCAGACTTACAAAAATGGCACTAACAGCTGCCTCGCATGGCGTACAGCATTACGATGTTTGCGTTATGAGTGGTCGGCCTGGTGTCAGGATAATGTGACTGGGTGGGACATCATGTTACATGTCTGCGGCATGATGCCCCAGTGCTAGACATCACTATAAACTGCCACATTGCAGACATCGTAGCGATATGACTGAAAAATTGTTAAAGTTACGTTAAAAATCCAAATCACATCACAACACACACATCTCGTTCTTTTTCAGAATTCTATGCTTGCAATCAGAAAGCTCGTATGCATTAAATAGTATTCTGGAGAAACGCCAACAATGATCAATAAGGTATCTACATAATCTGCAGTCATTTAACTGAGCACCATTTTTCAGCAAAGAGAATTTACTGGTACCCAAAATCTATGATCATTAAATTGTCACAAAGTACCCAAGCCAAAAAAGGAGCTGTTGAAATATAGCTATAAATGTTCAGAAGCTCTTGTTTGGAGTAATATTCCTCAAGCTATTAAATTTACTCCAAGTATATCATCATAATCATCATCTTCATCGTCATCATCATCATCATCATCATCTTCTTCTTCTTCTAAACGTCCAAGAGAAGAATTCATGGAGTTCTCCAACTAGACTTCAATTTCAAAAAACAGTTTTTTTTCCTTCTTTCTAGCAGTTGATGAACAAATTGAATTACAGCCACATTCTGACTGGTACGATCATGGAAAAGTTGTAGATCGAGTAGTTCCTCCTTTTGGAACGTAGTACTTTCATGGATTAAAGTCCACTTGCCGTTTGTCTGACCAACCGACACTGGTGTTAGAGCCTTCCTAGAGTTTTTGAGAGACATTTTTCTTGGAGAAAGTTAGATGCCTGAGGTTGTCATCAACACAAACTTTCAGTTTGAAGAGTACTCCATCTCCAGTATCATCGGTGTAAAAGAGAATCAAACTGAACGTGAGAATCAAAGTACCCTCAGGAACTCGTTACAAAACATCTGTATTATTTCAACATAGTGTATCAATAATTCTTTTGTTGCTTCCTGCCAGTGACCAAAGCTTCGGTCAGATCATTAACGTTACAGGTTCCCAACTTAGTTATTATACCACACAATGATGGTCTTGATAATTCGACATTCTTTTACCTAAATAGATAATCGTTTCTTTGAGCGGAAAATGACTGCGGATCACCAAAATCATTGTCCAATGCGAAATCACACCACATATATACGAGCAATGGCGCAAGGACAAATTATGCGTGCCTTAAGTTCTCCAGTTCCATGGAGACTGTGATTGAAGTAAAATAGACATACTTTTTGCATTCCAGCCTGATTACGAAATTTTGACTGTCACCAATGACAAGAAAGATATTTTTTATTAAACTAGTTTTTTTATTGTCACCTGGCTTGGATCAAAATGTAAATATTTTTTCACGACTTTTGAAAACTCCTTCCCTCCTAAGAAATTGCTTTATGACAATGAATACTGCAAATAAAAAGAGCTGTTTTCTTTACATTTCCACTCATAAAGAGTGTCTTATATATTTTTAAAACATCATATAAAAACGTATCTTTTAAAGTTAATATTTCGTTGCAGAACATGACTGCTTCCGAAACAGTAGAGAATACACGGAAAACGAAACTGTACCGTATCTGGGCGCACCTGTCAGGCATGGAGCACGAGGGTATACATTGAACCTGTCCTTTCTTTTCTTCGTCTCTATAGTAAGCATGCATTAAACTTGCATGATGAGATCCACTTTCGGACCGCAGTTAACTCTAAACAGTGTGCTTCCTGCCAATCGGCAATAGCTGTATTTGCGGTCACCAAGCTCATATTAAGTCCGAAAGACCGATTATTATTGTTATGAATAAGCGGGATCAAGAATTGACACAGTGGATTGTTAAAATAAAACAGACATTTCTCTTTTTCTTATTAAATTTTCAAATTGTAAGGATATACTAAAACTGGTTAATTATATCTCTGTAGTAAGCTCTGAAAAATTCTGACTGCAACGGCTTGGATCCGCTGTTTACTGTGAAGAAAAGACATGTCTGATCGAATATGCACGTGGGTTGAGTTGTTAGATACATGTATGTTACCTACCCTCTACAACCACCACCATGAATAATTCATGATATGTGAGTTTTTTTTTCACGAGAAGTAGCAGCGCCAATCTTAACATTTAAAACAATTCTTGTTTTTATTTTTGTTCCGGTTTTCTGATTTTTTTTTCGTCTTTCTGTTGGTTTTTTTTTGTTGGGGTGGGGATTGGGGTGCAGAATAAAAGTAAATAGCGGGTTGAATCACGTTCATAGAACTTGATGAATAAAAAGAGAACTGTTCATCTTAACTAGACAACCCACTTTGTTATTTGCATTCCTAAAGTCTCTTGTGCGTATGCATGTAAACAAGCCCTTATCAGGAATTATCTGTCTTGAATATCATAACCAATCACATCTCCTGCATTTCCAGCTCGTATGCCCATATGTACTTTTATGTTAAGGTCATAGTGACCTATATAGAGTTTTATCTTGTTGCTGTTCTAAGTCTAGTATAATTTCCTACAAACTGCATTGTTGATTGATTATTTGTATTCGAGCAGCAAATATGGAGCCAGTTTCTTCTTTAAATACGTTACCCAATCATAATACCTTAGAAGAGCTACCACTACCTCGCAAATCCATCTCTCCCAGATAATATATTTTAGGTAAAGGGAACTAAACCTTGACTACCGACCTATGTGGAGGTCAGGCAGAGTGATATCCCTTTATGTATAAAACTTGGCGGCAAAGCCGAAGAACCTATCAAGAACTACTTACGCTCGTGCCAAGAAGCACGTACTCGTCACGAGAGACCTCGCAAAAGCCAGAATATACGTGGACAATATACTACTAAAAGTATACTCAGTCTATATTTCGTACTTTTTTCTTTCTATCGCGACAAAGTTCTGCCTTTACAAGTTGCTAACACTTTGTTATCGTCGCAAATTTAGGTGCTTGTACTTGGAGCCTAAGCGACTTCACATTCAGTTCGGGCTATATTTATTTTCAACTTGCAAGTCTCTAGCGCTTAGAAAAGAACTCCCATATATGTTTAATTCCATTACGAACGGGTACATATCGGTGTTTATATTCCAAGGCATTCGTAGCGTATATGTGCCAACTTTAATGTATTTACTTGTCTTGCGATCTCTAGGCCCTTTTCACTACAAGTATTGCCTCATAATGGATATTGTCGTACCTACTGTGTACGTCTTTATAACGGTGTCTCAGTTCCTTTTTACGCGAAGGTTGATTTTTGTGTGTGTAATGTAGACACTCTGCTACATTTCTGTATTTCTTCCGCTCCGGTCGGGCAAGTAAAGGTCAGCTCTCTATACATGGTTTATTCAGTCAACTCCTACCCATGCATGTAGGCGAGATTTGAGTCATGTTTATTATACATATACTTTAAGTCATATTTTAGAGCACTTAGTCGCATGCACGTGTAGCCTACTCGACTTCACACATTAGGTTCGATATACCTTATTTATATGTATGCATATCTTTATGCTTTTCAGAAACTTCATATATATGTATAATTCCGTCTTTTATGGTATAAACCGGTGAGTTTCATTTACCACAGTATCTTCAGCCTTGTAGCGCCATGATTCAATGATTCTGCCTGTATAGACCGTCCTTGACCTTCCCTACAGGTATCATTGTAACTGAGATCGTCCGCTATCACTTTTTTCCATGTAACCATTGTTTGGTATGGCTTTGCGACCACACAGTATTCAAACATCACATGTGCAGGCGCACAGGTTTATAAACAGGTGGTATTGTCATTATAGTTTACCTGTATGCTTCCTTGCTTTATTAGACTGTTATCAATTTCTGGGTCACCCTTTGAATAATTTATCTTAGCGCCGACATTTTGTTCTAAAGACAGGTGCAGGGCTCCAGTTTTATACGTTTTGCTTTATTTTGTCTTACAGATTAGAACTTTGGGCAAAGTGCAAAAAACACAGCTCAGGACGAAGACTTTTCCTCAGTGTGTAACTTTATGTGGACAAGGGAGATAATTCAACTTACCCAACAACCAGAAAGTGTCGGACATTGACAACATCTGAAACAGCTCCGGCACCCACGTCTCCACCACAGGGCTCAGCATTTTCGGAACTCCATCTACCTTGCCTCCTCGGCGTCCGACTTGATACCTTTTACGTAACAGCGAGGGACAGAGCTAACACACAGCCATTTTCACTTTCACAGACATACGGACAGGTTACACGGATCAAATATACCATTACCCGTCCCAACTGACAATCCTGACAATATCCTCTTCATACGGATGGCCTATTTCCGTTGCAACCGGCCTAGATCAAACACTAGGGATCATGAAGGGCCAAACATAATTATTACGGGCTCAATCTATAACAGACCGCGGACTCCAGTACTTCGAACCTGACTATTGCAGACATGTACAGGGACCAGTCTAACCCTCGTACCACCTCGATAAACTCATTCAGCATGATGTCACAAATAGTTCCTCACCAATCAACAGATGTCGCTTTGCAATTTCTCTGCACACTCTGACACGAGAAGAGACTCTTTACCCAGCGACTGTCTTGAAGACACTGTTTTTAATTTAGGGTGGTCTACGAGTTTAGTGAACGACAAACCTCGTCACTCTTCTCCAGCTAAGTCTCAAGCTTCACACAGGGGACCTTAGATTCACTTCACACAACCAATATGATGTAGGTTGTTCTATAGTACTGTCATCTCTTCTACACTATCCGATGGCATGGAAAGATTTAGCCTTCCGAGCCTCTGTTGAGGACGGTTTCCGTCCTGAGTTTTGTCCTCCTCCTCCCACTCCACCAACAATCTGGACCAGAGCTCTAGCAGCTGTTGATCTTACGACGAAACGGGAGAGTCCGACTTTAATTACTTCCACAGTCTGAGAGTGTTTCAGACGTTCTGACCCAACATCATCATCAGATTGTCAGTGGTTATACCTTTGCCCACACCCCCACACCCAGCCTTTCTTTTGGTACCCCCAGCAGTTGACAGTGATATCACTGCCTTGTGGATGACACAGCCACACTCCATATGTATGAACCAGATGGCCTTTGAATGACACTCGGTACTTAGTGAGCATTATCGTTGCCAATACTTCGTTACTGGATTTTCGTCTCTATGGTTATCTACCAACAGAGTGAACATAACTTATCTTCTTCCACTCCGAATACCTCGGGGCATGCATGGGAGTTGGTGTCAAGAATGGTCCGAGTACTGAACAGAGCCGCTCAACACACTTTGACCAATGACGAAACCGGAGCCGCGAGTACAAATGGAGGAATGCAACTTTGCCTGCACTTTCATGAGAGACCACTATACGGCCAATCTAAGAGCACAACCTTTATCCTCTAACCCTCTGTTCAACGTCAAGATGGATTAAGTCCGCAAGCGAACCATCAAGAAAACTTAATATCTCCCCCTCCCAAAAGCAATGCGTCGATAATGGATCGTACGGGAAATTAGCAAAAAGACCCAAGGGCTACTTATAAGACACGAACCTCTGAAAGTCGTCCAATCGAAGCTCCACGCAGCAAAAGTCAGTTGTCGTGTACCAAAGCGGATATAACACCGAGAGGGTCCCTATTGTTCGTTCCATAATATTCTTGGTCCCAACAGCAAAGAACACTCTACATCTGGTCATCGGCCTAAGTGCGCTCATTCCATTCATCCACGCCCCTTGGTTCCCATTGGAAACAACACAGCGCATTTTGAACGCCATCAATGAGGGAGACTTTACCAGAAGTATGGACTTAGAGGGCGCTTACCTTCCTGTCACTATTCACAAGGCTCCAAGGACTGTCCTGCGATTCGTCTACTACATCCTTTGCCAATTCAACGCACTCCTATTAGGGACAAACATCGGCTTCTGGGTCTTCATTCGTCTGACCAATCGAGTAATGGCGCATGTCCGGACTATTTCTATGGCGGAAACATCAAGTTACCTGGACAACATCCTATAGCAACATCAGTGTGTTAGATCTCACGAGACATGATGACCCTTGTTACCGATCAGGACTACTCAACAACAAGGAAAAATCGAACTTGTACCGTCTCAACAAGTTGTTTACCTAGCTATGGAGTTCAATACAGAGGCATCATATTTCGTCTTCCTTTGGATCGGTCATTGAAATCCGACACATGGTAGCACCTTTCTTTCGAGGAATTCTATTCGCATGGGAATTCCTTCCCCTACTAGGTTTACTCAACACGGCAGCAGACATCATGGTCCTAGGTCGCTTTCTTATGCACCCACTGTAACCGTTTCCTCTGCACGGCTGGAGTCCTAAAGTTTGCCCACTGGACTATCCTCTCACCATCGAATACCAACTGATGCACCATCTGCAGGATTGGGAGCAGCCTAACTTAGCACATGGCGGGTATACCTACACAAGTCCGTCCGCTCACATAAAAAGGCGGGGAACCAACCATCCACCGCTATCCTTTAGGAAAGTCAGCGGCGGATGCTTTCCCCAGGAACGATATCTTTATATCAATAAGTTTGGCGAGGACGGCCGATGCGAAAGTCTTTCAACGGTGTCAGCAATATTTGTATTAAAAGGTAGTCCTCATTCTGTCTAGCAACTCTACTACAGTTGTGATTTATCTCCAACGACAAGGAGGAACCAATCCCCAATAATTTGCGTCACGGTGTGAGACTTTTCTGAAGTGGTTTTGTCATCAACCAATCCACATACATGTTCGCCATATCCCGGTACGCCTCGACGTACTGGCAGGCTCTTTGTCACAGAACAATCAACTAGTACATACAGAATATTCTCTACATTCCTCGGTTTTCATTCAGACCTGTATCCGATGAGACCCATCATTGGTGGACCTGTTTGCGACAAGATGGAATGCCAAACTCCCATCCTTTGTCTCTCCCTTCCCGGACCCAAAAGTTGCACAAGCGACGCCCCATGCGTTGGATTGTACCACCCTGAACACATACGCCTACCCTCCAACACCTCTGATAGCAAAGGTTATACCTTAAGCAGAGTAATCGGCGTGTCTCATCTTCATCGTACCACTTCGATGGGGAAAGTCGTGGATCAGTGACCTCATCAATCTTGCATCGAAAAATCGCGAAAACTAGGGGTTTCCTTCATCTATTCAAATAAACATGACGGCAATTGTTTCATCCCTCTCTGGAGCACCTAAATCTGCACGTCTGGATCATATCAAACAGGCCCTCAGACTTGAACAGTTCTTTCAACCAGTCGTAGAGTGATTCATTCAGGCGCGACGCCCCTTCACTGTGAAAGCATATGAAGGCAAGTGACACATTTTCACCCAGTGGTGCGTAACCGAACATATCCTGCCTATACCACAGATAGCTAACTTCCTCCTCTGGATCTTCGAAGAGTGAACGATGATAGCACGGAGGTATGATCAAATGTTACCTCTCAACGATCGCTGACACCTTTTATCATCATGGGAGAGATGATATAAGACAAACCCAGGACTTATCCGACGAACTCGCCTTGACACCCTTTTGAACCAATTTCAAGAGCGTATCTGGCGCTCCTTTTCCTACAAGACCTGCTTTCTCAGGGCATTAGTGATGGCATGCAGATCTAGCGAATTCATGCCCTATCAGCAGACCCAAATTGTTTGCAAGTTCTGACAAAATGGGCCAGTCGTACTCATGACGGCATCCTCTTTCATCACCAAGAACGTCTCCCGTCCACGGGTAACTAACCTTGTGTCATGAACCTTCTGTCTCATCTGGACACATCAACTGAAGGCCACTTATAAGATCCAGTCCGGGATTTCATATGGTATCTTAGCAGAACAGAGCATTTCATCGAGGGAGATCATGCCTCCTTCGGCCAACAAGGTTCGAGCAGTTGACACCAACCAAACATCAGACCGGAAAACTTCTCTAACCGACACAATTCAGGCTGTGGGATGGAGACTGGAGTCCACACTCTCTAGCTTTTATCTCCGAGACCTGTCATCCTAATTCGATCTGGTAGGAACTATATCCGCTCAACATGTCACCCTTCCAGATCGATCGACAACTTCTTAGGATACGGCTTCACGAGATCTGCTGAATTTGCGGAGAAAAATTTGTTTTCCTTTTGAAGGTGCGCCCGGATAAATGGAGTTCTTTCTAGTCAGGTTACTTAGAAGCTGTCTCAGATACCTTAGGAGACCGAATATGATATATCCGGGGTAAGGGGGTGTACATCCCTCCACCTCTTACCTATTCTCCTGAGGTATTTTGATTGGGTAACGTATTTGAAGAAGAAACCAATTTGTCCTTGCAAAATGTTTCTCTAAGAATACTTACCCAATCATAATACGCATTCAGTCTCCTAGCCACCCCATAGAAAGCGTGCCTTCTGCTCCAGTAGTAACTGATAGGTTCTTAAGCTTTGCCACCAAGTCTTATACCTAATGGGAGATCACTCTGCCTGACAGTCACATAGGTCGGCAGACAACCTTTTGCTCCCTTTAGCTAGTATATGGGAGGGCTGGATTTTCAATGTAGTAGTAGTAATAGTTCTCCTAAGGTATTATGATTGGGTAAGTATTCTCGAAGAACATATTTTACTAGGAAAAATCGGTTTCTTTACCAAACATTTATCCGATTTTTCATTATACACTGGAAGAAGGAAAAAATAATCAATTAAATACTTTCTACTAACAACAATACTTAGTCACGATGATCAGTCGCGGTATGCCAAATATTGAAGATTTGATTTCACATTAACAAAATGTAAAAGGTCAGTTAATGGAAACGTCCTCCCTAATTTGTCTTGTAGGGAAAATGATGATTATAATCATGCTGTAATAATCATCTTTATTCTTTTTGTCAGGAAGAAACAATTTACATCCACAAACAAACACAAACGCCAACCGAAATTTTGAATCCTAGTGGTTTGAATATAAATTATATGTAGCCTGGTAGGGAATAAAAGTTGCAATAATAATAATAAAATTAATAATAATAATAATAATGATAATAATAATAATAATAATAATAATAATATATACAAGTCCGTTGTAGTGAGACTTTAAATTGTGATTCATTTATTTCAGTATCCACAGGTTCATAGGAAAAGACTTTCCCGATGATTCCACCAACAATGTATGTATTTGTACTAATCACTTAGATTTGCTGCTACAGACACTATTTTGGCCATCTCACAATATTTATCATTCATGCTCGTACAAAATAACGTGTGTGTGTGTGTGTGTGTGTGATTTAGATTTTCAACGTAGCTTTAACAAAAATTCAGTCGTATCGCTACTATGTCTGCAATGTGACAGTTTATAGTGATGTCTAACACTAGGGCATCATGCCGCAGACATGTAGCATGATGTCCCACCCAGTCACATTATCCTGTCACCAGGCCGACCAGCTTCTGAATGCTGAGCGCCTAGCGAGGCAGCTGTTAGTACCATTTTTTGTAAGTTTTGGGTATGACTCGGCAGGGGTTCGAACCCTTGACCCCCGCATCCGAGGCGGACGCTGTAACCACCAGGGTAAAAGAATTGTCCTTTTTGAAGCATAGTTTTCATCACCAACGTTATTCATCGGTCCTGTTCGATACCGTGGGGTGGGGTCTAATTTTTGTGAAAGGGAAACTTTGTATGTTATTATCTTTCTTTTCTTATGTTCTGTTTTCAATGTTTTAGTAAATATGTGGACGATATAGCATTGCTCTTGCATACTTGTGTCAAAGCATATGTGAAAAAAAATGTGTAGCGTCATGTTAATTCCTCTAAACAACTATATATGAACGAGGGTAAAAGGAGGAAGCGAATATATAACGGGTGCATGTTAAATCGTGGAAGTGTTACAATATAATTATTCAGATTCAGCCGTATTTGTGGTTTTTACTTTATGGAAATCAAATGCCTGGGTACAAAAGTTGTGTTAATTAGGAGCTTTAAAATCGTCTTTGCTCTAAGAAGAATGGATTGAATGGTTAAATTCTTAACTATCTTTAGATCCCAAAGTAGGCATTGTGTATTCTTTCAGATCATTTTCGGCACACCCGTGGCAATCTTAGAGGTTTCATTTACCTTAACATAACATATCTTTCGACAGGCCAGAAATTACTGTCGTGACCCAGATGGAAATGGAACTCCGTGGTGTTACACCACAGATGGCAATGCCAGATATGAAATGTGTGGTGTACCAAGCTGTGACAAATTCCCATAGAAACTGCAACGTCCTTTGCGAATTATGTGAAGAGAGGACAGATGCATTTATTCAACTTTATGATTTTCATGACAGAAAACAAAAACTCTTTCTCAAAGCACGGAAAGACTGTAAAATCTAATGGGTACATTTTTTTTCTCATACTTTGATAAACTAAAAATAGAAATGACACTATCTATCTATCTATCTCTCTATCTATCTATCTATCTATCTCTCTATCTATCTATATATATATATATATATATATATATATATATATATATATATATATATATATATATATATATATATATATATATATATATATATATTGGGTTTTTAATATGAACGGATGTTATCAGATTTTGAAAATATTTTGTGCAAGACGTTGTGGATACATTTCCCCCTCTAAAATGTCAGCGAAAAATGAGACTACCAATGTTTATGGTCGTCGATGTCGGTGATGACGTCGTCGATGCCAACGCCGTGCATGTATGAAAGATCCCCGATCTTCGGACAATTTGCTCAGAAGTAGCTCCAAGAAAGGTCTTTGTATGACTGTCATCTCTACAAGGTTTGCATGTCTGTTTGGCCCGAGTTTCATTTTGGAGAACCACTTTACGTCTGTCCGAGGGAATTTCATATACGACATAGCAAACTATTCAGAAATGAGGCAGGTGACATGGCTTAGATTATATTTTTAATGATAGCCGTTTTGATGATTAAAATTAGAACTGTTTAATCACAAAAATATTTAACAGTGTGTGCTGGTGAAAATCTCAAACGACTCATACCGACACACAGTTAATAAAATTTAATGATGGCCAAAACATTGTAAAGTTGGACTGTACTTGAAGGGTACTGTGTCGATACGTTTTACTATTTCTATGTGAGATAATGTATAGATAATAAAAAGCTGTACCGTGTTCCCTGTATTTGTGACATTTGTAACAGGGTCATATCGAAAGTAAAACCACCACTTAGCTGTGATATAATCTCACCGCATTGTTTATGATTTTCTTGTACTCTAAATTAATACTAACTTCAACTGAAATTTAAATTGCAAGTTATTTCGTTCTGTTTGTAATAACATTTATTCAAACAAAGATCCGTTTTTATATTTTTTAAAATAAAAAGAAGTTTTAATGTTAGTTCATGCTTGAGAATTAATATACCATATGCTTAATTATTGAATTAAGTGGGCGCTTTTACAACGTGTTAAAGGGAAACAAAATGTTATAATTCGCAAGATGTAATTCTAAACATCGGTGCTTCAAACCTAGGATAGCATTATTACCTAGGGCCTGTCTACATCTTACATATCTAACCGCGCCCCATGTCATCGTAGAGTTAATTGCTCTTGTTGATTTGTTGATTGTTTGCGACTGTACTTACAAGCAGTAGATATTTGCATCAGGTACGTGTTTCTTTAAAATCCATTTTTTCTGGGTCTGTGTGGAAAAACTTTCCTCAGTAATGGATATTTGCAAAGTTCTCAGAAACATCACATCAAAATATCATACCGTTTGCGATCTAACACGTATGATAGTTTCATAGAAAGCTGTTGAATATTTTTTTTAGTTGCATGTATTCTCCACGTTGCAGTATTTACCTTTTCAATAAAGAGAAAGAATGAACATAGCCAAGATGCTGAGCCCCAGATCAAAGAACTAAACGTACCACATTGAATGTATGTTCGAAAGGTTAAGCAATACATTGACAGGATAGGTTGACATTGCTTCAGAATCATTTTATCAAGTATGAAGAGAGTCCATCTTTAGGTTTAGGAAATCCAGACAATAAAAGCAGAACAAATTTTTTGTAAGCAACACGTCTTCTACGACTGACCTTGACTCCACGATCATTGGGGGTAGTAAACGCCGTAGAATGATTCGTATTACACTCACGTGTTATGAGAAATTATGAAGCAGTTTAAGAAATATTGCCAAATGGGCAAATGAGAAATAAAAATTATCGCAATTTTTCTATGACTGTGATCCTGATGTCAAGGTAATAGGGGCGCTCAATTAAGTCATTTAATGAATGCTTTGATTAATCTTCTGAGTGACACCTCCAGGTCAGTCAGATGTTCACTCAGGAATTTCATGTACTTTCCCGCTCTAAACCTCCGATCACTGATCATAAATGATAGAGTAGCAAAATTTAACGTGCACTGAACGTCACGCTTTCGTGGTTCCAGAAAAGATAGAAAAAAAAAACGTGGTAGCTACCAGGGAGGGTCAATCGCCAGCGCATAGTTCCGCCTGTCAAAACGCTTACACCAAAGCTACTTACGTAGGTGTTGTTGCCTCTCGGTCTCGCCTCAGCTGCAGGGGCGATATCAGGTGCTACTCAAAAAGCGGTATTTGGAAAAAGACTTTCTCAGCCATGTTAAAAACCACATAATGCAAGCAGCATTAAATGACACCAGAGGAAGCGGCTACGGGTGGTCGTAAACAGGAAGTGACAGACGCGTTGTTTTAAGCATAAATTTAAGCTGGGTGACCACGTAAGAATCCGCAGGCAAAATAGCACACTTGAGAAAGGATACACGCCTAACTGGACAGAGGAAGCATTTGTAGTGAATAAAATTAAGAAGACGATACCGGTTACGTACACCGCTAACGATGCGACAGGAGAGACCATCAAAGGTTATTTTTACATCAGGAATTACAAAAACCAAGCAGGACATTATTAGGATCGAAAAGGTTATTTCGACACGATTTGGTTATCCTGACAAATTTAGCTCGTGGATCCCGACGACGGCGTTAATGCCTCTGTCAAGAATGCAGCAGAAATAATTTTATCGTACTTCGCTGACACTTTTATGCCAGAGACAGGTTTGCATTTCGCGGCATGTTCGGGTTAGTCCCATCGCCTCAAAACAACGCTTGAACACGTAATCGAATTAAATATTTTTATCTGGCTGGCGTGGGTGTGACTATGTTGAGTAACTGGAAAAATCGCTCTCCTTGTGGCTCAGTTAAAAACGCTTTAGTTTATATTAGATGTGGTACTGATGAATATATTTTTGTGTCGACCTTTGATAACAGTAGCACCGAATGTGTTGGCGACTCCTCCACTGATCTTCCTCGTGCGTGTATGAGTCTTCCTCTTAAAAAAAATAATCTCTGGAATATAACTTAAATATTTGTTCATCATCACCACAATCTCTTCAAAGCGTTTCAAAACGGAATACATTTTATAATTAAAATTAAACGTTCAATTATAGAAACAGTGTATACACAACTAGGAGGAGAGCATAGGCCTTTACAGGTTTTGACAAAAGTTATCACGTGAAAGACGACATCTCTGGTGTGTAGGAATATAGCATAAGAAGCGTGCTAAGTTCGTAAAGAAGAAAGCAACGTAGCGTAAAGTATAACGTAATTGCCGAGGTGCTTTAACCCAGACCAGTGCAACCTGAGGAGGATTACTACGATGAGGACATACAAGCCGTGATCCAGCCCCGTGACAACGAGAAAAAATTTAATTTTGTCACACGGTAGCATTCTCTTTTTGACGCATTAGACATTACATCAGATCGATTTATAAAAAGGTAGCGGACGATGTCGGAAAATTCAGCATGACGGCTCGAGCTGAAGACACATGGGCATGACCGAACTCTTCGTCAACAGGTCCAGTTATAAACCGCTCAGGACAATCAACTGCCCGGTAAAATAACCAAAAGCCACGGTTACATCTGCGTTAAAAATGACGACAAAAAATGTTTCATGTGGGATATGTTATTCGCTCTTTATCCTGCAGAGAAAAACCCTGACCGAGATAGCAATACCAAAACACCATGAATTTTGCAGGAATTTGGTTTCCAATAAAAGTTAACGACATCCCTAAATTTGAAAAAAAATTCGCATCGAAATTAATTTATTTGGGTTTGGGGCGGGTGACAACGACGCGGCTACGGTGTTTATCCAATCAAACTTTCCTCAGGCAAGGGCATCGCAGGCGCCAGAGCTGCCAGCTGCCTTAAACTTGTTTACCGACGTCGACATGTTCACTTTTTATCGAAAATGTAATACGTGGAGAATTTAGCATAATCACATACAAGTACTCCGTAGCTAACACCAAGTACATTGCCGATTATGACCCGGAAAAATAATCCAAGTTCATCATTTACCTTGACTAAAATAATCTGTATGAATGTGCCATGTTGCAGCCGATGTCGGTGGAAATGTTGCCTGGATGCAGTGATGACGTCACCGGATATATCCTCAAAGTTTACTTGTATTATCCTCCAGAACTTGAAGACGTGCAAAACGAATATCCATTACTTCCAGACAGTTTAACAGTGACCGATGACATGTTGAGTCCTCATACACTCGCTATGATAGCTAAGCTCGATTGCAGAGGCAAACGTGCCTAAACGCGTGCCTTTTCTCATGAGAAAAAAATCGGTGAATTATTCATTATAAAAATCTTAGGCAGTGCATCCGCTTTGGAGTCGAGCTGGTGAGGATTCATCGCGTGCGTAAATTTGACCAGAAAACTAAAATGACTAGAGACTTACATCCACTTTAACATCTGCAAGCGAGCTTCTGCCAAGACCGATTTCGAAAAGGACTTTTTCTTTTCAAGCTCTTGAACAAATGGGTGTTTGGCAAAACCATGGAAACATCCAAAAGCGAGCCAACGTCGACCTCGTCAATGACGTTGAACTCAGAAATAAACTGGTAAACGATCCCACGTTTGTCAGAATAAAAATCTTTGACGAAAATCTAGTAGCCATCCACAGGAGAAAACCGAGCTGGTCATGAGTAAGCCAATCAACTTTGGATTTAAAATGCTGGAACTGTCTGAAATTCTCATGTACGATTTGATTACAGGTACATCAAATCAAATTACGACCAGGATGCCAATTTGCTGTTCAAAGACACCAACAGCTTAACACCAAAGACTTATAAAATTGGTACTAATAATACTATAATATTCTCAAAAATGAATACCATCCGATCGAATTGTCATAACTTGTTTACATTACGCACTCAATCAGGCCGGACTATCCTGCTATGAAGACAAATGATGCGTTCTTGCAGACGGTATTAAAACTCTTGCACACGTCCATAATGATATGGACGAGCTGACCAGGATTCTGTCCAGGCTAATATTGGATAAATGCATAGGCCACCGAGATAACCAGGGGAGGGGAAGACAGTGGGAAAAAAAACTTTTGCGTTCAGGGTTTAAAAAAAGGTTAAAACCTTTTGTTGTTGCTTTGTTTGTTTTTTGTGCATGTCAGGATAACGTGACTGGGTGGTACTTGATGCTTTATGTCTTCAGCAAGATGCCCCAGTGCTAGACGTCAGTATAAACTGCCACACTGCAGACACTTTTCACCTCAATACACACTAAACATCATCATTATCTGAAGAAATAATAATTGGTCTGTCTGGAGAAAGAAATCCCAACCTCTAGATCATAAGTCTGTTATTGTATCGTTCGTAATATTCCAAAGAGTACAATTGTAAACGAACAGATGATATATAATCATTAGTTTTAAGTACTGTTATGTACATTTAAATTAATTGTTAGTTTTAAAAAAATCTATTCCATTACATGCTATTGTAATGTAACATTGAGTAAATGAAACATTGCATCTACTTGCTGACATTATTCCAAAATCATTAACAGTTTTGGTTAACAACTTTTTTTATCTTTCTCAGAGTAAGAATCATTAAGTTGAGTCAAGATCATACCAGGACGACGTGCTTTTAAGTGTAGGTCAGGTGGTAACAAACTTTTTTTTCCAGAAAGATTAACTTTTAATCCTCATCCGTGCATCTTTTTTGCATCTTAAATAGTCTTATAAATGTTGTTTTTGATAAATGTTTGGTCAGTTGTCATTTAACACAATGCACTGTAAGTTGTGTTATGTTGTGACCAGTTTGGGCTGAATTTTTATTTTCTTCAATGTATTGAATTCAAGTGATTTTGTTCCCTGGAAATAAAAAGTCCTCTGATATAATTCTTGGACAAAAATATTCACTGATATTTATATGGAATTCAAAACTATAATAATATTTTCTGTGATTCAACAAGAGACTCTTGACACATCTACACTTCGTAGGTTATTACAGACGTCATCGCCTTCCATCGTGAATTTCATCGGGATTTGAACTGAGATTCACTTAGAACATTTCATTGATAGGTCTTGTGTTTTTAATTCTTGGATTGCAATTTGAATTTAATTCCCAATACCGTAAGTTATTTTGGCTCATTTTCACTTTGTGTTCTAGTGAAATAAATTATTTGTTAAATTTTACAAAGCTTTTAGTCTTTGCCCTTTTCTGTTACTTTTTTAAAGAGCATAGACTCGTAACATTACATAAACTAAGCGGCCATGTGGCGCTATGATTAAGTTCTGGATTGTCAAACGGTTAAAATTCACTGGTTAGAACCTCCACGCGTCAACCTTTTGAAACAAATATGTGAACAGTTGAAAATATTTTTTCAAAATGAAATGTTAAATGTGACGCACCTTAGAATATATTTTTTGTGGTCACAAATTTTTCATTGTTGGTGGGGCAATAAAAAATGCATAATTATGCAGTTAAACTGTTTTCATTTGCAGCCATTTTCTTGCACGACATTTTATCAAAGTGGTAGTCTGCTCGCCTCTAAGAAACTGTCCCTCCATATATGATGATATAAAGTCACTAACACCTAGTCCATCGTTATATAGCTATACAAAATTTTCGACTTAGTTCTTGGTCAAATGTATATAAATATCCCAAATTAAATCAGACTTAAACGTGTTCCCTTAGGTTACTTTAAAAGTATTGGTATTCTCTCACGCAAAACAATATACCATTCTACGGTTATCCTGGTTGATCAATATCTACTAGTGATAAATGACAATTCTGAAACCGTCTCTTACTTGTGACTAACAGTAGCCTCGTACATTGGAGAACTTTATAAATTGCTTTTGTTTTAAAACTGCGTGAAAGAACAAAGCTTGTATTCATTAACTGATCACTTCTAAGGTTACGTCATAATTATGTTTAAGAGTCAAATTTAAAACTTTTGAATTTGACTTAATCCTGCAGTTTGGAGAGAGAAAAAGCTTCTCCAAAACTATTGGCCATAAGTTCGAGCCTTTGTTTAGAAAACATATTTGTTTCAGATATAGTAAAATCTTTACTGACACAGACTGAATAAAATTGGTCTTAATCGGAACATTACAGAGTGTGTGGCTATTAACCGAATATGGTGGTGTTTATGCATACGTATGATATGCAACGATATAATTTAGCCTGACTGCACACCTGTATCTGGATGTTATCCTGCCTTCCTTTTTCAATGTTGAACATCATTGGGGTGGTCAATTGTCAACGTTGAAAACTTATCCTGGGGTTAGTTTTCACCGTTGAGAACTGTCCCTGGGGTAATTGTCAGTATTGAAAACTGCCCCCGGGGTAATTTTTCAATGTTGAAAACTAACTCAACTTGGGTCGTGTTTCAACATTGATAGCTAACCCCAGGATCATGTTTCAACTTGAAAACTGACCTCCAAGGTCATATTCCAATGCTGAAAATTTTCCTCAGGGTCATTTTTTCAAACATCGAATTTTATCCAGGAGCACCGTCCTTGTAGTCCACGGGTGGAAAAAGGTTGACAGCGATATTACTGGAAAAACTCATTTAATGATCGTAAGCAATGTGTGAATGGGTGAATTGATGTGACCAATGTCAGAGAAAGGCATCACTTCAAAAAGACAGGAAACCCTTAAACTGATTCCAATTTCATCGATAGCGTTTCATCAGATTGGAATGGACATCATTGGACTCTTAGAAGAGACGGAAAGAGGTAATTTCAATCCTCTTATGTCACGGGAAGGTTCTAGACAAATACATTTTCATTTTCATGTCTAAACAAGTATTACGAAAAGAAGATGGCGGAGCTAGCATAACCATGTGACCCTTACTGTATTTTCAAACATTATTCAAAGGAAACGAGATCAGTCTGATGTCGTTCAAGCAATAACATTTAGTTCACATAATGATCACGTCCACTAACTGCATTGCTTGATTTGCTTTTGGGTTGCAGTGAGAGTGATTTAAGGCTGATAACTTCTTGTAATGCAGATGTGGTATAATTTCAGATGATATATCAATGTCAATGACGTTAAATGGTACTTCCGTTGACACACAATAACTGGATTATGTTGTCGTAATAGGTTACAGTAAAGATGCTACTGAGACAAAACACGTGTTCCATTCAAGATATGTATTGTGTGCACAATAATTGTTATGCCCATGCATTCGAAAAAGAGTGTTCATACTGCTTGACCCTTAAGTTCCTTTTCATCTTACATTGGTCCAAATGAGGGTTCCGCTCATTTCAAATGAAATAAATGGTTGCACGTTTTTTCGGCTTTGGATAAAGGTTTCACAAGCAAGTCATACTCCAAGAATTTTACAAGAGACCCTTTCTCAGCTAAATATTCGGGTGCGATCCACCGCTTCAAGAAACAAATGTTCACATGAAACTTGCTTACAAATCAACAGAGTTTATGTTCAAGAGAATTTTGAACACAAGCGTTTCATTGCCAAAGAACCCACTAACTTTTTAAAAAAATCGAACCTATTTTATTCGAGTTAACAGGATAAGAATAATTCATTATTATATTGACCCTGGCGTTACCTAGTGTGTTTCTAAAAACTGTTAACAACATTCTACATTTGAATGAAAATAAAAGCAGAAATTTTGTTATCACGAATGTAGGAAAATCATCTCAAAATATTTTTTTCTTCTTCAAAATCTTACAATTATTAATTAAACTAAAGCATATGAACATTATTTATTTAAATCATCCTTTAAAATGCACATTTTCAGTGATTGCCAACCTCGCTGGAGGTCATCGAAGCTATTTGTTTTCAGACAAGCTCTATTCTTCTGTTTCTTTTTGATTTTTGTAAGTTCTTCAAACTCTTCTGGGAAAAGAATTGTCCAGTCGAAGAACTGGAAGATGGAATTTTTGTAAGTGCCTAATCGTATATTTCTTCATAATATGCCCTAATAGGGACATGCGTGTTTAAAAAATCTATCTAGATTTATCATCAAATCATAATTGTGAAATAGATCAATGAAACAGGAATATTTGAATCAGAATAGGCAGTTCAAGTCCCTTTGGTCGCATTTATTTTCATACCTTACAATATAATTTCAGGCAACAAATACATCCTGGTTTTCGCGGAGTCTTGGGCAAAATAGGCAGAAGCTGACGAAATTTCAGCTCAATCTCTGTGTTGACAAACTTCGTTGCACCTACAGCGTCCCAGATAAACTCATTACAGACCAGGGAAGAGAACCTTGTAACAGGCCAAATGATGGATTGTGCATCAAAATGGGTATTGATCACAGAGTCGCACCCCCCTTGTCTTCCACAGACAGGAGGCCAAATGGAACGAGACAATATAATATTTTGCACATAAATGACCAATCCAATAAATGGGATAGATTATTGCCACCTATTGTGTTTGATTATAGAACGGCCTAACAAGCTTCCACAAAGAAAATGCAGTTTTCCCGTGTTTATGCAGACGGGCACGTTTACCTATTGCACTTGATATGTCTACAGGATCTGAGAACGAGTCGAACGATGTGGCTTTTAAGCAAAGATACGTCTTTATGCAGTGATCACGTGACAGGGAAACTGTTTCATACAATATTAAGTCTGCCCCGGCAAAACATAAGAATTAAAGATACAGAGTGAGACCTTTATAATCCGCGACAATGTGTTATTACACAGATTAAGAAAAACAGCATAGAAGCAGGGTAAGTTGAAGGCTAACTATACTGGAGCGTTTAAGCAAAACTTAAGTTAAGAAACAAAGGAACATTCGCTTTGCCAGGTATAACTACCTCAAGACATGGAAATAAGTTAAAACTAGACGAACTGAAAAAAGCGATGGAACATATCTTCTAAAACAGAAGACATATCGACCAAGAGCATTACAGAATATCAGCAGAGAGGGTGAACAAACCACTTGCTTTAAAGTCCATTTATGAAAATAAAAACTTCATACTAAACAAAATTAAAAATATAAGGTCAATAACACAAAACCGAAGCCTCTACCCCAAACCCCGAGTTTCTCTAAGTTACTCTATCTTTGTCGTTCGTGTTTTTCTAAATTGTAATGCGTGTTTTTGTTTACACGTCGGTCACTCATTATTGGTCGCACCCACTATGCTGCTGTAATGTGTGAGTAATTAAGTCATTATTATATCAGTCTCTCAACCAAAGAGTGTATCAAAACCTAAATGATATTGTGATTCAGGATCATGTAATTTTATCGTGATACATCCGTGTGGAGTAGATTCTGTTTTAAAAAGATTTTAAACTTAGTCATGTCCCATTCTCCTGAACACCAAGTCTGATGAATATTTAGCAGAGTGTATGTATCAACTCCATTAAACAAAACTAAAATATTACAATTATCTCTGATCACTTTAGGTATTTGTGTATATCGCTGATTAACATGAACCACGTATGTGTTTTTATGGCTGCCTCCAGAAATATCCCGAGCAGGATTTTATTGTTTGTCCAGCATCACATCATCGTATTCTACTAGATTATTAATAAATCCATCGAGGTCATCTACAGATGGGGCTTCATCAATATTGGTGATAAAATCAATAATATCATTGCCGTCCTCGTCAAACAATTTTGCATTTTCATTAAAATCTTTAAGTACATCATAGCATCTTTCTTCATCTACGGATGGTGCCACTAAATATAATTTACCCAACTTGAGCCATCTCAATATCAGATTAAGCAATAATTGCGAATTACCAGACCCAGATGGACCTATGATAATTGCTCTGATATCATTTGGTAGCGCTGGATGTTTTACTGGCTCTTGCGTTCGTGTCGCTGAGAAATCAATATCTGTGTTGTACAAATGTAATAAATAATATGAATTTATATTGTGTTTGATGCAGAGCATCCACACCCATCAGTGGATTAACAACAATAATAAAAAAACATAACAATCGTGGATTTACAGGCATGTGTGAAATCTGGTATAAAAAATATACATTTATTGTGTCTCGTATTAAGACAAGTGGTGATATCGCTACTTCATTGCGAAAATTACCAGGAGCTCCATGGGCTAAATATTCAGGAGAAAAACATCTTCCCGGATATAATTATTGTGGTCCTGGAACTCAAATGTATATCCGACTTGACGAGCGAGATCAACCAAGACCTGGAGAGTATCCAATAAATGCAATTGATCAAGCATGTTACGTTCTTGAGGTGAAATATAAAAATAAGGATTTACAACAACGACATATTGCAAATGTGAAGTTGATTCACTAGTTAAATTCCATAAACAATAAACCTTTTAGAGAATTATGAGCTAATTGGTTGATAAAATATGCGATGAAAGGTAAACTAGTATTAGAAGCCTGTAAATAATCAACCGATTATTATTATTATAATGGAATTGATTTATTATAGCCCAAGCGGATATTGGAAGGGTAGAGCAGCGATTAGTAAACTTCCTGATGCAGCAAATGTCACACTTTCTGTTGATGCAAACTGATAAGCACGACAGGCAATATGGCAAATTTAACTACCACCACCTAAACGAATTCAGCATGCACATTTTGATGTCAGCACTCCTAATGAAGTTCATCAAGCAGATATTTTTTTTTACCACACGATACCATTAAAATTGGAAGACGTCAGTCACGTACATACAAATACGCGTTAAACGTCATTGACGTTGCAAGTAGATTTAAGAAGCAGAACCACTATCAACTAAAACAGCAGCTGAAGTTGTATCTGCTTTTGAACGAATTTATCCACGAGAACCTTTGCGATGGCCAGTTACTACAGGCTGATCCTAGCAAGGAATTTCTGTGTGTAGTATCGTCTCTGATGAAAAAACAATGTCAAAATTAGACGAAGACATACCGCAATTCATCGTGATCAGGCAATTGTTGAACGATCTAATCGAACACTTGCCGAGTGGTTATTTGGATATCAATAATTCAGAAAGATATGAGATATCTCCAATGGGTTGCAAGATTATCAAATGTGACAGCTGCGTTAAATAATGAAAATACACGTGCAATTTCTATGAAACCCATCAATTCAATTGCAAAATAACATTTACCAATACAACGACATGACTTTTCAAAACAACTAGTACTAGGTAATGTGACTCAGTTATTTATATGAACCTGGTAACTTGAAAATGGTTAAAAAAGGAGCGACTGGTCCTATTTGGAGTATTACGACACATGAAATTTCCAGCGTGGTAAGATCCACGAGTAGACCCGCAATCAATAGACTAGATTCAACTGCTCCTTAACGTGGATTTGTACGCGAGCAATTACATGTAATACATGAAGACTCACAATTACCAACGCATTCACTTTTGTAAACTAGCACCTCGACGTCGATTACATTCAAGACAGGTCAGCATCACGTTTTCGCGTGTATGACCAAAATTACTATTAATCCTGTCTACGGTAAAATGTCTTGGATTATTATTTGAATACTGCTACATTACTGTGTTACAGCTTGCACAATCATTATTCTGTTGTTGTTTCAGCCTCATGATCAATTCAACATCGAGATTAAAGCCACTTTTTGGCACATTGTTTGTAACTAATTTTTTTCTTCCTACATCATTCTCAATAACATTATCGCTATTACCAGCAGTTTCTGTAAAGTCTATAATAACCCTCCGCAGCTGAGATATTCTTTTGGCTCGAGATACTGCGAGATACACTAAATTTGACCATTCGATACGATCATCAACAATCCAAATATTAATATCAGAAATGGTTAATCCTTGTGACGAATGAATCGTTATAGCATATCCTAGAGTCCACGGAGTTTTGTCCCTGACTCCATCAGGCGTTAACGCGCTCTCAACAACACTGACAGGAACTAAAACAATATCATTTAACGCAAGATTTAGTTTCTCTGATGATCCTGGTATATCAACTTCAATATTCTGTCGTCGCGTATCTGCTGGTCGATATAACATAATGGTACAGATAGATTTGAAAATTTTTCTTTATGTAACATAAACAATTGTTGAAGCGTATCACGAACTATCTTTCTACTTGCAACTATCATACCTGGTCTCCATAAATTCCAAAAATTGTTAACAGGAGTTTCTGAAATTATTTCACGCATTATTTCACACTGAAGTTTACTTGGTTGTAGTCTGATTCATTTTTTAAGCACTCTTAATTCTGGATCAAGTGCTCTATGATCATCATTTGTTTCCTCATAATAATCAACAAAACTTTTAACCAATCGTGTGGAGACAATTCAACAAAAGGTGGCTGTTGACTACGATCGCGATACATTATTACAGCAGTATTTTTTGTCAACAACCAATCAAAAAATAGTTTTAACGTTTCTAGCAGCACTGTACACATTTCGTTCCAGATAATAATCTTTAGAATATATTTTTCACCCATTCGTTCAGGAGTCCAGTTATCACCCTTCCACCAAAAGAAGCTGTGATAAGTATAAGATTTAACTCCTCGTTCGTTCATTTCTCTGGTGAGTCTGTGTGTTGAGGTTAATATAATTAGTCAACAGAGTTTGAAGAACTCTGACGAAATAATTCAATCGCACGCGTTGTTTAACCAGAACTACCCGGTCCGTTGAGATAAACAGTTTTATGGCTAGGTACAAGATCATATACCGATGGTGTTGATGATAATTTTGAAATTTGATTATTTTTGTAAGAAGTATTTTTATTTCAACGTCGGCAGATTCAGAATAACTAAATATCTTTTCTTGTTTTATTCTCCATTCGCCCCATTATTCATAAGCGCCTATTATGTAGTTGTTCTAACAATCATGCATGTTTTTTATTGATATAAAGCGACCCCGTAGCGACTCTAACCGCGGTATCAGGAAATATGTGCATCATCGATAATAAATTTATGGAAACATAAGCGAGCATTGAAGATCTTAAATGAGTAAACTGTGGCGACTCGCCATCAATATAACTCACAATTGTACCTAATTTAGCTCTATTTGGCAAGAAAACTGTTTCTCGACTTATAAACATATTTCTCTTCGTTGTATCAGCAATTATAAAATCTAGTTCAGCATCATCTATAACTAATCTTGTACAATGTCGTTTATGATTATATGATCCTCCTTGGGTAAATTTACCAAGTTTTCTGCCAAGATCTTTTGCGATTTTATTCTCAAAATCGGTGATATCAGGATTTTCTTCATCAGAATATTTCTTTTGTTGTGGTAACCAAACTTGTTTTTGCGAACTATATGATATAATTGCTTCACTTACTGTTAATAATAATAGTATTTTTACATCAAGCATATATCGTAATAATACTGCTGAAGCCCACATTTTTTCTGAAAAGTGTTTGCCAAAACAGACATAACAAATTGGATGAAGATTTTCGGCAAACTTAAATGACTCGATACAAGCGAATCCAGTCAGGTCAAAATCTGGTAATGGCCTATCAATACTCTAGTCATCTCGTGTGATGGATGTCCAAATCGCTCAAAATACTTAGAACACTCTCCCATTCCAAGAAAATGAATTATCAGCAAAGAAAAGTTTTCGAGTCACGCTGCAAGTGCATCATTCAGTGCAGGAGAAGATCTATCTCTAAGGTACATGGTGTCAAATGGAGAATCGTTTTGTGATTGGGGTAGTAGAAAACGGGTCATTCCTTGTCGTCCCTTCATGAGTGAAGTGGCCGATTTTCTTCTCGTATTTTTAAAGAAAACAATGTTCAGTTTCTACTGTTAAGGGCAATCGAGCAGACCTTTCCAACACACTCGGATTTTCAAAGGCCATGCCGTTATGAAGGATTCTCAATTGGCAGATCTGACCAGGTATTTCTCTCTCTCATGCCTAAATGGAATCTGTCTTGTGTCTTACGGTTTTAAACTCCCACAGACCTTTGCGGGAAACTACTTTGAGTGTTGTTATGTACATTTAATTTGTATTTGTTGGCCATTTTTTAAGATTATATATTACGAAATCTATTTTGTATTTTTTTTTACACAAAATAATGGTGTATATGACCGGTGACTTTTATTTTATAAACAGCTAAATACATAGCTAATATATCTTTATCATTGTGAATTCAATATTTAGATCATTATTAGTAGTAAATATGTTTACTTCGATCGAGTTAAAGATAGTACTGAGTCTGACTTTAGAGTGTTTTCAGAAAATAGTAATTGCGACCTAGGTAAAAAAGACTGGTATATAATCTTGTTTACATTGGGATTATTCATTCTTGCCTTGACATTTGAAGCAGACTTAGTCATATTGTCGTGTTCGATTTTTTGTTTGCTTGTATTTATTTATTTATTAAAATTATCAGTCATGGGAATTAAAACGAGCGTGATAATATTTTTGGACTAAAACTTTAATTTGGAATTATAGTGAATTCAAATGCATCAACAGAACCTACAGGCACAACACCACATTCATTTAAGTCAATCTATTTGGAATACCACTGTAATTCAATTGGATCTTAATATATTTGGACTTCTGATGGAACGTTTAGGACTATTTGATATTTATTTTCACAAATATGTAAGTTCTATTTTAAATTATCAGTTTGTATTCAAGGGAAATAAATTATTAGCTTTATTAGCTGAATTTTACAAAACTATATATATATATATATATATATATATATATATATATATATATATCTTTTCTGTTACTTAGTTTAAAAGCATAGAGTCGCAACAGTATATTATCCTCAAGACGATTTTCTTGCTTGCTTTAGCTTCTGCAAGGCGAAGGAGCGAGCTCCACGCCCTATCCGCAGAGCAGGGCTACGTCAAGTTCAATGGGAATTATATGAGGCAGTTTCGCTCCTTTGCCAAAATGTTCTACTCAAACCTACTTCTTTCGATGCTCAATTTCCGATTGAGATTCCCCAGTCTCAGCCGTATCTGTGCTGGCGATTACCAGGATTGAGTTTTTACATCCAGTTAGGGCTCTCTATGTTTACTTGGCTGCCCCTAAAGACAAAAGGAAGTGTAGTCAACGTCTTTATCTACCCATTAAAGGTTCAGCTGATATTTCAGCCGTCATAGTTTCTATGTGGATTGCATTAACTATCAAGAGAGGTTACCAATCTCATATTCATAGGGACCTGTGTTTATGAAAATTAAAGCCCATGAGGTTCATACCATTGCTGCCTCTTGGGCCCACTTAACTCATTCATCCTATAAGCTTCTTTCTCCAACTTTTAACCTTTGCTCGTTAGCCCATCAAAGTGAAGGCATTTCTCACTGGACTCAATTGTCTTTGCTCAAAAAG
Organism: Sinohyriopsis cumingii; assembly: GCA_028554795.2. Classification (NCBI taxonomy): domain Eukaryota; kingdom Metazoa; phylum Mollusca; class Bivalvia; order Unionida; family Unionidae; genus Sinohyriopsis; species Sinohyriopsis cumingii. The sequence continues at coordinate 59,593,077 of CM068839.1, read as the reverse complement.
TGTGCGAGTCCACCCTGCAACAGTCTCTTGCTCTCCTTAGAGTGTGAGTATTTCTTGTGTTGTTTGATATTAGCCAGTTTTGAGATCACCACCCCTCCCACCTAACTGTCAAATTCAGCTATGCAGTAGCAGCATGGATATATATGACTGATATTAAAATGTACGTTTTCTTGGGGAAGGAGGACAAAATTAATTTTAATGATGTAATACTTACCTGGTGCTGTTGATAGATTCCCAACTCGCACTGATATCCCACTTTGAACTGCTCTCTCAAATATGAGATGGTCATTCACGCATGCCCAAACGTGTGGGGCTCTCGCACAGGGGCTTATTCAGTGTTCTGGAACATTCTGGTAATAACTAATGGAAGGAGGAATTTCCGTTGTTTGATCTAGTATTTTCCTCCCTGGGAGTACCAAACTAGCTATGCAATAGCAGTAGCTAAGTAATACATCATTAAAATTAGTTATATCCCCACTCCATAAAAAAAGACATATTTCATCAGACGATTAAAAACCATCATACGAAAATGGATGTTTCCAGTACAATGAAACTGTATGCAATGCTGACCAAGACAATTTAAACGAGACAATTCGGCCCAAGACAATTCTGCTCAGTATGGACCGAAAATAAGACCATTCGACCCAATTTCAAAGACAATTCGCCCCAAATGCGAAAGACAATTTGGCCCAACTTAACAAGATAACTCTGTTTCAAATTTATTTTTAAAAAATTGTTAATACTACCTAATTTATGAATATAAGAGAAAACACCGACGAAATATTTTTGGGTATATTTTTAATGGCCAGTTTTGGAAATAAAAGCATGCACAATTATGGTGTATTTGTAGTTTCGGATATAATAAGTGCAATATTTAAAGCAGTGGGAAGTATATATATATATATATATATATATATATATATATATATATATATATATATATGAAAGTGATGTATCAATTTAAACAATGTTTCATTATTGGGTGTTCCATGCTCTCCTTAGACTTTTACCTAGAGAACAATCAGTCAAGTCATTTGCAGCTGACTTCGAATACAGAATATGGCAGGCATTCTGCATGGTTTACGATAATCCACAGGCACGTGCAGGTGCATTCCAATGGGGACAGGCTGACTGGCGAAAACTGTAGAAAGAGGGTCTTTAGTTATTGTTTTTACTAGTTGTTCATATAACACTGTTGTATATTTTTTATATATAGTTGATTCGTGACACGTAAAGTCATCTTTCATGTGTATCAACTCTTCACTTTTTAAACCTATATAAAAGATGGTTCACGATGTTCATTTGCAAGAATGATACCTTTTATTTAAATGTATTATTCAATCTCATGCAAGGCGAACATTGTACAGCCAATGATCCATCAATTTATGGCATTTGATCTCAAACTGTTTTGGTCGTAGACCATAATGGCGGGGCGAAAGACCCTGTGGAACACTTACCCAACTGGGTCCCGTTTGCCAGTGGAAATAGAACTCGGTGTCAGGTGAAAAATGGAGAGGAAAAATAATGAGAATGGTTAAAACATTTCAGACGCATTATTATAATTAAAAGGTTTTATGGTATTGCGTGTCAGTCACCAGCAAGAAACGAGAAGAAAAGACATGCAATTTTTTATCAGTCCGCTGCCCATCTACAGGACCTTTGCAGCTGAACAGTGCTCCAAGAACCATGCTTTGAAAACAACTGATTAAATGATGTTCATTGGTGCTGATGTCCATTAGCTTTGTACTGTTACATTTCAAGGTAAGATTCACTTTATGCACGTGTGTAGATGTACTTTTCACGGTTACGCGTGGAAACTATTCTGCGCTTGACTTGCGGAGTTCTTTTATTGTGACTTGTTATGATTTCAGCTCAAAACTTGATAGTTTTCTGACGACACATTTTAATCTTTATTAATGGTCGACTTTGCATATAGGCTCATTTGCATTCGTATCAGAGATAGCATCATAGCCATATCAATTATTATTTTACCACTAAATTATAAACTATCTTCCATGTGATATTGTTTTCTCATGATATTTATATTTATTCTAAATTATTTAAATACAAGTCTATTTAATTGGTTCTAAAAGTAGGAAATATAATAACATATTTGTCCTTAATATGTTAATTATCCCATTATCAGCCTCAGTTCCTGAGGGCTAATATGTATTTATTATTTGTAGACGGCCTACAGCCAGCGGGATGCAGTTTTCAAAACGTGTAGAAAGGTGTTTGTGTTGCCCTTTCTTCCAGCCGAACAAATTACCGCAGCTTTTGACAAATTAAAAGAAAAACCCAGAAATACCACCTTGGACTATTGGGTGACTTACATAGGTAATAAGTGGTTATCCAGCAGAATTTGGCCCATATCCACGTGGATTATCTTTGGGGAAAACCATTTTTCTTCACAGTCACGGTGATTTTGATATTGACCCCAAAATCAAAAGGGATTTCTTTTATACGTGGCATCTACTAACGTTGGTGAAGGTATATGGTCGATAACATGTACAGTTTTGCAGAAATTGATTTTATCTTCTCAGCAAGTTAGCTTGTCCATTTACTCCAAAATCAACAAACTTTTTCCCTTACTATTTGATGTTAAATTAACGTTCTTGAGAGGAAACCATTTTTCTTCTTTCATGCACAGTGACCTTGACTTTTCACAGTTTTAGCACACAATCGACATATTTCTTATCACCACCCAAAAAGGCTCTTACATTAGGATTCGGAGAACTAGAGTTATTGTGTTCAACAAAATTTCTAACAGACTGACAACATTATAACAAATACACTCTGTCTTAAGGCAGACATATACAAATTATAAATGGTCACTATAGTATAATTCAGATTGTTATGTGCCCGACCAAACAAGTGTCAGGTAAAAAAAAAAGTGAGTTTTCCTTGTAATGTCTGATCAACGCCCTCCCACAACTGTTTAAGTGTCTTCATTAGCTTGTGAAATGATGCGACATAATTAGTTCTAGATGTGTTTATGTTCTATAGCAAAGCAACACACATAGGTTTTTAGTGCCAAGGCAAATGGAGTAAAGTACTTTGCCCGTGGACACACCATGGTAACCAACCCAAGCTAATCCAATGGTGGGATTCAATCCTGCACTCTTTCGGTCACAAACTATGAAGTGGCAAATTTGATGTCGATCTAACAAGAATACATTAGCTGAGACCAGACAACCATTAATTAGATTTATTGAGACAGGCCCGTATCATATCGCCATACTACCGTGTACGGTAATGTCCTTTAGAGGGAGAATCTCGTTCCTAATTAAACATTTGTCTGTACAGCAGCCAGGCGGACAATTTGGGACAAGGAAAGCTTCATTTTCATGGTAAAGTTGTTACAATTGAGAGAACGCAGAAACTCTGTTACTCAAACTACCAGGGTCAAGTTGACCCTGACTTTGGCTCCTCTGGAAAAGGCGGCAGAGATATTTGATTCTGATTGGTACGTTAAATGAGAGGGCGTGTTCCAACACAAAATTTCATAGGTTTTAATATCGCCCGCATCGAATTTTAATCAGTCTAAGCTTTTCCTACAAAAGGAGACCCAAAGGTTACGACTCCGGGAATTTGCAAGAAATTCTCGTTAAAAGGAACTGTTGTCCAAAAAGGGGACGATTGTCGAAAGTAACCGACGAACTAATTTACCGATTAGAGGGAGGAACGTTGAAAGCAAAGGTAGTGTGACAATTCCATGTAATTTGTTGATGCCATATACAATGCTTTGCTGAAGTTATTTATTTGTATCTGCATGAATCTTTTTTCTACATTCGTGTAATAATTTGCTTTATGAAGTATAACTGTGTTGAGTTTATGCTTATGAAGTTGTACGTTAATCTTCTTTAGATAAGTTTGACGAACTGTTTGAATTTATTGTTTTGTTTACATAGGAATTATGATCTAAGAATTTAGTGCATTACATTAGTTAATATGATTACAAGAATCCGTGTGAATTCGCCGAATTTAGAAGATTTCACTTATGATTAAGAATAAGTGTGTATTGACGGAAATGATCTAGTAATTGATTGATGTGATGTATCCTATTTATTCGCTGTTTAAATTGAGGCTGGCTCAGAACCCCAGGCCTCGCGTATGTGTTAATGTGTAAGGTCAAGGCGTAACGAATTAGCCATTTGACTAACTAGGGTCATTATAGGACATGTGGAGTCGATTGATAGCCTTAGCGTCTGTTTAGCACTGATAGTGAAATCTGATAACGAGGGAGAATAATGAAGAATTAACTGTTTTATAAATAACGGGAAATTTAGGTTGTCTATTTATATTTATTTAAAAGGGAGAAAATAGCGCCTGAGACGTATGAAACATATGGGACGTATGAGACCGATTATCCTATGACGCAATCCTGCGACGTATTAATTTCTGAAGATTTATTCTGAGAGTGTCCTGAGACGGATGGTAGAAAGTATCATCCTGAGATCCAAGGGTCTGAACAGCGACAGAGGAAGTAAAACAGACTGAGGACGAGCAGGTTATGAAATCGTACAAGACGTTGACTTCGATTGTACACTCGATCCTATGATGAACTAAATCTATCAGTAAACAGATCGGCTATTTTATTTAAATCTATTTGCGTTTTCTTTGTATTTCGGTGAAAGTTAAATTTCTAAAAGCAGAGTACATTCCTGATGTAATGAATTTTCACAGTGTTTGTAAGTAATTGATTAAATTGTTTGTTTACATGTACGGGGGCTCGTGTTGGTTTGTTCTATATACCTGCTCAGATCTCTATCTATTTCACCTATAAGTTTCACCGCTTATAATTACAATTACTCGAACCGGGCAATAACATCGAGGGCGGTCAACCCTTAGATAACGAAAACCAAATACGGAGGGACAATCACTCCCCCCGTGTAACACAAACCCAGCATGCTAACCTGGGGTGACAAATTGTGACCACAGGATGATGAGATGACACGTTTCGCACAAACATTTACCACTTCAATGACTGATTAAGATTTGCCTTATTGATTGGAATCTGTTTAAATATATTTTCTCCTTTTCAACTTCCAATATAATTTTGGCTTGGATGAGTACAGAAGAATGAATATATGAGTTTTGAGATTGCATAGACAGTCAGAAGGCCCCAGAGATCAATAAAGCATTTTACCCGACTCTTGTATGATGAAGATTTGATAGAGCCACTCGCGAGTTTGGTTGAATTAGACCAAATACACTGATATAATAAGAGATCTTGTTCCCAAAATAAATAGGCCACTTATTACTTCAAGGGGCGGGGCCCCGAGTGGCCGAGTAGTCTAAAGCGCTCACTGTTCCGGATCACTGCCATTTCACCTCTGTCTGCGTGGGTTCGAGTCTAAGGCTCGGCTAGGGTGGGTACGTGGAAAAGCCTGCCAGTAGCTTCTCGTGGGTCGGTGGTTCTTCCCCGAGTTTTCCAGGGTTCTTCCTCCACCAGTTATACTGGCCACCATGTATAGCTTATCTTGTGCTGAAAATGGCGTTAAACCCTAGAACAACAACAACTCCAAGGGGCAAAGTTTGCATGGCCAGGGAACATTGTTTAAAATTTGCTTTTAGAAAACAACTTTTGGTGGGGTTTAACACCAATTTTCAACGCTTAATAGGCCATGCATGGCAACCAGTACATTTGGTGGAGGATGAACCTGCGAAAACCTAGGTAAACACGTCTGACAGATTTGAAGTTGCTGACAAGCTTTCTCACATACCTGCGTTCGCATTGCCAAGACCAGAACCCATATGCACGCTGGCGAGATGCGTGAGCGATCTGTGAAGACTGAGTCACCTGGTACTCTTAACGTAAAAAAAATAATATTAAGGAAGCAGGCCCAGTGATATGTCGGAACTTGATACAAATTGCTTTGAAGTGCGAGCTGATTGCTATAAGAAAAAGAAGCAATGAAAATTTAATGAAATATCAATTTATTACAGAACAGGTCTTGACAAAATTTCGAAATATGATATGCCTCAGATCACATAAAAACCTTGACTCTTGATGAAAGTGCACCAAATAAAGCTTTTGATTACAAATCCATGCAAAATATAAATGTGGCACTCCGACATTACCGTATACACTCACAAGGAAAGTTTAGCTGCAAAATACACACACCCTGATCTGCCACAATATAATGTACCAGCAGAGCTGGTTCTATACAGTTCTTTAAGAGTAATCAGTAGAACAAGCAATATGGACGCCGCTCTGTCGGTATTTTATGCAATTGCAGATCTGGGTCTATGTTGTTTGCAGCTGGAATTGGCTTATAAACAAGTACATACGGTATTTAATAAATATCAGACAGGGTAATCAAAAAGTATTAACGGCTTCACACTGTACAAATCTTCACTGTATATGTCCATCAAATAGATAAGAATTAGCTCGATGCTGACTAAGAGTGCATAATGACTTGCCTTAGTATCTAGTCAAAATATGCAACGGCACATTAGTCAATGACTGAGATGATTTTCATGACAATTAACGACTCGGTTATCATAGCGGAGATTCCTTCTTTTGACAGCCTCTCATAAGAGAACAACCTTACCTAAGACTATCTTGTTATCAACTATCATATATACTAGCTTACAAGTCAAATTTAGCATGCTGCACATATCCAGATATGTCATAGCACAATGTGCCAGCAAATAGGACTATATGGTGTGTTAGAAATAATCAGAAGAACAAACAAAACTGACCCTGATTATGATATGGCAGATTGGGGTCTATGTTGCTTGCAGTTGGACTTGTAAGCAAATACATATGCTAATATATTTTTACCATTCTGTCCAATAGAACTCGGTGGTTCAGTGGATTGCATGCTGGACTTGCTATATTAAAAGCATAGTGAGTTTGCTGTACCTCCAGTACCTTACTTGACGGCCTCAGCACATTATAACCTTTAATGTCTTGACATGCCAGTAAACACAGTCAACCAACAATTTTGTTCACCCTTGTTTATACCATAGGGAGTAGTGCTACAAAATGATGCAAGAATGGCAACGTGTTCACAGTGGTTGCTATGACAATAAAAAATAGTTTCAAAATGGAGCCCAAGATGTATCCCAAGTCGTGATGAAAACATTTGTAGATTTCCAAGTGTGACATATGGTTTTATAAATAACTGACTGTGATCCACATTATGTATAAATATAAAAAAGTATGTTTAATATTGTTGATAAAAAGAATTATATATAATGTACAATTTTACTGTAATGATTAGCAAATATTATAAGTGTATCAAAAATGTGTCGGCGATTGTCTTTGTCATAGTTTCCAACAGCAGGCCTATAATCAAGTAACCGTACGACACACTAGAACATTGTTTGCTCTCAGCATAACATAATTTTCGCCAGTATAAATGACGAAAGCGTTGGTCAAAATAACGGGACAAACTGCTACATAAAACTCGGAGATAAGTCAGTCAATTTTTTTTTAGTGGATATTGGAAAGTAAAATTTGACTTGGGTCTGTTTAATATTAGTTCTAACCAAATTGTTTTTAATTCATAAATTCATTCAAAAGTTATCGAGTGTAATAAAATCTGCGATGCAAGGAGAAACTCGGAAGTCGAGCAGGAAAGCAAAAAATTATTGAATGAAAAAATGAAAGTATGATATGGTACTGCTAGATCTTCCTGCTATAAAGTTTCGTGCCAAATTTTACTTTGATATATTCCATCCTTCATATATTGTTGAGAAGATACAATAAGCATAATGTAAAAGAAAATTTGAAGTTGAAAAGGGGCTATAACATGTATGCTTGGTAAGACCTCGTCTGTGCTAGATGCATACTCCCTGTTCTGAGATTTCTTACAACACGTGTATTGGCCCAGTCTTATCTACATCATCAGCATGTACTCTATAGGGCATCCTCATTCTCTTTCAGGATGTGTGGATAATGAAGGAGATTAGCGTGTGTGGGAGGAGGAGGAGGGCATCCAATTGTGACAGGTAAGTATTACATAATTAAAATTAGTTTTACTCACCCAATAAACGTCATTTTAAGGTCAGTATTAGCTTACCTATCACTGTTATTACTAAGCTGAAATTGTCAGTAAAGAGAGCGGCTGATGTACTTTGAGAAGAGTCAAATATGGACAAATTACCCAAGCAATAAACTTCAGTTATATGTGGCAGTTGCCTGGTTCACAGGTTGTGCAGCGACGATCGGACCCATAAAGAAAATACATTGGCTTTGGTTTGCTAACAACCAAAGGTTAAAGAAAGAGAAGGTTGTGTGTAAGCGCCAAAAATGCAACCTTCATAACATCGTCCAAAGCTGAATGGTCGAAATACGCCAGGAAGTAGCAGTAAGCCCGGACTTCATGAACGATAAGTCTCTTGTTGTGAGATGCATAAGTTCTCATGATGTTGAGCGAAATCCATCGAGTGATAGTAGATGCTGAATATGCGCTGAACCCCTTAAGGGGGAGAAAAAAATCATTATCCACCCTTTCTTCTCCCTTTAGCAAATGCTAAATAGAATCTAAGTGCTATAACTGGGCGAAGAAGTCTATCACGATCATCCCCATCACAGATGCGACTTAGATTAGAGAATTCAATTGGTGAATTTGATGGAATTTGGATTGAGCAAGGAAACAAGGCTGGTTTAACAGGGTGACGGAGTCTTAATTCCCACTGATGCATAAGCATCATTCCTCAATTGATAAAGCCTGTAATTGGATTCTTCTCCAAGCTGAATCAACGACAAGAAGATTGTTATTGTGTTTTGTAGGGTTTAACGCCATTTTTCGGCACAAGATAGGCTACACATGGCGGCCAGTTTAACAGGTGGAGGAAGAACCCTCGAAAACCACGAGAAGAACCACCGACCTACGAGAAGCTACTGGCAAGCTTTCTCACGTACCCACGTTAGCCGGTCCTAAGACTCGCGCTTTAGACCACTCATCCACTCGGGACCCCACAAGAAGAAGAAATATGGTTTTAAGCGCACGATTTTCAAAAGAAAGCCTGACTCAAAGGTTCATGTGTTTTACTTAATGTCCACAAAACCCATGAATTGTTCTATTTTGGTGTCAAATAGAGAGACATCGGACTCAAGCTCGAAATACTGATACTATCAGATAAAAGAGGATCTTACCCGATTGATTTACTTATGGAAAATTCAGGTGTTTGAAAGGGCAGCCCTATAACATTTAATTGTAGAGGCTGAACAAGATCTCTCCTCAGAAAGGAAAGAAAGAAAATCCGCACTGCAGTAAGAGAGCTTTGACAAGGATTAACACGCTTCCTAGCACACCGATCACAGAAGATTTTTCCACTTTGCAATGCAGGCCTTAGATGAAGAATATTGTCTTGCTTGCACACTGCAGTAGGAAACTTTTACTTGAGAACTTTGCCTGGCGGATCGATTGCTTGAGATGAGCCAAGCGTGAAGGCTAAGGATATAGGAATTGGTGTGAACTAGAGTACCTGTGTGTTGTTAGAAAAGAGTGACCCAAGGACGTAATACCCTTGGTGTGTCGATCAACAGGTCCAGTAAGTCGTTGAACCACGACCTTTTAGGCCACATATGTGCAAACAGGATGATCCAAGTTGTGTACAGTCTGATTTTGTGCAATACTTGTGGAATCAACCGGAAGGGTGGGAATGCGTAAGCAAACAGTCGAACCAAATTGAGATTGCCTGTTCTGAGACTAAGGAGACATAAAATGGAAGCTTGTTGCTCAGTTTTGTCGCAAACAAGTAAACTTTAGGTAGCCCCCACTAACTGAACAGAGACTGCAACTACTTGATGCAGGGACTATTCTGTTATTACTATCTTCCTTGTTCTGGACATACTGTCTGCCAAAATGTTTTTCGTCCCTGGAATGTGACAGCTCTGAGTGTAATCCCTTCTGACTGCCCAACGAAGAAGGTTCCAGACTTCGATGCAGAGAAAAAGAGCATTGATAACTCCTTGTTGTCTAATGTATGCAACCACTGATGATGTTGTCATCGGAAATCATGATGCAGTGCTCTTTACTGTGTTCTACGCACCTTTTTAGGGCAAAGAAATCAGCTTTCATTCTAAACCGTTTATGTGGAGAAGACTGTCTTCTTGTAACTAACGGAAATGAAGAAATACTATTTCTGGCTCTCAGTTAACCCCTCCCCTCAACCTGAATCTGATGCATCGGCGTACATACACGAGTGGAATTCTGGGGCATGCAGGTGAACTCATCTCAGAAACATCTTGATTGTAACAGAACTGAAAGTCGGTCCTAGAGAAACTGAACTGAGAGGGATCCCTGTGGGGTTTCCAAACTGCCAACAGGAGAAAATGAAGAGGACGTAAATGAAGCTTCTTATGGGATACCAGGTCCAAGAAGGAATTCAAAGTTCCTAGAAGGGAGAGATACGGACGAGCCAATAAAATAGTTTCAGTCTGTAGCGTCTTTAATAGTTCCATGATTTTGTGTATCCTCTCTGGGAAAACACGAATTCATCCCATGGAGGTAACAAAAATTTATTCCTGTATACTCGAGATTTTGAGAGGGAAAATTTTCTTATATCTCTAGATTTGTAATCAGTATCAAATGTGTTACCACAGACCAACAGTGGATCATGTGACTGCACAGACACTGTTTGCGTTGTGTTGTGTAGTATCCAGCCGTCACAATACTGGTTCAACGGAATCCCTAAGTATTTCAAGTGTACTCCTATGAATATGGTAAGATCCTGGGTGCTAAGGCTAGACCAAATGGCAAGGTTCGGAACTGAAATACTTTCTGTCCGATCGACTATGGTAAGTACCTGGGTGCTGAGGCTAAACCAAATGGCATTGTTCGGAATTGAAATACTTTCTGTCCGATCGACAACCAGAAATATATTTTAGGCCGAGATAAAATCGGGATGTGGAAATATGCATCCTGAAGATCAATGAAAACTGCCCATTCGGCCGGTTTGATAGCATTTTGAACTGAAGTTGCAGTTTCCATGTTGAAAGTTTCCACATGCAGAAATTAATGTAGGGGTGAAAGGTCGTTAATAAACCTCAGTTTCTCAACCTTTTGGAGACCTGAAATATCCAGGAGTAGATTGTTGGTGATTGGATGTTTTGAACCCTATTTACTGCATCCTTCTGAAGAAGGATCTGCTCTTCTTCCTGCAGTTTGAAAACATTTGATTAATGGAAAATGATGGGTGTCCTTGAGAGGATGGGATTCTATGAAGCGTAGACATAACCCCTTTTACACAACAGAAAGGACCCACTGATTTTGCGTGATGTTCGACTGTACCTTCGAAAAGAGGGAGAATCGAGTACCTACTTGTAAAAGAGGTATGCGCTACAGATGTAAAGTGTCCTTTGGAACAACCTCTCTTTCCCCCTTTTGCCTCTTTAGGGAAGGGGGAGGCAAAAGTATACCACTTTTTCATACCCTTGCCTCTCTATTCATTTCGTCACGATTGTGGAGCGGACTTATAGGAAAGTTGGCTACTTTGCTGTTGTGATTGTGCACTATGCTTTGGTACGAATCGTGGCTGACCCATAGATGTGTATGGACACTGGCTAGTTTTGGCGGGCCAGCAACGGATGCAAGGGACCTATGTTTTGGTCCCTAAAATCCTGATGGGTGATAGTGGAAATGAGAGCGCAGAATAAGGTCTCTGAATCCAGTAGTGCAGCCCTCATACGATTTTTTTGTATGTTCATGCAAAATCTTTGAGGAGTCCAATGACATATTTTTACATAGAATAAGAAGCTCTGCTGACAACGCCAAGGCCATACACAATATGTGTCACGAAATCTTTGCCATAGACGCTAACAGTCGTTTCAAGGCAACTGGTGATAATGATATTTCCTTCAGTAAAACTGAAGGAAGCTGCTGAAAACAGGTCAGCATGTGAAGCTATAGTTACTAATGACCTGGCTTTGAGTCTAAGCCTCCAAGGATTTAACCAAGAGGCTAGTAAAAGAACCTGCTAAAATTCCCACTTGTGAAGCGTCGGCGTCCAAGTTTAGGGGTTTCAATGGCCTTGCAGGTGAATGAACAATATAGCTCGAGGCTGAAGGGTCTCAATGTAGCAAAAGGGACAGATCATCCTTTATTCTGTTTCGCCATTTCTTGACCTTTGCTCAGCCATTTTGCAACTTCGCTAGCCACCAGAGAGTGAGGAAGCAGCAGCAAGTCCAGTCTGGGCATAGCTCGTGCGTTTCTCTAAACAAGAGAGAATCTCAGTGTCTCATGAACACTTTGGATTTAGGCACATGTCAGGGGGAAGAAGACCGTAGACTTCATTAACAGCCATGTCGAATAACCAAGTCTCCTCCTCCTTGTCCATGTAAGACAATGGTGGCGAGGGATTTTGGAGTACCTCTAAGGATAGGTTATACCTTGTCCTTTGGGATTTCAGTAAATTATTGAGAATCTACTAGATTCAACAAGACATCATCTTCCTGTTCCAAATCTCGGTTGGAAACATGAGACATGTAGCCCCAAACGATCCCTCTGTTGGGGAAGGCCGGGAAGTAGGGAGATATATATTCTGCATTTCAGCACGGGAAGTGACAGAATTGTCCTCAAAGGGTGTCATGATAGTAGAGTAAGAATTCTTATCATCTCTCTTTGGTCTCTTATTGTGGAGGGGGATTAACCATCACCTCCCTAGTCGACCTTTTCAACAGAACCTACAATGGTCGTCGGATTTAATCACTCGTATATGCAGGCACCCACATCGACAATGTGCGTGGTAGAGGTAGTTCTTTCCGGGGGGGAGGGGGAGACTTTCATGTACCAAAAGGGGTTAAAGGGAACATGGTATAGAACGGGAGATCGGTCCGATTTCCTAGCCTGGTCCCTGTGGTATGATAACTAGGCAACTAGGTAATGTAGAGTAGGGCGTGTAGTCAATCATATCCCTAGTGCTAGACCTAGATTTGTCCCTTAGTGATAGAAGCTGCCTGACAGAAGCTGCCTTCTTTTTAGAAGACACATTATTATGTCTCGGGAGGATGCTGCTCTTCCCTCTTTTATTTAAGGGAGCACACTCAAACCCTTTGGAAATTATAGGTTACTGCATTTGTATGGGAAAATAATTGAATGAGTTTTTATCTGAGTGATACTGCACAACCTTGGGAGTGCAGACTATTAGTATAAAAGAAACCCAAAACGAGTTAATATTTTCCTATACAAATGCAGTAACATTTTTATTTATATACCCATACAATTTCCTACATGAAGCTTAATAATAACACTGGTCAACAGTGAAATCATTACTGACTTGAAAAGGCCCTAATCTGTAGTATTTTGGTGTGCCGAACACGAATATAACCGTGAAAAATTTGTATTGGCTCTCGTTTTGAAGATATTCATATACCTCATTTTCTATGTTTCACTGTGTAAATTTCTCCAGTAGGACTGCAGCAACATCCGGAATAATGATGTAACATTGCATAATACCATCATGCTCACATCATCCACAGTTGATTGCATCATTTTCTGATGCAATGCAATACTAATGCCATGCGGCTGCTGAAGTAAGTTGACGTCAGCAGTGTACTATACATGTGTAGGCCTATTATACTAATGCCAGGCGGCTGCTGAAGCTGACGTAAGCAGTGTGCTATATAAAGCCCAATCAGATAGGTTCAGCATTTAAAATATTTTAGACGTTGTGCGAGACAGTTCAAGCTACTGTTACATAAAGCTTATTATTTTATCCATTTACGTACAATAAAGAACAGTAATGCCTCGAAAGTGTGTTAATACCGCGGACAATTTTTGCTATATTTGTGGGGAAGTGACATTTGCCAACCAGAAGAAAAGTATCAATTCTCAAGTGAAGAAGGCATATCATCTTTACTTCGGATGCAAGGTTGGTGACCAAGACAAGCCTTGGGCTCCGCATATATGCTGTGCTACATGTACAACACAGCTTTCACAGTGGTTGAATTGCAAAAGGTCATCAATGCCGTTTGCAGTCCCAATGGTGTGGAGAGAGCCAAGCAACCACCTAAATGACTGTTACTTCTGCTTGGTTCCTCCTCTTTCCAGCGGAATAACGAAGCGAAAGAAGTCGAGAATAGTCTACCCAAACATTCCGTCTGCATTGAGACCAGTTCCACATGGTGAGGGACTTCCTATTCCAGAACCTCCAGCAGAATATTCTCTTGATTCATCTGACGAAGACAAAGGTGAGTCGACCTGTTCTTCTCCTGGTCCATCAGCATGCAGTGATCCAGATTTTCACTGTGGTGCATCATCAACCCCACACAGAATAACACAGGAAGAACTAAATGACCTGATTCGTGATTTGGACTTATCAAAGAACAAGGCAGAATTGCTAGGATCAAGACTCCAACAATGGAATCTTCTAGAAGAAGATGTCACAATTACTGCATATCGAAAGCGCCACCAGCAATTGGAGCCTTTCTTCAGAAAGGAAAGTAATCTGATATTCTGTTCCGATATTGAGGGCCTCATGAATGCTTTAAAAATCACTCATGACCCACAAGAATGGAGACTATTTGTGGACTCTTCGAAACTGAGTCTCAAGGCTGTGCTTTTGCACAATGGAAACATTCTTCCATCTATTCCAGTAGCGTATGCTGTCCACATGAAAGAGACATACGATAACTTAAGGCAGCTACTGAATTCCATTGAGTATAACAAGTACAGCTGGCACCTCTGTGGTGATTTGAAGGTAGTTGCCCTTTTAATGGGACTGCAGCAAGGATATACAAAATACATGTGTTTCTTATGCAAGTGGGATAGCCGAGCAAGGGAAATGCACTACATGAGGAAGGAATGGACTCACAGGCAGAATGTAGCCATTGGAGAGAAGAATATCCAACACCCAGCTCTGGTTGAGGCTCAGAAAATCTTGCTACCACCCCTTCACATCAAACTAGGTTTGATGAAGAACTTCGTGAAAGCCATTGACCAGACTTTGCCAGCATTCCGATACCTGCATGAAAAATTCCCTCGACTCAGCGAAGCAAAGATTAAAGAGGGAGTTTTTGTGGGTCCTCAGATTCGAGAGCTTTTCAAAGATGACCGGTTCAACAACTTGCTGGAAGGTGACGCGAAACAAGCATGGAATGCTTTTCGCCTAGTTTCTACAAACTTCCTCGGAAATGTTAGGGCAGAAAACTATAAGGAACTAGTAGAAGACATGTTGATGAAGTATAAGAAACTTGGCTGCAATATGTCTCTAAAGATTCACTTCCTTCATTCCCATTTGGATTTCTTTCCTAGCAACTGTGGTATTGTTAGTGATGAACACGGCGAACGTTTTCATCAAGATATCGCAACAATGGAACAAAGATACCAGGGAAAATGGTCCACTACAATGCTGGCTGACTACTGCTGGACACTCCTCAGAGATGCTCCCGAACAGCTGTACAAGAGACAGGCGAAGAAATCTAAGATGTAGTCAATGACTTGATTTTTTATAGGTAGGCTATTACAGTTGACCTTTTACTATTGGAATGCATTTCGTTATGTAAACATTAATTTCTTGCAGATTACAAAAAAACTAGAGCCAATTTTGCAATTTGACTGTCATATTCGTGTTCAGCACATAAAAATTGATAAGAATTGACTAATTTTATTTCAGTAACATGACTTTTGTAAAAATTTGTTGTCCAGTGTAATGGAATACACTGCAAGAAACAGAGTAATTTAATTTATGCTGTATTTCAAAATAGAGCACAACTGTAGATTCATCAATACACAATACCAATATTAATGTGCACTCAGCATTTCCCAGCAACCTATGGATTTCGTCACATGTAC
Organism: Sinohyriopsis cumingii; assembly: GCA_028554795.2. Lineage (NCBI taxonomy): Eukaryota > Metazoa > Mollusca > Bivalvia > Unionida > Unionidae > Sinohyriopsis > Sinohyriopsis cumingii. The sequence goes on along the minus strand of CM068839.1, from coordinate 59,577,325 downwards.
AACATTATTTTTTTTTTAAATCTCATTTTAGTCTACTTAAAACTGAAATTGAAAGTCTTATTTTGAATGAATCCACATTGAAAAAATTTCCAGTTGGTCTGGAATGGATGAATTTTGTATTTCTGTTGATCCAACTCATTTCTGCATTTCTGCTTATGATGGACTGGAGTGCAGTAAGGAAAATGCAATTTCAGGTAGAAATGTAGTCAAAATTACAGTATAATTTTGGTCTGTATTGGATTTTCCATGACATGGGTGATGTCATTCAGATTTGCAGAACTAAGAAAGTACCTTTTGAGAAAATTCAAGATGCATAAATATAAGTATATTTATTACCACTCTTAGTACCAGCTAAATAAGACAATATATGTTTATTCCCTGTCATTTGCATGCTTGCTGTTGGAGGGACCATAGCTATGACTGGTATGATACAGTGGATGTCTTCTATCACTAGCCTAACAATGTATCAAAATAGTTAAATGAGGAAAATTGAAAAGCAACTGATGTGTGACAGTCCATGTAGTCAACACAAATACTACTTTTTTGTCATCTTGGCTTATTGGTTCTATGGCTCTTAGTTTCCTACCTTCAGTTGCATTTTTTCTCGACTTTAGTGTTCTGACTAACTAGTAAAATAGTACATATCAGTATGCTTTTCTGTGCAATTTTTATAGACCCCAGAGGGTACTGGTCATAGTCTGAACCATTCTATTTGTTTAAAGTTACCAATATTTCTCTAAATAATTGTTTAAATGATCAGCATTATTGCATCTCTCATGTTTGTTATTAATATTGTGAATATCATGTTCATTCATTTGCTTTGTTTTAAAGTTTCATTTGTGACTCAGTGAACTTGTCCACATTGTTAATTTTATCATCTCTACTTTTAAATGGATGAAACACTGCAGCTTGTTTAGTTTATTCACAAACAAATGTAATAAATCAAAAGCGAAAGTGTCAGTGCTACATGAACGTACATTGTTTACAATCAAAGTAGTTCCTAATACACAATACTATGTTTAGATAAATGTGCCATGCTATATGAAGCAGTGTACTATGATAAAATACTCAGTGATTCTGACAATGCAAAGTTAATGGAGAAAGAAAAAAAATGAGTACATAATAATATATGTTATTGACACATGTAGTAACACTCTTTCTCTCCTGGAAGATGCTATCTCTCTCTGTTTTATTAGGGGAGATGCAGTCAATTCCATCTCGTGTAGGGAAGGTGCCACTCCTCCTTTGTTTGTTCAGGGGAGAACACAATTGCTTTAGAAATATTTGTTACTGCCTTGCAGGTAGCACCAATATTTCTATTAATGTGAGGTTTAAGTAATACAGAAGGAAAGAATGGCTTCCAGCAAGATTCTTAGTGTCATCTGACCACAGACAACACATGGTGCATTCATCCATTCATGTACATTTTGTACACAATAAGTGTCCCATGGGCTTTTCAAATGCGCATACCTACCAACTCTTTAAGACATCTGAAAAATATGGTTCTGAAACAATTAGAAACTTAGTCTGACAAAATAACAGAATGATGATATAACTGTGTCAGGCTCGTGTCTCTTATTACGGTTATTTTTATATTGTAAAGAAGAATGTTCGAGTTTATATGGTTTATATTGTTACGATTTACAAACCCCAGACCATCATTGAAATAATGTTATATAAACACTACTAAAACAGTTAAAGGGACCCAGAATCTATTAATAAACATGTTATGTAGATTCCGTGATGAGACCATGTTATTATATTATAAACAATAATCACAATAATCTGGACCCCCTTATTTTTGTGAAAATGTGTAATTCTCAATGCTTGAGAACCAGATTGAGTACATGTACCATGACTAATACAATGTACCATTACTAATACAATGTACCATTTCTAATACAATGTACCATTACTAATACAATGTAACATTACTAATACAATGTCCCACAGCCTTACTCAGGGAGGAGAAAGGGTGGGTGGCTCACCATGTGAGAACACATGAAGAAATTTTGCAATATTAATTTTATCAATTTAAAATTTGATAAATACAGACAAGAGGTTATTGACTATAAAGAACTAATGACAATCCCAAGTATGAAACCAATGCACTGATAGGCATTCTTTCATCACAGTCTGTGTTGACTTCAAGGTTGTCTGGAAACAATAACGCTTTATAGAGCACGGGCTGATGGCGTGAATCAGACCTGGTCGATGTGCATCTTCAAGGAAATCTCTAGAACAGGGAGTTGTTGCATCTAGCTGGACAAGGTCTTTCCATGTGGAAAGGTAAAGCTTAATAATAACACTGACAGGTAAGCTATTACTTACATCAAAATTAATTTTTACTCACAAGGTCCTTCAAAATGTATTGAAGAGAAAAAAATGTGGAAAAAAATGTGTAACATACTAGAGAATGCATTGCATGGCTTTGGTGTCATGTCTACATTACCAGCATAGTAACCTTCCAAAGAATATGGCATACAAGTATAATAGTATATATAATAATAAAAGCAAATCTGAATTTTACAAAACAATTTTAACCACTCATAGATATTCAGAATTAAAGGCTTTAAAATCAGGATTAAAATTAAAATTTAAAATTTAAAGTTTTTAAAAGTAAAATCTTTTAAATCACATTAAAATCTTAAATATGCTAGATCTGTGTTTCCAAATACATCGGCCCCACCACTGCCAAATTTGTCAACATAAACTGATTTTTGCTTAATCATGCTGACAAGTTTCATAAAAATGGAGACATCCGAAAAAGTTCAAAAATGCCTAAAACGTTTTTTAAGAAAATGTAATAGCCTGATAATCAGGTCATCAACATATAAATACATACACACACACACAGTCATATATAAATATATAATTAGTTTCAAGTGGATTCGCTTAATCATGCCAACCTAGTTTTTTTGTATAAAACATATAAGTTATACAAGTTGAAGAAATGTGCACACAAAAAGAATTTGTATTACCCTGAAAATCTGATCTCCATTTTATCTACATAGGAATATAGATAAGCATGCCAGATGTAATATCTCTAATTAGCTAAATTCAGAATCCACATAATGTGGTCACCCTCTTTTATGGTCACCCCATCTACAGCAGGAAAGAGGCTTGGGGTATCATTCCAGACGGGGATCACACAGATGCGAGTAATAATTATGAACAGAACAAGAAAGATGTAAGCAATTTTTAAATATTTAATACTTTCATTTAAAAATCATGTGCATGTTATGTGATAAATGTGACAAAACTTGTATTAATGTTATTTTAAACAGTTCTGAAAGATCATCAGTTGTAAAGCAGAACCATCGAAAACCTTATCAATTAAAAAAAGTCAAGCCCATCTGTGGGTAATTTCATTCTCCGTTAGTTATCCTACTGCTGCAGGATGTACTAATGAAAATGTTTGCTGAAAGTTTATTGAAAGTTTATTGAATGTTTATTGAATGTTTCTGATGTAAAATTTGTTGGAAGTGATCAAAGGACTCATCATCTCCTCATTTTTTCAAATTAGTTTCATTTTGCTTTCAAAATTGAAAATGTCTGATGACAGTGTGCATTTTTCAAATCAATCTATTCCCTCATTGACAAATATACACATGCCAAATTACTCATAATATGTAGCTCTTACAAAAAATGTTGTCACATGATTGACTAGTTTTAAACTGCTACCCTTTCAAATACATTTTATAATCTATAAGAGACTGAAGCCATGACAGCTAAAATACAATTTATAATTCATGGTGACTGGGTGTGATGCTTAACTTGAGCTGAGCCATGCTATCTATGCTTGACTTGAGCTTTTGTCGTTTTGATAATTATTGATGGTAATTATTGATGGTAATTATTGATGGTAATAATGAGACAGTGATTGTCAAAGAGACAAAACCTGGACATCTATATAACATATAGTAGTAAGAACTGCATTACTTACATCTTTGTATGGATTAAAATTACGTACTTTATCTCTTTATCAGCATGTTGTCATTGTGCTGACTTTTGAAATCAACAAATATTCTTAAGATTTTTAAACCCCACTTGTGAGGGGTAAATTTGACATTTTTAACACTAATAATTATCCATTGCCTGCATTAAAAGGGGCACTTTTGAACTCAAACTTGTCGATGCCAATGGCTTTGGACTGCTGCTGCTGATTCTCATTGAGGTCATTTACTGACTGTACATAAGTACCAATGTCATGATACAAAAAGGTTTTGTTTCATACAGTATTTTGTTTGCCTGATAAGTCTCTCTATGCCTATAATATATAACATCTTGCATAAAATAATACTTGCTTAAAAATCATTACACTGCCCTTACAAAATACCCATGTACAAACATTACTGACTGGTTTGATCCGACTTCTTCATCCTGCACCTGACTGGTTCATGCATCTTCCTATACAAAATATAAGAAATATCATGACCAGTACCAACATTCTAGAACCAACCAATAAATGTTCCTTCCATCTTACTGATTTTGTCTTCCTACACATCATGTAAGAAATGCAGTCACTGCATTGAACATTCCAGTATAAAACCACTAAATGCAGTGGTTGGCTCCATCATTCTTAAGACAAACATAATTGTTCTTCACAGTTTTCAATCTGACTGAGATTTACAACAGGATCACTGATATAATCTGAATCCCTTTGTCAATGAAATAATGATCAATTATGAGTATTTATTGTTTGCACCAACAATCGCAAAAGTTACATTTGACACCAGTCAGCTTTGGAAAGCTAATCTTTATCACAGACTGGTACCTTAGAAGCTTCTTAATTGAAGCTAATCTTATCACAGACTGATACCTCTGAAACCTCTTAATTTATCAAAATACATTTGGATTAGACTGGTCCCTTTTTGAAAACTTTTAATTTATCAAAATATATTTGGATTACATATGTTGGACAAAATACAGTCTCCATGTGTTCTGAATTTGCTTTTGTCTAACATGTATCCAAATAGACATGGTTCTGCTGCTTACATTTCTCACGTGTTGATAAATCTCTGACATGGCTCTGTCTGTAAGATCTCTACTAAATGAGGGTCTTGTAAAAAAAAAGTTGTTCTTTGTGACATTGTAATGTTGTTGTTGTTGTGGGGTTCAACGCCATTTTTCAGCACATGATAGGCTATACATGGCAGCCAGTATTAATGGTGGAGGAAGAACCTGGAAAAACCCTGGAAAGAACCACTGACCCACGAGAAGCTACTGGCAAGCTTTCTCACATACCCACATTGGCTGAATCCAAGACTCGAACCGGCGCAGACAGAGGTGAGATGGCTGTGATCTGTAATGGAGAGTGCTTTAGACCACTATGCCACTCAAGGCCCCAACATTGTAATGAGGCCTTACTAAAAATTCTGTAAAAAAAATTATGCATGACAAGAGATGATGCAATATGCATATGTTATGAGATGATGGGATGACAATTTCATTGTTAGATTGAGACCCACCATCAACAACTATTTACAAAGTGATTTTTTTCATGATATCCTTTTGAGCTTACCATAGTTTGAACGATTACAGAAATTATGTCTAGACAAGTGTTTAGATGGCAAATATCGAAGTTTCAATTCAAAGCACCTTCTACTGGTGACAGTGATATAAATCATTTTATCAGCCCCTTGCATGGCAAAGATCTCGTGTGAAAATTATGTTGAAGGAGACTATCATTGCATCATCCAACAGCTAATCAGCATATAAAATGTTCCTTCTTTGTGTGAACTCAAGCCAACAACTGGGACACTCTGATCCCCTAGTACATTATCTGATAGCCATAATCAAAGCTTGAAGTGCTCATTCTATGTGTGATTTCAAGCCAACAGCTGATACACTCCAGTACTCCAGTACAATATGTGACAACTGATTAGATTATACAGTGTTTGTTCTATGTGTGATTTCAAGCCAACAGCTGATACACTCCAGTACTCCAGTACATTATTTGATGACTGATTAGAGTATACAGTGTTTGTTCTATGTGTGATTTCAAGCCAACAGTTGGGATTCTCAAATCCCCAGGTACATAGTATACAGTATTTGTTCTATGTGTGATTTCAAGCCAACAGCTGATACACTCAGATCACTCTGTGCATTATGTGAAAGCCAATTAGAGTACACAGTGTTTGTTCTATCTGTGATTTCAAGCCAACAGCTGGGATCCTCAGATCTCACAGTACATTATGTAACAACAAATTTGAGTATATAGTGTTCTTTGTCATTTCAAGCCAACGGTTGGGATTCTCAAATCCTCAGGTACAGAGTATACAGTGTTTGTTCTATGTGTGATTTTAAGCCAACAGCTGGGATCTTCAGACTCCACAGCACATTATGTGATAGCAATTAGAGTATACAGTTTTCTGCATGATTTCAAGCCAACAGCTGGGACCCTCAAGTCCCTCACTATAGTATGCAATAGAAAATCGGAGTCTTCACAACTATTTACAGCTGGTGTACATTATAGGCTAGTAATTAATGCATATACTCCAACTTTATCTCAGGACTCGTGTTGGTCAGTTACAAAGGACTCTGCCATATCTGTTGATAGGAATTATTAGTTCCATGACAAATCTTCTCATGGGTGTTATATGGGCCCACTGAGTTGATGACAGTTTTAATATTTCAGGTGTCTCTATTGGGTAAGATGAAGTATGTGGTCATTGGAGGCTTCCCTTTAACATTGATCACACCTCGGTATTCATACTTGAAATTACTTCTGATCAAAATCTTGGCTGTTTCCTCAGGCACCTGTTTTGTGGAAAAAAGAAATTATAATTTTTCAACAGTCATGAGAAAAGATTTTAAAATATGAAATTTGTGCACAGAACTCAAATGGCCAAACATACCTCTTTTAACATAGTTTTACCTGTCGGTGATGCAAGAAGTATAGGTCACAGTTACTTACTTTTAGTGGAAAGGTGTTGCACTCATAAAGATGCACCAGCACATAATGTTGTACAATCCTGTGGCTTTTAGTGCACAAGACCTTAACACAAAACTTGCATGTAGAGAGGGTGTGATGGATGGACAAAAGGAAGGACAGATATATGAATATTCCTAGCACATTTGTGAGCAGGGCATACACTTACATATACTTACTGACACTTACAGTGCCTTAAATTGCCATACAAAAGAATGCAGTTTGATTCTCTAGTCTCATTTTCTTTATTTGAAATTGTCTTCAGGTTTTAATTAATGTTAACACATTAACCCCTGGAGCTTTTTGCCATTTTCGCCTGAAAATTGAGTAGGAAACACATTTTGAAAGCTATTTCTGAATAGACTTGAAAACACCAAACCCCCAGTCATCTTTCAATAACATACTGCCTAGTTGTGTTAGAAACATCATTTTTCATCGGCTATTTGACTTGCACATGAGCAGAAGGGTAAAAGTTGGAGTTTTGGGGGGGGGGTTGCCAAACAGAGCCATTATTTTTGTATGGAGACCACTCTTTATTCCAAATGCAAATCTTATCCTACTTTTTGCAAAGGCTCATCTGTCTGTTTGCAGTTCATACCAGTTTGTCTTAGATCTGAGACCAAAAAGTCTAAAATCTGGACACAAAATTGGATTCCGACCATGGGCAAATTTTGGGTAGAAAAAATTTGGGTCCAAAAAATGAGGTTTTTTTATCTGTATTTTGTAGTGCAACTAGATATTCCAGATTATTTGGTATCATTGTAGAGCTACATCTGTCTACCTTTCTATAATACCACCCACTTTAGTGTATCATGCATGACCATGACGCTACAGAGCTCGGCAGTAGGCTACTACCTCCTGCACCGTTAAGTTGTCACTAGGGGTTAATGTGTTAGCTTAATTGTAGCTTTAACTTTATTATGAAATTTTTTAAGATGACTTGGGATATTCATTCTTGATCTCAGGGGCCAGGGTGTATCCTTAACTTTACTGAAATCTTAATATGGTACTTCATGGCATACTATTTTAAAAAATACATAAACATTTAATAAAATGTCACCTTTGTGCCTTAATGTTGTTTCTCTTGAAAATCTCATGGAACAACTTAAATTTCACCAAATGACAGAAATTTCCACCAGGCTTTCAATTACCTGAATTTTATCAACAATTCCTGATGTTTCCATTCTGCTTGAAACATTGACAGTGTCACCCCAGATGTCGTATTGTGGCTTTCTTGCTCCTATGACACCTGCCATCACTGGCCCATGGTTTATGCCTGAATGAGACAATACAGGTTTAATTATGCTAACCAATGGATTTGAAAAACCAAAAAACAATGAAGTATAAACAACAAATTAAATGCATGCTACTTTAATACCATGCACATGATCTTACAAAAGTTAAATTAAAATATTTTTGAGGAAATTGAATATTTCTATTGTCTGCTAATGTATGCATATCACTTGTTTAATGGGGTATACAAATTTCATAAAGCTAGCACTAAGGCATAATTTTATTTATTAGACTACAAAGCTACAAATAATCTCTTCCTTACCCCAAGTGCATGATATCTGCAAAGTTTGGTAACTGTAGATGGTGGAGAACTTGAGTTATTGTGCAGAAACCATTTTTGTTTTTTTCTGTCAGCATTGGGGTCACCTTGACCTTTGATCTTTCGACCCTAAATTTCAATCTGATTTTTCCTTATTCCAAATGCAAAATCATGCACAAAAGTTGGTAACTAGATGTGGACAATATCAGTTATTGTGTGGAATAAAAATTTTACATATGGACAGATGTTATAATACACTCTGCCTTATGACGGGAGTAAAAAAAAAACACCTACCTACACACCCACCTAATTACCTACTTACACACCCACCCAACTACCAACTTACTGTGACTATAAAAGAATAAAAAAGAAACTTATTTCTATTATATCAAAGTCAATGTAAAAAGTTGAAGTATAAAGATTATATTAATCAGATTATTTTTAATATGCTTGTTCCTGTAATCTGCTTGAAAAGCTACTATCATTGTTTACCCATAGCTTAGAGTAACATTGGAGTGACAGTCCACAGTACATAGTTCATTGCATCAATAATTGATTAATGACAGGTGAGGCCCTGCATTAAAAGCATGCAGTCACTAAACTACTTTCTAGACTGGTTCACACTTAACAATACAGTAGTCCCCCTCTTGAACGGACCCCCTGACCAGCAGCCACCTGCTCTTTATAGCCAGAATTCGTTGGCACCAACGAGTTTGTGTTCAAAAGTACCCCTCGCGAAAGGCCACCCGGCCAACGTGACCAGTGGCCAGCATATTAGTGCAATAATATAAAATTTACCCCTCACAAGCAGCTGCATTTTATTTGAATATGTATCCAGAACCAGTATTTTATTCATAACGTGTGTTAAGTAATTCGATTTCTGTTTCCCGATGTCAGGTTTTCATTACTGAAAGAAGTTTTGAGTAAAGTACATGTACCACTAAGGTTAATATTATATCATTTACGCCTCACGAGAAGCCAAATTTATTCCATAAAATCCGAGAAATACTCAAATTTTAATCCATACAAAAGGGTAAGTACAGTAGTCCCCCTCTTATAAGGCCACCCCTACTGCAGCAGGGAAGTGACCTTATAATGCAGGTGGCCTTTCTAGAGAGGGATGACAAATGTGAATAGTAAATACTTACAAAGAAAGTTACAAGTACATTTAATTCTAAAACATTTAATATTTTCACTAAAATATCACATGTATGTTGTGAAATAAATGAAAAATAAACTGTTTCATCATTTTCAAAAGAATGTTATGAATAACCATTGATATAGTTTTAAAACTGTCTTAATAATTATGTTACAGATCACATCATCTGTCACTCTGTTGGTAACAGTCTAAAAAAGTTTTTGGTACGACTCCGCTGGGGTTCAAACCCATGACCTTTTACATCTGAAGTAGATGCTATAACCACTTAAGCCAACAACGTGGTTGTAGGATAACATATCACAATATACAATGTATAGTCATTGATATGGAAAGCACACTATTGAATAAACATTTATTTCAACTTCCAACAAAGGGCCTTCTGATCAGTTGTTGTTGTTGTAGCCAGTATTAATGGTGGAGGAAGAACCTGGGAAGAACCACCAACCCACAAGAAGCTACTGGCAAGCTTTCTCACATACCCACATTGGCCGACTCCTAGACTCGAACCCATGCAGACAGAGGTGAGATGGCAGTGATCCATTATGAAGAGCACTTCAGACCACTTGGCCCTTCATGGGCCCCTCTTCTGAATAGAATTAGATGTATATATGTCTAGCATGGATACTTTACTCTGTTAGTGGAATAAAAATGTAGGTCATGGTGACACATCCAATTATCAAGTTTGTTGACTGAGCATAAATAGTACCCAAGAAATGAACTTTCAGCACAAAATCTCAACAAAGTTGCTAAACAATAAATTTCAGTCAGAGATATTTTTTAACAAAAAGGATTTAGAACTTGTCAAGAATCATCCACTCACCAAGTTTCATCAGTCTAAGTAGGATAGTGTGTATATATCATACCAAAACCTCCATGCTGTCATAAGCTAAATGTAAAACCTTAACCAGAGCCAGTAAAAGATTAAATATGTGTCAACATAAGCCTCTTTTGTTGTACGATTGTACAAGTAACAGAGATGAAAATCACCATCAGACTACAACATAAAAAAAATCCTGAGGATTGAACATCAAACACAAAATTTAATCCAAGTCAGTGAAGCATGAAATATAGTCGATATTGACCTACGTCTGAAATAAGTAGTGTGCCGCAAGTTTCAAGATGCTATAAAGGACTGTATGCACAGAGCATGCCAAAATCTATATAGAGATAAACTAAATACAACAACTTAACATGAGTCAGTGAAATAAAGGTTACAGTGATATTTTTCTCATATGATGAAACCAAAAAATGATACGTATAAGGAGTCCAACAAAAATGTCAAATTGAACCAAAGTCAGTGAAATATGAAAATTTACCACAGCAACCTACTTTTAAGTTGTGGGCATAGCACTTTTCAAGATACAGTCTCACCATGTTTCAGTCCATAAATGTGCTAATGACCTAAATGCAAAAACAAACTAGTAAAATACTTAATGTAAGTCACAATGACCTCTTGTCATGAGGGTGTGATGCTAATATGGATGCATACAAGTTTGATGATTCTGCCATAAACAGTGCTTGAGGTGAATATCTGCACCCAAGCTGGAATTACCACTTACCGACTCTGATCTTGAAATCATTGTATGAATTTTTGCTGATTTCTTCCAGAACCAGCATCATTCTGAAGGCAAACTCTGTCATGGTCACAACATTTTCTTCTGCCTCCTCTGGGTTCTAAAAACAAAGAGAACAGTCAGACAGCCAAAACCAACAATAAGGAGAGCATTTCATACCAAATCAAAGTGTTTCCTAAAGACAGTAATTCCAATACAAGTAAATTCCATGAACAAATAACCCCCTCTTTCTGTTGGAAATAGAACTAATGGTGTATTTCTGTTGCTGAAGGGGCTAAATAATGATGGTGATATAGTGAACAAGGTAAGGCACATTTGTATGTGTGTGTGTGCATGATTTAGTTTCTTAGTCATATTGCAATGATGTCCGCCATGTGGTAGTTATAGAGATGTCTAGCATTGGGGCATCATGCTGCAGACATGTGGCATCATGTCCCATTCAGTCACATTATCCTGACACCAGGTTGAACAGTCCTAAAACTAACCAAGTAAGGCACCTGCTAGTACCATTTTTATGAGTCTTTGGTATGACTCAGATGGGGTTCAAACTGGCAATCTCCTGCAACTGAGGCGGATGCTCCAACCCTCAGGCAACTGGAGTGGTCTGCATGGTTGTAAAAGAAGACATTAAATAATGATGAAGAACACTGACAAGTCAACACATGCAAGGTTTCATCAGCCAAAACTGCATTACAAAATATGCTTCAAATGAAACCATGATTAAGAGAAACTAAGTATGTGGATTGAATATTCAGGGGCCGTAACAGAAAATGATGATGCATACAGCTGAAAATTTCTGATGAAGATACATAAAGAAAAGAGCTCCATACAGAATATTTCTTTAATCTCAAAATAACTAGGTGAATTATTGAAGGGAAACAAAATTGGGTGTGTCCAATGGTCAGAGGCCAGAACTCCATTAAATTATCAGATTCAGAACATTGCAAAATCAAATGTAACCAAGGTGTCATCAGCATTAAGTTACATATCAAATCTGGTTGAAATTCAATAATAATTTTGGAATGTTATTAATCCTGCAACCAAGGGCCATAACTCTGCTGAAAGATGATGTTGCAACTGAAAATCTACCATGCAACTCTGAGTCAAAAAGACATGGTTGACATCTTTTCATTATCAAGCTGTTTATTTATTCTGTTGAAATACAGTAATAATTGTGAGTGTTATTGTGCAGAAATTCAAACAGTTTTAAAATCAAGGTTTCATTAGTAAAACATGTTCTCCAAATTTGGTTGAAAAATCCAAAAATATTCAGAGTTTTGTGCAGAAATAACTCTGCTACATGAAAGCTGCCTACAAATTTGATTAATTACTTTGGTTTGATGTTTTACAGCAAAGCAACACAAGTAGGTTATTTAGTGCTGAGACAATGGGAATAAAGTGCCTTGCCCAAGGACACATCATAAGTGCACCTGGACTGATTCAGTGGTAGAATTGGAACCATAACCCTTTGGCTCCTGAGTCCTGTACACAAACCACTGGCCCACTGTGGCTACTTCTTTCATTGGTTGACATGAAGGAGAGTGTACCAGGCATATTCAGCATTCCTGAGCCTATGGGGTGTAAATTTGGTTTAGAAACAATTATTAAGGTTGTTTCTGTGTGGCTGATAAAGAAGGTGGGTCAGAAAATCAGGGGCTATTACTCTGCTTAATGATGACACAGAATGCTAATAATCAAACTTTGCCTTATTGGTAACAAGCTGCATAATAAATTTGGTTGAAATGCGAGAAAATTACAGGAATTACCATTCAGAAACCAAAGTAGGTGGGTTTTACTAATCATGACTATATCTCGGCTAAACAATGACCTAATTAGTAATTAGCAATTAAAACTTGGCCAAGGTCAGTATCAAGCTGCACAGCATATTTCGTTGTAATGCAATAAAAATTAATGGAATTATTGTGCAGAAACTTTAGAAGAATGCTCTGATAATCAGGACTACAGCTCCACTAAAAGATGATGAAGAATGCTAACCACTGAACTCAAATGTCTCATCAATTTCAAGTGGCATACTGTGATTTCAGTCCTTTTCATGGCTTTTGTGGTCACTATAAACCATTTTATGACCCAATGAACAGTGACCCTTCTCTTTGACTCCATCTCCAATCCATGCTTGTAAATACCTTCAAAATATTACATTTCATAAAAGAACAAAAACTAGTATCCACAAAAATAAATTCATATTACCACATTTGGTTGAAATAATCAGTGGAGTTATATGGTGGAAATAAAAGTGGGAGCATCTAGCAATCAGGGGCTATAACTCTGCTAAATAATAATAGAAAACACTGTCAAATGAACTCAACAAAGGTCACATCAGAATAAAGTTGCAAAACAAATTTGGCAAGATGCAAAAATAATTAAGAGAGTGTAATTAACTGTGTGGAAGCAAAAGTTTGATGATGGACAGACAAACTGAAGGATATAAACAGAATGGCCCAGTTTATTACTTCCTCTTTTTCTATAAAAGCAGGGTTTCAATGATCAACAATGTATAGTATAAATTTCAAGAAAATAATGAATATTGTATATATTTACAAATCTCTAGTGGAATGTATCTTATTTTTATAAGTGCGCTAATTGTATCCCATGTGCATCAACCACCTCATGACCATTGTATCAGATATAACTTTAACACAAAACTTTAACAATAAAGATGTCAGCTTCACCACTGGCAGAACAAGAGTATTCCAAACCTTACATGATAAGTCTGTCTTGTTACTTTTTCCCTACAACTGACCTTTACCTTTGATCTAGATATATCACTATTGCATGATAATGTGTGGACCTGGATAATGTTTCATCAAAATACCTGTAGGTGTTATACATTAACAACCTGGATCAGGAAGCAGGCTATTGACTTATTTATGAGGGCAGGGGAAATGATGGTGAATATAAGAAAAGGTATGTAACAGGCTATAGTTACATTAAAATATCTTCATTGGTTTAGAAGTCATAGCCTTCAATAAATGACACAGGTCAATGATTTTCATTTTTCGTGGATGTGACCTCAACACTGAGGCAGTGAATGTGACATGCATTGTATAGAAATTATTGATCTTTCATTAAAGTATCTCCAGTACTTCAAAAGTTATACACCAGACATGGATACAAACCATTGTTATATTTTTCCTTGCCATCACCCCTTCACATGGTGACATGGAGGGGGAAGGCATCACGGTACTATGTGAAACTTCTCCATAACCATCCTGATTGATCAACCAAGTATGTGAGGAAGAATCCAGCAAAAACCATGGTAAGAACCACCTACCCATGGGAAGCTACTGGCAACTTTCTCACATACCCACATTGGCTAAGCCTGAGTCTCAAATTTACATAGACAGAGGTGAGTTGGCATTGATCAGTAAAGGTGAGCACTTTAGACCACTCAGCCACCAGAGGCCCCCATTGTGCTATGACAGGCCATTCACTGAAGAGTCTATTTGTCTTCCAAGTTTACGGTATATGGTGCCATGACAGGCCATTCACTGAAGAGTCTATTTGTTCTTCCAAGTTTATGGTATATGGTGCCATGACAGGCCATTCACTGAAGAGTCTATTTGTCCTTCCAAGTTTATGGTATATGGTGCCATGACAGGCCATTCAACGAAGAGTCTATTTGTCTTCCAAGTTTATGGTATATGATGCCATGACAGGCCATTCACTGAAGAGTCTATTTGTCTTCCAAGTTTATGGTATATGATGCCATGACAGGCCATTCACTGAAGAGTCTATTTGTCTTCCAAGTTTATGGTATATGGTGCCATGACAGGCCATTCACTGAAGAGTCTATTTGTCTTCCAAGTTTATGGTATATGATGCCATGACAGGCCATTCACTGAAGAGTCTATTTGTCTTCCAAGTTTATGGTATATGGTGCCATGACAGGCCATTCACTGAAGAGTCTATTTGTCTTCCAAGTTTATGGTATATGGTGCCATGACAGGCCATTCACTTAAGAGTCTATTTGTTCTTCCAAGTTTATGGTATATGGTGCCATGACAGGCCATTCACTGAAGAGTCTATTTGTCTTCCAAGTTTATGGTATATGATGCCATGACAGGCCATTCACTGGAGAGTCTATTTGTTTTCCAAGTTTATGGTATATGGTGCCATGACAGGCCATTCACTGAAGAGTCTATTTGTTTTCCAAGTTTATGGTATATGGTGCCATGACAGGCCATTCACTGAAGAGTCTATTTGTCTTCCAAGTTTATGGTATATGGTGCCATGACAGGCCATTCACTGAAGAGTCTATTTGTTCTTCCAAGTTTATGGTATATGGTGCCATGACAGGCCATTCACTGAAGAGTCTATTTGTCTTCCAAGTTTATGGTATATGATGCCATGACAGGCCATTCACTGAAGAGTCTATTTGTCTTCCAAGTTTATGGTATATGGTGCCATGACAGGCCATTCACTGAAGAGTCTATTTGTTCTTCCAAGATTATGGTATATGGTGCCATGACAGGCCATTCACTGAAGAGTCTATTTGTTCTTCCAAGTTTATGGTATATGGTGCCATGACAGGCCATTCACTGGAGAGTCTATTTGTCTTCCAAGTTTATGGTATATGGTGCCATGACAGGCCATTCACTGAAGAGTCTATTTGTCTTCCAAGTTTATGGTATATGGTGCCATGACAGGCCATTCACTGAAGAGTCTATTTGTTCTTCCAAGTTTATGGTATATGGTGCCATGACAAGCCATTCACTAAAGAGTCTATTTGTCTTCCAAGTTTATGGTATATGGTGCCATGCCAGACTGTTCACTGAAGAGGCTACTTGTCTTCCAAGTTTATGGTATATGATGCCATGACAGGCCATTCACTGAAGAGTCTATTTGTCTTCCAAGTTTATGGTATATGGTGCCATGACAGGCCATTCACTTAAGAGTCTATTTGTTCTTCCAAGTTTATGGTATATGGTGCCACGACAGGCCATTCACTGAAGAGTCTATTTGTTCTTCCAAGTTTATGGTATATGGTGCCATGACAGGCCATTCACTGGAGAGTCTATTTGTCTTCCAAGTTTATGGTATATGGTGCCATGACAGGCCATTCACTGAAGAGTCTATTTGTCTTCCAAGTTTATGGTATATGGTGCCATGACAGGCCATTCACTGAAGAGTCTATTTGTTCTTCCAAGTTTATGGTATATGGTGCCATGACAAGCCATTCACTAAAGAGTCTATTTGTCTTCCAAGTTTATGGTATATGGTGCCATGCCAGACTGTTCACTGAAGAGGCTACTTGTCTTCTAATTTTATGATATATAGTGCAAGAAACATTATTTATAACAGTGCATCTTCACTGTCTGAAGCTCAAACCAAGAATATTTTGGTTGGTCTTCCTGACTAAGCAGCACAAGTAGATTATTTAGTGCCAAGGCAATTGGATGTAAAGTGCCTTGCCCAAGGACACACCATGCCAGCTGACTCAAGTTAGTCCTTTCAGTTGTGAGTCCAGCCCACTAACAACTGAACCATTGCAGCTCCCAGACCCAAGAATATATGACTGCTAAGTTAAACTCACTTTTGATCTCTTGCACAAGTGATGTGCATACCTGGCTAACTATGAACATGCAGAATAGGTGGATACTTGAGACACAAAAAGTGTTTTGTATTGGGGGGGGGTCAGTGCCAAATAATCATTGTCATACAATTCAGAATAAGCTGTCTAGATAGTCATATAAGTCCAAAGAAATATTAAAAATTAAAAAAAATAAAAAAACATTTTTTCTTTAAGCATTTAATATGCTTGGAACAAAAACTGACTGGCAGACTTGGCATTGTCATATATCATCCCCCACACACCAACACATATGTACACACATAAGTACAATAATACTGACAATAAATTTTAAAAAATACAGTCTCTGTCTTTAAAATCTATTGGACAGTGGAATACATTGTTAACTTGTAGTGATTGACATTGGTATTCTCAGTAGTTAATTGGAGAGTCTAAAGTGATGAAAGTATAATTACAGTTCCGCCTTGCACTCATTGGTGACTTTTGTTCAAACTTCTCAGAAGATCTTGTTCATTTTTTTCCCCCATAGTTTTGGAATCCTCTGTCCACATCTGCCCTGATGTATGGTGGAGTTGTTATGTTGACAGATATCATACAATCCTGAATGTTGAAAGATGCCATATATTCCTGAATGTTGACATATGTCATATATTCCTGAATATTGAGTGTGTGTGATTTGGATTTTTAATGTAGTTTTAACAATTTTCCAGTCATATCACTACAATGTCTGCAGTGTGGCAGCTTATATTGATGTCTAGCACTGGGGCATCATGCCTCAGACATATGACATGATGTCCCACCCAGTCACATTATCCTGACACCAGGCCGACCAGTCCTAATACAAACCTCTTGTGAGCACCAAATGAGGCAGCTGACTTGGCCAGGGTCCAAAAATATGACCTCCTGCATCTGAGGCAAACCCTTTAACAACTAGGCCACCAGAGAGGTCTTCTGAATGTTGACAGATGTCATATAATCCTGAAAGTTGACAGCTGTCATATATTCCTGAATGTTGACAGATGGCATATATTCCTGAATGTTGATAGATGGCATATAATCCTGAATGACTAATATCAATATCATAGTGATTGCTTTTTGTGAAAAGTATGTTGTCCTTTGTTGCTGAGCTTCATTATGTCAAACTGTCAATAAGGAGTTTGGAAATTTGGTTTTCCTTTTAAAGATGACCACACATCCACACTGCTTTTAGCTTTAGCATTCCAGATATAAAGTTATACATTTTATGTATGGAGTAAAAACCAACATTAAAAAAAATATCTGCTGATCATGAACTAGTCAATAAGTTTTTTTTTTTATAAATCTGGCTGAAACATTTTCACAAGGCTATCGAAAATGTAATAAAGTTTTGTTTATTCAACTTACATTTCTGATTTACTCAACTTCAAACAAATTGAGTTCTTCCCCTTTGTGTTGTACTTTGCCTATGCAAATAAGATCAATGAGCTCAAAAGAATACCAAACACAAAATCACCTTGGCTAGCACTGGTCAGTAAAAGTAATTGATTGAGTGGTAGTTATTTATTTTTGACCTCTTTTAAGTCACCTCTATAATAATTAACCATAATAAATACACAAGGATTAGAGTATTCCATGAGTGTTAAGCATAAAGCTATGTGAATCAAAATGTTTACTTCTTACACAGACCATAGGTTACGGCAGAAAACATGGTATCAAGAATGGTCTCACTCCCTTTCATTTTTATTTACAAGATTTACTGGAAACAGTATTTTGAGTGCAAAAAATTCAGTTTTTCAAGTGAAACGTTGTGTACTGGTAGATATGCATGTATTCCATTACAAGCCAAACATGAATATAATGTAGCACATTGGAATAAAACCTGCATAACTTCATGCAAACATGTCAATGTGACAGAATTCAAGTTACCTGTGAGTTCTCCTTCCCTGGTTGCAGTCCTGTAGCAGCCATGTAGGTGCTACCTATTGTTTTAATCTTCTCAACATTCCTAAACCTTGGGTCTTCTAGAAGCTGCAAACAAAAAGAAAATGTTAATTTGATTTTGCAATTTAATTTCATCAGAGTGAATAATTACCATATAAAGTCTATAACTCTCTATAACTACAGAGAGGTTTGAGATCCAGAATTTTTGCAACAGATCACCTTACAATGGGATTCATAAACTCTTAGACAACCATTCTTAACGCATTAACCCCTGGAGCTTTTTGTCATTTTTGCCTGAAAATCGAGAAGGAAACACAATTTGAAAGCTATTTCTGGATAGACTCGAAAACACCAAATCCCCGGTCATCTTTCAATAACATACTGCCTAGTTGTGTTAGAAACATCATTTTTCATTGGCTATTTGACTCACGCATGAGCAGAAGGATAAAAGTTGGACTTTTTTTTTGTGTGCTAAACGGAGCCATTATTTTTGTATGGAGACCACTCTTTATTCCAAAAGCCCATCTTATCCTACATTTTGCAAAGGCTCATCTGTCTGTTTGCAGTTCATACCGGTTTGCCTTATATCTGAGACCAAAAAGTCTAAAATCCAGACACAAAATCAGATTCCGACCACGGGCGAATTTTGTGTAAAAAAAAAGTCAGGTCCAAAAAATGAGGTTTTTCTATCTGTATTTCGTAGTGCAACTAGATATTCCAGATTATTTGGTATCATTGTAGAGCTACATCTGTCTGTCTTTCTATAATACCACCCACTTTCGTGTAACATGCATGACCATGACGCTACAGAGCTAGGCAGTAGGCTACTACCTCCTGCCCCGTAAAGTCGTCACTAGGGGTTAATGTGTTAAATGAAATCATATTATTACAGATAATTTTCTTCCCCAGTCAGATTTATCTCCCCTGAAAATTAAAATGTTGATCAACCTTTAACATCACTTGAATAGTATTACATTACAAACTATAGGATGAAACATAGAAATATGATACACCTAATATGTACATATACACCTTTTGTTTTATTTAAAATAATGAAGATGCTGCTTTTAGAGATAATCTTCAAGAAATCATTAGACTAGTGGAATCAACAGGGTTAAAAGTAGGATTGCAAGGGAGGTAGTTATAAAATTTAATGATATAAAATAAAACCTATGTAGACACATTGGGTCTCTCACTATTAACACATCTCAGTAGAACATGGTTTCCGATGTAAGACTCCACCGGAAATAAGTTATAAACTTAAATCAGTCATCTTGGTGGATAACGTAATTTTGTCTCTTTGTATTATGATAAAGATTGTTTACTACATTCTTGGATACAATGTTTACTCTGTGAAAATGTTTTGCTTTCATTCTCTTATCAAATTAATAATTACTATGTATTTCAAAGGCTTTGTTGTAATGTTCCTTTGTTATGATATTTAATAGCATTTGATTTGTGTCTGCCTGAGAAATTGGCTCAATTACAAAGTTTTTATCACTTGATGCACTGAAGCCAAAACAACAATAAAGGTTGTTTAAATAACAAAGGCACCAGGTAACAAATGCATGAAAATCATATATCATTCATAATTGATGCTTAAGAATCATGAGTTTCTGGTTCAATGCATTTTAAAGTAGGAAAAGAAATGTTTCTGTTTTTTCTTTTTGACTAAATAATTTAGAACTTTAACTTTCATTCTGTACATGTATGCTGACTAAGTGAGTACAGCTTGAAGTAAATCTCTGAATTCTTATTGTTGTGAAAACAGCTGAAATTTAGTGGGTCAAAAAAAGAACAAATATCAGACACAAGCAACAAATAAAAAATATTAAACTCAAAGTAGTCAGGTGCACTAATCTGAAGATACCTCATAAGTCTTGTTAACAAAACTAAGCATGAAATGAATGTACCATCCAGTCATACAAGATGTGATGCTTCCACATACTGTATTGGAAACTGTTTTGTTAAGGCAGGTTTAGTGAGCAAACAGTGATAACAATGCTCCTGTGATGTTTACTTCATATAATGCATGATGCCTACTTCGGTCTGGTAATGAGGATGTTGATTTCTTGGATTATGTTAATTTAGACAATGATGCTGTCACACCTTTGATACCAGAATTGAAATGTAAATTTCTTGAAGCATGAGGATAGTGTTTGTAAAATTAGTGAAAGCAATCAAGTTACTGGGCATTACAATTTCACCTTAAAGTTATTTTCATGATTCACTGGCTGGTACATGTATGTTTAAACTTTATTTGGTTTATTTTTGTTTTTTTAATGATAATATTAATTTATACAAATTTATGTTGTTTGAAAATTGTATTACCAATACATTGATTCTGATAATAATCATATCAGAATAAATTGTTTATTACATGTATGTCAATGTCCTCAAAATGGACAAGTATATAAACATGTAAAAAATAAAAATGATTGATTTGATATGATTTTTTGCTTACAACATTCTGACAATCCACATCCCCAGAGAAGTATTATAAACAGTCTTAAAATAAACTGTTTTCATGTATGTGTATTATGTTATGTGATTCATTTATATTTGTTATATGTATTACTTCTTGTCTCATTTGTCGATCCTACCTAAATAAATTTAATTAATTAGTATTATATTACATGTATGGTCATAGATCCCATGTACACTGTTATGGAGCCTCTGAACAGACAGACAGACAGACAGACAGATAGATAGACAGACAGACAGACAGACAGAGATAGATAGATAGATAGATAGATAGATAGATAGATAGATAGATAGATAGATAAGTAGGTAGGAAAAGAGACAAGCCTATCTTCTCATGCATGTCATTCACCAAGCTACAAGTAATACAGACACAGATTTCTGTCCCATGATGCACCATCTGATGCAGGTTTGTTCACATGAAATCAAAATTGGAATGATCTGAGCTGCCAATGGTTTAAGCAATACCAGATCTGGTCTCTGAGTTGCCAATGGATCAGACTGTATCAGATCTGACCTCTGAGTTGCCAATGGATTAGACTGTATCAGATTTTACCTCTGAGCTGCTAATGGTTTAAGCAATATCAGATCTGATCTCTGAGCTGCTAATGAATTAGGCAATATCAGATCAGATTTGGTTCTGTGATGTTTGCAGTTGAGTGCATATTATGTATCAATAAATATGGAACTCTGTCTACCTGATCTATATCAGCAATGATTTCATTGAGAACTCGGATACATTCAAGTCCGTTCCTGTTGGCGCTGTTTTGTTGGTAAAAGTCCTTGAAGTTGGGAATGGAGGCAAACATCACACAAACAAAGTTGTATGACTCGCTGTACAGATCCTGAAAAAACAAAAATTCAGTAAATGATTACCATGTCATTAAATCTTTGCCAACTGAGAAAATTAAACACAATAATGGCATAAAATGCTCATAACCTGCTCCATGAAAAACCATGTACCCGGTATTGTAGAGAAGAATAATTATATTTCCCTGAGATGTTATTGTAGTGTCATTACTTGCTTACTGTAATTTAGCCATGTAATATAGAGACTACTTTTGTTACTTTTAGTTGTTATTGTAGTGTAATTACTTACTCCCTTTAACACCATTTAGTGCATAGATTGAATAATTATTTTATCTATTGATGTTAATGTAGTGTAATAACCTGTAAAGCCTTGTAATGTATAGACTGAATAATTCTTTTATCTTTTGATGTTAACAGAGTGTAATAACTTACTCCCTGTAAAGCCTTGTAATGCATAGATTGAATAATTATTTTATCTTTTGATGTTAATGTAGTGTAATAACCTGTAAAGCCTTGTAATGTATAGACTGAATAATTCTTTTATCTTTTGATGTTAACAAAAGTGTAATAACTTACTCCCTGTAAAGCCTTGTAATGCATAGATTGAATAATTATTTTATCTTTTGATGTTAATGTAGTGTAATAACTTATTTCCTATAAAGCCTTATAATGTATAAATTGAATAATTATTTTATCTTTTGATGTTAACAAAGTGTAATAAATTACTCCCTGTAAAGCCTTGTAATGCACAGATTTAATAACTCTTGTTACCTTAAAATGTTTCGAAAATTTTGTTTTCTTGTTAAACTGTCTAAGTTTATGCTTTAGAAATATTGTGTGTATGTATGTAAGTACAGGATTAATTGGTACATCAGTACAACACTGACTATATTGTACTGAACCTTCCAAATAAACATGTAATACTGTAAGATAAAAGACACTGATAAAGATGTTAAATTCTTTGAAAGGTATATAAAATAAAAGACAAAGGTAACAAAATATAAAATCCTAAAAATATACAGTCTAAATGTGCTATGTACTGTATGTACTCGCTCACAAGTAAAGTCCAACACTAACTGCACAAGGCCAGATCTGCCACCACAGAATGTGCTGTCAGGTCTGGGTCTATGCAGTTTATAAGGAGTAATCAGTAGAACAAAGGATGTAAACTCTGATGTGTCTGTGTATTATGTGACAGCAGATCAGGGTCTATGTTGTTTGCAGCTGGATTTGACTTATAAGCAAGTACATATGGTAAACACATTCTTTTTAAAAAGTCCAAGATCTTCTCTGGTTGCGCTTCGTAAAGCTTCTGATTTGAGTTTACATTAAAAAAAATCTTTCATCTTGCAGTCAATGCAGTCAGTATTATAGCAAAAGTAACATGGGTCATGTATGCACATTTACTCATTTTAAATTAAATATAAATTGTTCTTTTAAAATTTAACACTAATTTTCTTTCACCAATGTCTGTTAAATCTTGATTATTGAATGCTCTGCACCTTAACTGTCAAAAAGAAACTTGCAGATGAAAATTATCTATTGCTATGAACTTTTACAATGGGGCAATGTACTAAACTTGGGTCAAAAGAAGAGCGTATCAAATGGAATCGTTACAATTGAGGGGTAGTACAAATTTGTTTTTCAATATGTGTAACTTTTATTTTGACATCACTGTTCACAGCATTCAATCCAGATTGTACTGGATCACACCTTTAGGTTCATTTTGTCCAAAAATGTCTATGTACTTTAAGATTGGTTTTAACATATGCACCTCTCGGGGCATCTAAATAATGACCTGCCAAAGGAATATGGATGTATATGAATCCAGACGAAGTGAATACTTGCCACTTAAAGGTATGTAGAATCAAATTATAAAAAATGACACCCATTACTGAAATAGTCAGTGGTGAATGCCTGCATGACCCGTTTAACTTGTACTATAGACATGGATAAGTTCCTCCAGGACATGGGCCACATAAGTGATTTTTAAAGATACACTGAATGATGTAAATTAACAGATAAAACTTGGTGATGGCTGGATTTAGCTGATATGCCACTGTTTGCCCACCCTGCTCAGTATGATTGTCCTCCGCTGTCAGTGGACACTGGCAAGGTGCAATTCTGGTCAAGGTTCACGATTCCTGAGGCACATATGAGTCAGGTATTTATGCCTTAAACAAGACAATCCTGTGTCTGATATACGCATACTCGACCCATACAGAATTTCTGTACACATACACATATACTATTACAGTGGAACCTGTCTTGAAAAACCACCCCTTCTGCCAAAAAATAATGGCCTCTCATGACAGGATGTCTTTCGTCATAACACCATATAATCAATAAATCTGTGCATTGAAAACCCGGTCTCTCAAGACTGGTGGTCTCTCAAGACAGGTTTTACTGTATGCTGAAACATGGTAGATGAGACATTTTAACATGCCATACATAGCAAGACACAGTAGCAGTCTATGTATTTTGTGTACATTCATGATATTCAGTAACCATAGTTGGTTTTATTTAATTTGTTTTGGTATTAACACATGGGATCCAAGTGTTTTTCCTAAGACCACATTGATGCAGCTAACCCTGGTCCACTGGAGGCAACAAACCTATGACCCCTGTATTATGAATCCTATGCTCTGCCTTCTAAGCTGCTATGCTCCAAGTGATCAATGAATAATGATCATCAAATCTGATTCCCAAAAATACAACATGGAAATCATATAAATACAGTAAAACCCTTGATGAGAGATCACTGCTATGAGAGACCACCTGTTTTGTAAGACCAGGTTCTCCATGCACAGATTGAATGATTATATAGTGTTATGACCTGCCATGAAAGACCACCTGTCATGAGTGACCATTATTTCTTGGCAGAAGGGTTGGTTTTTCAAGACAGGTTCTTCTGTAATCTACCAAGGTTAAAAAAAACTCTTGTAAAAATACATTTTTCAAAACAAAATTGTGTGGAATGTGGTTTCTGGATTGTGAACCACATTATATTTCTGCTTGTGCCAGTAAGACAGATTCCTTGCATATTAGCCCTTTTCCTCACAAAGCATAGTTACAAAGTGCAGCGTGCTATAAACAGAACACATGTTACCTATTTGACTCCATAAGCATAGGCCTGCCTGTTAACTGTTAAGCAATGTAGTGTATATTATGTTTAACAACAATTTTAACCATTTTACATTTTTGGTACACATCTATTATGTGTGGAAAAATATAAGAGTAAAGTCCGATTGTTATAGCTGTGTAATTAATTTTCACGGAAGAATTTTTTACATGCTTTAAAATCTTGAGAGAACTTGTTCACTGTGTTGTCAGTGTGGCCACGTGACCAACTGTAGCTGCCATTTCTCATACTCAAAATTTACAAGTTTTTCGTCTGCATCTACATCACTAAGTCATCTAAATTTGATAATTTATAAAAACTAATTGCTGCCTACATCAATATCAGAGCCTTTACCTAAGTTATTGAATCTTTCATAGTTGTGATTCTAATCACAAAAACTTCATAAGTACTGAATGAAATCCGCAACTGCCGTTTTGGAAAGTGGAGATTATGACCCAGTTACTTTAAATAGCAGATATCGACCTGCACATAAACAGTGACCACATGATCTGACGTAATTGTCATTCGCAGAAATGAATGTAGTATCTAATAAAGAGTTTTCTGCGAAGGTGGCACATTGAAAACTGGCTTAAAATGGGTAATGTTTACAGCATGCATCAAAAGGTACTTCCATGCAAATGGAGTAGAGGTGTCAAAAGGCACTTCCATGCGAATGGAGTAGAGGTGTCAAAAGGTGCTTCCATGCGAATGGAGTAGAGGCGTCCAAAGATGCTTGCATGAGGTAAAGGGTTAGGATATAAATTTTAAGACAGTTCACTTTTTTTTTCACATTAATGCTTACTGCAAAACTCAAAATGACAATGTGATGTCATCAACATCACATCACTTTTGACCTAGTGGTAACATAGCACTGTGAACTTGGGGAGAGACTGGGTGTAAAATGTGACACCCATGTTTCATCATTCACAGGCAAGACAAGACAAGAAAAAAAAATGTTTACAATTTGTTTTCATTTGGACTTGAAGAAGCAATATTTTGTTACAAAGAATTTCCAAAATAAGAGTTTGTTTTAAATATATCATTTGGCTTATTTTTTTTTAGGCTGGTTTACCATACATACTTGTGTACAAGTTGACTCTAACTATACAGGCCCACTGTTGTAAAATGTATCATAATATCTTGATCTTGCACCAGCAAATCTGAGTCTATACAGTTTGCTAGGAGTAACCAGTAGAATTGAGCCTGATATGCCCACACATTATGTGACAGCAGATCAGGGTCTATATTGTTTCTAGTCAGATCCAACTTGGAAGCGGGTAGATGCTTTGCTTGTGGCAGCAGTAAAAATTGGTTGGCTTCTTTTCAAGGCAGGCTTACACATGAGGCCAAATCCTATGAATTGGATCATTTATTTTTTAAGCAAGCTTCTTGTAAAGGTAGGCTTAATTTTTTTTATTTTTAGGATATTCCCTCAAATGACATCTTGGAAAGAAACTTCCAAAAGTACTGTAGTTTTTGCCAGCATTTGATTACATCATGAAAATTAAATCAAATCCAAACCTACTATATCAACTTTACAACTACATTACCATCTTTACCCACCTATTAGTCAATTCCAACTGCAAACATTATAAACTCTGATCTGCCACCGCATAATGTGCCAGCAGAGCTGGGTCTAGGTTGTTTGCTGTACTGATTACTCCAATCCACCTGAAAGACCCTGATCTGCCAGCATCTGACAGCATGACATTTTTTACTTTTGTACAGTTTGCTGATTGGCTTCATTTATAAGAGAGTATATACAGCATCTGGAGTACCAGAGCTTATCTACGTACAGTTTTATTTTGTGAGCAGAGATAGAAATCTGCTACATGAGTAGGCAAGATGTTTTGTAGAAGCATCTTGTTCAGTTCTGCTGTGACTTTGACCTCTTCCTTTTCATTTTCGCACTGCCGTCTCCACATGAAGTCAAGTCTGTTTGTGTACTCCACCTATACAGATAAACAGTATGGTCTGAACAACAAATAATAATTATTTTCTGCTAACAAACCACTGATAGGAACAATTATGCAATTTGTTTTTAGATTGAACATGCATTTCTAGGAATGCTATGTCTGTCTGATATGCTTCTGCATGATCCTAAAACAAAACAGTAATTTTAGCATGAAACTGAATTGCAGTGACCTACTTTTAAGAGGTACAGAACTTGAGGAAAGAAGGGTGCTTAAATGTGAGTATAAAGGTTTAATAACCTTTCTCTTTCCATCAGTATACCTTTTTGGAAAGGTTATACAATGGCAAGCATGATCATACTGGAACACATTTTCTTCAAAAGAATGAGTATGTTTCAAAGTTTAAATTCTACAAACTTTTGAAAATTTACTAGATAATTTTTAACAAGGACTCTGTCATCATATAACGTATTCCAACAAACTTCTTTAATTATATAACTGCATATACCCTCCAGTGAACCATATCAGGTGTTTTGAAGAATTATTTTGGTGTCATGTTAACATTATTAAAGTACATGCAGGTAAAACCCATTATAATGCAATTTGTTATAATATGATTCTGCTTATAACATGATGGCAACATGGCTCCCATTTTTTTATTAAGGTGACCTCTCTTTTTAACATTCTAAATACAAGCTCTCGGAAAAGCCGATTATTGGTATCCCTTAACTTCACACTGCACTGTTTCCACCATATTGACATGTATACAGTTCAAAACTGAAGTACAAGTATATCTGATGTCTGATGAAACCCGGTGAACAAACAAACAACATGTGTGTGTGATTCAGATTTTTAATGTAGCTTTAACAATTTTTCAGTCATATCGCTATGATGTCTGCAATGTGGCAGTTTATAGTGATGTCTAACACTGGGGCATCATACCGCAGACATATAGCATGATGTCTTACCCAGTCACATTATCCTGACACCAGGCTGACCAGTCCTAACACTAACTCTTAATACTGAGCACCAAGCGAGGCAGCTGTTAGTACCATTTTTGTAAGTCTTTGGTATGACTCGGCCAGGGATTGAACCCATGACCTACCGCATCTGATGCAGATGCTCTAAGCACTTGGCCACCAGAACAGTTAATGATATATGATGAAGAGGTTAGTTAAAACTGATGACATTGAAATTTTAATGCACATTTTCTATGGAGAAGTTTTTAGAAATATTTTTTAATGCAATCCTGCTTATATTGTGATGTTATTCTTTGGACCCCCAAAATCACATTGTAACAGGTTTTTACCTGTAGATGAAATTAAATTTGTCCAAAAAACCAAACATGTATTTCAAAATATAGTATGGATCATGACCTTCAACATTACCTTATAAAAACGATATTTAGGGACTGTCTACGTTTTGCTGTGAAGAAAACTAAAACATAATTTTCTAATGTTGATTTTTCCACTGCAGTTTATTTACACCCATATTAGATGTGGGCATTACAAACAAATGTAAATGATGTCAAATATGACTTTGAGTCATAATAAATATCACCATTATCCTTAACAGGGTGAAATCCAATCCATTTTTGTTCAGGAGCTTCAAAACTATTTCAAAAAAGATAAAAAGTCTTGTCTGTTCTCTTGCTAGATTTCCATCAAAATCAGAAGAAAAAAATTCCCCAACTCATTTTTTTAACCAGTTTTAACAAAACATGGAATATATTTATAAAAAATAGCAATTATCACCTTTCACTGTTATCACCTTAATATTATTGGGTCAGAAATGTACATATAGTGGAGGCCTTCAAAGTTTCATTCAATCCAATGCCTTTAATATCAGTGTGAATATTTAAAAATCAATTCTACATTTTTAATATATATGATCAAATAGATCAATATTAAGTTCAGTCAAAATGCACTTTTGAAAATTGATAATTAGGACATAAAACATGATCAATAAAGAAACCAAAAATAGAAGCACAGAAGGAAATTACTGAAAGACAGACAGGGTAAGAAAAGTAAGAGAAAATGAGTTTCGGGCTGATATTATAATAACTTACCTGTCTGTCAATAACAATGAGGGTGATGAAAAGGACTGTCATAAACAGGCTCACCCTGTCTGCTAGATGTAGTGTAGATAAGAATCTGTGTAAAAAAAAAAGTATATTGTCAAAAATACGAAAGCCTATTTAAATCTAAGGGAGATAACTTTGTCCCTCTGTGACAATGTCTGGTCTTGCCTGCACAGGACAGTATTATTCTACTCACTGCCAATATAATTCTTTATACCGCAATGAATTACTTTGATTTGCAAAATATGCAAATTATTTCACAAGTAATCAAATGTTAAGGCTGCGTGTAAATTATATTAATTTGACCTGTTCTGAATAAAATTAAACTGGCAATAATCAAAGAAATTATATTGGTAATAATCACTGAAATTATATTGGTAATAATTAATGAAATTATATTGGTAATAATCAATGAAATTATATTGGTAATAATCAATGAAATTATATTGGTAATAATAAATGAAACTATACTAGTAAAAATCAATGAAATTATTTTAGTAATAATAATTATATTGGTAATAAACAATGGATACTGCATCATAATTCCTTAGTTTTACAATAATCTTTGCTTTCTGAAACCCCCCATACAAGAGAACCCTCCCTATCAAGTCTATGATTTAATTTAAGCTAAGTAACAAAAGCTATTAACATGAAGGCTGATATTGTGTGCAGAGGGATGAATATAAACATAGATACAAATGTGATAATAGTGTAAAATTTGCCAAAAATCAATGGTATCTTGTAAAAATTAGCTTTTCATTTACTGTAAGACACAAAATTTTCTTTAGCACAAATGCTGTTTCAAATTTAGGTAGACAACCAAATATTTTTGTCTTATAGTATATTAATTACAAGCATATAACAAAAAAATATGATATTGTAACACTGAATTCAGTGAATTTGCAACAAATTTTCAATACTCTCTCTCTACCACTCACTCACTCACTCACACACACACACACACACACACACACACATTATGTACCCAATACTTCATGTACCCAGTATAAGAGAAAGCCTCTGGCAGTATGTTCCCATCTCCCAGGTGGAAGAGGAGGTTGAATGAAATGAAAACCAAGACTGTGATACAGAGCTTGCAAAGGTAACCAATCTGCAGGAAGATGCTACTGGAAGTCAAGGCCAACAGGCAACACAATAAGCTGTACTGTAACATAAAGAAAATAGAAGTAAAAACAAAATGTAAACTTATTCGAAATGGTTGTTGTCTCAACTTTTTAGTTTCAACACTCAAATATTACCATTGGACATTTTGGCCAACTGATTACATGAAATAGCAAGTTATAGTCATTTACAAGTAAAGAAAATAAAGAATAAATACCAAACTGTGTGGTCTAGAAATGTGGTACAAAAGTGCATTTGCGATGTTCATGAATGGTTTGTTTTTGTTTTTGTTTGGATCAAGTCAGTTACACCCATATGGGTAGAGCAGATTCAGGCATCAGTTCTCATAAGATCATGCATCTGTTTGACTACTAGAAACATGAGAAGGCCATCCAGAACATTGTTTTGCTCCAACATCCCAAAGGTAAAAACACTAATGATTGACTCTGAAATCCCTAAGGTGAACACAGATGTACTACCACATCCCAAAGGTAAAACACTAACGATTGACTCTTAAATCCCTAAGGTGAACACAGAGATGTACAACTACATCCCAAAGGTAAAAACACTAATGATTGACTCTTAAATCCCTAATGTGAACACAGAGATGTACAACTACATCCAAAGGGTAAAAACACTAACGATTGACTCTTAAATCCCTAAGGTGAACACAGAGATGTACTACCACATCCCAAAGGTAAAAACACTAATGATTGACTCTGAAATCCCTAAGGTGAACACAGAGATGTACAACTACATCCCAAAGGTAAAAACACTAATGATTGACTCTTAAATCCCTAAGGTGAACACAGAGATGTACAACTACATCCCAAAGGTAAAAACACTAATGATTGACTCTTAAATCCCTAAGGTGAACACAGAGATGTACTACCACATCCCAAAGGTAAAAACACTAATGATTGACTCTGAAATCCCTAAGGTGAACACAAAGATGTACAACTACATCCCAAAGGTAAAAACACTAATGATTGACTCTGAAATCCCTAACGTGAACACAGAGATGTACAACTACATCCCAAAGGTAAAAACACTAATGATTGACTCTTAAATCCCTAAGGTGAACACAGAGATGTACAACTACATCCCAAAGGTAAAAACACTAATGATTGACTCTAAAATCCCTAATGTGAACACAGAGATGTACAACTACATCCCAAAGGTAAACACACTAATGATTGACTCTGAAATCTCTAAGGTGAACACAGAGATAAATCCCTAAGGTGAACACAGAGATGTACAACTACATCCCAAAGGTAAAAACACTAATGATTGACTCTGAAATCCCTAATGTGAACACAGAGATGTACAACTACATCCCAAAGGTAAAAACACTAATGATTGACTCTTAAATCCCAAATGTGAACACAGAGATGTACAACTACATCCCAAAGGTAAAAACACTAATGATTGACTCTGAAATCCCTAAGGTGAACACAGAGATGTACAACTACATCCCAAAGGTAAAAACACTAATGATTGACTCTTAAATCCCTAAGGTGAACACAGAGATGTACAACGACATCCCAAAGGTAAAAACACTAATGATTGACTCTTACATCCCTAAGGTGAACACAAAGATGTACAACTACAGCCAAAAGGTAAAAACACTAAAGATTGACTCTGAAATCCCTAACGTGAACACAGAGATGTACAACTACATCCCAAAGGTAAAAACACTAATGATTGACTCTTAAATCCCTAAGGTGAACACAGAGATGTACTACCACATCCCAAAGGTAAAAACACTAATGATTGACTCTGAAATCCCTAATGTGAACACAGAGATGTACAACTACATCCCAAAGGTAAAAACACTAATGATTGACTCTGAAATCTCTAAGGTGAACACAGAGATAAATCCCTAAGGTGAACACAGAGATGTACAACTACATCCCAAAGGTAAAAACACTAATGATTGACTCTGAAATCCCTAATGTGAACACAGAGATGTACAACTACATCCCAAAGGTAAAAACACTAATGATTGACTCTTAAATCCCTAATGTGAACACAGAGATGTACAACTACATCCCAAAGGTAAAAACACTAATGATTGACTCTGAAATCCCTAAGGTGAACACAGAGATGTACAACTACATCCCAAAGGTAAAAACACTAATGATTGACTCTTAAATCCCTAAGGTGAACACAGAGATGTACAACTACATCCCAAAGGTAAAAACACTAATGATTGACTCTGAAATCCCTAATGTGAACACAGAGATGTACAACTACATCCCAAAGGTAAAAACACTAATGATTGACTCTTAAATCCCAAATGTGAACACAGAGATGTACAACTACATCCCAAAGGTAAAAACACTAATGATTGACTCTGAAATCCCTAAGGTGAACACAGAGATGTACAACTACATCCCAAAGGTAAAAACACTAATGATTGACTCTTAAATCCCTAAGGTGAACACAGAGATGTACAACGACATCCCAAAGGTAAAAACACTAATGATTGACTCTTACATCCCTAAGGTGAACACAAAGATGTACAACTACAGCCAAAAGGTAAAAACACTAAAGATTGACTCTGAAATCCCTAACGTGAACACAGAGATGTACAACTACATCCCAAAGGTAAAAACACTAATGATTGACTCTTAAATCCCTAAGGTGAACACAGAGATGTACTACCACATCCCAAAGGTAAAAACACTAATGATTGACTCTGAAATCCCTAATGTGAACACAGAGATGTACAACTACATCCCAAAGGTAAAAACACTAATGATTGACTCTGAAATCTCTAAGGTGAACACAGAGATAAATCCCTAAGGTGAACACAGAGATGTACAACTACATCCCAAAGGTAAAAACACTAATGATTGACTCTGAAATCCCTAATGTGAACACAGAGATGTACAACTACATCCCAAAGGTAAAAACACTAATGATTGACTCTTAAATCCCTAATGTGAACACAGAGATGTACAACTACATCCCAAAGGTAAAAACACTAATGATTGACTCTGAAATCCCTAAGGTGAACACAGAGATGTACAACTACATCCCAAAGGTAAAAACACTAATGATTGACTCTTAAATCCCTAAGGTGAACACAGAGATGTACAACGACAGCCCAAAGGTAAAAACACTAATAATTGACTCTTAAATCCCTAAGGTGAACACAAAGATGTACAACTACAGCCAAAAGGTAAAAACACTAATGATTGACTCTGAAATCCCTAACGTGAACACAGAGATGTACAACTACATCCCAAAGGTAAAAACACTAATGATTGACTCTTAAATCCCTAAGGTGAACACAGAGATGTACTACCACATCCCAAAGGTAAAAACACTAATGATTGACTCTGAAATCCCTAAAGTGAACACAGAGATGTACAACTACATCTCAAAGGTAAAAACACTAATGATTGACTCTGAAATCTCTAAGGTGAACACAGAGATAAATCCCTAAGGTGAACACAGAGATGTACAACTACATCCCAAAGGTAAAAACACTAATGATTGACTCTGAAATCCCTAAGATGAACACAGAGATGTACTACCACATCCCAGAGGTAAAAACACTAATGATTGACTCTGAAACCCCTAAGGTGAATACAGAGACGTACAACTACATCCCAATGGTAAAAGCACTTATGATTGACTCTGAAATCCCTAAGATGAACACAGAGATGTACTACCACATCCCAGAGGTAAAAACACTAATGATTGACTCTGAAACCCCTAAGGTGAATACAGAGATGTACAACCACATCCCAATGGTAAAAGCACTTATGAATGACTCTTAAATCCCTAAGGTGAACACAGAGATGTACTACCACATCCCAAAGGTAAAAACACTAATGATTGACTCTGAAATCCCTAAGGTGAACACAGAGATGTACAACTACATCCCAAAGGTAAAAACACTAATGATTGACTCTGAAATCCCTAAGATGAACACAGAGATGTTCTACCACATCCCAGAGGTAAAAACACTAATGATTGACTCTGAAACCCCTAAGGTGAATACAGAGATGTACAACCACATCCCAATGGTAAAAGCACTTATGATTGACTCTGAAATCCCTAACGTGAACACAGAGATGTACTACCACATCCCAAAGGTAAACATACATGATCTGTTCCAAACATCCCTCAGAGATTATTGCAACATGTCATCAGATAAACATGGAATATTTACTCTGACATCTCTAAGGCAAATGTGAGCTTTTGTTTCAGACACCCTTAAGGTACACATAAGAGATTTGCCCTGACATCTCTAAGGTAAAGACCTTAGATATTTATTCTGACACCCCATAGGTAAACACAAGAGATTTAAGCTGACATCTTTAAGGTAATGACTAGAGATTTATTCTGACACCCTATAGGTAAACACAAGAGATTTATGCTGACATCTTTAAGGTAAAGACTAGATATTTGTTCTGACATCCCTAAGGTAAACACTAGAGTTTTTTTCTAACACCCCCAAGGTAAACACTAGAGATTTGATCAGACATATCATAAACACTAGAGATTTGTTCTTACATCCCTAAGGTACACACAAAAGATTTAACAAAATGTCTCTAAGGTAAAGACTACAGATTTGTTTTGACATGTCGAAGGTAAAAACTTGATGTACATTTTATATTTATTGCCCATAACTGGATAATTCACAAACACACTTATTATGTGAGATCAGGTGTAATATTATATTTATTTTTAATTATTAATTAATTTAATTTAATTAGATTAATTAATTTTAATTAGAAAATACTCCCAAAATTGGTCCCTATTTGTTGAATGTGAAAAATATCATCATCAAAACTGGTAAATTCTGTCACTGAAAATGATATTTAGTTGATGTAACTTTGAAACAAAGTCATGAAATTGTCAACTTTAAATAAGAACTCATATTTTCTTAAATTTGTTTTTACAAACAACATTCTTTATACACTGTAAATAAAAATATTAAATAAATTTTTTATCAGTGACATTGTCACTAATGCCTACTATGGGGGCATTTCAATAAAAAGATCAATTAAATAAATTTTGGTGAGTGAAATTCATATTTTAGTTCTATGTCTTAATTTGGTTTAAGTGTAATCATGACAAATGCAATATGCCCTCTTGTATTCAAATGTGAAAATTGCCAATCTATCATAACAGCTATGTCTACAAGTGTTTCTATGAGAACCTAAACAAATGCCAACTGTATTTTCATCTCCGACCTTTAAGTATCTACTATATTTTTACACTTAATTAAAAGAAGACCTGTTTTGTATTATCACATTAATTGCTTTATTATCACATTAATATATTTGTATTATCCCATTAATTACATCTTTTGTATCAAATCAATAAAGGGGAGAGAATAAAATGACAGTTACTTGCAATGAAATCATTGTATCTATAATTTACTAACTGAAAAAAAAGTTTTTATATTGACAGTTTTGTTGCACAAAATAAATGTCCCAGGCTTTTACAAAAAGGAACCTTGTTTTCTTGTGAATCAAGAATGCAAAAAGCAGTGACACAATGCACAATGTTTTCACATGTTTGTTGTTGAAACCTCTTGGAATAATGCCTCTTGGAATAATGTTAATAGCAAACTTTCAAAATGTGGGTAACTTGAAAATAAAGGTAATTTATACAAAAAAGTGAACATCTTCATTATAAAAAACCACTTTATTATCAATTATTCCAAATGCAATTATAAAAGAAATATTCCGCCATTGAACAACCTGTTAAACTGCCCTCATCCTCCATTATTTCTCAATGTCCAGGAGGGATCTCATCCCCTTGTCAATATTTTGGAGGTTCCTAAACAAATCATGCTCTTGCTTACAGTGTGGTCTATGTTTTTGGACCCCACTGTGTATGAGTTATTGAGGGATCATTGTGCCTATGTTAATAATGATTTCATTTATAATTTAACAACTTTTTGTTTAAACTATAATTAGATCAGTCATTGCAACATACATCTCCAACAAAATTACTTTCATAGAATTCAGCACAGTAAAATGTATTGTTTTTATAAGTCAACTACCATATGAACTTGGTAACAAGTCAAGACCATTCCATACTGCACAGACCTGGATCTATGCAGTAATCAATGCAACAAACAATGCAGACCCTGATCTTCTGGTGCATTATGCATTGGTAGATCAGGGTGAATGTTGTTTGCTGTTGAAATTGACTTATTAAAGAGTATATATGGTTACAAAGATGGGTAGAGCAGGACTGGAACTTAAATTTAAAATCATGCAGATCATCAGGTTGTAATAATAGGGATGGTGAAATCATCAAAAGTATTTGCTACAACTATAGAAGGAAAAAAATTGACACTGCTGTGCACTGATACTGTGAATGCACCAAGCCTGAAAAAAATGCATGGAAACATTAAAAGAATTTAGGGACAAGTTAAAGCCGAAATAAGGTTGTTTCCTGCTAATGCCATTTAATGGCTACTTTATGCCAAGGAAATGGGAGTCAAGTATCTACCTCAGGACACACCAAGACAGCTGACCTGATCTGCCTGGGTGGGTATGTATCTACCTAACAACACACCAAGACACTAACATTGGCTGCATAGACGGGTATGTATCAATCTCAGGACACAACAAGACAGCCATTCTGAGCTGCCTGGGTGGGTATGTATCTACATACTGACACAAAAGACACTAACATTGGTTGCATAGCTGATTTCTATGAAAAACTCTTTCATTTAGAAATAGAAATTATGCATTGAAATTTCAGAATCCTTTACTGATTCATGTTTGTGAATGAAGAAAATCTTATCATTGTCTTTGCTAGCACAACTCCTATAAGAGCAACATCAGAAATGATGATTAGATTTTAAATTGACACTATTAGGAACATGAATCAGATTTTAATAACAAGATTTATGGCTTGCAAAATATCATACCAATCTGTAGAAACATAGAAACAAGAGGGAATGAGATCATCCTACCAGTGTATATGAGCAAGTCTTCGAGTATGTATGTATGTATGAATGTATGTATGTGTGTGTGTGTGTGTGTGTGTGTGTGTATGTGCATGCATGCTTGCATGCATGTGTGTGTGTGTGCATGCATGCATGTATGTATGTCATAGTCTTTAATACCTACATTTGCCAGATATGTCCAGCAGGTTCAACATTTTGACAAGCACATTCCCTGAGTAAATGGACATTGGTCATAGGAGTTCTAAAATATCATTATATCAGCTTGCATCAGTAGGCCTAGTTGATAGTTTGTTTCTTTGTTGGAATATCAATAAAGATGTTTCCAACTAAGCTTAATTCAAAGATGACTAGGTCTAGTTTACACATTGCTTCTTTTTTGTCACAATCAACAGACCTGTCACTGACTAAGCGTGCTTGGTCTTTATGTTTTCTCAATTGTTTAAATCCTCCATCACTACAAAACAAGACAAAAGTGGTCTGAAAGTTTTATCTCCTGGACTTATTAAAATCACAATAACTGAATGATTGCCCACAGGATGTGAAGCCTAAGCCTGGCTTAAGAAAGAAAGATATTTTTTTAAAAAATGTCCAACTTGTATAGTCTCCCTTCAAGACTTATTTGGGAACCAGATCAAATAAACTTCATCCTCTGTCTTAATAATTAGGTATATTCAATGTTTGCTTTCTTGTCACAAGCTGTTGTGTCTCTTCCCTTTTCATTTAATTAACAATGCCCTGGCTTGTATTCATTACTTATTGTTGCAACATTTAATTGACAAAATCCCGGTGTGTATTCATTATTTATTATTGTAACATTTAAATTGACAATACCCTGGTGTGTATTCATTTTTTATTGTTGTAACATTTAATTGACAGTATCCTGGTGTGTATTCATTACTTATTGTTGTAACATTTAATTGACAATACCCTGGCTTGTATTCATTATTTATTGTTGTAACATTTAATTGACAATACATGTACCTTGGCTTGTATTCATTATTTATTGCTGAAAAATTTAATTGACAATACCCTGGTGTGTATTCATTATTTAGTGTTGTAACATTTAATTGACAGTACCCTGACTCATATTCATTAATTACTGTCATAACATTTAATTGACAATACTCTTACTTGTGTTCATTAATTATTGTCATAACATTTAATTGATAATACCCTGAATCAAATCAATTAATTATTGCTGTAGCATTTACCATCAAATTCTATTCATGTTCAATACTTGCTGTTTTCATGCAATATGAAGTGAACACTGCTATCATCAAAAGGAAAATATGTGCAAGAGTACACGAGATTAATGCATCAGTGTATGAACAAGGGTTAATTAAATTATTTTCATAGTGTTTATCATCAATAATAAATGAGATTATTATACCAATGTGTATGAGCAAGGATTAACAAGATTATCTTGTAGTGTATATGAGTAAGTGGGTATGAGATTATCTTACCAGTGTAGATAAGCAAGAGTTAATGGGACTACCATTCAGTGAATATGATCAATAACTAATGAGATTATACCAGTGTATATGATCAATAACTAATGAGATTATACCAGTGTATAATGATCAATAACTAATGAGGTTACACCAGTGTATATAAGCCATAATTAATTAGATTATGATACCAGAACATATGCATAAGAATGAATGAAATTATCATACCAGTGTATATAAGCAAGAGTTACTGAATTAATGAAACTATCATTCTAGTGTTTATAAGCAAGTGTTCATGAGGGCATAACACCAGCATCCATGTCAATCAAGAGTTAATGAGATAATATTAAACCAACGGATATAAGCAACAGTTAAAGAAATTACCAAAGCAAGTACATGAGCAAGAGAGTTGGTAAGATTTTCTCACCTGCATATGTCAGCAATTTAATAGAGTTAATACAATTATCATACCAGTGTACAAAAGCAAAAGTAAATAAGATTATCTTAACAATGTGAACAATAGTTAAAGGTTATTTTTATGGTTTATATAGGCACAAATTGTTGAGATAATTATACCAGAATATATGAACAAGAGTTCATGAGATTATCTAACCAGGGGACAAGAGCAAGATTTATCAAGTGAATGAGATTATCATGAAAGTGTATATGAGGAAGAGTTTATGAGTTTACCATACCAGTGTAAATGAGGAAGAGTCATTGAGATTATATTACCAGTGTATATGAGGGAAGAGCCAGTGAGATTATCATAACAGTGTATATTTTGGAGGAAAGAAAGTGAGATTATCATACTAGTGTGTGAGGAAGAGTTAATGAGCTTATCATACCAGTGTATATTAAGAAGAGCCAATGAGTTTATCATGCCAGTGTATGAGGAAGAGCTAATGAGATTATCATACCAGTGTATATGAGCAAGAGTCAAAGAGATTATCATACAGGTGTATATGAGGAAGAGTCAATGAGCTTATCATACCAGTGTGTGAGGAAGAGTCAATGAGCTTATCATACCA
Source organism: Sinohyriopsis cumingii (assembly GCA_028554795.2). NCBI lineage: Eukaryota > Metazoa > Mollusca > Bivalvia > Unionida > Unionidae > Sinohyriopsis > Sinohyriopsis cumingii. The sequence continues at coordinate 59,537,683 of CM068839.1, read as the reverse complement.
GAGTATATGAGGAAGAGTCGATGAGATTGCCATACCAGTGTATACAAGGATGAGTCAATGAGATTATAATATCAGTGTGTATGAGGAAGAGTCAAAAAGTTATAGTAACATGTAAGGGATACTAAGTTATAGTAACATGTAAGGGATACTAAGTTATAGTAAAGTGTAAGGGATACTAAGTTATAGTAATGTGTAAGGGATACTAAGTTATAGTAATGTGTAAGGGATACTAAGTTATAGTAATGTGTAAGGGATACTAAGTTATAGTAACATGTAAGGGATACTAAGTTATAGTAACGTGTAAGGGATACTAAGTTATGGTCGTATTCAAGGGAAACTAAGATATAGTCACATGTAAGGGAAACCTCTGTCTGTGTGACCAGAGTGTTTTAAGGGTCAGCCTTTATTTGATCACAACTGATAACACATATGTAGAAAGGAATGAGGTCTTTGTGCACTTTGTATGAGTGGTTCATTATGGCAAAACAATATTTGAATCTCTCCCGCTTCATGTGTCAGAGATCCCATGAATGCATTATCATTAATGTTGTCAGTATTTTGCTGACACTTCAATTTGGACACTGTGGATACAATGACTACTTTTTCTGCCAGAGACTATGACTGCTGGATGAGTACTTCCTTTGCCAGAGAATAGGACTACTTTTTTTGACAATGAATAGAACAACATTTTCTGCCAGACTATGACTGCTGGATGAGACCTTTTACTGCCAGAGAACAGGATTACTTTTTCTGCCAGACACTATGACTGCTGGATGAGTACTTATTCTGCCAGAGAATAGGACTACTTTTTCTGCCAGAGAATAGGACTGTTGGGTGAGTACTTTTTCTGCCAGAGACTAGGGCTGTTGGATGAGTACTTTTTCTGCCAGAAAATAGGACTACTTTTTCTGCCAGAGACTAGGACTGTTGGGCAAGGACTTTTTCTGCCAGAGACTAGGATTGTTGGATGAGTACTTTTTCTGCCAGAGACTATGAATATTAGATGAATACTCTTGTGTCAGATACAGTGTGCTCACTAGCCTCACTTTGAAGAGACTTGTGAATGTTTTATGTGATAGGTCATCCTACTGGTACTGCCCCTTGTGTAGGAAACCTCAGAGATCATAGGTAACATAAAAATGTGTCTGCCACCATAATCAGCAATTGTGTGATGCTTCCAAAATGGAGATCATCTGACTTAGCTTACTTTCAGTCATTTTTAATAAGATGAGAATGCTAAGTTTACATTATGTTGCCATGTTCTTTATATATCATGTAAATAAAAAGTAGGTTTTGTAAACCATTTACATGGCTAACACAAAACAAATGTCAGTTACATGTGTAAATATGACAACCTTAACAACTTTTAGTGAAATGTTCTACCACTGTAAGAGGAAGATATACCACATCATTGTATATGAGCAAAATTTATTAAGTTAAAGAGATTATTGTACCAGTGAATATATGAGCACAAATTAATAAGTTTGTCTAATCAGTGTATATGAGTAAGAGTTAATGAGATTATCTTACCAGTGTATATGAGCAAGTGTAAATGAGATTATCTTACAGAGCTAATGAGAAAATCTTGTTAGTGTATTGGAGCAAGAGTTAATGAAATTATCTTACCAGTATATAGGAGCAAGAGTTATTGAAATTATCTTATAGAATTAACGAAATTATCTTACCAGTGTACAGGAGCAAGAGTTAATGAGATTATTTTACCAGTGTATGGGGCAAGAGTTGATGAGATTATCTTACTGGTGTACAGGAGCAAGAATTATTGAAATTATCTTATAGAGTTAATGAAATTATCTTACCAGTGTACTGGAGCAAGAGTTAATGAGATTATCTTACCAGTCTATAGGAGCAAGAGTTAATAAGATTATTTTCCAGTGTATGGGGCAAGAGTTGATGAGATTATCTTACCAGTGTATAGGAGCAAGGGTTAATGAGATTATCTTATATTATAGAGTTAATGAGATTATCTTATCAGTGTACAGGAGCAAGAGTTAACGAGATTATCTTATATTATAGAGTTAATCGAGATTATCTTACCAGTCTATAGGAGCAAGAGTTGATGAAATTATATTACCAGTGTATAGGAGCAAGAGTTAATAAGATTATTTTCCAGTGTATGGGGCAAGAGTTGATGAGATTATCTTACTGGTGTACATGAGCAAGAATTATTGAAATTATCTTACAGAGTTAATGAAATTATCTTACCAGCATATTGGGGCAAGAGTTAATGAGATTATCTTACCAGTGTATAGGAGCAAGGATTAATGAGATTATCTTATATTATAGAGTTAATGAGATTACTTATCAGTGTATAGGAGAAAAAGTTGATGAGATTATCTTACCAGTGTGTATGAGCAAGAGTTAATGAGATTATCTTATAGAGTTAATGAGATTATCTTACCAGTGTATAGGAGAAAAAGTTAATGAGATTATCTTGCCAGTGTATAGGAGAAAAAGTTGATGAGATTATCTTACCAGGGTGTATGAGCAAGAGTTAATGAGATTATCTGCATACTCTGTATCTGTAAGATTAGCCTCAGACTTTGGAGAGGTGCAACCACACTGAAATGAGAAAAACAAAACTAATTTAAATAAATAATGCCTGCAATGGAGACTGGATCTATAACTGAAGATTGAACTAAGGAAAATAAGCATAAAACATCAACACTTCCATGATTCTCCAAATATCAGAACTAAAACATGTCAACATATAACTAATGATTACCAGATGAACATTATTGGGTCAATTATTACCTTGTAAATTTTCTGATGATAACAATATTTAGAGTGGGTCATAGTGCTACAAACTAATTATTTACCAATTTCTTTTACTAAAACATTTTCACAAAACAAGAAATGTTGCTGCTGGAAGACTGCAAAGCTAATATATTCATTACAGACCTGAACAGACTCGCTGAAAATATGTTAGTGCAGATCTGAACAGACAATGTGTATAAAGTCGCTGAAGCATAAAATGTCAATAAAGATCTGAAGAGACAAGGTGTGTAAAGTCACTGAAGCTTTAAAACATATCAATATAGACCTGAACAAACAAGGTTTAAAAATTCAATGAAGTTTGAAAATATACAAATAAAGATCTGAACAAAGTTTTAAAAAATGACCGAGGCTTGAAAACATGCCATTAAAGAACAGACAAGGTGTACAAAATCTTTGGAGTTTAAAAACCTGTCAATAAAAATCTGAACAGACAAGGTGTATAAAGTCACTGAAGCTTGAAAACATGTCAGTAAAGATCTGAACAGACAAGGTGCAAAAAGTCACTGATGCTTGAAAACATGTCAATGCACCTTACTTGTTGTATAGTGGGTGTAGTATTTATCTGGATGCAGTTTCACAGTGTGACCCTGCTATAGCATGCTCCGTCATAACACAAATTTAGATATAACATGTTAGCATGGCTCCTGAAATTTCATATACATGTACTTTTCTCATACACAAAAAATTATTTCTTCTTTCTTAAAAGTACAAAAAGTAACATTTAAAAAGTTCCATTTTTGAGGAAGAAATAGATTATGAATTCTAATATAGGATAAGTGTGGCATGGCTCCTGTAATTCCATATACATGTATTTTTCTCATAGTCAAAAAAGAAGGGGTTTTTTTTGCTTCATAAAAGTAAGAAAAATAAGGTGTAAAAAGTTTACTTAGGGATCACACTGGGCTTTGCCAATTATGCAAAATTCGATTTATTTTCCTTGCTAGTGATAAAATATACTATCTGGTGATTCCCCACCCCCCACCCTGATATTGTTGGCTATTTAAACTTTTATATACAACGTTAGGTTTGGAGTGAATAAATTCAGAGGCACTGTGAAAGGAAGCCACAAACTTGATATCAAATGCACTGGAATTTTATATATTGTTATATAAACAAATGTTCATTCAATGAATTCATTGTTTATATTGACTAACAATCTTAACAGTGCACTGTTCTATCTCCGCATTTTGTTTTAAACATTTCTGGTAGCGGAGATCAACCCAGGCAAGGCACTATCACATAATGGATCTTTTGTACAAAACAGTGTCAGATTACCAGCTGCTTGCTGGTAACTAATATATTTATTTTGACTGACCTCTGTATGTGGATGGTAAGTAAAATTCCTCTTCTTTTCACTCATAGAATTAAATCCTTCAGAACACTCATATTTTCTAAAGTAATCACAGTCAGAACAGAACAGACTACGTGTGTATTCATCATCTGTTGTTCTTGTATTTTAAAAATTTCTAATGCATGTGAAGAATGCAGCAACGCTGCTATCAGAACAAAAAAACCAAAAAAAAAACAAAGCCCAGACATCTACTTGTTGGTCTATCTAAGCTACCAAGACTAGCTACAATCAACCAACTTTTGAAGGCAGGAACAGTAACTGCTACAATTGACCAAACAATGGCTAATTCCATTTACTTTTAAAATGAACCAGCAATAATAGTTTTGCTGAAACTTCAAAGAAAACTGATCACCTCGGAAGCACTGATTGTTCTGTATAAATACTAAGCAAATGAAAACAAAGTCAGTCTCAATAAATGTTCTACAATTATTTGATGTTGCCACTGCAATAAGAAACATACATCAGTTTCATCCTCCAAAGCTGTCCTTTTGTGGTATGTACCTTTAATAACTTATGTACACTTCATCAAAGAATGCCAACTACAATCTTCAAAAAAGACAGAAACCTTTAATCAAAGGAAGTTGGCATCAAACTTAAATGAAAGCAATGGAATCTGATTGTTTGCTGAATTTTTCAAAGCAACTGGAACATTTTTATTGTTCCATGAAAGTTCCATTTTTGCAGGAGAAAAAATTATGCATACATCTGCTACCAACTGTGGCATAAAATGCACATTACTTTTATAATCTTTTGAAACCACAGACATCTGGTTGTCAAGTTAATTAAAGATGGGGTATCTTGCAAAGTTCAAGTTTTCATTTCCCTATAAACAGCCTCATCCCCTGGGTAGCCTCAGCAAGATGATAGCTATCTCCAGCTGATCCAAGATCTAGGCCAATTTAAGTACCAGTACATGTAACATGTGAACAGCTATAACCATGTGCTATTTGCAACAACTGTAGTGAATTGTTAAGTGACAATTGGATATAGATCAAAATGAGGACTACCATATGTGTGTGTGTGTGTGTGTACACACACACACACATACACAGACACACAGACACACACACACACACACACACACACACACACACACACACATATATATATATATATATATATATATATATATATATATATATATATATATATATATATATAATTTGTCTTTTCTAATGGGATGTCATAGAGTTTAAAACAAGGAATTCATGGATTTTTATATACAAGTACAGAACTTGATAGATTATGGATTGCACTATCCAAATGTAAGGTGTGAACATACAAGTGTTTTTTAGACTAATTTGTCTTCATTTAATCAAAAGCACATTTTTTGTGCCCACTTTTATTACACACACACCTACCCAACCCCACCTGCCTAATATATTTTAAGTAAATGCATTATTTTCTTCAGCTGACTTGATTGGTTAAAACACAGTTTGGTCTATAACATGGTCAGGTTCTATGGTCCCCAACTACCATATTATAGTGGGGCCACACTGTAATTACTAAAGAATGAACAGCAGGTCACAAGAATATATTTATACTATGATGGTCTAGTGCTTGTCAAAAGTTATCAACATGTGGTTTCATGCCTGCACAACAAAGTCTGAGAAACTGACAAAGTTGTTGATAGTTCCTAATATGTAGAAAGGTCACAGTGATCTGTTTTGTATGGTGTGTTGCACATCTGAAGATACAATCAATTAGATTTCATTGCCTGTATGCAACTGTGTTTTATCATGCAAACAACTACACTGTCAGAAATATAGTATAAGCTTGCTGCATTACTGTGCAACACATTTAAAAAGAAAGCTATTTTAACTAATATTTAGTAATGTTATTAAAATACATAATTCATATATTTTGATGAAATTTCTATGAAATAAACAACAAACATGGTAGTTTTAGGTCTGCAACACATTGCATATTTTATGTAAACTTGGCTAAAAGCACATAAATAAAGTCTTAGACAAATTCAATTCATGCAAAAAATGGAACTTTAAACATTTAGTCCCAGATTGTCAGTATATTGCTCCTACCATAAATACAGTCCATGTTTAATGAGGGTTTGTTTGATCATTATAAACTATGCTATTTGTTAACGTTCCTTCCATGTTTGTAACGATAACACTTCATCATTGTGAGAGCAGTCACTCTAACAGAGTGATATAAAAAATGTACTTTAGTCCTAATCACTTTGCTCTTTGATGTGTTCAGAAGGTCATGATTAATTACCTGATAATTAAGACAAGATAATCTTTACACACAATTAGTTAGGGAGTAAAATACCCAATTTAGTATATTCTTATCTAGAACTCAGACATAGTTATCATTTGCTGAAGGATCAAAATCTAATATTTCTCAAATTATAGTTACCATGGAGATGGTGGAAGCAAGACTAATAATGATGACACACCATGAAACAGCTGCTACTCTCACCCAGTATCTGTCTAGCATGGCACTGGAGAGTTTGTAAAGAATCATTAACACCTTGTTGCTTGGTTCCTGAAAATAAGGAAAACAATTAAATTCACTTGTTTTACTGTATCATTTATCCAATATGATTGTGTAAAGCAGTCTATTTCAAAATGTGCATAAATTTTCCCAAAATTTTGCCAATACTGAGGGTGATCAATACTGAGTGATGATAAAGACAAAGTTAGTAGCTAATGTAGGTCACAATTACTTTTATTTTTGATATGATGATGCTATACCTCTCAGAGCATATGCTCATGACCAGTTTGATGACTACAAGCAACCGGGTCAATAAGAAACTCATCAAGTTGCTAAAGTGGTCAATTTGACCTACATTTAATATCACACTGCAATACTACTCATTATACTTAAAGTCCAACTGACCTAAATATGAAACCTGAAGGCCTGCTTCTGCATGTTAAGGAAATGATCAAGACATTGCTATAAAATGTGTGACCTTGACCACAAGGTCAAAAGGTTGAGCAAGCATGCTGCAGAATAAACTGTCTTAGCTTTATAATGATTCATGACAAATAATAAGAAAATGATCATGAAGATTTGGAAATATAAGCACACAAAAATACTTTAGCCAAAATCTTTGGAAACATTTTTAAGATTGTGACCTGACTTCAAGGTCAAAGACACCTAGGCATTTGTCATTGAATTGTCTTAGCTTCATAATGATTAATAGTAAGTGGGAAGGAGGTTTTTGGAACACAAGCAAATGAGTCTCCTGAATAATGACCTGCATTAGTTACCTTTTGGTCAATAAAATACTGTAAACCAGGAAGCTGTCTAGTTTAGTGGTAAGTGTGCCAGACTTGAAATCAGTCGATTCTAGGTTTAAACCATGCCCAGATTGGCTTAGGTCAGGTGTCTTGGTTTTCGATGGGCAGTATTTTGATCCCGTTGCTCAGTGACACATTAAACATCATAACTTATTGACAAATTCTTGAAACCAACTCAGTTGTGCAATAGGAATCATCATTGTAATAGACTGTTTACAATTAATGGTACTTACCACATAGCCAGGAATGAAGTTGATGAGACTCAGTGATGTAAAGAAGAGAAGTCCCATAACAAGACTCACAAATAAACCAGCACTCCTGAAAAGTAATACAAAGAAGACTGTACAGGGAAATCCATCATAAGTGGTTTCTTTCCAATACATATCTTTCTGTGAATACACGTATGAAGGGATCTAAAAATAAAGGCTGTTTGAAAAAGTGATTGCCTTGTAGAATGATCTCATGAGGTGGTTTAATAACAAGTTTGAGATCATTTATTAGCAGAATACATCATAAAATATGAATGACTGAGCAGAAGATGATTTCCATGCTTTGCATTGGTAAAAAGTTGCTTACAGATGAAATTACATGCCCGGGAAATATTAACAATTTGGGAAATGTGCAGCATGGAAACAAATAGGAATATGTAAAATTGCAATTTTTCTTCACTCCAAAACATACAACTAACTTTGATATATGGCAGACACATTGTTTTAGCTATAATCTGAAAATAGCAGGATTCCAGTCCCTCAAAAGAGCACACAGTAATTTAATTTTTGTAAATGTGTCTTTCATTTCATGTGAGTGTACTTTAGACAATATGAATCCAACTATCTCATGAATGAAACATTAAATGCACTCCCCATGTTTAATAGTTCTCTAGGTAGGTGCAAGCTTTGGATGGTAACACTGGAGATCAATGACCAAAGGTCTCACTGACCTTGACATCAGGTCAAGGTATTCTGTCTTGATCTAAAATTATGGTCAAGAAACTTTTATATTTTATCATATTTTTTAATGATCATGACCCTCAAACACCCAAACATTATAGGCTTCTATCTTATTTCAAGAAAATAACACAAAGAAGACCTTTAGGCCCCTAAACCAATTACCCATTTCCATACCTCATTTGCAAATCCTCCACAAATGACATGGTATGGTCTAGAACTAAGCTTATAATACAAAGAGCATTTTTCTTTCAGTGACAGTGATGTTGACCTTTGCTCTGAAATGAACAGGCTTCTTACTGACCCAAAGTGTAATCCATCATCAAATTTTGGTGAAGGTATGTGCCTGAAAACTGAAATTAGGTGCAGAAGGTCAAAGGTAAAAAAGGTCATGGTAAGCATATGTTTAAATGTACCATTTATAAGTGTTTTCTTGTCTCAGTGAAAGCCATCCACAAAATCATGGTTTATGGCATAGGATAAGAGTTATTTGTATGGATGTTGTTTTCATTGTTAGGATCCCTCTGATTCTGACCTCATGCTTTTTAACCCTAATATCAATATATGTCTTCATAATCTCAAATGCAACGCATCTACAATGTTTACACTAGGTATTTGATATAGAATTTGAGTAGACATGTAGCAATAGTTCTTCTGTCTTTCAGTTCCCATGACCTTGACCTTTGTCCACAATATTAAAAGGTGCTTCCATCTTTCAAATACAAGCCATCCACAACACATGATCAAAGTAGGTGATAAAGAATTAAAAAAACTTTGAAGATATTTTGCATTAGATATTTTGCTTATAAGATTTGCTGAAAGCTTGACCTCTGACCTTTCTAAACCCCAAACTCAATAGAAATGCAAGCCATTTACAATGTTTTGAAGTTTGCTTAAGGAACTTACAAAAGTCTACAAGTCTAATTATTGTGTAAATAATAGTTTTTCTTCTTTCAGTCTCTGTGCCCTTGACCTTTGAGACCAAAATTGAGAAGCATCTTTCCTGCTCCAAAAGCAATACAAAATACTAACAAAGTTTGGTGACAGTAGATGGTCATGACCTTGAGTTACTGTTTCGAAACAAAATGAGGAACATAGTGACTGGCTAATGGACATCATGGTATTTAAAAGTTACCAGTTTAAAATTATGACACAGCTTCTTGTCATAAACTAAAAGCAACTGTCAAAAACAATTGTAGAAACATATTTAAATGTGCACATGATATAAAAAGGATTTGACTAATTATACACTACATAATGAGCAGGCAATAATTTATATCCCATCTAGTCCTTCAAAAATGCCAAAAGTCTAAAAGTGTTTAAATGAAGAAGAACAGTATGTTGACACTTTCAAACAATGCAGTCAAATTCTGATATTAACTGAACAATCTCTAGCAATTTTTCAGGATTAAGTCTCCTGTTACTTTGTCATTGGTATGAAACAATTTGTTTGCTAATCACATTTACTAAGACCATTGTTGAAAACAATCTGATGCAAATCACATTTATTAAGACCACTGTTGAAAACAATCTGATGCCAATCACTTTTATTAAGACCACTGTTGAAAACAATCTGATGCCAATCACAATTGCTAAGACCATTGTTGAAAACAATCTGATGCCAATCACATTTACTAGGACCAATGTTGAAAACAATCTGATGCCAATTATATTTGAAGACCACTGTCAAAACCAATCACATGTAATCACATTTACTAAGACCACTGTTGAAAACAACCTGATGCCAATCACATTACTAAGACCACTGTTGAAAACAACCTGATGCCAATCACATTTACTAAGACAATTGTTGAAAACATTCTGATGCCAATAACATTTAAAGACTACTGTTGAAAATAATATGATGCCAACCACATCAACAAAGACCAATGCTGAAAACAATATGATGTTAATCACATTTAAAGACCACTGTTGAAAGTAATATGATGCCAATCACATCTACTAAGACTATTACTGAAAACAATCTGATGCCAATCACATTTAAGGACCACTATTGAAAATAATATGATGCCAATCACATTTACTAAGACCACTGTTGAAAACAATCTGATGCCTAACACATCTACTAAGACTATTGTTGAAAACAATCTGATGCCAATCACATTTACTAAGACCACTTTTGAAAACAATCTGATGCCAATCAAATTTATTAAGACCACTGTTGAAAACAATCTGATGCCAATCACATTTACTAAGACTATTGTTGAAAACAATCTGATGCCAATCATATTAAAAGACCACGGCTGAAAACAATCTGATGCCAGTCACGTCAAAAGACTACTGCTGATAACAATATGATGTCAATCACATTTAAAGATCACTGTTGAAAGTAATCTGATGCCAATCACATCTACTAAGACTACTGATGAAAACAATCTAAATGCCAATCACATCTACAAAGACCACTGCTGAAAACAATATGTTGCCAATCACATCTACAAAGACCACTAATGAAAACAATCTGATGCCAATCACATTTAAAGACCACTGTTGAAAATAATCTGATGCCAATCAAATCTACAAAGACCACTGCTGGAAACAATCTGCTGCCAATCACATCTACAAAGACCACTGCTGGAAATAATCTGTTGCCAATCACATCTACAAAGACTACTGCTGAAAACAATATGATGCCAATCACATTTAAAGACCACTGCTGAAATTAATCTGATGCCAATCACATTTACTAAGACTATTACTGAAAACAATCTGATGCCAATCACATTTACTAAGACCACTGTTGAAAACAATCTGATGCTAATCACATATACTAAGACCACTGTTGAAAGTAATCTGTTGCCAATCAGATCTATTAAGACTATTGTTGAAAACAACCTGATGCCAATGACATTTACTAAGACCAATTTCGAAAACAATCTGATACCAAACACATATTAATCCATGACTGATCTAAACTTAAATATTACTTTTCTATTCCAATCTTTATAAATAAATCCAATGACTATTTTGTCAAGGTTTGGGAAGTCAAACTCACAGGTACAAATACAACCTGCCAATCCAGAAGAGGCATGGTACTGGCATAACAATTGGCTGTCAGTCTTGCAAATGTTACATGGGAAGGGCATTAATCAAAGTCCAGCGGGGAGTAAAGTACATGGTACTGGGGTTGGAGTGGATTGGGGTGGGGTGGGGTGGTGGGCCTCTCAGCACCTGTCAACCTGGCACATGAAAACATGACTTAGCTTTTTAATATGAACAATTTAAATGGGAAAAATGCAATGATAATTAGTCCCTATAAACAAGAGTCCATACAAGAAAGGTTGCAAAAAGGTGAATAAGATTATTTAAGATTTTATCCTCTCACTTTGGCATGATTATCAACTGTACAATCCCAACACAAAGGAATATTGCTGCAGCACATATGACTCCAAACTTGAAGTACATGTCAGGCCAATTGATGTAACTCTGCTCCATGCTTTTATCCTTGAAGGTCAACAAACCAATGAAGTGGAACCTGCCAGACTTGAACCAGGATCTGTAGCAAGGTAAAATGGTAAAAATCAATGTTTCATAATTCAGTATACATGTATGACTTAAAAGGTTTGCAAATTTAAAACCTATCATTTTTATGTTTGTAAACGTTACATCTCTGTACTTCCCCTTTCTGTCCTCCATCTCAAAATCCGAGTCTTTTAGGATGATCATAGAGGATAAAGACTGTCCAATGACAAAATGTTAATTGGGCATGTGAAATAATTTTTTCATGGCAAGCATGTGTGTGTGTGTGTGTGTGTATGATTTGGATTTTTAACATAGCTTTAACAATTTTCTGTCATATCACTACGATGTCTGCAGTGTGGCAGTTGATAGTGATGTCTAGCACTGAGGCATCATGCTGCATACATGTAGCATGATGTCCCACACAGTCACATTATCCTGACACCAGGCCAACCATTCCTAACACTAACCTCTAAATGCTGAGTGCCTAGTGAGGCAGCTGTTAGTACCATTTTTTTATAAGTCTTTGGAATAACTTGGCCGGGTGCCAAGTAAGTAAGTAACAAATTCAATCACATAAAATAAGTGAGACATCTGTAAAAAAATAAATAATTTAAATTACAATATTTTCTGAAAAAGTCAAGATGACTTAAATCTTGTGCAAATCTCATCTGCAGTCAATGTTACAGAGATAACATTCATATATATTTTATATTATTAGTAAAATAAATTTAAAAGCTAACATTTTACTGCAAAATGATAGGGACATTTTTAAGTTTTATCGTGTCTGTAAAGAAGGTGTCATTCTTAATTGCTATCATTGGGAGCAATCATTCACCTTAAATTTACTCAGAAAGCATAGCTATATACAACTGAAATCATGCAGAGATCCGATGAATGAAATAAATTAAAAAAATGATGAAATTATTCTTCACAACACTTGGATGCAACATCTGTGTCATAAGTTCCACATTCCAAAATTGGATAATTTAGGTGCCAATCTCATAAGTTTCTGATGGTAGTACATGTGTTGAAGTAATTCAGGATACAAGCCATGACCAGATACCACCAACAGATACATACATATATATATATATATATATATATATATATATATATATATATATATATATATATATATATATATATATATATATATATATATATATATATCCACCAATGTAATTGATTTCAACTTACACAAATTTTGTCTTAGTGTGATTTTATATGTAAAAATTGTCTTTTTATGCCCTGTTATTGTATATATGATATTTATGTCTGAAGGAAGGGATAGACCCAAGGGCATCACCCATATGTGTCTCAGTTTCAAATGCATCGACACTTGGGTCAATGAACATTTTTAAGATGTCAGACAATTAATGCTGGAGTAATTTTGATTTTTTTACAACCACATGTAGCCTCCAGGTATCCTGACTTTTTGGGACAAAATCTAAAAAACCAAAGGGCTGTCACAATCTACAATCATAGCACTTTCACTGATCCAATCTTTTAATGTGACTAGCTTCAATGGTGCATTAGTAGTTCTGTGATCTGTAAAGGAGAAAAGCTTAGACCCCCAATACCTTTAGAAAATACTCCTAATGTCACAATATTTTTCCGTATGGAATTTCACACAATGCCATATATTAACTAATGTTTGTAAATGGCAGGTAGGGTAAGCAGGAATGATATTTTTATTTGTACATGGATTACTACCTCTTTGTATATTTTTGCAATTTATTTCACTCCACTCTATTTGGATATAATTATAAGTGTACAAGTATATTTAAAAATTTTTTCCATCAATAAATAAATGCTGTAAATTGGCTTTTCACATGTGGTAACCAAGCATGAAAATGACAATCGATACCTTTACACCTCCAACACAAATACAGACATATATATATATATATATATATATATATATATATATATATATATATATATATATATATTTGTTGAACTGAGGCTTAAAAAAACAATAATTGTTTTCAAAGTCTGTGGGTGATGTATGCCCTCTATGTTAAACATTGTCCAAAATGGTACATACATGTAGTATCTGGCTAAAATTGTGTTTTAAAGTTTCCTATGATGTCACAGAGGTACCAATTTAAACTCTTATTGATATTATAACCTTTTATGACAGAGATAAATTTATACAAGAAAATGTATTTATTTTTCTTCCATATTTCTTAGTCAAGTTTTAGAGATTAAAGCAAATCTAGTCCTTTGTTTACAATTGTCCATGAAGTCCTTCAAAAGTTACTGTGGGGCAAAAAGACTCATGACGGACTCGACATGACATGGTACAGACAGATATGGTGACCGTCCATTGATGCAGTATTAGATTCAGGTTTATATTATATGTACAGAACTTTTCTTCCAAAGTTATAGTGTGAAAACAAATTTATCATGCATGAGAAACTGCCAAGTTAGACAGGGGTCATAAATCTGTCAAATATTAAACAACAATGAAAATCATATTTGTCCTTTTTTGTCAAATATTAAACAACAATGAAATTCAAATGTGTCTTTTTAATAAATTATTAAATAACAATGTAATCAAACTTGTCCTTTTTTTGTAAAATATTAAACAATGAAAATCAAACTTGTTCTTTATTGTAAAATATTAAATGAAAATCAAACTTTTCCTTTTTTGTAAAATATTAAACAATGAAAATCAAACTTGTCCTTTTTGTAAAATATTAAACAACAATGAAAATCAAACTTGTCCTTTTTGGTAAAATATTAAACAATGAAAATCAAACTTATCTTTTTAAAAAAATATTACACAATGAAAATCAAACACTTTTTTTGCAAAATATTATATAACAATGAAAATCAAGCTTATTCTTTTTTGTAAAATATTAAACAACAATGAAAATCAAATGTCTTTAAAAAAATAATTAAACAACCATGAAAATCAAACTTGTCCTTTTTGTAAAATATTAAACAACAATGAAAATCAAATTTGTCCTTTTTGTAAAATATTAAACAACAATGAAAATCAAGCTTGTCCTTTTTTGTAAAATATTAAACAACAATGAAAATCGAGCTTGTTCTTTTTTGTAAAACATTAAACAACAATGAAAATCAAACTTGTCCTTTTTGTAAAATATTAAACAACAATGAAAATCAAGTTTGTCCTTTTTTGTAAAATATTAAACAACAATCAAAATCAAACTTGTCCTTCTTTTGTAAAATATTAAACAACAATGAAAATCAAGCTTGTCCTTCTTTTGTAAAATATTAAGCTTGTTTCAATCCACTTATGAATGGATGAGGGGAAACACAATTCTTAGTATACAGGAGGAGAGGATACAAGTAACAAAATAGCTTCAGGAAAACAATCATTTGACAGCAGAAACCCGCAATTAAAGAATTCATCAAAATCAAATTCAACTTCTGGTCTGGAGAGGGTTTTGGACTATATTTATTCTCTGTTATCACTTAAGAATGAAATGTGATCAAGTGCCCTCATGCAAACAAGTATCAGTAAATGTAATTATTTTGACAAAATGTCATGAGCCAATCAGTGTTAATTAGGAAACCTGTGCCGTATTAACATGCTTATAAGTCAAGTCCAAACACAAACTGAACAGACCCAGGGTTGATGTTAATGACTAAATGTTAACACACACACAAAACAATTCTAATGTTGGCTGCTGTTGCAAGAGGGAGGGGTTGGTGAAATAAAAAAACACCACAACTGGGAAAATCAGACACAGCTGGATATGAAACCTGTCACATTAAATTAATTTCTTTTGTCACACTCCTGATGCCTACCATATATACTCATACTTACTTATAAGACAAGTCCAACTAGAGTCAGACCCAGATCTGCCATCACATAATTTTCTGGAAGATCTGGGTCTGTCCAGTTGGCTTGGAGTAACAAGCAGCATAGACCAGATCTGGATCTTATAAGCAAGTACATATGGTATATGTCAAATCAAGAACTAGTAAATGAGGTTTACTAAGGATGCTGAAGACATCTTCCTTGGTTTATTAACCTAAGTGGATTTCTCCACTGTTTGTGAATCTGAAATGATCAAGATGCCATATATACACACATACAAGTCAGATCCAACTGTAAATGGAATAGAACTCATCAGTATTACAGTATTTTAATTTGGAGTTCATTTACTGCCCACCTTAGTTTTTCCACAGTAAGTTATAATTAGCTTTCACTACCACTTGACAAAATAGGGCTAAGGGCGATGCATTCTCTCTATGATAAATATCATCTAAAATTGCTGAGAGATCTGGGTCTATGCAGCTTGTTAGGATTAATAAGTAGAACAAAAAACAACATACACCTAATCTATGGGTGCATTATGTGGATCAGGTGTATATTGTTTAGCAGCTGTACCTGTCTTACAGGTGAGTAGATGACTTATCTATCATCATTACAGGTAATGACTTTGTCTTTCAGAATTAATGCAAACATTTGATACTGCTCTGGTGGCCTAGTGGTTAGAGCACCCACCCTGGATGCAGGAGCTCGCAGGTTCAAACCCTGGTCAAATAATACCAAAGACTTATAAAAATGGTGCTAATAGCTGCATCACTAGGCATTCAGCATTAAGATGTTAGTGTTAGGACTGGTAGGCCTGGTGTTAGGATGTGACTGGGTGGGACATCATGCTGTAAGTTTGCAGCATGATGCCCCAGTACTAGACATCACTATAAAATGTCACACTGTAGACATCACAGCAAAAAGACTGAAAAATTGTTAAAAGCTACGTTAAAAATCCAAATCACACACACACACACACACACACACACACACACACATGCAAACATTTGAAGACATCAAAGATTTTTTAAAACAGTCAAAATCACAGCTACACAAAACTGACCCATTTTTTATATTTAAAAAAAATCTTTGGGTAAAGTTTCATAGAATATTTCCAATAAAATTGAACAATGTCCATCTTTGGCCTTATCAGATTAAAGGTAAATTTCATTAAAATATCTAAAGTAGCTCAATTGTTACAGCTGTTGAATGACTGCTCTTAAGGCCTAGTGGTTAGAGTGTCTGCCACTGATGTGACAGGTCATGGGTTCGAACCCCGGCTGAGTCATACCAAAGACTTATTTAAAAAATGGTACTAATAGCTGCCTTGCTAGGCACTCAGCATTGAAAGGTTAATGTTAGGACTGGTCATCCTAGTGTCCAAATAATGTGATTAGGTGGGACTGGTCAGCCTGGTGTCAGGATAATGTGACTAGGTGGGACATGATGCTACATGTCTGCGGCATGATGCCCCAGTCCTAGACATCACTATAAACTGCCACACTGCAGATATTGTAGTGATATGACTGAAATTTTTTTAAAGCTACATTAAAAATCCAAATCACACACACACATATACAGATGTTGAAATAGAAATAGGTCACCAAATTACATTTTCCCCCAAAAGATGTCCTTCACCTTTCAGCTAGTGAATTGACAGGTGCATATGGCATTCCATCTAAACAAGATGACTTTTTTAAGGGTTCATCAGTCTCTTTGAAGTCTGCAAAGTTTAGGGTCAGACAGACAGCCACTTGATAGACAGCAGACATGGACAAAAATAAATAGTATATGTCCTGTCAAGGAATAGGACCATGCCAGTATAAAAGAAGTTAACAAAATCCTGTCCCATAGGTATGTCAGTAGTAAACGAGGAATTTAGTGTAGGGAACATTGTAAAGTGCACCACTCACTATAATTTGATCCAATGGGCCTTCAACAGAAGAACTTGTGTTGTGAAGCCACAGTAAGAAGATGGGCCTTAAACAAAAGAACTTGTGTTGTGAAACCACAGTAAGAAGATGGGCCTTAAACAGAAAAACTTGTGTTGTGAAACGACAGTCAAGAAGATGGGCCTTAAACAGAAGAACTTGTGTTGTGAAACCACAGTCAAGAAGATGGGCCTTAAACAGAAGAACTTGTGTTGTGAAACCACAGTCAAGAAGATGGGCCTTAAACAGAAGAACTTGTGTTGTGAAACCACAGTCAAGAAGATGGGCCTTAAACAGAAGAACTTGTGTTGGGAAACCAAAGCAAGAAGAATTTGAGCCTCAGAGAGAAGGACTTGTGAAACCACAGTAAGAAAAAGATGGGCCTCAAAGAGAAGAACATGTTTTGTGAAACCAAAGCAAGGAAATTTGGGCCTCAAACAGAAGAATCTGTGTTCAGTGAAACCACAGCAAGAAGATGGGCATTCCATGAACATTACTTATGTAACAATGACATGGAATGCTTGAAATCTACATTATTCACTGAGTCAACCATACAGGCAACATCCAATATATAAAAAAAACGATGAAACTGACGGACAAGGGCCATAACTCTATCCAAAAGCTGAGCAGATGAGACAATATAACCCATAAAAGATTCATCTTGGGCAATGAAACATCAAACTGCATCATATTATGTCAAATGGCTCAGCAGTTAATGCTGATCATAAGTGTGTATATTATATGGATAAATACAGCAGAAGACATCTAATCACTCAAGATTCTGATCTTGATTACCATTAGAAATTAATCTGCCTTTCTTAATCTGGCTGAAGCATGATACTCTGCTAATTATCCTTGTTTACCAGATGATGCTAATGGAAAATACATGCATCAATTGTGGCTTCAGTGACAACCTGAATTACAGCTGAAACTAAGTGGATAAAAGTTTTCCGGAAAAAAGCTGATTATCAAATAACAGTTTAAATTAGTGAAATGTTACTTGCATCCCTGTGTGTTCAGTCTACCGTATATACATCAATCACTATACACCTGAATGGTTGTTTATATGAAAGACTGATTGTCCAATATTAAGAAAAAGACAATGGAAGCATACATGTGAATTCAGGTGGAGAGGAATATAATTACAGATACAAGAAAGCAGCTTTCTATCAAGCTATAAAGTCTGTTGCCCAGCCCTTGACAAGTGTTAAATGAATTCTGAACTTTTGGTATTATTTTTATCTCCAACCCTGCTGCCTTTTAGTTTAAGCTGTTTTACAAAAGAGAGCAGGCCCTATCAGCCACAATATATTTCACACAATTACAGCAGCTTTTCTCCTGGATGTAATTGTCATAACCCACAATCATTGCTGGATGCCATTGTCATAACCCACAATCATGGCTGGATGCCATTGTCATAACCCACAATCATTGCTGGATGCCACTGTCATAAACCACAATCATTGCTGGATGTCATTGTCATAACCCACAATCATTGCTGGATGCCATTGACATAACCCACAATCATTGCTGGATGCCATTGTCATAACCCACAATCATTGCTGGATGCCATTGTCTTAACACACAATCATTGCAGGATGCCACTGTCATAACACACAATCATTGCTGGATGCCATTGTCATAACACACAATCATTGCTGGATGCCATTGTCATAACACACAAACACTGCTGAATGCCACTGTCATAACCCAAAATCATTGCTAGATGCCATTGTCATAACACACAATCATTGCTGGATGCCACTGTCATAACCCACAATCATTGCTGGATGCCATTGTCATAACCCACAATCATTGCTGGATGCCATTGTCATAACCCACAATCATTGCTGGATGTCATTGTCATAACCCACAATCATTGCTGGATGCCATTGTCATAACCCACAATTATTGCTGGATGCCATTGTCATAGCCCACAATCATTGCTGGATGCCATTGTCATAACCCACAGTCATTGCTGAATGCCATTGTCTTAACACACATTCATTGCTGGATGCCATTGTCATAGGACACAATCATTGCTGGATGCCACTGTCATAACCCACAATCACTGCTCGATGCCATTGTCTTAACACACAATCACTGCAGGATGCCACTGTCATAACACACAATCATTGCTGGATGCCACTGTCATAACACACAATCATTGCTGGATGCCATTGTCATAACACACAAACACTGCTGAATGCCACTGTCATAACCCAAAATCATTGCTAGATGCCATTGTCATAACACACAATCATTGCTGGATGTCAGTCATAACACACAAACACTGCTGAATGCCATTGTCATAACCCAAAATCATTGCTAAATGCCACTGTCATAACACACAATAATTGATAGATGCCATTGTCATAACACAGTCATTGCTAGACTGCCATTGTCATAACCCAAAATCATTGCTAGATGCCACTGTCATAACACAATCATTGCTGGATGCCATTGTCTTAACACACAAACATTGCTGGATGCCATTGTCATAACCCAAAATCATTGCTAGATGCCACTGTCATAACACACAATCATTGCTGGATGCCATTGTCTTAACACACAAACATTGCTGGATGCCATTGTCATAACCCAGAATCATTGCTGGATGCCACTGTCATAACACACAATCATTGCTGGATGTCATTGTCATAATACACAATCAATGATGGATGCCATTGTCATAACACACAATCATTGCTGGATGCCACTGTCATAACACACAATGCTTGCTAGATGCCATTGTGATAACACACAATAATGGCTAGATGCCATTGTCATAACACACAAACACTGCTGAATGCCATTGTCATAACCCAAAATCATTGATCGATGCCACTATCATAGCACACAATAATGGCTAGATGCCATTGTCATAACACACAATCACTGCTAGATGCCATTGTCATAACACACAATCATTGCTGGATGCCACTGTCAAAACACACAATAATTGCATCTAAATAACAAAGATAAAGAACAACCGCATATACTCGCATATAAGACAAGTCCAGCTGCAAGCTGCACAGACCCAGATCTGCAATCGCATAATTTTGTTAAGTATATATGAAATTTCAATGAACAAAAGTATAAACTGATAAATACCTACTGTGTTTGTTCTTTTCCTTTAATTTCTTTTCTCCATCTAAATTAGATTAACCTCATCAAGTAGCAACACTTCATACATATTAAAGAAGCCAGAAAATTCATTTTGTGAAGGATTAGGACTGACAAACCTTGTCATCAAAAGTATATTAAGCCTTTGAATTTAGTTCTGAGGAACATTCAGGTATACTGTTCACAACTATGCCATATTTCTTGAAGCTAGTATGCAACTTTTAACGCTATTTTTGTATGCAGTGTTGACGTTATCAACAGTTTTCTTAAAGTGTGCTGCAAATGAAACTGGCATTCGACATCAGATTTTATCAACTATGGTGAACTAATGTAAAAAATCTAAAGTTTGTGCATCCAGATGTAAATGGGTTTGACGCGTTTTTATGCACACTGTTATCGCACTAGAATAGTCATTGTGCATTAACCAGGATTAATATCTGAGTCACTTAGAAACAAAAGCCTTATATCATTCACTTTAGTGTTCATCGGATCCAGCGCAGTACTCTGCATTTCAATAGGTCCTTGTGATTGTGACTGAGGCCTTGCTGACAATTTAGCAGAAAATCAATGAACCACCATCTTGCTCTGAACCATTGTGACTGTAAAGGCAACCTTGATTAGAACTTAACGATGGGACAAAAAACTACCCCAAATTTCACACTCTTTGAGAATATAATTCTGTATCTGTCATGATTTACTTCAATTACCAAAGCAAGTTTTCCTCCATGAACTGGGTATTTATGAGCATCTAATGTATCAAGACCAGGAACATACTAAATGCATATACAATATACAACTTTTATGGCAAACACTGCCGGACTGTTGCACAGAACTGGACATGAAGGATTCTGACTTTAGTGACCTTGACCCTTGACTTTGGATCCCAAAACTGATAGGGTCCTTCCTTACCCAAGTGCAAGCCATCCTTGAAGTTTCTTAACTGTAACCTGAGTTGTTGCATGAAAACAAAACTTGTAACAAACAAATGGATGGATATTGTCATGATAATATGTTTCACTGTTTAGTGGGCATGTGCATATGGGGAAAATAGAGTGATTTTATACAATGGAAATCATAAAATGTCAAGCATGTGCATATGGGGAAAATAGAGTGATTTTATACAATGGAAATCATAAAATGTCAAGCATGTGCAAATGGGGAAAATAGAGTGATTTTATACAATGGAAATCATAAAATGTCAAGCATGTGCAAATGGGGAAAATAGAGTGATTTTATACAATGGAAATCATAAAATGTCAAGCATGTGCATATGGGGAAAATAGAGTGATTTTATACAATGGAAATCATAAAATGTCAAGCATGTGCATATGGGGAAAATAGAGTGATTTTATACAATGGAAATCATAAAATGTCAAGCATGTGCATATGGGGAAAATAGAGTGATTTTATACAATGGAAATCATAAAATGTCAAGCATGTGCATATGGGGAAAATAGAGTGATTTTATACAATGGAAATCATAAAATGTCAAGCATGTGCAAATGGGGAAAATAGAATGATTTTATACTATGGAAATCATAAAATATCAAGCATGCACAAATGGGGAAAATAGAGTGATTTTATGCTATGGAAGTCATACATCGGGTATGTACAAATGGGGAGAATATAAGGATTTTATATTATGGAAATCATAAAATACTGGGAATGTACGAATGGGAAAAATTGAGTGATTTTATACTGTGGAAATCAAACAAATATCAGGCTTGTACAAATGGGGAAAATAGAGTGATTTTATGC
The DNA here is from genome assembly GCA_028554795.2 of Sinohyriopsis cumingii. Classification (NCBI taxonomy): domain Eukaryota; kingdom Metazoa; phylum Mollusca; class Bivalvia; order Unionida; family Unionidae; genus Sinohyriopsis; species Sinohyriopsis cumingii. Next base: position 59,515,232 of record CM068839.1, on the reverse strand, counting down.
TATGGAAATCATAAAATATCAAGCATGCACAAATGGGGAAAATAGAGTGATTTTATGCTATGGAAGTCATACATCGGGTATGTACAAATGGGGAGAATAAAAGGATTTTATATTATGGAAAACATAAAATACTGGGAATGTGCAAATGGGAAAAATTGAGTGATTTTATACTGTGGAAATCAAACAAATATCAGGCTTGTACAAATGGGGAAAATAGAGTGATTTTATGCTATGGAAATCATAAAATATCAAGCATGCACAAATGGGGAAAATAGAGTGATTTTATGCTATGGAAGTCATACATCAGGTATGTACAAATGGGGAGAATATAAGGATTTTATATTATGGAAATCATAAAATACTGGGAATGTACGAATGGGAAAAATTGAGTGATTTTATACTATGGAAATCAAACAAATATCAGGCTTGTACAAATGGTGAAAATATAGTGATTTTATACCATGGAAATCATACAAATATGATGCAAGTATAAATGGAGAAAATATGGTGATTTTATACTATGGAAATCAAACAAATATCGGGAATGTAAAAATGGGGAAAATATAGTGATTTTATACTATGGAAATCAAACAAATATTGGGCATGTACAAATGGGGAACATTGAGTGATTTTATACTTTGGAAATCATAAAATATTGGGCTGTATAAATGGGGAAATATAGTGATTTTATATGGAAGTCATACTAATATCAGGCATGTAAAAATAGGGAAAATATAGTGATTTTATACAGAAATTATACAAATATCAGGCATATACGAATGGGGAAATGGAAGTTATACAAATATAGGGATAATGATATCTGATCATGGTCAACAATACCCAATGTTTATGTACAGGAAAACAACCAATCAGTTAATATGAATAACATAATGCAGAGAAATAATAATGAAAAAATAATGCAAACAGGTATCCTGTATTCTCCAGAAATCAAAAAAACTGTATTTATTTCTTCAATCATGTTAATCACCATCTTTCAAAATCCTTTTCTGAAAGAGACTTGTAAGAAAAATTGGCCAGTGATTCTGTGAAACAAAAATATTAGAGGGATCTTGTAAAACTTCTTTGTAAAAATTAAGGAATGAAACAAGTTAAGGTATTTTATTGGGATTTATATAAAATATTGGGGTTGTCTGGGAGACCTGCAGGTGTTACAATGGTACTTGTAATAATGTAAGACATCAATGTGATTAGGCATAACAATTTTGTCAAAGAAAATGAACCCCGTGTTCAACTGATTTTAGCATTCATTTGGTTACCTTCACTCTTTAACCAACTGTAATGGCTGACTACAGATCCTGAAAAGGTATGGTTGTCCCAGGATTTATTTCAGTCAGAAAAACATTATCAGAGAATAGTTTAACAGACCCAGAAAATCTGACAGTAAATCTGTACCTGGAAATTGTTTTGTTTTGTTGTTCAAATCTGGAAACAATGGGCCACTGAATTTCAATATTTTATATATTTTAATAACTTCTCCTTATTTCCATCATCATCATGATTATCACCACCATGGTCATCATCATCATCATTACCTGCATCTGCTGAACTAAAGCATGGCTGCTAAGCTCTGATAGTGATAGTAAAAACTATTCATATTTCATTACCGACATTGTCCTGAGTGATAAGCAACTAGAAATTGCTATTTTTTATTTTAATTTAACCATGAAGGATGCATACATGTGAACCTCCCAGATGGAAGGGTGTTTCTCCCAAGCTGATGGGTGTCACCCATCCCTACCATCACTCACTGAAAGGGTGTTTCTCCCAAGCTGATGGGTGTCACCCATCCCTACCATCACTCACTGAAAGGGTGTTTCTCCCAAGCTGATGGGTGAGCAGCAGGGGGGGCGAATCCGACATTTTGTCCAAACGTCATTTGGCTTAATTAGCACTTTCTGCACTCAGCGGATCCGGTGTCGTCAGCGCCTGGTAAAAAAAAAACGACGTCGTCGTCGAGGGGATCGTCCGGACGTCATTTGGTTTAATTAATACCTTCTGCGCACTGATCCCAGCGTCGTCAGCGTCCGGTAAACACAGCGACGACCGCGTCGATGTCATCGCCCCCCCCTGCTGCTATGATCTTACAAACAGAGTGATCACTAACTCCTCCTCTTGTAAATCAATTAGGTTATTTGACTGATCGGTAATTCTAAAATTAATTCTCGTTAAAAACCGATTATGGCATCGCATATAGACCGGATTAATCGGACTCTCAATGATCAAAAATCCCGGAGGGGCTGTTGGTGAAAACGAATAAAGGATATACCCCTGTTGAGCTTGATTTGATTGCTTGGTATCCACCTGGTAACTCCCTTCGATAACATCGCACACTAGATTAATCGCTATCACCGATGCAATATTTACGTTGTATGGAGCAATATGCCTACCACCATCTCCGTTATCGTATCTGAGGATAGTTGATGGGGGGGCGTCCGCGGGTGGATTCTTAGGCCATCCTAGTATGGTTCTTATTGAACTGTTATAAATATCAACCATATACCCCGGTGTGCTTATTTCAATCGTCGACGATAACGTCGGTTCATGAACCGTAATAGCGATTTTTGATTCTTTTCCTGTGATCGATTTTATCCTGCGTTGAAATTCCTTATTGATTTGTTCTATTTGGTATGACCCAGTTGGTATTGTAACCTCCTCCCAGTCTGGGGTCCCATCGGGTTTATTTGTCCGTGCAAAAACCAGCGAGTTATTAGGTTGTTGTACGTTAAATGCGTCCGCTCGAATATTAGGCCAACTGTGATATATTCGCAATTTTGCCAGTGCTATTTCCTTTACTGGAACCGGCGATGGGAAGTTCACACTGAATTCTGGCTTCGTTGACGTTATCGATATCATATTTGTTTGTACCGGAGTGGTATTCTCCGCGATCCGCTGAAGTAATTGAGACCCTTCGGGGTTCAGCGACATTATTATTATTCGTTGTTTTTAGTGTCTAATTTCAACAACCAGGTGGTTCCGGCTTCCAGTTGAAAATCCTCGATTTTTGACATCGCGGAGCTATACAACTGGACCATCGTGGAGAATTCAACATCGGATATGAACAAATTATCAATCGATAACGAGATCAACCCGGATAATTTCGAGTACGCGTCGGATACTATTTGATGTTTTACTGTATACTCGTCGAGTTTTTTCTGAAAACACGATGATATCTTTTTAGTGATTGCGTTGGCGACTCCAGCAATTGTTGTCATCGCGGAGATAGCGATTGGAACAGCGATCGGGGCTATCGTGGTCACCGTGGATAAAATAACACCGGTACCGGCTACTATACCCGACACCGAGTACACGACCGCGTCGATGGTGGTTATTTTTCTGCGGTATTTTTTTATTTTTGCGCGGTATTGTTCGGAAAGCGTTTTCAAGTTCGCGGAGAACTCTTTTGCGGTATCGAATCGATATTGATGTGACGTCGGTGATACCTCTGATTCAATTACCCTGGTGGTCATTTTATTCTAAAAGAGCTAGTGTTTTTAATTACTTAGATTCGCTACAAATTCCACATACCATGTGATGTTTGCCCGGGCTAAATTTCCATCAACGGCATAAATTGTAAACTGTTCAGTTGCGTTCCTGTCTATAATTGTTGATATTGTATTGTTAAACCCGGATGAACTCGACGATAATATATTAAACTGCATCATTGAAACCAGTGTCAATCGATAAATGCCCTTAACAGTTGCGGTAGTATTTACTGTATTCTGTGTAGGAGTCCAATCGAATGATCCATGCCGAATTGTGTATACTGTGTTGATGATGTTCTCATGAGGGATTTTTATTTTTTCGAATTGCTCTGCTACTCTCGGTAGTCCGTCTTTAATCGCTTCAACATCAGTTCCGATTATTTCTATTCTCCGCAAATTCGCGTCTATATTATTCTTGTTCGCTGCAACCCTAGTAATGAGTATATCTATTTCCTGTATATGCGCGTCCACATTTTTTTTGTTCGCTGCAACCTTAGTAATGAGTGTATCTATTTCCCGTGTATGCGCGTCCACATCTTTTTTGTTCGCTGCAACCTTAGTAATGAGTGTATCTATTTCCCGTGTATGCGCGTCCACATCTTTTTTGTTCGCTGCAACCTTAGTAATGAGTGTATCTATTTCCCGTGTATGCGCGTCCACATCTTTTTTGTTCGCTGCAACATCAGTTTTGACTGTTTCTATTCTCCATTCATGCGCGTCTATATTATTCTTGTTCGCCACAATATCAGTTTTGATCGTTCCTATTCTCTGTTCATGCACGTCTATACCTTTTTTATTCGCTACAATATCAGTTTTGATCGTTTCTATTTCCCCTGTATGCACGTCTATATTTCTTTTGTTCGCTGCAACATCAAGTTCGATTGTTTCTATTTCCCCTGTATGCGCGTCTATATTCCTTTTGTTCGCTGCAACATCAGTTTTGATTGTTTTTATTTCCTGTCCATACACGTCTATATTTCTTTTGCTCGTTGCAACATCAGTTTTGATCGTTCCTATTTCCCCTCTATACACGTCTACACCCTTTTTGTTCGCTTCAATATCAGCTCTGATTGTCATTATGTCCTGTGTATGCGCGTCTATATTCCTTTTGTTCGCTACAATATCAGTTTTGATTGTTCCTATTTCCCCTGTATGCGAGTCTACATTATTTATGATCGTTGCAACATTAGCGCCGATTATTTCTATTTCCCGTTCATGCACGTCTACACTCCCTTTGTTCGCTGCAACATCAGTTTTGATTGTTTTTATTTCCTGTCCATACGCAGTGATATCATTTATAGTTGTTGTGATTTCATCCAGCTTGGTATTTTTTTTACCAAAGAATTTATCAAAGTTGTCATCGATCCTGTTAACATTTTTTCGTAACGTGTAAAATTGGCCCGACAGCGTTGTAAACTCCGAAATAGTATTTTTTATTGTTGCAAGATTCGGTTCGGTTACCGTCGGGGTCCCGAAAAAACTAGCGGTAGTGAGTTGTATATCGGTGACAGATTTTTTCACCTCGGTGACAGATTTTTTCACCTGCGCGTCAAGTTCGGTCACCGATCTATTCAACCTTATAAAACCGTCTTTGACTAATGTTATCGTCGACAGATGTTCACCCGGCTTGAGTCGTCCGTCGCTGGTATACAGCGCGATAGTGTCCTCGGCGGCATCACGCCGTCGTGTTAAAACGTCATCCAGCGACACATTACTGGATTTCAATTTACCCTGGCGGTCTTGAAATACAACTATTTCACCTGGGTCAACACTTGTTAAATTCAACGTATCAGCGATTTCATCCTCGATTAGTTTTTTTATGTCATCGGTGGCGGGCGTTTCCGTGGATCCTTTCAGCGCCGAAATAGGTCGTCCCCAAATATCAATCATCGTTATTGTAAAAAAAAACAGCGTTTCTAATTAACCCGCCGGGCCTCTACGACCCCACTAGTGTATTCGTTTACAACCACATGAGGTGGTTTTCGCGATGATGAAATCGCCGCGAGTACGTTCAATACTTCACGGCCGCATATCGGCGGGTCGCTTAACTGCTGTGTTGGCAGCGTGGAATAAAAAACCCGGGCTGAACACGTCCGGATATACCGCATAAACTCGTTCGGCGGGGCCAACCCGTATGAATCAAAATAGACGATCGCACGCGGATCAATCGCGTATGCAACCCAATGAGTTCCCGCTCCGGAGGACCCATCGAGGTTAATTATGCCGGTTTCAATATTCCTTGGTGCCGCCGGTAATTGATCCCTCATAAAAACACCTCTGAAGTTTTTTATCGCTAGCGCGTCTGCGGCGTCTATTAAATCAAAATTAGACATGGGAGTCATAGACTCCTGAGTCAATAAACGGTTCCCGGTAGTCTTAGACCCTTTCCCGAGTACCATGAATACGGGGTTCCCGGTAGTCTTAGACCCTTTCCGGCTACGGGTCGTTTTTTTTTATAGCCTTTCCCGGTTGCCTTTTTCAGTGCTATTCCCGCCGCGGTACCAACGGCCCCTAACGCAGCCGCCTTAGCCACTGCTGGGGCCGCCGCGGCAATCAACGCTGGAATCGCGGCTAACAGCGGAAATATCCCACCGGTCTTTTCCATGTCTTTGATCGCTGCGGCCGAGAAATCTACCTGAACACCCTTTCTGTTCTTCATCGCATTATTGAAATGTTTTATTTGACGCGCCGTCAACGATATCTTATGATTACCACCTGCCATCTGTGACGGCTTCAGCGTTATTGTGGTCCCGCATTGTTTAGCCGACTTTGATCGTAATTTCTTGACTTGACCATCAGTCAACTCTACACTGACGACACTATACGACATTTTATTGTAAACGTGTTTGTGCTTTCAATTACATGTTTTCCACTGGCGCATCAACGATTCTCATTCGTCCACCAACGCCTTCCAACAGCATTGATTTATCGCTGAGAATGACAGCAATAGCTCTATAATTAGCAATAGTGCCGCGAGTTACATTAGCTCGGAAGTGTATATCAACGACGGATTGTCTTGTTAAATCAAGATGTTCCAGCGAAAAGTAATAGATCGGATATAGTTCTCTGAAATCAAGTTGTGATATTTGCAAACCAGTGTCGACGTTTTGATCACGACCCATGTACGACAGCAATCGATGATACACACGTGCGATATGGTTTTGACCGTAATTAAGTTGTATATCCTCAGATGGTTCCTGCTGGCCGTTTATTCTCAGCGAGACGTCAGTAACGCCTAATCGATCAAATATCATATGGCTGGATAATTGATCATCAACTCTCGTCATATCCTGCAACGCAACAAATATATGACGCGGAGCCGAAATACCTTGTTGTGATGCCAGGTTCCATGTGAATATACCATTGATATTTGATTGCTTAGTATCTGTTGTTGTTGTTAGCCAACTTAGTAATGATTTTCCTCCCTGCTCCATGAAGGATAGCAATCGTGCCTCTGTGGTAATGGATGGAGTCAACACCGGCATCCACAATGACATTTTAGTTAAAACGACTTTACCAGGGTCATTATTTGGATTTGCAGTATCCGCTGGAATTCTCCAAATTGCATTTCTATCATCACCTTTTCGCACAAGTACCACGGTATGCTTTGCTCCGTAGATAACTTTTCGCACGTTCCTACAAAATCCAAATATATGATGCAGTGGAATCGCGCATGAGAAAGATCTACGCGGTCCTGTTAACATTGATATGCGTGTTACGGCTCCGATGTTGAAATTAGGATCGCTGTTTATAATCATATTCTCAACATCAGCATCAGCGTCACCAGCATTTTTTTTTGGTCGTCTTACCACAAATTGCAAGTTTCCGGCAGTGTTTCTAGTATCCTTTGCAAACATCATAGATGGACCCGCTGATCTTGTGTAATCGTCGGAATATCTTGCTAGCCCGATTATTGTTGTAGCAACATCAACATCGCGTTCTATAGACTCAATCTCTCGCCCGTCAATGAGATATTTTGCGCTCTCAAACAGCGCCATTACGCCGTTATTGACTAAGCCAACTTTGGTACCATCTGGATACGGTGCTGGTACAGCAGGAGTATCGGCCTCTGTTACAAGTTCTCCTTCGATTTCAATAAACGCTTCACACGGTAAAAAGTATTTACTGGTATCATGGACTTGAAGTTCAATTCGCGATCGTATGTCGGGTTGTACTGCATAATAGGAATAAAATTGATAATTACGGACAGAATCATCCTTGTGCACTGGTGCGTCCATATCAAACGCCGGGTCAGCTGTTCGTTTAAACATTTTATTTAATAATACGCTGATGCATCTAAATCATCGTCGTCGTTTTAAACCACTCCCCGCTATTATGTTTGCGGCGTCATCTTGATTACTGTTTACCAACGACTCTAGTTTTTCTTCCACGGTGTTATTTACTACTTTACTGACATTTGCAGGCATCACTGTCGTTGATGGCATCACCGGTGGTTTTTGCTTTTTTCTCCTCACCAACGACATTAGTTTGTCCTTTGCAGCAGAAAGCACCTTTCCGGCAACATCTCCAATAGCACTAATACCCTTATCACGAATAACATCAATAGCCTTCATTCCTAATTGTTTGGCTAACGGCGCTACTTTTGGAGCCATTCTTGTAAATAACCCCGCAATGGTGCTACCGAGACCATCTCCATAGTACGCGCGGTAAACAGGCAATCGCGAGTTTACCACGTAGACGAGTACTGGTTTATCATGGTTGTAGTGTATGATCATCTTTATTATAAAAACACCGGTTTTTCAATTAGTGATTGTGATCATCACCCTCCCCATCGCCGTGTGGAAAACCGGAATAAATTTTATCAAAATTTCCTGGGGTTTTTGCCCTCGATAAAAATCCGGTTTTTTTCCGGTTTTTTCCTGATTTCTAGTCATTTTTGGTCGTTTTTTGTTGCCTATAGTCGTTTTTTTTCGATTTTTCAGCAAAAACATCGATTTTCTCTAAATGATTTCCTGGGGTTTTTGCCCTCAAAAAACGGTCAAAAAATGGCAAAAAACGACCAAAAACGGTCAAAAAACGACCAAAAACGGTCAAAAAACGACCAAAAACGACCAAAAACGGCCAGAATTAACAAAAACGATAATTTTTTTAATCATCCACGAGTTCGTCTATGAGCGTTCGATACGCACTAACGTCCATGATACCGCCCGTAAATAACCGCTTGCAAATATCAGCGGCCTCATTGATTATTTCCGGAGAGTTATTTCCGGCTCGTTTTCCTCCGATTAGTACCTCTAGCCGTGATATATCACTGAGAACACTGTTAGGACAGGTAACGCCGTAGGATTCTTTACCAACAGAGTATCCTTTTCCTTTTTTTAGTTTTACCCTTTTTTCAACTTCCTTGTGGAATGCGTCGTAATTGGGACCATCACCACGTAGTAATACATCTTTATGTTTACTCGCTAAATACACTATTCTTGTCCAATCCCTTAACGACTTTATATTTTTCTTGTAGCCGCTATTGATATGCCTATCTCGTGTTTTCTTAGCAAAATTGTTGGCGGCAAAATCAATTAATTCTTCATCGCTGAAGGGCCTGATTTGATCTATTGTGGACTTTCTAAGCACATTACGGGGTATATTCCTCTCTCTCTTTTTTTCTTCCGATGTTTCTTCCGATGTTTCTTCCGGTATTTCTTCCGATGTTTCTTCCGGTATTTCTTCTTCTGGTTCTCTTGCGGTAGCACCTAGTTCTTCTTCGTCGGCCATTGTAACATAAGGTTCTTGTGGTTCGGTTATAGCGAGTGGTGGTGGCCTCCGTGTTGTGGCAGCCGCTAGTGTTTCTAAAGACCTTTTTGTTTGTTCGGTCTGAGCCGCTATCTTTTCAAGCGCATCGAGGACGGGTACAGTTGCCGCCGTAACATCTTTGGTCGCTTTAGTTACCGGGGCAAAGAGTTGTTCGCTTCCAACAGTAAAATCGGTTTGTAGTTGCTGCCGCGTTTGAAGTTGCTCTCGGACCCTGTCTCGTAACGGTATAAACTTTTTAAGCGCTGCTAGCCGCTCTCTGGCTAGCCGAGTAGTAAGTGATTCGCCTACCATTATTGCAATTGCGAAGCAATTTCTAATTTCTCGCCGGAGTTTTCGTCTATAATCCTTCTAATGTTTTTGATCTTACTAGAAATCTCCCGGCGTCGTTCATAAACACGTCCGAGTTTTTTTCGTACTATTTCAACGGCAGTGAATAGTCCAATGAATGCATTTGCGTCATTGTGGTACAAGTTTTCATTGATCGTATGTTGTAATCGTTTTATAAAAAAGTACTCGCGGGCCAGGGTAAAACGCCCCCGTTTCGATTGTTCGTTAATAATCTCATAATCGGATAATATTTTTTCACTGTCGAGACCATCAGATAATTCAATTCCTTGATTTTTTAATTTTGAAATCTCGGCTAATATATTATTGATGTCTTCGATATTCATTATTCCTATAAAACATCTTGTTTTTAAATAAAAAAAAATGAAACCCCGTGTATCGATCCCGAGGTGTTCAACAATACTGAATACTTTGTTTTCTTCCGGAATGGACAATTTATTGTCATGGCGACTTCGTCAGCGCCATGGGCGCCGGTGACTTCGTATCTATATATGAAAATCGAATTCTATGCCCGGTCTTTTTTGAGATTGCTGTTTGATATACTCGTTCTGCTACTTTTCGTATTGAGGCGATACAAATGCCAAAGTATCTACTGGCTTCATTCATCGACTGAAATATTTTTTCCTCGTGAGTTGTTGTATCAAATGACTTTACGGGTTTTGCTTTCTTTGGGTATTTACCGGTTTGGCCTTTTTTGGTATTTTGACTCTGCGAGACAGCTTGCAAGTTTATAAGAGAATTATCAGTCTTATTATTATTAATATGATCAATCACAAGTCCATTTTCGATTAATCCGTTGAATACCTCAAATACCGCCCTATGAACATGGTACTTCTTCTTTCCGGCACCAAACATCAGATACCCCTGATTACTTACGGTACCAACCGGCTTCTTCAGTTTGCGGTTTCTAACAATGCCGTCGCGAGATGCCTCGTAATTGACGAGCACAGGATGCGGCTGAAATTCTTGGTCCATTTGTATAATAATACTATTTGTCTAATTTATTATTTGGTTTAATTATAAATCTTTCAACGTAATCTTGGGGGGTTTTGATGACGAAGTCGGCGGTGGGGTCAATGACGGCGTTTTTAATTCGCTTGTCATAATAGCGTTTTAGTTCCCTGTATCGCTTTCCGCCACAATTGATACACAACTGCGATTTTCCTCTTACACCGACGTGACAAACCAAGCACGGGAGGGGGCCAAGAGAACCATTACGAACGCTTTGTAAATGATACCCGCAGAATTCGCCTCTACATGATTTATTGCACGGGGTTGTCGACCCAATCATCAACCATTTGCAGTGATTCATTATACTATATTCTTTCATCTAAATACTTGTTTTAATTATATGGATGAGTTCGAGAGATTAGCAGCAATTAAGCCCTGGAAAAATATTAAGTTCAATCTCGATAGAGTCCTCAAGGACGCACCAAAAACGTTAATAAACGACAGAACCCTGTTGAGTAAAATACGCGATTGTATCGATGAATTCAAGCGTGATGGCGCATCTCATAGTTGGTCAACATTTCGAATTGATGGCGTTGTTGATGCTACCATGAACGACAACCGCGCAGCAACGATAATATCACAACTTGACGGTAAAAGGTATTTCTTCAGAGTAAAATTCATTGTCCGGGTGGAATCAGGTAATTGGATCATACGTGATAAATTTGAACCAGTTCTCAGCGACAAGAAAACAGTCATTGTTAGCCGCGACTCCAAGCCGGGGCTGTTAACCGGAATTGACAGACCATACTATGAACGAGCGTATCCTGAAACAGCAGTTGTTTATGGAATATACCCGTTAAATAAGACACCTGATATCGGAAAACTGAAACCAATGAAACAGTCAACGGGGATAAATTGTGTAGCAGAACGAGTAACAGAGCATTTTACAAATGCGTGTCGAGGAAACAAATTGACTGATTTACGACGTAGCAAAATCAACCAGTGGGAACTAACCGTAAAAGAGCGTGGAGCAACCATCAGCGACATAGCGAGATTAGAAACATCGTTGAGATTTCCAATAACCGTTACAACGATAACCGGTGAAGTATTATACGAATCGAAGTATAAATCAAATGGAGCCCCAATCAAAATTATTGATCATAACGAACAGGCATGGACGCCCGCGATCACAGTGTTTCCACGGGATAGAACAGTAAAGTATATACCCGAAGAATTCCTGGAAGAGAACGGGTTTCTCGCGGAGAGGAAACTATTTGATGCTATCGCTTATTTGTGTAAAAACGACCCTGTATCAGTGTGGTTACTTCGCAGCGCTGATACCTTTGATCAGTTTGTGAGACCAAACGGTGAATTATACCGCACTGAAGCATTTCACAACAAGATGAAAAAAACCGCCATGGAATTTGAAGAGCATGATGAACAACTGCTAACAAATTGTTTTACGATTCCATCGGTTGCGGCTCATGTTGCAGCGAGGAAAAATGCGTGGAGCCCAACGCGCAAGGAATTTCTACCGGATGTACAATCCAGTTGTTTGGAGTATTATCACGGTGGACTATGGAACACTGAATACAACCGCGACGCTATGATCTCGGTTGATATGGTTGCCTGTTATCCAGAGAGTTTTCTCGGGTATGGATCCGCCGCTGAGTATTTCAAACGATTTGGACACCCCAGACATGAAATGGCTCGTGTTGCTATTAATGGACCACTGCCTGATTTTGATTTAACCGGATTCGCTTGCGTAGTATCATTTGAGTTCGCGGCAGGACTTCATCGCTGTTGCTATATTTGGATCGGTAGACACATGGCTGAAAAGAAGTGGCTGCCAATAGCGCTGCTACGGTACATGATTGATTATAGCATGCTTGTATCGTTGATTGTCAGTGACGCGATTATATCATACCGAGCGCAGACTGAAGTCTGGTTACCAGAACCGGAGCGTCTAGATAGCATAATTGACGAGTCCAGAAAACACATCGATGCCGACGAGGAATATATCGTCGAATGGTCCAGGAGGATATTCAACCAACGAAACCGCGAGGCAAAAGATCTCGGTAGAAGAATAATCGGTAAGTTCACACAAGGTGGAAAAAACTGCGACTACAAACGATATTGCTCACGGCTGATTATAGATGACGCAGAATATGATTTCGTAATCAAGGACGCAGTGGCGAAAAATAGATACGTGAACTGCGAAACAGCTTTCTTGTCCAATGGAACAAGGTTGGGTACAGTTGTTACCTACAGCGATGGAGACAGCCCAGCATACCCGCATTTGAGGGCGTCTATGCTGGGTTACGCCGCTATCAATTTATTCTCGATGATAAATAGATTCCCCGACACCGCGGTTAGAGTAGCCGTTGATTCGTTTTATGTTGACGTAGCGTATAAGGAAAACGTAGCCGAGTTTACTAGTCCGGACGAGAGTTGGGGTACATGGAGAATTAAAAATGAAATACGACGCGATTATTCACCGTCAGCAGATGTCACCGTTGAGAACAACTACTTACGCGGTGATAAATTGTCAGAATGGTCTAATGCACCACCGTGTTCTGATCCAATTTGTAGACACAAGACGGTTTATTTAAGCGGCTGTGGCGGGTCAGGAAAGACGACTCGGGCAATTGAATTATTTCGAACGCGGGCAAGTATAATCGTGCTTACACCGACCCATAGACTAGCGCGAGAGATAAAACAACGAAATGTTGACGCCGTTACTTATCACAGCTTTTTTCGATACAGCGGCGGCGAGTGGACTCCTGATCGAATGGGTGAAAAATTTATTCCTGGGGTTATCATTTGGGATGAGATATGTACTGTTTCGTTAGATACTTTACGAATGTTTCTTGATTGGTTGCTGCTCGCGAATACAGCGGTAATCATGTGTGGGGATCATGGCCAACCACCACCATTTGTCGGCGAGGGTCCACATGATTGGTTAAGGGGTTTTGTGGACTATTATGAAGAAACCGATACTGATTACCGAGCACTTGATGAACAACTGCGCGGGGTTAAAAAATTAATCAGATTACAGCCGGATAGAATTCAGTGTGAAATAATCCGCGAGGTGATTCCGGAAACGCCGTTAAATGAATTCTGGGAAACATGGAGACCAAACGATTTGATTGTAGCGAGTAGAAAGATAGTCAGAGACACACTTCAGCGGAAGTTGTTTACGTTGCATAAGGAAAAGTTTCCAACGCGTCCAGTGCCGTTATGTTATAGACCCGCGGATACACGGCGACAGAACACTGAAGTTGAAATCCCGGGCCGGACAGAAAAACAAATTCTCGTGCTGAATGCTATCGTGCTCGTTGATATCAGCGTCGTCGAGGACGCGCTACGTGCTGATAAATCCCCGTGGACGCTAGGATACGCAACGACAATACATTCCTCGCAGGGACTGACTATCACGGATACAATTGTTTGGATGGTTGATAATCGCATCGAATGGTCGAATCTAGTCTATCTTGCAGTGTCCAGAGTACGAAGGATAAATCAGCTTCGAAGAATTGTTATTGACGGAGTCAGTGAGGGAGTCACCATCGATGCAAGCGTCATTGATAGAAAACTCTCGGGTTACCGCCAACAGGATAAAAAAAACAGCGGCGTTTTGATATTGATGCCGAATTAATAATTGCGTTACGACAACAACAGAATAATCACTGCGCGAGTTGCAATTGTATAATGAGTTGGCGCTATTCGGATAAAGACGCTCGCCAATTTACCGTGGACAGGATCGATAACAGTCTCGGTCATGTCAAAAACAATGTGAGGTTGACCTGTCTTGAGTGCAATAGACGCAACGGCGCTAGTTAAGACCACGCGGGGGTAATTGAGTATCGTCAGGTATCACTTGTAGTTGCTCGCGTGTAAATCCGCGCTGTGGGGCAGTTGGATCCAGTCTATAGATCGGTGGTCTATTAGTTGATCGTGTTATCGTTGATATGTTATGTGTGGTAACACTCCAGATAGGATCAGTAGCTCTTTTTTTACCGCCTTCAAGCTCTCCTGGTTCATACAGATATCTCACGGTGACATCGCCGAGAATCGGCTTGGAAACGCTATCTATTTTTGATCTTCCGGGTATATACTTTTCTTTAATCGCGTCGCTGGGCTTCATGTTGATTGCTCGGGTAATCTCGTTATTTAACGCGGCAATTACGCCTGGCAACCTTTTGACCCATTCACGAGATCGTTTTTCTTGGATGAATTCCTTCGCGTATTGATATCCAAATAACCGTTCAGCAACAGTCCGATTGAATCGTTCAACAATTGCCTGATCACGATGTAGCGCAGTATGACCTCGTCGTACCGCGACGCTATGATGTTTCAGCGTTGATAAAACAGCGCCGCGAAATTCACTACCAGGATCAACTTGTAATAGATTTGGCCAGCGCAGAGGACCTCTTCGATAAATCCGCTCAAACGCATCGGCTACTTCAGTTGCTGACTTTGTTTTTAACGGCTCCGCTTGCTTGTATCGACTCGCAACATCAACTACGGTTAGCGCGTATTTGTAACCGTTGTCATGCGGCAGAAATAGTATATCAGCCTGATGAACTTCATTAGGTACGCTAACATCAAAGCGCGAAAAGTTGATTTGTTTAGGCGGTGGTAGATAGATTTGCCATATAGCCTGTTTGGATAACCAATTAGCCGCAGTGGCCTTTGTTACCTTTGCAGCGCTTGCAAGCTTACCAATTGCGGCCTTCCCCTTCCAGTATCCTCTCGGAGAATAATAGATGGATTCCATGTTGTTATTATAAACGCTAGCGTTTTCAATTACCAGCGCGAGAAGCTCCGCTTCCAATCATTAATTTACCTTTCATAGCCGATTTTACCAACCATGAGGCCAATTTTTCTTTGACGGATTTATCAGGAATAGCATTTAACGCGTGAATTAATTTTACGTCCGCGATATGACGCTGTTGCAGATCGCTACTTTTGTAGTAAGCAACATCATGAGCATGACACGCCTTATCGATAGCGTTTATTGGATACTCACCGGGTTTGGGCTGATTTTGATCATCGAGTCTGATATCTAATCGTGTTCCGGGGCCACAGTAGCTATATCCTGGGAGGTGTTTTTCTCCTGGATACTTTGCCCACGGTGTTCCGGGGAGTTTTGATAACTTGGCTGCAATATCACCTCCTCGCTTTTTTTTTAAAACATCTCCGGGTCTAATAGAAATAAATCTAAATTTCTTTGTACCGCATTGTACACACTTACCAGTAAGCGCCGATCTGTTATTTCTTGTTGTAACGGTTGTCATATCATTTGTGCCAGTACGCACTCTACACTTCACACAATATAAATCCATAATTTATGTATAGAGATATGAATATAATTGATTTTTCGGCGACTAAAACGAGAGAACCAGTTAAGCATGTTGCAGCGTTACCAAACTCGATCCGGATGATTATCATCGGACCATCTGGATCCGGCAAGACGCAATTGTTACTCAATTTAATAATGAGATGGATGAAGTGGGATAAGTTGTATTTAATCGCCCCTAGCGTAGATGATCAACGATGCTTCGAGGTGTTGAAAGATTTTAACGAGAATGCATCAGCGATCGCTGAAAAAAATGTTATTGAGTTTATTACAGATATCAATGATGCACCGGGTATTGATGATATTGATGGCGACGTTAACAATCTAGTCGTGTACGATGATGTTATGTTAGACAATCAAAAAAACCCAGCTAGGATATTTTCCAGAGGCAGGCATAAAAACACCGACGTGATATATGTCACTCAACGATACACTCAGATTCCAAAAGTAATCAGAGACAACTGTAATATTCTTGCTGCATTCAACGGCGTTGATACACACACGCTACGAAATATTTGGCAGACATGGTGCGGCGGTGACATGGACTTTAATGGTTTTCGAAACTTTTTTAGTCATGCTCAGTCGACCCCACATGGATTTGTAACGATAAATTTACATGATCCTCGGACACGATATCGTATCGGACTTGACCAAATATTCGGTTAAATTGTAACTAATTTTCATTGTAAATAACCACTTAGCAGCAGGGGGGGAAATGACATCGACGCGGTCGTCGCTGTGTTTACCGGACGCTGACGACGCTGGGATCGGCGCGCAGAAGGTATTAATTAAACCAAATGACGTCCGGACGATCCCCTCGACGACGACGTCGTTTTTTTTTTACCAGGCGCTGACGACACCGGATCCGCTGAGTGCAGAAAGTGCTAATTAAGCCAAATGACGTTTGGACAAAATGTCGGATTCGCCCCCCCCCTGCTGCTGGGTGTCACCCATTCCCTACCATCACTCACTGAAAGGGTGTTTCTCCCAAGCTGATGGGTGTCACCCATCCCTACCATCACTCACTGAAATTTCCTGCATATACTGAAAAAAATTAATTTGTTCCATTTTTTCATACTTTCATTCCAGTGTAGTATATTTACATTAATACTGCCTGTGCTTCATTGATTGAGAACTGAGTAAAGCATGGCAAGACAATTTAAATTGCTCATTTCAAGCAGCATAAAACACTTAATATCCCTTGGATTCTGTCAGCTGGATCAGCTGGCTTCAGTGTTCAAAGTTTGTGGAGACCAATGAAATTATGAAAGGATTAAAGAGGTTAATTGGTTATGGTTGGATTACTAAAGAACTTCACCACCATAAAACACTTAACATTCCTTTGATTCTCTTCAGAAAGCATGTTCTGCTTCAGTGCTTAAGGTTTTTAACATGGATCCAAGTCTATACGAAAGAAATTTTGATGGGATTAAAGATGTTAATTAACACTACATTACTGAAGAACTCAAGTGGAATAAAGCAGTATTAGTGCAACTGATGTTTTTAAAATTTGTCAAGATGCCTAAGCATGCATTACCTCTAAAATGTGAAAACCTTAGAAATGGAAATATCACATGAAATTCAATAATGGATGGAAATGAGAATTTCATTGGTTAGAATAAAGTTTGAAGGGAGATGAATATGAATTCTGCTCTTCCTGAAAAGCTGATTTTAAAGTCTTCTGCTGTGTCAAGAATGACATCACATTTCATGCAGACACTCTCATAAAAGCATATTACCATGACAACAACATAAAAGCATATTAACATAAAAATAGATTAATAATGACAACAACATAACAGTATATTAACCTTGACAAGAATATAAAAGTAGATTAACCATGACAACAATATTAAAGCATATTAACCATAACATCATCATCATTGGCGACTCGGTCTCGAAAGACCATGCGAATAGCGCCCTTGGGGTGTTGTCTGTCTCTGTTGGCAACGTCTGCTGTGGCTGTGCAGGCCTATACGTGAGTGACAGTCCCTACTGCAGTTGGTGCAGACATACTGGGAAGTCTGCGTTACTGTGGTTGTTGTTGCGTTCTTCTTTCTCTTACGTTTCTCTGCCGCCAACTGGCCTCTCCTCGCATCAGCGACTGATATGCCATTGTTTACCATCAGTCTCCAGGTGCCTCGGTCCTCAGCCAGCTCTTCCCAGCCATCGGGTGAAATGTTGCATGCCTTCATGTCCCTCTTGCACACATCTTTGAAACGGAGTGAGGGGCGTCCGACTCTTCTCATGCCAGTGGCCAGCTGTCCATATAAGATGTCCTTTGGCAGCCTTCCATCCTCCATGCGTCGGACGTGACCCAGCCATCGAAGGCGGCGTTTAATTAGCAGGGAGTACATGCTGGGGGTACTTGCACGCTGCAGGATCTTGCTGTGTGGAACACGGTCTTGCCAGCTGATTTTCAGGATGCGTTTTAGGCACCGTATATGGAAGGAGTTGAGCTGGCGTTCTTACCTCATGTAGGTACTCCATGTCTCACTTCCATATAGAAGGGTGCTGAGAACGCAGGCCTGGTAGACTCGGACCTTGGTGTGCTCTGTCAGGGGGTTGTTTTCCCAAACCCTCTTTGTTAATCGAGCCATGATGGTGTTTGCCTTTCCAAGCCTTCTGTCCAGCTCCATATCAATCAAGAGAGTGTTGCTGATGGTTGACCCTAGGTAGGTAAAGTTGTTGACTGCTTCCAGGGTGACTGATTTTGATTGAAGGGGCAATGGTGATATCTTGCACGCTGACATTTGTTTTTTCCAAGCTGATTGTGAGACCAAACTGCGTGCAGGCAACAGCAAAACGGTCTCCCAGTCTCTGGAGGGCTTCCTCAGTGTGGGCCACAAGAGCTGCATCATCTGCAAAAAGCATCTCCCTGATGAGCACAGCTCTCACTTTGGTCTTTGAACGCAGTCGTGCCAGGTTGAACAGCCTCCCATCAGACCTGGTGTGTAGATATATGCCATCCATGGACGTGTCGAAGGCGTAGGACAGAAGCAGGGAGAAGAAGATCCCAAAAAGTGTTGGTGCCAGCACACAGCCCTGCTTCACACCACTGTTAATTGGGAAGGAAGTTGAGGATGATCCATCATACAGGACTGTTCCCTTCATATCTGCATGGAAAGAGATTATCATGCTGAGGAGTTTTGGGGGGCAACCGATCTTACTCAGAAGTTCAAAAAGGCCCTTCCTGCTGACCAAGTCAAAGGCCTTGGTGAGGTCGATGAACATCATGTAGAGTGGTTGACCTTGCTCTCTGCTCTTCTCTTGGAGTTGTCGTAGGGAGAAGATCATGTCTGTCATCGACCTGCCTGCTCTGAAGCCGCACTGTGATTCCGGGTACACACGGTCTGCCAACAACTGCAGCCTGTTGAGTATGATGCGGGCATACACTTTACCAACAATACTCAAGAGCGAGATCCCTCTGTAATTATTACAGTCACTGCGGTCGCCCTTGTTTTTGTAAAGGGTCACAATTGTGGCATCACGCATGTCTTGGGGGACTACTCCTTCCTCCCAGCAGCGGCAAAGTAGATTGTGCAGTGGTTTAATCAATGCTGGTTTTCCATGTTTGATAGCTTCGGGCGGGATGCTGTCACTACCTGGTGCTTTGTCTTTTGGAAGGCAGTCGATTGCTTTGCTGAGCTCCTCTAAGGTTGGCACTTTGTCGAGCTCTTCCATGGTGGGCAGATTCTTTATGCTGCTGAGGGCTGCATCAGTGACTGACGTTAGTATAGTTCTGAGTAGTGCTCCACCCATCTGGCCATCTGTTGCCCACGGTCTGTGATCTTCTCTCCCATCAGGGATTTCAGGGGAGCGACCCCTTTCACTGTAGGGCCTAGAGCCTTCTTGATGCCACTGTACATGCCTTGGATGTGTCCGGACTCGGCACTGCGCTGGATTCCTTCACACAGTTGTTGCCAGTACTCGTTCACACACTGTCTAGCAATGCGTTGGGTGTTACTTCGGGCACTTCTGAGAGCAGCAAGCGTCCGTTTATTAGGGCATTTTTTGTAAGCTATGAAGGCTTTTCGTTTCTCCTCGATTTGTGGTTCCATCCTTGATAGGTGTGCATTGAACCAGTCCTGGCTGGGTCGTTCCTTCTTGCCAAACGTTGACATAGCTGTACTGTAGATGGCACCCTTCATGGCGTTCCACTTGGCTGTAGCGTCATACTCAGGCAGGTCCTGGAGAGCCTTGTTCAGGGCAGACACATACTCCTCCACCTTGGCAGGGACTGACATCTGTGCAGTGTTTATGCGAGGACGTCCTTTTGGTTTTGAGCGGTGTAACGCGTGTGGCTGTAGTCGCACTCTGCTGCTCACAAGGGCATGGTCGGAGTCACAGTCTGCACTGTGGTAGGTTCTGGTGGAGAGGACACTGTTAAGGGCAGAGCGCCTGGTGATGACCAAGTCGAGTTGGTGCCAGTGATGAGATCTGGGGTGTTTCCATGACCCTTTGTGTTGTGGCTTACACTTGAATAAGGTGTTTGTGATGCACAGGCCATGGTAGGTGCATAGCTCCAGCAGTCTCTGGCCGTTTTCGTTGGTCTTTCCAGTGCCATGATATCCGAGGCAGGTAGGCCAGGACTCCTGGTCCGCACCTACTCTGGCATTAAAGTCACCGAGGAGGAATAGTGGTTCATTTTTGGGGCATCTTTTGATCTGTTCATCCAGCTGCCCATAGAACTGATCCTTCACGTCTTCTGATGAAGTGAGGGTTGGGGCGTAGACACTGATGATGTTGACAGGACCTGAAGTAGTGGTGAGGCGGATGGACAAGAGACGCTCAGTGCCCCTTGTGGGAGGTTCAACCGAGGCCAGGAGATTGTTTTTGATGGCAAAGCCCACTCCGTGCTGACGGGGCTCCTCAGGTTCTCGACCCTTCCAGAAGAAGGTGTAGTTTTCCTCTCTGAGGGAGCCACTAGAGGCGAGCCTGGTTTCCTGGAGGGCAGCTATGCTGATATTTAGTCTGGTGAGTTCTCTATCGATGATGGCCGTCTTTCTGGTGTCGTCCACTTCTCTGAGGTCGTCGGAGATGCCTGTACACATGGTGCGCACATTCCAGCTTGCAAATCGAAGAGCTGGAGTCTTCTTTATTGGTTTCTTGTTTCTTTTGTCTGGTGTGGAATTACTGTCTGCTTGTCATGCTGAACAACACACTGAGCTCCAGACACCCACTGGAGCAGGCAGACGATGGCGGGTCAACACCTTATTGACCGGGGGCTGCCCGGCTTGAGGCGGGCGATAGTTGGCAGTGGGACACGTTGATCCCTCCCACCGTCAAAGCTGACCCGTGGCGCCCCTTCCCTACGCCAATCGGGTGGGACTTATAACCCGTAAACTGTCAGCTTCCATGTCGTTTCCTCGCTCAGTAGCGAGACTGGAGTGTCCTTTCCAGGGCACAAGCCTGGGCGTGGAGTATGGAGATCCTGGGCCGCCCAGACGTCAGGATCCCCCTCTCGTCCTTGCTGGTGGGGTCCAAAAGAATGCTGAGCATGACATTTGGCACCAGTTTGGATGCAGGAGCTGCCGGAAGGAGGTCATAGTCGACCCCCAGCCGCCTTAGGGGCTCTACTCCTGATTTTCTGTCTGGGTTTACTCCCATAGCCTTTCCTTCTCCCAAAGATATCCACAAGGCAGTGGAGCCATAATCCAATGGATGGGACTTGGTTGGTTTTGAATCAGAGTTTCCTTCTCGTAGATGAACTGCCTGACAAGGCTAACGAGCTTCATCTGCCCGGGTTTGGGGTCAGAGTTTCCCTTCTCTTAGACTGGTTGCCTGCCAAGGCTAATGAGCCCAGTCTGCCCACCCAGTTATACCGCCGGGTACTTGGTCGCGCCACACAGCAGGTTCTGTTAAAAACAGGGGGCACTGCGTGAAGGTGCTGCTGTGGACACAATAGTGTAGGAGAGGCCATATGCAAGTAACCTCCTGCCCCGCAGAGCGAGACAGTGGTCCTGCGGCGATCACTACACCTGGGAAGGAGAGGCTATGAGAGACGCTTCACTTTCCTTTGGCAAGCGGGACGTCAGGCCCAGGCCACGCACCCCCCCAACAACAACCATAACAACAATAAAGAATATTTACTATGACAGCAACATATATTAAATATGACAGCAAAATAAAAGCATTTTAACAATGACAACAACATAAAAGCATATTAACTATGACAACAACATAAAGGTATATTGACCATGACAACATAAAAGCATTTTAACAATGACAACAACATAAAAGCATATTAACTATGACAAAAACAAAAAAGCATATTAACCATGACAACAGCATAAAAGCATGTTAACCATGGCAACAAGATAAAAGCATATTAACTATGACTACAACATATATCAACTATGACAACATAAAAGCATTTTAACAATGACAACAACATAGAAGCATATTAACTATGACAACAACATAAAATTATATGTACCACAACAACAACATAAAATCATTTTAACTATGACAGCAACATAAAATCATATTAACCATGACACAACATAAAGGCATATTAACTATGACAACAACGTAAAAGTATATTAACCATGATAACATAATGAAAACAATTTAACAATGACAACAATATAAAAGCATATTAACTATGACAACATAAAAGTATATTTCCATGACAACATCATAAAAGCATTTTAACCATGACAACAACATAAAAGCATATTAACCATGACAACAACATAAAAGCATATTAATCATGGCAACAACATAAAAGCATATTAACTATGATGACAACATATATTAACTATGACAACAATGTAAAAGCATTTTAACAATGACAACAACATAAAAGCATATTAACTATGACAAAAACATAAAAATATATTAACCATGACAACAACGTAAAAGCATTTTCACCAAGAAAACAACATAAAAGCATACTAACCATGACAACAACAAAAGAAGCATATTAACTATGACAACAACATGAAAGCATATTAACTATGAAAACATATAAAAGCATATTAACCATGACAACAACATGAAAGCATATTAACCATGATAACAAATATCCTATCACTGAAATTCATTTTTGTGGAGTCTACATCAAATGTGGATAAAGTTACATGTGCTGAGATACTATTTTTCCAACTTCATAGCTGAACATGATCTCCTCCCATTTCTGGTTATGTATCATTATTCAGATCCAGCCAACATAATGTCTCCTCATTCAGAATCTCACAAAAGTTCTCGTAATTTACCAAAATCTATTTACATAGTGGACATTTTATTATTCATAAGAAATCATTATCTTTATTGAATAATAATAATAATAATAATAATAATAATAATAATAATAATTTATTATAAAAACTCAAAATCATGAAAGTGTCATCTATAGAATAAGATCAATGAAAATGATTTTTTTGCTAAATATTTGTTCAACACTACTATCAACAACAACATTGCAAATACTGACATAAACACCAATGACCTTGATTTAATCCTTTGTAAACATAAATGTAAACCAGACTGAAGTACATGTCACTAACTGCCATTGAATCCGTAATGCCAGGGATGAATGAGGTCTTTAACTTCATTTATCATTGTTGGTGTCTGTCCATCAGTTCCATATATGACCATAGCCTCAGTTCTCTGTTATCAATTGGTGTGTCTGGAGATAACTAATCTGGGTACAGAAGTTTTTCCTGCATGTGGAGCACACAAGGGTTAGTATGGAAGTAAAAGTGTTGGCAGCTCTTGCCTTACAAGTGGGATGTTTTCTCTGTCCCTCAGCAATTCTCTGCTGTTCTGCTGCATGGGCATCAGATGTGATCTTGCTAAACCAGGTGGGATGATTTTTGTGCAAGGGTACTGTTGATATGCAGAATTTTCAAGGGCACCTTCAGTGAGTCCTTGAAATGCTTCTTTTGTCCTCCAACAGCATGTTTTTCCTTGCAGAGTTTGCCATAGAGCACCTGTTCTAGAGTCCATTCCTAGGGCATGTGGATGATGTGTCCAGCCAATCTTACTTGGGCCCTCTGCAGAATGTGAAGATGGATGGGATGGTGGCCTTCGTGAGAACATTGGTGTCAGGAATTTAGTCTTGCCACCTTATTTGCATATTCCTGTGGAGACAGCTCATGTGGAATTGAATGAGTTGCCTGGAATGTCTGTACAGTCCATGTCTTGCTGACACACAGGAGGAGGATGTGCACTGCAGCACATTACACTTTTAGCTTCGTGGTAAAGCTTATTCCTCTGTATATTCCCACATAGTCTCCTGAAGACTGAGCAGGCTTTGGCAATTGTGCTGTTGACTGCTCATGAGAGGCTGCTGCCCAGCTACATGAAGTTGTCAAGAACTTGGAGTTTCTGACCCTTCAGTGTGATGCTCAGTTTTCAATATGGCTTCCCAGGGGCAGGTTGGTACATGACTTCAGTCTTTTTTGGAGCTGATTGTGAGTCTGTAGTTGTCGCATGCCTTAGCAAACCTGTCAATGCTGGTCTGCATGTATTCTGATGAGCTGGCATTAAGGGCGTAGTTGTCATTTATAATACTAGCAAGTGATATTTGTTGTCTAGATTTGTCATTATTAACGAGTGGTGATAGTGATGATGATGACAACAAAGGTGTCTGAAAAGTAGGCTTAAAGTTACAAAGGGTGTGAGGGTATAATGTATGAGTTTGTGCTTCATGTGACGAATCTTACTGATATTTAAAAAATATTACACTTCTTAGTGGACTCAGTATGGTTGTACATATTGGCACATTCCAATGCAGATACTGAAATGATGTTTTCCATTCTGAATAAAATCCAGGCCGACTGAAGAGGCAATCTGGGTCCATTAACAGTATATCATCTGCTAAGTGTTTAACAATGATGAGGACTGTCACCAGTATAATCCAGGCAATGATCTCCGAAGAAATGATAAAAACCCTTTTGGTAAATACAAAGAGGATTTGAGTGACAACAAATTAATTTGAAAGGACAGATTTAACGAGATGATTTGCATATTTTAATATTAAAATAATTAAATTCATTAAAAGAATTATAATTTTTGTCATATATAAATATTGATTGATGATAATTCTTCCTTGTTTGAGGTCAAAGCTTCTTAACAAATTTTGGAAATCTAATGGTCTGTTCTGATCTGACCTGTCTTTTCTGTGACATGGACAGTAATTACTCGGCATTAGTCCTTACGGCTCATTTAACTCTGACAGTATGTACCATAATTTTTGCATTGTTTTGGATAAAAAACTCCCAAGCCCAAGGAACCAAATCAATACACATGATATTAGACTATCCCTGATGTCACACAACAAAGCTATTCTACTTTACGAGTATTTAATGACTCAAAACTGACATTATTTGCCTATTTTAATCAAGTTTATTTCTGTTCATAAGAAAATACAAGCATACTCAAAAACACAACTCCATTCATCAAGACAAGAAATCCACCATGTTTTAATCTCTTGCCATCATCCACCATGCATGAATATGTACGGAAACTATGTCAGTGTTTACCATCAAATAACAACAAAATGAAATGCAGACATGAGGGGAAGAACCATGATTACAATTTTCCAGTTATTTAAAGCAGTAGTGTATTTAGAAGATGTTGGGAGAGTGGAAGGTTGGCCCTAAAAATTACTAACAGAACCAATGAAGTAATGAACTGATCCCAGCTTGTGCAGTCCAGTACAAAACTTTTATAAGAATAGAGTGAACTAAATTACATTCCAATATTTATAAATTCATAAAAACCAAAAAAGTCAACCATAATTGAAACTCTTTTGTGCTAGTTTATTTATTTGATATGTCATTATTGAATGAAACTAATTCATATATATATATTTGCAACCAGTATGTGACTGGATGCTTGCTTTAAAATAATCCAGAGTGGAAGTGTTATAACAGAATTTCTAAATGAAGATGTTTATTACGTATGTCTTTATGCCTCATATTTTCTCTACAAGAGAGTAATAAAGTTTTACTTAATTTTATTCATTATACCCGTGTCAGCAATCTAATGTACAGGGAAACACAATTTGCCCAATTTTAGTATACATAACTTACTGATGCCAGTCCTCCCCTTTCCGAAAGTGATATTTGTCACTTTCATCATGTCGCTACCAAATTATAATTGTGTTGGAAAACATCGGTGCATAAATAAAATTCTTTCAAAAAACAATGTTAGAAAATCACAAGGCATGATAAAAATTGTTCTGGAAATAAATTTTGGGTTTTGTAAACAAGCAATGTTCACAACATATAGATAAATAGTAAAGCCTGCATAATTAATTTGCCCCAATTGTAATAACTTTTTAAAAAATAAAATGTGAATTACTATAGTTAAGATTTCTGATAAGAGATGGGTTGGTTGGTTGCTTTTTAATAACACTTTTGACACATTATTGGCTATATCATGTGTGTGATTAGGATTTTTAATGTAGCTTTAATAATTTTTCAGTCATATCGCTACGAAGTCTGCAGTGTGGCAGTTTGTAGTATGTCTAGTACTGGGGCATCATGCCACAGACATGTAGCATGATGTCCGACCCAGTCACATTATCCTGACACTAGGCCGACCAGTCCTAACACTAACCTTTTAATGCTGAGCATCTAGCGAGGCAGCTGTTAGTATCATTCTTGTAAGTCTTTGGTATGAATCAGCCGGGGTTTGAACCCACAACCTCTCACTTCAGAGGCAGACACTCTAACCACTAGGCCACCGGAGTAGTCCAAAGAAATTGGAACCAAGTGCCTTTACCAAGGACTCATTGAGACAGCTGACTTTTGAAATACGAGTTTTTAGCTCTATGAACTAAATGACTGTGGCTCCGTATAGGATTTGGAAATATGATTAAACAGATTAATGGAAACAGCCAGTACAAATTTTTTTGGCAGATTCTGTCTGGATTTTAAGTGGATTCAGGGTGAATTCCACCTAAACGTCCAAATTTCAGAAGGATTTTAGGTGGACTGGGAATACGGATAAGTTGACAGACTGAATCCATCTACTAGTTAAGTGTACTATTTCTTATATTCCTTCTAAAGGATAACTGTTAGAAAAGTTCTGATTGTCCAGTTTATTTTCCTACTTTAAGATGGATTTTGGACTTAGACTGATTTTAGCAGAAATGTCAGGCATAAATTTGAACTTTATCAAAAGAACTACAAGCATAGATGAATCTTTGGATATAGAAAAATTGTTGCAAGGTGGATTTTGGACTTGATCTGCTGTTTACTCTGAAAAATAACTTTTTTGCTAGCTATTAAAATATGCTCTACAAAAATCATACCCTAGTGAAATCACAGTAAACATTTTTTTACATTTACTTAAATGTCCTCTTTTTAACTAAAATTATGGTATTTTAGGAGATTTTACCAAAATTTCTGAAAATATTGAAATTTTGTGACTGAAATTTCACTGATTCTGCCAACGTTTCTGAAAATATCAGTGAGAATTTGTGATTGATAGTTCCAGAGAGTTTGCTAAAAATTCTGAAAATATAGTAATATTTTGTGATTGTAATATCAATGACATTTCAATAAAAAAAAATATCAATAAAATATAATAATTTTTTTTCTTTCTTGTACAATTTAAATGATTTTCAGCAACATTTATATTTCCTGTTTCTGATAGATGTAATTTTATTGTTCATTTTGGGAACAATAACTTCTTTCCATATCTTTTCTTGTTATATTTCTTTTTCAAAATTTTGTTGTTGTTCATTTTTTTAAAACTTTAAATGGATTTAACTTCTTTAAAACAAGATTGTTTTCTTGTTTTCCATTTTAAAGCAGAATTTTCCTTTTCCCCATACCTGAATCTGATTTTACTCAATATGGACTCCTTTTTAATATCGTCTCTGAAACGTTTTTTTTTTTTGTATAATGATCTATCCAGTCCCATCCTGCAATAAGCCTTCTAATAAGTATTTATTCCATATATTATTTAACAGATGATCACTGTAAAGAGCTTTCTGATTGGTCAAAATTTTGTACTTGCCCAATGAATCATCACATAATGGAATCTGATGGGAATGAGCATTGCTTGCTAAACATGGCAATTCGAATTTCCGAGTGGGATACGAGTTTGAATAACCATTTGAAAAATGTGCGGCAATGAGAATAGCTTGAATGCAAAGTCAATGCATTTGTATTGGTCAATCTGTATGAAAACGGAGGGCCAGGACAAGCAGTTTGCTTTTTGTGCCATAAAGAGCTTTACAGTAGCAGCTAACATGCTAAATATGACAAGGAACTGAACCAGGATGATTTCAAAGTTATATAACTCCAAACTGATTGAAGAGAGACAATCACTGGTGGGAATTATTGACATTGTTGCCAGATACCCATGTCTATCAAAGATAGTCATATCTTTGTGGAGTTTTCTTGGCCCACAAGTAGAATCATCCTTCAACTTAGGGAAAGTTTTGGCCAAAATTTCTGAGAAACCTTACCAGAATTTCAGTGAAATTTTAGTGAGATCTTGCCAAAATTTCAATGAAAGTTTTGGTTGAAATATTTGTGAACTCACACCAAACTTTCAGTGAAATTAATAAGACTAAGTGATGCCAACATGGAATAGGTTTTGTATACAAGAGAGAAAATCTTAGATTCTTTTTATTCAAGCGGAATATTAGAACAACTAATTTGCATATTTTGCCTAAAATTCCTCCCTGAATCCACCTGAATTTAGCTTGAAATTCGCCTAAGCTCTCATACTTGAGCAATTATGGTTCAGGCAGAAAGCGTTAAAAAAAACCCATCTCAAATCCACCTTAAGTCCGCCTGGAAAAGTTTGTACAGGTCAGGATTCTGACTTGTATGCTCAAGTTATGAATAGATAAGAGGTTATGGATGAAAGGACAAACTTTTTTTACAACGTTGCATTTAAACTGCAGTAGAAGTATCTATAATTCCTGAACTCACCTTGCAAAATCAAGATCCTGCAATTTCCTTGCTAGTGTTTCATTCACCTGAGAATGGAACTGCTCTCCAATTGAAATACCACTGAGAAAAAAAATGGATTTATTTAAGGTCATTGTGTTTTAGGATGTAGTTTCTATAGCATTTGAATGGATTTTACAAAACATGAATAAAATACATCAGTAAATTTCAAAATGTAGTGTTGAAATAAATGCAAGACTTCAGATTACAGTAACAGAACAGAAAAGACATATGGACATAAATGAAATAACGATGACAGGGCTACCACATATTACTGGAATCAAAATGTTCAGACTTTTCCCTGACTAAGGGACACAGAGAGACAGACATACACACTTTCCACTTTAAACTTATAAAAGAAAGGGACTGGCAATATTTTTCCAGTGATAATGTGATGATAAGACAAGCCCCACTTTAACAAATTTTAGCCAGTTTTCTAGTAGGGAAAGCAAGGTCCTATTATAAGCCGACCTTCGAGTTTTCAATGAATGGATGCAACTGTCCCCCAGATTTATCATGGTAGAAATACTGCATTTAATGTTTGCCACCAGCTCAACTACTTCCAACCCCATACCACATTTTATTTACAAAAATGCTGGTTTTGTGAAGAACAAAAAAAGGAATTAAAATAGTTGAAGTGTAAATCCACCACATTCATTTATATAATTGTAATTCTAAAGGTTTTGTAATGTTACAAAGTGATTACGAAATTAGTCTGAAATCCTAAGAGTTTAAATATATACCTATTTTGAAAATGAATCAAAACAATTGAACATGATGTTATAAAAACAGACTGTTCAGATAAACTGCAATCTGATTAAAATCAGATCTCTGCTGTCCTACATGAAGATCTCATGATGACAGCTTAATTGTCATGTTATGGTGACCACTGAATTAGCCAATGGGAATGCAGCTTCCAAAAATCTGAAAGTGAATTAAATCATTTGGTATAGATAGATGCTCTTTATGCACAGTGCTCTTTCTCCAAATATGAAGATAGAAGAGTTCATCTGATTGGTTCATAAAATTAGTGATTATGGTAATAACATAGGTTACCAGAACATGACCCTTGAATGGTTGCTGTCAGATCTCCATGTATAATCAGATTGCATAAACTGCATCTTAATCCTAAAAGATAAAGATTAATGATTAATCAGATACAGCATGCAAACTAAAAGGATACAAAACAGACAGAAGCTTCCAAACAATACACCATATATGCTAGCTCATAAGTCAAGTCCAACTGCAAAATGTATAGACCCAGACCTGCTACTACATAATGCACTTTCCATCTGGAAGCAGTAATAATAAGACTTTAAAGGTGGCCACTGAACTGACCATAATCAACATCAGAGAGGCACAGGTTTTAACCGAAGACCAGCTAGACATCATAGAAGGTTTTCAGTGAAACCCCAGGTTGATATGACCACCCTTTCAAGTGTAGATACAAAAAGATTTTATGATAGTGCAGTAGTAATAACAAGAATTTAGAGATGGTTACTGTCATGGCCATATTGGATGTCTGAGTGGCACCATTTTCAATTAGGACCAATTAGACATCATAAGAGGGTTTCATTGAAAATGTCATGTTGATATGACTTTACATTCACAAGATGCAATAAAAAGATCTTCACTATGTCTGCTATATCAGTCATTTCTGGACTTAGATTAGCACCATTTTCATTTACAACCAACTAGACATCATATAATATATATCTGTGAAACCTACATGCTGAAATGACCATACTTTCAGGTGTAGTGATAACAAGATTTTCAAGATGGCATCTTTGGATATCTCATTGGATGTTTGCTTTGAAGAATTTTTCATTAGGACCACCCAGACATTCTTGACTGTCAATATGATGCTCAACCAGGAGAAGAAATAATAATGAGATTTTCAAGATGGCTGTTGTGATGGCCATACTGGATGTCAAACTGGCACTATTTTCAATTAGCATCAACAATACACCAGTTAGAGTCTTTTTAGTGAAACCCCAATATTGATATGACCATCTATTTAGGATAAGTAACAACAACAGAATGTTTCAAGATGGCTGCCATAGTAGCTGTGCTTAATATCCAAGCAAACACATTTCATTCAGGACCAACTTGACATCATAAGAAATCATCTGGTGAAACCCCAAGTTGATATGACTTTCTATTCAGAAGAAGTAGTGATAACAAGATTTTAAAGATGGTCACCATAGTGAACATACTGGCACCATTTTCAATAAGGACCACCTAGACAGCAAAGACGTTTTTCCAGTAAACCCAATCTTGATATGACTATCCATTCAGGAGGAGTAACAAGAACACTATTTTAATATGACTAATGTGGCAGCCATATTGGATGTCTCAACAGTACTTTTTTATGTAACCAAATAGAATGTTTTATTGCCATCCTCCAAGTAATTTAGGAGAAATAGCAATGACATTATAGATGATAGGTAATGCCACATAATCTTTTGGTCTATGACCACTTTAGCTACAAAATGAAATGAATCAAAGAATTGAAAGTGTTAATGTGCAAGAATGACTGTCAGCAAATATCTACAATGCCATATCTGTTTTAACATGATTTGTCACTCTAAACACAAGATTTCGGCTTGCACACCCCTTGGCTCATACACAGCTTGGTTTTGAAGAGACAAAATTGATTTCAATAAAAGTGGCAGTTTTTAGACCACTATGTAGGCTGCAAAAAAATGAACCAGTCCTGATTAGAATCCTTGTAAAGATATCCTCTGGGCATTTGATATAGATGATTATCATGGAGTTCATTAAAAGGTGGTCAATGATAATCAAACATCATTTCACAAATTAGTTAACTAGCTAAGAATGGCTAGGATAATGCCATGTCAAGTCCTTTTGAACACTGTCATGGAAGAGCCCATTACAGTAATTTGCATTGGTAACATACACTAAGTGGAACAACCCAATTCATTTGAGCTGAGTCACACTCACAGAAATGCGTGTTGAAAACATGTTATTACACATCACTGGCTTAAATGAGAATATTTGGGAAATCATTATTAGAGGTTATTGGCAAGTCTAAGATCAGTGGCAATGTTTCTTTGAACTCAGATTTTACTCCATAAAAAGAATGCAACTCATGACTTTGTCAGTAGTCGGAACAGTGTACAAGTATGGTTCATTTCTTAAGGCAAGATGTTGAAATGCATGTTTGCTTTTTGAAAAATATAAGCAATCTGCAAAACAAGCAACCCCCAGCAAAACTAAATTTTTGAATTCCTGGATGGAGCTTGACTTTGTGAAGTACAGCAGCAAGGACGTAGCATTTTATTTTTTGCATACACTGCAAACACCATATCTACACTAGTCATTCTGTAGTGAAAGATATATGTCACCATAGCAGCACCACCCAGTATGTTTGCCATTCCCTTACAGCAATGCAGATGCAGTAAAGAGCATTTTCTATGCTGAAAACATATCAACAAGAACTTAAGAGAAGTTGAACATCCAGTCTTAAATAAAAGCTCAATTGAATACAAATGCCATTTGTATTACCTTCAATGCCAAATCCCCTTGGTTTTTAAAGACAGAAACTTTATATATATATATATATATATATATATATATATATATATATATATATATATATATATATATATATATATATATATATATCTGTGTGGTTGTGCTTTTGCGAGTGTGTGGGAACATGTACATGTGATGATGATGTGAAGAACTATTTTTTGGTTTGAATGAATAATTAATGCTGTAAATAATAACTTCTTTTTTTTAAAGTTAAATTAGAATTTCCAGTAATTTTACATTGGCTTATATGAATAGATAACCTATTCTCAATTTCACAATTTTGCTGTTTAGGTCATGCTCACTGAGCTCCCTTGGCACCTTAAAACACACTACTGAGTCCCCAAAACTCTCCAACCCTGTCTGGCATAGTTTCCATAGCAACCTGTGTTAAAAACACTTATTGCACTTTATTACTGTATCTCACATGCATATTTGGCAGTCTTGTCTCTTCAAATAAAGTAGGGTACAATTACCTGTGAAGATACTTGAAATAGTAGGAAAAACTGTTCAATGATCAGGCAGTAACTGTAACATGCTGCTGTTAGTATTTTCTGTCATTTTGCCATATGACAAATAAACATGCCTAAATTCAATTTATTCCTCCAGGCAGGAATGCATCATGTGGGAAAAAAGAAACTGATACCAATCTAATGCTGATATTATTAAAAGGACATTCAATTTAAGCTTCATGGTTGAACTTGCAAAGGGACAATTTCTTTGTCAGGGTAACAGGGTGCACCTCAATGCCATTTCTAAAGGAGTCAATACTGTGTATTACTGGCAGGAATTTAACTTTTCTGCAAATTAATAACCCCTGTGTCCTAATGACAATGTATAAAGAACATGTCTGTTTATAGATTGCATTTAACACGTATTAAGCTGGCATTTAATGGCGTGTCAGCACAATAATGGCTACATAAATTCTACAAAAAGCATCAGGAAGATAAATCCTTCCAAATAACCATGACGCACTAAAAGATAAAAGTCTGTGCTAAATTTCTGTACAACAAAATAAAAATATAAAGGTAATCAATATAAACTCCTTGAATATATAGAGTCAAAATTTGTTATAAAACCACATTCTCTCGAACAATTTATTTTCCTGGATTGCACACCGTCATACAGTTACTTAATTAAGTTCACATAAATCCATATGTTACCAGTTCAGCTCCAATATTTGTGCTATATAATGGATGCCAATCTCCAATCATGTGTTTGATGTTACAAAGCTTTTCATTAGTAACAACACTGAATTCTTACAGCAAAAAAAAGCCATGCCAGATTATAGCAATATTTTTCTAAATGCCCACCCTTTAGGAGAGTGCATTATGACCTCTGACCTTTGACCTAATTAGGACCCTTCATGGTCAAGATCTGATATGGCATCCCTTCATTCTTGATCAGGATACTTGAAACAACTCAATGTGAGCTTTGAATTCTTTAACCCAAAAATTTAAATAAAATAAAAAATAAAAGAGGTTTGTTAATCTTCTGATGCCAAAATTTCGTGCAGTTCATTTGGTAGAGTGTCTGACTTGGAACTGAAGGGTCATAGTTCATTATCCCCCCCCCACAAAGATAGCAGTCTTAGCATGTCTTTGAAAAAAAGCACTTAATCCAATTTCCTCTGCATGGTTAGGCCAATAACGTGCTGAAATGTCATTAGAAACATATCCGACCAACATTGGCAGGTTAACTAAATAAGGTACATACTGATGTATGGACAGATGGAATCAATCTGTCAAGTAAGACCGATTTTACAGAACTTAATTATATGGATTGATTAGGTAAGACTATTGACAGAACTGAATTATAAAGGTTGCCACTCCCATTTTATATTCTGAAGTACAATTATAAAGCATAAAAATAATTACTGCAATGCTATTCCAGACTCCTGGGCTAATGAGAGGAAAATACCATACAAGCATGTCTCTGAAGTAATGAACAGAAACATTGCTTTCCTGAAATATTACAGGTGACAGTATAAATCTCATTGTACAAGTAATACCTTTGTCTTTATATCTGCCTTAGTAGGCAAGACAAATTTTACACAAGCACTTACCCACTAGGGTCTCTCATATTTGACATCGTATTCAAAAGAAACGATGAATCTAGGAATGCCAGGCTCTAAAAAAAAAATTGAATGAACTATAAATTAATTTTTAAATAATATGACATATTTGTAACAAGTATACATATGTGTGTGTGTGTGTGTGTGTGTGTGTCTGTGTGTGTGTGTGCATGTATGTATGTATGTATGTATGTATGTATGTATGTATGTATGTATGGATGGATGTATGTATGGATGGATGGATGAATGCATGGATGGGTGCATGAAAACATGAAAGCTTCTATAAATGCACACATGGAAGATGATCAACATTACTATGCACAAAGGATGTAAACATGGAATGAAAGACAATCAACATTACTATGCACTAAGGATGCACATATGGAATGAAAGACAACCAATATTACTATGCACTAGGTATGCACACATGGAATGAAAGACAACCAACATTACTATGCACTAGGGATGCACATATGGAATGAAAGACAACCAATATTACTATGCACTAGGGATGCACACATGGAATGAAAGACAACCAACATTACTATGCACTAGGGATGCACATATGGAATGAAAGACAACCAATTAATGCACTAGGGATGCACACATGGAATGAAAGACAACCAACATTACTATGCACTAGGTATGCACACATGGAATGAAAGACAACCAACATTACTATGCACTAGGGATGCACATATGGAATGAAAGACAACCAATATTACTATGCACTAGGGATGCACACATGGAATGAAAGACAACCAACATTACTATGCACTAGGGATGCACACATGGAATGAAAGACAACCAATATTACTATGCACTAGGGATGCACACATGGAATGAAAGACAACCAACATTACTATGCACTAGGGATGCACATATGGAATGAAAGACAACCAATATTACTATGCACTAGGGATGCACACATGGAATGAAAGACAACCAACATTACTATGCACTAGGGATGCACACATGGAATGAAAGACAACCAACATTACTATGCACTAGGGATGCACACATGGAATGAAAGACAACCAACATTACTATGCACTAGGGATGCACACATGGAATGAAAGACAACCAACATTACTATGCACTAGGGATGCACATATGGAATGAAAGACAACCAACATTACTATGCACTAGGGATGCACATATGGAATGAAAGACAACCAATATTACTATGCACTAGGGATGCACACATGGAATGAAAGACAACCAACATTACTATGCACTAGGGATGCACATATGGAATGAAAGACAACCAATATTACTATGCACTAGGGATGCACACATGGAATGAAAGACAACCAACATTACTATGCACTAGGGATGCACATATGGAATGAAAGACAACCAATATTACTATGCATTAGGGATGCACACATGGAATGAAAGACAACCAACATTACTATGTACTAGGGATGCACACATGGAATGAAGGACAACCAACATCACTATGCACTAGGGATGCACATATGGAATGAAAGACAACCAATATTACTATGCACTAGGGATGCACATATGGAATTAAAGACAACCAACATTACTATGCACTAGGGACGCACAGATGGAATGAAAGACAATCATCACATCTGTGCACTCAGGAAGATCAATTGGATAGACCAAAGACCAACATTTCTGTGCACTTGGGACATGCACATGGATAGGCAAAGGATCAACATTTCTCTTCACTTGGGACATAAACATGAATAGGTGGAAGAATAACATTTCTGTGTCATCTTTCCACAGTATGTACCATCAAATTACAATGAAAAATAATTAACTGCAGTCATTCTTAGTTTAGTTTGTTTCTAGATGCTGTATTTTGTCAGCAAGGATTAAACTGCATTGGAAAGAAGTCATTTATATTTATATTTTGATTGTCCCTTGACAAAGTTTTCTTCGTACACTACATCTCTGCTAGGAAAACCATTCCAAATAAAATGTTTCAAAAACTGAATTTGAAAGAGCAATATAATGAACTTTCCTACCAAGTTTGATCAAAATATATTTGGCCATTTTCCAGAAGAAGTAAGCATCAGGCTTTATATGTCATTTTTATGAAAGCCACACCTGTACTAACCCCACATGCAATTCATGAAGAGCACATGTGGATGGAAAATTGCAAAAAAATATTTATTAGCATTGCCTCAGTTTTTCTTGCAAGTAAGTTGTAAAGATACATTTGACCTAGTTGTTATTAAAGTCATCCTGTTGCCAAGCATGATCTAGCAAATGTTCCAATCACATTTGATCAGAAATGACTTAGCCATTCTGGACAGTACATGGGAAATAGCTTTAATGACTAATTATTTAAAAGGTGCCTGGTTACTGGGGAAACCATTCTGAATGGCAAAGAATAACTTAAGGAACATTCCTACCAAGGTGGATGTAAAACTAAGCTGAGACATTCTGGAGAATATGTTGCTTTTATACCAGGTTGCTATGGGAACCATACCAGTGCTTTGTAAGCTACTATGAACAATACTGGTAGGCAGGAAGTTGGCCACAACCTGCTTGTCGAGTATGGCCAAACTGATTATGCTGGACCATGTAGTTTGGCAGTATGGGGAATATTATTATGGTATTTTTGACCATGTAGTTTGGCAGTATGGCCAATATTATTACAGTATTTTTGACCATGTAGTTTGGCAGTATGGGCAATATTATTGTTTGACCATATAGTTTGGCAGTATGGCCAATATTATCATGGTATTTTTGACCATGTAGTTTGGCAGTATGGCCAATATTATTATGGTATTTTTGACCATGTTGTTTGGTAGCATGGGCAATATTATTATGTTTGACTATGTAGTTTGGCAGTATGGCCAATATTATCATAGTATTTTTGACTGTAGTTTGGCAGCATGGGCAATATTATTATGGTATTTTTGACCATCTAGTTTGGCAGCATGGGCAATATTATTGTGCTTTTTTTTACCATGTTTTTTGGCAGTATGGCCAATATTATTATGGCATTTTTGACCATGTTGTTTGGCAGCATGGGCAATATTATTATGTTTGTTTATGTAGTTTGGCGGTATGGCCAATATTATCATGGTATTTTTGACCATGTAGTTTGTCAGCATGGGCAATATTATTATGGTATTTTTGACCAATGTAGTTTGGCAGTATGGCCAATATTATTATGGTATTTTTGACCATGTAGATTGGCAGCATGGGCAATATTATTATGGTATTTTTGACCATCTAGTTTGGCAGTATGGGCAATATTATTATGTTTGACCATGTAGTTTGGAAGTAAGGCCAATATTATTATGGTATTTTTGACCATGTAGTTTGGCAGTATGGCCAATATTATTATTGTATTTTTGACTATATAGTTTGGCAGTATGGGCAATGATTGATTGATTGATTTCTTGGATTATAGAGGCATTTGCATGGAGTGCATGTGCCTCTAGTTTATTCCTGCACAGCAGGATGTTAATTGTTCCTGGAGAAAGGAATTGGAGCCACATCCCCCAGGCATTTATACACTCAAGGAGTGCTGATAATTAGGCCATCAGTTAGCATGACATATTGTCCCATGCTATCTGAATGGTGGGCTGTCATGAGTGGGAATGGACCCAACAAGCACTCATGTTTAAGTAAGCTGTAAGCTGGTACCAATTGTGTGGGTGAGTGGAATCAGAACTAACACTCATGACTTTTACTGGTATAAATTAATGCGTGCATTGCACACTGTTAATTGATGTCGGCCTTGGCATGAGAGAAGGTGGGTGGGAGGGCAGGCACCAATCCACAGGAAGGTGTATGCTGATGAGTCCAGGGCATTGATCTAAAGTTGTCGTCTTGCACAATTTTTAATTTGGAATGAGTGAACTTAATTCCGAAAGGTTCTGATAATTTGCTGAATTGAGAGAGGCTCTGTGCTGTTTAATGCTTTTAGTAAAGAGAGAGGAAACAGGGTAGGTTTGAAAGGTTATTAATAGGTAGATGAGAATGTTTTTATTTTTTTATTATTTATATATATGTATGTATGTATATATATATATATATATATATATATATATATATATATATATATATATATATATATATATATATATAAATTTTTCCTTTCTTCCCCCCATTTATGTTCTTAGTTGCCTTATTTATAGGGTGTTTTTTATTTGGTTTTATTTACAGGCTAAATCTATTTTGTTAAGACAGATATCCCTGCTAAATACTCAGGTCACTAAGACATGTCAAGAACATTTTGATCTTATATGTTCCCTAATTTTAATTTTTTGTTAGCCTGTCTCCTACTTTAGTTTGATTGTTTTCCGATCTTGTGGTTAAAGTTATTTATGTAGGATTATTTTATTTTCAGGCTCAATCTATTTATATAAGACAGATATCTTTGCCAAGTACTCAGGTCGCTAAGACATGTCAAAGACATCTGATCTTATTGTTCCCTACATTTAGTTTGTTAGCCTGTCCCCTAGTTATAATTAATTGAATGCTATTTATTTATTTAACTGTCTAGTTCTTAGTTCAATGTCAGGTGGAGTATGTGCAATATTATTATGTTTGGCCAATATTATTATGATATTTTTGACCATGTTGTTTGGCAGTATAGACAACATAATTATGCCTGACCATGCAATCTGACAGCATAATCAATATTATTATGCTTGACTAACTAGTGTGGCAGCATGGCCACTACCATTATGCTTGACTATCTTGTGTGGCAGCATGGCCAACATGATAATAGTTGACTGGTTAATATGATTATGTTTAAACATGTAGTGTGGCAGCATGGCCAATATCATTATGCTTGAATATTTAGTGTGGCAGCATGACCAACATGATAATAGTTGACTGGTTAATATGATTATGTTTAACCATGTAGTGTGGCAGCATGACCAACATGATAATAGTTGACTGGTTAATATGATTATGCTTAACCATGTACTTTGGCAGCATGGCCAACATGATTATGCTCAACCATGTATTTTGGCAACATTGGTACCATATATGATGATTATGCTTGACTGGCTGATATGATTATGTTTATTGTCAAGCTCAAACAGGTAGTTTAGCAGCCTAGCTAAAATAGAAAAGAAGAAATTAAAGAAGTTTTCAACCTGGTGATAGAGTTCTAACTGTCTCGCCCATACCTTAAAATCCACTTCAGACTGAATATTATAGTCCTTATACAGTTGAAAATAAAATAAAGTAAATGACTTTCATTACATCATTAACACTTGTGAGAGGTTGAAACAGAAACAACTTTGTCATATATGTTCAAGGAGTATTTTAGTAAAATAACCCTGTTAATCATTCAGTCAATTTAGTTGTACCTGTCTCACACAGTGATGATATAAGTGATGGAATGCAATCTGACTGAAGGGACTTTGAAGAAACTGGTCTTCGGAATTCAGAATTATTGAACAATCTGGACAAGAAACTTGGGCATCTACAGCCACAAGAAAAGAGTGAACTAAAACAGCAGTTATGAGAATATGAGAATTTGTTTCCAGATGTTCCAATATGAACAAATAAGATCTACTATGACAATGAAATTGTACATTTCTACACCTGTGAAACTGCATCATTACCAGATGAATCCTCTTAAGCAGGAATGTTGGAAAAAGAGAATTCAGTATTTGCTGGAAATGACTGAAAAGAACCAAGTAAATTTAACTTGGGTTCACCATGTATTCTTGTGCATAAACCAGCTAATAATTTCCATATGTGTGCTGAGAATAGAAAAGTGAACAGTGTCACCAAAACATATTCATTTCAAATCAAAAGAATCAATG
Source organism: Sinohyriopsis cumingii (assembly GCA_028554795.2). Lineage (NCBI taxonomy): Eukaryota > Metazoa > Mollusca > Bivalvia > Unionida > Unionidae > Sinohyriopsis > Sinohyriopsis cumingii. Next base: position 59,474,973 of record CM068839.1, on the reverse strand, counting down.
ACTGCAATTAAAAAACTGGAAATGCAAAATATGTCACTAAGATTGACCTTTTGAAAGGATTCTGGCAAATTCTACTCATGGAAGAGCAAAAGAAATGTCAGCATTTACAACTCCAAACTGGCATTTTCAATATAAAATGATGCCATTTGGTATGACAAATTCTTGATCAACATTCCAGCACTTAATGAACATGATAATATCAGGTCTAGAAAATTGATGATACAATGATACCTGGAAAGATTACTTGGAAACAATTTGGATGTTCTTTGATCAACACAGAGATGCAAATCTGACAATTAATTTAGGTCACATCAAGTTTTGCCATGCTTGTCTTACATTTTTATGACATATTGTGGGGCACAGTCAAATTAATATTGTATTAGTTATGGTCAAGGCTATTTCTGAATTTCCAGTGCCTGATGTGATTTTTTTGGCCATGGCTGGACATTATTGGAAATTTTGCTCCAATTTTTCTATATATGCTATCTGACCAATGGGTTCAGTAAGAAAAACAAATTTAATTGGTCTGAAAAATGTCAGGAGCCGTTTGATAGGTTAAAGTTCATATGTAAGAGAGCACCAGTTCTTTCAGCTCCAAATTTCAGTTGGTTATTTGAAATGCCTGTTGATGCAAGTGATATATTGATTCAGGAAGACATTATGGTTGGATCATTCAGTCTGCTAATTTTCTGAAAACTAAATAATCACCTGGGAAATTATTCCACAACTGAGAAGGAATGTTTAGCTTTGATACTGGCTTTGCAATGCTTTGAGGTGTATATCAATTCAGCTCCTTCTCCAATTATTGTATTCAGTGGTTAAAACCCCCTTACTTTCATTAACAAAATGAAAAACAAAAATCAGAGATTGCTGAAGTGGAATTTGATGTTGCAGGGATGCAACACTGACATTAGGCAGATAAAGGGAAAATATAATCAGGCTTAACTGATGCACTTTCACATGTACAGAATTATTATATTGCTTTATTTTGTATATATTTTGTATCATTCATAAGACATCTTCCTATGTAAATACAAGTATATTTGGTTAATATGTAAAAGAAGGATTTATTGCATAAATCTTTCTTTTCCTTTATGAGGAGAAGTGAATATTGTGTGTTTAATATTTAACTTTTGTTTATGATTGTAGATTGTATGGGTTATTTATAAACAGCATTACATAGCTAATGTTTGCCCACGTTTGTAGATTATACTTCACAATAATGTAAACATGCTGACATGGCCTTTTGACCTTAGAAGGTTCTAGAAGGCATCTCTACTTTTTTATCTTGTTTGTAAGTTATAAATAAGTTATTTACTGATATCTGAGTTCAAGGTGTAGCCTAATAGAATGTTCTAGAAGAGAATTTGATGGGAAAATGACACACATCCTGGTCAACTTATTGTATCTTTGGTTTATATATAAGTCTGCAGTAAACAGAATTATTTCATTCCTACTTTATGTTTGGTCTCTAAAATTATTGTTAGTGGTGTTCAGATATAATTTGAGAGGAATCATTTATTTAAAAGTTATTCATTGGTATTGCAATGTGCTCACTGACATTGTGAACTAAATAACTATTTTGGGATTATTGTGAATTCATTCAAGGACATTCTGGATTATATCATTGTGATATATCAAGTCTGCTGGCACATCAGCACATTCAATACTGGAATTCATTGAAACACTATAATTTAGGACTTGTGATTGAACTTTTAGGATTATTTGAGGTTTAATTCACAATGCTGTAATTTCTTTTTAAATTTTCACTTTGTATTCCAGGGAAATAAATCATTAACTGAATTTTACTAAGCTTCTTGGTTTTGCATTTTCTGTTACTTGGTTTAAGACCATGGAGTCATACCAAACTGTTTGACAATTTTTGGTTTTCTTTTCTAAATGTAAAAGGCTTTTATAGGAAATCTATATACCTTATGAATATAACATGAACTAGTCATTCTAAAAGAAATATCATTTTAGGATAAAAAAAATATGATAGTCATGAGCTAAATCACTAACAGTCAATAACTAAGCTGGTCAACAAATGACCATGCAATTAAGCTCAACCTCTCATCTGTCTTAATATCTGATCAATAATGCATAGAAGCTGTTTAAAATCAAACCATGTTCACTATCAAACTTCTATAGAGGTACGGTGTAAATCTAATACTTTGTAAATGCTCGTCAAAATCCCATTCAGACATGAGTTTAATTAAGTGTCAATGAGATAAGTCAATCCGATCGGGGAAAATGTTCCTTATAATCAATCTCATCTGACATCTAATGATATCAGCTTAAAATTAGTTTGATCAAAATCCAATTTTAACAAAAAATCCTCTTGTGTACTATCAAGTTAGCATGGCAACCAGATGCCATGGTAAAATTCTCTTTAAGATATGTAGAGACATTGTCCTTTATCAAGCACATTTTATATCCTGATATCAGAAGTTTAGATACTGGTATATATATCATTAGCTTCATCCAAAATCAATTCTCAAATAAATTCTCTCAAGTATAAATAAGCAATCTTTGTCAACCACACAATGGATAATAAACCTGAGGTCATATTGTCATAAGGTTGGTCATGTGGGCTAAATGGAGGGATGATATTGTTCTGCAGTATCAGAGGGTATTGTTCTGCAACATCAGCAAAGGCAATAATTCTGATCAAGTCATAAAAGTTTCCTTTTCTAAAAAGGCAAATCACAACAAAACAAAAATTCTTTCAAATGAAAATTTAAACAGCAGCTGAGTTGTATGCATTGTTATGAGAAATTGCAAAGAAATATAAATAAAAGTCCCAAGTGGTCCCAATTGGTCAGGTAATATGGGTGAGCGCTCATTAAAATGCCTTCCTTATAAATATTTGACCAATGTTTTTATTGCACATTTTATCACAATGAATATTTTGGTGGGATTAACTAATTTTAATAGTGTCATATTTACATACTTGGGATGCATTGCTCTATCTTCTCCAAGCATTATTCCCTGGTCCAATTTCCTCCTCCAATTAGCAATGCATAAATAACAACATTGTTCTTGTCTTATACCTAACTCCTCTTCCAAAAACTGGAATGTCATCTTTCTTTGACTGGGATGAAGACTGAATCAGAACATGGGGGAGGGGGAGGGAGTAGAGAATTAAGAAATAATAGCAGGCGATTTTGAACTAATTAAATTTGTTTTACCCCTCCCAATCCTGGGCACTGAGTGGTCTAAAGCAGTCATCATTATGGATCACTGCCTTCTCAGCTCTGTCTGCATGGGTTTGAGTCTCGAGCTCAGCCAGTGTGGTATGTGAGAAAGCTTGCCATAAGCTTCTCATGGATCGGTGGTTCTCTCCAGGTATTTTTTCTTTCTTCCTCCACCATTTACACTGGCCACCATGTATAGACGATTGTGTGCTGAAAAATGGCGTTAAACCCTACAACAACAACACCTCCCAATCCAAAACTCAAGATTTGAATAGCTCTAATACCTTATCTGCTATTTCTGCATTGCTGACATTTGCCAACCCAGTGAAAGTCTAATGTTTTAAGATAAGCTGTCAAATAAACTTACCACAGCTGTCCGTAGGATGTTCTACGGCAGACTAGAGAATGGCTTGACTAATAGTTGAGCTGCCGTGGTACAAAGGGACCTTAAGCATAAATACCCTCAATCTGGTGTGCTATAAATTTAAGGTCAAATTAAAAAAAAGTGGAGTGAGATTGCCAAAAGACAGCTTTCAATACCTCAATCAAGAGAAATGATTAATAAAAAAAATGCTAAAGTTGCAGCAATAGCCTTGACCTCATAGATTTTAATGCAAAGGAGAGATCTTGCCTAGCCAGAGACTAATAAGATCTTTTGAAAGCCAAAACAATCCACCTTGAGGGGGTGGCCACTGGAATATCAGAAATACTTTTTATACAGCCATTTCTTTTATCTTTTGATTTGGATAGAATTATAAAGCTCTAATTGGGCACAGAAGTCTATCTTGATCACAGATATGACTGAGGCTGGGGATTTTTATCAGAACAGAAGCAAGGCAGCTGATTCTTTAGCAAGAAACCAAGGCTGGCAAAGCAAAAGAGACAGAACTGAATTTACCACTAAAATGTAAATCACCTCCATCCTGGGAGAAATGGCTCTCTGACCAAGCGTTCATTGTCCTGTCCCCACCCACCCTTTTGTGACCATGGATCATCCATCACAGTAATTAATACTGATACATTTAAATCACAATACAGTAGAACAGAGGTGAGCAAACGTTCCAGTGCAAGTGCCGCATACACAAATTTACACCTTGTTGCAGGCCACATAGTTCATTAAGTAAAATAATTAATATTTGAAATAGCAAAAACAAAAGATTTTTCTAAATAACATCATAATTAATTTTCAGTTGTTAATATGTTGTTAATATTTGAAAACTTAAACTTAAACTTCAAAAGAAGCACATTTATTTGATAAACAGAGTAACATAAACAGAGTCAGTGCAAATGATGACTTGTTCCTAGGCTGCATGAAAACCCTTGGCGGGCCGCATGAAAGCCCTTGGCGGGCTGCATGCGGCCTGTGGACCGTAGTTTGCCCATCGCTGCAGTAGAACCTGTGTCTTGACAAACCAACCTTTCTGCCCAAAAATAATGGTCTCTCATGACAGGTGGTCTTTCATGACAGTGGTCTCTCAAGTTTTGCTGTATTTGACACATCTTTAGGATAATCATTATACAGCAATCAATGTTTCATTGATTCAGTCTGATGTTTTCACAGCAATCAGTGCTGGCTATAGATTTAATGTGTTCAACATTATTACACTGCACTGTCTAGGTAAAGTAACATTTTATGTATTCTTCTTTGGAACTTAATTTGTTCTTTGTTCTTTTCCTTATCTTAAAATTAGATATTTGTTACTTCTTTGTGACAGTGATTAATATTTCATCAACTCTGCAATGTGTTCTCAATGGTAATCTGCGAGGACTAAAGCTTTTGATGTGTCAAAGATAATTAATGAGAGAAAAGCGCAGATGATGTTTTTGATGTTTTATTGCATGGCAGTGCAAGTAGGCCATTCTGTATCAAAGCCATTGGAGTAAAGTGTTTTTCTCAAGGGCACACCATAGTAGCTAACCTGGGCTGGTCTTATGGTAGATTTTCTGACAATTACCCTAATGGTCAAGAGTCTACCATGCTGAACTACTATGGCTCCTAAAAGAAAAGAAAAAGTCAAGCACTCTTTTATTATAAACCAATCAAAGATCATGTAAATGTATGGTGATCTGTACAGGATTCAAAATGGTGGAATAATGTTTGGAGCAAAATAGTCAAGGTATTAAAATGTTTGACGTTACTTGCGTGTTTTATGGGAGATTTTTTTTAATATCTCTTTATTGTGGGTCAAGAATAGAGTCCTGTACATAATTATGTACGGAATGCACATTAGATTGTGAGAGTATCAAAATTCAACTTTTTTTCCACAAACTTGATGAAATGCAGTGTATTAGTTATTAGTTATGAAGCAGCAACATCAATTTATGTAAGGCATGACTTTGGTCATAATATATCCAACAAGAGTCCATAGAAGACACTGATGATCTTCTGGACAAAAAGCAAATCCTGTCATACAAGATAATCCACGATAAAACTGTTCCTCTTTTCAACTGTTTACTGTTGAAACCATCACTGATATTCTCTGACAATAACAAGATTTTCAAGACAGTCACCATGGTTGCAATATTGGATGAAATATCAGGATCATTTTCATTTAGGTTCACTCTGATAATGAAGGAAGCCTTTTGGTGAAAATCCCATTTTAGTATGAGTAGCAATAACAAGATTTTAAGGTGGACAACCATGATGGCCATAGTGAAGGCCAGATTGGCACCATTTTCATTTCAGAACCTAGTCGACCTTGGGATGATTGTGTGCAAAGTTTCATGGTAATACCAAGAACTTATAAAAATGGTGCTAGCAGCTGCCTCACTTGGTGCTCAGCATTAAGAGGTTCCTCTCAGGACTGGTAGACCTGGCATCATGATAATCTGACTGGGTGGGACATGATGCCACATGTCTGCAGGAAGAAGCCCCGGTGCTAGACATCACTATAAGCTGCCACACTGCAGACATTGCAACGATATGACTGGAACATTGTTAAAGCTACATTAAAAATCAAATTATCACGCAAATACACATACACATGCATGCACACACACAGGACACTGATGTCTAATAATAGCACTCTTAAAAAGGGATTAGCTTTCAAAGACAGTTACAAGTAGAAAATTGGTTATAATGATAAAATGTCTTAAAGTTTCATCAGGATTTGTAAAAAAATAAAAAATAAAAACCTATAAAAGTAGTTGTTCAAGAAGGTTTTTGATGTCCACATAAATGGTTGGATGGATATAAGTTTATGCACACATGAGCTTTTTGGAAAAAAATACTATGGTAACCTAAAACTATTTAGCCAAAACTACCTCAACTATGAACAGAAAGACCTGCACCTTAAGACAGGGGATAAAACAGGAAAAGAAAGGTTGGTATTAGCAAGTTAGATGTATTTATCTTCAAAATGCATAACTGCCAGGAATCATGACAGATTAATTGCCTTTAGTTGATATCCATATATAGCAGGGATTCTAAAACACATGGCCCATGAAGTTACTTCCTGCAGGTCTCAACGACACCTGGATTTCCTAAAATAATTAATAATACACAGCGAGCCAGTTTTGATAAAAGTTTGATTGTTACTGTTTACTTTCTTGTTTCCAACATTTCAACTGATTACTTTATATATGAACTACTTTGCTATATGAAAAGGTTTTAGTGTACTAGTCTTTATTTGGCCTTTGTGGTGATTTGAGTTTGAGACCACTGATATATAGGCTATTTAAAGCAATAAATTAGATGGGTTCTTTGTCGATTTGGAGTTGAATAGGAACAAAAGGGATTTGGAAAAATGTACAATCTGTGCATCTTTCTGTCAAAGAATGGTAGCTGAACAGAATATAAAGATATTCCTGGTGTCTCTTCCTTTTACAGTCTTATAAATGGTGCCATCAAGTAAACATTCACTCCATAATCTTAACAGCTTAGTCAATCCTAGGCAATTACGGGGAGTGGGTCTATTGTTCTATGGCTGACTCTGCCAAACTGGTATAAGATCTTTTGCAAACTTTAACACATGGCAGGAATAACAGCCAACATACCTGTAGGCAGCTCATGCAATTTGTATCACAGTAATCAAAGTCCTCATAAATCGCAGCCATTCAAATCTAGTTTCCTGACCAGACCATGGCACAGAAACACTTAACTTAAGCAATATTTATTTAAGATAACATCTTCCCACATAATTCCAAACAATGCATGATCTGGCAATTCAGCAGAAAGCTAAAAGCTTATTAAACCTGCCTCCTCTATTACAAAGAAATTCTGTCAAAATCAATAACTGTCAACTAACTCAAAGAGGATAGATTTGTAATGTTTTTAAATATATGCATAATCAATTTCTAGTATCTGTAATTATACTAGAAACCTATCTAATAAGACAAACAAAGTGGATGTGATCCATGTATTTAAAAGTGTCTGTCATAGATGTCTCTGGTATTAGTCTTAAAACATTTAAGTAATTTGGTTACTTGCCATTTCTATCAATAAAGTGTTTTAATTTGAACTGTAGAAGGCAGAAATGCATTTTCATAAAAGTTGTAAAATTACCATACAGTATTTGCTGATTGTGATAAAGATATTGCTGTCCGAAGCTAAAACTGATTTGTTCTGGGTTACCAGGCAATGGATTTTGCCAAGAGTCCCCATAACTTAACAGGTTTTAAAGTACAAACAAACTTCTGTACAATGAACATCCACAAGATCATCTATAAGTGGTTTTTAACAGCAGGTGATCCTTTCATACGGGTTTAAACATGGTCATCTCATACAGGTAAATAAGCATTGATCAATGTGACCAATGGACATTAAGCAAAATAAATGCTGCTTAAAACTAAAAGAAAATGACTTCATGTCTGTGAATCAATAATGTTAATTTGCAATAAGGTATTCTGATTGTAATTTGATATTGATTCTTTAGCTCACAAAGATGTTAATATTATCAGCACAGATCTTTTGATGCCTCTTCTATAATTGTCAAAGTTTTGATAAAAATTTGAAAAGATGTTTATATAAGCATTCAGTCAATATATCCAGGCAGAGAATATGTCAGTGGCCTAATTATTGTCATCAAATATCTGTAAAAAAACCCATTTAAATGGCCTATCCCCTGTCATCAAATATTCAATAAGAAACAATGTCAATGGCCTATCTCCTGTCATCAAGTATACAATCAGAAACAATGTCAAAGGCCTATCTCCTGCCATCAAATAACCAATTAGAAACATGTTAATGACCTATCTCCTGTCATGAAATATCAAAGTAGAAACATGTAAATGGTCTATCTCCTGTTATCAAATGACCAATTAGAAACATGTCAATGACCTATCTCCTGTTATCAAATGTCCCATTAGACACATGTCAATGACCTATTTCCTGACATCAAATATCCCATTAGAAACATGTCAATGACCTATCTCCTGTCATCAAATATCCCATTAGAAACATGTCAATGACCTATCTCCTGTCATCAAATATCCAATTACCAATTAGAAACATATCAATGACCTAACTCCTGTCATCAAATATCCAATGAAATATCCAAAAATATGTTCATAGTGTATATGCTGTCAACATTTGTCAGAAACATATTTACAGCCCAACTGCTATCATTAAATAAACAAATCAATGGCCTAACTTCCATCATAAAATATCCCATCAGAAATATGTTGAACAGAGTCTGAGCTCTTCACCTGGAATGGAAATTAAGCCCACCATTTGGAATGGCATCTAAGATCAGAAATACTTTGAAACTGAGTCTTAGGTCATCATCTGGAATGGAGTCCAACCCCACCTAATCTCCTGTCATCAAATCTCCAATCAGAAATAAATCTATAGTCTATATGCTGTGATCATATGTCAGGAACATGTTCACGGTCTAACTGCTATCTTTAAATAAATAAATCAATGGCCTAACTTCCATCATCAAATAACCCATCAGAAATATGTTGAAATGGAGTCTATGCTCAACATCTGGAAAGAAGATTAAGCCCACCATCTGGAACAGCATCTAAGATCAGAAATATGTTGAAACGGAGTCTGATCTTATCACCTAGAATGGAGTCAATGTTTAGAATAGAGTCTAAGTCAGTTCCTTTGAATGTAGTTTAAGTGCATCATCTGGAATGGAGTTTAACCCCACCATGCAAATAATGTAGTCTAAGTCCACTATTTGGAATGGAGTTTACAACAATCATTTGGAGTGTAGTCTGTGCCCAATATTTGGAGTGTAGTCTAAGCCCACCATCTGAAAAAGACTTTGAGCCCACCATTTAAAATCAAGATGGAGCGTGATATTTGGAGTGTAGTCTAAGCCCGCCATCTGAAAAAGACTTTTTTGAGCCCACCATTTGGAATCGAGATGGAGCCTGATATTTGGAATGGAGTCGAAGCCCAACACTTTGAACAGAGACTAAAACCCACCGTTTGGACAGTCCATCATTTAGAATGGAGTCTGAGCCCATCATTTAGAATGGAGTCTGAGCCCATCAAATGGAATGGAGATGGAGCCCACCATTTGGAATTGAGTCTAACTTGACCACTATTTGGAATGGAGTTCAAAAATTTTGGAACACAGGCTAAGTTTATCTTTGGAATATAGTCTAATCCCATCATTTTGGAATGGAGTCCATAATTTGGAATGGAGTCTAAGCCAATCATTTGGAATGGAGTCTAAGCCAATCATTTGGAACAGAGTTTGAACTGATCAATTGGCATTATAAAGAATGAGATAAGGCAGAAGTAGAAAGTTGAGGAGTAAATGCTGAAATTAGGGAAATTTTCAACATATTCAAACAATTTATTTTGGGACATTGGCAACTTTTGCATATCACCTCCCTGTTTATAGAAATTTAAAAAAAATGAAAATTATGTCATAAGTAATACTTACCGTCAAACTGAGCAGCTTTGTGGCCATTGTGCTAACTTGAAGGTTGGCAAAAGGTTTATCAATGCCCCAGGATTCCAGATATCTGGCCACTCTCACAGATGCTCTCGTGCTGCTCTCAAAACGTGACCTGATTGGTCGTTCCCTCTGTAAAATAAAATATAGTACATTATGTAATACACTATGTTCTTTGAGAGGAAATACTTGTTTACAACACTTACAGAATATCATGTAAAAATGTATGGGTGTAGTGTTTTATAATACTTCTGAACAAAAGTGGCTATGCAGTGCAGGACAAAAAAAATGTACAAATGCACTGCACAAAAATTTAGGAAGTAAAATCATTGCAAATAAATATAAATATTAAATACAACAAGATACAATATCAAATGTAACAACATTAAAGTTCTGTACAGTGTACTGAAAGTAGAGCATAAAGGTAACACGTGTAAAATCCTTAAAACATTGCAAAACTTTTTGTGTGTGTATAAACTGCATTTCCTTGTAGAAATCCAACAGATTTTCTATGGTGACATGTCCTCATACATTTTCTTCAAGCAGTTCATGTCAAAATACTTTTGTCACATAAAGTGAAACTCAATACACTGACAAGAATTGCTCCACTATTACTGGACACTGATATGGTTGCATTCCTATTGAGATTCACTCTTCATGAGTCAGGTATTCATGCGCAGTGCCAAAATGGTGCGATAACACCTCATCTCACTAACTGTTCCATACAAGGGATGCCATTCTCCCATATGGGGTTTAATGTGCTTAAGTTTGTTTACGGAATTTTCATTCTGCATAGTTTGCCAACAATGACTGACTTACATAGTATCTGTAGTCAGCCATTTTGACAAAAGTGACTACAGCATAGTTTTGGCTGCTTTATCCATCTTTCATTACCTTTTAAACATCAAAAAAAAATACTTTTCTCTGATCGGATGAGAGCATCATTTTCTGTAATATCTGGGATATTAACTAAGTTAAGAAAGATGATAAAATTACTGATAGTAAAATAAGATTTTATACCTGTGATAGATTTACTGATAGATTAAATCAGGTCAAAATGTTGAGATAGAAATGAATTTTTTAAATAAACTGATATGGAAACAGGTTTTCAAAATTATTGCATTCCTAAAACATAATTTGTTTTAGGCCACATAATTTAACACAGCTGGATCTTTGACCCCCAAAATCTCAAAAGAAAAACAACTTCAAACCAACAAAAACCTCAATGAAACCACTTCAAAGCTTTAATTACTGTGCAAAAAAAAATTGTTCAGAATCACAATGACTTTGATCTGTGACTATTTACCCACAAATCAATTACCTATTATACACATTAGTGCAAGCCCTCTAAAAAGTATGGTCAAAGTGCATGGTTAAGAACTGAAGTTCTTGTGCATAAACCATTTCAACCTCAGAATCAACAGGCTTCCTTTCTACACTATGTGTATGCCATTCATGAACTGAAGGTGTCCTTAACCTTTTTCTAAGTGGTCATATATTGTGATGGATTTTCATATTTGTCAATCTTTACTGCCGACGGTAATACAATGAAGTAGATATTGATAATGGGCTTTTCATTTCCTGATGGTAATAGAATGAGGCAGATTTTGATCTTGGGCTTTTCTTTTCCTAATGGTGATACTATGAGGTACATATCCATCCTGGGCTTTTCTTTTCCATGATGGTGATACTTGAGGTAGGTATCAGGTTTCCATATCAAACTCACATTTTCTATTTAAAAAATGGAAGTTAGTCTCCACTCTCTACTTACCTTTTTTCGTGGTGGCAGTACAATGAGGAAGGTTTCTATATTTAGGTCTCTAAGTAGAGAACTCTTTTGTGCACCATCACCAGGCTGTACTTGGAATCTATCTGCAGGCAGACAGTCCAGTGTTGCCTTGGAAACATGGACTCGCCTGCAAATAAATAGTGGCATGTATATTATATTGATAATAAAACAGTTATTATATTAACATCATAATTTACATATAAATTTATCAGGGATTATCTGAAACAGTCAATATGGGTAGAGACCAACTTTTTAAGTAATAAAATATGTTTCTCCAATATCTTTCTCTTATCAAGGATGGTAGAAGTTCTTCCATTGTTTTGCAAATACCAATATCAGAAGTCACAAAAGATATCAACAATGTCTTTTGGCTTGTTTTAGCACTACAAATGTTGAAATGTCATGCTTACTGAGATGGAAGCTGTATGAGAGGGGTCTCTAAGGGAATGTCTTGTCCATCATTAGTTACTGCCAGTTTGGAAGTGCACACTCATCCAGGGATTTAAATGGAAGGCTTATGAGGGAATACCTGTATAATGATCAGGTCAGTATAATTCTGCTTTCTTCTTAAGATACGTTACCTAATCATAAAGTGTTAGGAGCATTGGTAAGAGATCAGGGTAGTAAGATTCCCAAACCCAAAGACTGTCCCCAAATTCCAACTCCTAGTTAGATCTGAAACACCAAGGATGGCCCTAAATTAAAAATCCTAGTTAGATTCCTAAACCCCAAGGTTGGCCCCAAATTCCATCTCCAAGCATCTGAGCAACTGATTCAAGTCTCCTCTGAGACAGGTGCAAGGATAGCAGCAATAGATGAAGAGATGTGACGTTAAAGGGAAATGTTTGTGAAAGTGAATCAAGAGGAAGCTGAATAACCATAATTATTATGGGACTGTTGATAGACCTAATACGAAAGCCTGTTAATACAATCTCTAGCAGGTAAAACTGAATCATTTGAGTTGCAAGGTCTCTAAGAGTGAAGCTGTAAAATGTATTAGACTCCATTCTCAGGGTTTGAATGGTGTAGCCATATAATAAACAAAATGTCTACTGCATGATAAAATAAATAAATGAGATTTGAACTCTTTAAATGCACTGAAATCAAAGTGAAACATCCCAATATGAAGAGGAAACCAATATAGGGATAATATTCCTCTTCATGAAGCAAACCATCAGTGATGACTTGAACAACATTAAGTGGGTCTAACATTCATTATGTGCATAACTTTATTGTTCACTGAACTTCTTAAAGGTATCTTCACAACTAAGATGTACATCATTAAAATCAGCTTGTGTTGACTTGACAGTTTTTCCCATGAAGTACAGATACACAGATACATGTAGTTTAAGATACATAGATTTTCACTTGCTTTTTATTTATTTCCTCATTTCACATATTCATTCAGCATTAGTCTTTGTTATCTGTGACTTGATTTTCAACTCAGATCAAGTTTAAATCTCAATTAAATCATGCCTTTTTCCCAAAGTTTCGCCATTGTATTCTCTACGTTATGTTTTTAGTCATTATGAAGCTTCTTGGTGAATCACGCTTACTTGCTAGTGTTTCATACCTTGGTTGCCATAGTTTCTCAAGTTATTATGCCCTTGTCTAACACAACTATTGCATTTCTAGTCATCATCTGGCATCCTGTGGCTTTAAGCTGATATATTGTGTTGAAAAAATAATATCACATTCATGTTGGCCATCTTCCCTAACTGAATACTCATATTCTAAACTAATAATATTGCCACACCTATTTATCAAAATTATCAAACTGTTATAAATAGTGGACTGTCTACCTTGACCCAAATTAAGACCTCTGGGATCAGACCAGACTGCAGCCTGGGATCCACCCAAGTCACATGTGCATTTGCACATCATAGTCTTTTGATATTCAAATTGATTTAGTAAGGATACACACAATTTGAAATCAAAACACATTTTTTATGCCATGATCCTAGCTCAATTCTACATAAACTGGGATCATTCTTGAATGCATTTTTCTGTGAGGATCCGCCTAGCACAGATTCTGCATAATCTGGGATAAGTTGAGAATTTGCTCTAATACTGGGATCATTAGTATCATGTGATAAATGTGTATATAATGAACTAACCATGTTGGTTTTGGTGTGATGTAATAAATGTGTACATCATGAACTAAGCATGTTTGATGTAAATATGACAAATGTGTACATCATGAATTAACCATGTTAGTGTCATGTGATAAATGTGTACATCAAGAATTAAATATGTTGGTGTCATGCAACAATTGTGTACATCATGAACTAAACATGCTGGTGTCATGTGATAAATGTGTACATCATGAACTAAGTATGTTTGATGTAAATATGATAAATGTGTACATCAAGAACTAAACATGGTGGTGTAATGTGATAAATGTGTATGTCATTGATCAAACATGTTTGTATCATGTGACAAATGTGTACATCATGAAATAAATATGTTGGTGTCATGCAAGAATTGTGTACACCATGAAGTAAACATGATGGTGTCATGAACATCATGAACTAAACATGTTGGTATAATCCGATAAATGTGTACATCATGAAATAAACATGTTGGTGTCATGTGATAAATGTGTATGTCAATTAATCAATTATGTTGGTGTCATGTGATAAATGTGTACATCATGAACTAACATGTTAGTGTCATGTGATAAATGTGTACATCATGAACTAAACATGTTGGTATCGTGTGATAAATGTGTATGTCATTAATCAATTATGTTGGTGTCATGTGATATATGTGTATATTATGAACTAAACTTGTTTATGTCATGTGATAAATGTGTACATCATGAACTAAACATGTTGGTATCATGTAATAAATGTGTATGTCATTAATCAAACAATTGTTGGTGTCATGTGAAAAATGTAAACATCATGAATTAAACATGTTAGTGTTATGTGATAAATGTATACATCATAGATTACTAGAACTCCTATGAAAAGCCCAACAGGCCCACCTATTCAGTTTTAATAAAATGGGGATGGGGTGGTGCTATAGTAAAAAAAAGCCTTCTAAGATTAAGATTTGTCAAAATGTTTTAAAAATGGAGGATGTGCCTAATATTGGGGTATATGGGATAACTGCATGTCTGAGAATTATCATACCCTGGTACTCCTGCTGACTCCATCTGATTGGCTATTGTTACATCATCAGACCACACATCAAACTGCCATTTTTTCAGACCCAGCAATCCACACAAGACAGTGCCAGTATGAACCCCAATTCGCATGTCCACATTAACCCCTGTAGCTTCTCGCACATCTCTGTAATGAAAGAAAGGTCTCTGCATAATGCTTTTTTAAAAAATCCAATCAAAAATTTTATATTATTTATTATAACCTGTGAGAATGATTTTAAAATAAACACATGAAATCGTCTCCCCTGTGACTCTGTTTTCATCTTAAAAGAACACTATCAAATGAACCATGTCACTTTGACTGACCCCTTGAGAACCAGTTGTTACGAGTCTTTGATCATCCCTGTTAAAAGTATGTGGCACATCTGATAGCTATCTACTTACAAACACACAAATATACCTACTACACAGAATTTTTAACAATTTACTACTCAAGACTTAAAAGCCATTCATCCTGTGGCACTAACCTTTAGCAAATCACTATAACAATCACTACAAATGTATTTTCTATAAATCCAGTACAAAGTCTTAGATCTTGTACATCAATCCCAAGAAGGTGTTTCTCCAACAAACTTGGAGCAATAAATCAATTTGACCTTGATCTTGGACCTTCTGACCTCCAAATACCTCAAGATGCTTAATAACCAATGGTAAACAACTCTGTAATGTCTGATTACAATGTATCCATGGCAACAGTTGATAATGCCAGATCTAAAACCATTAACCACTAACCTCAAATTAAAAAACTGCAACAAATGACCCCTGGAAATATGTCCATTAACACCACTAGTCTTCAATCCCTAATGATCTTCATTCTCCACCTGATGCATTTGTTGACCAAGTCCTGATATTGATGGGAAATACTGACTATCAAAAGATAACTAAAAGCTGATGCCAATCAGACTGACAATATGCAAACAAAGTGATCACTACATCTGATCTTTTGCAATATCCATATGTCCCAACATGGTTTCTGGAACCGAATTGTCTGGTAATTAATGATTATTACATATTCAGCTGAATCCTACCTAATTAATGACTGAATTCTATTTAATTATATCTGAATCCTATCTAATTATGTATGAACCTGGAACAATTAGATATGGAGTACTGCAAGGCTCAATTCTAGGTCCATTACTATTTATTTATTTAATAATGACCTACCACTTTTACTAAGAGACTCAATATCATCTACAGATCTCTGTGCAGATGACACAACATTGTCAGACATCCAAAACACAAAGCATGAACTCCAAATTTCTTTACAGAATGCCCTAAACAAACTGGAAAACTGGTGCACATGCAATGGGATGGTGGTAAATACTGGTAAAACTAAAATATTACTTATCTCAACATGGCAAAGAAGGACAAATCTTGATAGTGATGAACTATGTCTGACATGGAAGGATAAAAATTTGCAAATGGTCTGTCATGATAGACTACTTGGTGTTCTGGTAGATAATAACCTTTCATGGATTGAACATATCAAACATATCAGTAAAAAAGTCAATTCAAGTTTATGGCTTCTCAGTATGATAAGACATTTTCTCCCTGAAAGGCACATAAAACTATTTTATAACAGTTACATACAACCCTATTTAGACTACTGTAATACAGTATCAGGTAATTCAAATGAAAAAAACATAGCAAAGCTGGCACATCTTCAAAAAAGAGCATTAGGGCTAATACCAATCCAGAAAGAAAGCAAGGAAAATTTAGCTGGTAAGTTAAAAGTATTACCTATTAAAGACCGAATCTGTTTAAGAAAAGCCAAATTAATGTACAGAATATCCCATAATAGTGCTTCTGAATATTTACAATCACTATTCCAGTATAGGCTACCTGGTAATACTCCCCACCTGCAATCCATGTCTACCAAACAGTATAAAATTCCCAAACCAAATAAGGAATTATTTAAAAAAAGTTTTCAATACTCTGGAACTCTGCTCTGGAATAGTATTCCAGTTGAGATTAGAAATGCCCACCCTATTTCCTTCTTCCAAACCTAATATATCCAGTGGCTTCAGAGATGCAGCTAAAATAAATAAATTCCTTTGTATGAGGGCCTCTAGGTAGATTAGTTCTTAGCTAATTGTGTTACCCTCTTTAAATAAGGTCATTATTATATTCTCTGTCACAAGGGCCAGCCCTACATCCCTGTGAACCAGTGACAAGGATTTTTGAATACATGAATTCAGTGCGAGTCAGAATGAGTTTTGTGGCCTACCCATGATAAGGTTTTGGAAGACATTAATACAATCATTTGTGAGTCAGTCAGGATGAGTTTTGTGGCTTACCACTGACAAGGTTTTGGAAGACATTAATACAATGTGAGTCAGTCAGGATGAGTTTTGTGGCTTACCTGATTGCTTCTATCATCTTCAACCCCATATTGACACAATTAACAGCATGATCTTTCTCTGGTGTAGGCAACCCAGATACACATTGGTAACAATCACCAAGAATTTTTATCCTCATGCACTTGTTCTTCTACAAAATTGACAAAAAATAAAAAATAAAACAAAGATTAAAGAAAAATCAGACCAAATATTATCAGAAATTGGTATCTCCCTTTTATGTAGTTTGTAATAAACTTAGCATTAGTGGAAATTCATACGAGTGTAAAGACTGTCTCTAAGTCTGAATCAGTGCCCTGTACCTATAGTGAAATGTTTTGTACCACAAAATCTGCTTCATTCAAGTGTAAAAACTGTCTGACTGAAAATCATTAGAATCAGTGCCCTGTACCTATGTTTGAACCCCAAAGTCTGCTTCTTCCTGGCAATTTCATAAAGTTCCATTTCAATTTTCTGTCTGATTCATATACTATTTTAAAACAAACTTTTAAATCTGCCTAGATCTTTCTATACACTCCTTCAAAACTATTTCAACCTGTGGATAAGATGAAGAGGCAACAGAGCTGTCAAGAAATGGATCAAGATACTACAGGGGTGTTGTACTTGCTTAGCATGTCAAAACAGGCTATTTCAACCTGAGGATGGGGTGAAGAGACAACATGGTAAAGGGCTGTCAAGAAATGGATCAAGATACTACAGGGGTGTTGTACTTGCTTAGCATGTCAAAACAGGCTATTTCAACCTGAGGATGGGGTGAAGAGACAACATGGTAAAGGGCTGTCAAGAAATGGGCCAAGATATGACAGTGGTGTTGTACTTGCTTTGCAAACCAGAACAGACAATTTCAGCCTGTGGATGGGGTGAGGAAATATCATCATGGCAAAGCATGAAGAGGGTAAAAACATAATGCTGATATAATACTGATACATATATTTGTTTAGTATACCAGAACAGAACACTTATATCCTGTAAATGGATGTGAATAGACAACAACATGACAAGGGACTGTCATGAAGGCAGCCTGAATAGGATAGTGGTGTTGTAATTGCATGGCATGCCAGAACAAAATTTCAGCCTGTGGATAGGAGTGAATCAACATCAACACAACAAGGGGTTGTCATGAAAAGGGCCACAATCAGATATTGGTGTTGTACTTTCTCAGCATGCCCCCTGTATGTAGTCCAAGGTTTAAAGTCAAATCCCAACATATGCATGGGTAAGCAACTGCCAATCAAAGAGCGATGATTTCTGCAATGATTTCTGATACCTGTACTTCAACATTTGAGCTGTCCAGAATTTAGAGATGTTTTTTTTTAAATTGTTGGAAATCATTGTACAACTAGAAGATATTTTGTTGTCACAGTGAAAATATTTCTAACCTTTCTCCACCATGCTCTTTACTGAACACCAGCTTCCCACATCTTCATTAACCTTAAAGCACTTTTCTGTGACCTTGAAACAAAGGTCACAGTTATAAGAACTGGATCTGATTCATTCTTAATCACATACTACCTTCAATCTAAAAAAATAATCTCATGGTACAATTTAAACTCAGTTCCGAATAATTATTTCCCTTCAAAACTTAAATTTCAGCTAGAATAATTATTCCCTTCAAATCTTAAAAAATTTCAGCAAGAATAATTATTTCCTTTGAAATCTTACAAATTTCAGCTTGAATAATTATTTTCCTTCAAATCTTACAAATTACAGCAGAATAATTATTTCCCTTCAAACATTACAATTTCAGCTAGAATAATTATTTCCCTTCAAACCTTACAAAATTTCAAACCATCCACAAGCTTTCCAACAAAAAAATAGCACATATTTAACACTGTGTACCAATCATATCTAATGTGTTTTCATATTGCAAAACGTCTGCATGGATGGAGGAAGGAATGGTTTGAAATTTCAAAGATTTGAAAGGATTAATTCACTCTGAGCTAAATTCTAATTGTGTTGGATAATTACTTTTGAGATTACATGGAGTTAATTTATTTGGTCTTAGTACCCACTCAAGGTATAAAGCCTATAATCTGGTCTTAGTACCCACTAAAGGTATCAAGACTATACTTTGGTCTTGGTATGCACTCAAGGTATCAAGATTATAATTTGGTATTGGTACTCACTCAAGGTATCAAGACTATAATTTGTTCTTGGTACTTACTCAAAAATCAAAAAGATAATTTGGTCTTAGTATGCACTCAAGGTAACAAGACTATACTCTGGTCTTGGTACCCACTCAAGGTATCAAGACTATACTTTGGTCTTAGTATCCACTCAAGGTATCAAGACTGTAATTTGGTCTTGGTACCCATTCAAGGTAACAAGACTATACTTTGGTCTTGGTATCCTCTCAAGGTAACCAGACTATACTCTGGTCTTGCATGGTACCCACTCAAGGTAACAAGACTATATTTTGGCCTTAGTACCCACTCAAGGTATCAAGACTATACTCTGATCTTGGTACCCACTCAAGGTATCAAGACTATACTTTGGTCTTAGTATCCACTCAAGGTATCAAGACTATACTTTGGTCTTAGTATTCACTCAAGGTATCAAGACTGTAATTTGGTATTGGTACCCACATAAGGTATCAAGATTATAATTTGGTATTGGTACTCACTCAAGGTATCGAGACTATAATTTGGTCTTGGTACTCACTCAAGGTATCAAGAATATAATTTTGTCTTGGCACTCACTCAAGGTATCAAGACTATAATTTGGTCTTGGCACTCACTCAAGGTATCTAAATATCCAATTTAGTCTGACATGGCTCAATATTGTTTTTAAAGATCTTGCTCACAAGGTAAATGTGATGGACAGGTGGAATGACAAACAAAAGGACAGAACAAACCAATCTGTGTTTCCGGGTAAAGCAGGGAAGATATATTAACAAAACTGAGATAGAAATGGAGGATGCAACACATAAATATTGGGCATTTAATAAAAATCAAGACTAATACCTCAGCTATTTGGTCAAATCGGCCAAACAGCTCATTCAGCATCTTAACCAGTTCAGGAGCTGTACACTCGGCAGCCAGCGGGGTGAAATTGACAATGTCTGCATATAATATGCTGAAAAAAAATAAAGTTTATTATATCTGCTTTTAAAATTCACTCAAGTCACACTTTATCTATTTGATGTAGGTTAGGTATGTGTAGCTTCCTCAAGGTGGAGAAGCACTGTTTAAAGCCACACTCTGTGATGTAAACAAGTGGATAAAACCATGTCATGGGCCAGATCTGCCCCACAGAACATAGCTTGCACATCTGTGACATAACTGGTTAGAAGTAATTTAATTTATTATTAAGTTAATATGTTTATTCAAGGATATGATTCATAAGTGGATAGATAGTCACTTGTTGCGTAGATCAGGTAGGTAATATATAGTGGTAGATACTGTAGATAGAGACAGACAGACAGACAGACAGACAGACAGACAGATAGATAGATAGATAGATAGATAGATAGATAGATAGATAGATAGATAGATAGATAGATAGAAATGTGTGCGATTTGGGTTTTTGACATAGCTTTAACAATTTTTCAGTCATATTGCTACAATGTCTGCAGTATGTCAGTTTATAGAAATGTCTAGCACTGGTGCATCATGCTGCAGACATGTAGCATCATGTCCCACCTAGTCACATTATCCTGACACCAGGCTGACCAGTCATAACATTAACCTCTAAATGCTGAGTGCCAAGTGAGGTGGCTGTTAGTACCATTTTTATAAGTCTTTGGTAAGACTTGGCCATGGTTCGAACCCATGACATCCCGCATCCAGGCAGACTCTCTAACCACTAGGCCACCAGAGGAGACAGACAGACAGACAGACAGACAGTCAGACAGACAGACAGACAGATAGATAGATAGATAGATAGATAGATAGATAGATAGATAGATAGACAGAAAGATAGATAGATAGATACATAGATAAATAGATACTTAGATAGATAGATAGATAAATAGTGCTCATAAAATGTTTAAAATGGAGACATGGGACACTGAAATATATTATATATGTCAATAAAGTTGCATGAATTAGACTTCTTATCCACACCCTGGAGAGATGGCTGAGAAATGACAATGTGGTGTAAATGGGAAACAGGAAGTTGGTGGTCATGCTGCATAGTAACATAAATCTAGATGACTAATAACTGAATATCAACATGAAAGCAAATACACTAGTCCCTTGCTATAATGAATACACTAGTCCCTTGCTATAATGAATAAACTAGTCCCTTGCTATAATGAATACACTAGTCCCTTGCTATAATGAATACACTATTCCTTTGCTATAATGAATACACTAGTCCCTTGCTATAATGAATACACTAGTCACTTGCTATAATGAATGCACTAGTCCCTTGCTATAACGAATACACTAGTCCCTTGCTATAATGAATAATTTTGGCTTCATGCAAATTGTCTCTAATAATGAGGTATTCATTATAATAAAAATCTGTATGTATCATTGTTATCTGGGGTCCAATCTGGGTGGCTGTTATATGCAAGAATTTGTAGTAGCAAGGGTCATTATAACCTGAAGGGTTTACTGAATCAGGATTCCTATATTACCTGACATTGTCATGGATCTGAACATAGAGATCATGAAAAGGGGTCAGTTTTAGATTTTTGTTCATCATCTTCTTGTTGAGAACATCTTTCATGGCCTGCACA
This sequence comes from Sinohyriopsis cumingii, assembly GCA_028554795.2. Lineage (NCBI taxonomy): Eukaryota > Metazoa > Mollusca > Bivalvia > Unionida > Unionidae > Sinohyriopsis > Sinohyriopsis cumingii. The sequence continues at coordinate 59,452,926 of CM068839.1, read as the reverse complement.
AGGTCTTTCGGTATGCAGCTCACCAGTAGATCCTCCTAAAATTATTCACAGATTAAATGACTTATTCATTTACTGATGTAAGGTACAATTTTTTCTCAGTTATAAGTCGAGTCCAACTGCAAAATACACAGACCCTGATCTGCCACCATGTAATGCACTGGAAAATCATGGTCTGTGTCAGTTGTTCTACTGATTATTTCTAACAAACTGCAGAGACACCAATCTGCAAGCACATTATCTAAAGGTAGATCTGGATCCAAGAAGTTTGCAGGTGGACTCAATTTATAAGAGAGTATAATAGTAATTGATAACCAGTCATAAAGTCATTACTAACTGACCAGTAATAGTGAAATAAGATAATATATTATGATAAGTAATTTCCACGACTTTTGAATCCTATTTGTTTATTATGTTACGTATATTTAATTTACATTGTTTGTTAGTTATGGTTTCTTAAAATTATCTTTATTTCATTACATCATATATTGTAGTGTAACATTGTATGTTGGACTTGACTTTGTCCAAAATTGATTTAATTTCTGCTTGACCCAAATTAATTTTTTAAATTTTATTCTGAGTAAACTACTAATACATAGCTAAATTATTCTCTATGCGTACGGGTTTAAAATCAGAATTATTATTAGTTAGTAAATATGTTTATTTGGGTCTAGGTCTTGGTTTGGAATTTTCTTAGTGTATTTTACACAATCCAGGTTATAGTTTTTATTTTGTAAACATCAGGATCATTCTAGAAGCTTATTTTCCATTAGGTATTAGTTGGTTTTAGAAAATGCTAATTGTGGCCTGAGGTCAAGTTGGGAACTAAATAATCTTGTAACTGACAGGATTTTTTCAGTCATGCTTTAAGACCTAGCACTTTCAAGTTGTATTATATGTTGTATCCAGTACATTTTTGGGCTGGAAATTTGATTTCTTCAAATTATTGAATTCAAGTGATTATTTTCTGTGGAGAAAAAAAAGTGCTCTAATAAAATTCATGGACAGAGACATTCAATGGAATTTAGAGTGAATTCAAAACTGGAATTATATTACTATGATTCAACCAACAGAAGACTGCTGACACATCAACAATCTCAAAGTTACCACAAACACATCATTGTCTTCAGTTTTTGGATTTCATTCTGGACTTATACTGAATTTTATTCAGGACTTTAAATTACTAGCTTAGTGTGTCTGTAATTCTTGAATTATTTTGGGATTTAATTCACAATATCATAAGTTCGTTTTTCCCATTTTCACTTTGTCTTCTTGGGAAATAAATTATTTGTTGAATTTTACAAAGCTTGTTGCCTTTCACTCTTTTCTGTTACTTATTTTAAGAGCACAGACTTGTATCAATTAGAAATGTAAAACAGAAAATATACCACTATCTGGCAAGCAAGAAACAATCTTTTACAATCTTGTTGCTTCACCATTAGTAATTCTACCTGGCTGAGAAAATCAAAATTTACTCAGGTGCAAATGTTTGAAAAACAATATGCAAAGATACCAATCATGGAATATTTTATTAGATAAAGGTTTTCTGTATATATTTTCCATGTGATTATTTTAATTCGTGTCAATCACTTTGAATTCTTTGATGTTAAGTCAATTATTTCTATCATCATGTAATTGTATGCATTAGCAGCAAACATTCCCCGTCGAACTCACATTAAATTTAAAAAGACAAGACCAGCTTGTGTACAGTCATCAGGCATCATTTGCATTTCCTGTCATTCACATCAAAGAAGTTGTGTCAAGCAGGCTGAAGTTTTCCACACAGTGAGTGGCAGAAAAATTATTGAACAAGCTGATGTTGCAATTTTGAAGTATTAAATCAGAATTTTGTTATCAATCATGAGTATCAGGTACTGACAGTTTTTCCCACTGGCCACTTTGGCATGTGTAATCAAACATGTGTTAAGCAACCACCTCAGGAAACGATACAATTGGTCTCTTAAGCCTCATGACTGCTTAATACAGGTTCATTTATTCTAAATTGAATTTGTATGGACTTTCAACATGTGACTATTAAAGACAAATTGTTGCTTAATAAAGATGTTATTTGCAATTCACTGTCAATATGATACAATATTGTAATTAGTACAGTTACACCTACTGACCATGTACAGGGACTTTAATTTGGACTTTGCAGTATGTAACTTGAAAAAAAATTGCACTAGGACCTTAATGCAGAAGATCTATCAGTGACTACCAATTTTCAGATTTCAAGTAGACCCTCACTGTAAAGTGACTCAGTATAACACAGTTCCTAGTATAATCTGGGTATGGTCATGGATTCCATCACTTCATGCACTAGTAATATTGGGCTGAATATAACCCAGTAAAAAGTGACTCAGTATAACATGGTCTCTAGTATAATGTGTGTCTGGTAATGGATCCGATCACTTTTTGTAAAATGTGTGTGTGTGTGTGATTTGGATTTTTAATGTATCTTTTACAATTTTCCAGTCATATTGCTATGATGTATGCAGTGTTGCAGTTTATAGCGATGTCTAGCAATGGGGTATCATGCCACAGACATGTTGCATCATGTCCCACCCAGTCACATAATCTTGACGCTACCTAACACTAACCTCCTAATGCTGAGCCCCAAGTGTTGCATCTGCTAGTACCATTTTATTGGTCTTTTGGTATGACTCAGCCAGGGTTCAAACCCATGACCTCCTGCATCTGAGGTGGATGCTCTTACCACTTAGGCCACTGGAGTGGTCTATGCAAAATGTATTACTATGTTTAATATGCCCCAGTCATACAATGTAAGATATCCATCCATGATATTTATGTTGTTATGATTTTATGTCTCACTTGTAACACAGTGCTGTGTAGCATGTTCTGCAGTCAATTGACAGGAGAACTAGTGTCCACATTTTCAAGAATCTCAACACTTGGCAGATCATATTGATACTGTTGCACAGATTAAAGTCAGGTTGCTCTAGTCATACCATACTTTCTCAGGGCCCCAAGCGGCCGAGTGGTCTAAAGTGCTTTCTGCTATGGATCACTGCCATCTCACCTCTGTCTGCATGGGTTCAAGTCTAGGATTCAGCCAATGTGGGTATGTGAGAAAGCTTGCCAGTAGCTTCTCATGGGTCGGTGATTCTTCCCGGGGTTTTCTTGGGTTCCTCCTCCACCATTAATACTGGCCGCCATGCATAGCCTATTGTGTGCTGAAAAATGGCGTTAAACCCCACAACAACAGCAACATACTTTCTCTGTCTTTTTCCCGATGGAATCAAATTCTGGCACAAGCAAGTTGATGCATTTTTCAAGTTACGCTGACATAAATGATTTCAGTTGGTTGAAATGCAATAGTAAGCAAATTAATGCAATAGCGAACCGAAGTAGGTATAGTTTTGTTTAATGAAATGAAGCTGTTGAATCGCCTTCATCAACATTTGTATCTCTTTCTTCATTTCATTGAAGAAACTAACTCCCACTTCAACTGATCTCAGCATTCATCAGCTGTTATATTTCAGCTGTAGCAGGCTAGGTACATGAGGCCGCTTACTGTCCGGCCAAGGTTAGGATCCCTTTAGCCTCATGGTATTGCACCCAATTGTGGGACAGATAACTTTGTTGGATTCCCAATTGTGATAGATTTTGCCTTCCCTGCTGTTACATATGAAGGCTTGTCAGATTCTCAGTAACTAGTGGCCTCATCAGGAATAGGTTCAACCACTCTGACAGGTGAAACTGGGTGATATTCAAGGACAAATGTCAAGGTCATGAGGGAAGAGTGTAGCGGTCAAGGTATATAAACCACTTAATAACCAGCCTAGCTTGTCTGGATCTTTTATCTAGTGATATGTGTGCCAAACTGTGAGACAAACAATCTTGGTTTGATTCCTGACTGTGATAGTTAGAATTTGTCTTCCCTAAAGTTACACAACAATCATCAACATCCACTAAGACCTCAATGCCATTTATTTTGAGATTAAATAACATGGGTCTCAGCAGTTTGTTAAGGGTTCAGTAGAAAAAAATCCATATACCCTGGTCTTCAGGTGCATTATGCTATGGTAGATCAGGATCTTTGCTGTTTGCAGTTTGAGCACATACGGTAATGAATTAAAACACAGACATTAATCAGGTTTTGTTGTTGTATTCTATGTCCATCAAATAGAAAATGTACCTATACAAGTATCACAGCTTTTCTGACTAGAGAACAACCATGATGGGAACCTCCCATTACCTTCTGTTATCCAATTAGTGTTTATGACAAGCTACATAACTGTGTAGAAAAGAAACTAAAATAAAGTCCACACTATTGTGATTCAAATTATATCTAGTGAAATATCATTGTCTGGTTTCATTCGGATCAAAGCACAAGATTTCATCATACATATGCATTATGTTTCCAATTCCCCATTACTGCATATTTATTTAAGTGCATCTATTCATCAGAGTGATATCCAAATGTCTAGGTAAGTGACAGAACATGCCCATAATTAACTTTATATAATATATACTGCCAACTAGAAAAGGTTTCTGCTTTGCATCAAGAGTCCTTGGATTGATTTAATCTAAACCGATGCATTGTTGAAGGAGATGAAGTAGGGGATCATGGCTGCTAATTACAATAAAGATGTATCATTATTAATCATCTTTAATCACAACCTTGATTGTCACAACCAAATAATGCTGACTGATGCATTAGTTAAAAAGTTGACATTTCATCTTGAACCAAATCATTTGGACATGGGGATATAAATGTAAGTATAAATCAAATAGGGGATTTTCTCTGATGGTGATAAATGTCAGTCTAGCAGGTGTTCTCGTTACAGAAATTACTTATTTTGACTTACATTTCATATATGCTTGATTTGTATGGAACTCAAGGGTCACTTGTAAGTTATACTTTGCATTCTTTATGAAGTAATTGAAATGTTAGTCTGTACAAGTTAAACAATAGTGATCTAGAGCCTGAAAGATTGCCACAACAACACTATCATAATTTAGACTTTGCCACATGTTTCCAGAATTTAAATCACCGAAAGTCTGCATTTGATGAAATTAATCAAGTCATTTTGTTCCTATTTTTGTTCACTCTTTGTACTTTTCACTATCATGTGGTACATACCGATATCATAGGGTTCACAATTTAATCTTGAACATACTTCATTTATCAGCTGAAGTAGAATGGTCATTGGATTCTGAAAAATTGCCAGCAGTGAGATGAAACCTGCTTTCTAATTTATCTGTAGGGCCCTACTTGATAATGATGGATTTTGACTGAAAAGTGTGCTTGAAAGAAAAACTGAATTCATTAATAGTTTCATGGTTATCACTCTTTGTTGTCACTCTTTGTTGTTGACTGGTTGCTTGGTTCATTGGTTGGTTGGTTGGTTGGTTGGATGGTTGGCTGGTATGGGTTTAATACCAATTTCTGCAAATGACAGACTACACATAGTGGCCAGCATACTTGGTAGAGGAAGAACCTGGGAAAAGTACAGGAAGGACCACCAACCCAAGGGAAGTTACTGGCAAACCTTTTTGGCCAAGCCTGAGACTTCAACCCATGCTGACAGATGTGTGATGTCAGTGATCTAGAAAGGCAACACCTTAGACTACTCTGTGACATTTTGTGTTATTTCTTTTAACAATTTGATACTAAACAAGCCATTTCAAACATGGCGTTTCAAAGCTGCACTTGCTAATTTGTTCGAAATCATTTCCCAAATTGTCATTTAAATGGAAATGCATAAACTTAATAAACATATAAGGACCCATTTAAATATTCTATAAAACTGGTGACTGGGAAGGAGGTGGTGGGTTTTTTAATGTCCAAATTCACTGAATTCAGCAGGAATTCACTTTTATCTAATGCACAAGTGTACTAAATGAATGACATATTTCACTTATAAGTGAAGTGTACTTCACTTGTAAGTTCAATATTTAATATGAAATGCCCAATTTGCTTTTCAAATCCTGATCTGCATATAAATTCCTAATCTTTCAAATATATGTCACTTATAAATAACTGACCAATAAGCCACAGATAAGTTTTTTTCTCTCCAAATCATTTTAATACAGAAGTGCTATTTCTAAGAATTTCAAAGTACAATACACTGTCTCATTCATAAAGAAGCATGAATTTTGCTTTCAATGAGTAAAGAATTGTAGTTTCATTCAGTGATTTTGAGAACAAAATTGTCTAATAAAACTATATATGAAGATTACTCTAAACTTTGGTGGTTAAAAAACTGTTGGCCCGAAGCTATTATTGAGAATTCTGGGATGTGATGTCAAAATGCCTGTTTTCAATAGCTTTTTTGAACTATTTCATCAAAATGTAACATCACCTATAAAACTTCAAATTATATAACATTTGAGTTAACCTCACACCTGCTGCTTTTTCTCCTTCTCAAGTTTGACCATGGACTCTATAGAGTTGCGTGCCTCCAGAAAAGTGTGTCGATGCGTGATGTCCGCCAAATATTTGTGGTAAAGTCCTATCACATTTGCACACAGCAGTATTACAAAATTACAGCTTAGCTGAAAAAAAAGTTCATCTTTAAAGTTAAATATGCTACACAGAAATTCATTTTTATTTTATTCATGCATTGCTTATTACTACTGCATCCATAACTGCCATTATGTATTATCAGGCAATACCCTCTCCCACTTCCACAAAATCATGCCAAATTTTGAAATAAAAATCTTTAAGTAATGATATGCCCACCTACAAGTTTTCAACAAATTTCAAGGCGACCAATTGTAGAAAAAATATTATATTCATGTTAAATCCAACAAGTATACAATTACAGATGTAACAAACTTAAAACCGCTTATTGTCTATACTTGCTTACAACTCAGAGCTAACTGCAAACTGCATTACCTGCAATTGCATAATATGCCGCCAGGTCTGGATCTATGCAGTTTGTTGTTTCAACTGGCCACATTAGGGTCTATTTAAAAATGAATTCATTTTAACTGCACTTTTATGCAAATTGATGCCAGTGCCCACCCATCTCAGGGAGATCGTTATGTTAAATTAGTTACTTGTCTCATTCTCCTTGTCATGCATACAAACACTAAACAAAAAGATGACTTTCCCAGTAATTCTAGATGCTGGGAAATAATAAAGGTTATTTAAAAAAAGGACAAATAAAACCTCTATCAGTTATAGGAAAACTGATTTAGAAGATATGGAAACATAACATTTCAAATCAAAAGTCGTATCATTAGTGCTGATCAGCAAGAAACATTTAAACTGAGGCAGGCTTAATGCTAAACAATACAAATGACAGTATTTCAGTGTCGATAAATGTTTATCAATATTGAGTAAATTGAGTCAGGCTTCGATGTTTACACATGTAAATGGCATCATTAAGTTCACTGCCTGTAAATGTTTATAAAATTGCTACAAATGCAAGCAAACCTCTTTGTAGCTATTAGTGCAGCAGGACCTAACCATTCCATTTATATATTTCCACTTCCTGCTTAAGTTGATTATTTATTTGTATATATCTGTTAATTCTTTTCTTTTCAGTAAGACAAACTGGTAGAAAGCAATCTGTTATCTGTTAGTTCTTTTCTTTTCAGTAAGACAAACTGGTAGAAAGCAATCTGTTATCTGTTAATTCTTTTCTTTTCAGTAAGACAAACTGGTAGAAAGCAATCTGTTATCTGTTAATTCTTTTCTTTTCAGTAAGACAAACTGGTAGAAAGCAAAAAAGATTGAATTTCTAATTGTTTCGATTAAACATTATCTTTTCAGTTATTGTAAACTGGGTACACTTTTAGAAATTTTGGTAAACGTTTCAACCATAAAATTGAGAATATTTTCAACATATAATTTTTGCGTCATTGCAACATAAGCTACTTGTTTAACAAATTTGTTTTTAAGGTGAAACAAATTTATTAAACATTTTTTAATTAATTAATTAATTAATTAAGTAAACTAAATGTTCCTGATTCTTGTTCTGATCTTAAATACCCATGTAAAGTTGTTATGCCAAGTGAACTTTGCCTAATCATAATTGATAAACTTGACTAGAAACACTATGAAATTCCATTCATGCAAAACAATTAATGAGCTGTGAGATACTTAAATTTGTAACAACAGCCCACCAGGACAAGTTTCTTTGTCATAAATACAATATTTATTGTGCAAGTGAAGTGTCACATTCAAAACAGTAACAGATTTAAGATTCGTTTTAAAAATAAAACTCGAGGTCATTTTAGTTCGATAACTTGTATGCTACTAATTTTGAAAATCAAAGGTGTTATGTGACACTCTTTGTAAAGTATACTAGTACAGAATATGATGTGTTATGTATTGCAAACTACCATTTACACTCACATATAAGTCACACTTTTTATTACAAAAAAAATCTGTAGAAAATTTCTTGCGCAACTTGTCTAATTGCAGCAACTTCCAGAAATTTTTCAGTAGTGAGCAACTGTACACTATCTATATATTTGATGCACCATTTAATAAATGTTTTCATCATAAATTGAGTTCATTTCTGAATTTGTTGTTTATTTATTAATACTATAAAAAATAAACAATGCTTATAAATATCATTTTCTAATATCAGACCACAGCCAAAGAATATTTTTTGGGGGGAAATCACACTTTATGAAGTCAAGTGGCTGCTCTCACTTTATAAACTATTCTAAATTCCTAATTTCTTCTGTCCCTTATTTATTAAAAAATTTAAAAATTAAAAAAAAATAAAATCTAATCTTTTTACAAAAACAGTCTGAGCAAATTTAAACACTATTATTTCCAATGTGTTATTTCTTTAATACACGTAAATGCTCAGCGATTATTTATGTATGAATGTAGCAGCATAACAGCACATTAGTGGCTGTATAAGACCAAAAGAGGCTTCTGTCACTGATGATGAGATCCATCCTTTATGCCCAGACTGCCTTTGGTCACATACACCCCTCACATAAAACAAGTCAGCACTTGGAAAATAGTGTCAAATATGTGGTTTAGGTGTACAATATGTTCCCTTACTTTTGGAAAAAGCGATCAAAATTTTTGGCATTAATACAGCACTGCAATCATATATCCATTTATTAATTCAATTCAAGACATGAACACCAAAAGTCAATGTGCCAGTATGCTGGCTTTAAACAATGTGTTGCATAGATACAAATTTATGGAAACTGGAACACTGAAAGGAAATTTGGAGTGTCAGAAATTTTGTTAGAGATTGATGAAAACAGTAAGAAATTCTGCAAGATTGGTTCGAAGTAAATGCATCAGGATATTTATTTGAATCTCTGAATGTCCAGTTGGAAAGGGCTTACATCTGTGGGTGTGAGAGTTCAGGCAATTTGGATTGATCCTAACAGTGATCATTCAGAATAAAAGCTTTGATTACCAGTATATGTCTTGGGAGAAAGAGAAGTACAATAATGTTTCAAAAAACTGTTGGTTCAAGCAGCCAATTTATGAACAAATATGGGCTTAGATTGAACTAGAGACTTTACATTGCTCAAAGCTGCCAAGTACCCAATTGCTCCAAGGCTGCAGAGTACTTACACTGCTCAAAAGCTGCAGGGTACTCACATTGCTCAAAAGCTGCTGAGTACTCACATTACTCAAAAGCTGCTGAGTACTCACATAACTCAAAAGCTGCAGAGTACTTGTATTGCTCAAAAGCTGTAGTGTTCACATTGCTCATAAGATGCTGAGTACTCACACTGCTCAAAAGTTGCTGCGTACTCATATTGCTCAAAAGCTGCAGAGTACTTACATTGCTCAAAATCTGCCAAATACTCACACTGCTCAAAGATGTTGAGACTAAGCAGTAGAATTCCATAAATTGCAATCACTGTGCCATGAATGCATTTGGAAACATGGACAAGACACTATTTTTCTATACTGTTGGGACCTAAACAATTGATTTTATAGGGTAAATGACCTACCATGTCTGTGAAAAAACATAGCACTAATGCAACACTTCACTATTCTTAACAGAGAGAACACAATTAAAATCTATACTGAAATCTAAATGGAATACTCTACCCAAGGTTTGGATGGATTTTTGTGGGTTTAATGCCATTTTCAGTACAAGATAGGATATACAAGGCAACCAGTCTAACCCTGGGAAGAATTAACCACCAACCCACAGGAAGGCAAGCTTTCTCATATACCTAAAGGATGAAGGCTTGAATCAATTTATGCAGACAGAGATGAGATTGAAGTGATTGGTAAAGGCTAGCACCTTAAACCACTTGACACCCCTGTCTACCCAAGGAAAAGTGGTATGATTTCAAAGGTTTATCCTCAAGGAATGGATTGACAAAGACTTGGTTCATATCTGGCTGGACTGAGTTTGGTTAACATGACCTGTGGCAAAAATTGGACCAAAATCACCATTAAACTCAAATTCATATGACTATTAAATCAAAGCAATGAAGAAAAAGACAGGATACCATATATACTCGCTTATAATTTGAGTCAAACTGCAAAAACCAACGATTTTGATCTATTACAACATAATGTGCCTGCAGAGTAGGGTCTATGATCTTTGTTAACATTATGTGATGGCAGACATTATGTGATGGCAGATCTGGGTCTGTGCATTTTGCAGTTGGGCTTATCTTATAAATGAGTACATAAGGTAGGCAACAATTCCATTTGTACCTCACTGATGCAGCCATAAGATGGTGTGGCCAAACAAACCATTAGAGGTCTGCATGTGAGTTTACTGGAATGACGAAAGTTAATGGACTCAAGAAGCTGATGTTTGAGAGGGGGGTAGGGGTAACGAAATGTCAAGAACTTTCTGTTACCATTTCATGGAATAAACAGGCATGGAACAGTGTAGAGGATGACTAACTGCATGTGATGGATGGAACTGAGGATGACTACCTGTATGCCATGGATGGAACTGAGGATGACTACCTGCATGTGATGGATGGGACTATGGATGACTACCTGTATACCAAGGATGGGACTGAGGATGACTACCTGTATGCCTTGGATGGGACTGAGGATGACTATCTGCATGCCACAGATGGAACTGAGGATGACTACCTGCATGTGATAGATGGGACTGAGGATTACTACATGTATGCCATGGATGGGACTGAAGATGACTACTTCTCTGCCATGGATGAACTGAGGATGACTACCACTATGTCATGGATTGAACTGAGGATAGCTACTGGTATGCCTTGGATGGGACTGAGCATAACTAACTGTATGCCTTGGATTGGACTGAGGATGACTACTTGTACACCATGGATGAACTGAGGATAACTACCTGTATACCTTGGATGGGACTAAGAATAACTACCTGTTTGCCATGGATGGGACTGAGAATGACTACCTGTATACCTAGGATGGGACTAAAGATGACTATCTGTATGATATGGATGTGAGTAAGGATGACTACCTGTATGATATGGATGGGACTGAGGATGACTTCCTGTATGCCATGGATGGAACTGAGGATAACTACTTGCATGTGATAGATGGGACTGAGGACAACTACCTGTATGCCATGGATGGGACTGAGGATGACTACTTCTATGCCATGGATGAACTGAGGATGACTACCAATATGCCATAGAATGGACTGAGAATGACTACCTGTATGACATGGATGAACTGAGGATAGCTACTGGTATGCCTTGGATTGGACTGAGGATGACTGCCTGTATTCCTTGGATGGGACTGAGGATGACTACCTGCATGCCATGGATATAACTGAGGATGACTACCTGCATGTGATAGATGGGACTAAGGATTACCACCTGGATGCCATGGATGGAACAAAGGATGACTACCAGTATGCCATGGATGGAACTGAGGATGACTACCTGTATGTCTTGGTTGGGACTGAGGATGAATACGTGTATGCTACTGATGAAGCTGAGAATGATTACCTGCATGCTGAAGTCATTGGTGACAAACGAGAATAAATTGTAGTTTTAAAGTGTTTCACACTTATGCATGATGGACTAGATGACTGTTAAGATTTAAAAGATGGAAATATTGATTACTCACTCCAGTAGAATTGATGAGTAATAGTGACATGCATAAATTTAAGTGAGTGATGTCCAAAAACCTGTCACTATTAATATGGTCACCTGTTGTATGGATACATTTCATTTTTGGTACTACATGTACATGATTAGAACTGAAGTGAAAGTACTTTTATGTTTGAATATTTTAGGTACTTGCCATGAATTTTACATTTTCATGGAATATACTTCCACCACCTATAAGTGAGCTACCTTATGTAGATGTTAAAATACATAATCATCAATACCATTGAATCATGATTTCACTTAATATTCTTCATAACAATAATCTATGACATAACGAAACTCAGAACATATAACAAATCTTATATCTTAGGATTTTCTTTGTCTATTTTTTTAGCACTTCGTTTGTACAGTTTTAGATGAAACAATTAATCATATACACTGAACTGCATTTTGTCCTATGTGAATCATTTTTATGCAGTTATTTGTATTGTATCTATAGCAACGTGCTGCTCCTTTATTTTTATTTCTTTCAGATTGAGATGTCAATATAGCAATTTTTAATTTGCAGGTATAATAATCAAATAATTTTTTGGGAAAAAGATATGCTTGGTGTTGGTAAGAGAGCTGCATGTGATTTAAATATAAATCAGTGACACATAGGCCACTCCTTTATGGTCAAATATGTGCATGTGACTTAAGTATATTAGCGACTTATCTACAAATATACAGGGTATGCATGGGCTTTACATATACGATTGATATAAAGAAAAAGATACAGATTTTCATCTTAGTTACAAGATGCATCACCTGAAAATGTCTGACTTAAAACTTATTACTCCTTTAGATGGACCCAAAGATCAAGCATGTATACCAGGTGTCGGCAATCTATTTTACATAGTGTGCCACTTTTTTCCAGATTAATTACAAAATGAATGAGCACATCCCACCAGTAAGAGAGTAACACTGTTAAAATCAAGATTTTTCACTGCCCTTCATGTGCCACACAAAACCTCTTGACATGGCACCTTGTATACAGACCAGAAAGTGTTTTCCATCATACTTCAAGAACTTACCTGAGAAGCCAAGTTTTCTTTATGTTTAGTAGAAATAATCCCTGCCAAAATTATTTCAAGTACTGTCGAAACAATTCCCAGAACCAGAGCAATGTTTCTGGGTATCGGCAACATCACATGAAGAACGATCACGAGGTAAAATACTGCAGGTAAATCGTCATATGGAGTCCTATTTGGATTCACAAGAAAAAATACTGTGATGATGGCTAAAATGTTGATCCATATTACCACTCCTAGAACAAGTGATGCATGGTAAAATATCCTCTGAATTATCACCAAAGGGAATAAGGCGGTTGTCGTGACAAGTCCAACACACAACACAAAAAACGGAGTATATGGATACAATCCTTGAAAAACCTAGAAAAGAAAAAAAAAATGATTTAATTCTTCAAACATTTTATATTTCATGAATTATTTGTTAAAACTAGAATTATTCCAAATATATTTTTTAAACATACAAAGATTAAGCGTGATGCAAGGTAGGTTGTTGGTCTAAAAAATTAACAAAAACAATCAACACATAAAAGCTTAAATTTATTTATCTACAAAGTTGTATATTATTAAATTAATTTCTTTATTTGATCAAAATTTAAATATTATTTATGTTTCTCTCTCTTTTTTTGTGTCAGTCTATCTTACATTAACCTTTTTCTCAACAGTATTATAATTGTGGCTAATAGACGCATCAGTACAGGATACCTGTGCTAAGTACTAATAAAATACTATAACAATAAAGTACAAATAAAATACTATAACAATACTGTACTGGATGAAAACTGTATTTTCTTTTACTTTACTTGAGCACAATATTGTGATATCTACAACTAAAAGTATTTTATGGTGAGAAAAATTTCACGATGTTGTGTAGTGTTAGGTCAGGCACAATGAATTGAATAAACAGAATAAAGTTACCATGGTCAAGTTTCATATCACCAATCAATGTGGAGGGAAAATGGAAAACAATTTTTGCCAGATGTCATGGACAGTTGACAAGATAAAGATTTGGGAGTCAGTGACAATGTTAGGAAAGGGGTCGTGACCTAACTAAAATGCTGGGTCAATATTTAGTTACTGTGTTGGCCTATAGGGCCCGATCCTTAAAAGTAATGGTCTGCCATATTCTGTACCTAAAGGAAGTGAGTGTTGGTATGGCTTAACACAGTAACCCTTGGTGATGAGTTTATGTGGCAGGAAGTAGTAGCCTACTGCTGAGCTCTGTAGCGACAAGGTCATGTATGATACACTAAAGTGGTGGTATTATAGAAAGGTAGACAGATGTAGCTCTACAATGATACCAAATAATCTGGAAGTTCTAGTTGCACTACAAAATACAGAGGGAAAAAACCACATTTTTTGGACCCGTTTTTTTTCACCCAAAATTCACCCGTGGTCAGAATCTGATTTTGTGTCTGGATTTTAGCCTTTCTGGTCTCAGATCTAAGGCAGACCGGTATGAACTGCAAACAGACAGATGAATCTTTGCAAAAAGTAGGATAAGATGGTCTTGATACAAAAATAATGGGTCCGTTAAGCAAAAAAAAAAGAACTCCAACTTTTACCCTTCTGCTCATGTGCGAGCCAAATAGCCAATGAAAAACAATATTTCTAACACAACTAGGCATTATGTTATTGGAAAATCACATGGAAATTGATTTATTAGGATTTATTCAGAAATAGCTTTCAAAATGTGTTTCCTACCTGAATTTCAGGCAAAAACAACAAAAACCTCCAAGGGTTAATGTGTTAATGGGTGCATTTTTATGACATCACCAAATCTGAATATTCCTTGCATATTTAATCACTTGTGCATCGACATTGCACATAAATTACAAATATAGCCATTCCTTAACGATTTGTAAAACAATTAAAAAATCCTTGTTATGGTATATTTTGTAACGATATATAAAGACAGAGAGGAGGTGAGCCGGTTCTCTGAAAATAATGTTCACATGCTAGCATGGAGGTGGAAAGGAATTTTTTCTTCAGTGGTATTTACTGTAAGGATCTACTATGATTATATTTGGTTATTGATTTTATACCACTGAGTTCCCCGGCCCCAAATTCAACAGGTCAACTAGACAAGTCAAAAAGAGGTGAACAGGTGAAAGAAGTCAAAATCATCAATTGCATATTTGACAAGTCAGGAGTTGGTTGACTGATCAGCATTTAGAGTCACATCCTCAAATTAATGATTATTTAGTTGTGAGGCAATTTGGACACTAGGGCAACTCTCTGGGCAAGGTACTTTCCTGTATATAGTGTGTAGCTAATGTGTTACAATTGTCTTAAATAAACAACCAACCAGACAATGAATTCTGTTCACAACAAAAATTGTCCTTTCACGTACCTTTTTTTCAACAACATGTATTATCAGTGTGGCAACACAGATGCATAGGGTTATGACCAATAAAATTATGACCAGAGGCCGTTTCATCTGCATACAGTATCTCTGGTACATTGATTCAATCTGCAGCGTTTTGAAAAATGACTGAAAGACAAGAGTAAAATCCATATGACCAAAATCTTCTGACTAATTGATGAGAAATATCTTTTAAAAATTAATTGCAAAGAATTGGCTTTATTTCTATTTAAAGCAAATAAAAGCATATTTTAAAACAAATGTTAACTTGAATTCTGCGTCTGTTAAGCATATACCTGCACCTCCCTGTTTTGACTTACACCCCAAAGTCTGAGCTGCTTTCAAAGCATGGGAATAATGAACAAGAGGTCCAAGCTGGCCCAAGATTGTTCACCTGTTTGACATCTAACTTGAAACCAAAAAATACCATGGCAATTTACCAAGAAATCTGGATTAGTATCATGCTTTCTGACAATGAAATATTTTTTCTATTTTGGTAGTAATGACAGCTATATTGAATCGCAGATTGGCATCATTTGTGTAAACTTCAAAGACCTTATGTGATGATGCAGTCTGTCAAATTGAGTCAACATTTCTAATGGTGGCCATATTGGATGGTCAATCAGCATTATATTTTTTAAAATGTAGCTGCAAGGTCTTTGTACCAGGATGCTCTGTTCTGATATTTTTTAAAAAAAATTATTTATTTAGTAGACAAAGAAAGACCTTTATGCTAGAATGCATTTTGTCAAATTGTGCTAGCAGTTCTAAATAAAGGTAATTTAAATTTGTTTCTATTTTTAGCAATGATAGCCATATTTGTAGTTGAATGGCATCATCTGTATAAAAAAAATTAAATCATATTTACAGTACAACTGATGACTTATCAGCATCATATGTACATCACAATTGATGACTTGTCATCAACATATGTACAGCATACTTGATAGCTTATCAGCATCATATGTACAGCATACTTGATGGCTTATCAGCATCATATGTACAGCACAATTGATGACTTGTCATCATCAAATGTACAGCATACTTGATGGGTTATCAGCATCATATTACAGCACAATTGATGACTTATCAGCATCATATGCACAACATACTTGATTTATCAGCATCATATGTACAGCATACTTGATGACTTATTAGCATAATTTGTACAGCATACTTTATGATTTATTAGCAACATATGTACAGCATACTTGATGACTTATCAGCATCATATGTACAGCATACTTGATGACTTATTAGCATCATATGTACAGTATACTTGATGGCTTATCAGCATCATATGTACAGCATACTTAATTACTTATTAACATTTTTACAGCATACTTGATGATTTATCAGCACCATATGGTTAACATACTTGATATATTATCAGCATCATTTGTACAGCATATCTGATGGATTATCAGCATAATCTGCACAGAATGTACATGGGCTTCATGCTGGAAGCTTGATGCCATGTTAGGTTCAAATGGGTCAAGTAGTGTTAAAATTGTTGCTTAAAGGTATTATTTGTTTAGTAATGGTAGCCATCTTGGATGGCAGATCAGTATCATTTTGCAGATATTTGAAAGTCCTAAATGCCAGAATAATTTTTGTCAATTTTGATTGAAATTCTTCTGGGCAGGTTTTGAGGAGTCATTTTATTGGTTTTATTATTTTTAGAAACAATAAGTATACTTGATGACTTATCAGCATCATATGTACAGCATACTTAATGACTTGCTATCATCATGTGATAAGTACAGCATACTTGATGACTTATTAGCATCACTTGTACAGTATATTTGATGATGTATCATCATTTGTACAACATACTTGATGGCTTGTCAGCATTATGCGCATAGCATACTTAATGATTTGTCAACATTATTTGTACAGCATACTTGATGACTTATCAGCATTTGTACAGCATACTTGATGATTTATCAGCATCATTTATACAGTATACTTGATGACCTATCAGCATTTGTACAGCATAATTGACGACTTATCAGCATTTGTACAGCATACTTAATAGCTTGTCAGCATTTGTACAGCATACTTGACTTATCAGTATCATTTGTACAGCATACTTAATTAATTATCAGCATTTGTACAGCATAATTAATGGCTTGTCAGCATTTGTACAGCATACTTAATGGCATGTCAGCATTTGTACAGCATATTTAATGGCTTGTCAGCATTTGCACAGCATACTTGATTACTTAGCCTCATTTGTACAGCATACTTAATTACTTATCAGCATTTGTACAGCATACTTAATGGCATGTCAGCATTTGTACAGCATACTTAATGGCTTGTCAGCATTTGTACAGTATACTTGATAACTTAGCATCATTTGTACAGCATACTTAATGGCTTGTCAGCATTTGTACAGCATACTTAATGGCTTGTCAGCATTTGTACAGCATACTTAATGGCTTGTCAGCATTTGTACAGCATACTTAATTACTTATCAGCATTTGTACAGCATACTTAATGGCTTGTCAGCATTTGTGCAGCATACTTTATGACTTATCAGCATTGCATATTCAGAACTTTCACATGCATACTGCAGCATGCTGTCTGCCATATCAGCTTCAAATTGGTCAAGTGACTTTCAAGTTTTAGTTGAAAATGGCAAATGTTGATGGTTCACACAAAGTACAGTGCACAAGACATGATGGAAGCTGGCCTATGCTGTAAGCTCAATTGTAAGCTCAATTGACTAGAGGAGCTCAAATGGCATCCTAGAAATTCAATTTCTCTGCTAAATGGCACCTGCTGCATAATTCATATTGGACCAAAGCTAGAAGAGAAATTAATATTATCTGAAACCATTTTTACTTCACTATTGTCATCACAAATGCATTTGGTTGTGCTTCATGACATGTCCTCATAAGATTTATTTGTGAAACATGTAATTTGCTACTGGAGACATTTAACAAATCCACAACATCTGAAAAGCTAATAAAAAAGATAATTAAATAAAAAAAAAAACATTTCATTGCCAAAAATTTATAATCAGGTCATCCACATATGCACATAAATATGCATATTAAACTTCATCTCCAAGGACAAGCATTTTCTCTGTAACTATGCATAAAAATGTCAAAGTTCAAGAAGTTCAAATGCTTTAAAAGACTGGAAAATTGTTCTAATGATATGAAAATCGATGAACACATTTTTTCTTAAAATATATAAAACTACTTTACTTTACTAACAAAATGGCTACTGTAAAGTTTTCTTATAATACCACAGATGGCTTTAATTTGGCTTAGGTAATTTGACTGCAGCAGGATTAGCAGAAGTTTCCTGTACACTTCCTTCAAGATATTAAATATGGCAGCTTATTTAACAGTTTTGTTCTAGAATAAATAATGCTGACATACGATTTCACTTTTTATAATAGTGAAATTTCAAACAAGAGGCCCAAGTGTGTCTACATTGCTTATCTGCAGCTCAAAGTCAACAAACACAATTGACCAAGTAATTTTATTTAAATGGCATTTTCTCCTGAATGCCAAGGAAACCAATCAGTTGCCACAGAAATCATCAAAAGCACAATTTTGGTGAGAAAGAGAACTAAAAAAAATCCTTACAAAACTATCAAAATTAGCCCAGTAAATTTTTCTGTTTGCAGAAATCACAAATATATTTTCCATTTGGTCACTATGATCTATGAAGTTGTGTGGAAGTCACCAAAAACACAACTTTAGTACAAACTGCAGCAAAGAAACACTTGTACAACATAGGGTCAGAACCTGCTCAGTAGTTTTGGAGATGCTGAAAATAACTGGTTGCCTGGAAGGCAATGAAAAACAAAAAACAGTAGTAGAGTATGTCTGAAGAATATTCCAACAGAGTTTGATCAACTAGCTCAGTGATTTTAGAAACATCAACAATATATTTTCTACCTGGTTGCTATGGAAGCCTTAGTTTTGCCAGGGAAATCACTGAAAACACAACATTTTCATAGAACACAGCCTTCAGAACTTATCCCTATCAAGTTTGCTTAAAAGTTTTAGTTAAAAACTTCTTTTTAATTAATTGCTAACAGATTTTATCTTTGACACTGAAAATGCTTCATATTAACACAGACTTTTACCTCTGATAAAATCCTATGTACATGTATGTAAATCGATGTACCCGGTATATACACTGTATGTATGCATGTATGTATAGGGTTTAATGGTACATCAGCAAAAGCTTGGTTATATAGTACTAAAAAAAAATTACCATATGTACTCACTTATGAGTTCAACTGCAAACAATACAGACCATACTCTGAGAATTCATAATGTACTGGTAGATCTGGGTCAATGTTGTTGGTTCTGCTGATTAATCCTGGCAAAATGCACAGACCCAGATCTGGCACTGCATTAGGTGACAACAGATCTGGGTCTCTGCAGTTTGCAGTTGGACTCAACTTAGAAGTGAGTATGAACTGTAGGTAGTTAAAATATTAAAAAAGATTCTTCTTTAAAACAGTCCTCAAAGAGAAACATCTTTTTGACTAAAAACAAAAATTTATTCACATAACATAAAACAAAAGATCAAGATATTGTAAAAATTGATATTAAAGAGATATATAAAGTACTTTTGAAATTATGAGCAATTTCTGTCATGATATACAAAATATGGATATGGTGAAATAATCTATATTTCATTTCGTGTATTTCCTGTATTTCAGAAATATACTATTACAGAGGGAAGACATTAGAGATTTGTGTCATTCAGATTCTGGTGTGCTGAAGATGGACAAAACATAGTAAAAATACCTGTTCTTTGTTCCAAATCACGATGGCTAAAATAGTGCATGGGCAATGTATCTATGTAATTAGATGTCATATCTGGCTCTCTCTCATTATACCACAGTATTTGGGGTCCATAAATGAAATCAGTATTATGTACAAAACCATGATACAGCGATTATGATTAAAAATTGATTACATGTGCAGTTGTTGGAATGTATGGGATGGAGCAGAGTCAGATGATCATTTTAGTTTGTACTCTGTGTGTGTGTGTGTGTGTGATTAGGATTTTTAACATAGCTTTAACAATTTTTCAGTCATATTGCTATGATGTCTGCAGTGTGGCAGTTTATAATGATGTCTAACATTGGGGCATCATGCTGCAGACATGTAACATGATGTCCCACCCAGTCACATTATCCTGACACCAGGCTAACCAGTCCTAACACTAACCTCTTAATGGTGAGTGCCTAGCGAATCAGCTGTTAGTACCATTTTTGTAAGTCTTTGGTATGACTTGGCCAGGGTTCGAACCCACAACCTCCTGCTTCTGAGACGGAATTGCTCTAACCACTTAGCCACTAGAGTGGTCCTTTTAGTTTATGTAAATTATATATACTTTTCCACTTTATTGTATTTGTGGATTTAATTTTGTCAAATAATAAGTTTTGGAAAGGAAAATAAAGACATACTGATAAACTTCATGTTGTTTTAAAGTAGAATGGTCTAATTTTTGGTCACAAGGTCCACATCATTGCTTTTGATCTATCCAGAATGGTGATATAATAATGAAAATGGGTGAACTGTATTAGGACAGAAATAATTAGTATAATGTCTAATTATTTTATACATGTTTTATTACTGATCTTTGCACAAATATTCCTGGACCTTTTGGCTGCCACAAACCAAAAATTAAAATACTCTAGTAGAAACTATGCATGTTAGTGTGTGTATGTGTGATGTGGATTTTTAATGTAGCTTTATCAATTTTAGTCATATCGCTATGATGTCTGCAGTGGGACAGTTTATAGTTATACCTAGCACTGGGGAATCATGCTGCAGACGTGTAGTATCATGCCCCACCCAGTCACATTATCCCTGATACCAGGTCAACCAGCCTTAACACTAACTTTTTAATGCTGAGTGCCAAGTGAGGCAGCTGCTAGTACCATTTTTATAAGCCTTTGGTATGACTTGGGCAGGGTTTGAACCACAATCAAGGTGGATGCTCTAACTACTTAGGCCACTGGAGCAGTCATATAAACTAGACTTCTTCTGTACAGAAACCATATAACTCTTTCCATAGTCCATAAGTTTAATTATAAAAGAAAACATCATTTTTTTACAAACCACAAGCCAGAGTATAATCAGCAATTACAAAGGTCACTTCTGCTTTTAAGAAACACCAGCAGCCAATGTAAACATTATCATGCAGAAAATATTTTCCAACTAATTTGATCTTGGCTCTTTTTGCAATTAAAGACATTTTTTGCAACTTTTTATCTTACATCAGAACTTTAAAACATTTTGTAATTTAAATTAAAACATTTAATTCACACTTTAAAGCCTGTATTGTGTTGACATATTGTGAAACCATCTGCCTACCTACTTTAGCCTACCTACAATCTACCTACTAAACTACTGTGAAATGGTATACATGAAATAAAACAATAAAAAGAACATTATTTTCTATCACATCAAAATAGAGGTACTATAATGTGATTAACAATGTTTTTGTCTTACTTTGTTTTTAAAATGAGTATTCTTGAAATTAGCATGGAAACTTTTATCCTTGCCCTTCACCCCCACCCCCACCCCAAAGCCAGATTTTTTTTTTTTTACTGGGTGAAGGTCCAAGCTTTGATTTACCTTGGAGTGAGAGCCAACAGTACATATAGTTCATAAATCAATAATTACATTAGGCAATGCATGTAAAACCACACATAAAAGTCATGCAGGTGAATGCCATCCACCTAATTCCTATACTCATTCACATGTACAATACAGTTAACCACCTGATAGTAACAATAATATCATGCATAACCTAAAGGGAAAAATAGGAAAGTTCACCATTAATATAACATATTGATTCCTACTTCCATCTACATTGGTCAGAAAGGGCCATCTGAGTGGGCCAAGATATGTGTTCCATATATACTCGCTTATAAGAAGAGTCCAACTACAAACTGCACAAACCCAGATCTGCCATAGCATAATGTGCCAGCAGATGTGTGTCTGCACTTTGTTAGGAGTAATCAGTAGAACAAACAACACCAACCATGATCTACAGGCACTTTATGCTATGGCAGAACAGGATCTTTGTTGTTTGCAGTTTGGCTTGACTTTTAAGTGAGTATATATGGTAGGTTTGGCATGGATGAAATGATGTAAGCATAAACATAGATACTTAACCCATGTTAGTAAAGCATAAAATGTAGGTCACATAGATTTTCTTTTAGTTTTAAGGGTGAACTGAAATAGAATTGCCTCAAATTATGAAGTTTAATGATTGGAAACAGCACTCACTAAATTAACTTGAACACAAAATCTGAACAAATTAATTAAGTCACTGAACTGATTTGTAAAATATAGATAACAGAGACCTCTTTTAACAAAACATACATAGAATTTGTAAAGATGCTGTTAACCAAGTTTTCATGACTCTAGGTTTAAATATAAGTCACAATGACCTAATACTAAAATGAGA
Organism: Sinohyriopsis cumingii; assembly: GCA_028554795.2. Taxonomy (NCBI): domain Eukaryota; kingdom Metazoa; phylum Mollusca; class Bivalvia; order Unionida; family Unionidae; genus Sinohyriopsis; species Sinohyriopsis cumingii. The sequence goes on along the minus strand of CM068839.1, from coordinate 59,430,048 downwards.
GAAGCTCATCACCAAGTTTCATGAATCTGTATAGGACAGTATGTACGTAGCATGACAAAAACCTAAGAAGTCATGAGCGGAATACATAAACTAAACCTAAAGTATTAAAATATGAAATATAGGACATAGTGTCATGAATCTTGTATAACAGTTTGTATGCTGGGTGTTAAAAACCTGTTTAGTTTTGAGACACCAGAAACATAACCAAATCTGATAACTGTGAAATATATGTCATAGTGACATTTTTTTCATGGTAAGAATGTAGTTCTAATAAAGATTCATACAAACAAGTAGTTTAATGGTTCTAATATGAACAGAGCATGGTAAATAAACTTTAAACACAATATTTAACCAAAGTCAGTAAAGCATGAAATATAGGTTAGAGTGCCTTACTTCTGCAATGAGGGCTTAGTACTCATCAAGGCGCATCCACTCACAGTTTCACGAATCTAGGTATACCAGTATAAATGATGGGTGCAACAAACCTACTTGGTCATGAACAAAATCAAAATATTAAGCAAAGCCAGTAAAATATGAAATGTAGGTCACAGTGATCTTCCTTTGTGGTAAATGTATGGTACTAACAGAGATGAATGCAATCATATAGTTTACTGATTTTACCTTGAACAAAACTTGAGAAATAAACTTAAACCCTATCATTTAACCAAGATAACTAGAGCATGAAATATAGGTCACAGTGAGATACTATTATTGTGATAAGTTTAGGGAGATGCATTCTTCCAGAAAATTTCATGATTCCAAGTAAAACAGTATTTATAAAGTGTGCAAAAACCTGTTTTATATGCAAAAATTTAACCAAGAAAGAACAAAGTTAGTTCCCCTCAACAGTACCACCCCCCCCCCCATTCTTTGGGGGTAGGTAGGTGAGATGAAACCCACCCAAACCTAAGAAAAGACATTGGTTGACATTCGGTGAGGGTGTACATACATATGTGTTTATATGAGTGGATAATGACCCTGATGCTAGAGAAATTTCAATAACTTATATCTTCTTCATATAGGTAACCTAAAAGCATTCACAAAATCATGTGTTCCATGGAATGTGAACAGTATTGTACAATGTGAACAGTAATTGTACAATGTGAACAGTATTTGTACAATGTGAACAGTATTTGTACAATGTGAACAGTATTTGTACAATGTGAACAGTGATTATACAATGTGAACAGTAACTGTACAATTTGAACTGTGACTGTACCATGTGAAAAGTAATTATATAATGTGGACAGTAAGTTGTACGATGTGAACAGTGATTGTACAATGTGAACAGTATTTATACAATGCAAATAGTAATTGTATAATGTGAACAGCAATTGTACTATGTGAACAGTGATTATACAATGTGAACAGTGATTGTACAATGTGAACAGGATGTGTACAATGTGAACAGTAATTGTACAATGTGAACAGTGATTATATAATGTGAGCAGTATTTGTACCATGTGAACAGTAATTGTACAATGTGAACAGTAACTGTACCAAGTGAACAGTGATTGTACAATGCAAACAGTATTTGTACCATGTAAACAGTAATTGTACCAAGTGAACAGTAATTGTACTATGTGAACAGTAAATGTACAATGTAGTTTACTGTTTATGTACATATAAGAATCTCATTACATACCTGGTTATATACTTTAGACTTACCAAGTGAATATGGCAACTGATATAAACTATATTTGTAATTCACAACTTTTAAAAAATTTGTGACAAAAAAACCATGAAAACTGATACCCAACTCTCACCATTTTCAGGTGATACAGTAAAGGAATTCACCATAGTTAGTTGAAGGATGCTTCAAGATATTTGCTGGGACAGAATCATGAGTACCTAATACTAATGAGATGCTAATTACATAATGAATTTCAACGAAATTGTACTCACTTTTATTTTAGTTACTGAATATTCCTCACTTGTCACTGATCCAGTGATGCTCTGTTTTGGTTTATCTTTGTCATCATCATTATTATTATTATTATTAAGAAAAGTCCGTTTATTTTTTGAATGCATGGGTGCTAATGCTGAGGAGGAAGATCCAGAATTGCTAGAAGTCTTGGTTGTTTTCCGTTGTATGTATATATGTCCATTACAGTTTCTTTCACCATGAGGTTTGTTCATTTTATGTTCCGATAAATCACTGTTACAGTCATTTCTGACCCCACCATCCACGTATGCATCATCAACATGCTCGCATATTTCCCCATGATGATCATATATGACTCCATTATGCTCATGTATGGGTCCATCAAGCCCGTTTGAAAGCTCAAAGTAACCATTCACGTTGAGAACATCATCTGTGCTAATCATCACATCTATGCTGTTGCAGCGAGCAAGTCTTGGTTTTTCATCGATGTCCCCCATCTCCAATAAGATGCTTCAAGTCAAATCTGAAATGTTCAAAATATTTGGTGTATTCTAAATTCTGCCTTTTTCACTTGCCCTCGTAAAATATGAAGGCTACATTGCTTACATAGTATGTAAACATCTTTGCTTACTTTATTGCCTGTAAATGAACACATATGTAGTACATCTGTTTTAGCAAATTTACATGTCTAGTTGCATTATCAATTTTCTCATTATGTGCATAGAAAACAACATTTGGTTGATCCAAAAGATATATTAATTTGTCAAATACATGTACTTATAATTCGAGTCAAACTTCAAACAACAAAGATCCTCATTTGCTGCAGACCAAGGTATATACTGTTTTGTTCTACTGATTACTCCTAACAAACTGCACAGACCCAGATCTGCCAGCACATAATGTGCTGAAAGATATGGATCAGCGCATAATGTGCCGAAAGATCTGGATCAGTGCAATTTGTAGCTGGACTGGACTTAGCACTAAGTTTATGCACAACAAAACAATACTGAATTGTACGAGAAATGATTTAATACATGCATTGTAAGAAATAAATTAGGATACATGAGTATATGCATTTGTCTCTCTCTATCACCCACTCTTTCCCTTTCTCTCAAACATGCCATTATTCAATATTACAAATGTTCTGCAATATCAAACTCATAATTAAAATAACATTAATACATAATTTAAATGTTTTTAAAATATTTGGCTCTCTCTGTGGGGGGCTACTCATGGACTAGAATCTGAATGTAAAAGAATGATTCCCAATCAGGGCTAGGCTGATACCAGCATTAAAGTATATTCTGGGCTGACCCCAGCTCAAGTAAAATTGGTGCTAGGCTAATCCCAGCTTAATGTAAAAGACTGATTCCCAATCAGTGCTAGGCTGATCCCAGCATTACAGTGTATTCTGGGCTGATCCCAGCTCAATGTAAAAGACTGATTCCCAATTGGTGCTAGATTGATCCCAGCATTATAATGTATTCTGGACTGATCCCAGCTCAAGTTGAATTGGTGTTAGGCTGATTCCAGCAATCGAGTATATTCTGGGCTGATTCCATCTTCAAGTAAATCTATGCTTGGCTGATCTCATCATTATTGTTTATTGTGGGCTGATCCCAGCTCAAGGACATTTGGTGCTAGGCTGATCCCAGCATTACATTGTAATCTGGGCTGATCCCAGCTTCTGTGGACTGTGCTAGGCTGATCCCAGCTCAAGTAAAATCTGTGCTAGGTTGATCTCAGCTTAAGTGGACTATGTGCTAGGCTGATCCAAGCTTGCTAATGTATTCTGGGCTGATCCCATCTTAACTAAATCTATGCTAGGCTGATCCCCACATAAGAGTGTATTCTGAGTTGATCCCAGATTTGTGGAATAGAACTAGGCTGATTCCAGCATGAAGAAAATATTCTAATATTTTTTTCTATTTAAAACAGTTAAAGAAATGTATTTAATAATAATAATAATAATAATAATAATAATAACAACAACAACAACAACAACAATAATAATAATAATAATAATAATAATAATAATAATAATAATAATAATAATGCTTTATTTATAGAGGGTGACTCATTAGACAAGGACTATTCTCCCTTGAGGCTCTATAAGGAGAGTATAACAATGCACATTATATGAAGATAGCAATAATTACTGTTTATTTTAACATGTTTAGTATTAAAATACTAAATTTCATTATCTATTAGAAGGCATACATGCTCATGATATCTCTTGTTAAATACTCTAATATTCCAGCAGATTTTACATTTAGTGGAAGTTTGTTCCACAGAACTATACCAGAGTATTGGAGGCTCTTTTTAAATTGTTCTGTTTTTGGTTTTGGTGCTAGAAGGTTTCCTTGTGATATTGATCTCAGCTGGTATCTTGTTGAAAAAGGCCTGAATAAGTCCTGAAGATACTCTGGTGCAGTTCCATGTAGATATTTATATAAAAGAACTGTCTTGTGAAAATCTATCTTGTCATATACTGAGAACCATTTGAGTTCTGTAAATAATGCTTTTGAAGGTTGATCAACAGATGCATCTAAAATTACGTGTGCTGCTCGTTTCTGAAGTTTATAAATTCTGTCAAGCTCAGATTTAGCACAGTTTCCCTATACATTTGATCAATATTCCATTGTTGGAAGAATATATGACTTGTAGTATAGATTTTGAGTTTCCATAGGTAAATATTTCTTGATTCTGCTGAGTAGGGCAATTTTGGATGACACTGTTTCAAAAAGCTTATCAATATGGTCATTCCATAATAAATTATTATCTACAGCCACACCTACAAGCTTTTCATGTCTGACATTTTCTAATGGATGATTATTTTTTGTAAGAGATAGCTTTGGGTTCCCTGACTTGTGTAGCTTTTGTGATGTCCCCAAAATCATACATTTTGTTTTACCTTCATTAATTCTCATCCTATTGTTTTGTGCCCAGTTTTGGACTCTAATAAGGTCTGAATTTAATCTCATTTGGATAACTTCAGTATCAGAACTAGATGTACACAAGGTTGCATCATCAACTTACAAATCTGTATTTTTTTTATTCATTACTTAATGGTAGATCATTGATAGATATAAGGAAGAGAAGAGGGCCCAAATCTGAGCCTTGAGGGACTCCTGAATGAAATGTATGAGTCTGAGAGCTAATATTGCCACTGCTTACTTGTTGAGACCTTTGGTTTAGGTATGATCTAAACCAGTTTAAAGATGGATTGTCGAACCTGTAACAGTTCAACTTTTGCAGCGGAATTTCATGATCAACAAGATCAAAGGCTTTCTTGAAGTCAAGGAAAACAATCCCAGTCATAAGTCCATTATCCATTTCCTTCAGCCAAAGATCAATTAATTTGGTAAATTCTGTTTGGCATGAGTGGTACTTTCTAAATCCTGATTGCGCTTTATGAAATAGAGAGTATGTTTCAAAAAATATGTAGACCTGAATGGCTACATGCTTTTCATATAATTCTGACAATACAGGTAGAATTGATATTGGTCTGTAATTCCCTGGATCCTCATTTTCTCCTTTCTTAAATAGGTGTAACCTTTGCACATTTCAATGTTTCTGGAAAATTACCACTCATTATACTTAGGTTAATGATATGCGTTAGTGACTTTGTAATTACTGGTGCATCAATTTTAAGAATTCATGGACCAATCCCATCCAATCCAGAGGATTTATTAATATTCACCTAAATTAGCATATCAAAAACATCAGCTTCACTAACATTAGCTTTTGAAAAATAATTATCATCAGGAATTTTAACTCTTATAAATAACAGAAGAGCATCAAGTTCAATTGGGCTGTTAGTCTAGTTCTAGATACTGTTACTGGAGAAGCTTATGAAGAAATTGTTGAACATTTCCACAATGTCTTGTACAGATGTTGCTATATCAACATTTTGCTTAAGTCTAGGGGGAAGACAACTGTTTCTGGGTGGGTTCAGCTCTTTTAGATGCTTCCACAATGTCTTGGTACTCTTACTTTCATCAATAGCCTGTTTATAGTAGTTCTCTTTTGCCTTATCTATCAGGTGCTTAGTTTTATTCCTCCACTTTCTATAGCTTTTCATGTCTTTTTTCTTGTGGAAATTATCTCTTAGATGCCTAGCTTCATTGATCTCAGGGGCAATCCACTTGGGTGTAATTTGGTGTTTAACCCTTTTTTGTTTGACCTTTATGTTATTAGTATAGCTTATGAGTAACAGATTGGGGAAAAAATGTCAAATTGAATTTGATATTAAAAAATATCAAATGAGAACCCCCAAAAGGATGCAAGTTTAAAATGTGAAAATCCATTAAGAAGGACTGGTGTCCAAAGCACATGATACTAAATGTATGTACACAAGTGTTCCTGATCAGAAAGGAGTCAGTTGGGGTGAACTCTGATTTAGCACATATAATTAGTCCTCCATTTGTGGCTGCTCAGATGCAAAACAAATGATGAGAAAGTTTTGCTCATCATAGCCCATGCGTGCCAGGAGCTTCAAGTATGACAGAAAAAAGTTCCCTACTAAATGGCCGGCCCATGGAATCCACAAATAAAGAAGCATTTGCACCATGGCCACCAGCCAGAGCACCTTGCTGCCACTGACTCAAATACTGCTCCATACAGGACATGGGGCACAACCAAGACTTCCAAAAGAATGAAATCTTGACACCAGCACAAAATGGGTCCATTTTTTTTAAAGATGACAAGGTCAGTAAAAATATAGATTTGTCTGTTGGAAATGTCAGATCTCAAATCATAATGATCAAACTGTGAATTCAAAACAAATGCAACCAGACACGTGCACTGCAGCAACAAATCCACCTCTGGTGAAAATACTCCCTCACTTAACATAGCCAACAACTGCACCGCCATCCAGTATGTAATAGGAAATCTGGGCTTACTATCTGAAATGTTGTTCCTTTTTGTCCCACGAATTATACACTGCAGCTGTCAGATTCCTGGAAAGGGATACTATGCCCAGCCTGTAGGTAATGGAATAAAATCCCTGCATCGTACAGCTTAATTGTAGAATACTGCAGCTGCACCCTGGTGTTACAGTATGTGATGAAATAAATCAAAACATCTTCTGAAAGTTATACATGATATAGACATGTCGTACAAACTAAATCCTATTATAATATGAAGCAAAAGATGTATGGCAAAAGAAACATTGGCAAGTTAAGAGAGGTACAGCATTCAGCTTTTAAATGGCTTACATATAAATAGCAGCCAACTGTAAAATTAACATGCAGGTTTGGGGAATGGCCAACATGTGAATTAGTTTGATTAAACGGCATTGTTTCTGTTGCTATATACTGTACAGACATTTAGAAAGTTTGGTATTGTTGCAGCCTTATAAAGTATATAGAAGTTTTTGTATAATAAGTGTATACATTTTGTTTGCACTTATTTTCAGGATGCACTTATTCATAATGAAATCTCAGTGAGTGCTATACTATCTTAATAGTTCAATATAACATCTGATCTTGCAGCAAGTATCATAATTAAATGCATCACAAAACTGTATAACTATTTCAACATTTCAGTATAACACCAGATTATGCAGCAAGTTACATAATGAAATGTGTCACAAAACTATTTCAACATTTCAGTATGACACCAGATTATGCAGCAAGTTACATAACAAAATGTGTCACAAAACTATTTCAACATTTCAGTCTGACACCAGACTTTGCAGGAAGTTATGTAATGAAATGTGTCACAAAACTATTTCAACATTTCAGTCTGACACCAGATTTTGCAGGAAGTTACATAATGAAATGCGTCACAAAACTTTTTCACCATTTCAGTATGACACCAGATTATGCAGCAAGTTACATAACAAAATGTGTCACAAAACTATTTCAACATTTCAGTCTGACACCAGACTTTGCAGGAAGTTATGTAATGAAATGTGTCACAAAACTATTTCAACATTTCAGTATGACACCAGATTTTGCAGCAAGTTACATAATGAAATGTGTCACAAAACTATTTCAACATTTCAGTATGACACCAAATTATGCAGCAAGTTACATAACAAAATGTGTCACAAAACTATTTCAACATTTCAGTCTGACACCAGACTTTGCAGGAAGTTATGTAATGAAATGTGTCACAAAACTATTTCAACATTTCAGTCTGACACCAGATTTTGCAGGAAGTTACATAATGAAATGAGTCACAAAACTTTTTCACCATTTCAGTATGACACCAGATTATGCAGCAAGTTACATAATGAAATGTGTCAAAAAACTATTTCAATAGTTCAATATAACACCTGATCTTGCAGCAAGTATCATAATAAAATGAATCACAAAACTGTATAACTATTCAATAGTTCAGCATAACACCAGATTATGCAGCAAGTTACGTAATGAAATGTGTCACAAAACTATTTCAACAATATTTAAGTATGACACCAGATTTTGCAGGAAGTTACATAATGAAATCTGTCACAAAACTATTTCACCATTTCAGTATGACACCAGATTATGCAGCAAGTTACGTCAACAAAATGTGTCACAAAACTATTTCAAATGTCAGTATGACACCAGATTATGCAGCATGTAATGAAATGTGTCACAAAACTATTTCAACATTTCAGTCTGACACCAGATTTTGCATGAAGTTATGTAATGAAATGTGTCACAAAACTATTTCAACATTTAAGTATGACACCAGATTTTGCATCAAGTTACATAATGAAATGTGTCACAAAACTGTTTCAACATTTCAGTCTGACACCAGATTTTTCAGGAAAAGTTACTTAATGAAATGTGTCACAAAACTATTTCAGCATGTCACTATGACACCAGACTATGCAGGAAGTTATGTAATGAAATGTGTCACAAAACTATTTCAACATTTCGGTATGACACCAGATTATGCAGCAAGTTACATAACAAAATGTGTCACAAAACTATTTCAACATTTCAGTCTGACACCAGATTTTGCATGAAGTTATGTAATGAAATTTGTCACAAAACTATTTCAACATTTCAGTATGACGCCAGATTTTGCAGCACATTACATAATATCCAAGGAAGGAAAGAGAGCAAGAAGACATAAAATGACTATTGCATGTGAAATGATTGAGCATTAACACTTTCAAAAATTGATATTTTAAACAGCTAAGAAACTTTAAAGAATATAAAACCAAAGAAATCATTTTTTTGTATTTTCAGAATGACTCTTACTCAGATCACATTGGTGTTTCACAAATGACAGTCTGCACAGCTGTTTTATGGCAGGTTCTTAAATTGTTAAAAAAATTCTAAAAAGGTACTATATACTTTCCATTGACTATATTAATATATTTAATAGGACTTTTAACGCAAATAATAAAATTGCTTACAATTACTTTTTTATTATATAATTTGTGATTGATGACTGGCAACAACGTTTTACATCCACTCTTAGCCAGAGTTCATGGTACTGAAATACATTGAGATAAAAAGTGATGTAAATATCAGAATGTAATAATCCTATCAAAGTACTTAGATACACCCAGTAAAAGTGACATATTAATGTCATAATGTAATGATCCTATCAAAGTACTAAGATACACCCAGGTAAAAAGTGACATAATGATGTCAGAATGTAATGATACCATCATAGTACTAAGATACACACAGGTACAAAGTGACATTAATATCAGAATTTAATGATCCTTTCAAAAGTACTATGATACACCCAGGTAAAAAGAGACATATTAATGTCATAATGTAATGATCCTATATCATGGCACTAAGATATACCCAGGTAAAAAGCGACATATTAATGTCATAACGTAATGATCCTGTCATAGCACTAAGATACACCCAGGTAAAAAGAGACATATTAATGTCGTAACATAATGATCCTGTCATTGCACATCACATCATGGCATTAAGATACATGGCATTAAGATACATCAACGAAAGAGTGACATATTAATGTCAGAAATGATCACATTATGGCATTAAGATACATGGCATCAAGATATGTGACACTAAGATACATCAACAAAAGAGTGACATATTAATGTCAGAATGTTATGATCACATCATGGCACTAAGATACATGGCATTAAGATATGTGACACTAAGATACATCAATGAAAGAGTGGCATATTAATGTCAGAACTTATCACATCATGGCACTAAGATACATGGCATTAAGATATGTGGCACTAAGATACACCAAGGAAAGAGTGACATATTAATGTCAGAAATGATCACATCATGGCACTAAGATACATGGCATTAATATATGTGACACTAAGATACACCAAGGAAAGAGTGACATATTAACGTCAGAAATTATCCCATCATGGCACTAAACTACTTGTCATGAAGATACACCATGGAAAGAGTGAGATATTAATATCAGAATATAATGATCACATCATGGCACCAAGATACACCAAGGAAACAGTGAGATATTAATATCAGAATATAATAATCACATCATGGCACTAAGATACACCAAGGAAAGAGTGAGATATTAATATCAGAATATAATAATCACATCATGGCACTAAAATACATCAAAAGTGAGATATGAATGTCGAAATGTAATTATCATATCATTTCAAGGTGTATAGTAAGAGATGATTTTACAAAAGAACACTACCTAAAAATACATGGTAAGCAGATTAGCCATCCAATGAATAATCCAATGAATGTAAGAAAAGCAAGCTTTACACCTTAACTTTTGCTTTTCTAACAAAATACACTAACTTTTGCTTGAAAATATATGAAGAATGAAAACATTTCTTCTTTTTATTTTCCAGTCTGCACAGCATGTATACACTGCAATCTTACAGATAATTGTTATTGTGGATATATTGCCATTTTTCAGCACATGATAAGATATACATGGTGGCCAGTATGTGTTGTGGATGAAGAACACAGGACACCACGAAAACTCCAAGATGAACCACCAACCCACATGGAAGCTACAGGCAGGCTTTCTTGCATACCCATGATAGCTAAGCCTGAATCTCAAACACATGTAGAGAGAGGTGTGATGTCAATAATCCATAAAGGCAAGCAACTTAAACCACTCTGCCACCCAGGGCCATAATCAGACTTGCAGGCCTGGCTATGTTACTTGATGATGTCAGCCCAGGTCAGCTGCCCTGATGTGTCCTTGAGAACGGCACTTTTTCCCATTCTGTTGGCAAAATTATGTAGTTAATAATGTGTTCAAGGTTTCATTCAAAACCAACCATTAACAGCAATAACTGGCATACTAAGCCATCAGGTAACATAATCTGCTGATCTTTGAGACAATATGCAGCCAATAAAAGGCCAACTTATTTTGCGTGCTTCTATGCATGAATTCTTACCAGCATGCCCACACAATAGACTTTGCTTGAATGATTTTAATTCTTCATTAAGCTGATATCATCTTTGTACCCACTTTTCCTTCCACCTACACACAGAGATGTATACTGTCATGATCCTGACAAATGGCAGTATTCATGGACATGTATGCAAAATTGACTATTTGATGATTTGCTGATTTAATGTGAAAGTCAATCCTTAATTCAAACAATGTATAATTCCCAAAGATAGAACATTTTGACCATTTCACAATAAAAATATACAATTAATAACTCTTTTAAAACTAAGTAACTACATGGATAAGACTAACTTTCAAGACTAAGGGACTTTATAGTTTAATAAATGTATCGACATATTTTCATTGTTAACAAATTAATTTCTTTTGATAGGAATATAAAATTGGTACTACTGTAATGCAAATTTCTGTCTCTGAAAATATCCTCATAAACAATTTTAGTTTCACACAGGTGATTACACATGTAAATCAAAGGTTAAGGGTAAATGTCATTGTATTCTGTCTAAAACATTAAATAAAATTTTTAAAGTATAATCTGTGATCTTTTTATTAACTGCTGTATTATTATAAAAATCATGGCTTGAATAAATGCCATGTTATCTCAATTTTAAGGGACAGCTGCCCATGTGTCAGTAATATTTCTACCAGTGTTATAACCCTGAAATGAAAATGTTTTGATATTCCTTTTTATGGAAATAAACATGAAACAAATAACATATGTCTTTACTTTGCACCAGAGTAATTCCAAAAAACAGATTTATGGCAATGACATCATTTACCTGTACATATACACCTGTACAGGTGTGAAAGTCATTGCCAGAAATATACATCACTGTGGTATAGTCACAGAATCAAGCACTGTGAGCACTTTCAGACAAATTGTTTGTCTCTGTCAAAATTGTGTGACCTCCGATCTCCATCATTATTAAAAGCCAGGCTTTATTTCAGCAAAACTGCTATCAGTCTAAACACATTTCTGTTGAATTAGGTCTGTCTCTCCTAAAACATAGTCATTATGTATAAAATAAATTATGACACTCCAGAGATGCTTCAGGTCCATCAAATGCTCATGCTGGGTCTACACTGGTATGACTTTGATCATGGGGTCAGTAGTAATATGCATTATATCCAGAATTGCATTATAATGAGGCATGTTACAATGGAAGAGAGCTGCAACAAGATTTTCAAGACAGCCAACATAGAGGGCATGTTGGACATAAGTTTGGCACCATTTTCATTGTGGACCACTTACTTGTCATTACAAATCTGTTGGTGAAAACTAGTCATCAATGTGACCATCCGTTAGGTGGCTAGTATCGGATTGGCAAAATTTGGACAAATTTTAAAGCACTAAATTATGCTATGATGTACATGCTGGCTCTGAGCAGGAAACCATTCTTCATAAACGGATCAAACCAAACCATTACTATTTTCATGGGCAATATGCATAATTAAATGCCTACCCACAAGCAAAGAAGCAGATGGCAGTATGCATAATTAAATGCCTACCCACAAGCAAAGATTCAGATGGCAATATGCATAATTAAATGCCAACCCACAAGCAAAGATTCAGATGGCAATATGCATAATTAAATGCCTAACCACAAGCAAAGATTCAGATGGCAATATGCATAATTAAATGCCTACCCACAAGCAAAGAAGCAGATGGCAATATGCATAATTAAATGCCTACCCACAAGCAAAAAAGCAGATGGCAATATGGATAATTAAATGCCTACCCACAAGCAAAGAAGCAGATGGAAATATGGATAATTAAATGCCTACCCACAAGCAAAGAAGCAGATGGCAATATGGATAATTAAATGACTACCCACAAGCAAAGATTCAGATGGCAATATGCATAATTAAATGCCTCCCCACAAGCAAAGAAGCAGATGGTAATATGGATAATTAAATGACTACCCACAAGCAAAGATTCAGATGGCAATATGCATAATTAAATGCCTACCCACAAGCAAAGAAGCAGATGGCAATATGCATAATTAAATGCCTACCCACAAGCAAAGAAGCAGATGGTAATATGGATAATTAAATGACTACCCACACTCAGTAAGTGGAAATATTATGGACAGTCAGACAGATAGACAAAGCAGACAAAATTAACAAACATAGCAACAACAAGCTAGTCTTTCACCAAAAAATGTTCCCATTATGGCATGTTTGCACACAGCAGAAAAATGGGCAAAAAATATGGCATATACCTCACAAGAGATGTTCTGACAAATCTAAATATAGGTCACATTGACTGGTTGGTGAAGCATGTCACACTTTCACTGGAAGATAATCCATCAAATGTGAGATCCCTGCTGCACCCCATCTTAAAAAATGTCCAGATATTTAAAGCTTATATTTATAATATAAGTAGGTTACAATGACTGGCAGTAGTTTTGTCTCTATACTATAAAATGTTTCTAGGTATCAATGATAGAATAATAATAATGATAATAATACCGGTAATAATAATAATAATTATAATTGAATTTCATCTGGAAAACTCAAAAAATCAACCACCACTTGATACACTGGCAACATGAAATTATGACCCATCTATATCATACAGTTCCAACCTATGCCTCGGAAGATAATTTTTCTGATAACGAGTCACATGACCTTTATCACATGAGGATCATCCAAGTAGAGTAATAAAAAAAATGTGCAAATATTTCCATTTACCCACAAAACACCAAACCAAACATTAACTATTGTAACTTGATGTACTAGCTGATTGAGTGAGGAGTCTTCAATTTTTTGCAAAATTGCAAACATCCCATTGTCCAAAAGAAAATGTTTGCATGAATAAACAATGAGACATTGTTCTCTAAGCTCGTTAGATGATCCTAACCACAAAACTACAACAGTAAAGGATAATTGGACCATTAGTTGGTTTTTAATGAACCTCACTTGTGAAATGTTATTGGCAGCCAAGATTGGCATCAAGGACAATTTTCAAATCAAGACATTCTCATTAAGATTTAGAATAGAAGTGAAAACAAGCTAATACAGTGGTTTTTGTGAATCTAAAATGAAATCAATATTCAGCTATGCTGAAGAAAGAATGACCATAGTATAAAGATTGTATTTTCTTCCATTCCATTAATATATTGTAATGTTCACTAACATAGATTTAACTGCTTCACTATAGTAAAATCTGTATCGAGGAATTTGGGGTTTCGACCATCACCCACCCCACCCTTCCCCACCACTTCAAAGGAGGCAGATTGCCAATTCCCAATGGTTCACCTGATAATTAAAAGCAATTTATGTTCTGTTTATGATTAATATTACATGCTCTTAGCTTCAAAATCAAAATGATGTTTATGAGGGGGATTTTAGTCATGCAAAATTATTAAAAGAACATGCACATACATCTTAGGTACTGTTAAGTGTTCGGAAGAAAGGAATAATGGTAATATGGATTCTTCTTTGTAAATATGAGTAACTTTTCCCATGCATCCATGAATTTTGAAATAAATAATATAGATTTCTATTTCTTACCAATCTGCTTAAAATATTTAATAAATTAAGTTGCCAGGCCTGTGGGAAATTTAATGTTCACAAGCCCACCCACCCCACCCACCCACCCACCCCACACACACAGAGTAAGAGAGGGCGAGAGAAAGGCAATTTCAATTGGCTATCATACCAATCCAATACTGATCTCCCTTTTGAAACTCTTCGCTGCAAGGATATTAGATATAGTGCCTGAAGTCCACTTCTGTGCAGTATAGGTAAGTGGTGATGTAAAGAAGAACATGATACTGTTGATCCTTCTTTTATTGCAAAGGAAAATTATAAATGACCATTATCATACTGATTATTTTGTCACAAAGTAGTAATAATAATAATTATAATACTAAATGATGATGGCAATATTATTATTAATATAGTGAAAATAATCAGTTATAATACATAATTACACACACACACACACACACACACATATATATATATATATATACTTATACTTTCTAATAATAATAATATTTAAAAGCATTATTGTTAATGATAACATTAAGATAATGACTGATTGTAATTTTGTTATTATTATATTATTCAACATCATTATTATGGCCATTGTTACCCTAATGATTATTTCATGTGGCAGAGTAGGGTTCAGGGCTCAGGGCTCTTAGAGAGAGACAGACAGACTAAGACAGAGAGAGGCTGGCAGACAAACAGAGACACAGACAGGCAGAGAGACAGATGCAGAGACAGAGAGAGTAGCCATTCTGTGAAGACAATGAGTAAAAGACAGTCTCAAAGACAGCGTAAAATTTGCAACATAGGACATGAAATGAGAGGGTAAGAGTAATGGGCTACACCCAAGATGTGCCATCAGCAGTATTGGCAATGGTGATCGTACAATTAATTACTAATCCTAAACTGAACAGCCAATATTCATGAATGACATGGGTATCAGTTCCAGAGATATGAACATGGTGAATTGGATGGCAGAGACACAATGATAAAAGGATATGTAACTTTAATTTATAATGTCATCATTATTATTCCCAAAAGAGCTGACTGAATAACAACAACTGTATACATGCATATGGTTATGGATGGAAATTTTAGCTTTGAGGAAAGACTCCTTCACTGACCCAAGCTTCAGTATCTACCTAATCAGTTCTGAGGGTTTCTCACATGAATGTAAGAATAATAATAATAATTAGAACAACAACAACAATAATAATATAAGAGTCTTTGAAAGGGACTGGTGCTCTACTGGCTCAAATGAACATCCAAGATAAGACATTTTCTACCTTTTAATTGTTGAGTGTTGAAATCATTGGTGATATTAAACAATCTCTGGCATTCAACAGCAATAATATGATTTTCAGCTGGACAGCATTTAGTATCAACAAGACATCATAAGAAGTCTTTCAGTGAAAACCCACAGCAACCATCCATTCAAGAGGAGGAGTAATAACAATTTTTTCATATTGAATGTAAACGTGGCACCCTTTTCATTTAGGATCAAGTAAATATCATAAGACTTGTGTTCCTGAGAAAATCCCAAAGCAAGATAACCTTCCATTCAGGAGGTCTAGCAAACACAAGACTTTCAAGCATATGGCTGGTCAGTATGGTGGACATTTTAGACATTAGGTCATTTTTTGATTTAAATGCCAACTAGACATCATAAGAAGTCAGCTCATGCCAATATGACATTTATTCAGGAGAAGTAGCAGTAAAAAAAAATTCAAGATGGCTGCCATCACAGTCATAGTGGATGCTACACTGGATGTAACATGGCACCATTTTCATTTAGGACTTGGTGACAACCCCCTGTCATAATGATCAGGGGGTGCAGTGGCAAGAAGAAGATTTTCCAAACAGCCATTGGGGCAGCCATATTGGATGTATGCCAGCATCTTTTAAGCAACATAAGAAGTCTATTGGTAATAACCACATGTTGATAAAGCCATCCATTTGAAAAGGAGTAGAAATTATAACATTTTTAAGACATGACTTTTCATTTAGTAGGAGTAGCAATAGCAAGATTTTCAAGGCTTTTGTCATCAAATTCACACAATTTTCATTTCAGAGTAACTGGACATCATAAGAAGTCTTCTGGTGAAAGCCCAAAGTCAATATGACTTTCTGTTCAAATAGAGTTGTGATAACAAGATTTTCAAGATGGTTGCCATGGTAGTCATACTGGAGGTTGTTGTTGTTGTTGTTGTTGTGGGGTTTAACGCCATTTTTCAGCACACGATAGGCTATACATGGCGGCCAGTATTAATGGTGGAGGAAGAACCCAGAAAACCCCGGAAAGAACCACCGACCCACGAGAAGCTACTGGCAAGCTTTCTCACATGCCCACATTGGCTGAATCTTAGACTCGAACTGCCACAGACAGAGGTGAGATGGCAGTGATCCGTAACGAAGAGCGCTTTAGACCACTCGGACACTCGGGGCCCCCATACTGGAGGTTAGATCAGCAATATTTTATTTATGGCCAGGTAGAAAAATCATAAGGATTCTTTTAGTGAAAACATGTTGATTAGAAAATCCATTCAGGAGTACTAGCAATAACATGATTTTCAAGATGCTGTATTATACACACTTTGTAATTTTAATTACCAATTTGTATTGCAGTATGTTGTGTTCATTAGTGATTTTAAAATTTTCATAAGTTTTCACAATTTTGTTTCAGAATATAAAGAAAGTGACAAAATGCTGACAAACATTTTTTTATTAATCATGCAAAATGCCATGAGACATGAGAAGCAGCATCACTGATGCCAATTAGTATTACTGACCTGAATTTATCTCAATGTGTGCAGTATTATACTTCAAAATATTGTTATCATTAGAGACTGTATTACCATATATAACCTCTATACTCACTTATAAGAAGAGTCCAACTGCAAACTAAACAGACCCAGATCTGCCATTGCATAATGCACTGGCAGATCTGGGTCTGTGCAGTTTGTTAGGAGTAATCAGTAGGAGAAACAACTTAGACCCTGAGCTGCAGGTTCATTTGCTATGGTGATTTTTGCAACTTGACTCAACTTATAAGCGAATAGATATGGTATATATAGTAAAATTTATTTTGGCAAGACTGATAGTAAAAATGTATTATCCAATTTTTGCATCAGTGAATAATATAATTTCAGTACTTGATATAATTGCTGAAACTGAGGTAAATTATAAATTAATACATGTAGGGTGTCAGTGAATCAGTTAATTGAATTTACCCTGTTAATTAGTCATGGATCAACTGATCCTATCTAAGTGAGCCTGAGTCAAATATGTAATCACAACAGGATTTTTCTAACAGTTGGTTGAGCATTAGACTCACAATCACAAGGTCTTAAGTTCGATACCCACCCTGGTCAACTTGAATTGGCTGCCTTGGTATATTTCAGGGACAGGCACTATGCTATCACTTCCTTGGCATGACACTGCCAATAGTATATTAAAGTATCATTAAAACCAAGGAAACCAAACATTTCCAACATATGTGTATTGAGTCAGTTAGCTAGAAATCCATTCATAAAGAGTTTGAAAAACATCTTTTGCCAAAAGTCTCTAAAATCCCAAATTTCTTCTTTCTACAGTCTTGTGCAACTGGCCAATCAGTCATAAGTGTCCTCTATTCAGTAATAACCACATAACAGATTGCAATGGATTGCTACCCTTATCTTCAATCACCCATTAGGTGTCATTCAGTGAATAATTTGATGTTGTTGTTGTTTTTGTTGTACCTGGTTTAATGCCATTTTTCAGCACAAGATAGGATATACATCTTGGCCAGTATTAATGGTGGAAGAAGAACTCGGGGGAAAACCCCGGAAAGAACCACTGACCCATGAGAAGCTACTGGCAAGCTTTCTCACATACCTACATTGGCTGAATCCCAGACTCAAACTCACCCAGATACAGTGAATAAGTAGGTCAGAGAAACCTTTCAAAAATTTGGCATAAACAGACAATTAATATAAAAAATACTCATATGCATTTAGTATAAAAAATACTGGTATACAATTAGTACACAAATTATTGGTATACAATTAGCATAAAAAAATACTCGTATGCAATTAGTATAAAAATACTGATGAACAGTTAGTATAAAAATATTGGTATACACATAGTGTAACAAATATATTGGTATAAAATTAGAATAAAAAATGCTGGTATACAAATTCAGCTCCTGATAACATTCTTCATCCATTTTTTGAGGGAATTCTTTTACAGTATAGTTATTACACATATCTCAATCAAGGTGTAATTTATAAAATTAAAAATGCTGTTTTAACGAATTATATATGTAAATAAGTTCAAAGAGCAATTTCCATTTTTCCAAGGGGTCAAACATTTCACTTGATCACACTTATCAAAAGCCAGGAAGCAAAAAAATCTAATTCTGTGCCTGTAGACCTTTTATTATCATTTGATGTCGCCAGCTTAAAATAAAAAGTACATAGCTACCGTATTTACCATATATATTGGGACATGATCAATTAATTTCTTTTCTCATCCCAGAACTTATGGTGACACTTTCTTTTTACCTATGTCATATATCCCAAAACTTAAAAAATGAAATAAATTTGTATTGAATTTGTGCTCCCTCACCCCCACTGCACACTGCAATAAAATAGATAAATAAAACACTTATTTGATAATAAAAAGAAAGAAACTAACCTTGTATTGTTATCATTTATTTGTTTTTTCTTATTGAGCATTAAGGGATAAAATATATCCACGAACTCCGTAAATGCAGCATAGACTTCCATACTGAAGCGTGTATTGCTTATATCCAATAATGCATGACACATTGTTCATTGATATGAACATTGAGAAACAAATCGTGTTTGGTTGTGCTTAAAGGTTCAAATATGTTATCTGACTGAAAACTGGATCCAACAAAATCACATACAATAGGGAAATAATCAACCAATATCTTGAAGACAACTGCCATTCAAACATGACATGGTGTTAGGTGCAAAATAACCAAGACTGAATTATATCCAGGTCAATTATGACAGAATCTCACAAATAAAAATAATTATTTGAAAACACATTTATTTGAGTGCAAGTGACAATCGTTTTGCAAGCAATGGTTACAAAAGTATCATTAAAGCATGTTATTTCTGTGTATACTATTTACCCGCTGACATAAATGCCCATTCATATCAATTATAACTATAGATGCCAAGCACACAAAAGCCTGGGTGGTGAATAAACAGGACTGGCAATGAGCAGTAAACTCATTCTTTGAACTTACTGACAAGACATAAAAGACAAAAGATTATTTTTATTACAAAGCAAGCTGACCTTGGAATCTTAAACTTTGGATACTTTGAAGCAGGTTTTTCTTTTTTAAAGGTTAATTTATTGCAAAGCAAGGGGACCTCTGAAGCCAAGTGGATTCTTTTAAGTGTGCCAATTTTTTTATATAAATTCTGGATATACAAAGACGGCTGAGATACGGAAGCTAACTTTGGTTCCTTTTCACCAGTATTCACATGAATTTTGAAAATAAATTGAAACAATGGAACAAATGTTAAAGCAACACAATATAGTGCTTTATGCATGGACCTTGATGATCCAGCATCACCCAGCCAGAAGATTTGGAGAAAGTAAAATCACTGGATGAATTCGTGAATTCGTGAAGGCTTAGAAGAGAAGCAGATGATTTGCTATCCGACTGGAAACTGAATCCAACAAAGTCACAAACGAGAGGGAAATAATCAACTGATATCTTGAAAACAACTGCCATTCATGCATGATTTGGTGTTAGATGAAAAATAACCAAGATTGAATTATATCCAGGTCAACTATATGGCAGTAGCTCGCAAATAAAAATCATTATTTGAAAATACATTTACTTGAGTGCAAGTGACAATCGTTTCACTAGCATGGGTTACAAAAGTATCATTAAAGCAACTTATATCTGTGTATGCTATTTACCTGCAGACATTAATGCCCATTTGTAATAACTATAACTACAGATGCCAAGCACACAGAAGCCCAGGTGATGAATAAACATGACTGGCAGCGAGCAGTAAACTCATTCTCTGAACTTAACGACATGATATCAAAGACAAAGGCTATTTTTATTACAAAGCAAGAAGACCTCAACATCCGACTTTGGATACTTTGAAGCCAGTTTATTTTATTTTTTAAAGGATATCATTACAAAGATTATTTTGTTGCAAAGCAAGGTGACTTTGGATTCTGTTAAGTGTGCAGATTTTTTTACGAAAATTGTGGAATATATAAAGATGGCTGAGATAGCAAAGCTAACTTTGGTTAACTTTTTCTGGTATTCATGGGAATTTTGAAAATAAATTGAAACAATGAAACAGTTTTTGAAGTGACACAGTATTGTGCTTTGATAACCCAGCATCACCCAGAAGATCTGGAGAACATAAAATCATTAAACAAATTTGTTACGGCCAGAAGAGGAGCAGATGATTTCGCCAACAATATGATCATTAACATGGATGAAATTCTAGTGTACTTTGATCTCATTCCCTGACAGACTGACGATATGATGGGGTCAAATGTGTAAGAGTTAGCATGACTGGTGCAGATTTGGAAAAAATCTGACTTTAGACATTGCAGTTTCCACTTCAGGTGATGTGTTGCCTCTACTGATAAATTTTCATGGTATGAGAAAACTAAAAAAATATTAAAGCATCAAAAGAATGGATCGTACATGTGCAGGAAAAGGGTTGTGTTGATGAGATGATGCTGCAGTTGATTAAAACGTTTTATCTCAGGGACAAAGTTTTATATTTTTTAAAATAAAATTTCAGTTGAAGTGCATTTTCTGATGTAATTTTTGAATGATTTTAAATGTGTCCCACAACTTACGACTCGAAAAAATGATGTGTCTAAGAATTAGAAATGAGTTACTTTCACAATTAATTTATGGTGTTGCAACATATACAGTAAATATAGTATATCACTGCATCAGTATTTAAAAAAAAAGGGTTACATTGTTGTACAAGGAAACGGTTATAATTTTCAAGTTATTAAAGAAGATTTATGAATTGACTGCTGGCTGCGGATGAGAAGGTTGAATTCTCCCACCCAAATACACAAACCAACCATTTTCACAAACATGTTTCACCTCTGTCAGCACTGCCTTGACATTTGTCATTTCTTTGTTTAATACAAATCAATCAAATCTTGCCATGAAATTTCTGTTGTCCCATCCCATCCAAGTGTAAATATAAAACTGAAATTTCACTGTACACGGAAATACTGTGCTCCTTTCCACTACTCATTAAATTCTTTTGGAGGGTTTAAATAATTCTGCATCAGGTCCAATATACAATAGTGACTTATCCCTAAATTTGCATTTTAAAAGCCAAAACTAAGCAATTTTTAGATTCTCTGAATTAGAATTAATTTGATTTTAATTATTTAAAAACTAATTTGACTTTCTTATGAAGTGCAATTATCTCATCAAGGTATCATTTTAAGCCATCTCATAGGTACCAACCTGAATGAAAATCCTTTTTGTGAACTCCTGGTATATGTTTTTTCATCTGTAATTTCACTATACATGTGACTCACATGTTGTATCATAGTCATCAAGAGGACTCTGAGCGTATTGATTCCATTCCAAATGATATACCTCTACAATAGTTATCCAGCAGTGATTGGCCCATGCAGGCAATGTCAAGAAAAACATGGATTAACTCATTAATTTCATGTCAATATTAATAATGCGTCAAAGGTAATCCTATATGGCTTCAGTGCCATCTACTGGTTTCAATGTCTTGCACCTTAGAGATGCATGTGAAAAATAAATCAGATGGGAAAGAAAATTAAATTTGATGAAAGACACACCTATACCAAGATGTGCCATCTGCTCTCAACAATATTAACTCATTATTTATGGCATACTTTTTCAGTATGTTTACATTGTGCTTCAAATATTAAATCTAAGTCAGTCTTTTCTGCATGCTTGGCTTTTCTAATATGAGGTTAATGTGGCCTTGTGGGATCTTCTAAATTGATGCTATTGATTTTGATATCCATCATTGTGTATCAAATGGCCAAGAAAATGTAATTTGACAAATGATGACTTTCAGGTGAATGGAAATGTAGTGTTCATTATTGTTTTGCAACTGTTACAAAACTGTTTTATCTTACAGTAAGAAAAACGTCTCAGAGAATTTGTAATAACCTCACAGTCTCATTTCCCAGTTTTATTTCTCACAATATGAACCATCTCAGCCTCACCCCTCAGTTTATTCTCTGGAATTTGAACTGTCTCAGCCTCACCCCCTCAATTTATTCTCTGGAATTTGAACTGTCTCTGCCTCACTCCCTCAGTTTATTCTCTGGAATTTGAACTGTCTCAGCCTCACTCCCTCAGTTTATTCTCTGGAATTTGAACTGTCTAGCCTCACTCCCTCAGTTTATTCTCTGGAATTTAAACCATCTCAGCCTCACTCTCCTAGTTTTATTTCTCACAGTGTAATTCATTTCTTAAGCTATGATTGTTTTCCAGTCATATTAAGAACCAAACGACCTTGAACTTTGATGAATATTTGTTCATAATAAATTTCATTTGTGAGTAAAGCTCTGTTGGAATTAAACGTGGATCAATTCAGATATTACTTTATGAATATTCAAAAATGTTAAGTTATTGAATTTTTAATATCATGGTGTTTGCATAGACTGGTTACTATGGGAACTGAATTAGTATCGTGAGTCCTACAGTGGTCCTGCTTTAAAAGGCAGGTCACTCCTTCTGCCATGAAAAGGTGGCCACATAAAAGGGTGGTCTCCCATGGATGAGGTGATGTGGCATTAAAACTTTTCATTTTGGTGTTGGGTAAGGTGGGTCTTGAGAATGGCCTGTCAAGTATATCATCATTTTGTTGTGGTAATAGTTTATATCTAATTTTCATTGTGGTACAACTTTATTATGCTACAGTTTTTCTATGATGGGAAAGCATTAATTCTAAAAGTACAGCACTAACACTTTAATGTATGTCCCTCTAAAAGTAGAGCACTAACACTTTAATGTATGCCCTCTAAAAGAACAGCACTAACACTTTAATGTATGTCCCTCTAAAAGTACAGCACTAAAAAGAACACTTTAATGTATGTCCTTCTAAAAGTACAGCACTAAAAAGAACACTTTAATGTATGTCCCTCTAAAAGTACAGCACTAAAAAGAACACTTTGATGTATGTCCCTCTAAAAGTACAGCACTTAAAAGAACACTTTGATGTATGTCCCTTTAAAAGTACAGCACTAAAAAGAACACTTTAATGTATGTCCCTCTAAAAGTACAGCACCAACACTTTAATATATGTCCCTCTAAAAGTACAGCACTAAAAAGAACACTTTAATGTATGTCCCTCTAAAAGTACAGCACTAAAAAGAACACTTTAATGTAAGTTCCTCTAAAAGTACAGCACTAAAAATAACACTTTGATCTATGTCCCTCTAAAAATACAGCACTTAAAAGAACACTTTGATTTATGTCCCTCATTCTAGATTATAAATCCTATTATATGACTTGGTCATAAATAAACCTTACCTATCTTACATTTATTGGCTCAGTACTTAACTTAGTGTTTACCATGAAAGTCAACAGGTAAATTCACTGCATTTTTGTCTCCCCCCACCCTGTCAAGTCACCAAAGTACATAGGGAATGAAATCTGGCTCATATCCTTGTGATACAGCTGTAGAATTACTTGGCAAACATATACAACTCCTTCTAATAATAGGACATAAGAGTATATGGGCAAACATATACAACTCTTTCTAATAATAGGACATAAGAGTATGTGGGCTGAAAAGGAAAAGAAACTGAAGAGTAAAACTTGACTGATACCTGAAATGGCATCAGATATAAGAACACGTGCAACAATTGTTCATCCCTGAACCTCATAAATGTTTTGTAGATAAAGCAGAAATGATGCAACCATGAAATACATAACAGTGACCTCGACCTTGAAGACAGGAGAACAAATGTGAAATGAAACATATCTTCTCATGATTCTATACAATGCACAATACAAGTGTACCAAATTTATTCACATTAAACTGCTCATAAATTAAACAGCAAAAGGGAAAATGCTATGGAAACCTAAAATACTGACATGTGACTTGACCTTCAATACAGTACCCTCTATGTGGTATATGACACATATAGCATGTGTCATCCCTTAGACTCAAATGACTCAAATGGTATAGGATGGAAAGGAAATTATGAAGGCAAACTTAAAACAATGACCATGATCTTGATCTTGCAAAGATGGTATGCAAAACACACTCAAATGATAATATATATTTATACAATGAGGGATATATAATACACTGAGCATGTGAGAAAGCTTGCCAGTAGCTTCTCTTGGGTCGGTGGTTCTTTCCGGGATTTTCCCAGGTTCTTCCTCTACCATTAATACTGGCTGCCATGTATAGCCTATCTTGTGCTGAAAAATGGCGTTAAACCCTATGATAACAACAACAACAACATAATATACTGTACAATAACTTTATTAGTTACAGAAAAGAAATAAAAGTTGGATGGACAGATAGAGAGACAGACTACTTTGTCACCTCTTTATCAAAACCATAAAACAAATCATTTTATTAATTTTAATTTAATTAACCTATTATTTCTATGTAACAAGAGAACAGAGAACAACACTTTTTATGCATTCCCTGTTTTAAAAATTACTTTATGTTGGTGATGACTACAACTAATTTTATTGTGCAAAAACAATTTTATTCTTTTTCTCACACTGACCTTTGCCAAAATCACACTGCTTGAAATTGCTTTTTACCTTGGGTCAATGTCTTTCACGTAGTTTGGTAAGTGTAGATGGTCGAACTGAAATTATTTTGTATGGAAGTAATTTTCTTTGTTTCAGTCACAGTGACATTGACCTCTGATCTCTAAATCTATTGGGTTCCAGGACTCAAAATGAATATTTATTTTACCAATTATATTTTCCCATCAGTGGTTAAAATATGAATTTGAAATTCCTATTTCTACTTTTATTTAAAAATGAAAATTATTATACTCTAAAAATTCTGTTTCATTTATTATCATTTTTAATAACAAAAACTACAAGGGCAGCTGAATTATTTTTCTGTTTTGTAAATGAAGTTGGATTTTTAATGGGCATGAAGGTGGTGTATAAAATTCCATTTCCCGAAAGCGAATTATAAAGCAAATTACAGCAACAAAAATTTCATTCAATAAGTAGGTCATATCCCATGGAATGAACTAGTTTAAAAAATTACAACTAAATACAATTTTTAAACATCATAGTTACCATATATATTTGCTTACAAGTCAAACTGCAAACAACAATGATCAAGATTTGCATCACATAATGTGCAGGCAGATGAGGGTCTTTGTTGTTTGTTCTGATGACTACTCTAAACATGCAATGGCAGATCTGGTTTAATGCAGCTGGAAGCTGGATTCAACTTATAAGAGACAATATATGATACTACATGAAATGGAAGATTCACATTCAAGAAATACCCCTATGCATGATAGCAAATCAGATTTGAAGTATATTAAGATGCAATTTGAAACCATGCCCACAAAATGGGAAAATTTAGCTTCCAAAGGTTTAGCTTGACCCATTTTAGATTTATGTTTACCCAGTCTGAGACCCCCCACTGTCAAGTATTACAGGATGAACTTCAAAAAATCCAAAAGCAATCAACCAGATTTGTTGAATCTAATTAGGACTTCACACCTGGAAGTATGACTTTGAAATTGAGGTCATTAACCAATATAGATTGGATCAAGATTTGCAAAAGATTTTTAAAAAATTCTGAACAAATTTCCAAATCTGAAAGAATTAGAAATCAGCACAAATACACCTACCAAACTGATGCTTAATCTGATAGTTACAAATTCAGTTTGTTCCCTAAGAACCATCAAAGATCAGATTTTTATTTCTACAATTATTAATCACAACTGCTGAATGTGAAACCAAACTAATAAAAGTTTGAAAATGTATACTTTCAATCATTTTTATAAAAACTTTTCTGTTGGATGTGGCATAAAAGTCATCACAATTTAACATGTCCAAGTTTGCTTTTTAGGACAATGAAAAGTTCATAAAAAATATCTGCCACTTCAGACAAGAACTAATTAGGAACAAACATCTTGTTTCCAGGAGTTAGTCATGATAATATGTGACAAATATTTTCAATCGGCCATCCTACATAAAACATAATTGCGCAGTAAGTTGTCAAGGGAGTCAAAGAATCAGGTTTTGCTTAAAAGAAGGTAATATCAAAACTACTTCTGCAATTGTACTTAAAATGACTGAAAGCACAAGAAATATCAACATCACCATAAGACAATCATGCTTTATTCCACACTGCATGAGTGGAAGATAAATGTATAACCTTAGCATTATTGTACAGACAAATTGCACATCTCAGGCTAAAAGGGTCAATGACAACGCAAACTTTGTTTTACAAATTGTAATTATGCCTGGGCACTTTGATGAACCAGTGTACTTTAAGGAGTTTTATGAACGATTTTCTGGATATCACTGGAAAATTTAGCACCTGCAAAAATATGTAAGAACATTAAATCTCAACTCACACTTTTCACAACCAGGTGACATTTTGTATAAGAGCAATAAATTCCAGCCCTGTTGGTCTACTTTCTGTACATTGTGCACTACTTGAGTTACTGTGCACATGCCATTTTTATTTTATGCTAGCCATGAATTACTGGCTTTTCAAAAATAATTTCAATATTTCACTGGAGTGAAAAAATATATTGTTTTCAAAGGTCTTCAATAGACATGGATAACATCATAACCATGAAATTTGAGGTTGTATGATTCCTACATAGCTGAACAGTAAATATGACTGGCTCCTATTCAAGATGATTGGAGTTTGAATCCAACAAAACGCAGATTAGTATTTTATTCTTAATGTGTTACTTACCTTTGAAGGATAATTATGTTACTGTTTATATTTTCTGTGCAAAAAGTCACAAAACAGAACATAAATGGTTAACAGCTGATATCAAACAGGGTCCAGGATGAAATTTGCTACTTCCATCTGTTACTCGATAAATCTTGCTAGGCAAGACATTGGGGCATATAATGAAAAGAACATTTGATTCCTATGAGTGAATAAGAGCTATATTTCATCTTGTCGGTGACAAACTTAAGTGTTTTCATACACTTGATGAATCATATCCATCATTCACTTCATTCAAGCAAGTATCTTCTATTTCTTCTTTCAGTCACTTGATCTTGGGCTTTTCTATCCCAAAATTGATATGATTATCATTTATGGTACTTATATGGGATGGACATCAAGTTATTGTGCTGTAATGAATTCGTAATACAGATGGGTGTAATAATGAATAGACAACATCTTAATATTAAGCTCTTCCTTTGGACAAGCATATAAAAATATTATAGTTACTTATATTTAATAATGGAAATCATAATTAAATATATGGTTGTATGACTTTTTTTTACCAGTGTTAGATTGTAGTTGTCATTCATTATTTATCACATCAATTAAATTTTCCCTTTGAAAATAGCGATTTCACTATTATTATTATTGCTGCTATTATTATTATTATCATCATCATCATTATTATTATTATTATTATTATTATTATTATTATTGTTGTTGTTGTTGTTGTTATTATTATTATTATTATTGCTAATAATGATAATAATAATAATAATAATAATAATATTGTTATTATCATTATTATTTTTCTTCTTTCTATTATCATCATTATTGTTGTTGTTAATATTATTATTATTATTTTATTATTATTACTACTATTATTATTATTATTATTATTATTATTATTATCATTATTATTATTTATTATTATTATTATTATACAGCCCAAATGGGTGAATACAAACTAAATATTATAGCCTTATTTATGTATGTCAAGACAAATTATGGGGCAGAGGTAGGCAATTTATAAACATGAAAACAGTATCTATGAACAAAAATTGTGTAAAATAAACAACTTGTAATTGTTTATTTTCATTATTTATAAATTGGCAGTGATCAAGTTATGACAATAATATTATGCTGTATATCATAGAACTACATGTAACAGCTCAAAACATCACCACTGACTACCAAAAACTACATATCTGCCATCGTAAAACCTTTCCAAGTACAGTGTGTAAAATGTGTATTATGTACAACAAAACAATACTGAATTGTATGAGAAATGATTTAATACATGCATTGTAAGAAATATAGGATATGTGAGTATGGGTATATGCATTTGTCTCTCTCTCTCTCACTCACTCTCTCCCTTTCTCTCAAACATGCCACTATTCATCGTTACCAATGTTCTACAACATCAAACTCATAACAAAAATAGCATCACTACTGAATTTAAATATTTAAAAATATTTGGCTCTCTCTGTGGGGGCTACTCATGGGCTAGAATCTGAATGTAAAAGAATGATTCCCAATCAGTGCTAGGCTGATCCCAGCATTACAGTGTATTCTGGGCTGATCCCAGCTCAAGTAGAATTGGTGCTAGGCTGATCCCAGCTCAATGTAAAAGATTGATTCACAATCGGTGCTAGGCTGATCCCAGCATTACAGTGTACTCTGGACTGATCCCAGCTCAAGTGAAATTGATGCTAGGCTGATCCCAGCTCAAGTAAACTCTGTGCTAGGATGATCCCAGCATTTGAGCATATTCTGGGCTGATCCCATCTTCAAGTAAATCTGTGCTAGGCTGATCCCAGCATTATCATGTATTCCCAGCTGATCCCAGCTCAAGGATAATTGGTGCTAGGCTGATCGCAGCATTAAAGTGTAATCTGGGCTCATCCCAGCTTCTGTAGACTGTGCTAGGCTGATTCCAGCTCAAGTAAAATCTGTACTAGGCTAATCCCAGCATTCAAGTCCCAGCTCAATGAAAAAGACAGATTCCTGATCACTGCTAGGCTGATCCCAGCATTACAATGTATTCTGGGCTGATCCCATCTCAAGTAGAATCAGTGCTTGGCTGATCCCAGCTCAAGTAAAATCTGTGCTAGGCTGATCCCAGCATTTGAGTATATTCTGGGCTTATCCCATCTTCAAGTAAATCTATGATAGGCTGATCGCAGCATTATTGTTCATTCTGGGCTGATCCCATCTCAAGGATAATTGGTGCTAGGCTAATCCCAGCATTAAAATGTAATCTGGTCTGACCCCAGCATCTGCAGACTGTGCTAGGCTGATCCTAGTTCAAGTCAAATATGTGCTAAGGCTGATACCAGCATTCAAGTGTATTTTAGGCTGATCCCAGCTTAAATGGACTATGTGCTAGGCTGATCCAAGCTTGCTAATGTATTCTGGGCTGATCCCATCTTAACTAAAATCTATGCCAGGCTGATCCCAGCATACGAGTGTGTTCTGGGTTGATCCTAGATTTGTGGAATAGAGCAAGGCTGATCCCAGCATGAAGAAAATATATTTATATTTTTCCTATTTAAAACTGTAAAAGAAATGTATTTAATGAGCATGATCTTGATGTTTTTAGTATAGCTTATGAGTTATATATCCAATTGTGGAAAAATGACAAATTGAATTTGATATTAAAATATATCAAATGAGAGTCCCTAAGAGGATGCCAGTTTGGAATGTGAAAAACCATTTGAAAGGACTGGTGTCCAAAGTACATGATACTAAATGTATGTACACAACTATTCCTGAGCAGAAAGGAGTCGGTTAGGGTGAACTCTGATGTACCGTGTATGACGAAGACCATCATCCTAAAGTCCTAATTAGATGGTCCTCCATACCAACTGTAGTTGCAGTTGTGGCTGCTCAAATATGAAACAAATGACCAGAAAGTTTTGCTCATCATAGCTCATGCATGCCAGCAGGATAAACTCAGCTTCAAGTATGACAGAAAAAGTTCTCTACTAGATGAACGGCCCATGGAATCCAAAAATAAAGAAGCATTTGTCCCTTGACCTCTGGCCAAAGCGCCTTGCCACTGCTAGATTATATTGATTATTTATTATTCATTATTTATCACATCAATTAAATTTTCCCTTTGAAAAAAGAGATTTCACTATTATTATCACTATTATTATTATTATTATTATTGCTATTATTATGAATATTATTATTATTATTATTATCATTTCTTCTTTCTATTATCATTGTTGTTATTGTTGTTCTTATCATTATTATTATTGCTATTATTATCATGATTATTATTATTATTATTATTATTATTATTATTATTATTATTATTATTATTATTATTATTATCATTATTATTATTATTATTATTTCTTCTTTGTATTATTATTGTTGTTGTTATTGTTATTATTATATTATTATTATTATTACGCAGCCCAAATGGGTGAATGCAACTAAATAATAGAGCCTTATTTATGGATGTCAAAACAAATTATGGGGCAGAGGTAGGCAATTAATGAACATGAAAACAGTATCTATGAACAATAATTGTGTAAAATAAATACCTTGTAATTTGTTTATTTTCATCATTGGTAGTGGCAGTGATCAAGTTATGACAATAATATTACACTGTACACCATGGAACTACATGTAACAGCTCAAACATTGCCACTGAATACCAAAAACCGAATATCTGCCATCATAAAACCTTTCCAAGCACTGTGTGTTTAATAGTTAGATGATCAATGAAAACTACTCACTGCTCAATTGCAAAAGCCCCTTCAGCAAGCATTTGAGTATGACAGTTGATTTAGAAGTCTGGCATTTACATAATTTGATTGATGTTTATGATATTAATGACTGTTACACTCATGACAAATTGACTATATGCGATTTTCATTATTAAGGAGAGGAGAGTCATCAATTTTGTGGGGATTTGTGCAATTGTACGTCCTGGAAAAAAACATTGGTAGACATACCAGAGATTCAATTATACTAGTATGTCTACCCAATCTATTTCATAGTTAATAATATACCTTTTTTATTTTTTAAACTTAAACTAAAACACAGATTTAAAGTCCAAGGATTTAATTTGACATGCTAATGATTGTATTAATTAAAATTTTCAATCTGTGGGACATGATTTTTTTTTAAATTTCCACTGAACAATTGTTCAGAAGACCATTCCCACTGGTAGAAAGCTTTAGAGAAATGGATGAAAAACTTGGCTCTTCTCAAATGAGTTATGATTCCTGAGCAGTTGATGGGAGGGAGGATGCTCAGTGCACTTGAAATAAGAGGAAAAGCAAACAAAAACATAAAAAATGCAGCAGAAAGAGCACTCAGCTGATTCTGTCTGAGACGTGATTTAAAAACTATCAACCAACACTGTTGCCAGCCATCTGGAGGGTGTACAATGATAAGGGTCTGTGAAGGGTGAGAACATATAATTATATAATCTGTGTAATGCAGTCTAACTGATCTCAACACTACAACGATTTTCAAGATGGCCACTGTGGTGGTCATTGTAGATATCAGATTAGCATAATTTTCACTCAGGACCAACAAGACACCATACTATGTCTTTTAGCAAAACCCCCATGTCAATATAACTTTAGGAGAGACTGAACTAGAAGATTTTCAAGATGGCTGCCAAGGTGGGCTATACTGGTATTTGAGGTCTGATTGGCACCATTTGCATTCTGAATGAAATAGATATCATAATTATTCTTCTGGTGAAAACCCCTTGTCAATGTGACTATCAAAATCATTATTCAGTTGAGAAACACACCTACTTTGTGTAGTCAATTACTCCAATATTTAGCATCATTTTATATGATTGCACTCGTGCATTATCAATAATTTATTTTCTTAATATAAATCATGATTTTGTGTTTTCAATATCTTTGTACACATCAGTTATAATTTGATAAAACTATATTTTATCAGTGACTGACAATTATGACCATTTTCTACTCAAGAAAATGATTTCTCCCTTGAATCTTTTCTACTCAAGAAAATGATCTGTCCCTTGAATCTTGTGATTTGTGAATAGTCTGGAGGTAAATTTTGACCAATAAGCTACTTTCACTGGAAATCAATATACTCAGGTGTTTTTAAGGTAATAAGTTACATATATAATGGAAACAAACATATTAATTCAGTGAACAATTTTTTAAATTTGAAGCATATGATTTCATTCTAACATTGCAATAATTGATGGTTCTGTGTTGCTCAGAGTCATCAGCACAAAAATATTTGCAAAAGTTTACAAAACATGTGCTAGTTTATAGTTGCAATCAAAAGTATGAACAAGAGTATCACAAATGTCATATTATATACCTGCCCCCTGTCATATTATATACCTGCCCCCTGTTTAACAGCCCTCTATGTAGATATATGAAATTTGTGTACAGAAATAATTTTCCTTTTTTCAGTCTCAGTGACCTTGACTTTTGACCTTTTGATCATCATATCAATCAGCTTCTTCCTTAACCCAAGTATAAGCCATCCACATGATCTGGTCCCAGTATGTGTGTGTGTGTGATTTGGATTTTTAATGTAGCTTTAACAATTTTCAGTCATATCCCTGTGATGTCCACAGTGTGACAGTTTATAGTGATGTCTAGCACTGGGGCATCATGCCGCAGACATGTAGCATGATGTCCCACCCAGTCACATTATCCTGATACCAGGCCGACCAGTCCTAACACTAACCTCTTAATGCTGAGTGCCAATCGAGGCAGCTGTTAGTACCATTTTTTTAAGCCTTTGCTATGACTCGGCCAGGGATCGAACCCACGACCTCCCTCGTCCAAGGTGGACGCTCTAACCACTAGACCACTGGAGTGGTCACAGTCCCAGTATGTGATGCAAAACTATTATTATTGTGTGGAAAGCAAAGTCATATTGTCCTTACCTTTACTCTTGCTCAGCTCATAATCAATAGCATTCTTCTGTACCTAAAAATACAAGGATAAAAGATGTGTCTAGATATATGGTTTAGAACTAAGTGCAGAAACCATATTTATTTTTCCAGTGACCTTAACCTTTGACCATTTTTCCATGCAATAAATAAGATTTTTCCTTACCCAAAATGCAAGCCATCCACAAGGATTAAAGATGTGTCTAGGTATGTGGTGTATAACTAAAGTTATTGTGCAGTATCCAGTTATTTTTTCTAGTGACCATGACCTTGACCTTTAACCATTTTTCTCTGAAATAGATAGGATTCTTCCTAACCCATAGCTTAAGCCATCCACAAAACCTGATCACTGTAGAGAGTACAAGTCATTCGGAAAATTTGGTACCTTTGGATGATGGAAAAACTCAAGTTACTATGCAGAAACCAATCTCCCTCTTTCAGTCTGTGACCAAGACCTTTGAGCATTGGACCCTGAAAAGTCCACTTACATTTTCCACAAAAAACTTTCATTTGTGCCAATGTGTTCAGTTCTTCCCTAGCCCAAGTGCAAGCCATTCACAAAGATTGGTGACTGTAAATGGTTGACAACTCAAGTTATTGTGCAGAAACAAAATTCATTATTGATGGATGGAAAGACAACATCACATTACATAATGTCCTTGCCCTTGTGGCAGGTGTATAAAAGATATCAACATAACTATAGTTTTCCGAGGCATGCTGCATGGTACATGAGTGGCATGGCTATTATTTAATTTTTTAAAAATGCAGAAACTGGGGGAAGAATTTGGTCCCCAGCCAGGTACATCACCCACTCACCACAGCACACCCAAATAATCTGCAGATACGAGTCGAGTGTGGATCACATATTTTCTTACAGAAAAAGCATGTTTGTTGAACGTAAATAAAACCACAACAAAAATTGGTAAATGAAACCTTGACTAATCACTAGTTTTATTGTCAAAATAGCAGTTAGTACACAAAAATTTAAATCAATGTCATGAAATATTAAATTTTTAATAAGCGATATATTTTTCAATTTTATTTTATTAAAAAAATTCTTGGTACACTGTAAATAATATATGATGAAATTTTGATAAATCAAAATAATAATAATGCCTACTGGGAGGCAACACATTAAGAATTTAATGCAAGATAAAATTAATTTTTTCTTTGTGAAATTTGTGTTTTAGTTTCAGTACAGTCATCATAAACATGAAAAGTGTTACATGACTATCAAAGTGATGCTCATGAATGTTTCCACAAGAATCTAATTAAGTAGCACACTTGTGTTTTGATCTCCAACTTATGGCAGTGTTGGTTACATTGTTACCATCAATTAAAATTTGACCTGCATTGAATTATCAGGTTAATTAGTCTGTATTATCCAATAAATTAATGTTGGTAGAATAAAAAAGTTAGAAGGAGTACAAATCCAACCTGTACATGAGCTAGTGGTAACAGTCATGTTTTAAGTCCATTCAATTGACTCCCGGTAGTTGAACACGGATAACATTGTAAGAACATGCAACAACAAAAATATCTAACAATGATCAATATAGTATCAGGCTCATCGGCTAATGTGATAAACAGAAGCAAAGGAATTAAGATCATGGTGTACTAGGTGCTTGAAAAGCTTTGTTTCACATGTAGGGTTCATTATGGAGAAGCAAGTTCCAAAGTTTGTAGTGATCTTAAAATCCCCATATTGGCACTCAGAGGTTTACACAAGGATGAGCAGAAATATTTTCTATGACTTGTAATGAAATCAAAGCATCAGCATTTCCCTAATATACCAATACAAAATCTCATTGTTGTTGTTTTTCTAAATAAATGTCACTCTTTTTTTAAATAGAAAATCTTGTTTGAATCCAAAGTAACACATTCATATGCAAGAGCTGTAAATTTTACACATTTTTTTTCCTGGTACACATGTAATGTGTGTTGAAACTACTTGGAGTAATGATTTAAACATTCTGTAAGATTTTGTATATATTTCATGAAAGGCAGTTT
The DNA here is from genome assembly GCA_028554795.2 of Sinohyriopsis cumingii. Taxonomy (NCBI): domain Eukaryota; kingdom Metazoa; phylum Mollusca; class Bivalvia; order Unionida; family Unionidae; genus Sinohyriopsis; species Sinohyriopsis cumingii. Next base: position 59,394,461 of record CM068839.1, on the reverse strand, counting down.
AAAGAGAAAAGCAAACAACAGCATTATGAGATAAGCTACTTATTTACTATCATTCCCATTGTAATTATTAAATAAATATTCAATGACTTAACCTGCCGTCACATACACACACATGTGTACATACAAGCATGCATGTGCACACATACACTTACAGACACACACACACACACACTCTTGATGTCCATCCCTTTCATAATTTTTCAGAAGTCCATAAATAATTTGCACCCTTGTTTATGCTGTGGTCTATGTTTTTGGACCACATTCAGTTATGTAAGTTATCAAGGGAGTGGTGTATTATGTTAGTAAATTTGTTGTCTCTCATCTCAAATGGCATTTGGTATTTTGTCTGCTCAAACCAAATTTTTCTGTCAAAATCTCTTTCAAAAACCTCCACATACACACAAAGTGTTTTTCATGGCCTTGTCAATTTAGCACTTTAGTATATGTAGTTGGTTTCTTGTGATTAATCAGTTAATAAACTCTGGTCATGCAATGAGTTTTGTTTTATGAAGCATCTGGATAATTAACTGTCAAAATTTAATTGCCCAACAAACCCTGGTGTGCTTTCAAATCAGTGGCAAATCAGTGTATTCATAATCTGCAAGTGCTACTTGGACAAGATTTTGTAGATTTCATGGCAATTTCATATAAATCTCTTTCCCCATAATTCAGACCAAAATTCAATGCTCCAAAGCATCTTATTTTGCCCTATTTGCCCTAAACAATGGCCCCTGGGCATGGAATACAAGTACCCAAAAGAGCTAATATGTATTTTTTTCAATATGGTAAATATCACCAAGGCTAATTTTGAGGTTGCACTGTCCTTGACAAGTATTAGTGACAATATACAAGTATACCAAGCTTAATCCATTAATCTTAAGCAGTTCTTAAATTAGTTAGGAAAATGTGACTAAAAACTAAAAACTTACTTTTCACCTTGACTGTAAAGATAGGACCCCAAGGTGGTACATGCCACCATTTTAGTGATGATCAGACTTGTAGAATTGGTCATATATGCCATACATGCCCGACAGGATTGACTTTTTGACTGTCTGTAAAATGACAGATCAGGACATTGGGTATTTCTTCAAGGAAATTTAACTTTAGACTTAGTAATTAATTGTTCTAACTGAAACTCAAACACTGCCAGATATTGAAACTCATACATGGGTATTGAGTTTGTTTTAAGTACAATGAAAGAAGTGTGAAACTGCCTGCAAACTTTTGTAAACAGTACAATGTAACCTCTACAAGGAGATTATATAGTTTCCTCAACCTAGTTTGGGATTAGACTATTTCATTTCCTGGGTAAAGGATTTTTGCATGTAAAAAGTGTTTAACAGCACCTCATCAAAACATAGCTCTACAGTGCTAATTAAAAGTAGAGTTTACACACACACACACACACACACACACACACACACACACACACACACACACACACACACACACACACACACACACACACACACACACACACACACACACACACACACACATGCACGCATGCATGCATGCACACACACATGCATGCATGCACATGCACATGCACATACTCATGCATGCACACAGGCAGACACACACACACACACACAGGTGAACTAGGCAGTTGCCTGGAGTGCCAGGCTTTAAGTGGCTCCAAATTAGAGGAAAATGAATTTTTTACTTCAAGGGGGGAGCAGGTGTGCCAGAGTTATAGTTTGCCTAGGATGCCAAAAACCCTTGTGCCTGCCATGAATGCACAGCACAGACAGAGTAACAACAACATCCCCACAACATAAATGGTTCTGTTCTCCACACCAAATGTAGCCATGATTCTACCAGTGCAATGTCCATGTACGTCATATAGATAAAACTGATGTATGTATTTCTAGGCAATTACCCCCCCCCACCAATAACATAAAATTATGTAAGATTTTAGGGATTCCTTGATAATTCTATACACTGACTTAGAAATTTAAACAAAATACAAAATGTGAGTCAACTTGTTTAGGAGATCAAGAATAGGCAAGTATTTTATATTGACTGTAAATCTATAAATGCCCCTGACTGACTGAATGTCTGTAATTAATTCACAGTTTTTTTGTATACCTCTGATAATGTATTTAGTTACATCAGTTTCACCCCTTCATCACAAATGGCTATAAATTATGGAAGGAAAAGTGTGATGTAAACATTCAACGTATAACATGCATGACTGTTTTCACCTTGAAGGTAAGAGACTAATGTGGTGCACACAACACACCTGGAAATGATTACATGTGTATAAAAAGGTGCATATTTTAATCTCAAACAGTTCTAAAGTTATTGAGTGTTGTTGTTGTTGTTATAGGGTTTAATGTCATTTTTCAGCACAAAATAGGCCATACATGGTGGCAAGTATAAATGCTGGAGGATGAACCTGGGAAAACCCCGGAAAGAACTGGTCCATGAGAAGCTACTGGCAATCTTTCTCACATAACCACATGAGCCGAATCTGAGACTCGAACCCACACAGAAAGAGGTGAGATAGCAGTGATCCATAATGGTGAGTGCTTTAGACCACTCGGGGCCCCCAAGTTAATGAGTGGAAAAGAATGTGTGATGAAAAGCTTAAAATACAAAATGGTGACCTTAACCTTGAAGATGGGAATCCAAGGTGGGTTCAAAATATATCTTCAACACACACATATGTATGTATGTATGTATGTATGTATGTAGTATGTATGTATGTATGTATGTATGCACAAAACTTAAAATTCTGAGCTGTAACTTGGACCTTCAAGACATCACCAAAATGAGGTAATGAACATACCTTCTAACAATGATATAAAAGTAGAAAACATTGTATACCTTAATATTTATAACTCTAAAATTATGAAGTGGAAGAGAAAAATTGATGAAAATAAAAAATATCAAGCAATGACCTTGAAATTGAGATAGGACCCACTATTTGCTTTTCAATACATCCTTGTGATGATATATAAGTAGGACAAGCTTCATTCCTTAAATGACTTTGAAGTTATCAAGTGGAATCTAAAGTGTATTGAAAAACTTAAAATTCTGAAACATGACCTTGATCTTGAAGATGGGACTCTAAAGAATATGGTATGCAACAAACCTTCCAATGATGATGTTTGCATTCTCCAACACTGAGGGCATCTCTCTGTGAACTAATGTAAAATGCTTTGGGACTAGCTTATAAGGAATACATTTTCAAATTCTCTTTGTAAATTATTGCTGATCTTTTGAAAAGTTGACAATTTAGTCATGCATGCTGTCTCATGAATTGTCCTCCTTGGCGAAATTTAATTGCTTATAATAGGCACATCAAACATGTGGCCCATGGACAGTATGCAACCCAGAACTTAATACTGTTTGGCCTGTGGCCATGTAAGCAGTACATTTTAATTAATAAGCAGGATTGGTGATCAGGAACTGTTCTTGCTGATGTGGCCCATGACCTTAAGCATTTTGTTTTGGACCCCAGCCAAAAAAGGTTGGACTCCAATAGCTTATGACAACTTAGATGGCAGCATCCTGCCTTGTTAGTCTATGTCAATAAAAGAGTTATGTAGGTCCTCAATAAACTTGTATGATCTGTGATTAATATACTGTACTTCAGATACATGTATAAATAGATCCATGTTTTCTAATTGCTGCAATGAAAATAAATTGGCTTGTGTGAAGTAGATGTATCTATGCAGGGTTGTTAGGTGAACGAGTCTTTGGCCTATATGTTCAAATATTCCAGCCCATGGCCTATATGTTAGAATGTCCTGGCACATGACCTATATGTTAGAATGTCCCAGCCCATGGCCTATATGTTAGAATGTCCCAGCCCATTTAGTGGCTTTACTCCCATGCAGCCAATCATTTTTTTCCCCTTATAATTAACATGGTTTAAAATGACTCCTGCAGTCCTTACTCAAGAATGGAGTTTTCAGTGAAAATGATGGTACTATTACTTCACATTATGATTTGGGAGCAATGATAGCTCAGTTGGTAGAGCAACAGGATCACAATCCCAGGGTTGCAGGTTCATTACCCATCCTGGCCAGCATAGGTCAGCAGCATCAGCATGTAATTCAGAAAGGCACTAAGTTCTCATTTCCTTGGCATAATACAGTGAACAAGAGTCCCTTGAAGAGACTGACACTCCACTGATCCAACAGCTTGGTCTGGAATTCAAGATAAACCTGTTTCTTCTTTTTAGTTGCTGCATGTTCAAACCATCTGTGATATTTCTTTAGCAATAACAAGATTTATACATTAGTTTCCGTGGTAGATGTAAGATCAGCACCATAATCATGTATGACCAACTAAACATCATTATAGGTCTTTTAGTGAAGATACATTCATTCCAGAGGAGAAACAATAACAAGATTTTCAAGATGGCCACCATAGTGGCCATACTGGATATCAGATTGGCATCATTTTCAATAGACCCAACTAGACGCCATAAAAGTATTCTGGTGAATTTTCCAGAACTTTCCATTTAGGGTAGGCCATGATTTATACAATTTTCAGGATGGCTGCCATGGTGGCTAAACTGGATCACATTTTGATTTATGACCAACAAGACATCAAAGAAGTCTTTTATGAAAAGTCCATGTTGATACAGCATGACCATCCATTCAGGAGTAGTAGTGGCATCATTTTCTTTTAGGACTATAACTAGACCATGCAGTGAATCATCCAGATAGTTTAGGACTAGTGGCAATACATTTGTGCTAATGAATGGATGGATACTGGACAACAAATGTTGGACAACAGGCCAACCTATAAATTATTCCAATCTATGACCAGTAAAAGCTAATAATGTGTTTAAAGTACCATGAAAACCAACCAAGTTACAACCAAACATCACCTCTGATTTTAAAGGAACAGCATTTTTTTGCGATTTATGGTTTAAGTCCATTTTCAACACATGATAGACCATGAGGTGACCAGAATATCTGATGGAGGACAACCCCAAAAAAACAGTGGGAAAAATCACCAACCCACAGAAAGCTATCCATGTTGGCTAAGTTTAGACTCGAACACACATGGACAAAAGTGAGATGTCAGTAATCTGCAAAGGCAAGAGCCTTAGACCACTTGGCCACCTAGGGCCCCTCAGACCAACACTGATCATGATCCGCTGGCACATTGTGATGGTAGATCTGAGTCTATTCCATTTGACTTTGAGTGCATATAAGTTGGTTAATAACGTATGGTGTTTTAGGATAATCCTAATTATGGTCCTCATCTCTCTATCACAAATCATTTTGTCAAGTGTTGTGATTTTTTCATGCAGTTCTCAGTCTTATTGATGAAAAAAAAAGTTTTAATGTTTGTTATCATGGTACTTGATTTCTTATGAAGAGTTTCAAAAATAATATTTTACAAGCATGATACCTTAGCCAGTACTTCAAAATCAATATGAAAAAAATGGTCTGAAAAAGAATTTGCTACCACATGCTGTAGTTGAAATTGATGAATTCCTGAAGAATAACCTACCATGTACACTCACACTTGTAAGTTGGACCTAACTGCAAACTGCATAGAACTAGGTCTGCCATTGCATAATGCACAGGCAGATCTTGGCCTGATCTGTCAGTGCTTTATGCAATTGCAGATCAGGATCTATGTCATTTTGCAGTTCTGCTCAACTGATATGAGAGTTTATATAAAATAAATCTTATCCAAACTGACATAAAGATGGATGGATGGAGGGACAGAGTAACATTATCTGCTCTAGCACTATTGTGAATAGTGGAACAAAAACAAGCAATTTCCCTAAAATCTAAAGCTAATTAACAGGATGTCTCTATTAATGTAACATTCCAGTGGAATAAAACAGATGGCTTCTTGCTTCTTGAATTCTGTAATTCTGGTCAAATAGATTTGCTGTGATTATAAACACTCTGTGGGATTGTTTTCAACACATGTTTGTGCCATCCATTAAGCATTTCAGCCCAGGCCAGCTTGTGTGTGTCCTTGTAAAAGGCACTTAGTTCTCACAGCTTCCTCAGCATGGCATAAGCAAAGAACCTGTTGAAGTGCCATTATTTTAATTGCTTCATGGACAACTTCTGATTTGATAAAATTAGACAAAATGTACCCATCTTTTATTAGCTTTCTTAATTCACTTAGATATTCTTTATTTTATTACATGGAAAAGAATTAATGTTATGAACATTCTGACTCAGTTTTGTTTCTCACTTTTGAATGCATATGTCAAATGCTTCATTTTATTTTTTCATATCTGAATGCATACGTCAAATGTTCATTTTATTTTTGTTGTTGTTTTACTTCATTTCCTAGTATAATCTGAACAGATATCTCAAGATACTGTTTTTTTTTCTTGTGTATTAGCACGCACACACATACTAACCTTAAAACCCACACGTGAAGTTGGAAGAAAAAAGTATTTAAGACTTTATTTATATTATTATGTCTCTGTAAATATAATATTTAACTCTGCATGCTTTGGAGTACATCTCTGTTGTCTCACATCTGCAAAGTGGGATGAGAAAATTAATTGTTTCTGATGATGCAGCATTATTTTAATTATTATTTTAATTATTATATGCATGGAAATGTAACATTCAAATTTGACTGCTTTTGGAGGACATTAGTTATGTTTTTTTAAATGCAATGAAAACAGAATAAACTGAGTCTTATGACTGCATGATGAAGGCAGCAAGATGTTGCCGTATTAGATAAAATCTCGTAAATAAAAACAAAATCTCCATAAACACTATTCTGGAATAATAAATGTATTGTTTTATTTTCTATTGTACTGCCAATGAAAAATTGCTTATAGTGAAAACTAAATAAATTCTCCTTAAAATTCACAGCAACATTCTGTAGACATACATCAGTGATATTCTGCCCTAAATTAATCCTGCTATATAATAAATAAAGAAAATGAAATATTTTCAAGTGTTAGTATAAAGCAATTTGATATACCAATACTATTTGTATATCAAATTATGATCCGCCCATGACACAATAATACGCATACAAAAAAACATTCTTGGAACTGTGTGCTGTTGGGTCTATTCCTATAGATCAATGATGAATTTCCACTCATTAATCATTAGTGGGGTATGGAAATAGTGATAAAAAGTAATAATAATCCCAGTTTTCTAAATGAATTTAACATGGTACACAATTTAATCCCAATCCCTTCTTTTTCCGTTTTCCCCTCCCTTCTCATGCACAAGGGACAAAATATGGGGAAATCTGGAGTGAGATAAAGAAATTGAGCTGCATAAAAAAACCTTTAAACTGAAATCACACCAAGTAACCTACAATATTGTTCTTCATAACCGTATGTTTACACTTCCCTTGGGACCTATCTAAAGTGTTTATATTATCAATGATTTAAAGTTGCAATGTCAGTCAACACAGTAAGGTAAATGTCTTGGTTACGGGGCACACATATCAAATGTATTTAAGGCTTTTTTGATGTTGTTGTTTCTTAAACCTATTATAAGGCTCTAAATATTGATTATTATTAATTAAATATTAAAATATCCAAAGGCTGCCCCCCCCCCATTGACCATCATATCAAGATAAGGGCAAAAATCATTGAAAAGATGAAAATTGAGGATTTTTGCTTATGTAATACAACAACATCTCTGGATCTATGAAGACTGACAGTAAATGTGGTAAATGTTAGGTCAAACCGATCAAAGGAAGAGACAGAGAGAGAGAAGCAAATTTATGGTTGGTAGTAATGTTAATTAAAGCAGAATAATGACTTAAATCAACTTTAAATATATTAAAATATTGTAATTACCTCTTGTTGGTTTGTAATTTTGCTTAGATTCTATTCCACGCTAATTTCCTTAGACCTGTATGATAAGAAACAGTATTCAAGAATCTAAGTGTCTATAGGCCTAGTGCTCTACTTTATTCATTGAAACCATCTTTCTAATAATGTTTCCTACCTTAAAATATTCTGAGCATGTTTTTTAATGTTTTATAATTTCATGGTGTTTGTTTTTGTAATCGTATCATTATATGTTTTTTATCTTATAGGTGTTGACTAATGTTGTAAAGCGCTTAGAGCTTCTAAAGATTAGGCGCTATACAAAGTCCTCATTATTATTATTATTATTATATATAAATCATAAGTGTAACTTATATTGATTTAATCATTGTGAATAAAAATAGAAACTCAAAAATGAATACAAGCAAGTTACTAATATGAAAAGGTGATTGTTAATAGGCACAAATAGAACTATATTCTGTAGCAGACACACTAAGCAGGTATGTAAGTTTATTCACCCAGTCAATACACAGTCACCTTTTTTCAATCTAACTCCATTCAAATGGCAAATATATGCATTTGTATGTGATATAAATAAAATATGTGTATAGTATGTATGCTGTATGAATGATATACCACTCGTAAAAAATTTCATTAAAAGGAAATCAGCCAGCCTCTTTTCCTTTTAATGAAAAATGTATGCATGTCATGGTATATCATTGATACAGCATACATACATACATACATATATATATATATATATATATATATATATATATATATATATATATATATATATATATATATATATATATATATATATATATATATAAAATACCTTACAATGTAAGCATATATTTAATAATTTAATATCTTACAATATGAACATATCTTAATACCTTACAATATAATCATGTATTTAATATCTCACATGTCAATTTCTAATTATTGTCCACTTATTTATTATTTCTGCAGCAAAGAAAATTTGGACAAAATAGGAAAATGACAGTGTAGTGCACTTACAAAGAATTGGTTTTTGATAATCTGAATAACTTGTATTAATCTCTCGTATGAAAAGCAGATCCATCATTTTGCATATGTATAAATTAAAATACATGATCATCCGCATGGCAACTGAAGTATGTAAAAATACTTTGCAAGAAAACACCTAATCACTTGGGTAATCTGCCCACATTAAAAGAGAACAAATATAATTTCAGACAACAAAATTTGGCCACAGTAAAAATGATACAGACTACAAGGTATGGCAGGCATTTTATGTTTAAATTTAAGGATGTCTCCAGCAGCTGAAACAGCATGTCCTATTGATTAAGAACAATGCCTAGTTTCAAAGGTTGATTCAAACATGGCCAGGATCTCAGTGTAAATGTGCTTTGTGTTGATGTTGATTATTTTTTTCATCTTTTTGTTTATTTTTTACTTTGCATCATTAGTTCAAATCCTGTTCCTTTACTAATTACATTTTGTTTTTGTTATTTTACATTTTAGCACCCTGATTTTCTGGTATAAGTTGTTAAACTGGTGTTTGTGATTACATTTGTACTAATAGCTTTCATAGTACACCCTTTGTGATGTGTCATGTATGTACTTGTATTTTGTTTATTTGCATAGTGGATATATTTTTTTTGCTGGTCTTTAATGCTGCTGTTACTTACATCATTGACAAATCAGGGTCTGTTTTTTGTACTATTGACCCATATCTATCAGTACATTAGGCCACTGGCAAATCAGTGTCTGTTTTTGTACTATTCACCTATATCTGTCAGTGCATTAAGTTGTTGGAAAATCAGGGTCTATGTTGTTTGTTCTATTGACCTATATCTGTCAGTGCATTGTCACTGGCAAAACAGGGTCTGTTTTTTGTACTACTGACCCATATCTGTCAGTGCATTACGTCATTGGCAAATCAGGGTATGTTTTATGTATTACTGACCCATATCTGTCAGTGCATCAAGTCAATGGCAAATCTGGGTCTGTTTTTTGTATTATTGACAAATATCTATCAGTTCATTAAGTCATTGGCAAATCAGGGTCTATGTTGTTTGTTCTATTGACCCATATCTGTCAGTGCATTAAGTAATTGGCAAATCAGGATCTGTGTTGTTTGTTCTATTGATCCAGATCTATCAGTGCATTAAGTCATTGGCAAATCAGGGTCTATGTTATTTGTTCTGTTGATTCAGATCTGTCTGTGTTTTATATCACTGGCAAATCAGGGTCTATGTTGTTTGTTCTATTGAACCAGATCTGTCAGTGAATTATGCCATTGATGGCAGATCTGGGTCTGTGAGTTTTCAATTGCATTCCACTTATAAGTGAGTGTATATAGTATCTGAACTGTAACATTTAGTTAGTGTGTGTGTGTGTGTGAAAAAGAAAACATGTTCCTTAGACTCGCAGAAAAGTTTTGGAGTTGCAGACAGCTAATATTTTATATTACACAAAAATCATGCCCTGAATTGAACCTACTGCATTACGAGGAAATGAAATATTACCAAGCCGTATTAAAAGTTCATGACAAGAAAGCTGAATATGGAAACTTGAATAGTGTGCAATTTATCATGAGGAAAGAAGAATGACAAGAAATGCGTCTAATGAGAGCATAATTTATAATGTGACAGGAAATGTGCATGTACTTGTACCATGTCAGAATAAATTAGACTTAACTATAGTCTACTCTGTGTACAAACAATACCTAGGGGAAACAAATAAACTTCCTGTGGTAAGATGAAGCGCAAATATGTTTTAATCTTTATGATATAATACAGATATTTAGAGACAACATTGATCAGACACTGACACTAACAATTACATCTTAATTAATCTTAATGAATCTGAAACAAGTACAAGAGTAATAAATCTTCTTCATTTTCTCAGTTTCAAATTCCGTGAACTAATATCCAGAATGAAAATGATTTATTGATAATACTACACCCAGCAGTCATTCAGTTTGCACATAATTATAAAACCTAAAATAAAGAATGTTTTCATTTTTTTTTTTATTTGTGATTTTCCCACACCATTTTATCAAACAAAGCATCCTCAGAGTCCCAAACTTTGTACAGTGGCAAATCGGAAAACCTCTTTAACTGTTAATGTCCAGTTCTTTTCAAATGTAAGTTGATATTGGTATTGTCTCTTTAACTGTTAATGTCCAGTTCTTTTCAAATGTAAGTTGATATTGGTATTCTCTCTTCGGATTTACAGAATGTAAATGTTATCCCAGTATTCAACAAAGGAAATGTTTGACTAAATGAAGACATGTGATAGGCATATTACTTGAACACATTATTTGCAAGCATATTTATGATGAGTATACATAGCAATTCGTGCCAGCTACAAGATTCTTTAAAAGTCCAAAAGAACTATTATCTGGACCTATAACACTAGATATGAAATGTGGTCAGTGGTGTAGCAAACCCCACATCTGTCATGGGTGAGTGGGGGTGGGGGGTGGAGTGGGGAACGTAGGTGGACCAGACCCAATAAGGGCCCAAAATTAATATGAAACAACTTCTTCTTATTGGGAGGGGTCCACATAATTAAGTATTCCTGGGGGTGGGTGGGAAGAATTTCTCGCCATGCAAATGAATTGGGTTCACACATCACCAAATACCAATACTGTGTTAATAGTGCCAATACTGTGTTATATGTACCAATACCATGTTAATAGTGCCAATACTTTGTTACAAGTACCAATACTGTGTTAATAGTGCCAATACTGTGTTATATGTACCAATACCATGTTAATAGTACCAATACTTTGTTACAAGTACCAATACTGTGTTAATAGTGCCAATACCATATAACAAGTACTGTACCAATACTTTGTTAATAGTGCCAGTACTGTGTTACAAGTACCAATAATGTGTTACAAGTACCAATAGTGTGTTAATAGTGCCAATACTGTATTACAAGTACCAATACTGAGTTAGAAGTGCCATTCAAACAGAACAAGATGCAATGGTAGTTTCAATGCATTAAGCACTCTTTCATGACAGGAAACTGAAGTAAAGTGCCTTTTCCAAGCAAACATGGAAGGAGTTAATCCAGGCTGACCTGGACAGATATCAAACCTGCAACCTTGGATTACATTTTCAACCCACAACCAAATGAGTTTCCATGGTTCCCACTATAGACTGGAATAACCCAGATGAGAAATTTGTGCATGCAAAACCAGTGAAAAACTACAAACACAGAACTGATTGTTTTGTGACTCTCTCTACAGGTTCACAAATGTGCTCTAAATTGTGATGCACTGTACAGAAAGAAAGAAAAAACAAGAGAAACGAAGATTTATGATTTGGGCAGATCTTCACATGCATGGGGAATTCATAAAATGAGTGTGGTTGCTAGGAAAGATCAATACATTTCTAACTTCTATAAAAATCTGAAGCAACTATGGCCATCTTGGTTGTCCTGACCCCTTTGCCATGAATCTTTTTCACATTTTTTCAAGGAATAGACATTACTCAAGGCTTTGAAATCTTACTGAATAATGATAAATACAGCCTTCTGATCAATCTGAATATTTTCAATTACGATTTAGAGACAAGTCAAGTTTTATGATGCAGGGTTTTAAGTTCTAGTGACACATACACACACACATACCACTGCAATGGGATGGATCAGGATTCTAAAACAATCAACACCTACATGTCTGGTAGATACAATATATTCCTAGTTCTGAACAGTCAATTTCAAACAGCATAAGAGGAGTTATACATTCTTACACATGCACAAACCAACACACAGTGAGGTACAATAAAATGATACACGTATTTACTTCCAAAAACAACACGGAACAAGTCCAACACAATAATTGTAACCAAATCTATTATGGTACAATATAATCAGAATGTCTTAAAAGTGCAGATTTTGTTATTATTCACTTATGCTTTGACTGATACAACTGTTCTTGTCTGTATTTCATCTTGAGCTATCAGATTTATGTCTTAAAATGACTTCTTTGTGGATTAATCTGGCTAATGGATTGCTTGCATTAGCAGAAACAAAAATATATTGATCATAACTCAAACATCAATCGACCAAATACACTGAATGACTTTAAAAAATGGCTTACTCAATTTCCACATAGTCTTTAATTTGTTGCCTGCAGCCTCCAAACAATCTAACAAAACCATCTGGCCCACAGAACTTTAAGGTAAGCTATTTCTTTATAAAATTCAAAATGAAGATTGTATGTATGTATGTGTGTGTGTGTGTGTGTGTGTGTGTGTGTGTGTGTGTGTGTGTGTGTGTGTGTGTGTGTGTGTGTGTGTGTGTGTGTGTGTGTGTGTGTGTGCGTGCGTGCGTGCGTGCGTGCGTGCGTGTGTGTGTGTGTGTGTGCATGTATGTATGTATGTATGTACATGTATGTATGTATGTATGTATGCATGTGTATGTACATGTATGCATGCATGTATGTATGTATGTATGCATGCATGCATGTATGTATGTACAGCACATCAGCACAGTCATGGTTATATAGTTATAAGCAAACATTAGGTGCATAAAAATGGTAATACTGTAGTAAAATCTTGGCAAACATCGCCAGGAAGAAAAACCCTTCCAACCAAAAATTAATATACACCATGAAACACAAGATAAAAATTAGGAAATAAACATGTCACAAATACTCCCCAAAAAGGCAAAGAAAGCAAAACAAACTTAAAGACCAATAGAAAGGGTAAATGGGTTCAAGGGTAAGTGCATACAAGGGTAAACGCATATATGGTTTAACTTTCTTGATATAAAGTGCACTTTTTAAAATCAATCTAAAAACCTAAGTTGGATCATTCCAGTATACACATTGTGGTAAACAGGTTTCCACTATTAGCCATCTCTTACAATGTGTTGGAGGGTGCCTCATGCCTGCTTTACATCCTGTCTTTTCACATCATGCTTTATCAATGGAGCAACGTCTACCCTTTTATGTACCATCTTTACTCACGTATAAGTTCAGTCCAACTGCACAAACCCAGATCTACCATCATATAATGTGCTGGCAGATCTGGTTCTGTGCAGCTTGTAATGGTTAATAAGTAGAAGAAGAAAAAAAACATACATCCAGATCTGCAGGTGCATTATGCTGTGGCATATCAGGATCTTTGTTGTTTGCACTTTGACCTGACTTATAAGCAAGTACATACCGCACCAGAATAAAAAGCAACAATTTCTGCTGCTTGTCCTTATTATTTTACAAGACATTTGAGGAATTTAATAATAGTCATTCCAATTATCTAAAGGAATTAATGACTGTTAATTTGTTTCCATAATCTTTATTAAATGTGCAAAACCCAAACAACTGTAGGATACCAACAGATTACAAATAATCTATTATTTCAATCTGAAACTGTACATGCTCAGAGAATTCAAGTGCCTTAGTGTTGGGCAATATTCTAGGTGGATTGACTGGTATATTGTAAGCTGGGTACATGTTTGTAAGGAGGATTACCTGGCCTTATTCCTATCTGCCAACATTAAAAGGAACAATCTTTTAATGGAAATAAAGCTAATGAGCAATTTATTATATGAGACAGAAATAGAAATGTACTTTGATCACTTTCAGGGCTGTATGGATCATTATCATGTTGTATGGAACATTATCATACTGTATGGAACCTTATCACGCTGCAAAATAAATATTTAAATATGTAGGTGTGTGACTTTTATATAAAAAGAGGAACCTGTCATGGAAATAGTAAATCCATGCTTTTTTTAACCAATGCTATTAGTCTGAGATTAAATAATGCAACGATATGAAACTCACCTTAAATTTGTATTTGACCTGATTTGGAGAGAGTATCAACTGGCACAGATGAATGACTTTATATCAAAGCATTTTCACTGCGTAATGAATAATTCCACCTGCAATTACACAAAAAAAAAAAACATGCAAATAACTATATTTGACTTTGTTAAAAAAGCATATTACAAAGAGATAATGTTTTAACTTAAAACAGAAATATGCTTGTAAATATGATACGGTTTTATGACATCAAGAAAATGGATAAATAAGCTTTGTTACCTTCAGGCCAAATAGGGAAAATAAGTATATACATGTACATGCAGAAACAAAATAAATGAACAGGTACCTCTGTTAAAGAAGTTTAACAAGTAATTTTACAAAATACCATAAAACAGTCAAAGGTTACCATGACTTTCAGAATTACATGTCCTTTATACACAAAACTCTATCACTATGCTATCAGATTTGTGAATGTGTTAATTTGTTCCATTTGAAAGATCGGGACAAGATTATATTGATTGATTTCATAAGATGTGCTGTATTCTTAAATAAATTTGGTATCACTGCATTTATCGTTATATGAATAATGATGACATGAGTTTCTGTTTGTGAATGTTATATCAGCTTTGTCAATAGTCAATCACTGCACTTTTATCTTAGCTTATGTCTGATAGATGTCGGCTCTTTAGAAAGCTGATAAATACTAGTTTACTACTGAACCATTATTAATAAAGCCATTGTCATCTCTATATTTGTCTTTAATGCATCCATGTATAATCAATGCTGAATCCAGGGTGAACAACAGCCAACAGACATTTGCTCAGTCAACCAACATATAGAACAAAACTCAAACGATACAATGCATTGGTTGAAAAATATATCTAACTAGAATTTGTAAATCCAATAATTTACCTAAATTATGAAACTGCTAATCATAAAAGTCAATCTCATGAATAAAGAGTGTCAAAATTATTGGGCACTGTTTAATAAAACTTACAATGGCAAAAACAATACATACCATCATGTGCATGTGGCTTGACTATGTCGTTAGATGCTCATCATACAGTCAACCAAGCAGTGAATCATATTATTAATTCCTGGTAAAAAGTACGTCATCTGTTTGTTCATTATTCATGCTGTAGTCAGATTTCTTGTAATTCATAATTCAGAGTCATATGGGATCAAGCAGAGAAAATTCTAATGGTTTTAAATTTGTGTAACCTTTGCTTAATGACCTTGGCACATATATGTGCACACGTACTAAACTTTACATGTGCTTCATCCTTTATTTACATTATTTTTGTATTAATTATTTTAATGGTTCTTAAATGAGATCATTCCCTTATATCCTGCTTGTACATATTCTAAGATTTGTTGTTGTTGTTGTTGTAGGGTTTAACACCATTTTTCAGCACGCGATAGGCTATACATGGCGGCCAGTATTAATGGTGGAGGAAGAACCCAGGAAAAGCCCGGAAAGAACCACCAACCCATGAGAAGCTACTGGCAAGCTTTCTCACATATCCACATTAGCTGAATCTGAGACTCGAACCCACACAGACAGAGGTGAGATGGCAGTGATCCGTAACGAAGAGCGCTTTAAACCACTCGGCCACTCGGGGCCCCCTAAGATTTGTAGTGTGTTGAAATATTGTTTCCTTCCAATAGATAGCAAGAGGCTCAAAAAGTATCTACACCTTACACCTGCCCAGTGTTTATTAATTCTCCATGCATGGATTTTGAAAGGCACTGCTGATATCAATGACCTTTACCTTTGGTCAAGGTATGGAGTATTGAATTCAAGTTAATGTGCAGAAATCATTATTTTCTTTTGAGAGATAATGTACCTGTGGCTTTGACCTTCAGACTCTGAAATCTATACTTTCTTTGTTACCCTAACTACTAACAAGTCACAAAGTTTCATCACTGTACTTTACTTTTTAGCAAACGTCATTGTGCAAAATCCATTTTCTTTTGAGTAGCAAAGACTTTGACCTTGAATCTTTTGACCCCAAGAACAATAAGTTAATTCCATAACTTCTGTGCAAGCTCTCTTTAAACTTTGGTCAATGTAAATTATCTAGAACTAATTTTGTTATGCAAACAATCTGTGCTCCTGTCAGTGACCTTGACATTTTTTGACCTTCAAAAACAAGATGCTTCATCACACAAAATTTGAGCCAACCAAAGCCTTGGTGAAGGAAGAATTTGGTTAAGAACTTTGTTTGTTCAGAAACCATTTTCAGCTGGTGACCTTGATGTCAAAGTGAATATGCATCTATCTTACTCCATGTGCAAGAAGTCCACTAAGTTTTGCTCTGGATATTAATCTAGAAACAAAAGTTACTGTAAAGAAATGATTTTTCCTCTTGCAGTTAGTGATATTGACCTTTGACTTTTTTACCCCCCAAATAAATATGCACCTTGCCACAAATGCAAGTCATCCACAAAATTTAGTCCAGTTCCATAATGAAGACCTAATGTTCTTTTACTTTATTGTATTGTTTTGATAGATCTCTTTTAGTGAAAACCCCATGTAGACATGAACATCCATTTGGGAGGAGCAGCTAGCAAGATTTCCTAGATGGGCAACACATTGGCCTTACTGGATGTCAGATTGGCACTATTTTTATTCAGGACCCAATTGACAATTTAAGCCTTTCAGTGAAATTCCAAACCTATATGACCATCCATTCTGGAGGTATAGCAATAACTAGATGTTTTCAGTGGCCATCATGGTAGACATATTAGGTGTCTGAGGGACACTTCTTTATTTAGATCCAGCTAGACATCATGGTAGACATACTGGGTGTTTGATGGACACTATTTAATTTAGATCCAGCTAGACATCATGGTAGACATATTAGGTGTCTGAGGGACACTACTTCATTTAGATCTAGCTAGACAACATGATAAACATATTAGGTGTTGAGGGACACTGATTCATTTAGATCCAGCTAGACATCATGGTGAACATATTAGGTGTTTGAGGGACACTACTTCATTTAGATCCAGCTAGACATCATGGTAGACATATTAGGTGTCTGATGGACACTATTTCATTTAGATCCAGCTTGACATTGTGGTAGACATATTAGGTGTCTGATGGACACTATTTCATGTAGATCCAGCTAGACATCATACTATTTTTAGTGAAAACTTTCATGCCAATACGACTAACCATTCAGGCTCAGTAGCAATAATATTTTACTGTATGTCTTATCAGGTCCTTTTTTATTTAAGACAAACTAAATAATATAAAACACTTTTATTAACAAATCTATGTCAATTTCATTATTTGTTCTGAGTGGAAGCAATAACAAGTTTTTTTTTAGATTGCTTGTATGTTGACCATACTAGATGTCCAAAGGGTGCTATTTCTAATTTAGGATCAACTTCACCTTGTAATCAACTTTTTTGTAAGCTTCAAACAATCCCCTCAGCGGCGGAGGAATAATGATAACAAATTTGTGTTAAAATACAATATCAAATGGAATGCCATCAAAAAAGCTCGTACGGTCTATGGGTGTGACTGCAATCGTGTGCTATTTGCAGTTATTGATTGAAAATTAAGCAATCCCTTGACAGAACTGTGATGGATTATTAGTGAAAGACATATCATTCTACATGAGATCTTAAAAAATGCTTATCCATCAAGCTCAATGACAAATGTCCACTTAATTTGTTGTGCTCCATGATTAATCTCCCTTAAAATTATTGTTAAAAAAAAATTAAAATTTTATTCAAACTTATTTAATCTGAGTGCAATATAAAATTAATAGCAGCAATATTTCTAAATATGTCTAAAAATAATTAACTTTTGATGACATTATTACAAAACATAATCATGTTTCTAGTGCCAACAGAGATTGTATTTGTCCTTCAAAGTCAAGCAGGTTATTACAATGAAATGCATTACAGTACAGTATTTGTCCAATTAAGATATCAGATGACAAAAAAACTTAGACAAGGATTTGTTGTCCAATAACACACTTGCTGTTTAAGATCTGTACTGTTTGCTTAAGGTCCAAAGTTGAATAGGATGCAGAGACCCTGACCTATCAGTGTATTAAGCAGAGACCCTTGCCTTTGTGCATTACACAAAGACCCTGACCAGTATCAGTGTATTACGCAGAGACCCTGACTTTGTGCAAAGTAAAGACTCTGACCTATCCGTGTATTAGGAACAAACCCTGACTGTGCATTAAGCAAAGTCCTTGACCAGTATCAGTGTATTAAGTAGAGACCCTGACTTTGTTGGTGTATTAGGCAAAGACCCTGAACTATCAGTATATTAAGTAGAGACCCTGATCTGTTAGTGCATTAAACAGAGACCATGATATGTTGGCTCATAAGCAGAGATCCTAATGTGTTAGTACATTAGGCATAAACCCTGATATAATGTCACATCATGCAGAGACCCTGATCAGTTGGTGCAATAAGCAGAGACCCTGACCTGTTGGGGCATAAATTCAAGACCCTGATTTGTCAGTGCATTAGGCAGAAACTCTGATCTATTGTCCCATCAAGCAGAGACCTTGATCTGCTGATGCAATAAACAGATACTATGATCTGTCAGTGCATCAACTATAAACTCTGATCTGTTGGTGTATCAAGCAGAAATCCTGATGTGTCAGTGCATTAAACAGAGAGCTTGATCTGCAAGTGCAATAAACAGAGATCCTGATGTGTTGGTGCATTAAAATGAGATCAGATCTGTTGGAGCATTAAAGAGATCCAGATTTGTTGGGGCATTAAACAGAGATCCACTGGTCCATTAAACATAGATCCAGATTTGTTGGTGCATTAAACAGAGATCCAGATATTTTGGGGCATTACACAGATATCCTGATCTTTTAGGCCATTAAACAGAGATCATGATCTGTTGGTGCATTAAATAGATACCATGATCTGTTGGTGCATTAAACACAGACATCAACCCTTACCAACAGAAATAGAATATCAGCTTTCAAAAATTGACTCTCAAAATAAAAATTTGAACACAGAACATCAAATTTGTATCATACAATTTATTTTAAGAATTAAAGCTTGTTGATTTGGAATGCTTCTTGACTGAATCATACTTCCCACAATAATCTTTACCACCATATAACATGTTGAAGTCTGTTGAGAAACACTACAAATCTTTACCACCATATAACAGGTTGAAGTCTGTTGAGAAACACTACAAATCTTTACCACCATATAACAGGTTGAAGTCTGTTGAGAAACACTACAAATCTTTACCACCATATAACAGGTTGAAGTCTGTTGAGAAACACTACAAATCTTTACCACCATATAACAGGTTGAAGTCTGTTGAGAAACACTACAAATCTTTACCACCATATAACATGTTGAAGTCTGTTGAGAAACACTACAAATCTTTACCACCGTATAACAGGTTGAAGTCTGTTGAGAAACACTACAAATCTTTACCACCATATAACAGGTTGAAGTCTGTTGAGAAACACTACAAATCTTTACCACCATATAACAGGTTGAAGTCTGTTGAGAAACACTACAAATCTTTA
This sequence comes from Sinohyriopsis cumingii, assembly GCA_028554795.2. Classification (NCBI taxonomy): domain Eukaryota; kingdom Metazoa; phylum Mollusca; class Bivalvia; order Unionida; family Unionidae; genus Sinohyriopsis; species Sinohyriopsis cumingii. The sequence goes on along the minus strand of CM068839.1, from coordinate 59,374,411 downwards.
CCACCATATAACAGGTTGAAGTCTGTTGAGAAACACTACAAATCTTTACCACCATATAACAGGTTGAAGTCTGTTGAGAAACACTACAAATCTTTACCACCGTATAACATGTTGAAGTCTGTTGAGAAACACTACAAATCTTTACCACCATATAACAGGTTGAAGTCTGTTGAGAAACACTACAAATCTTTACCACTGTATAACAGGTTGAAGTCTGTTGAGAAACACTACAAATCTTTACCACCATATAACAGGTTGAAGTCTGTTGAGAAACACTACAAATCTTTACCACCATATAACAGGCTGAAGTCTGTTGAGAAACACTACAAATCTTTACCACCATATAACATGCTGAAGTCTGTTGAGAAACACTACAAATCTTTACCACCATATAACAGGTTGAAGTCTGTTGAGAAACACTACAAATCTTTACCACCATATAACATGTTGAAGTCTGTTGAGAAACACCACCAATCATTACCCGCACATTACATGTTGAAATTAGTTGAGAAACCCTACCATTGCTGAACATTAGTTCATTTATGGAGCTCTTGTGTATCCTATTTGGAATCTTTTTGAGCAAATGTGTCTTTGCAGATGTCTATTCCTCATCAGCCATCTGTTTCAATATCTTTCATGACCTTTCTTAGGTGAATCAGGGCACATATCTGATGTGATTTCTGACTGGCAAATATTTGATTTATTGTGACAAAATTTCATAGATATACACTTTCATAAAAGAATTACAATCAGACAAGTAACTATACCAATGTTCAAACTCAAGTTTCCTTATTTAAAATTGTATCTGACTATAAAATCATAATCTCAAAGAAGTGGTTAGTATGGTGTAATGTGATGTTAAAGTCTGGAATGTGTTCCATCCAAATTGAAGTGGTCATCATCTCTGCATCATGGGAGAGCAGGTTCAGGTCTATGCTGTTTATAACTGGGGGTGACTTATGCATGAGTGAATATGGTATTCTTAAAAGCATGTAAGTGAATACAGTATTCTTAGAAGCATGGAAGTGAATAATGGTATTCTTAAAAGCATGGAAGTGTATATGGTATTCTTAAAAGCATTAAGTGAATATGGTATTCTTAAAAGCATGGAAGTGTATATGGTATTCTTACATGCATGGAAGTGTATATGGTATTCTTACATGCATAGAAGTGAATATGGTATTCTTAAAAACATGAAGTGAATATGGTATTCTTACATGCATAGAAGTGAATATGGTATTCTTAAAAACATGAAGTGTATATGGTATTCTTACATGCATAGAAGTGAATATGGTATTCTTAAAAGCATGGAAGTGTATATGGTATTCTTACATGCATAGAAGTGAATATGGTATTCTTAAAAACATGAAATGAATATGGTATTCTTAAAAGCATGGACATGAATATGATATTCTTAAAAACATAGAAGTGAATATGGCATCCTTAAAAGCATGGAAGTGAATAATGAAATCCATAAAAGCATGGAGGTGAATATGGTATCCTTAAAAGCATGGAAGTGAATATGGTAATCTTAAAGCATGGAAGTGAAAATAGTTATAATTCCTAAAAGCGTAGAAGTGAATATGGTATTCTTAAAATCACGGAGGTGAATATGGTATTCTTAAATGCATAAAGTGGATATGGTATTCTTAAAAGCATGGATAGTTTTTTCCTCCACCATTTATACAGGCCACCATGTATAGCCTATCTTGTGCCGAAAATGGCGTTAAACCCTATAACAACAACAACAACAATAAAAGCATGGAGGTGAATATGGTATTCTTAAAAGCATGTAGGTGACTATGGTATCCTTAAAAGCATGAAATTATGCATATCAACAGGACAGAGGTTTTTAATTATGGTTTAATCTGTTGAACTTAAGGATGGATTTAAATGGGCATATTGTTAATGAGCTGACATTGCTGTCAAATGAAGATTTTGTCAAGGGTCATCTGTATATAATGTCACACAATTTCAGCAGTTTTTTTTTACTTCCTTCTCCACATTTCATCATAAACACTCAGACCTGCTTCATATGCAATGTCAGAAAGCTTTAACACCCCCCAATAACACTCTTCAAAACTAAAATTGGTTTGAAATAAACTTTGTATAAGAAACATGCCACAATAAAACTGCATTCTAAATTATGTAATACTAATACTAACAAGAAAAGTTGTGGACATGAAAGATCTAAAATCCAAGCAATAAAGTTGCGACTTCTCATAAAATGAATTCATTTCTCAATGTTCTCTTCATGACGATACAGCAAAGCTACACAGATTATATTTTCCCTGGTAGATGCATCTTCACTAGCTATGGTATTGATGTGTTAACTCTATATACACCTTGGCAGACTGATCCAATATTTCAGTGCTTCTGGCTGTGAATTTCATTGGATGCAGTGGCAGGCCACCACATCCAATCAAAATCAAGTTGTTCAAATTTGAGCTCTGTTCCTAAGTGATCAAGACAAGGGGGCAAACAACTGGTATGGACTCATATATAAATGATTTTTTACTGCTGGTCCATGCTCATAAAAATACATCCTTTACCACATGGCTATACGTGTAATGGCTTCTCTTTGGTACATAGTCATACTTTTAACTTTATAAGTCAATATCCCCCACCATCTTCATCCTTTGTACATGCACCACTGTTACATGCAATTGGTTAGCTGGCATTACATACCAAGGGAGACAATTATGACATCCAATAGATGCCGCTATGACAAAGCGCTGAAATATCTGATCAATAAACCAAGGTGTAGATAGGGTTAACATATCGGAACCTTGGCTAGTAAAGTTATCGTCGATGGTACTGGTGTTGTTTTTGTAGCATCACATTTTCAACAAGAAAACCTACTCCCCATCATCACACAAGTCAGACACTCTTTCTCCCATCAGAGTTTACTGTCTTATGTGGACAGCCCCTAAAAGAATAAGAAAATATTCACAAATTTATAGAGAAATAAATGCATCTGTGCTTAATGCATCATTCCAGACACAAACATTACCATACATAATTGTCTGAGCAATGCAGACAACTTCAGACCAACTAATACAGTAATGTAAATTAACAGGGATGAGTGTGGTAGTAAAAGACACGATAAAAAGAGCGTTTACATATTGTAATTATAGTACAACCATCCTATGATTCAATAAATAATGGCCTGGTAAGCTAAAAACTATTTGGTTGCATGACTGATGATCATTTTCAGCTAGAAAGGGCAAGCTCAGAGAAGGCCTTTAAAAAACTACTGAAATTTCAAAAGATATCAGCTATGGTTAATTATGAATCCAATGCAGATAATAATAACTATAATAATAATATTAATAATAATAATAATTATAATAATAACTTTATTTAAAGAGGGTTACACAATTAGTTCCATGGAATTAATCCTACTTTGGCCCTCTATTATATGCATATTTACATTCAAAGTACATGTACATAGTTATGCACACATGCATGCACACGTGTGCCTGCACACACACACAAACACACACACACACACATTATTGATAATAATCTATAATTATATATGGACATAAGAAACAGACAATTTTAATGAACAATCACCATTGTGTATATGCAGTACAAAAGTAGTGAGAAAATAGTGGATGGTTACACCATCAACAAATCTTTTAAAACCTTTGGATGACCTCCGTTTCACAGAACTCAGCATCAAAAGGGTATACTAGTCTGCAATTCCTACAGTATGGTTTAGCTTCTGACTATCATACATGTACATGTAATTTTATATTTTGAGGAATATATACAAATATAAACAAAGATCCAATTCAATGACAGTTTTTATTTGTTTAATAAACCAAATTCCAAATTTCATAAAAGTTTTGCTTTTTCAGGAGACTAACTAAGGAAATTCACATGTATAGACCACTGCTTTATCCATGGGTTTTAAGAATCTTACCCAATGTCATCTGTACGATTTGGTGTAATTCAGTATCAGTCTTCTTTATGACAGTCTACATTTATGTATTGACCTCATATGTCTTGATAGACTGAGTACTTTATTTCCCAAGTGATGAGCCAATGAAGAATCACCCCCACTTTGAGAAACCTGTAGCAGTCTACCAGAATAAGCCCTCAATCACTGCTAACCCAGGAGTGAACAAAATTGTCTGCAAACAATCTTAGTGCTTTATAAGAGTCATCAATTTGTTTCCCATTCTTAAACAGTCCCAGCAGCATGAAAAAATCATTATTTATTCAAATACACATCTTCCTTGATAACTCATGCACAATGGGGTTAAAAGACACAGACAGCTGTGTAGGAGTGAGGGACCTCAAAACAGAAGAAAAGAGATGCCATCCCCTGGACACTGAGGAAACTGGGGGGTGGGGGTGACAAGACTGTTTAATAGCTGATTATGCTTGCTTTATAATTGCTTGGGAAGAATTGTCAATTATGAGTTTTAATAAAGTTGTTCATTTTTTGCATCAATTACCCTTTTTTCAAGATACCCAACCTGTGAAAGGTCTTTATTGGCATTACTCAAATGCACACAAAAACATTGGGCGTTACATCACGCTCCTTGTTGTTGTTTTGTATTACATCACTGTCTTTGTTGTTGTGTATTACATCACTGTCTTTGTTGTTGTGTATTACATCACTGTCTTTGTTGTTGTTGTGTACTACATCACTGTCTTTGTTGTTGTTGATTCACAACAATTAAATCAAACAAGACTGGGTACATTTATTTCATGAAACAATCATCAACATCGAAAATCTATTTTTGTTGTTGTTATAATGCTAAAACATTTGATGCCAGATTTCACTGCAATTAATAGAGAAACTTTTTCTCATTCTTGAGGAAATCTGAGTGCCAATTCAGGAAATTTTGCTTGGTTGCCTTGATATCTTTGATTGCACTTGTGAGTGAGAAGCATAAATTAAGGCAATTTAATTATATTACTTACACAATAATATTTATAACAATATTCAATTGATCAACTGAAATGAGTTGACCTAGTGACACACAACAGTAACAACTACTGGTAGCTCTTAGCATTTAGGATTTTTGCATTTCTTTTATTAACTTTTCTTTTATTTCATCTCCTTTATTTGATTTGATACAATAGACACAATTAATGTGACAAAATGTGAAGCTTTGCTTGAAAGATTGAAATTGAGTGAAAAAAAACCCACAAATACTTCCACAAGTTGGAGACCAAAATGCAGTTGAAACTTAATTACCAGTAGGATCCCTCAGACATGCTGGCAGGCATGGCTGTGATGGTAGATTCCCATTTGAATACAAGAGGGCATATTGCCTTTATGATGATTACACTTAAACAAATTAAAAGATAGAACTTAAACATGAATTCCACTTGACCAAACATATTTAACTGGCATTTATTTATTTATTAAAGTGTTACCACCAGTAGACCTTACTGACCGTTGTTAGTACACTGAGATTGTTGTTTGGAAAGACAGTTTTGCAAAATATTAAAAGTTGAGCATTTCATGATAAAAAGAGTGATATCATCAAGGTTTCAATTAGCAATTTGATCATGACTTTCTTCCCATTCAATAAGTAGGGACAATTTTTGGGGTAAATTCTAGCAGAAAATATGTGATTCATGCCTGACTGTGTTATAAGTGGGTTTGTGTGTTATCCAAGGAGTAGTGAAATCGTGCAAATCTTAATCATTGTTTCTTTTAAAAGTAGTATTGTATTAAAATGAATTACATACAATATTTAATTTCAAAATCTGTCAGCTGTCTAAATTTCTAAAATTAGACTGAAATACTCACTTATCATACTGTTTTATCATAGAACAATAATGTGTCAGACTGTGATATTGTATTCCCTTGTACATTTGACTAACTGCCAGCAAAAGTTGGGAATCATTTCCAATTCAAAAGGCACTATAAATCCTGTTTATCAGTTCTACTAATCACATACTCTAAAATGTATTCAAAGACTTTTTCCCGAATTATCTTTCTTTTATCTGGAATGTCAAATTGATATCCAAAGTTACTTGGCAATAAGACTTGGAGAACACAGCACTTTCATGGCCAACTTAAGTCCTGTTCTGGTCCAGTCAAAATCCACAAAAATAAAGAAATGAACTGATTCCAATTTGTGTGGTTTGCCAATGAAAACTTGTAGCAAACCCCATCCTCCACAAAAATAACTACAATCCAAAGCAGGTAAATTCAAAATAATATAACAATGCACATGAACTAAGGGTGATGTAACATGTCCAATGCAATAATGCATAAACAAACAATAATTGAGTCAAAAGGGAGTGGTAGTGTTACAGCAACTCACTATTGCTCAATTTTTGTCATCGTTTGATCAAATGATATGCAAATCTAAATTAGGCAGAAACAATAAAACAGAAAATTATATAAATTACTTTTCAAACAAGTTTATACCATTTCTTTTTAGTAATTATATATGCCAACCCCAAGATAAGTATATGTGTAGTTTTTGTTAATATAAGTTTGCCTAAATAAATGCATTTAAAACTTGCCACATGCATCTTGTAATGTATAGAGGAGTTGTGGGTCGGCTTATATGCGGGTCATGCACTTTTTAGTATTTACACCTGTTCAGTTTGGGGGGGGAGGCAGTTTAGATGCCAATGGGTTTTTATGTGAATATATATATATATATATATATATATATATATATATATATATATATATATATATATATATTTGCAGCCTTGTACCAAAAATACAAGTTACTAGATTCTGGACAAGACAAACACTAGATAAATATTGTGTAAGTCAATTGGTGCACATAAACTTCTGCAGCATTAAGCAATCACTTAACTGTAGGGACCCTGATTGGCTGAGTGGTCTAATGTGCTCACTGCAATGGATCATTACCATCTCACCTCTCTGCGGGTTCGAGTCTCAGGTTCAGCCAATGTGGGCATGTGAGAAAGCTTGCCAGTAGCTTCTCATGGGTCGGTGGTTCTTTCCGGGGTTTTCTCAGGTTCTTCCTTCATCACTGATACTGGCCGCTATGTATAGCCTATCTTGTGCTGAAAAATGGCATTAAACCCTAAAACAGTGCTGTCCAACCTGTGGCCCAGATTTCAAATGACCCGCCAGACCTCTAGCAATTTTTCTGCCTTTATGTAAAAAAAAGTAAATGGCCTACATTCATAGTATTTCTTCTTAACCAAGTAAACAATTGTGAATAGTTTTTACAGTCGTTGCTTTTAAGTTTTCTGCTGCGGCCCTCGGCTTCAAGAAAAATTTGTCAATGGCCCATGGTGTCAAAAAGGTTGGACAGCACTGCCCTACAACAACAACAACAACAACTTTCACTTAACTGCAGATTCAACATGTCAAGATTGATCAATGCCACAGATGGTAGGTGCAATTTCTCATAATTTCTCATGGATATCTAACCTGAATTTTACCATTCTTGACACACTGTCAGTGTTGAAAATTACTGATGGTGCAACTTTAAAGACAGTGGTTCCATCTATAGATGTGCTTAAATCACCACATGGCTTGGTGTTGTTAGCTGTGTTGGCTCTGTTTAATGTTGAACACTCAATTGAAACGACAGCATAATGGAATGATCTTGACTGGTATTTGATTTGTGCTCAGACTAGTAGTGCATGGTAGAGATTAATCCAAAATACCCAGGCCCAGTCCCAGTGTTAGGACTGGTTGGTCTGGTGTCAGATAATGTGACTGGGTGGGACATCATGCTACATGTCTGAGGGATGATGCCCCAGTGCTAGACACGACTATAAACTGCCACACTGCAGACTTCATAGTGATATGACTGAAAAATTGTTAAAGCTAAATTAAAAATCCAAATCACACACACACACACATTAGAAATTAGACACTGCCAACAAAAGGTTGTGTTTCAAAAACGTGAAAACTAACAGCACAAAAAGTTAGCAAGTTGAACCCTGAACCAAGAACTGTAAAATTGAGTTCAAATATAAAAGGCACAGATGGTAAAATCACAATATTGAGTTTAAAAATTTTGTTGTCTAAAAACACCCAAGCTGTAGAAATCTTACATCATATACATGTAATTGCAGAAAGCCTAACGGAAGATGGGTTTGTAATTGACCAAATCCTTAAATGAAGTAGTTATTATCATCAGCATGACATCATCATTTTTAGTATTGTTACTATTATTATGAATGAAGAAAGGAAGGAATCAGAATTGAATTTAATTTAACAGCACTAGTGCATTAGGTAAGTATTTCATTGTTAACTTGCATGACACTTTATTATTATTACACCTGAGCATGCATGCATGCTGACCTGAATTAAAACATTATCTATAAAATTTGCATAATCTTAAACTTAATGAAATTTACATGCATGCTAGCTTATTATTATAGTCTCATGGATGCGGAAAACGAATGTTCAAGACTGTATCACAGTACTTAAACAGATCTGCCATCGGTCTTAATGTTCGTCTTTCATTAAATAAATATACATTGAGCCCTAGCTTGGAAAGTGTATCATGCACTGTCCAAGAGACCATCCTTTACCGACCATTTGAATCCACAAAAATATAGTCCCCACAGAATTTGTGAGATAACTCCTCCAGACATAGGAGGGGTGATGAACTAGAATTATCAAGGAATAATATCTCATCTTGATACAATGCATAAAAAAATTCACAAATTTTATCCAACAGCAAAAACCAATATGATTTAAAGACAGCAAAAGGACTCACCTTTCTGTTAAGAATAACAATGGCTACAACTTGTACAAAATAAGCCAATTCCAGCTAACACTACCATTGTCTTTTTTATTATAGTGTACCTTGTATATTAATCTAGATCTCTTCACACTGTCTATATATAACTGGTACACCTGATTACATTTGGATCACCTCCATAGGGAAGGAACAACACTGAAAGCCATGTAGTGATGATGAGCTGGAGGGCATGTTTCAATCATAGAGAACCTTAATTAGCAGTAATTGAAATTGATGATCTCTGTTGATGCAGACTTATAAATAAATTCTAGATGAAAAGAAATTAGAGTATTTTTATAATAGATCAGAGCTAGTAATGCCAACTGGAAAAATATATGCATATATAAGTTGTTATTCGATTGTTAATTCCAAATATCTTAAATTTCATCATTCAGTATCGGTACAGAAAGAGGAAAGAGATGAAAAAAGATAAAATAGAGCTGACACAATTCCCATTTGGTATATGTTTGAACATCCTCACCCAACCCAATATTCTCCAACCCCAACTGAATTTTGTATCTACTCCAGCATTTTAAACATTGGTCTCTAAAATTTGGCTCGTGAGCTTATATAACCAGTGTGGACATGTAACATTAAAAATATTAAACTTTAACAGCAGTTTAGCAAATGGACAATACTGTGATCATCAGCATTCAAAATTACCATCTGCCTATCTGCCTGAAGCCTGCCAAAATCACATTAGATTGTTACAAAGTTTTGGGTACTATGGAACACTAGATTCTGCTCTTTGTAATTGTGATCATTTCTTATTTTGCAAGAAGCCAAAGCAGTCTTCATTCATTTTAGCTGGGGCTCCAGGTGGCTGAGTGGTCCAAAGTACTCACCTTGACTGATCAAAGCTGCCAAATTCACCTTTGGTCTCTTGTTCAACCAATGTGGGTAAGTGAGAAAGCTTTCAGTAGCTTTCTGTGGATTGGAGGTTCTTACCGAGGTTTACCCAGGTTCATCCTCCATCAGTTATACTGGCCATCATGTATAGCCTATCCTGCACATAGAAATGGCCATAAATGCAAAACAACAACAACTTTCATGTTAGCTATATACAAGGTATGATCCAGAAAAAACTGCAAACACTTACATCAAGTTCCTGTGTATATAGAGCACTTGAGAACCCAAGAATGAACTTGTTGAGATATTTGATTTCTTAAGAACAATGATGTCACATGTTGAGATATTTGATTTCATAAGAAAAATTATGTCACATTTCACTTTTTCTTATTGAGGCTAGTCATTGACTTGGATACTGTGTGTTTATTCAGATCATCTTAAGCATCATCCCCCAAAAAAGTTTTTCAGAAAAGCTTTGGATGTTGCCATTAATGGTATAGCCAAGACCACCCAAATCCAAAAACAGCCAAACAATTATTACAAGAAAAAATGGTTGAGAAGAGAAAGCCAAATCTTAGAAAATGTTTTTGATTTTTAGTAACAGCTCAGATACTCTGAATATAATAGGCAAAATGAATGAAGATCCATTTTAATTTGAATGTAATTTTAGCCTTAAAAAAATAGCCTACTAACAAGGGGTGCTGGTGGTGGTTGCCCTGGACACTAGATGTCTTGGGGTGCCAAAACCCTTTTAGGCCTTCATCATCACCCAGAGTACCATTTTTACCCTTAGTACGATACTGCAGATAAAGAATATAAAAAATGGATTCAGGAATATAGGTTAATTAACTTTTATCACAATATGAGAATTATGACAGTTCAGTTGCTATCACATGAAATCAGTGACTTTGAACCCAGAATAACCATTCAACCATGGAATGCTGCATAACAAGACAAAGACAGACAACATATTAAGACCATAACTCATCCCAAACTCTACTTAACTTTCATAGGAATTATACCGATGCTATTTAACTCAATTGCCAGGATCAGGAAAATGCAGACATTAAGACAGAGCTTGAGGGAAAAAAAGTGTGATGATGATTATAGTGGTTATGACTTGGATAACTCTGGAAATGGTAGTGATGTCTCTAATGATGAACTAGAAAATGAAAATGGCAGTGATGTCTCTGATGATGAATTACAAAATAGAAATTATAGCGATATGTCTAATGATAAACTACAAAATGGAAATGGTAGCAATGTCTCTAAAAATGAATTATAAAATGGAAATGGAAGTGATGTCTCTAATGTTCAACTACAAACTGGAAATGGTAGTAATGTCTTTAATGGTGAACTACAGAAGGGACATATGGTAGCAATGTCTCTAATGATGAACTAGAAAATGGAAATGGTAGTGATGTCTCTGATGATGAACTAGAAAATGAAAATGGTAGCGATGTCTCTAATGATGAACTAGAAAATGGAAATGGTGGCCATGTCTCTGATGATGAACTAGAAAATGGAAATGGTAGCCATGTCTCTGATGATGAACTAGAAAATGGAAATGGTGGTCATGTCTCTGATGATGAACTAGAAAATGGAAATGGTGGCCATGTCTCTGATGATGAACTAGAAAATGGAAATGGTAGTGATATCTCTAACGATGAACTAAAATATGTAAATGGGTGCCCCTCATGTCGGCCAATCTCTATTCTAATTATGTGTCTACTACATCTAAATCAAGCAAATGATTCCTTCAATATAATGGCAAATAAATACTTGAGTACCTTTCAACAGTCAATTAGGATCTGAAATAGTTGTAGTGTTCACAAGAACTATATTCACTGATATTTGAAAGTATTCTGCCTTGACAACAGTCAAATAAAATGATGATATCACCAATTTCTTCAAACAACCAAACCATGGCCATATCTGAACCATAACTTTTCAACCATAATGCCCAGGTCCATTTTTTGCATGAAAGCCCCATGTATTTATAAACTGGTCATTTATTAACCATACTACCTTGTGTTCATATTTCAAATGTTCAAAGAGGAATGCCATTTCAAGAAACTGTTTTGTTTCAGTTCATCTGCACTCCTGCCAATTTATCACAACATTCTTGTATAATATATAACTGATTTTGAAGTATATAAGCATCAGTCAGGTCTGCAACATCACTGGCAAATAACAAGCATAATATGTCCAGAATTTCATTAGTGATTAAGATGCCTGACCCATTCTCAAAGAGGACTTATAAATAACTGGCAATAAATAAGGAAAACGGAATTGAACTGCTCCTATCTAACTGTCTTGCTCTGACATTCAAAATAAAGAAATCAATTAAGCCCTTCACTGTTGATGCACATAACTTCAATTTCCCATACAATGCCTTTAAAAACGCCAATAATATCCCATGTACAATTCTACTGAGTTTTAGAGTAAGCTGTCATGTTTGAATCTTCAAAAGCCTTATAAAAGTTGACACATATTTAGTAAAAATGTTCTCTTCATGATATATATTTTTGTGCCGTTGTATTTTGTGTGGGTTTAATGTCATTTTCCAGCACATGATAGGCCATACATGGTGGCATAGTCCAAATTTCCTCTGACCCTTGCCACCCCATTATTGATATTTGGATAATTATGTTGGGGTGTATATGAATATCAAAAATGGGGTGACAAGGGTCAGAGGAAACTCGGACTATATGGTGGCCAGTATAACTGGTGGAGGACTCATGTTACTAATTCATTTCCCATAGCAAACCTATGCAAACACCTTATTAAAAATTCAATAACTTCAAATTTCTGAGTGCTCATGATCAAACCTATATTTATCAGTATGAATGAAACCTGGATGTCAGCTTCTGTGTAGAGAAAATAATATGAGCCGCAGAATTTTCTGGACCTGCATGTGTTTGAACCATGTGCTTTCAATTCTGCACCAAAGAGTCAGGTGCTAATTTTAGTAATTAGTGTTCCAAACTCAAGACTGTTAAAGGACTCAAATTCCTTCAATAAAACAATGCCTATTTTTTTCACTTACAACTAGGATAAGCTCCCAAAAGATTCTTTTTCCTAAAACATAACTTACATTATTAACCAATCCTGGTCAGCCAAACCCATACATACTCTATTTTATGTTAACCTATTTCCAGGCTGGTTCCCATTTTTCCATACAATTAGTACCATGTGTCCTAGAGGAAGTACCTGGGAAAAAACCCAGAACCAAGTCCAAGATTCAGACCCATGCAAATATAGATGAGATGACTGTGATAAGTAAAAGCAATTACTTTAGACCACTCGGCCACTTGAGGGCACCGGCCCTGCCCTTCATGTGCCATTACTTGTAGTGAGAAAATATTGTCTACAGCTGTTTAACCTAGAAATGACAGCATGCATTTCATATATCTTAATATTTGTCACAGCCTATTTACATGTATATAGTCTATCAGTCAGAATTTTAAAAAATATTTTGTAAATTGTATTAATAAATACATACATATGCAATTATTGTAATCATTTCTCACTCCATTTTTATAAACTGGACATATAATTCTTTCAACTAAAAATACAAGAAATTAAATATTATTATACTATTCAAAATCTTTGTTAAAATGGGTGTAACCGAAGTGCATTTATTTTTACCAAATTTCTGCACTAATTCTATCAGGTCCAGCACTCTTTCCCAAAAATCTAATATCTGAGATAACTCTGATAGACTCTGTCACTGTTTTTTTTATAAATGTGATATCATCACCATGTGGCATTCTTTCCCAAGTAACATAATTGTCAGTGGAAAATCTGTATTGTTCTTTGGTAAAAACAGGTACTGGTTTTAATTTGTTAAATCTGGTAGATATGAGTTAGATATACATGTATAAGATTTATTACATCTTGTGGGAACTACATATACATGTATGCAAATTTTGTTCAACTGTCTAAATTTGAATTACAGTTGACAATGTTTTTTGTCTTATATTTACCTTTCTCTATGACATAAGCAATTTATTAATACTTGTATCTCTCAAGAACTTCCATGGAATTTGTTAAGCAAAATTTTCTCAACAATGCATATCTTAAGCTTTCTGTCAAGTTCTGTTAACACATCAAACCATCCATAAGACAACCAAATTTATACTAGGACCATTTTCTGTATTTAGTTGTAGCAGCTGCCTTGCAAATTTGAATAAGTACTCTTTTTTTCCCACAGATTCACTTCAATCAATTTCAATAGTTTGCAATATGCAGTACTAGTACATATTAATTTGTTCCAGAAAAGTGAAAAGAAATCATATATAATGGTATTTTTCCTGGCACTGATATTTAACATACAGTTCTGTAACACATTCTGCCGAGTGATAAATTTGATTGTCAGTACAAGTCTCAAACTTTAACTGAAAATGTAATGAGAAATGTACAGATTCTATTCACATGTCAACATTAAAATAGAAAACTGTGGACGAAAGCTCATTAAAAGCAACAGTGTAGTCTATTACACTGGTGTCTTCGTTTCCTACGCAAGCTGTACAGCAGATCACCATACAATCTGCCTTTCAAAATATAGTATCAATTTGATATAATTGAGATAAAGAAGTTCCATGTATCATACTTCACGTCATCATAATTACTTCTAGGTTTACAATCACTGTCATAATAAATAATGATAATATTGTTTTATAAAACCTACTTGTCAATTACCATAAAAATTATTTGAAACTTGCATCTTACCGCTAGTATGTTTGTATTATTCATATCTAAAGTAGTTATGTACGTGCCAGCCGAAGAATTATATCATGTACTAGTAAAATAAACATGGTATGAAAGAATATTTTTGTGCATTCTAAATAACGGATCAATAACCTGCTGCACATCTCTTTGTTCTTTTATAATTAATGGCGATAGGTCTGGTACAGTTCTCTCTCAACCTCAGCTATAATTTGAACATTATAAAATTCACCTCAATTGTTACTTGACTCTACCTTCGCTGCATAAGCAAAACAGCAAAATAAATTATCTACTGACCTTTAAAATCCTTACCTCTTTCCATGTCTTAATTACAGACACCACTGCTTTATGAATATATACATGTAAGCATGCAAAGTGTACAAGTATGTTTGGACTAAAGAAATTCAAGACAATAATGTCACTTGACATTATGAGATTAGATTAGTCATTTTGAAGGCTGGGACTTCCAAAAATGATTCCCAGAAATTCCTTGACTTTGTAATTAATCAAATTAGTGAAGTTCTGGGTTCCTATTTTTGTTCAAATGTTCAAATTATTAAAGCAAAATTTATATAGCATACAATGTACTTACAAATATGTGTGCTTTTGTGTGTGTGTGTGTGTGTGTGTGTGTGTGTGTGTGTGTATAGATGCATGCATGCATGTGTGTGTGTGCCTCCAAGTTGTTACAGATCTTTGGTGATGGACTTGTAAAGATCATTTCGTTACAGCATGACTGGACTTAATATTTTAAAGCAATCATTCACGATATTCAGGTTCACTATTGATCATTTTCAATTTCCATACCTTTACTGAATTGTTCATTCAAGCCTAAAATTGCAGTACATGCACAGAACATTCAACATCTTATCCCTAACTTACCTGTTACACTTTGTCCTGCATCAGGTAATATGCAAGTTTTCAGGTGTTGTAAGTGTGGCTTATATCTTAATGTGAGATTATACAGAATGTCTCACATTAGCAATGAATCAAACCAGATAATAATTTCAGGTTATGAGAAAACACAGTTGAGATGATACAGTACATTGCCATCACGGAGCCATTTTTAAAGATGACCATTGGCAGTATATGAATTTGACACTCTCCAATACTTCCACAACTCCCACTTTAGCAACTTCCATCAATCAATTTTCTGCACTGATAAAAATCTCAAAAAGCAACATTTTTAGTATTAAGTGAGAATTCTTTAGCTATCAAGACATACATTATCTTAACTATTCAAAACTGGATGCAAATGCCACCATCCCCACACTATTTTCTTTGTAGTTATGACCTTTAGAGGTCTCTGGCAACATTTTAAAACTATATGAATAATGAAGAGACAAGATTTTTAGGGAGGCTGTAATTATGCTACTATGGCTGCTGCAAGACTTTATTGCCATATCCAGTTACAATTAATCGCACAGCAATTATTTAGGCTAAATGGGATTGATGCAGTTTATTAGGTAATTATTCCAAAAACGAACTTGAACCTTAAAGCCTTTGTTTGCTGTGTTTTCTTTTGTTCATTCACAAACTTGGTGAAACATACAACCATGCATGTAGATTTTGCATGGATTTAGAAGCCATGTGCTGTTAACACTAAAACCAGTGGCATAGCAACAAGAAATTTAAAAAAATAAGTTACAGAAATACCAAATTTCACATAATAATAATAATAATAATAATAATAATAATAATAAACCTTTTATTTTATGAGGTTAACTCAGTACAATATACTATTCTCCCCTGAGACTCTTGGGATACATTAAATATAAAAGCACAAAGTGTAAATGATATGCATTAACAGATCAAATTGGATGCATGTATTTCAATATTTAAACTGACAACTGCCCATCAAGAGAATGGTTATACAATTTTGTTTCAAACACACATAGATTTGTTTCTGATCTAATGGCTATGGGGAGTTCATTCCATAAAACAACACCAGAGTAAGCAAATGAATTTTTAAACTTATTTGTTTTGGGAAATGGTGTTCTGCACTGGTCATTTTAATTATTTAGTTCATCTCAAATTTAGCTCCTTGGTGTTGTTTTTCTGACTTAAAATGAAACATACCATGCAAATATTGAGGGTAATGTTCATTCTTAACTTTGAACTGTAATAAGGACATGTGGTACAGGCAGACCTGTATTTAAATGTCAACAACTTCAATTTTGAAAATAGAATTTTATATGGCATGTCAAATGGTAAATCTTTGATAATTCTTGCAGCACCAAATTAAACCAATGTAACAAGTCTAAGGGATCTAGCTATGATCTTGAAAAATTCATAATCTGATCAAATTGTTTGTGAATGTTCTGTGACTGCAAGCATGCTTCAAGAAACTGCAAAAATGTCCAAGCAAAATGAACCTTGCCATGTTATTATTAACATTAACAGCCCATATTTCATCTAGCAACTAGAATAATAGGTCTACACATCAGGTCTATAAATATACAAGGTATGAATAACAAGTTAGGACAACTGAATTTAATAGCGCCATCTATGGTCAATAATGTACAAATTCTGGATTTAACAGAAACAAAGTTAAAAGACATCCATGCAAATAACTTATTATTTATTGATGGTTATGGAACAATGGTCAGACGTCACAGAGGTACAGGCTGGACCAGCACAAGAATTTTGATTACCCTAGGCAAACTATGACTAATTAGCACCCCCTCCCCCCACCCCCAAATTCACTTCCGTCTAATTTGGTGCTTCTTAAATCCTGGTGCCCTATGTGACCATTTTGTTTGCCTATATGGTCAGGTCTATCTTGGTTACAGGGGGTAGAGGTGAAAAACTGACCATTCTAAAATGCTGCTAGATAATATATATATATATATATATATATATATATATATATATATATATATATATATATATATATATATATATATATATACACACACACAAATATCATAGAAAATGTGAGGGGAACAATATTCCCTGGATAGGTCATGGTCATTAATTCCTTATTTTCCTAACCAGAAAATCTAGTTTAAAAATAGATGTAAAATCCAAAACTGATAGCAGAATAATGCAAATACAAGTCATTAAAACATTATGATGAAAACACGTTTCTGGAAAATTTCATTAATGTTCCTTGGAGTATACAACTCAAGTTTGATGATGTGGATGGTGATTTCTCTTGATATAATGGAACCAACGTTTTTTATGAAAGTGCTAGAAGAACATATTACCTTTGAAAAGCTGGAGTAAAAGCAGACAATATACCTGACTGTTTAATTCCTGACATTCTACATGCTATCAAACCCATGCATTTTCAAAATCTATTTGTCGGAAAGCACATTATCAAATATGAAGAAGTAAATTAACAATAATGATCAATGGGGCAAAGATGACTTATTAATTGTCAATCAGCTTTGGAAAATAATTTCACGAAGAATTCTACATGGAAAGTATTTAACAAACAAGGTGTAGGTAAACATTCCACAAGGTCAACCAAAATCCAACAACTTAGCTAGAAATTGATAAGTTAAACTAGACTTACTTAATTCCATGAACCCCATAAGTGCCTTAGTAATCACATGAGATGACACTGGTCACATGGCTTTTATCAGTCTTGAGAGCAAAAAAAATGGAAGCCTCAATGTTTTCTTGGGTGGGAAATATGAAGGGTAGGCATGTGATCACTAAGGTACTTCTGAAATTACAATCAAACTTTGACTTATTAAATCTAGTTTAATTTATCAATTTCACTTCCTCCATAAGTGAATCGTGATCCTATGAGATTTCAGAGAGAGGCTTCCATTTGGAACAGATTAACAACAACTAGAAAAAGAAGAAGAAAACTTTTATGTGTTAGTAGTAACCCAGATAACCCAAAGTTACATTGTACAGTACATGACTATACTATAAGCCCGAAAAACTGATTTATCAATACAAGACTGCCTTATAACAGTACCAAAACTTACCTAGAAATGGCAGATTCTTGATGAGGATGCTGAAATAGCAAACATGTTAAATGAATTATTGTGTCAGTATTATGCTTCCAATCACATTAAATGAAGAAAGTTCTTTCCAAAGAAAATTCTAGCTGACACAAAATATTTTATCAAAACCATAGCAAATGAAAATTTCTACAATTTTGGCAAATGCAGTGCATTGAAACAGCGAAAGTAACAGGCCTAGATAATTTTGGACCACATCTCCTGATAACTGCAGCAAATATAATATCTGATAACATAGCTTACTCCTGTAATCTTAAGCATTTCCATCCCAATGTTTCCCTAAACATGGAAATTGGCTAAATTTACCCCATTCATAAGTCAGGAATCAAAGGTGTCAGTAAGTACAGAACAGTATCAATCTTACCAACCCTGTCCAAACTTCTTGAAAAATGTGTTTCTGACGATCTTTCTGTGAACCTATTGACCCAGGGTTCAGTGTTTGACAGCCTTGATCTCCTTGATAGATAGGTGGATTACTGCCTTAGATCAAGGAAAATTAGTTGGATCCATAATAGCTGACCTAAGAAAAGCTTTTGTCATGATATTCTTGTCAATAAATGGATCACTATAATATCAATGTGATGTTTCCACAACTGATTGTTTTATGTGATATTTAACAAGAAAACAGTGTGTCAAAATAAATGGCAGTCTTTTTAAAGAACCAGTTACATTTGGATTATCACAGAGATCAATTCCAGGCCCACTCCTCTTTCTCATTTTCATAAATGATCTGTGCCTGAAAATAGGCAAGTGTATGTAACCAACCTATATGCAAATGGTGCCACTGGTTTGAATGCCTAAGTTTCCTATCAATTAGCCTTACTTGGATTAGATTCCCAGTGTAAGGAAAATGGCATGAAAGTAAACACAACAAAACAAAAGTATTAATAACTGTTACAAAACAAAAACAAGAGCAAAATTTAAAACTAGAACAATTTGAAGATTGAGTTCGATGAAATTTGTCAACAAATGGTAACCATGACAAAATCCTCAGGAAGATGGTTGACAAAAATTTGCAATGGGGTGAAAATATTCAAGTCACATGACATGAAGTCAGTTTATGCATGTGGTTATTAAGCAAGATAAAGCCATATCTATCAATAAAACTATGGTACATTGATATATTACAAAAAAGTTTTGTACAGACAATTACCCGACAACTGTAATATTATATGCAGAAACACTTCTGACAAGAATATTTGCAAATTATTCTGCTCGCAAAAAACAGCTTCCTGAAAACATATTTCAATGTCAACAGCTAGTGAACAAATATGTTTGAGAAAGGCTCAAATTGAGCGCAAATTTTCAAATAAATATCGCCCCATTATATCTCAAGGAATTATTTTATGCTAGAAAACAAATCAACACTCCCAAGTTACGATTAATTTCAGCTAACCATCCATCTATTCAGAAACCAATAAAGAACTGTTAATGAAAAGTTGATGTTATTTTGGGCCATTAGTTTGTAATAGAATCTCAAAGGAAATTAGAGAAAATGCAAATATAAATATGTTGAATTATAATTTAATTATGTATGAAAAGTGGAACATGTTTGATCTGACAAATACATTACAACTTAAAGCATATGTTCTCAACACTTCCACTTTTGTTGTCTTTCTATTTGTGTACTGTATACACCTACATGGAGTACATTCTTGTAAAATTTTCTGTGTAATATGTCCATTTATAAATGAAGATTATTTTTCATTAAATTCATTTATTGGGGGGTTACCACTTCTTTTTGGGGGGTGTAAACTTGTTTATTGTGTTCTTTTGCTGGTTTTTATTATTTGTGTTATTGTTTTTTTTCTCTAAAAAGAATTGAGATTCTTTTGTGCCTTTCTTTATAGTGTTTACCAATATGTGGTAATTGTGTAAATGTGCAGAAAAAGGGGCCACAGGGATAATTAGTTCTATGCAACTAATTATGTCACTCCCTTTAAATAAAGTCATTATTTTTATTGTTGTTGTTATTATTATTATTATTATTATTATTTTTATTGTTGTTATTATTATTATTATTATTGTTGTTGTTGTTATTATTATTATTATTATTATTATTATTATTATTATTATTGTTGTTGTTGTTGTTGTTATTATCATTAAACAGATTTGTACCTACTTTAGCATAGCTATGATTATATTTTCCATAATATTGGATTTTTTTATTACTTATTTAAAATATTAAGTTATGAAAACGTTGGAAACTCCAACTTTCATTGTTTTTTAAAAGTACTTGATTTTGACAAATCAGTCTTCACATTTTGTCAGTAATTTTGCTATGAAGCCATAATGTCATATCCAAACCTCACCCTTTTGCTATGAAGCCATAATGTCATATCCAAACCTCACCCTTTTGCTATGAAGCAATAATGTCATATCCAAACCTCACCCTTTTGCTATGAAGCCATAATGTCATATCCAAACCTCACCTTTTTGCTATGAAGCCATAATGTCAGACCTCACCCTTTCATTACAGATGCTGATCATTCAATCTGTTTTCTTTTAATGAAAGAAACAAACATAAAACCAGGCAATGATAGAACATGCAGGAAACACTGAATCAATACCACAAATCCCTTCCTTTGCTCTATTCTCCGCACAGTTTTTGACAGTTTTTCTTGATCAAAGTTGCTGAAATTAGCCAATTAGCTGACATTTTGAATGTCTAAAATGAGAGTAGCTTTACTGAGATCATTATGAAGCAGTATGAATGTACCATTTGGTGTGACATTAACCGACTTTCTTCCACAAGGTCAATTTGCATCTTTCCTTTACACAGCAATGATGTATGTCATTACTACAGGGTCTATTTCAATTTCCTCAATCTCTATTGTGGATATTCATCAATCTTGCTACCAACATTGATTCTGAAACAATCAACCTGATACACTCCAGCAATGAAAGCAAGATAGTATGCAATATTGCAGGATAATTAAACATCAGTATGCTGACAAGAATTTCATTTTGTTCCTGCCATCATGACAAACAGGACATATTTCTTGTTTTTGTTTTTTTTAACTTCTTCACATTTAATCAGGAAAAACACATCAGTGCCCCAATGTAGGTTCAGTGCAAACTCTAATACAATGTAATTCAAAATGATGCAATCCACATTTTTCATAAGTCTCTCAATATATTTTTGACTAAAATTATACACACACACTCATGCACAATTTCAACAGGAGGTTTCAAGCATTATGCATTGTTGTCCCCATCTGTATCTAATAGGAAATTTTATCCATATCTTGAACATCTGTACAGTTATTTACTAATTAATTATAAATTCTTGTGTTATTCTGGATATACCAGCACCAACGTAAATTTCCTGTAAATTCTCAAGGTGTCAAATTCATTTTCTTATGCTATAATTATCTGCATGTTTTGCTCAGATGTAAGATTACATAAAAATGATGTTATTGGTTGCCACTAGCACCTAAACATGATGTGATTGGTTTCCACTAGTACATAAACATGATGTTTTTGGTTTCCACTAGTACATAAACATGATGTGATTGGCTGCCACTAGTACATAAACAGGATGTTATTGGTTGCCACTAGTACATAAACATGATGTGATTGGTTTCCACTAGTACATAAACATGATGTTTTTGGTTTCCACTAGTACATAAACATGATGTGATTGGCTGCCACTAGTACATAAACATGATGTGATTGGCTGCCACTAGTACATAAACAGGATGTTATTGGTTGCCACTAGCACATAAACATGATGTGATTGGTTGCCACTAGTATATAAACATGATGTGATTGGCTGCCACTAGTACATAAACATGATGTTATTGGTTTCCACCATATATATATATATATATATATATGTGTGTGTGTGTGTGTGTGTGTGTTTAGCTAGCCAGGATTACAATGAAAGTATATAGTAAGTAAAGAGAATCTTTTCAGAGCTTATCCTAATTGTAACAGAAAAAAATATAATGTTTTATTGATCAAATTTCAGTCCTTTTACAGTCTTCAGTTAGGAATACTCTTTACTCAAATTAGCAGCTGACTCTTTGGTGCAGAATATAAAATAAATTTCAAATATATGTAGATTCAAAATATTCAGTGGTTCATATGTTGTTTTTTTACACAGAAGCTTGCATCAAGGACAACTCAATACTGATAAATATAGGTTTGATCATGAGCATTCAAAAATTTAAAGTTACTGAATTTTTAATATCATGATGTTTCTATAGATTTACTATGGGAGCTGAATACATATCATCAGTCCTGTATTGCTGTTCCTAGCCAAGGCACCAGTTCACACACAGAAAGTACATAGGTAGTTGCTTCAGGACTTGAAATTGGTAGTTATGTGGTCTACTAGCCTGAGCTTGCAAATTTCCTATCAGACAGTTAACCAAAGCTAGTCAAGTTGACAGTTGCTGCAGGTGAACCTTTGTTTATGCTGTTACCTACAATAGCAGGTAATTTTTGCAAATCTGAATGATTGGATGATGTCCATGTTATTTTGTATCTAATTCTGTAACTTCTTAACATTTAAATTTTCTCAAGAAGGTTAACAATTTGGATTTATCATGTGTTTCGAAAGGAGGTCCCATTTTCCACTTTCAAGTTCTCATGTTCAAATTTTCACATAGCTAATACAACAAATCCCTGAGAGTCCCAAATGTCCCCTCTAAGAGTAAACAGAATTCAGATCTGACTTCTCATATATATTTCAAACAGAACTCTCAATATGTGTCAGACATAGTTTTGTGGGAAGATTTAGAATTAGGACTAGTCAATTCTAGGTCCAATGTGCTGGTCCTTCTGGCTAAAAAAAAAAACCCCAAACAACTTCACATTAAATTCTAGACCCACCGGCTAATATCAAATTGAGCAATCCCAATTATTGGCTGTTATTTTCCTATGGAAAAGCAGTTTTGTTAGCATTATACAAAATTAAGACTACACAGAACAAAATTTTAAAAGTAAATTGTGCAATGAACATACCTGAGTTTGTATTTAAAATAAAATAAGCTTAATCATTTTTTGATTTGTCATAAACTTTTCATTACATTTTTATTTTCAAATTTGCTTCCTCTTCAAATTGGCAACATATTTTTTATTGTTCTTATGTTTGGATCTTTCCAGGTTATCCACCAAATATACTGACTGCCATGTATAACCTATCTTGTGTTGAAATATGGTGTTAAACCCACAAAACACAATTAATAAAACCATGTCTTGTGTTAGGGAAAAATGTTACTACCAAATATTTTTAACACTGGATCTCACATAAACTAAATACTGGACATGAGCATAGCATGCACAAACAGAATCCAAATTAATCTGCTTTATTCTTTCATTTCTGTCATGTCATCATATTCTCACTGATTCAATATATGCCCCAAAAAATTACACAGAATGCATTCCATTGTTTTGGTACACATCAGCCCCACCTTCTAGTTTTGATCCAGGCTAATTGTCTATCTGGTAGATTAAGCAGTAACATGTCATTTGCACGACATATTGATCAGATCATAGTAAATAATGAAATCCAATTACAATCTTGTTTGAGTCTTGTTCATTTAATCAGCTTGGGTCAGGTGCATGCATTTCAAACTTTTGTTCCAATGTACTGTTTAAAATCATCCGCTTTGATCTAATAGCCTAGAAGCATGCATGCAAATTGCATATATATTTGCTGGTCCTGGGAGCCATTGTGGCTTAGTGTTTTAAGGTTGCTGGGCTTGCAAAAGAGAAGAGTTGGGGCTCAAATTCTGCCAGACCTAGCTGGAATGGTTGCTGTAGTGTGTTCCTGGGCAAGGCTGATTCTGCATCATTTTGCCCCTGGGCAATAAAATATATGTGTGTTAAAGTGCCATTAAACACTTGCATAATACAAAAAGAGCCTAAAGAGAGGACTGACAATTTAATGGTGAAAAAGATTAATGTTAGGAATTAATGAAAGGTCTGATTGTTCTCTCTTTTTATTTTTGTTTAAATGCAAAGTATGGAAGCCATCTGAGATATTCTTAACTCCAACAGCAAAAAAATGTTGGAAGTTAAAAATATCTTCTTAGATGTTTAAGTTAACATGTTGACACATGTGCAGTACAAATCTTTCTGTCACCAGGCCTGTCATGGAGAGATGATCACAGACTCAGACTCAGATAATATTAAAATATACCCATCTTATGTTTGGTAAAATCCATAATTAATGTTGAGAGGAATTTAGATTCTAAACTGTCATCATTCAACATATTTCTGTGTGTGTGTGTGTGTGTGTGTGTGTAGACACAAACCTAATAAAAAAAACTTTTATACTGGGTTGCACTGAATTGTACAATTCTTCACAAGCCCAAGTAAAGGCCTTTAACCTTGAAATCAGTATCAAAATTCTATCAACTTGTTAAATGAAAAAGTACAAATTAAGACATCTAGTCAAAATTAATTTTTTCTGTGTACAAGTCACTGTCCTCATAAACAGCAATAATGCTGGACATGTTTGTCATTTCATTAGTTGCAATTACTTTTGTTGCCTAATGGAAAAGGCAGTGGTTTGTTATGTTCAAATGAATATTTGTGCTGTGAAAAGCTTTGTGTCTAAGTTTATCACTGCTTGAAACTTTGTCAGCTCTTTGACTTTCTAGATGAGAACAATTACAAGTAAGTGAGCATACGTTTAAACAGAAATATAAAGTCAAACAATCTCTCTCCTACTCTCACTGAGTGGTAAATTAAAATGTCTGCAGATATGCTAATAAAAGTTACTGATAAAAATCCAAACATGATTTAAACACAAAATCTCAACAGTTTTCATTCAACCATTTTAATTTGTGGATTACCACAAAACTTGATAAATACATCAATCTCATCCATCTGGGAAATAATATTTGTTAATTTTTTTAAATTACAATGGGGATTTAGAAAAAAATGTTCATTAATAGTGGTAATGTAATTAGTTTTAATTTACATGTCAAAACTTCGGGGCCCCAAGTGGCCGAGTGGTCTAAAGCACTCACTGTTACGGATCACTGCTATCTCTCCTCTGTCCATATGGGTTCAAGTCTTGGGCTCAGCCAATATGGGTATGTGAGAAAGCTTGCCAGTAGGTTCCATTTGGGTCCGTGTTTTTTTTCTGGGGTTTTCCCATATTCTTCCTCCACCATTTATACTGGCCGCCATGTATAGCCTATCTTGTGCTGAAAAATGGTGTTAAACCCTACAATAACAACAACATGTCAAAATTTCACTGCAGTTTAAAAGGAGCAGCTGCAACAAACTTGTGCTACTGGTCGCAGGATACCAGATGGATGGACAAAAGGCTGTTGCTAAAAGTATGCCATCAGTTATTCATTAAAAAGATTGGACATTTTGCGGCTATTGTCAGTCAGAGATAGGCTGGGGTGAGAACATTTCTTACATGTAAAACCTTTGTGTCCCAATCATTTGGGATAGGCTGGGGTGAGAACATTTCTTACATGTAAAACCCTTTTCTCCCATCATATGAGATATGCTGGAGTGAGAACAAACATCTGAAACAAAAACTGAGAGCAGAACAAACTTACATGAAGGAAGGAAGAGCACATGAAACCAGGAAATTTGACAGCATTTAATTGTATTTATTAATTTCAAATTCTTAAAATGTCTAAGTTCCAAGAAAGAGTTATCAGAAAGGTGAAAAGATTCCTGATAATTTAAATCAAAGCAGCGCAACTGAACAAAGATGCCAAAGCAATGATGCAAGCTGTGTGACCTTGACTCCAAGGTCAAAAGGTTGAGTGAGCAACTGTCACAGAATGAATTTAGTTTCATGATGATTTACCCCATGTATGAAGAAGTCTATAATAATAATAATAATAATAATAATAATATAATAATAATAATTATCATCATTATTATTATTATTATTATTATTATTATTATATTATTATTATTATAGATTATTATAATTATAATAATTATTATTATTATTATTTTTATTATTATTATTATTAGTATTATTATCAAGGAACTGTGGCCATTTACAAGGTAGCCTGCCAGGCTCACGATCAAAAGGGTGCATGCTCAAATCCTGCCATTGGACCAGCCTTGAGTAGCTACTGTGGTGTGTCCTTGGGCTGGGCACTTCACTCCAACTGCCTCGGCACTAAATAGCCTAATTGTGTTGCTGTGCCATAAAGCACCAAACCAAAATTATTATCAACATCAATAAGATAGTTAAACACCACACTGCATATGGAGTCTGGAAAACAAATATAGCTACAATATGCATATGACTACCATGTTTATTCTAACTTAAGAACCTTTTCGAGCCCATTGAAAAATTTAGGAGGATTCAAATTTAGGGGCACCAACTTTAAGAGTTTTAGCTTTCTGAGATGTATGATTTATTTTTAGATGGTAACAAAGGTGACTGTATGTACCTACATTATTTCTTAAAAACATGACTTCATGTACCTATATTACTTATTTCTTAATAACATGACTGTATATACCTACATTAATTAGTTCTTAATAACTTGAATACATACCTACATTAATTAGTTCTTTATAACATGACTGTATATACCTACATTAATAAGTTCTTAATAACTTGAATACATACCTACATTAATTAGTTCTTAATAACATGACTACATTAAACTACATTATTTCTTTGTAACATGACTATCTACCTATATTAATTAGTTCTTAATAACATGATTACATGTACCTACATTAATTAGCAATTAATTATATAACTGTATGTACTTACATTAATTAGTTCTCAAAAACATGACCACATGTACCTACAATAATTAGTTCTTAATAACATGATTACATGTACTTACATTAATTAGCAATTAATTATATAACTGTATGTACTTACATTAATTAGTTCTCAAAAACATGACCACTTGTACCTACAATAATTAGTTCTTAATAACATGACTGTATGTACTTATATTAATTTGTTCCTGATAACATCACTGTATCTACCTACATTAATTAGTTCTTAATGACATCACTACATGTAACAGTATTAATTAGTTCTTAATGACATCACTACATGTACCTGCATTAATTAGTTCTTGATAACATGGCTAGGTGTACCTAGATTAATTAGTTCTTCATAACATCAATATATCTACCTACATTAATTAGTTCTTAATAATATGACTGTAGCTACCTACATTAATTAGTTCTTCATAACATCAATACATGTACCTACATTAACTAGTGCTTAAAAACATTATATGTACCTATTAATAACATGAAAAAATGATGTACTGATGTACTTACTCTTTGTGATTTTCATATATCCATCATTGTATTCATGCTGGGTGGGCTTAAAACAATGCTGCATTCATGTTTCCCATCACTATCATGACAATGCTCATTTCATTAGTTGTTGAATGATGCCAACAGTGGTATAATACAGCTTCATTAGAAGGATAATTAAAATGGGGCCACTTTACTATCGATACCTCTGGTCAACCCAAATAATGGTAAAGACAAAAAAAGCCAATTCTATGTTATGACACCCAATACCAAAATACACTATAAAACAAATCACTTTCATGTTCATATCTGAGTACTGTACTACTAAATAAAAGACAAGTGAAATCAGTAACTCAGTGAATTGCTCCTCCCCCTGCCTTAATCATATTGATCACTAGCTATGACATTTAAGACAAGGTTGTAAAAGTTAATGGAGTAACATGGATAGTAACCAAGGTTCATTGGCACATGTGACTTGGTGACTCGGTGCTTAGCATGCTGGACTTCGCAACTGAAAATGTGTGGGTTTGAATCCTACCACTGGATTAACCCATTTAGCTACCATGCCAAATCCTTTGTAAATGCACTTTACACCGATTGCCCCAGTACCAAATAACCCACTTGTGTCAATATGTCAATATGTATAAAACATCAAACCTAATTATTGTCTACCTTAAATGGAATTTGAGGGAAAATGCAAAGAAGTGGTAAACATATTTATCAATGACCCTGATATTCAATATTTTTTTCTTTAATTTTTTCTCTTATATACATATATACATTTAAATTACAGAATATCTAATGTATTCCATATGGTGTATTATTTCACTCATTCTTTTAAAGTTTAAAATTGTTTTAAAACATTTTAAAGTTGAGAATCTCTTTCACACTGTAGCACCTGTGATTATAAATAAACCTGACAATCATTTACTTCTCTTGTTTTTATATGCAAACTTCTTTTTTGGACTCCAAAGTTGTGGTATGGTCAGTCAGAAATTGGATTCTTTGTCCATAGATTACCTCATTAGTAAGCATGGATCTTGCTCATTAGTTAACCCACCATTGACTTTTATTAATTAAGCCCACATTTCATGTTTGATCAATATCAGATCAGAAATATGGCTTCAATTGGGGTAACAAGCTGAGCCAATCAGATGTAAGACCACTCAGTTAGTTATGTGTGGATCTCACTCATTATCAAACTTATCTAAGATTTTGATGATATAAACCTTTGTTCCAAGTTTTATCAAAACTAAATCAGAAATGAAACCTCCAGAGTAGTTACAAGGATAACTAATCAAATGCCAGATGACTCAATTAAAATGCATGGATTTCCCTCATAACTGAATTCATCTGAGAAGTTGATGATATAAATCTGTAATCCAAGTTTGATTGAACCTGGATCAAACATGATGTGGATTCCATGGTGGTAACAAGCAATTGTTGACAGAGGCACAATGGACACATGGTCATACCAAAAGCACACTTATGAGCTTATAAGAATGATATATAACCATTCTCACTCATCTGGTTGTATTTCTCTTTGTCCAGTTCATGACCTGGTATAATTTTAATTTAGGATCTACAATGCTGAAATTAACATGCAGCTGCACACAAATTTTAAATTTTCTTTGAAATCAAATTTTACTTACTGAATGAACTTCTGCTATTGAGCATAATTGTCCCAAGGAACATAATATAGTTCATGCAAGTATATTTGCCAGCAGTATTAGTGAAAATACCTGATGCATTGTGTAACGTGTGGTACACCCAAGCCAATTCTTGTCAACTTCGGCATTTTCCTTTCAATATGAAAACCATCCAGACTTCAAGAAAAACACAAACAGGAAAAAAACAAGCATACCAACTGATCCTCTCAGGTATGTACTGTAAATTTGTTCACTTGTGTGTGTGTGTATATATATATATATATATATATATATATATATATATATATATATATATATATATATATATATATATATATATATATATGTGTGCCTGCCTTCATGAGAGTTTAACAAGTTTAAATGAAAAGGTGCCAACTTTTGGAGTGGTGCCTTAATTAGAATAAATACAGCATTAGTGAATTCTGACAGTAAAATATGTTGTTCATTTTGAGGTACACAAGTGTTGGCATAAACATGTCACTTGGATCAATCAGCTCTAACGTTATTTTAACATTAATTTTGTACCTGATTATGAATAGTAACAGACAAGATCTTTCAGTTGTAGTGGACAGCAAATATTCAAGTTGTTACTAATGAACCCACACAAATGCTGATTTACAGCAAAGCTCTTCAAGTATTGATTCTCTGTACAATAATTCATGACAAAATGTAAACAATCTGAACAACCATCCATTAAAGGTCTGTGCAATGTTGGATATCTTGTTGCTGTTTCATAAAGAAAGTCAAAGTCAAAGTTTAACAATTGCCATACTTTGATATCAATTACACACAACCATCTAACTTTTAAGCCATGAAACCGAATCTTCTGATCTGAAAATGGCACTCAGTTTTATCTGCATGGTTGGGGAATCAAAATAAATAAAGTAAAGCATAGGACTCCTAATCCATGGTTGCATTGTTTGATACCTGCCCTGATCACCCCAGATGGATGCCTTTGTGTGTCCTTGGAAATGTTATTTATCTACCATTTCATCTTCATGATGCAGAAAATAAAGTATTTAAAATTCAGTTAAACCAAAAAGCCTTTATCATTGTAAGTACAATTTAATGGAAACTGCTAAAAGTAAGGTTTGTTACATGCAAGAAAAAGTTTTAGGAATTAATCCATTACAAACATCAAGTACATTTTAAAAATAATTTAATTCCATCCCCCTACTCCTCTCTAACTGCAACCTGAATCCCAAATCTTCATTGTCTTAACAATCACTCAACATTTTGAATTCTCCTAATTTAAGGTTACAGGAGCAACAGACTGACCCTAGATGGACATACATACTTGACTCAATTTTCACAGTTGCCTGCAGCATGCTTTAAAAGAGGCTGTTTAAAACGTCAATAGGTCCCACATTAAACATACAAATTGCCAAGCTAATTATCCCATTTTCACTAATCCAGTTCACAAATGGCTACCTGAAATCCAGTCAGCATAAAACAACCAATCACATTACAGTGACCCCTTGATGTGAGGTCACCTGACCAGTGACACGCAAATAATACAATATTTAATTATTGGTTATTTTCATTACATGAGACCATTCCTTTTTATATCAGTATGTTTTTATGGCAAAAGGGGTGGTTTCACATTTTCGGGACCACTGTTAATATTCCAAAAGATTTTCAATGAAACGCAATGAGACTGATACAGTCTGTCTACTCCAAGAGTATCTGTATTTCAAAGCTTTCAAAGAAGCAATGCAAGTGACAATGAGATTGATACAGTCTGTCTATTCCAAAAGTATTTGTTCCCAAAGTTTTCAAAGAAGCACAATGAGACTGATGCAGTCTGGCATCCATTCCAAAAGTATTTGTATTCCAAAGTTTTCAAAGAAGCACAATGAGACTGATGCAGTCTGTCTATTCCAAAAGTATTTGTGTCCCAAAGTTTTCAAAGAACCACAATGAGACAGATACAGTCTATTCCAAAAGTATTTGTATATTCCAAGGTTTTCAAAGAAAACACAATGAGACTGATACAGTGACTATATATTTCAAGAGTATTTGCATTCCAATGTTTACAAAGAAAACACACTGAGACTCATAGATACAGTCTGCCCATCCATCCTTGTACTCTTACATCATTAAAGCTAGACACATGAAATTTGGGTCAAGAAAAGTTTTATGGGTATCAGGCAATGCCATTACATTTGCAAGTTTGGTCTCACCCCTGGTGGTTGAGTCTAGAGGGATAAATTTGCATAAATGTCAAACAGCTTCAGTGGTTTTTTTGTATGACACACTGAAAATTGGCTGGTACAGGTCTCCTTTCCTATTTAAAAAAAAATATCTATGCCTATTTTGTTTTAAATATACACATTTTAAAGAGTATATGGTCTAAAAATATTACAGCATTAGATGAAGACACTGAGTTTGTCTTTTGTCCTAATTGTTTTAACAAGAGTTCTGTGAATGACATTATGTGTCAAGCTGATGCTCAACAGTCCTATAGGTAGGTACTAGGTGTGGATGTCTGGAAATGATTCACCAAAGGGTTTCAGTGAAATGGGCTTTAGGTTGATGTATGTATGTTTGTGTGTTGTTTTTTATTTTTTTATCTTAACATAGCTTTAACAATTTTAGTTAAATTGCTACGATGTCTGCAGTGTGTCATTTTATTGCATTGTCTAGCACTGGGGCATCATGCCACAGACATGTAACATCATGTCCCATCCAGTCATATTATCCTGACACCAGGCTGACCTATCATAATGCTAACCTCTTAATGAGTGCCAAGTGAGGCAGCTGTTAGTACCATTTTTATAAGTCTTTGGTATGACTTGGCCAGAGTTCAAACCTGCAAACTTAGACCACTGGAGTGGTTAGAGCATCCGCCTCTGATGTGGGAGGTCATGGGTTCGATCCCCAGCCAAGTCATACCAAAAACTTACAAAAATGATACTAACAGCTGTCTCGCTTGGCACTCAGCATTAAGAGGTTAGTGTTAGGACTGGTCAGCCTGGTGTCACGATAATTTGACTGGGTGGGACATCATGCTACATGTCTGTGGCATGATGCCCCAGTGCTAGACATCACTATAAACTGCCACATTGCATGCAGACATCATAGCGATATGACTGAAAACTTGTTAAATTTTAAGCTACGTTAAAACGTCCAAATCACACACTTAGGTCACTGGAGGGGTTGGTCAATGTATGAGGTCAAACTAAACTTATCAGAAAGCTAGATTATTTTCTTATTAGTCTTACCATGACCATGACCTCTGACCTCTTGACCCTAGATTCTAAGACATGGTTTATTATCCAATGTGCAAGCCATCTACAAAATTTGATCTAGGATCTACTTCTACAGTACCTTATTCTGCAAAACCCATGTTTCTTTGAGCCACTGTGATGATTACCTTTGACCTGCAAATCAAATGACATTTTCCATGCCTCAAGTGCAAGCCTTCCACAAACTCTGGTTATGATTTATGGTCTGGAACTTAGATTATTATGAAAGACATATTCTTTCTTTCATGGTCAGTAACCTGGACCATTGATTGTTTGATCCCAAAATTACATGCATCCAGAAGGTTTGTTCCACATTTATAATGTAAAGCTCAAGTCATTGCGCTGAAACAATTTTTCTGCTTAGTCAGTGACCTTGACCTATGACTCTTGACCCCCAAATCAACCTTTTTCAATACCTCAGAGAGCAGGCCATCAAAATAATTTTTTTTCAATACCTCAGAAACACGGCCATCCACAACATTTGGTAGCTGTAGATAGTGGAAACCTCAGGTTAATGTATGGAAACTATTTTTCTTCTTTCAGTCTGTGACACTGACTTTTGAGTCTGAAATCAACTGAGTTCTTCCTTTCCTAAATGCATGCTTTCCACAAAACTGACGAGTTTGTTCAGCCTTGGAAAAATTACCAGAAAGACTAACCTTGTAAGTTACCCTGTGAAAATGGATGATGTGTTAAAAAAAAGAGATTACAATGCATTGGTGTAGCTAGGTATATGCGCATGTGGATAATGTATAATCCAGATTAATTTTGGTCATTTATCGAGCATAACGAGGAGTTGTACACTGAGCTGTGAGTCTCGTTATTGTGCATACATTGTTAAGTTGCAGTTATGCTCATCATGCATTCAAAATGTAGCCTAATATGGAAAAAGAACTTCATTATGTACACTACTGACAATTTTAGGCCCTTATTCCTGCTCATTTCTGAAAGCAAATTAGCTTATTTACTGGTAATTGCAAATATCAATTTGACACATGTAGGCTGAATGGCAATATAATCACATTTTCCTTTTCAAGCCAGTAAAGTACCACCAATACTTGCTTACAAGTCAAACTGTAAATATCAAAGCTCCTGATCTGCCTTAGCATAATACACCCGCAGATCAGGATCTATATTGTTTGTTCTACTGATTATTCCTAACAAAATGCACAGACCCAGATCTGCTGGTGCATTATGCTATGGCAGATCTGGGTCAGTGCAGTTTGCAGTTGGACTCATAAGTGAGTCAGTAGAACAAATATAGACCCTAATCTGCAGGCACATTATGCTTACAGAAGATCATTTTCTTTGTTGTTAGCAGTTTGACTTATAAGTGAGTACATATAGTAGTCTTTTGTAGTACATTTTTTCATAAACTTTAAAAAAGATAAATACTGTTTGTATTTTATTCAAATAAACTTACCTTCAAGAACATTCTCTCTTCAAAAGGAGCACTAAGCAAATGTCATGTATCTGTTATGACTGATCAAATTAAAAAAGGCAGCCTGGATTTTATAAACAATATCCTCTTGTTTAAAACAGAACTGCAAGCATTTCCTTGTCACTGTTCCCTTTATCAACCACTGTACTGAGAAACCAATATGGGTCTGCCCTCCACTCTTAAGGCCATACAAAGTACAAATAATGAAGAGAACATGTCAGCCATGGAACAATATATTCAAATTATATTTTAGTTTTCAAGTTTATGTATAATCACAGGGAAGAATATTTAAATTATAAATTAAACTAAAATATTTAAAATTACAGATACAATTCCTATGTAATAAAACTGAAGATGGGAGATTTTAGTACACATAATGAACATGTTCACTCTACTCAGTGTTGTAATTTTACTGTTTACATAATCAATCAGTATCTACAAATAATGAATCTTTATTAAAATGTAACCACCATCAAATCCAAAAGTAGATTAACTACATGCAACTCTATAACTCTTTAATGGTAACAATACAGTATTCCCTTAGTATAATGCTGTCCATCAGAATCATTATAAACTACCTTGTAATGAGATATAGGATAGAGTATTTCCACATTATAATGTTGTCCATCAGAGTCATAGTTAATCTACCTTATACTGAGGTACACAACAGAGTATTCCCACATTATAATGCTGTCCATCAGTCAAAGTTAATCTACCTTACACTGAGGTATACAATAGAGCATTCCCTCATTATAGTGCTTTCCACATGAGTCATAGTTAAACTACCTTGTAATGAGGTATATGATAGATTCCCTCATTATAATACTGTCCATCAGTCATAGTTAAACTACCTTGTAATGAGGTATAGTATAGAGTATTCCCTCATTATAATGCTACTCATGAGATATAGAGAGTATAGCACTTATAATGAGACTGACTTATAATGAGCACAGGACACATAATTTACAACCACTTAATTATATGGGATCCATGATCATCTTGTTTTATAACTAGAACTGTGTTATAATGAAGGTGACTATAGTGAGAGTGTGCTAAAATAATAATAATAATAATAATAATAATAATAACAATAATAATAACAATCTCAGTTTAGTTCAATAATTATGTCCATACATAACGAAAAGACTTTCCACTTAGATGATAATATTGATAGACATTGT
Organism: Sinohyriopsis cumingii; assembly: GCA_028554795.2. Taxonomy (NCBI): domain Eukaryota; kingdom Metazoa; phylum Mollusca; class Bivalvia; order Unionida; family Unionidae; genus Sinohyriopsis; species Sinohyriopsis cumingii. Next base: position 59,339,360 of record CM068839.1, on the reverse strand, counting down.
AAAGTTGTCTCTCTTTATAACTCTTCTCAAAGGAGTCATATAAATGTCCTGCATTATAAATTAAGTATACTTGTATGATGTGCCATATTAATGTTGCATGAAAGCACAAACATACAGCATTTAATGATGTGAAATTGTATTACAAAATCATTTCCCCTTTGCCAGTTAGTGAAATTAGAAGAAATAATTCAAGGAGCACTGTCAACATGAAATTTAAAAACAATTTCATGAAATCCCTGACCATTATACTGGTGTTATAAAAATGTTAGCAGTATTCTGAGTGGTTTTATGGTGAGAGACCACTATATAGGGTTCATATATGATTTTCTAATGTAAGCCAATTTGTACAGGGAAGATAAGAATCCAGTATAAAATAATATTATAGAAATTTTTGATACACATTTTACTGCCCTGATTTCATGTTTTTTCAGCAAAAAAATGTGATTTTAGTTTTTATTCATCCTGTACTAATAAATATAGAAAGCTTGAGACCTGCTGTAATGTCATGAGTAAGCAAGTGGTGGTTGCCCACCCCTCTTCCAAATGAAAATCATGAAAACAATATTTGCATTTTACAATGGAGCATGGCATGGATTACTTGACCTATCACCACCATTCATAGGGGTGGATGATTGGTAATACATGTACCAATTAGATTTGATCTTACATCAGTCTGATTTATCACCATAAACATAAGCTTTCAGCTACTGAATCATGATATTTTATGAAAATATCAAATTCTAGCATTAGTATTTGGAAATTTTGCCTCAAATAAGGACCAGCCTAAAGACCCAACCTGAGGTAGTGAATTTTGATTTATCATATCATGCATGCACCTTCAGATATGTGACTTTTCATGAAAAGAGTACTTGTTTTGAAAAATCTGAAAAATGCAGAGAGTGATTGGTGGATCTGATTTTTCCTAGATGTTGTGATTCCTGTTGACCAATAAATGCAAAGAGTTAAAGTTTATTCACTTTTACTATTTCATAAAAATAAGCATTTGCTGACACTTTGATTATAATGCCAGAAATTTTTAAAACATGAAGGAATGTGTAACTTAAACTTCCATTATTAATGAAATCACTCAGTCCATGCAGTCAGAACACATACATGGTTAATGGTACCACTTTATCAAAGCACAAGGAAGACTAGGTGCAAAAAGATGAGTTACTAATGGAAAAATTAAGCTATTTCCGTTTGTGTTCTATTCAAATAATGTATTGTGTTAAGTACTACACAAAAGTGTCAAAAAGGGAGGTAATCCAACTGAACCTAATTATTTCCCTTAGGAGCAGAATTTGACTTATAACGCTTTATATTGCTGCACTTGCTTTATTTTAAAGAGAAAAGCTAAACACAGCTTAACATAGAAATGTACCTAATATTAAAAACAAAAACTACTCTTAAGTAACCGAAGAGTAGACAGTATGCCATAGGATTTGGTGTGGTTTAAGTCCAAAAACTATGTCCAGAAACCTTTAAACAAGAGGACCAAGTTGGCTTGATAACACTCACAGGGCTAGCCGACATAGGTAAGTTTATGAATGCCAATTCACTCACATGCTGAAACTGTAGAGAGGAGAGATAAGACTGAAGCACATAGTTGCTACATTGTCTCTTAATTTTTATGATTTATTTTCTTTATATATATATGTACCCTCTTGGCATAAAAAGACATTTATGCAAGGAGCATTGTCCTCTGCATTCTTCCCATATGCTAATGACTTGATCCTAATTCATAACCTAGAAACTGTTCAAATTCTGTTTGAGAAGAAATCATATTTAGATTTTCCTACTTTTAGTAATGGTAGTCACATTTGATAACTGTTTGGCATCTATGTATAAAATTAAAAAGTAGGGGTGACACCATATGCCATTTCCATGTATCGATATATATATTGTGCTACACAACCTATGATACGATACACACCAATTATATTCACTTGTGAGTCAAGTCAAACTGCAAACAACAAAGATCCTGATCTGCCATAGCATAATGCATCTGCAGACCAGGGTCTATTTTGTTTTTCTACTGATTACACATAAAAATCTGCACAGACCCAGATCTGATGTTGCCTTATGTTAAAGTAGATCTGGGTCTGTACTGTTTGCACTTGGACTGATCTTATAAGAGAGTATATATGGTACTGATACACAAAGGATAAAGATGTAAACAACTAAAATTTATCTATAGTCAGTGATGCCTAAAAGATATTTCTACAAAGCATACATCAGTTTGTATTCATTTTCTACCTTTAGTAGCAAAGTGTGTGTCCTAATGCTAAAATTATTAATGCATCAATACATCAATGAATCATTTTACCTGAAATGAAGTCATCCATACCGCATCCATTCCTTTCAACAATTCGCAGAAGAAGTTATTCAAAGCTTTGTCTATGTTTTAGTAAAGGTAGTACATCTGACAGTGGATTGGCATTATTGGAGTAAAAATAAGACCTGCCTGAAAGGATACTATCCATCAAATATGATTAAGCAGATTTTTGAGAAGAAATTCTTTAAATTTAAATGTTTGTCTACTATTGGTCTCTGATGGTGGATCAGCATAATTTTAGCAAATTTTAATGACCAACATTGTCAGGATGGATGGTGCTGAATTTGATCAAATTCTGGCGAGAGGTTTATCAGAAACCATAATAAGGTTTTACTATTTTTAGTAATGGCAGCCATGTTTGATGGCAGATCAGCATCTTTTTAACAATGTATGGGTTGGTTGTTGTTGTTTTCTTTTAATTTGGCTAATTTTGTTAAGCATTTTTGGGGGGTTGAATAATAATAAATAGCAACTGTAACTGGATTACAGTCATTAGCAGTCAATGAACAATGAATGATCCCACCAAATTTCACAAGTTCCAGTGTTTATCAAAACTAGACACTTCTATTTAGGCATGATGGGATTGCAAACTACATGTACATCTGAAACTGAAGAGCAGAATAATGTGCACAACTATTTGTCCTCCAAAACTGAACATTTGATAAAAGAATAATCATGAGCAGATACACATGCTACTACATTTATAAAAAAATGTTATTTAAGAATCATTCTTATTTTAAATTAAAATCAATATATATTTGACAGACCTTAGTAATATCACAGTGACTGGTATCTTGTCTTGCAGTCAGGTTAATTTGGAGAGTGAGTGGTATCCTATCCTGCAGTCAAGCTAATTTGGACAGTTACTTGGATCATGTCCCACAGTCTGGTTAATTTGAACAGTTGTACAAATTCCTGCAGTTAGGTTAATTTGGATAGCTAATTGTAACATGTCCTGCAATTGGGGTTTATTTGGATAGCTTCTTGTAACATGTCCTTCAAATGGGGTTTATTTGGATAGCTTCTTGTAACATGTTCTGCAATTGGGGTTTATTTGGACAGCTTCTTGTAACATGTCCTGCAATTTGGGTTTATTTGTACAGCTAATTGTAACATGTCCTGCAATTGGGGTTTATTTGGACAGCTTCTTGTAACATGTCCTGCAATTGGGGTTTATTTGGACAGCTAATTGTAACATGTCCTGCAATTGGGGTTTATTTGGACAGCTTCTTGTAACATGTCCTGCAATTGGGGTTTATTTGTAATATGTTCTGCAAGCAGATAATTTTTGGACAGCTTGTATCATGTACTGCCAGGTATTTTCATCCAGCTTTGTTTAGAAATAACCCTTTGATATGCAGATATGATACTGATATAAAAAATAAGGAAAAGTTTTTTATTTTGCTTTCTTTCTTTGCCAAATGTGGAAGAGTTAAAACTGTAATTGATCATGTATTGTGAGAATAGTCACTGAAAGGACAAACAAAATTATACTGAACAAAGAGAAGGAAGTAAAGAAATACAGAAAATCTCTTTTGAAGATCTTTGTTGAACGTATGACTCAGGATTTACAAAATGATTGACTGTCCCAGTTACATGAGATTACAAATAGTGATCCATTATACAGCTTCACATCAAACTTTTGTATTTGCAAGTGTGTTGAAAATTACACCAATTAACCTTAGGATATGATCATGTGATTTTAACTGTACTGCAGGACAGGATACCAGCCACTGTCTAAATTAACCTGACTGCAGGACAGGATACCAGTCACTGTCCAAATTAACTTGACTGCAGGACAGGATACCAGTCACTGTCCAAATTAATCTGACTGCAGGACAGGATACCAGTAGCCATCCAGATATTATAAATATGGTATAGAATAAAATACAAGTGGTTCAAAACATTGCAAATGGGTTTAAGGTACTACACTGATTGGTGCCTATCAATTGATATTTCAAACCACACATGCATACAATTATTCAAAGTACCAAAGCTATGATAAGGCACTCACACTGAACAGGTGTTTCAAATGTTTCATCCACACAGGTCTGGCCTAACAACTTGGACACTATACAACTTAAGTTTGTCTTGTCAAAACAGATCAAACTTCCTCAAAAAAGCATACAGGTCAAATGAAAGATAAGTTCACCAAAACAACAACCATACAGATCACATGAAAGACAAGTTAACAAAAGAAGAAGAAAAAATCCCAGATCAAATGAAAGACAAGTTCACCCCCCACCCCCCAAAAAACACAACAACATGAATATCAAATGATAAAATGAAAGACAAGTTCACCATAAAAAAAACCATACATATGATATGAAATTCAATGAACGACAAGTTAGCTGAATCAAAGGAACAACAAGTTCACTGAAAAAGAAAATATAAGATCAAATGTAAGACAAGTTCACAGAAAAAACATGCAGATTAAATGAAAGACAAGTTCATAGAAAAAAACATACAGATCACGTGAATTACAAGTTCACAGAAGAAAACACAGAGATTAAATGAAAGACAAGTTCACAGAACAAACAACATACAGACCAAATGAAAGACAACTTCAAAGAAAAAACATACAGATCAAATGAAATACAAGATCACCCAAAAAATCAACCATACAGATGATATGGAAAACAAGTTCACAAAACAAAAACAACCATACATATCAAATGAAATACAAGTTTACTTGCCAACTATAATACAGATCAAATGAAAGACAAGTTCACTAAAAATAAACATACTAAGGACTCAGCTACTGTAATCTTCATGCATACAAAATGAAAAATATATGCATATTTCATCTAGATTTCATCATCTCAGAAAACCTTGAAATAAGATGAATTGGAGAAGAAGAAAAAAACTGGTTCAAAATGGATATCAAGGCATGCATCCAATTAAAATAGAAACCATGGAAATGGAAATCAACCTTGGAAAACTAGACCTCCTAAAAATTAACTTAACCGTCCAATCCTTCAAAAGTTATAGAGTAAAAACTAATTTTGATGACATTACATTTCAGATGGATGGACAGACATATGTATCTACATGATCAGTGAAGATGCTGTCACTGTCAAGCCCAAAAACACCTGAGAAATGGAAGTGATAATGGCTTAACATGACTGAAGTGATGCTCTTACTGCAAATGATCCTTTGAATTCTTTACACACAAATTCATGACACCAAAGATCTTTCAAATAAATCTTATTTGTTACAATGTTTACCAGCTTAAAAAGCTTTGTACATCTGAGGTACAATATCTTAATCTAACAAAAATCTACGATCAATACAATACTTACCTGTAAAATACAAAGGAGCAATTAGGTCTGGAAACTATGCATGTCTTATTTTACGGAATCTTGCACCTGACCAATGATATCAGGAGGTGATATTTCACACCTGATCACTATTAACACAAGATATATTTGGTAATATTATCTATAATGTAACCAACAGATATGTTACTAAGACTCTCCTATTTATTTTACACACCCATGATAATGGAAACCTATGGTATTGCCTTTCATTGATAATGACATGCATGTATGATAGCCTACATACAGTGGTTTTATAATATGGTTGTTGAGAAAGTATTATTTTCAATCTTTTATCATAGGTAATAAACAGTTACCATAAACTCTCATTTAGAGAAAACACTAATACCACAGTAATTTCTGCAGTTGTATTACTATCATGCAAAAGATCATAGAGTAAAATGATATAAAAAACCTGAATTAAGGACACTCACCTATGAATAGCATTTCTATATGTATGCATGATTATACCCATCAAATCATGATAAAATATATATGTTGTTGTTTTAGGGTTTAATGCCATTTTTCTGTACAATATAGGCTATACACAGCAGTCAGTATAAATGGTGGAGGAAGAACCCTGTAAAGAACCACCAACCCATGAGAAGCTACTGGCAAGCTTTTTCGCATATCCACAATGGCTCAACCCGATACTCAAACCCACACAGAGCTGAGATGGCAATGATCCGTAACAGTGAGTGCTTTAGACCACTCAGACCCTTTATGTGTGTGTGTGTGTGTGTGTGCAGGTATGTATGCAGGTATCTATGTATGCAGGTATGTATGTATGCAGGTATGTATGCAGGTATGTATTTATGTATGTATGTTTGCAGGAGGGAGGTAGGTAGGTAGGGATACACCCAGTCAAATGATAAAGTATATCTATCTACCCAGTCAAATCATGATAAATTATGTATGTATACACTAAGTCAAATGATGATAAAGTATGCATGAATACAGCCAGTCAAATGATGATAAAATATCCATGAATATACCCAGTCAAATGATGATAAAAGATGAATGAATACAACCAGTCAAATAAAGATAAAGTATACATGAATATACCCAGTCAAATGATGATAAAGTATGGATGAATACACTCAGTCAAATAAAGATAAAGTATGCATGAATACACCCAGTCGAATAAAGATAAAGTATACAGTGGCGTCGCTAGAGGGGTGCGGACCGCACCGGGTGACACCATCTCAGAGGGGTGACACCAAAATGAAAAATTGCAAATTTTACAGAGCACACACTGCTCGGTCTAGTCTGGAGGGGTGACACCATGAGTTTACCGCACTGGGTGACACCAACCCTAGTGCCGCCGCTGAAAGTATACATGAATATACCCAGTCAAATAAAGATAAAGTATACATGAATACATCCGGTTAAATAAAGATAAAGTATGTATGAATATACCCAGTCAAATAAAAATAAAGTATGCATGAATATACCCAGTCATATGATGATAAAGTATAGATGAATACACCCAGTCAAATAAAGATAAAGTATACATGAATATACCCAGTCAAATAAAGATAAAGTATACATGACTATACCAAGTCAAATAAAGATAAAGCATACATGAATATACCCAGTCAAATAAAGTATACATGAATATACCCAGTCAAATAAAGATAAAGTATGAATGAATACACCCAGTCAAATAAAGTATACATTAATATATCCAGTCAAATAAAGATAAAGTATGCATGAATATACCCAGCCAAATAAACATAAAGTATGCATGAATATACCCAGCCAAATAGAGATAAAGAGTACATGAATATACCCAGTCAAATAAGAGTCATTTAAGGTGTAAATGTAAGCAATTATTGTTTGATATTTTGTAGCCATAGGTGGAAAAGCTAATGTAACTATGTATTATTTCCTGCTAATGTGGGCTTGACAAAAGTCATTACAAGATAGCAGTGTCACTGAAATTCTAGCCAACTGTATCTTTCAATTCCTTCACAGGAATTGCAGAGGAGGACGACCAAAATAATATTCATTTTGTACATCTTAAGCATATAATTAAGTAATGGCTAGTTCCCAAAATGGAGACAGAGTTATGAAATGATGGATGGATAAAAAGATATAATTCAGACAGAAGGACTATCAAATTATATTATCCCACATGATTTTGTTTTTTATATAAATACAATGAAATCTTGTATAGAAACTACCTGCATATAGTCAAGACCTGTCTATAGAAACCACAATTTTTCAGTGCCATCAAAATATGCTCTATAGTTTGCCTGCATATAATGATCACCTGCACTATCCAACCAGTCCCGGTATTAGTTTGGTATTTTTCGTTCCAAAATAGACACATGCATGAACTTTGTATGGCGACCATTGATTATTATTTTTGGATGTCTACTTTAATATCATTTTTAATATCTTCCTATAGATTGTTCACCTGCATTTTAAAAGACAATCTATGTTCTTTATTTATTCTTTCTTTCAGTTTATTTATGGACCTGCAGGTGGCGCTCAATTTACGCTATTGATGCGTTCCTGTAGTTATGGCATAAATTAAAATTTGGTGTCAATCAAAGGTAATGAAAAACACACATATGTGCGCTGTGCATGAGTCAAAGCATATGGTGCCAGCGATGGCATAAAACTGAGCACAGTGGTGCAAATTGAATATTATGTCTTCATTACGAATAACATTAAAATGAAAGTGCACCAATCAAATTGGCATAAATCAAGTGTCACCTGTATCTGCTTCATGATTTCTTTCAAATTTGACATATCTTTCAACTGTATTTAGTGGCCACTTGTTTATAAAGATCACTTTTGCATGGTCCCATGTGCAGTTATTACTCAATAATTGTCAGCTGATCCATTGGCATCCCTCGGCATCAGTGTGTAAGGTACTGAATGCTTGACATATTTCTGATTGTTACATATTTACATGTGTTTTTCATTTTGTCACAACAAACTAGAATATAAATAGCAACAGATTTAGAACTTCCTGTAATCTGAACAAGCCTTCTTTGATCTCAAAATTGTATTTGTCCTAGACTGATACTATTGCATGCTTGGTAACACCTTGATAAATGCACACACCTTGATAAATTCAAAGATAATCCAACCTAAACGATAGCATTTCCCAAAACAGGACTTATAATCTACCTGAATTGCAATTAAATTGTGTTGGGTTTTTGGAAGTTTTTGTGTTTTACAGCACAACAAAAAAGGTTTCTAGTGAAAAGCCATTGCATATGGTATAGGAGTTTATGCAATAAAAAAAGTAAAGGGAATATTATATATTAACTATTTGAAATGATAACTGCGATAAGAAATGCTTCCATTATCATTCATGTTGGAGGGTTAATTAAATTTGACTTCCATCTTGGAAGGCTATAAAAATACCCTTCCTACAGAATATTAGTGATGAAGCTTCGTACATGTATAATATTTCTCCTTAACAGGAACATATATTCAGTAAACTGACTAAAACAAATTCTGATTGGCTCAAAATTACATGAAAATTTTGTTCAAATGGCTTCTGAATGCCTGCAGAATGTCAGACAAAGCAGGATAGAAATGTATTCATGAATTTTTAAACATAGGCTCATACAAGCTGTATCTTTTGAGTAAACATGCTGACCAGAATAGACTTTCATCTGTTCATTCAGTACTTGTTTACTGCCTCAATACATCCAATTCAATCTCAGTCCTCCAAAAAGGAAAAACAAAATGAGCTAATGTAAACAATTCTCTTGCAGCCTTAAATTGGTATTAATATTGATGTCATTTATGCATTAATGCACACAGGGACTCTAATTGGAATAGTGATTAAATTACACTGTATAATCATTCTATATTATTCTCAGTTTGACAATATTATACTGTTTGATCCATTAAAACTAGAACAGTAATGTAGCCTTGAAATGCAGTCAAATGGAATTTTCACTTCTGGGATGTAACAGAAGTTGACATATCTAAGAAGGCTTCAAATGTGCTGCATTGGTTTTTATGTCTCCTGTAATGAATGATTGAGTTTATACAGATTTCTTGATGACAAATAAATGTGGAATCAGAATCAAATATTTCTGCTAAAATTTGGACTACAATTTGCATAATGGAATTGCTAAAAATTTTAAATTATGCGTGATTTTCAATTATATCTTATTTGGATTGCAACCCATTTATGGCTCTCTATAGGTTCCCAGTTTTGTCAGTGGTACAGAAATCATGAATTCCATAGCCAATATTTTCTTTAAGGACCCTCATTCTAGAGTATTTTCAAAAAGTCTGCAGATATTTTTGTTGTTATAAATGTCTAAAACATAAAATGAAACCACTATACCTGTAATCCCATAAATTTATTTTAAAATTGCAACTGCTCCAGTGGCCTAATGTTTTGAGTATGTGCCTCAAGATGCGAGAGGTTGCGGGTTCAAACCCTGGCTGAGTCATACTAAAGACTGAAATTTTTTTCACTTACAGCTGCCTCACCTGGCACTCGGAATTAACAGGCTAGTGTTAGGACTGGTGCTTATTAGGGAAAATTAGTCCAGCTGAGGTGTTACACACTCACACACACACACACACACACACTATAGTTGTCAAAATTTGATTTATTATGGCAGCATGATTCCATGCATTTCACACAATTTCAGATTGAATTGTTCCTAGACAATATTAGCTCTGAAATATATATATATATATATATATATATATATATATATATATATATATATATATATATATATATATATATATATATGTGACTGGGGATGGGGGTAGTAGGGTACAGCCATGTTATCTACACATTTGTGAGTTAGCAGTTTTGTTTGCTAGTTTCTGACTCCTCGAGTATAAACAAAATTATTATAAATTCATTCTTATTGTCAATGTTTCATTTTTGTGAACTACTCAACCTTGACAATATCCTGTTTTAGGATTCTATGGTCTTCAACTATGTAATGGAAAGAAGCAAAACAAACAAGTTTAGAAAAATCAAAAAAATAATTTATTTCCCTAGAAGTGAAAATTGAAACGACAGTAAAGTGTACTGTGATTTAAATCCCTAATAATCCTAAATGTTCCATCACAGTTCCAAAAGTATAGAATGTTCTGAATGAATTCCAATATTTTTTAATGTCTTCATGTATCACTGATATAATCCAGAATGTCTTTGGATGAGTGTTTTAGTCCAAAAGTCCATGAGCACATTGTAATTCCAATAAAAATGTAAATAAATTTATTCATCTCAAATTATAATTGAACACAACTAAAAATGATTCCACAGACTGATCTTAAGACAGAAATGAAGGCTTTGCTTACAAAACCTCTTTATAAATACCCCCATTTGACCAATGTCATAACAGCAATTTCTGAAAAACTAATGAAAATTCCAAAATATTGTCAACAAGGTCACTTCCAGAACATACCAAACTTGTTAAAAAAAGGTTGGACCTTGAACTCAATTTTCAGTAAATATCTTTTAAAAAAATATGACAAAGTATGGTAAGACAAAACTCTACCTTCAATCACAGGCAAAGGTCAAGAAGACAATATAAATTAAATATACACAAAACAGACTGCCCATAGGAGTGACAATGGGTCATGCAAAGAAAAAAAGCCATGTCGGTTAGCCCAGGGTGATTTGGCTGTGACCTGAACCCATTTGCCACTATTTGCAAGTCTAAGCTATTAACGAAGCCATCACGCACAGGAAAAATATATTTCAGCATCACATACCTCATTAAGATGTATCAATATATACTGTTTCATAATAGATGGGTCAAAGAAACAGGATTAAAGATGCACAGGATGTGACAAACAAATAATTGAAAATACAAATGTTACTCAAGCATTAAAAAATAGGCCATAGCAACTTATTTTAAGTATTTTAAAGTTTATTTTTTTAAGATGCATCCACATGCCAAATTTTATGAGTAGATGAAACAGGGTCTAAGGTATTGAAAATATAATTTGGGATTGCTGCAAATATGCAAGTCACTCATGACAGAAAATCAGAACACAGTGGCCAAGTTTTAGTATGCTAGAGTTACATACACATCCCTGTATTCATGAGTGTAGGTAAAAAAGGTCTAAGATATTGATACAGTTGTCATGAACAGTCATCAAGCGTGAAAACTGAGGCATTATGACCCAGTCTTGGTATGGTTGTGTTCATTTTCATTGAGATGGATCCACATATTAGTATTCAAGAGTGTGGCTTAAATATAGTCAATGATTTTGTGGGAATAACAAACAAACTGCAGAAGATACTACAGTCACTAAAGCCAGGCTCTATTTTAGGGCACATGAAGTTAGAATTCATCCTGTTATAAGTATGATTGCCTGTATCAGATTCTAATTGTTAGTAGTGACAGTTGGCTAGAACATTAATCCCAGCATTCTGGATATTTGATACCACAGAATGTCAACAAGTTCTGTTCTGTTGTTTATCTTCCCATGGCTAACTGAGCCTAGACTACTTCATACCCTTGGATAAGACACAAATGTTAAATTAATTAAGATCCCTTATCTCTAACCCTTGCTAAAACAGGAGCAGAGTGGTAGATCAGGATGTTTTTAGTTGGGCTTGGTATTGTAAGCTAGACTGGTTTTTAGTTTTTGTGAAGATTTTAACTTTATTTTACATAGAGTTGTAGGACCCTTACTTGTGGTTTGTGTGTCCTTTGAACCAGAATGTAACAATCCTTATTACATGCAATCATGATGAAAATCAACCAGTCAGATTTAGAATAGGAGTATTGGTGAAATAGAGATATTGAGAGTGTAATGAATGAATAGTTAAAAATACACAAGTCCGTCAAGCAGGAAATTTGTGTCACATATACTTAATTATAGCATGGCCGAGTTATGTTACTGTGCTGTATGCCAGTTTTCATTCGCATAAATGAAACGGTCTTAGATACTATGGATGTAATGAATGAACAAATGAAAATGTGATATTCACTCAAGCATGAACCTTAGGTCGCAATGACCTAATTTTGGTATGACTGAGCTACTTCCTCTGAAATGCATGCACACACACATGCAAATTATCAATATCATTTAGCCCATGCTGAAAGGCCTTTATGTCAGGATGCTTTCTATCAAAGCTGGTCAAATTCTTTTTTGATGTTCTTAAATGTTTTTTCCTCTTCCAGCAACACACTAATATAGAAATGGAAAGTATACAAAATGTATCTACAAGTACAAGCTCACTCACATTTTCTGATAAATATAAATTTGTTGAAGATGATTTCATATCTTTTACAAATTACTCAGAAATTTGTGATCAGAAATAACAGAATTTACATCGATTCAGTTAGAATGAGACTATGGGTTGGAGGAAGAGAATTTTACGCTTTTTGAAGACGAACCTCAGTTTGCAAGTGATTATTTAGACAGCAGTAGTGATGATGATATAGATTCAAAACCCCTTTATGAAGGATCTTCAGTGACAACAGGAGCATTCATGTTACTTCTAGCTTTATTTACATCCAAACATAACATAACAGGAGATGGAATACAACAACTTTTGAATATAATTTCACTAATATTGCCTGCCAATCATAATTTGAGTGTTAGTTGAGGAATCAATTAATAAAGCATTTTTATTGTCCAACTTGTTTAGGTACTGTTGAAAATTCTGGGAAAAAATCATGCACATATACATTATGTAAGCAGGTGTTTACTGAAAAGCTGCCATATTTTATAGAGATACCTGTAATTGACCAGATTCAAAGTAAATATGCTCAAAGTGGATTTTATAATAAGTTACAGAGACAATTTTCATGAAAACTTGGAGAAGTTTATGAAGATATTTATGATGGAAGTGTTTATCAAAAGTTGTTTGTTAACAATGGTCCATTGAGTCATCATTAAAATATTTTGTTTGCATTCAACACTGATGGAGCACCTGTCTTTAATAGCAGCAATACTTCAATATGGCCAGTATACATGGTTATCAATGAATTGCCATACAAACTTAGAATGATGCATGAAAACATGATTTTAGCAGGATTATGGTTTGGTAAAGAAAAACCATCAATGTGTACTTTCTTAAAACCATTTCAACAGAGCATGTCTACTTTTAATGAAGGAGTAGAGGTCTCACCACCTGAGAGAGGCACATTCATATGCAAAGGCTTTCTTGTGGCAGGAACTGCAGATTTACCAGCATGTAGCTTACTTTGTAACTCAGTGCAGTATAATGGTGCATTTGGATGCTGTAAGTGCACTCAAGAAGGCAAGACTGCCAAGTTAGGAAAAGGCCACAGCCATGTTTTCCCTTACATTCATGAAGATCCTAAAGGACCTACACGAAACAGTGAAGATGTTGTAAGGGATTCAAAGGAGATAGTTGCAATGAAAAAACAAGGACAAAAAAAAACTGAGCATAAATGGTGTGGAAGGACCTTCATGACTTCTTCTTTTTCCCACATTTCACATAATTAATGGCATTGCAATTGACTATATGCATGTTGTTTTACTGGGTGTCCAAAAATTGTTGTTGAGACTATGGTTTGCAAAAGATTTTCTTTGTAAAACTTTTAATTTTCACAATTCAGTATGTAAAGTTGATGAATTATTGCAGCATATACATCCTACATCTGAAATAACAAGATTGCCATGATCTATCAGTGATCTAAAATATTGGAAGGCATCAGAATTCAGGTCATTTCTGCTCTACTATGGCACACCTGTTTTGCAAAATATTTTAGATACTGCATGAAATCTGGGTCCCTTGTATGCTCATAGCTGCTATCCTTTTGAGGATAAAATTGGATTTGTTCTTAAAACAATATGCTTAGCACAAAATATTGACTCACAAATAAAAAAACTGGAATTTCTCAATATGTGATTCTATTGAAAATCCCAATATGCTAAAAAGAGGGCAGAAGCTAACTGAAAGTGTATATATTTTAGGTGCTGTTAAAACAAAAAAAAACGTGGCAAAGTAGATGTTCATGCTTTAGTATCATATTTGGATGAAGTGCCTTACACTGATTCCTTTCTCTCATTTAGTAGACTAGAACTAAGATAGCAACTGATCTATGGTAATGAATACTCAAGGATGATCAAACGAAATAATTCAACAGTTTTCTATAGAAGTGCTGACAAAGTAGGATTTGGCCATGTATGTTTTTATTTGTGAAATAAATACTGGGACAAAATCTGAAGTTGTAGCATTTGTAAATGAACTGAAATGTACAAATTATAGTGCAGATTCCAGTATTCTTACAGTAACAAAATTACCCAATAGTGTTAAAGTTATCCCAGTCAGTAACATTGTATCAAGTTGCATATTCATAGTCAGTAACATTGTATCAAGTTCCATATTCATAGACTTAAACATTGCTGACAACAAAGCTTATGGCATGTTTCCTAGTTTACAGGAATCAGATTAGTCAGTCGTCACCGTTCATTCGAGGAGGGAGTACATAATTTGTGTAGTAACAATTACAAAACTGGTTAAGACTGATCAAGTTTTGTAATAATCTGTTTTCTCAATAATGACATTTTGAAATTATGTGTAATAATATGGAATAAAAAAATGTTGCAATGTATCTTGGGTAAATTTACATGTATGTGTATGATAACAAGCAAGTTGTAATGAAGAATTGTTTTTTCTTGAAAATATTGAAAAATAATACAATCAGTGTTACAAAGCTCTGTTAAATTAAATTCAACAGTATTATAAAAGAACAAACCGATACATTTTTTCCTCTGTATTTCTTTTTCTTTTCAAATGCATTTGCATATGTTACTTTTTTTACAATTTGTTTAAAGACTTTGTTGGAAATCAAGTTGCAACTTACAATCTGACTGCAAAGATTTGTACATCAATGCATAAAGCAAGACCTTAAAAATTCTAAGTTAAAAGTCCATCTCCCTTCTTTTCAGCAAGATTTCTAAGTTCACATTTCCGTGTCATGAGCAGGATTTCTACACAAGTGGTGGAATCGTGTTCATGGTGAAGTACCAGGAATCCATGCTTAAATTACGTGTCCTGCTCATGCACAATCTGGTTTTTGAATTTTTCTTGTCAAAGCCGTACTATAACCAGGTGAATTCCTGTTCATGATTTTGTATGGGAGTGGCCATCTTTGATGGCAGAAATGTATCATTTGTACAAATCTGAAAGTTTTTCAAGCAAGGATGTCAAACTGGATACAATTTTGTTGATGTTCTTCAAAGGAAGTTTTACAATTTTATTTCTGGTTTTAGTCATTTAGGTCATATTCAAAACAAAAGTACTTCAAGATATTGGAGACAATAGTTTCTGTTAAATTTTGTCAATTCCATTGAGCAGTTTTCAAGAAAACAATCACTTGAAGGTTTTTCTGTTATTATTATAATAGTGGCTATATTTGACAGTGAATTGGCATTTGGCCAGAATGCTCTTTGCCAAGTTTGTTTGAAATCTGTCCAATGGTTTCGAGAACAAGTTGAAAATTACAAATAGATGCATGCTGCACAATGCATGTGGTGCCACACCATTATTTCAATAATGGATCTGTCAACTTGTGAGCTACAAATATGAAAGTCACTAAGGCATGAAAATTAGGTCACATTGGTCTATGGTTTAATTATCTTGTTGAGCTGTATCTATAAACCAGTTTCCGAGTGCACAGGTGAAATATAGTCCAAGATATTAAGAGTCAAATAAATAAACCAGTACTCCTGTGTAAAATTTAGGTCAGTTTTGATGTAATTGAGTTACTCTTATTGAGATGAATAAAAAATAACAATGTTTGCAAATGTATCTGTAATACAGGTTACGCATTGAGGGCATAACAAGCAAATGAATGAATGGGCAAAATGATTTATCCCTTCATTAGGGAATTTAAAAAAAAGAAAGGAAGGATTTTATGTCTATTTCATCTAAATTAATAACAATACATGTACATATAAATTTAAGTGACTACCATTAAGAAACATAAC
Organism: Sinohyriopsis cumingii; assembly: GCA_028554795.2. Classification (NCBI taxonomy): domain Eukaryota; kingdom Metazoa; phylum Mollusca; class Bivalvia; order Unionida; family Unionidae; genus Sinohyriopsis; species Sinohyriopsis cumingii. Next base: position 59,322,782 of record CM068839.1, on the reverse strand, counting down.
AAACCTGGTAATTTATTCATAATACACTAATGGCAGTACAATATTCTCTGTGTGTGTATTTTGGGATTTTTCATTTTCATAGCTTTAACAACTTTATTCATATCACTACAATGTCTGCAACGTGGCAGTTTATAGCGATCACAGTCTAGCACTGGGGCATCATTCCGCAGACATGGAGTATATGTCCCACAGTCACATTATCTTGACACCAGGCTGACCAGTAAAAATAAATAACCTCTTAATGCTGAGCACCAAGCAAGCAAGCTGCTAATATCATTTTTATAAGTCTTTGGTATGACTCTGTCTTGGTTCAAAAACTGGGTACCAAGGCAGATGCTCTAACCATTTAGGCCAGTGCAGTCTACAATATTGCTGGTGTCTGCCTTAAGTGAAAACAAAACCCTAAATTTCTTAATGAGAAAAACAGTTATGCATTAAAGTGAAATCCAAAACCTTGTTCTAGGCATCAAAAACTAAAGCTTATATTTTGAGACATCTTTTTTTTTTGGGGGGGGGTGGATAGAAAGTTGTTCAGTTACTGATAGCATCTAGGCATCTAGAGTAATAATGTGAACCATTGTTACCAGTGTTAAGCAGTGATTATTGTCTATTATATGAAATACAATTTGTCCTTGTTACATTCATAAGTCTTTGAATTTAAAACAACATTATTTCTGTATCACTGCTAATCACCTCTTTTTACTGTTACTGTACCTACATTAATATATCTTAATTACATGTATATCAACAAACATCAATATTTATCCATTTATCCATCTACATGCCAACCTATTTGTCCCTTCCCTCTTTCTTTTCCTTCCTCCCTTGCCATCCTGTCTATGTAAGCATGTATGTTGTTGTTGTTGTTGTTGTTGTTGTTGTGGGGTTTAATGCCAATTTTCAGCACATGATAGGCTATACATGGTGGCCAGTATTGGTGGAGAAAGAATCCGGGAAAACCCCAGAAAGAACCACCAACCCACGAGAAGCTAGTGATAAGCTTTCTCACATACCCACATTGGCCGGATCTGAGGCTCGAACCCATGCAGACAGTTGTTGTTGTTGTGGGGTTTAACGCCATTTTTCAGTACACGATAGGCTATGCATGGTGGCCAGTATTAATGGTGGAGGAAGAACCCGGAAAAACCCCAGGAAGAACCACCAACCCATGAGAAGCTACTGGCAAGCTTTCTCACATACCTACATTGGCCAAATCCTAGACTCAAACCCACGCAGACAGAGGTGAGATCGCAGTGATCCATAACGGAGAGTGCTTTAGACCACTCGGACACTCGGGGCCCCCCCACATTGACAGAGGTGAGATGGCAGTGATCCGTAATGGAGAGCGCTTCAGACCACTTGGCCACTCAGGGCCCCTTTATGACTATGTATGTATGTATGTATGTATGTATGTATGTATGTATGTTTGTATGTATGTATGTATGCATGCATGCATGCATGTATGTATGTATGTATGTATGTATGTAAGCATGCATGTATCGCATGTAGGTAGGTAGGTAGGTAGGTATGCATGTATGTCAAGAGGAGATAAAGGTAGGGCTTGAAAACTTAATGTGTAATTTCACTCTTGAATCTTGCAAATGTGTGTTCTAGAAGGAAATTTAAAAAAACCCATTTCCCTATATAAAATTTCAACTGGATTCCACAAGATCTCACTGAGATTAACAGAGATCCCAGTGGGATAAAGAAATCTTGTCAGAATACCAACATCCCAATGGAATTCCAACAATGCAATTTTCAATAAGCCAGTTCCTGGTGAGTTACATCCATTTAATTAAATAGGTCATGCCACAGGAAAAGTGGGTTAAAATGTATTGATTACTCTTCAGGAAGTAAGCTTCATTGTGATGAACACAAACAAACTTGTTAACACAAGATTTTAAAATGAATTTAAAAAATTCTACAATTTAAATTAAATCTGATAAGGATGTTGAAATTTGGTTCACTTGCATTGCCCCAGTTGAGGGATGAATTGGAAAAGTGATGTGCAGATAGAAGGAAGTTGATAAAAGATTAGATGCAACTTAATTTGTAAGACATGTGTTACTGCAGTGTGCATGTGAATGCGGAAGCAATGATTATTTAGTTCAACAGCTATTTGTTGAACATCTAAATTCAAACAGTCTTTTTAGCAATGTACAATCTGCATATCGCCCTTGCCATAGTACTGAAACTACTCTTCTAAAAGTAGTTAATGACATTCTCTCTGCGTTGGATAGTGGAAAGATTACACTCCTCACCCTCCTTGATTTGTCTGCAGCATTTGACACAATAGACCATGATATATTACTTCACCCTCTCCAGCATGTATTTGGCATTCATGATACAGCCTTACTGTGGTTCATGTCCTACTTGGTCAACAGGACACAAATTGTACCTGCAAATGGAATAAACTCCAGTCCAGTTGATCTATGTTGTTGTGTTCCACAGGGGTCTGTTCTTGGACCTGTTCTCCTCATTCTATACACTCAGTCGCTCTCAAGTGTCATAGATCATCATCCAGTGTCTCACCAATTGTATGCTGATGACACCCAAATATACAAATCTAGCCACCCAACTGAAGTTGATGCACCCATCCAAGGTGTAGAGAGGTGTATTTCTGATGTGAAATCATGGATGACATGTAACAAGCTGCAGATGAATGATGATAAAACTGAGGCCATTCTGATCACAACAAAAAGACTTTCTCATTCACATCCTTTACCTCAAACAATAAATATCAGCAATGCCAACATTAAATTCACACAATCAGTACAAAACCTAGGTGTTACTCTGGACAGTACTCTCACATTGCATCAACATGTCATGAACATATGCAAGGCTGCATATCTTGAGCTGAGACGCATCAGCTCAATTTGCAAATACCTTTCAGCTGGTGCCACTAAAACACTTGTGTGTTCATTAGTACTTTCAAGACTGGACTATTGTAACTCAATTCTGTCTGGTTCATCTCAATATCTACTCCAGAAACTTCAAAAAGTTCAAAACACAGCTGCTCAGATCATACTTTGAGTACCATGATCAGAGCACACCTCCCCGCTGCTCTGTACCCTACACTGGCTATCCATTCAATCCAGAATCAAACACAAAATTTGTTCTCTGTGCTATGTTTCACTGTCGGACTCTAGTCCAACATACCTATCTGACCTCACCCATGTGTACACACCAGCAAGATACTTATGCTCCTCTTCTGACAATCATATACTCATTTTTGCCACTATGAAATGGACAGCATTCTTTTGCATACCAGGGCCCAGCAACGTGGAATGAATTGCCCACTGAACTTAGACACAAAGACACAGTGATCACATTCAAGAGGGCTCTCAAAACTCACTTATTCTGACTGCAAGAACAAACTTAAAGACCTGATAATGTTTCCTACCTGAAATATTCTCAGCATGTTTTTAATTTTTAATGTTTTTCTAATTTCATGGTGTTTGTTTTTGTAATAATATTATTATATGTTTTTTTTATCTTATTAATGTTGTCTAATGTTGTAAAGCGCTTAGAGCTTCTAAAGATTAGGCGCTATACAGAGTCCTCATTATTATTATTATTATTATTATTATTATTATATAATGCAATGTTGTTCATTTCCATCCTTTTGTAACATATTGTCATATTTGTTGAATAGAAATATTCATATATATATATATATATATATATATATATATATATATATATATATATATATATATATATATATATATATATTTATGTTGATTTGTTTTGGGGCTTAGGGTGGCTGAGAGATCCAAAGCACTTGCCTTACTGTTCACTGCCATCTCACCTCTATCCATGTGGGTTCAAGTCTTGGACTTGGCCAATGTGGGTATGTGAGAAAGCTGCCAGTAGCTTCTTGTGGGTTGGTGGTTCTTACCTGGGTTTCCTGGGTTCTTCTTCCACCAGTTATATGGTCCGACATGTATAGCCTATCTTGTGCTGAGAAATGACATTAAACCCAAAGCAACAACCACCAAACTGACAGACGCACTTTCATTTTAATGCCATTTATAATGAAGAAATCACACTCAATTTGCACCAATGTGCTCATTTTTATGCCATCACTGGCATTATGTGCTGTGACTCATGCATAGCTCACATTTTTATGCCATCACTGGCATTATGTGCTGTGACTCATGCATAGCTCACATTTGTGCATGCATGTGCATCTTATTACTCACTGATGCAATGAATTATTATACTGTATTAATTTATTTGAAAATTATGCATAAATAATCATTGTGTGTGTGTGTGTGTGTGTGTGTGAATGATTTTGATTTTTAATGTAGCTTTAAAAAAATTTCAGTCATATCGCTATGATGTCTGCAGTGTGACAGTTTATAGTGATGTCTAGCACTGGGGAATCATGCTGCAGACATGTAGCATGATGCCCCACCCAGTCACATTATACTGACACCAGGTCGACCAGTCCTAACACTAACCTCTTAATGCTGAGCGCCAAGCGTGACAGCTGTTAGTACCATTTTTGTAAGTCTTTGGTATAACTCGACCGAGTATCAAACCCACGACCTCCTGCATCTGAGGTGGATGCTCTAACCACTAGGCTACCAGAGCGATACCATTATTTGTAAACTTAAAAATATAACTTGCCCAGAACTTCCTCAATTTACATGTATCGTATGGGGAAAATTACTTTCAGTTTATGCCAATTAACCTCAGGTATGCATCTAACGCATAAATTACTGAGCATCAGCTGTATACAAACACTGAAAATGAGAGAGAGAAAGAGAGACATACAGAAAGAAAGATGTCTGCATATGTATGTGCAATGATGTGTCAGATTTATGATAGATTAAATGTTTATTATTAGATTCTTTGAAGGGAGCAATAGAAGCAGACATCGAGTAGTGTAAACAAAATTCTGTCATTGTTTCATCTAGTCTTACTTTTCAATATTAGCATGATGTGCACTGAAATGTAAACAAAATATTTATTGATATTTTCACTTTTTTCATGTTGATTGGGTATGTTTTGCTAGATTCTGTTGAAGGAAAATGTTGTTATGCAAGTCTGTCTTGGTTTCCACTTTTGGACTTAAAAGGGAAATTTATACAATAACACATTATCTGCATAAGAACAAGATTACAACCAAATAATGGGACCGAGTATTTCCCTGGCACCATCTAATAGGGAAAAAAATCTCATTAATTCCCATAAAGTCCTTTTTTTTTTCTTCAGATAATTCTGCTCTTTTACCCAGAAAGAAGTGGGTGTTGAATGATTTGTTTTGATCAATGAAATGGATGGGGAAAAAATCTTTGAAGGAACAAAAATATTCTATGTATGTATGACACTTTTAATAAGTACAAACCATGGTAAAATCTTAATCTAAACAACAAATTTTTTTGGGTGTGTGTATGATTTTGTTAAAGATCATATGAACTGTTTCATGCCTGAAAATTTGCTGAACTGATACAAAATGTGCTGAGTTTTTATGCTATATGCAGAAATTTGTAAACAAAATACACCGCTCCCTCGATAACTCGCGCCCGGATAACTCGCGATCCCGCTTATAACGCGGTGTCCGTCTTGGCTCCCGATTTTTTCCAGACAAAATGTATTTAAAATATCTTTAAAATATGCTGAACATGAAAAAAATTACGATAAGAATTGATAAATTAAACCTTGATACATTGCTCGTTTTATCATCGAAATTGGTGATTAATGCCCGTAAAAATATAATCCATATTTTGCAATTTGCAAGCTCTAGAGAAGAATTAATTTCAGAGATCTCGAAAATTTGGACGCCAATTTTTGATCTGGGACGCAGAAAATCACTGAGGCTGGAGTCCTCCGTACGCATGTAATAGGTGCGCGGGAAATTTCAAAGATTTGCCGGTCCTGTTTCAGCCACCTGCTTTGTGGGAAAATGTGTTGATCAGTTTACTGTGCTGATATTTACAATGACAGAATTCAGTGACTGAAAGACTCTTTGATGTACTGTTGCTATTTCATAAGAGTACATTAAAAAAAAAAGAACATGATGCAACAGCTAGGCGGCTAGTTCAAAGGCTTTGACTTGGCGGCCGAATGAGAAAATATACTGATATTTAGTGATTGAATTCAGAGGCAGAAAGACCCAGTTTTAAAATCCTAGCGAGACCTCTGTTTAAAGATATCATATATTATGTAAGTTTTTAGGATAAATAGTTGTCATTATACTGTAAATAAACAGTCTGGTGAAATAGCGATCAATGAAAACTTCTGGTAAATGTTAACAGGTGGCAACAGAGAATGAAATAAACACCAATTAAACGACTTCCTGTGTGAAAGTCACGTTCTAATCCTTTAATTCCGTTTCAGTGTAAACATTATAATCACAACATAGTCTGTTCATTGAAAACATGAAAAGAGTCAATCGACCGTCACATCGAAACCCGTGAGTACTTCTGTGAGAAGCTAATTACATGTACATGCCGGCTTTGTTTTGATCAACAAGTTGGGGAAGTGTTTGTTGCATTAAAAAAAAAAATCGATTACAAGAGACCTCGGGTGCTGGATTAAGGGTCTTGGAGCTGCCTTTGACGTAAAGCAAAACAGCAACAGAGACAACGACGACGATAGTGACTTCGAATGTTTCAGTGAAACTGATGTCATTAATGCCGAGGCTGTTTGGGAGAAATTAGTACAGACTCATGGTCCTGAGATGGGCGTTTCTCTTGGTGGAGGAGTGGATTTGTGCTGACAATGATTGCCCTACAGCCGAATACATGTCAGATGAAACTATAATTATTTCTATAGCGAACAAATTTGCAGCAGAAGACGATTCTAACTGGAGTAACACAAGTGTTGAAAGTGATGCAGACACAGATGTTGCACCTCCACCCCTCTGCACAGGAAGCAAATGTTTTGATATTGCCGTAAGGTGGCTGGAGACCCAAAATGTTGACTACGTAAAGTTCATGCAGTTGAGAAATCTGAGAGATTTTGCTCGGCGGCAGAGAAACCAAGGAGTAACACACACAAAAAAAATTAACTGATTTTTTCAAAAAGTGAATTGATATTTGTCAAGCGTGGCACAAACGGCAAGTATTAACTTGTTCTAATTTACGTTGTTTTAAATATGTTGACCAATTAAATATGTCAGTACTGATTAACTCTTGTTTTTTTTTTTGTTTTCCATCTTACTTCTATCGCATTCAAATCTATCTATCTATCTATCGTTCGATCGACACTGTTTCTCGAAAAGAGTCGATTCAACATAAAACTTAGTGACGTATTACACAATGTGTGAAGTGGTACACATGTTCAGCGAACGGAAACTACGTGGAATAATGTTTTCGATGATCGCCTTAATATACTGTAATTTATCCTGAAATTTTTAATGTTGTCCTATGAGAAAATAATAAAGTACACCGTTATGAAGAGATATTTATTAACAGTTAATCTCAGAACGATTATAAAGAGAGTATTCAACAGTATAATCTGCCTACCCCTCCCCCCTTATTTTTCCGTTATGTCGTCAATCACTTTATTGGTTTTTGGCTTATTTTATAGGTCCCTCGATAACTCGCCCCTCGCTTATAGTGCGGTCGATGTTTCTGGACCCCGATGTGCGCGAGTTATCGAGGGAGTGGTGTAGTCGAATTATTCACATCTGTGTGAATTTTATCTACAAAGTTTTCAACAATGTTCAAAAAGTGCTTAACATTTTTAAGTTTCTAGAACTTTGTTGAACTTATCCGAGAAATTCAGGCGGTACAGAAGATATTCTCAAATCCATTTCATTGCATATCATATGTACTTGCTTATAAGTTGTGTCCAACTGCAAATTGCACAAACTCAGATCTGCCATTGCATAATGTACTGGCAGATCTGGATCTGTGCAGTTTGTAAGGAGTAATCCGTGGAACAAACAACATAGACCCTGATCTGCAGGTACATTATCTTTGTCTCTGCTTATAAGCGAGTATAGACGGTACCTACTGGTAATTCAATGGAGGGGAGGATTTATATTCCAATGAAAGATCAACAGCAATTACTGAATAAAGGAATTTTTGTCATTTGTTCCAAATCATGCTAATAATCCTTTAGAATACATCTTTTCATTTTACACACACTAATATAAATATGAAATTAGGAATCAAAAGTACTTTTGTGACAATTGAATAAATTTAATTAATCAGGTGGGAGTGGTTCCCACACAAGTTTTGGTGTGGGGTTTTCCTAGACTATTTTGGGTGCAGTAATTTTCTAGACCATTATGAGGGTGGAGTCTTCCAAGACAATTTTGCATTCAGTGTTTCCTATACCATTTTGGTGCAAGGTTTTCCTAGATTATTATGGGTGCAGGGTTTTCCTAGACCATTTAGGGTGCTTTTTTTTCCAAGGCCATTTGGATGCCAAATTTTCATCTCATTCCCAATCCAAAGACTTGCATATCTGCCTAATTTTGACCTGAAAATTCTGAATTTAACAAGGTTGGCTATTCAGATACTATGTAAAATAGCAATTTATTTTGTTCATTTCTTGTTATTCTAAGCAAGCAATGAGAAAAATAAAACAAAATCAAGAAGAGTACTGTGAATGGCCCATTACTGTGAATGACCCATTATACACCGAACTCCTTTAATAGTCTTCTGTAGGCACTAGTAGCCTCTGGAGATTATTGAATAACAATGATCTGGACCTCTGCACTTTTAAACTTCATGTGTAGAAACCATTGTGTTCTTATTGGAGATATAAAACTATGATCTCTGACCTTTAAACTCATGAATCAATAGCTTTATTTATGAAGTTATAAGAAAATCAATCACAAAGTTATATCAAGGAACTTATACTAGTATATATACAAAAATCTGCAAAACCCTCTTTTTCTCTGAAGCTCAATGACCTTGACATTTGACCTTTCAGCCACAATATCAATAGGTGTCTGCTATACCTCAAGTGTAATCCGACAAAAAATTTGCTTCAGGTAATTTGTTAAAGACTAAATGTTCTGCTCATAAAAACATTTCTTCTTTCAATCACTGATATTAACCTTTGGAACTAAAAATCAATAGGCTTCTTTCTTACCTAATGTGTAAATCATCCATGAACATTTGTGAAGGTACATGGTTGATAACTAATGTTTTTGTGCAGAAACTGTTTTTCTTAGTTTAGTCACACTGACCTTGACTTTTGAGATGTCGACAACAAAACCAAAAGGCTTATTGCTTACCCCAAGCACAAGCCATCCACAAGGTTCAGTTTAGGTATGTGATGTAGGACTAATTGTAAAGCACTTAACGCATTTTAGTGACCATGACCTTTGACCTTTTTACCCATAATTTGGATACACTTCTTCCCTTATGGAACCTGATTTTGTACTCATATAACCTGAATAGTCTGAGTGTGTATTGATATAACTTGAATATTCTTATTATGTATTTATATAACTTGAATAGTCTGTGTATTTATATAACTTTTATAGTCTGATGTGTATTTATATAACTTTTATAGTCTTATTGTGTATTTATTTAACTGGCATAGTCTGATGTGTATTTATATAACTTTAATAGCCTCACCATGTATTTATATAATTTGAATAGTCTCATCACGTATTTAAACTCTATTTGACTAATTAGGTTCACATAAATTCATGTTACATCTTAGGTAAATAAAGAATATTGTGTAAATACAATTCTTTTTTTACTGACATTATCTTTTTCACTTTCACAAGCATTTCTGATTTCAATTTATGATGTTTCTGGAGCTTATCCAGATGCTGTAAAAATGTGAAGGGAAAAATTGGATGAACAACCTATTATATAATACAAACAAATCATACAAATTCATCTCCATTATGCATGGGAAAGAAGACAGCTTTTGCCACACTGGCTTGTTTGACACTGCTCAATAACAAACAGCTTCACATGATACTTGTCATCACCTTATCTCCAATGTCCAACATCTAAACATGACCAATTCATTTGTCCAGGAAATATGGATATTTCTCTCTCTCTCATCCTCTCGCTCTCTCTCTCTCTCTCTTGATATATATATATATATATATATATATATATATATATATATATATATATATACATACAATAGAACCTGTCTTGAAAAACTACCCCTTTCTGCCAAAAAATAATGGTTTCTCATGAAAGGTGATCTTTCATAGCAGGTAAAAACACTATGTAATCAATAAATCTGTAAATCTGTGCATGTAGAACCTAATCTCTCAAGACATGTGATCTCTTAAAACAGATTTTACTATATATATATATATATATATATATATATATATGGGAGGGTACGGCAGAGTTCAAAAAGATATACAATTCAGTCAAATGTTTCCAACTAAACAAGTTCAAGTTCTTCATCAAAGGCACCAAGTTTCAAGATTATATGAAAACAAAAACAAATTTACTGAAGTTTACTCTTCTTTGATCTAATATGATTTATTGCACTCCCGTAAATTGTTACTGACATCATACAGTCTATTACTAGCTCTAATATGATTTATTGCACTCCAGTAAAATGTTACTAACATCATACAATCTATTACTAGATCTAATATGATTTATCAGTATTGCACTTCTTTTTTACTGTAAATTGTTACTCTAACATCATACAGTCTATTGCTAGATCTCTCTTCACATCATCTAACTCAAAAATGACTTAATTATCTGCACTGAACTGTATCAAGTATAGAGCTGAATCACTTAACTGGTTTTCCTGAAATGGCACGAATAAGCTTGAATGATTTACATCGATTATAAGGATGCATCTGGACATGCATGCATGATGTTCAGGAGCCAGTCAGAAGTTGTATCATAAACAAGTTTATGTTATGTAATCAAAGAACACCAATTGCATTAAAATGAAAACAATTTTCAAAAATTACAAATGAAATAAAACTTTCTAATCAACACATCAATATTTATATTTATATGAATGAAAGCCTGAAATAAAAGAACCTTCTACAGACTCCAAGTGAATTAACTTTTTAAATAAAATAAATTGAAAGGATAATTAAGAAATCTAAACTGAAACTGCATTGAAACAGACATGATCAGGAATAAAATAAGAGTCGTCATTTTTTGCCAGTATAGAGATAGGTCTAATTAGCATCTGCCTGACCTATTTGGGATATAATTAGACCAATGTAGACAGGGTTTTGGATTTTAGAGGAGACTGGATTACAGATGAGTCTGGATTACATACAAGCTGGTTTATTGATATTTCAATGTATGTACATGCTTTTAACAAATGGATAGGTCAAGATCATTTCTGCGGAACATGTTTACCAATGGGAAGATACTATGATCTGCACAATTTAGAAGCTACAACACAAAATAATCAGATGATGTCAATGACAACAATACTGTTGCTGTAGTAAACAGAGAAGTAATATTTGGCTATCTTACATTAAATGTAATTTTAAATTTTAAATAAAATAAATCTAAAGAAAATAAAAAAGTAAAAACTACCCCTTTCTGCCAAATATTGAAATTTCACTGTTGATTCACAACTTGAAATGTTTAAAAAGCCATACCTTGTGAATTGTACCTAACCCCTACAATCCATATGAATAATTCCAGCACTCTTTGCTAAACACTGTTATTCAGTCCCGAGAACATAGCATGGCCTGCCTTTCTTGCACACAGCACATCTGTGATGCACCTGTTAGAATGAAATGAGCTTACAACCTCAAGTAACCAGTCACCTGTCACAACTACCAGTCTACAAACATGCCGTAATTGCTCATAAGGGTACACCAATGGTCAATAGTTTCAACCTTGATTTGCTGTTGCATAATGGACCATCAGATCAAAGTCATTGCTGCTCATGTTAATCAATTTTTAGAGTGAACAGAGTACACCCCACTCTGTCAGTCCACTTTGTCATGGCAGAGCTGGATCTACAGTTTTTAGATGGGGGAAGGTGCTATACACAGGTATGAATACAGCAATAATAAATTCTCTGTTACTGTTTATCTAAGGTGGTAGGAAGTAGAGTCTGGATCCTCTTCTATGTGATTATTAGATTTATTGATTGCTTAAATGTGAATAGCGTTTAAATGTGAATATATCTTAAATGTAAATAAAGCTTAAATATAAATAAGGTTTAAATGTGAAAAAGCTTAAATGTGAATAAAGCCATCAGGATTTAAATTGCAAACAGGGAAAATTCTTAGTGATTTTGTAGATAGAAAATAATCCTGTTGCTGTGATATATAGTTAATCTAGTCCTTAAATAACTATGCAATCAGAGTTTGGAGACAAGTGTCTGCATAAGAAAGGTAGCTGATTACAAAAGGTATATTTCCACAATAAATTTACCTCATTTAATTAAAAACTTTCTTAAGCATTATTACTCTTCAAATCCACAATAAAATTTCTGCGTCTACACTTTGAAATTCCCAGTCAGCAGCATGGCAGTTCTCAAGTATAGGAAATAGCACCATGTGCAGTTGAATAAATTAAATTCAAAAAGTTTATAAACTTGTTGAAACACATACAATAATCTTACTTTACCTAGATCAAGTTTCAATCTAAAACCTGTTCCACAATTACTATCTAATTATAAGTGACATCTGTAACACTATCAAAATAAAGGGCACATATGTGAGACATGATAAAAGTTCTAGGTAGATGATGCCATTTATTTTTAAACAAAATTATATTTCATGGACATCTACCATCTTCATCCATTTAATACAATTAGCCAAACACAAGTGTAGACTCTGATCTGCTATCACATATGAACAAGTTCATCCAGGTGAATGCTGTTTGTTCTACCCATGATTTCAAGCAAACATAGACCCAGATATGTCACAAATGTACAACCTGTTCAAGGTCAATGAGGTTTGTTCGATCGCTGATGTCAGAATAACATAGACCCAGATCTGTCACAAATTTACATGCTAATCAAGGTCAATACTGTTTGTTCCACGCAGGTTTCAAGCAAACACAGAGCCAGATCTGTAAAAACTCCACAAGCTGATCGGGGTCAATGCTGTTTGTTCTACTTATGTATCAAGCTAAACAGGCCCAGATCTGCTGTCACAAATGCACAAGTGGATCAATGTCAATTCTGTTTTCTCTACCTATGTTTCAACGAAACAACAGACCCAGATCTGTCACAAATTCACAAGCTGATCAAGATTAATTATGTTTGTTCTACCCACATTTTCAAGCAAACATAGAAACAGATTTGCAAGTGAATTATACTAGAGCAGATCTGGGTTCATTCTGCTTGTTTTTGGGTGTGAACTATGCATGCATGTATATGATAAATTTAAGGTGAAAAAGAGATGCCAGAAAATATCCCTCACCAGTAGTATGACACAAAAGGCAGAAATGCTGCATTATGTTTGGAATATATAAGAACATCATATAATTTCTTCATATTTTCTTCCATTTTCGCTAGCCAAGGTTTCAATAACCCTATCTACACCTTTGTATATCGAGCAGATATTTCTGAGCTTCGGGTCTGTAAATTTCATTGGATGCGGCGGCAAGCCACCGTATCCAATCAAAATTAAGCTGATCAAATTTGAATACTGTTGCTACGTGATCGAGACAAGGAGAGCACACAGCTTGAATGGACTGGTAAATAAGCAATTTTCCAGTGTCCGTCGTGTTCGCATAAATACATTTCACCAAAATAGACATGTAATGGCTTCCCTCTGGTATATAGTCATACTTTCGATGTCAAACTTACAAAGTATCCGCTTTAGGTCAATTGCCCCCACCGTTTTCGGCAGATGTACAATGCACCTCGCTATTGGGTAGTTGGCAGTATATACTAAGGGAGGCAACACATAAAATCCAATTGATGTCGCTAGGACAAAGCACCGATATAGCTATTCCATCCGCCAAGGTGTAGACAGGATTATCGGAACCTTGGCTAGCGAAGATGGAAGAAAATGTGAAGAAAATTATATGATGTTCTTAAATATTCCAAACATAGTGTTAGAGTATAAAAAAATAAAGTCTATAGTGTGCAATGTGCTTACACAAATAAAACCCATCCTCTCCAGCATCCCATTTTCACACCACAACTGAGATGAGTTTACGGGGGGTGGGGGATTCTGAAAATAGTGCATCAACATTGATGGATAACACACACACACACACACACACACACACTAACTTTAAAAGCAATCAACTAAAAATACAATATTATTTGCATTCAAAAAAGTATGTCTAACACTGCATCCCGATGAAAGCCAAAAAGGGCAATAACTCTTAAAACATCACAAAAGTACAGAAGTTTTGTCTTGTGCTTCTGTTTATGATATATGTAATACATGCCAAATTTCACAACAATCCATTAAAAAAAACTACAAAATTTATGAAAATACCTTTCTGCTCATTTAAACAGTTATTTATGAGAAATATTCATACCCTTTCGCAAATAGAATGGTTCAGACTATGACCAGTGTTCTCTAGGGTCTATAAAAATAGCACAGAAAAACATACTGAGGCCAATGGCTGCCGCATATCTGTCAGACACATACCATTTTACAAGGAGGTCAAAACACTCAATTCAAGAAGAAGAAAAATGCAGCTGAATGTTTCGGTAGAAAACTAAACACCTCAGAGCCAATAAGCCAAGACGATGAAAAATTATTATTTCCGCTGTCTAAATGGACTGTCACGCGATTGCAGCCGATTGCAATTTTCTTTGTTTAACTATTTTGACACGATCTTAGGCTAGCGATAGAAGAAAAACAATGTATGATACAGGTCATAGCTGGGTCCTACAACAATGAACATGCAAGTGACAGGCAAGGCACAAACATATGTCGTCTTTAGCTGGTAATATGAATGGTAATAAATATACTTTCATTTTTACATCTTGAATTTTCCTCAGAATGTGCTCTCATAGTTAGTTTTGCAAATCTGAATTACAATACACATATCATAGTAAACCTAATAAACAATGATATTGTACCATAATTTCGACATTTCCAACTGAAATCACATTCTCCTTTCTGTACTAAAATAATAAATGAATGTGATATTTCATATCGTCTTTTTGATATTTTCAATAAAAAGAATTTATATTTTTCCCACATCATGATTCCAAACAATGACAGAACAGAAACAAGGGTTCAGCTGTTTCAACTGCTCAGATCACATGTGCATCATACGGTACTGACCCAGTAAATCGAGTCCATGATAGGCAGAAAAGCAGAAATGGGATGTTAAAACAACATCCATTCCAGACCAACTGCAAACAAATTTAAATCAGCATTTATTCAAAATATGACTCTAAATTTCCCTTCTAAGTAGACTAAAACGAAAATTCTCTTAAAAACAAACAAATATAGAGCGCGCGACGAAGCTCAAAGGTTACTTGGCGGTGCTGTGTGCGCATTAATATTGTTGCTGTGTATTGGTGAATCTACGGTTATGCATTTATTTTGAAATACAGCATATATTTCAATTGCTTTGTATTTTGAAGTGTATTCTTGCTATAAAGCATCGGGTGGGAAAATGAAATGAGTATATAATAAAAAGAATACTGCATTTGGTGCGAAAATATGAAATCATTTTCCCTACTAATACTGCACTTCAAATGTCATTCAGCATTACTATAAAAAAAAATCGTTCACATGTTCCCATACAAATGCAGTAACCTATAATGATTGTGCGAAGACCAGACGTCCTCTTTTTTTTACTTACGGTGACCTTGGTCTTTGAGTTCTGGACCCTAAAATTAATATAGTTCTTAGTTACCCTTAATCATAAGCCATCCAAAAACTTCAACTTATTGTAAACATGTACATCCACCGATGCTGACAACACTAGGGACACAACATAAGCTCTCCTGAACCTCATACAGAGATCAAATTACTACGTTTTGCACAGGCTTGAGAAATTGTAAACTTTTAATATGGCATCATGACAATGACCACAAGTTTGTAGATGTTCAATACGAAGAAATAAGATATTACGGCTTCGTGAATTTTATTACAAAATGTTGATGCCACGTTTAGTTGATGAACTAGAGCGGTACCATCTGATGCTGGTAAATATGCATGAACTTCAGACTGAGAACGTCTGCTGTGCTTTTACATGTCACTTCATATTAAATATGTACTGAGAAATACAGATATTCGCTATCTAGTTAATTCGGATGATGTGTTCAACGTATTTATAAATCTTAAACGAGTTGGATATTACATAGAATATACTTGTTAAACATTATTAAGTCAGGTAGTTATGCATTAATATCTAAATATCTTTTCTTAAAATATTCTGAACCCTTCTATACTTCGTTCGGCTCTGTAGTTTGTACTTCAATTAACAATGTACACTCCTCGGGACGACCCCAAATTTGTACATTCTGAATCAGCTGAACCAGGACCCTGTGAATGCCATCACTAATTATTCCACCACACTGATATTTTCGACACGTTGGTGATTAATAATTGGCACACAATGGGTAATTCACATGGTACATTGTAAACATAACTCGTTGATGCCCTCTGGAACGCTTAGTATAACAGGCGATTTATAATTTCATATGTTGACATCCGTTTGATAAACAACAGCAACATGCCTCTTTGTTTACACGTCTGTAGGAAGATGTAACATGGAAAAAGTCCTGTTAACTATAATAAGTCATCAAACCTCTGTCAAATAAAGCTTAAAAATATCTGACCATGACACTAACGCTATAAATAATTCACCTAGGTAATTAACAGTCCTATATGTATTAATTTAGTGAACATTTGCACTGAATACATGGTAAATAAAAACGTACACATTATTTACTTATCTTCTGAATCACTTATAAGATCTGCCCTTACATTAACAAGAACAGCACACACAATTAAAATGGCATCAAAAAGTTTAAGAGATTAAACCGGGACTGTAGAATTTAAAAGTTTAAACACTTTTAGTCTCTTAATAGCTCTGTCTACATGGATTCTTACGTTTGCAATTCGCCGTGTAACACCATCTGCACTTAACTGGGTCTTACTTTAGGTAAAAGCTGCAATATTGAGTTTAACCTCGTAGGGGAAAGATCCTCTATTGTAAAGACACTGCCTGTCATGATTCATCGATCCTCTATTGTAAAGACACTGCCTGTCATGATTCATCGATCCTCTATTGTAAAGACACTGCCTGTCATGATTCATCGATCCTCTATTGTAAAGACACTGCCTGTCATGATTCATCGCCTGGCAAGAGATAATTCAGGATTCCACTGATTTTAACAATAAATTTGTCACTAGCTCGACCACCAAATGCTTTTCGCATAAACATTATTTGACCATGTGAAGAAATTCCAACTATTAGGCAGTGTTGTGAGATTTATAGTTGTTGTATGTCTCACCTCTGCTCTTTAGGGCTGCTGGGTTTTTTAATATAAGTTTCAGCACAATCTATTATGCATCTTGTACGTGGGCAGTTCTCTCTGAAAGATTTAGGAAAACATGCGTGTATAATATTACGTGGGACACAAACGATCAGACACTTCAATACTGGAATCCGTGAATGACATCATTAACATCAACATAAGGCAACAAATAATGTGATGCATGTGGACCCATCTTCTTTGCTAGCCAAGGTTCCGATATGATAACCCTATCAACACCTTGGAAGATCGAACATATATTTTAATGCTTTGTCCAAGCGACATCTATTGGATGGACATCATAAGTTGCCTCCCTTAATATATAATGTCAACTAACCATGTGTAATAGTGATGTATTGAATATTGTATAACGACCGAAAATGGTGGAGGCAACTGACCTAAAAGGGATACTTTGTAGGTTCAACATCGAAATTATGACTACGTACCAAAGGGAAGCCATAACAGGTGTATTTGAGTGCAAGGTATTTGTACAAACACGTACCGGCAGTGGAAAATTGCTTATTTATCAGTCCATTCAAGATGTGTGTTCCCCTTGCCTAGATCATTTAGGAAACAGTGTTCAAATGCAGTAACTTAATTTTGATTGGATGCGGTCACTGGCCGTCGCATCCAATGAAATTCACAGACCCGAAGCACAGAAATATCTGCTCGAAACGCCAAGGTTAGGATTATCGTATCAGAACCTTGGCTAACAAAGATGATGTGGACCATACTACTTGTTTGCAATATCATCAGCTTTATTCCTTTAAGTGAAATACATTCAGCTGCTGTAATTTAGGTCACATCTCCTGAAATGCCCTCGAGTTCTTCCTTAGAGATATTTACCGAGAAGTTTTCTTCTTATACATTAGTATTGACGATTTCTTCTTTGACATTAGTATTGACAATTTCTTCTTTGACATTATTATTGACGATTTCTTCTTTGACATTAGTATTGACAGTATCCATTTCTTTTGTATTATAAAAGGCCACAGATGAAAAGCTTTTGTCTAGTCCCAAGTCCGCTTGCTGAAATTCTGAAATTTTCATCAAAACCGCTTTCTCAAACATTTGTGACGGGGCATAATGTCGTATGTATAGTCCAGATCTAATTCAGGTCCCAGGTGGCTTGCTTCTCAAAACGTGCAAAAGCACACGCTACGTCTGAGGTCATCTTTAGCAGCACCCATTCCAGATCTTCTATATTTTTAGATGATGTAATTCCTTGCATCTTCTTTTTCTTCACAAAGTGGAAGATCCAATTACGATGCATCTTTTGAATCGTTTGGAATGTCTTCGATTGCGATGGACTGTGTGTTTAGTTGATTTGTTTTCTTTCTTCGGGTCGAGGTTCTGTTTTCATGATGAGCTGAGCAAGACTAACCATAAAAAATAGAAAAATGGCAGTCTCTGAGACTAACCAAATTTTCAGTAGATGTGTCGTTGCTTGCCTTACGTAGAATAGTGGGTATGATTTAAAAATCCGTTTCCAATTGACCAATTTCCGGATCATCTGCTTTCTTTGGACGCCTGTCTTCAATTTGCTGACTTTGACATATATTAACAGCTGATGAGATGTCATCGTATTTGATGAACAACTCGTCTGGGATAATATCTTGTATGAGACCACTGTAGTTTCTGTTATGTTCAGTGATAACTCAAAATGGCAATATCAAACGGCCAGTTTTGAAGTGACAAAATCATCCACTGGTCGACACCTGATGCTGTCTGTAAGGGTGTTGAGTGATATGATACCCCCTCCCCCTCCCCCCCCCCCCGTTACGTAGCTTTGGTTTTATCGTTATCCAGGAGATTACCGACCTCGGTGTTATTGCCCAGATCAGGCAAATAGTAGAACAAAATGTGATATTAATGGATGGAATAACAGGTACCTGAGCAAAATATAGAACAGAACAACACGAGCCATCGTGTGTAAAATATAACAATGTAATCAATAATATAAACAAAATAAAATTGAACATGATAGTCGAATAATATACTTTCTCTTAGAAACAGAATTTAAAACATTTTGCGAAATGCGGTTAGCTGTTCTGTTATGCCGATGAAACAAATTTCATCATAGAATCGAGTGAATGATCGAACTCCAATTGTCGGCCATGTCAGCATAACCTGGCTGCTTCCGATCCCTTCCAAATCGCTGCTTGTGACAGGTCAGCGTTACCGTAATTTCTCTCTCTCTCTCTCTCCAAACCCTTCGGGTCATCAACCATAACTTGGTTGCAGACCGCACTCCTTCTCCCTGGGTAGCAAAAATATGGAGCTATTTTTCCCTTTAATAAATATAATATAAAGTGTATGATATTTGTTCAGTCTTGTTCAGCATCGGTTCTACTAAGTCAGTAACATTGGTGATGTATAACATTTGACTAATATATGTAAGTCTTGGCAACCTGTATTGTTCCATTAGGTTTAATGGTGTATACGTCCAAGTTTCCATCTGATTTGTTATTTCCTTTAGAAGCTTGTTATAGTTTAGTTGCTCATAGTTTTTTCCATAAATTACCCATACTGCCATAACGTTTTTCTTAATTAAATGTGGAGGGGGACCAGGATGATTTGCCCACCAGATGCCTTTTAGTAATATCTCTATTTTGGAGTGGTTGATGGTCGACCCAGAGAGCTTGCCAAATTCATTGAATTCTTTTAGTAAGTGTTTAAATTAGTAGCCATCTCTGATAAAATTTGTGTAGTCGTCCACTAGTATATTAAGTTCGTGTGTCAGATTTGGTATCCTTATACCTTGTATGTCTCTGTTGGCATTTGGTAAGGACATAACGTAACGTAGACAGGGGGCACTCTTGCCATACCGATCTCTGTATCTGAAAACATTTCATCTATGCTCCATTAACTATAATTTTGGATATAATGTTTTTATACATTGCTCGAATCGATAACCCAAATGTTTCTCCAAAACCGTATTTCTCTAGAATTGTTTCTATGAAGACATGCTCTATTCGATCCAAAACTTTTTCATGATCGAACAGTAGCTGACCTCCTTCTGCCCTCTACTCCTGATTAAGTCGATTATTGTACTTATGGTTAAAATGTTTTATATGTTTCGATCCCCTCCCCACACCTTTAATTCATATTTACAAGTATTCCCATGCATAATTGGTTATCACCATAGTTAATTTTTTTAAAATCTGTTTTTAGTAGAGTAATGGGGCGCCAATTTATAAAGTCTTCCCTTTCCCATTTTCCTTTGAAATTCAAAATGATTATGCCCTCCTCCTTCAATGATTGTGACATTTCTTCAAAAAAACAAAATATTACTGTGCAATAATCCAAAGATGCATAAGAGTTTGTTTTGAAATTTAAGATAAAAGTATGTTATCCCGTCAGTTCCCTATGAGTTTCCCTTATTGAATCTCTTAATTGCCGTGATTATTTCTCCACTGTAATAAAGTCGTCACATATTGCTTTTGCTTCTTCGGAGGTTTGTTTGAAGTCAATTCTTTTGCAATATTGCTCAGTAGCTGTTTGGTGAATATTTTGAGTTGTACACATCTCTTTATATTAGTTGTGGTGACTATTTTGAACTGTACACATCTCTTTATAGTAGTTGTGGTGAATATTTTGAATTGTATACATCTTTTTTATAGTAGTTGTGGTGAATATTTTTAATTGTATACATCTCTTTATAGTAGTTGTGGTTAATATTTTTAATTGTATACATCTCTTTATAGTAGTTGTGGTGAATATTTTTAATTGTATACATCTCTTTATGTAGTTGTGGTGAATATTTTTAATTGTATACATCTCTTTATAGTAATTGTGGTGAATATTTTGAATTGTATATATCTCTTTATAGTAGTTGTGGTGAATATTTTTAATTGTATACATCTCTTTATAGTATTTGTGGTGAATATTTTTAATTGTATACATCTCTTTATAGTAGTTGTGGTGAATATTTTGAATTGTATATATCTCTTTATAGTAGTTGTGGTGAATATTTTTAATTGTATACATCTCTTTAAAGTAGTTGTGGTGAATATTTTGAATTGTATATATCTCTTTATAGTAGTTGTGGTGAATATTTTAAATTGTATACATCTCTTTATAGTAGCTGTTTGATGAATAGTTTGAATTGTATACATGTCTTTATAGTTGTTGTGTATTTGTTCCTTTCAGTATAAATAGTTTTATCCAGTTTTATTGCTTCTATTCTCTTGTCATGTCGTCTTTTAATCTCCATTCTTCTGTATATCTCTTTTGCTTTTGTTTATAAATCATTATAGTTCCAGCTACTCCAATTGATCCAATTATTTCATTTGTTTTATCGTCTTTCAAGTTATTCTTTATTTCTGTGTATCTATTATTTATCCCCTCCGGTTGTATATTTCTGATTTTCCAAATTTTTTTCTATATTTTTTTTATTTATGTATTTTATATCTTTTTCAGATTTTTCCACTGTTGTGTAATGTTAGCATGTTGTTAATAATGAATATATATTCCTCATCACATAAATTTACGTTGTTCTTCTTCCATGATCCAGGTCCCCCCCCCCCATTTCCTTTAGTTGAAGATATTAAATATTAATTGAGCCAGTTTATGGTCAACCATATTATTTTGTTAGTATTTCACAATTTTGTTTCTTCTCCTTACTTTCTTCGGTTATACAGAACGTATCGAGTCTACTACCCCTACCCACCTTCCTATATATGTGTGTACTCCATTTTGTTACCTTGTATTACACTATAGGTTTTTATTAGATAAGTAGATCTTATGAAGGTTTTCACTAAATTCTTAACCGCTCTGTTAGTCTCCGTGAAAATTGTACTCTTGCCTGTTTCATTAGCAACCCAATTGAAATCATCACCTGCTAAACATTTTTCTGTTGCAAATTTTTGTATGTACGAGTTAGGTCGATAATAAAATCAGTTTTCTTGGTACTGTAAACTAGTTGGGACGTGTACATTAAAAAGGTACCATGTGCTGATTAGTCGATTTATCGGTCAGAGATGTATGGTTGAATCTTGATTTCCTCCCGAGATAATTTTTAGGTTCCCTTATTATGGTGGCTACACTAGATTTAGTTTGGATTTGTGAATCATTAGTCAGAACTGAGGCATCTCAGTTTCTTTTTAAGCGTTTGTATTGTTATTTTCTTCATATTATGTGCTTCCTGTAGTAGGATAATATCGTAATTGTTAAATATTTTAAGTACTTCCTCTAACCTTTATATATTTTAAGTACTTCAATTTCTCCATCTTGGCTTTGAATTGGTATTAAGAAATAAGCGAAGGGATTGTTTATGGATGTATTTTATGGTTTAGATTATTCTTTTTATTACTATTCTTATAGTATTTGTTCATGTTAATTTGTGTGTCAGGTTGATTGCTGATTAGCTTTTTCATTTCTGTACTCGTCCAAAGGTATTCTTATCCTGGTCTTATATGCTTTGATGAGCCGCTTGGATTATTTCATTTGACTGATTTTAAATTTTAATTTAAACGTTGATCTAATTATAATAAAGTGAGTTAATCTGCAGAAATAAAACTAGGTAGGTCTAAAAGTCAAGGGTCACAACTCTGCTAAATGATGTTTACAACTGAACTCGACCAGTGTAATAAAAACAACAGCAATCTGCATATTCAAATCTGGTATAAATGAGTGTGGGTTCTGTTAGGATTTTACATTTACTGGATTCTACATTTTTCAGAAATTCAGTTTGACCTGACTCCTTTTCGTAAACACCTAATAATAGAAACCAGTGGCGTCATTCGGGTTGGTGTCACCCAGTGCGGTAGCTCATGGTGTCACCCCCATGGTCCTCCTTCCGTAACAGACCATACAGAATCCTTAGTAATGTCATTTTGGTGCCACCCCCTCTGATGGTGTCACCCGGTGCAGTCCGTACCCCCCGCATTCCCCTAGCGACGCCACTGCTGTGCCTGCTAGTCATGTATTTAACTATGATCGGTTATCCGCTTATGAAATTCGACTAGACCGAGCAGTGTGTGCTCTGTAAAATTTGCAATTTTTCATTTTGGTGTCACCCCTCTGAGATGGTGTCACCCGGTGCGGTCCGCACCCCCCGCACCCCTCTAGCGACGCCACTGATAGAAACTTTGTATCTAATGCTGACCTAATTCCTGACCTTGATTCAGAATCGGTAAGAGTTGAAATAAACAACTTTAAAATAAAAAAATTTAATATTCTTTCTTAGAGTAAAAAGCATTGGTTATAGTCGAGGCCATACTGGGAGTACGTGATGTTAGGCATGTACAAATCATCTATGTTGTTCTAGAAACGTAATCATGTGACCCTCTTACGGGAATCTGTTTTTCGTTTCAAATTAGTGTCTAACTGTTTTCTATAGAGGATTTAGTCACTCGGGGTTTAAACCATTGTCACTGGAAGGTGTTTTGTTGTGATCAGTTTGATTTAAATTTCTAATTTTTCTTCAAATTATTTGGATTCCAAGAGATTATTTTTCCTTGGAAATACTTATGCTCTAAATTAATTCTTGGACAAGGACAGTTATAGAAATTTATACAGAATTCAAATTGGAACATTATTTTCTGTGATTCAACAAAGAACTGTTGAGACATCAGTACGACGCTGACCACAACATACGTCATCGCCTTCTATTTTTGGATTTCATCGGGATTCAAACTTAGTTTTATTAGGACTTTTTAATATTAGGACTTCTATTTTTTAATTCTTGGATTATTCTTGGGTTATTTTTGGATTTGATTCGTAAAACCCTAAGTTCTTTTTCTCATTTTTACCATGTTTTTCTAGGGAAATAAATTATTTGTTAAATTTTACAAAGCTTGTTGTCTTCACTCTTTCCTTGTTGCGTTTTGTAAGAGTCTAAATTTAACACTAGTAGCAGCCGTGTGGTATGTCTGCTTTATTACCAGTTATCAGATTAATAGGAAGTGGATTTACCAGACATGACAAATATTGTACATCGAGGAGAACACCTATTAACCCTTATGTAAAGTACTCTGTATTCTTGAATGAATGGAATAAGGGAGATAACCCATGTAGAATATAAAATGAATGGTATAAGGGAGATAACCCAGTGGAAAAATGTAAAATTAATGGTCTAAGGGAGATAACCTAGTCTACCCTGTAAATTCAGTTCTGGTTGTGTCATAACTGAACTTCATTTGATTCAGACCCAGAGTCCAGTGAATAAACATAATGTGAAAGACATGGACAAATTACTCACATGCACACTGTGCCCATCCCATAAAAGTACAAGTTACATTTTTCTATCCTTTACTGAATCCTTGAGTGTTATCTATTATATTTACTAATGTCAACTACATGTCACGCAAAGATGACTAAAGCTTTGAGTTGTAGAATAAGATGGAAGTTTTGATGTTATTATATTGGATATGCTATATAAGGCATCCAGTATAACTGGTGGAGAAGGAACCCGGTAAAAGCCACCGACCCACGAGAAGCTGTTAGCAAGCTTTCTCACATAAACAACTGTCCGAGCCCGAGGCTCAAACCCACGCGGACAGAGGCGAGGCGGCAGTGAACAGTAAAGGCAAGCTCTTTAGATCACTCAGCCACCAGGAGCCCCTAGAAGGTTGGTACTAAGTCTGGTGTTAACATCATACATATATCTGGATCCACGGTCATCATCTGCTCAGCCTAAAGCATCATTTAAACTATCTCTGTGCACCATGTCTGGTCTACAATTTACTAATAAACGGTCTTTGCCATGATTTTCTTCTAACCATAGTTTGTGCTGATAAAACTGTAGCCATTGTGGAAATTCAACATTCAGCAATTGTACACGTGAAATGTCTACTGTATTTTGTTTGCCATGTCCTTATTTTGCAAAAAATTCATAATGCCTGCTGAGACTCACTGCACAAAATAAAAAAATAAATAAAAATAAATAACTATTACCTTAGACTTGTTCCTTAGAGGCTGCCATGTCGTATGAAAAAATGGCTGTATTTTGAGACACAGATGAGAACCAGTCGATAATAGTGCTTTCCTCGTTAAACAAGAAAGGGACCAGGTGGCCGTCTTGTAAAATGAAAGACAGGTTTTAGTGTTAGGACGCAAAAGTTCTGAAAGAGAACAGCGATAAGGAACATCTTTCTGGGAGAGAGACGGGACAGTCTGAAATCAGACGTCCGAGGAAAAAGAAGGACGAGGTCAGAATAAAACAACCAGGAAGTCTATGAAGGGACAAAGCATAGAGCTTAGGAAGATCATGAACTAGGAAGACGTTGATAACACGGTCAAGGAAGGAAGGTGATGCAAATCGGTCGTGGACACTGCACTCTTTTCACCTCTCGTTATGATGATGAAATAAATGTAAATTTAATCCAACAGATGAAAAGTAAATACTCGCCATATGGAACTTGTATGAGGCGCCGGAAAAAAGCTGGTCCACTCAGAAATTTGCAGTTGAAATTTCGATGTCGTATGTCGAGAAATCCAATATCACGTGCTGGATCAAATTGCTGGTCCTTAAAGTTCCATTTTCTAGATCGAGATTTTAGATTTGTTTGCGTTGAATTGTTCAGTGGTGGTTTAAAGTTCTATTTCCTATGTTGACGTTTTACAGTGTATATTTTGTATTACACAGCGGTGGTTGAAATCCCAGTATCATATATAGAGAATCCCTAATTCATAAGTTGTATGCAACTGTTTGTGATAAAAGTTCCATTTCATATGGCAAGTATTTATTCATCTGTTGAATTTCACAGCAACGAGATGCAATCTCCTTGTTTTAAAATAACGCGGTCCGTTCACGAGAGCGACCTCTAGCGACGAAATTCATAGCAATTCTCGACCTGCGAATGGTAACTTTCAAACTGTAAATGCATGAAATGTAATGGCGCCTCATAACTGAATACACGAACGATGTGTCTTGATACTCGATATTATTTTGAATTGTTAAAGTGGACATTGCTACTTTTAACTCCAACACATCATGTCACCATATGAAAAGAACAATTCTGACAAGAACAGTCTAATGTCCAATCACCGCTGTGTAATTCAACAAATACAATTTTAAAAAAACAACATACGAAATGGAATTTTCAGCACAATTATTCTGACTCATCGTGTTAAATTGAAACTATCGACACATGAATTTAAAATTTCAACAACCGCCGCGTAATTCAGAAGACGCGATCCAAAAGCTCGACGTTGGACATCGAATTTTCAACCATGCCATGCGCTGTGTAATTCAACATATGAAATCTACAAACTCAACATATGAAATGGAACTTTCAGCATAAACTCTTTGAACCAATACGTGAATTAGGAATTATCGACGTATGACATTGAAATTTCAACCACCGCTGTGTAATTCAAACGACATAATCTAAAACCTCGACATAGAAAATATAAGTTTCAACCACTGCTGTTTAATTTAATAGACATGATGTAAAATCTCGAAATAGAAAATAGAACTTTAAGGACAACCACGTGAAACAGGACGTCTGGACATATGAAATTAAAATTTCAACGGCAACGTTCTGATTGGATCAGCATTTGTCCACTACGGATATGTCAAGTGATATGTCATAAAGACAGTTCTTTTCTGTGGTTATTTAGCAAGATAAGGCCGTATCTATCAATTGAACATAGGTCAATATATACCACCATAGTGAGACTGCTGTAATGTTATCTGGGGAAACGCTTTTGACAGGAATATTTACAAAATATTTCACTTGCAAAAAGAGCTTGCAGACTCATCTGAAAACACCCCGAAATGCAATGGATGATATTAAACTGTTAATAGTAAGAGAACCAATATTTATTTTAGAAAGATTAGACTTTTGCACAAAGTTTAAAAAAAATATGGCACTATTATATTTTAAGGAACTATATCATGTTAGAAAACACGGCAACAACCCCAATTTAATGTTAGAAAACACGGCAACAACCCCAATTTAATGTTAGAAAACACGGCAACAACCCCAATTTAATATTAGAAAACACGGCAACAACCCCAATTTAATATTAATTTCAGCTAACTATCTTTCCATCCGAAAACTAAATAAAGAACTCTTTAAGAATAGCTTTCAGCGACCAGGATCACTAATTTGGAACAGAATCCCAAAGAGAATTAGATAAAGTACAAATATAAATGCATTTAATTATGATCTAATTCAATAGATGAAAAGTGGAACCTGTTCGATTTGACAAATACATTACAACTTAAAGTATAAATTCACCCACCTTCCACTCTGTTGTCTCACCACTTTTGTACTGCAATACACAATGCACCTAGAAGGAGCATGCAATTGTAATTTGTTGTTTATTATATCCATATATAAATATAGCTTTTTAACAATGGTGTGTGTGTGTGTGTGTGTGTGTGTGTGAATACGTACATGTACTTTGAATGTAAATATGCATATAACAGAGGGCAACAAGAAGACGACGACTAGTTCCATGCTACTAAATGTGTCACTCTCTTTAAATAAAGTCTTTATTATTATTATTATTATTATTATTATAGCATAATTTATTATTATTATTATTATTATTTT
Source organism: Sinohyriopsis cumingii (assembly GCA_028554795.2). NCBI lineage: Eukaryota > Metazoa > Mollusca > Bivalvia > Unionida > Unionidae > Sinohyriopsis > Sinohyriopsis cumingii. The sequence goes on along the minus strand of CM068839.1, from coordinate 59,294,925 downwards.
AATGCACACAAATCATTCAGATGTTAAACGAGCCTATAGATGATGACGCAACATGCGTCTTTATACCTTGCAATCAAAACAATAGCAGTGCCGGATTACCTATTAAGCACACCAAGCACGCGCTTAGGGCACCAGAAAAAAATACATTCAAATTAAGCAGCAGGGAGGGTGAAGGACACACGGTACTAATTATACGGAAGAACTGTGAACCAGTCTAGAAATGGGTGAAGAAATGATAGAGCATTTACAGGTTTGGTGGTCCATAATTGGTTAATAATGAAAATTAAAATTTTAGGAAAAATATCTTTTGAGAGCTTGTCCTATATGTAGCGTAAAAAAAATATTGACAAATTTCTACTGATACAATTTTAGCATTTTTACAGGCTTGACTCAGGAGTACTCAATACTGAAAGTAGCACCTGATTCATTTGGTGCAGAATCAATAACACGTGTTTCATGCACATGTATGTAAACAAATTGCCGCGGGTCATATGGTGTTCTCCACACATAAGCTTGCACCAAGGTTAGATGTGCACGAAAAATTATAGGTGTCATTATCAGCACCCATAAATTTTAAGTTATTGAATTTTGAATATGACAGTGTTTCCATATGTTTACCATTGGAGTGGAATTAGTACCGTGAGTCCTGAACAGACCACTTTGTAGGAACGTCCAAATGTTGAAAATAAGCCTTCCTACGAACGATCGAAAAATAAAAAGCGTCGACAGATTTAAAAAAAGGCGTCGACACTTTACTGAGAAAATCTCTATGGAATTTCCAATTAATATTACTCCATTGTCGTTGGTGATTTTTTCTAGTTTATTATGTACGCGCTTTACGCAATTACGTCTTCGCGAGGTCCCACCCCCCTGTTGCTATTAATTAAATCATTATGTTATAATAAAATGGTACATCCGGAATCTCATACTGCAAGAATAGCACGAGAACGATTAGAAGCAATCAAAAGATGTCTTCCTGTTAGAGATTCATTTAGAGAAAACCTACAAGCGCAGCAACAATCACAAGTTGAGTACGAGGAAGACACTAAAAGGTTATTTAAACCCGTCACTACAGCTACTGAAAAAGCTGCAGCGGCTGCTGAAAAACTATATGGGGAGATACTGAGGATGATGAGAAGAGGAAAAAGGGTATTTTTCCAGTATTAGAACAAACTGCAGCGCAGACTGAAAAAATAGCAAGAAAAACCAAACAAACAAAAAAATTTTACGAGATCTTCCAACTGATATAGCTGCAGCTCAACCTCCACCCGTCGATGAAGAAATACTTGAAGGTATTGGAAAACTTCGTACTGAAGTCACCGACGTGAGAAAAGAACTTGCATCTGAACCCAAACCAGTAGAAGAAAACGTAGAATTGATTGGAAAATTTAACGAAGGGTTTATCAAAGATATTAAAATACTAATAAGATAGAAAAATTACCCGAAATAATATTATTTGGTATATTTAATAAATCTAATATTTTAACCCCCCCCCATAAAAAAGTAAGTAATAATAATCTTATTAAATGGATATATCGCGTATACAGAGACAAAAATCAAGCTAGAGGTCCAGAATATAAAAATCTTGATAAAGAAGTAAAAAGACTTTATAGAAAGAGACTGGAACAAATAGAACAAGAACAACTCTCCCAGCAGGAACCTTCATATCAACTTCCTCCACCTTTACAACGTAAAAAAAGTTCTGCGCCGGTAATGACATTTACACCGACAGACTCACCACGTGGATTTCGAAGTGATTCACCTGGCACACACCCGGTCACCACTGAATCATTTTCACCGGTAATGCAACCACCAGTATTTAAAACACCTCAAGATGAACCTAAAAAAGGTTCTGGTTTATGTCCTGACAATATCCTCAATGATGTGTCACGGTTAGAAGTTCTCATAGGGGGAAGACGTGCCGGAAATAACTCACCAGAAATAACCAATGAAGCAGCTGATATTTGTCGGCGATTATTTCAGGGTGGTGTCATGGATATCGGTGTTTACCGAGAACTTATCGATGAGCTCGTTGATGATTACAGTGAATAGTTGCTAGATAAATGATAAATAAGATAACATGATCATACATAATAATCATCGTAGACCTGTGCCGGTCAGAGTAGTGAACTCACGACTACCAATCTATGGAGCAATTTACGGAGATGGACTTGGTGATGTTATTCAGGGATTATTTACAAGGTTAGCCCCAAAAGTAGCACCTGTTGCAAAACAATTATCGATGAAAGCTATTGATGTTGTTCGTGAAAAAGCTCCTGGTGCAATTATCAATGTTGCTGGTAAGGCGTTCTCGGCGATCAAATATAGACTAGCACGATTAATAAGACGAAAACGACAACCAGTAAAATTACCAAGTACTGAAATTATGCCCGCAGATGTCAGTAAAATAATAAATCAAACTGCAAATCAAAAACTAGCAGCGTTAGCAGATCGAGGACTCGGTGAATCGGGAAATAATATCTCAAGTTTGATATCAGGAAGTGGAACTTCCCGAAGTGGAATTTCCCGAACGCAGTAATCAACGTGTTAGACGAAAATAATTACAATAAAATGTTCAAGCGCATGTCCGACACAGCATTTGACATGGAAGCACCTGTCATTAAAGATGAATCGGTACGTGATTATCAGTTTTATTCTTATGACGCACGAATACCAGATCAACGTGGAAGAATTGAACTACAAGTTCATGACACAAGTAGATATTTTCTACCCGCTGAGGCTTTTATTGAGATAGACGGTACAATTGTAAGAACAACTAATGCCAATTACGCAGATGCAGTAAAAGTTTGTTTTGTTAACAATGGTATTATGGCACTGTTTGATACAACACTTATATGATTGATGGAAAAAATATCGAATCGATTCAGAAAGATGTCGACGTTGCTACAACAATAATAGGATTAGCAAGATATTCTGATGATTATACAAGATCAGCAGGTCCCACAATGATGTTTGTGAAAGATAATACTGGTCACCCTGAAAGCGATCAGTATAATATAAGACGACCAAGAAATGCTGACGATACCGCTGAAGCTGCTGTGTGGCCAGTGGTTCATAGTGCTAACCCAAATTTCAACTTGGGATTTGCAACGCGTAAAAATATGTTGCTAGGAACCAACAGAAGTTTTCATGTACAATTCCACTATCGCATATTTTTGGATTTTGTAGAAATGTTAGAAAGGTTATTTTTGGAGCTAGACACACGGTTGTTTTTGCAAGAAATGGTGAAAAGCGATGCTCTGTGGAGACCTGCTGGTGATGCTGGTAAAGTAATATTATCGAAACTTTCATTGTGGATGCCGGTAATGACTCCAACGATCGCAGAAGAACAGCGATTACTTTCTTTCATGGACACAGGTGGTAAATCCCTGTTGTCATGGTTAACAACAAGCACAGATAGTATACAAACTGACGTTAACGGTCAGTTTACATGGCATATAGCACCACAACAAAGTGTTTCTGCATCACGGCATATTTTTATTGCGTTTCAGAACCATGATCGTTTAAATAGTCAAGAACGCACTCATATGATATTTGATAAACTAGGTATCACAGATATTTCCTTACGGATAAAAGGAGAACAAGAACCAACGGAAAATTTGCAACTAAATTATGAACAAAATCATATAGGACGTGTATATCATCGTTTGATGTCATTCATGGGACGTGATCAAAATGTAGATGCTGGGTTGCAAATATCACAACATGATTTTCAGAACTTTGTATCCTATTTATTATTTTTCACTGGAGCATCTTAATCTATCAAAACAATCTGTCGTTGATATAGATCTTAAAGTAACGTTAAATACAGGTGGTGTTGATTATAGAGCAATCGCGGTTATACTTAGTGATAAAGCAATGTTACTTGAAGGTGGTAGTGGTCGAATGAGAGTCGTTGATGCACCAGTGGAAAATCTTTAATCATTATTTGGAGCGTGGTAAGTATTTATCATAAAATGCCATATCATCACGTTAGTGTCAGTCTGACTCCTGGTCAGATTAAAAACCTTCAATCAAATTCAGAAAAAAACTGCGAAATGAAAATATCACTAAAGCGAGATCAGATCACGGGTGGTCAAAATAAACTATCATGATCAGAACGTCAACTTAAACATTTCAACGGCGCAAAACAATCAAAAACAGGAGTCAAACTTAATCTCTCTGCGGGTGCGGTTAAAGGCTCAATTAAAACAGGTGGTATTTTTCCACTTCTCGCGGCCATTCCGGCATTAATAGCTGCTGCTGCTCCAGCCGTAGCAAAAGCAGCCGCGTTAGGTGCTGTTGGAACAGCTGCTGCAATGGCTCTAAAGAAAGCAACAGGAAAGGGATACAAAAAAAGTGCGCGGCCTAAGATTGCCAGGATCTTGTTGGGGAAGAGGTCTGAGGCTTCCAGGAACACTTTAGACGTTTCAGCATCAAATTTTGATTCACTTAATGCTGCTAAACAACTAAAAATATCTGCCTTTAGAGGTGTTTTTATGCGAGATCAATTACCAAAACAACCGAACAAACTCGAAACAGGTATTATTAATCTCGACTCGAATTCAGGACCCGGTACCCATTGGGTATCATACGCGGTTGATCCACGTGGAATCGTTTATTTTGATTCATATGGGTTAGCTCCACCGCGTGAGTTTATCAAGTATGTTGCACCACTTCACGCGCAAGTTTGGTATTGAACGCTACCCACACAAACAATGACAGATCCGCCAATATGCGGCCGTGAAGTAATTAATGTACTTAACGCTATATCAAAATCATCCAAACCACCACATAAAGTTGTGCATGATTATACAAGCAACCGCTTCGTTTTAAACAGATCTTAGATCTTAGATCTTATATAATGGTTTATATTTACGGAAGAAGATCTTCCCGCGTTAAGAGAAAATCCGATGACATTGATCTGTCGAAGTACACGACTAAAGATGAACTCGCTGATATTATGAACCTGGCTGGAGTTGACCCAGATGAGGTTGTTAATTTTCAGGATCGACATGGTAAACTAAAAACCAGCAATATCAAATGGAATGATATAATTCGACGAGTACTCGGTGCGGTCACGGATAATATCCCTGTGTTTACTGACAGCGGAAAAATCAGGGATTCGAGTGTATCGTTTACAACCATCAGAGATCAAATTACAGCAAGTGTTGCTAATCGCGTGAAAAATACCGGTGACACAATGACGGGAGAACTCACCATGAACGGGAATAAGATAACAGTGCTAAGAGATCCAACATCCGACGAAGACGCAGCAACAAAAAAGTACGTTGACGTCAACTACAACACCGTAGATGGTAAATTATCCACGTTGCGGGCCGAGTATGACGTTCACGTACACGCGTTCACAAATCTTCGCAGAAACTTTAGAAAAATTAATGAAACCGCAGAGGTATTTTTTAGTACTCCGCATACCGTTGACGTAAAACTCGTTGATATCAAGACGAACATCGACACGATCAAACAAACACAGCAAGACATCGTAGCGGGGATTCCTGAGATCGTTAATAAAACCAGTTTGATTAAAATTACCGGTGGTGTTACTCCCGGGCATATTACCAACATCGTATACACGGTATCATCTGGATTCGCAACATGGTCAACGCAGAATAATACTATTAAATATACCGCAATAGTTACTGGCGTGTACAGGCTATCTGTGTTCAGTCCTGCAAAATTTGAAATTCAACTGATAAGTTTTCTGGAGTTGTATCTGTTATATTAAATAGCGGAAACGAAGAAACATTTATTCTGGAAGCAGCTGATAAGAAATTAACCGCAACATCTTACTGGTGGTGTTTGGAATTTGTAGCTGAAACACCTCAATTGGTTACTGCATAAGATATAATGAGTACCTCAATCGACGTTCAGAAATTTAGGTATAATCAAGTGCGTGAATGGCAGGCAGCGTTGAAAGATCTAGTCGAACAATATACGGTAAAAGTAAAGAAATATCGACGACGACTAGTTATCGTTGACGTGATCGTTTATTCAGTATCCGCTGTTGTTGCTGGAACCGGTGTGATATTATCAGCGGTGACAATGATGGCACCAGTAGCCGTAACTATTTGTATTTCAGCATCAACAGCTATTGCAGGTGTGCTTAATATCATTGCCAAAAATAAATATGCACCTGCATGAATGAAAAATTATCCGATTACATGATACAATTACACACAGCGACGGTCGCATACTCGAAGTTATCTTCGTTGTTATCAGCAAGCCTCAGTGATGAAATGATTTCTGATTCTGAGTTTTCAGAAATTATTAAAATATACAACTGCGCTGGTATTAAAGGTACGAGTATTAATAATGAGATCACAGGAGCTACTCCAGCAGATCGTGACAAACACAACCCGCACAAGACCAAGATGATCTCGGTAAGCTCGACTAATCCCGAATTTAGTGTTAATTTTCCAACTGCGATTCGCGCGAATGAAATCGCGTTAGCACAATTACGAGTATATTACAGCTGGCCAAACATCAGATCGAAATCATTTGATGGTACACCAGCAAATAATTCACTTGTATTTGCTAATAAAAACAAACCAGATGGAACACCTGACTGGAACGTTGTTGTAATACCAACTGGCAGTTATGAGATCGAACAAATCAATGAGGAACTTGCGCGTAAAATAAAATCAATAACAGGAAAAGAATCAAAAATATCAATTAACGTTCATGAGCCGACGCTATCTTCTACGGTTGAAATATACTCTCCTGATTATGCCGTTGATATTTATCAGTCCACGATAAGATCCGTACTAGGTTGGCCTGATATTGCGCCACTTCATGAAGGACCACCAGAACCAAAATTAAATGAATTTCTCACTGACGAAGCCAAGTTTACAGCAACTCCAGAATACCGAAATTTGTATCCATGGACTGGTAGGGATAATTATTACATTTTGAAAGATGGTAAAAGATATCCTACGGTACCGTTTTCTATCACTGATTTTGATGTAAAAACTTCAACTAATATTGTTTATGAAAGAAATTTCAAATCATCAGCTAACGAATATAAAACCGAATACACAACTACATTAACGATATTAGCACATTTATTTAAAAACTATATCCTGGAGTATCCCAATATCAATCTAAAACATCAGATCATTGCAACGATACAACATTTAAATCAAATTGTATTAGATCTTAAATACGCTAATCAGACTATTATTGAAGTAATAAGTGTTAGTATATATATATATATATATATATATATATATATATATATATATATATATATATATATATATATATATATATATATATATATATATATATATATATATATATATATATATATATATATATACAGGAGAAAAAAGTATCAAACAAACATATATTGATCATTATAAAATAACTGAAGCAGATTTATTAAATTTTACACTACCAGGATTTGGAACCGGCGAATTAATAAGATCACTCAACGATCTTATCGCGAAAAACTTTCCTGAAATACTAGCTGTGTGGAGAAAAATAGCCCCACCAGCAACTGTTCTTAGATATAATAACGACAAGTACGGCGGCGGCAGCCATATTTCACCAGAAATCGTTAATATAACAGCAACGATCGCAGTCAATCTTGTTTGTGACGTAATCGATGGCAGCTATCAAATAGATCTCGGAAAATCAAATCAGGCTCAAGAAGGATACATCTTATACACGTTCACACCACAAGTTCCCCCTGGGGATTTGATCGTGCAAGAGCCAACGAATCCTGTTTATCTACGTACACATAATCAGTATTTGTCACGAATAAATTTCAAACTCACAGATTACATAGGACGATTAATTGACCTGTGTGAGGAGGAATTGATTGTCAATCTACATGTAAGATCTTAAATACTTTTATCGTAGATCTTCGTCTTAAATACTTTTATCGTAAGATTTCTGTCTTAAAGACTTTTATCGTAATGATTTGTGATCATAGATCTTTGATCAGAAACATTTTATTTTATCAGAAATATTTTTATTTTTTCTGAAATATTTCGACATTTTTAGTCAAATTTGTTATTTTTTCAGCTGTTTTAGTCGATTCGTCGAGGAAAATTCCTCAAATTGTAGTTTTTCGTCAGGGCAAACCTCAAGCGGTTCTCTAATTGATTTATCGATTAATCGTTAAAAATCCTCATTTCAAAAGAAAATTACCAGAAAAATTAATAAAATCACATGAAAAATCTCATTTTTTGAGCTTATTTTACTGATTTTTGGCGATTTATCGATAAATCAATTAGAGAACCGCTTGAGGTTTGACCCGAATGATATTGCAAAATTTATTGGAGGGGTTCTGTTGAGCGGAGGGGGGCTGGCGGTGCCCCAATTAATTATAAAAATCGCTAATAAGCGTAAACCACCGACAGTTGTCAGTCATGTGTTTCGATCCTGGGACCGTAAGTATCACGGTCAGATACGTTATCAACTGAGCTATGGAACCATCTTAACAATATACGTTTCAGAGGTTATTATATAGCTACAGATCGGTTTCTGAATAGATTGTAAATATTTCTGCATTAAAACAGCGGTTTCTGAATAGATTGTAAATATTTCTGCATTAAAACAGCGGTTTCTGAATAGATTGTAAATATTTCTGCATTAAAACAACGGTTTCTGAATAGATTGTAAATATTTCTGTATTAAAACAGCGGTTTCTAAATATGTAAATGAGCAGCGTGTTCTGCCTTGATTTCTCGTAACAGATTGTAAATATCTTGCACTAACAGCGTGTTCTGCCTTGATAAAATATATTTACATACTACCACTGCACCATCAAACGTTTTACCACCTGCAGATCGGTTAAAATATTTCTGTATTTCTGAACAGATTGTAAATATCTGCATTAAAACAGCGTGTTTTGCCTCGATTTCTCGTAACAGATTTAAAAATAGCTCCTATATTGTACGATGTGAAATACGTTTATTTTTCTATTTTGTAAGTTAGAAACCATAAATATCTTTCTTTGGTATAATTATTAATATTAATTACGAAGTAGGTGATTAATTGACTAATTACGACCATAAAAATCGGAAATCTACGAAGAAAGCTATATTACAGAAGTAATCTCCCTTTCGCATAATCGAAAAATAAGTAGTATAAAAATGGGAATTTCTACCAAAAAGGATAAATAATTTATAAAATGGTTAATAAATATAATTCTACGTAATTACTTGATAGTGATGATAGTTTATCTCACTAACAATATTGGAATATGATTTTCTGTTTATATTTACTGGAAAAGTGGATCTGGTTATATTTTCCGCGACGTATTTTACCACACGCGAGTTAATATCAAAGTATTTCGCAGCCGCGTTCATTGATTGAAATATAATCTCTTCGCCCGTCTCTATGTTTGTAGATTTTACCGCCCTCTTTCCGGTTGTTTTACATCTCCCAGTATTACCACGTGCAGAGTTCTCGCTCTGTGTAACAGCTTGAAGATTGGATAAACTATTGTCGATTTTCACACCATTGATGTGATCGATCACAAGACCGTCTTTGCTCAGCCCCTTGTGACATTCATACACAAATCGATGACAAAGATAAGGTTTCTTCCCAGCAGTAAACAATAGATAACCATGATTATTAACAGAACCAACTGGTATTTTCTTCTGACAATTTCTGATCATACCATCAATATTTGATTCGTAGTTTGTTATTATAGGATGCTTTATAAACTCGTGGTTCATATTTTACTCCATTATATAATGATATTATTTGCTTAAATCATAATTTGTCTGAAAACTTAGATAATCCTCCACGGATTTTATAGATCCGTCACTGACATCATTTTTATTATCATAATATCTTTTAAGTTCGCGATACTTTTTATCACCACAACACGCACACAACTCTATTTTACCTCGTACTCCAACACCACATCGCAGACATGGTATTGGTCCTAAGCTTCCACGGTGAACGTTTTGCATGTGTTGTCCGCAAAATTCCCTTTTACAGAATTTATTACAACGAGTCAATGAACCCACCATGAGCCATTTGCATCGAGACATTGTATACATAATATTTTAATTTAAATACTTGTTTGAAATATAATATTTTAATTTAAATACTTGTTTGAAATATAATATGAACGAATTCGATATATTATCCCGAATCAAGCCTTGAAGCGCAGATAAATTTGATCTCGACAGAATATCTCCTGATTTATCAATAAAACATCTGGTTGATCCGAAAAACAAAAATTTGATCAATAAAATTCACGACGCCAAGAAAGAATTTCACGCAGATGGTACATCTCATGTCTGGTCAACGTTCAAGATAATACGCGACAAAGGTATCATCGACACTACGATGAATGACAAACGAGCAGCAATTATCATTAACTATCTTGATAATCGTAAATATCTTTTCAGAATAAAATTTGCTGTGTTGACAGAAACAGATGATTGGATTATCCGTGACAAATATGATCCTGTCCACGGTGATAGAAAAACTGTCATACTAAGTAGAGATTCCAAACCAGGTCTCGTGACCGGTATTGACAAACCGTATTATGAACGAGCATATCCTGTGACCGCGGTTATTTATGGAATCTATGTGATAAATAAAAAGAAAACCAGCGTTGATAAACTGGCGCCGATGAAATTTTCAAAAATAAATTGTGTGGCTGAACGAGTAATAGAACATTTTACAAACGCGGCCCGTGGAAACGGTCTAACGGATAAAAGACGTAAAATAATAAACACGTGGGGAGAAACGGTTAAAGATACCGGGGCGTCTATCAAAGATGTCGCTGAGTTAGGAAAAAGATTAAAATTTCCAATAACCGTAGCGACGATTACAGGAGAGATTTTGTATGAATCAAAATATAAATCAAAAGGAGCTTCGATCGAAATTATTGATCATAACGCACACGCGTGGACTAACGCAGTAACAGTGTTTCCACGAGATCGAACTGTTAAATGTTATCCCGGAGATATGTTTGATTGTATTAACGAAATAAGTAAAATCGATCCTGTGTCAGTATGGTTATTTCAGAGTTTTAGCGACGAATCATGCATAGAAGAAAAGAATAAATTTGATCAGTTTGTAAGACCAAATGGTGTTATTTATCGAACAGATCTTCTCCACGAAAAAATGAAAAATCTTGCACTGCAATATACTGATGACACTGACGAACTATTGAGCAACTGTTTTACCGTTCCGTCAGTTGCGGCTCATTTTGATAGAAAGAAAAATTTGTGGAAGCCAACTCGGTCTGATTTTCTCAATGACATAATATCGAGTTGTGTCGAATACGGACACGGCGGACTATGGAATACTAAATACGATCATAAAGATGTTATTTCAGTTGATATGGTTGCATGTTATCCGGGAAGTTTTCTTGGATACGGAAATTGTTCTTTGTACTTTGAGCGATTCGGTCATCCGACGCACGAGATGACACGAGTATCCATAAATGGACCATTACCGGATTTTGACCTAACTGGATTTGCTTGTATCGAGTCATTTGAAATGTCTAAAGAGCTCCATGCGATTTGTTATACCTGGTTTGGAAAACATTTTTCAGAAAAAATGTGGGCACCAATAGTACTGTTACGGTATATGCTCGATTGTGCGATGTTAACACGGTTGATTATAAGTGAAGCAATTATATCATACCGGAAACAAACCGAAGTTTGGTTACCACAACAAAAGGAGTATTCAGATGAAAATCCCGATATAACCGATTACGAGAATAATATTACAAAAGATCTTGGTAGAAAAATAATCGGCAAGTTTACCCAAGGAGGAGCATCTGATCACAGACGACATTGTACAAAATTGATCATGGACGATGCTGAGTTAGATTTTATAATCGCTGATACAACGAACAGAAATACGTTTACAAGTCGAGAAATAGCTTTCTTGTCAAATGGAACTAAATTAGGTACAATTCTAAGTTACATGGACGGTGAGTCACCGCAGTATACTCATTTAAGATCTTCAATGCTCGCGTACGTTTCGATAAATCTATTATCAATGATAAATAAAGTTTCTACACTCGCTGTCAGAGTTGCTACTGATTCGTTTTATATAAGTAAAAAATATTCAATACTGTTAGAAAAATTAAGCATAGGCACTTGTGCATCGTGGGGTTTGTGGAGAATAAAAAGGAATATATACTCGATTATTCCGAATCCGCTGATGTTGCGGTTAAAGATATTTACCTGATAAAATCAGGCAGAAATAATCAGATATCTTCTGCACCATCGGTATACGATCCAATAACTAGACACAAAACGGTTTATCTAAAAAGACCTGGCGGTTCTGGTAAAACCACTCGAGCGATCGAACTATTTAAGAACTCGGATATGATCATGCTGACACATACACACAGACTCGCGAGAGAGATGAAACAACGAGGAGTACAATCATGTACTTATCATAGCTTCTTCCGATGGAAGGGTGATGCATGGACATCTTTAAGGATAGGGGAGAAATATATTCCGAGGATTATAATATGGGATGAAATATGCACGGTGCCGTTAGAAACATTAAGACATTTCTAGATTGGTTGTTAACAAGAAATACTGCTGTGATAATGTGCGGCGATCACGGTCAACCACCACCGTTTGTTGAACTATCTCCACATGATTGGCTAAAGAACTTTGTTGACTACGTTGAAGAAATAACTGAAGATCATAGAGCGCTTCATGCAACGTTGAAGGAATTTAAAATATTAATCAGACTACAACCGAATAAAATTCAGTGTGAAGTAATGCGTGGAATAATTCCAGAAACACCCATGAACGACTTTCTACAAACGTGGCGACCAAATGATCTGATAGTTGCAAGTAGAAAGATAGTTCGTGATACACTTCAACGGGAGTTGTTTCAGTTACAACGAGAAAAGTTTCCGACGCTGCCAGTGCCGTTGTGTTATCGACCAGCTGATACACGGCGGCAAAATATTGACGTTGATATACCAGGACACACCGAGTCCAGGAAACAGAATTTAGTGTTAAATGATATTATCACAGTTGATGTTGATGTTGTTGAAGATGCATTATCGTTGAACAAATCTCCGTGGACACTAGGATATGCAATGACGATTCATTCATCTCAGGGATTAACTATTACTGATACAGTTGTTTGGATTATAGATGATCGTATCGAGTGGTCAAACTTAGTTTATCTCGCAGTGTCTAGAATCAGAAAAATATCTCAATTGAGACGAATTGTCCTGGACGAGTCAGTGACTAGTGATGATATTGACGGTGACATAATAAGAAAAAAATTAGCTGGTTATAAACAAAGCGATTAAAAAAATAATCGAGAATTTGATCTTGATGTTCAATTTATCAACGCGCTGAAACAACAACAGAATAATAAGTGTGCAAGTTGTAATTGTGTGATGTTATGGCGGTATCTGAAAAATGATCCAAGACAATTTACCTTAGATAGAAAAAATAACAATCTTGGTCATACACGAGAAAATATCATGTTGACCTGTCTTGAATGTAACCGACGTCGCGGCGCTGGCACCAGTGCTAGTTAGGTGATTTGGGTGGTAATTGTGTGTCCTCGGGAATTACTTGTAATTGTTCACGTACAAATCCACGTTAAGGAGCAGTTGAATCCAGTCTGTAGATTGCGGGTCTACCTGAGGATCTTGTCACGGTGGATATATTGTGTGTAGTAATACTCCAAATAGGATCAGTCGCTCTTTTTTTTACCACCTTCGAGTTCACCTCGTTCATATAAGTACCTGACAGTGGTATTGCCTAATACTGGTTGCGCTAAAAGATCACGTCGTTTTGTAGTTATACTTTTTTTTGTGACTGCGCTAATAGGTTTCATGTTGGTCGTTCGAGTTACTTCATTATTTAACGCGGCTATCACACTTGGTAATCTTGCAACCCATTCACGAGATCTCGTATCCTGAATAAATTCCTTCGCATATTGATATCCAAATAACCGCTCAGCGAGTGTTCGATTAAATCGTTCAACAATTGCCTGATCACGATGAATTGCAGTATGTCCTCGTCCTATTTTGGTATTATGTTGCTTCATCAACGATGATACTGAACCAAGAAATTCCTTGCCAGGATCAACCTGTAGCAGCTGTGGCCATCGCAGACCACCTCGTTGATAAATTCGTTTAAAAGCATCGGCTACCTCAGATGCTGTTTTCGTTGATAGCGGTTCTGCATCTTTATATCTACTTGCAACATCAACAACAGTTAGCGCATACTTGTATGTTATTTGACGTCGACCAATTTTAACGGTATCATGAGGCAAAAACAGAATATCAGCTTGATGAACTTCATTAGGAACACTGACATTGAAATGTGCAAATCGAATTTGCTTAGGTGGTGGTAAATAAATTTGCCATATTGCTTGTTTGGATAACCACGTTTTAGCAGTAGAAAGTTTAACCACTGCTCATCAGCAAGTTTGCTAATTGCTGCTTTACCTTTCCAATATCCAATTGGTGAATAATAAATCGATTCCATTTTATATATTACCAGCCCCTAGCGCTAATTTACCTTTCACCGCGGATCTTACTAACCAATTAGCTAATTTTTCTTTGATATTTTTATTTTTTTAATAAAATTTAGCGCATGGATTAATTTCACATCTACAATATGCCTATGTTGTAGATCATTGCTTTTATACGCAACATCATGAGCATGACATGCTTTGTCAATGGCATTTATTGGTTCCTCGCCTGGTTTTGGTTGATCTTGATTATCAAGCCTGATATCGAGTCGAGTACCAGGACCGCAATAATTATATCCTGGTAGATGTTTTTCTCCTGGGTATTTAGCCCACCGAGTCCCGGGTAATTTTGTTAATTTTGCTGCAATATCACCTCCTCGTTTTTTTTTAACGCTGACTTTGCCCCTGAATTATGACCGGGAATAAATTTAAATTTCTTTGTACCACACAGCATACACTTACCCGTAACAGCTGATCTGTTATTTTTTGTGGTAATAGTTGTTAGTGTATCCGTCGGGGTACGCGTCCTGCACTTCACACAATATAAATCCATGGATATTTTATACAGCATGGATATAATTGATTTCTCAGCGACAAAAAAACGAGAACCTGTCAAGCACCATCCTGCGTTACCAAATTCTATCAGAATGATAATAGTAGGACCATCTGGAAGTGGAAAGACGCAGTTGTTACTTAATCTTATAATGAGATGGTTAAAGTGGATAAATTGTATTTGGTAGCCCCGTCAGTTGATGATCAACGATGTTATGATGTACTTAAGGATTTTGATGAAAACGCGCGAATTGATAAAGATAACGATGTTATCGAGTTTATAACCGATATTGATGAAGCACCATCAGCAGATTCCATAGACGGATTTATTAATAATTTAGTTGTATATGATGATGTGATGCTGGACAAACAATCAAATCCAGCTAGGATTTTTTCTCGAGGTAGACATAAAAACACCGATGTTATTTATGTTACTCAACGATACACACAAATACCAAAAGTGATCAGAGATAACTGTAATATTTTAGTTGTGTTTAATGGAGTTGATACACACACGATGAGAAATATTCATAAAATTTGGTGTAGCGGTGACATGGATATAATTAAATTTAAAAATTTCTTTTCACAAGCGCAAGCTACTCCGCATGGATTTATAACAATAAATTTGCACGATCCTAGAACAAGATATCGTATTGGACTTGATAAAATATTTGTATAAATTAATAGCAGCAGGGGTTTGTGACCTCGCGAAGACGTAATTGCGTAAAGCGCGTACATAAAATAAACTAGAAAAATCACCAACGACAATGGAGTAATATTAATTGGAAATTCCATAGAGATTTTCTCAGTAAAGTGTCGACGCCTTTTTTAAATCTGTCGACGCTTTTTATTTTTCGATCGTTCGAAGGAAGGCTTATTTTCAACATTTGGACATTCCTACAAAGTGGTCTGTTCACCCTCCCTGGTGCTAATTAAATGTTGATTATAAAATCAAATGAATTATATATGACACTTTCGTTCTGCCTGTATGAGTATTTTGATTTGTAAAATGATGACAACACTGGTATTTTCACACCCTTTTAGCTTTGAATATTGTTCTTTTGAGTTTCACATTTTTGTATGGGGGAGGGAGATATAATATGTTCAATGCTTAGGGCCCTGGAAGGCCTTAATCCGGCATTGAATAATATTATTAATAGACTCTATTTATTCTCGATGGACTGCTGATCTAAAGACTCATCTCACACACATAGTAATAATATGCTTTATTTATTCTCAGTGGACTGCTGATCTAAAGGCTCATCTCACAAGGACGAGATGCAATAATAAATAGGAATGGTAGACTTCATCTATGCTCAGTGGACTGCTGATCTAAAGGTTCATCTCACACACATAGTAATAATAGACTCTATTTATTCTCAATGGACTGTTGATCAAAACACTCATCTCACAAAGACTTACAAAAATGGTACTAACGGCTACCTCGCTTGGCGCTCAACATTAAGAGGTCAGTGGTAGGACTGGTCGGCCTGGTGTAGCAGCAGAGGGGGCGAATCCCACAACTTTTAGAAGCCTCCAAGCGCCGAAATAAGCCCTTTATAAAACGCGTTGACGTTGTAAACGTAATTGTCGCAGAGTTTTTGTTGTCGTCGTCGTCAGAAGGGGCGCCGCCTACAACTTCCAAACTCCGAAATAAAACCGCGAGGGTGCTTCGTTGTAAACATAATTGTCGCCGTTGTTGCTGCGTGCTGTTGTCGTCGCCCCCTCTGCTGCTCTCTAGCTGAAAATTTTATCTAATCCAATTCGATACCGTGTTCGAGGATCATGTAAGTTTATCGTTACAAATCCATGTGGTTTTGCCTGAGCACGACTAAAGAAATGTTTAAACTTGTTTACATCCATATCACCACTGCACCAAGTCTGATGTATATTTCGTAACGTGTGTGCGTCAACGCCGTTGAACAGCGCAAGAATGTTACAGTTGTCCCTGATCACTTTCGGGATTTGTGTATATCGTTGAGTTACATAAATCACATCAGTGTTTTTACGTCTGCCGCTTGAAAATATCCTGGCAGGGTTTGAATGTTTATCCAACATCATATCATCGTATACGACTAAATTATTGATGCTCCCGTCAATATCATCAATACTTGGCGCTTTATCGATGTCAGTGATAAATTCAATAACATCATCACCGCCGCTTATCGATTTTGCATTCTCGTTAAAATCTTTTAACACGCTGTAGCATCGCTGATCGTCCGCAGATGGAGCCACCAAATACAACTTATCCCACTTCATCCACTTCATTATTAAATCAAGCAACAACTGCGTCTTACCACTCCCATATGGGCCTATAATTATCATTCGAATTGAATTTGGTAGCACCGAGTTATGCTTAAATGGCTCTCGTCGTTTTGTAGCAGAAAAGTCAGTGATCTCCATTAGATATATTATAAAATAATATGGATTTATATTGTGTGAAATGTAAAACACGTACCCCAACTGCAGACATAACAACCACTACAACAAAAAATAATCGACAAGCGCTTATAGGCAAGTGTGAACGATGCGGCACAAAAAAAAGTTTAAATTTATTCCGTCAGGTAGAGCGCCAAAACCAAAGTCAGCGCCGAAACCAAAGCCGAAACCAAAGTCAGCGCCAAAACCAAAGTCAGCGCCAAAATCAAAGTCAAGTAAAAAAAAAAAGGAGGTGATATCGCAGCCAAGTTAGGAAAATTACCAGGAACTCCGTGGGCTAAATGCCCAGGAGAAAAACATCTTCCAGGATATAATTACTGGAACCCGACTTGTTATCAGGCTTGATACCTTAAATCAGCCCAATCCAGGTGAGTATCCGATAAATGCTATCGATAAAGCATGCCATGTCCATGATGAAGCTTACCGAAGTAAGGATCTACAAGATAGGCATCTCGCGGATGTGAAAATAATTCACGCGTTAAATGCCATTACTGATAAATCTTTCAAAGAAAAATTAGCTAGCTGGTTAATAAAATCTGCAATGAAATCTAAGCTTGTATTAGGCGCTGGTAATTAATTTTAATGGAGTCAATTTATTATTCCCTAAGAGGATACTGGAGAGGTAGCGCAGCAATCGGCAAGCTTGCCAGTGCAGCAAAAGTCACACGTGATACTGCTAAGAATTGGTTATCCAAACAAGCAATATGGCAAATTTACCAACCACCGCCTAAACAAATTCACTTTGCACATTTTAATGTTACTGTGCCAAATGAAGTTCACCAGGCTGATATATTATTTCTGCCACATGATACCATTCGTCGTCGAACATACAAGTACGCGTTAACTTTAGTTGATGTTGCAAGTAGATACAAGATGCGGAACCGTTAGCGACTAAAACAGCATCTGAGGTTGCTTCTGCGTTTGAAAGAATTTATCAACGAGGACCTCTACGATGGCCACAGCTGCTACAAGTTGATCCTGGCAAAGAATTTCAAGGCGCAGTATCATCACTGATGAAGCAACATAATGTCGCCATTAGGCGAGGACATACTGCAATTCATCGTGATCAAACAATTGTTGAGCGATTTAATCGAACACTTGCTGAGCGGTTATTTGGATATCAATACGCGAAGGAATTCATTCAGGACAAGAGATAGCGCAAATGGGTTGCAAGATTACCAAGCGTAATAGCTGCGTTAAATAATGAAATAACTCGAACAACCAACATGAAACCTGCCATCGCGGTCACTAAAAAACATATACCTGTACAACGACGTGGTTTCTCAGCACAGCCAATACTGGGTAATGTCACTGTGAGATATTTATATGAACCAGGTGAACTTGAAGGTGGTAAAAAAAGAGCGACTGATCCTATCTGGAGTATTACCGCACACAAGATATCTAACATAACTAGATCTACTGGTAGACCAGCAATCTACAGGCTGGATTCAACTGCTCCTCAACGTGGATTCACACGTGAGCAATTACAAGTAATTCCCGAGGACACACAATTACCACCCGATCACTTAACTAGCATCCAAGGTGCTAGCGCCTCTACGTCGATTACATTCAAGACAGGTCAGCATCACATTTTGTCGTGTATGACCAAGATTGTTATCTTTTCTCTCTACGGTAAATTGTTCTGGGTGTTACTCGAATACTGCCATAACATTATACAATTACAGCTCGCACAGTGATTATTCTGCTGTTGTTTTAACGCGTTAATAAATTCAACATCAAGGTCGAAATCGCGATTATTTTTTTTTGTCACTCTGTTTGTAACCGGCTAATTTTTTTTCTTATTATGTCGCTGTTGTTCTCATCGCTATCAGCCATTGACTCATCCAAGACAATTCTCCGCAGCTGAGATATTCTTCTGACTCTGGACACAGATAAGTAAACTAAATTTGACCATTCGATTCGATCATCAACGATCCAGACAGTTGTATCACTGATAGTTAGTCCTTGAGATGAATGTATCGTCATTGCGTAGTCTAGCGTCCACGGGGATTTACTCATGCGCAGTGCGTCTTTAGCAGCATCAATGTCAACTAGCACAATATCATTCAATATTAAATTCTGTTTCTCGGTCTGCCCTGGTATATCAACATCTATATTCTGTAACCGCTTATCAGCTGGCCTATAACACAGCGGCGTTGGCAACATTGGAAACTTTTCTTGTTGTAATTGAAATAACTGCTGTTGAAGTGTGTCTCTAACTATCTTTCTACTTGCCACTATCAAATCGTCTGGTTTCCATGTTTTCCAAAAGTCGCTCATTGAAGTTTCAGGAATCATTTCGCGCATGATTTCACATTGAATTTTATTCGGTTGTAATCTGATTAATGTTTTAAATTCCTTCAGCGTTGCATCAAGTGCTCTATGATCATCAGACACTTCATAATAATCAACAAAATCTTTTAACCATAAACGCGGAGATGGACCAACAAAGGGTGGTGGCTGACCGTGATCGCCGCACATTATCACAGCTGTATTTTTTGTTAGCAGCCAGTCCAGGAACAATTTTAATATATCTAACGACACTGTGTCTATCTCATCCCAAATTATTTTCTCATGAATATATTTTGTTCCCATTCGATCTGGAGTCCATACACCACCGCTGTATTTGAACAAACTGTGATAAGTACAAGAATTAACTCCTCGTTGTTTCATCTCCCTGGCAAGTCTCTGTGTTGGTGTTAGCAAAATCATATCTGAATTTCGAAATAATTCAATCGCTCGAGTTGTCTTACCAGAACATCCCGGTCCGTTCAAATAAACGGTTTTGTGTCTAGTGATTGGATCATTTAGAGATGGTGCGTTCGATATTTCTGATAATTCTGATTTGCAATAATTATCTTTGATAGCAACATCAGCGGATTCACAATATCCATGTAACATTTCCTTTTTTATTCTCCACGAACTCCATGATTCATCGTTGCTTGTAAAACGAGTCAGTAATTCTGAATATCTTTTACTGATATAAATGAATCCGTTGCAACTCTAACTGCAGTGTTGGGAAATCGATTTATCATTGATAGCAAATTTATAGAAACATAAGCCAGCATCGAAGATCTTAAATGTATGTATTGAGACGATTCTCCATTAATATAACTTATAATTGTGCCTAACTTTTTCCCGTCGGACAAGAGCGCGTCCTGCCGATTACAAAATATATTTCTCGCAGTGGCATCAGCGATTATAAAATTTAATTCAGCGTCATCGATAATCAATCGTGAATGATGTAGTTTATGATCATATGCACCACCTTGAGTAAATTTACCGATTATTCTTCTCCCGAGATCTTTTGCTGTATTTTCACTATTGCTGAGTTTAATCTTACGAACTTTAGAAGCCTCACCGACAATGACATCCATCGGAGTATTTGGACTCTCTCGTGCATATTCTTCAATGACTTCATCGACACTGATACGCTCCGGTGTTGGTAACCAAACTAAAGTCTGCGGTCGATATGATATAATTGCTTCACTGACAGTCAACGATACCAGTATTCGGTTGTCAAGCATATATCGCAATAACACTGTTGGTGCCCAACGCTTTTCACTAAAGTGTCTGCCAAACTAAACATAACAGCACGGATGAAGTTTTTCAGCAAATTCAAACGACGTCACACGAGCAAATCCTGTCAGGGAAAAATCGGGTAAAGGACCGTTTATAGCAACTCGTGTCATCGAGTTCGTGGGATGTCCAAATCTTTTAAAGTATTCGTTACACTCACCCATTCCAAGAAAGCTTCCCGGATAACACGCAATCATATCCACAGAAATCATCTCGCTGTAATCATACTTGGTATTCCACAAACCGCCGTGTCCATACTCGACACAACTCAATTGTATATCCTCGAGAAACTCACTTCGGGTTGGCCTCCACAAATTTCTTTCTCTGGCGGTGTGAGCGGCAACACTCGGAACTGTAAAATAATTAGTTAATAACTGCTCAGTGTTTATAAAATCTTTGATTTTCACATATTTCTCTGCGAGTTTTTTCATTTGTTGCTGCAGACACTCCGTTCGGTATAATTCACCGTTAGATCTTACAAATTGATCATGCTCGCCATCTTCGGAACTTTTAAACAACCACATCGACACAGGGTCATTTTTACTTATTTGATAAAGAAAATCAAATATATTTCCCTGATAATATTTCACAACACGATCCCGCGGAAATATCGTAACTGCGTTAGTCCAAGCGTGAGCGTTATGATCAATGATATTTATTGGAGCTCCATATTGATTATATTTCGATTTGTATAATACTTCCTCTGTTATCGTTGTTACGGTTATGGGAAATCTTAATGCTTTTTCTAGCTCGGCGACATCGTTTATTGACGCTCCTGTGTCCTTGACCTTTTCAGCCCACGCTGCTATCTTGGAACGTCTTAAATCAGTTAGACCGTTTCCGCGCATCGCATTTTTAAAATGTTCCATTACTCGCTCGGCTACACAATTCAGCCTTGACAATCTCAAGTTTATTGATTTTTGGTGTTTTTATCGGATAGATTCCGTAAATGACCGCGGTCACAGGATACGCTCGAGCGTAATATGGTTTATCAATCCCAGTCAGCATTCCTGGTTTGGAATCTTTATTTAACAGAATGGTCTTTCCGCTAGCAAGGACAGGGTCATTTTTGTCACGGATAATCCACCTATCGGAATCTGCTTGCACAATAAATTTTATTCTGAAAAAATATTTCTGATTATCAAAGAGATAATCGATAATTGTTTTCGCTCGTGCATCATTCATTGCAGCATCAATGACTTCGTCAACATTGACTCTGTCAATGTCGCGTATAATTTTAAATGATGACCACACGTGAGATGCACCGTCGTTACGAAATTCGTTTTTGGCATTTCTGATAATATCAAACAGATCAGTCAGGGCCCGTCTCCCCGAGTCAGGGGTTAGTCTGTCAAGGTCGAATCTGGAAGCTTTCCCAGTGCCAATGGCAGATAATCTTTCAAACTCCTCCGTATTATATTTAAGACAAACATTTAAATAAGAAATATTATATATAATGAATAAATACAAGTGGCTTCAAGTTGGATCCGTAATTCCTTGTAATAAATTCTGCAGAAAAGAATTCTGCGGGACCCATTCCCAAAGCGTCCGAAGGGGGAGTTTAGGGCCAATACCGTGTCTGCGATGTGGTGTTGGGGTCAGGGGTAAAACACAGTTATGTGCAAGTTGCGAAGGAAAGAGATACCGTGAACTCAAGCGATATTATAGCAAAAAAAATAATGATGTTGCGCTAAAATGTGAGCGTGATTATTTAACTAAGTTTTCAGACAAATTATAAATTAGACAAATATATTATTATATAAATGAGCCAAGAATTTGTCTCACATCCTATCATTAAGAATTATGAAGCGAATCGTGATGGAATAGTCAGACATTGCAGGTTGAAAAAACCAGTTGGCGCTGTTGATCTGGTTATCGTAGATTTGCTGCTGGAAAAAAGAAGTATTTCTGTCATCGTTTCGTGTTTGAGGAATTTAACGGAGTGATCCAAGACGATCTTGTGATCGATCACATCAACAGTGTGACAGCCGACAATAGTTTATCCAATCTGAGGGTTGTGACACAAAGCCAAAATTGTAGGTCTGGCAATACTGGCAGTAGTAATAAGAGCGCCAAGAGAGTTGTATCCATAAACTTAGATGCGAATGAAGAAATAATATTTAAATCAATGAACTCAGCTGGCAAATATTTTGATATTTGCATGCCCTCAGTACGAAAAGTCGCAGAAAAAATATACAAGTCTGCCTTCTCAAAAACATATAAGCAGAAAATTGTTTTTCATTATTGTTAGGTACTTCATTAAAATTCGAGGATTTTTAATGTAAATGGGAGATAAATCCGTTAAGCATATCTCATGCAATTAGTTCCCTCCCTTTGTCAAGGTGATTGCGCAACGCTGCTTGAGATTGTGAAATACCCAGAGGGGTATAACAATTGAGTCACAGTCTATAACACTTCCGCGTTTACAAGTACAGGTATTTTTCAATTTCTGTGTTAAAATCCAGTTCAGAATTTAAATTTAGTTCAGAACTTGTTAACGATATATACTACAAACAGGTAAACAGTTCTCCGTGTTACCTATACGATCACAACACGATCTCCAATTACTTCCCCTTTGACTTCGTCAAGGTGACTTTATCAAAAACTGTCAGCACGGGCGGGCGTATAATAAATAATATTTTTTTCACAGATAAAATCCTTATTTTATTACATTTGTTCGCTTTTATGGTTCATCTGTATTTTTTCTGCGATTATATTTAAGAAAACAAGTACGAAAAACCGAGTGAGCTATTTTTGAACTTTCAAGTATCAGTCGGTTTATATACTATAGCGTCCGAATTATGTACGGGGTTTCGAAACCCAACAAAGTTGTACAACTTTCCGCGTTATCACCCTGACGGGGTGACATTTTGCCACTCCGCGGGATTGATTTTGGGGGAGGGTGTGCAACTTTGTTGGGCGTAGAATATAACCCCGTATCTGTCTGTGCCGTCCTTAGTTACTATACTATATCCTACTGTAAATACATGTAAATACTATGTAAATACTATATATCCTACTGTAAGCTTGCTAAAATGCGGTGGCACTTTAGGAGTTTACAAATGTAAATACTATATGTTGTACTGTTCTACTGTAAATACATGTAAATACTATATATCCTACTGTAAGCTTGCTAAAATGCGGTGGCACTTTAGAAGCTTTACAAATGTAAATACTATATGTTGTACTGTCCCTATATGAACCTGCTAGCATATCATTTGGGTAAGCTAGAGGCTCAACACGGGGAATGTTTCGTCTTTCGCAAACACACCCTCTGGGCTCTCTAGACTGTTATTTGACAGGTTAGGGGCTCACATGGGGGTTGTGTTTCCGTTCCTGAGTTTGGTAGGATGTCATAAGACACCCTAGAGACTCAAAGGAGATGTGGTGTCAATTTTTTTCTTTTTAATATATAATATTATATATATGAATTACGAAAATATCAATGATGTGATTGCTGCTATTAAAAAATTAGAAAAGCGCGGATTTAATATATCACTAAATTCTGAAACAATTATGTCTGATTTTGAATCACTACATGAAGCTAAATGCGCAGGGCGTTATATTCTTCCTGCTCAGTATCGATTTATAAAAAGAATGCAGGCTAATTTGTATAAATCGCTGGCTACAGTGGAAGAAGCACAAATAAATGAATTTGTTAAATTGTCTCGTGCAATTGAAAAAATTAGGTTGGAATTAGCTCAAGAGTATGAAATAAAAAAGATAATAAATACTCGTGTAAGAAAGTTAAAAAATTGCATGTCCGCTGACGAAGTCAAGGATGACGAAATCAAGGAAGTAAATACCTCACCTTGACAAAGTCAAGCATCAAGGAAGTAAATACCTCACCTTGACAAAGTCAAGTACTTGGAAATGAAATTGAAAGTAAAAAAAAACGGTATATTTTTTTTACTTGCATCAGCCTTTATTTCATCAAGGAGATAGTATTTTCCTTAGTCGGTGGGGTTTAATGCAGGAGTGTGCATAATTGAGAATTTGATGCTCGCGTCTGAGACTATCTAACTGTTGCTGTGTTAGTAAGAAGTCTTCGTCTCCGTATTCGTCAATAATGAATTTAACGTTAATTTCTTCTTGTGAAAATGCATTCCTAACTGCTTGCTCGAGCGCTTGTTTGTCATACACGAAAACATTTATGTGGTGGTACATATTCATAAATCTAAGATCTAAATACGCGTATATATTCTAAAATTTGATGTATACAGCAATGCGCAATCACAATATGATCTTTTTTTAGTTGCTGTAGTTGCGTATCAGTCAGTATAAAATCGTCGTTGCCGTATTCATCAAGAAGTTCTTTGTTATGAATGAAACATTTTACGCGGTGGTACATTATATAATACTTGCTTGATTAACTGTGAAATCGTAAACGATTTTTCGGTAAAAATATATATTTTTTGCTTTTTACTAAATTCGCATGATTTTTACTAGTAAAGACCCTATCAAAATTGAGAAATTGGACGATTTCTGTGATTTTTACTAGTAAATTACCTTTCCAAATTAGCAAATTGGTCGATTTCTGTGATTTTTACTAGTAATTACCTTATAAATTTCAGTGAATTTGTCAGCGTTGCCGAAAATATAAAATAAAATTAATTTTTCACTGAAAAATCCCTAGGATTTCACTAGCAGACTAAAATGTAGTGTTTCACCTCGAAAATAAAGAAGATGGCCACGCTGGTCTGTCAGCGCGAAATTTATTCTGGTCAGCCACGGATTATGACATCGAAGGTAGACCGGATTGATCGGTTCTTGCACGATTAGAAATCCAGGTGGTACATCTTTCGGAGTAAACGAATAGAGAATAAATCCTTGCTGGGCTTGATTTGATACTGTCGTGTCCGTGCTGTAACTGCCATCAATGACATCACACACAAGATTGACCGCGACCACTTCGGTTATATTTACGATGCCCAGGGATACATGCCTGCCATCGCTGATTTGACCGTTATTGTGTCTGAGGATATTTGCTGGTGGCACTGTTCGCCTGTGTTGTGCAAGTATGTCGTCGAAGTATTCGTTGATTAGATCGTTGACGAATTTTTTATTTTCAGCTGAAGAAATATATCCGGGAAATCTGAATGTTGGAATATCTGCTACGCGTATTTTATAGTTATCTGCAAACTCGGTTCTAACAGAGCCCTCTGTGGCGCCTAATACATCTTGAATAAATCGTATATTAATATATTAGATGTCGGCTGCAAGTTGATTTAATATTTCTACGCGCTTGATGATTTCGCTGCGTGAACTTGTTATATCAGAAAAATGTTCTTGGAAGTGCTGCCGTAATTGCTCAAGTTGTTGTTTATAACCTTTATTAATTCTATCAAGCATTGCATTGACAATGGGTATGTAACGTGTATCCCACTTTATGTCAGCAACATCAAGAATCAGGCGTTGCATAAGAGACTGATCGTGATATGACTGCGTGTCTGTGACATAGTCAGACTTTTTAGGCGTTAGTAGCGTTGGTGGTGCCGGTGGAGCGACTTCATGCCATCCTAACACTGTTCTGATTGAACTGCTGTATATATCCACGGTGTAGTCTGGGGTGTTTATTTCAATGGCAGATGACAGCGTTGGCTCATGAACAGTTATTGCTATTTTGGATTCCTTTGTTGTGATATTTTTTATTCGACGTTGTAATTCCTCATTGATTTCTTCGATTTGATAAGACCCGGTTGGTAACCCAATGACGTTCCAGTCTGGTGTGCCATCGGGTTTATTTTTATATGCAAACACAAATGAATAATTTGCTGGTAATCCACCAAACGATTTTGATCTGATATTGGGCCAACTGTGATATACTCGTAATTGTGCTAACGCGATCTCGCTTACTGGAATCGCAGTTGGAAAATTAATACTGAATTCTGGCTTAGTTGAGGTTACTGTTATTAAAGAAGTTCGCGCTGGGCTTGTATTTGCGACTATCTGTTGAAGTAATTCCGTCATTATTTATCTGCAGTAGTTTCAAATGTTGAGTGTAGTCTTCATGCATCTTTGCCATTTGCGCGAATTCGGAATCTGATATTGTTGTATCGTCAAGACTGGATGATATCAATGACGACAATTTCGAGTAGGTGCTCGTGGCCGCGCTGTTTAACTTTTCATACTCGTGCAATTTTTTTTAGCGCACACGAGGATATTTTTTTCGCGATAATATTAGCAACTCCTGCAATTGTCGTTGATGTTGAACTGTAATTGTGACCGCGATTGCAGTTGTCACTGGTGTTAGCGCTGATAATAATACTCCCGTAGATGCAACTATCGCGGACACTGAATACACTATTGTGTCTAGCATGGTTACACGCCGTTTGTATTTTTTTACCTTTGCTGTGTATTCGTTGATGGCATTTTTTAACTCTGACTGCCATTCGCGTGCTTGATCATATCTGTATTGTTGCGCATCCGATGCCATTTTATTATTTTACGCAGTAACCAATTGAGGCGTTTCAGCTACGAATTCCAAACACCACCAGTAAGATGTTGCGGTTAATTTCTTGTCGGCGGATTCCGGTATAAATGTTTCTTCGGTTCCCTTGTTTAATATGATAGTCACAACCCCGGAATACTTGTCAGTGGAATGTCTCCAGGGATACGTTGTGAAGATTTCAAATTTAGCGGCACTGAACACAGACAGTCTATACGCTCCAGTGATGTTGCTGTATATTTGATAGTATTATTTTGTCGAGACAATGTTGCAAATCCAGATGATACCGTGTATACTATGTTGATGATATGCCCGGGAGTAACTTCAGTGGGGACTTTGATCAAACTGGTTTTGTTAACGATCTCAGGAATCCCCGTTACGATATCTTGCTGTGTTTGTTTGATCGTGTCAATGCTGGTCTTGATATCAGAAAGCTTCATATCGATGACGGGAGGGGTTCCAAAGAACTTATCTATGGTCTCATCGGTTTTTCTAAAGTTTCTACGGAGATCTGTAAACGCGTTTACATGAACATCATACTCGGCTCGCAACGTGGATAGTTTACCGTCAATGGCGTCAACATACTGTTTGTTTGCGACATCTTCCGGGGATGTTGGATCCGCTAACACGGTTATTTTGTTACCGTTCATGCTAAGTTCACCTGTCATTGTATATCCGGTCTTTTTTACTGCAACTTTCTGCATATCATCTCGCAACGCCGCTATTGATATCAGCGAATCTCTGATTTTTCCGTTGTCAGTGAACACAGGGATGTTACCCGGAGTAGCTCCAATAACCCTACGAATTATTTCATGCTATTTGATATCACTGGTTCTTAGTTTTCCGTGTCGGTCCTGAAAAATAACAACCTCATCTGGATCTATCCCGGTCAGACTTTAAAGATTATCGATTTCATCTTTGGTCGCATATTTTGATAAATCCACATCGGTGCGCTTCACTTTTCTGTTGAGGAGAGATCTTCCGTAAATATCAACCATTATTTGATAGGAAACTGTTCAAATCAACCCGTGGTATACTCGTCCACAACTTTGTGAGGTGGTTTGGTTGACGCTGATATCGCATCAAGAACATTCAATACTTCACGGCCACATATCGGAGGATCGGTTAATGTTTGTGTTGGTAGAGTTGAGTACCACACTTTCGTCGCGGGGATGTCTTTTGTATATTCGAGAAATTCAACTGGCGGTGCTAACCCATACGAATCAAAATAGATAATTCCACGTGGATCGATCGCGTAAGCAACCCAGTGAGTTCCTGGACCATCGCTTTTATCAAGATTAATAATTCCGGTTTCTGGATTATTCGGTTGTCGTGGTAGTTGATCTCTCATAAAGACGCCTCTGAAATTTTTTATATTTAATTGTTTAACAGCATCGAGCAAATCAAAATTGGACATCGGTGTCAAAACCGTTTTGGGTACCATGATGGTGGAGTTCCTGGAAGTCTTAGCCCGCGTCCCTTTTTTTTTTTTGTATCCTTTCCATGTGGCTTTCTTTAGTGCCATTCCAGCAGCTGTTCCAACAGCTCCTAGCGCAGCGGCTTTGGCAACAGCTGGGGCGGCAGCAGCTATCAACGCTGGTATTGCCGCGAGAAGAGGAAATATACCGCCAGTCTTAACCACATTCTTCACAGCTGCAGGAGAAAAATCAAGTTGAGTTCCAGTCGCTGCTTTCTTTGCCTTATTAAAATGATTAAGGTGTGTTTTAGTCAATGACAGTTTGTTTGGACCGCCATTAGCGATTTGATCATGTTTTAGTGTTATTTTTGTCCCACATGTGCTCGCGTTCTTCGATTGTAATTTCTTGGCCTGACCAGGAGTCAGAGTGACATTAACGTGACTGTATGACATTTCTTATAACTTTGTGATTGATCTAATTGCTCACATGTTTTCGGAAAACTATAAGTTTTCTACTGGTGCATCAATGACTCTCATTCGGCCGCCAGCACCTTCAAGTAACATTACTTTGTCGGAAAGTATGACCGCGATTGCTCTGTAATTATCTATAACGCCTGCTCCTGCTAGGGGTCTATTCACGGTAGCCCGAAAGTGCATATCAACGACAGACTGTCTAGTTAAATCAAGATGCTCTAACGAGAAGTAATAGATTGGATAATGAGATATAAAATCCAATTGTGATATTTGCAAACCAGTATCGATATTTAGATCACGTGCTAGATATTTCGCCAATCGTTGATATACACGTGCAACATGATTATTACCAAAATTTAACAGAATGTTCTCGGACGGTTCTTGATGTCCGTTTATTCTCAGAGAAACGTCAGTGATACCAAGTTGATCAAATATCATATGCGAACGTGTTTCATTACCTACTCGTGTAGCATCCTGAAAAGCAATAAAAATATGTCGCGGCGCGGAAACCCCCTGCTGTGATGCTATATACCATGTAAATCAACCGTTATTGGCACTTTGAATACTATCTGTGGTTGTTGTAAGCCACGATAACAACAATTTACCAACCTGATCCATAAAAGAAAGCTGTCGCTGTTCTTCAGTAATTGCAGGAGTCATTACCGGCATCCACAGTGATAGTTTTGTTATTTCTACCTTACCAGCGTCACCTACAGGTCGCCATAACGCATCATTATCGTTATTTTTTCTAACAAGCACGATCGTATGTTTTGCTCCAAAAATTACCTTTCTGACATCTCTGCAAAATCCAAAGATGTGCGACAGCGGAATGGCACATGAAAAATTTCTACGATTACCTTTCAACATTTGTCTACGTGCAGCGAAACCAAAATTAAATTCCGCATTAGCGCTAATAATCATGTCTTCGACGTCGATATCAACAGGACTAGGGGCAACACGGTTTTTTGGTCGTCTAATAATAAACTGATCACTGTTAGGATAATTAGAAGTGTCCTTGGCAAACATTATTGATGGACCAGCTGATCTTGTATAATCATCAGAATATCTTGCTAGACCAATTATTGTTGTAGCAACATCGACATCCTTCTGAATCGATTCGTTATTTTTTCCATCAATCATGTAGATAGTACTATCAAACAAGGCCATAATTCCGTTATTGACAAAACCGATTTTAACCGCATCCCCGTATACTGTATCATCTGTTTTTATAATTTCACCTTCTACTTCAATAAGTGCTTCAGCGGGCAAGAAATATCTACTTGTATCCTGAACCTGTAATTCAATTCGTCCTCGTTTATTTGGTTCTCGTGCGTCATAAGAATAATACTGATAATCACGCACTGATTCATTTTTAGAGACTGGCTCGTCTATGTCGAATGCTGGGTCGGATTCCCGTTTAAACATTTTATTATAGAAGTTATCGTCTAAAACGAAGACCACTTCCCGCCACCAAACTTGTGTTTATTTGTTCAGGATTTATCAGCGCTGCCAGTTTTTGATTTGTGGCTTCGTTTATTACTTTACTAACATTTGTAGGCATGTCTGCGGTGGCTGGTAATTTTACCGGTGGAGGTTTTCTGCGTATTAATCGTGCTAGTCTGTCCTTGATTGCCAGGAATGCTTTACCGGCAGCGCTACCAACAGCGCCAGTAGCTTTATCCCTGATAACATCCATAGCTTTCATTGATAATTGTTTTGCGATTGGTATTGCTTTAGGTGCCATCCCCGCGAATAAACCCCGAACAACATCGCCGAATCCGTTTCCAAAAGTCATCCTGTATACTGGTAGTCGTGAGTTTACAACTCTGACCATAACTGGTCTACGATGAGAATTGTGTACGATCATTTTATTTAATTGTTGTTTCTCTAATCGCTGTCGACGAGCTCATCAATACGTTCTCGGTAGATGTGAGCATCCATGATACTACCTTGAAATAATCGCTGACAGATATCAGCCGCTTCATTAATTATTTCTGGCGAGTTATTTCCAGCCCGCGCCCCTCCTAAGAGAACTTCTAACCGTGATACATCATTGATAATATTATCAGGACAAGTAAGACCACTTCCCAAACCACTGCCAGTTGCTCCTTCTCCTGTTGTCTTCTTAAATAGTCTTAAGGGCGATTTTTCTCATTTTGCTTTTTCAGACCTTTTAAGTTCCGACAGCGGTGAAGAAGACTGTTGTTGTTCTATCTGTTGCAGAGGTGGAGGAAGTTGATATGAAGGTTCCTGCTGGGGTCGTCGTTGTTCTAGTTGTTTCAGTGTTTCTTCATAAAGTCTCTTTACTTCTTCATCAAGACTTCTGTATTCTAAATCATCATCTCTGGCTTGTTTTTTGTTTTTATATATACGATATATCCACTTAATAAGATTATCATCAGTTACTTTTTCATTTCCGGGTTTTAAGATACTAGATTTATTAAATATACCAATCAATATTTTTTCAGGCAATTCTTTTATTTTAGTATTTTTAATATCTTCAATAAAATTCTTCTTAAATTTTGCAATCAGTCCAATATTTTCCTTTATTGGTTTAGATGCGAGTTCAGTACGAATTTGTTCAATGCCTTCAAGTATTTCTTCACCGGGTTGAGATACAGCTATATCAGTTGGAAGATCTTGTAAAAGTTTTTTTGTTTTTTTAGTTTTTCTTGCAATTTTTTCAGTCTGCTCGGCGGTTTGTTTTAGCACTGGAAGAATACCTTTTGTTTCGTTGCTAGGATCTCCCAGTAAAGCTCTTTCAGTGATCGCCGCAGCTTTCCCAGTAGCTGTTGTGACGGGTTTAAATAATTGTTCTGCACCTGTTGCAAATTCAACTTGTGCTTGCTGACGTTCTTGAAGTTTTTGTCTTACAGAATCTCTCACAGGAAGAATTTTTTTTATTGCTTCTAGTCGCTCTCGAGCTAGTCTAGCGGAATGTGCTTCTCCTTTGTTGGCCAGTATTGTTAACTTAAATTTTTATTTCAGAGCAGCAGAGGGGGCGACGACAACAGCACGCAGCAACAACGGCGACAATTATGTTTACAACGAAGCACCCTCGCGGTTTTATTTCGGATTTTGGAAGTTGTAGGCGGCGCCCCTTCTGACGACGACGACAACAAAAACGCAGCGACAATTACGTTTACAACGTCAACGCGTTTTATCAAGGGCTTATTTCGGCGTTTGGAGGCTTCTAAAAGTGGTGGGATTCGCCCCCTCTGCTGCTGGTGTCAGGATAATGTGAATGGGTGGGACATCATGCTACATGCCTGCGGCATGATGCCCCAGTGCTAGGCATCACTATAAACTGCCACACTGCAGACATCGTAGCGATATGACTGAAAATTGTTAAAGCTACGTTAAAAATCCAAATCACACACACACACACACACACACACACACAAAGACGATATGCATTCACATTATATACAATAAAATACACGAATTAAAAAAGAGAAGATTTATCATAGACTGGATGCAATAAAATACAGAAATCTCATACAAGCTGTACTACTATATCCACCCTCTCCTTGACGGTATACTACTATATCCACCCTCTCCTTGACGGTATACTACTATATCCACCCTCTCCTTGACGGTATACTACTATATCTACCCTCTCCTTGACGGTACATAATGTTTCTTATAAAACAGATTATACTACCAGAATTACATGTCATTAAAAAATTGTTTAATGTGGAGACCAATGACTGGTACCAGGTCATAAGGGAATCGTTGAAAAAGTTTTAAAAAATCGCATTTCAAGATATTCAAACACATATCATTTCATGCACATCCATCATCGATTTGTTTATTTTTGCCCAAAACATATTAACTTTTCTTTCAGTATATGCTTTGACTCGTTTATTGCACAATACAACATAGTTATCTACAATTTCTCTATTCCAAAAATGACCATGTCCACTATTCAGGACACTATTACTGTATTCGTTAATAATATTTTTAGCAAACTACAGTATTCCGACTCCAAAGTATATACAGCTGGAAAATGAATTTATTGTAGAAATTTTTAAATCCATGACCAAGGCACATGCTATCATATCAGCCTCCCGTCAAGAGCCTTTTTACAGGACTTTGAATTCATCTTCCTTTAGTACAACCATGGGCGCCCGCACATAGGAGAAAAGGGGGGGGGGAGCTATTGCGCCCCTGGTAACCACTTCTCTCTATAAATTCTTTTGGACATTTTGCCCTCCCCAGTTAGCTACTTTAAAGAACTGCAAGATTACTAATTTGAATTCCACACTTTATTTCATTTACCCCTTATGTATACGCCGAAGTAATGGTTAAAAAAGTAACAAAATTATGTATTTTCAATATATATATATATATATATATATATATATATATATATATATATATATATATATATATATATATAATACACACCATAAAAGATGAACGGCCGTGGGTCAGTGGTTCTTACCAGGTTCTTCCTCCACCACTTATATTGGCCGAGATGAATATTGTGTGCGGTATGACGGTGTTAAACCCAAGATATGTGAGAAAATGACTATGTATTCAGCGGAACAAAGATTAATAGTAACCTATTATATATATATATATATATATATATATATATATATATATATATATATATATATATATATATATATATATATATATATATATATATATATATATAACAATCCAGCGTGTTGCCCACACGCAGTACACAATGCGACTTAAACTTTGCAGCTGATACTAAATAAACAGTAACCTCGAGATAGACGATATGAACAAGGATAGAATACGAGACCATTCAAATACAACCTCCATACATCGAAGATTATTGGGGAAAGTATGAAATGAGACCATTCGAATGCACTTAGAACATCCACACATCGAGGAATACTGCGGAAATTAGGAGAAGAAAGGCGTATTATGAAAAAAATACGATATAAAAACCAATATACCGACACATTGGTTTTTAATACTCTAAAATCACGGCCCCTTGAAAATGATTACTCTTTACGTAGTTTTATATGAATTTTACATAGAAAGTTCGATGACAAAAATGTACGGAATTTCCTTTGAATTGTACAATTGTAAAAACATGCATAAAGGAGGAGATTTGTAAATGAGAAGACTAAAAATATCTTCATTTGGACCGAAAAAGAAAGGCTCATTTGTCTCATTTTACAGGAAACGCCAGTGGTGATATATGCTTATTAGCTTTTAGAGGTCACTCGGAAAAAAATGGACAGGATCAAAACAGGGTTGAAAATTTACCTGTCTGTTTATCTATGTATCTAACTTTCGTGGTAAGAGCGACAAATCATGCTTACATCTTCTGAATAAATCTATCGAAGAGAAAATTGTTAAAATGATGAAAAGGATATTTTGCGGGGTTTTCTTCCCTCTATTTTTGACAACAAATCCCTTCAAGGTGCCCACTATGAAAATTCAGGACGATGAGATATCCGCCATTTATATCCAGTATACCTTTGCGGCGATAGCAAAAAAACAAAAATGGTTGAAGGTTCAATCCTATTAATGTGGACAATATAGCCATACACATGCTGCTTCTGAAAAAAAAAATTTTTTTTTTTATTTAACCCAAATTTT
The DNA here is from genome assembly GCA_028554795.2 of Sinohyriopsis cumingii. Lineage (NCBI taxonomy): Eukaryota > Metazoa > Mollusca > Bivalvia > Unionida > Unionidae > Sinohyriopsis > Sinohyriopsis cumingii. Next base: position 59,259,961 of record CM068839.1, on the reverse strand, counting down.
GTATCGGCCAACAAGCATCCTTCTAGCTTTTAAATGCAATATTTAATACACGACCTCAAACAGGCTGGTTCATAGGCATATTATTATTTAACCCAATATTCATGTCCTTAAATTCAGCCAAATTAAAGAGTACTTTCCATATATATATATAACTATATTTAATTAATTTATTATACCTACCACCACACGTCTAGCATTAGGTGTATATATATATATATATATATATATATATATATATATATATATATATATATATATATATATATATATATATATATATATATATATATATATATTATGACAATTTTCTGTATCTTGCCTGCCACAATATGTGTGTGTGTGTGTGTGTTTATGTCTAGGTGTGTAACAACCGTTTTCCTTCACTTGTTACATCTGAATTTATTTCAATTTTATCAAATTGTTTAATTCATGTTTAAAATTATCGTTGAATATAATGTAAGCACCTACTGAATGGTCTGAAAGGATTTATATTAATATTCATATCCCCATAAAAACGAATAAAGTTGAAGCCTTTTGTTGGAAATTTGTATTATGTATTACCTACATACGACTGCTTTTTTATATCTTCAAAAACATTAACAATATCACTCCTTGAAGGCGAATTCCCCCAAGCCTTTAAAATTTACTGATATCATCGAAATACCATTATTTGAAGTCATTTTACCGGAAAAAGTATTTTAAAAACTAATAACAAGATTCCATCAAAAAAGGTCTGACGCGCTACTCGACGAAGAGAATTTCTTGGAATTCAAGGTAAGACGGTTCCTTTCTTTTAACTGTGAGTGATAAAACCATCTTATTCTTCAAGAATATTTTCAAATTTGTAACATGTACTGACTGTCAGCTTGGCACCATTTTTATTTATAACAAAGTGGACATCATCAGAATACGTTTGGTGAAGACCTCATGCCATAATTATTACTATTTAGTGGGCGTAGCAACAAGATTATTAAAAAAAAAGTCATGTCACCCATAATGGATTAACTCCAGGCACCATTTTTCGTTTTGAACCAACTAGGTATCACAAGAAGTTTATTGGTGAAAGCCCCATGTTGATATGGTCAATCATTTGGAAGGAGTAGAGAGATTATTGTCAAGATACGACTTTCCATCCAGGAGGAGTTGCAATAACAATATTTTCAAGACAAATGCAGCGGCGGCCAAAATGGACATCAGATTGGCACCACTTTCATTTAGGACCAACTTGACATCATCTGGTGAAACCCCATATCAGTATGATTTTATGTTGTTGAGTTGTGATATTTTTTAAGATGGCTGCCACAGTGGCCATAATGGATGTCAGATTTGCACCATTTTTACTCATGATCAAATAGACATCGTAATAAGTATTTTCGTCCAGCTCCCATGCTGATATGAATATACATTCAGGAGGAATAGCGAAAAGATTCTGAAGATAACCGTAATGGCGGCCGTATTTGACATTAGATCGGCAACATTTTCATTAACGATCAAGTAGACATCACGAGTCTTTCATTCCGGAGGAGTGCCCATAAGAAGAGTTTAGGATGGCTGCTGTGGCGTCTATATTGGACATAAGATCGGCTGTTTTCATTCAGGACCAACTCAACATCATAGGAAGTATTTTAGAGAAAACAAGCTGATATGACCATCCATCCTGGAATATTGATATGAATATTTCCAAGATGACTTACATGGCGACCATTTTGGACGTCACATCAGCTGGATAACCATCCATTCAGAAGTGATTTTCAAGATGACTGCCAAAGCAGCCATATTAGACGATAGATCGGTTCCATTTTGATTGAGAACGAATCTGACGTTAAAAGAGGCATTTAAGTGCAAACCTCACGTTGATATGATCGATCCCGAGTAGAGATAAAAGGATTTTCAAGACGGCCACTGCAGCGTTCAGACTGGATGTCCGAGAAGCACCAGCTATACAGTGAGATGAATATGTGTGTAAAGTTTCACGGCAATGCTCCAAGCAGTTTAGGAGGAGTAGCGAATCAAAACTGTTAATGCAAGGGCATACAAATGGATGGGCGGCCACAACGGACATCATATAGGCATCATTTTCATTTCCGACCAAGAGGTATTTTAGTGATAACCCGATGATATGACAATCCAATCAGGAGGAGTAGCGATAACAAGATTTTCAGGTTGACCAATGTGGTGGTCTGGACTGGGTGGCTTCGTGTCAGAATGTGACTGGGTGGGACATGATGCTACATGTCTGCGGCATGATGCCCCAGCGTTAGACATCACTATCAACTGCAACACTGTAGCGATATGACTTGAATTTTTTTTTTAAAGCAACCTTAAAAAATCCAAATCACACACACATACACGCAACATAAACTCTTGCCATGATATACCAAGTCTGATGATGATATCTCTCACTGTTCAGATGATATTAACCGTTCCGTACGTGACAGCGAGATAGATACAATGGTCTAAAAATGGTAACACATCTCAAAATATTCGTCATAATCATCAGACAAAATTAAATCTTATAATGGACACAAATAATGCAAAATAATAATCAAGATAATGTTTTAAAATGTTTAGGAGACAAAAAACAAATTTCAAGCTGACATCTCATAGTGTACAGGAAATGTTATGTTTTGGATAGGTTTGGTGCTTGACGGCACGTCACCACAAGAAGGTTTGGTGCTTGACGGCACGTCACAAGAAGGTTATTCAGTGCCAAGGCAATTCGAGTAAATTGCCATGCACAAAGACACACCACAGTAGATGACCGAGGCTGGTCTGATGGTAGGATTCGAACCCGCACCCTTCTGGCCAAAAGTCCTTGATGTTAATCTCTGAGCTACTAGAGAGATGTAAAGTAAAAAAGTGACCGCTCCGGTAGCCTAGTGGTTTGAGCGTCCACTTTGGATGCATGAGGTTGTGGTGTTACAACCCCAGCCTAGTCATATATAAGATTTACAAAAATTATACCAACAGCTGCCTCGCTTGGCGCTCAGCATTAAGAGGTTAGTCTTAGGTCTGGTGTCAGGATAATGTGACTAGGTGGGACATCATGCTACATCTGCAACAAGATGCTCCAGTGCAAGGCATCACTATAAACAGCCACACAGAAGTCATCGTAGCGATATGATTGAAAAATTGTTAATGCTAAATTAAAAGTCCGAAGCACACAAACACTAAAAAATGTGAGACGGATAGACAAGTTCACACCATTATACCACACCCACGAAATGTATTTGCAGAAGCAGCTGCTGTAACTAAAAAGCTTTGGGGTGAAGTTTCCAGGTTTAGTGAAATTGGAGATTGGTCATTAGATGAGAATGGGAGAACTTGAGAAGAAACAAACTTGGTTTTGTATTTATTTATTTGTCCTAAAATTATTGTACAATAGTATTTTGTTCTTGATAATTTCAACATCTTTTGACCAGTATTATTGCACAAACACTAAAGATTCACGGAAAACACATTATCAAGCGAAAAATTTAAAAGTCGACACATTTTTTGTGCTTTCCTTGGTCTTCAATCAATGTTATTCATGTCATTTACAACCAGACAATAAACCAACAATTGTGTACATGATACTAGTTCCTAAGTAATATTAAAACTGGCTAACCAAGACTCATTTACAATTTATATGAATTATTATGTCAATTAAAAGAACTTCAGCCAGGTTCAAACAAGTCCAACTTACGTCGGTATTTTCGATAAATCCATGTAAAAAAAGATGTACATTCCCTTCCTAAGTATAACGATTTTTCCATGGGTTAGATTGAATTATCTCCCTTTCCTAAGTACAACAGTTATTCCTGGGTTAAAATAGATGCACCACAAAATTGTCCATCTATCAGAATTAAATATATAGTGATACAAATCCCCCCCCCAACTCATAAGAAAAATTTCTTTCCTAAATAAAGCTCATCACAACAAAATTGGATGACTGTTATTAATAAATTAAAATAAGTACATGTGTCTCTTTATTGTAATACTGATGGCTCAAAAACCAAATATCCTAGATTAAATACAATTTAATTATTTTCCACTTTCTATTATGCAAAAATGACTGAACACGTAATGCTTCTGATGGTAAACCAGACTGTTTATTATATTTTTATACATGCTAAAACTGCACCTTAATGCTTATTTGATATATTCCACTCTACAATAAATTTCCTTATGTTTGTAAAATGACATAATAGCAATTTTTCAGTTTAAAATTCTTTTAGGCTATTTCTTCACAAGTATAAAAATGCAAGAATAGATGCTCATTTCAAAATACAAATTATTATTAGTAAAGAAATACTATTGCAAAAATCTGATCTGACAAGTTTTGAAAAAATTAAAGGTCAAATGTTGAAATTTTTTAAATGTTGCTTAAATACAGAATTTGTTTAAAAAGCCAATACTAAAAATTCAATAAATTACTTTGCACCAAAGTATGCATGTATGTTATATATGTATGTTGTTTAACAGCACATTAGCACAACTCTGGCTAATTAATGCCAATTAAAAATTAAGTTCTAAAAATATAAAGGGAAAAATTGCAGCTATCTGCTTTATGAAATGCCAAATATTCTTTCATGTATTGTTTTGCTGAAATGCTGCTCTTTACACGTAATAATGTTAAAACAGTAAAATCTATTTCCTAATTATGCTCCTTTTTATCGAGGTAAAACTGCTACTTTAAAGCAATAAGTTTATCTTGCATTCATATTTTTCTGCACATATATCTGAATAAACTGTGCAGCAATACCTGCATGCTATGATACTTTGCCATTCCCTTTTAAAATTCATAGCATTTAAAAATTCACTGTAACATGTTTAGTAAAACCTAAACAATTTACTGCAGCATAATCCGACATAAAAAGTGAACTGATCATTATATGTCAAAAACGATGAACAGAAAATAAATCCAAATGACCACAGGCCATGTTGTTATCAGTGGTATAACCCTTCTTGCCACAGACGATATAAATATATGGACTAGGAACCAAATACAATTGTGTCATACATAACTGTCGATCATTCTCTTGTAGCAATGCATTTTTAATACACAATTCCAGTCTCTTTAAAAATGCTGGATCGAATGTCCTAAATACCTTCTACAATATAAGAAACACATCCATTTTATTTCAGGACCTTCCAAAAAATGTAATATGTCATGCACACAATTCAAAATTATTTAACAATCCATGTGAGCATAACTATGTAAACATGCAAATAATCCTCCAGAATGATGTTCTGCTAGCTAAAAATAATATTCAGGAATTAAAAATAATTTCTTCACTTTAAGAGCAATGTGCTGAAACCATCTCCGATATTCTTCAGCAGCATCAAGAGATCTTAGATTGGCATAACTTTTATTTAGGAACAACCAGACACCAAGTCTTTTGGTGAAAATCCCATCTCATTATGACCATCCATCCAGAAGGAGCAACAACAACCACATTTTCAAGATGGCCATAATGGAGGTCACATTGGCACAATTTCGATTTAGGACCAACCAGACACCATAACAAGTTTTCTGGTGAATACATCATGCCAACATGAATTTCATTCAGGAGTTGCACTACAAAGATTTTCAGGAGGGCTGCCATGGTATAAATAATGAACATCAGATCAGCACCATTTTCACCGAGGACCAAACAAGCATTATAACAAGCCCCTTAGTGAAAATGCCAGGTCACAAATAATCCCTACAGGTGGAATAGCAATAACAAGATTTTCATTTTAGATGTCCAAGCAGCATTATTTTCAATCTGCATCAGTAAGACTTCATAAGAAGTTTTCTAGTTAAAAACGCATGCTGATACAGCCTTCTGTTAAGAAGTAACTACAAGATTTTCATATTAGACATCTGAGCAGCACCGGTCATTCTGAACCACCTAAAGCTCATTTTTATCTTTTTTTTTTATAGTAACAATGCCCAAGTTGATGTAACCACCTTCTTAGGAAGAGTAGCTACAACAAGATCTACAAGATGGATGCCATGGTAGCATTATTTAATGTCAGAGTGTCATCACTTTCATTCTAGACAGCAAGACATTGGAATGAATGAGTGTCAAAGTTTCATGGCAATCCTCCAAGAAGTTTAGGTGGATCAGCAATAACTAACTTGTTCTAATGGACAGGCAAAGAACGAACAGGTCATCCCATAAACTCTTCTGGTCTATAACCAAAAGAGCAAACAAAACATGGGTTCCATAACATACTACCTGTATGCCTTGACTGCCAGCCCCTTATGTCAGACTGGCATCATCTGTACAAACTTGAATGGCTTTTGTGTTTGGTTGACACTGGGCTGGCAGATTTTGTCGAGATGCTGAAAATAAGAATTGTTGACAGACACCAACTATAGGGTCATACCTCAAGTCCACGTGGCCTACTGGACATGTGAACTAAAATCTACCTGCATTTCTTGGCTGCCAAACCCCTATGATGTAACCTACCTGTACATGACTTTCACAACCTGCAACCAAAAAATACATAAATTATTAATTTAATGGTAATTTATGTTGGCATTCCTGTCCGCCAAAGAGAGAAATACCTATATCTCACTATAACATAAGCAAATGCAGGTCTGACATACAAAATCACTCTCAAAGAACACCATGACATATGATTCCAGCAGGACAGTATCTTAATAAAAGCAGTCCAATCTCTCATCTAAACATCTGATGCTTCCATCAAGTTCACTCATAACACACGAGATTGCCATATTGCTGCTAATCTCAAATGGCATGCTGCTGTGACAATACAACAGGATCACATACACGTTCTTGTAAATTCTAAATAGATACAATAACTTTGACAAATTATACGATGAATACTGAAAACATTATCATGAAGTTTTATATTTGTGTCAAAAGGTTCTGCATGCAAGAACCTTTCACAAAAGTTGCAATGGAAATGAACCAGTTTCAAGACAAATCTCCTTTTTCTTCCTCATATTCTACTTCTCAGCACAATGAATATTTTGTTTTGATCAAATTTAATTTTTCAACAGTGATCAATGTCTAATTGAGAATTCTGCTGTTTTCAGTTCCAATCATTGCCAGCAATCCCCAATTACAGGCACTGAGCTGTTGTGCATTTGCTAAGAACACTTGTAAGTCCATAAATATGTAACTAATCCATTATTATGTACCCACATGTTCCATCAAAAGGCAGTCAATAAAAGGTAACTGGATTAACTTTGTACACGAGAAGAATTCCTTGTTGCTAAATTTTACCATCTAGATAAAGTGGTCTACAGCTCTTATGGCTAAAATTGGCAGAGATTCTGCATACTTGGAAGCTAAACCAAGAAGGTTCAACTGGACTTACCAGTGTATTTAACACTTTTACCTGTTCTCAGAGAAATTACAAACTTTGTGCCAAACATACGGAAGGATATATCCTGAAGAAAAAAAATCACAAACTTTCACAGACCATTTTTCAATGTGCCATATGCCATAAATGTAAAATGTCCATGCATTTGACAAACCCTTGTCAAACTTGATTTTCACAATTTGTTTTTCCTTTGTCAGGGATGCAAAAGAACAGTAACAATTTTCTGAAAAATAATCAAAGCAGTTTCATATTGAACATGACATTTCTTACCAATATTTACATGGAAATCAAATCCACCATCATCAAAATAATAAATAGATAAAATTGAGAAAATTTCTTTAGTAATTTCTGTTAAGCATATCTTTACCAAAACTGTAACTGAATTTATATGGCCAAAAACTCCTTTATAATCTATGGCAAAAAAATAGGAAGCTGACAACCTTTTATAGTAATGAGGGTCCACATCTTTTCAAGTCTTGAAAATTTCAAACTGAACAAAAAATATTTTAAAGACAAATAAATTACATTTACTACATCCTTTTGCTTGAAATAATGTCCATGTCTGATGCCTCATAAGTTGCATATTGTAGCAATTCAGGCAAGACTTTAAATTAGTGGTCAGTACAATTACACCTTTTAAAAAGTAATGTTTTTAGTTATTAACAAAAGAAATGGACACTATCCAATTTTGAGATAATTCACTCGAGATCACATAAAAAACACTCAGCTACAGTAATGTCATTGCTAAATCATACAATCTGTCATTGCTAAACCAAACAATATGAGATGACAATTTTATTTACACATGAACATAGTACTAACTTTCAGACCTTCTTTCTAACCCATTAATATACATCACAAATTTATAATGAACAAGTTTATGTACAGCATCACAGCATATTGGGACATTTGAGTCAATTACTTACAAAATCATTTTGTTATGGGAGCCATGCAAACTACTTCACATAATAGCTTCTGATATGTAACATGCATGACATATACAAGGATTCTTGTGGCCAGAAGTTTCTGTACCTTGTATATTAGACAATGCAAAAACAAAATTTTCACTTTTTACATTTTTACTTTTAACTGTATTAAGCTACTGAATCCTTCAGTGACCACATGGGTTTCTCCAGAAATTAAAGGGAAACAAATGTTCAAACACACCCACCTTTTTTTTAAAACTTAAAATACTTTAAATACTGAGCCATCTCAAGCTTCCACCTAGGCAGACATGAGAATAAATCCAGGCAATTTAGATATTTTTACCTGATCCAGTGCAAGAAATAAATTAGATGGTAAAATGTGTTGCTCTTTTGCAAAGCTCAAGACCAGGATGTTATCAATGATCACAAAACTCACTGTAAACATTATCATGCAGAAAATACATACTGACCAAAGACAAATGACAAACATTATTTTCTATGATATCAAAGTAGGATACTATTATGAGTTGATCAATCAAGACAACCAGGAGGGCCAGATATTGTTCACCTGATAGTTGCATTATTTGTAAAATCTGATGTGATATATGCTAGGATACTGCTGAAATTGCCCAATTCTGTTGTGCAGTGTTGAGTTGAGATGTCATTAACGTTTTTCTATTCTTAGTAACAGTGGCCATATTTGATGGAAAATCTGCATCATCTGAACAAATCTGAAAGACCTTTATGCCAGGATTTTCTGTTAAATTTAGTCAAAAATGTTCAGCAGCTTTTCTGGGGTTGTTTTTAGGCTTGTTCTATTTTTAATAATTGCATCCATAATTTGATTGCTAGGATACATTCTGTAAAATTGGGTAAGATTCTGAAGTGTGTTTTCTTTTTGGAAGTCACTTAAAATGTTTTTTCTGTTGTAGTTATGGCAGTGATATTTGACAGTGGATCAGCATCATTTGGACAAATTAGGAATAGATTCATCCCAGGATGCTTTCCACCAAATCATGTGCAGTGATTTTTCAGAAGTAGTTATTAAAATGCTTTGATACTTTTAGTAATGGTAGCCTATTTTATTTCAGCATCATTTGAACAAATCTGAAGAAAAAAAATGATGCCTGGATGCTTTCCTTAAATTTGGCCAAAAACCTGTTACCTGATTAGTTCTTTTTTTAAAATTCTTATTTCTCATAGATGTCAGATTTAATGGTAGGCGACTGGATGTTACACCAAATCTGGTAAAATTCTGGTAAGCAGTTCTCGAGAAAAAGTCATTTTAACTTTTGTCCTATTTTTAGTACCTGCATAAATATTTGGCAGCTTCATGCCAAGTTGCTTTTTAATATTTAGTCAAATTCTGTTAAATGGTTCTTGACATAGTCTCTAAAGTTCTATGTAGTATTGATGGCATATCCAATCATGGATTGGCATCAGCTGAACAGTCTTGTAAAGAACCTGAACAGGTTAATTTCCATCAAATTTTGCTGTGTGGTTTACTTCTTTAAACATTTTTTTTTATTACATATTTTAGTAAGGTGGCCAAATTGGATGGCAGATCATCATAATTTTAACAAACATGAAATGGCTCCATGTCATCCATGCTTTTCAAATTTGGTCAAGTTCTATTTAAGGGTTCTTGAGTTGTCATTTAAAGTTCAGTTTCGTTTGCTTTTAGTAATGGTGCTTATATTTAAGGAAAGAATGGCATTATTTGAAGAAAATCTGAAAGAGCTTCATGCCCTGATGCTTTTGCCAAATCTACACATTCTGTTGAGCAGGTTTAGAAAATATGCAAACGAATGATTAAGAAACATACCATAAGTTCTCGTAGACTTATGGCCAGGTGTTCTAAAATTTCTTTCAGATACAGGTTCTTAGCCATATGTCTGTCAAATATATTTTTATGGCTGGATTTATAACACAAGTGTGTCATGTCCCAAAGAAAGCAACTTCCACAAATTCACAATTGAGCATTAAATGAAAACAACTACATACATTATGTGGAGGCCCCCCCAATGGATTCTTTGGCTACCTATCCTCAAGATCTGACCTACTACATACTGTTCCCCTTTAATCATCAGCGTTCACCCCTCTGTCCCTTTGAAAATTATAAAAGGGGGCACAATGACCCACTGGAAAATATCCAGAGAAAGACTTGTAAATTTGTGCATTTCATGCTATCTGCATATTTAGCACCAAATCAGATTTTTGGTTTATAGCATGTAATCAATAAATGGATACTCTTTAGTCGTATTCATATAGAAGCTTGTATTCATTCCTTATAATTCTCATATGTAATATAATATACTAATGTTTTACAAATCAATTATTATAACAAGTTTTTAGTTTACAGTTTTTTTCACATTTTATTTTTTTTTGTTTGAAAGAACAACCTTTAATCCCCTTTTCTTTATTTTAAATCTTAAGAAATAATCAAGAAATGACCATTCCAGGGTGAACATGTTCCAAAACTCTCAAAATTTCTAATTGAAAAAGAGAAATTAATCTGTACATTTATACAAGTATATACTACCATGCGAACACATACATAGTTGTTGTATTTACAATATCTCAGTTAACATGTTAATGATACAGGAACATGTTACAATACTAATTTTTGATAGTTTTTTTTTTAAATATAAAAAAATTAATATACATATATGTATAACAAATGATGCATTCTAAGTTTCTACTTTTGCTGTTCAAATACAATTCAAAACCACAATAAACACTTAAGTCAATCTGTTTAAACTACTGTTCTTAGAAAGTCAGAAAGTAGCTTCAAGAGATTTCCACGTGAATTCTCTTGTATCCACTGACAAAGGAGTACAGTAAAGGGCACTTCATCTTCCGCTTGTATCAAGTTATTTTCTTGAAATAATATTTCTTCTTTCCATGATTGGCCTTTTAGCTATCAATCCCCAAATCTGGTCTGAAATACAGGCTATCCTGAAAGTTTGGTCATGGTTTGTGGCATAGGGCCTTATATATTTTCAGTAAACCATTTTCCTTCCTGGAGTCCTTCTGACCGTGACCGTTAAACTTTCAAAACCCAAGTCTGTCATCCTCATCTCAAATGGAATACATCTACAAAATTTAGTCATGTGCTAAAAAGCATGAGCAGTTTTGAAGAAATTATTTTTCCTTCTTTCTATCCATGTAACCCTAGCCTTTGACCCCAAATTAGGCATCTTGTCTCATATGAAACCCATTCTCCGAGTCAATGTGACCTTGAACACTGAACCCAAATCAATAGGTGTCTTTTGTATTTCAAAGTGTTTTCTTGGTGGGGATAAAGTATTGGGTATACCAATGAAAGTATTGTGTGTTCAGTTTTTAATCTTTCAGTCCCTGTGATCTTGACCTTTTGACCTTTCAATCCCATAATCTACAGCTTTCTTGTTTGCCCCAAATGTGAACAAATCAAGTTTGATAACGGTAGATGAAAGAGACCTCAAGTTGCTGTGCTAAATAAAAAATTTACACAGACAGCTGGTTGGACTGACAACATTATACCATAATCTGCTCTGCCTTATAGCAGGTGTATAAAAGTAGTACATGGAATGCTGAAGTGATATCTGAATTCTGGAAAAAGAAAAAGAAAAGTTTCAAAATTTTGCATCCAGTAAATCTCTTGATATAATATCAAAGATGACAACACTAACATTCATTCATTTACAACTATAAACTAATGAGCAAATGAAGATTTAGAACAAGCCCCATGATTAGTTCTTTGTAAAAATGCACAATTACTCTCAATTTTCAAAAAAGAGTTTTTACATTGATTTTGTAAATTACAAGTATATCAGATTTTTAGCTTATTCATCCAAGTCTGAATATTACCTTTGATACTTACAAATATGAACATTTCATCTTCATAAAAGCCTTTGATTTAGGAGTAGTGCATTTCTCATCAAGTATCAATTAAGGTTTTCGTTTCTGCCATATCTGTGTTAGGTACCAAACCAAAACAATAAAATATTTCCAGAAATATTTTGTCTGGTGATAATATTGGACAACAAAATGAAAAGGAGTTACAAAGAGATCAAGTAGACAATGGAAAATTATATATATATATATATATATATATATATATATATATATATATATATATATATATATATATATATATATATATATATATATATACATACACACTGAAATGAGCCAACTAAGACTTTGTAAGTCTGGAAAAGAAATGTACAATCATGTTAAAATTACCTTTCCATTATAAAGGCATGACCATGTTAAACATGATCATACACAAATAAATTACAAATAGGGATGAAAAACTTGAATGAATATGCATGTAAAAATTCATTGTACATAAAAAAACATTTGAGCACCAAGAAGGAAATTGATGCAAATGATTGACAACAAAGGGATGTGAAAATTTAAAAGTTCTGTACAAACATGGAACACAAAATGAAATTATGACAATAAAGATCTGAAATTAAATAATAAATGACATTATTTTTGTACCTGATCAATGAGATGACAAGAATTTAAACAGGATCTATGAAATATTGTAATCTTTTTTCTTTATTTTTTTACTTTCATGTGTGTTGAGCATGGAATAACATAAAATGAGGGCGGAGGTCTTGGAATGTTGAGATTGATGATTAGGACTAGATTCCAGCTCCCCAGCACACCTTATATACAAGTGGGGAAGAACAGCTACCCTGAGGCATATTTTGAGCACCAAAAGTAGCTTCACAAAAACAAGTGAGATTTAAATTTTACTGCTGAGAGCCTTGAAGAGAATTATGCGAAACCTACTTAGCAGTTTCTATGACATGTCTATTAACACTTTTTTTTCAACATCTGCCTTAATGCTATCATTTAATAAAGAAATTCCTTATTTATAACTGTAAAATGTGTTGCCCCTTTCTCTTTTGAAACCTTCAACACGTCCTGGTAAAAAGCTTATAAATTTAAACTTGAGAAGCAAACACACTAACATCAAAGCAATCATCTTATCATCTTTTGGAGTCCCTGATTAAACTGATTTTTTTGCTTTTAGTGAACCAAACTATTAGAGAAAATGGAATGACATTAAAATTACAAAGAGGACCAAGCTCAAGAATGTCCCCACATGTACATGTACTTTTGGATACTGTCAACCATTTTCTCATTTACAAGGTAAATAAAGTATGATGTCAGAGCATCTTTGACAATTACAATGAAAGCATGTCAACTGTAATCAATTAATAAATTTCCGCTAGCCTAAATTCACAAATCTGATTTTTGCACTCAAACAAGTTTGATTGCTGTGCTTTGGCCAAAAATGTGAAATGAAATAGGAGAACTCAAATATTTAATTTTCAACTGCTTTAAAAATAAGGAGCATAATTTCAGCCAAGTGATGTAAAAAGTATTAATTTTATTGTTATTATTCTTTTCTTGTGTGCTTGGTTTTTATCTTTTCTTGTTGAAAAAACCGAATGCTGACAAGAAAAATATAAATTGCCCCCACCCCCGTTTTCGGATCCACCAGCAAGTACCTGAAGGTTGGAAAAGAGACATGGACAGCTTAAGAGTGAATTAAAAACAATCTTGTTTATATTCAAGACCTCCTGACAAGATTTCAGAGTATATGAATCAAAGAATATATTTTAAACAGTGTATTGTGTGTGACTCTTATAATGTATATGATACAAATATCACAAGAACACTTGGATAAACCCCAAGTACAGGACAGAGAAAGAAACTTGGACATCTTCTGGCTTCACATCTCTTATGACAGAATCCTAGTATTTATGAAACACTAATTTCTGAATTCATGCATTCTGACATACAAAATCTTGATTTCATTGCATATGACCGATTCATCATGGACATCAACTGATATTGTAGTTACTTTCCCTGAAACAGCATATTTGAAATATAATGCTGAATTTGACAAAAATAATATTTGTACAGGAGGGATTTTTTCTTTTCGCTTACAAATAAAGCTCAACTTTTCAATAAAAAAACCCCATTATGATGCATACTTGTTCAACAGATGTCAAACTTAAGAGTTATTAGGAAAAAAACAAGAGCATGCCATCATCTGTTTACAGATAAACATACACAGTTAAAATTATCACAAACTACTATGGGAATATAAACGTTTCCACCCTAATACCTGAGAAAATAGAATGCTTCAAGAGAGCTGGGGTATTTTTAAAAAAAATTTTAAACCCTTTACATTAATGATCCAATATTGTCAAATGTTACCTTTTGAAAAAATTTCAGTTGTGTCCTGTGCATTCCATTAATGCAAACAAATACTTTATAAACTCACTTTTAAGTCAAGTCCAACTGCAAATGACAAATACCCTAACCTGCCATCACATAATGCAATGGCAGGTATGGGTCTTTGTTATTTGTACTACTAATTACTCTTAAACTGCACAGAACCAGCTCTGTTAATGCATTATGCAATGGTGGGCTGGTTCTGTGCAGTTTGCAGCTAATGCCTTATGCAATGGCAGACTAGGTCTGTACAGTTTGCTTCTAATGCCTTATGCAAAGGCAGACTGGGTCTGTACAGTTTGCTTTTAATGCCTTATGCAATGGCAGACTGGGTCTGTACAGTTTGCAGCTGGGCATGACTTGTGAGTATATAAGGTATTCATTTTCCATTCCACATAAATGATACATGATTAGAGTACAAAATCACATAATGCTTTTTAAGCATTACAAGATTCTCTTACAGATGCCAATTCCAGCATGGTTACATACCACACAGGTACTGGTCTTCAAGATCCATATGAGACTGAACTAAAAAACATTCTGAAGCCATGGGATGTATCTTCCAGCTGTCACCTACTGCTGCCACCAAAATTCTGATTTTGATTAAAGTCTTTCCTGGTACCACTTTGTTTTCTCCCTTTTCCAGAACGAGGCACTTTACTTGCTTGCTGGCCACCATTTGACTGGTTAGTCCTATATGAACCAGAACTGGATTTATTATAGCTGCTATAATGCATGCTTCCCTGGCCCTTCTCTTTATAGCTTGGAGAATTATCGTGGCGGAAACTATTGTAATTGTTTGAACCGAAGCCATTGTTTGCATTTCCTTGATGGGCATTATAGTTCATACTGCCAAATTTGTTGGAAGATGCACTACTGGAGCTTGTATCTCTACTCTTGTTATTGGCACTATGTGGCTGTTTTTGAGCATCACGACTGCGAATGAATTCTTGTGTTGGTACAGTTTGAACATGAGACTGTGTCACAGTACTCACAGAATTTTTATCCTTTTGTTGGGTCTCTTGAGCAGTGTCGGGATCTGTCTCCTACAAAAGTAAAGGATTATTAGTAGAATGAACTTTTGACCACAACCATAATGAAGTCAGCTTTTAACAGGAAAAAAGCCCAAATTAATACGAAAACTTATGAGTTTAAGGTAATCAGAGGAAATGTATATGTAGAGAGAGAGAGAGAGAAAGAGACAAAGATGACATCTTTTGGCTTGTTTTGTCAATAAAAGTGCTAAAAACATCATTTACTGTAAGAGATGAAGTCAGATAAGAGTGGTCTCCCCTTGGATAGAAGGCTACGGTGAAGTCACAATAGTTCACAATGATGAAATCTGACTACAATCTTTAAAACAGTGCCGTGAAGTTGCCAAGTTTCACTACCTATCTTGAAGGACATTTGAGGAATAGTACAGAAAAGAGGAATAATAAATAACTGATTTGTGACACTGAAGAGTTAACCTTTTTGACAGTTATATATACGAAGTCATTGAAATTCAAAGTAACAGTTGATCCCTGTACCTCTAACAGTTTGAATGACCTGAAGCAAAAACAACAGAAACCTTAAATATTAAAGGAGGACCCTAACCTCAAGGACAAGACTGCACAATGCAACAAATCTATTTTTAATAAAGTATACCTTGCTTTATCCAAATATCTTAAAGAGCTGTTAAATTCAAAACAAAATGGCAAAAGTGACTCAAACCTAAAGCACTGACCTATGTTCTTGACCCTGAAGATAACATGTAACATCCTTTTTGTGACAAAATATAGCAACACAAAAATGTTTTATCCCTTCATCAAAAATAGCTATCAAATTTGAGTCGAAAGGAAAGAGCTATATAGAATTTAAATATATAACACAATGACACTGACCTTAACACACACCCATGTAACAATAACAAAACACTACATAATGATACAAATCACTGGATTACATATTCACCTGCAATGACCTTGACAATGAAGACAGCAGCACAGATTATATCTGCAACACACTATCTATACACAATATGCAAGTGGATGAAGTTTCATTTACATCTGTTCCCTGGTTAAAAAGTTGCAGTTTGCCCTAGTACCATATATTCCCTAATTAATGCCTCATAACCTTTCTTAAGAACAGAAAATTTAAAAGATGTAGTGTAAGACCTGTGCTTTCAATAGCATTCTACATTGTATACCTTTAATTCACACCTTAAGACTGCAACAAAATGATAGTTGTCTAAGCTGATCACGTTGTTGTAATGTATCTATCAACATATAAATTACCAAAGTCACAGGCAAACATGTAGTGTTAAACATGATGCAACAGCTAGGTGCTAACATTTACACTGACTGAATTCATTGGTAGTTAGACCCCCAGATGTACATGTGGTCATTATAAGAGTACATCAAAAGAACAACTTTAGCTTTCATTAAGCAAAGTAAAGCTCAAGTATACGCCTTCCATTTGGAAAATATAATGCCCTTGAGGGGGTTAATTAGGGAATATATGGTATATAAGTCAAAGAATTACTTTTTTCCTTGTTGTGACCTTAATTTTGCTGCTGGGAGCTAGGCTATGGTACATGACACTATTTAGTCATAATACATACTTTCGAAAAGTTTCATTAAAATATCTTCACTGATTCACATTTATGGCAAAGTCTGTCCATACAAGGATACAAGTCACAGAACTATGTTTTCCCTTGCCACGACCCTAACCTCGGGGCAGGCAGCATGGCTATCATATAACCACATATCATCTAATCTAGTCAGGATATTTACTTGGGTCAAACTTTCAGGAAAATATCTCCAACCAATATAAAGATATCATCTGGACAAGCAACTGTAAATGGATGGACAGAGAGACGACATCATAATATGCACAATCTATAACAAAAATACTAACATAAGCTGTGGTGCACTTACCGAGTCACTGGCAATACTGGAGCTCGAGCTGGTAGAGGCCGAGCTAGAGGTGGATTTGTACATTGAGCCACTAGAGTCCGAGTGTTCACTCTCCATCATTCCTTTCACATGGCGCTCATTGAGAGCTGCATTTCTAAAAATGCCAAAAATCCAACATGACAAGTTTCTAAATACATGCTGTCCATATTAAGCTGCATTTTTGTCCAGAAAATGGCATTTTTGTCCAAAAAAAAATGGAAAAATTGCATATATTGTTTTAAACAGACTAAAATGATTTGTATATTATATGTAACATGTGTGCGCTCTTCCAGAAAATAAATATAAAAATTAGGACAATGGATGGCACAAGACAAGGATTGATACCACCGAGAGAAATAAAAGATCAGAACAATCTGGAACTTACACAACAAAACTGTTGTTGCCAAGCTCCATCTATGTGTATCTACCTCTGGCTGTCAGTCAATCATGGTTTATTAGAAATTCCTATGGACTGCTGACAAATCTCAAGCCTAGGTAAATCATTAGGTAATTAGGACTAAGCTTATGAAGCATACTGTTTGACAGTCTGAAACCTAAGTAGTTTCTGCAACATGCACAAATTCAAGTTGATTCATACAGCTTTGGAAGTAAAAAAAATTCCAAGGACCTCTGAAGGACTTTTCAAGATGCATGTAATAATTTTCAAAAAAGACATAATTCATAACAAAAACAGGCGATGAATACAAGTTTTGTTCATAATTTATATATTTTTGAAATACAATTGTAAGAGTGTGATTAGGATTTTTAACATAGCTTTAACACTTTTTCAGTCATATTGCTACGATGTCTGCATTGTCGCACTGATGTCTAGCACTGTGGTATCATGCTACATACATGTAGCATGATGTCCCACCTAGTCACATTATCCTGACATCAGGCCAACCAGTCCTAACACTAACCTCTTAATGCTGAGCTCTTAGCGAGGCAACTGTTAGTACCATTTTTGTAAGTCTTTGGTATCACTTAGCCGGAATTCAACACACGACCTCCCCCATCCAAGGTGGAGGCTCTAACCACTATGCTACCGGCGCAGTCGCACAACAATTGTGAGATAAAGACCCTACTAAGGACTGATGCTCTGGCCCTGTTGATAGTTTAAACTGCTGCTTAGTGAAACCATCTCTGATACACTTTAGAAAAACCAACATACCAAACAGAAACAAAAGTAATATCACTTATTTCCTTGGTAATGTCTGCGAATGGGCATAACGTGACCACAATATTGTTAATCAAGACTCACTGTTGGGCTGATAGACTAGGCTGGTCACAGAGAGTACTGCAAGCCCAAAGACTTGTTTTTGTCCATATAACGAAACAGACGTATCGTATGTAGAATTCCAGCATGTCTGGACATCCTGGATGAGTTTCTTATGGGAACGCCAAATTTTTCCTGCTCCTCTTTGAGCTGCTGTTGTGCCAGGATACAGCGCCAAAACTTGCTGATTATGGATCATGCAGAAGAACATGGATATGAATTTTGGGAATGTTGTATTCCTCGCATTATTTGTCCAGTTTGCTCGCCAAATATTCTCCTGTGTGTGATTCATCGTGAGGTGTTGATGCTAAAATCACCTGTTTCCTCTAAAAGTCTTCTGTCAGCTAGTGTGCCAAAAGACTCTACAAGGCTATGCTGATGGATGGGTCTGACCACACATCGGAGGTCAAACTAAGGTCAGATTGGGCAGAAGCTAACTCATGCATGTTGCTCTATATCGCCTTATGTATGTCAGGTATCAAAGATGTGGAAAAGTACTTCCGACTTGGAATTTTATAGCGCTGTTCTGCCTTGGCCATCAGATGTCAAAATCCAATGTCTTCAACAATGGAAAATAGTTGCACATCTACTGGCATGAACTCTGCAATTGCTTTGTGCCAACTAATAGCTCTCGGGTCATTACATGCAAACGGCTGCTTCCGGTCCAGCATGCTGCCATAGTCAAGAGTATGAGGAGTTGCTGTAACTGCTGAGGTTAACTGTGGAGCATCCTTTTCTTTTTTTATCTGCCAGAAACAGGCCATGTTTGACGACGTGCTTACAGCGCAAGTGCTGGACAAGATTTGATATTGTAGTGTTTTTAGGATCCTTTCCACCTCTGGAAATGCATGCTTTGCAAAGTGTGCAATTTGCTTTGGACTTGTTGACTGCATTTACTTTGAAGTAATTCCAGACTAAACTTCAGTTTTTCGAGTTCAACATTATGCACAGGCTTGGTAGTATATTTAATAGTGTACAATCGCTAGTCAATATTAATAATCCAATCGATTCGTGCTCTTGAAACAATGTTTTCAATTAAGTAAGTTACTACTAAGTTGTCCACATGGCTGGATGGATGCATGCACCACTCTGTTAGTCGCATGCTGAAGCAGATTAAAAGCTGGGGTAAACGGGTAACGTCGCTGGCGCTGGCATGCCAATATCAATGCTGCGTAATATTTGTATGTCAGTGTTCAGCTGCTTCAGCATGCGACTGCTATTCATTGATTAGCAGCACTGCAGGACAGGCTAAAGAACAGATTAACTATAATGAGTCATAGTTTCATAGTAGTTGGAAATTTCTCTAGCTGTCTAATCTGTCTAGCAATCTGCTAATGTGTATGCTGAAGTTCAACAGCCACACGAGGCCTCACTGGCTGGTTGGCTGCTGTGATTGGGTTGAGTACATGAATGATATTGATAATATGTTGTGTACAGACAATCAGCAGTAGTTTACAGCAAGTGTTAAAAAGTATTTACTTTTAAGAATATACTGTCTTTCAATTAACCCCCAAATCAAATGTGTATTCCTTAATTTCCACTATTTAATTCTGATTTAAAATTCAAGCCATGTCAAGATGAATGTTAGGATTAAATTTATATTTTGGAAATTTGATTACATCGGCACTGATTATTTCTGTTGATACCAATTGTTCTAATAATCGACCCGATAAGAATGGCTGATTAATCGGTACAGCCTTAAACCATTTATACTTTTTTGGCATGAAAAGATGAATTCAGATATACAAATGAACCTGTCCCCTAGGTCTATTCATACCCCAAGAGAATTGGCTGCCAGGTCATAACAGAAATTACTGAAAAAAATGCTCAACCCCCCCTCCCCAAGCCCACCTATAACCATCTATACACTTACAGGTCATGAAAAGGTAAATTTTTATATACAACATGACTCCTTGGTCCGTGCCTAACTCTAAAAGACTCTTTCCCTGGTCACATCTCCACTCTATAATCTGGCATACACTTTCTAAGCATGATGGGTTGTGGGTTTAATGTCATTGCTGAGTGCATACAGGCTGTACATGGTGGTCAGTATAATTCTTGGAAGAAGAACTGGGGAACACCATGGGAAGGACCAACCCACAGAAAGCTACTGGTAAGTGTATCCCATACCAACATACCCACACTGGCAGAGCTGAGGCTCAAACCCACTCAAATAGAGGCAAGATGCAAATCATTGGTAAAGGTGAACACCTAACACCACCCAGTCACGTGGGGCCTGCAATGAGCACACAAAAAATATTTATGCATGTGACATCGACTCTGAGGTCATTTCTAGCAAGTATGCAACTAAATTTGACCCTTGGATCTATTCTTACCCCTACAGGCCTTGACTTGGGGGGGGGGGGGCAGGGGGGTGTTAACCAATAAAGGTAAAGAGGGGGAACATGTGCTATACAAACTTTATTTTTTAGTGTACACTTAAAACAACATTTTTCAAATAATTAGCAACAATGTTCATACATTTCACTTGTCCTCTGGCTTCCAAAACCCTGAGGCCAAACTTGCAATAATAGCGAGTTAAGGCAGTGATGGAGGTGCCAAATTTTAAAATCTAACCAAATTGTAAGAATCATATGAAACTGTTCACTTCTGATTAATTAATACATCTTAATTCTGACTCCTGATAATGAAACACATGAAGATTTTTTTAAAATTAGTGATAAATCTTGTACCTGTTTTCATCCAACTTGGCCACCTTGGGACTTGAGGTTGATGTGGCCACACTAGCGTAAGTACGCCCTCCAGAAGGCTCTGTTATATACTCCGGTTTCACCTCATCACTGAAGTTGTCCAAAACCCATTTCCTATAGGCCACCACTTCATCAGTCACACGCACTATCCGTCCTAGTAGGCTGAAGCAAGAAGAGCAGTCTTTACTAAAAAAAACCACTGAACTCCCTCATTCAAATTCCTTGGCCAAAAAATAGGTATGAATTCATGCGACATGATTATACATCAGAAACACATTAAATACATTTTGTGCTAAGAAAATTTGCCATATTACAATGTTTATTTTAATGTTTTTATTTCATGATTGCCATTAAGTACATAGCACAAAATAGACTATACATGGCAACCAGTATAAGTGGTGGAAGAACCCAGGGAAAAGGAGTACAAATTATATGATCTGACTTTAATATTAACAATAAATATTAGCATACTTAGTAACAGATAACAAGATTGTCATGTATATTACTTTTTTGTTCTTTCAAAATCCTGCCAAGAAGAAATTTTTTTATAAATGTATGTGTGTGTGTGTGATTTTGATTTTTAACATAGCTTTAACAATTTTTCAGTCATATCGCTACAATGTCTGCAGTGTGGCAGTTTATAGTGATGTCTAGCACTGGGGCATCATGCCACAGACATGTAGCATGACACCAGGCCAACCAGTCCTAACAGTAACCTCTTGATGCTGAGAGCCAAGCGAGGCAGCTGTAAGTATCATTTTTGTTAGTCTTTGGTATGACTCTGCCGGGGATCGAACCCACGACCTCCTGCATCCAAGGTGAACACTCTAACCACTAGGACACCGGAGCAGTTAATTTTCATAATTATATTAAAAATACATTTAGTTTTTGGTGTGTTTGTGTGTGTGTGACCTGGATTTTTAACATAGCTTTAAAAAAATTTCAGTCATATCGCTACAATGTCTACAGTGTGGCAGTTTATAGTGATGTCTAGCACTGAGGCATCACGCTGCAGACATGTAGCAAAGTGTTCCACCCAGTCACATTATCCTGACATAAAGCTGACTGTCCTAACACTAACATCTTAATGCTGAGTGCCAAGCGAGGCAGCTGTTAGTACCATTTTTTGTAAGTCTTTGCTATGACTCGGCCAGGCATTGAACCCACGACCTCCCGTATCTGAGGCAGACACTCTAACCTCTAGGCCACAAGAGCGGTCAATCCGAAAGGCTACCATTTTTTGAGGACTGATACTGACATAGCTCAGATACATAATAAATGAACGATTAATTCTTATATGTAAATTTCCATTTCAAACAAATTACTTCTACAGCTAATGCAATTTGCCCATTTAAGTAGAGCTGTTATCTATGCACAGAAAATATTTCATAGCTGCATGGCATATTTGTATTCACATTTTCATTATTTCAAGATAGGGTGTGCATTTTAAAGAACTTAAAAAATAGTTTTTATTTTTCTGATGAAAGGACTAAGCAATATTGCTGTGTACACGTCACATTCACTCCACATGAAATCTTTAATTTAATCTTTTGCATGCTGCATTGTAACTAAATTCTCTACAGACAGTAACCTTATAAAAGAAATAAATGCTTAAAATCCTTGATGGTCCATTTCTTTGATTGCTTACATTAATGAACTCATTTCCTTTCACATCCCTTTGGCATTTTATTCTGTGACTCAGCTGGAAATACATGTACATAACTGGTAACTTGATGTTCTAAAGCAATGCCAAGTACTTAAATGCAGTGGAACAAACACTTGGACCATAAAAGGTCACTATTCGATAACTATGGATCTAATAAATGTTTTATTTATTTATTATGGGTTGAATTCAAATGTAAATTTCAAAATTCAAACATTGTTAATGTTCTCATCAGAGCCATATTTAGGGGGCATATTTTTGATGACTGTATATTGTCTTGTTACAGTGTCCTTGACGCACATTGTGAAACTAAAGCAATGTACGAAATTGGAAAGAATTTTTTGTTACCACGGAAAATGAACTCTGATTTTACCCCCTGAATAGTTTCGTTGTTGTTGAAGGGTTGAACGCCATTTTTCAGCACATGATAGGCTATACATGGCGGACAGTATTAAAAGTGGTGGAAGAACCCGGGAAAACCCTGGAAAGAACCACCGACCCACGAGAAGCTACTGGCAAGCTTTCTCACATACCCACATTGGCTCAATCCGAGACTTGAACCCACGCAAACAGGTGAGATGTCAGTGATCCACTCGGGGCTACTCCTGAATAGTTTTTTTCTCATTTTAAATCAGTATTTCATATTTCTATGCGACTACACAGATATCAATGCTTCACTGAATCAGTGTGGTCTTTTCAAGGTAATCAGTGTAATTGATCTACAGCTGATAACTGTGGATATAATAATTTCTTTTTCATTTATTTGTGGTTGAATTGAAATATAACATTTAGAATTCAATCCGTGTCAATGTTCTCTTCCCAAGGTACACTTAGGGAACATCTTTTTCATGACTACAGTTAGTCTGTTACAGTAACACTGACAGATCATGAAGCAAAATAATAAATTATTATATGAAAGCAAACTTGTTTCCAAAGTTTTTTTTCTCATCTTAAGCCAGAATTTGATATTTTTTGCAACTATACAGCGATCAATGCTTCATAAGCACTGGCTTAAAACCTTAAAACAACCCTTTTAAGGGCCAACCATAAAATAGAGATATATTTTTTATATTGAAACATTTTTCATTCTTTCTTATATGATAGCAGTAAAGGAAAAAGAAAAAAAAAAAAAAAGAAATGGTCATGAACCACATACTAACAGGAAAGACTAGAGAAAGTCAAGCACTTGTTTACTGTAAACAATTCAAACACCTTGCAACAAACAATAATCACTGCACCATGCAAAATGGCAAACATGTTGCACTATGAAAAAGGAGAGGAATCGTCAAGATTAAAAAATGTATTATATCACATGCATGCTATAAGGCAGAACTAAGGGCTGTGCCAGTAAAACATACCTGGGACCCAAGGAAGGCACTTTTAATGTGGGGGTACTCAACCATTGATGCATTTCAGAATTTTCTTATCATTTTAATATCAACTCTGTGCTATCAAAGTACCCTGGCATATATTTTTTTAAAACTGCCTTTCCCGAGTACCATGTACGTTTAAATGGAACAGCTCATAGCTTGTCCCTCTAATTCTGGGTCAAAAATCAGGGTACATGATACAGATCAGTGTGCAACTTATACACACCAAAATATAGTAGTCTAAATTTCTTCCGCTTAAAAGAGGTGCATAATAATTGCAGGCGAGCAGATCAGCACCTGACATGGTCTGGATCATGTGCAGAGTGCAATGTTGTGCTAGTAATTAATGAAATTGCCAAAGGCAATCAAAATCTAAAGATGCCGGATCATCTCAGTTAAAACAATAATTCCTGGCTAATGAAATATTCATTTATTCTGTTGTTTGCATAGTTTCAGTTTTGTTTTGCCAAGAAAAATGACCCCAGTGGGGCATTTAAATATGCTGGGTCAACAATGTAACTATAGTTTTTTTAATTTTTTATATGTTGAAATACATGTGCTAGTAATAAAATATAATAGTTTATACCATTATACTGTGTTAACTTTTCATTTAATATCTTAACCTCTGACTTATCTGAAGAAAAACTAACATATTTCCCAACTGTCAACCCCCGAAACATTTGGACAATCTAGCTCCTCCAGTAACTTCATCAAACTCTCATATTTGGTAACAGAAATATATTCTTTGACCATCCAAAATAAAACTTTCATAGCTACTAGAATGCTGGTCTCCTTTTCACTGGCAGTTTTATTCACTGCTTTCTGAAATTCCCCAACCATAGCATCAACAATAACAGAAGACTAATTCTAAAATGGTTTATTTTTAGATAATAAATAACAATATATAAATAACAGACTGAACAGAACAGTGAAGAACATCCAATTAACACTACTCCTGGAGAGACATGGCTGTTGCTCCTTTGCATCTTTTAAGTATAACGTTGTCAAACTGTCTCTCTGAGCAAACAATACCTTCTTGTTTAACAACATGAAGACTTTCTAGTGTCTTAGTTTTCATACTGCTCCTGAAGTAAATCTTATTCTTCCTCACAAAACTAAATATTCTTTCACAGGATGCATTGCTGTGAGGGATGGTGATGATATGGCTCATCACTTTAGCAAGAAGTCCAAATTTTGCTTGATCCATGCTATATCTGATCTCACCAAACTTCACCCAAGGTTGGTCCATGGCAGCTGCTGAATTAGGCTCCTGCATTCCAGGGTGTTTCTCTATACCTGTACAGATGTTAAGTGCCTGTGAAATAAAGTACATAAAATTTAAAATACTGACTCAGAAACAAAAAATAACTATGTAAATTGCATTCATTCACAAAATGAATTGCATTTAATGTTTCTTACTTTTTATTAAAACTTCAGGCACAAATAAGTATTTGTTTCTCTTCCTTATTTTACTATATATCTTACGCAAGTAGATGTAGTTCTTAGGAAAGAGATGATACATCTAAATTGTTAAAGTACATTTTCGGGTTTAAGGCTAAATAATAATAATAATAATAATGATGAAGTCTTAGTTTTTTATTATATGCAGATGTGTCGATTCAATTGTCATTTATTCAACTGTACCTAATTTAACCGATCTATCAGTATATCCTAATTTCACTAAAGATAATCGTAATTTTGATGCTGGCACTCAAATTACAATTTGGAGCATACAATTAATGCCATAAAAAACAGTAAGATTAAAAACTTACTTTTGAGATTGGAGATGTCAACGACAACCATCGCGCTCGCTAGTGGCAACACTGAAACATGACACAAATTGCACGTCTTGCAAAGTGCTGTATGTTTATCACTTCCACAAGCCAGGCATAGAAATTCCAGGCTACAAGAAGCTTGGAAAGATGTTAAATATTTTTTTTGACTTTCCAACTTCATCTGAATCTCTCTTTCTTTTAGACATTGTAAAAGAGATCACCAAACATATGGATTCAAGTTTGCACCCTTTTCAGAGAACTTCTGCACACTTCTGGTCTTGCACACTGGGAATTTCCAAAACATTTTTTGTTAAACGAAACGATTTTTTTCCTGACTTTTTTTAAAAACAATTTTTTGGGGGGAGAAAATTAATAATGCAGGAGTGCAGGAGGTGCAGTTGAATTCAGGGAGTCTCCTGCAAATAAATGGAGGGTTGACATGTCTGCTGTAATACAGGTGTTTAACATTAACAAAACTAACACGTTATTCAAAGTTGTCTGCTCAAATGGCTGATTCATTCCCGGCAAAATTTTGATCACCCTGATGATCCACCAATATGAATTTTATTGCACCATCTATGATATTTTTGTTTGTATGATGAAATGGCACATCCTTGGCAGAAGACTGTTTTCAGTGTAAAGTTAATGATGATTGGGTGTAATGTATTTTCAAGAGTGAATTCATTACAAAGGGGACTTGTTTTTTGAAGGAAGTTAAAGCAAAATTATTAATTTAGCATTAAATAGATGAATTAATAAAATGAAACGAAAAGAAGTTTTGAGAAAGAGGTAGAAAATGGTTCAAGACTAAAGTTTCATGCATATGAGAGCACAATCCAAAACAACAAAAATCCATAGTGCAGCCTTTCACAAGTAAACCCAGGATTAATAAAGTTCTATAAAATTCATAGACTTTTAAACAGATTTCCAAGACGTGTAAAAAATTTTAAGCAGCTAATTCACAATACATCATGACACAATATACAAGTTTTTTTTCCTTCATTTTGTAAATTACTTCTAAAACCAGTTATAGATCATACTCTGGAATATTGACCATTTCTGTTTTAATTATATGTATTATAAACAATCAACATGACCACAACTGTGTCAGAAATTTATGCAAGTGACATTTCTTTCTGTAAAATTCAAAGACCTTTCAATCACATTTATGCTAAAAGCAATTTTCAGACACCATCCAGAATTTGATTTTGCCATCTTAAAATTCAAGCCCTTTCATGAACCCTATTTATAAAATAAGCATGTACATGTTTTTATGTAGCCAAAGACCCCAGAAAGTTAAACTAACCTAACTAATAGGTGACAAAATGAACTGACAAGCTTCTGTAGTTTCTCCGTGATGCATAACTGTATGAATGACAACCCACCCCAATATAATCAATCCCACCTACTTTAAAAATGAGTGCAAAAAAACCTGCATAGTCAATTTGCTGTGGGTGTAATGAAATTTTTAACATTCATTCATTATTAATAACAAGCCAAATCAGATCATCCAAGTGACTTGACTTCTAGACCAACCATGATAAATAAGCAATTGAGAAGTGATATTTGCAACTGAGCAACATGATGGTTTTACTAATTATGTAGTTATATATTGTGTTCATCAACCACACTTGGTGAGGTTGAATAATGGCAGCTGTTGTTGTAGGGTTAATGCCATTTTTCAGCACAAGATGGGCTACACATGGCAGCCAATATAAATGGTGGAGGAAGAAACAAGGAAAACCCTGGAAAGATCCACCGACTTATGAGAAGCTACTGGCAAGCTTCTCACACACCCACATTGGCTCAGGCTGAGACTCGAACCCACGCAGACAGAGATAAGATGGCAGTTATCCGTAACAGTGTGCGCTTTAGACCATTCATGGCCACTTCTGTGGTGGTAATGTTTCCACTCTTACATGCAGTTCTAATGCACATGACATGTGTGATTGTCATAACACAAGTCTGCAGCTGTGCCAATACTGAAGATAAACAACTACATTATTGTTTCATAACAAATTAGTTATCATACACATACTGAAAGATATTGCATCCCCCATTTTTTTCTTTCACAAAAATGGCTGGGGGGGGGGAGAGAGAGAGAGAGACTGAAAATCCTCGAGAAATCACTGCAACAAATGAAAAAATTTCTTTATGTATATTATCTGAGAACGTTCACAAGAAATGTAAACATGCTTTTTTTATTTATTAAAGCTTACCTTTCTGTGCCTTTATGCTGATGCGAGTTCTGTGGCAATATTGCATTGGTCAATGTAATATAAGCATACTCAAAAGAGTGCTTCACCTGCATCGCTCCATATGAACTTCTGCCAATGTCATTGCCTGACATAAAAATACACTCATTAAGAACACAAGTTACTCTACAGGACTGACACTCTACTAGACGAAAGAGTATACAGAAATCCATAAGCAGATGGTTTCTTTCCTCATTTTGTCTCATTTAATGGTAAATGACTTAAATAATTTGTGGAAAATTCCAGCATACCAGAACTGGTAACAAAAATCTTTCTAGTTTGCTGGAGTCATCATGCCCACAGTACAAGCATGGTAACAAAAAAATGTCATGGCCACTTATCTTGAACCTGATACCCTTGATAAAATTACCAAACTTGTCTCCAATACTGTTAATATATACTCACATGCTAGGTTGGTTTCATTCATAAAATCTTTTTTTCTTCAAAATTTAAACTAACTCTGCATCATTCAAAGTATTCTTCACACACATCCACAAAATGGGCTTGATAAAATCTATTCACACTAATTTTACAATATCATGTTCACAAGCCATCACACATAAAACCCCAAGTCAAGACCATTGATATTGAAATCAGTGTCAGAATGCTGACTATCAACAGGTTTCCTGAAAAACAGTGAAATATTAAAACTGGTCAAATTTCACTTGTAATTGTACATATGTTCATAAGCTTGACAAAGTACAAAAATGCAAGCAGCGACCTGAATCCAAGTTTAAGTAGGTCTGGCTTTCAAACTTGTTCACAACAGCACAGATATGTTAGAGGTTGGATCTGCATCACGGTCATTCAGAATTGACATTGCTGTAAGAGTTTCAGAGAAAAACATCATTCTTTCAGAGATAACAAAACTTTCTGATGGTCACTATAGTTGCCAACTTGGAAATTAGATGAGTCCCATTTTCATTTATAATCTATTAAACTCTGTTATAACAATTTAGCCAAAAGCATGAGTCGATACAACCATCCATTCAGGTGAAGTAGCCATATGAAGATTTCCAACACTGAGGCAGTCATTTTGGAGGTTAGATCAGCCTCATTTTAAAACGAGACCAGCTACATATTGCCAGAAGTGTTTTAGTAAAGAATTTATGTAGATACAATTATCCATTCAGGATAAGATGTCAAGATTTTCATGATAACCACTGTGGCTGCCATACTGGGAGGTCATAGTAACATCATTTTCATTCTGGACCAACTAAATATAATAAGTTTTGTTCCATTTTCATTTACTATCATTAAGATGTCTTGAAATGAAAAAACCTTGTTGAGTGGACCATCCAATTAGGAACTGTGACAAGATTCAAGAAAGTGCTATTGTGGCCATCATGAATGTTCAAGAAGTCCTTTTCATTTAACAATACCAGAGCATGAAACAGCATGCCAAGTTTCATGACTTTCCTGCAAGTAATTTAGAAGGAGTAGCACTGGTGAACAACTGCTAATGTAAGCTGGCCAAACAGATGATGGATACAGACCCATCACACTAGATCTACTGGTCTTTGACCAACAGAGCTAACAATAGTATTTACAACCATTCAAATTAGAAACACGGTTAAATATCACTATTATTATTGTTATTATTCAAAAAAGCATATTATGCAAATAATAAAGTTTTGTTCCTTACTGACAAAAAAACAAACAAACAAAAAGGTAGATAAATTTTGCCCAAAATAAAATCCAAGGAACATCATAAAATTCTAAATAAATCAAGGCAGAAGATGGACTCTAATAACAAATACCTTTCAAAAGCATTCTGTACTTGTATCCTGCATTCAATTCATAAAATCTTGAAGCAAACTAGAGAGTTAATAGCAAAATTTTCAGTCAAGGCATGAAAGCGCTAAAAACACCTTCAGAGTAATTGTGTGTGATGTTGTAATTTGCACACTAAAAAGAATACCATGAAATTCACTTAACTCAAACAGCACTAAATTTCATTGATATCATGTTTGCTTTGTTGTTGTTGTTGTAGGGTTTAACGCCATTTTTCAGCACAAGATAGGCTATACATGGCGGCCAGTATTAATGGTGGAGGAAGAACCCGAAAAAACCCCGGAAAGAACCACCGACCCACGAGAAGCTACTGACAAGCTTTCTCACATAACCACATTAGCCGATATCATGTTTGCTACAACCACAATGACCAAATATAAAATGGTCTGCAAAAACAAGAGGACCCCATTTTTCAAGTTTTAATCAACAATAAACACTCTCTCTTGCAAGCCCTTAACAACTGATACCCTATAACAATGAATGAATTATAAAAAAAGGTAAATAGATAAAATTAAACATTATCCTGACCCAATGGGGGACTCAAATTTCATCCAAGTAATTAGTCAAATGGATGACTGTGTTTTGAGTTTTTAAGTAGCTTGAACAATTTTTCAGTCATATCACTATGATGTTTGCAGTGTGGCAGTTTAAAGCAATGTCTAGCATTGGGGCATCATGCCACAGACATGTAGCATGATGTCCCATCCAGTCACGTTATCCTGACACCAGGCCAACCAGTCCTAACACTAACCTCTTAATGCAGAGCACCAATTGAGGCAGCTGCTAGTACAACTTTTATAAGTCATGGGTATGACTCAACCAGGGTTCGAACCTGTGACCTCCTGTATCCGAGGCAGATGCTTTAACCACTGGGCCACCAAGGGGGTCAATATGGATGATTGAATTTTAATCAAAAAGTAGAACTGACAATCAGCAACCAGTCTAATGCTGACAAGATAATTTACCTGAAATCTGATAAAAAATGACACCTAGTTTAGAATCTTCATTGCAACATCCACATTCATCTTATATAGTGTAAAAGGTAAAAGAATTTCCTATAATGGGCATGTTTTCTTTCTTTATTTTGTGCTACATTAATGGAATTATTTATAATCATTGAAAGTAATGGATTTCACAAGTCACTGGAAATTAACAATGATCATGTTGCCAATGTGTGACACCTCTTTTCTTCGAGATAAAATGCTGGTTAAAACACGAATTTTCATAAAAATTTCAAACCAATCAGTGCATAGGTAAACAATTAAGTCAGTGGGTGAAGCATGATCATACAATTTTCCTATGCAAAGAAATAATCCCTCAACTTGATGCAATTTTACCACAAACTTTGAAATAAAAAAAAAAATATGCATCATAAATCATGAAAGATTTGCATTTTACAAGCTTTATTTTGGTATCCAAACTGTTTTTTGGAAACATAAACCAGTTGCACCAAACACTGAATTTGTAAAACATTTAAAACTCATGTCAAAATTGTCCACCATATTTAGATTTTTTAATAAGCTGATAATGATTACCATATCTTTGAAAACTGAACTTCGAAAACTAAACTTGTCAATCATTTTATACAAATAGGCATGCCAGAAGAACAAAGATGATTCCATATATTTTTATCATATTAATGCTAGCAGTTTCAACAGTATAAACACAGTCGCAAAAGGAAGAAATAGAAGATCAACATTTAGAGAAATTTTCTGCATAAGGGAAAGAGTCAGCGAGGAAACACTTGGCCAATAATTTGTCAACTGAACAGTGTGATGATGATCTGTAAGACTTTGAAGAAGACATGAGCATTGTTCATCATTTACACTGTAAAGATCATGTGCTTCTTGGCTATACCAAACCCAGCAAGAAAAATATTAGAAACTAACTAATTGATTCAATGGGGCCTATTTGGCAGTGACGATCTAACCAGTGCTCCAGTGTTGGAATATAAAAGGAAACTGTCACTGAGTGGGTTGTTCATACAACATCAAAGATGTCTGAGCAGCTGATGATCACAGTGGAATAGAGGACTGGTGGGATGAACACCGTGCAGCAAATGATATAAAGTCTATGATCAGAAATTACCAAGACATTCTTCATTAAATCTCTTCTGTAGTTTCAAAAAGAAAAAGTCACAACATTTTCAAATGAGGGAAGCCTAAGTAGTAAAAGCATCTGCCATGGTGCAGGAGGTCATGGATTTGAACCCCCCCAAACCCAAGAGTCATATCAAAAACTTATAAAAATGGTATTAGCAGCTGCCTTGCTTGACGCTGAGCATTAAGAGTTAGTATTAGGACTGGTCAGCCTGGTGTCAGGACAATGTGACTGGCCAGGACAAGACACTACATGTCTGCATCATGATATCCTGTGCTAGCCATCACTACGAATGGCCACACTACAGACATTGTGACATTATGACTAATATTGTTAAAGCTACATTAAAAATTAAACATACACACATAAAATGAGGGGGACGGACCAATTTGCCATTAAATTTTCACTTCTACTATAAACCCTAAAGTGATTTTAAAAAAATTGATCTATAATCATAAGAATAAAAGCTGCTAATCCTAGTCATGGTTAGTTTCTAATACTTTGAACCATTATATATTGACACACAATGTAAATCAGTGTGTAATTACAGAAGTGTTAACCATTACATAATGACACAAAGTGTGAACCACTATGTAATAAGTGAATCATTATGTAATAACACAAAGTGTAAGCCTTTATGTAATAACACAAAGTCTGAAGCATTATGTAATGAAACCATGTAACAACACAAATGATATAGGATGATTTAATGATACAAAGTATGGATCATTATACAATGTAATGATAAAGTTAGAATTATTATGTGATGTCTAAAAGTATGAATCATCCTGTAATGACAGTGTTAATTAACATGTAATGATGCAAAGTGTAAACCATGATCCAATGACATCTGTTGTGTTTAGCATTAAGAAATAGATATTTGCAACCATACAGAGCATGTAACAGATATAAATCTTAATTAGTAACAAGTAAAACGTTTTGGTTTTCATCAAATATGTGTGAAACTGTCATTATTAAAAATATCCCTACAAAAGAATGGTAAATTTTTCATACAGTGCACCAGTTTCTACATAACATGCTATGCTAACAAGTACACATGCTTATCTTGATTCTGCTAATTTGTGAATTCCTGTACCTGGGTTAAGTGGATCCTCGATACACATAATTGATTGGCGGTGTCCGTTATCTAACCCTTTATGGATATCATCCTTTTTAAGATAGGATCCACCATTTCTGATACGAATACCTGTTGTCATATAGTTGAAGTTGCGTCCATAAAGTTCAAAGAATTCAATCAAAAGTACTCCAAGGTTAGCATTTGGATCAACAGCATCATTACGTGGATGAAGCTACAAGAGAGAATAAAAGGAAAAATCCAATTCAAAATCAAGTAATATAGTTTTCAGGGGAAAAGGGTAAAACTAATTTTAATGACAAAATTCTCACCTGTCAATATTGTATAGTTTGTTATTAAAGGATGGAATTACCCTTGTCCTTAAATAAAACCTCCTTCCATGGATGAACTTCTAAAGAATCCAAATTTAACAAAGACCCAGTCTGCTGTCCAAGTCCCTGATGCACGCACACATGTCACAGTCGGAGTCCACATCTTTTCAAGACCAGAAAAATATACTGACAGGACATCAGAGCAGGGTGGAAGGAGGGAATATGGCAATGCCGACAGGCAAGTATTACATCAATAAAATTAGTTTTAACCCAGCACAACCCCAAACTACATTTTAATATCAGTAATATGTTACTTGTTTGTCTGGGAGGATGTAACTGGTATAAATAAGGAGTACTCACCCTTACTATAGAAATATCCACTCTTGTAATTCAGAATATGTAATTTCAACTACTTTTGTGCCGCATCTATGGGCCCATAAGAATATATGCCTGCACTTGATGTCTTAAGGAACAAAGGTTGGAGAAAGTTTTATCATCGCCAAATTGTGGCCTTCACAACATTCTCTGATTATGAAGGAGTTTGATAGGCCCCTGAGGTAGCAACGCTACAGACTTCACAAGTATTTATTATCATAAATGAAAGATCCCTGTCAGCTGGAGACTGATAAGCTCTCAATTCTTTTAATAAACCACCTGAAAAAGACATTTCATATCTTTTTTCTTTTTAATAGCAGCCAAACAGAATCTGAACACCCTCACTGGGCATAAAAGCCAATCTTGATCATCACCAGCACAGATACAATAACGACTGAACAATCTGTACAGGAAGTGCTGCTAGTGACGAAAGCTGGGTTTTAGGCTAAGAAACTTGGTTGACAAAGATGAGATACTGACTCACAATAGCCAGTGAACCTTAGACAACCTTGCTGAACTGACTCCTTCATTCATTTCATGGATGCTACGAAATGAATGAAAATCACCTTTATGATAGGGTTCTCCGTGGAAGCTTCACCTAATGACACACAGGACTTTAAATTGCAGACCGTAAGACACGAAAAGGTCTCTGCAGTTCAAAATGTTATAATGTTTGCAGTGTAAGAATTTGTACCAAAGTCATCAGGCCTCTATGATGCACTTGGCAACTTTCCTTCAAAACTTGTCCTTGCTGATGGATCACTTGAGATGAGCATAGAGAAAATTACCTGGGCTGATCTGAACTACGATTGCTGGGGCCACAATCTGCCTATCAAAATGAACTGAACACAGAGATCCCACTATTAAAAGTCTGAATGGCATATCAGTACCAACTAGACATCATAAGAAGTTGTTTAGTAACATCCCAATGTTGACACAAGCATCGAGAGTAGTAACAAGAGTTTTAAGATGGATGCTGTGGCTGTCATAATGGATATTAAATTGGCATCTTATTCATTTTAGATGAAACTAGACATCAGAAGAAGTCTTCTGGTGAAAACGCTATGTCAATAAGCCTTCCATTCAGGAGGACTAGTGATAAGATTTTCAAGATGGCCAATATGGTGACTATTTTGGACCTCAGAACAACCTGGTCTTCATTTAGGACCACATCAGAAGGAAGGAGTCTTTTAGTGAAAACCCCATGTGGTAAAAGTCCACAGTAATAAATAAAAAAATTAGGTTTAAGTTTATTGATAACATTAAAGCAGATCATTCAATAATAAGGACTGATTACACTTTGGTTAAACTATTTAGATAATACATTTTAGAATAACAGTTAATATTTTATTTAATTTCAGTAAATGTGTTTACATGACCACATTGATATACACATTAGACATTTCTTTTAAAGTCAGAAAACACAGAAATAAACTGTACAAAAGATAAAAGAAGTGCTAGTACTTATAATGTCACAATGTATTGCACGAAGACAAACAATACTGAGTGGTGTGAGACTGAAATTACACCCCTGTCAAACAACAATATTGATAAAATGTACTGTAAAGAACAGATTAATTGCGTGCAACCTGCAACTACAACTACACCACAGTAAGATTCCAGTCCAAAATCCACCATACAGACAGATCAATGAAGGGCGTATAAAGATATTGGAGGGAGGTGTGCCACCTACAATAGGGCTCACTCGATTTTTTTTATTCTCCATACTTCTTGGGGGTGGAGAGAGAGTGGATGGATTATGAAGAGAAGAAAAGAAAGGGTCCATTTCTTCACATGTCCTGATGGAGCAGATGCAACTTCTTGCTGAGAACAGCTCTGCACACCATGCTTTCTCATAGTCACAGCTAATGATTGCTGTGAAGTGTATGGTCTCAATAAACTGGGTGTGGTTTACTGTTTATGACCACTGCAAGCATGCTCTAAAATGCAAGACAGTGAGGCATCATTTTATCTACATCATTATCTCTTCTGGGAGCAATCTGCTTAATTTTTTTTATAGTGATCATGTCATTCAGTTAATTACAAACATTTGCTAGTTGTAACAATGATAATGTATGATACATATTGCCAAATCTCTGGATAATATTAACACTGATAATACAAAATCTTAATAATGCTCTCTCCTTGTTACATATATCTGTGATGTACACATCTTGCAATAAACGGAAAGATCCCAATTTTTTTGTATCAGAAAGTGATAAAGATTTAGAGAAGTTGATGCCTTTGTTTCTCTGAACCTCTTCAGAGCATGTTTAGAGGGGTTAATAAACAATAAACAATGCCCATTTTATCAAGACCACATGTACTCTGCAATGGTCACTGGATACAACTCCACAAAAAAGCATGGTGTGCAGAGGTATTTTCCATGAGACGCTGCAGCAACTCCATTAGGATGCATGCAGAGCCAGAGGAGCGTTTTTTTTAATCATCTCCACTCCTTCCCCCAAGTGTGGGGAATTAAAAGGACTGGTGACCTTTAATGCAGTCTTGATAACACCTCAAGTGCTTCAGATTAAAACAATACATTTTACTGTTACTATGGATAAAAATGCTCAACAAGTTTTGCTACAATTTGGCCACATGCCTTTTTAAACAAATCAACATTACCTGTAAAAAACTGATTGTTAGGAGAATTAGTCCATACGAGGATATTCCCCCAGTGAAAACTTCATTCAGATCCCGCTGAAGTAAAAACTGCTTTAATACCAAAACCAGATACTTTAAGTTGGGGTAGTCTTTCATATATCGCTGAAAAGAAATGGATAAATTGCAGAGTGTACAATATTTACAAAGATTAATTTCAAGTACAATATGTTATTCTACTTGTACAACTGTTCTCTAACTTACGGTTGCCAAAACATGTATTTATGTTCAACACCGATATTGTTTTCTACATTTCATGCATTCCTGGAGACACATGTCAGCTTGTGCTACGAGACACTGAAGCTACTCTGTATATATCTTATTCAATTCCTTGAATTCTGACCCCAATCCAGACAATGATCAGGAATCTGCTTATAACGAGCATTATTGTATGTACTGCTAGCTGTTTCTGTATATACTGCAAACTTAATCCATATAAGGAAGCCAAGAAACTCTCATGGTAGTGAAAATAGTGCACAAATCAAAATTATATCAATTAAAAGTTTGTGCACATACACACAAATAACAAGAAATCTTCTGCTATACACATATCTAACTATATCAAATAATATCAATTTACAGATGTTAACTATTGTACCAAGAAATGATTACAGATACTAACCTAGATTTTAATTTAACACTCATGTACATGCAAAAGACACTGTGGAAAACATTCTGAAATTTTAATTTCTTCTTTGGTTTCGCATGTATTAAATTTTCAACTTATGTTCTGTAACTCATTAGCAAAACTTCTTTTCTTTTTCAATATATATCAGCAAAAACAGATGCACAATTTTCTCAAACATAAAACAAAGCTCCATTTTTTTGTGATC
Organism: Sinohyriopsis cumingii; assembly: GCA_028554795.2. Taxonomy (NCBI): domain Eukaryota; kingdom Metazoa; phylum Mollusca; class Bivalvia; order Unionida; family Unionidae; genus Sinohyriopsis; species Sinohyriopsis cumingii. Next base: position 59,222,307 of record CM068839.1, on the reverse strand, counting down.
AACTGTTTAGCACATATTCCTTTCATGTGACACTAAAACAGCCTGCCTCCAGTCCATTATGAATCATAGTCCGGATCCTGTATTTGAAAATATTTCCCTACGCACAATTATAATCTAGCTGAGAACTATGTGCTCCCTTCAAATCTTACATTTCAAAACAAAACTTGTTCCATCAGTGCAAACTTTTTCATTTGGAAAAATGAAGTCATTAATGACGTTTAGAAATATTCAAACTAACATGACCTGGTTTGTAATAAACTTGCTCGAGATAATTGCTGCCTTTCCTGGTTTTTTTCTAGTATTAACAATATTTTTTATACTCCTATTGAACTATTAAATAGGCCGATTGCCCCATTAGAGTTAACAACATATTGCTTTGTTTACTGGATGACATTTCTTGATTATGCTATAGCAAAAGTTTGATCATACAGGTATTTTGCATTTTAAAAAACACTGGCAGATTAAAGTATCAGAGGTACTCCTGTAAAGTTAATCTGTTTCTTGACCAATTCCACTGACTAATACGAAAACCCAGATTCCACCCAAACCTGGACATGGTCATATTAGAATCTGACCACAACAATGATATGATCATATTTTGATTAATTTATTAAGTCCATAATTTAAAGGTAGTTTCTGCATGACATGCTGTCAAGTCAAAAAGGCTGGCAGCACTACTAGGAGATGAAGAAAGACAAGCAAATGCTTTGCTAGTAAGATAATTAAAACAAAAAATCTTTAACAAAAGGGATACAGAAAAACAAAAATTATCCTATAATTGGGATATTAAAAAAATCCAATACAACACAAAGGAAACAACTGCCAGCAGATACTGCCAGTAAATGTACTGGAAGAGTACTTAGATTATGAAAAACATCTAATTCCCAAAGAATATAAAAACTACAGGAAATCCAAGGAAAAGAGGATAAAATGCTACTAAAAATAATTAAGGAATCAAACTGCGATGATCATGGTTTTTTCTAGATTTTGGGTTTGAAACTAACACCAGTGAAAGATGATAATGCAGGAATAACAGATATTGTATTATGGCTATTAAAATGTCCTATATTTTTATCACAAGCCAAGTTCTTAAAAAGCAATTCTTGAACATTTTAACTTAAAAGAAAATAAGCACAAGACATTTTATAATTCCAAATAATTCATTACTTTCCTGAACAAATGTATTTTACTATATTCCTATTGCTGGACATAAGGTGTACTCTGACATTTGTAATGGATAAGTACAGGCGGAAACTTACGGGAATTCATAGTTTGTCTGACAGAGACTCACATACAACTTACCATAATAAGATCAGCGCTTTTAACGCTATTTGGCACATTGAAGCTGATGTCAATTTGGATATCTGTCTTGATATCTTTCAGCTTTATTATTGGGACCTGCAAAAAAAACAAAATAGTTCACGTAAATATATGGCAACCTTGGTATTCAGAAAGTTACTTTTGGCAGATGCAAGTTAAAATCTGAAGGATTTGTTGAACTAATTGAGACTGTCATACAATGAATTAAGCTATAGAACCAAAAAGGTCAATAACCATTAATACAATTGTAGAAGCAAAGGGATTTGTCAGTATTGAAATCTTCAGGTGATGACCACAATATTTATTATGTTTCATGGCAATCAATCAATAACAAAAGACTAATTGTATTAACAAGTTTCATCAATGTGCTGACAAAAAGGGTAGCAACTCAAACAAAAACGATTGCATAATTAAGTGATTTGTCAACAAGTACATTATAACCGGATGACCATTATATTTATCAAGTTTTATGGCCATTATATTTACCACGTTTCATGGCAATCCATAAAAACTGCATGAATAGTTTCTGATAATGATATTATATGCTCGGATGATGGAGCGACACAGTGGTTACTAATTCCACCCAAAACAGGTGCATACAAAAATGGTTAAATTTTTTGTTAAAACTTACGGAGGCTTTGTCAAGAACTTTAGTACTGGATGCATCTGAGATTCCCTTTTCTCTGAGGACTTTCTCTAGTTGATACAAGGGCAGTATATTCCATTCTCCAAACACCACCAGGTCTATGTCACTAAAACAGATATGCAATGCTAATGTCTTAGGAAATGTTATTTAGTCACTGTAATTATTTTCACAAGCCACATGTAAAAACCCACTTTTCACTATTCTCTTTTCACCTTTGGCAGCTGCTGTTGTCAATTTAAATCCATTTTTTCTGCATATAATAGACTATACATGGCAGCCAGTATAACTGGTAGAGGAAGAAAAAGGGAACCCCCTGGTAAGAACCACCAACCCACTGGAAGTTACTGGCAAGCCTTCTCACATACCCACATTGGCAGAGCCCAATACTTGAACTAATGCCGACAGAAGTGCCAGTCCAGCATAGATTCTTTTTTGTCTCATAAAAATGCATGAACCTGCTTTATCAATCATCGCAAACACAAGTGAAATTATCTTAGAAGGAACAATATTCTCTTCCAAACTTATTCCATTGCCTCACTTGCAAATTACTTTTGTTAATGTACAAATATATTAACATGAAACAAGAAATCTCTATCACATGCAGCAACAATAAAAAGAGGGCATAGTAAATTTTTGCCCATGGCTTGCAATGATGCAATAAAAGATGAACAGCATTTATGTTATGTTATATACACAAACTTTCTTAAGAAATGGCAAATTTTAAAAATACATTCAACTGGGAGACAAAATTATCTAAGGAGCGATTTACAAGAAAACATTAAACTAATGAAAAACTTTCCATTGGTTTCCATTTCTTTTCACTCCACAGGTCTGTTCTTAATTAAGCAATATATCAGGAAACAATAAACTTCCCTAGTGTACATCTATATGGTCATATAGTTAATATAATTAATTTAAATATTAATTGTTCATTAAAACCTTAAATACTAAAATAGTTTAAGCAAGGTCTGTTAATCCCAACTGTTGAATGCTTTGTACCTTAAATTTTAACAAAGAACTTCTACATGAAAATACTGATCGCTATGGAAATTTACAATGGTAACCATCCACTAAATTTGGTCAAGAAAAGAGGATGTTGGGCCTATCATTACGAATAACTGTAGTACAAAGTTGTTATCAACATACACTGCTTTAATTGTGACAGCACGGTATGCAACATTCAATCCAGTTTATACTGGACCGCACCTTTAGATTGGCATCATCCAATAATGTCCATATAATTTAATGCTGATTTTGATGTATTTTCTTTAGGAGTCATGTAAATAATTACCCTCCAAATGGATAAGGATGTATAAAGATCCAAATAACGTGAATAATTGCACTTTAAAAGTATGTGTTATCAAATTTTACAAATTGACACCCGTTACTTAAAAAGTCCATCCTGAACATAATTTTCACTTTAGGACTGCTCACTATTCCACTGATACTCTAAAAAAAAAAAAAAAAAATAGAAATGAAGACGGGAAATTCTGACTGATTCCAAACAAATAAAACAATGGTTGTGTGATATATGAGGCCTCTGAGCAATGCACTCCACACCTGCTATACACTACAAATTAAATGCTATCATGATTACACTAAGAATTCAGAATTAAGAAGTTGCTTTCAACAAAACTTACCTGGTTGGAAGGTAAAGCCCAGTCTTGAAGCTTCCAAATACCTCAACCTGAAAAATATTTGCAAAATAAGAGTAAAAGTGAGTATGCCTTCAAATGTTTTAATCATTTAAAAATCAGTGCAGTTATGTTTTAGATATACACTACACTTTTATCAGCCAACTCTCCAATATTTTCTACCCATAAATAGCCGATTTAATTGACATATTTGCATATGATAACCTGATTGGCAAGTTTACATTCTACTACAACTAATGCCTTTAGGGAATGAATTTTTAAGCAGGGTGATTCAACCTGTACATGTGATAGGTCAAAAACAATTAGACATCTTTTATCAATAAAATGGTTATTTAGCGGTCTGTTCACCTTTACAATTTATAAACCCAATTCTCACAGAAGAGCTCTTCACGCTATGCTTTCTCATGGACGTGGTCTCAATAAAATGAGACTGGTTTACTGTTTGAGCTCTGCAATGAGAGAGAGAGCTCAAAACAAGACTATACTAGTCGTCCCTATTATATGCCCCACTCACCTTTACATGTAGCTAACCCTTTTGCACAGCGAGTTTTCTTGGCACCAAGAAGTAACTCTCTTGGGTGGCACCCCATCTGATGCGACAAGCATTTTAAAAACATCAAATCTACCCATCACAAGCAGCCACATTATATCTAATCTACATACAAAACCAATACTTGATTCACATGGTAAGGTAAGTAATCAGATTATATTTTCCGGCCAGTTTTTAGGTGTCATGTTTGGTTATTGAGATAATTCCTGGCAAAAATACATTATAACATGTACCACCACAGATAATATATTATCTACACTTATTTACAGGAAACAGGTTAAATAATGTTGTGATAGGGTACTGAGCTTCACACAGCTGTCAAATTCATCTCTCTGACATGGTTCCCCCACTTTTCTAAATATAAATTTCCAAGTCTTTTCCAGGATGAAATTAATTTTTTCAACGTTAACAAATGACCATTACTGAATGGAATTAAAGAACATTTTGGATTATAAAACATGCATTTTCCGTATCTGAAGATGTTTCTCTTTCAAGACTCTCCAAAACACATATCAGAAAAGATGATCATGTACAAAACCATGAGTCACACGAAACAATTTGACTATATTCCCAGAAATTGGCATTTAAAGCCATTTCAATGTACAGAATACAAATTCTAACTTTACTTTGCTGACCTGCATTGTGTTGCTATATAGAAACAACATAACAAGCACAAATTATTTTGTTTCCTTTCAAACCTTTAATTCTAAAGAATTCTAAGTTTATGTTTGATAGTCCATCCACTAAGCAGCTATGCTATAGGTATAACAGTACCAAATGTACAATCCCAGGTGGGTGGAGCTTAAGATGTAGGGAACATTGCATTCAGAAATAAAGAACACAAGCTGTGACTGGTGTACATGTATTATGTGAGAGTTGTACTTTGTTAGGCTTCAAAAAAAGTTGAGCCTCTTGCCAACATGTGAGATTATGTTAATTCATATCTAGATCATATTTAGTATTTTTTATGATTTTTTTTTAAATGTGGTACACATGGCTGAAAATTTGTATGTTGTGACTAGATAACTCTTACCCCTGTCTAGTTCCAGTACAGTTATCTCTCTTAAATGCAATGGAGTACCTGGTTTTGTCCTTGTCAAATTGACAATCTAACATTGTTCTGTATGACAGTGTCCAACATGCATGCTGAGGTAGGACAGAAAGTATATTTATATCACCAAACATTAACATTCACGTAAATGGAAAAACAATTTGCCCCGTGATACTTTTAATGCCATGGTGTTGGCCTCTTGTGATGCTAGACTGGTTTTTAGGGCATAACCGACTTTTGATCCGGAAATCGGATTCCACCGGATAGTATGAACTTCTGATTAATCGGAGTCGGACAAGGCAGGAACGACCGATTCAGATAATAACAATAATAAAGTTGAATTTCTATAGCACCGTGTCTAACACTGCGTGTCATTCGATAGTGCGTTAATAAAGTTAAATAAGAAGTCAGAAAAGTCCAATATGGTCAACACAACGAGGTGAAACGATAATACTTGAGTTAGACCGAAAGATTTAAATTTATTAAAATATATAATACAGTCCTACCCGTTTATGTCAACATCCTCAATAATGAAGGCATAATATTGAATACATTGACACATGCTAATGAGGTATTAAAAGAAAATGATTCCGCAAGAGGCCAACTTTATAGGACCAAACAAAAGCCTGTTTTATTTTTATTTGACTGCGACATTAAAGCATGGTGGCAAGATCAACTAATTGTTGAATAAAGTACAGGATGGAACTGGCCGCTTGCCGACATAAATGATTAAGGCGGGAAAATAAAAGCCTGGCGGAAAGATCAACTAATTGTTGAACAAAGAATGGGTCGGAACTGGCAAAAAAATAAAAAATTTCATGGATTCTTTGTGGCTTTGAACTTCGTTGCATTTTGCCATAGTCCTGCCATATCCTTCCCCTTGTGACATCGGTGTGATATGCAAAACGTGTGTAACACGGTTTAAAAAGTTAATTTGAAAAACCTTTTAATTTAGCATTTCCGATTAATTGAATCGTATCCGGAATCGGAAAAATTTCATGCCCAAAATCCGGAATCGGAAATCAGTAGAAAAATGCTAATCGGTTATGCCCTACTGGTTTTCATAACTTCCATATAAAAATAAATATACAGATATCAAGCTGTCTGTGAAACAAAAAGTCTACTAGATGAATCTAATCTACTTAGCATTTGGATTATCTCCAAAAATTATTTATAGCAAGCACCCAAATGATCCATACTGCAACCTCCTATTATTCTGGTTAGAAGTCAATAAATTTAACTCGCGATCAGTTCAGTTACAACTCAATTACGTAATTGTTTCAGGCGTCACGTTGTGGAGGAAAATTCCTGGGTTTCGTCATTATTTGCAAAATTCAAGGACTTTTTACGTCAAGAAAAATTATCATTTCTCCCGACTTTTTCACGATTGCATGGGAACCCTGCTCAGTTAATTATGACCTGAGGTAAAATCAAAACTAAACTAACATATGCTAAACTTGCTACTGTGGATTCACAAAGAGAAATAAATAAATAAAATAAACAAAACTGGCAACTAGGTGAAGACATTTATCACATGATTTATAAGCAAGGCATTTCATCAAATCTATAAATATTATGTCATCACAAACCTAAAAATTCTTACTTTAGAAGAAAAGTAAGTTATTTGACAGTGAGAAGCATTCTTAAAACAAAATGTGATGCTGCAAAGAAAAATAATAAACATGAAAACAGATGAAGAGAATATTCTGCATCAGTGGCAAAGGATCATTCTAAATGCTAAGTGTTGTTCGTACTAACATTTAAATGACATTTTTTTAATGGTTTTGCACTACACATTAAAAACATCCAAATTAGGAATTAACTCTTAATGCATATTCACTTAAAATAAAGCTATTTTTAAGACAAGAACCTTTTGAAAATTAAGCTTTCTTACATCACACACAAACATCATATAGTCCCCCATCTGGAAAAGCCACCACTCTTACAAGGTAAAAGGCTACTTTCATGTTGCAGAAGGGGTGGTCATATAAGAGGGGGACCACTTGGTTGTTTAAATTGGACAATGGGCCTGCTCCAAACTACTTACAAAAATGTATTATCTGACCTTTTTATTCTTAAAAATGAGAGATTTACAGTACTTGATGATTCAGTTCACTTTCTGTAGAAATACCCTGTATAAAAATTAATTCCTGGCTTTAACAATTGAACAGTGGAAGACATTCATTACCAGCAGAAATTATAAGTCAAAACACTTATCTGATCCAGGATAAAACACATTAGACCAATGTATTCTGAAACCAACATAATTCCTTGGGAACCAGATGTAGCCATTTAAATAATTTATTCTTAAAACATGTTTTCAACAATAGGTACTTTACATGGGAACATACTGGATCAGCTAAAACCCTTCTACAAGAATATCAACAACAGAGAGTCATCATGATCTTTATACATTTACCATTCTGACTTGTAAATAAAACAGTATTTGACAGTTACATGTACTCTATATCTAATATCATGAAAATGATGTGGATTTTTTTTTTATGGCGATTTTTACCCCCGATTAAAACAATGGTCACAAGCATACTATTGCCCTCGATTTGTTGGAAATTAAAATCTTCACGTCGAGTTCAAATTATTAATGTCAGTTTTACATATCAATTCCAAGCATTACCAACATTCTTTATTTTTTTATAATTATAAAGTATGCAAGCCATTAAAATTATCTTTTTAAACGTGAATTACTTGTTGGTGTTATTTATTTTTATTTATACTATATCGCAGGTTTAAAAAGGAACGCTTCTTGTGCAAATAAGTAGTTCAGTGACTTGTGCGTAATGTGTGTTCATTGGAAAATTATGCAACCTGGTTAGTAGCTATGAATATTCATGGCTTTTCCAGCCAATCACATAATTGACTGACAGTGCGGAATTCGAAGAAATTTAAAGTATCACATGCCATGCTGATATATTTCAATGCAAATTCAACTATCGATCATATGCAGTTCTCTGAGTATACAACATTTCTTTGCATATTATTAGATTCTGCAGTCTCATCTTTAATCTCATATAAAAAAACCCACCGCACTTTGCTTTAAAGGCAAGAAACTTTAGTTGTTTCTATGTTAGTCAAGCATTTGGCATGGTCACCATCTTGAATATTTTACGATATTTGTAAACAAACGTTTGTAACCAGTAGTTTAACACCATACTGATTGATAGAAGTTCACAATAAAGTCGTTATAATTTTCTAACTTAACGGCAAACAAACAAAAAATAGATTTGTAGCATTTATTCACATTTTCAACGCAGTCCTATGTTTTACGAATTTGTCGAAACGTTCTTCACAACAACTCGAAATTAAAGTTAACGTATGAACTTTTTTACTCATTCAGATTTGCAAGGGTGTGATTGTTTAGTTTAAACATTATAATGATAGTAAAAGTGTATAGTTTACTGAAAAAGAGGGTAACGAATTTTGTTCTTCGGTATGTTTTCCCCCCCCTTCAGATTAAGGCTTTTTTCAACATCAAGCTCACGTCAAGCAACTATGATAGAAATTGGTAGCATGCTATAGAGACAAAAGTGAAATAGGCAATGGTAATAAGTCGGTAAAAAGACAAAAGTAAAAGAGAAAGGAAGATATATAAATAAAAAAAAACAGAAAATTAAGTAGGTTAAAAAGACAAAATCAAAATCCGCTGGCTTTAACACATTTATCCTAGACATATAGCTGTAAAAAAAGAAGAAAACAAAAAACAAAAAAGGAATTAATATTTTATTATCGGCTACGTCTTTTAGGATGCAAATATGTTCTGCACATATTAGTAAATTTAAAAGTTTACTTGTCCATACAAAATACCCGCTCATCCCTAGTTTCAAAATTTTAAAAGAAAAAAGAACTATTTAATAACTACACCTTTTAAATGCATGCATTTTGCATCTATGATATGCAAAACATACCACCATGTCAGCCAATTCTGCACAACAATACATTTCTGTAAACACTGGATCAGGTGTTATTTTGGTTCAAATATCCATTTTGCACCAAAAAATAAACGATAATAGTTTCATCAAAAAAAATTATATTCATAAAGTGTACAAAAATATCCCACATTTAGACTCAAAATGTACATGAAAATGATTTCTAAATGGCAACGTGAAGACCCACTCCATAACCTTGAACATGTAACCCAGAAAATCCTATTTAATATGCATCTTTTGGAATCATACAAATTAAAGACATTATATAAAAGATGGAAATGTGTACCTTAAAAAAATATTTTAATCCAAGTTTCCAAATTTGCAAGAAGTTGTCCCACACATACAAAATCGTCTGCTACCCAACGTGCCAACTTGTCACTATAACATAAATTCTCAAGAAATTTCCCAGCGTATAGTCTTTCTAAATTCTGTAGTAATTTTTCCCCATCAACAAGACGTAAACACACTGCATCCTATTCATTGTTGTGTTTCTTCCACATAATAGCTTATTCTTTTTAATAAAATGTTGAACTTTACTACCTTTTTTACAAGATCAGTTTAGTTTGCTTAATATCTCTTGCCATTTATTGGCATTTTTACGCTGAATTTTGTAAAACTAACTATAAATCTGACCTAATTACTCTACCGAACTGCTGACAGAAACAGTCCAAAGTAATATATGTAATTTCTATAGCCCAATGGATAAACATTACATCTTTTCAAAGCTGTGCGCAGAATAGGCCGACATAATGCGAGTCAGGAAAACACGGGGGTGGTATCCAGTGTCCAAAATATTATTTTGAACAGAATATTCTGGTGACAATTTCCTCTTTTGAAATGGTAAGCATTGCTTTATTTTATTTCAGTCAATTGGTCAAATTCGGTATGAATTTTGCTTCAATACTGGAGATGGAAACCTTAGGTGCACAGAAATGCCTGACAGCATTGTACTTGTTATTTCAACTTGTTTTATTTATTTTACTTTTATATGGTAAGGGCCTACAACTCTAAAAGGATGCATTCTTGGTCTGTAACCATTGAATCACTACCATAGTCTTCTCACACCATCCCATCTGTACCACCCAACCAACTTTAAAAGCAGAAGGCATCAATAATATAAAAAATTGCACAAAACTTGTTATACTCATTCAGTGACTTATAACTTGTAACATGGTTGTAGCCAAAGGGTCCCAAACACTTTCAGCCTGTTGATGGTTTAAACCACATTTTTTTAAAATTTAAACATCACAAAGAAATTCATACTCTGAAAAAGATTTTCTCTGCTTTGGTGTGGCATATGCTGTGTTGAACAGCTTTTTGGAATGCTGTGTAATGATCTCTCTGTCCAAACAGTTTTTTCTCTCTCAGATTTCAATTTTTCATTATCAGATTTTAAATAACATTTTGCACTTGTACAGGATCATTGTGATAACCTGTCCTGCAACCAATCCAATGGTTTTGTGGGCAGTAGAGGGTTAATGTATTTTACAAGATGTGGCTGCTCCCATCTTCTTTGGCATCGAGCCAAGGAAACTCCTGCAGACAAGAATCTTTAAACCCCCGTTTTTGTTTTAATCATATTCTCTGTAATAGACAGGTTTAGTTTTGGCCCATTTTGTTGACTTTACATTCAACTTTTCAATATTTGGTTCCTGTTTTGTATGAAAATGGTCCATCCAGGTGCATTCCCAGATCGTAGACCGCATAATGGTTGGAGGGAGTCCAGTGTTGAGATCAAACTATCTTGCAGCCAGTGAAACTTGTTCTGATGTAACCATCAAAAGATGTCACCTAAACCAGAAGTGTCTGTTTATAGTGGTTGTCTCCATATTAGCTGTGGCTGGTATTGGTGCTAATGGATAAATTTGAACATAAAGTATATAAATATACAGTGCTCCTGTAGTCATTATTAGTATTTGTGTAAACATCGCTCAGACATACAGGAACTACAGGTTTTAATTTACTTCTCCAATAGCAAGTAACCTTGCAAGAGTTGCTGTCAGAGCAAACCTGCACCCTAAAAGAAACACTCCATAGTTTCTTTTCGGCTTTAGCAATATCTGAACATAAATATTTTAGGTGTCGTTGATGCTGGATCACTTCTTAGCAAATTTTCTTTGTTGGTTACCTTGGATGAATATGGTCTGACAGAAGCTTCTTCAAACTGCAAAGCCTTAATGCATTTCCACATGGCTGGATGCTTGTGTTCTACAAAGCGAAACAACTTATTTCCATCTCTAGCTAATATTGTGGGTGAATGGATCACCAATTAGAATAGCTGTATAAATTTTTGAAAATGCCATTGGAAAAAAGGAGGGGCATCTTTATGCAATAAAACTGCTACATCTCTACTGTGTATAAGCCTGTGTCCTTGGGAGGTGCAGTCTGCCACACAAAATCCATGCATACTGCGTGTGTTCAGTGGAAGGTATACCATATCATCTAACTTTGCACAAAACATTTGGAATTGTTCCTTTCTTTGATGTGGCTCACAAGTCCTAGCTTTTGAATCTTGTCCCATGTCAAATGTATGAAATTAGTCAGCTCTGATCATTGTGCTCAGATTCTAACTAAATCTAGGATGAGTGTTAAATTTGATTTTGTCTGTTAGTTTTTCTTTTGTCTTTTTTTGTGGGTCCATTTTACTTTTGTCTTTATTACATTTAATCATGAAAATTACATATCCCATAAATTATATTTCTATATACAGTATAGTTTAATAGTTTAAACCTGTATAAGTTTATTCTTTTATAAATAGTAGTTGTTGAAAAGAATGTAAACTCATCTTAATATTATAAATATTACATTTTTAACAATTATATAACAATAGTTGGTCCAATTTTTTTAGATTTATGCATATAGAAGCTATTTTGGTAATACAGATATTGTAAATGTTTCTGGGTTTGTGGTACCTGAGCCAACAAACCTGGAAATAAGAGAATCTGCAAATCCAAAATGATCAAAGAGTAGAATTGGGCATTACTCTGTAAAGGTAAAAATGTAAAATGAAATAGATTAAGCAGAAAAGAAATTTCTTCACTTACTGCAAGACATGAATGACCATTAAAGAGTGACTCCTAAAGGAAAACAGAAAAACTGCACCAAAATAAAAAAGATGTCAATTTAAAACAAATTGAAAATAATTCTCTTTCTAAAAACTACAACATCAGGAAATGTTACAACTACTTCTGAACATTAAGCAGAAAAAAAATATCTTTCAAATCATCTAAGGAACAAGTTGAAAGGTTTAGGAATTTGATTTTTTTTTTAAATGGCTGACAAGATAAATGAGGTGAAGTTATTTTTGCATCAAAAGGTCACTGAATTTGGTAACTTACAACTGGAAGGTATTGATCTGCAATAATGTCTTGTATGTAATTTCAGAACAAAAAATGAAAATGGTACATATACTGCTAGCATTGCTGTTTATTTTTCAACTGGGCTTAAGTTGCAGTTGCAAAGATTTCACCAGTCATCCTGTTTGCAAACATATCACTGGACATTACTTACAGAAAAATGATCTTACAATTTAAACGGTGCAAACAACTGTTGACTGATCACTTCATGGCAAAGATGTTCATAGAAGGTAACAGATGTGAGAACTGGGGACTGAACAAAGATAAAAGAATCATCTTGGAGTTTTAAAATGGCCAACAAAGACTGACTTTGCAGTCATTCAAAATTGTCTTGAAACGTACGCTTTTGTTAAAAATGGAATGGTGAACTTCCGTTAACACATACAAGTGTTACTAAAAAAAAATATCCATGGAAAATACTCAACAACCTTCGATTCCATACCAACATTTCATTTGCATGAATAATATCCAATGAAGATATCTCTCTCTTCAAAATGTTCAATTTTTATGGGATAAATGAGACACAAAACTTAGGTGAGTGTTCCAAGTTTTATTTCTCATCACATGGTTTGCATGGGATAAAACGTGTAGAAAACAAAGCATGTGCACTAACTTCACTAACTTTAATTCAAGTGACCATTACGCTGCTGTGGGGGTTCAGCCTGGCCACAAAGTACTTGCAGAAGTTGGAGAATTCGATGAAAATATACAGATCTTGAGGCAGTGTGATATACAAGAAGACATCAGAGAAACAGCCTTTTATCTTATATATCACTATATATAATTGCAAGGTTTGTAAAAAAAATGTAAAAGTTTTTACACAATTTTTCTTAGTTCAATCAGTACCCCCTATACAAATGAAATACCTGACAGCACAATTGCATTCAATAGGAAAATTTCACAGGAATATCTTTTTTTGTAAATAAAAAAAAGGGTATAACAACATAAAGAATATTGTTGGTCTCTGGCATTACAAAAACTAATGAAATTATTTGACAGCTGTCAACTTTAAGCAGCAGTAACTTTGGTTCAGGTGGAGATATCTTGCAATTTGATTAAAACCAGAACATCTCCGCTGTTATACATGAAGACCAGTGACCATTTAGAGGTCATGTTCTGGTAACCTATGTCATTACCATAATCACTAGCTTTATCAACCATTCATATCTTCACATTTGGAGGCAAAGAAAAGGGATGACGAGCATGATTGTGTACCAAACGATCTGATTCAGATTTCTGAAAGCTGTATTTCCATTGGTTAATTTAAAGGTCACCAGAACATGACCCTTAAGTGGTCGTTGTCAGATCTACAAGTAAGACAGCAGAGATCTGATTTTAATCAGACTGAGATATCTTGACAATTTAAACTTTTGATGAGGGTGAAAAAAAGCTTCATAATGTGAAAAAAGTTTAATTCATTGTTATTTTTATTTTTTTTAAAATAAACTGGAATTGCTAGCTAAATACAATTTGGATGGCATTGTAAGATAAAAATATACCTTTGCCAAGCTGAAAATGGACATCTTCTGCATAGTTTGACAAGATGTTATTTTATAAACATGTCGCCAATGAAAATCCATGGAAGACAAGTTTTTATTAGGGGGAGAACATTACATTTCTCAAATTGGGGTTGTGTTGGTAAAAAAAGAACTTGAAAACAATTGTGTTGCCTCCATTTATGTTCCTTGGACACATTTTGAAAACACTAACGTGGCATGAATATTTACTAAAACTGAAATGGAGAGCACCGTGGAGTTTTCCATTCCAGATCTTGCTCTCAATTAGTTTTAATGCACACTCATTTAACTACCAGCATTTATGATAGTTAACGATATTTTCTGAATTATTTTCCGTTCAAGCTAACAAAGTAAAAAAACTAATTGTGAATCTACTTAAATATGGTCTCTTTTGTAATTATTTCAGCCTCAAAATAAATTAAATATTCCTCACTGCAGAGGTTATTTTAACCTAAACATAATGTTTATACTACCAGCCATCTAACATTTTACACTGGCACTAGGAAGACTACTACAAAGCATGAATGTTCATTGTTTTAAAATAGACATTTATTTCCATCACACGCCTTACACGACTTCGAAAATTTCCAGTACCAACATAGCAATTAATAGATTCACTAATGAAAGTTTTAAATGCATGCCCTGAATATGTCTCATTAAGGCAGTTTATTTTTTTCCTTAACATTAACCAGTTTGCAGTAAGGTGTAAAAGAAATATTAAGCACGGCTATTGTAAAGCTGGAAAACAATTAAAAGTTTGATGCAGCAGCAATAAACTTTATGTCAAACTGAAAGGGTTGTAGAGTATGCATAGAATTTATTTACCACTAGTACAGTTGCACAAAATTTAGTTCCAGACCCTATGCAACTCAATGGCTTGTTGCTATCTCAGAACCTGGCGTAATTCTTGGAAATTCTTTTTCCATTTCACATGACAACTGCAATCATATCTCCTGCCACGAGATGTACTCAAATTAGCATGTGATGTCCAATAAACATAATTGTGTCCTTTGCAGCTTTTATTCACAAGAATCTGATTACTCCTTTTTATTTTAATTTTTTATTCTTCTGTGTTGATTATTAACACTTTTCTAGAACATTTCTCCCCTTTCATCTTTAAAATGCATAGCCTTCTGGACGCCATTTTAAAAAAAATGATATAATCAACAGTTTGATCATGCAGACACTTCCCATGGACAAATAGGTGCAGTTTAAAGCATCTGGGGTGCTGCTATAAAGTTAGTCTGGTTTCCTGACTAATTTCACTCATTCTAATATGAAGCCTGGATCAATATCAAATACGGACAAACCATATAACCGGCTTTAACGGCAACGCTAATTTTTCAGTAGTTTTTGTTTGTACGCCTAAGTCCGTATTTTACAGGTAATTTTCATAAGATTTACTGCAAAACTGTAAGGGTTGGCAGGTCTGAGTCTAGTATGGATAAATCAATGTGTTCATAAACACACTTGCTTAATTCTAGTCATTGTAGAGACAGCTGTGTCCAACTGTCAAGTTTCATGACTGGAACATAAACAAAAACCAAAGAAATAAACATTCACCACAAATTTTAACAAAGTCAGTAAGGATAAAATGTTAGTCCGATAAATCAAGCCTCCAAATTTGTCTTGATTTTGATGGACAATATGTGGGCATGACGTCAATTGTTTATTTAAATGTGCAATATTGGTGCATGCAAGTTGTAAGAGAACACACCTGCAAACATTTTAGACACCAGTATTAGATAACAGCCATATCTAGCAAGAAATTCAAAATGGCCACATGATATGATTGTGCTATTCCACAAAGATTTGCAAGTCATCAAACACAGGATTTGATCTGGAAATATAACATACTGCTTTAAAAAAAATTCATACTATGGTAACTCAACAGCCACAGGAAATGCCAGTAACTTCATAAAATGTCATTACAGGTAGTGATGGGAATCTTCCAGACTTTTATAACTAATAATCAGTTCCACTTAACCAATTAATTATAATCGCCAACTAAGAGCAAATTTTAATTTTTGTTTCTTACGGTTATATCTTTGCTCAATGTCATAAATACTTTAACCTGATAAAAATATTACATTTTTTCTATTGTGTTTTAATTTTGTACTACAACTTTGTTAAATCAGGGTCCGTGCATGGGTCTGAAATTCTGGGAAAAGTCTTAAATTTAAAAATTGTTTATCCAGGCCTGGAAAAAGTCTCGACTTTTTTCTTGTTACGGAAACAGAAAACATGACTGCTATTTTCAGGTGTTACTGTAGAACACTACATCTCAAGACAAGTATAGCTGATAAATTTGTGGGATAAGGCCATGCCATTTTGACTGGTGTTTGCTGACTCATTAAGGATAAATCTACAATTTTCATTTCATATATTATTTCGTTCATTTAGGTTTTGTTTTGTGATAGGGAGCAATCCTTTTAATTTCGGCAAGGCCTGGACATTTTTATTTTTTGGGTTGAAAAAGTCTGAATTTTTTCTAAATCTGTGGCAGGAACTCTGTTAAATGTAAGCATCTGTTTATGGCATATCAATCTTATGTAACTGAAATACTGCTGAAAGTCCCAAATCCTTTCTTTCATATTTGGTATCTAATATATAACTTAAAAAGTATAGAAGGACATGGTTTTCGTGTTTGTCATTATTTACAAATACTACAAAGGATTTTACATTTAACTGAAACAAACCAAAATGTGTTTAAATTTACTAACTGAACAATTTAACAGCTTAATTATGTAGTCACTACTATGTGTTCCTAATTACGAAAGTTTGCACCTACAGAATATGTTGTTGTTGTAGGGTTTAAAGCCATTTTTCAGCACAATACATATTTTACATGGCAGCCGTTATAACAGGTGGAGGAAAACCCAGGAAGAACCACAGACCCATGAGAAGCTACTGGCAAGCTTTCTCACGTATCCACATTAGCCAGGCCTGAGACTCAAACCAATACAGACAAGAGGTGAGATGGCAGTGATCCAGAACGAGTGCTTTAGACCAATTTGGGGCCCCCTAATGTGATAAGGTTTTATATTTGTAAGTTGTGAAAGGAGTAAATGATTCAGATCAACTTTACTGGATTGGAAGCCCTGTTTAACTTACCACATACACATGAGTTTTACTAACCTTTGTGTTTTGCATGCAACTAAAAAGAAGTAGTCTCCCTTTAAAAACAATTATGGAGTTCCACAATCGATTGTCTTATTGGTTAGCTCAACAAACTGATGACTGGTTATAACTGATAATCGGAACACTAATTACAGGTATGGGGCTTTGCTGTCAGCCTATACATATATCACCAACTTCCGTTAACATAAAGGATTTAAAACTGGTAATGATGCAACCACTTGTCAAGATTAATGATTCTATGTAGATTAATATGCATATAAAATATCAGAAACTTGCATGGTCATGAACCACATCCAAACAGTTATCTGTATCCAGTAAAAGATGAAATATGGGTTACAATGAGCCACATTTGCTTGGTAGTAAGAGAGATGTGCATCATCAATTTCACAAACACAGCATGAACAATCGTCAGAATTAAACATCAAACACAAAATTTATAACGCATAAAATATTGTCAATAATGACCTAAGAATGCAATGAGCAATTAGCATCACAAAGAAACCCGAAGTATTACAATTTTTGTTACTGGATATGTATGCAGAGAGAGAGAGATTCAATACAAATAGTGCTGATAAGATGTCCAGAACCTGCATATTACCCAGTCAGACCCAGGAGATTACCTTGCTAAAAGTCCGTAGGACCTCCCGCTTTTTCAAAAAAATGGAAATTAAAAGTAATCATCTTCGCTTGATTGTTTCTTAAACAAAGTGTATGATGTCAACAAATATATATACAAAATTATGTACAATGTTACTCGAAGTCTAGTATGTGATAGACATGTAGAATGTCTGCGAGCTAGTGCTATATACCTCTAAATTTTAGTACCTTTCCAGCTAAGTATCCATGTCCCAACACCTAAAGTCTAACTTTGTTCAATTCAGCCTCACCTTACTACTTAGAGACCACTTCAAAGTCATTTGTGTGAAGCCTTGTTATGTCTGACTAAAGAGGGCACTTTACAGATATGAATTTTTGAGAAAGTGACAGGTGTAAGGTGAAGTTGTTTGCATTCGCAATATGCACAATGGAGAGAATGATGGCATACCTCAGTGCTACCTTCTCTGTGGCTCAAATTTCTTTTCATATTGTTCTTAGGGAAATTATGCATGATCTAAGCACACAGTTAACCAAACCAACTGCTCCCATGTGCTCAAAATAACTGGCCAGAGTTATTAGAAACTACACTATCTAGCAGCTGTTACAATATGGAAAAATGAAATCTGTCAGACTAGGCTATAGCAGCTTCTGAAAATGTAATGAATGAATTACCAAATATATAACATAAAATTAGTTGCCGGTTCTTTGTTTTACAATTTATCTCTTAAGGAAGTGAAAATGACCAAGCAGTGCTACCATTTTTTTTATATGGGAATGTCCATACTATATACTCTATAACCCATAGTACACCAATCAATCATACACCAAAATAAAGGGAATTAAAAGTTATTTGAACAAAGCGTAAGATATCCAAGGTCTTTTATAAATAGTACAATCACGAAAGGTAAACCAGGGAAAAAAAATTTCTTTAAAATTCTAACCTATGCAAAACAACTGTAAAGCAAGACCTCCCATGCATTCACACAGTTCCTTTATCATAAAGTTAAATAAGATGCTGATAAGAACATTAAAACGTGAACACATTTTTCTGCTCCAAAGAACATGAGACAATCAATACAGTCCTGAGTTTAACTTAGCTTTCTTATCCATCAGCATGCCCAAAAACCTGCAGGAACCCCAAAATGTATGAAAATGGAACCCCAGCAAAAAAGAAGAAGCCAAACAAAGATGCAAAGTACGATGAACACGGTTTTCAAATTTAAAGACCACTTGAAAACAAACTGGCAATGCGTCAAATATGATCGGATACAGAAACAAAAATGTTAACCTATTTAAAGTACCCTGATTTAGCTGACTGGTTCAGTGCAAAACCATAAAGGCTGATTTGACTTGGTTGATTTTTCTAGAGTCCTGTGACAATGAAAACAAAGACCATTTAAGACTGTTGGATATTTTATTCAAAAAAGGAAGGAAAATGCATTCTTTAAAAACAAACTACTTTATTCATTTATTAAAGCTTGTACATGTAACTATGCATTTGATGTTCCTCACAACAGCTCATCAATTTTTACCTGTTTATATGAATGTCAGACATGGCTCCCTCTATTTCTGAGCATGCTGCGATAAGTATCATAGTTTACCGCAATTAAATTTTGGGCCAAATGCTCATTGTCTGAGACAGGGACCGGGAATTTCTTTTTTATTTCCAGCTCACACATAGCTAATAAAAATATTTTGCTCTGGTTCATAGCAAAATAACACCATCTTAAACATTACATTGTGGAATTTGAGCATGGGCTTGTGATTTTTTTTAAAGTCTCCAGACATAAGGTTATGTCTCGCGAGAAAAACACAGTGATTTTTTGAGCACCTAAGTGACAAGCTCATTTCCTTTATAAGAACTAAATATCTTGTGCATTAAGTACAAACTGCCTCTGAAGGAGCAAGCTGATGCAAAAGATGCCAAAATGTTGTCTGATATTCTTAGTTTAGAATGGAAACTGAAAGCAATTCAAATAATCGAGAAGATGGCGTGTCTTTTGATAAATAGTGGGGCAAATTCATGTCAGATTAAAATTTACATCAGTAGGAAAACAATCGATGGACATGATAGTTACAGCCATATGTTTGCACCCCAACAGTTAAGGCAAGGTAGTTTGAGAAACAATCGCTGAAGCCACTTTAAAAAAAATAGAAGTGATTAAAGTTTAATCACATTAAATCAATAACCTGAAAACATTCCTCTCATCTGTAAATGAAAATATTATGTAAGAACGATTATGTGTGTGTGGGGATAATTTTATTTTCTTAAGTATTGGCAACCATTAAAAGATGTGAAAGTCAGCCTTGGAAAATAATTATCCTCTACTATTAATGGCTCATACTGTCCACTTAAGAGGGACTATCTCAATATTACCTGCGCCTTTGGCCACATTTCTTTTACAACTGCTCGAATTCTGTTGACCACATCGTTCCGCATGTTGGCTTCAGCAGCATTTGGAGAATTATACTCAAAGAAGTCTTTAATCTCATGGTGTAACCTGGTAAGAAACAAAATAGGCAAATATTTCAGCTTGTTCCATACAAAAAAATTCTCCATCTTAACAGGTAACTTTTATAGAACATGCTTTTCTTCACTTTTGGAATCAAGTTTAATGTTGCTATTGCAACAATGACAACTTTTTGCTGTCTTTACATTGTGTTGCTCATACCTGTCTGCATTACCTGCATATATGTCTGGTGACATGATGTGGTTTACTGTCCAATTCACTATGCACTGTCCTTTCTGGCTCTATTTCTAAATATATACCAGCTTTATAGCATACAGACATGCATACATAAAGGGAAAACCCACTAAAAGGCACTTCATTATAACAGTCACATGCAGTCATGGCATGGCTTCCAAAATTTACATCACTAATTTCTCCTGTCTGTTCTTTTCAAATGTGCAGTGTTGAAACAATCACTGATATTCTTCAGTAACAAGGATTTCAAATTATCCACTGTAGTCTGCAGCAGCCATATTGCATGAAACTTCTGCACCAATTGCATTTAGGATAAATTTAAGTCTTATTAAAATCAAATCTCCATTGTCCTATGTGAAGATCTGACAGCAACTGCAGTAGGGTCATGTTCTGATGACCTATGTAATAACCATAATCTCTAATTTCATAAGCCGATTATATTAAGTCATATCTTTTCATTGGGGAGAATAAGCAGCATGGCTAAAGAGGATCAATGTGTGCCAAAGATTTTATACACTTTATTATTTCTGAAAGATGCATTTCCATTGGCTAATTCAAAGGTCACCAGAATATGTCCCCTAAGCACTTGCTGTCATATCTTCAGGCAGGACAGTGCAGATCTAATTTTGAAAAAACTGGGTTAAACTAGATAATAGGCAGACATTTGGTCAGGGTTGCCTTATTCATATCTGATGACTGAACTCATGGTTTAAGCCACTCCCCAAAAATCATCCAAATGACGTTTAAAAGGTTTTTTTAAATATGTATATTAAACTATGCAGACTATGTGACCTAAATCCTTTGAAAATATCATTAGTATGTCTAACATTCAAAACATGAGTCTGAAAAAACACAAGCTGGATATGCAAGATAACTGCTGAATTGTAACTGCGTCAACATTAAAATATCAAAACATACTAAACATAAGTCTAATTTCTAAATAAACACAAGTAGGATGATTGGATCTTCAACTAATTGTAATTACCAATTATCTGCTTAATGTTTGAATACTGGGGTATCTTGTTCTTCTACAAGATGCTGAAGTACTAGTAATGATTGCCTCCAGTCTACCAGGAGAATTGTAAATTCATCTCAAAGTGTATGAGAAGAATAGGTCTATTAATACTGGAATTGCTGACAAGGTGAAGAACTCTGGTATGAAAAGGAATAATGAAGACCATCTTGAACCAATGAAGCTAATTGCAGTGGCTCTTGATAATGTACACAAGCTACATGATCGAGGCTTTGGACATACAACACAAGACTGACATTTATCTAGCAGCCTTACAACAATTCAGTGACCAACAAATTCAAGACACATGCCAAGGAGGCCACTCCTATTCACTTTCTTGCCAATACCCTTGATTCTAGGTTCTTGGGTAGGAACCTCACCAATGAGCAAATACTACTATGGAACACTGCAGTCAGCATCATCCATACTATTTTGTCAAAAGTGGCAAACCTGTGAGCCCAAACTTTCAAAGGATGTATTTTCCATTTTTGTTGGAAATCTCAATCTGGGGAGGGGAAATGTAGCTTACAATTTTTTCAGACATATCACTACACTGTCTGCAGTATGGCAGTTTTGTGATATCTGGCACTGGGGCATGATGTTGCAGACATGTAAGATGATGTCCCACCCAGTCAAATTATCCTGACACCAGGCCGACCAGTCCTAACATGAGTGTCTAAATGCTGAACATCTAGCAAGGCAGCTGTAAGTACCATTGGTATGACTCAGGGGTCGAGGTTTGAACCCATCACCTCCAAAACAAATGGCTGACACTCTAACCACTAGGCTACCAGTGCAGTCTGAATCAAAAGACTTGGACTATAATATTGTGGAATGGAGTTGTGGGCATTTGCCATTAATGCTGGTGTTGACAACATATACTTTATTTTTACCCTGGTTCATTTTAAGGTCATGAGCAAGCTTGGCACTGAGAAATCTGGAAAACTTGTATTTCTTTACAAACTGTGAAGCAAAAAAGCAACTATCCTAAATTCTGCCATGAAAATGCAATATCCAGATGTCCAAATGTTTTAACTTTATTACAGTTAACTTTATAATTTTGCTTTTTAATTCTGGTTTACAACCCTGCTTTTTTGGTGAAAACTCCAGTTGATGTGATCATTGATTCAGGAGAATGAGTGACGATTTTTCCAATATGCTCATTGTGGTTGAAGAGGTCAGATCTCACTAATTTCATTTAGAATCAACCAGATATATAAAGACTTGTAGCAAAAATCCAATGTTTAAAATTATTTTACAAATCCAGTCTTAAGAGGATTCAGAGAAGGAAACTTCACATTACAGTGGAAGAATAAAATGCAAGACTACCACAATCTAAGGAAACTACTCCTTCTGAGAGATGTAAACCAGCATCCGTGATGGCAAAAAATGTCAATGACACAAAATGCCAACAAATGTTCAGCCACATTGGGTTGATAATTATCCTAGATCAATCCTGGTGGACATGAAACTGATCTTAGAGTTGTTCATCTTTCAGTTCCTACCATAGTTTTGCTTTTAATATTGATTAAATGCATAACCTCATTTAACCTAGTGAAGACATTACAATTTTTGGAACAAATGAAAATGTAGGTAGAGAAGTGAAGTTTCTGAAATTACTGGTCCTTGACAAAAAATGGTTGCAAACTTTTATCAGACTTGAATAAAGCATGTTATAAAATAAGTTCTGACATCTCTAGAAACAAAATATAACTGGGAATGGTACTACATTTTGACACAAAAATAAGCTGTTATAAGGTTGAATGCCATTTTTCTGCACAAGACATGCTATACGTGAACATGCTATACGTGATGGCCAGTAAAACCATGGAAAAAACCATCGACCCATGAGAGGCTAAATGGCAAGCTTTCTCAATTACCCACATTGTCCAAACCTGAGACTTGAACCCACAAAGAAAGTGGTGATATAGCAATGATCCATAACAGTGAGCGCTTTAGACCACTCTGGTCCTAACCAAAAATAAAATAATGACATTAACTGAATTATATTTGTCATTCAAAACAAATTTATTTAAAAAAATACAATATCTGACATTTGGATAAAAGAACATTTTTTATGCTTCTAAGAAATAGCATTGCATGGGGAGAAATTTCATCTACTGTCTTGTAGTGTACTGTAATGTACCCGTCCATTACGATTCCACGAGAATAGTAACCATGTACCCATAGTTCCAGCCGAAACTACAAAAAGCATGAAAATAAAATTTGAAACAAATAACATTTAGTATATATTTCTCCCTCTTTCTTTAGTTTCAAGCAGCAGTTAATTTTAAACAAAAAACTTGGTACTCAACAGCTTATGTCCAACCGACTCCATCTGTGACCTTGACATTCGCTCACTGCAAGGCAGGATCTGTCATCGGATCAAACGTGTTGTGCAATACTGACGACATTAATGAAGAACTTTACTCACTTTAGGTACTAAATAGTGAAATATTTATTTTATCAATTGCATGATGAAAACAAATCAAACATACCCTGTGATATCTGGGGCATAATTTCTCCTTTTCCAAGGTGTCAAACTGTCATCTTTCAACAATTGTTTGTATTGATAGAGATTTAAACCGTATGTGCTTGCGCGGTTTTCTCCTCCTGTTTCTCTTTTCCTCTTGATACGACTCTGTTCGTTTGAGCTATTAATCAGACAGTTCGTAGATACATTTTTGTTTTTTACATTATCAAGAGGAATGTAATCATGCGGCTTTTTATCCAAGTTTGGGTTCGACCTCAGCGACATGTTGTCCACGCCTATTTGTGCCTCCCAAATTTTCGTCCATACCGTGTGAGCTATCCCCAACTGTTCAGGTGGATACCACGATATTATTGGATCCATACACCTGAAACGATTTTAAAATGATGATAAAATCACTCAATTTCGCCGTCTTGGTATGTACTTCAGCGGGCACTTCACCAATAGGCCGGCCAGAATTTCAAACGTCCATTGCGCAACAGCCAAAGTGCGCATCACGGAAATATGGAGGTAGCATTAAATATCATACGAAACGAATATAACGAGTTTGTATTCAGCTTCCAAGATGTACTTGTACCTACTTCAAAAACTACGCTTACTTTAATAATTTGTTGAAATAAAATGACATGATAATTTCAATAAATAAAAATTGTAACTTTTTTAAAAGATATAAATATATATTAGCACAATAGCATAAAGGTATGAAAGCACTTCAAAATGGATTGCCTATTTTAAAAAATAGGCATTCGCAGAACCTCCAATTTGTACCTTCCTGTTCATTTTAAAGCAATTATTTTTTTTTAAATATAAAAAGAAATAATAAAACTAAGTCATTTCATTGATCAATTTATCGAATATAACCAAACAGGCTCCTGGGGATCCCAAACACGCAATGTTGTTGGCTTCTATAAATAAACGGGACATTCTTTCGTAACACCGTCGCCATATTAGCTTGAGCTAGTCTTGTTTTTCAATCAACAGATGATATGTTGTTTACGTCTTAGATAATCTCAATAATTCCGTAAATATTGCAGTTACATCACTTTGAACACAAATATACTAGAGTTCCTCCTTTTATGTGTTAATTTTTTTAGATTAAAAAAAAAATAGAAATATTAACTAACAAAAGCAGATATGGGACGCATCGACGTATTTTGTACGGTAATGGACTGTTCTAGAAACCACAAAAGGCCGGCTAGCATTCCGCTTGTTTACATTGACTGCTTTCGTTTCATTTGAGACGCCATTGAGTTGACATTGTTAGGACCCCCTGGTGGCAATCAGATTAGAAAATATAAATTTATTAATTCATTTAATAAGTTTTGTGCAATTTTCTTTTTTGTTTTTAAAATTCGGCTGTTACTAAAAAATGATAGGGTGTGCGAATACTATTTCCCGATTGGTAATTAAAATAGACTGTATATGTTTGTTACGTTCGAATATTTCGTGCAGAAAATAAATTTATTGTAAAAGTTTATTAACCACATTTGAAAATATTTGAGCAATACAATTTTTTCTTCTAAAAAAGATTATACTTTTAATATAGTTTGATCAGTTTCATTGGCAGTACTGATATGTCAGATTGGAATTATATGCCTTGACGTAATTATATAGAAATTTCTATTGGTTCGGGACAAATATCTAATTAAAGTTCTAGACACCTGTTAAATTTTAAATAGTAGATTTGCACACACACACACACACACACACACACACACTGCAATAAAATTATCGACTTATTCTAAAACTTTCTCATTAGACATGTACTTTTTGCTGGACTACTTTTCTGCATCAAAAGCAAAACACAATCGTATCAATGCTCGATTACGTTAACTGCTGCTGCATTGAGAAAGCAAAAACTTCGCAGGAGAACATACCTGAACAACTTTTATTATTTAGGCAAACAATAAGGAAGAGAAGAAGCAAAAACGCCCTCGTAAGCATGTACCAGAACATAGCTCGACTACTTGAATTAAAAAAAAAAAAAACAACACAACATCACACATGCACCAGCAGGTCTGGGTTTACTCCTAATATAATTGCATACACCCACATCTACCAGCGCAATATGCAGTATCAGATCTGGGTCTGTGCATTTTACCGTTTGACTCGAGTTATTGATAATTTAGACATGGCATCAGCTCTGGCATTCAACCAATCAAACACCGCTATCTGACTCATTCAAGTAGGTGATGGACTTATCCTTTTATACCTTTGCCTTTGATAGCGAATAAAATCCCTCTAGCTTGCTGTTTTTGTTTTAGGCCTAAATATTTTTAACCAATAACATGCTGAAATGCATTCCCAAGATTTTCCAAGATTCATTTTGGGAAATCCTATGATTACGAAATTAGAACCTGTAAGGCAAGATGAAGGATAAGACTGAGTAAACGAAATGTTTTCCCCTACCGGAACCAAGCGTCAAGCCTGTTGTAACGCGTATATCATCGTATGTCGAAATTATCAAAAGGTATGTGGGCACATTTAGCATGGCATATTTACACATACAGGAAGCCGATATTATTCGTTTACCCCCCATTTTGTTTGCACCCACCTACCTATTAAAATAAATGAAAAGCACCACGGACGTTTTTTTTTTTTTAATTTAAAAAAAATCACAAAACTTATCCCTTTCATTCATCGATTTCAAACTTCTAACCTGATCGTTGCCAACAGTGGCTGTTTTAGGGATGTACGGGCCCACATGCGCTAGATGCGAGCTTACTGTTAAAACAAAGCAATAACCTGAAACGAAAAAAAAAAGTAAATAAATAAACCATACCGTGTGACAAAATTATCTCAGATTCTCCCCAAGACCAGTTTTGACATAAGACCTTGTCTATCATATTACAAGAGAGTCAAGGCGAGTAACTTCCAAAAACTTAATTTCACGCCTGACCCTCGATCTCCTACTATTTCCGTCATCGAAGGCACACGATCACAATCTATAGCTTGTTTTACACAAGAGATAGTTTTCTATTTAAGAAGATATTATTGATTTTTCTGCGTTGCACCAAACAAAGGTTACAGGCTCCGGAACGTACGAACTGCACGACTTTTGCCTGCCGAAACAAACCTAAGCTCAGACGCAACGTGCTCTGTTTGCTAAGAGATCCAGTATTTGTGACTATAAGACACATTCCTTTATTAATCCGAGAAAAGCGAAAGATGCAAAAGTAACTTCATACCAACCATTAAATGGAGTCAATTTTAGGAATCCTGTTCCATAGAAGAATGATACATTTGGCATCTTAAATCCACACAGATCAAATACACGTTACACTCATTTTCAAAACATCCCGACTATGCGGCAGACACGATAACGACGAAATATGATTGACTCAAAAGGTAATATTTAAATAACACCCATGTATCTGGTTCATGGTGTTTTCTTTTGAGCCAAACATATTTCACAGAGTCGCAAACACCGTATTTCTCAGTAAATAGAGCACGTTGCAAATGAGCGTAAGTTTGTTTGATTCATATGAGTAAAGTTAGGCAGTGGAGTTTGTGTTAAAGCGAGTTGGTATGATCAGTTCTTGGTACTCTAAGAACGATCATAGCTGATTTTTTAAGCTTCTGCAAAAGACACACTGGCAGACTAGAAAGAAGACTGCTACATTTGTCAAGTCTAGACAGCACTAATGAAAATACCAGGCTTTTTGTGGCATTCTCTGTGAGAAGATTCTGAATAGTTCTGATGCGTTTCAGCTCCAAGTATGCAACTCTACGGGTGTTCCGGACATTCTGGTGCAGTGAGCGAGAGCTATCAAAAGTAACGCCTAGGTTTCTAAGTGATTTTCTAAATATTTAATGGGAATGTCGCTGATATTAATTGTTTCTGGCAGATGTTCGGCTTGAGGAATTCTTTGCGAGGCAACGAGAATGGCTTCAGTATCGTTCATTTGTAGATTATTAACCTCGTCCATGATTTAACACTAGAGAAACGCTTCTGTTTGCTTTGGGTGGTGTACGCAATTTCATTTGAACATCTAGATTTGTACAGTTGAGCGTTGTCGGCATACAACTGGTGGGACACAGGGTGGTCATTTATAGCTCTTGATAAGGTGCGTGTATAAAATAAAGAGACGTGGTCTTAGAACAGAACCCTGCGGGATACCGTAACAAACATTGTCTGGGTTGGAATGTTTACCATTTACTGAAATAATTTTGTTTATGCCTGTCATATATGACTTGAACCACGATAACGCAGTAATTATGGATACCATAAACATGATGCAAACGGTGAAGCAATATATCATCGTCAGCTGTATCAAAGTAGTCTGGAATATGAAATCTTACCATCACCCGAAACAGAGAGAAGGTCATTAGCAACTTTTACGAAGGCAGTTTCAGTGCTGTGACTGGGTCGATAAGCCAACTGGGAGTTGCTGAAGAGATTATGTAAATTTATGTGAGATGCTATTTGAGACGGAACTACCTTTTCTAAGACTTTTGACATGAATTAGAGGTTATTCATAATACTGGTTCTGCTGTTTAAGGGGTCACTCGAAGTCAGAGGAGTGTCTAAAAGAGGGTCATAGTGGTTGTTGTTTGGGTGGTGACTCATGGGATGCTGACTGATGTTGGACGCAAGGCTCCCGTTGTTACCGTAAGAGTATTTCAGGGAAGGATTGGGAAGAAGGTAACCTATGCAACTACTCAGTAAAATGGTTCACAATTGTTTGTCTCCTTGTTGCAAACTCAAATTGGCAATGGCAGCACCGATGACACAATAAGCCACACGGATTTGGCAGAATAAGACGATTTGCACTTTAAGCACACGTTTTCCACACCACACCAATAAGGATTGCTTTTGTAGATCTTTTAGAGAAGAACTCAGAGAAGAAGTGGCCACTGTGGTGGTTGACACTCGGCGGATATCCTTTCTAACATACTTTGACTTCTTTGACACGTCGTTTGACACTTTACGGGTTCTTTGATGGAGAATTCTTTCAATGTCGTACACTTCGTCTTCTTTTTTGGTTACGTGTTGTAACTCAGGCAAGTTAAACGTTCATTTTAACACTTCTCCGTTCATATCTTCCAATTTATAGACGGCATGACGACGGTCACGCACTCGTCCAATAAAACTAAACAATTCGGTGGTCCAGTTGGTTAAATAAGCTTCGTCCAAAGTGCATTTGGTTTTGCCAATACGCATCCAATCTCCCGTCGTAAACACTCCACCTTACTTGGGGACAGCCACAGTCGGGGACGTACCAAACAGGCGCACAAAGACGGCCACTTCGTTGTCGGGAGTCACTTCTTGTGGGCATATCCGATGCTCAGATGGTAAGATTCGCTGTACGCTTTGACCAGGTGCGGTAAGACGTCGATGTACTTGAGAGTATGTTGATGCATAAAATATTTCCATATGCGTTGTTTCAAGATGCGTTGAAAAGGTTCCACGATGCTGCCTTTGGTTTCGGGATTCTCTGTGGCGAAAATATGTCTCGTTTGTTTTCCAACTATTTCTGGAAAGCTTGGTTCAGACATTCGGTGACTTTGTCAGTTTGTCATCGAAGAGGGTGACGACCACGTTTTTTCAACACCCATTTGAGGGCTCGGCCTAACTCAGTGCTCGATTTGGAAGTCAATGGCACGACCCAGGCAAATTTGGTAAAGACGTCGATGGCACAAAACAAACATTTGTAGCCACGATTGTAGGTGGAAATGAGAGACATCGGCTAAATCGGCTTGCCATTGATGATCGAAGCCCTCCACTTGGGTGCGATTACTGGAAGATTTTTGTCGGATGGGTTTGTGTAAGGTGTACGTTGCTTGTTCTGGTAACCATCGTTGCACTTGAGGTAAACGGACACTTTTCCGTCAGGTTTTGGCAGCACGATGTAATTTCTGAACTCCTCCGTATTCCGCAGGATGGGGTGGATCGTAGAAAATCCTGGCTAATACATTCTCCATCAGGCCTTTTTTTTAAAAAAATAGGTTACCCATCTTCACTAATGCTACTTTGGATGGGGCGAGGTGGCGGTGTGGAAACGACTTTACGTGTCAGATGCGCCACGGCAGTAGAAGTCAAAGGTAGTGGTGGTGGTGGTAATGGGATCACTTTTGTCGTGCTTTCTTTCTTCACTTCTGGTTTCCTTCTTTCTTTTTCACTTCTGTCGAAGGAAGAGTGGGCATCATCTTTTTAAGCCACGCTTTGAGTTCTTCTCGTTGGGTTGTGGGGGAAGGGGTCAACAAGGGCGCTGAAATTTTTCAAGGAATGGGAGCCGCTGTAGGTGTTTGAAAGACTTCTCGGTCCTCTTCTTTCTCAGGCAGCCGTGGTGATGCATCTGTCTTGGTCACTGGGGAGTGGTGGTGGTGGTGATGGACTTTTCATCAGGGACTTAAAATCTTTCAGAGTCGGTCGAGCTGTCTCTTCTAAAGCTTTCTGGTGAAAGATTTGAAGTCGTTGCAACACTTGACCATACCGGTGCGATTTTTCCGTTTGTGACAAATCGCTGCGATCTACCAACGATTGAAATTCATGTTGCAACTGGGACATCTTGGTCAAATGCGGATCTGGAGGTAAATACGGGGTCCGTTGTTCTTGCCAACGATGGAATTCCATCTATCCTTTTTAAGGCACTAAAGCCAGTTTTCTTCTTTCCATCATATCCCGAAGGTCACGCCTGAGATCTGTTGACTCTAGAGATCCCTTTTATCTTCTTGATCCTTTTTTATCTTTGACCTATCCCTTGTGAAGCAGCAGCTCACACGAGTCATGCAATCAGTGGAGCCAATGTTGCTTTTAGTATGTGTGCTGACAACAGGTGTCCAAATCTCCCGCGTTGCACTAACATCTTTTTCTTTTGACGGATGGATATTTTTGGGACCATGTGGCGAAGAACGTGGCGATGCTTAATTAAGCATTCTTTCTGATATTGAGACAAATGTATCGTGCCTTTAAAGACTTTCAGACAATTTTCGCTTACGGTATCGACGTCGTCTTTGTAGGCGGTTTGATTTAGTTGTTTTCGCATGGGTGGAGGGGCTAAGGACAGGACGGACAATCAGTCCCTATGTTTGGCTAAATGAAGAGGCAGTCTTTCCTTTTCTTTCCTTTTGGGGTAAAAGAGGGATAACTTCCGGTACGTGAGATCTTTGTTTGAAGTAGGTCGAAGGGTTTGTAACCAGTCTTTTTGATGACCTCTTTGACTATATCTTCAAACAATCCTCACTTTTGGTTGTTCATCTTTTTCTTTGGACGATGGGTTCTTAACTGGGGTAGACGTCGATGATTGGCTAGACGTTTCTTTTCAGATGCCTGGTCAAACGACGAGACTGTCCATTTCCTTTTTTTCTCTTTTGTTTTGGACAGGTGAACGACGATGGTGACTGTGTGCACTTGTTTTAGGGGACATCTTAGTACGGTCAGGAGGACAAAACCCCTAATACCCATCGATTTCCCAGGAGGGGCCCCGAGTGGCCGCGTGGTCTAAAGCGCTCATCGTTCCGGATCACTGCCATCTCACCTCTGTCTGCGTGGGTTCGAGTCCAAGGCTCGGCTAGCGTGGGTACGTGGGAAAGCCTGCCAGTAGCTTCTCGTGGGTCGGTGGTTCTTCCCTGGGTTTTCCAGGTTTCTTCCTCCGCCAGTTATGCTGGCCGCCATGTATAGCCTATCTTGTGCTGAAAAATGGCGTTAAACCCTAGAACAACAACAACATTTCCCGGGACTTTGTTTTTATAGTGGAATGCGTCTCCACTGATTGTCTTTACGTCGCATGAACTGGGATGACAGACATCACACGTCGTAGAGGGGTTCGCAAAGGACTAAATCGGGACAGTTCTTTCTTGGATAAATCCAGTAAACTCTGTAAAATGCCCGATCTCTCCTGGGCTTTGAATTTGGGGGCAGGTAATTTGTTAGCAGCTGACGCTAAGGCTAAACAGGAGGAGGGTGTCGCCGCTAGGAAGTTCCTGGAGACACGGGTTTCCATTTTTGTATCACAGGGGGAAGAACGGGTGTCAGTTGAGTTTTGCTGGCATCACTAGCAACGGAGAAGTGGAAGAATCTGAGGCTACTGGAGACGCGGGCACCGTTGCTGAAGATCGTGATTTGGGAATGTAAGGTTGCGTCCTGACCGAAAGCACCTCTCTTGCGGTAAGATGCTGGTTTCTGTGGCCTTTTCATGCGACCTTTCTTTTTCTCTTTCTGGGGCTGTGACCTTGTCTTGACACCACTGCTTTTCTTTTCTGGTCCATTTGGGTCGGGGAGTGGATTTTTTTCTTGGGGATGACTTTGGAGGCATTAGGATATAATTTTTAGACGAGCGCCTGTCGTGAACACGTCCCCGTTGACTTAACAAAAGAAATATCTATAAAACCCTCGGAACATTGGTCTGTTTCATACAGCGTCAAAATGATGCCCATTGAGTCGTATTGTCTCATCAAATTGATTCATGCCTTCTACGGCATCAGTCGCGAAAAAATTCGCAAATACGTGCTCGTGTATTAGAAGCCAGTCTCAAAGAAGTCTTTGGATGGTTTATGATGCAAGGCGTCATTCACATTCCTCATCAAACCAAACGCCTTTTTGAGAGAAATAAATTAACCTTGACGCAACTGGTAGATCTCCGCATCGACACTCAAACCAAAACGCAAATGATTTTGAAACCTAGAGTTAGCGTTTCTCTAAGAGGTGGCATCTTGGCACCAGTGGTGAAAGAGATGGGTACTAAATCACAAATAATCGGGGATCGTGGGTTTTAAATCCACGAGTAAGTAGGCGTGAGGAGTTTGAGTGGCATCGTCGTACGCCCTTATCGGCCAAGGTGTTCCTAAATGTTTGGCTAGTCATTGCACTTGCGATTTATCTCTAGGCTTTTAAGCAAGACCACGTAATGAGCATTGCGACTGATGGTGCGACGCGCTTTACTTTGTTGAAACAAATTGTGGGTGATGTAAATGACACTGGCATTACGACGATGCCCTTTGCGCGTAAACCACAATTTAATTTCTTCTTCGTCTTCTCCTAACATGTCATCTACGTGTGGTAAGGAAGGAGAAGGCGGATAAGGTGCTGCTATAGGAACAAATTCTTGTGAAGAAGAGAGAAAATCCACTAAATCCCAATTAAAATCGGTCTCTTCTGTTTGCTTTTTTATCCGCTGCTATGCCATCACTTCTCCTCTTCATGGACGGTGCACCCCAACCCATCGTCTAATTAGTTTCCGTCATGTTCTAACATTGATTCACTGCGCACAGACGCTAGCACATCTGTATAGGGAATGTGACGTCACATACCGCTCTCTTCGATTGGAAGGCAGACTCCGCACTCTGACGTTTATAACGCGTGTTTGGATTGGTGAAAGAACTCATTCCATTTCGATTCGCTCTTCCACTATAAATGGTGTTAACATAAAAACCAAAGGCCCTTTTCAGGTCCACTCCATTGCCTCGAAAAGATTTGCCTAAACATTTTAGTCGATGTTTTGTGTTTGTGTATTTGTTTATTTGTCTCTGTCTTTAAAGAAGTTATATGATCCGCCCCGCGATGCGTTATATAAGATTATATGTCCCACCCGTCCAAGTGTTATACCTTTTTTACCGCTGTCCTTGTTTCGCCCTATTGAGGTCAGCAACTTGCAAAAAAAATTGCCAATGTCCAGTACCGTGACGTCACCCCTGTTCCATTCCCATTGTCCCTGTACAAACCCAACCTATGCTCAACTTTCCTTTGCCCTTATACAGACCCAACCTTTTGTCCGTATAAATCTTGTCCGGAAACACGCAAAGGTTTTTTCTCCATGTAATTCCTATTGTCCATAAAGTGTCCCCACTTACAACTGACATTAAATGATGCAATGCATAGTTGTCTGGGAACTTAGAAGAGGATTAGAGGTACTTTTTTGTATCAGGTTAACAATAACGTAAGTTTTAGGTGCTGAAAAGCATTGTTTAAAGGCATCATGGGAAGTGATGGAGGTGAAGGGGGAAATAACGGATTGTCGGTGTCCTGATAAAATAGGATGGTTCTTTTTTTTTACGTGATCTGGCGCATTTCCTTGATGAAGAAAATTACTAGTCCTAAATATTTAAGTTTAGAGCACGAAGATAAACGAAGCGCAATTATATGCTGTTTTGGGCGCACAGTGAGTTTCGACTATAGCTCCTAACAATGAGGACCACATGTGGTAGATAACTACTCCAATATGGCACGAATTTTTTAAAATTACATTCGGCTGTTTCTGAAGAAGATGATTCCAAAAAAATAGCCAAATTATATTTAACGATGAAGAGACCAGCCCAGGAATGAGCGCAAGCTGCTGAGTATATACATTCCTAATACGAAAAAGTCTGTAAATATATTACAAGGAATATTAATAATATCAGAGGACGTTATTGGACATTTTACAAACCAAATAAGTGAAATTACGAGATGTTTGACATGACATGGTTGTTATTGGTGTGCATAGTTAGATATCATCAGCTCAGGGGAAGCTAAATAGATTAAGATAGAATAAGAACACAAACGCACATTTATACGTAAAAGATAGAATAGATTCAAAGCTACGAATAATATTTGTGTGGAATCAACCTTAAATACTACATTTAACAATAAACTTTAAAAATACAATTGGGATAGGATTACACTGAGTGTTATTGGCTTGACAGATGTCCCGCAAAAACAATTTAATATTATTTTTAAAAATATAATTCATTAATATGGAATAAAAAGATAGCAGAGATGTATCAGGGGCAACTGAGATAGTGTATGCAAAATCAAATGAAGTAACTTACTTAGACGGAAAAAGATATCTGGAGATAACAATCTTATTTCAGTGCGGTGGACTTAATGTTGCACCTTCGTTGCAACTCGTTAATTACGTCAACGACAAATATCAAGATGGAAGGTACCATTGCAATTAAGTAGCTTTTTCAATATCGGTGTCATACAGGTAAATTGACATCACAAACAAAAATATTGTTATAAAAATAAAATTGTATAATTGTATAGGAAACAATATATTATGTAGTCATGTAGACAAATTAATACACGTAATGCCTTAAGTGGGTTCAGTGTAAAATGTTCAGAAATTTAATAGGTTAAAAGTCCCTATGATATGTATCTTCTTTTCGATAGAATCACACTTTTATAGATACAACCTAACAGTCTACTGAGGTACAGATTGTATTCTAGTATTGCACGATGTGTTTGTAAACACTGCAAAATCAGCAAATGGGGAATAAAGATCCCAAAAATGCATGATATTTACAGAGGACGGTGAAATAAATTTTAATTCAACCAACATATGCTACACTTGAAAATGAGGAGATCATTTGAATTAAATTCGTAAATCTAGAGCTTCTTCGGCATGTAACGAATGCAAATTGAATTTTAAATTGCCAGAATAATTCCATTGTTCATTCATAACTTGTCCGGTTATGACAGTCATCTGTCCTTGTAAACTCAATTACCCCACCCCACCCCAAAGAAACCCCGAAATAAATACAATTCAGTTGATCATGTAACGGTTTAGAACAAAGACGAGAAACAAATGTCATAGTTTCACGAAAGAAGATAAATAAATAGTAGAAGGATATTAAGGTTTGTTGAGATCTTAAAATTCATGAGACAGTCAATAAATCAGCTGGACACTGAGTCACTAAAATAAATGTGACACCTAAGCATATGAAAACATGGGTGGCTTCAAAAATTTGAACGAAACAGCTTGATCATCATTATAAAAGTTACTAGTTTTAAAATGATATCATGGAATAGTTTCGCCTTAAAGTACTTGGAGATATACGTTACTATTATGTCACAAAGCATGCCTAAGTCAACGTAACACTTTAACCTTCAAGTATTCGGAGATCTGCGTTAATATTATGTCACAAAGCGTGCCTAATTCTATATAACACTTTAACCTTCAAAACTCTTGGAAATCTGCTAACATCAGGCCATAAAGCATGCCTAATGCTCTGTAACACTTTTAAAGAATCTAGGAATGTATGTCTCAAAACTCAGAAACTAAATATCCGTTCACTGTTATAGTTCATCAGAACTAGCTCTTGTTATAAGTTTGATTATATGAAGTGTAGAACTGAAATTTTCAACAGACAATGGAATGTACATGATATTTAAGATGGGAATACGAGCTGCATGATACCGCTAGTAATTCTAAAGCAGATAATGAAAATTGCTTTGAAAAAGACGAATAGACAAAGTCAGATGATCGTTACTAAAATCCAATGCGAAGATCGTTATATATATTGTTAGATACAAACAATCACTAAGAGTAGGCCATGATAGCAAACGCTTTTGACTGGCAACTCACGAAGAAATTAGACTGGTAAAAAACTAAAATGTTTGAAATTCCAGATGACTCTGTTTATCCCGTTGGCATCATGGGAAGAGATTGTGTTGTTTGGATTTCAGAAGTGGATTTCAAGATACAATACTTTATATATGTTAAGTGCATCACACTTGCTTCAGAGAAATTAATTCCAGAAGAAGAAAATAATTTATCGGAGTTGTAAAAGTTGATAAACGATATCCAGGTATGGAACCAACGTTACCAAAACTGCTATTTCCATTAAATATAAAGATAAATAGGTCATTTGCTAAAGAAACATCAGATTTTTTGACAGTTCAGCTTACAGTTGCAGGAAAATATACATAATTGTTTCTTTTAAACAGTAACCATTGCTGAAACTTTACATTCAATTAGATAAGTACAGGAGACAGAAAGCAAAAAATGAATTCAGGAAAGCCTGTTTACCCTTCAAGGCGATCAATAATAGATTACGTGGTAAACAAATCGATATGTGTATATAAAACAAATGTGCTTGCTATCCGATCGATCTATAATTCTCCAGAAGAAAAATTATTGCGGTGGTTAGGTATTGGTTTAAGTTTGAAAACGATATATCAAATTTGACAAATCAATTTACAAAGGATATGTTTTGGGGGCCCAAAACTGAACTTTGTAGTTACTTCGTTGCCATACATGTGAAATGTAAAAATGCAGGTGATTTAAATTTCTGGGTCTGTAGATTTTGGTTTCCAATTCTGGAGATTTGCAATCCAATGTAGTTTATTTCACCCTCCTCGCAACTCGTAATCATTCAGAATATATCTCTGCCTGAAGTCTATTTTGACCCCAGAGTTATGAAAACCTTAGTAGACCGTCTTCACGCATTGAGGACATTGAATGGGTCTGTCTTTATATATTATTACATACGATTGCAATCCAATCCAAAACGATGCATAAGCGCCCAGAAGGCGATTAACGTGCACTTCATTATACTCCTCACAGTGTGCTATCTCCATTTTCTAAGATAAGATTGCTGCCAAAAACGAAGAAAAGTTGGTTCATTATGCCTCTGTTTCGACTGGATTTTAATCAGTGATATGAGATCAAAGACAGAATGCAAAGTAATATTGTAGTGATGCACAGGGATGGTGCACTAGATGACCCTGGGGTACAAACACTGAAACAGCCCTTCAGACAGCGGTATATATTCTGAATAAGTATGGCTAGGAGTAGAGTGGTGATTCATTTGTATATTGTGAAGTCAGCCGCGTACTATTTTGTAACGTCGTCACCCTTATGCTTCGACTATGTAAGTAAAGAATTTCTGACATTCTCCTCCCACGTACTATAAAAAATCTTCACATTCGGCACTAATGCCATTGTAGAGGAACGATTGCTCAAATGCAGCAAGAATTTAGTCTGATGTATTTATCACAGTCTACTTTTTTCCAAGTGGTATTTTGCCACCAAAGTTACATCGCTTTGGCAGCAATCGGAAGGTTTTCAGCTACTTCTTCGGGGAAAATATGCCTCGTATGTATATAGGCGCAGTAATTTACCAACAAAATCAATTCGCCGGATGTTTCTCCATCAAGAGAGGAAACCGCTATCTATTTTGACTACTTTGGCTATTATACAGTTGGATTAATGGTATGGCTGACAGAAAAGTGTCGCACTGGCAACTTCAACGTCAAACATATGAATCGTACCTCGGTAGAAAATCTAGTTCCCTGTTTCGAATGCTCTCTGGTTGCACTCTGCTATACTTTATATAGCAGAGGGCAACGCAAGGAGCACACGAATCACGGAACCAGACTACTCGTAGTCAGTCCATTCGGACAACTTCAGCTTATTACGAGACAATGATTAAGCGAAATTTTACAAGTGGACCCAGAACACAATTAGTTT
Source organism: Sinohyriopsis cumingii (assembly GCA_028554795.2). Taxonomy (NCBI): domain Eukaryota; kingdom Metazoa; phylum Mollusca; class Bivalvia; order Unionida; family Unionidae; genus Sinohyriopsis; species Sinohyriopsis cumingii. Next base: position 59,184,148 of record CM068839.1, on the reverse strand, counting down.
TACTATATATTCCCTACATTTCTCAGTAATGAACTGAACACCGTGTGACAATCAATGCATATAATATGATGATCAAAAATACCTTGAAAGATGACTTCACGGTGAAGTTCTTGTCATTGGTTCACCGGCATTTCTTCGAGAAACTGGACTGTAAAAAAAAAAAACAAACAACGTGCAATGGAACACAAATTTCTCGTCCGGATCATCACCAAGACCTTATTACTCACTGTACACTGTCTCAGACACGAACACAGACAACCACACCATAAGCTCATTTTCTATAGAATAGACAATTAAAGAATAAACAGTGCACTTAAAATCCATACCAAGAATGTCTAAATCTAACTCTTGTATCACCGTTCGTGGGTACTGAACCTGAACTATTACTTGTGATCTGATTCCATAAGATCGGACTATATTTTTGTATTTGTAAGCTCTGTTAATCTTCCAGTCAATCCAGTCGTAGAAATAACCGAGATAACCCTAATATATTAGGTTTCTCAATTAGTGGAGACATTTTCGGCAAAGAAAATTTATGGTTTTACTTAGTCTGGTTCCCTGCTTAGTATTACTCCCTGCGTTGCACTCCGTACAGCATAGTACAACGCAGGGAGCATACAACGCAGGGAACCAGACAAGGTTTTTCTGTGAATTAATGAGCCCACGTACGTTCGAGGCATAGGTTTGTCTCGCAGATGTAGCGGAGATAATTCCGAATGAGAAGTTTCAAAATTAAAAAATATAAAAATTGGTAGAAGCATTTGCAACTTCTATGTCAATCGTGGTTTTGTAAATAGGCGAGGTGGTTTGAATTGTTATCTTGTGTGGCTGTCACTCTGCACTGTCGCTAAGTAAGCGACTCTGCTATGTGGCGATTGTGGGGTGTTTTTGCAAAATGTAAAAATGTTCATGCTTTTAAGAGCACTTCCGTTGTCAAAGTTTAGTTTCGGAGGTACATAAAATTGAATGTTCTATTTCGAAAGTAAATCTTGAATGTAGTCCGTAGTCCTAAAATGCCCAGAGAAGTGATCAATTTTATAAAAACAATGGAACTTGTAAAGTTTGCTGTGGCTCTGTATTGACTTCGAAGTTATAGCTGTGGGATCATCCCTCCAGATGGGTATGTGTTGATTTGTATTTGTAATGTGGGAAATTCTTTTTCAATGCGGGGGATTGTTGTTATTGGCATACCAATATATTCCCAATATAAAGTTTATTCTTTTCTTCATAAAGTTTAAATCATTTCAGAAATTTGTTTTTGCTTTTATATTCAAAATTAAAACATTCTCTTAGAATGTTGTTCAAACGTTTTAGGGAAAATAATGAACGAATAAGCAGCACATCGTAAAATCAAAAGACACTGTTTACCCATTTGTCTGACCCGGCCAGATATTACTCAATATAAAAACATCCCCTCCCCCCAAAAATGAATAAATAACAATTTTACTTTGATTTTATACTTGTAAAATGAACACCTTAATGGCCTATCCAGTTTAAGTTAGTAGTTAAATATTTATTTTGCTGGAATCTCTTTGGAACAGTGAAGGCTTTTCTTAATGAACTTTCAGATTTCAGCTGACTCATCAGATACTTAAATATTCAGAAATATATTAGATGTTTTCTTAAATACAATAGTGTATTACAATATTGAACACAATAGTGTTCGCAATTATTTTTAAAAGAAGGCACGTCTTGTGTAGCAGGTCAAACTCGGTGTAAATTAAAAGACAGTAACTTCTCACTGTCGTACTTTGGTGTCATCAGGCAACTACGGATGTCACTGACTAACCTGTACACTAGTACTTGCCCCAAGCTGTTCCAAGATTGCAAAATTGAGATATAACACGATCTGGTGTGGCCATTGTAATACTCATTTTCAGTTAATCATTCCACATAAAACCACAAACTCTCATTTCATTAAGTGCATTAATTTTCTTGCATTTGTTAACAATTCTAACTAAATTTTTTTCAGTTGTGATATTGATTATATTTATTATATTTCGTTTAACCTAAAATGTCATACTTTCACGATTTATGTTGTTTTATTTTTTTATATATTGATGTTTAATATGACAAAATAATTCAAATGAAACATGGTCAGCTAAATTTAATTTGCTTGTAAAGTTAAATTATGTCTTATCAGCAGTCACTGCTGTCATGTAATTGGTCAGTTAGCTGTTGTGGATGGAGCTGGTGGCATTGTCAATTTGAATTTTGTAAAAGGCATTTGTCGAACCATATGAGTTGAACTGTCGTATAAATGTCCTACCTACCAATGTAATCAGTAGACAACGGTAGACAATATGCTTTGCTTCTTAAAATTATTTAATAATATTTTAATTATTGTGAAAAAAATGCATTCCAAAATTCCAGATTCATTCAGTATGTATCGTTTTGGAACACTGCTTAATCATCGACATCATTTTTTTAATGACCGTCCTCACACACACACATTTACACAAACACACACCCTACCTAGTTAATGAAATTATTTACATTAAATAGGTCATGAAAGTTCACAAAATAACTTATAGGACAAAAATGGGATGTAGACAATTTTAATGATTCCAGAAAATCTGGAAGAATCACATGTACGGACTGTTTGTTCGAATCCTACTCAGAGCAGTACGGGTTGGCTGCTATTGTGTGTCTTCGGCAAGACACGTTACTTCCAAAGCCTCGGCACTATATAGTCATTATTGTAACGATGTGCCGCTATGCAACCATTCAGTCAGTCAATAAAAGTACCTTTTTTGAGACTATTTTAAAAACCGTAGCAAATAACGCCTTTACCTGCAAGTTTTCATCTAACAGTTACGATGTGTTATGTTCGCTGTATTTAATTAAAAAAGATTAATACCAAAGCCAAAACAATAGATGTGTGTGTGTGTGTGTGTGTGTGTGTGTGTGTGAGAGAGAGAGAGAGAGAGAGAGAGAAATTTGGATTTGTAACGTAGCTTTAACAATTTTCAGCCATATCGCTACGATGTCTGCAGTGTGGCAGTCGATAGTGATGTCTAGCAGTGGGGCATCATGTCGCAGACATGTAGCATTATGTCCCACCCAGCCAACATTATCCTGACACCATGCCGACCAGTCCTAACACAAACCTCTTAATGCTGAGCGCCTAGCGATTCAGCTGTTAGTCTCATTTTTTTTTAGGTCTTGTGTATGATTCGGCCGGGGTTCGACCCCGCGACCTGCCGCATCCGAGGCGGACGCTATAACCACTAGGCCACCGGATTAAAACAAAATAGATTGCCAAATGTGCCAACCACCAGCACCAGCACCAATCACTTTTCTGACTAATTATGTACTCCGGCAGACGATTGATTTTGAAAAGAACGTGTATGATTTCTACGTTCCGAATGTATTTTCTTTACAAAATAGATACAACGAGAACAAAGCTGTCGTAAAATTGTGGGTAAAACCGTTCAGCACTAAGAAAACGGACTGGGACGAAGTAGACACAAGTCTAGGTTTAGAAAATATAAAGAAATGTTACAAATGCATGCTATTAATTTTTCTTCTTGCAAGTCCATACTCCCAGGAATGTGCATTTTTATCTAGCTTAACTTCTCAAAAATCTATTTGGGCAAAAAAATCCCTGGTTGATGGCTAATATCTTTCTTTGGAAAATCTGCTGTTTTCGCGCTCCACACATGTAATAGTCAGTCATACACTCTGAGAACAGATATTTCCAGAACTTGCTAAAAATGCAACGTTGTTCCTTATGTGTGTTACACCTAACTGTATGCGCAAGAGAAGATTAACAAAGTCAATTAGTGGAAATTAAACTGTTTACAGTTAAATTCATTGAATTTTATCTCTGTTTGTATTTAAAATTACGTTTCAACGAACACAATGAATATTCAACCATACCTTAATATAACACGACAAGAAGGGCATTTTGGTATTTCTAACAATTCCAATGTACTATTATCAAGAAAACTTCAAGCGTGAATTGTTAAAGCTACGTTAAAAATCCAAATCACACAAACGTAAATCGCAGCAGATTTTCTAATTGTGTGAATGGCTCAAAGGTAACGCGCTCGCTTGTTTTTATAGTTTGTGGTTTCATGTTCGAACGAAGGTCTATGAACCAGGACCAGAGAAGTCGAACATCCCACTTATCTGTTACTAAGACTTTTTATTCAGTTGATGCAAATATAACAAGCTTAAATGTATGGATTCATTGTTTACATTGCCTCTGGTAAGCGTTAAGTCACACCAGGGATCTAATGGTCATCTCTTTAACACCGCGGAACTTTCCCGATCAAAAACCACTCAAGGTAGGTTAGGGCAATCTATGTATGTCGGAAGACGTTATAAATATTTGATCACAGTGTAGGTTAACTTAGATAACGCGAAGACCACCGCATGACTGACATGTTTAATTTTGAACCAGGACGTTTAAATAACAAGCAGATACGTGGATTGGAAATATGCGAAACGGTTGACTGTACATGCATAGCTCATATACACACCACCTACCCACTCTATGAATCTGAAGGTGTCAAGATGCTTGATAATTGCTAAAAGAGTGGGATATCCAGACGTATTAAAAATTTAGCAAGGCGCGTGTGACATCCAAGGCATTATATTCTTCAAATGGTCGGCGTCGGAGTAAAAAAATCTTACTCCCGCGTAATTTCTTTTTTAACTTAGTCCTGTGATATGTACGGGTGATGGGGTCACGATATTTTAAACAATGTTTCTAAGTCGTAGTGACCTGTTATAAATATACACCATATCCAAATGGAATTCTGTTCTTCCACATAATGTTAACCATAGGCAAGATTATATGATTTACAGATCACTTATCTCATCTTAAACGATCCTATCTATAATGCATTAAAAAGTTAGGGTTATGTTCTTGACCTGTATTTCTCTCTCTAACATAATGTCAACTTGAGCACAGACTTGTTCTAAATACACATATAACTTTGAGAACATGAAGTTCTTACTGAAAGGTTATAGGAGTGAAACTGTAGATGATGTTGGCTCAAGTCTGATTCTAATGTTTTTTGTGTTTTTCTTTGTGTTTGTTTGTTTGTTTGGTTTTTGTTGTTGTTGTTTTGTTTTGTTTTGCTGTTGTAGCTTTTCTTTCTTTTGGATCTCCTTGGAATCCTATCGTACACAGATCGGGAAGAAAAGTGTTTTAACTACTGCAAAATGATACTTCACGGACAAAACACAGATTGGATGAATATATTTTTTTACCACTTAAGGTACACTTGTGACTAACATTCAATAGCCAATCGGCCTCAGCAAAGGTGGGTTCACAGAAGCACCTGAATAAATTTGTAAAATTAGAACGTTTCGTTGTCTTCGTTACTGTCGTTGTCATACATGTACTAATATAATACATACAAGGGGAGACCACTTCTTTCCTTTTCTAGCGCGACCTATTATTTAAGAATAAAATCCGACATTTGGTACCGATATTTAGCTCAGGCATTTTACTTTGTATGCGAAGTGTGATACCTTTAAGGAATGCCAGACAATCTTCCCAATCCCACGCTACCGCTCGACATGGCCATGTTGCACCAGCTTAACTTTGCAAGTGCAAATCGCTAAATGAAATACTGCCCTCTCACTGGCCAAAGAAAAAAGAAAAAAAAAAAAAGATCTACAACACCTATTTATAAAACTTAAAAACTTGAATGGAACGTTGTTTTTTTCTTTGTTTGCTGGTATCGATATCAAGAAATTCTTAATGCAGATACAGTATGGTCAGGCCAAGTCTAGACAATTTCTTGAGAATGCGAATAATTAACTTGCAATTTTGCCTAGGGCATATCACCGAAAGATCATTAATATTTCACAAACAGAATGATTTCGTATTGGGTATATCTACACTTTAACACACTATTGACCATACCATGCCGGGAAAATTGCTTTCCCTAAGGACACAATGAGGCAGCGGACCTCTGCCTCAGTATGTATCTATACCAACCATACCACCGCTGATCGCCACAGACACAAAGAGCATTTATTCGATAGAAAACGGCACGGGGCATTCATCATGGTTCGCAAATGAGAGCTCGAAGTGTCAGAGAAATATAATGAACCATACTGCTATTTGAATCAGACGGTGCTTGTGTGCAGCCTCGGGTGCAAAACAGTGCAACCATAAAGTACATGCAAATTTGCTTACACTATAGTTTTTGATCTGGAAAAGAAAGAACTGAATTCATTTCACCCCTGTTGCTTGCAAACTAATCGATTCGAGTAGACTATTTCCATATACTATCGGTAACGCAAGTATCGTGACTCTGGAAATGCAGGTGTTTCTCTTAATATGCAAGCGGCTGCTCTGAATGCACGAAGAAAAAAGCATTGGCCGCATTCCACTCTAAGCAGTATCCTTTCGCTCCTTGGAAAACATTTTGGGATTATCTGGCAAAATCACGGTCATATATAATGCCATTGTTTGCACACAAAAAATGAAGCCTCTGAAGTCTGGAGAAATTCCGTCAAATTTGGTAAATTCTGATGAGAAGTTATTAAAGGTTTTTCTAATTTTAGGAACGGTAGCCATATTTGATAGTTGATCGGCGAAATTTTCTCAAATTTAAATGTCTTGTACGTTAGGGTGCTTTTTGTCAAATCTGGTCAAATTGCCTCTTTTTAAATGTTGTTTAAAGGATTTTATATTTTTCCTAATTGTGGTTATATTTTGTGCAGGGATGTCAAGGATTCAGGGTCCGGCATCAACTAACCGTGACATTTTTAAAGGACGCTCAAGTTATTATCTGCAGGTCCTACTGACATGACTTAATTTTCCCATGATGCACCCCTTATCATCCTTTGCAAATGCTAGTGAAGTTTGTACTAGAATTTTTATTTACAAAAACAAACCAAACACAAACAACAACAACAAAAAAACATGTTACTAATGTGAATTAATCTCAACCTAAATGAACTGGGCGATGTGGTGTTTGAATGGTCACTTGACTTTCTGAAGCTAGTGTGGTGTAATTGTAACGTGAAATGCCTTGTAAGAACACGTGCAAGATACAGTGTATTTCGTATAATGTCGTGCATACTGTAGACTGAAAACATGTGTTAAAGTACTCGGCTTAGTCTTATAATTTCCTGTAATTGCATCAATTAACGTCTCTGCACTCAAATCCAGCAGAGTTCCCAGACCCTGCCATCATAAATTCGCCAGAGACTTAAAATTGTTTCAGCCTGACATGTTCAAGTGTTTGCACTTTTTATTTAGCTACATTAAACAATTTTTAAAAACGAAAAGTTAAGATTTGGAGCTAATGGCAGCCGACTAATGCTATCCATATAACAGAGCTTGTGCAACAGAATTCCATCACTTTGAACCCCTCATCCAATAAGCATTTACATCGTTCGAATGGATAAAATCCGAACTGTTATTATGATTATATATTTTGAAACTGACACAAAGGCATATATAATTTATCCGTGGTTTCTTCATATTACACCCACTTCCTGTAAATGCAAATATGTGGTTGCAGCAGCTGCCACCTCCACTCCTCAAAAACGATCTCTATAGAGCAATATCTCCTTATTATTTGCTTATATTTCATCTAATAAAGTATGTCTGGTTATTTTGTCAGCATTTGTATTTTTAACAGCTATTAATCTGGAAAAATGGGCCTTCTCGTCACCAGAATGTGAAATATGGGTCACATTGGTCTACTTTGAGATGTGCATGTAGTATTCATTAAGATGCGTCCTCTCATTAAGTTTTATGATGCCAAGTTTACTGCACTATCCCAGAAGTCAACAACCGTATGGACTCTGTCAAATAGGATTATGGGATTCGAACTAATAGGCTGTGCCAGTTGAATATTGAAATAAAACTAGACATTTAAGGGCATCTTTAGATGCAAAACCCGCTCACTTGCCAGCAATTCCTCGCCTGCTTAGACCTTTTACATGCTGTACTCTATACACCACAGTAGACTGATAAGTATATAACTTTCTAGAAGGAGTAACTAGTGCTAATTCCAATGATATATCGGTTACCCATAAAGAAGACAAACTCTAATAATTCCATCCAATTTTCACTCTGAATAATCTTACAAACATTTACTGAATTCTTCGTATGAATCTTCAGTTATCACTGATACATTCACTCAGAGATACGACCAGGGGCGGCCGCAGACGGCCGCAGACTTATTTTCTGGGGGTGGGAGCAAACATGTATTGTCAGCTATTACGTTTTACGGATGTAGGCCAAAACACGTTTAGATGTGAAACCGGGGGTAGGGGTGAAAGGGTGGGTGGACAAGCGCCCCCGCTCGCCCCTATGTGCGGGCGCTTATGAATACGACTGATTTACAACATCTTGTCTACACTATGTATACTTAATTTAGCTTACATGAAGTGATAGGGCAAAATGCTCCACCCAGACATTGTCACGGAATCGGATAAATTCTTTTATTTATTAAATACACGTACTCGGGTTTCGTTTTTTTGTGTACGATACCCGAGGGTGATTTATGTATATTGCGTTGTACTTCGAAATAGTGAGTGCGGTTCATCCTATGCCGCACGTGCGAAATGCTTTCAAAGGGAAGAACCGAATGCATGAACTGCACAGACACTATCTGTACCGTAGGTAAAACTCTTTAAATTATGGATAGTCTTGTCAGTCAGGCTTGAAAGGTTATACACCGAGCAGCAGCAGGGACGGCGAACAGACTCTAATTGGTTCACCTGTATTTCGTCAAAATACAGCTTCCTGGGGGATCGTCAAAAATCGTTATAAAAAAAAGCGATATTCAGCGTAAAACAACTTCGTCACCGACCAATTGATTTACGTGTTATCGCTGATAGTCTTTTTTCTTCTTCGATTTAACTTAAGAAAATATACGCGATAGTGTCGGTGAAGCGTTGAGAGCATCGCCGTCCCTGCTGCTCTGAATTAAAAATTGTTATATCAAATAATGGTACACCCTGAATCCTATACAGCTAGACTAGCTAGAGAGCGAGAAGAAGCACTTAAGAAATATATCCCTGTAAAAAAAGCTTTTAAAAACAACGAGCAATCTCAACAAGAAGCACAAGTGGAGTATGCAGCGGAAACCGAACAATTATTTAAACCTGTAACTACAGTGACCGGAGAGGTTGTAACCGCTATTCGAGGACCTAATAAAGAACCAGGTGAGAAACAAGAAAGTCTTATTCAAGTATTAAAAGAAACCGCTGAAAAAAATGGCTGCAGTTCAGCCTCAACTTGAAGGTGTTGTGGGAGAATCAAAAAAGAAAAAAACCGAGAATTGATCCTAGGGAAAGATTTGCTGAAGAGGGTTTAGAAGAAATTAGAAAATATAAGACGGATGAACTTCAAAGTGCATATGATTTTGGTTATTTTGCTGCCGAAAGATTTAATACCGGAAGTGATATTTTGAAATCTAATATTAAAATATCTAAACCTACGTGGCAGGATTGGTTGTATAAAGTAAAACAAGATGATATTAAACCAATAGATAAAATGAGTGAAAACTATATGGCTTATTCACATGGAATATTAGATTATGAAAAAGATCAAAGAAAAGAGAAACAAATCGTGAAAGAAATTAATAAAGAGGTAAAAAAAAAACTACAAAAAGAAGAAGAAAAAAAATGTGAGAACAAAAAGAAAAAAAAATACAAGAACAAAAAGAAGAAATTAAAAAAGAAAAAAAAATAATTTAAAAAAGAAAAAGAATTTAAAAAACAAAAAGAAGAAGAAAAAAAGAAATGACTTACTGTTGTTCCGCATATTGAACCTCTTGACAAACATGAAGAAGAAGAAAAACAGGAGGAAGATTTATCCTATCAACTTCCTAAACCACTGCAACAAACAGAACTAGAACAATTCTGGGGTGATTTACCAAGAAACCCCGCAGAGATGTTTACCAAATCTTCTATAGAAACTTTTCGAGGACCTTCAAAACCTGTTTTAGAGACTGTTGCTGCTAATTATGATGATAAAATTTATTTAAGAAAAAATTATGTTGGAAAGGTAACACGTGAGCAGTGGCTTGCTGCAGTATATTTTGCCACTGAAGGATCACCTGTTAATCTAAATGATCCCGGTTACTTGAAATTTATGATAAAAGTCAAATCATTCCAATATCAAAAACAACGATCTTCAAAACCACCTCCTACTGGTAGTGGATTGGGAAATATTCCCTGTCCTGATAGTATTTTTAATGATGTTTCGCGATTAGAAGTTCTCATAGGAGGAAAACGAGCTGGAAATAATTCACCAGAAATAATTAATTCACCAGAAATAATTAATGAAGCAGCTGATATTTGTCGGCGATTGTTTCAAGGTGGTGTTATGGACTCGTTGATGATTACAGCGATTAAACAAGAGTAAATAGCATAACATGGTTATATATAACAGACATACACCTGTGCAGATCAGAGCAGTAAACTCACGATTACCAGTCTACAGAGCAGCTTAGGGAGACGGACTTGGTTATGTAACTCAACGATTATTTGCAGGGTTAGCCCCAAAATTGGGTCCTCTTGCAAAACAATTATCGATGAAAGCTATTAATGTGGTTAGTGAAAAAGCTCCTGGTGCAATTGTTAGCGCTGCTGGTAAGGCTCTCTCGGCAATCAAAGAAAGACTAGCACGATTAATAAGACGAAAATCAGCACCGGTAAAATTACCGAGTACCGAAATTATGCCCGCGGAGGTCAGTAAGGTAATAAATCAAGCTGCAAATCAGAGACTAGCAGAGTCAGAATCTGAAGCACAAAAAAATAACTCAGTACGTGATTATCAATTTTATTCCTATGATGCAAAAGAACCAAATAAACGAGGGCGTATCGAACTTCAAGTTCATGATACAAGTAGATATTTTCTACCCCATGAAGCTTTTATTGAAGTAGAAGGTAAACTTGTAAAGAGGGATGGTAATAACTACGATGCCGGTGTCCGAGTTGGTGTTGTCAATAATGGGATTATGACATTATTTAGCAGCGCCGCTTACATGATTGATGGAAAAAATATCGAATCAATTCAAAATGATGTTGATATTGCTACAACAATAATTGGTTTAGCAAGATACTCTGACGATTACACAAGATCGGCTGGTCCATCAATGATGTTTGCTAAGGATAAAGCTGACCATATTTCACATATTATGAGACGACCAAAAAGCAATGCCGGAAATGCAGACGCAGATGTGGAGGCGGTGGTTATAAGACCTAATTCCGATCAAAATGCAGGATTTACAATACGCCAAGGAATGTTGTCAGGAGACAGTAGAGATTTTTCCTGTGTGATTCCACTAACCCATATTTTTGGATTTTGTAGAGATTTTAGAAGGGTTATCTTTGGAGTTAAACACACAGTTGTGCTTTACAGAAAAGAAAATGATAATGATGCGATCTGGCGAGGAGTTGGTGTTGTTGCTGATGGTGATGCTGATGCTGCTCTTGCTGGTAAAGTAGATATAACAAAACTTTCACTGTGGATGCCGCTATTAACTCCATCGATCATAGAAGAACCGCGATTACTTTCTTTTATGAATCAAGGTGGTAAATCATTGTTATCGTGGTTAACAGTGACCACAGATTCCGCTCAAATTTCTTCCGCGGGTTTGTTTACTTGGCATATAGCATCACAACAGGGTATTTCTGCACCACGACATATTTTTATTGCGATGCAGGGTAAAAATCGGGAAAATAACCAAAAACGATCTCATATGATATTTGACAATCTTAATGTTACTGAAGTATCTTTAAGAATAAACGGGCAACAAGAACCATCTGAGGATATATCATTAAATTTTACACAAAATCATGTAGCGCGTGCGTATCATCGTTGGTTGACGTTCTTGGCCCGTAATACAAATATAGATACTGGGACGCAGATATCACAGTTTGATTTTACAAGGTTGTATCCGATTTATTACTTCCCGTTGGAGCATCTCGATTTATCCAAACAATCTGTCATTGATATATACTTTCGAGCTCAGATTGGTAACCTACCACCACTCGGGGCTGACCGTGATCCCTGTAAAGCAATTGCTGTTATACTTAGTGATAAAACAATGTTACTTGAAGGTATTAGTGGCCGAATGAGACTCGTTGATGCACCAGTAGAAAGCATGTAGACAATTAAATCAATCGCGTTTATTATAAAAATGTCATATAGTCACGTTAATGTTACTCTGACTCCTGGTCAGATAAAGAAATTACAATCGAAAAACGCAAAAGTATGTGGGGTGGCGATAACACTAAAAAATGATCAAATCTCTGGCGGTGGTCCAAATAAACTGTCATTAGCTAAAACCCAACTAAAACGTTTCAATAAAGCAAAACAAGTAAAAACCGGAGTTCAACTTGATTTCGCTCCCAAAGCTATCAAAGATATGATTAAATCAGGTGGTATATTTCCACTTCTCGCAGCAATACCAGCACTGATAGCTGCTGCTGCCCCAGCTGTCGCTAAAGCCGCCGCGTTGGGAGCTGTTGGAACAGCTGCCGGAATGGCATTAAAGAAAGCCACTGGAAAAGGATACAAAAAAAAAAAGGACGAGGTCTCAGACTTCAAGGAACTCCGCCTTCATGGTACCCAAAACGATTCTGAAAACCGCTGGTTTTCTACCAATGTCCAATTTTGATTTGCTCGATGCTGCTAAACAATTAAATATAAAAAATTTCAAAGGCGCCTTTATGCGAGACCAATTACCACAACAACCAAATAATCCAGAAACCGGAATTATTAATCTCGATAATAGTAACGGTCCAGGAACTCACTGGGTTGCTTACGCGATCGATCCACGTGGAATTATCTATTTCGATTCGTATGGGTTAGCACCGCCAGTAGAATTCCTGAAATATGTGCAAGGTATTCCAACTCCAGTCTGGTACTCAACGCTACCCACACAAACACTGACCGATCCACCGATATGTGGTCGTGAAGTATTAAATGTTCTCACTGCGATATCAAAATCAGTCAAACCACCTCACAAAGTCGTGCATGAGTATACCTCGAGTCGATTTAAATAATCCTTAAGAGAATAATGGTAGATATTTACGGAAGATCTCTTCTCAACAGAAAAATGAAACTCACTGATATAGATTTATCAAAATATGCAACCAAAGATGAAATTGACAATCTTTTAACGTTAACCGGGATAGACCCAGATGAGGTTGTTATTTTTCAGGACCGATACGGAAAATTAAAAACCAGCAATATCAAATGGAATGATATAGTTCGCAGGGTTCTTGGAGCTACCCCGGATAACATCCCTGTGTTTACTGACAGTGGAAAAATCAGAGACTCAAGTATATCGTTTGCAACCATCAGAGATGAAATTACAAAAAGTGTAACTAACCGCTTAAAAAATACCGGTGACACAATGACAGGCGAACTCAACATGAACGGGAATAAAATAGTAGCTGTAACAACCCCAAAATTTGACAACGATGCCGCAAACAAACTGTATGTTGACAACGTAGACAGTAAATTATCCACACTGCGGGCTGAGCATGACGTTCACGTGGGCGCTTTTGGAAGATTTCGCAGAAATCATCAAAAAATCACAGAAGAATTCTTCGGTTCTCCGTACACTGTTGACATAAAACTTTCTGATATCAAAACCAACATTGACACGATCAAACAAACACAGCAAGGTATCAAAACCAACATTAACACGATTGAAAAAACACAACAAGATATCGCAAATGGAATTCCTGATATCGTTAACAAAACCAGTTTGATTAAATTCCCACCTGGGGTTACTCCTGGTCATTTTAATAACATAGTATACACGGTATCATCTGGATTTGCAACATGGTCTAAACAAAATAATACTATCAAATATACCGCAACAGTCACTGGCGTGTACAGGTTTTCTGTGTTCAGTGCTGTAAAATTTGAGATATTTACAAAATATCCCCGGCGACATTCCACTGATAAGTTTTCCGGGGTTGTGACTGTCATATTAAACAAGGGAACCGAAGAGGAATTCATACTAGATGCAGCCGATAAGAAATTAACCGCAACCTCTTACTGGTGGTGTTTGGAATTAGTAGCTGAAACACCTGAATTGGTTACTGCGTAAGATAATAAATGACGTCCTTAACAGCATCAACGACAACATTAGATGCGCAACAATATAGATACGATCAAGTGCGCGAATGGCAATCAGAGTTAAAAACCCTCATCGATAAATATAACCTAAAAGTAAAAAAATATAAACGACGAGCGGTTATCCTGGATGCGATAGTATATTCAGTATCCACGTTAGTTGCATCTACCGGAGTAGTATTATCAACACTAACACCAGTAACAATCGTAGTAACAATTGTCTCTTCATCAACTGCCATCGCAGGGGTTTTTAATATAATCGCGAAAAAAATATCCTCGTGCACGAGCAGAAAATACCACGAGTATGTCATGCAACTAAACACAGTCACAACCGCATACTCAAAATTATCGTCATTGATATCATCAAGCATCGATGATACAACAATATCAGATTCCGAATTCGCATTAATGGTTAAGATATACGAAGACTGCACTCGTCATTTAAAAACAACCAAGAACAATAATGACGGAATTACTTCATCGAGCTCTGCTCGATATAGTCGAAAATACAAAACCCGCGAGAATTTCGATGATAACGGTAAGTTCGACTAACCCTGAATTTAGTATTAATTTTCCAACTGCAATTCCCGTGAAAGAAATCGCACTAGCACAATTACGAGTATATCACAGTTGGCCCAATATCAGATTAAAATCGTTTGGTGGGTTACTAGCGAATAATTCGTTTGTGTACTGTTCATGAACCCACCCTGTCTTCTGCCATCGAATTAAACACTCCAAATTATGCTGTGGATATATGTCAGAGTTCGATCAGAACAGTATTAGGATGGCCTGAAATCCCACCACCAACACCACCAATACTACCAGAACCGAAAAAGTCTGATTATATCACGGATAAGACTTAGTATTATCATGATATTGCACCATTGTACAAGATGATGATGGATGATATAAAACAAGCAAAATTGGACGACAGATTTACATTTAACAACAAGGATGATATGAGATGGAATTTTGATTATGAAAAACGTCAAGCTGAAAAAGGAAGTATTGGTATTATTTTAAGTCGACTCACTGAGTATTTTAAAGAAATTAATCAAGAACATAAAACACAACTACAACGATTACGGCAAAGTTTCCAAGAACATCTTTTTGATATAACAAGTTCACGCAGCGAAATCATTAAACGCGTGGAAGTATTAAATCAGCTTGTATCCGACATGGAATACATTCACCGGCGATTACTTGGAGTAATAATTACTGAGAAAAGTATCTCTAAACAGCAATTTTTAACTGCATATTCGTTGACAGAAGCTACACTACCAGATCTTAAATTTCCCGGGTATAACGCAGATGAATTAAGAAAATCTATCAATGATATCATTGATGAGTATTTTTCTGATATACTTGCTGCATGGAGAAAAACACTACCACCAGTAACTAGTCTCCGACACAATAATGACTCGGAAGGGACAGGCCGGCATGTATCCCCGGGTATCGTAAATATAACCGAAGTGGTCGCGGTCAATCTTGTGTGTGATGTCATTGATGGCAGCTACAGTACGGACACCACAGTATCAAATCAAGTCCAGCAAGGATTTATTCTTTATTCATTCACTCCGAAAGACCCACCTGGATATTTGATTGTGCAAGAGCCGATTAATCAGGTTTATTTGCAGTGTCATAATCCACTGTTATCAAGAATCAATTTCAAACTAACAGATCAATCTAACCATCTTCTGGATTTAAGACACAAAACTCTGCATATTAATCTGCTTGTGAAATCTTAAAGATTTGTAATCTTAAAGATTTTCTCTCTTGAAAAAAAAATCCTGACAGTGTTATAAGAAATTTATTTTTTTTACTGAAAAATTATTAAATTTCTCGACTCCGAAGGGCAAATACCCCAGCATGGTTAAAAAAATTAATAAATTTCTCTATTCCGAAGGGTAAAATACCTATCAAAATCATGAAAATTAATAAATTTCTCGATTCTGCAGGGCAAATACCCCAGCATGGTCATGAAATTTAATAAATTTCCATGAAATATAAAATTTCTTATAATAAAAAAACTTTGATCATACTGATTATAAGAAATTTATTTTTTTACTGAAAAATTATTAAATTTCTCTATTCTGTAGGGTAAATACCCCAGCCTGGTTATGAAAATTAATAAATTTCTCTATTCCGTAGGGTAATATACCTATCAAAATCATGAAAATTATCCAATTTCTCCATTCTGTAGGGTAATATACCTATCAAAATCATGAAAATCGTCAAATTTCTCAATTCCGAAGGGCAAATACCCCAGCATGGTCATGGAAAATTATTAATTTTTTATAAAGCATAAAATTTCTTATAATAAAAAAACTTTGATTATGTGGATTATAAGAATTTTATTTTTTACTGAAAAATTGTCCAATTTCTCCATTCTGTAGGGTAATATACCTATCAAAATCATGAAAATTGTCCAATTTCTCCATTCTGTAGGGTAATATACCTATCAAAATCATGAAAATTGTCCAATTTCTCCATTCCGGAGGGTAATATACCTATCAAAATCATGAAAATTGTCCAATTTCTCCATTCTGTAGGGTAATATACCTATCAAAATCATGAAAATTGTCCAATTTCTCCATTCCGAAGGGTAAAATACCTATCAAAATCATGAAAAATTATTAAATTTTTCCATTCTGCATAAATTCAGTATAAAAAAAATACCTATGAAAAGAATTTTTGACAGACTTTCCAGTTAATCAAACGAATATCATATAATGTACCAGCATGTGAAGGTTTTTATTCACGACAAGCAAGCACTTCAAAAATATATCAAGAAGGTGTTTGTACAACTCCCGGTCGGCACGGTTGATTTGGTGATTGATATATTCGGTAATGAAGATTTTTTATTAACGCAGGAACAGTTCGATGAACTACAGCAAAAAAGTATTTGTATAATCACATGTGATAGAGATCAGATTTTAAATTACGCGCATTCGTGTATGACACTGACTGAACTTAAAGACATTTTACTTAACCCTGTAGATGAAATTAATCCAAATCCCGATGCAGAGGATACAAGTGAAGATAACCTATCGGATTGATGCAGGTCAGATTAATATAGGTAAAAAAAATGCGAGTAAAAAAGTTTATTTTTTCTGTCAGTACGAGACCAACTTCTACTTTCGATTTCATTTCCACGTACCAGGCCTACTTTCAATTTCATTTCTCAGTAATTTCATCCTTGATTTCATCCCTGATATCATCAAGGGAATTTAACTCACGGTCTGACATAATTTTTTTCAACTGCCTTACACGCGTGCCTATTATTTTTTTAGCCTCGTACTCTTGGGATAACACTAACCTGATTTTTTTCTATGGCACGAGATAGAGAGACAAATTCATCTAGTTGCTGTTCTTGTATTGTAGCTAGTGATTTATACAACGCTGTTTGTATTCTCTTTATAAATTTATACTGAGCAGGTAAAATATACCGACCTGCTAATGTGGTTTCATATAACGCTTCAAAATCAGACATGATTTTTTCAGGATTTAAGTCATCAGATATATGAATTTTATTTTCTTGTAATTTTTTAATAGCAGTAATAACTTGGTTCATATTTTCATAGTTGATATTTATATAATTATAATTTTATAAATTATATCGTTTAAAACAAAAAATAAACAGTTTCTTAACTTAAAAAAACTATATATAATTTTACTCACTAGATTTAACTTTTTGTCTTACAGATTTTTACAGATGTTTCTTATCGATTCTCGGCATCCTTCGTGATTTGTTTTTTTTTGGCCGCATTCTTTCTGAATGTGAGACCCATGTGACGTAGAGCTTTCTGCATCCAAGGCAACTGTTTATTTTTGGGGGGTCACAGACATACCTCCAGCGAATTCTCTAAACGAAAGAGAGGCGAAATGTTAGAGTATTCAGAAGGCTGTCTGTGTTTTCATGTACATACCCACCCCTGGAAATTAAATCCTGGGGTGACAAAACGTCACCCCACGATTTAACGTGAGGTCGATATGTACATGAGGGCCCTTTTTGGGTCCCCCCAATCTTATAAAAAACCATCATGATCGGTCCCGTCGAACCAATTGTCCGTGACGAGATTCGATCCGAAGACAGTGATAAGTCACAGAGACGAAAGTCAAGTAAACTAACCACTGCGCCACGGTCGCAATCTGAAAATATAAGATTTAATAAACATCATATAGGTAACTTGATAGAGCTTGGCAGTTGTTCTGCACAATTTTAAATTCTAAACTAAATTTTAAGTTCTGAATTAGATTTTAAGTTCTGAACTAGATTTTAAGTTCTGATTTTGTGAAAATAACGTTTATTTGTACTGACAATCAAACACGGAAGTGTCGCTAGCTAGTGTGTATACAATTACAAATGGCCGCATGCAGTTCTGCCCGCCGCTGGATAATACACCTTTACAGGTGCTGTGCAATCATCTGAAACATTTTACCTGGATTGAAACGCAAGGTGAAAATAGACTGCCGCTACAATTGGCTGTGTAAAAAAAAAAACTATATATAATTTTACTCGCTAGATTTACAGGTAATGACATTGACTTTTACACAGCCGCTGCAGAGTTATTTGCATTTATATAACGAAATGAAATCCAGCTATTAAATTTGTATGAAAACGTTGAGTTGATTATCTCATCTGCAACAAATTTAACTGACATCCGATGAATACCAAAATACCTGCCAGCCGCGTTCATCGAATGAAATATTTTTTCTTCGTTTGTCTTTAGATTTATAGATACAACGGTTTTGGCACTTTTATCGTTACGCCCAGCGTTTCCAAGTTTGCAATTCTCGCTCGGTGTGACTACTCTCAGATTAGATAAAGAATTATTAAGTTTTTTATTATCTATATGATCGATCACAAGACCATCTTCGATCACTCCATGATAAACCTCGAATACAAACCGATGACAGAGATAACTTTTTCTTCCAGCACTAAACATTAGATAACCAGAATTAATAACAAAACCAACTTTTCTTTTCAACCTGCAATTTCTAATTTCACCATTACGATTCGCTTCGTAATTCTTGATGATAGGGTGTCTGACAAATTCTTGGGTCATTATAATAATATTATTTGTCTAATTTATATTTGTCTGAAAACTTAGTTATATAATCGCGCTCGCATTTTAATATATCATCTTTATTTTTTTTGGTGATAATATCTCTTAAGCTCGCGGTATCGTTTACCCCCGCAGTTTGCACATAATTGTGTTTTACCTCTGACCCCAATACCACATTTTAGACATGGAATTGGTCCTGAACATCCTCTCCGGATGCTTTGGAGATGTTCTCCGCAGAATTCTTTTTTGCATGATTTGTTACAGACAGTCACAGACCCTACTTTGAACCACCTGCAATGGTTCATTATATATATATAATATTTTTCTTATTTAAATATTTGCCTTAAATATAATATGGAGGAGTTTGAGAGATTATCTGCAATCAAGTCTAGAAAAGCTTCTAGATTTGATCTTGACAGACTAACCCCTGATTCGCGAAGACGAGCTTTAACTGATCTGTTTGATATTATCAGAGATGCCAAAAACGAATTTCGTAAAGTAGGAGCATATCACGTGTGGTCCACATTCAAAATTATACCCGACATTGATGATGTCGACGAAGTCATTGATGCTATAATGAATGATGCACGAGCGAAAACAATCATCGATTACCTTGATATTCATCAAGACAACCAGAAATACTATTTCAGAATAAAGTTTATTGTGCGCTCGGATGATGATACTTGGATTATCCGTGACAAACGTGACCCTGTCCTTGCTGATGGAAAAACCGCTCTGTTAAGTAAAGATTCCAAATCAGGAATGCTGACCGGGATTGACAAACCATATTACGTTCGAGCGTATGCTGTAACAGCGGTTATTTATGGAATTTATCCGATAAAAGAAAACAACAAAAATAAACTTACCCCAATGAGATTTTCATCCTTGACTTTGTGAAAGCTAAATTGTGTAGCTGAGCGAGTAATAGAACATTTTAAAAATGCAAAACGTGGACACGGTTTAACTGATCTGCGACGTGAAAAAATAAACAAATGGGCTGAATCGGTTAAGGATACAGGAGCGTCAATAGACGATGTGGCTGAATTATCAAGTAAATTAAATTTTCCAATGATAGTAAAAACATTAACGGGGGAGGTTTTATATGAATCAGATAATAGTAAATCAAGAGGAGCGCCAATTGAAATTATTGACCATAACTCTCATGCTTGGACCAATGCAGTCACAATATTTCCACGAAATCGTGTTGTGAGATATTACTCATCAGAGAGTTTGTGGGGCGGAATATTTGATGCTATTAGCCAAATAAGTAAAAACGACCCTGTATCAGTGTGGTTGTTTAAGCTCCGAAGAAGGTGAGTACGATCAATTTGTAAGACCTAACGGTGAATTATATCGTAAAGAATCTCTCCACGAAGAAATGAGAAAACTCGCACAGAAATATTCAGACAATACTGAGCAGTTATTAACTAATTGTTTTACAGTTCCGTCAATTGCTGCCCATGCCGCTCGAGAAAGAAATTCATGGAAACCAACACACGCTGAGTTCCTTGAAGATATCCAGAACAGTTGTATCGAATACGGACACGGCCGTTTGTGGAACACCGAGTATAATATCAGCGAGATGATTTCTGTAGACATGATTGCGTGTTATCCTGGAAGTTTTCTTGGGATGGGTGACAGGATTTGCTCGTGTAACGTCGTTTGAATTCACTGTAAATCTTCATCCGATTTGTTATGTTTGGTTTGGCAGACACTTCTCGGAGAAACGTTGGGCGCCAATAGTATTATTATGATATATGCTTGACAGTAAAATATTAATATCGTTGACGGTCAGTGAAGCAATTATATCGTACCGAAAACAAACTTCGGTTTGGTTACCAACACCGGAGTGTATCAGTCTCGAAGACTGTAGACAGGAATATCCAAATTTATCTGAGGATGTTATGGTTGATATTCTTAAATTTAAACTTAACCACAGTAAAAAAACCGCAAAAGATCTCGGGAGAAGAATAATCGGTAAATTTACTCAAGGTGGTGCATATGATCATAAACGACATCATTCACGATTGATTATGGATGAAGCTGAATTGGATTTTATAATTGCTGATACCACTGCGAGAGATATACTCTGTAATCGAGAAGATGCTTACTTATCTGACGGAATAAAATTGGGTACTATTGTTAGTTATATCGAAGGAGAATCCCCTCAGTATACTCATTTAAGATCTTCGATGCTCGCTTATGTTTCTATAAATTTACTATCGATGATAAATAAATTTCCTGATACTGCAGTTAGAGTCGCTACAGATTCATTTTATATCGATAAAAAGTATTCAGAATTATTAATTCATTTCATAAGCAATGACGAATCATGGAGTTCATGGAGAATAAAAAAAGAAATGTTACACTGCTATTGTGAATCCGCAGATGTTGAGATTAAAGATAATTATTATAAATCAGAATTATCAGAAATGTCGAGTGCACCAACTGTGTACGATCCCGTTTCCAGACACAAAACTGTTTGTTTGAACGGGGCGGGAAGGTCTGGTAAGACCACTCGAGTAATTGAATTATTTCGACAGAATTCAGATATAATCGTACTAACACCAACACACATACTTGCCAGGGAGATGAAACAACGAGGAGTTAATTCTAGTACTTATCATAGCTTTTTCAAATACAGCGGCGGTGTATGGACTCCAGATCGAATGGGAGAGAAATATATTCCAAAGGTTATTATTTGGGATGAAATATGTACGGTACCGTTAGAAACATTACAAATATTTCTCGATTGGTTATTAACAAAAAATACAGCTGTGGTTATGTACGGCGATCACGGTCAGCCACCCGCGTTTGTTGGACCATTTCCACACGATTGGTTAAAGAATTTAGTGGATTATTACGAAGTAGTGACTGACGATCATAGATCTCTCGATGCAGAATTAAAAGAATTTAAACCATTAATCAGACTGCAACCGAATAAAATTCAGTGTGAAATTATGCGCGAGGTGATTTCAGAAACCTCTTTGAACGACTTTTGGAAAACATGGAGACCAAACGATTTGATAGTAGCAAGTAGAAAGATAGTCAGAGACACACTTCAACGGCAGTTATTTCAATTACACAAAGAGAAATTCCCAACATTACCAGTGCCATTGTGTTATAGACCAGCTGATACGCGGTTACAGAATATTGACATTGATATGCCAGGACAAACAGAGAAACAAAATTTAGTATTAAATGATGTTGTTACAGTGGATGTCAATGTTGTTGAAGATGCATTAAAAATAAACAAATCCCCGTGGACGCTAGGATACGCACTGACAATTCATTCATCTCAAGGATTAACTATCTCTGATACAGTTGTTTGGATTATTGATGATCGTATCGAGTAGTCAAATTTAGTTTATTTGGCTGTGTCCAGAGTCAGAAGAATATCTCAACTGCGAAGGATTATCTTCGAAGAGTTAATAATAGATGAAATTAATAATGAAAATAACAGTGATATCATCAGAAAAAAATTAGCCGGTTACAAACAAAGTGATAAAAAATAATCGCAATTTTGACCTTGATGTTGAATTTATCATGACACTGAAACAACAGCAGAATAATCATTGTGCAAGCTGTAATTGTATGATGTTATGGCAGTATTCGGATAAACATTCAAAACAATTTACTGTAGATAGAAAAGATAATCGTCTTGATCATACACGAGAGAATATGATGCTGACCTATCTTGAGTGTAATCGAAGTCGGGGTGCTAGTTAAGTGATTTAGGCGGTAATTGTGTATCCTCGGGAATTACTTGCAATTGTTCACGTGTAAATCCACGTTGAGGAGCAGTTGAATCCAACCTGTAGATTGCTGGTCTACCAGTAGATCTAGTTATATTAGCTATCTTGTGTGTAGTGATACTCCAAATAGGATCAGTCGCTCTTTTTTTACCCTTTTCAAATTCACCTGGTTCATATAAATATCTCACAGTAACATCACCCAGTATTGGTTGTGCTGAAAACTCACGTCGTACGGGTATATGTTTTTTAGTAATTGCGTTAATAGGTTTCATGTTGGTCGTTCGAGTAATCTCGTTATTTAATGCAGCTATCACGCTTGGTAATCTTGCGACCCATTCGCGTGATCTTTTATCTTGAATGAATTCCTTCGCGTATTGATATCCAAATAACCGCTCAGCAAGTGTTCGATTAAATCGTTCAACAATTGCCTGATCACGATGAATTTCAGTATGCCCTCGTCTGATGGTGACGTTATGTTGTTTCATCAGTGATGATACTGCACCCTGAAATTCTTTGCCAGGATCAACTTGTAATAGATTTGGCCATCGTAGACCACCTCGTTGATAAATTCGTTCAAAAGCACCGGCTACTTCAGATGCTGTTTTAGTCGCTAACGGCTCCGCATCTTTGTATCTACTTGCAACATCAACTACAGTTAACGCGTACTTGTATGTATTTTGACGTCTTCGGATTTTAATAGTATCATGTGGCAGAAATAATATATCAGCTTGGTGAACTTCATTTGGTATACTAATATTAAAATGCGCAAAATGAATTTGTTTAGGCGGTGGTAAATAAATTTGCCATATTGCCTGTTTGGATAACCAATTTTTAGCAGCAACGCGAGTAACTTTTGCTGCTTCAGCGAGTTTACTAATTGCTGCGCTACCTGTCCAATATCCTTTTGGGGAATAATAAATCGACTCCATTATAATTAATTACCGGCACCTAACGCTAATTTACCTTTCATCGCGGATTTTATTAACCAACTAGATTATTTTTCCCTGAGAGATTTTTCAGTGATGGAATTTAACGCATGAATTAATTTTACATCCGCTAAATGTCTATCTTGCAGACTTTTACTTTTATAAACTACATCATGAGCATGACACGCTTTATCAATAGCATTTATCGGATACTCACCTGGCTTGGATTGATCATGATCATCAAGTCGGATATCAAGTCGGGTTCCTGGGCCGCAGTAACTATATCCTGGAAGAAATTTTTCTCCTGGGTATTTAGCCCACGGAGTCCCAGGTAGTTTTGTTAATTTTGCTGCAATATCACCTCCGTGTTGCTTTTTTTTTACCTGATTTTGATTTTGGTTTTGATTTTTCACCTGACTTGCCAGTAGAGATAAATTTAAATTTCTTTGTACCGCATCGCTCACACTTGCCAGTAACCGCAGATCTTTTATTTTTTGTTGTGATGGTTGTTAGATCACTTGTTGGTGTGCGCGCTCTACATTTCACACAATATAAATCCATATTCTTTTTATATATTTTCTAATGGAAATCACTGACTTTTCTGCCACAAGGAAACGAGAACCAGTTAAGCATCACGCAGCGCTACCAAATTCTATTCGAATGATTATTATAGGTCCATCTGGGTCGGGTAAGACACAGTTGTTACTTAATTTAATAATGAAGTGGATGAAGTGGGATAAATTATATTTGGTAGCACCATCTGTGGACGATCAACGTTGTTATGATGTAATAAAAGATTATAACGAAAGTGCAAAATTGGTAAGTGAAGATGGAGAGGATGTGGTTGAATTTATCACTGATATTAATGAAGCACCCAGTATCGATTCTATTGACGGATCAATAAACAATTTAGTTGTGTACGATGATATTATGCTGGATAAACAATCAAACCCTGCCAGGATATTTTCCAGAGGTAGACACAATAACATGGATGTCATTTATGTAACCCAGCGGTATACACAAATTCCTAAAGTAATCAGGGATAACTGTAATATCCTTGCTGTTTTTAACGGAGTGGATACACATACGTTACGAAACATACATCAAACTTGGCGTAGTGGTGATATGGACATAAATAAATTTAAACATTTTTTCAGTCGTGCTAAAATAGCCCCGCACGGATTTGTAACGATAAACTTACATGATCCTCGAACACGGTATCGAATTGGGTTAGACAAATAGTTTAATTAACAGCAGCAGGGAGGGCGATGCTCTCAACGCTTCACCGACACTATCGCGTATATTTTCTTAAGTTAAATCGAAGAAAAAAAAAACTATCAGCGATAACACGTAAATCAATTGGTCGGTGACGAAGTTGTTTTACGCTGAATATCGCTTTTTTTTAAACGATTTTTGACGATCCCCCAGGAAGCTGTATTTTGATGAAATACAGGTGAACCAATTAGAGTCTGTTCGCCGTCCCTGCTGCTCACCGTCTCTTAACTTTGACATATTTTTTATTAAAACACATTCAATTTACAAACTTTTCACGCGTACAAATCAATCACAAAACTCCTTCTACCAGGGCAACTCTCTGGCGAACAGATGAAATAATTCTGGTCAGTAACCATCGACTCCCATCCTGAGTCAAGTGCACCCCATTCCTACTGAGGTATAAAAGCCGGAACCCACGTATACGGCAAAAGGCTATATACTCTGAATTCTCGAAAACTCTGGCTAACTCCCGGTTGATCCAACGAGCCATCCAGGAATATTGACTTACTCCCAACCCACGCGGCTGTAAACGAGGCAACATCGATCCAATGCAAACACATTCAACTCCTGATTGCAGAAACATATCGCACAGCCTTATAATCCAGCTAACAATTTGATAGGGTGTTACAAACCCAATGTCATTCTCTCCAAGGGGCCCCGAGTGGCCGAGTGGTCTAAAGCGCTCACCGTTCCGGATCACTGCCATCTCACCTCTGTCTGCGTGGGTTCGAGTCCAAGGCTCGGCTAGCGTAGGTACGTGGGAAAGCCTGCCAGTAGCTTCTCGTGGTTCTTCCCTGGGTTTTCCAGGGTTCTTCCTCCACCAGTTATACTGGCCGCCATGTATAGCCTATCTTATGATGAAAAATGGCGTTAAACCCTAGAACAACAACATATCATTCTCTCCCATCTTCAAAATGACAACATCTGGACTGTATAAAAAAACTGGACAACTGAGTAGATAACTGTTAACAGTCGCTCCAGAACGACCATCAAATCGCACAATCATGTCGTCAGGAACACACAAACGATGTAACCAGGGCATCCTGCATAGATGAACAAGTAAACTGTATAAACAATAATAACTCAACTATTAATTACGCCAAACTTTTAACATGTTTTCAATCCCTTTACAGGTAAGAAGCATCAAGATGCTTTCAGAAAGACAAAACTATATCCAAAAGGATGTTTTCCATCACGTCCGCGTGATGGAGAATTTCAATCTGTTTTTGTACATGAGGTGCCAAGGTACCGAAAAATATAACCATATCTGAAATACGCAGTAAATAAGATTGATACATAATTAAAAATGACTAATGCCGTCATTAGGATGTTTCCAACAAAAAAGTGAAATGGAAGATTTAAATCCTTATATGATGTGATAAGGCACAAATTACTCTGAACTTACAAGATACATAAACAAACCAACTAACTTCACGCTACGGCATAAGTACAAATAAGCAACACGCACACATAAACAAAAAACAACAACAAAAAAACACATAATGGACATCTTTTTTATTTTATAATTTTGGAATTAAAGGCAAGGCTTTTCAAAAAACGATAAGACTTAAATAAGGAACTAAATTAAATATAATTTGATCTAGATAATGCCGTCCATACAAACAAACGGGGACAAGTTACAACATATACACCACCAACAACACGCATTGGACAACTTGACTCTGGCAGAGTCACTAATGAATAACTAAGTCCAAAAAGGGAAACATAAGGGGAAGAAAGCCACCTCAGAGCTCTTATAACTCTCGAGGGGGCTAGTACTCTCCTAAAGTTCCAGGTGCGGAAAATGGAAATCAGGCACACTGCCAGCCTAGGCAAAGGGAAGAAAGTACATCTTTCCAAACTTTAATGGGATAAACAAACTTGAAAAATTTGACGAACAAAACAAATAGCAACCCTGCTAAATTTTATTTATTACCTTTATTATTTTTGAAGACACAAATACTTATAACACAATGGTGGGTGGACAGGGAAACCCACAACACACAACACGATTTGGAAAAAAAGCAGGGTGCCACTTCTAAGTCATAACCAACTATATATGTTGGGATGGGGCTAAGAGGTGTCAACACTCACTATAAGAACTTGCGCATCTTCAGCTGTAGATCTGTGTAGTGTCCTGAGTATCTAGGGTGTCTAGAGTGAGCCGAGCGTTCAAAGTTATCAGAGTGATCGAGGTCTATGTGATGCAAGCTGTAAAGCCAACCACAGGAATTAACCGTAGCAGCCGTGAAGCTGAAGTGTAGCAGCCGTGGAGCTGAAATAAAGTGTGCTGATGACGGAGTGTATCTCCTTACATATAATCAATTAGCCGTTGGCTAATTTTGGGGTTCGTAAAACCCATTGTATCTTTCGGGACTGTAAAGATAAGTTGTACATCTGTCCCTTTTTATCACCATAATTTCACTACCCGAGTGAATTCATTTTCCTACAGGAGTAAAATTCTACAATGTTTACTAGATGAGTAAACTATACCCATCTTTTCATTGTCAAATCGTTGTGAACCATTCACCCCTTGTCACTGTATTTTGTAAAGTAATTTATTTGTATTTTTCATTATTAAGTCAGTGCGTTAATTAAATCCAATATTTGGATTATATATACACGCACATATTCATAATTAATTGCTCATTCCAATCATTCATTATTAAACATTGTATTTATATCATCGTCAAAAGTGTTTTGTTGTGAATCCGAAAATCCCACCCGGTTATCTTGTTATAGTCATTTGTACAGTAAAATATTCCAAATGGCTATAAACGTTCGCGCTTCAGTGTACATTCCAGCGCCCAAGCTATTAGCCAATATTCACCCCAACTATTTTTATTTAATGCACGCTTTGCTTTTCTTCTCAGATACGCTTCAAAAATAGGACATGCCTCTCTTTATTTGTTTTCGATTCGACGTGTGCATCACGTGCGAAAGTTCTTATTACATCAGTTATTATTGGAATTTGTCGAAAGCATCACATCACCACTGTTTGAATACTCCGGAAGAATATAGGAATTAAGAGCGAATTCGTTGACTGAATTATAGAATGGAATTTCTTTCTATCCAAACTTGAGTTAGACTGGAATAATGGTGAAATTTAACGTTGGCATTTGGGACTTGAAAGCTCCACATACAAATCTGTCAACCTCAAAATTGAGACGAATTCAAGCAATGCTTTGTGTTTCTATAAACCCAACATTACAATAACAGTCTGCTCTCTACATTTAGAAAAGAAAGTGTGCCCTTGTCATTTTATCTTCCCACAAGCTAGTGTATATATTGTATAACCCTATGAACAAGCTTTGTACTTGGCAACAGCTGGTGGTAGACTTACTAAAGAAATATCATGCTACAATATTACTGCCAGGGTCCACAGTGTGATATCGTGCTATGTAATGTATTGTGCTATACTGAACAAGTCAATTAACTGAGAAAATGTTATGTTTGTCACCTAGGTTGTACAAGAAAAGAGATGGGGTGGGCACAACACTACAAGCTTCAAGGACACGGTTATCAAATTAAAGTGATGCATATTAAATGGGAAATACTTAAAGCACAGTGATTACACATTTAATTTTTCTTCTTCAGAGAACCATAAGTGGCTACATACATTTATAAGAAAACTGGCAAATGAACTGCATTTTTGGTTAAGGTAAATGTGTTCTATGCATCCGTCTTTATGCATTCTTGAACATATACAGAGAAAGGGAAGCAACTTTTACCGGTTAAATCCCCTTTCTACCCAACAGTTGGCTAAATGTTATACCCTATGTTTTTTAAAAACCTTCAGCTAATCCTTAAAGGATGCTCACATTTCAGTGAAGGGAAGGGGGATTATTTGAAATACGAATCAGGAAAGTATCATGAGAAACGTAATTTACTAAAAACAAATTTGCTTTCTCCATCAAATACATTACCTGGTCACATTGCATAAATAAAATAGGTAAGAGGAGGTAAAAGAAAAAGGCTGAGCATGCTACCTCTACCTGTCACCCAGCATGAGCACCATCGACCAATGCTCACTAATTATTTTGATACTGTATATGCGAAAAAATGTACATGGCCAGATTTGTCGATACGTGATATAGGTGATAAAAATCCAAGATGCCGCTGATTATTTATAAACATTACCATTCTACCCACCTACCCGAACATCCAGTTATGGTAAACAAGTAAGATCCATGTTTGTGCACTTTAAGATGTGACGTTTGGGTCTATCAAAGCCATTTTCATAAAGGGAACTTTAAACAAGTCGACCCTTTGCTAAGGTTAATAATGTAGTGTTTTCCTCTCCTTCTTTAATATGCCTACGAGTGGTGGTGCGGACACATTAGCGATTTGCTGATCCATGTACTGTCCTGTTACAATATTACCTGTATCAACATAGTGTTTGATAAATGCAACCGACAAACATGTGTCTCTGGTTCCAACGTTGTCAGTGAGCTCAACCTGATTCCTTACCACAAAGTCGCCGTTCAACTTGATAATACTGTCTTGAATGTATAATTTTGACGTTTTCAGTTTAGCAATGTGATCTTCAAAAATCACAAGGTTACGTGGGTCAACGCCAACAACTTTGCTGGTAAACTCAAATACGATTTAGTGGCAAATTGGCTCAGATCCACACCAGCACCGTGTCGTCGGGTAGATAAACGTCCATAAATGTTACTTGACATGTATAATACTAAACGTACTTTAATGTGAAATCAATATCTGTTTGAGAGGTTGGTGAACGCACCAGTGCACGTGACGCTTCAATAACAAGATGATAGCATAACGACCATCCAACTGAGTTTGTAATGGTAAATTTGAATAAAACGGTTTTGTCTACCGTGTAGAGCACAAGTGCCCCAGGAGACATACTTAACAACTTCAACTGATGATTCAAGTCCATACGCGACCCAATGAGTGCCAGGGCCTGTTGATGAATCCAGCTCGACAATGCCGGTTTCAAGTGTGAGTGGCACCATCAATACAAGTTCATCTCGCATAAAAAGAACATGAAAATGTTTTATTGCTTTTGCAATCGCAAGTAAATAAATATTGGTCAACGGTGTGGTCTTCTGCGACCGGGTAATCGAAGACCTCTTCCTGAGGGTATTCGACGACTCTTGCTTGTCTTTTCTTATACGGCCACGAAAGGCAATGAGTTAGCGAGAGGCTCCACCTCCTACAGCCTTTTCAGCGCCATTCCTGATGCAGATCCGTCAGCCCCTAACATACAACTTTTGCAACCGCTGCTGCCAACAATGCTGGAATCGATGCACGAAATAGAGATGTTCCACCGGTCTTTTGCATTTGTGTAACCTCTGACTTTTGCTGAGCTAAACCAACTTTAATTAGAGAGATCATGATGACTGTTTAGCCGCTACGAAATTTCAGTAACTCCTAAGGTGTTAATAACCATTTGATTTAATGTTTGACTATTATCTCGAAGCACATTTTAAAACGCTTCAAACACATGTTTTGGTGTAGAATGATCATGCTGGGTACTTATCTGTGAAGTAAATTGTCCCGCAATACCATTTGGTGCGGTATCAATGAGGATTCTTTCATTTTACTTAGCAATAAAACATCACTCTGGGTCCGTGTTTTGTCCATGGGCAGACAGTGCCAGCGGATAAAATCCATTGTCATAAGTAAACACATTAACAGCGATACTTGGGTTGTTTCAGATTTATTCAGTGTAGCTGTGGTAACCTGCACCCATGTGCTGCTATTTTCGGGACAAGTCTTGCTTATCAGTGGCCCAATATAATGCCGATAATATTGCCCATTCAAACGTCTGATATCAAAGTTTGTGACGTCTGTAACCGACCTTGGTGGTACCCAGTTTGGGGTTGCTATGTAACTGGATCCACAAATGGTACGGTGAGAGATGGACCTCGACTTACACACATCTTTCTAGGGTCCATCCCGAACCAGCATTGGTGTATTTTTTCCATCGGTTTGATAATCTTTTCAATGCCTCTGTCAATTTCATGACGGATGGTGCTGCTGTCTTTGTGGTTCAGGATTACTTGGGTACCATTGTGAATCCATGGTGTGTAGTTTTAAATCCATCCTTGCAATGACTAAGTTGCATAACCATATGCGCACTAAGAACAAAATCCCCTTTAACGCCAACTTGACCAAGGTTTTTTAACACCACTACGATTCCAGGAATAATATTTCTTAATAGTTGTCGAGCGCCTTTGCCTGGTATATATCTGGGTGGAATAATTGTCACAGGATTTTCCAAATGGGCATTACGTTTTTGAAATTTGAATTCTGGTACTTGTGATTGCTGTGTTTTTGCAGGAACATACTCGTCTACCGCAAGGATGTCGGCTTTTCTAGCACCTCTGGGTATTCTGATATTACGCTCACGTGCAAATTGTTTTAGTTGCTATACCATTGTTTTGTTTGTAATTGTTATTTTCGCAGTTGTTGCTGCTACAGTGGCAACAGGTGGATTCAGTACAAATATGGGTCTCAATAATTCAAGTATGTCTGCCTTTCTCATATGACTTGGTATGTATATTCCATGCTGCCGTATTATCTGTTTTCGCTGTGGCACAGTAGGCAGATTTATACAAGGGGAGGGTGAAGCATCTTTCTAACTGGAAAAGTTTATCGATGGCTTGTTGTATTTTTTTGTATTTTAGCTAAATCAGAAACTGCAATCGTTTCAATCCTGGTTGTTTTTTCATTTATTTTTGTTTTATTGTTTTTTGTTGTTGTGGTATCTGTCTGTGCTTGTGCAGCCACAGGTGTTGGTGGTTTCGAATTTATTTCTACGTGCATTATAGTATTTACGTACAAATCCACTGGGCAGGCAAAGTTGATCATGTGATTTGACTCTTATGCCACATTTAAGGCAGGGTCAACTACCTTAACCATCAAGTAATACCTGCGTATGTGTTTTATAATATACATAATAGCATGTTCTGCTATGGAGTTCGTATTTTCGAAGTCAGACAGCTTTGCATTTTTTGCATCCAAATGCCAAATGGGTCATGTGTTTGAGACCCCTGATCTATAGCATTTTTTTTACTAGCAAAATTAGAAATATAGAGCTGAGTTGTAAATTCCTTTTTTTGGGCGGGGGGGGGGGCACCAGACAGATACCCCCTCACCCACGTATCAAAAAAAATAAATAAAAGATGTTTTATGTGTAAGTGTCACCCCCCACAGATATGTTCTTTGTTTTACTTTAAGATAGAATTTAGATTACAAATTTATTTTGATTAAATTTTAGATGGGTTTTTTAAATCCCTAGTGTTATCTAAAGGGTTGTTCTTCCGAGTGGGTTTCTATCACCTAACTCGAAATCCCTTCCCAAGATTCCAAGTAGACCTTGGCTAAAGTGCTATATTGTATGTGTGCTATATATATATATATATATATATATATATATATATATATATATATATATATATATATATAGTCTTCGTGTAGGGATAGCCAGTTATATATATATATATATATATATATATATATATATATATATATATATATATATATATATATATATATATATATATATAGTCTTCGTGTAGGGATAGCCAGTTATTGTCAAATCGTCCCCAGTTGTATTACGATCCAGATGATAATTGGATAATTGGATCAAAACTTTACTTTTATATTAATTCATTTGAATTTTGAATTTCGGCGAAGTAACGGTGTAATACTGGTTTGATTGAAGAAAGAAAAAAATCCCTATTGTTGCATGTGAGTGTTAATCTGTGTCGTTCTTCGCATAACTGATTTATTGATTGAGGTCGGCTGTGCTCGAGCTGGGGTCCACACATTCTTTCTTTATTCATTTGTATTTCTCTCAACTCGAGTTAGGCCGCCTCTAATTTTTTATTGGATTATTGCCAAAGTTCCAAGAGGGTTTAAGTTTCTCACACAAAGGGGACTGACTGTTCAGTACGGGAGCTGTACAGCTGAAGGAAAGAAATAGAAGAGAAAACTACACAAGAGTCTTTGTTTTTATGTTATGCATGTAAGTTTTCCTACCTGGGGTAGTTTTCCAACACTCTTTCATAGGCCTGTTCACTTCGCGTGGCGCCATGTGACATAGCCCCATGACGTCCTTATCTCGTACTTTCCTCATCCCTGTTTCTCCCTGTTTATATTTTTTTTAGAGCATTTAAAACTTTCCCTAATCTAAAAAGATAGGTTTTAAGGTAAACACCGTGTCTATGTTTAAATTAAATTTTTTATTTGTTTTTACAATTGTTACATTTATTATAATGTTAAAACACATTTAGAGATTCCTGTTGCCTCACGGCCCAGACAGCCTCAGAGTCAGGGAGCGAGACTGGGATCTCCGGTCCGTTTCAAGGTGACATCCATAAGGGGTGCCCTCCGAAGCGCCACCTCCCGCCCCCCTTATCCTCACCCCCAGTCCATAGGCCCCAAAAATCTTTAAATGAACCTTAATTTCGTTATTATAATTTATTATTTTTTAATTATTATGACTTGGACACATGCCATCATTGTTTTAGTTATATAATCCGTAATCTTCCTTATTAAATTTGTATCGAAGTTGCCGTCTAAATATAGGATTTGATTTTTTCTGTATTTCTCCTTCTATAGATTTCCATTATCAATTGAATTCTTTCATTTTTCCTTTCTTCGCACTGTGCTATAGCACGATGTTTCGTAAAATTTGCTTATTTGCACATGGGACATTTAACAATTGTTCTAATCATCCTTCTCCAGTTAACCATGCGTTATGTAAGTATTTGAATATTATACTTTGAATCTTGGGTGAGCCGATGTTGGCCCAGTGCTTCCAAACTCTATCCCAATTAACGGAGATATTTTCTACTTCTACTTTATTTTTTATTCTTAGCGTTAAATTTTCCCTTATCCAATTATAAGTTTTCTTCGTTTCAATTCCCCATAGTTCATCAACATCCCTATATTTACATAAAAGTTCTTTTATATTCCTAAACTTCCTTGGTACTTCCAGTTTCTTGACTAACTTATTATTTTTCTATATATCACTTCTATTCCTAATGGTAAAACCAAACCAATAAATATATAACGGTTCCCAAGGAATTTTTGGATTGTTATTTAGCTTTTTAAATCTATTTAAAATATTGGAACATTTAATTAAAATTGGGCTTGGTAGGGCCAGCCCTCCCTTATTCATGGCTCTATATAGTGTAGATTTTTTAACATAATGTGTTTTAAAATTCCAAATATATTTTATAATGTCATTATCAATTTTGTCAAGTTCATTGTTCCCTACATCTACAGAATTTAAAAGATAATTCATATTAGAATATAAATACGTTTTTGCAACTTGTGTTCGCTCCATTATGCATAATGGCGTAAACGCTCAGATTTTGATATTTTCATTTATTTTCATTTTTACATTTTTGCAGTTTTCCTTTTCTTTATTTTTTCCAGAAAAAATTCCTAGGGCTTTAACTCTGTCTTTAATTAAGCGTGGTCGTAAACCCGGGTGGTTTCCCCTCCAGTTTCCTATTTTTAGTATCTCAGTTTTGTCATGATTGATTTATGACACCGACGCTTTTCCGAAAGATTCGTATTCCTTTTCCAAGTGTTTAAAGGAATTGGAGTCTTTAATAAAGTTTGTACAATCATCAGCATGTTGGAGCATTTTAAAATCTTCTTTTAAATTTGGAATTTTGATACCTTCTATTCTTTTGTTGGTTCTGATTTTAATACTTAGAATTTCTATTGCTATTACATATAATAGCATTGACAGTGGGCAACCTTACCTCACTGATCTTTCTATGTCAAATTTTTCCTTTACAGCTCCATTGACCTGTACACTTGCAGTCATTTTGTTATACAGGATTTTGGTCCAGTTT
Source organism: Sinohyriopsis cumingii (assembly GCA_028554795.2). Lineage (NCBI taxonomy): Eukaryota > Metazoa > Mollusca > Bivalvia > Unionida > Unionidae > Sinohyriopsis > Sinohyriopsis cumingii. Next base: position 59,149,192 of record CM068839.1, on the reverse strand, counting down.
AGGAAGTTTGTTCCAAAACCAAATTTTTCTAATACTTTTCGTATGTAGTCATGTTCCAATCTGTCGAAAGCTTTCTCTTGGTCAAAAAGTACCATAGCACTTTTCGTACCTGTTTCATTTACAAAGTAAATTATAGTTCTTATATTTAAAATATTACTTTGAATGTTTCTACCTTTCCCCCCACAAGTTTGATTTATATTTATTATTTCATTCATTCCTTTTTTTAACTCTATTTGCTAAAATTCTACATAATATTTCATAGTCTGTATTTAGGAGGGAGATGGGCCTCCAATTTTTAAGTTCTTCCCTGTCGCCCTTCCATTTGTATACAATTGTTATTAACTCTTCCCTCATGGATTTAGACATTGTATCATTTTTTAAAAGTATATTATTATATAAACATTCAAGAATCGGCGCTAACTCACTTTGGAATTTTCTGTAGAATTCCGCAGTGAGTCCATCTCTCCCTGGAGATTTGCCTTTTGCTAGTTCTTTAATGGTGGATATTATTTCTTCATTTGTGATGAAATCGTCACACAGGTTTCTGTGTTCTGACGATATCATTTCACATGGTACCTCATCTAAATAATCTAATATTACCTGTGTATCTATGTTTTGAGACCTATATAAGTTAGTGTAGTATTCTCTTATTTTCCCCATTATTTATTTTTTATCCTTAATTCCTATTCCATTATCTTTTAATTTATCTATTGTTTTCTCTCCTCCCTTTTATACAGACCTTCTGCCTTTTTATAAATGTTATTAAACTTTCCTGCTCTTATCTCTATACTTTTTCTTTCTTCCTCTGCTATTTGATTCAACCTATCCGTATATGTTTTCCTATCTCATCTGTTAATGTTTTAAGTCTTAGTTTTAATTCTTCTTTTTCCATTTGTTGTATTTTTCTACGCTTCTTTGAGTGATAAATTGCTATTTTTTAAATTTTATCTTTTAGTACGTCCCAATCTGATAATATATTACTTATAATGTCCCCTTTTTCATTCTTTATTTTGACTAATTCATTTTCAACTTCTCCCACAAAACCCTCTTCTTCTAGTATTCTATTATTTAGTTTCCGGATCCCTTTCCTCCATTTTTCCCATTATTTAAATTCAATTCTAAATTTACTAATTTGTGATCCGAAATTTTGAAATCAATAATTTCTGCTTTTTTGTGTATTTTTTCTTCATATTTAGTAGCATAAAATTTATCCAATCTATTAGCCCCCTTGTTTTTGTATTCATGTGTGTATTCTGTTATTTAATAAATTTAATCTTATATATATCAAAAGTTTTCCTATTATTTCCCTTGAACTGTAGTTATTTGTTGATAGTCCCCCTGTTCTGTCTACACTCTCCCCCACCCAGTTAAAATCACCTCCTATAACTAATTGTTCCATTGTGTAGTCATTGATATGTTTACTTAAATTTTGGATGAATTCATGTCTCTTGTATCTGGTGGCTGGACAATATACATTGATTATATGTAATTTATTTAAAAGTATATGTATTGCCCTTCCCTTCAAATTTTCCCCTTCTTCTTTTCTTTCCCCAGCTGAAACCAGTTTTGTTCTTAATAATTGTGGCTACCCCTGCTAGTATATCATCTTGCTTAAAATTATTTGAAATCACAATTACATTCATTTCTTCTTCAATCATGGCTATACATTCTTTGGTAAAACTATTATGAGTCTCCTGTAAAAGGATTACATCATACTCAGTTAAGCTTATTAATTTATTGACTTTATCTTATCTAATCCATTAGTGTTGATTGAAGCAATTCGGAAGTTTGTTCCTTCCATTTTTGTTTCCTCCAGGTGGCCGCTTTCTTCTAATTATTACACTATGTATATGAGTTATTTGTTTATTTTGTTATTAGTGGTTGTTTAAGGACAAAATGTTTAGTTAGTTGGGGGCACTGGCCCCCACATCGGCTTCCGATATATTAGTCGCTTTGTTTTCTGTAAGGTCAGTTTCATTTTCCTGTTCGGCTTCCATGTCTGTTTCTTAGTCTGATTCCGTCATACTTAATTTGCATTTGATTAGTTCCAGTTCCAGTTCTTCATCTTCATCTTGATCAGCATCGTCATCATCGTCATTATCATTTTCGTCATTTCCGCTTTCGTCTTTGTCCTCATTTTCATTTTCATTTTCAGGGTCACTTTTTCTGGCCCTTGGTTGATCATTCCCGTTTTCTGTCATGTCCTTTAATTTTTGTTCTCTCATTGTTTGGGGGATATTCTCATTCACTTCTTTTAGTGTTGATGTTTATTCTTTCGATATATCGTCACTTGCTGACGACATTGACATAGATTTCCTTCATTTTCTCTTTTTCCTTGTGGCGGGTATTGGTGTTGATGTAAGGGGCAGCAGCCCGCTCAGCTCTGTCGCCCCTTTCTCAGTTTCCAATTCCTCTTCCTCTTCTCTTAGCACTTCAAACCTGTTGCAAGTGCTGGTTTGCCCCTTTATTGGGGCCGTCCCTTTCATTGTTTTACATGGGGTGAGGAATTGCATCCATTCTGAGGTCTTTTGTATCTCATCCCCTGTCTCCCTTATTCCTTTTTTCAACATGAGCATTAAAGAAAAAAAGTTTCCACGAAATCCGTGTAAGTGGCGTAAGCTTCCATACTGTAGCGTGTATTAATTACGTCCGATACCACACACCACTTTGTTCATTGACATGAACATTGAGAAACAATTATGTGTGGTTGTGCTCAAAGGTTTGAACATATTATCCGACTGAAAACTGGAGCCAACAAAATCGCAAACAAGAGGGAAATAGTCAACCGATATCTTGAAGACGCCATACACGCATCACACGGTGTTGGGTGGAAAATAATCAAGACTGAATTATATCCAGGTCTACTGTATGACAGTATGTCGGAAATAAAAATCGTCATTTGAAAACACATTCACTTGAGTGCAAGTGACAATCTTTTCACCAGCTCGGGTTACAAAATTATCCTTACTATTTACCCGCAGACATCAATGCTCCTTTCTATTAATTGTAACCACATATGCCAATCACATAGAAGCCTTGGTGGTGAATAAACACGACTGGCATAAAGCAGTTAACTTTGAACCTACCGACAGGACATCAAAGACAAAATGTTATTTTTATTACAAAGCAAGCCGATCTCAGAAGCCGACTTTGGTTACTTTTTTTTTTGTAAAGGATATCAATATAAAGGTTATTTTATTGCAAAGCAAGCCGACATCAGAAGATGACTATGGATTCTGTGAAGTGAGCCGATTTTTTGATTATTTTTTTTTGAATATACAAAGATGGCCGAGATATGGAAGTAAACTTGGGTTCATTTTCAACTTTATTCACGGGAATTTTGAAAATAACTTGAAATAATGGAACAAATTTTAAAGTGACACAATATAGTGCTTTGTGCACAGATGTCTATGACGCAGCAATATTTGGAGAAAATAAAATCATGTGATGAATTCGTGAAGGCAAGAAGAGATGCAAACGATTTTGCAAACGAGAGGGAAAGTAATCAACCAATATATTGAAGACAACTGCCATTCATGCATGGCACGGTGTTAGGTGGAAAATAGCCAAGATTAATTTATATCCAGGTCTACTGTATGACAGCAAATAAAAATCATTATTTGAAAACACAATCAAGTGCAAGTGACAATCTTTTCGCCGGCGCGGGTTACAAAAGTATCATTACTATTTATCCGCAGATATCAGTGCACCTTTGTATTAATTATTACTACAGATGCCAAGCACACAGAAGCCCTGGTGGTAAATAAACACAACTGGCAGCCAGCAGTAAACTTCTTCTTTGAACTTACCGACAGGACATCAAAGACAAAGGTTATTTTTATTACAAAGCAAGCCGACGTCGAAAGCCGACTTTGGACTCGGAAGCCGATTTTTTTTAAAAAAGGATATCAATACAAAGGTTATTTGATTGCAAAGTAAGCTGACATCGGAAGCCGACTATGGATTCTTTTAAGTGTGCCGATTTTTGATTTTTTAGCTTTGAATATACAAAGACGGCCGAGATTTGGAAGCTAACTTTGGTTCCTTTTCACCAATATTCACGAAAATTTTGAAAATAAAGTGAAACAATGGAACAGTTTTTAAAGTTACACAATATAGTGCTTCATGCGCGAACATCGATGCCCAGCATCATCCAGAAGATTTGGAGAAAATAAAATAACGTGATGAATTCGTGAAGGCCAGAAGAGAAACAGATTATTTCGCTGACAATATGATCATTAACATGGATGAAACTCTAGTGTACTTTGATCGCATTCCTGGATGGACTGACGATAAGATGGGCGTCAAAAGTGTGAGAATCAGCAAGACTAGTGCAAATTTGAAAACAATCTGACTTTTGTTCTCGCACTTTCCGCTTCAGGTGGTGTGTTGCCTCTAAAAAAATTCACGGTATGAGAAAGCAAAAAAAAAAAGATATTCATATACCAAAATAATGGGTCGTACGTGTGCAGGAGAAGGGCTGCGATGATGAGATGCTGCTGCAGTGGATTAAAGAGTTTTGTATCAAGTACACAGTTTTATATTTTTTTAAAATAAAATTTCAGCTGGAGTGCAATTTCCGACATGTAATTTTCGAATGATTTAAAAGGTGTCCCACAACTTACGACTCAGAAAAAATGACGTGTCCCAGAACATACAGTGCACAAAAATTACTTTTAAAATTAATTTATGGTGTCCCAACAAATACGGTGTCCCAACATATACGGTAAATAGGTACCAGTCTGTCTGTATGTAGTTTCAATCAAAAACACAGTAGATTGCATTGGGTGCATGTACTCATCACTACCATATGCCTGGCTGAATAAGTACCCCCCCCCCCCCCATGGGATTTATTTCAAGAATCACAGCGATTAGTAGTATCAATTGCTAGTGTTTTGCCATTTTTCTGAAACCTTTTGGGGCACTTCTATCCATCCGAGACCCTACCCCCCCCACCCCCCAGTGATTGGCTTGCATGTGGGGTGGACAAAATTAAAAGTGATCAACATGAAACAATCACTTATGGGCTAAAATTGTTATAGTGGGGAGTACAGGAAAGGGTCACAAAGGGGACCACAAAAAAACCCAACCCCAAACCTGTATTTCTATGCTATTCAATATGACCACTATACCCAGTTTGGGAGTAACCATTACATTTTAAAGGTCAAGAGGGATCCTCTAAGAAAAAGTAGTTGAATTCCTTCTTCTAGGAGAACAGACATGGGTGTACATCATCAATTCAATGGTTCACATTGTTTGTCTTTGGCAAAAACTGCACAACCCCAATAATGTCATAATTAGTAACATCCTTATATGACATTGATAAAGCAGTCAAGTACAGTTTGTCATTGGAGTCAATCTAAAAATGCCTGGCATGAATAAGATCCAGAATCAAACACAAAATTTGTTCTCTGTGCTATGTTTCACTGTCGGACTCTAGTCCAACATACCCATGTGACCTCACCCATGTGTATACACCAGCAAGATATTTACGCTCCTCTTCTGACAATCGTATACTCATTATTCCCACTATGAAAACAAAGCCATATGGACAGTGTTCTTTTGCATACCAGGGCCTAGCAACGTGGAATGAATTGCCCACTGAACTTAGACGCAAAGACAGTGATCACATTCAAGAGGGCTCTCAAAACTCACTTACTTCGACTGCAAGAACAAACTTAAAGACCTAATAATGTTTCCTACCTGAAATATTCTCAGCATGTTTTTATTTTTTTATGTTTTTCTAATTTCATGGTGTTTGTTTTTGTAATAATATTATTATATGTTTTTTTATCTTGTAGGTGTTGTCTAATGTTGTAAAGCGCTTAGAGCTTCTAAAGATTAGGTGCTATACTAAGTCCTCATTATTATTATTATTATTTTTGTCTTTCATAAGTGATTGCCACCTTCCAGATTTGTTTATCAACTTAATCTCATGTTGTCAGTGATTTAATCCTTTGGATTTTGTCTCTGAATAAATTTAATTTGCTTTTCGGTAATTTTGCTTTTTTTTAATTACATTCATTGGTGTTTGTGTGTGCAATTCTTACTCTACATTTGAAGTAACTCTGAAATTGATGGACATGTGTATTTAACTTATGGACAGGATAAATAAATATTATGTTAATTTTGAATTCATATGCTAATACATGTACAACTAACCTTCAAATATAAATGGGAATTTTTTATTGATAAAAATCATTATTGCAATTAAAAGAAAAAAATTCAATATTTCAACAAGAATTATAAATAAAAAATGATATGTATGTATAGTAACTTTTCTTCAGCTCTGCTGAATTTGACATTGAAAACTGATCAACTTGCATAAGCCTATTTTGAGAGACCATCTGTCTCTAATGACAGGTTTTACGGAAGTTCAAAAATCAGAATCAGTTTGTAAAGAGGTTGTATGATTACAGTAAAATCTGTCTTGAGACCACTTTCAGCCAGCAGAATAGATGGGCTCTAATGACAGGTTTTACTATAATTTAAAAAAAAAAACAAAATTGGTGAAGAAGTTGTAAAAATTAAGAAGCCAAATTATGGCCACATTATATCCAAAATTCATGTTATAACAAAGTGTCATATTGGGGTCTCCCTTATTTAGTCATGGACAAGTAGATAAAGGGTTACCAATTTTATCTAGTATGTTTCTTTGATCGCACTAACATGATCATAATACTTTAGGCGAGCTACTATTACCTCTCAAATCAAGTCCTCCAAAGATAAAACTTTTTGCAGTTAGAGTGATCTCCCCTTGATACAGGGATAGTAACCAAATCCACTGAAAGCTTCAGTTAGTACTGGAGTAAAGTCCATGATCTATATAGATGTAACTGCATGGAGGCTGGGAGTGTATGTGTAATATGATTGGGAAAAGTATTTTTGAAGAAACATATTTTACTTGAAAAAAATTGGTTTCTTCTTCAAATACATTACCCAATCATATAACATAAGAACAGGTAAGAGGTGGAAGGAATAAGGAGTTGCATCTCCTTACCTCATAGAGATCATCTATGATTCCTTAAGGTATGTAAGGCAGCTTCTACATAGATAAACTGGCTGTAGAGTTGACTCCATATGCTGGAGCATGGCTTTTGAAAGGGAAACATTTTCACTCCACAAATCCAGCAGAAGTTTGGAACTGCGGAACAACTTGGGAAGGTAATGTGTACCATGGTGATAGGGCCCATTAGGTCTAGTTAAGCATTTTGGTATGAAAGATATCCGAGGTAAAAGCTAGAAAAAGTTGGCCCTAACCTCCATTCTGCGGCTTGAATAATGTCAGCTATGGAATAATTTTGCTCAAATGCAATGTTTGTTGTGACTACATGAGCCATTCAACAGCCAAGATGCCTAGCAAGTTCATTTGATCTTGGGTTAATTTCTATAAGTGTAGCAGATAACTATTTTTATCCAGGATGAAAGTGCCGAGTTGATATGCTGTCCTTCCAATCTCTGACATATAAGAAGAGGCATGATTTCCTTCCATGCATCACTTACCACTGCAGTGGTCTCACTGGGTCATGTAGTCCGAGTTTCCTCTGACCCTTGCCATCCCATTTTTGATATTTGGACATTAATGTTGGGGTGTAGGGTTAGAGTCCACCCACAATCGAAAAATTGGAATTCACCGACACCATTTGGTGTTGACATAGGGTAGTCACTTACTAGCCAGCTTAGCAAACTTGAACGACCTTTCATCAAGATATACCTGCAAGAAATCGATAGGAATATGATTTATTTTCTCAAAAATTGCAAGCATAGCATTCATTTTATCTTTAATCTGCAGACAGACAAGATAAAAGTACATCATTGCTGAAATTTGACCTGGATCTCGCCATTTGCATTCTGAGTCACATACCTATACAAATCTTGCAACCTACATGTCAATGACATCAGAGGTCATAGATTCATGTGACATCAACAATAACCCATTCCTAGTGTTGCTGTTTATAAACAAATTGAACATATGAAAGTCATGTAATCTTTATAGAAAAATGAAAGAACACAAACTTCTCAAAATATTTATTTTCAAAACACTGACCATAAATCTGTAAATTTTGAAGCAACTTGAAGTAAAACCAGAGTCACTAAGCAGAGAGCACATGTCAATCCAGTAGTCACATGATGCCAACAAAAACATTGCTGATATATGCTCAGTACTTGTTGAAAATGGTTTTCTAAACCCTGCTGTGAAACTAATAGTTTTCTGGTCGTTGTTCTCAGAATATATATGTTGAGAATTAAGTGTGTATTATATTTATTTACAAACATTAAGTGACTTCTATATAATATTTCCAAATTCTATGTACAACAACTTTGGAAATTTGTTTATTGTTGATATAATGTGTAAATGCTCCCTTTGAGTGGCAAAGGCTTGAGAACAAAGTGAACCTGCATCCCATGAGTACTGAGGTACTAAACTGGTACTTGTGATGCTATGCAGGTATTGCTGATCGATGACGTGAGATTGGCGAACTGGACAAAGACCTTCCATCTTTTGGCTTGCAATGGATGACTGACTTTGGTGGTGACCTGCTTATGGTCAGAGTCGTATGGCAGTGTCTAGTTGTGACAAAGCAGGGCCATTTTAACTTGCATGACAATGTCCTGCTTGATATATTACGATAGATTAAAGGATATTTCACCCATATACACAACCCATACTTCTTAAGTGCGAAACAATAATCAGAGGTGGTTTAATTTCATCTCGATCTTGATCAACTGCAGGTGATAATGACAACTGGCTGTCAATCCCATTTGGTAACAGGTCTACTGGTACCACAAAGAAAGGTTTGTCAGATGTGGAGCTGGAGTTGTCAGTGATTGCTTCGATTGTTTTTTTTTTAAGAGCCTGTGACAGTATGTATACTGATGACATCTCATCCCTCGAAGGGCACTTCTGTGCCTTCCCTTTTGTGTCCTGAGTCCTTCAACCTACTGACGTTCGGTCAATGAGGTGCATATCTGACATGTATTCATGGATTGGTAACTGGTGCAGGCTTAACATGTAGAATATATGTTTGCATTGTTTACATATGGTCTACCACTGTAAGACAAAAACAGAATCGACAATGAACTAAGAGTTTGGATGTATAGAGCTACACACCACACAGCAACTTACCTGTACGAAGGTCCCATGTGGCAGTCTATACAGGTAACTATACTGAAGAATCCAATATAAGAATTATGGCCTACCTGCAAGGAAAGGCTACAAAGACTGCCTATACAGATAAAGTCAACAAAGTATCATTACCAATAACACATGGTCTTGCCCACTGTACAAACTCAGTAAGACGAAAATAAAACAGACAATATACACAGTTTTAGCCTGATACTTGTCCCGCTTAATGAACACAAAGTGTCAATTTATAGAGCTACACTCTACATGACAATGTATCTGTCAGAAGGGCCCATGTAGCAACAAAATATCATTGACATGGCAATAAACTCGGTATAGAAAACTAACCTGTACAGCAAATGTACAGCAAATGATTTCAGTTTTCTACAGCACACACAATACCTGCCTATAAAACAAAGCTACACCAGTGTGAGAGAGTGCACTAGAACCCCATACAGGTACATACAAGGGGCACATACATGTGTGCACATGTGCAAAGTTATAATTTACAATAGCCAGATTGACATACATTGACCCATGTGAGAGATTATACATTATTACATAATACTGGTGATCATCTGGTAGCCCAAACTAATAAGGTCCCACAAAGTAGGCTAAAAAACACAGAATAGATAGCATTTGTTGGATTATGGTAAATTTTGAATAGCATATTGTTAATTTAAACAATAAACCCATAAAAGTTTAGATTTTTTTTATTCAAGTAATATTTTCTTATGCAGATGAGGATGGGCACTAGATGGTCTTTGTCATGGAGAAAACTTACTTGACTGGATGCACAGCTACAAACTCTACACCATAATTTATAGAATCTGGCATCAAACCTAAAACTGTAGTGGTACAAAGCAGCTGTGTTGCCACTGCATTCTTACATGATAAGGTTGGCTACAGCTAGTTTGACGCATGCAATCTTATGATGTCAGCTCATACTCAAACATTAAAAATGCACATATTGTTGGAGAAATGTTTCTTTTTAGCTTAAAAAAGGTCCTTTTTATATATAAAAAATTGATATATAATTTAGTTACAAAATAACAATCAAGCACAGTTTGCTTAGTACAAATGTTAGTCACTCAGATGAAAACTGGAACCATTTGGTTTATACCCTTCTCTAAAATGTTTGTACATACCATGGGAAGCAAGTTGATTCTGTAACTACTAAGTGCTTGGCATAACATACTGTAGCTGTACTGCCTAAACCCTTTGTGTACAATTTATATACTCTTGCTTTGCAAATGTAGGTGAATGTATCAAAACAAATGCTAGGAATTTATGATCAGCCAATAAAAGAGGACCTGTTTCTACGATCAGTCAATAAAAGATGACCTGTTTCTATAAGAATAATTAAAAATGAAGTGTCCCACTTCTGACTTGCTCAAAATTATCCCACTTGACAGTTTGTAGGTCAACTATATGTTGTAGAAGAAAAGATCTGTATTGACACTCCCAACTTTCAGGACGTCAAGATACTGGTCCTGGACTCTCAGTTCTGAGACTGGTCTTCAGCTGGCTATATGCTGGGTTCAGTTTTCAGATTTTGGTTTACAGTTTCTATTATGCAAGACTCTCAATTCTGGATATTAAAAAAAAATTGGTCCTGAACTATCATTTTTAAAACTCCTACAGAGATTTTGAATATGTGGTCCTTGGAATAACTTCTAGCAAATTGGCCTGGTCAGTCACTTTCCATATCAGCAGAAGCTGTCATGAAGATTGACTCTATGCATAAATTTTTCTCATACTCCTAATAGCATTGGCAAAACGCTGAGGCATGTGCTCTGCGACATCATGGTAATCTTCTGGCGATGCCTTTAGAAGTTGGCCTATATTCTTCAATGATTCTGATTCACTGAGTCCAAGATCATCAAGAACATTGCATAAATAATCTGCAAATAAAGGGAAAAAAAGGATCTATCATGAGTGTTAATTACATATGGAATTGAAAAAAAACAAGGACGTTCATTTATTTTTTTAACTATTGTCAAAAATGTATTGCTTAATAAATATGATTTTGAGGTACTATATAATATAAATAACTTAACAGGCAATGCATTTCTCAGTCAAACTGCTTTATAAATTTGCTGTATGAAATTGACAGGTTTTATGACACAGAAACATTTATGATGTAATTTTTGGGTTTTAATGTTGTTTTTGTTGTGGGGTTTAACACCATTTTTCAGCACATGATAGGCTATACATAGTGGCCAGTATTAATGGTGGAGGATCAACCTGGGAAAACCCCGGAAAGAACTACCGACCCACGAGACGCTACTGGCAAGCATTCTCACATACCCACATTGGCCAAATCTGAGACTCGAACCCACGCAAACAGAGGTGATAATTGACTAACTGTCCATCTGTCCCTCTCTCTCTGAGATATCATTGATTTAAACAGTATTTGCAGATGTCATCATGAACAATTTTCATATAAATGAGCTGTGTTGCTCTGGGTGGCAGAGTGGTCTAAGGTGCTGACCTTTACAGATCACTGACATCTCATCTCTGTCCACTTGGGTTCAAGGATTGGGGCAGGCTGATTAGGGTATATGAGAAAGCTTGCCAGTAGCTTCCTGTGAGTCAGTAGTTCTTCCCAGGGTTATCCCAGGTCCTTCCTCCACCCGATATACTGGCCACCATGTACAGTCTATTATGTGGTAAAAAATTCCTTTAAACTCACAACAGCATAAATGAGCTGATATCATCCACTGCTATAGTTCACAGAAGGCATAATTAACTGTTTCATGTGCAGGGTGTTGTCAAAGCCATGATCAGTAAAAGATCTGGAGAAGAAAAAAAACCCATAGGATTTTCCTTTATTTTTGTTTTAATTTAATTAACATTTTAAAACAAAACCAAACATTAAAAGTGGTTTTAGAATACATTAAGTACTTTTTAGTGGCATTTTGTCCATAAGACAGGTGCTTTGCCTACTGTGGTGATGTTAAGAAAAGCACACAGTGATGAATCTAGCTGTAAACCTTTCATTACACAGGCATGGAATGTAACCAAGTTTAATATCTCTGTTTCAAAGGACATAAGAATCAAAGTGCAGAAATAAGGAAGAAATTGATCAATGACCTTGCCATTGAAGATAAAACCTTGACTATGATGCATGTGATACCATCATATACAGAAACATATATGTACTGATTTTGTTCCTTCCTAAACCTCAAATGGCTTTAAAGATATGAAACAAAAACAAAAGCATACATGAAATATATTCATGTAACCTTGACCCCTGAATGTGGAATGCAACATATCTTCTAGTGACAATATACAAGTGTAACAATTTCATTCATTTAGTTTAAAAAGCTCATACATTATAGAGATTGCTACGGAAACTTAATACATTGTCCTGTGACCTAGAAGACAGGACCTCCAATGTGGTATATGCAAAATAAAGTAACCTCAAATTAACCTAATGTTACAGAATGGAAAGGAAAGTATGACGGACAATTTATAATACTGTCCCATGACCTTGATTTGAAGATCAGAACCCCATTGTGGTATGCAACACACCTACTAGTGACGATTTATAAAAATACAAGGCTTCATGTTTAAATCTCAAATGGATCTTAAATTAAAGAGAAGGAATGGGAAATATTAAGGAAACCTTAATATACTGACCTATGACAATGATCTTGAAGATAAAATCCCTAATGTGGTGCATGAGACACTTTCTAATGATAGTGCATAGTTATACAAAGTTTCATCCCTAATTTCCAACAGTTATTAAGTTTAAGACTGTAATGGAAAGTGTGATGGTAAATTTAAAATATCAAGTGCTGACAGTGACCTTGAAAATATTATTTCACATGTAGCTGACAACATGACCTTCTAATAATGATGTATAAATATACTAAGTTTCATCCGCCAATCTCAAACAGCTCTAAAGGTAGAGAGTGTTATCAGAAGTGTGAGGGTTAATGTACAGTATTAAGCCTTGACCTTGACCTTAAAATAGGACACAGCCCCAATAAGTGATGGAAAACTTCAAATATTGTGCTGTAACCTTGAACTTAAAGACAGAACACCCAATAATGTACATAACTCACCTTATAATGATAACACTGGTCAACAGTGAAATCATTACTGACTTGAAAAGGCCCTAATCTGTAGTATTTTGGTGTGCCGAACACGAATATAACCGTGAAAAATTTGTATTGGCTCTCGTTTTGAAGATATTCATATACCTCATTTTCTATGTTTCACTGTGTAAATTTCTCCAGTAGGACTGCAGCAACATCCGGAATAATGATGTAACATTGCATAATACCATCATGCTCACATCATCCACAGTTGATTGCATCATTTTCTGATGCAATGCAATACTAATGCCATGCGGCTGCTGAAGTAAGTTGACGTCAGCAGTGTACTATACATGTGTAGGCCTATTATACTAATGCCAGGCGGCTGCTGAAGCTGACGTAAGCAGTGTACTATATAAAGCCCAATCAGATAGGTTCAGCATTTAAAATATTTTAGACGTTGTGCGAGACAGTTCAAGCTACTGTTACATAAAACTTATTATTTTATCCATTTACGTACAATAAAGAACAGTAATGTCTCGAAAGTGTGTTAATACCGCGGACAATTTTTGCTATATTTGTGGGGAAGTGACATTTGCCAACCAGAAGAAAAGTATCAATTCTCAAGTGAAGAAGGCATATCATCTTTACTTCGGATGCAAGGTTGGTGACCAAGACAAGCCTTGGGCTCCGCATATATGCTGTGCTACATGTACAACACAGCTTTCACAGTGGTTGAATTGCAAAAGGTCATCAATGCCGTTTGCAGTCCCAATGGTGTGGAGAGAGCCAAGCAACCACCTAAATGACTGTTACTTCTGCTTGGTTCCTCCTCCTTCCGGCGGAATAACGAAGCGAAAGAAGTCGAGAATAGTCTACCCAAACATTCCGTCTGCATTGAGACCAGTTCCACATGGTGAGGGACTTCCTATTCCAGAACCTCCAGCAGAATATTCTCTTGATTCATCTGACGAAGACAAAGGTGAGCCGACCTGTTCTTCTCCTGGTCCATCAGCATGCAGTGATCCAGATTTTCACTGTGGTGCATCATCAACCCCACACAGAATAACACAGGAAGAACTAAATGACCTGATTCGTGATTTGGACTTATCAAAGAACAAGGCAGAATTGCTAGGATCAAGACTCCAACAATGGAATCTTCTAGAAGAAGATGTCACAATTACTGCATATCGAAAGCGCCACCAGCAATTGGAGCCTTTCTTCAGAAAGGAAAGTAATCTGATATTCTGTTCCGATATTGAGGGCCTCATGAATGCTTTAAAAATCACTCATGACCCACAAGAATGGAGACTATTTGTGGACTCTTCGAAACTGAATCTCAAGGCTGTGCTTTTGCACAATGGAAACATTCTTCCATCTATTCCAGTAGCGTATGCTGTCCACATGAAAGAGACATACGATAACTTAAGGCAGCTACTGAATTCCATTGAGTATAACAAGTACAGCTGGCACCTCTGTGGTGATTTGAAGGTAGTTGCCCTTTTAATGGGACTGCAGCAAGGATATACAAAATACATGTGTTTCTTATGCGAGTGGGATAGCCGAGCAAGGGAAATGCACTACATGAGGAAGGAATGGACTCACAGGCAGAATGTAGCCATTGGAGAGAAGAATATCCAACACCCAGCTCTGGTTGAGGCTCAGAAAATCTTGCTACCACCCCTTCACATCAAACTAGGTTTGATGAAGAACTTCGTGAAAGCCATTGACCGGACTTTGCCAGCATTCCGATACCTGCATGAAAAATTCCCTCGACTCAGCGAAGCAAAGATTAAAGAGGGAGTTTTTGTGGGTCCTCAGATTCGAGAGCTTTTCAAAGATGACCGGTTCAACAACTTCTGTAAGGTGACTCGAAACAAGCATGGAATGCTTTTCGCCTAGTTTCTACAAACTTCCTCGGAAATGTTAGGGCAGAAAACTATAAGGAACTAGTAGAAGACATGTTGATGAAGTATAAGAAACTTGGCTGCAATATGTCTCTAAAGATTCACTTCCTTCATTCCCATTTGGATTTCTTTCCTAGCAACTGTGGTATTGTTAGTGATGAACACGGCGAACGTTTTCATCAAGATATCGCAACAATGGAACAAAGATACCAGGGAAAATGGTCCACTACAATGCTGGCTGACTACTGCTGGACACTCCTCAGAGATGCTCCCGAACAGCTGTACAAGAGACACGCGAAGAAATCTAAGATGTAGTCAATGACTTGATTTTTTATAGGTAGGCTATTACAGTTGACCTTTTACTACTGGAATGCATTTCGTTATGTAAACATTAATTTCTTGCAGATTACAAAAAAACTAGAGCCAATTTTGCAATTTGACTGTCATATTCGTGTTCAGCACATAAAAATTGATAAGAATTGACTAATTTTATTTCAGTAACATGACTTTTGTAAAAATTTGTTGTCCAGTGATATGAGTGTGAGCTGGATTTTTAATGTAGCTTTAAAACATTTTCAGTCATATCACTACGATGTCTGCTGTGTGACAGTTTATACTGATGTCCAGCACTAGGACATCATGAAGCAGACATGTAGCATGATGTCCCACCCAGTCACATTATCTTGACACCAGGCCAACCAGTCCTAACACCAACCTCTTAATGCTGAGTGCTAGCAAGGTAGCTGCTAGTACCATTTTTATAAGTCTTTGGTATGACTCGGCCGGGGTTCTAACCCACGACCTCCCTCATCTGAGGCGGACACTCTAACCACTAGGCCACTGGAGCAGTCAACTCACAAAAAGAACAGTGTTATGTACTGAATGGTGGTATAGCAAGAACCATATATTTACAGACTCATAGTTTAGCAGGAATGATTGAAATTTATCAAATAATAATGTTTTACAAAGGAAATAAAGTCTAGGCTTCATTTTGTTTTCTTTCATACCCATATCACTGTACAGTTGATAGACTGTTTCAGATACAATGGTTTAATTAAGGTTATGTTGTCCATAGAGGTGCTGTGTTATACCTGATATCACATTATAATAAAGTGCATAATAACAGGAAGAGCAGAATCAGGTACATTAGTCAACTGTGCCCATGTACAAAAGTAGTTTTACCTATGTCAGTAAGAAGCTGTTTATTGCCATGTGCTGTCAACTCAATAATTTTCAGTATTTCCTCACAATACAAATGCATGGTGCCATGAGCAATTGACTTCAGCCATAGATCTGCTGGGTGCTCATGTATCTCTGAAACAAACAAAAAAATAAACAGATGACACACTCAAGATAATGACTTTTCTTTAACAACTGATTTTACAGACTTCATTTTAAACATGTCAGCAAGGTTTTCTACTGAATGACAAGAAAATATGTTATTACAGTAGCTGAGCCTTTGGTGAAAGTTTAACTGTTTAGTATTATTATTCATATTTGACAATGTTTTTAACACTTCAATCACATACACAAACAATATAGGAAAGCTAACCTGAAGCTTAGCTGAGCCTATGTTATTACAGTATCTGAGTCTATGTTATTTCAGAGAATGTGATGTGATTTGGATTTTTAACGTAGCTTTAACAATTTTCCAGTCATATCGCTATGATGTCTGCAATGTGGCAGTTTATAGTGATGTCTAGCACTGGGGCATCATGCTGCAGACATGTAGCATGATGTCCCAGCCAGTCACATTATCCTGACACTGGGCCGACCAGTCCTAACACTAACCTCTTAATGCTGAGCACCAAGTGAAGCAGCTGTTAGTACCATTTTTGTAAGTCTTTGGTATGACTCGGCCGGGGATCGAACCCACGACCTCCCGCATCCGAGGCAGACGCTCTAACCACTAGGCCACCAGAGCGGTTTATTTCAGAGAAAGGAATCTAGAAAGGTGCCCTGAATTTGTTTTTTGTCTTGATATTATTCATATTTAATTTTGTTTATGCTGGCAAAACTGGTTCAGGAAATTTTGGATAAGTAAAAGTGTGGATAGAAAAAGGGATCTGGCATCTGCAGGATCCTGATTATAATGAAATCAGATTATTCCAAGATATTTTTTTATGTTTGTGGAAAGGAAAATACCCCCAGCTTATAAAGGGATGATGGTTTATCTTGAAGGACAATAGGATAAAGTACAAATCTTTGAAACGTTATCCCTTCAGAAGTAGTTTCATTTAAAGAATGATTCAAATTTGACCTAATGGGATTTTCTGATCCTATTGTGCATATTATATTCCATGTGAAATGACCGGTTTTCAGTTTTTACTTCATACCAAGTAGTGACAGTTCAGGAAGTATGCATTAAACAATTTGATGAGTCAAAAGTATATGCTAAAAGAACAAAACAGACTGTTATCGAAACATTTGAAATGGCAGACAAGTGTTCAACAAAATTCTGTCTCACCTATTTCCAAAAAAATACGTATAATTATATGTTTCATCCTACACCATCATCTGACTTGCAAAAACCTTTAAGACAAAACTTTAAAATGGAATCTTAATGTTGAAGCCATTGCTTGTGAAAAAGTGTTAGCTATGCCTCACCATGCTTAATCAGTCAAAATAAAAATCAAATAAAGCCCATGTTGTGTTCAAAATGTTAGGAAAATCATACAAAATCTGTCATTACCAAACTGATTGAAGTAAAGTTAAATTTAAACATATTTAGAGCAGACCTGCAACCTTGAGTGCAATGAAAATCAGGATGCCAAAGGAAACAAATTCATGATTTGGAGAGAAAATAAATTTAGTATCTGTGTTTCAACCATATACCATATACTCCCTAATTAACACCCCAACTCTAAAAATTAATGCCCCCTCCCATTTTTTAAAACTGAAATCTAAAAAATGCACTGTAATCTCAGTACAGAGGTCCTGTGGGTTTAGGCTTGGTATTACAATTTCCAATTGATCAGGTTCATGTGGAAATGTTTTTATCTATTGCAGAGTATTCCTCTTGGAATTTCATAATCACGTTTGCTCTCTTTGCACAACCATCATGAATCAAATGGCAGTTTAACATTTTTTGGAGCATTTTTTAAAATCAGGATAGTGGGGAAAAATGGGGAAATCTGGATTTGTGGATTAGTTAACAAAAATTCAGGATGATCCTCAGTAAACTAGGATAAGTGGCAGGTCTGATTAAGAGTATGCTTAAAACAAACATCCCTGAAAGACACTGACAGTCTACTGGCCAAAAATGAATTCCTGGAATCCAAGATAAGATCTTTTCTTCTTCTTAACTAATGAGAGTTGAAAACATATTATTCTTGAGTCAGAACAAGATGTTGGCTATATTGGATGTAAGATATGATCATCTTTTCAGAAGGAGTAGCAAAATGTTTTCAAGAAAGCTGCCTGAGAGACCACATCAGATATAAGATTGGTACCATTTTCATTTAGGTCCCAGCAGATATCAAAATAAATCTTTAGGTAAAAATGCCATGTTAATATTACCATCCATACAGAAGGAGTAGCAAAAGGTTTTCAAGACAGCAGTCTTGGAGACTATACTAGATTGGCAACAATTTCATTTATGGCAAACTAGATATCATAAAGTCTTTTGGTGAAAATCATATGTTGATATGAGCATCCATT
Source organism: Sinohyriopsis cumingii (assembly GCA_028554795.2). Taxonomy (NCBI): domain Eukaryota; kingdom Metazoa; phylum Mollusca; class Bivalvia; order Unionida; family Unionidae; genus Sinohyriopsis; species Sinohyriopsis cumingii. The sequence continues at coordinate 59,130,455 of CM068839.1, read as the reverse complement.
GAGATAACAAGATTTTCAAGTTGACAACCATGGTGGATGTCAAATCCACATAATTTTCATTTAGAACCAACAAGACACCAAGACAAATCTTTTGGTGAAAACACATTTTGACACAATGTTCTCTTTAGAAGGTGCAGCAAATTTCAACGATATTGTCAGATTGGCATCATTTCATTTCATTATGGTCCAACTAAACATCATAACAAGTCTTTTGTTAAAAACCACACACAGAAGTCTTGTGATGAAAACCCCATAGAGAAGTCTTGTAGTGAAAACCCCATATAGAAGTCTTCTGGTGAAAACTCCATGTTAGTATGATGACAATAAAATCAGAAGAAGTAGCAATAAGAAGATTGTGCTGCTGTGGCAGACATAATGAATTGTCCAAGCAGCACCATCTTCATTTAGGATCAAGCAGACCTTGGCATGAATGTGTGTTTGTAAAGCTTCATGGCAACCCTTTAAGTAGTTTAGAAAGTCTAGTGATAACAAACTTGTGCTAATGGATAGATGATGGACAACAGGTCATTCCAAAAGCTCTTCTAGTCTATGACCAGTACAGCTAACAAATGAAAAGGGTCAACACACAGAACACTGTAATACTACTCATGTTATTTCAAATTTGCTGTATCTTAGATGAACTATTCCAACTTTTGTTGATGCCATATTAGTATGACCAAAGTGAGGACAGTGAACCAATCTAGATAAACAGTAGGGCCAGTGAACCAGTCTAGATAAACAGTAGGGATAGTGAAAAAGTGTAGATAAACAGTAAGGAAGTGAATCAGTCTAGATAAAAACCTGCTTCATCTGTGTAGGGAAGCTTTCCATGTTTAAGAGCCACAATTACAGCTGGATTGTCTTGTAACATGAACGGATCCAGATGCTGGGGCAGTGTCATCATGTACTGACCAATCTGAAAATATATAAGTATTATACTGTGAAATGGAATATCTCCTGAACAAAATTAAGAACATAAAATAACACCTTTTTAGAACAACTCAGATTTAGAAATGTCTCTGATATTGCAAAGTACTAAGTAATGAGGATAACACAATATTTTATAATGAGCAAAATTTATTGAACCCTTTGTGTTATAAATGGGTTACATCATAAACTGACAGTATTTTAAAATGATTCAGTCCATGCAGATCAATAAATGAAATTGATTTATTCTGACACCAATGTCAAGACCAATAATGCTAAGAGAGTGATCTCTACAATGAAGAAATACACACAGATCATTTCAGAAAGGAAGCTTATTGTATCACAACTCAATTCATTTATGGAGATTTTTGTTAGCACTAGATGAAAAGGAAAGCTAAAGAAATTCATGACAGACACTAAAGTTTGGATAGATCATCTGTTTCCAAACATATTTGCCAAAGCAGTATCTAAACAAGAGGCCAAAGTGGGCCTAAGATTGCTCACTCAGAGACTTGTATACCGGTAATACCTAAATGCATGAGCAACTGCTCAAGAAATAAGGGTCAATAGAATGCTTTCAACAGAAATTTATTTCTAATGCTGTTGACTGCATATGTCATGAAAAGATATGTTTCACCGTTTCTTTATTTTTGTATCTTCATCCATACTTAATGGCACATAAGTATAAACTGTTAATATTGCTTTCTATCAAAGCTGGTCAAATTCCAGCAATCCCACTCACCTTTTTTTTAATTTGGTGTTAGATGCATGACTTAATGGTCCAAACTATGGGTACATAGACATTTTTACTTTCATTGGTGGGGCGTTAAACCCTACAACAACAACAACAACAACAACAACTTTCAATGGTAACTCCAAGCCATGAGCATAATCTTGATTATATGTAAAAACTGAACTGATCAAACAACTTGAAACATTCCCATTTATCTTGTTTTGAGCAGTTTTCTCTGAATATATTTCAGTCATGATCTTAATATCAGACCCACCTTGTTTCTGCTTTCAGCAGCTGATGATCTTCTACACCAATACCTAAACCAGCACACTACAGTATGTAACATGTTAATGAATGAACAATGTGATTAAATAACAATGTACCCAACAACCAGTGGGCACTGTTATATTCACAGCTGAGTATCTTGGTGTATGAGCTGCTTGATAGGATAGTAGGCTAGAGGCAGGCAGCTGGCTGATCATGATTAAATTTGCATATGCATACATAGTGAACTTCATAAACAAGTGTAATATGTATTTTTTGGGTTTACTCAAAAGATTATTACACCAAACTTACTTGATATATGAACCCTTTGATTTCTATATGTCCACACATGCAGACATCATTTGAAATGTGATAATAATGTGATTGGGAATACTGAATTCTGTAAAGTGATTTTTTTTAAAATGAAGTTGTTTTAAATCTTTTTTGTTTCTACTAATGGCAGACTTATCTGATGGCTGATTGACACTATTTGTACAAAATTGAGCTAGGTGCTTTTGGGCAAAATTAATTCTGCTGAGTGTTTTTTGAGAAGTTTTAAACAGCTAAAATATTCAGTAACAGTGGCCTTATTTGATTGCAGACAGGCATACTTTAAAAGAAATGTATAGCCTTTTATGCATAGATATTTTTCTTCTTCAGAAGTTGCATAAAGATTTTTCTATTTTTAGTAATGGTGGCCATATTTGATGGTAGATTGGCATCACTTGTAAAACTTCAAAGTTCTTTCTGCGAAGATTCTTTCATCAAATGTGGTCAAGTACTGAAAACCAATTTTGTGGAGACACTGTTGAAAGGTTTTTCTATTTTTGTAACACTGGCCATATCTGACAGCACATTTGCATCAAAAAGTCATTCAAGCCAGGATGCATTCTGTCAAACTGCTTAAATTTCTTCCATAGATTTTTGAAAAGTTATTTAAATATTTTTCTATTTTTAGTAATGGTTGCCATATCTGAAGGCAAACTTGTATCATTTGTATGCCCTTCAATCCTCTCTGTCATAACTAGGTGAAATCTGTCTAGCAGATTTTTAGAAGATGAAGGTAGCATATCCTGATGAATGTAGATGATGCATGACAGATGAGCTCATTTGTTCATACAGCTTGCTTTTAGGGATCCCCAAAGGTTGATCTCTATTTTTTATAACAATAAATCACATGTATTTATTGCAAAGCATATTCAGGAATTAATTAACATTTATACAGTACCCTCATGAATGCTTTGCAAAACCGTCAAAATTTTGGGAACTAAATCCTTCGCAAGATTTCTGGATTTTGTGCTAAAATAAGTCTACAATTGATGCTACTGCACTTATGCAAGGTCATAGCCTCAGAAAAATACAACAACAATCTGTACTTTAAACTGCTGTTCAATACAATCGGAATAGTATCTGCAGAAGGTGTATCCATTTTAGTATTCTATAAATGTGACAAAAACAAAGTTACAATTTACCTTGGTGATATATTCTTGAGGAGACAAGCTAAATGTTGGGAGGTCAGAGGTCAAAGCTCCTCCTGCACTCTTTGAGGTCCAGATCTTAAAAGAATTTAAAAAATAAACAAAAACCCATAAAAATACTGAGAAACTGCCGTATTTATCTAAAGGTACGCTTGTCCCCATGTTACAAAATTGAATATTTACTAAATACATCTTTGATAACAAGACCACTACCTACATATGCAGTTTGTTAGGACTAAGAGGCATTAATCTGCTAATGCATTATGCAAAGGATCTATGTTTTTTGCATTTGGACCTGACTTACAAGCAAGAAACATCTAGTACACGTAATTGATCATACACACATTATTCCTATGGTACTCTCTGCTCAGTCTAGCATACATTTTTGATCCGTTGGTAGGTTTACACAGGTTCCACTAAATTATCATGCATAATTTAATGATGCGGTGAAATCATGTGATTTGCTCATTTTGCAGTCCTGGGATTGATTATTAAATGTGCAGCATATGCAACAATCAAAGGTCATAAAATCATAGGTCAATTTCCCAAGAAGTTCTGGCTTTCTTGCCTCCAGCCAATAATGATGACATTATTGATATTGGATGGAAAATGTGCACAGACTGAGAGGTGAATAGAGAATATACAAAGTTTAATTTAACTGCAAACAATACTACAAATGATTAGCAATATATAGCTTCATCTTCTGTAATGGTCACACCTGCTTTCACAGTCATCCCTTGCATCCAGCCATTATTTGTCTTTTTTTCCCATCTCAGTGTTTCTTTAAACATTATCTCTCTTTACAATCCATCTCCCTTTATCAGCCAAAATTATTCCTTCCCTTTGCTGGCTGGATGAGGATGGCAGTGCAATATAACACCAGCATTAATTTTATTAAGTGTATGTCCATTACATTTTTAGTAAGTGTACACCCATTACATTTTTATACCCAATACCTTCACAGTAATAATGAATTTAAGTGTCACCACTGATCAAGAAAAAGTATCACAACATGAATCAATGGCTATCCATGACATGTAAATTTGATAAAATAATGGTCTGTGCTTCTGTCCCCATATTTACTTTACTGTCCATGACATGTAAATTTAATAAAATAATGGTCTGTGCTTCTGTCCTCATATTTACTTAACTGTCCACGACATGTATATTTGATAAAATAATGGTCTGTGCTTCTGTCCCCATATTTACTTAACTGTCAAAGACATGAAATTTGATAAAATAATAGTCTGTGATTTTGACTCCATGTTGGTCTCCAACTGTACACATGTGCACCCCACATGTCCTTCCTGATGAAAATTAATGTCAACAGGATGGATTCATGCTGGTTCAGATCTGCTTTTGAATAAATGCATTTACAAGTCAAAGATGCTCATAGCTTTTCAACCTTACTCTGAAAGCAACTGCTGAAGGTAGGACACTAATAATGTTATTTAATATTCTTTTTTAAGTACATATCATTCTCTTGGTGGGTATGGAATGGGCAGAACAGTTACTACAGTACCTAAAATTATGATATACACCGAAATATTTTTGTAATGTGTAATGAAATGATACGCCATGCCAGTGCTCAAAATTAACGCTAATCCATTATCCTGCAGTTAGTGATTTTGCTGATGGATCACTGAAACCCACCCATCACTAATCCACAAAAACAAAAGCATGCAAGACAAATGTGCACTGAAATAAGCACACAGTCAAAAGTGCACAGCAACAAATGTGCGCAGACATAAGCACACAAAAGAACATGTGAACAAATGTTCTTACAATATAAGGCATTAAATAAAAAAAACACATAAATTTGCTAAAAAAATGTTGGTTTATTTACTAAGACGTTTATTACTCTATACAAGGTGGGCGCCCTATACACACTTGTTGTGAAATGTTAATAAACCAATTATTGACTTATTAAAATACTGAAGAAAAAAAAGAAGAATATTGTGCAAAGCTAGCCTGATTTATGTATAAATCATAAGTAGAAATGTAAGACGTACACCAACGGACATGCAGAATTGTCGACCAGTGCATGTATTGTAAGCAATTGACAGAAGATAGCTGATGCAACTTTGAATGTGCCATCGATGAACCAATGATCGTGCTGTTGAAGAAGAGTCAAATTCAATGCTGTTCCAAAAATAAAATTTCGTCTTTTGTCATCTTCCCCGGAATCACACAACACAAAATCTTTGTTTCTTGTTGTCTGCTGAAGTGTATTTGGAATGACAATATTGGCAACAGAATTCACTGGACTGTAAGGAACGGCACGTCACTTTCATTGTTGTTGAATTGTTCTTTGAGATGCTGTATATTCAGGAAGATGACTGGCTACTTCCAAGGAAACTCCATCTGTGCTTTGATGAATGATTTGTCAAAGTTTCTCTGCAGTGTTTACAGCTCATTGACATTTTCGGCCATAACTTTATTTGCTTCATTTTGATCTGGATCTGATGCATGATTATGTTGTGACACAACAACCATATCATCTGTTCGACTAACTTTGATATGCCCAGAACAATCTCGCCTTGAACATCTCCATGAACATTTTTCTATTGTTTTCTCAGTTAACTTTTTTTATTGTCTTCTCAACCTTGTCTTTGTATACATGCGGGCTTTTGTCTTGTGCATAATTGTCGGGTTGTTTATCATTGCATACAGTTGTCGGTGTGCTTTTGTCTTGCACGCTTTTGTTACAGTGCCGTGAAAATTACCACTTATTTAAAATGAAATGGGCGTATTCTTATTTAAAATGTAATGGGCATATGCTTACTAAAAATGTAATGGGAATACACTTATTTAAAATGAAATTGGCATACACTTATTTAAAATATAATGGGCATACGTTTACTAAAACTATAATGGGTGTAAACTTCCTAAACAAGGAATGGGTCTACACTTACTAAAAATGTAACAGTCATACACGTACTAAAAATACAATTGCATACACATACTAAAAATGTAATGGGCATACACTTATTTAAAATGTAATGGGCATATGCTTACCAAAAAAGTAATGGGCATACACTTACTAAAGATGTAATGGGCATACACTTACTAAAAATTAATGGGCATAGATTTATTTAAAATGTAATGGGCACACACTTACTAAAAATGTAATGGGAATACACTTATTTAAAATGAAATTGGCATACACTTATTTAAAATATAATGGGCATACGTTTACTAAAACTATAATGGGTGTAAACTTCCTAAACAAGGAATGGGTCTACACTTACTAAAAATGTAACAGTCATACACGTACTAAAAATATAATGGGCATACACATACTAAAAATGTAATGGGCATACACTTATTTAAAATGTAATGGGCATATGCTTACCAAAAAAGTAATGGGCATACACTTACTAAAGATGTAATGGGCATACATTTACTAAAAATTAATGGGCATAGATTTATTTAAAATATAATGGGCATACACTTACTAAAAGTGCAATGGGCATATACTTATTTAAAATGTAATGGGCATACACTTACTAATTTATATAAAGTCACTCAAATATTACAACAATGTATAAGTGGATGACAAGAAGTGGTTCAGTAAATTGAGGATCTCTGATGAAAACAATTTATTTTTAGAAATTTCTTACACAGAAATCAAATCACAGAGTGATTTAGTTAAAAAAATAAATAAATTTTAAATATTGAAAATATACTCAAAGTTGATTTGAAAAAGGGAAATAATGTTTGTGTTTTTGACAAGAACTCGTGTGATGCAAATAAAGCTCATAATATATATTTTTTTGCTTCATTATATTGTACCACTGGCCTAATCATCAGATCTGGAACTGAAAGAAACAACACAAAACCAGGGTATACATTTTGTGAAGTCCCAGTTTGGTATTCTGTCATTATAGTCAATAGTCCAGAGCAGACAATATGTAAAGCAAAATGTACCTCCATGTTAGAGAGGTTAGTTAAGTGTCCCTTCAGTTGGGCAAATACGATGTCAAAGGCAAACTTGTGAACCTCTTCACTCAACCGGCACAGCTCTTCCTTACACTCTGTCAGTACTGTAGGAGTGTCACCTAAAAAAGTGCATATAATGAACCTTATCTAAAATAAGCAAATGACTTAAAAATACCTTACAACTTCACTGAAAATGACAGTCCAGACCAAGTACCGTATCTAATCACTTAAAAGCCTGGTCCAACTGCAAACTACACCCTGATCTGCCACTACAAAATGTGCCAGCAAATCAGGGTGCGAGTTGTTTGTTCTAAAGATTACTCCTAACAAACTGCATTGACCAAGATATTCCTGTGCATTATGCAATGGCAGATATAGGTCTGTGGAGTTTGCAGTTGGATTCAATGTACAGTGGTATTTGTTGCCATTTTATGGAGAAAGCCAGTACAAGGTGGTTCAGTTAGTACAACTTGGCCTTATTATAATGCCCCTCTTTATAACTGGGTTCTGCATATAACACAGTACCACTATGGACCCCATCACCAAAATTAATCAAATGTAATAGAATTGGTCAATCAAATGTATGACAACATGAGTTGATAGAAAACAAAAAGATGCTTAGTATTATGATAAATTGAGACTATTCTGAAATGTTTTTAACAATATTAACATTTACATACTTTTATTTTATCTAAGATGTTCCACTGTATGTATCTAATACACATGTTATGCTTACTTTTCAATACATTTTTAAGTTACTACTAATATGTAGGGTCCAGACCAAACAAAAAATGTAAGATTGAATAACTGCTGGGGGAAAAAAAACAACCTAAATTAAAGTAGCAAAGGGTACTCAAACAATGAATGACATTTGCTTTATAATGAATACCTTGCATAAATATCACAAAAATAATAATTAATGACTAAAGTGTGGTAATTCTGCAAGACATGGCTTCATCAAATCTGTGATGGAAAGAAACTGAATTGAAATGAATTTCTTTCTCTCAATAGTATCATAATACAGATATTTAAGTATGTAACAAGTATTAATCCACATTTATATTTGAGCTTAAATGGAGGATGAAACAAGAACTGATCTTATCTGCTGTCATGCCTGTTGGGCACTTCATGAGAAGAGACAGGTGATCAAATAACTGTATTTACAGCATGTGTTGGGACATCATAAATTAATTTCTAAAGTAATTTTTTTCTGTGCACTGTATGATCTGCCACAGATCTTTACTTTTTAGTTGCAAGTTTTGGGGCATCCTAATATCAATGATTAATATGAGCATCAACTGTAGGATTTAAAAACAAAATCATTTGAAACTTGCATGACCAAAAATAATAAAATAAAAAACTGGTCATTTTTCACTTTTTTTCCTAAATGGAAACTTTTGATTTATATTTGCCTTCTTTGAAATCCAAATCTAATTCCCAAGAAATATTTCCTTACTGATCTGCAAATGTAAAGCCCTTAGCCGGTAATGGGGACACTTGCTTCGTTTTTCCAACCTCCTGATTGAGCCACAAATTTGCTCAGTGCCAAGTTGTCCTATAGTCATTTAACAATTTATCTGAAATTCCTGTGATCACACAACACAACTGAAACCCATTCAGTTATGGCATATGCTTTAATAGGTTTCACAGAATATATGCAGAAAGAAACCAAGGTCGGCTTCCCTAGGTAAGCCTACTTTGTATTTTAAGAAAATGGGTACACTTAAAATAATTCAAAGTCGGCTTGGGGGGTGGCATGCTTTGAAAATAAAATAACCTCTGTATTTTGATACCACAAGCTGAATCAAGTTTATTTGTCTGTAGCAGGTGTGTTAATTCATGACCCAAGCTATTATTATTTGACACCATCCAATCATAACTGATACTAACAAGCACAGATGTCTGCAGGGTACAAAAGCATACACAACAGAGTCATTAAGAACACTCATGTAACCCATGCTGGTGAAAATATTGTTATATGCACTCACAGTGAATGTATTCAATACTTTTTTTGTGCATGAATTATTGTTATATTGTTAACCTGGAAATGATACACTCTTGGTTATTGTGAACTTGGTTATTGTGAACTTTACATCATGTCATGCATGAGTTACTAGTACTTTGAAGCAATGGTTATTTTAGTTTCTTTTGTGATTATGTCAGACCCAGTTTTTCAGTTTGATAACATGTTGAAACCCTTGAGGAGAACCAAACATAATTTGTTTATACAGCTTTTTCTCAACAAAAAATATGTTAATGTTTAACTCAACATAAGCAATACACAATATGAATGTGTGCACTACAGCACTGCATATGATTTTGGATGTGTACACTACATCACTGCATATGATTTTGGATGTGTACACTACATCACTGCATATGATTTTGGATGTGTACACTACATCACTGCATATGATTTTGGATGTGTACACTACATCACTGCATATGATTTTGGATGTGTACACTACATCACTGCATATGATTTTGGATGTGTACACTACATCACTGCATATGATTTTGGATGTGTACACTACAGCACTGCATATGATTTTGGATGTGTACACTACATCAATGCATATGATTTTGGATGTGTACACTACAGCACTGCATATGATTTTGGATGTGTACACTACATCAATGCATATGATTTTGGATGTGTACACTACATCAATGCATATGATTTTGGATGTGTACACTACATCAATGCATATGATTTTGGATGTGTACACTACATCAATGCATATGATTTTGGATGTGTACACTACATCAATGCATATGATTTTGAATAGTGGATAGGTTTCTTCTGCACATATATTGCTTATGAAGAACAAAAACCAAAAATAAATAAGAGCAATACAATGTTAGTTTCTTTCAATCTGTTACCCAAAAAAATATTTTACTGACCTAATTTATTATCAAATGCCAGGACAGAGGGTGGCATATTCAATAAAATTTGTTTTGTGTCCATAAGTTTTGGGACATATGATCTAGGTAACAAATAGTTTAACTATAAGTTATTGGACAGGAAAAAAATTCATTTATTTCATCATGCCCCAAGTTATACAATATTTAAGGTATATATTTACACACAACACAGTTTCAAGAAATGTATTCATAAGCAATTTATTTATTTAAAGTTTTAAAATATTTTAAATTTTTAATTATATTTCTCTTTCCTTAGTCATTAAACGTCACCTTGAACATTCTGTTAAACACAAAATGTGTGCATGCACAAGTTTTGAAATTTAGCAAGACAACTCAATTCACCAAATTCTATTGATGTAAGTATTACTGTAGGTATAAAATATGCATATTGTCCATTGGAGAATCATAAAAATTTCATGTCATGAATTATGATCAATCTGCTATAATTCATTGACCACGAGTTAATCTACATTCATTGGATCCAATATTTATTGTTTTACACAAAAAATTACATTTCCATTCATATATAAATTGCGAATGGGAAAAGGGCTTCCTTACTGGATCTTTAAATTATATAGTTTCTAGCAGCCATGAATTTCACATTAATTTGTAACCATCAAAAACAGTTAACAATAAATTAATCAAGGAAGAAAACCAATTTTTTCTTTGATAATACTTATTAGATGATAATACCGTATGAACTACTACTACCTTGCAAATCCAGCCCTCTCAGCTTAAAATATTTTAGCTAAAAATCAAAAGGTTATCTGCCGATCCAGGTGGTAATTAGATAGAGCAATCTCCCCATGATACTGGGATTTACACCAAAACAAGTGAAATCATCAGTTGCTACTGGAGCAGAAGGCATGCTCTCTATTTGGATGTATCTGCAGGAAGGCTGGGAGGCTGTATGTGTAATATGATTATGTAATTATTATCAAAGAAACATTTTACAAGAAACAATTTGGTCTCTTCTTCAAATACTTTACATGATCATAATACATTAAGAGAATAGTCAAGAGGTGGATTGAGATGCATCACCTTACCCCAGATAGACCATCTGCAGTCCCCTAAAATATATGAGACAGTTTCAAGAAAACTCGACTGGAAAATGGACTCCATGTTTTGGGGAGGAGCTTCGAAAGGGAAACTTTTTCCATCCCGCAAATCTAGCAGAAGTCATGAAGCCATGTCTTTATGAAGCTGACAAATGACCTAGAAAGGAAACCTTTTGCACCATGGATCCAACAAATCGGGTTGAGCCTTTTCAGATGAAAGATCTCGGAGATAAAGACTGCATAAGTGTACTTAGATCACCATTCCATGGCATGGATAATAACAGTTAGAGAACAGTTTCTCTCATATGCAATGTTTGTATCAATTTTTCTAACTTCATGAGCCAAAATGTGAAGCAAATTCATTGGTTGGGGTTATTTACAATATGCAGAATGAATAACCCACTTTATCCAGGAAAAGTCTGTAAGTTGATATATAGGCAAGAAGAGGCCTGATCTCCCTCGATGTAACAACTCAGTCTTCCTTAAGTACCACAATGGCTTGGTTTTAAGTACTACTTCAGAGCTCACACTGGGTCCTGTAGAAGACCATGATGTGAAGTCAATAGTGTTCAGAGTAGACAGGTATCGTTACCAAAGTCTGATTACTCATAAATGGTAGACTGTTCAAGGGGCCATCATGAGTGATAATGACCCATGTTTTTCGGAACAAATTTAGAAGTGTCCACCAACAGGGGATGTAATTGCTGATTCTGCCTGTCATTCGCCAATGCAGTCAAGTGGCAGGAATTATGAGATGAACCAATGAAGCTCATGAGAGCAGTTCAAATGTTGTGTTCTTCAGCCAGGTAAGTACAAATAATAGATTCCACTAGGGCAAGAATCCAACATCGCTTTATGTGTGCAATCAAAATGGATAGAAGACCTGATCAGTCTTTGGTTTGTCTGATATCCTCTCTTCCACGATAATGCAGTGTACCAGTGATTGTGGAACAATAGGTTTTAATTGTGATTGGTGCTAAATATTTCCTGTCAAAAGAGTCCTAGGAAGTTAGCTATTGAGGTATGAATGCCTCTAGTGGTATAAAGTGTTCTTGTGCACATCACTGTGATAATATATTCCATTGCCTTTATACACCTTTAAGGTGGAGTGAACATCACACTTGAAGGATTTCTCCTCCACTGGAGCAAATGAAGGAATATCTCAATTTCCTGGTGATTCTGTTGCAAGACTGATTAGGCTGAGGAGACACACTGATTCTTTTGCATACTGTATCACCTCTGGAACCTGATAAGTTGGAGAAGAAGCGTATACCTTTGGCCATTCCAATCTACAGAAAGAGCATAAATTATCCAGGCCTTAAAGTCCAGGACTGGTGAGACAAAGGATGGGAATTCAGCATTCCACCTTGTCGCCAACAGATCTATCATAGGTCAATCCCATCAGGTACCTACTTAGTGAAAATAGAGGGATAAAGAGATCATTCCATTTTGTATTACACATACTTTGTTCCTGCATGAACAATGAGTACAACAATATCTTAGCCAGCCTAGAATGTCGAACTAGGACGTGGATTTGTCACTAAGGACACCACTTTAGAAAATCCCAAACAAGATTACAACAGGCTCGGGAATCGGTTTCATCTTGCCATTTGAGATAAGTCACCACAGTGGATTTGTCAGATTGCCATTCTCTTAACTCATTTCCATGTAGGTTCTTCAGCCTCCAATGAAAAACTTTTGGAACAGTTTCCATTTTAAGAATGTTGATACTGAAATAATAACTAAAATAATAGGAGACCTGCCCCCACCCACTAAAGGTCCTCTATGTTCACATCCATACTTGTGATTGTTGCAGGTTGTACTTGCACAGTTGACAAACATCACAGACTTTGCTTAAAAAAAACAAAACAAGAACAATCCGATTTGAAAAAATCCTAAAAATATTATAAACTTTCAGTATGAACTGCAAACATCATGTGAGTGAGAGTGAATACTGTTTATTCTACTTGGATTAATACTTTTTTTTAAAACAAACATGTTTGTTTTATTTATAATTAGATATTAAATGGATTACATGCATTTATGTAAATTTGTCAATTTTTCTGTCATTCCATGTTCTGGAATTGCTAAAAGCATGCTGTACATAATGTGATGTCACTCAGTCGCTAACTATCATGTTTTGAATGGATAACGAGATATTTCATTTGCTAAAAAATGCCCTTGACATTATTCAGTGTACTTGTTACAGACAGATGTTCTTTATTTAATTGCAAAATGGGCGTAGAAGTGGTAATTGTGTGATCTCCTAATTACATAGGAATGACGCTTTTAATGTCAGGCTGCACTGGGCGTTAACAGCAGCCTAAATTTAATCATTTTTTTGCAAGTGATTACAACAATTTCAATAACCTTGATGCAGCTGTATATATTATATTTGTTAAAATGAGGATGTTTATATCATTGTTTTTAATCATATATATGACAATATGGGTTGAAAGGAAGCTTGGTATCTTTTTATTTACTTTGTAAAATATTACTATTGGACATAATGAAATGTATAAATACTATGCTGTGAAGAAAAAAACAACGCATAATTTACATAAATTAACAGTATTATTATGTGCTGGACTTTCTATCTGTTTATCCCATTCAAACATACAAGTATACGCCATGTTTTTTAAATCATTTTCACTATACTGCTCTTTGGTATATAGCAGTATATAATGTGGTCTGCAGTTATGGACACTGACTACCATGTTAACACAGAGGAGCTGTATTACAGAAGTAGTTATATGAATCATTGTGCTCCACATACCTACTTTGTGGGATTTGTGGGATTTTGCTTGGGAAAAAAAGAAAATGTCTAGAATATACAAATAATGACCATTTGGCAATTTCTTCATTTATTGACCTTATTCCTTTCCAAATAAATAAAAAGTCTTATATAAATGATACATTACTTGCCTTCATGAAGTTTGGTTACCAAGGCTTCAAGTGTTTCAATATCTGCCCACTGATCCAGGAATAGAGAAGCTTTTGCTCGAAGGAGGCTTTTCGCGTCCCCACAAGGAGAGGATGTTGTTAGATGACCCACAGATTTCATAATGTTCATAATTATGCTCGAGTCAAACTCATCAATATGCATTATTAGATCACCTGAAATGATGAAATTAACTCATCTAGAGAATGTCAACTCAAACTGTGGATGGCTATGATGAACAGATACATGACCATACTATTGGACTGAAACTTGAATGTAAAAACTAGTCAATCACACCAAAATCACCATTTTCAGATAAAAGTTTTATTACCTAAACAAACTTGAACAATATATTCTTCATTTCTAATTTGTCTGACATAAATTAAAGTGGGCAGTTGTTGAGCAATTTCTTTCACTAGCAAATTAAATACAGCTACTGAAAAATTGTTCTATATCATTCTTTAGACAAATTAGTCTCGCTCAACCAGACTCTTGCATTGTCTCTGCACCATAAGGTGATGATATGCTTCACTGATTGCTTTCACTTTCGAATATGCTTCTGTCAAACGTTACTGAAATGAAACTTTGAAGAAATTTCCTGTGACCTCAGAATTTATTTACGCATACTTTCTGTAATAATTCAAACCAAAATTATGTAGAAAGCTATAAAGAAATGTATTAAGCAACACTTTCTAAACAGAACAGGAGTCATTTCTCAATCAGCCAAATGAAGCTGTCTATGTGTATGCAAAACATGATGTCATCCAATCATCACCAAGACATTATTCCACCTCTAATCAGCTTTTGGATTTTGAAATTTTTTAAAAACATAGCTTTAACAATCTTTCAGCCATATCGCGATGTTGTCTGCAGTGTAAACATTTATACTGATGTCTAGCACTGGGGCATCATGTCAAAGACATGTAGCATGATGTCCCACCCAGTCACATTATCCTGACACCAGGCCAACTAGTCCTAACACTAACTTCTTTATGTTGAGTGCAAAACAAGGCAGCTGCTAGTACCATTTTTATAAGTCTCTATTATGACTTGGCCAGGGTTTGAACCTGTGCCCATCTGCATCCGAGGTGGACACTCTAACCACTATGGCACCAGAGTAGTTCTCATTAGCTAATTAAGTCACTTTTCAACTTTTTTGAAAGCCCTCATTCTGGTTTTACAATCAGCTTTTATCCAGACCATCATATAGCACAGATTTCATAAAGGCATGCAAGAGTCTGGCTGAAAATGACATAAAACAATTTCTGTGGTAAAAGTAAACTAACAGGAGATACTTTTAAGTGAAGGCATAAAAGCACCTATTCATATTGGCCAATTTGAGGTATAAATTTTATCATCATTGAGAAGGATATCACTGTGACCAAACGGTTCTAAAAATATAAAAAGCTGTGAGAATTTAAGCCAATGGACTCCAGAAGATGATTCCAAATGTGACAAAGAAAGTTACCACAAGTCTGAATTATTCGTAAGGAATGCTGAAAATTGGACCAGTCTTCTAGATCCCCATCTCGAACAGATGATTTACATTTCTCTCGAATATTCACCAGTACTCTCCTAAATTCTCGACAGTAGCTACAGAAATATAACTGAAAGATAAACAAAGTCATTATATTAATTTCTCCATTAACTGATAATAATTATTTATGATGATGGATACCATCCAATTGATAATGTAAAACAAACAGTGATAAATGATAAATTAGACCTAAAAATTTGAATTAGTATAATAGCCAATGTATGCCATTAAATTTTTATCAATAACTAAAGGATTAAAACTCTGGAAAAGCTGGACTGTACTTGTATCTTTGATATTTGACAAACACATTTTAACAATTGGCTACATATAGCATTTTGCTGAATTTTTTCATTAAAAAAATGTGTTTCCTCACAAGCATAAGTTGATTTGACTACAAGTTGACCCTCCCTTTTTAGGGCTACAAGAAGCCAATTTCTCTTTGACCCTCCTTAAGGTGTATTTTGCAAGTCAGATTTGTCTAAAGGGGTGATTTGTTGTCAGTGAATCAGAGTTTCACTTTGCAAACATGAATAAGCCTAGATAGATATAACAAAATTACAGAGTAAAATATAATTAAATTATTTAGTGGAACATGTTGCAGATATTTTGACAAATCCTTTTCACCAAAAAAGGTATAAGCAAACATATATGGTATTATCTGCTTTAGATGCCATTTTTGCAGTGAACAGTACCAAACATTAGTCCCTTAAAGAGACTGATGCTCCATTGGCCAAAAAGAATTTTCGGGAATTCAAAGGAACTCCCTTTATTATTTCTTTTAACAGTGAAGCATTTAACCATGTTTGACATAATCACAAGTATCTTAAAGTAGCTGGCAACAGTTGCTATTGACTATTACAAAATAAACAGCAGCCCATCCTTGATGCAGGCTAGTAATCTTAACTGAACCAAAGAGATAAATGAGGTAGGGGATGCAACTCTAGGTACTTCAAAAATCATCTGCTACTAAGAATTCGAGATGCATAGTCTTACTGTTTCCTAAAACCCAAAATATATTAAAACACTGGACTAACATCAGTCTGATTACAAGGGAATGATAAAATTGACAGTTAATTGTACACTACCATGAAACTCCTGATTTTTCTTGTTATGTCATACAAAGTCAATCAAAATATACCAGTTCCTTGGAAGCTCTTAAGTTACATTTATCTCAAGAGCTTGATCACTATACTTCTCAATGATTCTGTGTAAAGTTCCAGTATAGAACATCTTATAAAAAAAAATCATAATTTTTCATTTTTACCTTCAGGGCTTCCAGAAGAAAAACATAAGAACAGCCATTTGATAGTTTCACACATCTTTCATTTGCCTGAAAAATTGATTCAAATAAGTATAACAAATTCCGTGGCAATTAGCACACAAGAAAACATTAAAAAAAATTATGAATTGCTGGGTTGTTTGCTTCAAGCCCACAAAAGTATGAAAAGGATTTCAAATACATACCAAATTAGCCATTTTTGGTTGGCTCTTGGTTTTTTTTTCTTCTTGCTGAGAAATCATCACTCGTTCACAATATGTCGTGAGAATAAAAGATGCACTGAAGACTAGGCATGCATTAACAAAAGACCCTCTTTTTAGCAAGTCCACCATTAACTGGACTAGAAAGTAAAAATAGCTTTAACACTTATCTTAATCAAGGGCGTAGGCAGACACATGGACAGGCATACAAATGGATGTCAAAGTTATCAGAATGTTACGTTTCTGTCAAGGTGGACTTCACAGATGTAAAACTAGATCTATATTTCATGTGTTGACCTCTAGTAGGCTTTGCTTAATCATTTTAATAACTACTGTCATGGCATGAAAATCTGATTGGTTCATCTACTTATGAGCATAAATTTGTCTACAAAATTTTATTTGTCTGCTTCATATGGATTTTATTTAATCATTCTAACAAGGTTGTAGTCAAAAAAGTCTAAAGTCCAAAAAGTTCAAAACTTTGTGAAGATTTGAAAGGCTCCCATCATGGGCATGAAAATCTAATCAGGACATCTACAAACAAATATGCCTAAACTTCATTTGTCAATGGTGAGTGGTTTCTGCTTAATCCTGCTAACGAGTATTTTCCCCCACAAAAATATTTAAAATACTGAAAAATTGTAATAATGACCTAAAAACTGGGTCATCTACATAAGCATACAAATATGCAAGCAACAATTCATTTTCCTACTCTGAGTGGTATTTGCAGAGTTGTACTAAGAAGCTTATTGCGGCTGAAGATAGACGTCCAGACACAGCTTTACAGACAGACAGTACCAAATCAAGATACCCATGATGCAAGCAGAGAGGGCCAAACTGCAAGCATAAAATTTTCAGTAATTCTCATCTGGGAAAAAGATGAGATACATTTTTATCTCTCATATGGCAGCCACAAGGAAGTAATCAAGTCATCCAAAAAACACCCCCACAACTCACCATTAAATGTTTATTCAGTCTGATGCTTACCAACCAACTTCCTGGTTATGGCTGTGATGACATCATATATCCATATATGTCTTAAACAAATTAGTAAAGGAATTAAATTTTTTTAACAGGTTTAAAAATATGAACAGATTCATTATTACACACTTGTTAAGCTCACCTGGTTAGCTATGTTAAACAGTCTGCTGACTGACTGACTTAGCAACTGGACTGTCTCAAACACTTCCTCGTGGTCCTGCAATACAAGCAAAAAGTGGATATA
Organism: Sinohyriopsis cumingii; assembly: GCA_028554795.2. Lineage (NCBI taxonomy): Eukaryota > Metazoa > Mollusca > Bivalvia > Unionida > Unionidae > Sinohyriopsis > Sinohyriopsis cumingii. The sequence continues at coordinate 59,111,946 of CM068839.1, read as the reverse complement.
CAAATGTATGAATTATTTATTTTGGTTTTATAACAAATGACCAGATATGTGTATGGAAAAATATCATGATGATGTACTTACCTATGTTTCATGATAGCTAGACATCAAATGACTTAAGTCTAATCTTTTTTATTCAACATAAATCATTGTCACTAAAATCACTGGATAAACCTGACTGCTGGATAAACCAATTCATTTTATGAATGATTTAAGTTGATGCTTGATGTTAAACCCTCTCAGCCATCCCCAAATTTTAAAATTTTTGGTATCTATATATAATTCATATATCTTTCATTATAAATCCATCCCCTACATTTTGAAGCATGTATTATTATGCCTTCTTCCTATACTAGGCTTATCAACATTGAAGTATTTGACCCAAGTCACCCAAGTGTTTTCTCTAGAGCATATATTTGGGTCTTTGGCACATTTTCCACAATGAACCGATGAACTCGAGATCTTCTGGTAACAAAAAAGAAGCCTGAAAGGTAATTATATAACCCCAAGATGAAAATGGATGTCGGTTGCTTGGATTGGCTTTCCATCTATATAACAAAGGCACAAAGGGAAGCAACTCTTACAGACTAACTCTCCATTTTCCCACCAAGTGGTCATACATATCTTGGATATTTACTAGTTTATGCATGAAGGTGAATGGATTGACAGTAATGTGATCAGGTAAATATTTCTAGATAAATATAACTTACTAGCAATTTTCCTTTAACAATCAAATACATTACCCAATCACACTAACATTATGAAATTAGGTAAGAGAAGGAAGTACTACATAAGCATACAATATCAACCCACACCACCCAGTAGGATCTCTTTGACTGCTATACTGAACAAAGGAACACTATCACACCAACATTAGGAGAATGGGTAAGGGGAGGAGAAATTACCTTACTTGAGCATCCAATCTCTACCCATGTCACCCAGTAGGATAATGATGACTGCTCTACTGGAAGCATGAAATTCTCCTAATGTGACAGCAGCACAACTAAAGATTATACATTTATGCTCATGCGAGAGTGATCCCTATGGGATCCAACACCTGGCTAATGCTTGCATGCAAAAGTTTCCTTGGTGAATCCAGCAAAAGTTGCAAGATCATGCCCAGGGCTGATGTTGTACTGTTATGAATAGGTTGTAATACCTCTTTGGGCAGCAACCAATGGCCAGACAAGATTTAAATCTCTTCTTTGCAAGATTATGCCATGTAAATAGATACCAGAGTAAGCCAACTGACTCCAGTATGTATCAAACTGAGACATTACATTTGATGCCCAGGATTAATGAAATTGCTTGCATTCTATGAGCTGAAATCATCTTGAATTGTACTGATCCTGTGTGAGTTCAGAGTAAGCCAATCTAGAAACCCCTTTTAGCCAATAGAACAGTGTTTGTGGGCTTATTTTGCTTTCCTGACTTAACTGGTAGGAAGAGCCTTTGACAGCTGCCATGGATATTATCTGCATACCTCAGATAGCATCTGAGAACAAATACCAGGTGTTGTAGCTTCGCCTCACTCAAAGGGTTCATCAAGGAGGGAAGGTGAATAGTTATATGTCAATTGCCAATCAACAGTTACTTGACTTAGAAACGAAAAGAAATTGTGTCATTAGTAATAAGCCATCAGAACAGAACTGCATACAGTTTAGATCCACCGACAGTGCATGCAGCTCACTCAGCCTTCAAGCCAACAGGAAGCAAGTCTTGTATGATAATTGCTTTAGTGACATGGAAGACAAGGGATCAAATTTAGACAAGGTGAACCACATCAAGATCGGGTGAAGGTCCCAATTAGGGAACAGGTAAAAGAGTGTAGCCTGGATATGCTGAAATGAGACAACAAGTTAGAAAGGTCCTTGTTGTGGCCAATTACATCTCTTCCATGATGTGTGAATGAGTAAAATGTAATGGACCATCTAGCTGTCAAGATACTACAATCAATGAGAACTTCTTTTCATGTGGGGCACCCATGACAGGAGCCAGGCTTAGGCAAATCTGACTGATAGACATCAGTATGTGATTTGTAATAATGTGGTGAGAAAGTTGCAGGCAACCACTTCACCAGAAAGGTCCTTGAATTAGCGGGGTCAGGAATTTTATCCAAGACATGTCTGGTAATTTTAGCAATCGTTTGTTGATTCTGATAAAGTCATTAGGTTCAGATGTTCATCATCTTCGTCAGTATCAAGTTAAGTCTTGACCTTATATGACCTTGAATTCTGTACATCTGTTTGACTGCCACCATAATAATGAACTACCCTTTTTATGGATTGAATGTTCAAATAATTGACCAATAAGGTGGACTAGTTGGCTGGCAGCTGGGACACCGTATGGCAAATGATATACGATTTATGGACCCTTCCAGCTGTTAAAGTTGGAAGATAATCCCATGCGCTTGGCTACAACAGTACCAAGTCATGTTTTGGTGAAGATGGGGACTTCTGCCTGCAGCTGCCAAATTGGGTTAAAAATGGTTCAATTGACTTGTAGTATGCACAGCACATGCAATTCCAATATAGCCTGAGTTTAATCACCTGATGTAGCTACGACTGGGTCAGAAGTAATAAACACCATTTTAGATATATTTGTATGGGGTGGGGGCATCATCTCAGCATATTCCATAAAATTCTCCATGATTCTGAATTTGGATAGATTCTTAACACTTTATACTAGAAAGATCTCAAGCATGTCATTTTCTCACAGCACTTCAATTGCCTTTTCAGGATATTGGACCAAAGAATCAGAATGTATCCATGCTGCAAAGGTGTGAGGAAGAACATTTTGTGCAGCCAAGGCATATTTCATGATTTTCCATAACAACTTAAAATCATCTGCACTTTTTGCACTTTACAGACAACTCTGAAATCAAAAAACAAGTGCATACAACAAAGATGACCTAAGTGTATAAAGAATCAATGTTGAACACTGTACAATAATGAAAACTACCTAAAAGAAAAGTAATAAGACAATAAAGATTGCTCACTTAAGTGGCTTGAAGCCGTACTCTATACAAACTGCTGGTATACCATTAACTTGCAACACACATAAAAGTCATACTATGAAGATGATGAGAAGGAAGAAAAAAGGATGTTGCTATACACCACTGCAGCTCAAAGAACTAGGCTGGAAATGGACATGAACATGTTAGCAATGGAATTCCTGATGAGTGCCTGGTTGATTCTATTCTATCTAAACTTGTGTCATCAATCAGTATCAAATGGATAATAATGACAGGGAAAAAAATGAATACAAATAAATTCACTGGAAGAAAAAAAATTTTTTATATACCAGGTACATTAATTTTTTTTACCATCTTTACCACTGAAAAATATATTGTAAAATTATTATATATTGCAAAGAATTCTTTGGAGGCAAATGGTAACAGTGGGTGTTGGGTGTTGCAACCTAGCAATAACATGGGGAGTTAATCTATAAGTTACTTAGTTTATTATATATATATATATATATATATATATATATATATATATATATATATATATATATATCTGGAAAGACTTCTTTCCTTTGTGGGATGAAGCTATTCAGAGGTATCAGATAGTGATTCCTGATAGTAATGTGTTCTAGATGGAAAAGTTCACAGCCCTAATCGGACTTCATTAAATATGTATGACAGAATACCACTAATGGCAATTATACACTGTTCCTTGTTTAATAGTACTCTAGGAAAACACTAGCAGAAGAGTGCTGACTCTGAATCAGTATTCACCAAGAGGTCTCAATGACCTGGACCTTTGGCAAAGATATGCAGTCTTGAATTAAACATACTGTGCAGAAACCACATTCTTAACAGACTTACTAGGATGTGATCACTGACCTCAGAATCTACTGTTTCTTTATTACCCTAAGAACAAACCATCCACAAAGTTTAGTCAAAGAACTAATCCTAAAACAAAAGTCATTCTGCAAAACTCAGTAAATAAGCCACAATGACTTTGACTTTTGATATTCTGATCCCAAAATCAGACCCCTTCCAGACATTAAGTACAAAACCAAACCCATGGCATAGGATCTATAATAGTTATTATTAAAAATCCATATTTTTTGTCATTATGACCTTGACCGTGTATATTTTGACCATAAAATCAATAGGCTCCTTACTTATGCAACATTCAAGGTCATCTACAAACTTGGGTGAAGTTACATTTTTCTTCTTTCAGTCACAGTGACCTTGACCCCATACCTTTTAACCCTCAAATCAAAAGGCTGCTTCATTCTTCCAAGTTCATGCCATCCACAAAGTTCGGTTCCGGTCTGTGATGTAGATCTTATTTTATTGTATAGGGCAATTTTTCTTCTTCAAGTCACAAACTCTGATCTTTGATCCCAACAATCAATAGGCTTCTTCCTTAACCAAAGTGCAAGCCATCCACAAAGTTTGGCAACTGGAGATGGTGGAGAACTCAAGTTATTGTGCAGAAACAAAATTGGGAACAGATGGATAGATGGACAGATGAACCACACCATAACATTCTGGTGATCATATCAAAATTGGAAATATATAAGAAAATTAGTGATGGCAAAAACGAACTTAACTAATGACTCTTTTAAATTTAAGGACTTCATCACACTCCAACTTAACCTCCAGCTACGCAAGTTTATCTGACTCACAAACGAGCAGCAGACCAAAGCAAATTATTAAGTGTATGTATTCCTGTGTATGTGAGAGTAAGACAAAACAACAGGGACAGGGTCAGGGAAAAACAGATGGACAGGAACGGAGAGAAATTTATACATTATAAAGATAGATTTAGTCTGATGATGTAGATGTAGAGACAGAGAGAGAGACAGAGAGAGAGAAACTGATGGAAGGAAAGACACAGAAAAATAAATACAAAGAAAGCATGAGTTGTAGTGACAAATATACAATAGTATGACAGTAAGACAAACCAGCTTAATGTTGTTCAGTTCCATACTCAGCACAACCTCTTCTAGAGTTTTGTACTTTGCCAGATACGAACGATAAGGAGCATAGACTGTTAAGAGCAACTTCTCTACAACTGCACGATGCTCAACACTATCTAGAATAGAGACAAAGATTCTAAGGAATACTGAGTGTGAACTGCAAACATTATTATGATGTATGTTACAGGACTTAAAAAACTTTAAACAATGCAGCACTTGATTCAGAGTTCCCATGTACCAGACATGAACAAAGAATTTTTCTGTCAGATACAATATGTTTCAAGTTCCAGTTCATGAAGGTGGTACATTCTGGACCTGCTATGTAACAAAATGGTAGAGAATGTGAACTGATACATGTAATTCTAGCAGCAAACTTTTCAAATTTATTTAAGACATAAAATTATATAGAAAGCTATCCCTGTGAGGTAAATTTAAGTTTGTGATTTGCAAAAGATAAGCATTAATTAAACGAAATTTCAAAGCTGAAAGAACACAGTTGCACAACTAAATCAGGTGCTTTGGGATCAACACTTCCTTTGATATGATTTAGAGATAACAAGGTTCCATAACAGGTACAGAATTCTAAATGAAATTTTCCATTTTACCTTTAAACACAGTGTGCCAAAAATCTTCATGTTTGTGATGATGATGACAACCCAAAAGAAAAGTGACCTGATATCATGGTTATGCTATTTTTAGTTGTTGTTGTTGCTGTAGGGTTTAACGCCATTTTTCAGTACACGATAGGCTATATATGGCGGCTAGTATTAATGGTGGAGGAAGAACCCAGGAAAACCCCGGAAAGAACCACCGACCAATGAGAAGCTACTGGCAAGCTTTCTCACATACCCACATTGGCCGAATCCGAGACTTGAGCCCATGCAGACAGAGGTGAGATGGCATTGATCCATAATGGAGAGCGCTTTAGACCACTCAGCCATATTTGATGAACCAGCAACAGTTCTATGAATTTCAATGACATCATTACCTGCCATATGTTATATATGGTCAAATTCAATTAGTGATTTTGAGAAAAAGGGACAGAAGAGTTTCAGTTTTTGATAATAGTGGCCATATAAAGTGATTAGTGCTACTTGCATGAACTTGAAATACCTTCCAACAATGATCATTAGACCAATTTAATCCAATTCTGTTCAGCTATTGATAAGACCATTATTATAATTTAGTAATGTCTGCTAGATCTGGTGGTGATGGTGGTCCCCAGGTGGTTGAGTTGTCTAAAGCACACACTTTACCGATCAATGCCATCTCACCTCTGTCCATGTGGGTTTGAGTCTCAGGCTTGGCCAATGTGGGTATTTGAGAAAGCTGGCCGGTAGCTTCCTGTGGGTCAGTGGTTCTTACCAGAATTTTCCCAGGTTCTTCCTCCACCAATAATACTGGTAGTCATGCAGAGCCTGTTGTGTGCTGATAAATGGCATCAAGCCAACAACAACATACCTGATGGTGGATTGGTATAATTTCTACAAACCTGAGTACCTTTCATGCTCAGATGGTTATTGTCAGTCTGGTCTTAATTGGTCTTGTGGGTTTTAAGAAGAAATTTAAAACACCAACTGTTGATGGATGCATGATACACAAGAGACTCAGGGTGAAATGATAAGCTTAAAATAAACAAGCTGAACTGGACATCATGTATGGATTTTGCTCTTGATACTGGTTACAAAGTACCTGTTCATTATACTAGTTTAAAACTGATTTTGCAAAAGAATGCAGTTTTCCACCATAAAATCTACAAATTTCCTTAAATCATCTCTCATACTGAATGTTAAAGCTCAATACACAATCTGGAAAGATTCTGCTGTACACAATGAATTCATTTATTTCAGTCAGTATCAATATTTGTGGTTTTGTAAAACAATGTTTCCATTGGTACCTAAATATAATGAATATGCTACTGAGATATGGGGAACCTGTTATCTTAGCGAAGGGGGATTATTGATTTTTCAGTTTTAAATTTAAATTTTTTAGCAATGTCAATGGTATCCCATGAATAATAATGAATTCACAGTAATTATTTCAGGACTTATGGGAGAAGATAGAAACCAATTTGTTTCTTTAATCCCACTTACCTGATCATTATATATTAGAAGTACATACACTACCTCAAAAATTTAGCCAGTCAAAAATTGTGTTTAGCAACAAAAGTACTAAAACTAACCCTCATCAGACAAGATTGATCTCCCCTTGGTTAGAAGGGCTGGTAACATCACATTCAAACGTCAGTTACTACTGAAGCAGATGTGCACCCTCTGTCAAGTTTTAAAATGCAGCTCCAAGGACGGCAGGAAAAGTGTGCCTGTATACTGATTTGGTATGTATCATGTTTATCTTCCAAAGCTGGTATCTTCTTCAAAATACATTACCTGATCATAATTCATTAGAAGACTGTGTAAGACGTGAAGGTAGTTACATTCCCTTACTTGGAGAAGGCCCAAATCCCAGTCCTCTAATATACAAGCAGCATATCATGCAGAAATTGAGCCCTTAGGGACAAAAGGTGTCTGAGATAGAAACCTTCATCCCACAGCTTGGATAAGGTACATTCATAGTCAAATGATATGCTAGTGGTGACTGTCCTTACATCATATGCACATATAAGGAAAAAATTAATCTGGTATTGGATTGGTTCTTTATATGCAGAGCGAATACCCCATCATACCAAGGATAATAGATCTACAGCTAAACTGTCATTCTTTCCTCCGGTTAGTGGCAGAAATAAACCTGTTCTCAAAATTCTCACTGGCTTTAGATACAAGTTCAGAGCCCTTACAGGTTATTGCAGCAGACACCCTTGAAGCAAAGGATCCAACAAGGAAAGAGGTTTCGCTGACAAGGACTGATTCCACAAAAGCAGGTGCCTGTTCTTAGCAATTAAAAAGCAGAAGCCATCATAAGTGAAATCAAGCCATCCTGACAGAGCTGCATATAGTGTGGATTGACCAACAAGGTGTGCATCTCACCGATTCTGCTTGCTTTAGCAAGAGCAACTAGGAAGCAGGGTTTTTTTGTAAGAGAGGTTGTTTTTTTAAGAGAGCCGAGTTAAGGATCTTGCAGACTTAGGTTTGAAAGGTGCTTTAATCAGCCATATCAAAACCTGAAGTAGAATCCATTTCAGACACTGGGACAAATTAAAGTTTGCTAGAAGATCGGAAAGGTCTTTGTTCTGGCCTTTGTACTTCTTCCTTTCATTATGAAATGTGCGAGAGTATGGAATGGTAACCTATTATAATTATGGCAGATAACTTCTCTTAAGAAACCCAAAGAAGAAATTTTGTTGTATTATTGCTTTAAACAGTGTGATTTTTTCTGCATGCACCAATGGGAGGAACTCTCTACTTTCCACTGAATGCTTTTAAAGTGGTGGGCCATCATGACTGAGTGATTCTATCCACCACATGTTCCTGAGAACTGGTTTAACCTGAGAACTTGCTTTGTATAAGCCAGGCATGTAGGGTCAACAATTCTGTATTCAAATGAAACAGCTGCATTCACAGCCGCATGATTGAGAAAGCAATTAGAATAATAGGGCACTCTTACTCCCTCTGCAAAACTTTGCAAATCATAGGAATGACATGAATGCCATGCCTGTGGTGAAGCTGGCCAAGAAGGACGGTGAACTAGATTGCAGGTCCAGCCAAGCTGTGACACTTTTATATCCTGTGTTCAATGAGCAAATTGTCAACAATTTAGTAATGGTGGTACTGAGCATCTGGAATTGGAGTATTGTGTCAGGCAAGGTATTTTCTGCAGCCAATTAACATCTGATACCATATTCCAATTCTGATTATCCTGGGACAGATCACTGTAACCAGGACTGGTACAGACAGTCCATTGTAGATGGTGGTGGCATAGGGGGTAGAGCTGTGAAGATCTGTTCTAGTTATGTAAGCATGAGTGGGGCTGGGTGTTGTATGTGAAGCCAACGATGATTTGGCCTGCTAAATTTTTTGTGGACAATGTGCTCTCTGCCTTCAATGTCTCCATTAATAGGAAGCTGTTAACTGATATATCAGCAGCGATAATACTGACAGAGTTTGCATCTTTGTTCATACATTTACATACTCCTTTGCTTTCCACATTAATTTCGATAGTTCATCATATATTGTCTGACCATTATGTGCATAAGTCACAGTTACGATATAAATTGCATCCCCTACAAGTAATTTAATAACCAATTAGCTTAGCTTAATCAATTAGTATATTGGTGTTGTTGGATGCATCAGCTGTCTTGATGATGAGTGTAAGTGATTTACCTTGACATGTGTTTGATTTGTGCTCATGCTAGAGGAAGTAATGTTTTAACAATTGAAACAACCACCAGTTGTTGTTGGCATAATTTTGTTATTTTCTTCTATTATTTATTCGGGTTTTGTAGCTAATCCAAGAAATTAAAAACCTAATCCAAGAAATTAAGTTCCTAAAAATGTGCAAATATTGACAGGCAAAGCCATGAATTTGTCTCCAAGAAAATCTGTTTCACAAAACTTCAAAAAATTGAGACCCACAAAATAAATTATACTACAGTATCTGAAGAGGATACTAAAAAGTAAGATTCACATTTTACCTTGCTAAAAAGATTCACATTTTACCTTACTAAAAAGGTTCAAATTTTACCTTCCTAAAAAGGTTCACATTTTACCTTGCTAAAAAGGTTCACATTTTACCTTTCATTTGGGGTTCAATAACTGCAGCCTCAATACTTTTACAAAATCTGTCTGAAATCTGAAAATGTAGGAAAAACACAACAGTAATGCATATCACAGATATGATTATTTTGAGCTCTGGAAACTACATGAAATGGATGCAACAACTTTTCCGTCTTCCATTATCAGATATCTTATACACAAATTTGGTTTTACTAATGATATCAAACAAAAAAAGCAAATCGTAAGTATTACCTATAACCATTAAATGATCATTTGTATTTAAATTCTTGTTCACAAATCTTAGGGTACCTAATTTTAAGCATTTATATACTATAGAAATGTAAAATTACTGTAAGGAACTGTTTTAAAAACTTGTTTCTATATAAAATTAAAAATTATTGCAACTTTAAGCAATGTGTGATCATATACAATTATAATTAGTAGCACTTTAATGGTTCCTGTGGGCCATGGATGGTCTGAGGCACCGGCCTTTACAGAACTCTGACAGCTCATCTTTGTCCCTGTGGACTTTAGTCTTCCTGGGTTCTTCCTCCACCAAATATATTGGGTGCCAGGTACAGCCTATGTTCTGAAAAATTGCATTAACCTCACAAAACTGAACATGAAGGTTCCGAATTGTATGGTTCCTACCTGTTTGAGTTCGATCAAGGACTTCAGAGTCTCTCCACGCTGGGAAATAAAAGTTGAGATACAGGATGCAATGGAGGGGTCCAGAGAAGTGAGAGATTCTGAAACCAGGTGACATACAACTAGGATTGGGTCACTGAACACCTGACTGCACCACTTTACCTGGACAATAAAAAGAGGAATACTTGTCATTTATGACTAACAGATGTAACATAATATAAAAACTGGGGCAGGGATATGTTATTTTGTGCAAATGAACCTACAGGAATAACTAATACAACTGTCCCCTTTTTCTCTCCAACCTTACGAACACAAAATTTGAACTGTCCAACAATTCTGATCTTATTTTGTCTTTGCTCAAAATAAAGTAAGAATAGAATTTTTATTTCAAACATTCTCTGTTGAAGTTCAAAGACATAAATGTACTCTAAGTATCCTAAATGCTTGTGGAAAATGAACATGAATTTAAATTACATGATTAAGACTTCAAGAATTAAAGCATCTGATTTGGAACTGTTGGAACTCCAATAGCAGTAAAAGTCATGAAAATGTCAGGAATATCTTTAGTTTCAGTCATGAAAATTTCAAGAATATTATGTTGTATTTCCTCACATACATAACAAATTTTAATAAAATTAAGCAACTTTATATATAATTTTTAATTTTGTAATTTTGAGATCTTTTTTGTGCTCAGTTTTGTGAAGGCACAACTTGGAGATACACAGAATGACAATAAAATTATTCCTCATAATCCTGATCGTCATATGGATTTGTATTATACAGAGTGTCACATCCAACACCGTACTATTATGCCAATGCACAGCATCACTGACCTGAGAATACTGCTTTGATTTTGTAAATTTCCTTTCCTGAAGTGGAATTAATATTTGTTTAATAAACTTTTATTAATTTTTTTTTATAAGTTTAAAAAGATTTTCTTGCTCAACACAGAACATCGGTGTCCAGTGTGTTAAACTGAGTTATAATTGACAGAAAAAAAGAAGTAATTTCTCAAACCAACTTACCTGACTGTGCCAAATAGAAAGGAGGTGGTCGTACAGTGCATTTAGCCACTCTACCAAAGTTTCATCTGCATTGGAGCTAAGAATGTCCTTCCATGACTGCAGCAACACATTCTGAGGAGAAAGAATAAAAATGGTACAGCATCGTGTTGCAACATAAACAAAAATACATTTGTTTTGTAAATTTCAACATAAACAACTACTCAATCACATTAATGTAGGAAATAAGCTCTGCTATCACTTAAATCCAGCAATGGTGGGTGGAAAAAAGCCATTATGTCAATAAAAACCATACACACAAGGGGAAGAAACTCTTACCCATTACTCCCCTTAATACCCTAGCTGGATACCCATCAAATTGTTGTCTATCAGTTTAAGTTGAGTAATAGAAGTTTTGCGGCAAAGTGTGGGTGGGTTTAATAATATTGTGTGTGGGTAAGTATTCTTGGAAAAACATAACTGACTACATCCCAAAAGCAACAAAATCAGTGTCAACTGTTGGGGTTTCCAAATGAAATACTGCTGTGTGGCAAAGGTATAACTGACGATGAACTGAAGATGAAGGCACGGTCAGAATGTCTGTAACACTCCCAGACTGCAGAAGTAATTGAAGTGGGACTATTTTGTTCCATTGTAACAGATGCTGGAGCTCTGGTCTAGGTTGTTGATGGAGTGGGAGGAGGAGGACAAAACTCCTGGAGTTGAAGGTGGAAAAGGTCCTCAATGGAAGCTCAGAAGGCTGAATCTTCCTGTGCCATCGAATAGTGTGGAATAGATGACAGTGTTGGAAAACAACCAACATCATCTTGGCTGCATGAGGTGAAGCTAAGGTCCCCTTTAATGCTTTAGACTTAGCTGGTGAAGAGTGATGAGGTCTGTCCTCACTTCGAGATGATGGCTGAGTAAAGAGTCTCTTCTCATGGCTGGGTAAAGAGAAATTGCAAAGTGACATCTGTGAGGAACTATTCATGGCATCATGCCGAATGAGTGTCATGGCTGAAGGGTAAGTTGACTTATCTCCCTTGTCCACCAGAACATTTTACACTGAGGAAAGGTCAGCATGCAGACTGGTGACATATTCATCCTGGGCTGTGTGCTTTTGTGCTTTACCAATAGTTCTAATCTTTAAGAGAAATAGAGTAAAATGTATAAAACTAGCCCTGCATCTGCCTTTTAGAATGCAATGTCCGTGTAGAACTAAATCTTAAAAAGTTGACCCAGAAAGTGATAACAGAGCCTAACAAAGCAATTAAGCATACAGTAAAATATAATGACAATACCACCTGTAAGGAGAAGTATAAACCCGTGGACCTGCACATGTGATATCCGAGCTATACCAAACGATGGTTACATGGAAAAAAGTGATAGCAGACAATCTCAATTACATTGCTACCAGAAGGGAAGGTCAAGGATGGCACATACAGGTAGAATCATTGTAGCATGGCATTCCAGGGCTAAGGATGTCGGGGTAAACGAAACTCAAATGTATATACCAGAAATGATGGAATTATACATATATAAGGAGGTTCTTAAGTGCATAAGGACCTGCGCAAACATACATATTGTAGCCCAAACCTATATTGTGAAGTCGCAGAGGTTACCCATGCAAGTGAGAAAGTGCTCTTTAAATATGATGGAATGCTTAAACAGATAAACACCACTCAAGTGTCAATTATAGAAACATGCATGAGCAGGACGTGACTGAGTAAACCATGAATATAAATCTTACCTGTACTTGTTCAACCCAAGCAGAAGGAATACAGAGATGCACACATCTGTCCACATTACATACAAAATCTTCACATAAAGGGAAATGAGGCACCATTATAGATACATGTACTTGCAAAGTATGTGTGACAATATCCATATTGAGGCACAAAAAAAAGCACACAGACAGCCTGAACAAGTCAAGTCAATGAAGTTGGCACCTGGACTCTACAAATGCCTGAAAACAGAAACTCACCAATATGCACCCATTCATAATGGCATTACATATATATTAGGAGTTTTTTTATTACCGCAAGAGACTTGCATGTACATAAAATAATTATAGCCTGAATTTAATGTAAAGTTGCTTAGGCTCCCTGTGCAAGTACCTAAATGTGTGAAGACAACAAAGTGTTAGCAAACTGTAAAGGCAGAACACTGTCAGGATAGAAAGAGAAAAAGCTGGAAATACAGATGGAGTATGCTTTTCTTAGAAGTTAAAAACTTCTCCAACTTGTTAATGGTACATCTTCCATATAGTTTCTGGCTTTTGCAAGGTCTCTCATCATGACAGCATGCTACCTGGCACAATAGGAAGTAGGAACTCATGTATTCTTAGATTTTGCCGCCAAGTTTTATAGGTATGGGGAGATCACTCTACTCAAAGGCCACAGAGGTCAGCAGGCAACTTTTAGCTCCCTTTAGCTAAAAGTGGTATCTGGGAGGGCTGGACTTGTGAGGTTGTAGTAGTTCCCCATAAGTATTATGATTGAGTAACATTTAAAGAAGAAAAAAAAAATATGCAGGAAAAATTGAGACTTTTATGACGCTCTCGATTCAGGGCAAGTAGAAATTTAAAAAGATTTCCAGTCCTAAAAGGTGTATCAAGAGTACTGAATTCAAACCTTGTTACATTTGTGGTAGTACTTGTAAAGCTGAGGAAGACGGTCTATGCTCTCAAACATCCTTCTGTACATCTGGGCTGTCTCTGAAAGAGAACACAATAATTCTTTTTTTTAAAAACAAAGGTTCTGCAGTTTAAGTGGTCTATCGTGCAGTGTCTATCATGCAGATCGTTCAGTGGATATCAGAAATGTATAATCTGTCGAATACTATAAAACGAAAATTTACAGGCAGGAAAATTTTAGGTTTTAAGATGCACAGCTTTCATCTTATGAAACTTCCTTCAGTGTTTCTTGTAAATTATTTAATTATTGCTAACACTTACAGCTTTTAGTATAGGTCATGTGCACTTCAATAGATAGCCACATGTGAAACAGAACTTGTCCACATAAACATATCAAGGCAGGGTCACTTTAATGGTAACAATGTTTGTTTCACATCAACTTTCTTATAAAGTCAGTGTAGCAGACAGATGACTTGCAATGGCATTTATACTCATGAAGCTTAATTAAATACTCTTCATTTTGGAACCTCTGAAAGTTCTAAATTTAGTAATTTACTGCCACCAGACTTTTAAAATTAAAGGAAGCTTTTTAAGGCTTTAACCATAATATAATAAATCGTAATATTTTCCAAAACAATGTTGTTATCTATATGAACCAGAAATATGTTTATGAATCAGAGGTCTCAGAAATGCCACACATATTTGGGCACAAATTTTTTAACTGGAATGCAGAAAATCGTTCTGCAGAAGTCCTCCATATGCACACACGGCAAATTCAGGAGCCTGCCAGTCCTGTTTCAACCACCTGCTGAGTGGGAGTATATGTTGATCTAGTGATCATTTTAGTTGTGCTGATTTTTTTAATAATTCAGTGGCTGAAAGGCCTCCAGATGTACATGTTGTCATTGTAAGAGTATATTAGAAGAGCATGACCCAAGCTTGGCAGCAAGTTCATAGACTAGCTGCTGGTGTGAAAATGAGCTGATATTAACAGTGACTGAATTCAGAGGCAGAAAGACCCAGTGATGTAGCTGTGTATAAGAGTACATCAAATGAACAACTTTAGCTTTCATTACTGTGTTTGTTTCCAAGTGAAGCCGAATAAGCAGTGCATGTGGCCTCGAAATCAAGACATGATTAGAGTTAGACAAAATGCTGTTTGCAAATTTGGATAAGTATTTTGGGGTTAATCAGCAAATTGACGAAGACTGTAATGAGACTAAGCAGAGTGCTAAAGTTGCTAGAACTGATAGTTCACATGGAACTCTATGTATGATACCTAGCTTAGTGCTTGGATTAAGACCTTTCCTTGGCCTAACATAATTCACTCTCACTATAATGGACAAACAGCTTTACATTATCCCTCGATAACTTGCGCCATGATAACTCACAAAACCCCCTTATAACGCAGAGTCAGGCATGGATCCCAGTTTTTAAACCAAAAAATACCCCAAAAATTGACCACTAGTTGTTGAACTTGAAGGAAACCTTGATATATCACTTGTTTTATCGTCGAAAACAGTAGATGGGACCTGGAAATTTTAATCAATATTGTGAAATATCAAATTTAAAAATAGGTCATACAATTTTTTACATTTTCTTTCCAAACAACATTTCTAGTACATTGCAATAAACAATATGAAAGGAAATTTTAATCAATGAAAATATCACTTATGCCGAGTGGAGGTAGTACTTTAATAGATAAATACAAATTAAATAATTTTTTATCAACTGAAATTTGTGGTCTAGTTCTATCTTTGAGTTCCTTTTAAGTGTAATCATCATAAATGCAATGTCTCCTCTTGTAATTAAATGTAAAATGCATCAATCTACCGTAACAGCTATGTCTGCGAACGTTTCTCTGAGAACCTAATTAAGTGCCAACCATGTTTTGATAACTGACTTGTGGAAATGTTTGTTGTATTGCTGCAATGAATTAAAAGCTGACCTCCTTTGTATTATCATGTTACTTATGTCCTTTGAATCAAATCAAGGAGGTCGAATAAAAGAAAAGTTAAAAGGCACGAAAATCCTACAATCTTAAAATCTAGCAGCCATGGTCGCATGTCGGGTGAACTCAATTCATTCGATCAATTGAACAGTTATAAATGTTAATGTGTATGAAATATAAACTACCTTAAATTAACCGACTCTTTCATAACTGTGATCAAAGATAGCAAGGCAGCCAAGCAAAATGAATACCTTTTTGTAAAATAAAAAGCTTGATTTCACAGATATGGACCATTGTGGGCAAGTGAGTTTCAGAGAATTCTTGAACTGGCACTTAGAGATATCCTCAAGGATGATAAGAAGTTTCATTATTACTTCACTGAAATCACAACATCAATATTGTACTAACTGAACAATACAAAAATTGAGTTTCGATGTAGATGATTGTCTCACGAAATAAATGTCACGTGTTTTTGAAAAAAAGGAATCTTGTTTGGAGGAAAATCAACAGTTAGTCTAGTTCCTTACTCTATGGACTCCCAATTTGACAGGATACTATTAAACACCACAACGGGAACCAGGCTCATCAAGAAAACAAAGAGTAGTGACATAATACACATACACATTATGGTTGTTGAAACCAGTTGGAATAATCTTTCACATGCTGGACATTTTGAAAATAAATGTTATCTAAATAGAATAATGAACAACTTCATTAGAAAAAGCACATTATAGAAAATTATTATCGACGTGATTGTAAAATGAGGATTCAGTTATTAAACAGCCCAGTTCCCTAATGCCACCCACCCCACCCCACGGTTTTCTCGATGCCAAAGTGAAATTGTTTCAATTTTTGGAGGTCCCTGGGTAACTTGCATCCTCATTTATAGTGCAGTCTATGTTTGTGGACCCTGTTGTGTGCGAGTTATTGAGCAGCAGGTGTATGTCAGTGGTGGAAAGAAGTCAGAAAATTAAACTCAATGGCAACCACTAGTTCTACTCATCTGGAAAGTTAGCCACTTCAGGTATGCCCAATATGCTTCTGGTAGAGGAATGCAACTTTTGCTGGTGGGACTCCCTATCTTTTCCAAATAGGAGTCCTGGACTCCTAGTTTTAAAATCCTAGCGAGACTTCTGTGAATCACTGTGAACTTACTTTCTTACAAGGGACAGCAACTTCTGCAGGATATAATTTTCTGTGGGATACCAATTTCTGTGGGATATCAATTTCTGTAGGAAACTAGTTTTTTTTACTATTCTGTTTGCTAAATACCATGATTTTAAAAATGAAATGAAGAAGAAAGAAAGGACTGACCTACGAAGAAAATAGGACTCCTATTACCACAGTAGTAAAGAATGTAAATAAGGAAATAATACTGAGTGGGTTTAACAATACTGTATCCTCTATCTCAATGAAACATATTAAAGCCTGACTTACACAGTTACACTGAGGGAGAATGTGTAGCAACCATCTCATGATTCAACTAAAACGTACCTACATACTAAGCACTTAACAGTCATCATCCAAGAACTCATATACAATATATACAATAACCCACATAATGAGCAAGGAATGTGCCAGCAAAGTAATAAATATACAGTTACCCACAGACTGAGTATTCAATACAGCTGCTACCTTCATACAATTAGCAACAGACTGAACATCGTAAGCAGCCGCATGTTTAGGACTCGATACAGAGTAATCACTACAATGAGCACTGAATGCAGCCACCCTTCCACAGGTTAATCATTGACAGCCATATCAAGTGTTTCAATCAAATAACAACTTAAATTCACCATCCCAGAAAACACATGACAAGGATTTCAAATACATGAAAATCAATACCACCTGAAAACTAAACATAACTGTACCACACATACTGAACACTGAATAAAATCACCTATGTACTCACATTACACGTGCCTGCTGACTGACCCTTGAATGTAGTCAGAATTTGAAAACTTGATTACAACTGCCCACCAAATGAGCATAAAATGCAGCTACTACCTGACAACACAATACACAATTAACAACAGTTGGCATACTGAACATGACTAACTTTTCATATATGAATCAAAACAATAAAACTTAACTACAGCCACAACCTTAACATTAGGAACATATTAAGATTTGAATACAGCAGTTGTCAACTATGGGGCTAACATGAACCTGTCAACAGATTGAATCTTGAATTTCGCCAAAAGATTCAACATTCACTTACCGACAGATTGGGCATTAAATGCAGCCACCACCTGAGGACTTAACATGGCTTCTAGACGGTTCTTCAGTTTTTCTAAATGCTGACATCTTTCCATGTAGTCTGGGGTATCAACCAACATTTGCTGCAAGATTCATAAAAAGGTGCCTTTATTATAATGCCAATTGTATTTCATCTAAAATGTATACGAAACTCAGTACGGTCATAGACAACATGTCATCCATAATCAATCATTCACCTATGAAGCAGATTTAACAAAGCATAGTTTGTAGGACAAATAACAGAGAGCTGTATTTCAATTAAGTAAGATACTTGGCATAAATCTCAGTAATTATCATTCTCCATTTCCTTGCATTTCTCTCTCCCAACAAAAAAAAAGTTCTATGCCTATCAACTGGTCATTAACAATGTATAATTTCTCACAGGTCATAAATCTTTAACCACCCTGTGTAACCATTATGAATAGTAGCCTAACTATCTAGATTTCTCCTTATTTTACCATTACAAATTCACATGTTACCACAAACAGTGGACATAGACTGGGAATGTAAACAAGAGTCCCTTGAATGGACTGAAGTTCTACTGGCGGAAAAGAATTTCCAGGAATCCAAGATAACCTGCTACTTTTTTTAAACCAAAGACTTATAAAAATGGTACTAGCAGCTGCCTCACTTGGCATTCAGCATTCAGAGGTTAGTGTTAGAACTGGTTGGCCTGGTGTCAGGATAATGTGACTGGGTGGAACATGATACTACATGTCTGCAGCATCATGCCCCAGTATTAGATATTACAAAACTGCCACACTGCAGACAGTGTAGCGATATGACTGAAATATTGTTAAAGCTACTTTAAAAATCCAAATGGCACATATCACGTTTACATAGTCAGTATAGCTAAAAACCTAAGTCAAGACCTTTTGACCTTAAAATTAATATAAAAGTGCTGGCTATGAACTTATTCAATTGGATGCAACCAAATACTAAGTTGGATCAAACTTTAGTGGAATGTATCTGTATAACTCACAGTATTCATAATCTCTAATAAGCATCAAAATGCAAGCTACAGCCTTGGACTTCACACAACCCCCGCACATACTGGAGGTCGGATGAGCAACATTTTCATTCAGTACCAGCAAAATAGTGTTTAAATTAAAGCGCCAATGATAGTTTCACCATAAATTAATGAGAAATAGCCATAGAAGGAGTTTCAGCACAGCAGTAAAGGTTGCCATTTTGCAAGCTGAAACAGCATAATTTTAATACAGGGACAACTATATATTGTAGTTAGAATAGTTAGAAGAACAAACAAAATGGACTCTGATTTGCTAGTGCATTATGTAAAGGCAGAGAGAGTCTATATTGTTTGTATTTGGACTTGACATATAACTTAGCAAGTAATTAAATTTGATATTTAATACAGTCGCATTTGTTGTAAAATGTTGTGTGTGTGTGTGTGTGTGATTAGGATTTTTAATGTAGCTTTAACAATTTTTCAGTCATATCGCTACAGTGTGGCAGTTTATAGTGATGTCTAGCACTGGGGCATCATGCCGCAGACATGTTGCATATGTCCCATCCAATGACATTATCCTGACACCAGGCTGACCAGTCCTAACACTAACCTCTTAATGCTGAGTGCCTAGCATGGCAGCTGTTAGTACCATTTTTATAAGTCTTTGGTATGACTCTGCTGGGGATCAAACCCACAACCTCCTGATTCAAGGGGGATGCTCTAACCACTAGGCCACAGAGTGGTGTGTAAAAAGTTAAGTCCTGTAATAAGACTGAACCTTTGAACCTTCGAAAGAAAGGGTGTGGTGGCAAAATCAATTAAGGTGTAGTGTAGGTAATGGGGAATAGTGGTACTGAAAGGAAGCTGTAAGGATCCCATGTTAGCTAATTAGCCAAGAGAGAACACTCAAGTTTACCAACTAAATTTGCTTGTAATTCGATTCAAACAGCAAATAACTTAGATCCTGATCTGTTGTAGCATAATGAGCCTGAGATCAGGATCTCTGTTGTTTGTTCTCCTGATTACTCATATCAAACTGCACAGACCAAGATCTGCTGAAACTTTATGTGACAGTAGATCTTGGTCTGTGCAGTTTTGTAGTTGGACTTATATTATAAATCAGTATATACAGTATTCAAAATACGGTCTCTTTCTGTAATAGAAAATAGCTGGATACCAACAGCTTTAAATGTAAGGACATTAATTACAAAAACTATTTCTTGAAAAAGAATGATTTTATTCTACATTCTTGGGTCGGGATAGTGCTACCTTAAAGCTCTCTATTTTTGTACTGCCAAAGTCTTGTGTTTACTTCCAGGTATTTGGTACACACAAAGGCAATTTAGACACTGATATAAAATGAGTGATTTCTTTGGGGTTTTCTGATCAAACTCCATGGTCTCATTACACAATAACTTGTGAATTTAAATTTTATTATGTAACTTGATTAAACTTACAAAAATTAAATTACACACAGGGTCCATGCTGTTTTTCTACTTAGGATTTTAACAAACAGCATCAACCCTGATCTGTTGCCACATTTTGTTGTGACAGATCTAGGTCTACCCTGTTGGCATGTAATTTATACAAGGTAGTATGTTACACAAACACCAACAACCATATTATGCAATTTACTTTACCAGACTCTGCTGCATCCCTGCCAGCTTGGTGGTAATCTGAAATAGAATCAATGGGCTTTCAAATGGCAGTACAGTATTTATGTGTACAATGTACAGAAAATGGAAGTATAGTTTTTACTTGTAGACAATGTACAGAAAATGGAAGTACAATATTCATGTGTACAATATACAGAAAATGTATAGTATTTACTTGAATACAATGTACAGAAATGGAAGTACAGTTTTTACTTATGTACAATTTGTACATAGAATGGAAGTACAGTATTTACTTGTATATAATGTACACACAATTGTGAATAGTATGATGTAATGGGGCAGCAGCAGAGAGGTCAACATCGACCAGCATCAAACAGAAATGAGAGCATTACAAAATCTGGAATCGAAACATTAGAATAGGAACACTTAAAATTTCAGTACGATTTCTATTAAACATTTAACCATACTGGTTTAAAGTGATTTTTGCTACAACATTCTTAATACCATGGATGAGGTCCACACAGAACAGACGGTCATGCTATTTTTAAGCATTGATTATCCCAATGTGAATTTCTGAAGCATATTTTTCTGTGCTATAACACTTACCATATAAACCTGCATATTAGTCCAACTGCAAACAACATTGGCCCTGATCTGCCGTTGCATAATGAGCTGGTAGATCAGGGTCTGTGCTGTTTGTTCTGCTGAAAATACTTAAAGAATTACACAAACCCTGATATGCCAGCACATTATTCAATAGCACATCTGGATCTGTGCAGTTTGCAGTTGGACTTGACTTATGAGTGAGTATATATGGCTTTGGACACCTTTCATTTCATGATCTTTAACTTTCTCAAGTGAAATAGGGCACGAAGCTGACATGACTTTTTATTGTTCAATATGCAGCTGCTTTTGTGACACAAGAAAGAAGAATACAAGTGACTTGATTTTGATGAGGATTACCAGTGATCATTCTTTTCAGGGATTTACTAGTATACTACAAGATAACAATGTTATTATTATTTGATCCTTTAATCATATCTGGTCACATTTGTAATTTATAATCATACTTAATTTATTTCTGTTCTGTATTTCATATTCATTAGATATCATTTTTGATGATGGAATCTGTTTTGATGTGTGCTCAGCAAAACAATCTCTAAGTATCTGCATGCCCATGTGTCTATTTGTGCATCTGTGGGTATGTCCATCTGTCTATACATATATCTATCTCTCCATCTGTCTGCATGTCCATCTGTCTGTGTGTCTATCTCTCCATCTGTCTGTATGTATATCTGTCTATCTCTCCATCTGTCTGCATGTCCATCTGTCTGTGTGTCTATCTCTCCATCTGTCTATATGTATATTTGTCTATCTCTCCATCTGTCTGCATGTCCATCTGTCTTTGTGTCTATCTCTCCATCTGTCTATATGTATATCTGTCTATCTCTCCATCCATCTGCATGTCCATCTGTCTGTGTCTATCTCTCCATCTGTCTGCATGCCCATCTGTCTGTATGTCCATCTGACTATCTCTCCATCTGTCTGCATGTCTATCTATCTCTCCATTTGTACACATGTCCATCTCTGCCCATCTGTCTGCATGTTATCTCTCTAACCAACTGTGTCCATCTCTGCCCATACATGTGTCCATCTCTCTGCTCATCTGTCTGTATGTCCATCTCTCTACCCATCTGCCTGTGCCCATCTGTCTGTATGTTCATCTCTCTACCCATCTGTCTGTCTGTACACCTGTCCACCCATCTGTCTGTTCATCTATCTACCCGTCTGTCTGTATGCCTTTCAAAATGCATGTCCATTTGTTGCCCATTTGTTTGTATCTTCATCTCTCTACCAATCTGTCTGCATGTCCATCTCTGCCCATCTGTCTGCATGTCCATCTCTGTCCATCTGTCTGCATGTCCATCTGTCTCTTTGACCATCTGCATATTGGGTAATTGTTGAAGTTTTTTTAATTTCTAACTTAATACTGTGAATTCACAATTTTCACGTGATAAAAATTTTTCTGGGAGATAAATATTTTATGAGTTAACTGATTGCTTCAAATTTAAAGATATAATAAATAATGATCTGCATGTGGAAACAATAAGGACTCCTTCATCAATCCACAAACTTAAGTACAGATGAAAATGTAATTTTTCATAAAACCATGAAAACTAATACAGTAAAACCTGTTATGAGACTGACCCTTCTGCCAACAAAAAGCGGTCTCTCAAGACAGGTGGTCTCTCATAGCAGATTTGTACAAAAAGACCAGTATCCAATGTCAAGTTTCAAAACAATTTCAAGGAAAATAACCACAATCACTGTACATATATTCTACTCTTTATTAATAGTTCTTGCTAAAATACTGTATGCATTCATCTAAAAACAAAATTATATAGCAATAAGGATATACTTCTATCATTAAACATGAAATCACATTTACATTTGAAGATCACATATCTTATCCTATGGCATCTTTTCTGAATTATTTGTTTTCTTTTATAACAACCTAAATTTGTTTTACCAACGTTTAAACTGCTTTTTTTGCGAGTGGTCTGCTCTTTTTCACTTATTTTAGTTACAATAATTATTTTCTCCAGTCTTAAAATTTGTCTCTTTTTAGTTGGAGGTTCGTCCATTGTTATTAAGGTTCTAGGTGTTAAAATTATTAATGCTCAATTGTAATATCGAAAGTAAAGACGGTTTAGACTAGGCTGTGGGAAAATATGAAAAATCTATACATGTGTATTGCATATCTAACAATTAATGAAATAAAAAGAAACAATTATCTCATCCAGAAACAGAACCATTAACTCAGAAACAAAAGTCAACGGCTCCATTCAAAGATGACATACAGGGATTAACTCTATAAGCAAAGTGTGTAACCCGGTCACACCAAATTTAATAGATAACAGCTTTGTGATTGGGATGTAATCACTTAACATTGGGGCAAATACAACAAACATCACAAGTTTTGAACACTATCAATCGAACCCCACAAACGATTCTCTCTTGCTGGCTTAATAGACAATGACATGGATTAACTCTATAGACAAACAATATACATGACCACTACGTCAACTTTGGCACTACAACAGCAATTTGTGACATACATTAGCTTGGTTTAAGGACTGTAGCATCTATCACTGGTAGCAACAATCCTTTTTTTATAATATTCCTTTCATGTTTGTTTTTGATAAGAACAATCCTTAATAATCAAGCGGTCGTTGTAACAATTGATTACGTATAGGTCAGTGGTGTCTGTTCTCGCAATACGGTCATTGGCAGGGATGCTGGGTCCTACGATAAGGCTGGGAAGTAGGCTAAGTGTGGGAATAATTAGTCTGGTTCCCTGCTTTTTATGCCCCCTGCATTGCTCACCCATATACGAATAGCAGAGAACAATGCAGGGAGCATACAAAGCAGGGAACCAGACTGGGAAATTATCAACATGCTTTAGTCTGGTTTACAGAAACTATAAAACACTATCAGCATTGCTAAAGAAAATTCAGACATCAGTTACCAGCCTATTTTGTAAAAAAAAATAATTGAAATTTAGAATGGTGAGAGCGGTCATTTTTATGGGGATTAAATAAAGGTCAGTGGAGATGATCCTCATTTTTGCGATGTGGTCATTTATAGCAGTGTCAAAATGTATATTTTGCCAAGACATCACAGTAGCTGGTCGCATTCAGCAGGTAGTCACTCATAACAGAGTGTTTACACAATAAAATCGATCCATGCATAACAATTGTACTCAGAAATGATGTGGTTGCAATAGCAGCGGTTGCTCATAGCAGTTTTTACTACACCCACAAATATAAATTCAAGCTGGGCTTGACAAAAATGTACTCTCTTGCTCCTGATAGACCTGTCATATTCCTGTATTCTATTTCTTAAACCATATATTTCAACAAATGTAATTAATTATGAATTTAACGATGTAAAAGTAGGTTTTGTTACTACTTGTTTCCTTTGTACTTTGACCCAAAATTGGTCTGTGGAAGTACTGAATTGGCCAAGGCAAGAAGGTTTTGTGACATTTCCAGTTGCAAAAGAAATCTAAAAAATTGAGGTCAAACTCTGATTGTAAACATCCCAGATTATATATCCAGTGTATTTAAATATTCACCTAACAATGTTTAGGATTTGCAACATAGTATACTGCAACAAGAACATGTACCCATACACAAATGAGTAGAAATACGTAATCGCAAAACCAGCAAATGCAAGCATGTTTAGACAAGACAGATCACTTAGTTCCCAAGATTTCTTTAAAAAGTAAGGAGGAAGAATATGGTGCTTTCTATGTTTAATAAATAGAACAAACTAAGATAGTTTGGGATTTTACCTTTAAATGAAAAACATAACTATGTTTTAAGAAAATATATAATCATTGCCATAAATGCTTTGTTAACTTAATTTTGTATTTATGGCTGAGAAAACATGCCAATACTTCTTCAATGTTTTGAATAAATATCAATTTGCATTTGTATGAATACGTTGATTTGGAAAATTAAATCAAATTAAGTTGTGACAATTACAACTAATAAAAGGTGTTTAATTTTGAATTGTAACAGCTAAAAAAGGGGAATAAATTTAAATAAACCTGATATATATTTGTATAAAAAAAACCCACTGTATTTCCTTTAAGTTTCTTCCCATTTTTTCAAGATGAGATACTGGCTTCATTCACTTTTGTGGAAATGGCACACCATCAATCATTATGTGAAAATTTGAATTTTTAAATTCTGAATTGAATTTAGTTCAGATGTCAATGTAATCATTTTATGCACAAACAAATTTTTTAAAAATCTTGATTTAAAACAAATTCTGTAAAGCATTTAAAATGCAACAAAAGCTAACTGACTCTTGTGTAAAATATTGATGGTACAGTAATAACAATAAAAGCCAACAATGACTTAGCTCACACAGTAACAACCTTTTTGTACAATCTTGTTGGTACAGTCATAACACAAAAAACATATAATGACTTAACTCAAACATGAAAATAATTGAGAACTTGTAAAAGAAACTGAAAATTTATGACTATAAATTTAAAAAAATTAAAATTTATCACCAGTAATGGATGCATGGTAAGAAAATAACACATGATAATTCACAATTACTTACTCACTTAATGTGGGACAACAACGAAATGTCAATACTCCACATATATTCCATTTTTGAAAATCTAATTAAACTAAAATTATGTAATACACAGCAGTGTTTGAGTAATGTTGTACCTTAACTATCAGTTTTACTCACAGCTTGAATATCTTGTGACTGGAAAACTTCCTCAACATCAGCGCTAAGTGTGGTCCAATTATCTGCCTCCTGTACAGGTAAAAGGCAGTCATGATTAGTGATAAAGCAATTGACAAAGAAATAGTCCACAGTAAGAGCTAAAGTTTAATTACTGAGAAAAATTAATATTATGATTAGATTAACATGTTGTGAATCTGTCTGCATGGGTTCGAGTCTCGAATTCGGGCAATGTGAGTATGTGAGAAAGCTTGCCAGTAGTTTCTCATGGGTCAGTGGTTCTTTCCGGGGTTTTCCCAGGTTCTTCCTCCACCATTATTACTGGCTGCCATGTATAGCCTATTGTGTGATGAAAAATGGCATTAAACCATACAACAACGTGTTGTGAAAGTGAAAATTCTTCAAAATGGAGCAGACAATTAGAATTGGGCACAACATTGGCATTAGTTTTCCAGAGAGCAAACTTTCTTATGATCCAAGGTTTCAAATCTTTCAAAGCACCAAACAGGAACACAAGCTTAAAATAACAACCAAGTCATGTCTTCGTTAAATAAAGAGGAGTAAATTTTGACACTGTCTGGATTTCCTGACCATGGTTCCTCCACTTACCACATATGCTTGCTTATAAGTCAATTCGAAAGTAAGTTGACACCCCCACATTTTAGGGCTACAAAAAGCCAATTTCTCTTTGAACTTCCTGTAAGTCGAAGTGCATTTTGTAATGTAGATCTGTCTGAAGGGGTGACTTGTCATCAGGGTTGCACTTTGGAAAATAAACAAGCTCAACTAGATAGATAGATATGAAGGAAAAAAATGACAGATCCAATGTAAAATACATTTACATTACTGAGTGGAACATGTCACAATTAAATTGACAACCTACAATTTGTCCCAATTAAATCCATTAAAATCCATAATGCTTGATATTTTATATCCATTTAATGAAAAACCCATGAATTCAATTATAGGTCACTTGCTGGTATAAAAATAATTCAGAATAATCCAATTCACAATATTTCATAATATGTTAATTCCATGCATCTTACAAATAAACAATTAAAGTTAAGCCCACATTTTCTTTAATTCACATTATCCTATAAATGACTCTATCTAATGTCATCTGGTACAAAGTTCAGGAATTCATCAATATTGTCTGATAAAGTTCTGAAATCCTTCATAGTCTCGTAAACCATCTTGGTCTAGTCATCGTAAATACTGACTGAATTTCCTTGGTTTCACTGTCATATGCAGTTGCTTATGCAGAGACAGAGTTTGGGCTCTATAAGTAACACTTTGATCATACAGTCTGTGAAATCTATTAATGTTTGCAACTGAATAAATATCAGTTGTGCACCGAGATCATAGAGTTCAAATAACCACTGATTCTTACTTGGCACTGAGCAGGTATCAAACTAGTGGCTCGATCAAAGGGTTGTCATGTGGGAAAATATAGAGGGAACCACCTTTTCAGGCTAAAAGGTATTAAGGTAAAAAGTTCACTGGAAGATGTGGCACTTAACAAGTACATGTACTAAATTCGCAGTTCAAATGTAAGGATTGTGAACTTGAAAACAATTGAATACTGCTTTTACAAGCCATGGGGTTATCAGGTAATGTGCACGGACAGAAAATGTGGATTATCACATGAGAATTAAAAATCTAACTTATGGAAAAGGAAAATACAACTTAAACTGACACTGTCATTCATCGAACAGAATGTTTATACAGCAAAATTCAAGTATTAAAACAAATACAGGTTGTTAGGACTTGCAGGAAAATAAAATATACATGCTAGTAAATACCCATGGTAAACAACACTGATGAACACTAGTATATAACTTATCCATAACATTTTAACATCCATAAAACTGTAGATACAAGTAACATGTAATAAATACTATCATGAAACAGATAAACACAGCATATACCATACACACATTTCTGATTGGGAATAGTCATATAAAAAAATGTAAAATTATTTGAATTCACAGTTTTTATGTTTACTGCAAACATCTCGAGTTTCCAACATTATCAACAGATTATCAATTTTGTTTGCATGTCATGCTCATAAGACAACCAATGTTCTGCACGAGACAAATTTTCAGTAAAAACAGTTGACTTGTAAGAGTATATACGGTATATAGCAAGAGTCAGAGACATACTTGTATTCAATGACATACTTGCCTTAATGACAAACTTGTATTATATGACATACTTGTCTCAATGACAGATCTGTACTCTATGATATACTTGTACTCAACAACATACTTGTACTCTATGACTTGATCAAAGTGTTGACACTCTATGATATGCATGTCTCCAGTGTAATTTCTTCACTGGCACGTTTGAAAATGAGATTGACTATATTAAAGAAATTCATAATCAAGCATTAATCAAATGAATGAGCCTGAACTGCAATCAGTTCACACCCTCCAGGATCTTTTGTATGTGACATAAATAATGATGAAGCTAATGTAGAAGCATTCCAAAGACCTCCAGATAAGACAGCTGATCAAGCTACTGACCCTGAGTGCCTCAGCTGCTGCTGTCATCCTGGACTTAATGGCATCCAGCTTCAGCAACATCTGCATGGATTGGGAAGTGTCCTTCTCCACCTGCATGAAAATCAAAGATCAAGAACACATACAAGTTATTAAATGGATACCAGAATTATGAAATCCTAAGAAAAAGATTTTAAAAATGAAATAGTTACAAAAAATAAGCTGCAACACATTTAAAAGTAAATAATGCTGTGACATCTGTGAAATTTTCTATAATTTCTGTCAAACTTGTTATGAAGACTGCCAGCATAAAAGGACCACCTAAGCAAAAAGGCAAAGTTCCTTACATCAAGCCCACATGCAATTTAAGAAAAACATGTCTAGATGGTTAGCAGAGTGATAGTTACACACAGGTTTTACAGTATGTAATACATTATATATATCACAATGTTAATGACCTCAGATGTTGAATAGCAACACTGCGACAAAATGTGTCAATAATGTAAGATATCAGAATGTGTCAATAATGTAAGATATTAGAATCTGTCAATAATGTAAGATATTAGAATGTGTCAATAATGCAAGATATTAGAATGTGTCATTAATGTAAGATATTAGAATGTGTCAATAATGTAAGATATTAGAATGTGTCATTAATGTAAGATATTATAATGTGTCAATAATGTAAGATGTTAGAATGTGTCAATAATGTTAGATGTTAGAATGTGTCAATAATGTAAGATATTAGAATGTGTCAATAATGTAAGATATTAGAATGTGTCAATAATGTAAGATATCAGAATGTGTCAATAATGTAAGATATTAGAATGTGTCAATAATGTAAGATATTAGAATGTGTCAATAATGTAAGATATTATAATGTGTCAATAATGTAAGATATTAGAATGTGTCAATAATGTAAGATATTAGAATGTGTCAATAATGTAAGATATTATAATGTGTCAATAATGTAAGATGTTAGAATGTGTCAATAATGTTAGATGTTAGAATGTGTCAATAATGTAAGATATTAGAATGTGTCAATAATGTAAGATGTTAGAATGTGTCAATAATGTAAGATATTAGAATGTGTCATTAATGTAAGATATTGTAAGATATTAGAATTTGTAAATAATGTAAAATTTTAGAATTTTGAATAATGTAAGATGTTAGAATGTGTCAATAATGTAAGATATCAGAATGTGTCATTAATGTAAGATATTAGAATGTGTCAATAATGTAAGATATTAGAATGTGTCAATAAATGTAAGATATTAGAATGTGTCAATGGATTACAGGAGGCATGACATGGTACTGTTCCAGTGGCCTCAGTGGTTAGAGCTTCTGCCTCAGATGTGGGAGGTCAGAGGTTCGAGCCCGGGTTGTATCATAACAAAGACTTATAAAAATGGTACCAACAGCTGCCTCACTTGGCATTAAGCATTAAGAGGTTAATGTTAGGACTGGTCGGCCTGGTGTCAGGATAATGTGACTGGGTGGGACATCATGCTACATCTAAAGACAGGCAGATATCTAGCAGTGTCAAGGAGAGGTTTTTATAATTGTATACTGGAAAAGTCCTTTCCCACAGGTACTGTTTTTTGTATATATCTTATATATAGATGGGAAAAACACATTTTTTCATTTTCTGGTAAGGTTGCGTTCTAGAGGTAGCAAAGCTTATGTCTGAAAGTTAATATGACTGGATGATGTATCTGAAGGAGAAAGCAATTTTAAAGTTTATGTTTCTCTGATAATACTTGTCCATTCACATTAACATTAGGATAAAAGCCCACTGCCTCCTGAATCCAGCCCTGCTAAAAGATGAAAATTTGTCTTTTTGGTCTATTATCATAAAGACAATGGGTCATAACTCTTTGCCATCAAATAGTCTTCCCACCACTGGGTGCAACCAATATTAAGTTGAGTGCTATAGTGAGGTGTGTGGCAGGGTCTTCAAGTGATGCGATTGGGTAAGTATTCTAAGAGAAAAATAATTTACAACAAAAAGTTGTTTTCTCCTTTGAATACATGCAATAATCAAATTAGCATTAGAAGCATAGGCAATAGGTGGAAGGAATGCTGAGCATCCTACCTACACCTTGGATATCCTTTTTGGAAAGAAAGATTGGAATCCGTATGTAAATGATAACCCATTCTCCTGATTAAAACAACACAGCTTGTTGTTCTATGATACCTACCAGGTTAAGAAGATGATTACTGAAATCTTACCGTTAAATTTCAGTGGTAAATCCAGTGAAGCTAAGAGGTTTAATTAGGGTGTTAATTAACTTGTTTAATTAGGATTGGCAGTCATATGGGTGGCAGCCACAAGATCTACTGGATTCAGATTTTGTCCATGTGAAGTTATATCCCCAAGATAAAAACTGGAGAAGGTTGACTGTGCATCCCAGCCAACAGCTTCCATGATGTCTCAGACAGAGCTGTTGCATTTGAATGAAAAGCATGCAGAAATCACTACATTTTATGAGCTGAAATCCTCATAAAGGCAGTTTTTATCTTCTGATATATTAGAGAACACTGAGTGTACAACCCACTTAAGCCAGAAAGGCTAGGATTGAGAGCCGATATCCTGCTTTCCCGTCACTTGTGGTTGCCACTATGTCCTTCAAATAATGCTTGATGGTACGGACATGATCTTGCATGACCACCGCTCTTGACTTATCTACAGATGAGAAGGAGCATAGGACAACTATGAATGCCCACTGAAGGTAACTTAATCTTGGCATAGCTGCCAACCCCTGACTACAAAAATACTGACTGCTGATGATGAAAAAACCGATTTTCAGATATAAATACCAATTTTTAAAATTGTAATGCATATTTAATGCAGGAGAGTAACTTTATTTAATTACCTTATGCCAAAGATGCATGTGTTGCACTCTTGCACCTTTTGAATAATAATAATATTTATAATAATGAGGACTTTGTATAGCGCTTAATCTTTAGGAGCTCTAAGCACTTTACAACATTAGACCAGACCTATAACATAAAAAAACACATACATAATGATATTATTACAGAATCCAAACACCATGAAATTAGAAAACATAAAAACATGCCTTAAATATTTAGGGTAGGGAACCTTATTACATCTTTAAGTTTGTTCTTGCAGTCAAAATAAGTGAGTTTTAAGAGCACTCTTGAATGGGATCACTGAGTCTTTGTGTCTAAGTTCAGTGAGCAATTCATTCCACATTGCTAGGCCCTGGTATGCAAAAGGACTTCATTTTCATAGTGGGAATAATGAGTATATGATTGTCAGAAGAGGAACGTGAGTATCTTGCTGGTGTGTACACATGGGTGAGGTCAGATAGGTATGTTTGACTGGAGTCCGTCAGTGAAACGTAGCACAGAGAACAAATTTTGTGTTTGATTCTGGATCGAATGGATAGCCAGTGTAGGATACAGAGCAGCAGGGAGGTGTGCTGTGATTGTGGTACTCTAAGTATAATCCGAGCTGCTGTGTTTTTTGAACTTTTTAAAGTTTCTGAAGTAGATATTGAGATGAACCAGAGAGAATTGAGTTACAATAGTCCAGTCTTGAAAGTACTAATGAACATACAAGTGTTTCAGTGGCATCAACTGAAAGATATTTGCGATTGGACTGATGAGTCTCAGTTCAAGATATGCAGCCTTGCATATGTTCATGACATGTTGGTGCAATGTGAGAGTCCTGTCCAGAGTGACACCTAGGTTTCGTACTGACTGTGTGAATGTAATGTTGGTGTTACTGATATTTATTGTTTGAGGTAAAGGATGTGAATGAGAAAGTCTTTTTGTTGTGATCAGAATGGCCTCAGTTTTATCATCATTTATCTGTAGCTTGTTACATGTCATCCATGATTTCACATCAGAATTGCACCCCTCTACACCTTGGTAGCATCAACTTCAGTTGGGTGGCTAGATTTGTATATTTGGGTGTCGTCAGAATACAATTGGTGAGACACTGGATGATGATGTACAACACTTGAGAGCGGTTGAGTGTATAGAATGAAGAGAACCGGTCCAAGAACAGACCCCTGTGGAACACCACAACATAGATCAACTGGGCTGGAGTATATTCCATTTGCAGACACAATTTGTCTCCTGTTGACCAAGTAGGACTTGAACAACAGTAAGGCTGTATCATGAATGCCAACTACATGCTGGAGACGGTGAAGCAATATATCATGGTCTATTTTGTCAAATGATGCAGACAAATCAAGGAGGGTGAGGACTGTAATCTTTCCGCAATCCAAAGCAGAGAGAATGTCATTTACTTTTAGAAGAGTAGTTTCAGTACTGTGGCAAGGGCGATATGCAGATTGTACATTGCTAAAGAAACTGTTTGAATTCAGATGAGATACAAGTTGGGATAGAAGACCTTTTCTAAGATATTTTATATGAATGGGAAATTAGAAACTCAGTGGTAGCTCTTTAAATCGTTATGGTCAAGTGTTGGTTTTTTCAACAGAGGCTTTTCAGTGGCAGTTTTGAAAAATGGGAATTCCCCAGATGAGAGAGAGGTATTAATAACATCAGTTAGTGAAGGCAATACTGGATCTAAGCACTCAAGCAGCAGTGATGTTGGAAATGGATCAAGTTCACATGACTTTGGTGCACTCTTCATCACGACTGTACTTACTAAATCCATAGAGACAGGTTCAAATGCTGCTAATGGTTGCCGCTGAAATTCTGTATCCCAACTGTATGGTGATGAGTCAATTGAAATTGTGTTGTCAAGCTCATCTCTAATGGTTTGTACTTTGTCATGGAAGAAATTTGCAAACAGGTCCAGAAGGTCGACTAGAGAGAAGGTAGTTGGAAGTGGTGTACATTTGTTCCTTGACATTAGCTTGTTAGTAATCTCGAAGAGCTCTTTGCAGCTGGAACTTTGCATGATCTTAGTACTGTAGTGGGCTGCTTTTGCTTCATGTACTATGTTTGTGACGATCTTCTTAGCGGCTTTATCGATTTGCTTTTGAATAGTGAGTCTGTTGGAAAGCCAAAGCCTCTCAGCTTTACGGCGGTCTCTTTTAGCAGTGCAAAGCTGGTCCCTAACACTGCTATACCATGGAGAACACTTCTGAATTGATACTCTGCACTTGGTGGCTAGAGCATGTTTGTTCAGCAATGAACACAAGCAGTTATCAAGTTGTTCTGCTGTAGGAGGTAGGCAAGTTGTTAGGTTTGCTTGGATGTCATGCATTAGTTTGGTTCTATTTTCATACAGAGGTTTCTCTTAGTAGCAAATAAAGGTGGATGGTTAGGGACTGATACGTCAAGATGGCATATAATGCAGAGGTGATCTGATGCAAGTTCATGGGATACCAGGGAAGAACGTAGAATATTATCAGGTCTATGAAGAATCCAGTCTAAAATGTGACCATGTTTATGGGTGGGTTGGTTAATGACTGTTTGAGGTTGAAAACATTAATGGAATCTAGGAATTTTGATGTGTTTGGGTTTCCCGGACAGTCAAAGTGAATGTTGAAATCTCCAAGAATAATCAGGTTGCCACCTATGGAATTTCCATACTCCAGGAGATTCGGAAACTGCTCCAAAAAGAGAGATTCAGACAGGTTGTTTTTCTACTAGGAGGAGGGTGGTATAGGCGAAAAAAATGGACTGACCTTTGTTCCAGTGTAAGAGTGGTTTGGACTAGTTCAAATGATGTGTGGTAGAAGTTGAAAGTTGTGATCATGGAGTTCTTTGTGATGACAGCAATTAATGTTCCATTTGGATGCCCATTCAGAAGGTGCAAGAGTGCAACACACACTCAGACACAAGCTGTTTATAGGAGCGTTTTCCACAACTTTTTCTTTTCAATCATTATTGATTCCAATGTACCATCTTTCATTGATGATCTGAATTCTGTGTGATTTTCTTTCTCAACTGTTTTCATTCTAGCACACAAGCAAATTCCTTTGTGATGTTACTGTCTGGAAAAATGTGCCAATAAAATCTCCAGAAACACTAGTAACTGAAAGAGGAAGGTTCATTTCTAAACGAAATTTAGTAAACCAAACTTCGATCAAATCACATCAAGGTTCTCTCTGGTATTTATAAACGTTGTAAGTTCAGGCTGAGTTGTGTATGATGAAGCAGCGAGCTGATGCTTGTTAGTTTTTTTCATGCTGTTTTATATCATAGGCACCTCCCTACCCAAAAGCAAAATGACACTGCACAATATGCAAAATGCAAAGTTTTCTCCTTTACTAGATGGTTTCACAAGTTTAAACAGGATGGCATAATTATCCTTCCAGTTCTATTTTGTTTTCTTTGATGAAGAAAATTCTGAATCCTCTGCTTTCATTTTTGACATGACAAGAAGTTGAATATTATGAAGATGAGATACAGTAATAGCGGCAACTGCTTTGACCAATCTATATGCTGCTTAAAGACTGGCATGGTAGCCTTGATTTTGAATGAACCAATCATATTTTAGAACTCTATATTCCTATACACATGTGATACATTTCTATTAGAATGGAAATAGGAGCAGCTATGTCTTGGCCACAAAGCCTGGTTGTGTCATGATGATCACCAAACCATCTGGTTTGAACTGAAGATAGTTCAGGTCGAATGAAAGGGCATTGTAACTGACCCTGCAAGCTGAAGCTAAAGCTATCAAGAAACAGATTTTGTAAGATAACAGCTTCAGCAAGGTCCAGGCTAATGGCCCTAATTTCTCAAAGTTGAGTCATGTTTGGACACAGGACAGATTCCATTTTGGCCAGTCTTTCATGCCCAAAAAGCAAGTTTAGACTTTAAGGGGGCATTTACACCAACTGGGCTGCTGAAAAATGGGGGAACAATCCCTCACTGTACCAAATTACCTGTAGGAACAAAATATGAACTTTTTTACCTAAAGCCAGGAATTGCATAGGCTCTCTGCACAGCTGATGCAAATGTTGCTGAAAGGCTGGTGTATCGAACTATGACTGTAACATATCTGTATTCATTTCCCCAAATATGCCAGTGGCATTGTGGAGAAAGGTGTCATCCTTCTGAATGTAGGCTGGGGGACACCTGCAGCATCCCCCACAATGCTCACAAATGATTCTGTATTCAAATGATTATTTAGTATATCCATACTGTTCTTGTGTGATTATCCCCTCTTCTCTTTGCATTTTCCTGATTTCTGCAGTACTGCAAACCAGGTGTCCTTGAAGCACAAATTGCACACATGACGAGGAAAGGACAAGGTACATCTGGTATATGCCAGGTAGAACTTATCCATGTCTTCCTTTACTTTCTTGCATTTAGTCCATTTAGAAGACATTTTTCTCAAGGATAAAACAATCAAAACAATAGATAAATTAACATATCAGTGTGTTAATAATTCACTAAGTAACACCCGTTATATATAGAGTGTGTGACCAAAGGACAGCATGCACAAGCACTAGAATGTCAACATGCATCAACAATAGTTTGTCGTACCATGTGATCTAAAATGAACAAAATGGACAAATTCAAAACCTAATGTATACCACCTGTTTATGAATGAATATTAATCCAAATAAATCATAAGGTCTGAATTTCACACACAAAGACTTGGATTTAAGGAGAGGCTTATTCCTTATCATATTGTGTAAGGATGCAAAGCTTACAAACTGGCAACACTTAGCAGTGACAAGGGGAGCTAATGCACAGGAGTTACTGCCATTTGTCTAATAATATATACACAGAAAAGAAGAATTTTCATCTTTGAGTATCACTGGATTCAGGAGGTAGAAGGCTTTTTATTCACAATATTAATGTCATTATAGAATGTATTCAAAAGAGAAACACAGAAAAAAATGTGTCAGTAATGAAAGATAACCAAAATGTCCAAGACAAAACCTTGGGATATTTATAAAGAGCTTCTGCAGAATAAGGTGTCTCATTTGCAAACCATGCTATGATGTATATTGACTGTTTCTGACTTTCGAAATCTCTGAGACTAAATCTTAACCTTGACACTAATGCCACTGCTGCCATAAAAGTGATAGCCAAATCTGACTATTTACTTAAGTTTGTCTGACAGTAAATTGAGCTATCACACAAAAACATTACCTTCTCAATGTCTTGTTTGACCATTCTCATTTGCTCCTGAAGAAGGGCAGCCTCCTGCTTGACTGCATCTATCTCTCTCATCACCCTGGAATTATCCAAGGACACATGTTAGTGTTAATTCTTTTGAAATTACTGCCTGCCAATATAAGGTCATCTGACCCCTCAATTTATGAAAGAGATCTTTTTAGAAATCTATGCATCCTGAAATAGCAACATTATGAAATGTGTACCTAATGAAAAATATTATAAACATATACTTCATTTCTGTGGTAAAATTATTTTACAATCACTAGTTTGAATAACATCACTACTAAGAAATGTTGACCTGAAAAACAGCAGATACCATTTTCAATGTGAGGAAAATATGACAATTCTGCAAGTCACTGTGGGTAAAACTGGTACAATGTTATACTTTTACTTGTTCAGCACCCAAAGCAATGAAATTATTTTCAAGTAAGACCCTAAGACCAGTCAAGAACATAATACCTTGCATGAAATTATCCACAATGACTTGCAAAAATAAACAACTTTTGCATATACCACTGTCTGCTATTTTACTTTTAACTAAACCTAACATTTATTTAAGTGATAAAAATAACAACTCTTGTGCTGTCAAGATTTATATTTATCATTTCTAATTTGTTAAGTACTTTATCAGAAAACTAGCAAGGTATACCAATAATACTTTTCTCAAATGGACTTTGGATACATAAGTGATAAACAATGCTGAATCACATGTTGTAAAGTCTATACTTTAGAAAGATACAGTCATGAACTTAACATTTTAATAAAATGATAATAATGCAAAACAAAAAGTTGCGAGAGATATGCTTGCTTGATATAAACACATATAAAGTGTTACAATATACTTCCTCACCTGGGTAAATTCTGGATTGCTTGCTGACTTGCCTCTTCGATAACATTGTTTACCTCCTAGGTAAAGGAAATAAAAATCTTCTGTCATACAAGAATTCTGCAGAATGCAGTGTCTCACATCCTCTGCTGATGCAACATGCACCTGTACAATTTTCATTACAGCTGCTTATTGAGAAACTGACATATGTAAAAAACTGAAGTACTTACTAGAGTGAGAAAAGTAGGTCACTGTAATGAGCAGTACAAAACGGATGTACCTACTGAGTGTAAAAAGGTCACAGTAATGAGCAATACAAAACTGATGTACCTACTGAGTGTAAAAAGTAGGTCACTGTAATGAGCAGTACAAAACTGAAGTACTTACTAGAGTGTGAAAAGAAGATCACATTGTAATGAGCAGTACAAACCTGATGTACCTACTGAGTGTAAAAAGTAGGTCACTGTAATGAGCAGTGAAAAAATTGATGTACCTACTGAGTGATAAAAGTAGGTCACTGTAATGAAAAGTACCCTCCAGGATGAATACATCCACTGAGTTTCATGACTGTATATACATCAGTGTCAAAGAAACTGAAACACCAAAAGCCACCAACAATGTGATCAAAATGATACCCATGTCTTGCCTATATTTTAAAGATGGGACAATATCTATTAGAGTATTTTTAAAATACATTATTAATTAACTCCACACGGATACAGATTCACACATTTATTTAAAAACAGAAGCAGACATAAAACACATTATATGACACTTTGTGTCAACTTTTTCTTGCCAGCATTTATGCTCCAATCTCACCCACAATTTAAAGTTTGCTTATAAAAGAAGTACAACTTATATAAATGTCAAGAAGTTGAAGCAAGTGTTGCACTTTGCGTGAGCCCAGGGGACATTCTTCCACTCTCACTGCCAAATCCCCATATCTTTATAATTATAAAGGGACAGAGGTACAAATAATGTCCCTTGTGCAGGTCAACACTTACCAATTTAAATAATGTTCTCATTAATAAAGTATAACACATGAATAAACTTCTAAATTCATATTATTTTCAACAATTCTTTGAAGTTTGGGAAGATCACTCTTACCTGGATAAACATCTGCAACTTCATTACCAAGGTTGTTGCATACTGCTGTAAAATAAAAGTTTATATCACGTTATAAATATTTAATTTGTATTTGTTAATTTTTTTGTCAATGATTATATATCATGTAAAACTGTATTTTGAACTTTACTTTGTCCAAAATCAAGTTCATTGTGTACCTGACCAGTAACTTTTATTTTGTAAACAAATAATACACAGTCAGTATTTCTCTCTGAGTGTGAGTTAAATATTAGGATCATTATCAATGTTAGTAAACATGTTTATCTTAATCTGAGTCTAGGACATTGGAATTCTCCCATGATAAGCCGTGTTTACCTGATGTTGAGCACATTTTTTATCATAATTTTCATAACAGACTTTATCCTGTTGACAACCTGGAATGTTCTAGAATTTGGCAACCTGGAAAGTTCTAGAAATGAACTTTTGACCCTAATCTTAGGGTTTTTTCTGTGTCTTAGAGTTTTATATAATGTTGTTTCCTTGAGACATTACTCATTCTTGTATTAACATCTTTAGCAGAATTAGCCTTATTGTTGTGATCAGTAGTTTTATTTGGGAGGAATTATTTATTCAAATTATTATTCATTGCAAATACAAAGTGCTCATCCATACTATTCTTGGAATGGAACATTAATTTTGGAATTATAGTGATTTCAGACATGAACTTTTTTGGATTATATTGTTGTGATACATAAAAAGACTGCTAGCACATCACCACACTGCAGGCCACTGGCACATTAGCATATTCGAGACTACAGGCAAGTCAATACATCAAATATTGGAATTTTTTGGAATACCACTGGAATTAAGTTGGAACTTTATACA
The DNA here is from genome assembly GCA_028554795.2 of Sinohyriopsis cumingii. Taxonomy (NCBI): domain Eukaryota; kingdom Metazoa; phylum Mollusca; class Bivalvia; order Unionida; family Unionidae; genus Sinohyriopsis; species Sinohyriopsis cumingii. The sequence goes on along the minus strand of CM068839.1, from coordinate 59,072,625 downwards.
TTTGGACTAGAGATAAAAACTTTAAGGACTATTTGGGATTTCATTCACAATACTATACGTTTGTTTTTTAAATTTCACTTTGTATTCTTGGGAGATCAATTATTTGTTGAATTTTACAAAACTTGCTGGTTTTCAATCTTTTCTTTTACTAATTTTAAGACCAAAGAATTGTAACAATCGTGATACAAAAGTAGTGAAGTTTATTACTAGCAATGGACTATAGTAGTCATGGTGATTGTACAATACATTCTTAGGTAATTTGTAAATAAGTTCACAAGTTCTTAATTAACTATCAGTTTTGTAAAGGCTACATTTATAACGGTACACACAATTACATATGAAATAATTAAGAATTTTCACCACAGATATAAGTGAATAAATACAATAAATCTCGCTTATAAGTTAAGTCCAGTTGCAAACTGCACAGACCAAAATCTGCCATTGCCTAATGCACTGGCAGATCTGAGTCTATGCTGTTTGTCAGAAGTAATCAGTAAAAACAAGCAGCATAGACTGAGAGAACATTTTGCAACTGCAGATCGGGGTTTATACTATTGGCAGCTGGACTCATGAGTACTGATGGTAGCTGTGGGATCTTAACAAATGTTAGAGAATAACATGAAAACAGACACACATGTAGACAGACACAGAGATAAATGGAGGGTATCACAATACCAATATGCAAAAGCATGGGGATAAATACTAACATCTTTTGAAATATTAGGCTCTTTGTTGGACTGGAAAGCACCATTCACCCAAACCTTGACATCAAAATTGTCATCCAGGAATTTGGAGTAATCCTGAAATAAGTAAATACATTTATTTCAACCTATATTACACAATAAAATCATCAAATACTAGTAAATTAATCATCTGCATGCAGTTGTTGTAACTACACAGACACAGAATGTGCCCTAGAGGTAAAGTGCACTGCTTTTTTTGTAAATGCAACAAGAAAACTGATTTTTACTGCATTCAGTGCATACAGACAGAGTTTCATGCATAAACTCATGATTTCCTGTCTCTTGGAGAAAAACGAAATTATTTTTTTTAATCCCCAGCCTATCATGATATGGTCAAAAATGCTCCCAATCATGAAATCTATGACCTTTAAAACAGCTTTAAGACAGTGCTGTAAAGTTACTGAGCAGATGTCAGAAGAAACCAGGGTCATTGCTTGATCATAAGAAGCATTAAAAGTAAAGAAGGACAAAAGGGGTTAAAAGACTGGTACATTAAAAAATTGATTGTGACGTGTGAGATGCCATGAAATTTAGAAACATAAGTGTACCATGTTCCATCCTGTATTATGATTTTTCATGTTTAGTAAATGTCATCTCAAATCAAATAATGCAAACATTGCAAGAGTGTGACCTGGCCTGAAAAGTGCATATGATGCAAGAGTATGGCTTGACCTGAATAATGGAAATGATACAAGAGCATGGGCTGGCCTGAAATCTGCATCATTTATGATATGGCCCCAGTTTTACCAACCTAAGTCTTAAATATAAGTTTAGACTTAAGAAATTTGATTGGTCTGACTTAAAACTGTAAAAGATTAGATAAGTGGAATCTAAACTTAAGTTTAAATCCAGACCTAAAATCTGTGGGTGAAATCCAAGCCTGGATAAATAAGATTGGAAAGATTTAAACTAAACTAGAATTCCAAATAATTTTTTTAAATTATCATGCAGCCACATTCTGACCCACTCTGATGGGCAGGTCTCTGAAGATAAAGACTGCCCTAGGAGCAGGTAACAGTTGAGTATGTGCATTTATCTTTGCATGCCCAGTATGTATGCACATGGTTCTTGAGTAGGGAATTTTATCATTCACAAGCTGTGACGCAATCCTAGACCATTTCCAAGCTAGGAAACTGGGGAAAAGACCCTGGTGTGGCAAGGGTGGATCCCAGGATCACTGTCAGCTGCAAGTATAAGTTTATATTTCCATCCATTGGTCAGTATTTTGTGGTTATAGCACAGAAAGCTAAACCAATTTATGTTTTATAAACTAGGGGCAACATACCTATGTTGTTGGGTGAAAGGAATGACCCTGAGGCATGACATAGGAGTACAAATCTGAAATGTGTTGACACTATTAGTGTGACAATTAATCTAAATAATAGGGGCCTTTAGTGGCCAAGTGGTCTAAAGTCCTCAGCGTTCCAGATCACTGCCATCTCATATCTGCTTGTATGGCTTAGAGCCTCATGTTTGGCTAATATTAGTACATGAGAAAGCTTGCCAGTAGCTTCTCATCGGTCAGTGATTCTTCCTAGGGGTTTTCCCAAGTTCTTCCTCCACCAGTTATACTGGCTGCCATTGATAGCTTATCTTGTGTTGAAAATGGCATTAAACCCCATAAAAACAAAAGCAAATCTACATAATTATAAACTGGCTAGAAATGTCAAATGATCAATTGTTGATTATGATTTTGCATAATCAAAAATAAATGATTAAAGATGGTTTATTAATATCTATTTTACTGTTAGAAATGAAATCTTCCAGAAAGATGCTAATAATAACTTGAAATTCATAAATCCTTCCATTGTTTAGTATAATCCAAGTGCCAACAACATGGCAGAATAAAAAATGTACCATTAAACTATTTGCATGTACAGGATTTAAGCAACTTAACTACTACCAAGAATGTGAAAATGATGCTGCTGATGTAAAATATAGAAATTATTTCCAAACTGTTGATTAGCTATTATGAACCAATGACTGATCTTCAAATTTCAAGTCTCATAATTAGTTGACAATTTTGGTCCATGATCACACATACCAATTTTCAGACACATGCAACAAATAAGATATATGAAATTTATGTCACAAAACTCCTAACCCCATTTCCATAGGATGAGATAAAATTTCCAAGTTTCAGCACAATGTACACTCATGAAACCATCATTGACCAAAGTTTCATGTATCTAGGGTTATGTATATTTAATAAATATTTGTTACTTTTTCTGCATGATGATGTATAATTGCATTTTGGACTTGACCTTGTCCAAAATCAAGTTCATGTTGTTCCTGACAAGAGACATGTTTTTATTTTGTAAATAAATAACACATAGTTTATATATTATTTCTCTAGGAGTGTGGGTAAAACACTGTGATCATTATCTTAATCTGAGTCAAGGACATTATGTTTACCGTGTTCTTTATTATAATTTTAGAAACACTCCTTATGTAATTATAACTTAGACTATTCTAGAAATTAACTTTTGTCCTTCATCCTGGCTCTTCTTTTATGTCTTTGTTTTTTATATTATCTTGTTTACTTGCTTTAACAACTCAATGTTATTGTTGTGCATAGCATTTGATTTGGGTCCAATGTGTGTGTGATTTGGAGTTTGTAAAGTAGCTTTAACAATTTTTCAGTCATATTGCTATGATGTCTGCAGTGTGACAGTTTATAGTGATGTCTAGCACTGGGGCATCTTGCCACAGACATGTAGCATCATGTCCCACCTAGTAACGTTATCCTGACACCAGGCCAACGAGTCCTAACACCAACCTCTTGATGCTGAACAGCAAGCATGGCAGCTGTTAGTACCATTTTTATGTCTTTGGTATGACTTGGCCGGGGTTCAAACCCATGACCTCCTGCATCCAAGGCAGCTGCTCTAACCACTAGGCCGTTGGAGTGGTCTTGATTTGTGTCAAATTATTTATTAAAATTATTATTCAGTAGAAATAAAAGGTACTCTTAATAATATTCTTTGACAGATACATGAATCTGGAATTATAGTGAATTCTGACAAGGACATTTTGGACTAAATTATTGTGATTACTTTGAAGACTGATAGCATATCATTACACTTCAGGCTACTGGTACATTAATACATTCAAGACTACAGGCACATAAATGACTTCTGTGCTGGATCTTATTTCAAATACCACTGGAATTTAATTAGAACTTTATTCATTATGACTTGTGATAGAACTTTTAGACTAACTGGGATTTAATTCACAATTCTGTAAATTCTTTTTAACTTTTCACTTTGAATTCAAGAGACATTATTTGTTGAATTCACTCTTTTCTATTACTTTGTTCAAGACCATAAATTTACATTACATAGTTTCCATTAATGCTAGCTTTAGTGGTGGTGGGGAAGGACCTACCCACTGTCTATTCAACTGTGGTGGCCACGCTGGCTAACCAAACAACACTGTTTTCATTTAAGACCAACTAGACTTTGAGATGTAGTTTCATTGCATAAGCTCAATGGAATAAAAAGTACAGATATACATGAATTACTAATTTCCTGCTCAATGAAAATATTTTGTGCATACATACTTTTCATTTATTTATTATTCAACTTCAAGTGCATTTTGGCAACTGACAATCATTAACTTTTCGATTGGTAAAAAGCTCATAATTGTTTTTAACAAAGTTTAAATTTAATAATAATCAGTTGAACACTCAGAGAAATCATAACTGTACATAAGTAAATACAGACATTATTGCAATATCCCCAAGCTTCTGTGAAAGTGGGAGAATAAAAATTGTAAATATGAAAAGTTTTAAAAAAATAATCAAAATAACATATAACAGAAAGTACTGGCCATACTAAATTATTATGAATGATTAACAATTATGACTATTAACTTTTCAATGCATCAGTGAGAAAATCACGGAACTAAAAATATTCAGAGCTTTCTGTAAGCTTTTCAAGAGCAAAAAGGACCTTCAGATTGTACTCTTGGAACTTGGAACCTCTGTTTCCTAAGACTCTGCATTATGTGGACCCCTGATAATTAGCCAATCCTTTGGATGCACTGTTTCCCAAACAGGTTTTAAATAACCTCCTGGGTAGTTAGCATGAAAGATAAATACATAAACAGAAAACAAAATTCTTATATTCAAAAGGTTTGAAAAACTGAACATTTAAATAACATAAAAATATAGAAATAAATTTTACTTGATAAAGCAAGATTTCAATGATTCTTTTTCAATGTAATAATTTTTACACCAGTTAATGGACTCCCTCTTTTGTTTGACCTACATTGTTTCATTTGTAGTGATTATAATTATATTACACTACAGGTCAAGTGGAAATGTATATAAATAGGGACTTAGTAAATACAAATAATTCATTCCTGTTTTAAATGTCTCTGGGATTCCAGTGATCAAAATGTACATTTGTGTTGTAATTTGTTAGGAATAACTTATTTAAAACATTCACTGGAATTTCTAAAGTGTTCAATGGCTTTAAATTAATACATAACTTTGGATTTTGTGAATTCATTCAAAGACATTCTAGATTGCATCATTGTGGTATATCATGCCATTCAAGACCACTGGAATACGTTCATAACATTCAATATTTTTTAACTTTAAATAGATCATTTAGGATTATTTGGAATGTAATTCACAGAAACTGTCTCTTGGTTTTTCACTTTGTATTCTGGCAAAATAAATAACCTGCTGAATTACTTAAATTGTTCTTTTCACTTCTTTCTGTTGAATATTTTAAGATCTGGAGTCGTAACACACTGTTAAAATTTGCAGAAGTAAACTAATTCGAGATGGCTGCTGGCAGCTAATGAGAAGGCGCCATATCAATTCAGTCTGCTGAAATATAAGACGCTTTCTGTACTCAAGCTGATCACATTTGGTAATAGGACGCCCCTAGTGGCACCAAATTATTATATAACTTTAACATTAATAACTCTTATATCATCTCTTCTCTTTAGAAAATGACGATCGATAATTCTGCAAGACATGACTTGCAGTTTCAAATTAGATTAATCCATGCTTCTCAAATGATCGAATTTGGATACCTATCGAAAATAGATGACATATTAACTTTGACATTTAAATCTCCTTCCTTTTGCATATAAATTAAAAAAAAATTTTGCTGAAGGGGATGAAAAAAATATATAAAGTTACCATATTTGGCTTTTAACTCTTAATATGTTGTAATTTTAAGAACAACTTTTTAAAACTTAGAGATTCACGACCACGTCAGTAAAAAAAAGTTGCCATTATTTAAGTCCTTGTTTCCAGACGCTTGGATAATAAAATTAAGGAAAGAGACGAATGATACGATTCCAAATTTTCGCGATACAATAGCTTTTTCCGATAAAGTGCGTACCCACATTCGTTCTTTGATTTTTTAAATTAACGGTATCGATTTCTAAACTCATAACAGATGCATTTAAAATAATTTTAAAAAATTAAGATGACCTAAATTATTCTGGTCGAAATTAGGTCACTGCTTTCTGTCTTAAGAATAGCTGCACAAATAGATAAATAACGGCTGTTCCATTTTTTTTTCTACAAAGTCTACAAGGGGTTAGTGCCAGAATAATTTCCACTCTATTATACTATAACATAAAATTAAGACCATAATTTCTCATAATACAGCATCAAAAATATGCTACTAATAGATGTTATAAATAATTTCGTGAAATTATTTTAAAAAACAACAACAAAAAACAACAATATGTTTTACCCAAACAAAAAAACAAACAAAACCAGAAGAAAAGAGAGTAATTGTCCCACGAATAAGAACATTATAGAATTAAGAAAACGAAAACAGATTACCAAGTAGGTTGCAGTATCTAAGGACCTATATACAATGCTGTCGGGCATTTATGCGCACGTACGGTTTCCGTCTCCAATATTGAAGCAAAAAGCTTACCGAATTCGACCGATTGACGAAAATAAAATACTGCAATGCTTACCATTTGAAAAGAATATTCTGTTTAAAATAATATTAATTTTGAACACACGGGATACCACCTCCGTGTTTTCATGACTCGCTATATATCGGCCTATTCTGTGCACATCTTTGAAAAAATGTAATGTTTATCCATCAGGCTATACAAATGAAATACATTACTTTGGACTGTTTCTGTCAGCATTTCAGTCGAGTAATTAGCTCAGGTTTATAGCTAGTTTTACAAAATTCAACGTAACAATGCCAATAAATTGCAAGATATATTAAGCAAACTAAACTATTCTTGTATATAAAAAAATTGTGTAAAGTTCAACATTTTATATTTGAAAAAACAAGCTATTGTGTTGAAGAGAAACAACAATGAATAACATGTAATGTGTTTACAACGTCTTGTTTATGGGGAAGAATTACTAAAGAAGTTAGAAACAGACTATACGCAGGGGAATATCTTGCAAATGCCGTTCTAGCGTCAAGCCGACACGATGGGTAGCAGACGATATTGTATGTGCGGGACAACTTGCGAAATCGGAAACTTGGATTAAGATGCAAAAATGTTTAAGGTATACATTTCCATCTTTTACATAATGTCTTTATTTGTATGATTCTAAAAGATACATAGTAAATTGGATTTTTAGGATTTTCTGGGTTACCGGTTCAAGAAGATCATGGAGAGGGTCTTCATGTTAACATTTAAAAATCACATTTTCGTATGCATTTCGAGTCTAAATGTGGGATATTTTTGTACACTTTATGAATATCACTTGTCTTACATAAGGTACGATCGTTCTTTCTTGATACAAAATGGATTTTTGATCCAAAATATCACGTGATCCAATGTTTACAGCAATGGCGTATCGTTGCGCAGAATTACCCGACGCGCAGAATTGGCCGAATAAATATTAATATATTTGTAATTATTGGACACACGCGCTCCTTTTTATGTTAGTATTATTTACGAACATATTCCGAGATCCATTCGTATTTATTTGTTCTTGGTTTGTTACCAGCGGGGCCTCCACATATGAATATGTTTTTTTCTAAATGTCAACATGAAGACCCACTCCATGACCTTCTTGAACCTGTAGCCCAGAACATCCTATTTACTATGTATCTTTTAGAATCATACAAATAAATACATGATAACAAAGATGTAAATGTATACCTTAAAAAAGTATGCATTTTAATCCAAATTTCCAGTTTTGCAAGAAGTTGTTCCATACATACAAAATCATCTGCTACCCAACGTGTCATCTTGCCGCTAGAACATAATTCTCAAGAAATTCCCAGGTGTATAGTCTGTTTTGTCATTCCTTTTTAAAAAAAAATATAAAACGTTGAACTTTACTAATTTAATTACAAGATCGGTTTAGTTTGCTTAATATCTCTTGCCATCTATTGGCATTGTTACGTTGAATTTTGTAAAACTAGCTATAAAACCTGACCTAAACACTCGATTGAACTGCTGACAGAAACAGTCCAAAGTAATATATTTCATTTGTATAGCCTGATGGATAAACATTACATTTTTTTCAAAGCTGTGCACAGAATAGGCCGACATATCGCGAGTCAGGAAAACACGGGGGTGGTATCCTGTGTGTCCAAAATTAATTTTATTCTGAACATAATATTCTGGTGACAGTTGTCTCGTTTCAGATGGTAAGCATTGCAGTATTTTATTTTAGTCAATTGGTCGAATTCCTTATGTGTTTTGCTTCAATATTGGAGACGGAAACCGTACGTGCGCAGAAATGTCCGACAGCATTGTAGTTCAAGGGAGAAGATGTAGAGATGGCTATTGGCAATTGTATCAATTTTAAGACTTATTTGACAACACCGTAGTGCTCCTATTAATTTTTAGGTGAGGCAACTTCATCCACTGCCCTAAATCTGTGTTAACCTATTAGACTGTTATCATCCTTCTCAGTTAGACGTACACGGTTGTTACTGACGCACCCTAAAGGGCCTTAATATGTGAAGTGATATTTGTGGGTTGTGTGAATGAATATGGCAAAGACGCCAAAGCTGATTGTCTTTGATCTAGGTAAAATCTAGTCCGATATACATCAGGCCTTTTCGGTGTTAGATACTTGGACGATTCTACTGGGATGGAATAATCGGGACAAATAAGAAATAGTCGAGAACCAACCAGTCATACAATGCAAGATGCCATTTTCCCACCCCCACCCCCCGAATCATGCATATCAGTATCGACGTTTTGCATTGTAAAATAGGAAACTGCCCAAATATAACTGTCCAAATATCTAGCACCTGATGGGAAAGGTCATAGGAAACTCTGACAAGTCTAAGAGAAAATTAAATACAGGATATTTTGCATGTTAGTAAAAACCAATTAAATTCTTACTGCCAAGAAATTATCTTTACATTCTACATATCTGAGTTTGAAAGTTATGTCTTGTTACAAATTAAATGGGAGAAAATAATAATAATAATAATAATGTATGTGTGGTTTGGATTTTTAACGTAGCTTTAACAATTTTAATTCAGTTATCACTATGATGTCTGCAGTGTGGCAGGTTATAGTGATGTCTAGCACTTGGGTATCATGCTGCAGACATATAACATCATGTCCCACCCAGTCACATTATCCATACACCAGGCCAACCAGTCCTAACACTATCCTATTAATGTTGAGTGTCAACGAGGCAGCTGATAGTACCATTTTTATAAGTCATTGGTATGACTCAGCCAGGGCTTGAACCCATGACCTCCTGCATCTGAGTCGGATGACTTAACCACTTAGGCCACCAGGGTGGTAATAATAATAATATTGTTATTGTTATTATTATTATAGGACCATTTTAACAAGTGAATATTTTGAAGTGAGGCTTAAAAATTTGGTATTCATCCTTTATGCAGGTGTCTCAATGTTCAGGACCCTATTTCGCAGTATGTAATTTAATGTGCATTTTAATAATGTTCTAAAGGTAACACTGAAGATCTTTTGTTAAAAAATTAAGCACTCCAGGTTTAGAATTCAAGTTATAATTATTGAATGGTCACATTCTAGTTTTACATATTTTTTGAGGGGCATTAATGAGTCATGCAGCATTGAGTTTACATCCCTTAAGTACTGCTGATGTATTGTGATGTCATGGTCATGTGACAGTTTTCCTTGAAAATGCACAGTCTCTCCAAACTGCACCAGCACTAGTCAGGCTTGCATTTTTTTTTAGCTAGCATTGAGGAAGTAAACATGGTATGGAACCTGAAGACTGTTAATTGCTATTTGGTATTAAGTAGTTTTTGGTTATTACATAGATGTGACAGAAAAGAACAGATCAACAGATTTTTAAAATTTGGGCTGGAGTTTTCATCTTTCCGATTTTTAGCATGCAGATAGAACAAACTTGCAACTATTTAACAAACTTCCAGTGTTTAAATATTAATATATGCAAATCCATTCTTTCAAAAATAGCTTGTTGCCATTCATACTGTTCTTATATATTGTACTACAAGAATTTTTATCATTTCTTATCAGATCATTATGAATTATATTGATGGCAGTCCTCGTCATTGTTGATCTTTACACTTAAAAGTTGATATACTGCTGCTTAATCTAGGTTTCTTCTGTCCTTTTAATGTCTGCTTTGAAATGTGGCATTATGTCAGTGTATCTCTACCGAGCCCACCAAGAAGTTTAAATTGTTTCTTGCCTGAGGTAGATTTAGGTTGCTGACTGTCAGCCAAAACTGCTGAAGATTGGTGTTGTCTGTGTCTGATTTGGGAAGTTCTTTGGGAGTCATAATATAGTCCTGAATTACACTTCTTAGTGCAGTTCTCTAACTCGGGGTTAATGTCATGAACCTCTCAGACAGCTTTGCCACAGCAGTACATGTACAAAATGTAAAACATTAGAACTTTGAAATTTGCTTGCCATAGATTGAAAGTAGGTAAATTAAAACATGATAACATAAGGCAAATCTGTTTATTTCTGATAAACTTTTTTATGCTGACGTGAAGATATAAAGAAAGATTACATGTCCATGCATTCTTATTGTTAGAACAACTTGTTTCCAATTTTCACAAAAAACAAATGGTCATTGAACACACCCACTGGAGTTGATAAAATTGGCCCAAGGGAGATTTCTGCCTTGGAAATATTATGTAATTGGTTGCAGTGGTTTCATAACATTTAAATCCAGAAATTATTCTTCTGTCAATATATTTCTTTCGGAATTTTACTGAAACAGTTAAAATTTAAAAATAAAAAAAACCCACTCAAGTGAAATTTTCCTTTAAAGATACTTATTATTGTTTTTATTTTCAATTAGCAGTGGAGACCTATTCAGCCATCAGTAACTGATATTATCAATACTGATCATAGGATTCAAGACAATATACCTTACTGGATTAGTGATCCAAAGCATCTAATGTTGTTTCAATGTCAGTAGAATTGTCCACATGAAGCACTGATTCAAACATTATACCATCACACTCCTTGTGACTTTAAGGCTAATTTGCAGACACCTTTCTTTGTCATCATTATCATCTCTATAACCATCCTTTAATAATTACAATGAAATCCAGAAGATGATTAGGTATCACTTATAAGTTTTATAGATGAATACACAGACCCCATACATCCAAGGCATTACATATAATTCCTTAATTAATTGTACTGGTAGAACAAAATCTATAATTGCATAATGTACTGGTAGACAAAGATCTATAATTGCATAATGTACTGGTAGACAAAGATCTATAATTGCATAATGTACTGGTAGACAAAGACCTATAATTGCATAATGTACTGGTAGACAAAGACCTATAATTGCATAATGTACTGGTAGACAAAGACCTATAATTGCATAATGTACTGGTAGACAAAGACCTATAATTGCATAATGTACTGGTAGACAAAGACCTATAATTGCATAATGTACTGGTAGACAAAGACCTATAATTGCATAATGTACTGGTAGACCAAGACCTGTAATTGCATAATGTACTGGTAGACCAAGACCTGTAATTGCATAATGTACTGGTAGACCAAGACCTATAATTGCATAATGTACTGGTAGACAAAGACCTATAATTGCATAATGTACTGGTAGACAAAGACCTATAATTGCATAATGTACTGGCAGACCAAGGCCTTTAATTGCATAATGTACTGGTAGACAAAGACCTATAATTGCATAATGTACTGGTAGACAAAGACCTATAATTGCATAATGTACTGGTAGACAAAGACCTATAATTGCATAATGTACTGGTAGACCAAGACCTTTAATTGCATAATGTACTGGTAGACCAAGACCTGTAATTGCATAATGTACTGGTAGACCAAGACCTGTAATTGCATAATGTACTAGTAGACCAAGACCTTTAATTGCATAATGTACTGGTAGACCAAGACCTGTAATTGCATAATGTACTGGTAGACCAAGACCTTTAATTGCATAATGTACCATCTTCGCTAGCCAAGGTTCCGATATTCCTATCTACACCTTGGTGGATGGAACAGCTATATCAGTGCTTTGTCCTTGCGACATCTATTGGATTTCATGTGTTGCCTCTCTTAGTATGTAATTCCAACTAACCAGTAGGGTGGTGCATTATACATCAGCTGAAAACGGTGGTGGCAATTGACCTAAAAAGGATTCTTTGTAAGTTTAACATTGAAAGTATGACTACGTACCAGAGGGAAGCCATTACATGTCTATTTGAATGAAAGGTATTTGTGCAAACACGGACTGGCACTGGAAAAGTGCTTATATATCAGTCATTCAAGCTGTGTGCTCCCCTTGTCCTGGTCATGTAGGAACGGTGTTCAGATTTGAACAAATTAAGTTTGATTGGATGCGATGGCAAGCCACTGCATCCAGTGAAATTCACAGACCTGAAGTTCAGAAATATCTGCTTGATATGCATAGGTGTAAATAGGGTTATTGGAACCTTGGCTACCGAAGATGATAATGTACTGGTAGACCAAGACCTTTAATTGCATAATGTACTGGTAGACCAAGACCTGTAATTGCATAATGTACTGGTAGACCAAAACCTTTAATTGCATAATGTACTGGTAGACCAAGACCTGTAATTGCATAATGTACTGGTAGACCAAGACCTTTAATTGCATAATGTACTGGTAGACCAAGACCTGTAATTGCATAATGTACTGGTAGACCAAGGCCTTTAATTGCATAATGTACTGGTAGACCAAGACCTTTAATTGCATAATGTACTGGTAGACCAAGACCTGTAATTGCATAATGTACTGGTAGACCAAGACCTGTAATTGCATAATGTACTGGTAGACCAAGACCTGTAATTGCATAACGTACTGGTAGACCAAGACCTGTAATTGCATAATGTACTGGTAGACCAAGACCTGTAATTGCATAATGTACTGGTAGACCAAGACCTGTAATTGCATAATGTACTGGTAGACCAAGACCTGTAATTGCATAATGTACTGGTAGACCAAGACCTATAATTGCATAATGTACTGGTAGACCAAGACCTGTAATTGCATAATGTACTGGTAGACCAAGACCTATAATTGCATAATGTACTGGTAGACCAAGACCTGTAATTGCATAATGTACTGGTAGACCAAGACCTTTAATTGCATAATGTACTGGTAGACCAAGACCTGTAATTGCATAATGTACTGGTAGACCAAGACCTGTAATTGCATAATGTACTGGTAGACCAAGACCTTTAATTGCATAATGCACTGGTAGACCAAGACCTGTAATTGCATAATGTACTGGTAGACCAAGACCTGTAATTGCATAATGTACTGGTAGACCAAGACCTTTAATTGCATAATGTACTGGTAGACAAAGACCTATAATTGCATAATGTACTGGTAGACCAAGACCTGTAATTGCATAATGTACTGGTAGACCAAGACCTTTAATTGCATAATGTACTGGTAGACCAAGACCTGTAATTGCATAATGTACTGGTAGACCAAGACCTGTAATTGCATAATGTACTGGTAGAGCAAGACCTGTAATTGCATAATGTACTGGTAGACCAGGACCTTTAATTGCATAATGTACTGGTAGACAAAGACCTATAATTGCATAATGTACTGGTAGACCAAGACCTGTAATTGCATAATGTACTGGTAGACCAAGACCTGTAATTGCATAATGTACTGGTAGACCAAGACCTTTAATTGCATAATGTACTGGTAGACCAAGACCTGTAATTGCATAATGTACTGGTAGACCAAGACCTGTAATTGCACAATGTACTGGTAGACAGAAGATCTGTAATTGCATAATGTACTTTTAGAACAAGATTTGAGCTGTTCTGTTCTTTAGGGAGTTATGATAGCTCATTTGATTGAGCATTGGACTCATCATACAAGGGTTATGACTTTGATACCCACCAGTCCAACATGGGTTGTTTGCTTAGCTCCTATTTCCTTGGCATGATATAGTCAATATTTTGGTAAAGGCACTGTTGAAACCAAAATCAAACAAAACTGAACCATTTGTTTTCAAATCTTAGAGTGAACAATACAGACTTTAATCTATCAGCAAATTATTCAAAGACAGATCAGAGTTTACAGAGTATACAAACAGTACTCCATTATTATAATGTAGTCCATGGGAGTATACAGTTGTGTACACACAGTACTACTTCATTATAATGCAGTTCGTGGGAGTTTACAGTTTTATACACATAGTACTCCTTCATTATAATGGAGTCCATGGGAGTTTACAGTTGTGTACACAGTACTCCTTTATTATAATGCAGTCCATGGGAGTATACAGTTGTGTATACACAGTACTCTTTCATTATAATGCAGTCCATGGGAGTATACAGTTGTATACACATAGTACTCCTTCATTAGAATGCAGTCAATGGGAGTATACAGTTGTGTATACACAGTACTCTTTCATTATAATGTAGTCCATGGGAGTATACAGTTGTGTATACACAGTACTCTTTCATTATAATGTAGTCCATGGGAGTATACAGTTGTGTATACACAGTACTACTTCATTATAATGCAGTTCGTGGGAGTTTACAGTTTTATACACATAGAACTCCTTCATTATAATGGAGTCCATGGGAGTTTACAGTTGTGTACACAGTACTCCTTTATTATAATGCAGTCCATGGGAGTATACAGTCGTGTATACACAGTACTCTTTCATTATAATGCAGTCCATGGGAGTATACAGTTGTATACACATAGTACTCCTTCATTAGAATGCAGTCAATGGGAGTTTACAGTTGTGTACACATAGTACGCCTTCATTATAATGCAGTCCATGGGAGTTACAGTTGTATACACATAGTACTCATTCATTATAATGCAATCCATGGGAGTATACTGTTGCATACACACAGTACTCCAATGTGGGTATGTGAGAAAGATTGCCAGTATCTTCTCTTGGGTCTGGTTCTTTCCAGGATTTTCCCGGGTTCCTCCTCCACCATTAATACTAGCCACCAGCTATAGCCTATCGTGTGCTGAAAAATGGCGTTAAACCCTACAACAACAACAACAGCAACAATAACAACACACTGTACTCCTTCATTATAATGCAGTCCATGGGAGTTTACAGTTGTGTACATGTAGTACTCCTTCATTATAATGCAGTCCATGAGAGTATACAGTTGTGTACACAGTATTCCTTCATTATAATGCAGTCCATTGGAGTTACAGTTGTATACACATAGTACTCCTTCATTATAATGCAGTCAATTGGAGTATACTGTTGTATACACACAGTACTCCTTTATTATAATGCTGTCCATGGGAGTTTACAATTGTGTACACAGTACTCCATCATTATAATGTAGTCCATGGGAGTATACATTTGCACACACACTGTACTCTTTCATTATAATGTAGTCATACACACAGTACTCCATCATTATAATGTAGTCCATTGGAGTATTCAGTTGTATACATGCAGTACTCCTTCACTTTAATGCAGTTCATGGAAGTTTACAGTTGTGTGCATAGTACTTCATTATAATGCAATCCATGGGAGTTTAGAGTTGTATACACACAGTACTCGTTCATTATAATGCTGTCCATTGGAGTTTACAATTATATACACATGCCATAGGTGTATTCTTGAGGTAATGGTGTAAATCGAAAGTAATATGCTCTGCACGAGTCAGAGCATATAGTGCAAGTGATATGGTTAAAACAAGCACAGTGGCATGTATTGAATGGTATTCTTTCATTATAAATGGCATTAAAATGAACATGCATAAATCAAATTGTTATAAACTAAGCATCACTGGCACACCAAAAATATGATATGGTCATAATAGCTATGAAAATGAAATTTGAATTGTTACATGTACTATCATATTTGTTTTGGCGTTTTCGATAGCTTTTGAATAGGAGATTTACACTCATAAAATATACACATTTCATGTAAATCCTTGTTTTATTTTTCAGACTATACCCTTTGGCCTTTCTGGGTTGACACACATGTGGATCCACCATTTAAAAAGAAGAGGTATGTAAAGATCTTTTTTTAGATTAAGTGGAATTGATACCTTTCAAAGTTATTATCAACCAGTATACATAATAGATCATTTTCAGACAGATCATAAGTAATAGAAACACAGATTTTAAAACTGTTCTTACCATGTCAAACATCTTAGACATAATTTTTGTAAATTTAACTTCATAAAATGAAAAATACATGCAAAACTTGCAAGACACAATTATCACTATGATAGTCTAACAGAATAATTATAATTAAGCAAATGCCATATGCCACTTAATAAGGTAGCATTTATTTGACCTAAAATTATTACACTGGGGGGAGTAAATTAAAAAAACTAACCAAAAAAACCCAAAGATGTTATAAAATTTTGAAAAGAAATTACTCAGCATGACTCAAATGGTTTTCTCAGTCTTGGAGTAAAGCATTCAATCCATAATGTTACCACCTTAGTAAAACATGAGTGAAAAAATCAAGTCTGCTTTTACCACAGGAGTTTGACAGTTCATCAATTATAATTGACAAAAGGTTAAAATAAAGAAACATTATCTGTGTTTATACTACTATATATACTTAAATTTTGTCCTAATGTTTCATTGTTTTCGATGACTAACATCATACTCTCATCCTTAGATCTTTTTTGCATTAAAATTTAAACCTATTCATATTGGGATAAAAAAAATTAAAACTGAGGAAATAAACATTTCAGTGCTGTTTATCAATGTGGGACCAATGTTTCAAAAACCATAACCACTGTCACTTGAAAAAAGCTTTTGTGATAGATACAGAGTGAAACACTTCTTCAAATAACAGTATTGCTTATGAATGGTTTATTAGAGAAATCATATCATGATAAAATTACAGATTGCCTGTTACTTCAACATTTCAAAACAGCTTAAAACTCGACAAAAATTAAAGTCTGCACTTCAAATTTTGAAGGTCTGCTGTTATACCATTCTAACAAGTCTCCTTTACTTTATGTTCAGGAATACCCCATTATCTTGTCTGATGTTTATTATTCATTTTTCCTGCTTCATTATTTCAGCGATGGGAAAGTTTATGACAGCCACAGTAGACACGTGAAATATTATCCAGATGTTCCAGCCATTCTCAGCAGTTTGAAATCTCAAAGATATCAATTAGGAATAGCCTCAAGGTGATCTCAAAGGTTCCATTGTGGACATCATGTGTCCTCTGCTATGAACATCATGGAAATGAAAATCATTACCCTCATTTTGCTGGAGTTTGAGATTTTGTTTTGACCAATCACAAATGATTTTACATATTAAATCTTGTTTCTGATTGGCTGTTAGCAGAAGCTCAATCTCAAACTGCACCTCTGAGTTTTATGATCTTTATGATGTTGTTTTGGCCAATCACAAATGATGCTACATTTGAAAGCTCACTTCTGATTGGCTGATTTTAAAAACTCACTCTGAGACTTTTATGAATGCAAGCCTAGAAATTCTGTTTTACTATCAAACTGTTATAGGGTAAATTAAACAGTGCACAACATTCTCATCAACCTGAACTCTTTCTGTCATCGCCAAAACCACATTTGATGTACAAGATCTTTTCCTTAGAATTGAATGTATATGATCAAATGTTGCTTGTTTTTCACCAACCAAATTTAAAATCCCTGGTATTGAAAGACAGTTTGATTTTTTTTAACTGTCACTTTTCACAAATAATAGAAGTTCAAATTTTTGCCAGAAAAGCAATATATACTCTGCTATGGAAAGAGAAGGACTTGAAAGCCTCCTAAGGGGCAGATAATCTTTCCAGATTAAGTTGTTGTTGTTGTTGTAGGGTTTAATGCCATTTTTCAGCATACGATAGGCTATACATGACGGCCAGTGTTAATGGTGGAGGAAGAACACGGGAAAACCCAGGAAAGAACCACCGACCCACGAGAAGATACTGGCAAGCTTTCTCACATACCCACATTAGCCGAATCCGAGACTCGAACCCATGCAGACAGAGGTGAGATGGCAGTAATCCGTAACGGAGAGCGCTTAGACCACTCGGCCACTCGGGGCCCCTCCAGATTAAGTAATAATAGGATTACTGTTATTATGTGTCAAACGTAAATGGCAGACATTGAGGTAAACAAGTCAGAAAACATGAAATTCCTGCCAGTTCCTTTGCAAGGGTCACATATCTCCTAAAGAAAATTGTACTGAACCGAGGGAATCAGAGGTCACTTAGAGGTCTCTTTAGATCATTATGAAATAACTTGTTCTATGCTGCCTTTTAGCAGAACATATTAAGCTATGACCTTGTCTGTCCATTAACTATCTTTGCCAGGCTTTGATGATGGCATGCACTTTTTAGCAAAGAAGAAGCATAACAATTTCATGGTCAAAAGTTCAAAATATTAAGGTCTTTGTGACTAAAAGATGAAACGGTTTTCACACAGTAGCATTAGTTCTACATCACATACATGAACCAAACTTTGTGGATAGCTTGCATTTGGTGTAAGGAATAAGTTCGTTGATTTTTGGGTCAAAGGTCTTGATCACTGTGACTGAAATCAGACAAATGGTTCCTGATCAATATCATTAGTTGTACATAACAGAATGGGACAAACTGTGTGCATAGCTTGCACTTGAAGTAAGGAAGAACCCTATTTATTTGGGGTCAAGGGTCAGTGGACAGGATCACTGTATCTGAAAGATGAAAAATATTTGTGCACAATAATTTACATTCTAGCCAACATACCTTGACCAGAGTTTGCACAGGGATTGCACTTAAGGTATTGAAGAGATCTATTGATTCTGGGATCAAAATATCCAAGGTCAATGCCACTGTGGCATGAGCAAAATGGGTTTTGCAAAATAAATTTTATTCTAGAGTAAATTGCTTGATAAAACTTCGTGAATGGTTTGCACAAAGGATAATACAGGTAAAACCCATTATAACGCATTGCATTATAATTTGATTCCACTTATAACACAAAGGCAGCATGGCTCTCATTTTTTAATTTAAGAAGACCTCTCTTTTTAACATGCTCTCGAAAAAGCTGATTTTTAATCCCAGCACTGCGTTTAATGTTGCCTTAACTTCGAAATTTTCCAAATCAAACGATATCTGATCAAGAGGTTAGTTAAAACTAATGACATTGAAATTTCAATGCATATGTTCTATTGAAAAGTTTTTTAATGCAATCCCGCTTATATCGTGATGTTATTCTTTGGACACCGAGCATTGTGTTATAATGGATTTTACGTGTAATAAAAAATCCATAGTTTCTGGTGTCTAGAGTTAAGATGTCATGGTCTTGGTAAGTTTAGTAAGAAAGTAAAAATGATTTTTGTTTATATAGTAACTTTAGTTCAAGACAATATAACTTGACCAAAGGTCAAGATCACTGAGACCAACTGGACAATAATCTTTAAATTTGTATGTGTTGTTGTTGTAATGGGGTTTAATGCCATTTTTCAGCACAAGATAGGCTATACATGGCGGCCAGTATTAATGGTGGAGGCAGAACCCGGGAAAGAACCACCGACCCACGAGAAGCTACTGGCAAGCTTTCTCAGATACCAACATTAGCCGAGCCCGAGACTCGAACCCATGCAGACAGAGGTGAGATGGCAGTGATCCGTAACGGTGAACATTTTAGACCACTTGGCCACTCGAGGTCCCCCTAAATTTGTTTGTGCAATTTTTCTTTAAGTAACAAATGTAATTTCAGCTTTTTCAAGTTAAATATATGTAAGGAAAATCAGAATAAAAAAACAGGTTCACTTCTGAATCAAATATATTTTCCATGTAAAATCTATTTCACAGAACTTCTTGTAGTGATGAGGCACGGGACCTGGTTCAGTTGTTTGAATGGGACAAATATTTTGATTACAAACAAATTTACCCAGGATGCAAGACCAACCACTTCACTGCGTAAGTTGCCACTTATATTTATTATTACATACAGAAATTCTGTTTTGTAGTTACTTGCTGTAATAAAAGTGGAAATGGCATGTACAGTGTATGCATTACACATTATGGTTGCAGTCAATAAAACTTTTCAGCCCACATACACTTAAAAGTAGATGAAGCATCAATACATCACAAGTACAAATAATGATAATAAAGGCAATATAAATACAGGTACAAATAATGACAGACAATCACAATGAAAGTAATGTAAACTCAAGTACAATCACAATGAATGTAACGTAAACACAAGTACAGACAATCTCACGGAAAGTAATGTAAACACAAGTACAGACACTCTCACTGAAAGTAATGTAAACACAAGTACAGACAATCTCACTGAAAGTAATGTAAACACAAGTACAGACACTCTCATTGAAAGTAATGTAAACACAGGTACAGAAAATCTCACTGAAAGTAATGTAAACACAAGTACAATCACACTGAGAGCTGTTCCAGTAAAACATATATACCCCCCCCCCCCAGATGACACTTTAAAAAAAATTCTGTAGGAGGTTGTGTTTCAAACTACTTTGATTTTGACAGTGGAAGGTTGGTTAGGATAATCACTTCTGTTGTGGGTTGTGTTAACAAAATAAGAAATCGCTGGTGGGGTTGTCAGAAGAAGAAAAAAGCAACAAATAAATATATATTTAAAATCGCATCTAACCCCATCCTAATGGTCTAATGTGAATAAATCATTGGGTCAGATAATAATGACAGTACACGTGAATGCATGTAATTTGTACGAACTCTCATACTTTTAAAGCAGTTATACTCGTTCCACAGATTACGTCAACTTCGTAGATTTAAAACATGTGCTTTTGCGCAGTATGCAATTTTTATTAAACTTTTAACTTTAAAAGTGCATTTTGCAGCGTAATTTGCGCTGCCAGTAGCAGTCTCACTGTGCTTGATGCAACATCCAGATAGCTTGATACTTTGGTTCGATGTGAATGGCTGTTAAACTAAATTTGATTGGTTCTTTGGCCATGGAACAAGCATTTTTTGGTAGTTTTAAACTTATTTTCATCATGAAAGTTTTACAAATGCGTGTTTCAAATAAGGTAACACAGGAAACCAAAATGGCTGAATCACAACTGGGTTTGTCTTCAGACGACATTTTCAGTTGGCAAATACTGGCTGGTGATAGCTATGATGACAATGAATCTCATGTATATCAGTCTGTTGAACATTGGAAAAATGTCACTGGAAATACCAGTGTGTGATTTTGGGCCCAAAATTGATGTTGAGTGCGAGTCCAATGTGCGTGTTGGATGGACAATATGCCGGTTATATTTATTCAAGATACCCATGTCTGAACAAGCAGACTATGGGAATGTAGGACTTAAAACCCATATACAGCATTATGGAAGAGAAAAAATCTGGAATAAGAGGCATCACAGCACCGATTCAAGGAAGTGAATCTTTGGCAGAGTTCATGTTAGTGAAAACTCAGAAATGCTCAATCACGCAAATTTGGTTGTCAATTTTTTTATTGGGGATGCAGAAAATCACTTAGGTGAGAGTCCTCTGTATGCATGTAATAGGTGGGCGGCAAAATTTAAAGACTTCCCAGTCCTGCTTCAGCCACCTGCTTAGTGGGAAAATGTGTTGATCAATTAGCTGTGCTAATATTTACAATGACAGAATTTAGTAGCTGACAGCCCCCCCCCTCCCATGTACATGTCACCATTATAAGAGTACATGAAAAGAACATGCTGCAATAGCTGGGCAGCAAGGTCAAAGGCTTTGACTGGCAGCTGGGTGGGAAAATCTACTGGTATTTACAGTGCTTGCATTCTGAGGCAGAAAGACCCAGAGATGTACACGTGGTCATTTATAACAGTACATCAAATAAATAGCTTTCATTATTTTCTTCATTTCCAAGTGTAGTGGAATAAGCAGTGCACGTGACCTTGGAATCATGACATGTTGAGACTTAGACTTGAATGAGTATTTTGGGGTTCAGTGACAAACTGACGAAGATTGTAACAAGATTCAGGAGAGCGCTAAAGTTGCTAGAACTGATAGTTTGGATGGGACAGTAGCCAAGTGTAAGAAAGTGTGTGATGCCTAGCTTAATGTTTTGAATAAGACCTCCATTGGATTGACAAATTTCATACTCACTCTGATGGACAAACAAGAGCTATGTCAGTGTTATGAAGAATGTAGAAATTAAACTCAATGGCAACCAATAGTTCTTATAATGTGCATAGTTTTCTGGGAGGGGACTGCAACGTTTGCTGGTGGGACTTCTATTTTTACCAAAATGTGAGTCCTGGACTCCTAGTTTTAACATCCTAGTGAGACCGCTGGAAAACTTTTCTTTTTGGAACAGAGATATCCAAGAGAGAATTTAAGTTTTAGGGAGATATTTAACAATGGCTATTCCTCCCACCACCACTTCCTCATTGGAAATCACAAACACACACAAACTTAGAGTAAATCCTGAAATCCTGGCAGCATCCCTGCAGGGGAGATAACTTGACTATTTTATTTGATTATATTGGTCTCAGGTTATCCCAAGTACAGACAATCTCACTGAAAGCAATATGAATACAAGTACAAACAATCTCACTGAAAGTAATGTAAACACAGGTACAGACAATCACAATGAAAGTAATGTAAACACATGTACAGACAATCTCAATGAAAGTAATGTAAACACAGGTACAGACAATCACAATGAAAGTAATGTAAACACATGTACAGACAATCACAATGAAAGTAATGTAAACACAGGTACAGACAATCACAATGAAAGTAATGTAAACACAAATACAGACAATCACAATGAAAGTAATGTAAACACATGTACAGACAATCTCAATGAAAGTAATGTAAACACAGGTACAGACAATCACAGTGAAAGTAATGTAAACTCAAGTACAGACAATCACAATGAAAGTAATGTAAACACATGTACAGACAATCTCAATGAAAGCAGTGTAAACACGAGGACAAACAATCTCACTGAAAGTAATGTAAACACAAGTACAGACAGTCTCACTGAAAGTAATATAAACACATGCACAGACAATCTCAATGAAAGCAGTGTAAATACAAGGACAAACAATCACAATGAATGTAGTGTAAATGCATGCACAGACAATCACAATCGCATTTAAATGAATGTACTGTAGTACCATCAGTTTTCGTGGGGACCAATTTTTTTTGTTTTTGTTGTTGCCTCAAACCACGAATTTAAATCCTCAACAAAAAATGAGCCATGTAGGTGATGCCCCCCCCCCCATTTTCTTACAGTGTTTCATTCCTAGAGATTAACACAGCTACTAATATTTGATAAATCAAAGTCAATACTGTAATCTGGTAATTAAATAATAGCTATTACATGTTTTTGTTTTATTTTTTATTTTAACCTTTTGAAACAAGAATTATAAATAATTTTATGTTGTTTCAATGCAAATGTTCGATAAGGTATCCGATAGCTGTAATTTTACACTCACTGCCTTAAATCGATATGTGAGGTAAGTAAGGATGGAGAGAAAATTCAAACAATAGTAATACTGAAAATAAAAGAATAAAGAATACAAAATAACAGTATATGAAAATTAAATTTAATACTTATTCAAATCGATCCTTCATTCGAGTACAACTGTTGTGGAAACATTTAAATCCTTCTGAAAGCACATTTCATTTTATCGCTGCTTTTGAATCCAAAACAACAACAATCCTGTAAAATACTATAACTGTTTCTTGAAACACTATTATTAATGAAACACTATGTATATACACTAATTACAGCAGAGTATTAAAGCTAACATTTCACATATTTTTGGACAAAGCCACTGTATCAACATTGTATCAATCAAGTCTCATGGTACTCAAAAATGCTTCTCAGGTAAATAATCCCCAAATTGCTGAATTAAACAAGTCCAGCTTTCTCAAAACCACTGATAATTAGGTCATATCTTTCACTTATTGTTGTGTGAGCTGCAACTATCTATTCAGCGTGAATTGGCTTGATTAATGAGGTTGCAAGGTTTACTAATACTGTGCAATGATTGTCACCTGTAACATCTTTTTCCTTAAGGGTGTCCATGACCTTCTTCAGCATACCACTCATGGAAGTGTGACTTTAATTCTTCTTTAATAACTGATTGGTCTAGTGTTGTTGGCCGTGTTGGCTTCCTTTGATGTTGAGCACTCAAACGAAAACATGACAAAAGTGATTAATCTTAACATGTTTTTTTATTTGTGCTCATAGAGATGGAGGTATTGTTTTAGTGTTGTTGGCTGCATTGGCTTTGACTGATGTTATTCATTTGGTTGAAAACATGGTGTAAGTATTTAACTTGCCAGCTCATTGATTTGTGCTCATGCAGGTGGTAGTATTGCTTTAAACATTAAAGTGACCACCATTTGCATCGGCATAGTTTTATTCTTTTGTAATCTTTATTTTGGGAATATGTAAAGGTTAAACCATGAAATTAAATACCTGCTAATATGCAAACCTTTACAGGCAAAACCACAAATATAGGTACCCATGAAAATGCTTTTATTTTACAAAACCTCGAAAATTGAGCCGAAAGAAAATAAATGATACTACAGTAAACTCAAGTCCAGACAATCACAATGAAAGTAATGTAAACACAAGTACAACCACAATGAATGTAATGTAAACACAGGTACAAGCAATTACAATGAAAGCAATGTAAACATTAAGTAGAGACACTGCAGATATGAAAGCACATTTAAAGGACAACACGTAAGACAAAACATACACATGATTAAGATTTGGGATTGTGACCAGAATGCCAAGTTTGATTCAATTATCATCAAACCAGAACAGATCATTTACCTTAGTGTGACTTTGAGCAAGGCACCTTACTTGTCTCTGCATGCCATAACCTTCATAGTGTTGATGTGCCATAATCACCTCCACCCCTAATCAAAATGAAGTGGATGACTTTTCAGAAAGCAGATAGATTGAAAATCAGCGGAACTTTTAACCCACACCTTATTATGCCTCCAAATATTTTTTGTGTAATATTGACCTTTTGGTCCCATGTTTTAGAAAATTTGCTTATGAACAAAGTCTTCTGAGACAGAAAACCAATCAAGAAATTTCACAGAACAATCATGATAGTTAAAAGTGATGTGCGAGTTCCATTTCCTTTTCATGGCATAATGTGAAGGCAATGGACAGGAAAGCATGAGTAGGTTAATAATAGTTGAATAAATCTACCCCACAAATCTGTGTTGATACTGATGAATGATGTGTGGGTCTGATATCACCTGTTCCTTAAAATGTGCAGTTTTGCTGCATGCAAATGATTCAGGAACAATAGCCAAATCTAGCGCAAAATTCAAAATGGCCACATAACAAAGGGTTGTGCTATTCCACATGGATTTACAAGTCAACAAACATAGGATTTGCTCCGTAAATATAATGTACATATCACCAAAAGAACCCTTCTGCCGATGGTAGCTCCACAGCCATGAGAAATAGTGTTAAGTGTATAAAATGTACACCAGTGTGTGCAGTAAAAATTGGCAACAAATTATTGCAGCTTTTAGTGAATAGGTGATATCAGACCCTAACCTGAAAATCAATGTCATCATGGGTGAAGGGCTGATTTATCAGCCTAGGTTAATAAGTTCCAACATTATGATAGCATTCACTTCATGCAAAATTTAAGACTTAACTTATTCAACAATTTTCAGATGAGAAGAGCAAATATAAAAGTTTTAGTTTTTTTTTCACAACAGGTCTTTAGAAAACAGAGTAGGTTTAAGATGGGAATCCAGTCAGACGCTTTAACATTTTATCACCAATGTGACATTACAGTCTTACTTTTTAATAAATTTTCATGCTTACCTTTTCGTTTCAGCTTTAAGAACCAGAGTAATCTCCCTTATCAAGATATGTTGTTCTTTGATGACGAACAGAGGAACATACAAGATGTAGGCAAGCTAGGTATTTCGTTTTATTGCTGTAGAAAACACTCAAGCCAAAGCATCTAGCTCTGTACAGGAAAATGCAGGCAGGCTAGGTATCAAGATTTTATTCTGTAAAAAAACACTCAAGCCTTATCATCTAGTTCACTGCAGGAAAAAGTAGGCCAAGCTAGGTATTGCTTTTTTATACTGTGTTGAATGCTCAGATCATAGCATTTAGTTGCTGTTGTGAGTTTAACACCATTTTTCAGCACATAATAGGCTGTACAGCCAGTATAGCTGGTGGGGGAAGAATACAGGAAAACCTCAGGAAGAACCACTGACCACTCTAAGTTACTGGCAAGCTTTCTCACATACTCACATTGACTGAGCCTGAGATTCAAACCCACACAGACAGAGGTGAAATGGCAATGAACTGTAAAGGCAAGTACTTTAGAGCACTCAGCCACCCAGGGCCTTGCCCATATAAGTGTTAAGTGCAGGAAAGAAAGAAATCTTGACTCTTTCTTGCATGCAACAAATATTGCCATAGTAACTATGACATTTTATTTTCTTGTACTCTGACAAATGAACAGGCCATACCAATTGTTATTTCTTTCTTTATTGGTCTCATTAACTTTAGTAACCTACCAATCCATCATGCTTAAAAATGTCCCCCCAAAAAGGATGTTTAAGATAACACATTAGGACTAATATTTACAATTTAGCTAAATATGGTAAATGAAATAAGTTTAATGAAGAAATATATGAATCAGCTCAATACTAATACCAGATTCTTTCATTCAAACAAAATATTTTCATATTTTTGGCAAAAGAAAAGGTTTACACTGTATCACATTTGAAATGTTGTCACAGCAACCCAGCCATGGATGTTAAACATTTTAAAAAATTGGCATAATATTACATGTATTTGTAATATCAATATTCAAGAGCTTACTACAGTTTCCATTTCCATTAATTCAGATTCAGCAAATATGTATGCCCTGACATGACTTTACAAGGATATTTCATGTTACCTTTGTCCAATAAGTTGTTAGTTAGGTAATCTTCTTAGCTGCCTCTGTGTATGCATGGAAATGTACTTAACACTAGTTTTCTTGGCATGATAGAGCCAATAATGTATTCAAAGTTCCATGAAAAACCAACAAAAACAAAACAAACTTTTTTTTAAGCAGTCTTGGCCATAAAGTCATGTAAATTTATGGATAGGCATTTTTGTTCCTTGAACTTGTATTTTAGTCATATTTACTGTAAAGTGATGTATTGATTTTCAGTGCAAAGTATAAAAATTTTGATTTTTTCTTCTGTTTACAGTTAAATTTATTTTCAACAAACTTTATTGGTCCCAAGGTGTTTATTGTTCCAATTATTCCAGAAATTACTATTATAGGGAATCTTGATCACATAAATGGCTGACCCCTGTATCAGGGAAGGTCATTCTGAATGGAATTATAAACTAACAAAGAACACCAGAAATGTACAAAATATTTAGTGCAACATAACAAGACCTGCTTTGTTTTACAGGTGTAACGTGCATCCACGTTGCTGATGGGTTAACAGAGGCCTGCCTGAAAATGGGACTAGAAACATTTGCCAAAAACCACAGCTGATGATTGTGACAAAATAGAATTATGAATAACTGACATTTTTTCAGTTTGTAATTAGTTCTAATTATTTATAGAGTAACTGCTGTTTGTATATGAGATTCAGGTTGATGAGAATAAAATGCATTACATAATTTATCCTAAAACAGTTGGATTCCGTCCTTTCTGCTAATTGTGCATTGGAAAATTACCATTTTTATTGTTATGCCAGAGCGTTGGAGAATCAGGGTTAATGCCATTTTCTCTATCCATAGGTTAAAGAGAAAAGCATAGACAGCTGGTTATATTATACAATAGCAGATTAAGGTCTAAGCATTTTGGCTTGTATTTAATAAAGAAATATGCAGCATTCAACACGTGCTGGTCATGAAATTTGAAAATATTACATCATAATGTATCAATGGCATTCAAATTAAAAATATGCTTAATTTGTTGCATAATCACAAGTGAATGCACCTTTGAAAACAGAATACTTTTTTCAAAAATATTTCTATCTCAGTTTATTTATCAATTTATCAAAATAATAAATCAAATATATTCTCAGAGAACTTGGTCATTATGTACATGTCCAAGACAATCTTCTGTCCAGAGTGATTCTCTTTTGAATAAAACACTATGCCAAGACGATTGGGGTATTTAACAATACTGTGTTTTATTCCATTATTTCTAAACACAACAAATTGAGTTACATACCTTAATAAGCCTGGACTGACTAATGAATTTTTAAAGTCATGGATTTCTTGGCTCTTACTTGGTAGCGTTTATGGAGGAAAGCATTTTGGGTTCAATTCAAATTACAAGCTAAAATACCAAATATACAATTAAAATATATGAAATGGCTTAAAATAATGCACAATACTTGTGATAATCTATAAGCAAGAAATGTGTCAGGCTTTAAATATGGCAATACTAACTACTCTCAGACTCCAATCGAACTTGCTTCATATATTTAAGAATTTTAAATGTGGTCAAGTTTGTAGCAATAATTCTCTGTAAACAAATGTATAAAAATCCAGGATTTCAGTAGAAATATATTAAATTTGCAAATTCTTAGATACACCTATTGGTATGCATCAGATCCAATCAAGATAGGCTACACTGGAGTACTAAATTCTCATGCATCTTGTTTTCATATAAAGCCTTCGTCATCCGCAAGATCGTAATAATTGGTATTTGACAAAATAGTCATATATATAAATATATATAAATATATATATATATATATATATATATATATATATTTATAAAATATACTGTAATTACAGGTGATACTCGATTTATGCCATAGATGAGTTCCCAAGGTTATGGCATAAATCAAAAGTAATGTGAATGCACTACATGAGCTGTGTGTCAGTCACAGTGCATGGCACCAGTGATGGCATAAAAACAAGCACAGTGTTGAGAATTTGATGTTATTTCTTCATATATATATGGTTAAAATTAAAGTGCATATATCCACTAGGCATATATCGAATGTCACCTGTATATTATCAAGATCATCAACTTAAAATGTTACTTGTTATGCTATTTTATATCTTATTTTCTGTTTACATTACAAATCATTATTACCTTTGGAGTTCATTATTTTTTTGTTTTCTATTAAAATGGATGCATCTTACAATCTAAAGTTAATTTTACGTAATTTTTTTACTGCAAGGGCAAGAACTCTGCATAACCCCAAACATGTGATTGCAAATTGTCCGCATCACAGGTACATATCTTGCTTTCATACAAAAATTGTACTATGTGTATACATGGTTTCAATATCAAATGACTAAAATTGAAATCTTGACCTTGATAACTACTGTAAACAAACATACAGCATGATCTGAAGGCCTCTTGAATGGTAAGAACCTCAACCAATCAGATTATCATTTGATTAATAAGCATGGATGCTACTCATGTTTAAACCATTCTGAGATCTGGATCATACAAGCTTACAGAAAGCAGTGTTCATTTCACAAAAGGGGAAGGGGGGGGGGGCAATGGAGACCTACCAGGTCAAAAAGTGGAGTAAAACAGTGGTTACAAATACCCCTAACTTTTGTGTTTACTGACAAAATTCAAACACATCATTATTGCAGGCACTTGTTTATTGGATGTTTCAATTTCTGCAATAAATATTCAATTTTCACACACTGGATGCTATTAATTGTGGAACCAAACTACTGCATAGTTTCCTGCAGTTTTCTTGTCTACTAAAATTACTGTTTCCACTGTTTAGGATAGTTTATCTGAGGATACTGAGAATTCATAATTTGTCCCCGAATGAGAATTGAACCAGTGTCTGTGGGTTACAGCACCGCATACCTTACCTGCATGCACCAACCTGGAGGAAACAACTGCATTTAGATGAGAGTTATTTACTGGTTCACCATGCAAGTGTATCCATGACCATGTTCCATACTTTTGG
Source organism: Sinohyriopsis cumingii (assembly GCA_028554795.2). Taxonomy (NCBI): domain Eukaryota; kingdom Metazoa; phylum Mollusca; class Bivalvia; order Unionida; family Unionidae; genus Sinohyriopsis; species Sinohyriopsis cumingii. The sequence continues at coordinate 59,042,592 of CM068839.1, read as the reverse complement.
GTGGATATGTACTTAGTAGAGACATTTTGAGATGTTGTGTGTTCAGGCAAGCAATTGATGCTGTGGCCTGCAGACCTGGGTTTGATTATTAGTGGAGGGTGAATAAAAAATTCTACGTTAAGATTCTCTCTCATTTATGTAAATACACTTCATATTAACATGCATCTCCTGTAGAATCAATTGTACACTTATTTGTTCTATATTCAAAACGTGTGTGTGTGTGTGTGTATATATATATATATATAGATATATATATATATATATATATATATATATATATATATATATATATATATATATATATATATATATATATATATATATATATATAAAAGTTTCAGTTTCACAGGTTTTGGGTTTACTAATAGTGTCAAAAATGTGATAAAGTCTGTATTTTTACATACAAGCAGATCATCATCAGATTCCACCACCGTTTTACAGCATAGGTTTTGGAACAGATTAATACTCATTGATGAAATAATTTCATCCTGTAAAAATAGTTCAGTCTTATAATGCTTAGATTGTCATTTTGACATCCTGATATCCAAGTGAAGACAAACCAATTTTTTTAAATACAGGTATCAAATGAAATAAATTGTGAATCTGACTTTTAGAATGCTGTTTAGTTAGTCTATATTAGCGAAGCATCATAAGTATTGCCACAAACTCGTTTATTAAAACCCAGGTATTTAAAAAACAGAATACTTGTGTCAATCAGTTGTTGTTGTGGGGTTAAACGCCATTTTTCAGCAAATGATAGGCTATACATGGCGGCCAGTTTTAATGGTGGAGGAAGAACCCGGGAAAACCCCGGAAAGAACCACCGACCCACGAGAAGCTACTGGCAAGCTTTCTCACATACCCACATTGGCTGAATCCTAGACTCAAACCGGTGCAGACAGAGGTGAGATGGCAGTGATCCGTAATGGAAAGTGCTTTAGACCACTCGGTCACTCAGGGCCCCTGTGTCAATCAGTTTAATAAATTAATAGCATTAATCATGATGAGATCATAATCATATATAACATAATCTTTCTTAATTGGCTTTTACTTACAAGCATTTAGCATACATGTCAACACTGAGAAAATACACATTAAGTTTTGCTAATATAAGTGGCAAAAAAGCTTAATCTGAGCATAAAAAGCATAATCTATAATTTATATGACATAATTACAGTACATTGTATGAAAAATACATTTATTTCTGCTACTAACCTGGATCTGCAGCAGGTCAAAATACTTTACAAAAAAGGACAAAAGCTAGCTTAGAACCAAAATACAAATGCAAAACAGTGACAAACTATTTATATTGAACAATTACTTTAATCTACATGTCTGATGTTTGCCGAATGATTGTGAAGTCCCAAAATTTGCAACGAGACAGGGATAATGAGCATGACATGATCAATACAAGTGCTGTATCACTATCATATTCTTAATTTCACATTTCTCAAGTGATGTTGATTTGTCCTGTTTCTGACTAAACATGTTTTGAAGTTTAAAAAGACCAATCTGCTCCAAGAATTTGCATCAAACTGTAAAAGCCCATTAACATCTAGTGCCATTTTCTTTAAAAGTGCAGACTGGTCTGCTAACAAAATTGACTATCAGTATAATAAATCTGCCAGGCAAAGTTTCCAAGTTAAGAAACCCATCTGTTTTCTTGGAAATGGGTCATGTAGACATGCTGTAAATAGAAAATTAGGAAAGGTAGATCCAGGAATGGCAAATTAACTCTTGCTATTCTTACACAGCAGTGGGTTTTTTTCTTCAATATTCATCAATTTACACAATGAATGGAAATAAGGGGATTATTATAAAAATGACAACTTTTTGTTGCTTTATTTTTATTTTTTATTGTACTGGCAAAGCGTAATCCATAAACAAGTGAGTGTAAGACAATTAGGTGAAAAAAGCATAATGATTTCACTAAAAGAGTAATGACTGGCATGTATGATTTAGTTATTAACAATTTATATTACAAGCTAGCCTTTCTCAAATGGTGCAAAGATTTTGGATTAGCAAATTAATGCTCCTAACCTCTCATTGCACATGTCAAATATTTTTTGTACCTTGTTTGCCCTTGGAACACTTTGACTCACTGATAAGTATTTACTTTTGCAAACAGTAAAATAATCCAGCCCAACAGAATGCATGACCAAAGGTATGTCTGAACCATAATTGTCAATGCAGCATGGAATTTAGCAGCTAAAATACATTTCCAAATTTTAGGTGAGCTTCACTTTAATGTACTTTTGTAAAAACTGTACAACTCCAAATTGGCCTAAAAGTTGTTTTGGTTCTCAGAACAGATGGGGTTTTGGATGTTGGCGAAATTGTATTAAAGATAGAAAAAATGGAGACAGAACAAAAATTCAGATCTTAAGGAAATTTCAGTTTACTGTGGATTCAGTTTTGTGAGGTTTCACTGTTTATGTAAACATACCTAATACATTTAATTTATATATTCCAACTCTTTTTGATGCAATCTTGTCAATAAGAATTTCAACCAAAATGCTCTCAAGTTCATAAAATTTTAAAATAAACATGAAGATGCCCCCACTGCTTGATGGGAAGATATAACACTCTTTAATCTTTGAAATCTCTCCATCCCAAAGAGAATAGAGAGCAAAATGGAAACATGAAAACAAAATGTAGGACTTATTTCAGGAAAGGAAAAGGCAGATATTTACATAAAAAACTCACTATTTTATTCAAATTTAATATGTACATTAATATCAAATGTTTGACTATGTATCACATGTTTAACAATATATCACATTATCACAGTAAAAAAAAATGATGGGGCACAACAATTAATACGCAACAGATTTCTAAGCTTTACAATTTCTCCATCTGTATGAGCATGAATGCAAATTGGTAAAAAAGGAAAGAACTAAGCAATTGCTTGGAAGAAAATATGCAGATCTTAAAGTAAAATTCAGTATTTTATTTAGATATATTCATATGTATATAAATATATATTCTTATATTTCATAATATGTATATAGGTATCACGTTATAAGTACGACTGTTTTGCCATTTTAAAAAAGAAACCCCAAAACTCGGGATATAAAAAATTTAAAAAGGCAGGAGTCATTTATGATCTTTGATATTTCTCCATCTTAAATTAAATTTAATGAGGTGCAACATCCACTCTTGTCAATTTGCTATAATTCCTAAAAAGATACTTATCAATGTCACTAGTAAAAAAAAAGTTGTTTCCTTATTGGAAAATTAAGTTGCATAGAAACTCGTTAAAAATTATTTTCAAAAAGAGTGTGGAAGCTTATTCTTATTTTCATTCCTCATTTTTTAAGCTATGTTTTGTTTCTCTGGCATGATCAAGGAAACAAACACACATAAAAATGACAATGAGTCCTTTGTGGGTTACAGTTCACTCACAGGTTTGGTATTTGGCCAACAGCCCAATGCAATAAATATGGATCAATAGAATAGAATGATTTCATTAAAAATCACTTCAAAATTCTGTATACTGATTATGAAAACATGTATTTGAAGGTTTTTCCAGTTTTATTAAAAATCTTCAACCATATTATTTATGGATCAGCGTCATTTGTACAAAACTGAAAGGCTCTATGCCAAAGTACTTTCTGCCAATTGGTCAAATTTTGTTGAAGATTTGTTAAGCAGTTTAAAAGAAAAACATGTCTGTATTTAATTAGAGAAACCATACTGAATGGCAGATTTTCTTGATCATTTTTGAGTGGACATCATTAAAGCTTTTTCTTCTATTTTTACTAACAGTAGGCATACTGAACAATTAATATCATTTCAATAAATCTGAAGGACCTTCATGCCAGGATGCTTTCTATCAAACATTAGGTCAAACTCTATATATCAGTCTCATGATGAAAGTGCAAAATTCAAAGATGGACAGATGCATGGTAGACGTACACAGGCCCAGTCTGTTGTTGTTGTTGTGGGGTTTAATGCCATTTTCCAGCACACGATAGGCTATACATGGCGGCCAGTATTAATGGTGGAGGAAGAACCCTGGAAAGAACCACTGACCCACGAGAAGCTACCGGCAAGCTTTCTCACGTACCCACACTGGCTGAATCCGAGACTCGAACCGGCGCAGACAGAGGTGAGATGGCAGTGATCCGTAATGGAGAGTGCTTTAGACCACTCTGCCACTCGGGGCCCCGGCCCAGTCTGTCAGTGCAATTAAAGCCACTGGAGCCTGCCACTAAAAGGGTATTTTTCATGGACATACATTTATTGATTTTGGATAATTATGTTATTGGTTACAGATTATTAACATGAAAGGTGTTAAATAACAATTTATTTTCATGATTTCACTCTAAAACTATTAAATTTCTCAGCCACTAAAACTTACCACTATACAGCATGTGTACATTTTGTTTCATAAGACATAAAAACCATTGTACACAAAAATTTTAATGACATTAAAGAATTTAAAAAGTTACTTTTTCTTTTCTCACTTGCACAAGAAGAAAGATGGATGACTGCTTCAGCACGTCATATTTATATCAAGTTTATTTCCTGCTGTCCTTAATATTTCTGCTGTATGGTTGGACACACTGTTGGATGTAACACTTGAAAATAATATCTATGTGGAAAGTGTGATGGGCACAGATTCCAAGTCTGTTTTTCTACATGGCAGTCCTTCTTGGTCCTCTAGTGGACTGGATTGGGAAGATTTGTTATCTTTTGCTGAATCTATATTGTCCAAGACTTTTTGGACCAGATAGTTGAATGCCTCTGGCTGATCAGCATAAACATGGTGTCCTGCACCATTGATGACCTGAAATGCAACAAAATTTCAAACTAACAAATGCTGAATAATTTAAATTGCATACATACCAATTTTTAACAAGCCTTTTACAAGAAGTATTTCAATTGTTTAAAATTATATCATGATATAGAAAGAAAAAATTAGATGTTTTTCATAACCAAATAAAGTAACTACTGATGATGTATTCATGCACCCTTTGATAGGATTCATTGTCATGAAGCTTGAAAAATGGATTACAGCACCATGCATGAACATACTTAGCATTGCTATGGCCATTTGTGCAGTCTGTATTTATAGGTTACTGCATTTGTATGGGAAAATATGAACGAGTTTTCGGATGGAATACTGCACGAACTTGTGAGTGCAGTATATCCTTCCGACAAAACGAGTTCATATTTTCCCATACAAATGCAGTAACCTTTTTATTATATGCTCATTTTTTTATTCTACCAAAGGTTTAATTATATAAACAAAATACACTATAAGAAACAACGTAAATGAATGAATGCTGTATTCCAAACTAAATACACAAGTGCAGATTTGACATTACAAAATGACATCATTATTAATGCGCACATAGCTCCGCCCAGATAAATTTGAACTTAGTCGCGTGATCGACATAACTTTCGAAAGAAAATGGCATGTCTAGTTAAAATTGAAATTTGCAGTCATATTGTGAATGAATGTGCATTGCAATGACTTTTCCATTTGATCTGGAGTGAATATATTTTGGTATTTTGTTTCGATTCGACGAAAGTTTGTGATTTTGGACTGGATTCATCTGTGCAAATTATACATGAAATCCATCGGATTGAAGTGGCGTGGAAGAAGCGTGTTTACATCCGCAAATGTGTTTCTGTTTCTGTCATTGAATGTTTGAAATCATAACGTGGGAAAAATATGAAGTCTTTCAATTGCAATTTTCAAAAAGACCCTATGGAATTTAATGTGTATTTCATTTTGAGTGCAGTAAGGAGGGTGCAATTACACTTATCATCGAAATTACAGCATACTTTCGAAATGTGTAATCCAGATTGAAAACCTATGACATGGCTCATGTAATTCGGATTTGCAGAATTAAGAAAAAACATTTTGAGGAAATTCAGGATGTAAAACTGTAAGTATATTTTATTTTGCCATTCTTATCACCAGATAAAGAAGACAGTATATGCCTTGTCACTTGTATGTTATTTGTAAGGACATAATCGTCCATCTTTTATATAATGTAGCTAGCCTAAATCCGTAACATTGTATCAACGCGGAATGTGCCAAAACAGCTGGTTTTTTTTTGCAATCCACGAAACATGTTTTAGTTCATTCAGAAACAAATTTAAATAACCACAACATAAAGAGCCTCTTACACGAGTGTATATGATTTGTTTACAAATCAAAAGTGCTTGTGTCTGTGTCATTGTTTGTTTAAATAGAAAGTAGTTCCTTTATTCACGTGAATGCTATATATGTATTGTCGCGCGCCTTCAGTATCAGGGAATATTGAACAATTCTGACAATGTAAAGTTAACGGGGAAAAAATGAGCATATAATAAATATTGATTTCCAACAGGACTGCAAAATATCATGATGTTTGTAAAAAAAAAAAAATTAAAAAACAGTTTAGTTTAACATTTACTCAGATTTTTTAAGTATTTAAATCAGATTCTTTTATGTTAATGAAATTTAGTGAATACAAGAATAGATTTAAGTTTCCAATTTATTTGTAGAATATATACATAGTGTACAATGTTTTATTTTAATGTAATTAAAAAGCAAGATTAAGACAATAACTACAATTAAGTTAAAACATACCTTTAATAATTTAGTGTTTAAATACACAAGTACAAGTAGTTGAGCAGATCCAACGTGTTTATACAATCTCACATTAGAGTGTATGAGATTTTAATGTTATTTACAAGTGATTTAAGTTGCAAAATTTGTATTATCATCTGTCAAAAATAATTTAAAAATGAATTGGATGATTTTGGGGAATGATATAAATCAACCAATTTGAATCAATCAACCCTGATTTCCAAGCTATATTACTTAATGAATCCTGTAAAATATTTAGTTCAGTTCTTAAAAATTGTTGTTGAAATTAGGTTGTGGAAACAGGAGAACAGTCAATCAGGGACAATAAATTATGTAAATAATGATGGAAAGCAAACTCATTCAATCACTTCAATACAAAACGGCATGCCAAATTTGACTGAAACGAAATATTTCCTGGTAAAGTACTGCTTCTTTAATAAACCAAAGTAGGAAAATGGGTATTCAGGGACTATAACAACTGTAAATGATGACATTAAATGCTGGAAACTTAAATTATTAAAAGTTTAATGAATATAAAGTTACAAACAATTCTATTCTGCCAAAACAGATTCATTAGTCAAAACTACTCTAAATGAAAACACAAAACACTCCAAGGTTTAAACCAGCGGCCGTAACTCCTCTAAATGATAACACAAAATGTTCTGGGTCTCAATCAGGGGCTGTAACTCCTCTAAATAATTACAAAAGATATTATAGGTCTCAATCAAGTGCTGTAACTCCTCAAAATAAGGGGTGGGAAAACTACGGCCCGCGGGCTGCATGCGGCCAACCAAGGGCTTTCATGCGGCTTGCCAAGGGTTTTCATGCAGCCTAGGAACAAGTCATCATTCGCACTGACTCTGTTTATGTTACTCTGTTTATCAAATAAATGTGCTTCTTTTGAAGTTTAAGTTTTCAAATATTAACAACATATTAACAACTGAAAAATAATTAGATGTTATTTAGAAAAACCTTTTGTTTTTGCTATTTCAAATATTAATTATTTTACTTAATGAACTATGCGGCCTGCGACAAGGTGTAAATTTGTGTGTGGCACGGCACTTGCACTTGCACTGGAAAGTTTGCCCACCTCTGCTCTAAATGACAAAACAAAATGCTAAAAATATAATGTTCAATGTCGCATTAATATAAAGCTGCCAATCAAATTTGGTTGAAATCAAATTACTTCCATAAAAGTTAACAGAAAATTCCAATTACTCCCCAAAAAAGTTAACTTAAAAATACAATTACTCCCAGAAAAGTTAACTTTAAAATCGACTGATCCAGTGGCCTAAGTGGCAAGAGCATCTGCCTCAGATGTGGGAGGTCACTGGTTCGAACCTAAGCTAAGTTATACCAAAGACTTGTAAAACTGATTCTAGCAGCTGCGGTGCTTGGCCTGCAGCATTAAGAGGTTAGTGTTAGGACTGGTCGACCTGGTGTCGGAATAAGGTTACTGGGTGGGACATGATGCTACATGTCTGCGGCATGATGACCCAGTGCTAGACATCACTATAAATGGCCAAACTGCACACATCAAAGTGGTATGACTGCAAAACTGTTTAAGCTACATTACACAATCCAAATCACACACACAATTTTGAACATCAATTTACTCCCAGAAAAGTTAACTTGAAAATCCAATTACTCCTAGAAAAGTTATCTTGTAAAAACAAATTGCTGGCAGATGAACACAATCACTATATCGATCAGACTCTGTAGCATGAGGCCATATTGTGAATGTATGTATAAGTTAGAAACAGAGACAAAATAAAATAAATCTTTTGACAGGTTATAACTTTTGTAAGCAATGAATAGAAGTTACATTTCCTAACAATTTGGAGAATTGCCATGAACTTAACACATTTATCCCATGATCTATTTGATTCTAAATGAAAATTGTACTGATTTGATGTCTAAATTGTTTAGGGGTAGTGACAACAAACGTGCTAATGGAAGGACAGATGATGATGACAGACAATGAACAATAGACCATCCCAAAAGTTCTGGTCTACGACCAATAAAGCTAAAAAAAGGACCAATATTCCAAACCATTTGTTCTAATGATGTTCTAAGTGATACATTCCAGAACACAGTAGGAGTTCCTCAAGGGTCACTGTTAAAACCAATATTCCTTTTATTAGTTATCAATGACCCTACTAATTACTCATTTGAAAAGAGTCAAGTGTCATTAATGCCCAAATTAAGAATTACTGTTTACAATTGTTTAATGTTACCTTATTTTGATTAATCTTTAAATATTTGGGTGTAGTACTAATATTATCTTTTAAAAATGCACTGAATGCCTAAATTAGAATGTGATGTGCCAATAACTCTTTAAAATGGAAAATACGCAACAATTCTTAACTCTATACAGTTGAGAATCTTAGAGCATATACAGGAAAAAATATAATTGTGGAAATTCATTGCCGTTGTAATATAGTAGAAATAAATAAAAGCAAACTGGTATTTTACCTGTACATCTACATAGCTGTCTTTTCTGATGTATTTAACTGTGTAGGATGTATCTCGACTGATCCAGGACTCAGAGCCATGTATAAATGTCATGGGAATTGATTTCTGTATCTGACCAACTCTCTGTATCATAGGATGCTTGGCCCAGCCAAATGACATGGATAAAGCTTTGAATGCTGTCTCACCGCTGAAAAAAGAGAGTTCAGTTGTCATTGTTTAAATGCTGTTTAGAGCTAATGAATGATATTATATTTGTAAGTATTATGTAATAAAGCAAGTCGGTTTGGACTTTATACTTGTATGAAGTCAATAATATGAAATACCTGAAGTTCACTGGGTTTTTTTTGGTGTTTTCATTCTGGGAAGCATTATTATAAAATTGTGTGTACACAACTTGCCTGAAATATTATACTTAATTTCAAGCCCTCCCTGCCATCATTTTGAAGGTAGAATGAAGCATGAATATAATACTTTCTGTCCAATCAACTGCACATGGAATGTCTTTTTGGTATACACATTACAATGGTGGGTGAATGCCAGGAAGTGGGTGGCAGGGTAGTGGTAAACAATAAGAAGAGTCCCCAGTGCACCTAAATTCACTTACTTGTCTGCCATGTACCAGTACTTTACATTTGAATGAAAGTTCAGTTGACCGAGAAATCTGGGTTACCGTAGAAACTTCTGTTGACTGGTATTTGAGAAAAAGTCATGCAAAGTTTTTTCTTTTCTTTTTGAAACAATTGAATTAATAAATAATGGATCAGCATCAAATTTGCAAAATTAAAAGGATTATTATGCCAGGATACTTTATGTCAATTTTTTTAAGCATTTCTGGAGAGGTCGTTTTTGCTTTGTTTTAATTTTAGTGATGTGCACAACTTTAATAATAGATCAGCATCATTTGTACAAACTTGAAAACTTGAAAAGCCTTCCATCAAATTCTGTTCAGCAGTTTCAGAGAAGTTATTTTTATTTTTTATATTGTTAGTAATGGCAGTTATATATGACAGTGTACTGGCATTATTTGTAGAGAAGGCCTTCCAAGCTGAAATGCATTCTGTCCGATCTGATTAAATTATGTCCAGCAGTTTTAAGTCATTTTGATTTTTTTTTCTGTATGTTGTTGTTTTGGGTATAATGACATTTTTCAGCACACGAAATGCTATACATGGTAACAGTGGCCAATCTGATGATGAATCGGCATTATCTGTATAAATATGAAATATTTCAATCCCTGAACACTTTCTAATTTAACTTTTTAATTAAATTCTCAAGCAGCTTTTAAGAAACCATGTACAGTTTTTTAACTAATTTTAAAAAGGCATCCATATTTGATCCTGGATTGGCATCAGCCATTTTAAAAGATGCTGTTTAATTGTGATGTATATGATGACAGATTGCCTCCAATTATACTGACTTAACAGGTCATTGTGCTTTGTGATTTTGTTTCTCCCAAGTCTGTTTTATTGCAAGGTTTGTCCGTATTAAGTAATGGTGGCCATTCCTGAAGATGGATTGCTATTTTCTGTATGTTGTTGTGGGGTTTAACGCCATTTTGCAGCACATGATAGGCTATACATGGCGGCCAGTATTAATGGTGGAGGAAGAACCAGAGGAAACCCCGGAAAGAACCACCGACTCAGAAGCTACTGGCAAGCTTTCTCACATACCCACATTGGCTGAATCTTAGACTAGAACCGCCGCAGACAGAGGTGAGATGGCAGTGATCCGTAACGAAGAGCGCTTTAGACCACTCGGCCACTCGGGGCAACCTTGCTATTTTCTGTATGAAATTTAAAGGTATTCACACAAGTTTTGGTTGCAATTGGTCCAATGCTTTTAAGACACTTAAAATATTAATAGGCCACACCCCTGACAATGTATGCCAATGCAGGACCATACCTTAAAGCCAGGTGTGCTTAAAACCAACTATTTAGATCTCTACATAGAATTAAATATTTTGCTTCCAGGTGATTTTAAGGTGCAATGTTTTAACAATAAATAATTTTCTACACAACTGAAATATACATTTATGATCCAAAATATGGTACAGCGAGAGTCTACCAACCATGTCACCTGCAACTGCTGTTTTCAACCGAAGCACTTCCTTCTTCATACAGTAGTGGGCGATTTGGAGTTGCCCCAAAGTTTTCAGGTCCAGAATTGACTTCATATCACTCACAGTTATTTTCAAAACAAAGCACATTCTTTCCATGTCAAACAACCGCAGAAAAAGGAATCAACATTTACTTTTTATACCACATGCCCAGTTGAGGAAGTTATCACATAACATACTTGCCCTGTGCAATCAGCTACGTGCCCAGACATAATCTATGTCAAAAGGAAAAGGAAATGAATACCAACAAAATATCCTGATACATTTACATAACTGAATTACTGGTAACAATAATCATATTTATTTAAATGTAAAGTTAATAAAACTAGAATACCACAAGCTCTCCTGCCTATCAGGAAAAATGCACCCTAAACAACATAATCCTCATAATAGAATATCAGAAATTAATGTAAAAAAAACCCCCAAACAAATATAAAACAAATAAATACAAGAGGCCCAATATCACTCACCTGAACAGTTGAAATATCATGACAGGAATGCACTGGATGAATTCATTTGCAATTTTAGGAACAAGTAGTCTGTTGCGTAAATTTTGTCTTATCCAGAATACCAATTTTTAGTCTTGTGAGTGACCACTTGCTGGACACATCCAGTGACCATGATATCTTGGCAAAATATGCATATCGACACTGCTATGAATGACCACATTGCAAAAACGGATAAATTCCACTGACCTTTATTTAATCTCACTGTTACAATGACCGCTTAAACCCATGCTAAAAAAAAAAAAGGCTAAAAGGCTGGCTACCGATAGTGGACATTTTAAAAATGTTTTTTATTTTGTTTTGTAAACCAGACTGAAATACATGTAGATTATTCCAGCACTTAGCCTGGTTCCGGGCCTATCGTAGCTAGGAGTAGGACCCAGTTTCCCTAAGACCATATTGCGAGAACAGACGCCAGTGACCTTTATGTAATCATTTGTAAGAACAACCGCTTGAATAGTAAAGATTGTTCTGATCAAAACCAAACATAAAAAGAATAAAATATAACAAAAAATTACAAATTTAAAAAAGAAGCCTGGCAACCAGTTTGTATATAGTGACAAATGGTACAGCCCATAAACATGGCTAATTTATATGTCACGAATTGCCAATGCAGTGCTGAAATTAAGGCAGCTGTCACATATATTGTTTTGTCTTTAGAGTTAATCCATATTGCCTGGGAGGTGAATAAGGTCTTTTTCTATTAAACCAGCAAGTGAAAATCATCTGAGGGATTCAACTGATAGTGTTAAAGGCTTGTGATGTTTGTTTTGTTTTTTCCCTAAGTTAAGGTGATTACATCCCAATCACCAAGTTGTCATCTATTCAAGTTGATGCCACTGAGTTACACCTTGTTTACAGAGTTAATCGCTGTGAATTAATCCATTTACTTTTGTCTCTGAGTAAATGATGAGATAAATGTTTCTGTATATTTCATTAACTCATTCGGCCCCAATCCGTCTGTACGCATGATCCGGTTTCTGCATTCAATGGCCGATCCCACCTGTACTCATGGTTTGTTTACTGTATTCAATGGCCAATCCAGTCTCCAGTCATGGTGAAAGTGTTAGATACAACATCTCTGATTGGCTACAAATGTTTTTTTTCCCCAAGAATCAGACTCAGACCAATATTAAACCAATCAGAAATGGTTTTTACTTTCCTTAAATTTTAATTGTTCAGAAGCCAAGGGATACTAATTGAGAGCAGTTTCACTACATGTGTTCTGTTAACGAAAAATCGCAAATGATGGCAGACGTAAGAGTGATTTTTGATGGCAATGAGAGGGAAAATGAGGAGTTTTTTGGGTTTGATCTCGAAAATATTGAGCAAGCAGAGGAAAGATATGTTCGGCAGTTGGATATTTTGTGAGATTTATGTGATGTGATTTGGATTTTTAACGTAGCTTTAACAATTTTTCAGTCATATCGCTACAATGTCTGCAATGTGGCAGTTTATAGTGATGTCTAGCACTGGGGCATCATGCCGCAGACATGTAGCATGATGTCCCACCCAGTCACATTATCCTGACACCAGGCCAACCAGTCCTAACACTAACCTTTTAATACTGAGCGACAAGTGAGGCAGCTGTTAGTAACATTTTTGTAAGTCCTTGGTATGACTCGACCGGGGATCGAAACCCACGACCTCCTGCTTCCAAGACAGACACTCTAACCACGAAGCCACCAGAGCAGTTTGTAAGATTTGGATTTGGACATAGAAGTTTCTGAGATTGAATCATCATCAGAAGAGGATGCTGATAGTGATGATTATAGAGTTCTTGCGGATCTAGCAGATTGGAGCAGTCTTCTTCGGCCTGTCTAAATTGATGATTTTAGTGGACCAAATACCAGACCTACAACTGGAGCGGTCTTCTTCGGCCTGTCCAAATCGATGATTTTAGTGGACCAAATACCGGACCTACAAAAACATGGACAAGGAAAAAAGAGAAATTGACTTTTTTTCATTAGTTATTTCCAGAGGACCTGTACTCGGACAATGCAAATGAAACCAATGCATATGCCCAAAAATGCATCTCAGTATCACCAAACAAAACATGGTATCCAACAACACCAGATGCGATAAAAGCTCTAATTGGGGCTCATGTTCTTATGAAGTCCTTTCATCACCAGCCCAAGATATGTATTGGTAAAAGGACAAACTTTTCCATCCTTCCTGCATTGAACTGAAATTTATTCGTGCAGGATTTGAAAATCTACAGAAATATTTTCATGTGACTGACACCAGCAACAACCCTCCTCGAAGAACACCTGGTCACAACAAAATGGCCCATATTTGACCAATATTGGAGCGTATTCGCAACACATGCACTAGAGAATACAACCCACATTGTGAGGTGTCCATTGATGAAGCAATGATTGGATTTTCAAGACGACTGGGCTTTAAGCAGTATATGCCTTAAAAACCGACCAAGAGAGGCATCAAAGTATGGATTCTAGCAGATCATCATAATGGGTATGTTGGGGACATTCAGGTTTATACTGGAAGAACTGAAAACAATCCAGAATTGACTCTTGGACAAAGGATTATTCTTGATTTGATGGAACCTTTGTTTTGTCTTGGACACCATGTATACACCGACAAATTTTTGACATCTCCAGACCTATTTCTTCAGCTTTGACAAAAAGATACGTATGGCTGCGGAACAGTTCAATCAAATCAAAAGGGTCTTCCATCTGGATTACACAAAGTAAAGCTGAAGGAGCAGGCCCAAAGCTTAATTAAACAGAAAGGAGACACGAGAGTTATAGTTTAGCGTGACAAGAATATCACTATACTGTGTACCAACATCTGTTAGCCAGAAGCAGAAAAATGGTTCCATCAAGGATATTCCATGTCCACTCCCAGTCAAACTGTATGGAGTAGACCATAAGGATCAAATGCGGGCAACTTGGTAGAAAGTCCTTGAAATGGTGGAAGTATCTGTTTTTTTCCTTTTCAACATTTCAATAGTAAATTCATATTTTCTGACGAGAGAATCGCGGAACCATAATATCGTCATCAAAAACAACAGGGAAAGAGCTAGAACCCAGTTGGAGTTTAGAATGAATTGTGCACATCAACTACTTGGAGGATTTGTAGGTAATAGGAAAAGATAAGTAGATGTTCAACCTTGCTTCAGCAAGGTCAACATTGGCCATTGGTCATGCTAAAGAAAAAAAACCTGAAAATGTGTTAAATGAACACTTTTACAGTCAATATTACAATTGAGCACTAATAATGTTAACACCCAGTACCTTAATAACCATGTTAGAATCTACAACTTAACAATTACAAATTTTAATGCTGGAGAAAATAATTATTGTAGCTGAAAGAATTGAATAATGGAAGACCACACGCACTTTAGTGGTTTAAACATCAGTAAAATAAATTTAGGGTGTTATAAGGGAAAAGGAGTAAATTAGAAATGATTTCATAAACTAATACATGTACATGTGATCTTCAAATGTAACTGTGATTTCATGTTTAATGATAATAAGTATATCTTTAAATAATTTTGTTTTCAGATGAATGCATACAATATTTTAGCAAGAACTGTTAAAAAAGAAATAGAATATATGTACAGTGATTGTGGTTATTTTTCTTTAAATTGTTCTAAAACTTTACTTTGGAGTCTGGTCTTTTTGTACAAACCTGTTATGAGACCACCTGTTTTGAGAGACCGTTTTTTGTTGGCAGAAGGAGTGGTCTCTCATAACAGGTTTCACTGTAATAATTTTGATGATTTAAATTATTAATGGTTTAAGGATGAAAAATGTACAGTTTATACCCTAAAGTTTGCTTAAAAATATCACATTTATCAAACCAGATGACATCCAACTGGACACAACCAGACAACTGTGGTTAGATGACCATAATCTATTAAGTGATGTATCTCGCTTCTGTAACCTATGAATTTATAACTTTCTGATTTCTCAATAATTTTCATGCATTATTTCAAATGTTTGAGTTTATTACAGTAGTCCCCCTCTTGAACGGCCCCTCTGACCAGCGGCCACCCGCTCCTTACGGCCAGAATCCGTTGGCACCGACGAGTTTGTGTTCAAAAGTACCCCTCGCGAAAGGCCACCCGGCTAACGCGACCAGCGGCCAGCATATTAGTGCAAAATTATAAAATTTACCCCTCACAAGCGGCC
The DNA here is from genome assembly GCA_028554795.2 of Sinohyriopsis cumingii. Classification (NCBI taxonomy): domain Eukaryota; kingdom Metazoa; phylum Mollusca; class Bivalvia; order Unionida; family Unionidae; genus Sinohyriopsis; species Sinohyriopsis cumingii. Next base: position 59,026,749 of record CM068839.1, on the reverse strand, counting down.
GCATTTTATTTGAATATGTATCCAGAACAAGTATTTTATTCATAATGTGTGTTAAGTAATCCGATTTCTGTTTCCCGATGTCAGGTTTTCGTTACTGAAAGAAGTGTTGAGTAAAGTACATTTACCACTAAGGTTAATATTATATCATTTACGCCTCACGAGAAGCCAAATTTATTCCATAAAAACCGAGAAAGACTCAAATTTTAATCCATACAAAAGGGTACGTACATGTAATCCAATTAGCCTTACTGCTGTGTTATCATAAGATGTCCGGTTTCGTCACTCTGATAATTGTTAAAATTACAATTATTGAACAGTAGTAACAGCTGAGAAGTGGCACTATCGATGTACAATACCCAAGTCAGCAGGAAAATGGTTTGGTAGCCTTTATGGCTTCCCTAAGTAAGATGTTGAGATTGTTCATTTTGATAATCAGTGGCTATTACTACTGACAATAATTGTCAAAAAATTACGAATCCTAGCGGCCGCGAGGTCAAATCTGCGTGATGTTAATGGTACATATCGAAACCGTTTTGGCTTCTCTCACTCAGTTTAAAGAAATGTATAAAAACAATAGGGTACCAGACTGCGACTAACGAATCACGTGACAAGATCAGTGCCTTTAAAAACACGGCAATTTGTTTAGATGCATACAGAATTGTTTTATCAGTATTGTAGTTGGCAACATGAACAAATTACTGCAAAAAGATCAACATGTCATCGAGGAAAATAAAAATTCTCAGTTTAGAGGAGAACGTGAAAGTAATTCAACTGACGGGAGGTTGGGGGGGGGGGGGATCGTCGAGGATCCTTGCAGAAAACTAATGTCGGGAAGACTCCGATAAACAGTATCGTGAAAGATAATGAAACAATTCTGCAGAAGTGGAAAGGTGAAATGGACGGAGAAAGGAAGATTGTTTGAGCCAGGAGACATTTGTATCCTGATTTGAATGACAAGAAAAAGCAAACATTTTGTCAATTGAATTAGGATATGACGACCGCAAGTAACGGATGGTTGCACAGATTTCAAATACGACACAATATCAAGTGTTCTGTCCTTAGTGGCGAATCGGCTGATGTTAATAATGAAGTTGTCGAAGATTGGAACAAAAGACTAAACGATATATGCAAGGGATATGACAGCAAGGATATTTTTAATGTGACGAGACTGGTTTGTTTTTTAGACTGTTACCAACAAAGTGACAGATGATGTGAACTGTAACATAATTATAAAGACAGTTTTAAAACTATATCAATGGTTATTCATAGCAATCTTTTGAAAATGATGACAAAGTTTGTTTTACATTTGTTTCACATCATGCATGTGATTTTTTAATTAAAATATTAAATATTTAAAATTAAATGTACTTGTGACTTTTTTCATATGTATTTACTATTTACATTTGTCATCCCCCTCTAGAAAGGCCACCCGCATTATAAGGCCACTTCCCTGCTGCATTAGGGGTGGCCTTATAAGAGGGGGACTACTGTATGTGTATAATCTATACTCCTTGAGTACAGTGAAGCAAATTGTGAAGGAAAAATTTTCCTTTTATAATTGACAAAATATTTAGCTTGGGTCTTCACTAACACAGAGAAGGACTGCTTGGTCTCTCAAAAGTGGTGTAAACTGAAGTCACTAAAGAAGTTTGTTTCAAGATTTACCTCCCCTTTACATCACAATAACACCTTTATATAAAAAATTTCCAGAACATATGAGAAGGAAGGTACATGATACTGATTTTATGTAAGCACATCTACTGACATCAAGGAATATTATGAGCAACATCAAAAAAATATGGAATATAACAAATTGGAGCTTGTGTACCAATGACAGATTATATCCCTTTGTCAGACCTGTTGCAATGTGCATCAAAATTTATTTAGCTTAGGATATGCTTTGTATCCACATGGGATCCAAAATATTTTTTTGGGGCATTACAAATAAGTTTTAGAGAGAAATCTGTATTCTTTTTTGCAAATGTTATCAAATTATCTTTACAGCTGGATTCCAAAACTAAAATAATTTTCCTAAGTCTCTTTGAATTGGTAAGTGTAATTCAACCATGCTTTTGCAGTAGGTTTGAAAGCAAGTGTCATTGACTATGAATAATTATTATGAAAGTAAAATTTGACTTTTGGTCACAGGCAACTAATTATAGTATGAGCTACACAAACTGGTCTACATGTTGTGGTGTATTAAAAACCATATTTAAGAGAACAAAGGTTGCTATTAGCTGAAAAAAGTTGCTGGACAAAAACTAACATAAGTGTTAAAAAGAAACCTACGTGAGAGTAAATTATGTTCACTTTAACCTAAAGCCATTTTCACTTTATCGCAATTACTGCAGAGTTACTACTGGAGGTAAATGGGGTGAGGAAGGGATGTGATCACAGGACCAAATCTTTATAGTGGGTGCATACAAGGATATATATTTCTTTAAATTGCAGCATATACATATTCTTGGATATATTGTTCAAAGTGTGATTTGCCAGCCATATTACAAAGAGTATGTGCATTTGGCCAAATGTTACAGTCTATAGGAATTGAATTAGTAACCTTTGCCAACTTGCCTTGTACAGAAGTAAATGTCAAGCCCTAAAAAGCAACAGGTGAGAATTCTGATACAAGTTTTTACCTTCATACAGTCAATTCCAATGACCACCATCATCTTGTACTCATGTCTTGATTGGTATAGTTAATGAAAGTGTGAATGCATTTTTTTTACAGTTTGCAATGTATACTTGAATACCAGTCTATTCTCCAAAAATATATGTAGGCACCAATGAATAGTATAATGCATGACAATATGGGAAAAATTTGTTTTTTTGCAAAGCACTTACCTAGGTTTCTGAGCATTGCAGTGGTAGATGTATTCGAAAATTGTGTCATCATCAAATAAATCTAAATATTTCTTCTTAAGGTCTGGTCTGAACTTCTTCACTAACCCAGGACCTGAAAAGTATGGGATTTTACAAGTTTGTATTGTTAATTCTTTTGTCTAACTAGTCAGAAATTTGTAGTAATTATCACATACAGTACACAGTAGACTTAGTAATGGGTAGATACATTTTAGACTCTGTTTTTTATTTGTTCCCTTCTGCGACAATCTCATGCCTTCAGAATTCTCATCATGTATATGCCATAGCAAATAAATTCTCAGACAGGGAAGCAAACATCCAGATGTAGTTTCCCTGTGAGGAAAGATGAAACCTATTGAAAAGCTTCCTATTTCTGACACTGCATAGGAAAGCTGGCATGAAACATAAAATAAAATGTAAAATAACACTTAGACTGTGTCATTTACTTAGGCAGGGCTAGAAAGTAACGTTTGAACAGTCAGATAAGACTATATGAAATTTATTTGTCCACGGGTAAATGAATGTTCAAAAATATTCAGAAGGCCTGCATCTTGATCTGATTTGCCCACCCGAAGACAGGAAGGTCAAAGGTCACTCAGAAAGTCCATTTTGTTGATTCAGGTATGAACAAATTATAACATGTTTTACATATCAGCTTTTGATTTCAGATCACTGGCACAACATATTCTTTTTAAGTGACCAAGTATTTTATACTAAGCACAAAGTAGACTTCTCCACTTAAACTTTTAAGCATTCACCTGTACCATTATTATGTGATTGGACAGCACAGTGCAGCTCCACTGTAGCATGCTCCATTATAACACAAATTTATAAATACCATGACTGTGGCATAGCTCCTGAAATTTAATATCAGTTGAAGAAACAATGAATAAAAGCTTATTATCATTTTGTGGAAGAGACTGTGTACAAATTTGAAACATTATTAATCTGGTGTGGCTCCCGAAATTTCATATACATGTATTTTTCTTGTACACCAAAAAAAATATTCTAAGAGGTACAAAAAAATAATGTGTTCAAGATTTATTATCATTCTGAAGAAGAGATTCAATATGAATTCGAATATAACAAGATCATGGCATGACTCCTGAAATTTTAAAATTATTGGAATTACAAGTATCTGAACCAATGGTTGGGCATTTTGAGAATTCTGGTCTTAGTTTATTGTTGAATGACGTCTGCTCATAAGAGTTAATCTTGTTATTACTGATCCATGATCGATAAAGCCATTAAGTCTTTTTTGTGTTTGTTTTCAATGCATTCTGTGCACAATCATTGATCAAACAATAACCGATATAACGTTTGTTTCTTAAACTGTACACACAACCAAGCACCAAGCAATAAAGTGACTAATAAAAGATTCTCACATTGAGCTACAAATCAGATAGTTTAAGTAAACTCATGAAAGCCAACTGCAGAACTAAATTCTGTTCAAATTATGGGGTGACGATTTATAAAATTTATTAAAAGAACTAAAGCTGCCAACACGTGCATGTGGCTTAGTGATGTTGTAAGATACAATTCAGTTGACCAGTGAATAATATCGTAGATTCCCTATAAAAATGACCCAATTGTTGACTGACAATTATTCTTTCTGCAGTTGTTCTCTTGCTTAGGTGTAGAGGTTTTAACTAGTATACATTTAAAATGGATAACAGTACACAAAAAACTAAAGCTTTTAATGTTAAAGACAAGGTTGAAGCCCTGGGCAGGATTAAATCCAATGTTAAACAACTAGCAAGAGATTTAGGTGTTAATGAGACGACCATCCTAGGACAGCAAAACATGACTGAAACAAAAAGTAGCTGAAAATCGACCAGTTTTTCCACACAAAAAAACAACAAAGTATTCTGATTTGCAGATGAGAAAATTCTGGCAGTTTTAAATTGATAATGACATTGTTTACTGACTTCGGGATGTACTGAACCATAAATGTGCTTTGTTTTTCCTTACATAATTTTGCTGTTATTTTTTTTCTCCAATTAATTCAGATGCATATTTGTCCGTGACAATATTATTGAACATTTTAAATCTGTATACATATTTTCAATGGAATTACATGTGTTATGGATCCAATGCTTGCCATGAAATCAGCTGGTGAGTTACATGGTGCTGATACTCTATTCATTTCACACACACAAACACACACACTATACATGTAAGTGTACCATTGCTTGGTTCTCTGAAAAAAGTAAAATAATATATATGTAATCTCCATGTTTAAAATACATGTGCATTTCTCATTTAATATACACTGATTTAAGATGGTGTCTGTGCTAAAGAAGCACATATATTTGTGCCCTCTTTTATCTGCCCCCCCCCCCTTTTAGTGCATGCAGAATTTTCTTCAGTTAACTGACTTGGTTGGTTATAGCTCAGTTTGGTACAAAACAGTTACGTGTTGTGGACCCTGACCACCACGTTTTGGAGGGAACACACTATATTAGGACATTTTCTGTCATAGCTTCCTAAAGATTGAGGTGAGGGTCAAATCCATGGTATTTTGGACTGAGTTATGCCCATTTTATCACTTTATCCTTTACTTTCAGAAATTTCAAGTGCATTAAAAAAAATTTAGACAAAATATTCACGAGTGTTTTTAAAGATAAGATGTAAGAAAAAATTTGGGCAAATATGATAGCATAAATGTATACCAAGCAGCAAAATTTGTGATAAATGCCTGATGTTTTTATGGAAATTAATAATGCAAAATTCAAACATTGTAAGTTACAGATAATAAACTCAGACTAATGATAATTATTGTTTCAAATAAAACTGGTAGGATGGTCAACTCATCAACACCTAAAATGTACATTGCAACTGACGTGAATCTGCCTGTGTAAATAGTATTAAAGTCATGGTAGCTCAGTTGATAGATTGCTAGAATGGTAATCAAAGAGTCGTAGGTTTGATAACCTCCCTTGCCATGAAGGGTTAACTACCTTGGTATAGCCTTGGTAAAGACACTTACCAGTAGCCCCTTGGCATGATATAACCTGCGTGTTAAAAGTGCCATCAAAACTAAAAATGTAAACAGTATAATGCAACTTCTACTGATATGCCTCTGCCTTATGGTTCCCTGATTCAACCGGGTCTGACAGTCAACCATTTAAGTTCATGAAAAGGAGAAATCTCAAGAAACTCAAGTCATTATCAAATACACAGATGAAAGAAAAGTGAAATAAAGGCCATGCAAATTACAAAATATGATGATAACTATGGCTTGGTACTAAGTCACGGGAAAATTGGGATTAGCAACAGTGATTATAACAGCCAAGTATGCTCGATTTCCTTTGGAGCTCTAATGTACAAAAAATATATGTGTATGTGTGTGTGTGTGTGTGTGTGTGTGAATATTTCTCAACATCATGCAATCATTTTTTAGTGAGTGTTTTGGGGGGAAAACAGGCATGAAAAGGACTTGTCACCTGATATCAACATCTTATATGTAATATCTCAGGCCTCGAATAGGAGTTTCTTGTGGCTTTACCTACCAAAACATCAACAGATTTTGTCATGTGATGAACATTGATATTAGATAGGTGATTAAATTACTCTCATGTGCCAAAATTCTTACCCCAAGGTCCAGCTGCTCTGACTATTGCTAGTGGATTAAAGGGCTGCACCAATGTTATGATGACTCGAGCCCATCTTGGAATGCTTTCATTATCCGTTGGCTTTTCTTCAAACCCCCAGGGATCAACAAGAATAAGATGTTTTATTCTTTCAGGATATTTTAATGCATAGGAACTTGCAATAAATGCACCAAGACTGTGTCCAAGAAGTACCATTTTATCTAATTGCATTTCCTTCCTCCATTCTTCTACTGATTCCACAAATTCAATTTCAACCGACTCTGCTTTTTTACTGAATTTAGGTCGAGAACTTCGACCAAATCCCAGGAGATCAAAGGCATGAAGAGGGCTTTTGGTACAAAGTGAATCAATGTTTTGAGCCCACAGTCCAACCCCTCCTGCCATACCATGGATCATGACAAGTGGGGTTCTGTCTTTGTCTGGATTGGCACTGATTGTCCATAATCTGTTTTGGCTCTGTGGCAGAAAGACGAATTTTGACACAAGTTTGCTCTTAAGACCTGCAAGAAAAAAATGTTAATACAAATTGTGAAATAAAAGTATATCTTTGACAAAAAAAGTTATCACAATGGAGTACTTCAACACTCCGTGTGTAATATGCATCCAATCAGGAACAGCACAAACCTTGATCAAGAGAATACACTGGCAGTCTCCCATGTTCATGACTGATTGCAAAATAATCTCGTCAGACATTTTCAAACCCCTGATCTAACAAAACAAGCATGAGATAGCTAACCTTCATATGACAGGTGCCAGACTGCCTTAAACATCAGTCCTAATTCTTCCCTAATCCTGGCTTTGCATTTTCATCAACACCTGTCACACAGTTGGGCGCACCTAACATTAAACTATAAGCTCCAGACAAACCAGGCTAGTTAGTAATTGCTTTAATACATAGACTGATACAATAGCATTAAAAAACAAATCAATAATGTTACTACCAGTCACATCCAACATGGTTAAAAAATCCTACAATTTAAGGAATTCTTAATCACCCAAGATAATTAAGGAGACAGTCATTAAAATATGTAAAACATATTATTTTCTCAGTAAAAAAGTAAAAGGTTGTTCTCTGCCAATTTTTATTATTGCTGGAAAATTTAGACTGGTTAGCCATGTTAAAAAATGGTATACAGTGTTAAAGAAAAACTTGTTGTAACATCATTCAGACTCAAAAATCTGCATGGTGAAAAGAATGAAAGCACAGTTTCTGTAAGCACAACAACTTTCTGTGCTAAATGCAATCTCTGACTTAATCAACCAGCATTCTAATTATATTTCATCCTTGATAACTAAATGATGTACATACTGGGCTACATTATCAATGCTTGTCAGGCACCAGGGTCACTGACCACTGTATCATACTTACAATTTTTTTTTTAATATCTCAATAGAAAAATGCTAATACCTCAGAAATTGTTTTGCTTTCACCAACAAAGCAGATTAAGTATAATGCTTGGTGTATTGCCTGAATTCATTTGCATTCCAAATAAATCTGGCAGGAAACAGCGAAGAACTTTTCATTGCGACTGACACATAAATACTGCCTCTAAAATTCATGGGGTTGTGGTCAAAATTTGTAGAAAAGATGACTGACATCAATCTTAATGGCAGACATATGTTAATTTGAGCACAAATTGCCTCTCTTATTCACAAAAGCATGATGTGGTTAAATTGATATCTTACCCCTGCCTGGTAAAAAACCAACTTCAATGAAATTACTGAAAGTGAAAACTATGTTTCTGAAAATATTTTCATGTTCAAATTTTCATACAGAATTTAAGATTACTGTAAAAAAAAAAAACAGATCTATATTTTAACATTTCTTTTAAAACTTATATAACCAAATTACAGGACAGATCAAGTTTGTCTCACATTATTGGTTACAGAATGGGAAAGACAAGGGATATACGTGTTCGTACAGGTATACTGTAAAAACGTATCACTGTCTGCATATATAGACCGTTTAATCAGATAAAATCCCAAATTAATCAGCACATTCAACAAGAAGTTCAAGTGAGGTAACAATTTTCATATGAATGCCTTTTCAACTTGCAGAAAGGAAGACTCGACTCGCCAATGAATTACCTACTTTGCATGATTCTTTTCTCTACCTCGGCTAGATGTGCCACAGATGATGAAACCCAACGAAACCAACCTTGCCGACCCACTGATGCAGCTCTGAAAAAATAAGATCAAAGTTAGATTTAGTGATGGGAATCGGTCAGAAATTCATAATCAATAATCAGTTCCACTTAACCAACTGATAATCAATTATAATCGGTTACTAAGAGCAAATTTTAATTTTTGTTTGTTATTCAGTTATATCTTTGATCAATAGTTCAAGATGTTAGTAAATATACAGGAGTAATCTCTTTTAATGACATGTATACTTTAACCTGATAATAATATTACATTTTTGTCTATTGTGTTGTGTGTTATTTTTGTTCTACATCTCTGTTAAATGAACACAACTTTTTATAGCTGATAAGTCATATGCAACTGAAATACTGCTACAATCCCCCAAAATCCTTTCATTTATATGTGATGTGTCTATAATTTTAAGTGTAGAAGGACATGGTTTTCTTATCATTTTTTACAAATACTACAAATAATGTTGCATTTAAAACTGAAACAAATCAACAAAATGTGTTTAAATTTAATAACTCAACTATTTAACAACTTGATCATGTAATAATGGCTATATGTTCCTAATCATGAAATTTTGTGCCTATGAAATATAGGGTTTTATATTTGTAGTTGTGAAGGGAATTAATAAATTTCAGGTCAACTTTAGTGGCTGGGAGTTTTACTAACCTTTGTGCTTTGCATACAACTAAAAAGTAGTCTCCCTTTACACATAATCGATTATGGAGTTTCACAATCGATTATCTTATTGGTTCGCTCAACCAACTGATGATCGATTATAATCGATAATTGGAACAACACTAGATTATTTCATGATGATAGAAATGATAACAAAGAATTGTCTGCACCAATTAGTTCATTCCAGATGAATAAATGAAAAGTACTGGGCCAATGTGAGTAAAGTGACTTGTCCTAACACAACAATGGAAGAGTCTTGCATGTTAATCATTGAACCACAGTGGCTTCAATCTATATCAAAATAATTTCATTCCTTTTTAAGTTGGCCACATTATTAATAATCATCTAACAAATTTAAAAGTTAGGATTACCAAAAACGAAAACTTGCATCATCAAATTACTGGTAAGTAGTGAACAAATTTACTTGAATCTGGAACTGTTCTTTTTTACAGCATTTTCTGGGGATAAAATGTAGGATCAATCATACGAAGTAGCCCACTGGGTTACCATAACAAACTGTATGGTACCCCAAACCCAGCATTCTGGTGACTGTATTTATTGTACTGGATAGTCTGATGATAAATAAGCTAAAGAAGAAACACAAATATTTTTCTTGTTGTGGCATGTAATATTTTATTTTAACATACATGCATTCAATAAATCACCATTAGTATAATTTATTTCCAAATACTAAGCTGGGTTTAATTACATCGTCTCTGATGTTGGTCTTTTTTTATAAGTGACTGGTTTTGCGCAAGTTTGAAAGTACAGTAAACGTCTATCTAAACCCAAAGACCACATTTTTAAGGTAGACGGAAAGATTTTTAAATTCTGTCAGTTTCTAAAAGTTCTCATTCTGGGCATCACCAAATCAAAATTTGTTTTCCATCATGTTTTATTACTTTCATAACATTATTTTACCAGACGTGGCAGAGAACGGCTAGTTAGTATTGACCATCTACTTATAATACCAAAATTAAGTGAAGACATCTACCATGATACTGATGTCTGAGTCGACAACAACATCATTATCTGGATAAACGTCTTACATCGCATACAGAGGCTCGTTAAAATTAAATTATGAAATATCGGTCAGTAGGTAGAGAATTATGGGGCCAAAACCTGGAACGATATTACATTACTCCAACACTCTACCCATGGACCAATACTTTATATATAGTTTGTAATATGCCCCTGTGGCAACATCACTGCATCGCAGTTGTGACAATTATCACTGCATCGCAATTGAGACAATTATTGTCTTGTCATTATGGATCAGACCAAACAGCGTGATTTTATCAAAATTTTACATAAAAATGTATATTTAACAAAAATAATATGTTTAAAATTATATCATAATAATAAAATCCTCTAGATTATAAAGAATATTTCTATGGACAGAGAATAAATTATAGTTTATCACCTACTCTGCCAATACAGTTCCATCGTTTGACGCCATACTGTTTGTAATCACTATGTTATCACATGACACGCAGGTCATATTTGGGAACTCAGTCACATGTACACAGCTTGAAATTTCGTACCAAATTGTTCCGGAAGCTAAATGTACGTCATTCATCACCTCTTGTACTGTAACTTAATTATTCCTTCCAGCGTTTCAGTTAATACAGTGCTGTCCAACCTTTCTGACACCATGGGCCACTGAAAAATGTTTTTCTTGAAGCTGAGGGCCGCAGCAGAATACTGAAAAGTAACAACTAGATAGCTGCTCGAGCTCTGGCGGACCATTTAAAATCAGCCCGCGGGCCGCGGGTTGGACAGTACTGAGTTAATACATAATGCCAGTGAAGAGTTTGTCGACCCACAGCACTGTCAGAGTTGTGCCCGTCCCACCTCCGCGTCCAAAAACAAACTAAAAACCTTAACTTTAACAGCATGACTTGAAATAATGCGAACATTTAACAAGAGCTTTTTATATTTTTCCATACAACATAATTTTTGTCCCTAAGCAACATTTTCATACTTGAAAATATGCCATCCCCTGAATTTTGGCTCTGGAAGCAGCTGCTTTGTCTGCCTAATATGGGACAGTATCACGACTGTTTCTCTGATGCGAATATCGCGGAAAGAACCAACAACACGGAGAAAACGATCAAGAGTGAATTATGCTGGTTGGTATTTATTGATTTGCACCTATGCTTGAGCAGTTTTAATAAGATGAAATATATGGTTATTACAGTTTCCTGTCGCACATTTTTGCTTGAAGATATTCTTTGAATATGCAATAAATTCAGTATGTCATTTAAAAAAGTTCCAATAATATGAATGTTATGAGTAGTGAATGGGGCACCCTAGGGACAATGGGACTTACCATCAAAAACACCCTTGGGTCACTCTGGGGACAATGTAAATTTAACATGGGAAAAATTGCTGGGTCACTCTAGGGACAATGTAAGTTTAACATAGGAAAAATTGCTGGGTCACTCTAGGGACAATGTAAATTTAACATGGGAAAAATTTGCTGGGTCACTCTAGGGACAAAGGGAATTGAACATGGAACTAGAGTGTGTGTCTGTCTAGGGACAAGGGAAATTGAACATGGGATTTTTTTTAAAAAATAAAAAAATAAAAAAGTGGGGCTAGGCAATTGAAAGTCTATCTCTTTTCGAGAGATTGGAGTGGCCCTGAAAAGGGCCTTTGGGTTTTATGTTAATATTAAGATATATTAACATAAAGGGCACCGCATTGGTCTTCTTCTTGTCCTTAGGCTGCGCCTGACTGCAGGACCGTAAATCAGGACTCTTTTGAGGCATCCTTGACGCTCCACATATACTCTTCGCATCCACAGACTGGTGTCTGTCCTGTGGACAACTGTCCACTTGGATCGGACATACATCGGTATGTCCGTCCTGAACATCATCGAAGATACAAGGGTTGAAGATTGAACGTCGGTCCACATGTTGAGGCGCCGAGAACAGGTGAATCAATGCAGTGAGCTGCGCTTATTTATTGGTAGAGGAAGGATTGAAACGGATTGAGTTCATTGACCAATCCAAACACGCGTTACAAAATTCAGTCAGCCCGCATCCAATCCGAAGACAGCAGTCTGTGACGTCACGTGGTCTATATAGATTCGCTAGCGCCTGTGCGCAGTCAATCCATGCGACAGTTTTTTGTCAACATGATGGAAACTCAAAAAACGATCAGTTGGGGTGCACCAGCAGTGGAGACCACCCAAGCGAACCCGGACTTACTTTCAGAAGAGGTAAATTGAGATTTTGTGGATTTTCTTACCTCGCAAGAATTTGTTCCGGAACCTTCGTCACCTTCTTCATTACCGCACGTGGAGAATTTTAGACTGAGACAGAAAGAAGAATTGGAGAAATTTATACAGCAGCAAAAAGAAGCAGAACAAGCTTTTCTCCTACAGCAACAACAGCAAGAAGAAGAGGTAAGAAAAAAACAAGAAGAAGAAGAAGAAGTAGCAAAGAAACAAGGGTGTGAAAATCAAACGGTCACGGTACTGTTAGACATTTTAGCGGAGTTAAGAAGTCTGAAACAAATGTATCAGACTTCTTTATTACGACCGAAGAGAATACGACCTTCCCGAGTTAAACACTCCAACCCTGTGACTAAGCCTATCGTACCACCCTTAGTGATTTCAACCAAATCATCATCATCAACAGTACGCAGTCCAGAAGTAGGCCTTGGCCGTGGCAAAGGCTTAAGACAGTTAAAGTTGATTGCTTAAACTCACCCCTACACCAAAAACCAAAGGCCCTTTTCAGGGCCACCCACGTCTCTCGAAAAGAGATAGACTTTCAATTGCCAATAACTAAAAAAAAACATTTTACCCCTATAGTACGTGTGTATGAGTGTGTGAGTGTACGTTCTTATTTTAAAATCAAAACCCAAACACACTTACCTTTTAATACTTAATTTATTCTTTTATAAATATTAACAATCCAATTCACAATTCACAACAGAGCACTTTAAAAAGTTCATTCACTTTTTTCTCATTTTTTTGCTCTCTGTTTTTTGAATTTCTTCACCGTCACAGTCTTTTCCTCCTCTTCCTCCTCACTTTCTTCCCTTCTTCTTTTCTTCTCCTGTTTGTTTTTCTTCACCTGTCTGCTTTCTTCCTCCTCTTCTTCCTCTTCGTCTTCTTCCTCTGAAGAATCCCTCTCTTCTGACTCCTCTTGTTTCTTTTTTGGGCAATCTGGAGACCAATGTCCTTTTTCTTGACAATAATAACAGGTATCTTGACTTTTGTCTCTTTTAACCCGTTTTTCTTTTTTGACGGTCTGGACACTCTGAAGACCAATGCCCTTTCTTCTGACAGATATAGCAAGTATCTTCACTTTTATCTCGAAAGGAAGGAGAGTAGTCAGTTGGCTGGTCTGAAGATAATTTTCGGATGACCCCTCGCAAAGCTCTGATGAAACGTTCGATCTGTCTAGTCTCTTCCATCGTTGTGCTCGGTTTGAGAGTGAAATGAATAGTGAAAGGACAAGACACTTACCCTTTATATATGCTGGTCTGCCATGACCATAAAGTAGCCCATGGTGTTTAAACTTTAGTCATTTGACGTTTTTCACTCAAGATGAAACGATCCAATTCATTTGAGAAGAAAGAAGAAAATAAGAGGCAGAAACGTGATCTATCGCCTCGTACCAGAGCTTAAGTCTTGGCACAAATTCACGCCAGTGATTTTGAAGAGGACATGAGTGAACAAGAATCCAAACCCTCTAAACAAAGTTCACCACTCTTAGTTAACCCTGAAAAATACTATTCCATTCGAGAGACAGAAAAGCGCTCCTCTAGAAAATTTAGAACCACGGCTTACAAATACACGGTGAAGTTTAAAGATTTCAAGTCCGAAGTACCGTTGGAGAAAGCAGAAGGGTTCATCACCGGGGTGTGGGATTCTTTACTTACCACACTCAAGCGACAATGTCAACCCAAAGAAGACGATCGTTTGAGACTTTCCATACAACACGCCGTTTTGAAATCACCTGTTTGGATCGAGTTTAGCACCCCTGCAGAATTGACTGCTTCCAAAGTCATGGACAAAATTCAACACGTACAACAATCCAATGACCAGTTTGACATCACCGATGGAAAAGGCACACTGGACATGACCCACGTCTCTCCTCCTCAATGGACTGGACGCAAAAAGATGTTATTGGTGGACGAGCTTCGCAGCACCAAAACAAGTCTCGTCCGAATTCACAACCCTCAAGACCAGATGTGTTTAGCCAGGGCTATTGTGGTGGGACGAAAACGACACGGTAGAATGGAAAAGAGCCTGGGAGAATATTCATGACCCACGTCTCTCCTCCTCAATGGACTGGACGCAAAAAGATGTTATTGGTGGACGAGCTTCGCAGCACCAAAACAAGTCTCGTCCGAATTCACAACCCTCAAGACCAGATGTGTTTAGCCAGGGCTATTGTGGTGGGACGAAAACGACACGGTAGAATGGAAAAGAGCCTGGGAGAATATTCGAAAATCGGACCGAGCCAAACAACAAAGTGAAGCAGAACTCCTGTTGCAAGAAACCGACTTACCCAAATAAATACCCTGTGGCATTCCTGAAATGCAAAAATTGCAAGATGTCCTAGCTCCACGCTACATCTTGAAAGTGCACCCTCAAGAAATGCGTGGGCCTCTGTTGTTTCGAGGGAAAGACTTTAAGGATGGAAAATACATTCACGTCTATCATCACGATGACCATTTCGATACCATTACCACTATCACTGGATTCCTGGGATACAGTTATTACTGTGAGAAATGTGACTATGGCTATAACAATCGAGAGCAACACAAGCATTGTGGATCGAAATGCTCAGGATGTTTGGCCTCTCCACCCTGTCTGAGCGAAGGACCAGTGCATTGTTCAACTTGTCTGCGCACGTTTGTCAGCCCTACCTGTTACCAACAACATTTGAAGACGCAAGGTTCACAGCAGAAATGTGCTTGTCAACTCCTGAGATTGTGCCCTACGTGTGGACAAGGCATACGTACCAATAGTACCAAGGCACACGTATGTTCAGGAAAAAAAAAATCTAACATTTGTCACCACATCATGGACTTGGAACACCAATACTACGTGCAAAAATACCAACCCCCACCAGAGAAAGAGGACGGTCACAAGAAGAAAGGCAATTTCATCTTTTTCTATTTCGAATGCATGCAAGAGACCGGCATTCATATTCCTAATTTCTGCGTGGCTCATCGAGCCTGCGAAAAGTGCATTCAAGAACCTATCGTGAGTCATTGCCCTTACTGCAGTAAGATTCCTGGAGGGCGTGAAAAAATCTTTCGGGGACCGAACACGCTAGCCGATTTCGCCCGATGGGTCTTAGACCCCATCGACAAGACGTGGAGCCAAGAGGACATCGAACGTTACGGAGACTGTCATCGTCATGCCACGGTGATGGCTCACAATTTCTCCGGATACGATGGACAGTTTCTTCTCAGATACTATACGAACAAGGCACCGAGCGTCCTAAAGTTACTTTGAACAGAACCAAAATCATTTTCATGCAAGTGGGACAAGTGCAGTTTAAAGATTCGATGAGTTACTTGGCCATGCCTTTGAGTCGAATGCCTAAAATGTTTGGAATGACAGAAATAGATAAAGGGTACTTTCCACACGTTTTCAATACCGAAACCAATCAACATGCCGTTCTACCCCATTTGCCTGAGGCTCACTATACGACCCTGACAACATGCGTACCGAACAACGAGAAGCTTTCTACGCTTGCTACCAGGCTCACGCCTCGGACCCTATCGACTTTCAGGAAGAAATGCTAAAGCATTGTCGTTCCGACGTGGACATTTTACGGAGTTGCTGTGGAAAATGGTTACATTATTTTTGCGACAAGGAACACAAGTGGATTCTGCATGCCCGCAACGGAGGGGGCGAAAAGACCATCGGAACGCATTCAGTCGATGACTGGGACTTAGAAAACCCCAAGATAGTGTACGAGTTTAACGGTTGCTTATTTCACGGATGTCCCGTCTGTTACCCTGACCGCGGCACTAAAAATCAGTTTTTACAACGAACCATGGAAAACTTGTACCAGGCCACTTGTCAGCGACGCCTAAAGTTAGAGCAGGAAGGATACCAAGTGGTGGAAATGTGGGAACGAGTACGATCACCGTATGAAAACCGATCCCGAGTTTAAACGCCTCGTGGAAAGTTACCAGTTCATGGACCCCCTGAACCCGAGGGATAGTTTGTACGGAGGAAGGACCAATGCCACCTCTTTGCTGTACCATGCCGACGAAGAGAAAGGAGAAGAAATCAAATACTTGGACGTGTGTTCGCTGTATCCCTACGTGTGCAAATATTGTCGCTTTCCTGCAGGGCACCCACAATTGTTCACGGAACACATCGACCTGAAAAACATTCGACAATACGAAGGCTTGATCAAGTGCAAAGTTTTGCCTCCCACGGACTTGTACCATCCCGTCTTACCTCACCATTGCCAAGGCAAACTGATGTTTCCTTTGTGCCGTACTTGTGCGGAAACGGGCAACCAAGATCAACCTTGTCATCACACCCAGGAAGAACGGGCCTTGACGGGGACGTGGGTCAGCGTAGAATTGTTCAAAGCTATGAACATGGGATATCAACTCTTAGAAGTGTACGAAATTTGTCACGTTCCCAAGACACAACAATACCACAAGGGTGACCCTATTCAGAAAGGCATTTTCGCAGACTACGTGGATGCCTTTTTGAAACTGAAGCAAGAAGCCAGTGGCTATCCGTCCTGGTGTCACACTCCCAAAGACCAAAAGACATTCAAAGAGAAATACTGGGCACAAGAAGGCATCTCTTTAGATCACATCGAGAAAAACGAAGGCAGGCGATCGTTTGCCAAAGTGATGTTAAATTGCTTGTGGGGTAAAATGGCACAACGACCGTGTTTACCCAAGACGGAATATTTGACGGAACCTTCCCGCTATTTCCAGATGATTCACGACAGAACCAAATTCATGAAACACGTGGACGTCGTTCGCGAGAATTTGATCTTGGTCAATTACGAAGAAGATCTGGACTTTGTACAAGACGACCCCTTTGGAAATGTCATCACTGCGGCTTACGTGACAGCTCATGCTCGCTTAAAATTGTACGAAGCTTTAGAACTGTTAGGGGAACGTGTCCTGTACTTTGACACGGACAGTTACATTTACATCGATCACCCGAGTCAACAGCACCCTGACATCGAAGGAGACCGTTTAGGAGCCTGGACAGACGAGCACCCGACGACAAGATTCTAAGTTTCGTCAGTGGCGGTCCAAAAAATTACGGCTAATTTGCCGGGACAAACAAGCAGAAGTGCACACGAAGTATAAAGTGAAAGGATTGACTCTGAATTATCGTACCAGTCGAGTGGTGAACTTTGAGGTATTGAAAGAAGCCTTGCAGTCTAGAGAAGATGAACACTTTCAAGTGACCACCTATCAGCACAACAAAACTGTACGTTTACCCAGCCACCACATCGTCAGTCGACCCTTGGAAAAAGTCTATCAAATTGTCTACCAGAAGCGAGTGCGACTTCCCAATCATTTCACCTTACCGTATGGACACGTCGGTATTGGTCTGTATATAAAAAGGAACCCTAGTCAAGATCGATAGTTCATTGTGACTATCAAGACCAAGCGAACAAGATGAATACTTTCAGAGAAACACAAAACAAGTTCAGACAGGCACAATTCAAGTTTGGGGGCTCTGAAGTGGAATGCGATTGTGAGCCTTGCGATGGGAACGATGCTGTACACTCTGACCTTAGCGATGCCGTAAAGCATCATGGGAACTTTGTTCTCACTGCCCCTATCATGGAAAGTGATGCTGTGCATGTCAAACCTGAGGGATGCGAAAGCGATGCCGCTCGCCCTCTTGGACATTTTACTGGGTTTCGTTTTAAAGGTGAATGTCCACCTTCACGTCTACCTCCCTACGGATGTCATCCAGCTCTGAGCAAACTCCTGTCCATGTCACCCAACCCTTATCGAAACGAACCTGTGAAAGACGAATATTCGTTTCCTGTGCGTTTGTCGGAATGCTGCGACTCTGAAAATCGTCTTCAATCGTTCAAAGGAAAATTGCTTAAGTATCTGAGAGGACCGACCCCCGAAGAATTAGCCAGAGCCGGATTTTTCTACTTGGGCGAAGGGGATAAAGTCAGGTGCTTCAGTTGCGGTTTGTCACTTCACCACTGGGAACCACAAGATTCGGCCTACCTAGAACATGCTCGTTGGTCACCGAATTGTCATTACTTACCCTTAGTGGGACCGAGACATTGAAGGAACTTACCATGTCGTTGACGAAGAAACCAGGTTGGTTAGGAATCAAATGTTGGACATCACCGAGACCAGTATTTAAACTTCATTTCAAAAACGATATTGAATCATTGCCTAAAGAACTGCAAGAGAAGATTTACAAGGAAGTTTGGCAGGGACTTGCCAGAGTGAAATCTCAATGGGTAACTGTAGAACTTTTGTGTCGAGAAATTCATAAGAGGAAAGTGAAGAAAGTCAACCAATGTGTTAGATTTCTCTGGGTCAAGTGTGCATTCGTCCTTTTATATTACTCTAGACCGTTTACATCAAAAGAGTTCAGTGACATTCTTGGACGTTACCCTGAATGGCAGTGGTCAGAAATGACTCACTTTGTGGATTACTTTTACTCTAGGAGAATATTGTGAATTGTACGGACTGACCTATTCATGGATACTTTACAAGAGAACATTCGTGCTTTGCCTGTGGAGTTGAGAGAACACATTTACCGACAGCTGGTCAAAATACAAGTCAAACGTAAAGAACAGTTGCATCCGTTACGTCACCAGATGTTTAACCACTGGTACCTGAATCATATAAAAGAACTGATTCGTCAGAAATTGTTTCAATGGTCAGACCTTGTTCAATACTTCCAGGCCCGCGATGATATACGTGTTCATCATTTTGGTTACTTCGAGATTCACCTAGTGCAACGCATTGAGGAAGATAAGGTAAAGGATTACCAACATATTTTACGTGGAATCTACTTAGAGGAAGAGGAAACTTCTAAGCGAACTCTGAAGTTTAGGTTACAGCATGCAAGATTTAGATTCCCCACTGGAGAACGAAGATCTCTGGGTAGAAAGTACGTGTATTGTTTCCGAAACAAAGAGAGTATAAAAACAGGCTGCCATGCCACGACTTTTATCACATGTAATTGAACAGATTCCGTGGAAGGAACTCAATGACCATATTCAAACCGTGGATCATTACCATCACTTATTACAAGAACTGTATCCAATCAATTTGGGACGACGCATAGTGTGTGTCTTAGTGACTTGTTTTCTGGGATTTCGTTTACCAGCCGATTCCTTGTGGACTCTTTACGAACAGTACTTACCACGCCAATGGCCTTAAATGGTCACGAAAGACTCCTTTTGCTCAAAGCCTTGCGTTTTCATCTGGATACTTCTCGACCTCAACGGGAAAAAAAGATTCGTCAACTTTTAGCTACCGAAGACGTGTATGACGATGTGTGTGTAGCTTGTGACTTACACCCCCATTGGACAGATGTCCGTGACTGGAAAAAAGGGGGTTTTGAGGATCGGACCCAAGAAGTGGCCCAGTATGCACGAGAGTTGTTTAAGGAAAAAAGTTACTTTTCAACCTGTGTTAGTGACAGTACCAGAAGAAGAAGAACCCGTCACCCAGGACAGGACTGTCGTGGACATGCCTGAAAGACCCTTTCGGGAGGACACTTGTGTGACCTTACCCCCTATAGAACTGGTCAGAACATTACCCAAAACATGTTGTACAGACACTTGTGTTTATTCCACGTTAATGGTTTTCATGTGCCTTTTATCGTTGTCTTTAAGCCTTTGGCTTTTATGTATTTTTGTCTTTCGTATTCATATTTAAAAACCTCAATAAACGTGTCCTGAAAAAAGTATATAAACTCTTGTCTTGTCTGTTTTCGTGTCACAAGTGACATTCCTAACACTATGGCTACCTCTGCTGTCTCTGCTCCCTCTTCCTCCACTGTCAAAGTCATCGACGAACACTTAGATCGTGCCAGTTGGGAGGCTTTGTATCTTCGCCATCCCTTTAACATGCTCATTGCTGGACGACGGCATCGTCTCTGACTCCCGTCAAACCCATTTGGTCATTTTCGACGACATGTTAGGAGAAGACGAAGAAGAAATTAAACTGTGGTTCACTCGCAAAGGGCATCATCGTAATGCCAGTGTCGTTTACATCACTCAAAATTTGTTTCAACAAAGTAAAGCCCATCGCACCATCAGTCTCAATGCGCATTACGTGGTCTTGTTTAAAAGCCCACGAGATAAATCGCAAGTGCAAGTCTTAGCCAAACAGTTAGGGACGCTTTGGCTGACTCAGGCGTATTACGATGCCACTCAGACTCCACACGCCTATTTACTCGTCGATTTGAAACCTACCACCCCCGATGATTTGCGATTTCGTACCCACTTGTTTCACCACTGGTGCCAAGACGGAGGGCCTGTCCTGTACACGTCTCCGTCCTCGACTTTAACTTCACTCAACAAAAAAATCTATAAAAACCTCAGACACTTTTCGTCTGTCTCACACAACGTCAACATGACGTCCCTTCAATCACATCTCCCCGTCAAATTGATTCGTGCCTTGTATGGTATCAGTCGAGAAAAAAATCCACAAATACGGGCTCGTGTTTTAGAAGCTAGTCTCAAAGAAGTCTTACGATGGTTCACGGTGACTGCACGTCAATTACTGCAAGGGATCATTCAGATTCCTCATCAAACCAAACGCTTTTTTGATCGAAACAAAGATGCTTTGACCCAACTGGCCGATCACCGCATCGACACTCAAACCAAAAAACAAATCATTTTGAAACCTGGAGGGAGCGGTACTCTAGGAGGGGTCATCATTCGCTCTCTCTTAAGATGGGATCCTAATCCCCCAAAGTTATCACCAAGAAAAAAGTCACACGAAGCTCCAAGAAGAAGAAGAAAAAGACCAGGTCCCCAAGGAGACCCGTGTCTGCAAGAACTTCTCCAGTGGCGGGACCCTCCTTTTACCAGACACCAACCCGGAAAAAGAAAAGAAGCCCCCAGAAAAAGAAGCAGAGAAAAAGTCGCCAGATAAAGAAAAGTCCACAAAAAACTAGTCGCAAGAGAGGCACTTCGGCCAGGACGCAACCTTACACTCGCAAACCACGACCTGCAACGGCGGTGACAGCGTCTCCGGTAGCCTCAGGTTCATCCACTTCCCCGTTGATGTCATCAAGAACTGAAGAGTACTTGGAACGTTGATCACACCAAGAACTTCTCCGTTGATAACCCCAAGAACTTCCCGAGTGGCAGGACCCTCCAATTTAGTGCCAGTGGCCGCTGCTCACAAAGTACCTGCTCCCAAAATCAAAGTTCAAGAAAGATCGGGCATGTTACAAAGTTTACTGGATTTGTCCAAGCAAGAACTGGCTCGATTTAGTCCGTTGCGTACCCCTGTACGACGTGTCATGCCTGTCCTGAAGTTAATACGATGTAAAGACAATCAGTGGCGACGCGTTCCAGTATAAAAAAGCTCTGTGACCAAGTAGGGGTATCAGTGTTTTGGTGCTCCTGAAGATGTCACCCTCCAGAAAACATCCCTCTTCTAAACAGCCCCACGAAAAGAAAAGGAAAGGACTACCTCCTCGTTTAGTCAAACATGGGGACATGTTATCTGTCCTGTCCAAAGCTTCTCCACCCCTACGAAAAAAGCTCATTCAAACAGCCTCCAAAGAGGTCATCGATACCGTGTGCGAATGTTGTTTGAACGTCTTGAAAGGCACGATCCCTTTGTCCAAACACCAGAAACAATGCTTAGGCAAACATCGTCACGTTCTTCGCTAAATGGTTCAAAAGAAAATTCCCATCGGACAAAAGAAGAAGATGTTGGTCCAACGTGGAGGAATTTTACCCCTCTTGTTAGGCCCATTATTGAAAGGAGTCTTGGGAACCATGTTGGGACTACTAATGGGATCAAGATAAAAAGGCTCTCTGGAGTCCCAAGATCTCAGAATCGACCCCTGGCATCCCATGGAAGGACGAAAACTAGCTTTAGTGCCTTACAAACGATGGATGCAATACCATCGTTGGCAAGAACAACGCACCCCGCATTTACCTCCCAATCCCCATTTGCCTGAGATGTCCCAGTTACAACACGAATTGCAGTCCTTGATGAATCGCCAAGATTTGTCCGAAACAGAAAAATCGCAAAAGTACGGTCAACTCTTGCAACGACTGCAACTTTTTCACCAGAAAGCTTTAGACGAAACAGCTCTTCCCACTCTGAAAGATTTTAAGACCTTGATGAAAAGTCCAGCACCAGCACCACCACCACTACTACCATCCCCAGGGGTCACCAGAGACGCTACCCCACGAAGACCTGAGGAGATACGAGAAGTGTTTCAAACACCGTCAACAGCTCCCATGTCTAATAAGATCGCAGCGTCCTTGTTGACCCCGTCCCCCACACCCCAACGAGAAGAAATGAAAGCTTGGGTTAAAACGATGATGTCCACTCCTCCTTCGAAAGAAGTGAAAAAGAAAGAAGGGAAACCAGAAGTGAAAAAAGAAAAGAAGACCAAAGCCATTCCATTGCCACCTCCACCACCACCACTACCTTCGACTTCTACTCCCGTAGCCCATCGGACACGTAAATCCGTTTCCAAACCACCCTTTCGTCCCACCCAAAGTAGCATCCTCGAAGAGTGGGTGCCTTATTAAGAAACCAAAAAATGGAGAACGTGTTAGCCAGCATTTACTACGATCCCTCCCATCCTGCAGGTTACGCAGGAGTTCAAAAATTGTATAGTGCTGCCAAAAATCGACTAAAAAGTCTCCGTTTACCTCAAGTGCAACGATGGTTACAAGAACAAGCTACCTACACTTTACACAAACCCATTCGACGCAAGTTTTCCAGAAGTCGTACCCGCATCCTTCCAGCATCCTTCCAGCATCGATCATCAATGGCAAGCCGATTTAGCCGATGTCTCTCATTTGGCCAGCTACAATCGCGGCTACAAATATTTGTTTTGTGTCATCGACGTCTTTTCCAAATTTGCCTGGGTCGTACCCTTGACTTCCAAATCGAGCAGCGAGTTAGTGCGAGCCCTGCAACGAGTGTTGAAACAAAGTGGTCATCACCCTGTTCGATGGCAAACGGACAAAGGTACCGAATTTCTGAACCAAGCTTTCCAAAAAGAATTAAAGAAACGTGACATTGATTCTTTTACCACCGAGAATCCCGAAACTAAAGCCAGCATCGTGGAGCGTTTTCAACGCACTTTGAAAGAACGCATGTGGAAATATTTTACGCATCACCACACTCTGAAGTACATCGACATCTTACCACACCTGGTGTAAGCGTACAACCAATCTTACCATCGAAGCATTGGACGTGCCCTGCAAGAGGTGACTCCCGAGATCGAAGTGCTGGTGTCTGATCGATTATTTGGTACGTCCCCGACGAGGGCTGTCCCCAAGAAAAGTGGAGTGTTGGCCGTAGGAGATTGGGTACGCATTGGCAAAACCAAACGCACTTTCGACAAAGGTTACTTACCTAACTGGACTACCGAATTGTTTCGTGTCACTGGACCAGTGCATGGCCGTGACCCTGCCGTCTATAAATTAGAAGACATGAACGGAGAAGTGCTCAAAGGAACGTTTTATTTGCCCGAGTTACAACGTGTCACCAAAATAGAAGACGACGTGTACGACATCGAAAGCATTCTCGAACGCAGAACCCGTAAAGTGGGCAAACGACGTGTCAAAGAAGTCAAAGTACGTTGGAAAGGATATCCACCCAGTTTTGATTCTTGGATCGACGCTTCACAAGTCATCGACTATAAAAAGAAGTGACCATCATGCCCTTTCACACAGACGCAGCGACTGCGACCACTCCTTCACCCAGTTCTTCTCTGCAAGATTTGCAAAAACAACCTTTGTGGGTGTGGTGTGGAGAACGTGTGCCTAAAACGCAAATCGTCTTTTTCTGCCAAATCTTCGTGGTGTATTGTGTCATCGGGGCAGCCATTGCCAATTTGAGTTTGCAACAAGGAGACAAACAATTGTGGACCATTTTATTGAGCAGTTGCATCGGTTACCTGCTTCCTAATCCCTCCCTGAAATTCACCTCGAACGGGAACAACGGGAACCTTGTGTCCAGTGCCAGTGCCAGTCACCACTCCAACAACAACAACAACAACCCTATTTTGAGCGGAGACACTCCTCTGACGTCCAGTAACCCCTCGGACAGCCACAGAACTCTGGAATTATGAGTCACCAAAACCAATTTTACTTAACCTTACCCAGTGACAGTTCCATGGAGGTGTTTCCCAAGAACACGTTGTGCTGTTACACGGCCAAATTACCTCAGGCCATCCCATTAGATCACAAAGCCCATTGGGAAGTGGTTTTAGTAGAAATCATTCACCCGACCCAAGTCCTCAATGTCCCTCACAATCAAAATTCTTTTGACTTGGAAGTTCATGACGAGCAAATGCAACAGTACTTGGATACCCATGGCAAATATGACACCAAAATCCCTGGCACACAAAATCAAAAGTACACCACCTATAAGTTGTTCATTCCCCCAGGCTATTATTTTAGTGGTCAACATTTGGTGAGCACCATAGCCTCCAGGTTTAATGTCGTGTTTCTGAAAGCTTTGGAAAGTGTCAAAAAAAGTGTCACCTTGGAGTAACACAAAACAGCTCGTCGCTTCCTGATGAAATTTCCTGAGGGGGGTAATATCATGTCTTTCTTATTTTGTCCTGAATTGTTTGCCATGTTGGGCGGGGACATGGAGATGAGGAAGAAAGTAGGAAAAAAACCCGAATTACCAGTCATTTCCGACAACGATACTTTTGCCAAGTTTTTTCATACCCCGGTAGAACTGAACCAAGGACTGAATTTGATGTTTGTGTACTCCGATGTGGTGGAGTATAACGTGATGGGACACACCTCTGTGCCATTACTGCGTGTCATTCCTTTCAAAGTGGATTCTGCCACGGCCGCTGACGAGGAAGGTGGAAACACTTATCACGTCCACCGCGAATTTGTAAATCCTCACTATTTGCCCGTCAGCAAGTCGTATTTGGACACGGTCAACATTGCTATAAAAGGAGATCTGGGACAAAATATTCCATTCACCAAAGGGAAAGTCACGGTGAAACTCCATTTTCGAAAACGGTTCTCTCACGACTTGTAAGTCATGTATCCAGTGTACCGAGGGGTTGCTCGACAGCGAGGACACGGTTTAGGAGATATGTTAAAATCGGCCTTTCGTTCGGTGGCCCCGGTGTTGAAACCGATGGTGACACGCGGATTGCACGCCTTGAAAGATGCGGCATTGACGCAAGGCAAAGAATTTCTCCAAAATGTCATCATCGACAAACAAAACCCTAAATAAGCCTTCATGAGGGCAGGCAAAAATGTCTTGCTGCAAACGGGCAAAGGCCTTTTGGGCCGACGAGAAACATCTATAAATGCCCTGCACGCTGCTGAGTCAGGCATTCAGTAAGGACAAGGCAGAAAGAGACGACGAAGAAAACACCCTTTCACCAGACTTCACACTTCTAAAGCTAGAAAGGCAAAGAAAAGAAGAACCGTCCGAGACTTAGACGTTTTCGATTATTAAAGTATTGAGACACAGAAAAAATGATGCACCGAGAGTCTTGCGCTTGTTCCAAGTCGGAACTGGATCTGATTGCCATGCCCCCCCCCCCCCCACTCTGATGACCATGGAAGAATCCCAGTGGGTGGAATTTCATCCTGTCTCCTCTTTGATAGCCTCAGCTCCCATCGCGTTTGAAATCAAAGGACAGACCGAAGATTACATTGATCTGAACAGTAGTTACTTGTACTTGAAAGTCAAAGTGGAAGACACATCAACGGATGATCCCAGTCTAAGTGACGGTGAGGAAGTAGCTCCCGTTAACAATTTCATGCATTCCTTGTTCAGCGAAGTGGACTTGTACTTTAATAACAAACTGATCAGGAGCAGCATGGATACTTACCCTTATCGGGCGTACCTGGAAAATCTCTCGACGTACGGAAAAGAATCCAAAAACACTCATCTGGATGCTTGCGTGGTATGGAAACCTGACACGGCAGGCAAATTCAATGAAAGAGACGATGACAAAAAGGGGTTCATTGAACGTCAAATAAAATTGCTAAAAGTCGGAGTTTAGAACTGATGGATCGTTTGCATTTGGACATGTGGTTGAAAGAGAAATATTTGCTGAACGGAGTGGATATCCGCTTGAGACTGAATCGCAGCAGTGCCGCTTTCCATTTGATGTCTGCAAATGCCAATTACAGAACCATTATCCAAGAAGCCAGACTCTACGTGCGACGCGTGGAAGTGTTACCTAAAGTGGGAAACGACATCAGTCAGACGTTGAGCAGAACGACCGCCAAGTATCCGATACGACGCGTAGAAGTGAAAACGTTCACCATTCCTGCTGGACAGCGATCCATGATCGAAGATCATCTGTTCCAAGGACAGTTACCCAAGCGTTTAATCGTTGGTATCGTCAAGAATTCAGCCTTCAACGGAACCCACAACGAAAACCCTTTTGAGTTTCAACCCTACAATGTGTCCAAGATTGAAGTCAGTCGCGATGGCAAGACCTTGTGTACCCGACCCTTTGAGCCTAACTTTAGTGCCGCGAATAATTATTTGAGATCGTACTTGTCCCTAGCTCAGCATTTCTCAGATATGAGTAGCAACACCAACCACACCCCAGCATTTCAATTACATAGGGACAAAGTAGAAAGAACCTATAGTAATCTCTTTAAAGACCTCGGTCCCAAAGTCTCGAACCTAAATAAAGACATTACAAGTTACGAATGGGACCTAGCATTGAAAACCGAAAACGAAACTAGCCCAGGGGAAGATCAAATAGGATACACAATATACAAAAATATCCCAAATAACATTAAACAAACAATTATTAAATTACTAAACCAAATATGGACCTCAGGCAAACTACCCGATAAATGGAAACACGCAATAGTAATTTCAATACCCAAGCAAGGAAAAGACCCTAACGATATTAGCTCCTACAGACCTATTTCCCTAGCAAACAACATTTGTAAGATCATGGAAACCATAGTCACCAACCGACTCAAACACCACCTAGAGAGCAATAAGTTAATCTCCGATAATCAATGCGGATTTAGAAACAAAAGATCCACCACGGATCAACTAATACAATTGGAAACCGCAATCAAATTAGCGTTCAACTCCAAACGCAAAGCTGACAGGAATTTAATTGCAGTATTTATTGACATCGAAAAGGCATTCGACCTTGTATGGACCAAAGGCTTATTAGCCAGACTCAACCACTACGCCATCACAGGTCGAATGTTTAAATTCATTGAAAACTTCCTCACTGACCGTAAAATATCAACCAGAGTCGGCGACACCTATTCTGAACCACACACACTTGAAAACGGTACACCACAAGGGAGCGTACTCAAGCCCAACCCTTTTCAACATCATGATTAATGACTTGGACACCAACTTAACATCAAAACTAATTGAACTCTCACAATTTGCTGATGATAGTGGATTATGGAGAGCAGGAAACCCCTCCAACCACAAAGTCATCAGCGATATTCAAACAAGTTTAAACAAAATAGGGAAATGGGCTGATAAATAGGGTTTCAAATTATCTCATGAAAAAACCATAGCAGTAGTATTCACCACCAAACGTAAATTACAAAATCAGTTTCCAAAACTCACCATCCAAAATCAAGAAATTAAATTTGTAAAAGTAGCACGATTTTTAGGAATGTATTATGACTCCAAGCTAAACTGGGGACACCACATAAACGAACTAGTGAAAAGGTGCAATAAAGACCTTAACCTCCTTACAAGCCTTAAAGGAACCACCTGGGAATCCAATCAAGAAACCTTACTAGCATTATATAAATCGTTAATTAGATCTAAACTAGATTATGGATGCCAAATTTACAACTCGGCACCCCAAAATAACCTCAAGAAACTAGATAGCATACAAAGAAAGGCCCTAATTATTTGCACTGGAGCACTACCATCCACATCACTAGTGGAACTTCAAATCTTAACTGGAGGACTGCCGCTCCACCTTAGAAGACAAGAACTCACCCTCAGATATGCAGTCAGGCTAACAACACACCCCGACACACACCCCACCCGGCTAGCGATAAATAAATGCAACATACCTTTTAGAACTAAATTATCACAAAACATACCAGCAGGGAAATTAGTCCATCAATTAGTTGAACAACTTCCTATAGACAACCTCCAAGCAGAAGTTGCAAATCACTATGACAAAGAACCATGGATAAATATCAACCCCTCAGTTAACACCCTCATCACGAAATATGGCAATAAAAACGAACAGGAACTCAAACTAAACACAATCTGTACAGAAGAAATCAACTCAAAATATTGCAACTACATTAAGATTTACACTGATGGATCCAAAATTACAGAACCACCCAGAACAGCAGCAGCTTACGTAATCCCCGAACTTAACATTAAAGTAGGACGAAGACTACCTAACCTCTGCTCCATATACACAGCTCAATTCTGGGTCATACTTGAGGCACTCAACTGGATCAAAGAGTACAAAATACCCCAAGCGGTAATAATAAGTGACTTGCTAAGCGTCATAAACTCAATACTTAATAACAACACCAAATCAAGAGAAAACTATCTTAGGCAAACCAATTTATTGTTAAAAATACTGAACAATAATAACTTACAAGTAGAATTTATGTGGATACCATACCATATTAACATACCAGGTAACGATATGGTAGATATGACAGCTAAACAAAAACTAAACGAAACCACTCACATCAACCTAGATTATAGCATATGCGAACTCAATAGCATATCTAAAACCCTCATTGATAATAAATGGCAGGAATTATGGAATACAAGTACTCAAGGCAGGAAACTAAAAACCATCATTAAAGAAGTATGTAGAAATAGGAAACCACCCAAAACAAAAGACAGTGAACAAAAATTCATAAATAGAATACTCACGGGCAAAACCAAGCTGGCTTCGGACAGTACATAGGACCACAACCACATAACCCTAACTGCTACCACTGCAGGGTCCCAGAAGACATAGAGCATATTTTTAACAACTGCCATACACTTGAAAAAGAAAGGGCTAAGTTTAAAGTTAAACAGCATAATATTGGATCCCCTGCAACATACCCAGAATTCTTGATGAACACTAACCTCAATATTAATCTAACATTAAAAAATATCATAAGTTTTATACACGAATCCAATCTAATCAAAAAAACCTAAGAAAGTAAATCCAAGACCAGTTAAAAATATTACAAATCACTGTTTGGGAATTATGACGGCCGGCTCGGTCTCGTGGGTTCACAGACTGACACAGCCGTTCATAGGCCGAATAATAAAAACCAGTTAAGGACGAATATTACATAATCGCTGTTTGGGAATTATGACGGCCTGGTAGGTCTCGTAGGTTCACAAACTGACACAGCCGTTGATAGCCCGAATAATAAAAACCAATTAAGGCCACAAAAAAATTAAAATAGGAAAATAGGAATTAATTAAAACAGGACTCCATAATAACATACAAACAACCATAAAACAAGTTTTCATTCCAAACCAATAAGATAAGGAATCAAAATAAATAAGGAATTCGTGAAGAAGAAAAAAGAAAAAGAAAAAAAAAATACTTCTAACCGTCTTCTTGTCTCTTAAACAACATCTGGCTGAACTTTGAAATCAAGCTTCCACAGCTATTTCTACTAACATACTCAGCTAAATCCAGGCAATGTTGGCAGACGACCCTGAAGAATTTGAAACTTCCACGCTGGCAGCGGCCCTGGAAGTATCATCATTCAGCGGCGATGAAGCTGATGAACCTGCACCACCTAAACAGAGTGGAAAAAAGGAAGGCTCTGTCTACCGGAATATGGGACTGGGAAAGGCAGTTGATGATATCAAAAAAGCGGGCCACTTCGTCAATGCAATCCAATACATTAATTGGCGCTCTATTATGAAGCTTACTCAGTTCTCCTTACGCCAACTGACTGAGGCGGCTAAATACATCGCTAAACTTCATGGTTATGCCTTTCCAGGGGAAACTAACGAAGAAAGCAAACAGCCCAACTATGCAGGGAAGCAGAGGACAGACGGGGAACGTTTGCCTAAAAACGAAAAGCCCTTCTTAGGGCTACTAAAATTGCCTGTAAATATCTAATAGGGATATATTTTGGCTTGGTATCCCTCCTAGATCAACTAATCTTACATCTGAATATTGATCTGTTTTGGTACCGCCGTTTAAATTCTCACACTTACTCTTTTACCATGCGTTACTCAATTGCTATAAGTCGTTTAGACTTAACCGATTGGTTTTTAATTTCAGTATGTACACTGTGTACACTAAATTCAAACTTGTTCGGAAAATTTTATTCAAAATTTATAACTCTTATGATTTGAATACTTGCAGAGGTGGCTAACACATTATTGGTATATTTTGTCCATTAGTAAAACTGGATATGATTTGGAATAAGTATGGGTGCCGTTTTGGGGGAGTACATGACATCCATGGCTGGCTTTCCGAGTACCTTTCCTCCTTTACCACGCTCGGACAACGTACACGTGGCAGTATGTGGAACGATTTCCACCTGCCACAAGACCAGGTGTCCTAATGTGACGTCATCGCTGCCGACCAATCGTAGCGGGAGTCACATACTGCTTGGTTTGACACCTGGGGCATTTCAATCCAACTAAGAAACACGAGTGTGTGGTGTGACTGTTACCACTCATGTTTATTAGCCTTTCAGTCAGGTTGTTAAGGACTAGTTAGTCCTACATCTGAGTGGCAAAATTAAAAAGTACTCTTTGAGTACATAAAAGCCTGGGGGATGAGGCTCCTTTTCCTTCCCCCAGGAGTAATTAAAAATCACAATAATAAATAATAAATGAATAAACAAGTGGTACATGTTCAAAAGAACGAAAACCACTATAATCCAACTAACTAACTAGCTATGGAGATTAACAACTTACGAAAACTAAAGGAAGTCATCAGTGATCTGTTGAAAGAAATAAAGGAGGAGAAGGAGGATGAAGAGGAAAGGATAAGGATGAGAGCATGGAACGAAAAAGTTGAAAAAGAAGAAGAAAATGAGAAGAGGAAGAAAGAAGAGGAGGAGTAGAAGAAAGAAGAAAAAAGAAGGAAGAAAAGAAAGAAAAGAAGAGAAAAGTGTAGGACAGAAAATAAGAAGCTGATGGAGAAATAGAAGAAATTAGAAGAAAAAAACCAAAGGCCCTTTTCAAGGCCACTCCAATCTCTCGAAAAGAGATAGACTTTCAATTGCCTAGCCCCATTTTTTTATTTTTTTATTTTAAAAAAAAAAACCCTATGTTCAATTTCCCTTCCCTAGACAGACACACACTCTAGTTCCATGTTCAATTCCCCTTGTCCCTAGAGTGACCCAGCAATTTTTCCCATGTTAAATTTACATTGTCCCTAGAGTGACCCAGCAATTTTTCCCATGTTAAATTTACATTGTCCCCAGAGTGACCCAAGGGTGTTTTTAATGGTAAGTCCCATTGTCCCTAGGGTGCCCCTATTCACTACTGTTATGTATATTTAATGTTGACTGTGCGCTTGACCTTTGTCCGAAATTGATTTTGTTAAAAGATGTTTAATTAGATTTTAGTTCAAGGCATAACCTTAGTTATAAACTTAGAAAGTTCTGGAAGCGATTTTTTTCATAATTCTTTGGAATTTTTCATTTTAAACGACCCACATCCTGTGCATTATATTGTGTCTAAGGTCAGGTGAAATAAGTAAATACAGGATGAGATAAACAATGATTCATTTCTCTTTTAAATTCAATCTATGTGATCATTTACTGTTGTGTTAAAATATAACCTGAGAGGAATCATATAAATTATTCATCGGAATTACAATGTGCTTATTGACTTTTTGGAGTAAAACACTACTTTGGGTTATTGTGAATTCATTCAAAGACGTTCTGGATTATATCACTGTGATACAGCGAACTACTGTCATATCAGCACGTACAAGATTATTGGAATTCAATCGGAATTTTCTATACTTTTGTACTTATTTGTGATTTAAATCACAATACTGTCAGTTCGTCTTAAATTTTCACTTTGTAACTTAGATAAACACATTATTTGTTACCCTTAATAAACTCGTTGGTTTCGCTTTCTTCTGTTTCTTAGTGTAAGAACATATAGTTGTAACTTGCGGAACTGGCTGAATCGTAAAATTGCTATAAGATTTGTACATTTCATGGTTATATTGCATAATAACCGTTTACTTTTAGAAGTCATTTTGTGCTGTGTATGTCCCTGCTCGAATTGCTGAATGATGATCGTAATGAAAAGGCTATACAATTACAGCTTTAATAAGGACGGGTCTAAATGTTTGGTCACGAACGATCGCTGGATTTTTTTAGGGTACAAAGACTACGAAAAATGGATAAATAAACTAGAATTGCACAATTGCATTTTTAATGAGTTAGATGTTACTGCTTACCGTCAATAAGTGATGTCATAATTCTCGTAGTACTCCGCACAATTCCGGGACTACCTGGCCCATATCAGAGTCGGCCTACCCCAATACGAACTAGACGACCCAAATATGCCCATTACGTACTCGGTTTATCGGTTTCAGATTTATACAGCAGTGCTACACGCAAGGGTCTCACTACCGAGCAAATCAAACACTTGCTTGAATTTATCAGAAATTCCTTGTTTTTCCTTATTTCCAAGGACTTAAAGACAACAGCCGTTGTCAAATGGAAGATTACATAAAGCGCAGACTACAAATATTTTTGCTCCAATCAACCAATGACAACATATATCGCAAATATAACTTCACAGTTGCATGGCTTTTCCTTGTTTCGCATTCCTTGGCTTCTCCACTATGCGAAAGGCCGAACATTATTAATACTTCAGATACCATCTCAGAGTCAGTCCAAAACACAGCATCAGTCCGCATTACACACTCACCCTACATGTTCCTTTCCACAATCTGCTTTCAGAACCGCTATCAAAGGCATCTCAAAACAAGGTCATGACCTATTCCCAATTATTCCATGGTAAAAATATCAGTCCCTGTGATGAATATTCCCACTGAAAAGCACAGCCAAACAACACCTCTAAATTAAGATAGGAACTATTTGTCACATACCAACCAAAAACAGTTTAACCTTCTCTGACCCCACCTCAAGCTATTAAACACAAACACATAAAAAGATACCCAGAGAATTCCCTCTCTTAAGAAATTAGGGACGGTCCCTTTTACGAAACTAATCCGTGCTATTATAAAGTCTCGTGAATACTGTACATTGTAACGTCCGTTCCTTGAAATTCGCTAATTACTTGGACTGAAATATCTCCTTAATACCGACTTCCCATAATCAAACAAAAAATCACTATAATCTAAGAAATATATAAATGGAGAGGTAAATACAAATGGCACACATCCTTGGTTTTTTTCCAGTAGTAATGTGGATGTAACGTTCTTTGTCAGCGGTCATGTTATTCTTTGTTTCAATCTTTGGATGTTTCTTTTTGTTCAGAGCATATGTATATAATTTTCAGTAATCGGTTAAGGTACAAGTCATACAGGTCATGTACACATTCAGTACCGATTATTTCAGTAAGGGCGATTATTATAAAATTTTAGACCAACAATTTATACTTAATTTAATCTGAGCAAATGCGCCCACATGGGCACGTTGACACACACTTTAATTAAGGATTCCTTGGTGCAGTACGAAAGAATTAACAATAATGGACACGGAGAAATATGCTCGAATTAACAGTATACGTTATTTTATAGTGATGTCTAGCACCGGGTCATCATGCCGCAGACATGTAACATGATGTACCACCCAGTCACAGTATCCTGACACTAGGCGGACCAGTCTCAACACTAACCTCTTAATGCTGAGCGCCTAGCGAGACAGCCGCTAGTAAAATCAAAGTGTTTGGTATGACTCGGTCGGGATTCGAGGCGGATGTTCTAAACACTTAGGCCACCAGAGCAGTCATCTGTCGTTGCAAAATGCAATAATTTATTTTTAAAATATTGAATATAATCAAGCAAAAGTTTTCCTTGACCAATTGATACCGCTGACACTTTTTATCATCCAATTTATGAAATAAAGACAAAATGTTAGAATTTTACTTGAAAGGTAAATGATAGCGTAACTGTCCTTGTAAACGAAATTTGGGTACAAACACATTATTGTAACATACCTAAATTAAACATTCTTTGTTGCCATAAGTTACAGGAACCACAAGCAAGTGCATGCTGCTGTACAGTTCCAACTCTGGAAAACTAGACAAAGTAGTCACTACCCCCTGATGCGTTGATATATACGTTTTATATGGGGATTATATATATATATATATATATATATATATATATATATATATATATATATATATATATATATATATATATATATATATATATATATAGAGAGAGAGAGAGAGAGAGAGAGAGAGAGAGAGAGAGAGAGAGATGCATAGCGCCCATTTACAACAACAGGTAGCTGTTTTCCTAACTTTCCAATTTCAGTATAATCCTTTGTCGAATCCTTCCACAAACAAGAGGCGCGTTCTGCAAACCGACATCGTTTGCTATTTATTGTTCAACAACAGCAAAATGTTACAAATCCATACAACATCAAAGGTTAGGAGTAATTCCAACTGGCGTACCTTTAGTATTTTATTTGGTTTCATCCAGAACGATTCCGCAAATAACATCTACAATCATACAAACACGCGTTTCTATTTCACGAGAAGCGACTTTTTCGTGATTTCATCTCCGCTTCGATGATTTTTTTGTGTCATTAATTTTGAAGGTTTATCATAGTTCTTCTTTTGGTAATGTGATCGAGAAGTATTATGGCTCGACAAGTTTTCTTTTTCAGGTGTAACATGCACACGCTATTAAACCAATTATTCTTTTTTTTTACTGGTACAGCTGTCATAGAATCATAGGAAATAATCTTTCTTGGGAATATTTAAATTTCCTGCGATTGTGTGTTTTGGGGCTTGGCATTACGTTCATATAAAACCATATATGACGCCATTGCATAGTTTTTTAAACGATCGTTGTCATCTTCGTCCGAAGTTTTTTGTTGTTGAAAGGACAAGTGCGTCCTTGATGAATGACAGTCGAGATTGTTCTCTTCTTGGTTGAGTTAATGTTGGTAAAACAACAGTGAATGTAACCAGGGTGGATTTGTCAATGAACACCACTTCATCATTGCAGAAACAATCAGTGCGTTTCTCTGGCTTTGCATCCTGTGACTGAACATTTTCGCGTGTTAATGCAATGATTCCAAGCTGGCTTCGAGTTGGTTTTGATACATCAGGGTGGTCTTGACGATTGATTTCTATTTGTCCCATAACAAGATCATATCTTAGGCATACGAGGGTCTTTTAATGCTACTAATTTGAAGCTGATATTCATCAACAAGACACAAAACATTTATCAATATGAGCATCACTGCTCAGCCGATACAACACCCAATCACCACTTTCAGAAACCATCACGCATATATAATTTAAAAATATCTGAAATACAAACGTTAAAGTAAGAATCTGTCAAATTGATTTTCATATCCGGTGATTAATGATGTTGATAACGTAAATGTGAACAATTCTGCACGAACAACCACGACGATACTGATCATTTATTAACATCGCTATTTTCCCCCCTCCTCCAGTTATTTCCGAATATGATAAATAAGTATGATCCCGACTCGCGCACTTATGATGTTTAGGTCTACCAGAAACATTTTCAATAGAACCGAAAACAAGTAGGCCATTTGCAAAGTTAACTCGTCAGTATTTGTTCGTTTGCTTCTTTGGCTATTATTCTGCTAATTGCGCACCGTGAAGTTATTATATGGGGTGGAAAGGACACCTGTGCGATCTCTCCAATCATATATTGTTTCGTCTCTGTATAGGCAGTATCAATAAAATAATCGACGAATGCAAGCGACACACCATAGTCTCCGATTCTCCCTGTTTCGTTGATTTCGGTGGGTCTTTTTTTTTTTTTTTTTTTTTTGGCAACGTGTCTTTTGCACTCTTAGAACATACTGAATATCCATGTTGGACGTTTCAAAATTTCCAATTTCATCTTGGAAAATCACAAGCTCGCCCGGGTTAACGTCAACAACATAGCAGCAGAAGTGAACATATTTTTTGCTAGAACATCATTTCTGAAAAAATAAAACTTCCTACGAAAAAAGGTCGATCGCCAAACAGAAGCCTCTAACTTACCGAAAGTTTTTCTAATTGGATTAGTTTTGTATTACTTTATTTTTTGTCGTTTGTGTTTTCTAAATTTGTTTTACGTTCGTTTACCCACCCGGACGTTTCATTGAGGTCGCACCCTCTCTGCTGCTACGAATATGTTAGTAATTAAATTATTAATATATCAATCTCTCAACCAACTATTTTAAAAAGACCTATACGATATCGTGATCGAGGATCATGTAAATTTATTGTTATAAACCCGTGTGACGTAGATTGTGCTTTTGAAAAGAAGTTTTTGAACTTAATCATGTCCATATCTCCTGAACACCAAGTCTGATGAATATTTCGCAGAGTATGTGTGTCAACTCCATTAAACACGACACGAATATTGCAATTATCTCTGATCACTTTAGGTATTTGTGTATATCGCTGAGTAACATAAATCACGTCTGAATTTTTTGTCTGCCTCGAGAAAATATTCTTGTTGGATTTGACTGTTTGTCCAGCATTACATCATCGTAAACTACTAAATTATTAATAAATCCATCAAGGTCATCTACAGATGGGGGGGGGGGCTTCATCAATATCGGTGATAAAATCAATAATATCATTACCATCCTCGTCCAAAAATTTTGCGCTTTCATTCAAATCTTTAAGTACATCGTAGCATCTCTGATCATCTAATGATGGAGCTACTAAATATAACTTAGCACGCGACGATTTATTATTTTTTCATTCTGAGACTTCTATTGCGACTGGTGAAACTTCGGTAATTACTGTTCAATATAATATTTCTGGAAGTTTCACCAGTCATAAGATGTGTGAGTCATTTTTTGGTTGATAGATGTCTCAAATGATAAAAAAATATTAACTTTGATAAGTCAAGGGGAAGATGATAGTAATTTACTTTCACGATGTTGTAAAAACTCCTCAATTGTTGGAGGAACTTCTCTTCCTCTTCTAACATAATAATCAACTAATGATCTGTATCTACCTCCTCCACAATCGGTACAAAGGTGAAATTTTCCACGAACTCCTTTCGTACATTTCAGATATGGTTTTGGACCAGTAGATTTTCTCTTCTCTACCTGCGATTTATACGCTCCACAAAACTCACCATAACAGCTCTTATTACATAATTCTGTTGATCATTGTAAGAGCCATTTACTTTTATTTATACCACACCTCGCTGGCATGATATATGTATTTTCCTTATTTTTAATTGAAATTACATATACACTTGCTTAAGAAATATATATAATTTCAATCAGACATTAGATATAATAATAATGATTCAAAATACAGAATCACAGGCTTCCACAGCCAAACAAAATAACCATATTTGCGATTTCATATGTGAAATTATTCCAGCTGATTGCCCGATGAAATCTGATGAAGTCGTTGAATATATCTATTCCGAATCTTTAAATATGAAATCAGATGATGATGATGATTGCATTGCTTGTCTCAGAACAAATGAAGTTGATATAAATAAAATGTTTGAAAAGACACTCGATGATGAATTACAGGACGTCGCTAAGTTCGGTTGGTTTTATTTACGCGAGTATTCTTCACGATATGTTGATTCACCCGACAATGTGGTTTATTTCTATAATAAATAAGAAGCGGTAGATATTCTGGTGGAATATGATTATTTATTGCAAGGAATAATAATACAACATTTCAATAAATTGTATGTTTTTACTTCTGATGATGATTTTAATTTTATTTCTAATAATTTTGCTGTACAAAAAAAGCAACAAAATAAACTGACCCAATTAGGGAAACTCTCGGTCAGTTAGAGGCTTCGGTTTTGTGTTATTGACTTTAATATTTTCGTTTTCGTCGGAAGCCTTATTTTTCAAAAATGACGTTCTAACAAAAGGTCTGTTCACCTCCTATATATGAAGCATATTTCATAAGTGATTGTGTAAAATCACAATGTGCGCGTGGTGTTGGTGAACTCTCACGTGCGCGCAACGCTTTACAGGTGAGATGTCTACATTTTGGTCCATTGAGCCGAGTTTGCAACGGAAGATTGTTGTCCACTTCCCATGTTATCAGCTTCAAGTGCCTGCGCAAGTCCATGCGAGTCAACATATAATATATGTCGAGGCATTAAAATGAATGCGACACAATGAATCCCATAGCCTGTTCATGAATTCAGAGTTAACAACGCCAGTTTCCTTCGTGCGGCATATCATTGACGCAAGTTCACCAAGCAAAAATACACATCATAAATGCTTAACTAACTTTGTCATAGCAAGTAAATCAAAATGGTCCGCGGGGAGTCCATTTGCCAGTCGCACCAGGTAGTCGACGACCTCTTCCAAGGGGTATTCTGGGAGTTTTATCGTGTAATCGAAGCCCTTTCCACTGACCTTTTTGTTAAGGACATTCTGGATGCGGTTCCGACAGCCTGTAATGCAGTCGCTTTGGCAACCACGATCGCTATCTAGGTTCAAAGGAGACACCCACGTTGGACAGGTTATAAACTTTCTGGGTCTCTACGGAAAATTAGCATTAGACCGCCTTTGTTTGTTTTTCGGGCTCTGTGTCTGCGTGGTTTTTTGGGAGGGGCTGGATTGTAACATGATGGATATGTTTTGGGAGGGAAATGTTACATTGTCACATGATGGATGTGTTTTTGCCACAATATGAAAAATAAATAAATAATAAGGGTCTCATTATTATAGGGACAATGGAAATTAACGTTACACCGCCAGCCAGTTACCTACTTTCCAACACCCAGTTATTATACTATCCAGCACCCAATTTATTTATAATCCACGACTCAGTTATATACAAAGCATCACCATGTTATCTACTATTCGTTATGTAACATCCATTTGTGTACTATCCAACACCCAGCCAGTTATTTACTTTCCATCTCCCCGTTTATTTACTATGAATTATCCGTTACGGATCACTGCCATCTCACCTTTGTCTGCGTGGGTTTGAGTCTCAGATTCAGCCAACGTGGGTATGTGAGAAAGCTTGCCAGTAGCTTCTCGTGGGTCGGTGGCTCTTTCTGGGGTTTTCCCGGGTTCTTCCTTCACCATTAATACTGGCCGCCATGTATAGCCTATCGTGTGCTGAAAAATGGCGTTAAACCCTAAAACAACAACATTTACTATGAATCATGCAGGCATTTACAATCTAGCACAGCTGTTTACTAAAACCAGGTTCACTTACAACTCTATTAATGCTATAATAAACAAAGTGAGAGAGAGATGGAGGGAGGGCGAGAAAATATTAAAGTGTGTATTTGTAACTATCTTATTGATACTTAAAAATATCAAATAAAGAAATACAGACTTACGTATTTTAGTGCATATATTTCCTGAATGATTACAGCTTAAGTTCAAAAGCACGTTTTTCAAAAATCATCCTTAGGAAATCTTATCTTTTTATGCAAAATCTCAAAGTTAATCATTGAGAAAGAGAAGATATAATTAGACAAGCAGGCAGTGAACGAAAAGAATTGAGAGAGAGAGAGAGAGAGAGAGAGAGAGAGAGAGAGAGAGCGTTGATATAAATAGAAAGAAAGAAGTTAAAGAGGAAGAAACAAAGTTAAGAAGCCATGGAGTTGGAAGACATGAATGTGAATGTACAGTGTAAGAGAATATGTGAATAATTACAAGTTAAAAGATAGAGGGAAGAAGACTCTTAACTTGTAAGTTAAGAGGACCAAATTTTCCCCGTTTGAGAATGATAAGGACAAAATGGATAGCTAATTGCACAGGTTTGAAAGATAAGCAACTGTCCAGAAGTGGAGAAAGAATGATTGGTTGTCTCATCTCAGCGCATTTCTAAAGGGTATAGCACTAGGTGT
Source organism: Sinohyriopsis cumingii (assembly GCA_028554795.2). Taxonomy (NCBI): domain Eukaryota; kingdom Metazoa; phylum Mollusca; class Bivalvia; order Unionida; family Unionidae; genus Sinohyriopsis; species Sinohyriopsis cumingii. The sequence continues at coordinate 58,986,291 of CM068839.1, read as the reverse complement.
TTATTCGCGTCTTCCTGTGAATGTCGCGCTAAGAGAGAATTTCCTTAAGAGATATAAGCTAACTGAGCAAGGGTTTCGCAAGTTTAAGTGTAGTAAACCCGAGAGAGGCGAAACATTCGACATGTTCATTATTAGGACGGGAAATTTTTTACAGTGGTAAAGATAGAAGAAATAAACGTGTTCAGGGTCTTCCATACTTTTCACTTAGGGACCAGCTGTTAACTACTTGTGGTAAGGAACTGTACCTTCTTTTGAGGGAAAAATCATTCACGAGTATATTTAATATGCATGAGCGCCCGCACATAGAGGTAATGGGGTGGGTGGGTGGGTGGGATACATACGTAGTCTAAATTTATTCCAGAACATCTAATGATATATAGATAAATATATTTTATTAATTTTGAAAGGAATGGATGCCAAATTATTTACATATAAGTACAGAGAATACCTTCATGTACTGAATTTACTGCATACATATGCCCAATAAATAATTTTTTAGAAGAATCCTTTTTTCAAAAATTTATGATGGAATATCTTTATGGAACGATTATGAGGAATCTGTATCGAATGTTTTCTTATAAAGTATAATTAACAACTAATAATATATATGATTGCACAGAACTTGACAAACGTGAAAACATTTTTGTTGGTACAAACGATTTATCTACATTGTGTGTTGTAAGCATATCTTTGTCCTTCCAATTCCTTGATCATAAAAGAAACTTGTAAAATTAAAATTGTGTGCATCACTTATAATAAAATGTGTATTACTGGTAAAAAGCTAATAAATCTAAACAATAAACTAGATATATATTGAAACCCATGCTAGGGATCACAGATTAGAATGGCTGTAGGTGGAGAAAAATATAAATAATAGTAGATATATGAAATGCATGATCCTCGGAAATTGATATGTAAAACTACTAATTTCAGTTAGTAATATGTGAAAATTTTGGCCATCTGAAATATGGGAATTTAAGAGTGAGGCTTTAATTTTGGGGTTGGGTCTCTACGACCTTTTCATATTAGTGGCCTCTGTGCCCCATTATGGGAACGTAAAGTTAAAACTACACCTACAAATCAATACCAAGTTACATGTATATACTATCCAGCACTAAGACTATAATATTAACACAACACTGGAGTGCCCAGTACCCACCTATATGCTATCCATCACTCACATTATACCATTAACATATCATTGGTGTGACCAGTACCGTTATTTACTATCCAATGCCTCAATTTTACTATCCATTATCCCAAGAGCTTTAGTTTTCAATATTTGTTTCCTAATTTGAAGTTTTAATGCTCAATTCTATTTCATTTCAACTTTATTTGTTAATTTCCATTTTATCTTTTCTTTTAATAATTTGAATTTTTTTGTTTAATTGTCAAATTTCTTCCTTTTAACTAAATTTTAATTTTCTATTTTCCTTTACACAATTTTTTAAAATTTTACTTTTCATTTGTTTTTAATCAAATTTAATTTTTTTAATTTGTAATCATTTTTTTATTGTCATTTTCACATTTTCATTATAAATTTTGATATGTTTTCATTTTCAATTTTAGGGTTGTGATGTTGCTTTGGATATACTTCTTGTAACAAACCCAAAATTGATATAGAGAAAGCAAAATTTTGTTGGAGATAGAAAAAGGCAAAACTCATGTAATGACATTAAACAGCGGGAAGATGAAAGAAGTATGCACCATACATGGAATGTTTGTTGTTGTTGTTGTTGTTCTAGGGTTTAACGCCATTTTTCAGCACAACATAGGCTATACATGGCAGCCAGTATAACTGGTGGAGGAAGAACCCTGGAAAACCCAGGGAAGAACCACTGACCCACGAGAAGCACGCTAGCCGAGCCTTGGACTTGAACCCACGCAGACAGAGGTGAGATGGCAGTGATCTGGAGCGGTGAGCGCTTTAGACCACTCAGCCACCCACATGGAATGTTTGTACATGTTAAGAAAAGAATTCGACATTATATCACACAATATGGGTAAGAGGTGTGTTTTTTATTTTTTGGGAAGACATAGACATACACAAATAAAAAACATATAGGTTTTCAATGAATAAATAGTATCGTCTCTGTTAAGTTTCATTTCCTTTTTCACTAATATGTATTTTTTAATGTGAGTTTGTGTTACCATGAAAAAGTTAATGTTAACTTTAGCTTTTAAAATGTAAATATTTTGTACCAGGAAATAAAAACACAAATTTTATTTTCCTAACCGTAAATATTTTGTACCATGAAAGAAAAGCATGCAATTTGTTTTTTTTAAATGTAAGTATCCTGTTCCATGAAAATAAAAAACATGAATTTTTTAAAAATGTGAATTTGTTGCACCATGCAAGAAAGAAAACATGGATTTTGTTATTTATTATTTAAATGTGCATTTCTCGCATAATGAAAGAAAGAAAACATGGAAGAAACCAAGTTTAACCATTGCAGTAGCACACAATATAGTACAAAAGCATGACTTATACTGTTTTAGCAGCCGCAGCTGATGTCTACATTACCTTCATTTATACACCCATGAGCGCTTGTATGATGTACCCTTGCTGAAGAGATGGACTGATAGTATAGCATGGCTGAAATGACAACTTTGTGTTGGGATGAGCCTTAAGTGAATGTCTTATTATCAGAACTATAACCTGACTGCTGCTGGAGATGTGGCAATTATTTTGGCTTCAATTTGGCTTTTTGTGATTTCTTATCTTCACAAGACTTTTTGCTTGCAGTACCATATTCACCTCCTCAATCACTACCAGTGTATGATAATTTAAGAAAGAAACAGAAGAAAGAGTTAGAGAGAGTTTTCAAACATTAAAGAGGGACATCATTTTTTTTCAATAAGAAGAGAAGAGAAATCAACAAGAAGAGAGGAGGACAATTCTGAGCATTTAAAAAAATTAGAGTGAAAACAGAACATTTTGGAAGAGTTAAAACACAGAGTTAAAAAACAAGCTTCTCATGACAGGACTAGGGACATATTTATGTATGGATGGCCAGACAGAGCATAAAGATGCCCCCATTGCTTGCTAGGACATAAATATTTAAATATACAAAACAGAGCTCTCTTTAATATTTTAAACTTCCCAGAGAGTATAAAAAGGATACTGCAACTGAAACAATGAGGAAATAATTGTACAATTTAAATAAGGGAAGGAAAAGGTAGATATTTTCATAAAATTCATTATTTTATTAAAATGAAATATGTACATTAATATCACATGTTTGTATATCACATGTTTGATTATATATCACATGTTTGACTAAAACAAGAAGAAAAAGAAAAGTCATAACAAAATTAAATATACAACATGGAACTCTAAGCTTTACAATTTCTCCATCCCAAAGAGTATTGGGAAAATGTGAAACAAAGAAGAAAGAATAACTGAGCAATTGCTGGGAATGAAATATGCAGATAGTTAAGCAAAATTACGTAGTTTATTCAAATATGTTAATATGTCTACAGATATTTTAATTAGGTGCTTTAAGGCACATAAAGTAGGTTATTTAGTGCTTAGGCCATTGGAGTAAAGTGCCTTGCCCAGGGACACACTAAAGTAGCTGACCTAGACTGGTCTGATGGTAGGATTTGAACCTGCATCCTTTCAGTCATGAGTTCAGCTTGCTAATCACTGAGCCAACACAGCTCCCAATAAAAAATATATATTAACATACTTAATAATATGTATATAAGTATCACATTTCTTACTGTATTTTGCAATTTAAAAAAATGGGACATAATAAATTAAACTATGTAAGGCAGAGCTCTCTTTAACCTCTGAAATTTCTCCACTTTATTTTAAAGTTCAATTAAGGTGCAACATCAATTCTTATTAATTTGCTACAATTTCTCTAAGAATACTTAATGTTACTGCTAAAACAGATAATGTTCTAACTGAAGAGGGAGCTGACATTTATTTTCATAAACCTTGTTAAACACATATAAAAAACAACAAGAGGCTCATGTGGATCTGAGATCACTCACCTGGTTGTCATCTACCCAACAACCCAATACAAGAGCAGTCGGCCAATAGGTCTAGGTTAGTATGGTTCTTTTGGTAAAATTGACATCAAATTTTGGTAGCTGGTTATGGAAACCATTGTTTGAAGTTTTAAGTTTTTTTCTTCGTATATCTTTGACCATATTTTATGGTAGATCAGTGTCATTTGTATAAAACATAAAGGCTTTTTTGCCCAGATGCTTTTTATTAATTTGTCAAATTTTTCTGAACATTTTCTCGGGAAGTTATTTCAAACATTTCTAGTTTTAGTTACAAATAAGAATCTTATGTACAATTTGTAAGGTCTTCATGCTAGGGTGTTTTCAATCAAATCTAGTCAATTTTGAAAGAAGACCTTTAAGATGTGATTAAAAGACTTTTATGCTTTATATCTAAATGATTCAAACTATGAAGAATAGCTATGAAAACCTGTTTAAAGGTTTTTCTATTTTACTAAATGGTGGCCATTTTGAGTAAAGGATCACCATCATTTGTATAAGTTTGCAAGACCTTCATGACATGATCCTGTCTAAAGTGGTAATATTCTGCTGTGTTTTTTTTTAAAAGTTGTTTAAAGTCTTTTCTATTTTCAGTAACAGTAGCCGTATTGGTTAGAGAATTGGTATAATAATTTAACAATTGAAAGGTCTTCATCCAAGGATGCTTTTGTCAACTTTCGTTGAATTTTTCTTATCAGTTTTTAAGAGAACATGACTGAAATTTCCCCCTGTTTATAGTAACAGTGGGCATATTGTATAACTGATAAGCATTATTTGAACAAGTCAAAAAGACCTTGTCAGGAAGCTTTCTGTAAAAAAAAAAGGTCTGTTCAAATTCTTTCAATCAGTTTATTAAGTTGCAAAGAGCAAACATGGGCAGATGCATTATACATATAAACATTCCCATACTGTCAGTTAAATTAATCCACCTAAGCTAAAAAAAGTAGCAAAAACTACCAGATAGCACCATTTTTTTCTTTCATGGATGTATAATTTGGTGATTTATTTTTCATTACAAAAAAGTGAATTAAATTTTGGAGAGTTTTATTTTCTTGACTGCAGATCGACAAAGGTGATAATATCTAAGACAGTAAATTCTGATGCAATTCATTCTCTGCCACTAAAACTTGCCACCATACAGCATGTGTACATTTGGTTTTATACGACAAAAAAACCATCTTCAACAAAACTGTTGTCAAGGCACCAAGGAATTTTAACAAATAAGATTTTCTTGTCTCACTTACAAATAAAGAAAGAAAGATGGACTGCATCTTTGACAGGTGTCATATTTACTGCTTATGTTGGTCAACTGCAGCAATTAATCTGAAAAAACTTAGACCTATGAACTAATGATGCTCCAATAGTCACTAACTGATCTTCTGGTCTACTGACCTTTTCATTCCAACTGCAGCTTTCATATTTCTGAGAGTGATAAACATCCTTTGGAATGTAACATTATTAATAATAACATGTCCTAATATGAAGTGTAATATTTTATTTGAGAGACTACTTACAATAAGTGGACTGGGACTTCAAATATATTGGAATGAGAATTTTAAAAGCTTACCAGAACATGATATTCCATCAGTAAATGTCAGATCTGCTTCTTTCATGTAGATTTTAATTTTAATCAGATTGTAGCAAGTTTTTGATAATTCATAAAAATACCTTGTTTCCTATTCCCTGACTGTATGTAGGTACACCATTCCTTCAATAATTTGCAAACCTGCTTGCCAAACGAATCATAATTGTGAAGAAAATCACAATCGAAACTGGTAAACGAAACCCTGATATATTGCTTGTTTTATTGTCAAATATGGTGGCTAGTGTAAAAAAATTTGAATCAACATCACGAAAGTCTCTACTTATGATAAGAAGTCCTATCATTTTGTTATATTGTCTTTACCTAAAAATTTCACATACACTGTAAATGACAATCCCTGATACAATTTCTATCAGTAAAAATGTACCAACGCCAACCAGTGCCAATACTATAGGAAATAAATAGCAATAAAAGAAGTTTTGTCAAGTAAATTTTGTGTTTTAGTCAGATATTTTAATTCATTTTCATTGTAATAATAAATAAATGCAATATTCCCTCTTGCATTCAAACATGAAAAAATTTAAATCTACCATAACAGCTATGTCCACAGATGTTTCTGTGAGAATCTAATTAACTGCGAACTTTGTTTCAATCTCCAATTTGCAGATATATTTGCTGTTCTGTTATGCTCCATTAAAAAACAGACCTACTTTGTATTATCACGTTAATTATATCTTTTGTATCAAATCAAATAAAGGGAATGGAATTTGTAAAAAAGTTAAAAGGCATGCAAACCTGACCTGTGTACGAGCCAGCAGTCATGGTCATCAGTCCGGTCAACTCATTTCACTTTAACACTCAAACATTGTCATAAATATTATTGTGTACGTGACAATTAAACTACATTAAATTATCCTAGTCATTCACAAACGTGATCAAATATAGCAAGGCAACCAAGCAAAAGATGAACCCAGTGAATTCAAAGTTCTTTTTGATAGATACATTTCATTATGGAGAAGTGAGTTCAAAATTTTGTGGTGAATTTAAAAATTCCTGAATTGGCACTCAATAATTTGCTTAAGGATGTGCAAATGTTTCACTATTATAGTGTGACCCCGCTATATAATATGGTAGTTGGGAGCCATAGAACCCAACCGTGTTATAGACAGAAACTGTGTTATAAGCAACCAAGTCAATTAGCTGAAGAAAATGATGCACGTACCTCCAAATATTTAAGGTAGGGATTTTTGGGTAATAAATGAGGACAGTAAATACGTGCTTCATTGGTACATTTACCATCTTAAATCAATGCATATTAAATGAGAAATACACCTGTACTGAAAACAGTGAAGGCATATATTTTACTTTATTTAGAGAAACACGGACTGGTACACATACGTGTATACTGTTTATATATACATGTCTAATGTACAGCATGAATAGATTATCAACACCATGTATTCACCCGCGAATCTCATCACATACATTGAGTCCACAATACAAGTAGTTCCATTCGAAAATATGCACACTCACAGATTTAAAATATTCAATAATTTTGTCACAGGTCATATAGGTCTGAATTCAGTGGAAAATCATAGCACAATCGCGTAATGAATGATTTACTTCTCAATGTGTCCCAAGTTGGTAAAAGTTAGTTTGCGTTTTAAGCTGCCATTGGTAGCATTCATAAGTATAAATTTTCTCCTGCAAAAAGGAGACTTTCACAGCACAGTAAACATGTTCCAGTCACATTGATAAATGAAAAAATCCATTAGATTCCATTGCTTTTATGTAATTTTGGTACTGACTTCCTTTAAAGAAAACTTCTTTGTTTTTAATGAAGATTGTAGTAGGCTTTCTTTGATGAAGGGTGTATACGTTATTTTAGTCACCGCAAAAGGACAGCTTTGGAGAACAAAAAAAATGCCCATTTCTTATTGTGCGGCAGCATCAAATAAGTGTATTCCACAACTGAGACAGATTTTTTTCCGTTTGCTTAGTACATTTTCATAACAATCAGTGCTTCAAGGTAATCTGTTTTCCTTGAAATTTCAGCAAACTATTTTATCTGGGTACATTTTTAAAAAAGGAATGGCTCATCATTTGGTCAACTGTAGTTACTGTTCCACCCTGCCTACTGAACATACCAACAAGTGATGCTGCCTTTCATGCATGCATTAGAAATTTAACAAAGGGTCCACGGATGATAGAGATGCAGGTGTTCTGGTCTGATGACAGCCAAAAATGTCGCCAATAAAAAATATTGCCAGATGGCATATTTTGCTGCCAATAAGGAAAAAAAATCGCAATTTGTGACAATGGCGAAGCCCTATGCAATCCCACGTTATTTTTCGTACTTTAAAGAAGAAAAAACTTCTTGTTCATGTACGAGAAAAATACATATAAAATTTTAGGAGCCACACCACAATCGTCTTGTATTATTAAAGTGTAATCTTTTTCCCAAAATGATAATAAACTTTTTGCATTTTTTGTACTTTTGAAAAATTATTTTTTTCGTGCATGAGAAAAATACATGTATATAAAATTTCAGGAGCCATGCCACAACCATGTTATATCCGAATTTGTGTTATAACGGAGCGTGCTATATCGGGGTCACACTGTACTTGCAATGGACAGTTTTTACATGAAACAAATTTCTCTATTGTTTTAAGAAAAGTAATCTTATTTTTATATGCTGCCAAAAAAGCAGTTATGTAATAAACAATGTTTTGCAGGTACACATTAGAGTCTTCTAAGTATCTAGGTGGGATGGCACCCCTTCATTTTTGCAGAGGTCCCTTGGTAACTTGCACCATTTGCTATAGTGCATGGATACCAATGTGCACATATTATCAAGGGAGAGATGTACACAGGTAGGTATTTTCATTTGTTTAATTTCTGCATGCATAGTTTTGTTCTACTTTTAACATTCCACTAGGGCAAATGCACAGAACAAAAAAATTACCCTGAATCACATAGACAAATTGGTCAGAGGTCAGCAAACAAAGAATTGTTTAAAGGATGGCTTGGCAGTAACCATTTCTACCAATGTTTTTTTAACTGCCCTGAGTTTTTCTACTGCAGTTAGGGCACAAAATTCAACTGAACACCTTCATATATTATCTATGTGGAAAGTCATTGTTAAAACTCTGTGATAGGCACCGATTCCAGGTTTGATTCTACATGTGGCAGTTCTTTTTTATCTGCTGGTGGACTGGACTGGGAAGATGTATTGTCTCGTGATGAATCTATATCGTCTAAGACTTTTAAGACTAGACTGTTGAATGCATGTGGCTCATCAGCGTAAACATGGTGTCCTGCACCACGTATGACCTGAAATGCAAAAAATTGTTCGAATATACTGATCCAGATTAATTAAAACTGCATACATGTATGCTTTAGTAATTAAAAAGTTTTACCGAACCTTTGTAACAAGAATATAGATTGTTGCTGAGAACTTATTAAATATTAGTTCATAATAAAAGAAAAGGAATTACTGACGTGTTCATGCATTCTTCTTGTGAGTTTTGACAATGTTTCTGAATAACTGTTAAAATATAGAAAAGCTTTTGAGTAAAAAAAATGTGCCAGGTGTAAAAAACATTAATGAACTTCTGGGGAAGGAATTCAAGACAACTGTGCCAATAAAAAATTCATATCATGTGAAAGAAAACAAATGCTGCAATGAGAAAGAGTCAGTGTGTCAAAGCAATGAAGTTCAGTTGCCATGTATTACCTACAGCTCTAAAAATGTTGAGATACAAACTGAAAATGAAACAAAACTAGACTGCATGCCGTGGTGGAAAAGACTTGCATCTTAAACATAAAGAACACCAAAAATGTGTGTGCAATGAAATATTGGACCAAATGAGTTAACCGCCACCAAAGAAAAGAAAATGAAATCCAAATGACACTGATGAACTCTATAAAAGTGAAATAGATGAACTCAGTACAGTATGTCAACAGTTGCCTGTTCTAGACCAGCTTAAGAAAAATGATTATGTTGCCGTAGCATACCAGGATACTTGGTACCCTGAATGTGTTCATGAAATTAAAAGTGACAATAATAATAATTTGATAGTTAAATTCATGGCACCATGTAGGAAAGCGGGAGTATTTATATGACACAGCAGACACAATGTTCAGGAAGTTAAGCCTGAATTCGTCATAGCGACTGGAATGCTTCCAGAATGTCTAAATTCTGGACATCAGTGGGCATTCTCAGAGCATAGAAGATTTGATGAACTGTTTACAGTGTATGCCAATGTTTTCTTCTGAATTAAATGACTTGTTAAGAAATATGTTGTCCAGTGTCTGAATTGTCTGGTAGAAGAAAAATAAAGATTTTAGCCCCTTATTTTCTTCTCTACACTGAAATCTAGTGGACATAGTTTAATTTACTGTAGATATTTGAATTCTATAGGAAAAATGCTATAAGACTGCCAAGTTTCATGGAGATATTGTTTTTAGATCAAACGTTATGATGGACATACTTGTTTTATTAAACATGTTGGGTCCGTGACTTAAAAGAATTAAGCATGCATTTAAATAAGGCAAAATTTCACTGAAAAGCCCATTTTCACCAATATTCAAATAGTCATAACTTCTGAACTAATCAACATATTTCAAAACTTAAAACTGTTCTGAAAAGGTCTGAATGAGCTCTACAAGAATCAATCATTAAAATGCAAATATCATGACTTTGTAACTTTGACTGTGGTTGCTAATATTAGAAAAACACCTTATATAATCATGAGATACAAACAAAGCAAACTGGTGTTTTACCTGTACATCTACATAGCTGTCTCTTCTCATGAATCTGACATGGTAGCCTGTATCTTGAGTGACCCAGGACCTTGAGCCATATATTAATGTCATGGGAATTGATTTCTCTATCCAAGGTATTCTCCGTATCATTGGACGTCGAGCCCAGCCAAAGGACATTGACAAAGCTTTGAATGCTGTCTCACCACTGAAAAAAAATGTCATTGTTATTAGTGTTATCGGTTCATGAATGATACCATATCTGTAAATAATTAAGGCAGTTCTAGTCAGTTTGATGCCTGTATATAGATGAAGTCATGACAAGTACCTGAACTTCATTACTCTTTTAAATGTCCCCATTCTGGCTAGAGTTATCATAAAACTGTTTACACTACTTGCCCAAAATAGTATTTCATGCTTCCCTGCCTTTCTTTTGAAGATGGTTATCATTGCTGTTGCTGTTATGGGTTTATTGCTGGTTTTCAGCACATGATAGGTTATACATAGCAGCCAGTATATTTGGTGGAAGAAGAACCAGAGTAAATCCAAGGAATAACCACTGACTCACAGGAAGCTACTGGCAAGCTTTCTCCCATACCCACATTGGCCTTTTAAAAGATAAAATGAAACAGTGGGCTTGAAATGGTTTACATGGCTGACATCTACCTGTCATCTTAATGCATGGGTAGGTGGCCAAGAAGTTAGTATCATACTTTCTGACATTGCAGTTTATAAATTCATTAGTACTGGCAGCATATCAGTATCCTTTATGCATCCTTCAAAGACCTTACATCCTAATGCTCTCTGTGAAATTTAGTCAACTTCTTCTGACTGGTAGCTGAGAAGTAATTTAAAGGTTTATTAATTGAAATATTGAAAAATGGATCAATACCATTTGTGCAAAATTAGAAGGATTTCATGCCAAGATGTTTCATGTCAAATTTGATTAAATTCTGTTAAACAATTTTTAGTTTTTATTTGTTATTTTTAGCAACGTGGACAACTTTGATTGCAGATCAGCATCTTTTGTATAAACTTTAATGACCTTCATGCCAAGATGCTTTGTATTAGATTCGGTCAAATTTTTTCCAGCAGTGTATGTTATGTATTCCTCTTCCTACATGTAGCTGAGTAATGGCAGCCATATCAGATAGTGGACCAACACCATTTGTAGAAAGACCTTCTATGCCAGAATGAGTTCTGATAGATTTGTTTAAATTATGTCCAAGTTTTCAAGGTTTTTCTAATATTAGCAACAGTTACCATATTTGATAATGAATCAGCATTATATCTTAAAAGACTTAAAATACCTTGATGCCAGGTTGCTTATTAGCCAATTTAGTCCCATCCAATTCTCTTGTGCAGCCCAATTCTGTCAAGCAGTATTTGAGAAGAAACCATATAAAGATGCCTTTATTCTATTTTTAGAATGGGAACCTTATCTAATTGTAGACTGCCATCACAGAATGTTTTCTGTCAAATTGGGTCAAGTCCCGTTCATTTGTTTTAGAGATAATGTTTCATTGTTTTCTGTTCATAGTAATGAAGCATATTAGCATCAACTGTAAAAACTGGAAGATCTTAATAAAAAGACACTTTCTGTAAATTCTGGTTGAGGTTTGTTCAATGACTTTTGAGAATCTGTTTAAAGTTTTTTTCTGTTTTTAGTAATGATAGCAATTTCAGAGGACAGATTGGTATTGATATGTACAAAATTTAATATCTTCATGCCAGGATGCTCTTTGTCAAGTTTTCTTGAAACTGTTCCAGAATTTGTAAATATCAAGTGTTGATGTATACCCGATGAAGCATCATATCATTCCATTTGACCTTACACGCAGGTAAGCTAAAACCCATCTATTTAGATCTCCATGTACAAGATTTGCAGGTGCTTTCAAGGTGCACTGATTTAAGAAGGTTTTCAACAAATCTGAAACATTTATGATGCAAACCTTTGTATAGCCAAGGGTCTGCTGATTATGCTGCCTATGACAGACTTCTTTTTTTGACAAAATGTTGTGTCGTATCTTGCTTCTGTAATTTGGTGAGGTATTTATAATTCTTGCTTTTTACCCCATAGTTTTCATCCATTATATATATTTTCAACATTCTATACTATGGCTGCATCTCTCAGCATAAATTTATCCAATGGTAGATGAAATATTTTCCTTTTATAATCAATGAAAAATGTAACTTTGGATTTCATTAACATTGAAAGAGACTACTTGGTCTCTCAAACTGGTTTCTCTAAGTTTATGATGGAGGAGAGAGTTTGAAGATTAACTCCTGTTTTTTTTTATAACAATCCCAGTACATGCACACCTTCGTACAAACATTTACTAGAAATGTCACTGTACAGGCCAGCTGAATGACAATGAATAACATTCTAAGACACATAAAATAATTGCAATATATTATACCAACATGGGATCGATATAACAATGTCAGGTTATCTCCCTTTGTCAGAGTTCCAATGCAGTGTGTTTCAAAATTTATTCAGCTTAGGACAGTGGTTACCATCCTTTTAAGATATGAGGGCCCCTTCTTATTGTATGCCCCCCCCACTAATAGCTGTACTAAATACGTAAACCCTTTGGAATAAGCCCACATGGTACAAGGCCCACCCACGGGTTGAGAACCACTGGTTTAGGATAAACCAAAATTTTGGTTTGGGATATATCAAGAAGTTTCAAAAAGAGACTTTTATTCAGCTGTAGAGAATAGATCAATTTATCATTACAGCAGGTTTCCAAATTAAAAAATAAATTCCTTGATATCTTCAAAACAGTAACTGCAAGACAACCTTGCTTTTGCAGGAGGGTTCATAGAAATGTGTTGTTGACTATGAATAATTATTATGAAATTAAAATTTAACATTAGATCACAGACATGTAATTACTTTATGAGCTATGGATCCAGTCTATGATGAGTGGTGTACTAAATACTATATTTTAAAGAAAGAAGGTTAGATGAAAATAATTATGAGTAAAATAATTAAATATTTTGTCAGAAGAAACCTATGTATGGGTAAACTGTATGTAATTGTTTGCATGAACCTAAAACCATTTTATCACTTTTGCTGCACAGGCAGTACTTGATGTAACCAATGAAATCGTACTGGGCCAGACTTAAAAGCAGGCACATAAAAGGTAATCTTTCTATAAAAAAATGAGCAGCATATTAGTTTCTTTGGCTAAAGGTTTCCCCTTGGATAGATCATTCAAAGTGTGAATTGCCGGTCTTGCCAAAGAAGGATAGTAATTCTAAATATCAACATTATTGTCGATGGGAACTGAATTAACTGTCTGTGCCTGCTTTAACCTAAGGCAATGTTAAGGTCAAGCCCTAAGAAACCCTAAGTTTAAATTTGTATGCAGAAGATTCTTGCTTTCATGTAGTCATTTCCATGCTCCACTGTCAACTTGTACCTATTTCCTGATCTAGTACAGTAATTAAATTGTCAATTTTTTAAAATCAATTTTGCAGCATATATCTCAATACTTGTTCGCTCTCCAAAAGTACATGTGGACACCACTGCTATAATGTATGATGAGGTGGAATTTTTTGTTGCAAAGCACATACCTTGGTTCCTGGGCATTGCAGTGGTAGATGTATTCGAACATTGTGTCATCATCAAATATATCTGAAAATTTCTTCTGAAGGTCTGGTCTAAATCTCCTCACTAATGCAGGACCTGAAAAGTATGGAATATTACAAATTTGTGTTTTTCATTCTTTATTTTACTAGTCAGAAATTTACAACAGAGGTGAGATACAATATACTTCAGGCCTGATACCTGATAGATACATTTTAAAATCTGTTTTTAATTGTTTCCCTCCATAAGAATCTCAACTCTTAAAAATTCTCATAGCCTGTTTTCCACAGCAAATAAATTTTCCAACAGACAAGCAAACATTCAGATTTCTCCAACCACAATAAATGTACTTTATTGACAGTACTGTATCAAAATGGCCACATGCATTGGTCAACTGTCCCATATTCATCTGCCAAGTGGCCCATGTACATCTGAACAATACAAAGATGACATCTGCAACAATAGACTACATTATAAGAAAATAAAGATAAAGACTGCGTACAATTTCAAGCATATTGGCAACCCCAATGCTATAAAATGACTTGAAAACTAGAACAAAAAGACCCAAAAGTGTAAATATGTTGCAGTCTTTTGGATGCAAGATTAAAGGGGTTGGCAGGCATGAGGGCAGGGGAGTGGGTAATGCTGTGCATGGATCACAACTGATTTTGATGAAATGAATTTCTGATAATTGCTCCCAAATATTTCTTTGGAGTCTTGATGTATACAAATGTGCCTGTATGTGTTTTAATGTGTGCATGTGTATGTGTCACTATTTCTCATCATCATGCAGTCATTTTTATTGCATTTTGTTTTGCAAACAATAATTACAGGCAGGAAAAGGGCATAACAAATATCAACCCATTTCTTATGTGTAACATAACAACACATCATATCAGCATAAAATCAGGCTTCTTAAACATTTTTTTTATCGGCTTTACTCCACAAAATATCAAAAGATTTTGTAACATGGTAAACATAATTAGCCTGGTGATAGTATTATATCACAGTTGGTTAAGAAAATGTTTAAACACCTGACTTTTGTCCATGATTGTAAGTTGTAAACAACTTGTTTATGTAGCAAGAGTTCAAGGTCACTCTTGTTTACATTTAGACTAGGTTTTTAGATTTGGAAATCTTCCCATTCTATTACATTATTGGTCAAGTAACAAAATTCCATAAATAAACAAATAATTCATTCCTTTTCTATATTAGTCTGTGAGAATCCAAGATCAGTGTTTGTAGTTGTGTTGTTGAAATCAGATATAATTAGAGGAGTTACTTAAAATATTCATTGGCATTACCAAAAGTTTTCACTGACTTCTGAGTTATTGTCAATACATTCAAAGTCTGGACTGCATCATGCAGAACATTGTAAAATTTTGTACATGTGACAGGAGATTTAGGATTATTTGGAATTTAATTTACAATATTATATCTCTTAAATTTTCAAATTGTATTGTAGAGAACTAAATGTTTGTTGATTTTACTTAAAACTGTTTGTTTCACTTTCTTTCTCTTACATAATTTAAGACCTAGTCATAATATAGCTATAACAGAACACTTAATAATGGCAGTTCTTTCCTGGTCAAAACAAAACAAAATTGAAATTAATTCATTTCATAAAAATCATATGGAATGTACAGATATATAAAATCCTCTTTTGTCTGACCACTTTTGACCATGTAACACGTCCAAATTCTTACCCCAAGGTCCAGCAGCTCTAAGTATTGCTAGTGGATTAAAAGGCTGCACCAATGTTCCAATGATTCGTACCCATGTTGGAATACGCCGTGCTCTTTCATCATCTGGTGGCTTTTCTGGAAATCCCCAAGGATCAACAAGAATAAGATGTTTTATTCTTTCAGGATATTTTAATGCATAGGAACTTGCAATATATGCACCAAGACTGTGCCCAAGAAGTACCATTTTATCCAAATGCATTTCCTTCCTCCATTCTTCAACTGATTCCACAAATTCTATTTCAGCCACCTGTGGATTTGTACTAAATTTAGGTCGGGAACTTCGACCAAACCCCAGGAGATCAAAGGCATAAAGAGGTCTTTTGGCAGAAAGTGCATCAATGTTTTGAGCCCACAAGCCAACTCCTCCTCCCATACCATGAAGCATGACAAGAGGGATCCTGTCTTTCTCTTGATTAACACTGATTGTCCATAATCTGTTTTTGCTCTGTGGTAGAAAGACAAATCGAGATACGATTTTGCTCTTAAGACCTGCAAGACAAAAGTTCTAATGAAAATTTCACAATAAAAGTAAATATCTTTTGTCAAAACATTACATCAATTGTAATATACTATGTGCAACATGCATTCAATCAGGAACAGTGCAGACCTCGATCAGTCTCCCATGTTCATGACTTAGTGCAAAATACTGTTGTTGGATATTTGTTTTCATGAATTTAAATCTTTTTTTTCTTCTTACATTCAACTTCATAATTATATAATCAAATATTAAAAACACTTATCTAACAAAACAAGCATGAGATGGCTAACCTTCATATGGCAGGTGTCAGAATGCCCCCAGCATCAGTCGCAATTCTCCTCTGATCGTGGTGTTGCGCAGTCATCAACAAAGCAGATTAAGGCATACACTAACAGAGAATCCCATCTATACTGCTATGCATGAAGGCATACAGTACCCATTTTCTTCAGGTTTGTGCACTTCACTGGATGCGGCAGCAAGCCACCACATCCAATCAAAATCAAGTTGTTCAAAACTGAACACTGTTCTTACATGATCAACACAAGGGAAGCACACAACTGGAATGGACTGATAAATAAGCAATTTTCAACTGCCAATCTGTGTTTGTACAAATACCTTTCCCTCAAATACACATGTAATCACTCTTCTCTAGTAGGTAATCATACTTTCGATGTTCAATTTACAAATTGTCCTTCTGAAGTCAATTTCCTCCATTATTTTTGGCCGATGTTCAAAATAACAATGCACTGTGGTTACATGCTATTGGTTAGTTGGTATTATATACTAAAGGAGACAACTCATACAATCCAATAGATGCCTTTTACAAAGCACTCACATATCTGATCAATCCGCCAAGGTGTTGTTAAGATTAACACATCAGAACCTTGGCAGGCAAAGATGTATAGAACAATCCTATCTAAACTGATATGTATTAAAGCAATTCAATCTATACTACTATGCATCAAGGCATACATCACATACTGTTATGCATTAAGGCTACACTACCATGCCAGGGTGATCCCATCTATACTGCTATGCATCAACGCATAAACTGCCGTGTCAGAGCAACCATGTCTACACTCCTATGCATTCTATATTAATGTGCCAAAGCAATCCTGTCTATACTGCTATACACTAAGGTCTACGCTACCATGTCAGAGGGGGTCCCGAGTGACCGAGTGGTCTAAAGCGCTCACCATTAAGGATCACTGCCATTTCACCTCTGTCTGCGTGAGTTCAAGTCTCAGCCTCGGCTAACATTGGTACGTGAGAAAGCCTGCCAGTAGCTTCTCGTGGGTCGGTGGTTCTTCCCAGGGTTTTCCAGGGTTCTTCCTCCACCAATTATACTGGACACCATGTGCTGATAAATGGCGTTAAACCCTACAACAACAACAACCATGCCAGAGTGATCCTATACTGACAAGCAGCAACAAGAATCTCCATCAAAACTGTCAGTATTGCTATAAGAATACTGTTGTGGCTTTGTTTTAAAAAAAAAGTAATGATACAGAGAACAAAAGGAAAGTAAGATCCATCAAGCAAACAAAGCACAAGTCTTGCTAATTGTTTGTTCAGTTAAAAAAAAAAACAGTCAATAAAATAATTCTGATGGCATAAATTAGCTCTGATTAAGTATTTAACAACTGATAAGATCACAGGAATGATGCCAATATTAATTTTACCAGGGTTATAAAAAATCAGAAATATACATGATATACATTAACCACCACGAAAAATATTTCATGTTGAAATTCGTATACAGAATTTATACTTACTTGTACAATAACTCTGGATTCCTGTTTAAATATTTCTGGCTAAACTTTTATAACCAATTGCAGAACAGATCAAGTCTGCCTCAAATGAAATGTTACAGAGTGGGAAAAACAAGGGGTATACATACAGGTATGATGTAGATATATACCAATCAATACAAAATCCCAAGTCAAACATCAGATTTTAACAGGAATCTAACGGGGAGTCACAATTTTCCGATGACTGACTTTTCCACATCTAATCCCTACATTGCATGGTAGAATGGAAGGCTGGGTCTGCTACTAAATTACCTACACTGTAATATTTTTCTCTCCACTTCAGCTAGACGAGCCATTGATGTTGGCACCCAACAAAACCAACCTCTATTAAATGAAGCGGCTCTGAAAATAAAAATATCAACGTTAAATTTATCTTGTGAGGATAGAAATGATAACAAAGAAATGCGTGTGACAATGTGCTCATTACTAATGAATATATGACTATTCAGTACTGAGCCAGTGTGAGTAAAATAACTTACCCAGAGACACAACAAAGGCAGGCAACCCAGGCTAGACTGGGCAGGATTTTAACCCCCAACCTAATGCTGGTGAGTCTTACATGTTAATCATTTATCCACAGTGGCTCCCATCCATATAAAATTAATCTGGTAATGCATTTCACTCCATTGTAACAGTTTTCATCCCATATTATTATCAATCATTTAATAAATTTCAAATTAGGTCTGCCAGAAAAGGAATCTGGTTGATCTGAGTTACTGGCAAGTAGTGAAAATAAAAGTACTTGAATCTGGAACTGTTAGATTGTTAGCTTTCCATTTTCATGTTACTAGTCAGTAGTAATTATGCTTCTTTACAAAACATTCTGAGACTTGAAAACATCGAACCAGTCATGATATTTAATAACCCATTGGGTTACCTGAATTTACTAAATTGTATGGTATTCCAAACCCAGCATTCTGATTACCATAGGGCTCCAGGCACCCTTGATATGGCTTTTAGTTGTTTGTTTCTTTTATAAAAATCCAAACATAGTTGAACTGTCTGTATCATTCCTAAAATACAAAAGAACATGAGGCCAAATACAGATTGCATGTATGAACTGCTCTAAAAATATCTTTGTGCAAAAAGTAAGTCCAGAGAACATCACTTTTCCTGATCTATTCAATTCCACTATTATCACAAGTTGGTTGACACTAAGTCAGGTTTAATTACATCATCTCTTATGTTGTTGGAGTTTTTCTTTAGGTTTCTTTTTAAGGTGACCAGGTTTGGAGTAAATCTGAAAGTACTGTGAAGGACTACCTGCATTCAAAGACAATGTTTTTAAGGCTAGACTGAAAAGATTGCTGAAGTCAGGTCATAAAAGTTCTCATCCCAGGTTTACACTAAACCTTCAATTATTTATTCTCCATCATGCTTTATCACTTTCCTGATATTATTTTAATGGATGTGACAGAATAGCCTGTAAGTGTATTGAATCCACTTTTATCACAGAAAGTGACTATATGCAACATTCAAATGTATTTGAAATACAACTGTCATATACATTGCTAAAGCTGTTGTAAAGTTGGTTGTTTTCCATATTTCTTTTTCTATTTCACGAATTAAATTAATTTGTGTAATAACTCATTTTATAAGAAATGTAATATTTCTTTTCAAGATAAAGTGTTAATAACGATTCGTTTTTGTGAAAAGGACTTACCGCCTGAAAAAAAAAAGACACAGTATGTTTGTACTAACAGTTTCAATTAATGTTTCTATTTCACAAATGAGACCGCTCCGGTGGCCTAGAGGTTAAAGCATCCGCCTCGGATGCGGGAGGTCGTGGGTTCGATCCCCGGCCGAGTCATACCAAAGACTTACAAAAACGGTACTAACAGCTGCCTCGCTTGGCGCTCAGCATTAAGAGGTTAGTGTTAGGACTGGTCAGCCCGGTGTCAGGATAATGTGACTGGGTGGGACATCATGCTACATGTCTGTGGCATGATGCCCCAGTGCTAGACATCACTATAAACTGCCACATTGCAGACATCGCAGTGATATGACTGAAAAATTGTTAAAGCTACGTTAAAAATCCAAATCACACATCACATTTCACAAATGAAATTAACTTGTGTATTAACCTATTTTACACAGCATTAATATTTCTTCCAGGCTTGAATTTGTTTGTTGATATGATTAATTTAAGTGAATGAAATCTTTAAAAATGGTATGACTGTGGTAGATGGAAAGACAGTCCCAAGTACTCCAATAGTCAAGCTTAAAAAAAGCACAGTGAAGAACAATGTTTATCAAGAAATGTATTGAAGTATAAGCAAGCCTTTACACATGCAAGAAATTAAGCCAAGAAAGAAAAATCATTACACCTACTCCACAATTTATAGTACATGTCACACGGGTCATGTAGGCATTCAACACCGACTATTTCAGTAATGGGTGTCATTTTTAGAATTTGATTTAACATAGATTTAAGGGGCAAGTATTCACTTCATCTAGATTTGTATACATCCACATTCCTTTGGAAGGTCATTATTTTGATGACCTGAGAGTTGCATATGGCAAAATCAATGTTAAACTATATAGACATTTTTGGACAAAATGAACCTAAAAGTATGATTCAGTACTATCCGGATTGAATCTCGCATGCTGTGATGTCACAACGAAAGCTATGCATATTGATAAACAAATTCGTACTACCCTTGATTATGATGATTCCAGCTGACATGCTCTTATTTTGAACCAAGTTTAAAACAAAGGCCACCATTGTAAAAGTCTATAGCGATAGATAATTTTCATCTGGAAGTTTCTTGGTGACAGTTCAGGTGCAGACCATTCAATAATCAGGACTGAATAGACTTTGGTTAAAGAAAATAAGTGTTAAATTTTAGACAAACAATTTATATTTAAAATGAGTAAATGCACATACATGAAACATGTGACTTGTACTTTAGGCAAATACACACCTAAGCATAACTACAGGATAAGCCCTTTCTACTCAACTCAACATAATCACATGTAGGATATTGTATGAAATTAAATTTATTGAATCTTTATATAAACACCCATATTTGTCTGTGTGTCCCAGCTGCCAAACAAGAGGTCTTGAGTCTGAAACTCGCTGCAGCCTCCCAAGTCTTTTTAATACCTTTTTTTTAAGTTTCATGATTAAACTTTTAATTAAAAGACGCAGATCTTTACAAAGTACAGATTCATTTAATACACAAATTAAATTCAATCACGAAATAGAAATGTTTATTGAAACTTTTAGTAAAAACAAACTGAGTCCTTTTTGCAGACGGTAAGTCCTCTTCGCAAAAAAGCACTTGTTAACACTTTACCTAAACAAAAAATATTAATGTTTTATAAAATGAGGTTATACACAAATTAATTTCATTCCTGAAACAAAAATATTGATTCAAACTGTTAGTAAAAACATAATGGGTCCTTGTTGCAGATGATAAGTCCTTTTCTTGAAAAAATTCCTGTTAGCGAAAAGGACCCATTCTTAACACTTTATA
The DNA here is from genome assembly GCA_028554795.2 of Sinohyriopsis cumingii. Taxonomy (NCBI): domain Eukaryota; kingdom Metazoa; phylum Mollusca; class Bivalvia; order Unionida; family Unionidae; genus Sinohyriopsis; species Sinohyriopsis cumingii. Next base: position 58,964,859 of record CM068839.1, on the reverse strand, counting down.
TTAAGAAATATATATTAAATGCTATGTTAAATGATTTACTACACTAAATAATTTTATTTGTGAAATAGCAATACTGACTGAATCTCTTAGTAAAAACATTATTGGACCCTTTGGATGAAGGCAAGTCATTTTTGCGAAAATGGCCTCATATTGATGGAACTGTCTAATCATAGATTTAATCATTCTCAAAGATTACAAAAAATGAAGTTTTTCTATAACTTCTCTGAGAGTTAGTGTTAAAATAGTAAATATTTTGAGCTTATCTTCTGTATCCATACATACAGGTCAAATTTCAATGACAACAAGAAGTTCAAAATTTGTACATAGACTTACAATTTAAGGTGTGGAATCCTGCCTGGGTCCTAGCTACTCATGTATGTCTCCCCTTGAACTGTTTACATTCAAGAATTTACACTTTTCAGATTTCACAAACATTCCGATCGAACGGTCCATATATATATATATATATACATATATATATATATATATATATATATATATATATATATATATATATATATATATATATATATATATATATATATATATATATATATTCTAAAAACGAAAACTTGCAAAGACAAATTAACTTACAATAGCATTCCTAGGTAGTGACTCAGTGCAAAGAAACATTTCAACATAAAACGACAGACGGAACATGGCATGATAGTCGTCAAGATTTACGGTCAAGTACATCCTGGAGGTTGATACGCCAACTCACGGTCAGATCTTCTGGTTTGCGGTCATATCTACACAATTCGGTTAACCTGACCTCCATATATCTAGACCGGAAGTTTTTTGTCTATTTTTACCTATGATGGAAGAGCACGTTACGAAGGAAATTATAAATATAGGTCAGTGGACCGATGGCTGCGGGTGGTGGTGGTACAAGCCTGTATTGTGTAACACTATTGTTACAGGTCTGAACCCCGCAGCGATATATCCATTCATCGAACTATTATTTTCCTTTTTAACCAGCCACTGTGAGTAGATCTACATTACTGTCACAGGAGTCTGACGTTTTATCAATAAAAGTACGGCGAAATATCTGACAACATGAAATCACCATATCGGTAATATAAATGAACAAGTGTTCATTTATATTACCGATAAGGTGATTTCATGTTGTCAGAGATTTCGCCGTACTTGTTCATTTATATTACCGATAAGGTGATTTCATGTTGTCAGAGATTTCGCCGTACTTTAGTAATAAAACGTCAGACTCCTGTGATTACTGTCCACTTTTTTGTTGTTGTTATTGTGGATCTGTCCAAAACAGCGCGTTTTGTTAAAATGTTTGGACCTTAACGTAGATTTTTAAAATGTTTGATAAGTTTCCAATTACGTAGTTATCACAATTCCCTCTGTATCACAACGAATATTTCTCAAGTAAGAGAATAAATAACAATTTACCACATACTCAGTCACTTCAGTTCCATCGTTTGACGCCATTGTGTTATATCACGTGACATGCATTAGGTCATATTTGGGAACGACAAACAAATTTGAAGAGTTCGACATTTTAATTTTTCATTCAAATTTAATTTAAATCCAATCTGATTTGAATCAGGTTGATTTACATTAATCGCGTCCGTCTTTGTGCCAGAATTCTCAATAATAGTCTGTACTTATTACAAAGTTTGCCTGGACAGTTACTGTTTCTTACTGTCCTGTTTATATAAACACAGTAATGCACTGTAAATAAGATAAAAATACAGTAATGTAAGAGAAATTAAAGTACTGGAGCAAGAACTAAACCATTTTTCACATAAATATTACTTTGAATTTTATTGGATAATAAAAAATTATAATTGTTTGACCTGATCTTGTTGTTTTTGTTTATCCACTGATATTGATGAGATGGAAGATACAGCAGAGGTCGACGTCGCGTGATGTAAATGTGTTATGCGTATCACGTGATACACAAGTTAAAATGTAGGACCTGAAACAAGTGCGTGCACATGTGAAAATCGGTGACAAGAGCTACATGTAACGACTCAACGATGCATCTCTTCTTGAATTACAGAACAGTGGTAGATGCAAACGTTTTTACTTACCACTAACTCGATTCAACTTTAGGAATCCTATTCCATGCAAGAATTAGATATTGTCTTCTTCACTGCACATACATTGCATACTAGTACTAATATATAGGGGCCCCGAGTGGCCGAGTGGTCTAAAGCGCTGTTCGTTACGGATCACTGCCATCTCACCTCTGTCTGCGGTGGTTCGAGTCTAGGATTCAGCCAGTGTAGGTATGTGAGAAAGCTTGCTAGTAGCTTCTCGTGGGTCGGTGGTTCTTTCCGGTGTTTTCCCGGGTTCTTCCTCCACCATTAATACTGGCCGCCATGTATAGTCTATCGTGTGATGAAAAATGGCGTTAAACCCCACAACAACAACTAATATTATAGTCTGATAATACAAACCCGTTTGTTTCTACCCCCCTACCGATTTAAATAATGGAAACGTTTAATGTGATAAAAAGTGGAAGGAACTTAGTCAATTCATTGATTTATAGTTTCTAACCGGACTGTAGTAGAGTAGCCCAAACACCGTCATTTTTTGCGCGTTTCATGCTTAACGGTAGTTTTCAATGTAATAGACGGACATGCTCGGATCCATTTCCAGTTTCTGGACAAGTCCATTTTCAGGAAAGGGGTGTATCATGACTACAGATGTACATACATAAGTCGTCTGCTTCCATATTTACAATGTCGAATGAAGCAATGGAAAATGATAACTACGCTTTTCATGTGGATTTAACAAGCGGTTTAATTTCTATGTTCATGTATGCAGAGGGATTTAATTCCAAACTTTCAACGTTAAGTAATTTATGCAATTATTCAGCATTTGCCGAACAGGATGAACTACGTCATTATGTTGTCTGATGGAAATAAACTAGCCTATAGTGTACGCAATATGGCGCCGTGTTACTATGGAAAGTCCGTTAAGCATGAAACGGTGCAGGGGATACCAGCATTAGTGCCATTCTGGTCACAGTCAGGCTAGAAATTATATATCAACGATTCAGTTGACTTAGTTCTATGCACTTTTTGTCACATTAAACGTTTTTGATTATGAAATCGGTATGGGGGTACAAACAAATGGGGATGTAGAGTCAGACTATAGTACCCTTACTCCTACCTCGTGGACAGGGTACTAACATGAGCATATAAGTGTTAATGGAGCAAGCCGGGTGTGATTTACACCCGGCGCTCTTTAAGCCTAATATCAACAATTTGAATATATTCCTTGCATATAATCCAATAAATTGAGTGGTCCTCTTATTTAATACCGTAAGTATAAAAAATCATTGTAGAAATAGTTGTAAAATCTCGTTTACCTTTTTTATCCAATATTTTCGTTTAGATCGTCCGCCATATTAGTTCAAATAATGATTACTTCCGTTCTCAGCCTCATTTTTTTGTGTGCCATATAAGAACATTGAGGCCTTATTTGGAAACGTAAACAAATCGTAGTAAAAATTTGGCGCGGTTTGAGTGAGAAATTCTGCGCATTGAAAGTAAATACGGTTTATCGACAACTTTGAAATTCCACCAAGAAGCCATTATTCGCCACTTGTTTGATAATAGCATACAATAGAATATCCAAATATGGTCTGGTAAGAGTTACGTAGAAAAGGGGTCACGGCGAGATTCTCGCGTTTTCTGTCATGGTGGATACGGTGAGGTTAGTGTAACCATGCCAATATATTTTATCGTGTAAAGGCTTAATAAATTCAAAGTAAGCGAAACTTCTTTCACAACATGATTATACTTATGTAGTAGATTTCTACACTGTTTGTTTTTCTGACTTTAGTGATGATAGTTTTTGCTCCATTACATGATATGGGATCAGTTCGTAGCCTCAGCCACAACAAATAAAGTTGAGGCTACGACATCGTAGCTAATTGCATACATGAGACTCTATTTTCAAAATAGGTTAACTATGCGGCACACACGTCAACGCCGAAATATGATTGGCTCAAAAGGTTATACGTATTATCACATGAGCTGGGACTTGTCTCAGAGTAAAAAGTTCGCGAAAATCGCACGTTTCGGAGCCCGTAACTTCAGTTTGGTACAACGCAGAAAGGTTAACGATGGCTTTATGGGTAGAAAACATATCTCAGGAGTAAAACAAGCCATATGGTATGGACGTGTGCCTTTAAAGACGGAAATATCAGAAGGAAATTGAGGGTCATGGGTGGAACGAAGTATTTGGAAGTTCCGTACCTTCTCTCTTATATATTATGATAGGGTCCTATGTCAGAACGGGTCATGTGGGTAATCTAAGGTATTTTTTTTCACTCTGTATGATTTTTTCCTTTAAAATATTGTTTATTTTTTTCATTATCAAGCTCGCGTCGAGCACCTGTGCACTAGCTGTGATCCGTGCATTATGTAATAGTTGTACTTTCTGTTAGGCTTTAAAAAAAATTAAGCCTCTTGGCAACATGTGAGATTATGTTAATTCTGATCTAGATCATATTTTGTATTTTTATGACTATTTTTTTAAAAATGTGGTACACATGGCTGAAACTGTGTCAGTTGTGACTAGATAACGTTTACCCCGTCTAGTTCCAGCAGAGCTATTTCTCTTAAATGCAACGGAGTACCTGATTTTTCCCTTGTCAAATTGACAATCTAGCATTGTTCTCTATGACAGTGGGTGACACGCATGCTGAGGTAGGATATAAAGTATATTTATTTCACGAAACATTAGCATTGAGGTATATGGAAAAACAATTGGTACCGTCATACCATGACAGCGTCTGAGAAGATGTATTCGATAACGCAAGAGCAAAATGACGTCTAAATTTCGTTGTTCTGAATTATCAGAACATTCAGTTTGTGAGTTGAAGCGTTGGCTTGAATGTCGTGGATTGGCAGTTGCCGGTGTAGTGTTAAATTTTGACCCTCGTTGAATTCTGACCCTCTGGGTCTGCTTTTAACGTTGAAAGTTGACCCAGGGTCAGTTCTTAACGTTGAATTTTGATTCTCACAGTCGTTAAAAACTGATCGCAGCGTTGAATTTTGATCAGAATTCCGGGTCATTTTTTAACGGATATTGTTTTAAGTTATGCATACATGAGTTTATGAATCGTCAATAAGGAAATGCGTAGTATGTATAAAATCAACAAAAGCAATGTAACGCATTACATGTAGTAATGAAATTATGAATATAGTTATCTTCTATATTTGAAATGGATATAATGTAATTTTGTTTGTACTTCGCCTGCTGTGATCCATCAAACAATCAATGACCCTTTTCGAGCCTTAACCAAACAAAATCAACCGTGGGAAAGGAGTGAAAACCGGTAAAGCATTTGAAAAACTCAAACAGAATTTAATAAAATAACGCAATAATAGCGTAATTCGATCCTTATAAGGAAACGCAATTACTTGTACATGCAATTCCTGTCGGTCTAGGCACATTATTAATTAATAATGAAAAGAATATTGCCTACGCCTGTAGAGCGCTTTCAGATGTAGACCAACATTTAAAGAAAGACATCAGAGTAGTATAGTGGGACGATAGGGCGATAATGGGAATTAGCATTACAAACCACCCTGGGAGGATATGGCAACAAGAGTTATAGCGACAATGGGAATTACCATTACAAGGTCCGGTGGGACGATATAGCGACAAGTAGTTTGAAGTACAACCTGGGCCTGTATAGCGTCAAGGGAAAATTAACATAGGAATATATCATGGGCCTGCCTAGTGTTAAGGGGAAACAATCATGGGAATATATCGTGGATTATAAACACTGATACCACATTTAAAAAATAATTTTTTTTGAGGGTTAGGCATGAAAGTCATTTGGTTCTTCTGCTTTTTCTTCTTCTACTTTCTCCATTTCTTTATCTATCTCCTAAATTTTCCCAATATTCCTTTCTTTTTGTGTTCCGACTTAGGAATCCAGTCTGGATGACCAATCGCTTTACATTTCTCCTGGACATTCATCCACCTTTTGTTCACTCTCTCAAATGCTTCTTTTTTCTTTCTGTTCTCTTGTTCTTTCCCATCTTTTGCCCATGTGTCTTTAACGTTCTTGGCTTCTTCTTCCAAGACCCTTTTCATAATTTCTTCTGCTTTATGCACTTGGTCCCGTCGCCTTTTGACAAAAGCCCACTCTGGCAAATTGAAGATATCATTCAAAAACAATTTCAAGAGACTGCTTCAACGTTCCGACTCTTACATATTCAGGCGAGATGAAACCTCTCAACTTCTTTACCTCTTCTTCTATCATCCCTTCAATGTTCTCCCTGGCTATTTTCAGATTGTTTGCAAAGTCCAAGCTGCCTGGGAACTTCCATTCTCTTTCAAGTCTTTCCACTACATACTCCGGATCTATCATCCAATACCAACTCTTCTTCAACTAGTTAAACAAGTCAGATACTGCTACCATCTTCTTTTCGCTTATTCCTTGGAATGGCGCGAATGATGGGCCCTTTTTACATTTATATCTAAAGCACGGACTTGAAGTAAAACATCCCCTACTTTTGTCTTCTCATATTATCAAAGGTAATGAGACAAAAAAATAACCACATTATATACTATCCACACACGCAGAAATGCCAAATCAAACCCCAAAATCTACCATCCACACACGCCAAGAAGCAGAAACAAACCCACCATTTACTATCTACACACGCAGAGATGCCAAAATCAAACCCCAAAATGTACCATCCACACACGGGAGAAGCTAACAACATAACCACAATCTACTATCCACAAACGCTGAGAAATAGAAACATGACCATAATATACTGTCCACACACGCTGAGAAACCAAATCAAACCCAACATTTACCATTCACACACATCAAGAAAAAGAAACAAACACACCATTTACTATCCACACACACACAGATGCCAAATTAAACAAAATCTACTATCCACACACACCGAGAAGTCAAATCAAACCCAAACTATACTATCCACACACGGGGAGAAGCCAAATTAAACCATAACTATACTATTCACACACATCAGGAAGTAAAAACAAAACCCAATTATACTGTTAACACAAAAGGAAAGTTAAACAACCACACACTCTACTATCCACACAAACCTACGTGAGCGCTTACAAACCCCAATAATCTACTATCCACACACGGAGAAGCAGAAACATAACAATAATATACTATCCACACATGCTGAGAAGCCAAAACATAACCACAATCTACTATCCACACACGAGAAGAAGGCAATCAAACCCAAAATTTACCATTCACACACGTGAAGAAGCAGAAACAAACCCACCATTTACTACCCACACACGCAGAGATGCCAAATCTAACCCCAAAATCTACCATCCACACACGAGAGAAGCTAAAAACATAACCACAATCTACTATCCACACACGGAAAAGCAGAAACATAGCCATAATATAATATCCATACACGTGAAGGTTTAAAAAAAAAACATACTCTCTACTATCTACACAAACGTACTTCAGCGCTTACAAAACCCAATAAACTATCATCCACACAAACGTACGTGAGCGCTTACACACACACACACACACCAGGAAAGGAGGGAGTGTTTATATAAACACTCCTCCACATTCTCACATTGGCAAATTGAATAGTGTTTCTTTTCTAGAGTTTTTGATTAGCCCTGAAAAGGGCAGTTGTTTGGAACTCCACATACAGCTGTTAGTGATGGTCCAATAGACTATATATTTGGTTTTCGCTCCATATCACCCTTACATGTTGAGGGATTTTGAACAAATAACACATAATACAAGTTTAAATGTAGAAAAAACTTAAGAGATTTTGCTTGCTTTTTGGAAACTTGACTGCTCCCAACTAATAAATTGTGTTCGTCAGAATTTAAAAGACTAATGGAATGTTCGCTACCCAAGCACAATCTAATTTAATTCCAAGTGAAGGAAGCCATTTTTGGAAATCTTTTAATACAGGTAAATCGTGCTAAATAGCGATATTTTACGGCCGCGGGTTTTACGTTTTTCATGTAATAAAATTAAGAAATGTATTTTTAAAATTTAAATATATATATTTTTTACATTTGGTCTAAACATAAACATTGTCAATTGATCTCTGCTTCTCTGTATTGTCGGCCGATAGTTACATGATAACCGTTATAAACATTGGTGTATTTATAGGGACATAAGTTATACCCATGTATATTGATAACAGTTGAAATGATTCGCATTAAAATGCATGCCATTGTAAGCTTTTTAAAATCTTGTCTATCAACAAAGGGTCATTGGTTCTATTCCCAATCGATATGATTTTTAAAAAAATAATATATAATGCATAATACATGCCGATGCATATCTGAGATTTTTATTTGATGTAATATCATGACAAAACAGTTAGCATTATCGATTTTAAGAATACCGGTGTGCAATTTTAAGATCGTATCAAAATGTCTTAAATTCAAGTGTATATAAACCGCAAGCGAAGGCGCGGTCACTTCAGAAACATACACGGCATATTAGGCCTAACAAGAGTTACATCGCCACGCCTTTTCTGTCGTATCGCTTGAATATTAATTTGTAATTTAAAATAAAGAATGTTTATGAAAATAAAAAAATATGCATTTCCCAAAAATAATTTCAAAAATACATTATAAACTAGAAAACGTTAGAACAAAGTGCATATCAATGCTTCAAAATTCGATTTGAAATAAATTAATAAAAGAGTGCCCTCACTGGGATTCGAACGCTTATACACACACACACACACACACACACACACACACACACACACACACATATATATATATATATATATATATATATATATATATATATATATATATATATATATATATATATATATGGTTTTCTTAAATAATACGCTGAACCGCAATTGATCCATCACAAACTTTAAACTGAACGTTAATTCTTATATATATATATATATATATATATATATATATATATATATATATATATATATATATATATAACCTGCATTTCATTTAATAAAATCCTAATTTTACCCGATTTACCTACAGTAACAAATACCTATACGATTTACCTATAGTAAAAAACAAAGTCGTTCATTAGTATCTTTAAACCGACTGTGGATGGTTTATTCATTATTCACGGGTTCTTATTTACTGTTATAATTATCCTCAGGGACGTATCTAGTATATGATTGATGATTCGGCATGTTGAACGGCGAAGCCTCGAACTGCTAGAGGAGTGGGGTATGTGTGGGTACGGGGCAACATTGTTGCAATCTAGAGGCTTTGAGATAGCATTTCGTGCATCTTGTTGAGACTTTCTGAACCTTGGTTCTGTTTTAATAATGTAAAAATAAAAAGAAAACATCAAATTCTTATGAAAAGACTCAATAAAATCGAGTTTGCTACTATTTTGTTCGTGTTTTTGCTTCTAATGAATCCTCTTTTCCGTATGTATTGTATTATATAAATATAGATTTCATATCGGTTTCGTGAGTGAAACTTAAACCATTGAAAAAAATCGTCAAAATTCTGTGTAGGCAGCTGCCTTGTAGAGCAGCTACGCCCCTGATCATCGCTATTATACTGTTCAGTTGTTTACCTGCCCTGTTGAACCTTGCGACTTTACCGAAGTGAAACATAGTCATTCATTTATCAGTTTGGCCAATTTGTCCAAAGCAAAATTCAGCTATTTAGAAAATATTCCGCATTTTGGGACATTTAAAACAAAAAGTATAACGGAGAGAATTACGATAGTGACAGATTAACAACATTCTGTTGCACACAATTGTTTCCTTAAAAGAAAAAAGAAAAAAATTAAGAAAGACACAGCTCAGTTAGTAATAAGTTGATTTCATTTTAGAAGTGGTTCAAAAATCAACGTTGAGTTTTGATAACAGAACATTTTACCCTAAGGTCATAATTTCACCTGAACGGGTCGTTATTTAACAGGACATTAAAAAAGGGTCAGTTTTTAACGTGAAGTTTTGATCACGTTGAAAAATTACCGACCGGGTCAGAATTCAACGAGGGTCAAAATGTGATACTACATCTGGGTCGTTATTTAACAGGACATTTAAAAAAGGGTCAGATTTTAATGTGAAATTTTGATCACGGTCATTGAAAAATGACCCGGCGGGTCAGAATTCAACCAGGGTCAAAATTTAACACTACACCGGAAACAAAAAAAAAAAAAAAGAAGCAGGAATTAGTCAAAATGTAAGTCGAATCTTCCTTACGATTCCGTAATAATTACTAATTTACTGTACTGTACGCTACTACGAGTTTGTTATTGTAACATTCTTTTCAGACAAATAACAAACTGCCATCTTCAAACAACCATGTTCACTGCACGAACAGCAAACTAAAACTCTTCAAGTCCATGTCGACTTCTGTGTGTAGCATATTTTGTCATTTACCATTTTGTCTTGGGGTGGGGGATGCGTGCAAGGATAAGTGTCGCAGTGTCTGTGATTAATTACTGTACTAATATTATGGGGTTACTCAATTAGATATTTTTAATTTTCTCACAATAGTTTATCACAGTATTGTTCATAAATATACAAATATACAGAAATATGTACATGTAAGTAAACAGAAAAACAAGGACATAATAATTACAAGGATGTACACAATTATCGATCCTGTCACACACATAGATGACATGACACTAATTATTAACAGGTTCTAATATTCCTAGGGTCACATAGTGTTTTGAAATGTTCACAAATAGTTTTGTTGTTTTAACAGTTGAATTTTTTGTTTGTCAAAATAAATAAATGTCTAACATTTTAAGATCCTGTAAAATTCTAAATGCAGGTAACAACTCATTTTCTACAATTTTTGTTACTGCACACATTTATTATTGTTCTTGAGCAGCAGAGAGGGCGAACAGCCTTTCGCAAAAATAAGCCTTCCTGAAAATCGCAACCAAAAAAAAAAAAAAAAAAAAAAGCAGGAAAGGCTCTTGGCGGTGACTGGGGGTGCTGAGACAACACCATCGCTGCTGCTATCAATTAAAATAAATCTGTAACAAATAATCCCACCAGCGCAAGAATCTTACACAGCTGGATTAACTCGAGAACGACTAGAAGCAATTAAGAAATGTCTTCCGTTGAGAGATGCTGTTCAACAAAAACTACAAGCGCGACAAGAAGCACAAATTGAATTCTCAGAAGGTACAGAACAATTATTTAAGCCTATCGCGACAGTTACCGAAAGAGTAGCAACGGCTACTGAAGGTCTTCTTCCATCAGTAAAACAAACCACTGAGCAAACTAAAAAAAAATAGCGGCGAGGACTAAGGAAATAAATAAGATTTTACGAGAACTTCCGACTGAAATAGCTGCAGCTCAACCTCCATCCGTCAAGGAAGAAATCGACAAAATTCTTGCTGAAATAAGTTATATCAAAGATCATATACCAGAAACAGAAACAGAGCAAGCAAGGACCAAAGTTGATATAAGCGATAAATTTACCGAAGAAAGTATTAACGCCATAAAAAATAAAAACAGAGATGCGTTAGCTGAGTTTGCCGTGCGAAGTTATGATGGACGAGAAAAAGTTTGAAACTCCAAATATACCGATGATGTTGTAAGTCGTGATAACTGGTACAAATGAATATTTCGTATACACTATGGAGTAGATCAGGCTAGAAACAGTAATACTAGATACATTGCGTTTATTAACGCAATAGAGGAATATATTTGACGGATACAGCAACCACAATTACAACTTTCTTTACCACAACCACCACAACAACAGAAAAAAAAACAAAAAAAAAAAAAAAAAAACAAAAAAAAAAAAACAACAACCACTACCTCTCCCACCACAGCAACAGAAAAAAACACAACCTTCTCGACCATAATCTCGAGATATATTTTACGATGCACCTGGCACCGGTGCTACTGGTAGCGGTTTTACGGGAAGTGGTCTTGTTACTTGTCCTAACAACATCATCACTGACGTGCAACGACTAGTTCTTATAGAAGGAAAACGAGCCGGAAATAATTCTCGGGAAATCATTAATAAAGCGGCTGATATCTGTCGACGATTATTTCAAGACGGTATCATGGATATTAATGTTTATTGGGAACTTATTGATGAAATCGCGGACGGCTACTACAGCGATTAAACGAATAACTAACAAATAAGATGATTATACACAACAACGATCACCGCAGACCCGATATAGTCAGAGTAGTAAACTCACGATTAACCATTTACAGCGCGTATTAGGGGGATGGACTCAATGATGATGTTCGGGGATTATTTACAAGGATAGCGCCTAAATCGTAAAACAATTATCAATGAAAGCCATTTACGTTGCAGGTAAAGCGTTCACGGCAATCAAAGACATAATAGGACGATTATACGCAGACGAAAGGTGGTTCAGCAACCAGTAAAATTACCAAGCACGGAAGTTATGCCTGCAAATCTCAGTAAAATAATAAATCAGGCTGCAAGTCAAAAACTAGCGGACTTGGTAAGACAAGGAAAACCTAGCGAAATAAACACAAGTTTTATTTCAGGAAGTGGTCTTCGTAGGTTTGCGCAATAACCATTTAGAAAAACGACAATACAATGAGATGTTTAAACGCATATCCGACACAGCATTCGATATGGATGAACCAATTCACAAAGATGAATCTGTACGCGATTATCAATTTTATTCTTACGACGCACGTGTACCTAACGCACGAGGAAGAATTGAGTTGCAAGTCCATGATACAAGTAGATATTTTCTACCCTCCGAAGCATTCATTGAAGTAGAAGGTGAGCTTGTAATAGATGTTGTTGCCAATACACCATACGGCAATAGGGCTAGGGTTGGTTTTGTTAATACTGGTATTATGGCGTTATTTGACAGCGCCACCTACATGATTGATGGAAAAAAACATCGAGACAATTCAAAAGGACGTTGACATTGCCACAACAATAGTAGGGTTAGCAAGATACTCCGACGATTATTCAAGATCAGCTGGTCCGTCGATGATGTTTTACAAAGATAACTCTGATCATCCTGATCACAGGCAATTTCTTCAGGTAGAAGTAGCACGAAATACCGCAACTAACCCACAACCAGCTGGAGCGATAAATAGACCTGGTGCTACTTTTTTAATGCTACAAAGCACCAACTGCGATTACAATCTTGGATTTGCTATGCGTAAAAACGTGCTAAAAGGTGACCTCAGAAGATTTTCATGCGCGATTCCACTGTCACATATCTTTGGATTTTGCAGAAATGTCAGAAAAGTTATCTTTGGAGCGAAACACTCAGTTGTGCTTGTACGAAGAGGTAACGAATTTGATGCTATTTGGCGTGCTGGTGGAGCTGCTGCTGGTAAAGTAAACCTGTTTAAACTTTCACTGTGGATGTCAGTAATGACTCCATCGATCGCTGAAGAAGAACGATTACTTTCTTTCATGAACACAGGTGGGAAGATATTGCTGTCATGGCACACAGTGTCCACGGATAGCATTCAAAATAATGCTGCCGGGGTATTTACATGGCAAATAGCGACTCAGCAAGGTGTTTCTGCACCAAGACATATTTTTTGCGCTGCAAAATACTGATCGGTTGGGTAGTCAAGAACACAGTCACATGATATTTGATTCCCTTGGAGTCAGTGACATTTCTTTACGAATAAACGGACACCTAGAACCATCCGAGGACATAATCTTAAATTTTGAAAATAATAGTGCTCAAATCATAGACACTGGTTTACAAATCTCACAGTTGGATTTTTCAGCACTGTATCCGATCTATTACTTTTCACTGGAACATTTAGATTTATTTAGGCAATCTTTCGTTGATATACACTTCAGAGCTAGAGTAAATCCAGGTGGTGTTACTTACAGAGCAATCGCGGTTATACTCAGCGACAAGTCAATGTTGCTTGAAGGTGCTGGTTGTCGAATGAAAGTCGTTGACTCACCAGTGGAAAATATGTAACGATTTGAAAACACGAGTATTTTTTAAAAAAAATGTCTTACCATCACATTAGTTTTAGTCTGACTCCTGGTCAGATTAAGAAACTACAATCCGCGTCAGTGAAAAAAAAAAACAGGAACCACAATAACGCTAAAGCACGATCAAATCATAGGCGGTGAAAATAAACTGTTGTTGGCAGCGCGTCAGCTTAAACAGCTTATTAAAGCCAAACAATCCAAAACCGGAATACGACTTAAACTTTCCATCGGTACCATCAAGGATACTGATAAAACCGGAGTTATCTTTCCACTTCTCGCGGAAATATCAGCGCTGATAGCCGCAGAAGCACCAGCCTTTGCAAACGCAGCTGCGTTAGGTGTTGTTAGAACCGCTGCTGGAATGGCATTAAAAATAGTAACGGGAAAGGGCTTAAGACTTCCAGGAACTCATCTCATCGAGGAAAGGGTCTGAGACTTCCAGGAACACTGTGTTAATTTCGCCGATGTCAAATTTTGACTTACTTAATGCTGTCAAGCAACTAAATATATTTTTTAGAGCTGTTTTTATGCGTGATCAGTTACGGCAACGACCAAACAACACCGAGACGGGTATTATTAATCTCGATAATAGTACCGGTATTGGAACTCAATGGGTAGCATACGCAATTAATCCCCGTGGGATTATTTATTTTGACTTATACGGGTTAGCTCCACCGCAAGAATTTATGCACTATGTCTCTGCGTACCAAGTCGGACACAGAGTGCCAGTCTGGTACTCAAGGCTACCAACACAAACATTAACCGATCCACCAATATGCGGCCGTGAAGCAATTGGTGTACTTGACGCTGTATCAAAAACGCCATCGTTGCCACCTTACAAAGTCGTATCTAATTATACAAGTCAACAGTTTGAGAAATCATTGATTTAGATCAGAAATAAAAGAATAATGATAGGTATTTACGAAAGATTCCGCGGTGATACTACCAAGAATAAAAAAAAAAAAAGCTCGACGAAATAGATTTGTCAAATTACGCGACTAAAGACGAACTCACTGATATCATGAATCTGGCCGGAGTTGACCGAGATGAGGTTGTTTTTCAGGATAAATACGGCGTAATACGGCGTTTTAAAAGCGAGCAATGTCAAATGAAATGATATAATTCTTAGAGTTCTCGGTGCTACCACGGATAACATCCCTGTGTTTACTGACGGCGGTAGAATCAGAGACTCAGATATATCGTTTATAACCATCTTAGATGAAATTGAAAGAAGCGTTGCTAATCGTTTGAAGAATACCGGCGCCATAATGACAGGTGAGCTCAGCATGAACGGAAATAAAATAGTAGTGCCTAGAGATCCAACATCCGACGCAAATAAATATGTAGACATTAACTATAGCACCGTTGATGGTAAATTATCCAGGTTACGGGCCGAGTATGACGTTCACGTAAGTGCGTTTACAAATCTGCGTGGAAACTTTCGAAAACTGAATGAAATCGCAGATGATTTCTTTGGTACCCCGTTGACTGCTGACGTGAAACTCTCTGATGTCAAGACGATCATTGAAACGATTAAAAAAACACTAGAAGATGTCGTAAGTGGAATTCCTGATATCGTTAACAAAATTAATCTGATTAAAATTCCCCAGAAACAGATCATCAATAACACATACACAGTGTCTTCGGGATTCTCAACATGGTCACAGCAAAATAACACTATCAAACATATCGCGGCGGTCACTGGTGTGTACAGGTTGTCTGTGTTCAGCGCTGCAAAATTTAGTATAGACACTACAGATCACTAGCGTCATTCAACAGATAAGTTTTCCGGGGTTGTGTCTATTGTGTTAAATAGCAGAGACGAATAAGCATTTATGTTGGATTCAGCTAATAAGAAATTAACCGCAGCATCTTACTGTTGCTGTCTGGAATTTTGTTGCTGAAACGCCTCAGTTGGTTAATGTGTGAAGTATAATGGACGTTCAGAAATTTAGATATGATCAAGTACGTGAATGGCAAACAGTGCTAAAAACCATCGTTGAGAAGAATACAGCGAAAGTAAAAAAAATACCGAAGACGTGTAGTTGCCATCGATGTCATTGTGTACTCGGTACGTTGCGTCCACCGGCGTGGTATTATCCTCACTAACACCATTAACGGTAGCAGTAGCAACGATATGTGTTTCATCATCAGCAACAATTGCTGATGTTTTTAATATTATCGCGAAAAAGATATCTACGTGCACGAGCACAAAACTGCATGATTATGATGTACGATTACACACGGAGCAAACGCGTACTCTAAATTATCGTCGCTGATATCATCAAGCCTTGACGATACGACGATATCAGATTCTGAATCTGATATAATGGTTAAGACATACAATGAAGTAATTGATTTAGATAACCATGATTTGAAAAATGGGAATTTAAATAAGGACAGAACTACTTCAGCCGATAGTCGCAAATACAAGACCGCTGAAAACCACGATGATATCAGTAAGCTCAACCAACCCTGAATTCAGTATTAATTTTACAACCGCGATTCTAGTAAAAGAAATCGCTCTTGCGCAGTTGCGAGTAACCTACATTTGGCCAATATCCGGTCAAGCTTGTTTGGTGGATTACAATCGAATAATTCGTTGGAATTTGCAAATAAACATAAACCAGATGGAACACCCGATTGACAGGTTGTTGGAATACCCACGTGAAATTATCAAATCGAACAAATTAATGATGAATTTTAGCGCATAATTAAATCGATAACAGGCCGGGAATCCAGGATAGCTCTAACGGTTCATGAACCAACGCTATCAGCCGCGATTGAGATATGTTCCCCCGATTACGTAGTTGATATTTATCAGTCATCAATCAGATCAATGCTAAGATGGCCTGAACTTGCCCCGGAGGCACCACCGCCAGTTACTGAGCCTAGACGGGCTGATTTTACGACGGATAAACACTCATACTGGGAAATTAACCCATCATACAAAGATCATTTACTTGCTATAAAAATGCATTGTTTGATAGTAAATTTATTTTTACCAATAAGGACTATATATGTTGGTATTTTATTCTTGAACGACTCGCTGGGAGAGAAACTAAATCTAAAACTATTCGCCTAGATAAAATTATTCAATATTTTGAAGTCATTAATCAAGATCATAAACTACAACGAAAAAAAACTACAGCAAAGTTTCACTGAGTATCTTTTTGATATAGCAAGTTCCCGCAAGGAAATCATTAAACAAATTGAAATATTAAATCAGATCACTGATGATCTTGAATATTATCGCTTCAGACTTATAGATTTAGTTTTTAATGCATAAAATGAGCATACAAATCGTTTCTTGTTAAATATTCGATAACAGAAGATGATCCACAGAATTTAAATTTCCCGGGTATAACCGAGACGAATTAAAAAAAGTCCGTCAATGATACTATCGATGAATATTTCCCTAAACTACTTGAACAATGGAGAAAAACACTGCCGCTGGCAAGTATTCTCAGATACACCAATGGACAACACGGACAAGGCCATCATATTTCACCGGGAATTGTAAATATAACATCAATGATCGCGGTCAATCTTGTATGTGGCGTTATTGATGGCAGATATCAGACAAATAATGAAATATCAAATCGAGCACAGCAAGGATAATCTTATATCTTTTTACACCGCAAGTACCTCCCGGATGTCTGATTGTGAAAGAACCGATCAGTCCGGTCTATCTAAGATGTCATTATCCGCTATTATCAAGAATACATTTCAAACTAACTGACCAGACTGAACACTTGCTTGACTCAAGAAATCAAACGTTAAGTCTATATTTATTTTTGAAATCTTAAAAATCTACGATTTTCGAGGATTTTTAATCGTAAAGTCCTTGATTGTATCCTTGAACAAAGGGGGAAAAATGCGATGAGTCATTGGGTATTTACATGATGAGTTATTTTGGGAATTCACGCGAGAGTCATTTTGGGAACTTATATGATGAGTTATTTTGGGAATTCACGCGAGTGTCATTTTGGAAACTTATATAATTAGTTATTTTGGGAACTTATATGATGAGTTATTTTGGGAACTTATATGATGAGTTATTTTGGGAATTCACATGAATCACTGGAAACGTGTATAACTATAAAGACGGAGAATCGCGACTTCCTAGTCAGTTTGGACTGAAGTGTAAGCAGCAAAGGTAAGTGAAATATTTTCTTCAATGTGCTATGTCAATTATCACACAGACATTTAAACTGTGTGATGGTGGTGGCTTAAAATGAAGAAGAAAACATTTATCAGTTACAAAGATAACTGCTTAATTAATCTACCGGAGAAAACTTAGCTCGATGGAGTTGTCTCCGTTGTTTTTATCAAGGATGTTGTCCGTATTTAATACTATTGGAAAATAATAAAATGAAATCCATTGTTCATTCTTCTGAGAAAACGCTGATTTGGTTATTGTATCTACTACATATTGAACCCCGCGTGGCCTAATACCGAAATACTTGCCAGCCGCGTTCATTGACTGAAGTATTATTTCTTCACCGTTCTCAGTATTTATGGATTTAACTGCTCTCCTTGAAAAAGTTCTGCATTTTCCAGAATTTCCACGTGCAGAATTCTCGCTCTGTGTAATAGCTTGAAGATTGTGTAAAGAGTTATTGAGTTTTTGTCCGTCAATATGATGATCACAAGACCGTTTGGGATCACCGTGTGAAAAGTCTCGTACACAAACCTGTGACAGTAATACCTCTTTCCTCCAGCGTTGAATCTAAGATAACCGGTATTGTCATTAGTACCAACTGGTTTTTTCCGCTGACAGTATAAGATTACACCATCACGAGATGCTTTCATAATTCTTGATGATATGACAAATTCTGTTTGCTCCATTATATATAATATTATTTGTCTAAATTATAATTTGTCTTTTCAAATCTAGCTATATAATCATCAGGGTTTCTTATAACTTTATTAAGGTCCTTGATAACGTCCTTGACAACGTCAGGGTTGTTTTTATGAAATCACAATATCGTTTTAGTTCTCTATATCTTTTAGCAGAACATTGCACACACAACTGCGTTTTCCCTCTAACTCCAACACAACACTGTAAGCTCGGTTTTGGATCAAGACTCCCCCCGCGCACGCTTTGTAAATGTTGTCCGCAGAATTCATTTACGCAATATTTGTTACAAGGAGTTAAAGACCCTATCATCAGCCACCTACATTGATTCCTTATTTGAGTCATTGTATATATAATATCTTAATTTAAATACTTGCTTTAAATATAATATGGAAAGAGCATGGGAGATTATCTACAATCAAGCCTTGGAAAACTTCGTTTCCTGAATCCAGATTCGATCTTGACAGAAGAACTCCTGACTTGCGGAGGAGAGCTCTGGCTGATCCGACGAATAATCTGATTAATATTATTCGGGATGCTAAAAAAGAATTTCGGGGCGATGGTGCATCTCGCGTATTGTCAACATTCAAAATTATTCGCGACGACGAAGTCATTGATGCTACAATGAACGAGGAGCGAGCGAAAACGATTATCGATTATCTCAACGATCATAAATATTTTTTTCAGAATAAAATTTGTTGTGCTAGCAGAAACAGATCCCGCTGTGTGGACTATCCGTGACAAACGTGACCCTGTCCTTGCTAATGGAAAAACCGCTCTGCTAAGTAAAAATTCCAAGCCAGGAATGCAGACTGGAATTGACAGACCATATTACGCTCGAGCGTATCCTATCATCGCGGTTATTTATGAAATTTATCAGCTAAATGATAATTCCAATATCAACGATCTTGCGCGAATGAGATTTTCAAAGCTGAATTGTGTAACCGAACAAGTAATCGAACATTTTACAAACGCGATGCGTGGAAAAGGGTTAACAGATCTACGACGTGAAAAAATAATTAAATGGGCTGAATCGGTTTAGGATACCGGAGCTACAATAAATGATGCCGAATTAGGAAGTAAAGTAAAATTTCCAATCAAAGTAGCAACGACAACCGGAGAGATTTTATACGAATCAAAGAATAAATCGAAGGGAGCTCCAATTGAAATTATTGATCATAATGCGCACGTCTGAACCAGCGCAGTAACAATATTTCCACGAGATCTAACCGTAAGATTTTACCCCCCCCCCCGAGAACTCTGGGGGAAATATATTTGATTTTATTCACGAAATAAGCAAAAACGATCCTGTATCAGATTGGCTATTTAAGAGTTCCGATTATGAAAAATATGATCAAGTTGGACCTAACGGCGAAATATATCGTAAAGAATCTCTTCATGAAGAAATGAAAAATCTTGCTTAGAAATTTTCAACAGAGAATACTCTGCAATTATTAAATAATTGTTTTACAGTTCCGCCAGTTGCTGCTCACTTTGCAAAAGAGAAAAATTCGTGGAAGCCAACATGATTTGAATTTCTCGAAAACTTAAACTAAGTTGCTGCGAATACGGACACGGTGGATTGTGGAATACCGAGTATGACCACAACGATGTTATCTCGGTTGATATGGTCGCGTGTTAAACGGGAAGTTTTCTTGGTTACGGAGAGTGTTCTGGATATTTTAAAAGATTTGGACACCCCACAAACGAAATGACTAGAGTATCGCTCAATGGACCACTACCTGATTTTGATCTAACTGGATTCGCTCGTATTGTATCATTCGAGTTTGCTAAGGGTCTTTATCCGATCTGTTATATTTGGTTTGGAAGGCACTTTTCAGAAAAGTGTTGGGCACCAATAGTGCTGTTACAATATATGCTTGATTGTAAAATACTAATATCGTTGATTGTAAGTGAGGCAACTATATCATACCGTCCTCAGACTGAAGTTTGGTTACCACCACCTGATGATGATAAAACCGCAAAGGATCACGGTAGAAGAATAATCAGTAAATTTACTCAGGGCGGGGCATATGATCATAAACAACATTATGCACGATTAATTATGGACGATGTTGAATATGATTTTATAATCGCTGATGCAACAAAGAGAGATATATTTGTAAGTCAAGAAAACGCTTACTTGTCTAACGGAACATGATTAGGTAAAATTGTTGGTTATATTAATGGTGAGTCACATGAGTTTACTCATTTAAGATCTTTAATGCTCGCTTATGTTTCTATACATTTATTATCGATGATAAACAGATTCCCTGACACTTCAGTTGCAACTCATTCGTTTTATATCGAAAGAAAATATTCAGAATTACTGACACAATTTACTACTCATGATGCATTGTGGGGTAAATGGAGAATAAAACAAGAAATGTTACATAATTATTCTGAATCCGTAGATGTTGAAATCAAAGATATTTATTACAAAAATAATCAGATATCAGAATTGTCGTCTGCGGCATCTGTGTATGATCCAGTACCCAGACACAAGACGGTCTATCTATACGGACCAGGTAGTTCTGGTAAAACAACGCGAGTTATTGAATTATTTTTTTATTTTAACACCCACACACAGACTCGCAAGAGAAATGAGAAAATGAGGAGTGCAATCATGTACATATCATACATTTTTTCGATGGAAGGGAGACACATGGACTCCTGATCGAATGGGAGAGAAATATATTCCAAAGATCATCATTTGGGATGAGATATGTACAGTGTCGCTAGATACATTAAAACTGTTTCTCGATTGGCTGTTATTGAAAAATACAGCTGTGATAATGTGCGGCGATCATGGTCAACCACCTCCGTTTGTTGGGTTATCTCCGCACGGGTGGCTAAAGAATTGTGTGGATTATTACGAGGAGATAACTGATGATCATAGATATCTTGATGTAAAATTAAGGGAGTTTAAAAAGTTAATCAGACTACAACCGAATAAAATTCAGTGTGAAATAATGCGTAAAATGATTTCAGAAACGTCTTTGAACGATTTTCTGCAATCGTGGAGACCAGATGATTTAATAGTGGCAAGTAGAAAGATAGTTCGTGATACACTTCAACAGCTGATACACGACGACAGAATATCGAAGTTGATATACCAGGAGAGACAGAGAAACAGAATCTCATGTTAAATGATGCTGTCGCAGTTGATGTTAGTGTTGTTGAGGATGCGCTGAGCGCGAACAAGACTCTTGGATGCTAGGATACGCAATGACAATTCACTCATCTCAGGGGTTAACTATTTCTGATACAGTTGTTTGGATTGTCGATGATCGCGTCGAATGGGCAAACTTAGTTTATCTCGCAGTGTCTCGAGTCAGAAGAGTATCTCAGCTGCGGAGAACTGTCATAGACGCTACAGAAACCATTGATGATGTCCTCGATGAATGTCGAGGTGATAGTGATATAATAAGAAAAAAATTAGCTGGTTTTAGACAATGTGACAAAAAACAAACAAACGAGACATTGATCTAGTTGTTGAATTTATCATAGCGTTGAAACAACAGCATAATAATCATTGTGCGAACTGTAATTGTATAATGTTGTGGCAGTACTCGAGTAATAATCTAAAACAATTTACCGTAGATAGAAAAGATAGTACTCTTGGTCATACACGCGAAAATATGACGCTAACCTGCCTTGAAAGTAATCGATGTAGGGGTGCTAGTTAAGTGATCACAATGGTTACGGTGTGTCTTCGGGAATTGTTCACGTGTAAATTCACGTTGAAGCTATTCTGTAGATTGCCTTGGCTGATCTTGGTTATCAAGTCGGGTACCAAGACCACAATAATTATATTCTGGAAGTTGTTTTTCTCCTGGGTACTTAGTCCATGGTGTTCCTGGTAACTTCGTTAACTGCGCGGCAGTGTCACCTCCCTTTTTTTTTTAAATACTGCTTGGATTAGAAACAAACTAAAGATTTGTGTACCACATCGTTCACACTTACCTGTAACTACTGATCTGTTATTTTTGGTTGTAATATTTATTAGTCCAGTTTTGGGGGTACGCGTCCTGCATTTTACAAAATATAAATCTACATTATTTGGGCTAGTTTCCCCAGTGGCGATCCTCTTTATATATTTTTGCTCAGAAGTTGCCGATCTGCGTAATAGCTATGGCTAGACTTAAGTAAACAAGTAAGAAGCCAGTTATATCGCTATGATATATGCAGTTTGACAGTTTATATTGATGTCCAGCACTGGGGCAACATGACGCAGACATGTAGCATGATGTCCCACCCAGTCACATTTTCCTGACACCAGTCCGACCAGTCCTAACACTAACCTCTTAGTAACATTTTTGTAAGTCTTTGTTATGACTTGGCCGGGGTTCAAACCCACGACCTCCCGCTTCCGAGACAGACGCTCTAACCACGGGAGCGATCCTACAATGTAATACAAAGCACATGTTTTTGTTTTAGTGCCATCACACCCCCACGCCCCTGAACAAAACTATCGGGTGATGTGTCTTACATTGTAGGACTAGGGCTCGTTTCATTGCTTACAATTTTCCTGTCATAATGTACTATATAATAACTACTAGTTAATAAATTTGGTACCGATATTTAGCTCAGGAATACCACATTCTCAATGGCCGACTGGAAATAAGTTATAATTAAATACAGGACGTCATTTTCTTTTAACCAATGAGAGGACAGTATTACATTCAGCGTAATCTTACTTGAATATTAAGCAGGCGCGATCAGGGCCATGTCGATCAGTAGCATGGTAAAATGATTTGGCATTCCTTAAAGGTATGATATTAAGTCAAACTTTTTATAGGGATTTACAGGCGAATGCCTGAGCTAAATATCGGTACCAAATTTATTCAGCTACGCAAAGCGTAACTTGAAATATCAGCGTTTATTCTTAAATTGGTCGCGCGAGCAAGGAGAAAAGTGTACTCCCTTGTAGGGGGACGTTCATTAATTATGTCAACCATTTTCTGGCAATTTTTTACCCCCCCCCCCCTTGTCAACAACTGGCAAACTTTCAATGACCCCCCTAATAAAATTGTACCCCCCTCCCCCCCACAAACTAACAATATTTTATACTGCTGGCTTTTATGCTAAAAATAGAATTATGGAAATGAAAAGGTTTTCAAATAAATTTTGATACATTTTTTTTACTTGTTTAACAGATTTCAAATTGAGTACGACACTTTGAATTCATGAAAAAATCGAGAGTTTATATTCTACCTTCTATCATCTTCCCATATGCCTGAAATGAACAAGAGTCTGTTATCAAAGTGTACAATATTTGTAAGGCATTATGGTTACTGCATCTGGTTGAAGAAGTTATATGCTTGTGTAGGCTACATAATTTATTTTATGTATTATGTTAAAGATGACTGTATAATAGTCAAGCTGTCAAGTTTCCTAGGCTCAGTTATCCATCCTTGGAGGGATAGCTCATGGACTTCAATATATATAGCATCTATACATATAACATAGATGCTATTTAATAGAAGTCCATGGATATCAATACTATTTAGATGTCTATGGCTCAGTGCAGTCTTTGAATTTAGTAACAGCTTCCCTTAAAAATCTGTCTACAGTCTACAATCTACATTGAATAAAAACAAAATATGATGATGCAAGACTATGACTTCCTTGGCTAGAGCTCAACCGGTTTAGGATTAAACTGGTGGGCTGTTGACGGGCGAGGGAGTGTGTGCCATACCAACGCACCGACTAATTTCCTATTTTTTGATTTATTAAATTTATTGTAAAAAATAACACTGTTGACGTCAATTTATCTTGAACTCCCCCCTCCCCCATGTCAACAATTGTCAAACTTCTTCAAACCTCCTCCCCCCTATTTTGTTGACATAATTAATAGACGACCCCTAGTTATTATATAGTACATGTATGACTGGTCAATTGTAAGCAACGATACGAGCCGCTGTGGTTGACCGTGGGTTGCGATTAATAGCGAGTGAGAAAATGATCCAGATAGCTGAGTAAATGGGAGACTCATGAGTGGCTTCTCGATGCAGCACATAGCTATAATTGGCCTCGGCTTCTTACTAGATGGGTTGTCGGGATGGGCCCGGTCTCGTCACTGAATTCATCCAAAGGTGTGATTAGCTATCGCGACCTGGCTGGCCAGTGTCAAGGAAATCATCGAAAGCATGAAGAACCAAGGTGGCATTGCCATTCGACGAATCCATATCAAACGTTGCGGAAATTTGCAGAACGCCAACACCATTATACTTGCTTTTCACACATCGACACTGTATACCACCAAGTCGCCAACATATTTACATCCAGGAAAGGGTACCTATACGCTCATACATTTAATAATTTGTTCTCCTTCTCTACTTTTCTGTAATGACGAGACGGTTGTTTGTGACCTTCACAGCAGTGACCACTTCTTAATCTATGAAAATCATTAACTCTATCGATGAGCCAGTTTCACACTTCAATTTAAAGAAGACCAACTGTAAAACTAGACTTAACAGATATATCTTTATAAACGTCAATGATCCTGTTACACATTTTACATCTGTTTTACTTGAGACTTCACAAGAATCCAGTACGAAGTCCTCATCCAACTTAAAGAAAAAAAAAACACCAAAGGGTTCATTAAAATTGTAAAGAAGCCATTAGACAACGCCAAGATTGGGCTGGATTGGTTTAGTGCTTTACGGCACAGCAACACTAGTTGGTTATTTGGTGCCGTGGCAATCGTAGTAAGGTGGCTTGCCCAAGGACGAACCAAGGTAGCTGACTCTGGCTGGTTTTTTGAAACACATATATGAATCCCCATTAATCGC
The DNA here is from genome assembly GCA_028554795.2 of Sinohyriopsis cumingii. Lineage (NCBI taxonomy): Eukaryota > Metazoa > Mollusca > Bivalvia > Unionida > Unionidae > Sinohyriopsis > Sinohyriopsis cumingii. Next base: position 58,939,281 of record CM068839.1, on the reverse strand, counting down.
TGTCTTGGAAATTTGCAATGATTTTATGAACCACTAGTAATATACCAAAACCTTGGAAAGAGGTTACGGTTACACCTGTTCCCAAACCAGTTACGAACAGCACATCTGTCAACTACATTGGCGAGCTATGTCTCTAAAACGATTGAACGAATGGTCGATACAAGGCTTACTTTATATTTGGAAACTAATTATTTAATATCTCCTCTCCAAAGTAGCTTTCAATATGGCCGTAGTGCCAACGACTGTATGGTTCAACTTGAAACGTTAACTTGAAATGCTTTTATCAAGAAAGTTGTTGTTGTTGTGGGGTTTAACGCCATTTTTCAGCACGATGGGCTATACATGGCGGCCAGTATTAATGGTGGAGGAAGAACCCGGAAAACCCCGGAAAGAACCACCGACCCACGAGAAGCTACTGGCAAGCTTTCTCACATGCCCACATTGGCTGAATCTTAGACTCGAACCGCCGCAGACAGAGGTGAGATGGCAGTGATCCGTAACGAAGAGCGCTTTAGACCACTCGGCCACTCGGGGCCCTTATCAAGAAAGAACATTTAGCAACTAATTTCTTCGACTTGGAAAAAGCCTAGTATATAATATGGAAGCACGGAATATTGAATGACCTGCACGATCAGGACCTAAGAAGCCGTCTACCCACTTTAATAATTTTTTTTGTTACTTTTTGGGAGGGTGCTCTCCCTGGTTTATCATTTCAGACCATTTAAGGAGGCCCTCCTGCCCTACTTGTTGTTGTGTATGCTATATCTTTTGTCTGATATCTTGTTCTTATTTATTTATGTTTCATCTTTGTATGAATTTCATATTTGTTTGCTTGTGTATATATATATATATATATATATATATATATATATATATATATATATATATATATATATATATATATATATATATATATATAACATTGTATATATTTTTTGTTTTTATTTTTGAAATGAAAATAAGATGAAGATCTATTCAAGGCATTCATCATCGTACATAAGGTATGTCTCACTCATTTTTGTCTCTTGTTCTCTTTTTTGTCTCTTCATTGCCCTTCTTCTACGTCTATCTCTGTTTATTTCTTCTTCTATCGAGGTTGTTGGCTTGGTTTCTGTTGTTGCTATCTCTCTTGGCGTTGTCATTGTAGTTGGCTGATTTTCTAGGCATTCATCATAGTCTTCCATGTCTTCCAGGTGCATTTCTATATGTTCCTCTGTTAGATCTGATGTACTGTTTGTACTGTTGCAGTTATAGTTGCCACTTTGCTGCTTTGTTTTTTCTCCTTGTTCCTTTTGTTGGCCTAGTTTTTGTTCTGTTTCTGTTTCCCTTGTTGTGTGTTTTCCTTCTTAATTATCGGCTATGTTTGTTTCTTTGTTTTTGTTTTTTTTTCTCTTCTTCTCCCATCCTTTGTTTTACTTGGATTTCGACTGCTTTCCTGTTACTTGTTTCTGTAATTTATTTTGTTGTTGTTGCTGGACTTGCTTTTGTTCTAGTTGGTGTTGTTGTTCTCCTTGTTGATGTTTTGAGCTTTGACGTTCTTGTGTATTTTTTTGTTTTTGTCGCTCCATATCTTGTTTCTGGTGGTCTTGCTGCTGTTGAAGTTTGTTTTGCTCATGGTAGTGCTGTTTCTGTTTTATTGCCTCTTTGTGACTTTCTTGTTGATGTTGTTGTAGTTGTTTTTGTCCTGGTGGTTCTTGTTGTTGTTCCTGTTGCCTAATAGTTGGAAAAATATCCAGCGTTGCAGTGTAGATTTGTTCATTTTCCCTTCTCCCTGTGTGGGTCTCACCTGGGTATTTTGGGCATTTATGTGGAGTGTGCCCCGTCTCTCCACATCTTTTACACTTTTTGTGGTGTAAAGCATCCCTTGTACCAAGCTTTTGCCAAGAATCCATATAGATAGAAAGCCCTTTTAATTCCCCTAAACTTTGTCTTTTCAATTTCCTGTATTCTAATCCCGTTGTATATTGAGAATCCTGGGAAGGTCGCCAATCTAGATTTTTCCACTTTTACGCCAAATTTATTTTCGAAACAGTCAGCTGTGTCTGCTAGAAGTATCTCCATGGGAATGTCGGATAGACTGAGTTTTCCTGTCTGCTTCTTGCCTTTTTTTTTAGGAGTGGTATTGTTTTTGCTTTTTTACTACTACCGTCTCTCCCGAGATGTTTAATTCTCCATACGGTAGGACCGGCAAATTCCTCCTGGGTGTTATTATGTATCTCTCATATCCTTTCCTGTTAATAGAGTATATTTGTTGAATGTCCGCGTTTCTAGTTTTCAGGGTAATTATTACAGTTGATGTAGCAGGTACATTCTCTCTCGGTATAGTCCAGTTCTTGGGTACCCTCCTGATAGTAGCATGCAAGGAATGACCCTTCTTCTGTCTCTATTCTCCTTGTTTTAAAGTATTTTTCCAAGTTCTTTATCGCATTGTAGGTAGCCGCCATTTTTTCTCGCTTTCTTGTTCGTTAGTAGAATTCACCCTCTGTGTTTCTTCTTTCTATAAATTGGTAAGTCTTCTTTGTATATTTTTATACTTTCGTATAATGTTCCATTGATTCCTTCTCTCTTGAAGTAAAGTTGATATGCGCTTTTACGAGCAGCCTTGATTGCCAATTGTTTTCTCGGAGCCTTTCTCCGGTGTACTTTCTATCGGTTTGCTTTGTACGTGCCATTGACAATAATAAAGTAAGACTTTACTTCTCAAGATGGAGAATCAGAATTATATCTTTTATATCGAACATTTATTTCATATAGTGAGTTCACGGTGCGAGTGGGTTCCACCTTCTCTGATATGTACGAGCAAGAGATGTGTTGTATATTATCCATTATGCTTGTTAAAATTAATAACATTACAAAGTGGTTGACTTCTGGTATGGAATTTATGATTTCCTAATATGTTATCGCTCGAAATACATGCATATAGTTGGAATATAATTGCAAAAAATATTAACAAGATTCAAACTTGATCCACTGTCAATATTTTGAATTTCTCAGAATCAAAAGCAGTATGGGTGCATTTCCGTAAGATACAAAAGAACATGATGATCCTAAACTCACACTGGACGTAACATCTATACCAATTGTTGGGGAAATACAATTTTTAGATATTGTCTTCGACAGAAAACTCACCTTTATTTCCCATATTAAGAAATTAAATGCTAAATGTTTGAAAATTTTCGATTTACTGACTTCTAAAACAACCCAAAGTACTTTACACGCTGCATGAAGGAAAAAATCCGAAACAAATCATTCCATAACTATTAAATCTTAAAAGGAACTTCTCTCCAAATTTAAGAACTACACAAAAATTTACAAAGATGGCTTAAATGCTGGTGAAGAGGCTGCTGCAACCTTCATTAGTTGAAATCACACTAAAACATTTCATTACCCGATGGTGTATCAATATTTTTAACCGAAGTCCTGAAATATATCGAAACCAAGCATATTTTAAACGCTATCATCTTCTCCGATTCATCGTCAGTACTTACATCACTCCACAATAGGAAGTTGGTAAGCCCATTATTGACCAATATTCTTATCACACATACCGAGCTGTGGTTCTCTCCTAATATACTTTTGGACACTCAGCCAGTTAGGTATTAAAGGTAATGAAGGAGCAGACCTGATGCTAAATTAGCCTTATCTCTACAACCAACTGGTTTAAAATATCATACATTGATTTGAAACCTGACATACAAAACCTGTATTTAGTAAGCGCCAGGCATTACCGAATGATGCTGTCGATAATAAGCACTTTGTGATCAAACGTACCTTAGGCCATCGGCCTCCTTCCACAAAACCTTACTAGTTATATAACCCACTCTTACATATTAAAGGCAGAGACGTTAATTAGTTATTATATAGTACATGTATGACAGGTCAATTTTAAGCAACGATACGAGCCCCTGTACACGCGAGTTGGTAGGCTTGTAAGACAGTTTCATTTAAAAAAATGAGGGCACAGTAAATCATACACGGCCACAACATGAATTAGAGGGACAGAAACAGCAAATATGCTAGCGAGCGTATCCTGTAACACACACTTACAAACAAACACCATGCAAACAAAACGTCTTTTTTTCACACTCAGAATAAAGTTTTATTCGTCTGTGCCTTATGATTCTTTTTCTCGAAAGACACCGCAACAATCATACACTCAGAATAAATTTTTATTCAACCTTGCCCGTTTGTTTTCATTCCTCTCTTTCTCTCTCATGCTTATGTCGCTTTCATGATGGACCATAAAGGACACACGGTACTAATTGTACGGAAGAACTGTGAACCAGTCTAGAAATAATAGCGTATTTACGGGTTTGCTGGTCCGTAATAGGTTAATAATGAAAATTAAAATTTTAGCAAAAATATCTTTTGAGAGCTTATCCTATATGTAATTTAAAAAAAATATAGACAAAGTTCTGTTGATGCAATTTTAGTATTTTTACAGGTTTGACTTAGGAGTACTCAGTAATGAAAGTAGAACCTGATTCATTTGGTGCAGAATCAATAACATGTCTTTCATGCACATGTAGATAAACAAAATGCAGCGGCTCATGTGGTGTTCTCCACACATCAGCTTGCACAAAGGTTAGTTGTGCATGGAGAATTATAGGTCTCATCATCAGCACCCAGAAATTTTAAGTTATTGAATTTTGAATATGATAGTGTTTCCATATGTTTACTATTGGAGTTGAATTAGTACCGTGAGTCCTAAATCGTGCTGCATAATCATATGCTGACAGTTGAATTTGTAAATGAGGTTGGTTTTAGAATAAAATCAGATCACGGTGAAGGAAACGGGAGGGTAGATCACTTCCACTTGGGGTCTTGTATATAGAAGAACCCACGTGACACTTCATACGCCTGGACGTTTCAATCTCATACCTCTCAACTAGAACGCATTTTAAAAATAGCCCCCCCCCCATCCCAAACAAGCTTCTATTCCCATATTTAAAACTTTATTTTTATTTTCCCAATCTAATACAACAAGAGAAATTAAAAAGACCCAACAAAATTTTAACGTTTATGCCCGACACTTTTCTTTTTAATTTTCCTCAGGAAAAACGATCTTGCACTAATTTATAGCAACAAAACAATGCAACATGTTATATCTATTATGTTATTTGAAAAAATATCTTGAGATAAAAGAAAACCAATGATCTCAGCTCAAAAGAAAATTGCATCCCCCCAGTGAAATGGGCAGTACCTTACAATGATGAATTTGTTATGTTAAATGTTAATTGTTGTATAGTGGGGTGATTAAGGTTAAACTACATTTAACACCCTGTGAAAAACAGTTTTTGACATTAGAGAACTAGCTGATAAAAAATTAGAAGCGATTATATTGCAACCTACAAGTCACTAGCTAAAATATTAACATAATAGAAACGAGAAGCTTATGTAAATGTCAAACTGAAAATCACATATGTCTAAGTCTTACAAAATGAATTCATGTACCTAAAACAGTAACATACGGTATGAATAACTTAAAATTATGTTCTTTTTTAAATCGAAATTTTGTCCAAAAGTGGGATTTCGCCTCGATATATTTTAGATCATTCCATTTGGTCACCACTGGGCATACGTGACACGTGTCAAACATGTGATTAAAGGATCATAAATATAATTATAATTGTAATATTCTAAATTAATTTGTGATAAATACAACTTTTTTCAAAAACACAATTTAATTATTTTGTCAGACAAAATGAAAACGTGCCGTTAATATCATTCAATTTGTAAGAAGATAACTCGTGAATTTCCGTATATTCCACACTGACATCAACCACCAATGTACCGATACAGTGACAAAGTACCGTGGGCAGGGGCGGATTAAGGCTCACTGGTGCCCTAAGCACTGACAAATCTTGGTGCCCCCCTCCTTTCCACGTACACCTGGGAAGATAACCCTAGGATGCACCATGATCGAGAAACAGAACATTATGATCAATTTGCACTAGTTTTATAATTTTTTTTTTTTTACAAATCTTCATTCGTTTTTTTTCCTTTTCACCCGTTTCTCAACTTTGTGGTGCCCCCTTTGGCCCTGGTGCCCTAAGCACGCGCTTAGTCTGCTTAATGGTTAATACGCCCCTGATCGTGGGATGTAACACTGGAAAATGCCGGTAATAACTCTAACCTCTAATTAACAATGAATAATCAACCAAAGGCACAAAACAGTATAAAAGAACGTTGTCTCGTACAACTCGATATCAGAAATGATTTAGAACATTAATTCTGAGTTACCGTTGGGTCAAGTATCAGTTCACAAAAATCTGATGTAACTGAAGAATACAAACCCAGTAAAAAAAGAAAACAAAAAAAACAAAAAAAAAACAAAAAAAAACACAGTATTAATTCCGTCTACTGAGTGACAGTACTCAAATCAGGTTCTTGTTTTTACGAAGCTAATTATGATGCCAATATGTCCTCCAAAAGCATGGACACTGACGAAGTTGTAAAGGCAATCATTCCGTTTTCATTTGCTTAGTCCACATATGTTTACCAGGGAAAATTGTCTCAAATGTAAAATCAAATATATATTTATTTATTGGACAATATTATGCATTTAAGGTAATATATCCCCATTCCACACCAAGTCTATATATATTTCTCCCGCCAGCAGCCGACCGATCACTTGGTATGGGTCATAACACCCATCGAACAACTTATTCTTTATTGGGAAGGGGCTCCCAACCAAGTTATGTTTTGCGGGGTGAGGGCAGAATTTCCTGGTACGCCAATATACAGACTTTGTTTTTAATGACTGGTTACGTGACCGTAGTCCTATAAATCAAACAAATCAACAATACTTACATATCCAGTATCGCCACCAGGGATCAAGCATTTTCACTGCTTCTCTCAGATAGTTTTAAAACTATTACTCTGATTCATAGAAACCCATATATTCTCTCTCTGTCTGTCTCTGTCTCTCTCTCATATTAGATAGCTCTCTCTACCCCCTCTCCGACCGTCTCTCTCTCTCTCTCTCTCTCTCTATATATATATATGGAAGGGTTGGGGGCAGGGGATAACGTAAACAAAAATCCGGCGAGGCTGCAAGAACCTCCTGAACATTGTCCAGTCCGATTCTTCTCAAAACCCCGCAAGAAAAGGTTTTGATGATTTATTATAATATTTTTTAACAATACTTTTTTTTCATTTTAAAAGACTGGGTTTTTGACATTTTTCTGGGTATGTTTTAATTCCATGGCTATTTTAAGGAGAGAACACCATAGCTCTTACCATAATCCCTATAAAATTCGAGTTTTATTTATGGAGATGATGTTAAATCTAGGCTCGGAGTTAAGATATGATTTTTGACATTTATCGATGTATGCTTTAATTCTATAGCTGTTTCAAAGAAATAATGTAGCATTCATGTGAGTTGTTTTTGTTTTGTTTAATTTTAGTAAAAAGAAAGTTATATACTTTTTTTGAGGAAGAGGCAACAGGACGGTTGTCTTGCTCTCTCGAGGACGGTGGTGCTACAACGGAGAACATCAGATAACAAGAACACTAATATGGACGCCTGTGTACAATTACCGGTGAAACCATGCAAAGATAAATTCTAAACTATAATCAGTAAGCAAGTCATGCATCTAATATATTCCCTCAAGTTATCTTAAGCTTATGAATCAAAGCAAAAATCTGCCCTACAACAAGACAAAAAACCGTTACTTTAGGAAATTAGATGCAGTGCTTAAACTTAAATGGTAATATAAGGGTCACTCAATTTTCGATGAAGGTAGTCCTACAGTGTAAGACATAGCACGTTATTTGACGCTCAAAACATAAATGTCAGCGTCGAGGTCTTACATGTAGGACTACGATGAAGGTAGCCTGGAACGCTGTATTATCGCGGTACTTAATATTGCTATCGATCTGTTATTGCTGCATTGTTACAAATTGTGAAGTTTTTCTGACTTTCCCTCTATCGATTTGTATAAAAATTCTCGGTCAGTCCAGTCGCATGAATGTAAATAAAACCGCATATGGCTGCTGACTCAGATTACCGTACCATGGGTGGAACAAGTCTATATTATCATGGTATTTACCTATCTTACATATGGTAGCACATAAATTTCAACTTTGTTGTTGTTGTAGTGTTTAACGCCATTTTTCAGCACACGATAGGCTATACATGGCGGCCAGTATTAATGGTGGAGGAAGAACCCGGGAAAACCCCCAGAAAGAACCACCGACTCACAAGAAGCTACTGGCAAGCTTTCTGACATACCCACATTGGCTGAATCCAAGACTCAAACCCATGCAGACAGAGGTGAGATGGCAGTGATCTGTAACAGAGAGCGCTTTAGACCACTCGGCAGGAAGCAGCAGCAACAGGTGTAGAGGCTAACTTCAAAATTAGAATTTCACTCCTGTGCCATTGCCTGGTGATGCATGTAGATTGGTTAAAAAAAAGTCAGGGCTGAAAGTAACTTTTCTTGATTGAAATAATTTTGTTTTTTAAATGATCGGCCACTGACATAGCGCAACAGTAATTATATTGTACAAAATTCCATACATTAAAATCTTGACCAGAATTTATAAAGGGTTTGTACTTAAGCAATATAAGAGGCCTATTTGATTGGGGTCAAGGTCATTGTGACTAAAAGAAATTTGTTGTTGAAGAATATCTTTTGTTCTAGGCTAAGTTCCATGACAAGGAGTTCTGGTAGCTTAGGTGATAAGGTAGCACTTTACAGTTTTGTATTTTGCATTTGAATTTTAAAGAAAAAGAATTTCCCTGGCTTTCTTCACTGGTTATACTGGGTATTTATAAATAACCTTGTATATCTTAAGTATAATTGAAAGAACCTTTAATTCCCTTTATTTTGGTGTATGATTAATGGGTGTAATATGGGTTATAGAGTATACAGCTTGGCCTTACTCCAGATGTGCACCTTTCTAAAAAGTGCTAGCTCCACTTGGTCATTTTCACTTCCTGAACTTCAGAGTTAAATTGTATAATAAAGAGCCAATAACTGTTTTTTTACATTTTATATATTTGGTAATTCATTCATTGCACTTTCAGAAGCTGGTATTGTCTAGTCTGGCAAAATTGATTTTCACTATTTTAATAGCTGCTATGGATAGTGTACTTTAGACTAATTCAGGCTGAGTTTTTAGCATAAGGGAGCAGTCATTTTGGTTAGCAGTGTGCTTAGATCATGTTCAATTTCCAAAAGTACAATATCCAAAGAAATATCGTCCAAATTACATTAATGTAGCACAGAGGTATGCCAACATTCTCCCCACTGTGCATGTTTTAAATGCAAACAACTTCACCTTACATACATCACTCTCTCAAAAGTACATAATAACTGGTGAGTGCCCCCTAAAGCATTAGGTGTGCAATGCAAGAGTCTTGGGTTCAGTGCCTGTCTAAGCCAGCTGGGGTAAGCTGCCACTGTTTGTTCTTGGAAAAGGGCATGATAAGCTGATAATGTTTTCAAAAGTGCCATTAAAAACATTCAGCCAGCTAAAAAATAAATTTCTTCACCAAATGTTTTTGATGGCTTGCACTTAGGATAATAAAGAAACATATAGATTCTGAGGTGTAGTGGTCCAATGTCATCGTCATCATAAGTCTAATAGACAGTAATGGTTTTGCACAGTAGTTTAGTTTATGATGACAAAACTTAACCAAAGGTCCAGGTATTTACACATGTTACTCAACAATCACTAGTACCAACCATACCCTATTACAGTAGAACTTGTTTTGAACGACCACCTCTTCTGCCAAAATATAATGGTATCTCAAGACAGGTGGTCTCTCACAACAGGTTATAAAACTATATACTGTATATACTTGTGTATAAGCCGAATAATTTAGGAAAAAATAAAGGCCTGGAGAAAAGCAGGTGTTGGCTTATCTATGGGCCAATTTCAGACTTCATAATTCACAGGCCAGTTGAGTTTACTCTGGAGTCCAGGCTGAACTATAATGTACAGTGCTTACACAGTGCAAAGCCTGCATAACATCACCTAAATCCTTATTTATTCCCAAACAGATGCAGATTTTGCTTTATTCATTGTTTCGACCAAATTGCATTCTTCCAGATAACATTTCAGCCATGTCCTTAATAGCGGTTTCATTTACGTTGCATCACACACTCACGAGTTACTCATATTCATTGATATAAGCGGTCCTACAACTTGAGGTAATATTTATGAAAAGGTACGCACATTTAATTTGTACAAGGCACATAACCAGCATAACTTTACATGTCCATGAAAAGTGGTAATAATGAAGGCTAACAGTCTCATTATAGATCAACCAAGATCAACATCAATCAATTTTAGTTTTGTGTTTTGGCTGAACAAACATCATAAATTTCCACACAATGTCTTATCGTTGAATAGTGTATGTATTTTAAAAAAAGAAAGAAGGGAAGTTTTTAAATGTTATTTGGAAACTATCAAATTTTTTTTTTTCTTTAGTTTTTGAATTTCTTTCGTGTAATTTAGAATCTAGTTTGAATGAGAAATGCTTGCTGTTTCAAAATAAAAGAAAAACCTAGTGTTTTAGTGTGTATGATATTGTGAGACAGTTCTCATTTTCTTAAGTATTTTCCAGGGGTGAATCAGCCATGCCCATTTTGGGGATCCACACTATCTTTATTTACCTTATGCTTCTCCTTTTGAGTGGACCTAATCCCCTTGAAATTGTTCAAATCATCTGTACTCTTGTGATATGGAATTTTATAACCATTCAAGTGCAGCGGCTTTTTATCAATATCAAATATCAAAATTTTATTACAGATCAATAATATCTGAAAGGTCCTGAATTCAAAAGATTAAAATTTCTTTTAGTTAGTAAGGGGAAACTTGGTATTAGTTATTCCTGTTTCCCTGTATTTCTGTTCTGTCTGTCCATATCCTGGACTAGGTTTTTTTGAGATTCTTTTGCAGGCATGTTCACTTCGCGTGGTGCCTTGTAACTTAGCTCTGCAATGTGTATGCCCCATACTTTTGCTAGTCCTCAAGTTCCCTGTTCCCCTAAGTTACCTGTAAGAAAGAGATTTCTGAAAGGGTTAGCATTTTCAGATAGAAGGTGTGTTTCCCCTATAATATTGTGATGTTAGTTGATTATATGCACAGGAGGATCAATGATATAATTGTGTTTTGTTAAGTTTTGAAAAGTTACACCTAATTTAGCTCTTGTATTTCCTTTGGGTGAAAAGATGAGGCGAGGCTCCAGCCCATGCTAAGGCTGGTACCTGCTCCTACTTGGGCTGTAAACCAAAGCCACCTCCCCCAGCTCTCCCCTCCCATGTGATGTCCTGTTACTACAGGCTACCTATTTTTTTTATCACCTGTCCACAAGCCAGCATAATGTTTATTATATAGTCTGTGACTTTTAATAATAAATTTCTATCAAAATCCCCATCTAGGAAAAGTATATTGTTCCTCTGGTACCTTTCTCTCTTGCAGATCTCCATAATTATTCTTAATCTCTTCTCTTTCATATTTTCACACTCGTTTATTACATGGTACTTAGTGAAGTTTGTCCTTTTACATAAATGTCATTTTGGTATTTTAATAATTATGTGTCTCCTTAGAGCCACTTCTCCCATCAGCCATGTATTGTGTAAGTACTTGAAGATTAAGCTTTGTATCTTTAAGGATTTAATTTGGGACCAGTGCCCCCATACTCTTTGCCAGTTTATTCCCTAGTTCTCCTGTCAACTTTACATTTTTTATTCTTAGTGACTTTCTCTCTTACCCATGTGCAAGTTTCATCTTTCGGTTTTATCCATAATTCCTTCTTATCTCTAAATTTAGTTAAAAGTGGACTTTTGGGCTGTTTGCTTTGTGCATGCCATTGCAGAATGCATTTTTAAAGTCTTGTTTGCACTAAATATTGATCGATCTTTCTGGTCCAATATGCGTGAAATTTACAAAAAGAGTCGTTGTTTCTCCCTGTGACGTGCCCTATTTTCCCCCAGGACAAGCTCTGTTTTCATATTCTGGTCAGCTATGGCCAAAATGCACAATAGCCAAAGGTTAGTCTTAAATAAACAAGCAAGAAAGCCTGCGTGACTAAAAGTTAATCCTTATGATGTCGATGCAGCTATTTTGTGAAATTTACTGGCCCTCCGTCAAAGAAACTATGTTCTACACTACTGTGTGTTATGTAAGCACCAGCAATTGATTGACAAATAAAGGATTCCCAATTTTGTTGAGCAAAAGGTACATAAACAGGCAGCCTTACGGTACCGTACGTGTGGCAGCTATTTTCCCCTTGTATATCTGACCTTATTCCTTTTTTGTCAACTTACAAGGCATTTAGTATTGTTTGCTGTAAAACAGATGTATTCTGAATTAGTTTTTTGATGACACATTTGCTGCATGGTATGCATTTTCATTCCTTCTTTTAATTTCACAATGGTAATTAACGTTGCTATATCCAGTATAAAAATGCCAGATGTTCACTCATGTAAGTTTCTTTGGTGGAAATGGTGCTATAGCACATGGAGTTTCAGCATTTGTGTTAATCATTCTTGGGATTGAAAATAATTGTCGACGATTTTATTGTTGTGGTTTATTTTTTGTTTTGGTTTATTTTTTTATTTTGTATTTTAGAGGTTTAAACTTAACATTCTATTTAGTGAAGAAGCGAATTCTTTCTCGTAAAGTAATTATTTTGTCACAACAGTAATTCACAGGTGATGCAACAAAACATGTAGGACTTAAAAAAAAGATATAATATAATAATCAGGAATTCTCTGCAAAAATTGGAAGATGATTTGAAATCAGGAGGTAGGCATGGAGCGACCCAAAAAGTCTGGAGTTTTTTTCCCTGTCATGAAAGTTGGCAGGTATGGTGTAAGGTCACTTACATCAAGCAAATTACTACTCAGCTTTTATAGTATAGCATAATTTTGGAAGCATTATTTCTAAACTTCATTATTGTATTTTGGAGATATTATTTAAGTTTGTCGCAGTGGTGCCCATGATTCGACTCCAAGGGATGTAATTCATTCAGCGGAATGTACTTCATTCAGTGCATGTTCAAAACTACAATGTATATGCAGTGTACCTTTGTGTAAATATGTTCAGTAGCCTAATTGTGAGTGTTGAATCGAACCGTATTGTTGTTAGTTGTGTTGTCATACTTTGATTACAGTTTAATGAGTTAGGTATTTACAAATTCAGGCAAGGTGTAAATGTAATTACTGGTGCACTGATATAAAATGTCCAATGCAATAATGCATAAACAAACAATAATCGAGTCAAAAGGGAGAGGTAGTATTACAGCAACTCGTGATTGCTAAATTCTTGTCATCGTTTGATCAAATTATACACACATCTGAATTAGACACAAACAATAAGAAAACAGAAAATTAAATACATGTAAATTACTTTTCAAACAAATTTATACCATTTCTTTTTAATAATCAGGCATTCCATCCTCGAGATACGTAGACCGCTTCGCTGGCCTAGTGGTTAGAGCATCTGCCTTGGATGCAGGAGGTTGAGGGTTCATTTCCTGACTGAGTCATACCAAAGACTTACGAAAATGGTACAAACAGCTGCCTCGCTTGGCGCTCAGCATTAAGAGGTTAGTGTTAGGACTGGTCTGCCTGGTGTCAGGATAATATGACTGGGTGGGACATTATGCTATATATCTGCGGCATGATGCCCCAGTGCTAGACATTACTATTAACTGCCACACTGCAGACATTGTAGCAATATGACTGAAAAATTGTTAAAGCTACGTTAAAAATCTAAATCACACACACGCTCGAGATAAGTATAGGTGTAATTTTCGTTAAAGTAAGTTTGTCTAAATAATGCATTTAAAACTTACCTCGTGCATCCTGTGATGTCTCGGAGTCGAGGGTTGGCTTATTCATGGGTCATGTACTTTTCAGTTTTTATACCTGTTCAGTTTGGAGGGGGGTCGACTTATACACAAATGGGCTGATACACGAGTATATGCGGTAATCAATAAATCTGTGATGGAGATGATGATCCTCAAAACATTTGGTCTTTCATAGGACCGGTCTCTCAAGACAGGTTTTACTGTAATGCCTACACAGAAAATTATTAAACAGTGGTCTGGAATACGGTATAAACACAGTACAGTGTACTGCTGTTTTATGAGGAGTTCAAGAGAAGTATCATACAGCTGTAAGCAGGCTATTCTTTTTGTCATGTAAACCTTTGCAATTGATTGTAGGGACATATTGTTATAGCTATCATTTTTGAAACCATTTCTTTATTGTCAACATTCACTCTCTGAACTTATTGTTGTTTCATATAAAATTTATTTGTAATTGTACAGAGTTTGAACATTTCACTGAAGACTGGTCAAGTGAGCATTAGTCAGGAAAATGATGTCCTACAAACCAGTTACATGGTCCGCTCTCTGCTGCCTGAGAAGGTCCTGCACTGAGTTGTCATGGCAATTGATCTGGCGTTCAGTTTATAGTAAAACAGGAATATGGGTATGTACTTTTCAAACAGTGAAAGTAAAATGGACAGTAGACTTACTTTTCTTTCCATATCTGACATAAAGGCATATCAGCTAGGACTTGAAGACAAATATGCTTTTCTTATCTGTCATAGATGCATGTCAACTGGCACTTATGAACATGCTTTTTGCATTTTTCAGAGAGGCATGTCAACTGGGACTGCTTTTCATAATTGGTATTGAGGCAGTTTTGAATATGCTTTTTGTATCTGTCATGGAGGCAGGACAACTGTCACTTATGAACATGCTTTTCTTATCTGTCATAGATGCATGTCAACTGGTACTTATGAACATGCTTTTCTTATCTGTCATGGAGGCATGTCAACTGGCACTTATGAACATGCTTTTCACATTTGTCAGAGAGGCATGTCAACTGGCACTTATGAACATGCTTTTTACATTTGTCAGAGAGGCATGTCAGCTGGCACTTATGAACATGCTTTTCATATCTGTCATAGATGCATGTCAACTGGCACTTATGAACATGCTTTTCACATTTGTCAGAGCGGCATGTCAACTGACCATACTTTTCATAATTGGTGTAGAGGCATGTCAACTAGCACTTATGAACATGCTTTTCATATCTGTCTTGGAGGCATGTCAACTGGCACTTATGAACATGTTTTCTTATCTGTCATGGAGGCATGTCAACTGGCACTTACGAACATGCTTTTTACATTTGTCAGAGAGGCATGTCAACTGGCACTTAGGAACATGCTTTTCATATCTGTCATGGAGGCATGTCAACTGGCACTTATGAACATCATAAAATGGTTAATATGGGATCAGTTGTATGTGATTGTACTGGCTGTAGATGGTCAGCCATTTTATGATATACTCAAGGAATTTTTTGCCATTGAAGGTGTCATTATCATTCAACATTTATTATTTTTCCACAATGAATGATGCCCGTACCATTGATGACATTGAACCAAATGCAAATAATCTTAACGAGTATGATGATGTGATGCTTGAATACCAGACAAGCCTGTGAGAATATATTATTGAGGCTGAAACAATGATACTTACACATGCCTAAATTGAGCCAGGACATTTGCAAGATGTTAATGATATTTTGTGGCATTGACACACTTGGTCTACTGAACATTCTTTGACTCAATCACCACCAAAAACGGTTGCACTTCCATTGATAGCAACAATGCCAGCCATGGTTGGTAATATAGTCAGTGAAGCCACTCAGTGTACAACCAATTCATTGATTGCAAGGAAGTGGATTGTGTGGACATGAGCGACAGTGCCACCAAAAAGGTAAACATAACCAATATTGAATAAGTAAAAACAATGTCAGATTTCAAAGATGCACCCAGTATTTTGTGGAACACCGGTGCATCTGTGATGGTAGATTGCAGCAGTTAAGATTTTCAGTATTATTTGTACATAGCTAGGGACCTCAGACCATTAAAACTAGAATTGACCTCTCTGGTGACCTAGTGGTTAGAGCATCTGTCTAGGAAGCGGGAGGTCGTGGGTTTGAACTCCGGCCGAGTCATACCAAAGACTTGCAAAAATGGTACTAACAGCTGTCTCGCTAGGCTCCCCATCTATGATGTTTCATAAGGAATCAGATTAACCATATATCCATAATCAACTTGCTCTGGATGCATTCATAAATCCACAACCCTCTGATCTACCTGCCAGACCTGGTGCTACTATCACCTGTATATAAAGTACAAACCCATATGTTAACCTTGGCTTTGCACAGCATCGATTACAACTTCACTGAGCTCGATTAATTTTTCTGTGCAATTCCCCATAGTCATATATTAAGGTTTGGCAGAGATGTCCATAAGATTAACCCATTAGGGTACCATCAACAATTCAGTTTGACATGATGGCAGTATTGTCAACATTAACATAGTGAATGCCCGTGTTAATCCATTCAGTGACCACAGAAGACCATTTGTTATAGCCGATACAGTTTGGAACCACATCAACACTGTTGTTTCTCACACCACAAACTGGATGTCAGCCAGTTTTCTTCATGTTCAGTTTACAAGGCAAAAAAGTACCCAACATGGCTGCAGCGCACCAAAACATATATTTGTAGCCTTTGAAGATACAGCTTGAGCAAATGATCAAACCCATAGTGCAATGATATTTTACAAGTTAGGACTGTCTGAAGTTTCTCTGTGGATAAATGGTTACCAGCAAGCCATTGAATAAAAATTTTGCATACCTTCTGAGACAATCAAGTTGCATGTTTATAGCACAAGTTATAGTTGTATATGTACATGCATCAGCATCAAAATATTGACACAGGTCTGCAAAATATTGACACAGGTCTGTGGATTTCCCATTACCACTTCTCTCCTTTGAATTTGATTTATTGTTTTTCATTGGAACACTTTGCTGTTTAAAAAGTCTGTGGGCAACACATACGTTCATGCATGTGTTACTGATTTGGTTGGACCTCCCATTTTTTCTTATTAAAGATTCATTGCTGTTACCCTCGTTGAGAAGATTCTGTTGTGCCTGACGGTGTGTAACGTGGTCACTGGTGATGGACACCAACTACTTATATTGAGGGAGAGCTGTATATCAAAATTGTGTTGTAATGAAGCACTTTTTGTGGGGTGCCCCAGTATGTCTTGATTTATCTCAACAGATTTCATTCAGATTGGTGTGAATTCATGTATTATTGTTGGTATGAATTCTTGTTTGATGAAAAGTGTAATTTTCAGTGGTAATTAAATTAATGGATTTGTGAACTAGTTTTAGTGTTCTTACAGAAATATCAATGCTTGCTGGGTCTTTAGATTTATGCAATACAACATCCATAAAATTAATTAAAGTTGCTGTTGATTTATCATCTCTCCCCCAAAAAAGAATTTCAGATGAACAGGGTTGCAGTGTACTGTTAATTTTTGAAACTTTTTTTCTGCAGGAGAAATGCTTAAATACCAAAGTTAAAAGAGAAATTGAAGAATATTGGAGGCCAAAGATCACAAGCTGCACATCTACAGCATCACCTACAGAGGTTTGTCAAAGAACAGATTCAGTTACAGTGCATTGATTTAATTCAAGATTAATGTAATTTTGTTAGAAATTCAGCTTCTCTTTTTTTTTATTAGAAGGAACTTTGAAAGAATACAGTTTTGGGTCCATATGTAATATTGATGAAAAGTTTTGTGTTGGTAATAGATTTAATAATATCGGGGTATCAAAAAGAAATAGTTTTGAAGCTACAACTAGATGGCTCATTTTTTTATGTTCGCATCATTAGGTAAAGTGTACTGTGTTGTCTTTCTGACAGTCCATCCATCCATCTGCTGCCAGTTTCATTTCTGCAGATTAACTTGAGTTTCTCTGTTACCTGCCTTGACAAAACTTGTAGATGGCTTGCACTTAGGGTAAGTAAGAAGTCTAGCAACAATTGATTGTGTTGTCAGTACATGGCAATACACACAGCTGACGTTCTCTGTGACTTGTAATCAAGCATCTTTCTAAACAAGCAAGTTGCAAGCATGTTAAAGGTAATGGTAAAGGAGAATCACTCCTTAATATTTAATATTTGGCAGAAATAATTGTACCTGTAAAATCAAAGTTATCAATGTTGCATTAAGCTGACCTATGGTTGCAGCCTTCTATATTTACCACATCAAGCATGACAAGTGGTTGCAGCCTACTATATTTACCACATCAAGCTGACAAGTGGTTGCAGCCTTCTATATTTACCACATCAAGCTGACATGTGGTTGCAGCCTTCTTTTATATTTATGGCTGGAAAGTGTACAAATGAGGTGGAGAACTCTTGAACACCAGTTCCTATTCCTATTAAGGTGGATTAACTTTTGTGATATAAAGTATTTTAATATGTATGTAGATTATAATCTTTGTTTTCCCCTTTTCCATAAACTGGGTTTACTTTTATTTCTTAAACTGGCCAAGTCATACCAAAGACTTTAAAAATGGTACTTGCAGCTGCCTCGCTTGGGCCACTGCATTAAGAGGTTAATGTTAGGACTGGTTGGCCTGGTATCAGGATAATTTGACTGGGTGAGACATAATGCCACATGAATACGACTTGATACCCCTGTGCTAGACATCACTATAAACTGCCACACTGTAGACATACTAGTGATATGACTCATGTTGTTAAAACTGTGTTAAAAAAGTCCAAAAAACACATTCAAACATTTATTTCTGATGAAGTGGTAAACATCTCTGACACAAGATACCATAGTTTCAATCTTATTCATAGTTAATTTCTTTGATGGATCACTTTCTAGAATTGGCCAGTTTGGTCTTCATACCTATTAACTGGAGTTCAGATAATGGCATTCCACATTTTAAATCCTGAACAGGACGAAGTGATTTGGCTCCATTGCATATTTAGAACAATGATTGCCATAATACAGTTTTGGTGTTGAGATCACATCATACCATTTTGAAGGAAAATATGGGTTATCTCCCAGATTTTCAGAAGTAAGATAATACAAATTCAAGTATATATTTTTGGTGACACATTTGGTTGTCAGATACCATCTTTATGTTATGAAACAATATTTCTGTTAGAACTGGGTCATCTTCATAGACTAAGTTTTTACCAAGACCTATGAGCAATATCACTAGCAACCTGCCATGGTTTTACAAACAAAAAGCAAAAAAAATACCAGAAATATAACTAACCTCTTTATTTGTAAAAGAATATCAAACAGGATCATGCAGGTGTTCTTTATTGCCTAGTAAGAATATTATGCAGCCTAGATTACCTACCCCGACGCTAAAGATATAAATTTTCCAAACATTATTCAGAAAATTGATCATTTTCAGTAATACATGTACACCATTTATCAGAAAATACAGAAAAGTAATTAATTTTTAAGATATTTCAGTCAATGATGGTATCTGCAGTGGACAATTGATATCAGTATACCTAATTAAGGTCATAACAGAATGCAATGATAAAGGTTAATAGTTTAGAATATAACTTAATTCAGATGTTAAATCATCTCTGTAAAAACAGTCTGTTAACCAGATTTGTTCAACAAAAAGGTAAGATAATATCAGAGTGCTATATTATCATTTAAAGCTGGTCATTTCTTTGTGTGCAGAATCTCTGAGTCAACAATGCAGTTTAAGTCAAATTGATCATAAACATTTCCATGATAGGCATTTGTTCACTTTAAACTCTGTCAGTGAATTTTGATCAAGATTTACTATATTTTAGGCTGATGATCGAGAAAAGTTTTATGTTCTGTCGATGTTTCCATACCCCAGTGGTCAGCTGCACATGGGTCATGTCCGTGTGTACACCATCAGTGACGCAATGGCCCGTTATCACAGACTGAGAGGAAGGCAGGTGAGAATATGCAGAGTTGTGGAACTTTTTATTTGAAAGTAATTCTTTTAGCTCACATCAAGAAAATCAAGAAGAGCTAATTTACTACTCTCAGCATCAGCTTTTGTCCGTGTATATAATAAGCGTATACTAATGTATGATCTCAATTTTAGCCTTACATTCATGGCAAGAGCTTGGATCGCATATTTTGTAGTTCCTACATCTAGCAGTCTGATTTACATGTACACTATCTGCACAATTTTAGTTAGGTTTCGCTCATGTGTTTTTCATACAGCATGCATACTGTTACACTTGGAGTCATGGAACTTGGTGAGGGGATGTATTTTGAAAAGTCATTGTGATCCCTATCTCATGATTCACTAACTTTGGGTAGTTTTGCTTTTGAAGGTGTTTTTGGTCAAGCTCATGATATAATAATCAAACTAGACAATCACTGTGACCTACATTACACATTTTATTGTCTTAGGTTTAGTCAGAACCAGCTTTTTTTGTATCCTGTATACATGCTGCTATACCAAGACTCATCTTGCTAAGTACTACACCCTTTTTAAAAAAATTGGTTGCATGGTACAATGCTATAGTTGATTCATGTTGCGATTAAATGTGTCATGCAAAATGCCTTTGTTTACTCACCTTGCTACTGATGGGTGTTATTTTATTGAATTATTAAGACACTGAGGTGTTAATTTATCTGTTTTGTTTCAGTTATTTTATCATTTCAGTTAATTGTGTCTACTAAGTTCAACAAATGCAAGAAATTTGAAGCCAGGGAAGACACACATGAGTTATACCTTGTGTTAAATATATATTTAATTTGTATTTTGTGTTGGTGTTTGTCCATATAGGTTAAAAGGATCATTTTGTAAATAACATATTCCATAGCTAATTATTGTCTCTAATGGTAGATTATATTTTAAGATAATTATTACTTGTAGGCAAACATATATATTTGGATTCAAGTTCAGGACATTGGTTTTCCTCTTGTGAATTCCTGGTCTTCCTGGTGTTTGTCACGTTCTTTTCTAAAATTTAAGTAAAAGAAAACCTGACCTTGTTTACAACTTAGAATGTCCTGAAAATGAACTTTTTACCTCCATTCTGGTCCTTTTATTGTGTCTTAGGTTTTTATATTAAGGTTGTTTACATCAGAATTATTTATTCCTATCTTAACATTTATTGTGGAATCAGTCATTTAGATGTGTTTCAGTTAAATTTTGAGATGAATTTATTTTAATTATTCATTGTAATGACAAAGTGGTCATCATTACGTGTGGACTAAATCGCTGTTCTGGGATTAGTTTGAATTCACTGAAAGACATTTTGGATATCATTGTGTTATATCAAGATTTGTAGCACATCAAAACTATTCCATGCTTTTGGTATATCAGCAGATTCAAGATTGGAATTTATTGGGAACCCCAGTAGAATTCATTTGGAATACTCTATACTTTTGGACTTGTGATAGAACTTTTAGAACTATTCAGGATTTAATTTTCACTTTGTATTATAGGGAAATAAATTATTTGTTGAATTTGACAAAACTTGTTGCTTTCGCTCTTTTATGTTACTTAGTTTAACACCACAGAGTCATAACACTTGCATGTATGAAATGTACATCTTCTTCCTCTTGCAGCATGTAAGTTATGGCTGAAAGCCTTCTGGTATATGATGCCTCAGA
Source organism: Sinohyriopsis cumingii (assembly GCA_028554795.2). Taxonomy (NCBI): domain Eukaryota; kingdom Metazoa; phylum Mollusca; class Bivalvia; order Unionida; family Unionidae; genus Sinohyriopsis; species Sinohyriopsis cumingii. The sequence continues at coordinate 58,917,798 of CM068839.1, read as the reverse complement.
AGTCGACAAAAGACAAAATGAAGAGGGGAAAATCACACAAGATTAATAATGATGTTTTAATTATCCATCTAAATACAGAACTCCTTGCAAACCTTGTAGGGGCCCACCCACCTCACTTACCTTAAGTTAGATGGACTTAGCCTACTGCCACTATCATCATGGCAGATGTGGGGGAGCCAGATATGGATAACTTTGATGATACAATTAGATATGCTGAAACAACACATGCATCAACTGGTGCAGGAGGCTGCATACTTAATTCTGGACAGATCTTGTCTCCTTTCTTTTCTCTCATTTCAACAGATGTTTTTTTGATACAATTTTTCGAAGGTCAAGGGTCAAGATCACTTAGACTGAATTAAGAAAAATGGTTTTTGTAAAATAACATTAGTTCTGCATCACATATCTTGACCAAACTTTCTCATTGTGGATGTTTTGCACTTCTGTATAGTGGCTGAGTGGTCTAAAGCGCTCACTGTTACAAATCACTGCCATCTCACCTGTGTCTGCATGAGTTCGAGTCTCAGGCTCGGCTAACGTTGGTACGTGAGAAAGCCTGCCAGTAGCTTATCGTGGGTCGGTGGTTCTTCCCGGGGTTTTCCAGGGTTCTTCCTCCACCAATTATACTGGCCGCCATGTATAGCCTATCTTGTGCTGAAAAATGGCATTAAACCCTATATCAACAACAACAACAACAATAACAACACTTCTATATGGAATAAAACAGCAACTCAAATACAGTTGAGGAGCCCATCTGTAGGCCAATTTCACCAATGGTCAGTGTCATACGGTGACCAGAATAGTGATCTATCCATATCAACATTCTAGAAATGAAGGCCATAGTAAAAGCATTTCATTTCAATAGGAACCAATGATATCTCCACAAATAGGAGTGGGTGAGCAGGGGATGAGATAACCAGATCAATGTGTAATGGTTTAGGATGTTTTTAGAATGTAATGGTCCAGATCAGACTTATTTTCAGTAGGCTGAATGCCATGGCTGATTCATTGTCAAAAGGGTTCAGGTTCATCATCCATTAATCATTCAGTGGATTTGTACACTTTGGGTCACTGATGATAGATCTTTATGTAACATGTAGATTCACAAACTACCCACCTTCATGTCACCTGTCTCATATCAGAGGCATGGGCTGTGGATAAGATCTGTATGTAATGAGGTGGGTTCACAAACTACCCACCTTTATCTCACCTGTGCCAGATGGATATACAGTCAGTTGATTGGGAATTGGAAGGAGATTTTGAGACTATGCCTGCCATCCCCCCACCAGTCTTCTTACCCAAAATTAATTAACAAGTCAGTGGCTCCTGGGTGAATGATCTGCTTGATCAAGTGATAGATGTAACTAGGAAAAATCAAATGGCCACTGTTGCAGACTACTCCTTCACACAGTTGCAGGCTATTCCTTCACATCTGGGTTTTGTCAAGAGTTTTATAAAGAAAAGAATTTATGTTTTCTGTCATGGAGGGAATCTTACCAGCTAAGGTGGATGAGAGGAAGTGGCAGGGTTTCAGTCAATGGTGGAATTGCAACAGCTTCAGTCATTTGAGTGTCTCAGTCCTACTGTTGGCTAATTATATCCTTTAGTTTCAAGGAGAAAACTCCATCCCAACTATGTTTGAATGCTGCTGCTCCATGATCTCACATTCAGGCATCTACTGTATGATCTCACATTCAGGCATCTGCTGTATGATCTCACATTCAGGAATCTGCTGTGTGATCTCACATTTAGGCATGCGGTGTGTGATCTCACATTCAGGCATCTGGTGTGTGATCTCACATTCAGGCATCTGCTATGTGATCTCACATTCAATCATCTGCTCCATGATCTTACATTCAGGCAACTGCTCTGTGATCTCACATTCAGGCATCTGCTCTGTGATCTCACATTCAGGCATCATAATTATTGGTCAGATATTAGGTCATGATTAAGATTTATAAGCTCTTTTAGCCGATTTCTAATGTATAAGCCATAATCACTCACCCTGTTATCCAGATGGAATTTATCATTAGTACTGATGCAACTCAATTCAAATCAGTTTGAGCCTACAGCCAGCAAATCCTTGAATCTGCTATCATACAAAGCATGTTTCTTGATAGCTCTTGTTTTAGCATGACAGGTCAGTCAGTTGCATGTCCTTTTTGTTGACCCAAACTGTCTACATTTCAGAAAAGATGATTCCGTGATCATAATGATGCTGCCAGGCTTCATAGCGAAGGCTTCTGTCAGTGGGCAATGAAAGTGTTCATCTGTCCCCTCTCCTCCATCAATGAGCCTAGGGAGACACTGATGCTGTATCTGGTCTGCGCTGAAACACTACAGAATAGTATATGGGGGTCTAACAACACCTCTTTCATCCAGCCATGCAAGGCAAAGAGGATGTAACCACACCAACTCTAGCATGATGGCTAAGGGGGATAATATGCTTGGCATATTCTGAGATCTCAAGAGATCAAGTATGCCCCAAGAAAATTTCATTTCATGAAATTAGAGCTATCTCTACAAACATCACATTTGAATGGAATTTGGTGATCTGAGACATAATAGATGCAGTTGGTTGGCATGCACAGTCAGCATTCTCGGACTTTTTCCTGTATGATCAAGCTTCACTGAGGCAAGAATTTAATCTGATAGGTCAGGTGGCTGCATCCCGGACCATTGCCATACTTTGTGAAAATCAGCACAGCCTTACCACAGGTGTAGAACAGCACTTTTGCTGGATTTGTCCAGTGATTTTGCTTTAGCAGGAAGGTCATTTGCTTCCTTTCTCCTTACCAGGCACTGTTATCAAGGCTTAGGTGACTGTCATTTGTGCTGTTCTGATATTTGGCATGTAGCTTACCCTCAGAGAAGAATCCTTATTCCCTTAAAGGTGGCCATGGTTGAGGTAGGATGCTCAGCATTCCATCTTCCAATGACTTATTCTCCTAATGTTAATGTGATTGAGGATTGAGGAGAATGCAATGTTTTAGTAAATTATGTTTCTCTGAGAAAACCTACCCAATTACATTACCATTAAACCCTCCCACCCACCCCACAAATACAAGCATCATGGAGGTGTTGCTCAAGCAAAAGAAACTGGTAAAAACTGTAACCATCCAGTAGTGGTGAGGGAAGGTAAGGGAAGAATTGGGAAGAGCTTCTCCTCTTTGTCTATCTGACATTTGTTTTTCCCCATGATTACTAGATTCGAGAGGTAGTGAAGCTTCTTTCTGATGTTCCTGTGGTCGAGTGAGTATTCTTGGAGAAACATAAATAACTATAAATGCTTTTTATGATCATGGAATTTTAGCAAATTTATTGAGATGACTACATTTGGGAAAACTGTATTCACACTCTTAGCAACACAGGTCAATACTTAGATGTTTTGCTAAGGAGCAAGTCACAAAAGTTTAAATACTTGTGTAGCATTGCTCCAGGTATATGCTTAGAGCTGTATTGATTATTGCATTGCTTCTGATATATGCTTGGATTTGTATTGATTATTGCATTGCTACAGGTGTATTCTTGGAGTTGTATTGATTATTGCATTGCTCCTATTTTATGCTTCAAGTTGTATTGATTATTGCACTGATCCAGGTATATGCTTGGAGTTGTATTGATTATTGTATTGCTCCAGATGTATGCTTGGAGTTGTATTGATTATTGCATTGATGAATTGATTACTATTTGGCAGGTGATACATCCTATGGGATGGGATGCCTTTGGTTTGCCTGCTGAGAATGCTGCCATTGATCGAGGGGAGTTGCCAGACAAATGGACATACAGGCAAGTGATACAGACATGTTAATAGATGTTGTATATAACCAGTTGAATATTTTCATCTAAGCATATTACAAATTGATTGTTCCAGCACAGATAGTCATTCCATTGGAATTTTTTTCTTCCCAAGAGCACAATCTTAAAAGGCTGTGAAAATATACTAGCAAATAATAATTTGGATTTGTGCTCCTAATGAAATGGGTGGCAAAGAAAAACATTGTAAAAAGACTAATGTAATTGATGCTTACATGTATCCATTAAAGTCTGTCCCCCATATTTCTTCTAGTATGCAGAATGGTACACAAATTAAACTCATGCAAAAGATTGAATTTAATTTCAAATTGATAAATTTAAAGTGCAAGTTGTATTAAACGCCATTATTGGACACATTAGTTCACAAAAGTAAAATGGGATGTATAGTCTAACATTTTTAAAGGTAGAATTTACAGGTGTGCTGGAACAGAATGAGTGGTAAAATCAAATCCTTCCATTATATCGACAGATAAAACAAGAGCAACAAAAATACGTAACTGATATTTCATTAGTCATGAGGCCTGCCAGTAGCTTCTCGTGGGTCGGTGGTTCTTCCCTAGGTTTTCCAGGGTTCTTCCTCCACCAGTTATACTGGCCGCCATGTATAGCCTATCTTGTGCTGAAAAATGGCATTAAACCCTAGAACAACAACAACAACAACAACATTAGTCATGAGATAAAAATTTTGGCAAGTAAATAATACCATGTCAATCAGCACAGTGCAGTTTCTCATTTTATCACAACTTGAAATCCAAAAATATTGGCTACTTATGGGAGACGACTTAAAGGAAATGAAAATGTAAATGTCATTTAGGGGTATCCAACCATGCGTCTATAAGAGAGGCAGTTATTAATGGGCAGTTGGTCAATATTTTGGACATGTTATGGAGAATGGTCAAGTGAGTTCATAGTTTGACCCTGTGTCCAGTGTTTATTGTCCATTATGTATCACCCACCATTCATTGTCCATGAACATTATTGTTTTCAACTTCTTAACAATCCATTGGTCCAGTTTGGATCAGACTTGGTATGAATGTTTCTGTAGACATGCTGTATTGAACATTGGGTGACTCCCTTTGCAGTGGTATGGCTTCCATATCAGTCAGTCTGGAAAACATTTACTCTGGAACACAAGACCATTTCAGTCCCATTTTATAGGATTGTTTCTTAGGACAAATGTTATACAAATTTTACTCTGGGTGACTTCTTGTTCCATACGGTAAACTAATTTAAAATATTATCTTCAGAATGGCCTCATCCATTTTTATCAAACTCATTAGTAAAGTTTTTTGGGCCAGACACATTTCGTTATAAATTTGTCTGGGGTAGCTCCATTACCAGGTAAATCTACAACTGATATATATATATAGTGGTCCCCCTTTTGAATGACAGCCACCCACTCTTTACAGCCAGAATCCCTTGGCACCGACAAGTTTGTGTTCAATAGTACCCCTTAAGAAAACCACCCCTCTGACGCGATCAGCAGCCAACATATTAGTGCACAAATGTAAAATTTACCCCTCACAAAAGGCCACATTTTATTATTAATATATGTCCAGAGCCAATATTTAATTACGGTAAGGTAAGTAATCCGATTATCTTTCCTGATGTTGGTTTCTGTATGTCAGGTTTTTGTTACTGAAAGAAGTGTTAGCTAAAGTACATGTACCACTAAAGTTATTATTTTATCATTAATGCCGATGTTTGAAGGAAATGGGGTCAGCAATGTTTTGATAGTGCTTTGGGCTTCACACAGCGGATTTTAAAAAAAAAACTTTAATTGACAATTACAATCGGACATTATTGTTGAGATCATAACATGGTCAGATAGAAATGGAGTCAGCAATGTTTTGATAAAGCTTTGGGCTTTACACAGTGGATCTTTTTTTAAATTGACGATTATGACCAATGTAATTGTTAAGATCAAAGCATGGTCAGATAGGCTAAAAATAGATTTTGCAGATTAACACACACACATAGGAAAAGTCAACTTTGAACAAAACAGGGTACTAGACAATTTCACAAAGACTGAAAAATCACATGACAGTACATGTATCACTTCCTACATAACAAGGTTTTTCGTGTACAAAAGTTTCGTGTGCAAAATTAAAGTGCAGTACTGTACAATTAGCAACATAGGAATAAATCAAATAGAAAACTTTAACATGTAAACGAAGTAAAAATACTTTAGAAGAAATAGTAAAAGTTATTCGACCCGATGACAATGGGAAGAGTTCACTTGCCTGAAGATTTTTTGCTGGGAAGACTTAAAAAAAACAAGATCATAAAAGATCAGGAGAATATTTTTTAGCAGTGGAAAATGGAGTAAATGGGAAGAGAATAATTTTAAATACAAAACAACGCATGTATCAATATTTAAATAATGGTTTTCAATAGTTTTGTAATGTGCATGCCAGCAATACCCAACTCACATTTCATGCCTAAGAATAGGAACTATTAATTTATGTTACTTGAAAAACCTCTGTTTTTAAGACAAGAAGAACATTTTAATAATTAATGCTACTTTTAAATGTAGATATTAACTGCTTTAAGTTATGTATAGCTTTCCTACTATATGCACATATACATACACATCTCACAAATATAGCCCCCCTTCGGAAAATCCACCTGTCTTATAAGGCCACTTTCCTGGTGTAGAAGGGGTGGCTTTATAAGAGGGGGACCACTGTGTGTGTATATATATATATATATGTGTGTGTGTGTGTATATATATATATATATATATATATATATATATATATATATATATATATATATATATATATATATATATATATATGAACAACTTTATCTCCATGAACATGTTTCACATATATACAAACGATGACATTACAGAATCTAGTCCAGATGAAGTCACTCGATTAGAAATACAGTTAAATGACATGTCAGTTACCATTAGTTTGTTTCAAATTGCTGGAAATTATCCTGACATCAGTATCTTTCAGTTCAAGTTATATGCCTTATTACTTTATATGTCTTTTTGACCATTGTATGCCAGGTGAGTGATAACAAGCACACTTAGGACTCTTGTTGTAATTGCAGAAACATAGCCAGCATGAGGCAACAGATGGATGAAATGTGCTTCAGTTTTGACTGGGACAGGGTAAGTTACTAGGAGTTCATTGTTGTCTTGCTTTTGAAAAATGAATACCAGTATTTGTTGTCTGTCTGTCTGCTATCCCAACCATCCATCCACTTATCAATCCACCCATCTATTCACTGTTATGTTGTGCTTAAATATATTGAATATGGCTACAGTGTATTTCTTGGGCTTCAATGGTTTACATTGTCATTAATATCTAAGTTCATCAGAAGTGGTTGAAAATCACATCATTGCCTAGGTGAGCAGGTCAAAGGTTATTTTTGTGATGATCAAGGAAAGGATGAGTAAAATATATTGCCGATGTGTCAACATTTTCATTCTTTCATTTTAAAGAATGTGTAAATAGTTTCTCAATTGGTTTCTTCTGTATTCCATCTCAAGGAAGAATTTAAACCATTTTAAATCTGTTTACAAATTGCTATTAAGAAACCATTTAAAATATCTATGATGTAACTGTGACTCTGGAAAGTGATTAATTTAAAAAGGTTTTTTTGTATTAAAGCTTCTTTTTTTCTGTCAAATACATTACCTAATCATATTTACATAGGGTAACTTTCCCTGCTACAGACAAATCCAGTCTTCCCAGAGAACAAAAAAGCCTATCTACACTGCTCCCTCGATAACTTGCGCCCGGATAACTCGCAATCCCGCTTATAATGCGGTGTCCGTCTTGGCTCCCGATTTTTTTCCAGAGAAAATGTATCTAAAATATCTTTAAAATATGCTGAACATGAAAAAATTATGATAAGAATTGATAAATTAAACCTTGATACATTGCTTGTTTTATCATCGAAAATGGTGATTAATGCCCATAAAAATATAATCCATATTTTGAAATTTGCAAGTTCTAAATAAGAATTAATTTCAGAGATCTGAAAAACGCTTAATTATGCATATTTGGATGCCAATTTTTTTGTCTGGTACGCAGAAAATCACTGAGGCGGGAGTCCTCTGTATGCATGTAATAGGTGTGCGGGAAAATTCAAAGATTTGCCAGTCCTGTTTCAGCCACCTGCTTTGTGGGAAAATGTGTTGATCAGTTAACTGTGCTGATATTTACGACGACAGAATTCAGTGACTGAAAGACTCTCTGATGTACATACATGTTGCCATTTTATAAGAGTACATAAAAAAAGAACATAATGCAATAGCTAGGCGGCTAGTTCAAAGGATTTGACTGGCAGCCAGGTGAGAAAATGTACTGATATTTACTGATTGAATTCAGAGGCAGAAAGACCCAGTTTTAAAATCCTAGCGAGACCTCTGTTTAAAGATATCATATATTATGTAAGTTTTTATGATAAATAGTTGTCATTATACTGTAAATAAACAGTCTGGTGAAATAGCGATCAATGAAAACTTCTGGTAAATGCTAACAGGTTGCAACAGAGAATGAAATAAACACCAGTTAAAAGTCTTCCTGTGTGAAAGTCACATTATAATCCTTTAATTCTGTTTCAGTGTAAACATTATAATCACAACATATTCTGTTCATTGAAAACATGAAAAGAGTCAATCGACCGTCACATCGAAACCCGTGAGTACTTCTAATTTCATGCTGGCTTTGTTTTGATCAACAACGTGTTTGTTGCATTAAAAAATCGATTACAGGAGACCTGGGGTGCTGGATTAAGGGTCTTGGAGCTGCCTTTGGCGTAAAGCAAAACAGTAACAGAGACAACGACGATGATATGACTTCGAAGGTTTCAGTGAAACTGATGTCATTAATGCCGAGGCTGTTTGAGAGAAATTCGTACAGACTCATGGTCCTGAGACGGGCGTTTCTCTTGATGTTATGGAGGAGTGGATTTGTGCTGACAATGATTGCCCCACAGCCGAATACATGTCAGATGAAACAATAATTAATTCTATAACGAACAAATTTTCAGCAGAAGACGATTCTAACTGGAGTACCACAAGTGTTGAAAGTGATGCAGACACAGATGTTGCACCACCTCCCCCCTCTGCACAGGAAGCAATCAGATATTTTGATATTGTCATAAGGTGGCTGGAGACCCAAAATGTTGACTACGTAAAGCTCATGCAGCTGAGAAATCTGAGGGATTTTGCTCGGCGGGAGAGAAACCAAGGAGTGACGAACAAAAAAAAAAAAATTTACTGATTTTTTCAAAAAGGTGAATTGATATTTGTCAAGCGTGGCACAAACGGCAAGTATTAACTTGTTCTAATTTACGTTGTTTTAAATTTGTAGACCAATTAAATATGTTAGTACTGATTAACCCTTGTTTTTTTGTTTTCCATTTTACTTCTATTGCATTCAAATCTATCTATCGTTCGATCGACACTGTTTATTGAAAAAAGTTGATCTTTTGTATATAAAAAAACGTCTAATTTGGATCAAACAATAAAACTAGAATGTATTCAATTCAACATAAAAATTAGTGACATACTACACAATGTGTTAAGTGGTACACATGTTAAGCGAACGGAAACCAAGTGGAATAATGTTTTCGATGATTGCCTCAATATACTGTAATTTATCCTGAAATTAATGTTGCCCTATGAGGAAATAATAAATAAAGTACACCGTTATGAAGAGATATTTATTCACAGTTAATCTCAGCACGATTATAAAGTGAGTATTCAACACTATAATCTGCCTACCCCTCCCTGTTTTTCCTTTATGTCGTCGATCACTTTATTGGTTTTGGGCTTATTTTATAGGTCCCTCAATAACTCGTGCCTCACTTATAGTGCGGTCGATGTTTCTGGACCCCGATGTGCGCGAGTTATCGAGGGAATGGTGTATTGAGCATATAGATAAAGGGAAGCAACTCTTACTGGTTAACTCTCCTTTGAGGCAGTTGCCATTATACCCAGAAAGTTTTCACTTTCTTTGTCATGATGTAAGGTGTCTTCCACATGCCTGCCATCTTCCCAGATAGTGTTTTTTGATGTTTAAGACTTGTAAAGTGTTTTGAGGTCTTAAGGGGGTCTGTGCATATTACCCCAAAAAGCTTCATCATGTAGCTGAGAAGAAGCTTTCTTTTTATTATAGTAAATTATTGGAATTTCAAATCCGAATAAAAGAAAGTAACATGTATGTTTTCATTTCAGCACTTAATATACTTACAAACAAAGAATACTTGGTAGACTTAGAATTGTCAAATGTTATCACCACACACATATACATATATGCAAGCAACTCACAGAATCACAACCATGTAAACATTTAAAAAATAAAACAAATTTAATATTTTTTGTACCTGCCATATTCTCATTGTCAGGGCTATTTCAAGACTCAGAATGTGCAGCTGTCAATAGTTCATTAGTTGGTTTGAAGGTAATGCAGGAGTCCACACAGCCGGGAACTAGACTAACTGTTGATAACACCACCAAACAAGATTCCTTTTTTCAAAAACACGTGACATTTATTTCGTGAGACAATTGGATATGTCGAAACTCAATTTTTGTGTAGTTCAATTAGTGCAATATTGATGTCGTGATTTCATTGGAAATAGTAATGAAACTTGTTATCATCCTTGAGGATATCTCTAAGTGCTAGTTCAAGAATTCACTGAAACTCGCTTGCACATAATTTTCCGTATCTGTGAAATCAAGCTCTCTGTGAAATCAAGCTCTTTATTTTACAAAGTATTCATTTCGCTTGGCTGCCTTGTTATCTTTGATCACAGTTATGAAAGAGTCAGTTAATTTAAGGTAGTTTATGTTACATACACAATAACATTTATGTGTTTGATTGATCAAATGAAGGGAGTTGACCTGACATACGACCAGGGCTGCTAGATTTTAAGTTTGTAGGATTTTCGTGCCTTTTAACTTTTCTTTTATTCCTCCTCCTTTATTTGAATCAAAAGTCATAATTAACATGGTAATACAAAGGAGGCCAGTGTTTAATTCAGTGCACCAATACAACATAAGCATCTGGAAGTCAGTTATCAAAACACGGTTGGCACTTAATTAGGTTCTCAAAGAAATGCTCGCGGACATAGCTGTTATGGTAGATTGACACATTTTACATTTAATTAAAAGAGGACACATTGCATTTATTGCATTATGATGATTGCACTTAAAAAGGAACTAAAAGATAGAACGAGAACACAAATTTCAATTGATAAAAAACTATTTAATTTGTATTTATTTATAAAAGTACTGCCTCCACTTGGCGTAAGTGACATTTTCACTGATTGAAATTTCTTTGCATATCGCTAATTGCAGTGTACTAGGAATGTCGTTTGGAAAGAAAATGTAAAAAGTTGTCTGACCTATATTTAAATTTGATATTTCAAAGTGTTGATTAAAATTTCATGGTCCTATCTACCGTTTTCAATGATAAAACGAGTGTTACATCAAAGTTTCTGTTACCAATTTTGATCGCGATTTTCATCAAGTTCAACAAATAGGGATCAATTTTTAGGGTATTTTCTGGTTTTAAAAAATGGGAGCCATGCCTGACCCTGTGTTATAAGCGCGTTCGAGAGTTATCAGGGCGCGAGTTATCGAGGGAGTGGTGTATGTTGTTTTCAGTATATGCAAATAATTTAATGCTACACCCCGCTGATGTGCATCACAAGCAAAACTCCATCAACCAGAAGTTTTGAAATTTACTTTTGCTGTGCATTGCTTGCTTTGAATCATACTTGACCATCATTTGAAGAACTGAAATAATCGTGCTTTGCTTTTTATATGTGGACTAGAATCTGACTTCAAAGATATGTTGCTGCTGTCTACAAACTTGCCATTAATCTTTAATACACAGGGCTTAAAAATTCTCATTCAAGGCAGTGAAGGTTAATAATATTTGCTCTTCAACATGCATCTAGCTTGATTAAGATTTACCTGTAAGTTAAAATGAATTGGGTTGTTTCACTTATTGAACTTTACCTGTGCAGATTAGCAGATTGGGCTCCCCCACAGCAGTCTTCAATGGACTTAACACATCACCCCTAGCTATTTCCAGCATATTAAATAATATGTAAATGGTGGTTGTGTTTAAACCTGACCTTTTCGCCTTTTAATTGCTCTCCTTGTGGCCCCTGCCTGGTCCAATGATCTCAAATGCTAACCTTTACCAATCACTGCCCTCTCATCTCTGTCTGCATGGTTTTGAATCTCTGGCATGATCAGTGTGGGCATGTGAGAAAGCTTGCCAGTGGCTTTGTGTGGGTTGGCAGTTCTTACCAGGAATTTTTGGGGTTCTTCCTCCACTAATGATAATGGCCACCAATTAATGCCTATCTTGTGCTGAACAATGGTGTTAATCCGTCAACAGCATTATTTAATTGCCTCTATGACAATATGCTGTATCAACTGTCCCATGGTTAGTTTTATATGAGTTCTAAACAGAACTGTTTATTATTTATACATGATACATGTCACCAGCATATATTGATGTAGTGTTTCTTTGTTTATATATTTTTTTAAAGATTCCAGAAAATTGTGTTTTTTGAAAGGCAACTGCATCGAGTATGGCAGTAAAAAAATCATGCTTTAGGCATGACACATTGTGTTATGTCAATTATGCCTCCATGGAATCCATTTAATCTTGTACTTAAGTTTCATCATCCATCTTTCTAAAGGATCTTGTCCATATAACCAAATATAGTATGTGTCAACAAGTTCTAAAGGATCTTGTCCATATAACCAAATATAGTATGTGTCAACAAGTTCTAAAGGATATGTTCATATAGCCAAATGTACCATGTGACAACAAGTCTTAAAGGTTCATTCTTGTATAGTCCAATGTACCATATGATAACAAGCCCTAAAGGGTCATTCTCATATAGCCAAATGTACCATGTGACAAGTCCTAAAGGGTCATTCTTATATAGTCAAATGTACCATATGACAACAAGTCCTGAAAGATCATACCAGTATAACCAGATGTACCATGTGACAGATTTGCTAGTTGTAGACATCATTATGCCTCATCACAATTGCAATAGGGGAATTTATTGTTGTGCTATCCATTCTTTGTGTGTTTTGTGCTCAGGACATTTTTCTGGCACTGTTTTTTTTGACATTTTGTTCTGTGAATACTTTTCTTTTTATAGATGGCACCACGAGTATTTATAAAAAAAACAACAGCAGATGCACCTAGATTTTGATTAACAGAGAAAGTTATGAAAACTTGTCTGAATCTAGTACAATGAATTTGGCAATTCATTATTTTTTACTAAGTAAAATGAAAGTTATGAGAATTTGTCTGAATCTTTTGCAATGAATTTGGCAATGCAGTATTTTGTTACTTAGTAAAATGAAAGCTATGAGAACTTGTCTAAATCTATTGCAATGAATTTGGCAACGCAGTATTTTTTACTAAGTAAAATGAAAGTTATGAGAACTTGACTGTATCTATTGCAATGAATATGGCAATGCAGTATTTTTTTATTAAGTAAAAAAAAAGGTACGAGAACTTGTGTCTGAATCTATTGCAATTAATTTGGCAATTCAGCATTTTTTTACTAAGTAAAAGGATACCAACTAGTACAGGTTTAACAACAATGAAGGTTTAGCTCAAATGATTGATTAGTACAAGGAAATATGCCCTCTACACTCACTTATAAGTTGAGCCAAACTACAAGCAACAAAGATCCTGATCTGCCATAGCATAGTGCACCTGCAGATCATGGTCAGTGTTGTTTGTTCTACTGATTACCCCTAACAAAATGGACAGACCCAGATCTGCCAGCAAATTATGTGAAGCATATACAGGTCTTTTTTGTTGTTGTTGTTCTAGGGTTTAACGCCATTTTTCAGCACAAGATAGGCTATACATGGCAGCCAGTATAACTGATGGAGGAAGAACCCTGGAAACCCAGGGAAGAACCACCAACCCACAAGAAGCTACTGGCAGGCTTTCCCACATACCCACGCTAGCTGAGCCTTGGACTCGAACCCACGCAGACAGAGGTGAGATGGCAGTGATCCGGAACGGTGAGTGCTTTAGACCACTCGGCCACTCGGGGCCCCCATTTCCAGGTCTGTAAAGTTTGCAGTTGGACTTGTCTTATAAGTGAGTATATATGGTACTTTACATGTCTTTTATACTATTAACACAGATCATGTTTTCCAGGAGGTGATGACTTGTGACCCTAGTTACTACAAATGGACACAGTACATTTTCCTCAAGATGTATGAAGCAGGGCTAGTCTACCAAAAGGAGGTAAAGACATTCAAAATAGTACAATAGGTAACAAGCTAGTTGCAGTTGCCCAGTCTGGGTAAGAAAAAATGCCAGAATCAAAATGAATGCTTCAAGTTTTGTGTTTATACATCTTGTGCACATCCATCTGTCCATCTGTCTGTCTGTACATCTGTCCATCTGTCTGTACATCAGTCCATACTCTACATGGTTAATACAGGCTTGAAATATCCTTCAGCTTGAAATGTTACCTTGAAATTTCACTGAATGGGGAAAGTACACTCCTTGAATTTATTTGAAGAAATTCAGAATGTTAACACTGAATATAAACTTTTTAAAAATTCAGAATATTTTTGATTGATTTAAAAAAAAATGGCTAAATAAAAACGGGGATAAATTTTGAGGATCAAATACATAAGAGCTGTATCCCTTTTATTGTAATGTCATTCAAATTGTGTTTTTTTCTTTACTTTTATTGCTATCAATACAATATATAGTAATAAACAACGTAAAATGAGGATGAGGTTCAGTTTCCATAAGAAATAAATACTTCTTTAAAATGTTTGAAAGCCCTGATAAACTCTTTATAAAGTAAATGAAAATCTGAGACTGTACAAATTTTTCCTAGACTAACCTCACTGATAAAGTTTAGATTAATGTCAATGATTTCCACCTAGCTAAAATAAAGAGGGCTTAACATTATTGAAGTCTCTTGACCACTAAATAGTGCTCTGTTTGAGATGTTTCATACAAAGAAAAATTATGAAACACCTTTTCTGTACCTTAATGGCAGATAGAAATAATTCTCACAGTTCTAGAAAATTTGTTTTAAAGTAGTAACTGGAGTAAAAATGAAATGGTTGCTATTTCAAACCCTGTTCATGCACATTTAAAATATACAGCTAGGATGTTTACTCTGTACATGCCTACTGCTACAGTTAGGATGTTTAACCTGTAAATGCCTACTGCTACAGTTAGGATTTTTACCCTGTAAATGCCTACTGCTACATCTAGGATTTTTACTCTGTAAATGTCGACTGCTACAGTTAGGATGTTTACTCTGTAAATGCCTACTGCTACATCTAGGATTTTTACCCTGTAAATGCCTACTGCTACAGTTAGGATTTTTACCCTGTAAATGCCGTATGCTACATCTAGGATGTTTACTCTGTAAATGCTGACTGCTACAGCTAGGATGTTTACTCTGTAAATGCCTACTGCTACAGTTAGGATTTTTACCCTTAAATGCTGTATGCTACATCTAGGATGTTTACACTGTAAATGCCTACTGCTACAGCTAGGATGTTTACTCTGTAAATGCCTGCTGCTACAGTTAGGATTTTTACCCTGTAAATGCCTGCTGCTACAGTTAGGATTTTTACCCTGTAAATGCCTACTGCTACAGTTAGGATGTTTACCCTTAAGTCAATAATTGCTATCATTTTTGCATAAATGCTGAACTTTTGAACTTAAAGAATATGCCAACATCAATTTACAGGATAAAGTGAATGTGTGTTGCATATGGAAAGTTTTGGGCAGAAAATTAGTGTCCTGTTTGGGACACCAATAAGTTTCTTCTGTTCACATTATACAGGTGTCTTTTTGATAAGTGACAGATTTATCAGGATTTTTCTCAGACATCAGTGCAAAGAAAATTTTGTAGTGTTTTGATTGGACAGTCTTGAGAGTGTATTTTATGAACAGGTACTCTTTATATATAATTGTCTTGCATATCAGAGTTTTTGTAATTTAATGTTGACATTGTATGTGAACATTTTAGGCACAGGTGAACTGGGATCCCTTGGACCAGACAGTTCTGGCAGAGGAGCAGATAGATGAGTATGGGCGATCCTGGAGGTCAGGTGCCCAGGTTGAGAAGCGTTACCTACGCCAGTGGTACATCCGCACAACAGCCTATGCAAAGGTATTCTTCTTTCCAGTCACAGTTATTTCGTGTGTGTGCGTGTGTGTGTTATTTGGATTTTTGATGTAGCTTTAACAAAGTTTCAGTCATATCACTATGATATCTGCAGTGTGGCAGTTTATAGTCATGTCTAGTACTGGGGCATCATGCGGCAGACATGTAGCATCATGTCCCACCCAGTCACATTATCCTGAAACCAGGCTGACCAGTCCTAACACTAACCTCTTTATGCTAGTGCCAAGCAAAGCAACTACTTTTTAAAATAAGTCTTTGATATGACTTGCCCGGGATTCGAACCGGCAACCTCCTGCATCTGAGGTTGATTTTCTAACCACTTAGGTGACCGGAGCAGTCAGTGAAACCTGATTCCGTATCACTACAGTATTTGTAACTTTACGCTTGTAACTAAGAGTACATATTTAGTCATATTTCATGTTAATCTTTTCAGGGCATCATGGAAATACATTAATTTCATTATTAATAAACTGATTGTGGTATCATTGTTCCATTTTTTGTCAGTTACAAGCTGAAATGAGCACAGTAAGAAGATCAGTTTTTTAATCCAACGTAATTTGACACTTTTTTTATGGAGGAAACCAAATACTGTAATTACCACTGTAATTTGGCATTCTTCTATGGAGGAAATCAAATTTTATAATTACCACTGTTGTAATTTGGCACTCTTTTGTGGAGGAAACCAAATATTGCATCATGTCATCATATTGGAACTGAGAACAGCAGATTATTCACATTTGATAGTTTTGTCAATTCTAGTGTGTGGTGAATAAAACAAGTTACAGTTTTGCACATTTCTGGATATGATGAATTTGTACAGTGGACTTTAGATAAAATTAAGGTATCGCATACAACAAGCCATTGATTATTGTTAAGAGTGGTATTAGTGCATTTGGCAGAGAATTGGGCTAGGGTGTTCTGCCTCAGTGTTTCCTTGAGACAGTCTTTTAATTCCATTTCTTTGTTTTGATTGAGCCATCCACGTGTTAAAATGTGTCAATAAGACCAACAAAAACAAAATAAACATGATCAGTTACCAAGTACATAAATAATATGCCCCTCCCACCAAAAAAACACCTACAGATATAATTTCAAGCAGCTTAAAACCTGGTTAAAAAAGACTGACACTGTTCCATTTAAATAAATTGTGCATACATTCTTTTTAAAAAAAATTTGTTGTTGTATATCTACACTGTTTGCCAAAATAATGTGAATAGTCTTAACAAGTACATCCATCCATCAGTCAGTTAGTCCGTCATTCTGTCTTTATGTTCACACACTCTCTCTGGCTTCTTGTCTAGTTTAGCTGTGGATGCAGGAATAACTCCACCTCCTGGAGCATATGGAGGACATATTGCAGATGGATGCCAACAGAGATCTAGAATTTAGGGATAAAGTTCTGTCAACAAGAGCATTAAGACGTGAATAAGACAAAGCTATGTCATACAGATCTAGGAACCCACTGGGTTTAAGTACAACTTTCTGCCTGGACATGATATAGAAAACAAAACTGGACATATGGGAGTATTTTTTTTTATTTTGCTGACTGATCCTGCCAGCATCATTCTTATTGTAATTTATTTACCTTTCCAATTGTCGACCAGTCCGTCCTACCAGCTGGCAAGCAAGCTGACCACAGTAATATATTTACAGTCTCTGCAGTCTACTGAACCATCCAGCTGTTTAGAAACAGTGGATATGGGTTCATTGTTCAAACATTTTTCATCCGTACCATCATCGGCAATGCCTTATGCTGACTTTACTGCTTGGATTGGCCAAACCAACTGACTGTATGTCTGGCCATACAACCACCACGACTGCACATCACAAATAGGGAGAGCAGTCTAACCAGTGAAGCTTGCTGACTATCCCATCCCAGCTGATCCAGCCAGCCATGCCAGACCATTATATTACACCATTCCCTTGATAACTAGCTCCCTGATAACTCGCAAACCCGCTTATAATGCAGTGTCTGGTATGGATCCCATTGTTTTTCAAAGAAAATATATTTTAAAATGTGTTGAACATGAACACATTGGGATAAGAATTGATAAATGAAACCTTGATACATTGCTCATTTTATATATCATCGAAAATGCCCATAAATATAGAATCCATATCATGAAATTAGCAAGTTCTAATAAGATATCACACATTTTGTTGGGTTTTATTGGAAAAATAGTTGTCAATACACTGTAAATAAACAGTCTGGTAAAGTACCAATCAATGAAAAATTCTGGTAAATGCTAACAGGTGGCAAAAGAGAAAGAAATAAACACCAATTAAATGTCTTGCTATGTGAAATTCATGTTCTAGTAATTTAGTTCCGTTTCATTGTAAACAGTTTAATCGCAACATATTCTCTTCTATGAAAACATGAAAGAGTCAGTTGACCGTTACATCAAGACCCGTGAATACTTCTATGAGAACCTAATACATGCCGGCTTTGTTTTGATCTACAACTTGAGGAAGTATCTGTTGCATTATACAATCAACTGAAAGAGACATGTTTTTTTTATCACTTTGAACATGTCTTTTTGTATCAAATCAAGCAGAGGAGGTACAATACAATAATTCAAAGGCATGCAATTCTGAGCATAAGTTCTTGTGGTCACTACTGTTCACAAAATCATCTCATTTTATTTGACCAATTGAAAATGGTTTCAAATATTATGTACTTAACATCATTAAAGTATATACTAATTAGTAATGTATCCTGATCATTTGTAAATTTGACCATGGAGAGTAAAGGAATCAAGCACAAGGCGTACTCAGTGAAAAGTTTTGCATCTTAGATAGGGTTCATAACAGTGAAGCGAGATCCAAAGATGTAATGAATTCAAAATCGCTGAGTTTACACTTAGAGGTTGGTGCAAGGTTGAGCAGAAATTTTGGGATTACTTACATAATGTTTATTCAGATGATGGGTTCAAATGAAAACAAGCACGGACTGCAAACAATACCGAATTAGATGACGCTGTGTCAACGTGGTTCACACAGCAATCTGAACAAGGTGTTCCTATCTCTGGAACAATTCTCAATGGCTGAGCAGAGAAAATGGCAAAAAGTATGTATAATGACTCTGATTTCAGGGTAAGCCATGGATGGTTTTGGAGATTCCAGTGCCAACATGGAATTAAACAAATTCATTGTCAGGAGATACATGCTCGACGAATGAGGAAGTCGCATGCAATTATCCAAACCATCTCAAAAAGATAATCAGCCATTTGAGATATTCAGAAGACCAACTTTACAGCTGTGATGAGGCTGGTTTTTGCTACAGAATGATGCCAGACAAATCTCTTGTTACCAGGGATAATCCACATAAAAACGATGGCTTGAAGCAGAACAAAGAGAGATTAACACTTTTGTTTTGTGTAAACAAAACTGGTACACACATGATGAAACTGTGTATTGTGGAATGGTGTAGTATACAAGTGGTCCAGAACATCCTAAGACACCTTTCATAAACTTCCAGTGTGGATGAATTTGGCAATGCATGTTGATGAGATGGTATCATCTTTTGACATACCCCCCCCCCCCCAATTTTCCTTCTGCTCCTCCTCTTATATATTGTCCTCATGTTAATGTGGGTAATTTGATAGAGAAAAGAACTTTTATAGTAAACATGTTTCTCCAAAAATGCTTACCCAATCACATAACTATAAGTCCCTCCCAACCCTCCTGGCAGTGTGAATAGTCTGTCAGTTCTTAAGTTAAGACTGTTGATATCCAGTTTAGGGAGTGTAACCTTGCATGGTAAGGGGAGGTAATCTGCAAGAGTTATAGTAAATATGTTTATACGAAAATACATACTAGTTACTTACATTACTATAAATCCCTCCCAACCCACCATGCAGTGCAATCATCCTGTCTCTGACTGTGCTGAAGCTAAAACTTACAATATGTGGTATATGGAACATCACTTAGTGGGGTATGGGGAGGTAATATGTAAGAGTTACTTCCCTTTGTGTATGGAATGGATAACTGAGAGATGTCTCTGGGAGTGCTGGATTTTGGAGTAGTACTAATAATTCCTGTCATTAATGTGATTGGGTAAGTGTTTTCAGAGAAACATAATTTACTATAAAATTTCTCTATAAAGGAAACATTTATTGCCATCTTATGATTTTATCACTTTTCATGACTTTAGCCATTCTAGCTCCAACAGAGACATGGATGGACATCCAGTAATGAGAAGTTTTAGGTGTATTGGTTATATTTTTTCTGACAAAAAAAGCATGCTTAGTGGGGTACACATGCATGCCAACCATTATGCTTTTGGTGTAATTATTATGCTTTTTTATTTCACCTATTTACGTCTTATGCTCGCCTGCACATACACTTTTTGTGTGTTTAAGAGATGAATATAAGGTAATAAAAAGTTATGTTTGTCATTTGATTATTATCTCTTTGGTTTCTTTAAAAGGAAGTCTAGTCCACAGTGTGAGTATAGTGTAATAGCACATTTATCCATCACAGACCTCCATGTACTTTTCCTATTTCCTATTTATTGCAACTCTATATGACTACATTTCCAAGAAATCAGATGGGTTTCTTCAATTTGAAAACTTGTGTAAGAGATTCATTATATTTTGATATACAGTTAGGTATCAGACCAGTCCATACTTAAAGCAAATGGTGCCGAATGTTAAGCAAAACGGGCTTTATTGCTGTGACTCATGGATGTTATATGACTGAAAAATGTTAGAGGAGAGAAATTTTTGTTTTAATCTTCAGAACATGTTGAATCAGAAAAAGGACAAATCATTAGCACTTTACAAATTTAGAAGAATTAGAGAGACATAATACAGCTCATCATTGTGCTCATTGCAGAATTTGTGGACTTGATTTTACGACTAGTCAGTGAAAGTTAGACATGTTGACTAGTTCAGGTGAGTGTTGTATATAAATAATTTATCAGTTTGTATTGTGCTTGTATTCTGGTTTCAATCCCCATGGATGTAGCCAATTTGTGACAAGAATTTTAACCAGCTGTATATCCAGATTAGTATAAAAAATTAATGTACATCTTTCATTGTTTCCTGTAATTATGGCATATGATATTTAGATTACACTTTTTATGCTAAGATTATGCTTTTTTTCCACTTTCATTAGTAATAATTACACTTAAACCTCCCTGGGGATTGTCATGTATGGATGCACAGGGTCACGATTTGCGGTATGTAGGACAAAATATTGCAGGAAATCCATGAGCCCACACTCAGTGTGTAGCACGGGAAGTGTATTCCAGAATACAGACTGACTCATTGCTCTTTTGCTTAATTGATTTGATAATTATATGTAATTGGAATTGTTGTTATTGTTGTTATAGGGTTTAATGCCATTTTTCAGCACAAGATAGGCTATACATGGCGGAAAACCCCGGAAAGAACCACTGACCCACGAGAAGCTACCGGCAAGCTTTATCACATATCCACATTGGCCGAGCCCGAGACTCAAACCTACGGAGATGGCAGCGAGCCATGATGGAGAGCGCTTTAGACCACTCGGCCACTCGGGGCCCTGTAATTGGAATCATTTTGTAAATGTGGCATCCTCAGTGTTATACACATATCTAGTTCAGGTGCATAAGTTTGGCACATTAGCTATATCTGTATGGTTTTGTAGAATTATTAATTATTTCATCAGTCTTGGTTTTTTTCTTTCACACAAAGCACAACTGTAAGGCGAATTGGTGGAAGCAGATACGAGAGGAGTAATCTAAAACTAGACTTTCACTGAAATTGATACTTTCTGGAACTGCTTTAATTATCACTAAATTGAAAAAATCCCAAAGTGAGCAGCAAGATATATTACCATTTATATATGACTATACCCCAGGAAGTAAGACCTCTGTATTGAATAAGTTGTCTTGGAAATCATTAAAAAGATACAGACTTGACAATATATTAATATTTTTCTTCTAAGGTCTAAGAAACAAAGCAAAAGAGCCACACCACAATTTATTGAAATAAAAAAGACGTGAATTAACTTATTTTATACCATTCACACAAACTGACAGTTGCAAGAACAGCTTTTTCCCCACACAGCTTAAGACTAAATATTACTGCTGATTCCTCAGTAAACCAAATTGAATATTCATAAAAATTAATAGTCACATTTTTTTAAAAATAACTTGTCGTAGAGAACTAATCAAGATCAAGATCAGAGCAAGAGGCTCACAAATAAGTCCTGGAGATGACATAATGGCATTGTATTACCAGGAGCTTATTGGTAGCATGTTGATACACTAAGATAAAAAGACCCAGCATAATACAAACCAGAATTGTACTTTCCTGAAAGAGAAATTATCCTGATTTTTCCAACAATATCATGAACACTTTGTGTCTGATTTTCCAGTCACTATATGAAGGGCTGGACACTGTGAACCCCGAGCTGTGGAAGGATATCATTCTGCTCCAGAGGAACTGGATAAGGGAGTGCACTGGAACTAGATTAGATTTCAGGATACTGGTGAGAGTCCATTTAGTACCTTTGATATTTGTAGGATGGGTAGAGCCTTTGAAGCCACCTGGCATTTGTGTCCGCATTGGCATTCCTTATTATTTATGTTTAGCAAAGTTGTAATACTTGGTTTTGTCTGAAGTCAAGCTTTGCTGATCTATTAACCTATAATTGCTATTAAAAAGTATAAGATCCTATAAAAGTATTTTAATTTGTAAAATTGTCCTATACTTTCAATAAATTAGATATTTATTTTTAAACTTTATTATCAACCTTTATTTTTATTTATTTTTAAAAATACTTAATGTTCAGTTTTGTTTAACTAGAAATCTGTCAGATATAATGTATCTGTTTAATGCATATTTTATCCTTTGATGCCATGTTTATAACAAACGGGAGGCACTGTATAGAGCTACTGGAGGAAAAGTCCTGTAATTTTCATATATTTTTCACCAAAAACCATCTTCTTGTGCCATTTTTTATCCTTGTAAATTTTGTTGGAAACAAAATTCATAGACCAGGTTTTATTTCAACACAGATAAATTTTCATTTTCAATGTTAACAATGTATGCCTAATATGAAACCATGAGTCTACTGTCCATTGTTCAGCTTTCAACATTTGCTTGTTACTACTCTGGAGGAGATGGCTGTGATCCAGATTTGATAAAACTTGGAATCCAGATTTATATAATTAATTTTTCAAATGAGCTCAACAGTGGGCAAGATGTGTGCATATTAATTAAGAGATTTTCTATCTGATTGACTTATCTTATGTTACATGTTTAGTCTCTAATAAACAGTAACAAAATAAAGAGTGAAAACAACAAGCTTTGAAAAATTTAAAAGATAATTTATTTCCCTGGAAAAACACTGTAAAAATGGAAAAATAAGAGCTTATGATTTTAAGAATCAAATCCAAAAATAATCTAAGAATAATCCACGAATTAAATTTTAGAAGTCCTAGTAATGAAATGTTCTAATGAATTCAAGTTCAAGTCCCGACGAAAAAATTCCAAATGGAAGGCACTAGTATTGTGCTGTTGTGTCTACAGTTCTTTTTTGATTCACAAACAATGTTCTGGAGTTTGAATTTCCGAATAAAATTTAAAGAAATGTCTTTGTTCAAGAATTCTGTATGAGCTATCAAATATTTCCAGAAAAAAGAATTAACCTTTTAGAATCCAAATAATTTGAATAAAAATTAAAATATAACTCAAAAACAGGTCACAAACAAACACTTTTGAGTGTCCAAAATAAAATCCCAACTTAGAAATGTCTCTCTAAACATCGCTATTAAATATAACTACTGTGCAATTTCGGAAAACCCAAAATTGCAAAATAGAGACTGTTTACATAAAAAATCATGTACTCCTAGTATAATCTTGATAAAAACCAATCATTTTGCTCCGAGAATAAAATAAAATAAGAAAGTTGTTTACTTGTCTCAGTGATGTCTAAATCAATGTATGGAACTAAGTCAAAAATAGAAATGGTGTTTCTATTGTTAGGTGTTTATGAGAAGAGTCAGGTGAAACGGAATTTTCTGAAGAAAAATAAAAGCCAAATCAAGTAAACAAGATTACATTACTTTGACATGTAACGAAATTAAAAATAAAAAGATTTTATAACTTACAAACAATTAAATTAAATAAAATATAAATTAAATAAAATATATGTAACACTTAGCTTATTGCCATTCTGGAGACCATACGACTAATCAGATTTCTGTTAAACATAGAATATATGCTTTTTTCTTTTTTAAATACATTACCCAATCATTATACCTTAGGAGAACTACTGTCCGTCAGTAGAAGAAACCAATTTTTGCTAGTAAAAAATGTTTTTTTCTTGAGAATACCTATCCAATCATAATACACATACACCCAGCCTCCCCACGGTTACATTGATATAGAGAGCACCTCTTTTGCTCAAGTAGTAACTGAGATAGTCTTGGGATTTGGCACCAGTCCCTGTATCAAGGGAGAATACTCTCCTGACCACCACATAAGTGGGGGAGATAACATTTAGCTTTTTAGCTAAACGTTTTTAATATTTGAGGGCTGGATTTGCAAGGTAGTAGTAGTTTTCCTAAGGTATTATGATTAGGTAAGTATTCTTGAAGAAGCATATATTACTAGGCAAAACTGGTATCATCAAGTTCTCAGATTCATTAATGCATGATATCCGTGCATATTAATGAGATTATCATGCATCTGATTTTTGAACTTGTTAACATTCTGGAGGCTACATATTTAATCTGATTTTGAGTAAACTTGGTAAGTAGAGTTAAATCATAAAGATGTAAAGTGAATTTTGTTATGAACAAGCGCATGTGCATAATTATAAAATTCAACACAGTTTAAAATAGTTCTCAAATTGGACGCACTTAAACAATTTTTGTATACTTTCAAAATAGCCAGCCATTTTCTGTCTTGAAATTACAGCAAGGGATGTAACTCATGATATTGATTATTGGAAATACAGGTTTGCGCTTAGGGCTGTTCCATTTAAACATACATGCTAACCAGGGAAGGCAGTTTAAAAAAATATAAGACAGGATACTTCGATCTCAAAGAGTTTATATTAAAATGATAAGAAATTTCTAAATTGCATCTTTTGGTGAGTACCCCACTTAAAAGTGCCTTCCCTGGATATAATGTATGTTTTAATGGAACAGCCCTTAATGTGTTCTTCCCTGTGCAGAGCTTAAGAAAAGCTCAATATGAAAAATAAATTTGTAAATAGATTTGTAAATTTAAATGCAACAAGTTATTAAAATTATCAAAATAACATGCCTCAGGGATTAAAATAAATAATATGTCATTTATAGCTGAAGAAAAAGTACAAAATTTTGCAAGAGAAAATACTGGCTAGTATAAACTAAATGCAGTGTCTTAATTAAGGATCAGAACTTCTTTACACAATGTCAGTTATTTGTTTACAGGTAATTGTTTTGTCTACCAATATATTTTCCCCAGTAAGATTATTTCTTGTAAAACCATATACGAGAGATATCTTTATTTGCCAAGAATTATTTCTTAAACTTTGTAACATTTGAAATTGTGAAATATTTGGAGATGTGTGTGATATATTGGTGAAAGAGAGTTTGAAAGTTGTTAATATTTTCATGTTTACGTGTATGAAACATTTGTCACTTACATGTCATCACTTGTATTGTACATTATTTTATGCCATGTAATATATATAACGCCATTACTTGCATATTATATGAAATTTATATTTTGTATTTCTAGCTGCTTTTAAACCCTAAATGCTTTTCTCGAAACACTTCCAGATTGAATTGCAAGTTTAATTAATTAAGTTATATCATCCAGGTGAGCAATATCGGGCTCACTTGGGCTCCTTGCTTAAACATTTGAACAAAATTAAATATTGATCTCTAAAACAGAAGGGCATAAGGCTAAGCAAACCAACAAAATAGAAGAGGACCATCAATAAAAAATCATTGGGTGTTTTTAATCGGGAGTGAGGAACTGCACCTCTTTTAATATAACTTATTTAAACACTGCTTTGCAAATTTGCAGACATTTCATACTTTTGAGAATTATCTGATTACACTGTATACGAACATATCTAAAACATTGAAATCTCATTCCTTCTGGCAGCATAAAGGAAGCTATCTTGCTGACCCCCTGTCAGTGTTTCTTGCTCATCCTGAGATGGCTTTTGGAGTGTCTCACATAGCTGTGACTCAAGAACATAGGTTAAACTCACCGGATTTCTGTTCCAAGGTAAGTACTGAAGGATTTGGTCTTGTAATTCATCTTCACCGAATGCAATTTATTGACTCAGATCTCAGTCATTTCTGTTGAAGCAATTGATTGACTCAGAGAGTATAGTTGATTTGTTGTAATTTGTCTCAGTCATTTCCATTTAAAAGAATCAATTGACTTGGAGAGTATGGTTGATTTGTTGTAATATATCTCTCAAGTCATTTCCATTGAAGCAGTCAACAGACTCAGAGAATATAGTTTATTTTTGTAATTTACCTCACATGATTTTATTTTCTCCAAATCTTCTGGGTAATGTTGGGTCATCAGTGTCCATGCACGAAGCATTGTATTGTGTCACTTTAAATATTGTTCTATTGTGTTATGTATATTTGATTTAATTTAATTGTTTGATGTTTTAATTTTTTAAATTTTATTTCATTACATGCTATTGTAATGTAATATTGTTTACTGCTATTGTAATGTAATATTGTTTACTGGACTTGAATTTTTTTAAGAATTAAGTTCAGTTCTGTTTGACCTGATCATTTTATTTCATTAGTAAATACCTAAGATTAGAAACACTGTGTCTAGTTTCTGACATTGGTTCAGAACCAGTGACAGTTTTAGTAAAGAACTTTGAATTCTTTTTTTTAAAATTCTTTCTCAGAGTAAGAATTGTTAAGTTGAGGAAAAGTCATGCCAGGACTATGTGATAATTTTCATGTAACAAACTTCCATTTCCCTGGAAATACTAAAGTGCTCTAAATTAATTCTTGGACAAGGACAGTTAATGAAATTTATACAGAATTCAAAAACTGGAATAATATTTTCTGAGACTGTTGACAATGCAGCACTTCGTAGGTTACAACAGATGTCATCGTCTTCCATTTTGGATTTCATTGGGATTCAAACTCAGTTTCATTCAGGACTGTTTATTACTAGGACTTTTATTTTTTAATTCTTGGATTATTTTGTATTTGATTCATAAAACTGTACGTTCTTTATTTCTCATTTTTCACCTGATATTCTAGGGAAATAAACCTTTTACTAAATTTTACAAAGTTTGATGTCTTCACTTTTTCCTGTTACTTTTTGTAAGAGCCTAGACTAGTAACAATTGTTTCAGTTTATTTTCAAAATTCCCATGAATACTGGTGAAAAGGAACCAAAGTTAGCTTCCCTATGTCAACCGACTTTGTATATTTAAAAAAAGCCAATTATCACACTTAAAAGAATCCAAAGTCGGCTTCCGAGGTCAGCTTGGTAATAAAATAGCCTTTCCATTTGATATCCTTTAAAAAACCTCAGTACACTCAGTTTCCGTGGTTGGCTTGCTTCACAATAAACATAACCTTTGTATTTGATATCCTGTCCATAAGTTCAAACAATGAATTTATTGATTGCAGACAGTTGTGTTTATTCATGACCTTGGTTTCTATTTGTGTCGCATCTGTAGTCCTATTTAATACAAACAGGCATTGATGTTTGTGGGTAAATAGAAGACACAGCAGTAACTTGCTTTAGTAATAATTTTTTAACCCATGCAAGTCAAAAGATTGTCATTTGCATTCAAGTTAATGTATTTTCAAATAATGATTGTTATTTGCAAGATACTGTCACATAGTTAACATGTATATAATACAGTGTTGGTTATTTTGTACCTAACACCATGTCATGCGTAAATGTCAGATGCCTTCAAGCAATCAGTTGATTATTTCCTTCTTGTTTTTGATTTTGTTGGATCCAGTTTTAGTTGGATAACATATCCAAACCTTTGAGTACAACCAAACGTGATTTGTTTCATTATATTATATTATTATAAAAAATTTAAATTAGATTTCATTTCACATTCATTTTCTGATTTTATGGTTTTGCTTGTGATAGACCAGAAGGGATTTTGTCACGGTCTTTCATGCATCATCTAGCTTATATTAGTACAAGCTTTCTGTAGCTAATCCTAAACTTATGGGAAGATTGCTACTAAACTTTACATCTGCTTGGTTCTAAATGGTAATGGTGCTCCTTGGGCATCTATTTTGGCATCCATGACAACCATTTTGAAAATCTTGTTATCATTACTTTTTCTAAATTGAGTTCTTATTGACATGGGATTTTCATTAAATGACTTTTTATGATGTCTGGTTAGTCATAAATGACAACAGTACTGATCTGAAATCCAGTACAAGTCTAGCACTTGAGCAGTTGGGCTAATACAGCTCCCCATTGTTTTATTATCAAAACAAAATAACGTATTTAGATTTCATTGCTTTGTTAGTTAAAGATTTTTATCTCGGCTGCTCATAGACTAGAAGGGCATGTATGATGGCCTTTCATCCAACATCTGGCAACTTGCTATTGTTAATCTCCTAAATAAATTACTGCGAGGACTGCAGCCAAACGTAAAATTAAATTAAAATCAAAACAAATTCATCCCAAGGTCTAGTTGGTTATAAATCAAAATTGTGCTCCAAGGACACCCATTGTGACAGCTGCGCAGACATTTTGAAATCATATTAACTAAATTTTCATGAGAACTATATGTAATGTACGCAGTAAGAAAGCTACATACTTTAAAGCATGTAATATCTTTGTTAAAAAGTAACATTAATTATTAAGAGGTTCTTCTTGTCTTATGAATAATCTTATTTCAACTGAATAAACATTAATAGTCAGCATTAAGAGGTTAGTCTTAGGACTGGTGGGCCTTATGTCAGGATAATGTGATTGGATGGACATCATGCTACATTTCTGGAGCATGATGCCCCAGTTCTAGACTTTGCTATAAACTACCACACTGCAGGCATTGAAAATGACTTAAATATTGTTAAAGCTATGTTAAGAATCGAACACACATGCCAAAATGAGGTTTTCACAAAATGACTTCTTGTGTTGTCTGTTTGGTCCTAAACATGCTAATCTTGATATCAAACATTATCACCATGATGACTATCTTGAATATCATGTAATGCTACTCCTAAATGGATGGTCATATCGACATGAGGTTTTCACAGAAAGACTTGTTTTTTTGCCTGGTTCTTCCTAATTGAAGATGGTGTCAATCTTACATCCAGTATAGCCACCAAATGGTTTTAACATTCATTAATTAAAAAGAAGAAACTGTCTTACCTTGAAATCCTTTTCAGCCAGTAGAGCATCAGTCCCATTGAAGGACTCTTGTTTAAGTATTTGAAGCAAGATGTTTTATATGTATGTTACACATGTCTGTTTGCAGGTGTCAAACAAAGAACAGAGTTCAGGTGAGTAATTTCTGCATAATAATTGTATATGCTGTTCTGTATGTAATCTTATAGCGGCATATTTCTCCATTAAATATATTACCTTATCACATTACATTAGGATAACTTTCTCCGTCAAAGATATTACCAAATCAAATTAATAGGGAACTTTCTCTTACTGATTACCTCCCCTTAACCTGGTAGGTGGCCCTCTGTATACTGGATATCATCAGTTTTAACTTTTACTGCAAACTGTCAACAGTCCTCAGAGAATCCATGGATTTCTTTTTTCTTTTTTTTGTTAATCATCTAACATTTTTGGTGATACAGTTAGTCGAACATTCAGACGATATAGTGCAAGGGTCTCAAAATGTGCAGCCCACAGGCCGCATGCAGCCTGCCAAGCCTTATCCTTTGGCCTTCAAAATGATTGATGTCATATAGTGTCTTGAGAGATAACAAAGATGGTGTGACCCTTGGGCCATCGAAAATGCCTTCATGTTGCCCTCAGAGTGATTTGAGTTTATGACCCCTGATGTAGTGGATACTACATTTTTGTATATTTTGGTGAAATTTTAGGAGATCATTTTAACCTACCTCTCACAGACAGGCAGAGAGGGAAGAAAGAAAATATGTTCTGTCCACAGATCTAAACTATTGAATTTTGTTTTGTTGGTTCACTTATTTTAACAATACAACCAAGTTTCAATGTGATCATGGACTTATGAGTAACTGATTTTGAATCATTTGTGAAGTTTGTCATTAAAGATTTACCACATTTTTTTTCATGACAGACCAGTTTGTAAAAGTCACCATGCGGCATCATCAGTCTAAAACTTAGGCCTGGTATGGGGATCAAATATGTGCATGATAATGAATGCATAAAATTATCAGGAAGATTTCAGTAGATGTACTATCTTATTGAATTTTATTTTTTTGTTTATAAAAATTGTTTTGACAATTACATGTCATTGATTTTTTTTTATGGCTTGATTAAGTTCATAAAACTGGCATTGAAGACAATATATACAACATTATCCGTGATTCCAAATGAATTTGCTGTTAATCATCTGTATGAGTCATGGTTTTAACTTACTTGTCTTTACTTGACAAACATGTCAACTTTAATTAAAAAGAAGAAAGAAAAAGGGGCACTTAATAGGTAATGTTTTATTTGCAAACTTAACATGTCAATCATGCTCTTAATATTAATTATATATTGCCAGTTGATTGTGCTAGTTTTTGTAGAAGTCCCTAAAGAGCCTCTTAGTCTTGTTGCTTATGATTGATGGTCATTTTTGTATCACTGCATGCATTTGTCTGTCTTAAATACCTTATAAATTGTAATTCATTTAGAAATATTTAGTATAGTTCTCATATGTTTACACAGTAATGAAATATGACCATATTTGTAGCACACCTTTTCATGATGTGAGATTGCTAATATGGCATAAGTGATTGTTCTAATACATGTATGGCTGCATTTACTCATGAACGGATACATGTCAAATTCAAAGTCAACAATTTGGCAAATAATATTGGATTTTGTATTCATTACTGAATAAATTTTGTTATGAAAATTGGCTTTTTTTATGTTAATTTCTTGCTGGGTTGAGTTTTTCTTTCTTGTTTTTGGACACCTTATGAAGTAACCCTTTGTTTGGATAGTCATCCCAAGAAATAGAGAAAAATGTATGGTAAATTTTATTCTTCCTTTTCACTAAAATTTCATTGAGACAGATGCCCAATTAATGATTATTCTGATGCCAGATTTTTGAACATGAGTTTGATTTTCTTATTCCAAACTTGGAAGAATCTGACCATATTTGAGAAATTCCTGACTCGACACACCTAGATTGTGCCAATTCCAATGAAATGTAGATCAGTCCTTGTACCCAACAAGTGTGAGTCACTTTGTGAGATTAAAATCATGCAAGAGCTTTCACATCCAAGCCATCTGATGCTCCCATACTTCAGTACTTTCATTATGTGATATGACAAAATAGTCATCCAGTCTTACGAAACTTTTCAGTATATGCCTGAAACTTAGTTGATGCGAGGATGATTTGAATTAAAATGCGTTCTTAAGGAGAATGCCGGGTGATGATTTAGCAGTTGAATCTTTTCTTTCAGATTTTGTACTGCATGATCTTCGGGCAGAGCATCCACTGACTAAGGAGACATTTCCAATTATTGTGTCAAAGACAACAGAGTTTGATGAGTTTAATAACACCCACCCAGGTAGGATTATATATTTGGGAAAAAAGTTTGAATTTAATACATTTTCATATATTTCTAATTTTGGAAACTTTTTTTGTTAAAATAATGAAATTTTCAGAGTTCCTGAAAATAGATGCTTGTTTGATTGTCACATGTAATATCTTTTGATAGATTGTTACTTGGCATTACCATCATTTATCGACTTTGTCGCACATTACTCACCGTCAGAATAATTGGTGTGAGAATGTCTCTTATAATTTGTCCCAAAAAATTGTTCAGAAAATTAATATCTGTGTTGTGTACATTCACGCTGGTCAGAAGTCGGCTCGATAAACTAGGTTGCATTATACCATTGCTTGCAAATAAATGACATGCACATGATAATGTTTTGGTGTTTTCCTTCACAGATAAGAATATTAGTGTTTGTTTTTATTTTTATTCATTAATATATATATATATATACTACCAATGCTTACAAATGTTTAGTTGTGCTAAATGAATCCTTTGACTGAGTCTTTTTTGGTAAGAGTGACAAACAATAGAGTCAAAACAATGGTGATAGGAATAAAACTAATTGGCCTCAGTCCTTAAAATTGTATGTTTTCTTCATAGGAAAGGAAATGTAGTTATTATTGAAAGTAAAATTATTTTGGTCCTTTACACTTTTAACTCACAACTAGAAATTGTTTAGTTAAGGTGATGAAGTGGATAAATAAAACTTGGTAAATATAAAGATGATTAAAGCTTGGAGGAACTCTTCCTATAAGCAGTCTCATGCCTGCAGTGACCAAACATTTTGGATGGTTTGCCCTTGGGGTAATGAAGATTTTGGGGTCAAAAGTTCAAAGGTTAGAGTCATTGCAACTGAAAGAAAAAAGATGGTTTCCACACATTAACTAGAATTCTCCACTTGGGAAATAAATAATCATATGCACATTGAGGTCAGATGGTCAGTGGTCACATGACTGAAAGAAGATAAAAGGTTTTCATTCCAAACCATTAGTTCTGCATCACAGACCCTGACCAAACTTGCTGGATGGCTTGCACTTGGAGTGTGGAAGAAATGTACATGGGGGTCTACTAAACAGACAGGCATCTAATGTACCATTTATGGTGCTTTTCATGGGTATGGATAAAACATGATTTTATTTTTCTTTCATTAGCTTAAAAAGGACTTGATGTCTAGAAACTTCAGGTACTATTGACAGTTATTAAAAGTTTTGAAAATATGGAATCTGCAAAATTGGACAGTCTGGATATTTGGATTAATCATGATAATCGCTGCCTGCAGATGTGTTTATCAGTACATTGCTATGATCTAAAGATTTTTTTTCCAGTGTTAAGTCACCTTTCAGCAATGAGCATTGGCAGGTGCAGTTGCATCCTTTGAGTGCATTTCCTTTTAGTTCACATCTTTGTATCTTAATACAGGTGTCCCTTCTATTAGTGAGTTGGACAGGAAGGTTGCTGATATGTTAGGAATAAAATGGATAAACATACTCTCTGAGGATGGAAATCTGATAAACTCTCACCAGGTGAGGATTGATTTTTGATTTGCTAGCTCTGCTATAATTAAGATTGGCAATTATTTTCATGCTCTGTAGCATCTTGGATGGTACTTGAGCCAGAGTTTGAGTAATATAATCTTTTGCAATTTTAGAATCACAGTTTTCTAGCACCATATGGCCCATTAGGTTGCACTTATTTCTCCTTTGAATAAATTCCCCAGTCACATTACATTAGGAATGTCATCCTACCTCCTGAATCCAGTTATTAAGAGAAGAAAAATTGTCCTTTTGACCTATATGAGATTGACAAAGGGCAATAACTCTTGTCCATTACCTCCCATTGCCACCTCTAGTCTTCCATACACAATATAGTACAGAATAAACCTCTAGTTAAGTCCATGCCTTTGTGTGTCATATTTAAGTCATCCATTCAAAATTTTGGATTTATTTTGAATAATATTGATTCATAAGCAGGTGGTATACATAATTTTGAAGCTGGTGGATATTTTATGAAATTTATTGCTTTCTCATACTTAGTTTAGACCACAAGGACAACATGCTTTTGCTGATGCATGTTGACTTTCAAGTTTGCACACTCTTTTAATAACGGATGTTATTTACTGAATTATTAACACACTGATGTGTAAATTTATTTATTGTTTCTAATATTTTTTTGTTACAGAAAAATGTCTTTTAAATGCAGTAAATGCAAGAAATTCAAAGCAAAGACAGACAGGAATGAGTTCTGCCTGGCATGTACCAAACATACCTCTTCTTCCCTTTGCAACTTGTGCAATTTGTGGTCACAGAGCACCTGATTGGCCATCCTGCAAAAATCAGCAAAAGGCAAAGAAGAGGGGAATGTCATGTAAGACCAGTACTGAGGTTCTAAGTATCATCTATATACAAAATCAGTTTTGAACTTTGTGGGGGATGCTACCAGTTCCCCCCACCTCTTCATAACCTAAAATCAGAAGAATGACACTTTCCACCACCTTAGCATCAACAGATTTGGAAGAGATGAATGCAGATACTTTGTATATTGAGGGATATTGTTCCCCCATTTTTATGTAGCCTGGTGGGAATCTGTATAGCCAAACCAGTGGTTACCTATGGATGGGGATGATCATGGAAAATCCAGCTGTCCAGCCATGCTTCCATTCTCTTGGCCAATGAGCTGTCTGTCCAGGTATGGCAGAATCACTCACTGTTTTCACTGCCTTCCAGCAGTGTATTAGCAGTGGTTTATTTAGGGATGATGGCATTGCATCATCATTGCCATGTGGCATGGTTTTTCTGGAAACAGAAGCAGACAAGGATTAGGAGTATTTACACAGTGATTGTGAAGATACTTCTGACCAATGGCCCTACTCCAGTCTGACGATGGAGAGGAGATATATGGGTGTTATTGGCTTGAAATGCCCTCCATCCCTACCACCATGCACGACTAAGCAAAGCATAGGTCAGCATTCACATTGAGGAAGAGTCACCATCTTTCTGTTTGCTTCCCAAGTCAGAAAAACTAAGAGATAATTGATTGGCAGTCTGAAAACATCTATGATGAGGGGAAATGCTAAAGCTTTCTTTTTTAAAAGCTAGGTACATGCCCCTTTTTTTATCATGCTCGTACAGGACATATTCCACCTCCTACCTTACAGAACTCCAGGTGTTGGATAAGAATACAATAGCAGTTATCGTGTTTACCCAACCATTTTATAAGGTGGGTAAGAATGTGTTTCCTGCCGCATCAACGCTGGTTCGAAACATTGCCGTGTTGTTGTTGTTGTTGTTGGGTTTAACGCCATTTTTCAGCACGCGATTGGCTATACATGGCGGCCAGTATTAATGGTGGAGGAAGAACCCGGGAAAACCCGGGAAAGAACCACCGACCCACGAGAAGCTACTGGCAAGCTTTCTCACATACCCACATTAGCCGAATCCGAGACTCGAACCCACGCAGACAGCGGTGAGATGGCAGTGATCCGTAACAAAGAACACTTTAGACCACTCGGCCACTCGGGGCCCCGCCGTGTTGTCAGTACTGGCTTGATATGTAGTGATGCAGGTTTACATGCCATATTGCTAAACCAGATCATGCCCTGGCTTTAAGGATGACTTGATTTGGCTCACTATTGCTGTTCTGGGACAAAATTGAAGAAGTTTGAGGGCTGGCAAATCAGGAATTGATCCCTCCATCTAGCTAATCTGCCTGTATCCTTGTTTAGGAACCAACCATCTGTGCCACAATACAGGGTACACAGGCAAGTCAGGGTACAGGGATCATTTACACCTCAAGGTTAATTCAGATCTTAAACTTATGCCAGCAAACAACAACCGAACAAGTCTAGGAGGCAGTCTTACAGGGTAGTTAAGAAAACAGGTTTGTCTACCACTAAGCCTTCTGCTTCCCATTTCCGCTTTTACACCCCCATTGCTCATTGACAGCCTACTAGTGGGTGCCAGACTCCTGCAGTTCTGATTATGCTGGATCATCATATTTGCATAAAATAGATGGGTGATCCAAGTCATTTCAGAGATCTTAACATTTCATTTTTTTCCAACCACATCCTCTTTCTTTCTATCCCCTTTCAATGGATGTACCATCAGATCTGGCGAATGACCATTTTCTTCAGTAGGAGATACTGCTGTTTATCAACAAACTCGTGGAAAATGCATGAAAACAACATTCTTCTGCGTCCTTTTCACAGCTGTTACTTATCAGAAAGTTGAGGCAGATCATAGATCTGAGTGGCCTTAATGAATTCATTCTTCTGCAAAACTTCAAGATGGAGATGGTGAGGTCTATCTGACTCCATCCAATGGGACAAGTTTGAAGTCCCTGTCAGTGTCAGAGATGCCTACTTTTAAGACTCTACTCATCTGGCATATGAAAGCTTCTTCAGTTAGATGAACATGATAAATTTTACCAATTTCAAGTCCTCTATACAGTCTGAATATCAACCCCTAGGTTTTGACCAAATTATGGATTGTATTGTCATCCTGTTCTGGTGAGCAATGGCAATGGCAGTGGCAACGTGTATGGATGATCTCCACCAAAAGCAAATGGTAAGGACTATCCTCATCAGGGCAGAAGTGATCTTCTATCTCCTATGAATCAGTTTAGCGTTCTAAATGAACTGTGAAAAATCCAACTTTCACCTGTCCAAGTGTTTTGTCCATGTGTATGGAGTTTATAGCCAATCTCAGTTTTGTACATCACACTCACCTCTGCATCCTACAGATTGTTGAACTTGCAGACTCTGTTTCCAATAGAACATGGATTTCAGCAAGAGAGGTTTTGGGATTCCTTGGGTTACTCATTGCAGCAATTAATCTGATCCCACAGGGCTTGCCTTTATATGTTCCTGTTACAAATGACTTTGCTGCCTTAATGATTCCCCTTTTCTAATCCACTCAATCAGAAGGTCAGTATCATGAACAAGGTACAGTCATTCCTGTGTCAGTGGTGCAAACATAATTGGTTCACAACTGGAATTCCATTGAGAAATCCCAACTGGGAATGATGATATGTACAGATGCCAGTACCAACAGTTTGGGAGCCCACTTGCTGCCAGGCTTCAGTACGTTCAGCAGCAAATTGGGAATGGCCTCTTTATATCAACTTTCTAGAAATGAAATCTATCATAAACACCTTTTAGCTCTGGAAGGACTGATTTTGCAGTCATTAGTTAGTTTGCATTATGTCGGACAACCATATAGAATTACCTCCTGAAATGGAGGCACCAAATTGCCTGACGTATGCATGCTGGTTTGATAGTTTCTTCATTGATGTTTTCAGCGTCAGATCAAAGTGCAAATTATTCACATTCCTAGCATTCACACTGTTCTGTTCAGACAGGGTCAGGTTATTTATATGGAATGGTCCCTTCATCCATCTGTTTTTATTAGATTTGGGGTGTCTGGTGATTACCCTGTTTGGGACAAGGTAGAACCACAAGCAGCCCACCTTTGTTTCACTGATCCTGGACACAGAAACTTGGGTCATAGATGCGCTGTCAGTTAGTTGGTAGGAGTTATGGACCTTTGCTTACTCCACACACACTCTGGTATTAGTACCAAAACTAATACAGAAAATACAGGGTCAGAATTGCAAAATAATTCTGATAGCCCCTCTCAGAGAGGACAAGTACTGGATCAACGATCTACTCAAACATGCGATAGACCTACCCAGAATGATTACAGCCAAATTAAATCTTCTCAGACAATCAAGATTGCAGTTGTTTCAACACCCCTGCCAGGATCATCTTCTTTTTTATACTTGGCTCATGTCAGAACAGCCTTGTGAGGGAACAAATTCAGACTTCAGTTGTAGGGAGAATAACTAGAACAAGAAGGCCCTCCATTCTGAATGCTTATGACAGAATGTGTGTTTTCAGTGGATGGTGTAGAGTAAGTACCATTGTCTATTTGAGTGCCTCAATCCCACAACTGGCTGACATTTTTCTCCAGTTCTAAAAAGAGAAAATGTTGGTACCATTACTATCAAAGACTACTGCTCCATGAAATCTGACACACCCAGGCACCATGGCAGTTAGAAGAGATACTGGTCACAATAAAGACCTGTCAGATTTACTAGCCAATTTTGGTATGAATAAACCAAAATTTCTCACCCTGTTTACAAAATGGAAAATCTGTCTTGGATCCTAACATGGCTCAACTCAAGAAAACTAAAGCTGTTATCGAACAAAACCTGTTTCCTGATAGCTTTAGCTTTGGCTTGCAAGGTGAGTGAGTTGCATGCACTTTCAGTCAAGTCAGTCTATCTTCCATCAGATGGATGGTTCAGTGATCTTCACAACACAACCAGACTTCATGGCCTAGAAATGGTTACCATCAGTTGGGAGTTAGAGGGTCATCATACGTGCCCGCACATTTATAGATAAGGTGAGAGTAGCGGCCATGCAAGGTCCTGCATGCACCCTCAAGCGTTACTTGAAGTGCACAGAGATAAGTTGTGGCAATTGCAGATGGGAAAACAGAATGTCACCTCCTAAGCCTCATCTTTATGCTTTATACTTGAGGTACTTTGATACCTCAAAACATCAAGTTGCCACAAGGGATTTCAACTAAAAGTAGAGTGATCTCTGTGAGCCTCTTGTTTGAACATTTCACTTTGATCTGAAACATCATAGAAGCTGTTGGTTGGCATGCAATTTTCTCAAGTTTTTATCTCAGGGATTTAGCTTTGCAGAGACAGAATATAAATCTTGTTGTTTGCTGTGGCTGTTTCCCAGACAAACATGAGACCTAATTAAACCAACACAGTCTCCTAGCTTTGCTGGATTTGCTGGTGAATTTTGACAATAAGATTTCAGTAGTCTTCTTCATCTGATAGAGTGATCATGCATCAAGTGACCATAGAATGTGTTGTTTTAAGCAGGAGAATGGGTTATTGTTCCTATAGTAAATTGTGTTTCTCCGAGAATACTCATCCAATCAGATTACTTGACAACCCTCCCAACCACCCCACTTTGAGAGCATTCTTCTTGATAGTTTGCTCAGCTTAAAAACACAAAAATTTGGTGATGGCAAGTGGAGGTAATGGGCAAGCATTATTGCCCTTTATGGTATCAACAGAAAAGATATTTTTCAGGAGGTAGCAGGCTAATATTCCTAATGTTGCTGTGTTTGGGAATGTATTCTTGAAGAAATTTAAATTTACAATAAAATTTGCTTTCTCTTTAATTGTTACTGCCACAATAATCTTTTATGAGAAAAGGTTTCATTTCTTCACATATTCCAGGGTATAACAGAAAATAGTGAAAATGTTTCACTTATGCCTGCAGATCTATGTTTTTTTTCTTCTTCTGTTTTCTATTATAGAGGAAAATCACCTTCCAAGATGATAGTGAAGGCCCATAAGCAGCTGTAAAATGTATTTGAGCCAATTTTTCTATTTTATTTGCATGAAGTGACATACATTTTCAGCAATTTACAGATTGGCATGTTGAAATATTTTATTTTTTTTAAAAATAGTTTTGTTTTTCATCTTATGGCATGTGAGATATTTGTGAAAAAATGGTGTCTGAAATAAAGTCACCAAAATTTGACTTGTACTGTTATCTACTGATCTACAGTATTTGTGTTTGGTTTTACTCTTTTTGTTTTTGCAGTTTACAGGTCTTTCAAGGAAAGAGGGTATGGAGGCAATTGCAAAATATGCCAGGGTAGGTTGAATTTTGTTTGTCAAGATAACTTGATCTCAGTTCATTTAAATGCAGCACTGAACAAGACAATCAATGAATATGGTCAGAAACTTTATTTCTTTTTTTTTCTTTCTTATAATCATGACAGGGATAGGGGCATGTAGTGTTACCTCCACCTGTTTTTCATAACTTAGCTAAGTTTTTGTGTTTAGGTCATTTAAAGCATGGTGGTTGGGCATCCATATTCCTAATTTAAGATAATTTGACACATATTTTGTTAATATCATGAAATACTCTTAAAGTTATTTTCACAATTTTATTTCCATTATTTTATAATGCATGTTATTGTTCTTTAAAGGAGAAGACGGTGTAATGACTTTAGGAAAAGTATTGATCTTCACTCAGAATAATGACTGCTTTGTTGGAGTAATCATGAAAGAGTGATAAAACAGAAAAACATTAATTAGAAACATTGTAAATAGTGTGTACAAATTGCTTGAAAAGAATTATGGTTTTGGCAAGCTTAAATTGTTTTTAATTTTGTTATACAAGCAATGTTTTTGTCCTCCCAGTTGTGAATTTGTATGGTATATTTGTTTCAGTATTTATCTTTATAGGAACTCAGAGTTGGTGGTCACATGGTTAGTTCCAAGCTTAGTGATTGGCTGATTTCTAGACAGAGGTACTGGGGTACACCCATTCCAATAATTCACTGCCAGGCATGTGGGGTAAGTTTCACAAGTCCCATTTTCTCAAAACTTCTAAAATTTGTAGGTTTCACTGTTTGCAGCAGGCTGTCTCAGTTTGATACTTTTGTTCTGTTATCCATCTGTCCATCCTGAGATGCTTGTTGACACATTAACCCCTGGAGGTATTCATCGTTTTCGTCTGAAATTTGAGCAGGAAACACATTGTGAAAGCTATTTCTGAATACATCCTAAAACAACTTCCAGGTGATCTTCCAATAACATAATCCCTAGTTGTGTTAGGAACATGAGCAGAAGGGTAAAAGTTGGAGTTCTTTTTTTTTTTTGCTTAACGGACCCATTATTTTTGTATCAAGACCACTTTATATTCCAAATGTCCATTTTGTCCTACTTTTTGCAATGGTTCATCAGTTTTGTTTGCAGTTCATACTGGTCTGCCTTAGATCTGAGACCAAAATGTCTAAAATCCAGACACAAAATCAGATTCCGACCATGGACAAATTTTGGGCAGAAAAAAATCGGGTCCAAAAAATGAGGTTTTTCCCTACTAGAAATTCCGGATTATTTGGTATCATTGTAGAGCTACATATACATGACCTTGACGCTACAGAGCTCGGCAGTAGGCTACTACCTCCTGCCATGTAAACTCGTCACCAGGGGTTAATGTGTTAACAAGATTGCACAAACACCATGCATTGTAGACAAGTGAAATATTTTATTCATATTTGTATCCATCTGTTGATTAGATTTTCAGGACATAAGACAAATTTTATTTATTTTTAATAAAGATTTTTTAATGTTTTGTTCAAATGGTTAGGCGAAAGGCACTTTAGGTAATAAAGTACAATTTCTATTGTACAAGTCACACAGGTCATGTAGGCATTCAACACCACCTACTTCAGCAATGGATGACATTTTGTAGAATTTGATTCTTCTTACCTTTAAGTGGCAAGTATTCACTTCATTTGGATTCGTATATATCCATATTCCTTTGAAAGGTCATTATTTAGATGTCCTGATTGGTGGATACGGCAACATTAATGTTAAAGTACGTAGACATTCTTGGACTAAATGAACTTATAGGTGTGATCCAGTACAATCCTGATTGAATGTCACTGGCTGTAATGTCACACTGAAAGCTACGCATATTGACAAACAAATTCTTACTACCCTCAATTGTGATGATTCCCCTCGACATGCTCTTAGTTTGACCCAAGTTTAGTACATTGCCTACATTGTAAAAGTCCATAGCAATAGATAATTTTCATCTGGAAGTTTCTTGGTGACAGTTAAGGTGCAGAGCATTCAATAATCAGGATTGAATAGACTTTGTTTAAAGAAAATTAGTGTTACATTTTAAAAGAACAATTTATATTTAATTTAAAATGAGTAAATGTGCATACATGACCCATGTGCCTTGTATTATAGGCTCTTTTATATTCATATGTAGATGATGTGATTATACTTTGCCACCATTACAACAATTCATTTAATTTTTGTTAACACAAATTTGATCTTTTTGGATTGGACTTTATCGTCAAAACAACTTCCTAACATGATTAAGCAAACACCACTTAAGGTAGGTGAATGAAATTGATGTATATGGTTGTATGGATGCGCAGAACACATGATTATATTTTCGTGTTATTAAAACAGTTTTTCCAAAAAAATCTTCATTTTTGAAACTTTGATGTTGTGGTCTGGAGTGTGGGTATAAACCAAAACTCTGGTAATCTTTAAATTGATATTTTAAACATCCATCACTTTCATTTCATTTTGTCTCAAAATCGCATCAAAGCACTAGAGGACATTTTTAGTTTTGTTAATTCATAAAGTAGGATGTAAGTTTTTTTTTATATTATTGCTATAAATTGATTTTGATGAAATTACAGTGTTGTCAACATAATCATATTGAAGATAGGTTTAAGTTTTTGATTTGGGAAAATAAATGAGAAATTAAGAGCAATCAGGTACTGGTTAAATATGACACATTTTATGAGAGTATGTTTTAAGCAAAGAAGCACAAACCAAGCAGTGTTTATCATCTTTTGAAGTTTTAGTTCAAGAAGTATGGACTTACTGATATGAGGTTTAATAATTGTTTGCCTGGCTATGACATTTTACAGTTTTTTTTTTACTTAAGGATGATTGATACTTAATAGAATTGCAGAAATTCAGGCTTATATTATTAATTTTACACAAGATCAAAATATAATAGCAGGTGTAAAAACAAATATGACTGGCTCTTACCAGACAAAATGTTTTTGTTGTTGTAGGGTTTAATGCCATTTTTCAGCACACGATAGGCTATACATGGCAGCCAGTATTAATGGTGGAGGAAGAACCCAGGAAAACCCCGGAAAGAACCACCAACCCACAAGAAGCTACTGGCAAGCTTTCTCACATACCCACATTGGCTGAATCGGAGACTCGAACCCACGCAGACAGACGTGAGATGGCAGTGATCCGTAATGAAGAGTGCTTTAGACCACTCGGCCACTCGGGGCCCCCAAAATGTTATTGTGAAAAACCGCTTTTATGTGTATGTGTGTGTGTGTGTGATTTGGATTTTTAACGTAACTTTAAAAAAATTTCAGTCATATCACTTTGATGTCTTCATTGTGGCAGTTTACAGTGTTTTCTAGCACTGGGGTATCATGCCGCAGACATGTAGCATGATGTCCAACCGAGTCACATTATCCTGATACCAGACTGGCCAGTCCTAACACTGACCTTTTAATGCTGAGTGCCAAGCAAGGCAGCTGTTAGTACCATTTTTGTAAGTCTTTGGTGTGACACGGCTGGGGATCGAACCCACGACCATCATGCATCTAGGCCACCGGAGGAGTCACTGCTTTTGTAGTTCACCCTCATGTAAATTATGAAATTGCATTAAATATTTAAAGGGTGTGGTAATCATTATGGAAGTGATATAAAATTCAATGCACATTTTTCTTATTTAGGTATAAATTTGTGGTGAAATTCCTTTCATTTATCTTATTTCTGTAAATTCTACAGTTGTATGAATTTCTTGTTTGATATAAAATAGATTAGATTTTGATCATTGAGAAAGAAATTGTTGTGCTGAGTTTTTCACAATTAATGCTTGCTAGGTGAGTGATTGATTAATATTTTTTTTAAACATAGGGTTTCCGGGCAAATCTTAAAGTTTTTCCACTCTTTATTTATTAACCGTATTGAATTCCATGGTTATGCACTGCAGCTGCTACATCATTCAAGTAAACTGTATTCTTTATCTTAGAGCTGGTAAACCATTTTAGCTTCTGCATACAGAGAACACAAATATACCTGGTATGATAATCACGGGTACTAAAATGTCAAAGGGATGTAACGAATTGCAATGGTATGGGTTATCTCCCTTCAGATCCTTCTGCCAGTACCCTTTCAGTGCTAGATAAATCATTTTACATGTATATAGTTCAAGAAAACTTTGTAAAGTATGCCATTTATAAATAAGATAAAGAATACAGTTTATAAACAATGTACCCACATTATATTATTAGAATTGTTTGATTTTTAATTTATTTTACAAATTTATTTAGTTGGGCAAGGCACATTACTCCAATTGCCTTGGCACTAAATAACCTATTTGTGTTGCTGTGCTATGAATCACCAAATGAAAGTTATTTAGTTATAAATCAGTTTCAGTTTTGTACTTGAAAGTTTCAATAATTTATTATTGCGTCCTTTTGTACATTGTGACACTACATGAAAATTAAAGAAGAGTTATCTAAAGTTGACATACCCCCACCATCTCCAACTGAAGTAAAGATTCCTAATGAAAGCAACCTCTGGGTAAAATGAAAAACAAAATATTGAAATCCAGAGA
Source organism: Sinohyriopsis cumingii (assembly GCA_028554795.2). NCBI lineage: Eukaryota > Metazoa > Mollusca > Bivalvia > Unionida > Unionidae > Sinohyriopsis > Sinohyriopsis cumingii. Next base: position 58,873,903 of record CM068839.1, on the reverse strand, counting down.
TACCTCAGTGCAACTCATTGGATGTGTTCCAGATTTGGTTGAAAGACTATGAATGGTTTGATAGTTATGATTCAGAAATGAAAATGTTTAAAGACATTAAGATGGACATGTAACCCTGTTATTATTGACATCCAGATGGATTGCTTAATCCCCATTATTATGGACATTCAGTTGAATAGCTATTACCCAGTTATTATGGACAGCCAGATGGATAGCTGTGTCCTCCTTATTATGGACAGCCAGGTGGATAGCTATTACCCAGTTATTATGGACAGCCAGATGGATAGCTGTGTCCCCCATATTATGGACAGCCAGATGGATAGCTATATCCTCCTTATTATGGACAGCCAGATGGATAGCTATATCCCCCTTATTATGGACATCCAGATGGATAGCTATATCCCCTTTGTTGCATATTAGGGAAATAATAATTAAATCTTTGGATCACAGGTTTGTGGAAATATTCTGACTTGTAGTCTTTTATTTACTCTTCTAGGCATTGCCCGTTCCATATGAGGATCTTCCAGTAAAGTTGCCCAGAATTGAGACCTTTTCTGCAAGAGGTGCTTCACCACTTGCCCAGCAAGCAGACTGGGTTAATGTTACATGTCCTAAGTATGCTGCTGACTTCACTTTTTGAAATGCATTCTTGTATCATTTTTTTGTTAGCATTAAGTGCTGACATTAAGGTTTTTTATTTAGCTGTGTTTCTTTGCATGCACAGTGATAAAAACTGCTTTGGAATAAACATTAAGTTTATGCTTTTAACTCCATTTTTCCAAACCTTCTGCATGTAGTCAGAAAATTAAAGTTATGCATTCATCTTTTGGAATACAATCCATCATAAACAAAAGTCATCATGGTTACTTTCTATTGTTTGAATTATTTTTGTTCGTCTCACTTTTTTCTGTTTATAAAATGTACATTTTCAAAAATAATTTTGAGCTAATAATTTATAGGTGCACTCACTATAGGATAGGAGATGCATCATAAATATAACAGACTCAGCATTATGATATCGGGGTCGATGTGGATAGGTTTGAATGTGGTGGTTGTGGGGTGGGGAGGGGTGTATTGAGGGGTTGGCTGGATGGAATATGCAGCAGCAAGCATGGTAATTTGTGATGGTGAACAATTGTTTTTACTTTAATTTCTTGTGTGATTAATATTTGTACTAAGCAAACAGGCTGGAATAATGTACTGTCCACTAAATATGTTTCTTTCAGTTATCTTTGCCATGTTAGCTATTATGATTTGTATTTTTGTGAAACATACTTCAACTTTCTACTGATAAAAATGCCAAAATTGTAGATTCATTACAAATTTTGAAACATATACCTATGAGAACTACCTGTGTATTCAGGTTGTCCAGTTCAGATGTCCAGAAATTATTCAAAGGGCCCATATAGTTCAGTAATAACACTTGCTTTGTACCTCCACATTTCTATGCTAGATTTCTGGTAGGAGCACATTCAGAGGATTTAGTCGCCCATCTTGGGTTCTCCATCTTCACTAGACAGAGGTCCTCTATCAGTTTCATTCCATATTGGCACATGTATATAGTTCTGTATTTTGGACAGGTGACCTCCTTTGGATAGAAGATTTGGTGTTAGTAGATTGCAAAATCAATTAACAAATGAATAGGCTTCTTATGTGACCTGTTTTGTAATAAGTATGGTGACTTCAGGATGTTCAAGTGCTTTGATGCGAAAGGTTTAAATTAAACAGATTTCCATATTACATCTGTGCAGGATGTTGTGATTATTCTCAACTATCTTCTAAGATTAATATAACAAGCAATCTAATTGGATCAGTTTCTTTCAGCAGTATCCAATCAGACAGCAGAGTGATAGATACAGTTTAGACCAGTTACAGATGACAGGAGTCAGTGTAGAATGAAATGGATTAACAATCCTCGGCTAGCAGAGATGTGGGTTCTCTGGTTTCATCTTCCTTAAAAATCATTGCACTGCTCCATAACAGTTACAGATAACTACCTTCCCATTACACTTTCTGGCACCAAATTTAAATTGAAGTTCTTTGAAGTGGCAATTTGTATAGCATATCTGTCAGCTACGACCATTGGGGCAATTTAATATTTCAAATGGTGCCAAGTTTAAAGGTAAAATTTCATGGTCATGGAAATTCATGGAGACATTACTATGCATACTTTTGTATTCATTGTAATAAAATGTGCCTTTAAATAAACACCCTTCTAATGGGGCCAAACCTGCAAATAAACTTCCTTTACTGAGTGCATGTTTTTTTATCCAGGCATGTCTCATGGGAGGGCAATGGCTGCTAAAACCTACCAGGAACTTTATGCTTTAATAGAAGAATTTAAGTACCACAACTACTGCATTGCCATCTCAGAACATATACTATGCATGTCAGATGGCTTGTTACCATTTAACTTTAATTGTTAAATCCATTTCAAAAGTGAATCTTACGTATACTTTAATCATTGCAAACATTTTGGATGAGACAACAAACCTTCAAATTGGAGAGTCCCAGCAAAGACAAAGGGAGCTAACATTTTTAGTATATCTTTAGGTGTGTGTTTATCAAGATGAACTTAAGCCTCATAAATTTACCCAAATAATATCTGCTTAAGCAGACAGTGCAGATTTGACATAAAATACTGTATATAATATACATTATGGTAGAAATACATATTTTGTGAAATGTTTCTTCTTACCTTTATACACTATATTACTCTGTGCTTGCATCACACCTGTGTAATTATCTATTTACCTGTGACAGGTGTAAAGGGCCAGCTAGAAGGGAGACAGATACAATGGATACTTTTGTGGATTCCTCCTGGTATTTTCTGCGTTATTTGGATTCTAAGAATACCAGAGAAGTGTGTAGTCCAGGAAAGGCTGACAAGTACATGCCAGTGGATTTGTATGTTGGGGGCAAGGAACATGGTATGCACAGTGTAGTATCTTTTTTGTATTACCAGATGTATTTCAGAACCTTTAACTCACACAGAAATTTCCAACATTTTGACAGTTTCTTAACATTTAAACATTTTCAGCCCTATTTTCATTGTGGTTTTTCAAAGTACAATATACTTGCTTATAAATCGAGTCAAATTACACACAACAAAGATCCTGATCTGCCATAGTGTAATGTGCCTGAAGACCAAGGTACATTCTGTTTGTTCTACTGTTTACTCCTAACAAACAGCACAGACCTAAACCTGCTGGCACATTATGCAATGACAGATCTTAGTCTGTGCAGTTTGTTGTTAGACATGATTTATGAGTAAATATAAACAGTATTGTGAATTCTCGACTTATACTTTTTTTAGGCATGGACTTTGTGAAATATAATATTGTGTGATGTCATTTAAAATCTTAGTCTTTGTTTCTTTTGCTAAAAATTACATATTCATTTATAATATGTTTTGGTTATGTCACAGCCCCTTAAATCACACATTTGGTCTTTGATAAGCTTTTGTGGCCCTTACACCTTGCATATGGTTATGTGATAAGTTGTGGTTATGTCACAGCCCCTAAAACCTTACATACAGGTCTTTGATAAGCAATTGTTATATCACGACCCCTAAAACAATACTTGGTAGAAAGGTACCACCCAGTGACACATAAGGTTCTCTCTTGGGTTGATTGTCTTTGATTCAATCTATTTTTCACAAACTTTTGGAAATAATCAAAGAAGCAAGTTTTGTGATTCAGTTTGTCATCAGGGTGTCAAATCAGCATAAGTATGGCAGCCATGACCACTCCAAATTTCTTCATAACTTGTGCCATGATTTTTGTCTTGTTTGTGAAATAAAAGCAACATTTAGCTATTTTTCTAATGGTGTTGTCATTGTTTGCATAGGTGTCAACATTACATGTCAGCATTTAGCTAATTTTCCAGACACTGTTGGATGTCATCATGAAACTTGATGGATGCATTTATCATGGAGATTGCTGATTATCATAGGTAAAAGGAGGTCACAGTTGACTGTTTTTCATGCACCATTGATTTTGCTGTGCATTTGGAATAGTGTGGTTGTTATGCTGGTATTGATACAGTTGATCCTATCTACTAAAAATGTTCTTTTCATGATGACAAAAAATATTACTTTAATACCTTTTTAAACTCGAGGCATGATAGCCAAGTAGCAAAATGATTGTGCTAGCTTTAACTTATGATAATTATAACTTATGCACTTTTTTGATAATTATTAATGGCAGTCCTTATTAATGTAAACTTCATTTTGTGGAGGTATAATTAAATGTGAATACATTTATGAGAATCAGGAATTTTGTTACATGATATTTAAGCATTGCAGAGTCTCAAACTCAGATAACTCAGTAATCTTAAAGATTTTAAATATGTGGTTTCATTTATGAAATTTAATGTGCATAATACGGCATTTCTTCTTTATTAAACTCCTCAATTCAGTGTCCCCCATGTAACATAATTATGGTGATGGATTCAGTCATGCTGAACAACTGGTATTTTAAAATGTTTGACTTAATCTATTTCACTCATTTTTGGGGGCCCAGAGTGGCCGAGTGGTCTAAAGTGCTCACCATTACAGATCACTGCCATCTCACCTCTGTCTGCATGGGTTTGGGTCTCGGGCTCGGCCAATGTGGGTATTTGAGAAAGCTTGCCAGTAGCTTCTTGTGGGTCGATGGTTCTTTCCGGAGTTTTCCCAGGTTGTTCCTCCACCATTAATACTACCTGCCATGTATAGCCTATATTGTGCTGAAAAATGGCGTTAAATCCTACAACAACAACAACAACAACAACACTCAATTTGAAATTCTCATGTCATCAGTATTATAATTCCTTTCATTGAGTTGCCAGTATTGTTATCCTTTATAATGAGTTATTGGTATTACAATCCTTCATAACGTGTTATCACTATTTTAATCCCTTTTGAGTTATCAATATTAAAAATTTATCATTGTAATCAGTTGTCAGTATTATAATCCATTATAAAGTATTATCTGTATTATAATCCATCATAATGAGTTATAATTATTATAATCCATATATAATAAATTATTGCAGATCTGCCAAATCTTACGATTTTGCTGTAAGTCTTATGAAAATTACCCATAAAATATGAACTTACAGCATACTAGCAAAAACTACAGAAAAATGATGGTTACCGAAAAATCCAGATAATTGTTTCATCCGTGTTTTATTTGGATCCGGGTTTCATCCTAAAATTTCTTATGGGTCGATGGTTCTTCCCTGGGTTTTCCAGGGTTCTTCCTCCACCAGTTATACTGGCTGCCATGTATAGCCTATCTTGTGCTGAAAAATGGCGTCAAACCCTAGAACAACAACAAAAATCATCCTAGAATTAGTGAAATTAGTCAGAGAACCAGACTAACTTTACAGCATCACCCCAGACGCTTTGAACGACACCTATTTGTTCATGATAAGCATCTGCATAATCAAACTGTTAATTATAAAATTCTTAAAAATGGCGTCAAGAAAGTGATGCATGTTTAAGACAAAAGGGAAAAAAAGCTTCTAGAAAAGTGTTAATAATCAACACAGAAGAATAAAAAGGAGTATTCATATTCTTGTGAATAAAAGCTGGAATGGACACAATTAAGTTTATTGGACATCATGTGCCAATTTGAATATGTCTCATGGCAGGAGATATGATTGCCATCGTCGTGTGAAAAGGAAAAGAATTTCCAAGAATTATGTCAAGTTGAGAGATAGCACCAAGCCATTGAGCTGCATAGAGTTTGTGCAAATGTACTAGTGGTAGATAAAGTCGGATGTGGGAGGTCGCGGGTTCGAACCCTGGCTGAGTCATACCAAAGACTTTTAAAAAATGGTACTAACAACTGCCTCGCTAGGTACACAGCATTAAGAGGTTAGTGTTCGGACTGGTCGGCCTGGTGTCAGGATAATGTGACTGGGTGGGACATGATTCTACATGTCTGTGGCATGATGCCTCAGTGTTATATATCACTATAAACTGTCACGCTACAGACATCATAGTGATATGACTGAAAAATTGTTAAAGCTATATTAAAAATCTTAATCACACACACATAATCCATTATAACGAGTTGTCAGTATTATAATCCATTATAACGAGTTATCAGTAATATAATCCATTATGATGAGTATCAGTATTATAATCCATTATAATGAGCTTTCGTATTATAATCCATCATAATGAGTATCAGTATTAAAATCTAGTATAATAAGTGTTATCAATATTATAATCCACTATAATGAATTTTCTGTATTATAATCCATTAGTATGAGTTATGAGTATTATAATCCATTATAACAAGTTATCTGTAATATAATCCATTATAATGAGTTATCAGTATTATAATCCATTATAATGAGCTTTCATATTATAATCCATCATAATGAGTATCAGTATTATAATACATTATAATGAATTATCAGTATTATAATCTGTTATAACGAGTTATCAGTAGTGTAATCCATTATAATGAATTATCTGTATTATAATCCATTATTATGAGTTATGAGTATTATAATCCATTATAACGAGTTATCTGTAATATAATCCATTATTATGAGTTATCAGTATTATAATCCATTATAATGAGTTTTCAGTATTATTATTCATTATAATGAGTTTTCATATTATAATCCGTTATTATGAGTATCAGTATTATAATCCATTATAGTGAGTTTTCATGTTATAATCCATTATTATGAGTACCAGTATTATAATCCACTATTATGAGTATCAGTATTATAATCCATTATAGTGAGTTTTCTTATTACTATCCATTATTATGAGTATAAGTATTAAAATCCATTATAATGAGTATCAGTATTGTTATCCATTATAATGAGTATCAGTATTGTTATCCATTATAATGAGTATCAGTATTATAATCCATTATTATGAGTATCAGTATTATAATCCATTATTTTGAGTTATCAGTATTATAATCCATTATAGTGAGTTTTCATATTATTATCCATTATTATGAGTATCAGTATTAAAATCCATTATAATGAGTATCAGTATTGTTATCCATTATAATGAGTATCAGTATTGTTATCTATTATTATGAGTATCAGTATTATAATCCACTATTATGAGTATCAGTATTATAATCCACTATTATGAGTATCAGTATTATAATCCATTATTTTGAGTTATCAGTATTATAATCCATTATAGTGAGTTTTCATATTATTATCCATTATTATGAGTATCAGTATTAAAATCCATTATAATGAGTATCAGTATTATAATCTATTATAATGAGTATCAGTATTGTTATCCATTATAATGAGTATCAGTATTGTTATCTATTATTATGAGTATCACTATTATAATCCACTATTATGAGTATCAGTATTATAATCCACTATTATGAGTATCAGTATTATAATCCATTATTGTGAGTATCAGTATTATAATCCATTATAATGAGTTTTCAGTATTGTTATCCATTATAAATTGTGTTTGCTTAAATGTGTTTTTGCTTTGCTTATAAGGTGCCCCTATAATAGCTGTTATCGTCTATAATAGGGAACTCATTTTTTGACTGATGTGAACAAAAACTTCAGTGCACACATTTTTTTATCAAACTCATCCCTGTGCAGGTATATCCATATATCCATCTTTGTCCATTCAGCTGTATATCTGTATGGCCATCCACACCCTGGATTAGGTTCAGTGTTAAAGTTTATAAGTCACCAGTCCATTAGGCCAAGTAAGTTTATAGAATGGTTCTTTGCCATACATTGCCCATTGTACATTGTCTGCTGTGCATAGTGTGATGTAGATCCATTCACAAATGTTATTACAATTTTTTCTCAAAAAGAACGACCAGTCTGCGCATGATTTTATAGGAAGCATTCTAGGATCAAGACTGTTCAGATTTTTTTTATTAAATGCTTATCTATCATCCAATATGGCCACTGTTACTAAAAATACAATGACTTTTAAACAGCTTCTCAAAATCTAAAAACAGAATTGGACCAAAGTTTACTGAATGCATCGTGTCATAAAGATGCTTAAAATTTAACGAAAGGATGCTTATCAGCCATCAAATGAGGTCAACATTAATAATATTGAAAATCCATTAAATGACATAAAAACTGCTTTGTAGAATTTTGGTATATTTGACATGGTAACTTGACTAGAGGTCTTTCATTTGCTATTTTTGCAAATTATGTAGATACACTATCAGATAAGGCCAGTATTTAAAAAAAATAGATATATCTTTAAATGACTTCTTCGCAAAATCTTATCAAAGCATCTGACAGAATTATACAAAGTGTCCTGGCGCCATGGCATTTCATATCAGTTTACAAATGATGCCAGTCCACCATTAAATATTGCCACCAGTACTTTAAATTAGTTTTTTTAGAAACTCACAAACAAAATTGATAGAATTGGACAGAATGCACTCTGACATTAAGGTCTTTCATGTTTTTGCAACTGGTACATGTTCACCATCAAATATGACCACCATTACTAAAAATAGAAATTATTTTAATAATTTCTCAAAATCCTCTAAACAATATTGGACCAAATTTGGCAGTAAACATCTTGACTAGAAGAGATCATAATTTTGTGCGAGTGGTGCCAATACACCATCAGTTATAGCTCATACTACCAAAAATATAAAAATCTATCATAACATTTTAAACATGTGCTGAACAGAATGCTTTCCAAAGAATGATAATCAGAATTTAACTGAATTTGACAGTAAGTGTTCCAGCATGAAGGCCTTTAAAATGAACACAAACAATGTTGCTCCACCATCAGATATGTTTGTCATTACAACAGTTAAAAATATTTACACAGCTTTAAGTAGAAGAAAAAAAACACTGGACAGAAATTGACTTACTTTGACAGAAAGCATCCAGGTATAAAGCCTTTCAATATTTGACAAATGATGTTAATGTGCCATCAAATATAGATGAAAATACAAAAAGTAAAGAAATCTTGAAACAGCAGAATTTATCAACACTTGATTAAAGTCATAGATATCTTCCTAGTGATTTCTTGGCCAACTGCTTGTACATTTGGCTATTAAACAGACATTGGGCAAGCAATCTCAGGCTCACATGAGCTTATTGTTTAGATGTCAGGTGAGCAATATCAGCCCACATGAGCTGCTTGTTTGGTTGAAGCTTGGTTGTAAAGTGGTATTTTTTGTTGTTTTTTTATTTTACTTTACAGTTGAATAAAAACTGGCTAGACAAAAATGGCATCTACTTGTAAACTGAGTACTAGTTATTATTAAAATTTAAAATTATTGTTTAAATTGCAGCTGTTTTACATATGTATTATGCCCGGTTCTTCAACTACTTCTTGCATGACCTTGGCATTGTCCCGTCCTGTGAGCCGTTTGTTAACCTTCTAACACAGGGCATGGTTCTTGGGCAGAGCTTCAGGGTCAAGGATACTGGACGATACCTAGCTAGGGATCAGGTTGATTTTTCTGGTGAGTCATGAATTTTTTATATCAGTGTTTTTGTTCTGTAAATAATGATATTTTCATCAAGACTAAATTTTGTGTACATATTGTAAAAATGCAGAGATGCCTGATTTTGGTGGAATCATTTCTGTTTTTAACAATGGACTATGCTACTATCATCACTTCTTTCAATTCCAATTAAATTTTATACAGGTGGACAAAATCTGAAAAGTAGCAAATCATGATTACTGAAAAGCTTGTAATGTCTAATTGCAGTTCTTTTTAGGAAAGCATTCCTGAAGGTGCTCATATCACAGAAGTAATTGAATGTTGACCCATTAGAGAATTAATCATACCAGATAAACATCCTGTTTCACTTGAGAAATATCATGATGAGAGAAATTCTTACCCTGCTTCCACTGTAGTGTGACAGGTACTGCCTTAAATCATTTGTTTATGGAGTTACAGTTTGTAAATACCAAGGTGACTGGACAAAACAGTGTCCACTGATTGCCTCCAGCCCTAGACAAATGATCTTAAATTAACATCATCATTAACTTGTTCAGATTGTACCACATCATTAACTTGTTCAGATTGTACCACATCTTTCTCAGGTTCATAACCAGTCATATAATAGATACACAAGTCTACCTGTAATTTTCTGGGTTCATTTGGTAAGTCTTAGTATGTACCTTGTCAGCTGGTTTTCTGTCTCCTGCACCTTCACACTTGTCACATTTTAGAATATACACAGGTATTTTCTTACTCAGGGAAGGAGCCAGTGGAGAAGGAAACAGGGAGCCCTCTGATTGTTGAGTGGGAGAAGATGAGCAAGTCCAAGTATAATGGAGTAGACCCCCAGGTACTCCTGCATCTTGCAGAGTCACACTCATATATACCCCCAGGAACACATGCATCTTTCAGTCGCACTCATATATACCCCCATGTACACCAGCATGGTGCAGACAGTCACACTTACATGTCCTGTAACTATATTTGTGTTATGCATCTTAAACAGATGATGTAACAGTTATAATGTTTTCCTGTTTTCTACAGTCAGAAATCAACTTGCAGAACTAGTTTCTTTAGCCAGATTAGCACAAAAGGCATCATGGGTAGAAAAATCAAATATCGTTGGTGCGGTGGAGTAGTGGTAGAAGTATGGATATGCCATAATTTGTCCCAGGCAAATCATTTAATTTCCCAACTTAGGGATGTGAGATAACTCCCATATTTATTTATCTTGTATGTGGTTTTATTTCTTTCTTTAAAAGCAATTTAAGGAGCGAATTAAGTAACTGTGAATGATTCATTAAGGATGACATCTCTCCTCTGAATACATTATCTGATCACATTAACTAGAGGAAACAACTTCCACATCCTATTTCTTTCCATCTATATATCAATTAATGAATGGAAGTAAGTCTTACATATCACCTCCCCTTGTCCACGTTAGGTTTGTTTCACTGGTTTAAGCCTTCTCTGAAAGACTTGACATTTGACTCCAAAATCCAATGGAAGTTTTCATACTTTTAGACCATCCAGCAAATTGTATCATTAGTTTAGTAAGTCATATGGTTGTTGTACCTGTTGTTGATACTCTATTCATGCTATACATTAGACATATATATATAAACAGTATTCACGTATATGTACCAATGCATGGTTCTCTGAATAAAGTAAAATATTATATATGCATTCTCTGTTTTCACTACGGGTGTATTTCCCATTTACTATGCATTGATTTAAGATGGTAACTGTACCAATGAAGCATGTATTTTTGCACCCACATTTATTACCTACCACCCCCACAAATATTTTGGGGTACATGCATCATTTTCTTCAGCTAACTGACCTGGTTGACCTGTGTTATAGTTTGGTCACACTGTATGTTGATGTGGACTGGTAATTAATTCATTGGAGAAAGGCACTGTTTTGGCAAATTATGTTTCTTCAAGAATCACATTACTACCAATCCTTCCTACCCTTCAAATATAACCATCCTGATTTAGGTTTTGTTTTGGCTTAAGCTGGCACACGTAGGGTATATGTATAGCCACCTAGTGGGGCAAGGGGAGGTAATCTGTAACAGGTACTTTGACTTTTGGGGAGGGCGAGGATCAGAATTTGTGGAGATTATTTCATAATGTTAATGTGATCAGTTAAGTTCTTTTGGAGAAACATAATTTACTAAAAAAAGTTACTTTCTTAATCAGGTTCTGTTGAATAATGTAATATTAATTATTAGCTAGCAATAGAGTGGGAAAAAACGAGATTGAAATTTTAACTGGCTATAACTATTATTGTTAGTAAAGAATTAGTTGATTGTCTGTGATATTAGTATAAAATATCAATATGGAGTAATACAACTTTAGAATTTTCTTTTTACTACAGTTATACCTAATTAATTGACTTGTTTAAACATGTCAAATACAGCTTAGATATATCACAAGTCGGAAAATTTCTTTTTGGGCAGAAATCTTAAAATATTTGTTTCAACATTGGAGAATCACCAAATTTTTACACACCCCACCCCAAACTGTATTATCATCCATTTGTACTGAAGATTATATAATGTTACATAAGATCTTTTAAGTATTTATCCTGCAGATTCAATTGCATTGTGAACTAAAATATTAATATTAACATGGCAGCATTTCCTGATACTGTGGTATTTTTGTCTCGACTGTGGAAGGCAAGGCAGAGGCATTACTTTTCTAGCAGTAGTGGTGTCATTGTCATCAACATATTTAAAGTCTTCAAAAGTCTTCAGAAGTCTTCAAAATATCTTCTGCATCGTTTATTGTATTCAATTGAAACTTTGGTACAGTACTACTTTAGCCTAAAATCTGTATTTGGATATTTCAGTATTCTATGTGTCTCACATGCATGATGATATTCCTGGGTATGAAACCTAGTCTGCTTTTGACTTTCATTGCTATGCAAAGGAATTCCAGACTTGCTCCTAGTGTCTTAAAAATTAACATTTAAAGTAATGTCTGTTCATCTAGATTGCAAAATCTTACTCAGATGCCCACATGCGGATGTTTGATTGGTCAGAATATTTTCAACTAAGATTTCAAGTTAAGATTTAATGATGGATGGGCCTAGATATGGTGGAAAAGAAACAAAGTGAAATGAAAATAGTGCATATCGAATTTTAACTTTCTGGATGGTTCTGTGAACATAGAGAAAGATTAAATTAATAGTGCAAAACAAAGCATGCCAAATTAAACACATTATGGTAAATAAATGTAAACTTTATTCCTGTGAGGAAGAATTTTTCAATGTCGTTTTCTTTATATGTGAGGGATGATATAAAAATGAATAAACTTGAAGTAAATGATACACAAGGGGATGCTGATTTTACTGTATTTTCTCCAGATTTATATCGACAGACTTTCTGTGTTGATACAGTCTGGGCAGGTGAGACAGGATAGTCTGCACAACACTTTCTAGATAAATTGTAATTAAAGTTATTTGCCATTTATTTATTATTGACATTTTCAGGCTGTGTTGGAAGAGTATGGTGTGGACTCAACACGACTTTGTATCCTAGGCCTTGTATCCCCACAGGCTGACAGAAAATGGTCCAGTGATTGTAAGTATCGTTGAACATAGTAGCATTTACTTTGTGAGAATATATTTAATAATTTCTTATCCAAAACTCCACTCTTAAAAAGGATAGGTGCCTAGAGGAACATGCCAGTTCAGACATTAAGTGGAATATTCATTACAACTAGATCAGCTGGAAAAAGATGGGCATTGCTGTGCATGCACATTGTGTCAGTGGTATGGATGAACTATTTTGTTTTCACCCAGCATACACAAAGCATGTACACCAATGTACCATATATACCAGCATACACAATGCATAAACACCAGTGTAACATATATACCAGCATACACTATATATGCCAGTGTACCATATATATCAGCATATACAATGTAAATACACCAGTATATCCTATATACCAAATTATACAGTGTATATACACCAGTGTACTATAGACTCAGAAGGTGAATCCACCACAAACAATAAATTGACTCTAATCTGCCATCGCATAATGTGGCAGCACATTGAAGTCTATATTGTTTGTTCTACTGATTACCCTGAACAAACTACATAGACCCAGATCTGCCAATGTTGTGGGAATTGAATTTGTCTATTGATTTGTTTGCCAAAGTTTTTATTGGGACCGTATGTGAATAGATATGGACTTTCCATCTCAAAAGGTCTTGAAATGAATTTACCTGAGTCTGAATTTGGTGAGAACATGTACAACTACTTAAGGCCACTGGATTATCTCCCATATGGTCACAGACAACTATTTAAATTTTCGTTGACCATGTTTGTTTTTCAAAATTACAATCTTTTATATTCCACCACACATAGGTTGATTCTGTGGTTTATAAAATAATTAGCTGTAATAGGAAAGATTTTACATGAGAAACTTTTATTACCATTCATACTTTTGTGACAGTTTGGAGTGTCATTGAGAATAGAGCAAGAATGTAAATTAAACACAATTGTAACTGTCTTGTGTCCATAATTTACAGTTGTCACTCATTTTGAGTGCAGTTATTTAAAAATTTGATTGATTTACTGAAAACATCCTTTGTGAAATGATTTCTATATCACACAGGTGCTTCTTAAGTTTTATAACAGCTATTTTTGGGGGTGGGTAAAGGGTCAACCACTGTAAAGGAGGTTATTGAGCTTGCCCACATGATCAGATAGTGAATTTAATGATCATTGCTTGTGTAATGTTGTATTTAAGTTTTTAAAACTTGATATTTGTCACATAGCTAAGGGTTTAAATGATCCAAAACACTTAAAAATGTATAGTTTAATGTATATTTTCTTGGAATTATATCTAGTTGAAAATCTAGTCATCAAATAGAAAAACATATGGGAATAAGAATCCTGTCAAGAATTGTTTGTAAAATTACATATGAATGATTAAGTATTTAAATATTCATAAAATGTGCATGTCGAAGATGACAGAACCTTCGTGTCAAATACACAAAATAAAGTTGGGTCAATTTTTTCCTTATGACACAGTTATTGAGACCTCATTTGTTTTTGGCAATGGACACAGATGATTTACAGCTGGTCCGAAATCTTTAATTATTTCCAAAGGTCTCATATGCTTTTAATCATTTTCTTTAATGGGTCTGTTATTGTGATTATTAAAATTGTATAACTAAAGCAGCAACCATGTTATTTTATGTGCATTTTCCCACCCGAGTTCATAGTATTATATGATACACTTAAGTAACAAGTGATGTCATATTGATGATGTTATAATATGCTGATTACATAATTTTGAGCATTGCAATAAACATTAATTTTACAAAAGCAGACATACTTAAGTATTGCTTTTCTTATGTGCTTTTCACCAACACAACTGTTGAGATCTTTATGTTTTGTTGATGTGGTGGTGGTGGGGTATAGTGTTGTCCAAGTCAGTCTATCCTGTCTTGTCCTATTCCATCACATCACACGTTTGTTGGTAGATTTCTTGTCTGCTCAATGTATATTTTCAGAAGTCCTTGATTGATTGAGAGTAAAACATTTATAAGGTTTGAATTACAAAGACCTGACAAAATTTGATGGAGTTATGGCCCTTGTTTGACTTGGCTCTTTGTCCTTCACTTGCATCATATTGATGTCCATGCCATATGGAAACTTACAGTACATAATTTATTTAAGTTTTGAAAATCATATACACTTGAGTACTGTTAACAGGCATAACAATATATTTCCCTGAACATTTGTTTTTCTTTTGTTCTATCAGCCTTTGTTGGGATTCTGAAGTGGCAAGGCCGTGTGTGGCACCTTGTAACCACTTTTATTGAAAAGAGTCAAATCAGAATGGAAGAGCCTCTAGTTGACACAGATCTCTTAAATAAGGTTGAAAAGGAGATTTCTGATGCAAGAAACTACTTTTTGAAAGAGGTTTGTATTGGCCTAGGTTGATTGCCATTCTCACTTCCTTGCTAGTAACAGCACTTTTAACACAATATTCACTATAACATGCCAAGGAAATTGGAGCTGTGTGCCTTTCGCAAGGACACATTGATCATTGATGCAGTCAATCCAGGCTAGCCTGGACTGGTATTGAACATGCAACTCTTGGATTACTAGTCAGGTGCTCTACCAGGTGTGCTACCATGGTCTCCAGTCTTTGTGGTGTGTGTGAGCGTGCGTGGATGGATGGATGGATGGATGTGGATGGATGGATGGATGGATTCAATCTGTTAATCCATTAAAAGTTTTAATAAAAATTCAAAGATGATTATGTTGACCCATTGTTTCTTTGCCAGACAGTCAATACAGGTGTCACTGACGAAGTTTGCTACAACCTAACTGTTTGATTTGTGACCTGGTCTCAGTCTGCTAGTGAAATGGGAAGTAGAGAAGGGCAGTTTTATTCTGTAGTGAACAATAGTGCAGTGAATTTCAAAGATTACTTTCAGTGTAAAGATATTTGTTTGATAATCACCATCAGTCCTGCAAACAGAAATGATCCTATAATTAAAAATTGCCTCAGGATGTGTACTATAGATATAGAGGATATTTGCTTGAAATGGGTGAGTAACAGATAAATTTCATTGAGTGGGTGAAAATACTTATGTTTTTCACCCACAAGATCAATTATATCCATTTTTCACTCTAGCAAGGATATTGTTTTTTTTAGTTTTTGCTCAAATATATTGGCTGGCAAGATGCACTGAATAAACAGATTGAAATAGCAGGTTTTTTTCTTGATCTGAGGTTTACCATTAATGTTCTGCTGTGTCTTTTGATGATACTCATGGAAAATATAAACAGTTACACAATTCTCCTTTCCAATTCAAAGTTAATAGCACATTAAGAAAAAAAAATTCACTAGCTGAATTTGAACTCAAGTGGCCTTTATTTTGGAGGCAGCCATGTTCACCACTCTGCTACCTGAGCATCTAAGAATAGCTTCAAAGTTCATGGTTATCTTGTTTTCAATACAGCATGTTGTTTCCATATCCTTGACTTTCACTTACATTACTCGGTTTGCAACTAGTTGTGCTGTATTCACTTACTTCTTTGCAAAGGCTGAAAGTTGAGAAATTTCAGTATTGCTGTGTCTTGTGAATCTTTTGTTTTTTTGTGAGATATCTTACAAGTCTAAAGTCTATGCTCTTGAAATAAGTAACAGAAAGAGTGAAAAGCAACAAGCCTTGTAAAATTCCCTAGAATACAAAATGAAAATGAAGAAAGAACTTAAGGTATTGCAAATTAAGTCCTGAAATATCCTAGATTTACAGACACAGGTCCTAATAATTTGAAATTCTGAATAAACTTTAGTAGAAATCCAAATTAAGTCCAATGCTGAAAATGTTGGTGTGCCTGTGTCTGCGGGTATTGGGTTGTTGTACCAACAGTTTTTTTTTAAATCACAGTAATATAATTCCAGATTTGAATTCACTATAAATCCAAGTGAATGTCTCTGTCCAAGAATAATAATTTTTTTAATGAGCACTCTGTATTTCCAGAGAAAATTATCACTTTAATAGAATAATTTGTCAAATTAAATTCCAGCCAGTTGAACTGCTGGTCACAACAGTAATTCAAACTGATTCTTCTAGATCTTAAGTACAAATGAATAATCTTTCCAGTGATAAGATTATATGGTCCTTAACTTGACATCAGGTCACAATACATTTTAGGAAAATAACCTTTTAAAAATTCTTAATGTTAACAAAATAAAATGTTAGTTATTATTTGAAAGTCTGTTGTTAAAAATATAATATAAATTGGACAATGTCAGGTTCACCAGGTATTTTGTAGGAGAATCCCAGTAGCCTAGACCCAGACCCAAATAAACATATTTCTTTTATTAATAATGATCCTGATAATAAACCCATACACATAGAGAATATTTTAGCTATGTATTAGTTGTTTACAGAAGAAAATTGAAATTTTTTTAATAATTCAAGTAGAAAATAAACTTGACTTTGGACAGGGTTAAGTCTGACATACAATGTTTCATTATAATAGCATATAATGAAATTTAAAAAAAAAAAATAACAAACAATGTAAATTAAATATACATTGGTTCCTTGAAGCCACCTAATTTTAGAGGAAGCCATGTTAGCTTGGCAGAGCAATGACTCATAATCCAAGAGTGACGTTTTCAGTTCCCCGCCTGATTCAGCTGCCTCATTGTGTCTGTGGGACCTAGATCTCATGGTCTAATCATGGCAAGAACATCAGGGTTAATGCTAGGGGCAAAGGAGTAATTTGGTCATTTCACCAACTGAAGTACACTTCTTGTATTGATTTCTCACCATTCTGACCACTCTGTTTATTTCATTGAAATGCATTAAATAAGTTAACATTTATCTTTTTGTATAAATTTTCCCTTCACACAGGAATATGAAAAGTTTTAAGAAAAAAAGTTGTATGCTCTGTAATCAGTTTCATGCTAATTCAAATGCCAGAAATTACATTGCTATCCATGGAATACTGACCAAATTTTGTTGTGTTTTTTTTTTTGTTCATTCAGGAGTGAATTATGACTTGGTGGCTGTATCAAGGTCTATTGTTAGTAACATTAATCATTTTATCCAATATTTCACCCTATAAACATATAAAAAGAAGAAAGAAGAAAATGCTGCTGAATTCTCAACTGTAATCTGTATGTGAAGTTACCATTTTATGTTATACAGCAATTGTAGTTAAGCAAAATAAGGAGGGCCCCCGAGTGGCCGAGTGGTCTAAAGCGCTGTCCGTTACGGATCACTGTCATCTCACCTCTGTCTACGTGGGTTTGAGTCTCGGATTCGGCTAATGTGGGTATGTGAGAAAGCATGCCAGTAGCTTCTTGTGGGTTGGTGGTTCTTTCAGGGGTTTTCCCGGGTTCTTCCTCCACCATTAAATACTGGCCGCCATGTATAGCCTATCATGTGCTGAAAATGGCATTAAACCCTACAACAACAACAACAACAACAACAAAATAAGGAAGTTTTAATATTATTGACGTTTTAGTATTTTATCAGTATTTTAATTATGTATGTATGTATATGTATATATATATATATATAATATGTAATAAACTGACTACAAACAGTGCAGAACTAGCTTTCGATTCTTAATGAGTCTTTTTCAAAGGCAAATACAAAACATAGACAACACAAACCAATAAAACAGAAAAACTGTTGTCTTTGCAAAACTTTATATATATATATATATATATATATATACACACACACACACAGACAGAAGTTTCAAGTGACTATTTTTAGCTTTAGAGATTTTCAGCTCTGTGCACCCAATTTTTTGGCATGGCCTATTGGTTAGAGTGTTAACCTTGGATGCAGGAGCTCACAGGTTCGATCACCGGTCCAGTCAAACCAAAGACTTACAAAAATGGTACTAACAGCTGCCTCATTTGGCGCTCAGCATTAGGAGGTTAGTGTTAGTCTGGTCAGCCTGGTGTCAGGATAATGTGACTGGGTGGGACATCATGCTACATGTCTGTGACATGATGCCCCAGTGCTAGACATCACTATAAACTGCCACACTGCAGACATTGTAGCAATATGACTGAAAGTTTTTAAAGCTACGTTAAAAATCCAAATCAACACCCACACACCCACATACGCACACACTTTTCTCTATTTTCACCTATTTTGTCCGATTCTGGCTGAAGAGATAAATCTTTTCTCCTAAATATAGAGTCCAGCTGGGAACAAGAAAAGTGTATTAAAACCAACTAACCAAACAGCTTAATGTAAAATCTGTCATGAATGCCATCTTTGTCATAAACTGATTAGAATCACCCACAGCCTCTGAGTTGACAACCTATAATATTGAGTAAAACTTACAAATAATGACAAACACAAATCACAGTAACAATAAAACATAATCTTTAATTTACACTGGAGAAATGATAACACATGAAAGTAAATCAATTTACAGTACCTAATGCACTCACAGCATCTTTGTTAAAGAATGTAAGGATAGTGTAAAACTTACTAGTACTAAACCTTTAATTGACCTTTTTATGAGTGGATTTATTTATTCCAGTATTTTATTACCTCCCCTATTACAACTCATTGAGAAGCTGCTGCATCATGTTTAAAAGAAGGCATACACACATCGATTAGTCCATGAATTTTGAAATACGTTGTTCAGTTTTACATCTTTGCTTAAGAAATAATGTCAGTATTTTAATTTATTATATTGGTTCTTTCAGGTGACATTCCACTTTGATGTAACCTTTCTGGTCAGCACAGGAATCTCAAGGTTGCAGGGCTTTAAGAATTCTTTGACAGTAAGTTGTATTTCAGTTCAGAAGTTTTAAAAAGTTTTAATTTATGTAAACAGTCTTCAGATATATATATATATATATATATATATATATATATATATATATATATATATATATATATATATATATATATATATATATATATATAGTAAAGTACTTGTTTTGCACGAGTTTCATGCCCAGTTTTGACATGTGCAAGGATTCTATGGTTGGCCATCCAAGATTGATGTTTTTTTCCACTCCAGAGGGCCACAGGTTCAAACCCAAGCTGAGTCATACCAGAGGATTATAAAAATGGTAATAGCAGCTGCCTTGCTTGGCACTAAGCATTAAGAGGTTAGTTTTAGGGTTGGTCAGCCTGGTGTCAGGATAATGTGACTGGGTGGAATATCATGCTACATGTTTGCACCATGATGCCCCAGTGCCTGTCATCACTATAAACTGCCACACTGCAGACATCGTAGTAATTTTACTGGAAAATTGTTAAAGCTACATTAAAAATCCAAGTCATACACACATACTCAAACACACACACACACACATACAAACACACACATGTACACACACACACACACACACACACACACACCAGATGATGCATCAAATCAACAAATGAGCTAACAGGAGTAGTAGACTTGAAATAGAAAAAAACTTTGCTATGGATCACACTTATTAGAACTGGTGTGCTTATGCCCATACTTGAGATTTTGGTTATCTTACGATGTGGCAATATCATCCTGTGAATGAAATAAAACTTAGCCACATTGGAGGCTATACCTAAAAAAAATAATCTTTGTTGTAGGCAACATTTTAAAGCCTGATTTCCTTCCCTTATAAAAAAGACTTTTTGGACATCAGATTTCATTACATTTTCAAAGTTACTCTTTTTATCATGCAATTTAGTTTCATTTTATAAGTGACCCTGATGTCTAATTTTGTTCCTTTTTAGAAGTGTCCCTTTGATGCCTAATTTTATTTTGTTTTATATTTGGCTTTTAGACATCAGATTTTCATTCCATTATTGATCATGTTGATTTGATTATTTGTATATAACAGATTTTGGAAATTAAGCTTGTCAAACTTCATTTTTCCTAATTATAAATCAGTTTTGAAAGACCATTACTGCGAGAGACCAGATTCTCTGAGCACAGATTGATTGATTAAATACTGTAGTATCATTTATTTTTGTGGGGTTCAATTTTCATAGTTTTATTAAAAAATACATTTTTAGGCGTACTTATATTGATTTTGCCTGTTAAAAAGTCAGCATATCAGTAAACATGTAATTATTGGTTGAACCTCTACATTTATCCAAAATAAAGAATACAGAATAATAAAACTATGCCGATGCAAATGGCGGTCACTTGAATTTCAAAACAATAAAACCACATGTATGAGCACAAATCGGAGACCTCACAGGTTCAATACTTACACCATGTTTTCATCCAAGTGAATAAATGGAAGCTGATGCACCCAACAATATTACCACCTCCTTGAGCACCAATAAAAAAGCCTGTCTAGATCAATCACTTACACCATGGTTTCATTTAAGTGCAGAACATCAATCAAAACCAATACCACCAAAGTGCAAAGATGCTAACTAAATTGAAAGACAGTGGAATCGCTCCTTTCTTTGCGCCAGCTTCATGCACAGACCAACTTTAACCACTATACTTGAAAGTAACAAGTGCAACTTCCATGACTGGTAGGTTAACACGTTAATGCATTTCATCACAGGACTATGTTTCTGGTGACAATCAGTGGACTGTATCAGTGAACCCTGCAACCTCATTAATCAAGCTAATTCACATTGAATGGATAATTGTAGCTCATGCAACAGTGAATGAAATATTGGACTTAATTATTAGTGGTTTTGAGAAAGCTGGACTTGTCTAATTCTGCAATTTGGCGATTATTTACCTGACAAACATTTGTGTGTACCATGAGATTTTTTATTGACACAAAGTTGATTCAAAGGCTTTTTGTTTGTAAATTGGTGAATTGTGAGCTTTGTCTTATATGGTTTAACACCATTTTTCAGCACACGATAGGCTATACATGGTGGTCAGTATTAATTGTGGAGGAAGAGCCCGGGAAAACCCAGGAAAGAACCAACGACTCACGAGAAGGTATTGGCAAGCTTTCTCACATACCCACATTGGCCGAATCTGAGACTCAAACCCATGCAGAGAGAGGTTAGATGGCAGTGATCCATAATGGAGAGCACTTTAGACTACTCGGGGCCCCAATTGTGAGCTTTAATACTCTGCTGTACTTAATGTATATATATATATAGTATTTCATTAATAATGGAGCTTCAAGCAGTAGTATTTTGCAGGCTTGTTCTTTTGGATTAAAAATGCATGGATAAAATTTAATATGCTTTCAGGAGAATTCAGATATTTTGATTGATTTGTTGAAGTATGAAAAATTTAATTTTCATATACTAGTATTTTGTATTATTCTTTCTGTCATTTTCAGTATTACTATTGTTTGAATACCTTATGGTTTTTTTGTTTCTATTTATCCTTATCTCATATAGCGGTTTAAGGCAGGAGTGGAAATTAAAGCTACCAGATACATTATTGCTACATGTGCATTGGAACAATATAAAATACTTTATAATTCTTTTTCAAAAGGTTAAAATAAAACACATGTACAAGGTAATATTTTATTATCAGATTACAGTATTGTTAATATCCAGGAATTAAACACAGTATGAAAATGGGTGGTGATGATGGGTCATTATCACATGTGACTGATTTTTCATTGGGTCTTTAGGTTCGTGGCTCAGGGCAACAACAAAAACCATGAAAATTGGTCTCCTACAAAAATTTCAGATACTACAGTAGTTATAACTTGTCATGAGAGACCACTTGTATTGAAAGTCTGTGATTCTTTTGGCAGACGTGATGACCTTTCAGAACAGGTTCTGCTGTAGTACAACAGTCAGTCCAGTGGCTGTCCATTAATTAGAGGTTTTTCTTTAATGGCAGGTGAGGCTTTTTGTTTAAAATGGTTGTTTTATCATGGAGAAATTTTTCATAGAGTTTCATATTAACAATAGGTCACATTATTGCATACTTCAATAGAATGTTTAGTTGATACCATAATTGGTGGCCCGGGGTGGCTGAGTGGTCTAAAGCGCTTACTGTTCTGGATCACTGCCATCTCACTTCTGTCTGCGTGGGTTCAAGTCTCAGGTTTCGCTAATGTGAGTATGTGAGAAAGCTTGCCAGTAGCCTGTCTTGTGCTGGAAAAAATGGCATTAAATCCTACAACAACAACAATACCATAAGTGTTTGCAAGCTGTGATGTTTTACCCCAACCCCTTGTATTATACATGTATTTATAAGTCTGTAAGTGGAGCCAGGTAAGCTTTGTTTTTCCAAGTGCCTAAGTTGGCTAATCCTCTTACGTAACCCAGTCTTTGTTTGAGCTCTTGAGTGGAAATCTGGCGGGAATCTTTGTACATGGGAACACGTGACGTAGACAACTTCAAAGAGCCGGAAGCCGACAATGGTAGGCTGGACAGTACATGGGGACACACAGACTGACATTTTTATGATTGACAGTTCGATCAAATGACCAGAGTCCGTCGCCATCCAATCGGGATGCGTTGTAGGTGGGACTTGATTCGAGAAGCTGGAATAAGACTTGTACAAGCCTGAAATTCGTCAGTTGGTGTTTAAGAGTCGCAGTGACACACACTCCGTTAGCCATTCGTAAAAATTGGCGGAATTTAGGAAATTCATGAAATAGCTTCGATCAGGAAGCTTTCGGGGGACGAAAGAATCTCAGAGAATTTCGGGGGACGAGAGAAGTTCAGAGAATTTCGGGTGACGGTGAGAGATACCGAGTGAATTTCGGGTGACCTCAAGGGATACCGTCAAGGGTTCCGGATACTAGAAGAGGAACCGGAAGTCAAGATAACGGCAAGGAACAAGGATTATAGAAGAGGAAGCGGAAGTGGAGATCACGAAAGGAGAGAAAGACAAGGGAACGAAGAGATTTAGATGAGTAGCACTCAAGAAGGGAAAAATCTCCTCACACTGTGAACTCAAATGATGATCAAAGGGATCATTGGGTGAAAGAGAGACATTGATTACTTTAAATTCTTTTAAATTTCATTTATTAAATTGTTATTGTTTAAATTTCATCTTTGTATTTCTTTTAATTTAACTGTCGGCATTGCTGACTGGGGGCTCGTAGCCATAAATATATTTAGTCAATAAATAATATAGTGTCCAGAATTAACCTTCTGAATAAGGACCAGGGGAACTTCTCATAATTCGTTAAAGTCTATAAGAAGAACCCCACCCCTAGACAACCACTACACCCCCACAGTGGGCGCTTCGTCCGGGATATGAATTAGACATATATATTATTTTGGGACTTAAAGTTATTGGTAGAAGTATTAGTGAACAGTGTGAGATATTTTCCATTCTTTGTATCTGAAATTTTGTGATTTTCTCATCTTGTATTTTTATTGTCATATGTGCAGGCTTTGTAGATCTTCCATTCATAGCAGTACGTGTGAAGCAGATATCGAACAAATATCTTACCTGAACGAAACTAGTTGTTGTCGACAGGTAAGTATTTAAACTGGTATTACAAATATCTGTATACTGTTTGAATTTTGAGACAAGGTATCACTTTACATTAGTATAATGGCTACCGAACGACAAATGATAAAGGAATACCGCGCCATGGGGTCGGAAGATCTTGGATACGAGGGAGATCGCCTGGCAACCTTTATAGAAGAAAGGATCAAGGAATGGAAGGCCGAAAAAGCAGCGGAAAGAGAAGCCCAGAGAGAACTAGCCAAGATAGCAGCGGACCAAGAGTTAGCCAAGATCGCAGCGGATCAAGCCAAGATAGCCGCGGACCGAGAAGCAGCGGACCGAGACGCCCAGAAAGAGCTGGAGCTAGCCAGACTCGCTCACACTCTGGAGATGGAAAAGGTCAGAGTTGAAGTTAGGACCAACGGACGGGACGACGCCAGTACAAGCTCTGGAACAACCGGCCGACCTTTCATCGACCACCGGATAGTCCAGATCAACATGTCACGCTTCAATGATAGGGAGGAGGCTATTGACGATTTTCTCGTCCAGTTTGAGAAACTCGCACGCGCTCATCAGGTCCCTGAACAGCACTGGGCCATTAATGTCTCAGCCTTTTTGCAAGGTGCAGCTCGGGAAGTCTACCACGGCTTAACTGCAGAAGAGGCTGATGACTACACTGCCCTCAAGAAGGCGCTTCTCTGCCATTATCGGCTGACCGCCGAGACTTACCGGAAACTTTTCCGGGACTCGGTGAAAAAGGTAACAGAGACCCACTCTCAATTCCACAACCGTGTTCGAGGTTTATTTGAGAAGTGGATGAAAATGGCCGAAGTCGAACGCACGTACGAAGGGCTACGCGAGGTAATACTCCAGGAACATGTCCTGGGTACTTACCGTCGCGAGTTGACAGTTTTCTTAGCAGAAAGAGAACACCGGACGCTCGAAGAGATCGCTAACATGGCGGAGCGATACGAGCAGGCGCACTCGAAGAGTGGAGGTTCCGGGGTTGCTGACCGACCCCGACCCTCTGAGTCGCGTCGTATGGGGGAGGTTGAGCCGGCTGTCCGTAACCGTCAGGGCGACGGGAAGGTCGGAGGGGCACCTACAGGTAGGGCTGCCGCCTATCGACCTGGACAGGCCTCACCCACGAAACCAGGACTTGCAAGTCGGCGAGGGCCGCCGACATGTTTTAATTGCAAGCGCCTGGGGCATTTTGCCAGGGACTGTCCCAAGGGCAGGCAGACCCAGGTGAATGTCGTAGCTAAGAAGGAATGTGTGCCGGAAGCGAGTCGCAACCCAGCCAACCTTGCGGCCGCAACTGTCAATGGTGAAGGCGCCACCATCTTGTATGACACTGGGTGCAGCGTCCCCGCGCTTGTCGACAAGAAATATGTCAAGCCGGAGGACTATACAGGGGAGGTAATAGAAGTTCAGTACGCGAACTGCGCGCGTGACTCATTACCAGTAGCTGTCATTGACCTCGATTCACCATACGTGAAGGGGAAAATTGAAGCTGCTTGCTTGGAGGGGCTATCACATGACGTCATATTGGGTTGCCGTTATGTGTTACCCCAGCCGAACCCCGAAACCTGCACACCTATGCCAGTGAGTGCTGTTGAAACCAGGGCCATGAGTCGACAGCCGAAACAAAAGCCAATCCAAGTTACATCGACACCGGTTAGTAATGTTATTCCAGCGGAGTTAAGGAAGCTGCAACAGGAGGACGCAACTCTGGCGCAGTTGCACAAACACGCAGAAGCGGGAACAGAAAGGGAAACTCCGAACGGCGCGGTGAAGTTTGTCTACAAGAAGGGAATCTTGTATCGCCACGCCAGGAAACACAACGAACACTTCAAGCAAGTCGTCGTGCCAAAGGAAAAGCGTTGCGAAGTACTGAAACTTGCACACGAGAGTCTCATGGGTGGACACATGGGAATTGCTAAGACGCGTGACCGTCTTGTAAAAGAGTTTTACTGGCCAGGGGTCCAGGGAGACGTAAAACGGTTCTGTCTCTCCTGTGACAAATGCCAGAGAATGGCACCGAAAACGGATCAGCGACCCATCCCTTTGGGGAGTACGCCCCTTATCGATGAACCATTTAGACGTGTTGCCATGGATTTAATCGGACCGATAAAACCCGCGTCTGCGCACGGAAATCGATATATTTTAACGGTTGTCGATTATGCTACACGCTATCCGGAGGCCGTTGCGTTGCGTAACATTGACACGGAAACCGTCGCGGAAGCTCTGTTTGCGATCTGGTCAAGAGTCGGAGTGCCCGACGAGATCTTGACCGATCAAGGAACACAATTTATGAGTCGTGTGATGGCGGAGGTGAATCGTCTCATGTCGATTAAACACCTCACGACTACACCGTATCACCCCCAATGTAACGGATTGGTCGAACGGTTTAATGGGACCTTGAAAAACACGCTCAAGAAATTGTGCGAAGGCCGCCCCAAGGATTGGGACCGGTATATTCCGGCCATGCTTTTTGCATACCGGGAAGTACCGCAAGCGAGTTTGGGGTTCTCTCCCTTTGAACTCTTGTACGGGAGAACCGTACGCGGCCCAATCGCCGTACTGAGACAGCTGTGGACAGACGACCACGCTGTAGAGGAAGTACGCACTACCTACCAGTACGTCGCGGACTTGCGCAACAAACTGGAAGAGGTTTGTTCTCTCGCGCAAGAAAATCTCAAACGAGCTAGGGCGCAACAGGCGAAAAATTACAATAAGCGCGCAAAACCACGTCAGTTTGAGGTAGGGGACAAAGTGTTGTTGTTGTTGCCCCAGGAACACAACAAGTTGCAAGTTTCCTGGAGGGGTCCATACGTCGTCACCAAGAAGGTCGGAGGTCAAACCTACCGGATACAGCTACCGACGAAAGAGAAATTGTACCATGCCAATTTGCTCAAGAGGTACCGGGAAAGGGAGACCGCCAGCGATTTTGTTGTCGCAGCGATAGTCACCGAGGATATCGAAGGCGATACGGAAGGTGCTAACACTGTCCCGAGCTGTCCATTAACGAGGGCCGAGACTCCGTCGGACGTGGAGTGTGACCCCATGTTAACTGAAGGGCAGCGGAACGAGATAGAGACCTTGCTGGCCGGATATTCCGACGTGCTAACAGAAAAACCCGGGAGGACGACGCTTGTCGAGTTCGGGTTAAAGATGGTGGACGACCGACCAGTTCAGCGTAAACCCTACCCCTTGCCCCACGCGAAACGACAAGTTGTAAGGGAAGAAATCGAGCAGATGATTGCTCTGGGAGTAATCGAACCTGCCGACTCTCCGTACAGCTCACCAGTAGTCTTAGTGCAGAAGAAGGACGGCACCCATCGGTTCTGCGTCGACTACCGGAAGCTGAATCAGGTGACAGAATTTCAAGTTGAAATGCTACCTGACCCCGAACATATCTTCGCTTCGGTCTCGAAAGCGAAATATTTTTCCAAACTGGATTTGTCCAAGGGGTATTGGCAAATTCCGGTAAGGAAAGAAGACCGACCGAAGCTTGCTTTTGCTACTCCCGACGGGACATACCAATGGTTGGTGATGCCGTTCGGGGTACAAAACGCGCCCAGCGTCTTTACCAGAATGATGCGGAAGTTGTTGGAGCCCTTGCGCGATAGGGGTGTCCACAACTTCATGGATGACCTCTTGTTAGCTACAGAGACATGGGGTGAACACCTCGCTCTGTTAGCTGACGTTTTGGAGCGGCTACGTCAGGAGGGCTTGACAGCCCGCCCTTCCAAATGTCACCTTGGTTTCAGGACATTAGACTATTTAGGACATACCCTGAGCCAAGGCACGCTGTCTCCAGAGAAGTCGAAGGTGGAGCAGTTGAGAAACGCCGCACGCCCCACCACGAAAACGGAAGTGAGGTCATTCCTGGGACTGGCCGGATATTACCGGAGGTATGTCGCTAATTTCAGCGCGATTGCGGGCCCGTTGTCTGACCTAACCAAGAAACGGACCCCGAGTAAGTTCGTTTGGACAGATGCGTGTGAGCACGCATTCCAAACGCTAAAGGATAGACTTACATCCGACGCAGTTGTTCGTCTACCGGACTTGGATAAAGAATTCGTTCTGCGCACCGATGCATGCGACACGGGACTGGGAGCAGTACTGCTCCAGGAGCATGACAAGACGCTTTTTCCTGTCGCATACGGCAGCCGGAAGTTGTCTGCTGCCGAGAAGAATTACTCAGTATCGGAGAGGGAATGTCTCGGAATCGTGTTCGGCATATCACGGTTCGAGCGATACCTATATGGACGTAAGTTCATATTGGAGACCGACCACCAACCACTCGCCTATCTGGCGCAGGCAAAGTTGTCCAATGGTCGATTGATGCGATGGTCGCTGTTTTTACAGCAGTACCAGATGCAGATCAGATACGTGAAAGGATCTGAAAACGTAGGCGCAGATTTCATGAGTAGAAGCGCCGAAATGATATAGATCATTTGTTATATTTTCGTGTTCATACTCAGTTTAGCATTTAGTTCATTTTGCTGATTTTGTTCTTTATATCGTGTAACACTTTTGCTTTTGTAGTTTGAGTGAATAAAATCCTGATTTTATTCTCAAGCGTGGGGGGATGTGATGTTTTACCCCAACCCCTTGTATTATACATGTATTTATAAGTCTGTAAGTGGAGCCAGGTAAGCTTTGTTTTTCCAAGTGCCTAAGTTGGCTAATCCTCTTACGTAACCCAGTCTTTGTTTGAGCTCTTGAGTGGAAATCTGGCGGGAATCTTTGTACATGGGAACACGTGACGTAGACAACTTCAAAGAGCCGGAAGCCGACAATGGTAGGCTGGACAGTACATGGGGACACACAGACTGACATTTTTATGATTGACAGTTCGATCAAATGACCAGAGTCCGTCGCCATCCAATCGGGATGCGTTGTAGGTGGGACTTGATTCGAGAAGCTGGAATAAGACTTGTACAAGCCTGAAATTCGTCAGTTGGTGTTTAAGAGTCGCAGTGACACACACTCCGTTAGCCATTCGTAAAAATTGGCGGAATTTAGGAAATTCATGAAATAGCTTCGATCAGGAAGCTTTCGGGGGACGAAAGAATCTCAGAGAATTTCGGGGGACGAGAGAAGTTCAGAGAATTTCGGGTGACGGTGAGAGATACCGAGTGAATTTCGGGTGACCTCAAGGGATACCGTCAAGGGTTCCGGATACTAGAAGAGGAACCGGAAGTCAAGATAACGGCAAGGAACAAGGATTATAGAAGAGGAAGCGGAAGTGGAGATCACGAAAGGAGAGAAAGACAAGGGAATGAAGAGATTTAGATGAGTAGCACTCAAGAAGGGAAAAATCTCCTCACACTGTGAACTCAAATGATGATCAAAGGGATCATTGGGTGAAAGAGAGACATTGATTACTTTAAATTCTTTTAAATTTCATTTATTAAATTGTTATTGTTTAAATTTCATCTTTGTATTTCTTTTAATTTAACTGTCGGCATTGCTGACTGGGGGCTCGTAGCCATAAATATATTTAGTCAATAAATAATATAGTGTCCAGAATTAACCTTCTGAATAAGGACCAGGGGAACTTCTCATAATTCGTTAAAGTCTATAAGAAGAACCCCACCCCTAGACAACCACAACACCCCCACACAAGCCTAGTTCAACTGTAAACTGCAGAGACCTAGATCTGCCATTACATAACGTGCAAGCAGATCTAGGTAAGTGCAGTTTGTTAGGAGTAATCAGTAAAACAAATAATATAGGCCCTGATCTGGATTCTGCAGTGGCAGATAAGGGTCTGTTTTGTTTGCAGTTGGATTAGACTTATAGATTTGAACAAGTATGTGGTAGCTCTTGCCACATTTTTATCCTGTCCATATTTTTGGCTGTTTGATATATTTCCAGGCCCTGCTTAGTATATGAAACTATTATTAAAAACTTAAGTTGTGCTCCTCTTGTTCAGCGTTGTTACCTACTTTAAATAAAAGCACAGTAGTGAATCATAATAGTTCCACTGCTAATTCTGATTTAGAAAAGGAAACCTCTGTACAGTACCAGTTTTCCATGTATAAATATATAAATATTTCTTTGTATATTTTTAGAATACAGTCTTTTTCAGTTGAGATACCTAAATGTGAATCTTTTTATGACAGAAATTCCCAGAAGCCCTGATAGGCCACAGTATCCAGTTTGAGCGAGCTTTGGCAGACCTTATAATCATTACAGCACCATTTGCTCCATCATTTGCTTCAGAGCTCTGGACTGGAATGGCATCAGTTGCTTCCAGAAAAACAGAACATAACTGGGTAAGTGGGACAGACTAAAGTCACACCAATGTAAACAAGAGTCTGGCGTACTGTTGTTACTCCCAAGTCCAGCCAGTAGTTTGTCTTACTGAATTTTCCTAACAAACTGAACAGATCCAGGACTCATTGCGTGTTCTGTGACGACAGATCTGGATCTGTGCATTTTACAGTTGGACTATAAGCGAGTAACACAGACAGTGATTGTCTCAATGATTTATAAGTAAAAACAAAACTGAAAGTTGTTTTTAATTATTCAAAATAATGTTTATCTGAACCAGGTGCATCTCCTTTTGCATGTGCGGTAGAGCAGTGTATGTTATCCATGTTCTGTTATCACTATTTGTCAGGGGCATTAAAGATAAAACTGGCCTTTTTCTTTTTACTGTCATAGTACCAAGTCTACTTGGCTTAGCCTTGCCCTAATGTTGAGGATTGTTGGGGCATTGCCTTTGGGTATGGGGCTAGTTTTTCAAATTTTTAGGATATTTGAATAATCTTGGAGGTTTTCAAATTGTAATCATTTTAAATCTTGGAAGATTTCAACTTTTCTTGTAATGGTCAATACATAGCAGTGAAAATTTCTCATAATTTATCTTGGAATCCCTTGTTTGAAAATGTTTGTACCAAAAACGTCTGATACATTCATTTCAGGATAAAAATGTGCTGCAGCAGACGTGGCCAACAGTGGATATGAATTATGAACTTCCAATATGTGTAAGGGTATGTTGAACAATACTGTAAAGTGAGAGTCTCCCAAGTCATTTTATACAATTTGCTAATTAGGACAATTAGCAATCATGCATGGTTGGTTTTGCTTTACGTTTATCACAATGGAAAAGAAAGATTTTGAATCCCAAAGTGTTTCCCTATGTTCATACAGACATGAGTACAAGCCTGTAATGTATGATTGTTACTCTTGTGTCATCAATTTCCTATTCCGTTAATGTGAAACAAGACCTTTAAGCAGTGATATTTTCTTTTCTAAAGATGTTGTTACCTACAAGAGATCAGTTTTTTTAAAGGCCTTGCCCCAGGTTGAATACTTCACATTGACAGGACCTCAAGTAAAATAACAAATATTTTCAGTTTATAGGTGAAATTTGGTATTTGTCAACGGCTAACAGAAATCTGATACAACACAAATAACAAAACATGTCTTATCTTCACACACAAAAGCCATGACAGCTCTTAAAAATATTTCTCTTGGAAGGTTACTTTAAATTCTGGTAATGTGAAAATTTTAGTATCACTGGAAGGAAGGTATCATATGTTTTTGTTGCTTTTGGAAGCAAGAAGAAAAGGACATGCATATATCTAAAGTGTGTATTTTTCTGAACAACTGAATTACCAAACTCTATTTCGCTATGATTTTAAATGAATTACTTATATAAAAGACCCTAGCTTTTGGTTCCTCATAAAAATGATGCAATGAATTCACTAGTTGCCATGGAGTCCATATTTTGTAAGGAATTGTTTGGTTTGCACCAATGATGAATTTAATTACCCCAGTGACCAGTGATTTATAATTAAAAATAATTGAACCCGAATTATATCAAATCAAGTACTTCAGTAACATAGTTTTTTTCCACTTGACCACAAATCAAGGTAATTCAGTTGAGTGTCAGAATCACGATCTAAGGGTCACACGTTCAGTACCCACCCAGGCTGTAACTTAGCTACCATTTTCTCAGCATCATATAGCCAGTGTTGTGTTACAAGTGTCATTAAAACCTACGAAAAAGAAACAAAATTAACCACAAAAACTGATACCTATGAAAATAAATAAATTTATAGTAGTTTTAGCAGGTCTCAAATTTTGAACACATTATGTTCATTTCAGTCCAATCTGCTTGAGGTTTTGTAATCTTATTTAACAAATTTGTTACACTCAACATGTTTGTGTTCTTTTCTTTTGAACAGGATGAAGCAAGAGACTTATTTGAAGTAAAAATGCCACGATACAAACTGGATAAACTTACACAAGATGAGGCATTTGATATCATTCGTGGACACGAGCAGTATCAGATATGTATTTCTCCCAAGACTATTGAAAGAGTTAAATTCATGCTATATCCAGGTTATGGTGCTGTAATACAGTTAAACCTTGTAGGTTCAGGTTTGGACTGTCTAGACTCAGAAGAAAAAGAGAAAATACTTAAGCAAACGATGTTGATGAAGGAACAGAAAAAGAAAGAAAAAGAGGAAAAAAAGAAGATAAAGGAAATCAGACGGGCAGAAAATATAGCAAAACGACAGAAAAAAAGCAACTAACCTAAGGAGAGCCAACAGTTCATGCAATAAACTGAAGAGATTCAGTAGCTTTTCTAGATGGAACACGTTACTATAGAAGAGCAGGCTGTATTTCCATTTGTCACTTAACTGTGAACAGTGTAGACTCAGATTTACAGCACGTAATTGAACAACACTTCAAGTTCTATGCTGTTAATTCTGCTAATGATTTAGAGCAGTGGTTCTCAGACTGTGGGCTGCATACCCTCAGGGGTCCATGGGGATGGGGTTACTCCATGGGGTATGCAGATAGTTCTTTTTCATTATGTATTTTCTCAATTAATGGAACCTAAAGGCACAACTTCTAGCATGTGGGGGTCTGCCAAATTTTTTGAGGTAAAGAAGAGGTCCTCATACTTGGAAAGGATCACTGATTTATAGCTCACAGTATATCTGATCACAAATTATGAGATGGCAGATATCTGGTCTATGCTGTTTGCAGTGGACGTTGTCCCAAATGGGAGTTTACTCCCCAAGATTGTCAGTGTCAATGTCACTTTTGATAGCATTTTCATTCTAGCAAAAGTGCTTATCTGACATTATTTGGATTGTTATCCTATTAGACTTAGACATTTAAGAAATGGTTTATTGAGTGCACATTTTTTATTGAGAAATATGGAACACCAGTCTTAATTAGATAGAAAATTTCTTAAATGAGTTTGAAAATTTAAATGTCATTAATTGCCTATCGGGATTGATTGTTACATTTGTTATTTGACAAGTGTCTTAAATTTGTAATGTAATACTGTTTTTAATTGCTAGCAAGTTGGATTGAATTGCAAATAACATGGACTTTGATTTGCCATATGCTGGTAGATCAGGGTCTGTGTTATTTATTCTACTGATTGGTCCTAACAAACTGCCTAGACCCAGACTTTCTTGGGCATTATCTGATGGCAGACGTGCAAGAAAGTATATACAGTAAATTAGTAAGCATGAGTTTGAAATTGTATGCATCAAATAAGCACAATGACTTTTTGTTTGTTGTTAGAGGAAGTTGCTGTTTGACACTGTTGGGTCCAGTGACATACAGTTTTTATGACAATAATATGAATGTTATGTTAAAATGGATCTCTTCGAAGTATTTGTAAAATAAAGAGTATTCTTGAAATGTGTTTCTAGTCTTTGCAGATTTAAAATAAAATTGTTATAGCAGAGTAATTTATATATTTAATTTTAGATCTCATCCATGAAAGGGTTCATCTTTACATTCATGTATTGGTTCTTTTCATCCATTTGTCTTACTGGCTCAGTGTATGCAGCTGTCCATCATTTGCAGAGTCACTTGATTGTCGTAATAATAATAAACCAGAAAGAGGCTCCTATTGACCTGATATCGTTTACCTGACTTACATTTCAGTTTACCAGTTCAGTAAGCAGGCGTATGTTGTATTGGATGAGCACAACCATTGTAATCTATTTCCCAAGGTATATTTCAAGTTTAATTTACTTATTTTTTGTCATCTTGATCAAAAGCAA
Source organism: Sinohyriopsis cumingii (assembly GCA_028554795.2). Lineage (NCBI taxonomy): Eukaryota > Metazoa > Mollusca > Bivalvia > Unionida > Unionidae > Sinohyriopsis > Sinohyriopsis cumingii. Next base: position 58,839,542 of record CM068839.1, on the reverse strand, counting down.
TATACCTAGTCTCTTGCTTGTTCTTCTAAGATCTTGATAATATAAACCGATTTACCAAGTTTGGGAGAAATCAGATGAGGAATATTGTCTCTAGATCTTCAGTGGTAACAAGCTCAGCCAATCTGACGCAAGGTGTCTCATTACTGTGTGCAAATGTCACCTGCCTGCAATAATATAAGCTTAAGGTGGATCAAAATCAGATCGGAAATATGTCTTCCAGGTTTAACATGCTTAGTTAATCAATGCCATCTCACCTCTGTCTGCGTGGGTTAGAATCTTGGGCTCTGGGTGTGTGAGAAAGCTTGCCATTAGCTTTCCATGGGTTGATTGTTTTTACTAGGGTTTTTCCCTGGTTCTTTCTCCACCATTTATACTGGTTGTCATGCATAGCTTATTGTGTGCCAACAAATGGTGTTAAACTCACGACACTAAAATTATTAATGTGTAGATCTTGCTCATAATCCAAGTCCTCCAGCATCTTGCTAAGACTTTTTTAAATCATTTTGATGAAATAGGGATCAGAAATAAATCTGCTTGAATGTTTACAGCCAATCAGATGCAGAGTGAGTCATCTCATTCATTCAGTCATTGCCAACCAAGATCTTGTTATAGGCCTATTCACAAAGTTTGATCCAGAGCCTCTCAAAAATAGTCACTACCCTCAGCCAATTAGATGCAAGATCACCTCATTAATATGCATAGGTCTCACTTGCAATAACAGTCAGCCAACATGTTGACAATATTAGCCTATTTACCATGTCCAGTGAGAATTGTGGCACAAATAATCTCTTGAACGATAAGGAGCTCAATTAAATGCATGTTCACCTCATTAATATGTGTAGATCTTGTTGAAAATAAAACACATTATATATCTTGAGAACATTTGACTATTTACCAAGTTTGATTAAAAAAATGCAGAAAAAGAGTTTCTAAAGTGTTGACAAGCTCAACCAATGAGATGCAAAATCACATGTATGCGATCTTAAAACTTGGATCAGAAGTAGCCTGTACAATGTTATCAAGCTCAGCCAGCCAATCCCATTCAAGATCACAACATTAATATGTGTGGATCCCTCACACAATCAAACTCACGCAAGAGCTTGATCATTTAAACTAATTGAAGTTTCATAAAATTCAAAAATAATGACGGTTTCTATGGTGGTGACCAGCTTGGCCAATCAGTATATGTCAACTTTGCTCATTATCAAATCTGTCTGAAATCTTCATGATGTAAACATATAATCCAAGTTGAATCAAAATTATATCAGAAATTACTGAGATGAGAAGTTCAACCAATTGGATGTAAGGTTACATCGTTACTATGGAATGATTTCACTCTTTATCAAGCCCATCCAAGATCTTGATGATAAAAGTCCATATTTCAAGTGTGATCAGTATTGGATCAGAAATGTAGGTTCCAGACTGAAAACTTACTCTGCCAATAAGATGCAACATCACCTAATTAGTGTCAATAACTACTCAAACTTGATGGGAACTAAACCTAAACATTTCTCTCATTGTGAAATTCAATTAAGTCAGATATATAGATAAAACAAAAAAAAATCTCAGAGTATAGGTTGGATGCTTTATTTTCAGTCTTTGTTGATTAATATCAACATCACAAAACAAAACTTTGCATGATGAAATTTGACTAATGCCCAGATGGTATTACCTAATATTCCATTAGAGTGGAAGATACAAGTTTTAATGGCCACTGCCTGTAGCTTGTGTTCGCTCTAGGAATTGAACCAAGAGCCAGCAATGTCAGAGTTATCATTATATTACTAGAAACATTTTTGAAGTTTGAAAATTTAATATACACTCTCAATTTAAAAAAAAATCCCCAAAATACAGTTATGAGTTGTCTTTTCATGTGAGAGTGTCTTGAAAAGTAAAAATTGCTAAAAAATACAATTGTGTATGAGTAGTCTTTTTTATGTGTGAGTGTCTTGACAATAACATTTGCTCAAAGTGAATTCCTAGAAAACTAAGGTGCATATCCACATGAAGCAACTATTACAAAATTTTCTCCAAGACTTTTGATTTGTAAATTTTTATAAAAAATAAGTGTTTTAAGGTGGATATGAAATGATTACAAGCTCAGTATTTATACAGTTACAAAAAAGCAATGTAGTCAGTACAGTATATCTTTAGGATGGATTTGTTTGTTTCTTTTTGTGGTGTTTAATAACATGTTTCAGCATATGACAGACTAATAATGGTGGCCAGTAGATCTGGTGGAGGAAAAACGCCAGATGACCCCAGAAAGAACCACCAATCCACATGGTAATATTTCTCACATTGGATGAGCCTAGACTTGATCACGTGGACAGTGCTGAGAGGTGTTATTGATCAGAAAAGGCAGGCAACCACTCTGCCACCCAGGGCCCAACTTTAGGCTGGTTTATACAGCACATTTTTCCACTAGTCACCGTGGAAAATACATAATAGTAGAAAAGATAAAGGGAACTTAGCAACAAACATAAGCTTAATAAAAGCTACTTTTATAATGTGGCAGATGGGATTAATTAAAGCATAATAATGCAAACACTGAAACATGTCAATACAGTATTAAAATAAAATTTTACATACAATGTTTTAATTTACAGCATAAACATGTTACTGTATACTTGCAAATCAACAAATGAGAACAAAAAGTAAAAAGATGCTGGCATTGATGGCATGTTGGGTGTGTGTAGATGGGTAAAGAACTTAAGTTCAGGAGGTATATATTTACAATAACCAATACAGATCAACAATAACCAATACATACAAACAATAACCAATACATACCAGAGATAAAACAACTGAAATTGAAGACATAAATGGTGATCTGTCAAATCTCTTAGTTGTAATTATGGATTGCCTTTAACACCTCGACCTCAACTGATTCCAAGAGAGTTTACGCATTCATAACAAAATTATATTTGTACTATGGGGTAATATTCCTACTGTTTGGTTTCTGAGAGTAACATATTTTGTACAGTCTAAGAGAAAGGTTAGTTTAGATACAATGGTGTGATAATGACCTTATTTTTGAGGGTTTGAAACCATCAGTAGATTTATTAGTTTGTGATTTGAAATTTATAAACTCTACTTATATTCAATTCACAGGAAAATATGAACAGGTTCTTGTTGAATGAAATTAAGCTTGGCATATAGAATTGATTACCACCATAAACAATCTGAACTTTTCAAATGCATTATTTTTTTTATCCCTGATTCTATGAATTGTAGAAAATTGTCTGCCAAAAATGGTTACAAACTAGGTTTATGTTCTGGAAAACATACATGCACCAACTACAAACCATGAGTCCAAAGTTCATAAATTCAGACAATTTGAAAAACTGCTATAATGGTATAAAACAAATGGGAATATAAAATTTTCTTTGAGATCAAGTGGGTTTTGTTTAATTGTGCCAACAGTGTTTAATAAAAAAAAAAATCCAAAATGTTATAAAATGTGTACAGAAAAATCTTTTCAGTTTATTTACCTCAATACAAGTATTCATAACAAATTTTGTTTGTGTACTTTGAATGGTGTTAGCTTAATTGTGCTTAAAGAAGTGTTTTGGTATAAAAACATTTAAAAAATCATCCAACAAGTTCAAACTTGTAAAAATGGACAAAACTGCTTTAACCGCCTCAAAATGTGGAGAGCTCATTTGCGCAAGAATACAAATAAATATGCTTATCAAATTTCACCTGTATACATTAAATTATTTTAAGCTCTATTGGTCACAAACCAGAAGAGCTTAGTGGGATTGTATGTTGTTCATCCATCTGCTGGCACAAGTTATCAAAACTACTCCTAAACAACTTAGATCTTGCTAACAAATCATCATAAACAGAAAGTTGTATCTACATTAGATTTTTAAGATTTCTTATCTGATCATGTTGAGTGCCAAGCGAGGCAGCTGTTAGTACCATTTTTATAAGTTTTTGGTATGACTCAGACGGGGATTGAACCCATGACCTCAGAAGCTATCTTGAAAATATTATTGCTACTTCTCCTGGATAGATGGTTATTCTGACATGGAGTTTTCACCAAAAGTCTTCTTGCAATGTCCTAAATGAAAATGGCACCAGTCTGACATCCAATATGGCCACCAACCTGAAAACTGCAATTGTGACTCCTTAGCAGAAAGTCATATCCACATTGAGTTTTGACCAGAACACTTCTTAAGATATCTTGCTGGTTGTAAATGAGAGGTAGCGATCTTAAATTCAATATGGTTGACATGATGGCCATTATGAAAATCTTGTAATTATTCATTCAGAATTTGATGGTCATAATGACATTGGGTTTTCATCAAAAGACTTATAAATGATGTTTAGTTGGTCCTACACAAAAATGGTACCAATCTAACATCCTATTGGGCTATCACTAAGAATCTCATAAATGACTGAAACACTGATAAAAGAAAAAAAAATGGTCTTATCTTGGATTCCTTGAAATTCTTTTTGGGCAGTGGAACATCAGACCTTTTCAGGGGTTCTTGTTGCTTAATTGTGCCAGCATGGTTAAAGAAAATATAAGTAGAGTCAACTCGACACTGATATGACTTTATGCTTTGGAGTAGCAATGACAGTTTTCAAGATGGTGGACATATCTGATGTCAGACTGGTGCCATTTCATTTAGGACCAACTAGACAAATATACATGCCAAATTTCACGTCTACTATTCAGTGACATTTGTATAATCTTGCAAAGAAGCTTTTCAGAATGGAAGGATGGATGGAAGTATAAATGGATGGATGAATCAACAGGGCCAAATCAATACAAATATTCTTTGAGCTTGCATATAACAAACATCAACATTCTGTAGTTGATTGTGCTTTTTACTGGTGTAAACTCAAAATCTGGCCAACCAGATATTACATGCACATTTATGTGAAAATTGACGGGTTGTTGTAGGGTTTAATGCCATTTTTCAGCACAGGATAGGCTATACATGGTGGCTAGTATAACTGGTGGAGGAAGAACCCTGGAAAACCCCAGGAAGAACAACGACCCATAAGAAACTACTGGCAAGCTTTCTCACGTACCCACGTCAGGCAAGCCTGTGACTTGAACCCACACAAAGGTGAGATTGCAGTGATCTGGAACAGTGAGCAATTTAGACCATTTGGCCACTCGGGGCCCCAGAAATGACTAGTAATATACCATTAATTCATCCACTGTAGAGGTTTGGCAGCAACAAAAATTGGCACCCCACAAAAAATATTTACAGTATAATGAAATCATTATTTTGTGTGGTATCAATTTTGTAGATTTTGAAGCTTCTAACAATCAATGAATTGAAATGCCCAATGAACATTTTTTTTCTGGAAACAAAAAACCCACTCTTTTCCAATCCAAACATACTTATACAAAAATGTAATTTTTCACAAAACCATGAAAATGTATACACACTAAAATGAATTAATTCACAGTACATACCAGAGTCTGAAATGAAGCACATTAACTCATTTTGTGTGCCAGTATACTGGATGTTATATGGTTACATAATACATGTTGAAAACTTTGGAAAAGCACAATAGGGAACCAGGTTACAAAATTTCTGAAAAAATACATAGATAAAAGGCAAGTAAAAGCAAAGATATATATAAAAGTAAAATTTACGATGTATATAAATGTCAAAATATCTTAAAAAAATTATGCAAATAAAAAAGCATACAATGCATAATGACTGGTACCACAAATATATATGATCTGCCTCAGAACCTTGCAAATTGTATGCATGTAAATATTATTTTAGATTTTTATGCAATATTTGAAACAAAATTCCATTTATTGTATTATTTGAGGTCAATTTACTGGGAAATCTCTCACGTTTATTACTCATAACTTCTCTCAATGAATTACCAAAAATAATTCATTTGTGAAATAATGGCCACATGATAAGTGTTGTACCTACTGATGTACTATTGGGAACCACCTGTAATGTGGTGGGGCTAATTTAAGCAAATTGTTGACATCGACAGTAAAACTTTGTTGCATGATATGATAATGCACACACATCTTTGATGATTCATACACTATGACATCATGGTTCATATATTTTTGGTAATAATCAACTCAGTGTCTTCATTTTCTCTACACAAAAACAAGCTACACAGCGTTTCTATTTTTTAAACTATGAAACAAAAGGTGCAAAATTAATTTCTGTTAATAATTAATCGAATCATACAGATTACAATTGAGATTATTTTTTAATAATTCACCCGGTCCTATAATCAAGGAACACGCTGCGCTTACATGATTCTTAGCACATGCTACACAAAACAAAATTGTATATAATTATACTTGGTTATAAGTTGAGTCCAAATGCAGATAACACTGACCCTAATCTGCTATCCTATAATGCACTGGAGATAAAGGTCTGGTTTTTTGTTCTTACTGATTACTTCTAACAAACTGCAGAGATGTAAATCTACCAGTGCATTATGGGATTGAGGATCTGGATTTGTGCAGTTTGTGGTTCAACTTGACTATCTGCAGTATCCTCAATATTGGAGATTCAGCTAAAACAGAATTTAGGTTAAAATAAGGAACCATCACAGAAATGTATCATTTTACTCTACAGTTGGGGAATTTTTAGATGAATGGGTCATTTCAAAGATATAGGAGGAAAATGATCAAAACTGGTCAAATTGTCATAAAGCTAGATGGTGCACACAGATGGACCCTTTTTTGCTCAGTGGACTATAATGTCACCAAATGATGATGTAGAATGTTAAATTATTTCAGTAAATAGATAAACACCACTCTGGTGGCCTAAGTGGTTAGAGCAACCACCTCGAATGCTGGAGATCACAGGCTTGAACCCTGATTGAGTCATACCAAAGACTTATAAAAATGGTACCAGCAGCTACCTCACTTGGCATTCAGTATTAAGAGGTTAGTGTTAGGACTGGTTCGCCTGGTGTCAGGATAATGTGACTGGGTGGGACATAATTCTACATGTCTGCAGCATAATGTCCCCATGGTAGACATCACTATAAACTACCACACTGCAGACATCATAGCGATATGACTGGAAAATTATTAAAGCTATGTTAAAAATCCAAACCACACACACGCACACACACAAAAAATCTGATGGTATGTCAATACAATGTTTCTCCTTGAACACAGGATCATGGGCTTCCTGCAACTTGTCATATGCCCCAGAAATCTTGGTCCCTATTCATGTTTTTATGAGTTACTTAATCACTTGATAAAATAAGTGTCCAAGGAAAACCTGACACTAAAATGCAGATGACAAAGTTTCAGGTGGTACAACTGTTGAAACAAATAAAGAACAGCTAAAAAATTAACTCCTAGTATTATGTGTTCCCTAGGATGGGACACACATTCTCCTCAGCTCTTGTGATCCTAAGTGCAATATCACAATAGGAATAAAAATAGTTACTAAGCAGAAATACGAGTTAGTGCCTTGAAAAATCAGGGTCCATAAGTACAATAATTAGCCATGTAGCTTGCGCAAGAACTTACTCCTTGGGGGAATTTAATAAGATTTTGAAAACCAACTAATATCACCTTACATTGCAGAGACATTCATATTACAGTATATGCCTAATGGACTTGTTTAATGTAAAAGTGTTTGCACAAGATGGATTTATTTAAATATACTTTAAAGTATGGTGCTGACACAGGAAACTTTTACATGTTTTATTTTTTTTGTTAAATTTTCATTCACTGCTTATAACTTTACTGAAAATAGGAAGCAAAAAATGTTTTTTTGGAGTAGCTACACAGTAACATTGGAATTCACTTTGTTAGCAGTGTACCTCATACTAATCAAAACCGCACTTGTTAGAAAGCAGTACCTATTAATGATTGAGTTTTCCACTGAATTTTGGTGCCCCAAAAAAGCCTTGAATAAAACTACAGTAAACCAGTGTTTATGTTATTGTTTGTGTGTGTTTAGTATTGTGGTGTTATATATTCAGTACAGTGATGTCCATTATCCATATCAATGTTTGTTTTGAATATTTGGGTCATGCTTCTGCAAACAATCTCATGCAAGTTTTTGAAAAAGCCATTGCAGCTGTCAACCTTGCCAACATGATCAAGTTACCAATGGAAAGACCAAATGTGATCTGGAGATTTTTTTATGAAGATTTGAATCAGAAGCTGAACACAGATTGCAATGTCAGCCTGGTTAATAATGGTAAAGAAATTTGTAAAAAATTCTATTGCATTTAAATGTCAGTCTTATAAAACTCTGGTCCAGAAATATTAAAAAAAATTTTAAACAATATTTTTTAATTAAAAATAAGTTTTAAAAGCCAATTCCAAGTGAATACAAAAGTAAGAAAAAAAAAAATACTGTTTATTACAAATTGTGTTATATACTGAGAAGTTTAAAAATTGTCTCATATGCAATTTATAAATTAAAGAAATATTCTGTCATTTGTTTAATGTTGTACTAATTTCCAGGTGGCTGTGACCTCAGTAAAGTTCATAAAACAGGAATGGATGCTGCTGAGTAGGCCTTAGACAAATTCCTGAATTATCTGCACACCCTATTCTGAAACACCCCAGCTAGAAGAGAACACTTCTACAATGTTACTTCATCATCCCAGAATCCCCCTGAATTCTGTAAACATTGCTGGTGCAACCATACTTAAAATAATTCCAAGGGGACAAGCCCTTGCTTCCATCTGCCCATCAGGCCAAGGCTAACATGTCTCTCAATCTCCTTATACAATTCTTAACAGATGAAAAAAACTTCAACAGCATATCTGGCACCATGAAGATGCTTGGTCTTGATATTGAGGACAGTTCGAAACACCATGTTCTGTTCAATGTGCATGTGGGATTTATTGCAAAACATGAACTTTTGGATTTGAAGACGATGAAGAAGCTTCGTGAGAGACAAATTTTAGGTTTTAAAGATGACTGTAAGAAAAGTTAGGTAAGCTTCACAGAAGAGCTGCTGGACAAATCCCCATTGAAGTATTCAGTGATATACAGCACTGATTGCTTGGACAAATCCCCATTGAAGTATTCAGTGATATACAGCATTGATTGCTTGGACAAATCCCCATTGAAGTATTCAATAGTATACAGCATTGATTGCTTGGACAAATCCCCATTGAAGTATTCAATAGGATACAACATTGATTGCATGGACAAATCCCCATTGAAGTATTCAATAGTATACAGCATTGATTGTATGGACAAATCCCCATTGAAATATTCAATAGGATACAACATTGATTGCTTGGACAAATCCCCACTGAAGTATTCAATAGGATACAACATTGATTGCTTGGACAAATCCCCACTGAAGTATTCAGAAGTATACAACATTGATTGCTTGGACAAATCCCCACTGAAGTATTCAGTAGTATACAGCATTGATTGCTTGGACAAATCCCCACTGAAGTATTCAGTAGTATACAACATTGATTGCTTGGACAAATCCCCATTGAAGTATTCAGTGATATACAGCATTGATTGCTTGGACAAATCCCCTTTGAAGTATTCAATAGTATACAGCATTGATTGCTTGGACAAATCCCCATTGAAGTATTCAGTGATATACAGCATTGATTGCTTGGACAAATCCCCATTGAAGTATTCAATAGTATACAGCATTGATTGCTTGGACAAATCCCCATTGAAGTATTCAGTGATATACAGCATTGATTGCTTGGACAAATCCCCATTGAAGTATTCAGTAGTATACAGCATTGATTGCTTGGACAAATCCCCACTGAAGTATTCAGTAGTATACAACATTGATTGCTTGGATCAATCATTATTCTTGTCAAACTTACCTATGTTTGTAATAATGGCACTGCACATACCCAAGTATGTAATAAAATAACATGATCAGAAACATGCCAGTAAAAGGCTTTTTGGAGAAAAAAAAGCCTTCAAACTGATTGCAAACTGCATTTTATCCAAAAGACATTCAAAAAGATTTAATTAAAATTTTTCACTACCTGCAGAAGTAGGTGAAAGGAGTAATGTTCATCCACATCCTGTAAAGGCTTTCACCTTATAAGACTAGTTTCAAGGCAGCAGCAATGGCATTCAGACTTTGACAAACTCCAGTAAATTTCGCTGACCTCAGGTTTAAAACTAAACTTCATCTGCTATATCACTGGATTTTCCATGAGACAACAGATCAATGGGACAGTTGTTTTTGTCAGGAACTGCTTCCATGTCCATAAAACAAAAATGCATGCTGACACGGAAAACGTTCCATCATTGTCCATATGCATAACACTACTTATCCACTAGATAAATAAAAAAGCATTGGCTTGCAGGTTGGACTGCTGGTTGGGCAAGGAGAGGATCGATGGCTGGATCGATGGTTGAACAGTTGACTGGACAGTCGACTAGACATTAAAACAGATGGACCAGTTGTACCAGTCCCCATATATATATAAGAATATGGCTGGACAGCATGTGGCATGACCTACCAATACAAATGAGCTCTATTTGACATGTATGACTGCCTAAAATGGCTGACCAGCAACCAAAATTGTGGCTGATAAAACATGTTGATGAGGTCAGTATCAGACCCAAGACACGCAAACTTTCAGATAGTGAGCTCATGATCAGGCATGCAAGGATACTTAATACATAGTGAGGTCAGGGGGATGCCCACTACGATACCAATTATTGGGATGAATCTTCAATAAATTCCAGTCAGAAAGATGTCATGACAAGACAGATGGATACAAACTCTCCCGAAGTTAATAACTGTGCAGATGTCTCCTCTACAAGCCCATTATCTGTAGCTAGAACAATGCTTATGACAGCTGTAGCATGCACACATCTCAAGCAATCCAAGTCTCCATCTCCAGTTGGCTGGATTTGATGCTTGTTGATGGCAGAGCCTCAAGAACCAGCAGGATTATTGGACCATTGTAGCATTGTGCTATCTACTGAAAAAATGCTCTGGATGGAATCTCAGGATGTCACTCTCCATGGACTGTCACTTACTTGCATCTCTGTCTTTAAAAAAATTTCCAACACCATGACTCATATTCCCTCTGACCACGTCCTGCAATAACAGCAAGGAATTGTTGATGTGTATTTTGTGCAGGAAGGTCTAATAAATGTCCTCACTGATTTTAAACTTATCACATTCAGCTCAAATTTAGTTCAGGAGAGCCCAAATTTTTAACGTACTAGCCCACGGACAAGTCTACAAAATCGTGAGAGTGATACAAGATACAAGAAATTCTAGTGAATGTCGGTGGTCTGGTTAAAATACAGCAACTCTGTGCAAACTTTTTTACTGACAGTAGGTCATGTTCAGTTCCTCATGCTTTATGTTTTGCAAGTTTTATATCCTGTGATCTTGCTACATTACATACATCAACACCTTTATTTAGCAATTTTATGTAGCGTATTCTTATTCTGGATATAGTTTCTTTCATCTATAGTATAGTGGAACTTTCATCTTGTAGTCACTATCAAGGTCAATCTCATTTTCTTGCACAGACATGATAATGTGGATATTTACTATTTACTATTTACAGCAAGTTTGGACACATAATGAATAAATATTTTTATTTTATCAGTTACATTGCAATTGTAATATTTTTGTGTAAAAGGGATTTGCTGACTTTTCAGTCCTAAGTTAGTCTCAGGCAGTTTGTCAGATTTTGCTGGCTCTAAACAATTGGCTTTTCAAAGATTGTTTTGATGCATGTTTTTTTATATATATGTTTTAATTGCTAAACATATAACTCTTGAGATTTCTTTGAGAGGTGTGTGTTTGGAAATAAAAGGCACTCGTCTCTAATGATTAAATATCAGGATGATTTTGTTCAAAGTGTGATTGATGCTAGGAAAATGTAGTACCAACAAGCATCACTTATGATATGTTTTTTTATGTAACTAATAATTACAGGAGACTTGATACATATTGCCTGGCAAACAATTAAAAGGATAAAAACAAGTTTCTCAAATCATTCTCAAAAGTAATTACAGGAGACTTGATACATACTACCTGGCAAACAATTAAATGGACAAAAACAAGTTTTCTTAAATCATTCTAAAAAGTCTGATTTGCAAATATTTTGATGCATGTCACCAATATGAAGGTGTCTGTATGATAGATGTTAAGTAAAAAGATAAAATAATTATTCACAAATCCTCAATCTTTTCTACCTATTCCTTTATCTGTCTGCATACATGTATCTATCTACTGTATTATTTACATATATATTTTTATATAACTTTAACTATCAGTATATGGTTTTAAGGTATCAACAGAGACACTATGGAAACAAAAGTTTCAAAAATAAATGCAATTTCCTTTAAATATGCCATAATTTATTTTGTTTTTTTAGTCTTGTAGGAATATTTTGTTTCAGGGCAAGCTCAAGTTTTCCAAGGGCAAGTTCAATTTTCCAGTCAGCTTGTACAAGGCAGACTGATCTTTATAAAATGTGCAAATCCCTGACTATATTTCTGAAATAACAATAAATAAACAACAACAAAATGGATATAACAACCCAAAAGTGTCATGATAATCCTTTAGGACACTAGTTATAAATGCAAGTGAGAAATTCAACCAGTGTTCACAATTAAACTGAACAACCTGTAAATATCAGTGACACTGTGTGCAAATTACTGGGTCAGAAAACTTAGCCTACAAGCTGCCAAAAATCTGTACAAATATCAGCAGACATAAATAAGGCTACCAACATTTTGTGGAAACTCTAATTACCAAAACTGTTGCACACTTCTTGATTGATGGGTAGATTTAACAATGATCTACATAAACGTCAAGAGGCAATGTGATGCAATGTTACTCATACTACAGTGAAAACCAAAATCAGTAAAACATCCAGTATATGGATAGCCACCTAGTGGTGGACTGGAGAGGTAGTTGTGACAGTTGTATGGGCAGTTAAGATGAATTTTTTTCTTTCCAGGACAGTTATGTTCAAGACACAGTAGAGTTTATTTCTTAATGTTAATTTATTTGCGCAGCATATTGGTGGAGAAAATGATTTCTTTGAACTAGAATGGTACTCTTTCCTTATTTTCTAAACTGCAGTGTATATTGGCTTTTCAGTTTTATCTGTCTACAATCAGTGGAGTATCAACGGTAGCAAAACCAGCAACAATGCCTCCCTCATTGTCGCTGCTTGACTTGGTTCTCAGCAGATGGCCTACTTGCACATTACAGATCTCCTGATCTGCTGACCTACAGGAAGAAAAAAAATAAAATGTGATTTTTTAAATATTTTAGTAAGGGTTTTGTACTTCAATGAAATGAAATTTAAGTAATATTTTCATTGGCATAACATAAGAAACCAAGGTATTTCTAATGGGTCAGCTAATTATATGCATGTTTTAATGGGACATTCCTTATGAACTATCTGTCCGTTGATCCTTACATGAACGTTTTTTTGTCCTGCCGAAAATGCTGCAAGCCTTTAAGAGACTTTGATGACACTATACTTAATTACATACACATACATAAGATGGCTTGATGGTGTGTTGCATAAAGGTTAGGTAAATGGTCAAGGTCACAGTATGGTGAAAGCTACTTTGTCACTTTTTTCCATGTAGCCTGCATGATTACACTTTTCCCAGGTATATATCATGATTAGATGGTCTGTTTCATATAATATTCAGGTCAAAGTTTAAATTCAAGGTCATTACAAGGAAAAACAAACTTAGTAATCTGTTTCCATGTTCAGTCTGTAACTTTTAAACTACTACAGGGATAGTTTTATGAAATTGTTCAGAGCTGTACATCATGATTAGATTGTGTGTCACATACAATAGTTAAGTCTCTAGCTTAAAGTTCAAGGTCAAAGCAAGTGAAAGCCTAACTTTGTGATTGGTTTCTTTATGACCAGTTTCTCTGTTTGATCTGTGACTAATCATCCAAGGTATGTTTTGGAAGCCTATCCAGGTATATACATTATGACTGAAGTTGTGTTATGGGCCATAAATAGATTGCAAGGTCAAAGGTCAAGGCCATCAAAATAGACAATGTCACATGTTCAAATCATATGCCACTTGTGCTAATCATTTGTTCACTTCTTAAAATGTAGTAGCTTGCAGTCAAAATATCATATGACATATGCTAGAGAAAGTGGACCAAAGATACTGCACAATGAACTATTGAAATTAACTTTAACAAATTTCTTTAAGAATAATATTACATGCAGCAAAGCAAAGAAATTAAACCATGATTCCCAATAAAACCTATAAATGAGACCAGGAAATTTTCATTAAGGCGAAGTTATGTAAATTAGAAAATCTGACTCAAATTAGTACCAGGGGAGGAAAAGCTAAGAAGCCTGAACGGAAAATCCAATGAGAATGAGTATTCGGGATGGCCTGATAAAAAGCTATTTATTTCATTTATTTTCCTTTGCCTTATGATAAGATGTATGATTATACAAGGGAACAAAAATACCCTACTGAAAGTATTTGTAACCTTCAATTCTTTTTTCTGCACCATCAGACAATTCAAAATTTTAATGAGCTTTTAGAACTTGAACATTTTCATACACATATATTTTTTATTTTTTATTTTTGACTTGTCACATTTTTTATCAGACTTTTCACATTTTTTATTTTTGACTGTTCACATTTTTTTATGAGACTTTCATAAGATATGTTTTTACTTATAATTATTCATAACAAATAAAACATTGAGCAAATGTATAAACAAAATCACCAAAAATACACAAGACATAATATTCCTGGTTGATTTGGGAGATATTAATGTCAAAATCAAAGTGTGATGCATGAATGCATATGAGGCCAAGACTGGAGGCCCTGAGTGGCTGAGTGGTCTAAAGCGCTCTCCGTTACGGATCATTGCCATCTCACCTCTGTCTGCGTGGGTTCGAGTCTAGGATTCAGCCAATGTGGGTATGTGAGAAAGCTTGCCAGTAGCTTCTCGTGGGTCAGTGGTTCTTCCCAGGGTATTCCTGGGTTCTTCCTCCACCATTAATACTGGCCACCATGCATAGCCTATAGTGTGCTGAAAAATGGCGTTAAACCCCACAACAACAAGGCCAAGGCTGGATAAAATAAGAAACAGTCTCAGATGCAAAATTGTCTAATAATCACACTGAATATAGCACACAAGTGTTGATGAGCCTAGTTCTGCAGAAATGGAAAAGTATTAATCAGATTTGTAAATGGATGATAAAACATGCATATTCTATAAAAGAAAATTTTATAAACACAATCTAGCTCATAAACTTTGGTGAGATGCATACTGATGTGTTTATCGTGCCCAGAGAAGATGTAATTGGAAATGTTATGGTGAAGTCCACTTTGGGTTATCACTTACCCTAAACACACTCCATATATTCCAATTTCTGATACCACATTTTGCAAACTGGGATCCACTCCAAGCTTCAGGAGGTGGTTCTTCTGTTGCCATGGATATATCCGCTCCATCAGTATGTATGCTTGCCTTTCCTCTGAGTTACGGATTTTTACCAGGTAATTTTTCATCTCCTTGCCATACAAGTTGTTACCTGTGAACATTGATTCAAATACTAAATTTTTTAGGAGAGATTTTATTTTTGACCAAAAAGAATTATTAGAAAAGCAAACTGCCATTTCTAAATCTACTGATATTACGTATTTATCTACAGTAAAACTTTAACATCTCAAAACTTTAATTATCCCATACTCAGCAATACCCAAATAATTTACTGAGTCCTGGTGTAAAGCCTTCCACTGTCTGCAATACTCAAAATATTTTTTACTCAGTTCTGGTGTAAAGTGATCCTTTGCCAGCAATACTCAAAATATTTTTACTCAGTCCTGGTGTAAAGTGATCCTTTGCCAGCAATACTCAAAATATTTTTTACTCAGTCCTGGTGTAAAGTGATCCTTTGCCAGCAATACTCAAAATATTTTTACTCAGTCCTGGTGTAAAGTGATCCTTTGCCAGCAATACTCAAAATATTTTTTACTCAGTCCTGGTGTAAAGTGATCCTTTGCCAGCAATACTCAAAATATTTTTTACTCAGTCCTGGTGTAAAGTGATCCTTTGCCAGCGACCTTGTACGCTCCAAACAATCAAGATTAAGAACAAGAATTTTTTCACTCACTGATGTGTTAGAATCTTGATCTAGAATTATTATAAATTTTGCTGCAACCTCCTATTCTCTACCAAGATCCTCCTAGTGAATAATCATCAGTATTTACAATGGAAAAAATAACCTGTTTATGTTATGGCTTTGGGTTTATTACTTGCAACCTCAACCCACCCCTCACTTTGTTGTGTGTGTGTGTGTGAGAGAGAGAGAGAGAGAGAGAGAGAGGGAGGGAGAGAGATATAATTAGGTATAGGTATATTTTTTATAGGTATGAGTAGGCACAGACAAAATATTGATGGACTGAGACTTACATGTATGTATGTATATGATCATTAAATGGCACCTTAGCACTATAATGGCTATATGGTACCAATTAAAAGTACTATAAATGAATAATGAAAAATTGCACAATGTTTTTTTTGGAAGATAAAACCCTCTCAAATGTAGGCACGAACTACTACAAGACAAGAGATAGAAGGCAAAGATGTTAAAATATTTGTAAGCTAAATATACAATAAAATATGAACTTAAAAACTAAAAACTCCTTAAAAGTAATGGGATAAAATAAGTTATATAAACTACATTCTGGCAATCAGTCCAAGATTTTCTTGCATAATACATGATCATAAAATGCTTCAACTGAGTTTGCATTGGGAAACGTTTGTCTTGCAGGGTGGAAAGCAATATACTCAGCAAGTATGTGTTCTATTGTCATTGGACACTGGCAGTGTATGTACTCTGGTTAAAGTGTAACCTTCAGAAGGTATACATTAGTCAGTCCTATACATGACTGCCACAATATCAAATCATCTCTAAAATTTGTTTTATATGATTGATATCGCTCTCCAATGATGTATTTGATGTTACAAAGCCTGTTTGTGGAGCTTTCATTCCACACATTTTGCTAAGTATATAGATAATTCAGAATTTATGTAATATTTTAAATCTGCATATTGAAATTCCATTTAGAAAGGCTGATTGCAGGGCAGCTTTGGCTGCTTTATCTGTTCTTCGTTACCCTTAATACTAATGTGACTAGGCAGCTTACAGTACAGAATAATTTTTCCAGACTGTATGAGCAAATCATGTTTCTACTAAGAATGGAGATATTAATGAGTTGTCAAATTTAATGTTTTACCAGACTTTCAGTGTGTATAAAAAATCCAAAAGAGGATGAAAATTGTTTTTTTTTTTGTGTGACAGAGTTGCCACTGGTTAAGATGGAGGCTTCATCTGGTAAGTGGTTCAATATGGTGCCTTGAGATGGATGGCCATGATAGGAGCCTCGGATTTTGTTGAATTTACACTGAGAAACAAGAGCATACATTGCCAACCTTTTGAATTAGCAAAGGCCAATTATCATTTTGTGGGGTTTCAACAACTAAGTTGGTAATTTTTTAATATAAAATTAGGCAGCATTTTCTAAAACATTTTTTTGCTATTTCTTAGTGAGGATTAAATAATATTCTGAGCACACAAAGTTTGGCATTTAGGCCTAAAGACAAAACTGTGTGTGGAATTGGATCAGAAGATAGTCTAGCTGATGTGATGGTTTGTGGGCTTAATGCCATTTTTCAACATGATACATGGCAGCCAGTATATCTCATGAAGCGAGAACCCCGAAAACTCCTGGAAGCTACTGGCAAGCTTTGCCCCCATTACTCATATTGGCTGAGCAGGAGACACAAACCCAGGTGGACAGAGGTGAGATGGTAGTGATCGTTGAAGTCCACCTGGGCATCCGGGGCTGAAGAGCTAATTTTGTTCATATAATATCAAGTGACAATTCATTAGTCTCAACATGGAGGCTTTCTGAAGAGGAATCTCTAAATGCTTCAAAATCAAAACCACTTACTTTGCATTAGTTCAAGCATTTGCAGGTAAGATTTACAAGCTGAGTGGAGACATAGTCAAGTGTAAATCTTATGTAAACATCAGTCTATGGACAGCCTCTGAATCCTTTTAATTGATTCTTACCTCCACCTTCTCTTTGAGGTTTCAAGACATAATTGCTGGGAGATGAAATTGCCATTTCTATTGCTTCATTCCCTTCTGAATCCTGCCGAAAGAAAAAAGTCTTTGAACTTTCTGTTTGAATTATGCAGTAAATGCCTTAAATTTCGTGTGTAGATTCCAGTTGGTATTAACTTAAAATTTTTAATTCTGACTTACCGAACTTACAATGTGCTTTATTTTGGATCATAAAAGATTCAGGGTCTAAAATTACGACAATACCGACTTGAAATTAGTGCTTGCTGTACTATGGTGGGTTTGGTCATGGTGGAAGTTTTCTGAGTACATCTAGACAGAAGTTCAATGATGTTGTTGTTGTTATAGGGTTTAACGCCATTTTTCAGCACAAGATAGGCTATACATGGCGGCCAGTATTAATGGTGGAGGAAGAACTGGGAAAACCCCGGAAAGAACCACCGACCCACAAGAAGCTACCCGCAAGCTTTCTCACATATCCACATTTGCTGAGTCCGAGACGCGAACCCATGCAGACAGAGGTGAGATGGCAGTGATCCGTGAAGGACAGCGCTTTAGACCACTCGGCCACTCGGGGCCCCAGAAGTTCAATGAAGTGGTTACTTTGGCATCTGTGTGTGTCTTTACATTTGTCTCTATGTCCATCCATAAGTCTATCCACACACAATATTAAACTCAGAGTAACAGTTTTATTCATAAAGTTGCACAATGTAATTGCAGATCTGGGTCTGTACAGTTTGTTAGGAGTAATCATCAGAACAAAATAACAATGACCATGATCTGAGGGTGCATAATGTAACAGCAGATCTGGGTCTGTACAGTTTCTTAGGAGTAATCATCAGAACAAAATAACAATGACCATGATCTGAGGGTGCATAATGTAACAGCAGATTTGTGTCTATTTTGTTTGCAGTTGGACTTGATTTATAAGTGAGTATATATAGTAATTTTTATTTTTAGCAGATTTTATTTAATATCTAAAGGATACCAAAGTACATTACATTCCTTAATGGATGCCCTGGTAGCTCAGTTGATAGACTGATTGTCAAGATGACTGCCATGCCATGGCAGCCATTTTTGAGAAAATATTGTCATAATTTGCATTCAGGACCAACCTGATGTTATAATTACCATATTTGATGGCCTATAAGATGATACTTTCTGACCATAAAATCTAAGCTTCTTTTTATACTCCAACTCGACTGATATATGAATTATGTCATCTGAACTGCTTTATTGTATGTTACATAATCTTCTGTATGGAGAAAGTTCTCCAATAAGTACAAGAAATACTGTTTAAAAAATATTTCATTTTGGGGAAGAGATTGTGTATGAAAAATATAGGACACAACAAGAAGGATTTTAAACATACATGATTGTCATTATTAAAAATTCATGTACATCAGATGTAATTGTGCTAAAGCACTATGCACTAAATTTGATTACATATATGTATGTTAGAATTGATAAACTGACGAATAACCATGATAAAGACAGTTATTCCATCACATTTTCTGTCTTGCACCTCATGATTAAATAAATATTATGCCCCAGAGAGAGAGAGATGTGCAGTACTATATTCCATTATCAATTAAAACCACTGGGTAAGCAATTCCTTCTAGTTTTAGTTACTGCGTCCATTTTCCAAGAATCACATGACATTGTAATGATATTTTCATGCTATTTAAATGTGCTACAGCTGTAGTCATGTTATCCAAGCTAACACCTGTTGGAGGTCAAGATTTGGCAGCCCAGATCAGATTAATGAGGCTACCAATAGGGAAATGAGGCTACCCATAGGGTATTATGAATACAGTATAGTATGATGAAAGGAAATGCCAGGTGGTTACTCATGTAAATTTCTTAACCAGTGACATCTTTTGAACTTGCCAGTAAGACTGACAGCAATTATGGTAAGATATAGCATGAGCGAAGATAAAAAACAATTGCTGCCTAAGTACAGTAAAAGTACATGCACTTTGCAAAAACTAATTTTATTTGTTGGGAATGGAGAGGTTGTTGCACTTAAAAAGAAAATCAGACTACATGTTGGGATTTAACCTAAACAGAGTCTATATGGATATAAATTTTGTGAATATTTAAACTTGGAAGGAGTATGGTATATATTTTCAGAGTTAACATTTACTTCTTAATTTATTAATCTTTTCTCTCTTTGACAAAAGCTTCAGCTAAACAGGGGCAGTAAGGTAAAAAAAAAGACATGTTGAGATGAAATCTTTTTCTCATATCGGACCATATTTTATTTTATTCACGAAGTGCAAAAAGAAAAATGCAATGGAATACATATGCCTCTCTCTTTGTATCTCTCTTAAAAAGCAGTTAAGTATTAATGATGCAATTTCCCTATTGCTGGTAATCTGAAACAGCCTACAGTGATACTTTTAATATTTATGAAATTGGAAGTAATTACAATTCCACACAACACTGCAAATTTTATCCTATCTGTAACTCAATAAATTTTCAGGTCAGCATCATTATATGTAGTTAAGAGTACATAATAGATTTAAAATACTTCGTGTGAAACAAATAAGGTACTTTTAGTTACATTTAATGATCCAGACTGGAAAGGTTACTGAGTTACAGATAGGATAAAATTTGTGATACTGTGTGGAACCAAGTGAAAAAGATGAAGCCGATGTGTTGATCTGGCCTCATCTTATAACCAGCATCGACTTATATATGGATAAAGAATGGAAAATTTACCAAATTCGCTCATTCGACTTCTACTCTGCATCGATTGATAGGCTGGCAAATATGGTACATGACTTTGTTCAGGCTATGTGATTCTCACATTATATACACTCATAAATACTTTCAGAATAATATACACTTCAACTGAAGAAGTGTTTGTCATTATTATATATACTGCAGTAATTTTCTAATATAATATATTCTTGCATAAATCATTGTAAAAAATAGTATATCCATTATAGTTGCAAAAATATTCTCACATAAAGGAAATCTTCACAGAATATAGTAAAGTCACGATCGATAATCATATTGTTGTAGTAGTGTTTTGGGCTGTATTATAATATAATCTCACAAAGGAAAATGTCAACAGAATATAATATAGCATAGTAGATCAATAATAGCGGTGTAGCAGCTTTAGTAGCTGTATATTGATCTGACTGGGATGCCTCATGGCAACTTCGCATAAGGAGCTCAAATGGGTTACATAAATGGAACCATAATCAAGTGGCTGAAGTAGAACGATAATAGCAGTTTGCATGGTTAGTGCTCAAGGTAAATGAATTCTATACCTCATGACTTTCCTCTTGCATCATGCTGTATTATTGTTGTTGTTGTTGTTGTTGTTGTAGGGTTTAATGGCATTTTTCAGCACAAGATAGGCTATACATGGCGGCCAGTATAATTGGTGGAGGAAGAACCCGGGAAAACCCCGGGAAGAACCACCGACCCATGAGAAGCTAATGACAGGCTTTCTCACTCATGCTGTATTAATTGTGTACTGGGGTGCTTTGTGGTAACTTTGCAGGGGGGAGGCACAACTAAATAATACACTCATATGTGATGTAAGTGAAAAGTCATTGGGTGTAGAAGACTTTGACCTAGATTAGTAATAGAAATCTCCGTGCAGCATCTAATACTATTTATTTGCTAATCTGTTGGAGAAAAACATACCTGCAAATACCTAAATGCATAAACAAAGATTTCACATCAATAACTTTATGGATCTATCTTTTAATCTCATGTCTCCACATGCTTTCATAATTTACAATCATTATCATTTAAGGCAGTTTTTGACATAAATGATGTTATCAATCCATCTTTGTAAGATCCTGTCCTTAACAACAGCATCCATAATTTACATGATTATCTCATTTCAGGCAGTTAATTTAGTTAATTTGTTAATTTGGAAATGGAATGTCTGTCAAAACAAACATATTGGATTCACCATCTGGATGCTACTGGTTTAACTTCTAAAATAATATGTAAACAGAACTGATCAATATATTCCCTTTGGTCACTTCTGTTATTTTTGGTGTGGGACAGAAACACATTCTCAATACAGTGGAACCCCGCTATAACGCGCCCCGCCATAACGCGAATTCGGATATAACGCGGTCGTAGCATGGCTCCCGAAATTTCGTATATTCATTCACACATGGAGAAAAAAAATTTGGAGAAAAGTAAAAAAAAACAAAACAAGAAATTAACTTCATTTTGGGCATGAGATTAGTTGTGACTTTTAAAATAATATGATCGTGGCATGGTTCCTGAAATTTGAAATTCATTTACGTGTATTTTTATCGGACCGTGAAAATATTTGTTTAACGTACGAGAAATAGTGTGTAAAACGTTTATTATAATTTGGTGGAAGAATTCGCGTATGACTTTTAATAATAAACGATCGGAACTTAACAATTTATCCAGGTTCTTTAAGTGATTTTGGAGAAGTGATTGTGTATGAATTCTAAAATAATACGATATATATAACGTACGAGAAATAGTGTGTACAACGCTTGGCTTCTGAAATTTATCAATTTGAACAGGTTGTGGTGAAGTATTCTACTCTAGAAGAGAAAACTGGTTTCATTAGGTTTTTGAATTGTTAAGCCGAAGTAAACATTATCGGAAGTGTTACTTATTACGGATCCATGAGTAAAGCCAGTAAATCGTCTTTGTGATTGTCTTCCATGAATTCTGTATACAGTCGTTGCTCAAACAATAGCCGACATGGGCTTCTTATTTAACTGCAATCACAGCCAAGCAGCAGACAAAGCTGTGGTTGATACAAGAGTCGCACAATTTAATAAACATCAAAGGACGAAAGCCGCCAACATGTATGCTGTGCTTGGCGGTGTGATCAAACAACAAACAGTTGAAAGTAAATAATATCCACTTTATTATCTGTAAATTAAAAGGGTATGAAATTGTACATCCGTTCAGCTTAATTTTGTTTTATATAAAAAGTGATTCGTAACCATTGCAGGCCTTCATTACTTAGTTATCGAGCTTTATCTGTGTATGTTGTTTGCTTATATAAAAAAATATTTTACTGTTATGGAAAAGCAAGTTCAAAAACGCAAGTCGTTTTCTGCTAAAGAGAAACTGTATGCCCTAGATCAACTAAAGAAGGGCAAACAACAAACTCAGCTTGCCAGAGATCTAGGAATCAGCGAGTCCACTTTGCGAGGGTGAAGGAAAGCTCCGTAGTCTACCCAACATTCTTGAAGAGGAAACTGGTTTACAGCGTAAAAGGGTTAAGTTAGCTAATGACAATGTCCTAGATTCAGCTTTGTACCAATGGTTTGTACAAGCTCGCTCAGAAGGTGTTCCAATTTCTGGCCCAATTCTGAAAGCCCAAGCAGAGAAATTTGATTGCCGTATCAATGGAGATGATTCCAAATTTAAGGCAAGTAATGGCTGGCTAGACAGATTCAAGAAAAGGCACGCTATCAGCCAAGTTCTTGTGTCTGGGGAAATCCGCTCTGCTGACAAAGAGGCTGCCAATTCCTACCCGATTGGGCTTAAAAAGTTGCTGGAGGACGGTTGCTACACAGCCGACCAAGTTTACAACTGCGATGAGACTGGTTTATGTTATAAAATGTTACCCGATCGCACCCTTGCAACCAAGACTGACAGTCACAAATGAGAAGGTTTCAAGAAGAGGAAGGACAGAGTGACTCTCTTATTTTGTGTTAACAAGTCTGGCAGCCACAAAGTCAGACCTCTGATGATTGGAAAATCGAAAGCTCCCAGATGTTTTCATCATGTAAATATGAAGGCACTTCCATTTCAGTACACTAACAGCAAGAATGCTTGGATGAATAGCTCCATATTTGACGACTGGTTTCACAAAACATTCGTTCCTGATGTTCGGGCTCATTTACGAAAACTCAAGCTGGAGGAAAAAGCTCTCCTCCTGCTGGATAATTGCCCTGCCCACCCCTCAGCGGAAAATCTTGTCAGCAGTGATGGCAAGATCAAAGTTTCATACCTCCCGAAAAACACTACGTCAGAAATCCAGCCACTTGACCAAGGCATAATTTCCGTATTTAAACAAAATTATCGCCGTGAAATGATAAAGGGAATGGTAGCAGATAATAACGCATCCGTCGACACATCATTGGCATTACTCAACTTAAAAGAAGTATGTCACCTTGGAGGTAAAGCCTGGGATGCTATCACTGCAATCTCCATTGAACGATGCTGGATAAAGGGTCTTGGGCCAGCTTTTACGCCCTCGACACAAAATGATAGTGACGATGAGCTTGAATTTACAGGATTCACTGAAGACGACGTACGTTTAGCAGAAGAAGCACTCAAAAAATACGAGCACAGTCATCATGATATCCTTAACTGGTATTCAGTAGATGACATCTGCCCTATATACGAACACATATCAGATGACGAAATTGTTACAAATGTCAGCAGGAAGAATGAAGCTGCACAATCAGAACCTGAAACCAGTGACGATAATGATAACGATGACGATGGCACCCCAACTCCCCCACCAAAAGTGTCTGAAGCAGTAGTACATTTAGAAGCAAGTTTAAGGTGGCTGGAAACACAAGATGTTGACAGCGTCAAAGTCCTTCAATTAAGAAACATTCTTGACTTTGCTAGAACCCAACAGTTCGCGGCAAAGAAGCAAACGTCATTGGATATATTTTTCAAGAAATGATGAAATTTAAATTTGGAACCACACTGACTTTGCACTTTGCGCAACGATTAATTTAGCAGTTTTCACATGTTTCTTTTGATGTTCACAAAATCTGAAATAAAAGTTATTTGCACGCTGAAATCATGCGTTGATTGTTAATTATTCTTGCAGTTGTCGCATATGATAAAATTTTAGCGGTATGAAATTTGTACAGACACCGTATGTAGACCCGGGAATAGCTGCATGCAATGACCGTACGATATCAGACGGCAAGTAAATGGTTTCAATATTTTGTTCATCTTATATTTTACACGACAAATTCAGACTATTACAAAATTATTGAATATTTTAAATCTGTACGATTTTCAATGAAATTACATCCATTATGGATGAACTGCATGCCACGACGGCACGGTAGCATACGGTGTTGATACACTTTTCATGATATAGCGATAGTCTGGTATTATCGGTCAATCTGTATTATCGTTCAAACAAATAAAAATTAGTAAATGTTTTTAATGCACAGTAATAACCTATAAATATATTAGCCATCGATTATTTTGAATATATCTTAATTAATGCATTCCAGTTAATATTCATCTGATGATAAGCCGACTTTTGATCACTGTACATGTATACACGTATATGTTCTCGGAAAAAAAAGTTAAATATTGTAAAACCCCGCATTAACGCGACCCCGCTTTTAACGCGATCCGATTTTATGGACCCCGATCATCGCGTTATAGCGGGGTTCCACTGTAATTGGTTTTGTTGGGCTGAACTCACATTAAAGTATTTTGTCTACAATGTTTTGGGATATACAGGTAACATCCATTATAACACGATGCTCAGGGTCCAAAGAATAACATCTCGATATAAGTGGGCTCTTGTTAACAAATTTTTTGAAAAACTTCCCCATAGAATATGTTCATTGAAATTTCAATGTCATCAGTTTTATGTAACCTCTTGATCATATATTGTTTGTTTTGTTCACCGGGTTTCATCAAACATCAAATATACTTCAGTGTTTTATTGCATACATGCCAATATAGCACAAACGGTGCATGGTGAATTAAAGCAACATTAAACGCAGTGCTGGGATTAAAAATCTGCTTGGAATAATTGGCTTTTCCAAGAGCATGTATTTAGGATGTTAAAAAGAGAGGTCACCTTAAATAAAAAAATGGGAGCCATGCTGCTATCACATTATAAGCAGAACTGCGTTAAAACGAATTGTGTTATAACGGGTTTTACCTGTATCTATTTCTGAACTGTAACCTACACAATGCAGTTTCTTTCTTTTCTTTTTCTTCTTTACTGTCATTTTTACATAATAAAAGATACATAAATGTACCAAAAATAATATATACATGATACACAATTAAAAAAAGAAGTCATTGCATTTTCCTACAGTTGTATAGATAATGTGGCCTAGAGGTTAGAGCATCTGTCTTGGATGTGGGCAGTCATGAGTTTGAACCCTGGACGAGTCATACCAAAGACTTATAAAACTGGTACTAACAGCTGCCTCGCTAGGCACTCAGCATTAAGATGTTAGTGTTAGGACTGGTCAGCCTAGTATCAAGATAATGTGACTGGGTGGGACATCATGCTACATGTCTGCAGTATGATTCTCAAGTGCTAGATATCACTATAAACTACCACACTGCAGACATCATAGCGATATGACTGAAAATTTGTTAAAGCTATGTTAAAAATCCAAATCTCTCTCTCTCTCTCTCTCACACACACAAACACACACACACACACACACACACACACACACACACACACACACACACTCATGCTTTATTAAATACATGGCTATTTACCATATCTAATGAATACTGCCCTGCAAATGTTGCCCGTATCCTGGCAACAATAGATGGATCCTGTATAAAGTGTTCCAAAATCCCAGGTCTTGCAAGTTCCTGCTGCACTTTTTTACAGCCAACCAGCTGGTAGTGTATGGAGGGACATTTGATGGCTCTTGAAAGCTCCATTGTCAATCTTACGTCGTAATCCTGCATTAAGTACAAAACTTGTAAATATATAAGAAAAAGAGATTTTTATTCATTTACTAAAATTTCACTCATTACTAAATATATAAATAAAAATTAAATATATAATCGGTCTCTAATTGAATTAGTATGAAGATCAATAAAAAAAGTATATTAAAAATAAAGAAAGATAAGATGGAGAAAAAGACATGTAAAAATTAATTATCAATTAATCAATAAATCACAAAATTCTCTAATATTTGCAATCTATGACCAGTCTTATGGGTGGTTAATATTCCTGGATATGTTATTAGAGAGAAAAGAAGGAAAATAAAACATGATGAAATACTGAGTAACAATGTAAATATCTGTATACAAAATTATACCAGCATTTGCATCATTGCCTTTTCGAGCAAGCAGGCATAATTTTTACTGCTGTAATGAAATTGTTTAAGTTATTCATTGTTAACTCATTAACCCCTGGAGGTTTTTGTTGTTTTCGCCTGAAACGTGAGTAGGAAACACATTTTGGGGGCTATTTCTGAATACATCAAAATACATTGACTTTCAAGAGATTTTCCATTAGCCTAATGCCTAGTTGTGTTGGAAACATTGTTTTTCGTTGGTTACTTTGCTCGTGCATCAGCAAAAGGGTAAAAGTTGGAGTTATTTTTTCTTTTGTTTTTGCTTAACGGACCCCTCATTTTTGTATTAAGACCACTCTTTATTCCACTGTATCCTACTTTTTGCAAAGGTTCACCTGTCTGTGTGAAGTTCAGACTGGTCTGCTTTAGATCTGAGGCCAAAAAGTCTAAAATCCAGACACAAAATCTGATTCTGACCATGGGCAAATTTTGGTTAAAAAAAAAACAGGTCCAAAAAATTAGGTTTTTCCCTCTGTATTTTGTAGTGCAACTAGAACTTTCAGATTATTTGGTATCATTGTAGAGTGCATCTATCTACCTTTACCACCCAATTTAGTATATCATACACAACCTTGTTCCTACAGTGCTTGGCAGTAGGCTACTACCTCCTGCCATGTAAACGATGCACCAGGGGTTAATGAGTTAACAAGGATTTGGGGATTTTTTTACAAATTGTCAAGGAATGGCTAAATTTGTAATTTATGTGCAATGTCAATGCACAAGTGATTAAATACACAAGGAATATTCCAATTTGGTGATGTCATCAAAATCTGATATCCTTTTCCATGCATGTACAAGCAATGCTGTAATTAGTTTCTTTTCTTAAAGAATGTTATAACAATATTAAGCTCATGATAATTTGGGATAAGGTCCCTAAACAAAGTTAATGACAGCAAATCATCTTTTTAAAAAATAACAGGTTCTCCTTGTACAAATTTATTGACAATATAGTGTTATGATGGTCATGAGAGACCATCTGTCTTGAGAGACCATTATTTGTTGGCAGAAGGATGGTCTTTCAAAACAGTATACTGTATAAACAGTACTGTCGAAATTGAGTTTCACTCTCAGCGTGACTATATCACTGACACAATGGTCATAGAGCAGTAAACATTGAGTAAGATCTCCTACTGTTCCACATTTCCCTAATTCTCAGGAGTCCTCTGTTTGTTGGTCTGGTTTAGAAGCCACATCAAATCTCTACATAATTTGCTGCCCCATAGTTTGATCAGGTGCTCCTAAATGTTTTCAAAGCACATTGCAAGGAAATACTGCTGTCTAACTGAAAGGAAAACTGCATCCTACCACTGTTTGTACCAAATGTATGCATAGATAACTCACAATGCTCCAATCTTTCATGAACCAGGTGATTGCTGAAGTAAATGAATGGGAAGGCAGTGGAGATGTACTCTCAGATAAGTTCTCACTTGACCTGTAAACATCTCCTTAAGCCAATTCAAGCAAAGTAGTATGATTCCACACACGATATAGTGTCACCTCAGATAAAGATCCTTAAAATAGACATTGAGAAAGGGGAATGATCTTTTGATTGTTCAATAATTGCAATGTCAGTAGCTGGTAAAGGAAAGCTGTTGTTGTTGTTGTAGGGTTTAACGCCATTTTTCAGCACAAGATAGGCTATACATGGCGGCCAGTATAATTGGTGGAGGAAGAACCCTGGAAAACCAAGGGAAGAACCACTGACCCACGAGAAGCTATTGGCAGGCTTTCTCATGTACCAACGTTAGCTGAGCCTGTGACTCGAACTCATGCAGACAGAGGTGAGATGGCAGTGATCCATAATGGTGAGCGCTTTAGACCACTCGGCCACTCCGGGCCCCGGTAAAGGAAAGTACCCACTTCTATAAATAGAGCCACGTGTACAGCATAAGATAAACACTGCCAGTGATGGCAGACCTGAAGTAAGCATTAATAGAAAAGAACATTCTAACAATTTTAAAAAAAAATAATTGAATAAATTTGGTTTTCATTGGTTGAAGGACTGGTATTATGATGACCTTATTGCGATAAAGCAGACAATCCCAAGCGCTATGAATAGCTACGTAATAGAAAACCCCAAACATATATTACTATGCTCAATTAAGATTTTTGTTTTTTAATGATGCAAACAAAATAACATAATGAATAACTGAAATTTCAATTATAAGAGTTTAACGTTTTTTCTGAGTTTATCGTGGTATAAACTGTCAGTTGCCGACTTACACAGCTTACATAACGTCCTTCGGACGTTATTTGCTGTGTGAGTCGGCAACTGACAGTTTATACCATGACAAACTCAGAAAAAAACGTTAAACTCTTAATTATTTGTATGTATTTATTTATTTACTAGATTGTCTATTATTTATGCATTTATTTATATATTAGTTATGTGTATAAAGCATACTGTATGCTCTGTAACTACTTCCTGTTTGAATAAAATAAAGTTTTACAAGTAAAACATTAATTTAAGTGCCTAAACTTAAGCTTGAGTACTTAAACTTGAGTACTTATATTTAAACTTGAGTCCTTAAATTAAAACTTGAGTACTTAAATTAAAACTTTAGTACTTAAATTAAAACTTGAGTATTTATATTGAAACTTGAGTACTTAAAACTTGAGTACTTATATTGAAACTTGAGTCCTTCAATTAAAACTTGAGTACTTATATTTAAACTTGAGTCCTTCAATTAAAACTTGAGTACTTAAATTAAAACTTGAGTACTTATATTGAAACTTGAGTACTTAAATTAAAATTTGAGTACTTATATTGAAACTTGAGTACTTAAATTTAAACCCAAGTTCTAAACTTAAACAAATAATCTTTCAAACTCAATGACAACTGCTACTAATAGTATAAATATACTGATATATTACAATGACTGACCTTTTCTGAAGTATAGTTATTTGGAACATAACCATGTCTGAAGTAGATTACTGCAATTTCCTCGTCTACTCTGCAAAGAATTAAAATAATGAAACAATTATCGGCTTAATAATCAGCACTGTAAAGTTTGTACCTTACAAAAAAACTCTATAATACATATAATACTTCTTGAAAATAATGCTTATTTACATCAGCAGCAAAAAGGAATATGAAACTAGATTTTTCCTTTAAATATATAGATATGCTTCCCTTGTCCAATAAACCTATATGTTACACACAAAAAAAACCTGTAAAAACAACTGTAACAAAAATCTAACCAAGCTTGGATTGTACCAACAAATTTAAGTCCAGACTTAAACATGATCTTAGAATCAAGCTTTCTGATTGGCTGAAGTCTAATTCTGACTTAAAATTTGCAAATCAGGTGTCTTAGGCTAGACCTATGACTTAGTTTGATGTTACTGAGGTCTGGTCATTTCCATATGCATATAAATGTGTATATTAAATTTCATTTGTCCAAGTCAATGGTTTTTCTAATTTAGGATTTTAAAAACAATTTCCAAATTGTGCAAACAAATGTATATAAATGCAAAAATTACTTAAAAGATGTGAATATTTAATCAGGTCATCCAAATATGCAAACATGAGATTAAACCCAAGAATTCAAAGTCTTTCTAAGCAGTCAGTAAATGTCTGAACATAGCAAACCATATATAATCATTATTCTTGCACATAGTGAAACTGCTAGGAATTAGCTGGTGTGTGTGTGTGTGTGTGTGTGTGTGTGTGTGTGTGTGTGTTTGTGTCTGTGTCTGTGTGTGTGTGTGTGTGATTTGGATTTTTAACGAAGATTTAACAATTTTTCAGTCATATCACTATTATGTCTGCAGTGTGGCAGATTATAGCGATGCTTAGCACTGACGCATCATGCCACAGACATGTAGCATCATGTTGCAACCAGTCACATTATCCTGACACCAGGCCAACCAGACCTAACACTAACCTCTTAATGCTGAGCGCCAAGTGAGGCAGCTGTTAGTACCATTTTTATAAGTCATTGGCTGGGGTTCAAACCTATTACCTGCCACATCCGAGGCAGATGATCAAACCGCTAGGCCACCAAAGCAGTCCGACTTAGCTGAAGATTGGGAGCTCCCCCATTGGTGAATAAAATGGAGGTAAGTCAGGAAAACGACAGTGGTATAAATATTACCCGTAACACCTACATATGTGCATTTAATTTTTTTCTTGTCTCCAATGATTTGTTGAAAGGGACATCTTTCTGAGACATAAACTATATCTGTATTAGCAATATTCAGAAAATAATCTGTTTCTGACTGCTATGAGAATCTTGTTCTGTGCAAAGAAATGGTTCTCACAATCTGTGGTTTGGACCGGCATGGAAATCGTTAGCTTTAACAAGTTAGGAAATAACTTCAATGTCCACTGTAAATGATGGCATTTCCTGAGAAATTTCAATTGCTTTCATTCAATCAGAGGTCTTTGCAGACAAATCCAAAGTATTAACAGTCCTGATCCAAGTAATAAATCCCAGGAAAGGGAACTTTAAAGTAACCTGTTATCAACTTACAAACTGCCATTATCTTAAGCTGGATTTCTCACCATGTATAGTCAGACAGTATGAAAAATGCTGTCAGAAAAAAAAAAGAAACACATTGGTGACCAAGACAACTTTACTTCAGTAGCACAACATGGATACACTTAATCTAGTAGTTAAGTGGTAGTTTAGGTTTTATTGTGCGATATACGCAAACAATTTCAAATTAGATGAATGATTTTGCAACATACATGCACTTACAAAGTCTGGTAGCATCACTATACATGATCAGTTACAAATTGTATAAATTATTCAGCAATTACCTCCACAAATGAGTTTTGGAAGAACAAAATGGTCAAGTACAACTGGAACAGGCCTGTTTATTTAAGAATGTCTTACTGTGTAATAAACAGAGTAACAAATGTCAGCTTGGACTTAATTTCAGATAAATTATCCCAATAAATTGCATTGTAATAATGGAAAAGTTGGATAAAAGTAGTAATGTAATATAATGTAATACGTAATGTAATATAAATTTTACACAGTGACAGCACGGAAAAGGTGTTTATTTTTAAAGGAAAGAAAAAGTTAATATGAATAAGAATAATCATGAGTTACTATGCATATATATTTTCAACTAATTAATCTAAACTAAAATTAAAATTGAGATCCATTGATTGGGCACATGTCTGAGGCAATCTGATTAATCTGTTTAATATTACACTTCATAAAAGTGGAGATCATGGGTACTATCTATATTCACTTATAAGTCAAGTCCAACTCCAAATGGCATATCCCCATATCTGCCATCACATAATGCATTGACAGATATGAATCCATGAGTTTGCGAGGAGTAATCAGCAGAACAAAGAACATACACTATGATTTGCTGACACAATATACAATCGCAGATCAGGGTCTATGTTGGTAGTGGCTAAACTCAGCTAATAAGCAAGTTATATGGTATAAACAGGGTGACTGCACCAGCTACCCCACAACAAACAATGCTTCTTTCACCAACAAAAGGCAGTAAGTGTCAGAAGTATACAGGAAAGACATAATAAAGTAAATGAATGATTGCATGGTGTTCTTATCTAACTTCAGGGCTCAAAATTAGCAGTAGTCTGCTAGCCCGAGGCTAGCAGATTTCCTGTCAGACTAGTAACTTTCATAAAGTTAATAGTCTGATGGACTAGTAAGTTTCGGTTATCAATAGTCAGCATTTGTTTATGCCATTCCCTAATAAAGACTTGACATAGCAGATGTTCTGTAGAATCAAAGCAGTGGCCATTGTAAACACAGTCATAAAATATTAGCATGAGAAGATGAAGTCAATTTCTGCCTCGAAAGGTGCATTTCTAAAACAAGAATCCATCGGAATTTGTGCATTTCACTTAACAGCACAAATTATGGTCCCATCATTAACAATGGAAGTTTGGTAATTGATCCTAATTAATCTGATAACGAATTAAATTAAAAAATGACGCTGTATCACACTTTATTCACTCGACCACAGTAACAAACTACAAAGCGGTATACCACACAAAAGAACATGGCAAAACTATTCAAAGAAATTAGTTTGCACGTTGTTTTGTTTAAAGTTCTTTTTTTTGTGTGATCACTACCCAAACACTCCAACAGTCACAAATAGGAAACTACATATTTTACATTTCCATCGAAATAATTATAAGAATTAGATCAGTTTATTACGATTACGTTATTGGCACATCCTTTCCATGCAACTACTTTTTCTATGATGATAAGAATAGTTTTTATATTTTTCCCTTACAAGAATGAACAAATAATTGAATACATGTGGAGATATCCAAGCAGAATGCCATACATTTGTTGGGAATTAAAATCTCTGAGTATGGGCATCTAAGATTTGAAAATTTTCTACCTTATTATTAATTTCAACAGTACATTGAGGTTTCGATTAATTAGGAACAATTACCAAACTTACGACTTATGATACTGTAATTGGAGCTGTTAAATACAACGCGCCGAATGTCAGATGGCTTCATTTGATGGGAACACACCTTTTCCATGCTGAAACTAACACTATCTTCTGATGCTAATATTTTACAACAGTGTTTACAATAGCCACTGCTTTGATCATGCAGAACATCCGCTGAAGTTAAGTCTTTGTTAGGGACAGGCCATTAAATTGTGGGAGGGGGCAAAGACACATGTTTTGAAACATGTTTCTTGCTCTGACTTTCTTATATTAAGGACACTGTGCCATTCCTTTTCCTGATTTAAATAATTCGCGTCAGCTATACTATAACATCTCGTATTTCAAAACAAGGCACAATTCCCTCCTTATAAGACGGGCAAAATGTGGCATTTGATAGAAGGTGTTCAGCCACTGGAAAAAAAGCAAAAGTTGAATGAGAATGATGAGGAATAATTCTTATGACAGGGAAAAGCGTAATGGAAAGTTTCAGAAGAAATGGACAAAAGACGGAATGGCTGAATTATGACGAGGAAAGGAACATTTTGTGGTGTAACTGGTGTATGCAATTCGCAAATACAAACACAGAAAACATCCAGTTTTGTTGCGGGTTGTTCGAACTTTAAAATTGAATCGGTAAATGTACATGAAAGCTGTGTGACATTGTTTTGTGAACAGAACTAGTAAAGATTTGGCAGGACTAGTAAATTTCTCAATATACTTGTCCTTCTGGCTACAATGAAATTTGTGTTAAATTTGAGCCCTGAACTTTCCACTGATCTTTGAATCACACTGCAAAGTAAACAACACAAACAAGAGAAAAATATGTGCTGTTTATCCATGGTATCAATGTGAATCAAAAATGGCAGATCTGGATGCTTAATACATCATGCTATTACCATGCCATTTTCGTCAAGAAAGGAAGCAAAAGTACCAGAAATGGTACATAATATGACCTTTCCCCTACTAATAACCTTGAGCTAAGGACTTGACTAATGCAAGATATGGTGTAGGCCTGGGTCAAGTTCAATCAACATATGTGGCGGTTAAAAAGTGACAGCATGGATAAGTAAACATGCCACACTTAAATTATCCTTTCCATTGACCTTGACTTTGAGGAAATGGTCAGGACATTATTATACAGCAGGTTAAAGTTTCATCAAAATATTTGCACTGTTTCAAAACTTTAATTCATATAAGGATTCAAGGGCACCGAATTTTGCTTTTCCTATCCATGACCTTGAGAAAGTGGGTGCAGCAACTGTATGGTGACACAATGTCTAGTCAAGTTGAAGTTTCATGTAAACATCTTCAGTGGTTCAAAAATCATATTTTGGATATGGATGAGGGAAATGTAATTACATTATCTTTGCTGTGACCTTGACCTTCAGATGTGTTATGTATATTTGATTTAATTTATATTTGATTTAATTTGATTGTTTAAAACTTTTTATTTTAAATTTCATTACATGTCAAAGTAATGTAATTTTGTTTACTAGAAATTTGATATTTTCCTGAAAATTCAGTTTGACCTGACTGTTTTCATAAACAACTAATAACAGAAACACTGTTTCTATTTTTGACTTAGTTTCTGGCCTTGATTCAGAAATCACTGAGACAATTAAACAACTTTCTATTTTTATTTTATTCTTGGAGTAAAATGATTGGTTTTTTTTTCAAGATCATACTGGGAGTACATGATTTCAGATGTAAACAGCCTCTATTTTGCAATTCTGGGTTTTCCGAAATTGTGCAGTATTTAGATTTAAAAGTGATGTTTAGAGAGATATTTCTCAGTTTGGGCTTTTATCTTTGACACTGGAAAAGTGTTTGTTTGTGACCAGTTTGGAGTTATATTTTAATTTTTATTCAAATTATTTGAATTCTGAAAGATTAATTCTTTTTCCTGGAAATATTTTAGTGCTCATACAGAATTCTTGGACAAAGACATTTCTCTAAATTTTATTCAGAAATTCAAACAGTTAAATATTATTGTTTGTGAATCAACAAAGAACTGTAGACACAACAGCACAATACAGACCATATTATATGTCATCACCTTCCATTTTGGATTTTTTGTCAGGACTCAAACTCAAATTTCATTAGAACAATTCATTATTAGGACTTCTAAAATATGATTCAAGGATTATTTTCGAATTTGATTCTTAATACTGTAAGTTCTTATTTTTTTACTTTTACAGTGTTTTTCCAGGGAAATAAATTATTTGTTAAATTTTTCAAAGCTTGTTGTTTTCACTCTTTCTTTTGTTACTGTTTATTAGAGCCTAAATACATAACAAAAGGGACAGGCATGGCTATGTTTGGAGCAAAGATTCAAGAAAATCTATCCAATCAAAGTTACTGTCTTGACCAGCGAATGTTAACAGATGGACAGACAGACAATGGCATAGCAAAGCATGCTTGGCTTAAGAGAGGCATATAAAAAGAATAAGGAAACAATACAAGATTTCTAACAATCCCTCTACTAGTAGTTTTGCAGCACATTTCAATGGAACACTCTCTCCTACCTGTGAACTTTGCTAGGATTCATGTTGCATGTGCTTTGATTTTTAATGTAGCTTTAACAATTTTTCAGTCATATTACTATGATGTCTGCAATGTGACAGTTATAGTGAAGTCTAGCACTAGGGCATCATGCTGCAGACATGTAGCATGATGTCCCACCCAGTCACATTATCATGACACCAGACCAACCAGTCCTAACACTAACCTCTTAATGCTGAGCACCAAGTGAGACAGCTGCTAGTACCATTTTTATAAGTCTTTGGTATGACTGGGCCGGGGTTCAAACCCATGATCTTCTGCATCCAAGGTGGACACTCTAATCACTAGGCCACTGGAGCAGTCGCTTCATGATGTAAGACTATCGATAACTTTGACACAAAAAGTTCAACTCAAATCAACAGAACTAATGATGATGACAAGAACAGTTCCTTTTAATTCCTGAGTGTTGAAACCATCTAAAAAATTCTTCAGCAACAACAAGATTTTCAAATTAGCTGCTGTGGATATCAGATTAGCACCATTTTCATTTAGGACCAACAAGACACTATTTCTTACCAACATGACAAGCCTTTTTATGGAAACCCCCATGCTGATCTGACTTTCCATTTAAGAAAAGTATAAATATTAAGATTTTTAAGATGGTTGCCATCATGGCCACAGTGGATATTAGACTGGCATCTTCTCCATTTTGGGCCAACTAGACTTCATAAATATTTCTGGGGTGATAGCACAATATCAACCAGCCATCTAGGAGAAGTAGCCCATACAAGATGTTCAAGATGGCCATTGTGGTGGTCACAGCAAAAGTCAACCATCTGGCACCATTATTATTTACAACAAAGTAGATATGATAAGATGTCTTTCTGTGAAAACCCTGTGCTGATATGACCATTCTTTCAGAAGCGATAACAGGATTTTCAACTGGATGCATGAGCAGCATCAGTTTGATTTAGCTGGTCACTAGACATCATAAGAAGTCATTTAGTGAAACCACCAAGATTTTCAAGATAGCTTCCAAAGTGACCATATTGGATGTGCAAGCAGTACCAGTTTTATTTAAGACCAAGCAGATATCATAATCACAGCAAAATCCCAATGGCGATATTACTTTCTTTCAGGTGGAGCAGCACATTTTTTTAAAGATGGCTTCTATAGTAGCAAATAATCTATGTTGGCGTTTGTACAAATCAAGAAAATCCCAGTCGTGGGGTTACATTATTTGTCTCCCCACAAGACTATAACCCCTTGATTGAGATTTCCTTGTCTCAGTCCAAACCCCTGTGCAAGCAGATAGATGGACAAACAACAAAATATCATCCCATAAACTCTTCTGGTTTATGACTTGTAGAGCTAAAAAATTTGTAAACAAGAGTGACTTTTATAGGCTAGCAAAATGTCTATTTTCAGTAACAGAAATGCAAAACAATTGCAGACATTCATTACATGTTAGACATAATGATGTCATCTATAGTATCACCAAGTGCACTCATACGGCATAAGTATATCACACGCATCTTCCTCACATGGCTATACTGTATCATACATAAACAAGAATGGCAATTTTTTTTCACATGATAGAGTCTCACAAGAACAGCTTCCTATCTTCTTTGAGTGTGCCCTTTTGGATCACGTCCTGAAATGTTGCAAAGACAACATGGACTGCTGGGTTTTGTTCAAGGATTTGGCATTCCAACCAAACCTGGTCTTGAGAATTCCGCTCGACTTGGGACACCAGAAACAAAATGACCGCACTTGGAAGGAAAACAAAAGAAAATTAAAAAATTAGGATGTGATGTTATGACTACATGAACCATTATGATTCTTTAAATCATGTTTGGTGCACCATTTTAATGTTTCTGTATTAACTTTATTTAATACATTATGGATACCTGTTTTCACAACTTGTATAAGAAACTTTCACAATAAGCCTATATAACTAAAACGTGTTTTTTAAAGTCATACAATTAACTGAAAACCCTGCTGAAAATCATCAATGTGTATGGATGACCACTGATCCTTGAATGTCAAAGAGCCAAGATCAAATCCAGAATTAAAGAGGTGCATGGTGATGTCATGCAAATGAACTACACAGCATTACCAGCAAAGCTCTTTGCATGAAATAAGTTTGCACACTTTGCAAATTTAAATACCAGTGAAAGTCTCTAATCTGGATTTTCTCCCACGGGTGATCAATTTTTTTAATGCACTTTTCCATGATAGGTGGTCTCAGAAATTTCACTTGTCCCACCTACCTTTTCATTTGACCCAAATTTAAATCTCTCGTCTAGCTCTTACAAGATATATGTGGTTAAATCCTCAAAAAAAACCCCAAAGAAATAATTAACAGCATATTTCTTTCTTTTCCTTCTTCAAAAGTTTTTCATTGTCAGGGTATCTAATATATACTAATTCTTGCTCTGTCACAGTAGTGCAAGTCCTAATCCATCAACAAGAATGTAAAGGAATCTAGTGATATTCAATCTTTTTCAAGCTTCTTTGCTTCAAGACTTGATCAACTGACAGTGCAAAGTCTCTTGTCCGTGAGACTGTTCTCATATGTAGCACCAAGTTCAACATTGTTCTTCACCCAAAAGTACAAACAGCATTGCCATATCTGAATATGGTTTTCCATACTTGGATAGAGTTATGGCTGTGTGAAAGAGAGCTGAACTGAACTGAATCAAAGATTATCCACTTGTGAGTATCTGGATTGAGTAAACACAATGTAACAAGCTGCTAATTAATCACACCAATAATTAGCCCAATATGCAATCAAGCAGTAGTAGAGCATGTGCACATGCGACAGTTACCAAACAGGTTAAGTGTGTTAATCCCAGGATGTGAATGAATAAACGGAGGGAGACAGATTCAAGCATTCATTATGCCCTGATGACATGACTCCCCAGGTAATGGTGGTATAAAAAGTGATTTAAACATGAAATTAAGTTTGCTTGATTTGTTTTGAAAAAGCACCAGTCCTGGACTTGTGTGCTGGAAAATTTTAATTCTCTGACTTTAAAAATGAATAATTAAGGATGTGGAGCCATGATATTTAATCAGTCCTAATTTAGTAGTGTAACAAGGGTCCAGCATAATAAAAGTTGGGTGGGCTTATTATCAAGCAAAGATATCTTAAAAAAGTATCTGCCAGCATTTTGTAAACGTGCGCAGGCCTATGACGGTCAAGCATGAGTACATCTTCAGATAAAGACGGGTGTATGCATGTCACATTTTGCTTTAAACAAGAACTAGTAAATTACTATGAATTTATTTTTTTCATGGATTTGCAAAAATGTTTTCTTGTGGATGCTTATACTGTGGATTGGGGAAGGGGTCCTACAGTTTCCACAGATTGGGGAAGGGGACAGTTTCCACAGATTGGGGAAGGGGTCCTACAGTTTCCACATTTTTGGGGAAGTTGTCCTATAGTTTCCACAAACTGGGGAAAGAGTCAGATGAATCATTCTTTGTTGGCGGCTCTGTACAATTCATTTTTTATTACAGCAATAAAACTGCCTAAAAACATTAGTTCACCAAGAAAAAGAGTAAATTTAAAGTACACCAAATACTCTCAACAGCCTCAGTAGAGGCATTTGGCAGCATGAAATGTGGAGGAAATCTAACACTTCATAAGAAACAAAAGACTGTAAAAAGGGAGGGGGATTACTAACCATTTCAAACCTGGGACAATTTGAGATTCAAAACAAGTCTGTTTTCACTATTTTAGAATAAGTAGGTAGCTGTGATAATTGTTCAGAATCTGGATTCAAATAAGTTATTTACATGTACAAGTAACTAAACTGTGCGCAAATATAGATTTCAGTTTCATGTCTATTGCCATAGATTTTAGAAAGGGAGAATAGTATGCAATTTTGTTTAGGTTCATTGTTCCATCCTTGCTGTTTTGGTTTATAAACAAAGATAGTGGTAGGTTAGTAATAATGCTGAATACATAATATCAAGAGACAACTATCATCTTTTCGTGATCAGCACCAAATGACAATATAGAAACAATCTGTTGTGGTACTAAGTAATGGCAGATCAGTTTAGGCTGTTCATTACAGCTTTTATTTTATGCAAACCGATCTGTCAGTAGGCAGATCAGTTGTGGCTGTTCATTACAGTTATGATTTTATGCAAACTGATCTGTCAGTAAGCAGACTGGTTGTGGCAGTTCATTACAGCTCAGATTTTAAGCAAACTGATGTCAGTAAGCAGACTGGTCATAGCTGTTCATTACAGCTTCAATTTTATGCAAACTGATCTGTCAGTAGGCAGATCAGTTGTGGCTGTTCATTACAGCTATGATTTTATGCAAACTAATCTTTCAGTAGGTGGACTGGTCATAGCTGTTCATTACAGCTACGATTTTATGCAAACTGATCTGTCAGTAGGCAGATCAGTCAGGGCTGTTCTTTATAGCTATGATTTTATGCAAACTGATCTATCAGTGCATAGTCTAGGTCTGGTACTATTTGATGTATGATATACACATGTATATACCCCAATACTGGAGCTTGTACAACTGATAGATCTCTATGAATTTTTTTTCCTGGTGTTAATTACAATCTGTTGGAAAAGAAATGTTAAAAAGCTGTACAAAATTAGTACAAATAAGACCAATCAACTGCACAGTGTACTTAAATAAGCATAATTTTGTGCACAGATTATTGGTATGTTTACATACAATGGGAAAAAGGACATGTACACAGACTCCAATACTGTGAAAAATAGCATAGTAAACCCCCAATTTAGGCATATATTGCATTCCTGAGAAACCATGTGTATGTGAAATTCGCACGACTCAAATCCATTTATCAATGGGAATCTGAATCTTCATCAAGTCGAATATATGTGAATGATGGATGTCTCGGATGCATTTTTCTGCTTGGGTGTTAATATTAATTCTCATACATGTGAGACAGGATTAAGTCAAATATGTGCAAACTGGGAGTTCACTGTATATTCTTTACTACATACTTCTTGACGTTGTAGTGTTCCCACGCCTTAAGAAGACCAGCAGCTAGGCCTCTTGCAGGTTTATTTTCAGGCAGCTATTGGGGAAAGAAAAGACAACATTGTGTCAAATGAATATTTTTAATTTGACATCAGTTACTCAACAAGCTCAGACATTTTATATTAAGCACTCTTCAGTTACATCAATTTGTCTGGCTTTGGGTAAAAATTAAATGTCCATTGCTGTTACAGTTTGTGGATTAAGGAAGAGGTCTAATCATTTTAAACAGGCTGTCAAGTGCCTATTGAATAAAACATTAAGGCAATTCTTCAAAAATATAGGAAATTTATAGGAATAGTTAATAGCTAAATATACAAAATATGGATTATAGAAATAAACACATTTAAAGAACTATTTTTTAACAAAAACCGATGAAATGTGCTTCTCACACAAAAGTTTACTTGGTTCTAAGGTTCAAACTAAAGAGAACTAGCACTGGCTTCCACCTTCCCCATAAAGCCAAGCCTTACACTTTTCATGATATTTTGGAAATCCATTCAACAAGAGTCACTCAAAGTACTGTTGCTTCAATAGACAAAGAGAATTTCCAGAAATCCAAGAGAAGAATGTTTCTTTTTTTTTTAGGACTACTGAAACTATCTGATGGCCATATTGGATGCATGATAAGCAATTAGGACCAACAATACCTCTTAATAAGTTTTTTTGTGTTGAAAACCCAAGTTTATTTTGGGGTGACTATCAGTTTAGGAGGAGTAGCAATCACAAGACGTGTTGGGGCGACCATACTGGATGCAAGATAAACACTGTTTTCTACTTGGTCATTTTAGTGAAAACGCAGTATTAATACAACTGTCTGACCAGTAGGAATAGCTAAATGATTTTCAAAATAACCATCATGGCAGCCATACTGGATCTCAGATCAGCATCATTTTCATTTTACACCAACTAGACATCATAAGTGAAAACTGCATGTCAATATTATGATAGTTTTGAAGTAGAGGCAATTAGAAGATTTTCAAAATGGCTGCCATGGTTGCCATATTGGATGTCTGTGGGAAACTATATTTATATAGTACCACTTGACCCTAAGATGAATGTGTCTGTAAACATTGGTGGCAATCCTCATTGTAGTTTAGGAGGGGCAGCAATACAAAACTTCTGCTAATGGGCACTGGATGCTAGATGAAACATTATCATATAAGCTCTTCTGGTCTATGACTATTTATTATCAATAACAAAGTGGGATTCTGCTAGATGATCTTCATTGCTTTCAGTCTTTAGAATTTAAGAAAAGAAAATTTTACAACATTTTTGCTAATAGCTAAATGCAGTGCTCCATTAGCTTATTACAGACATCTGCAGATGATGATGTATAAGTATGTTAGTGTTTTGGGGTTCTACATGGCAGCCCATATATCTGGTGGAGGAAGACCCTGG
The DNA here is from genome assembly GCA_028554795.2 of Sinohyriopsis cumingii. Taxonomy (NCBI): domain Eukaryota; kingdom Metazoa; phylum Mollusca; class Bivalvia; order Unionida; family Unionidae; genus Sinohyriopsis; species Sinohyriopsis cumingii. The sequence goes on along the minus strand of CM068839.1, from coordinate 58,797,074 downwards.
GAAGAACCACCAACCCATGGGAAGCTACTGGCTAGCTTTCTCACATTCCCAAATTTGATGAGCCAAGACTAAAACCTACACGAAAAGAGGTGAGATGTAATTGATTTGTCAAGGCAAGCACCTTAGACCACTTGGCTCCCTAATGTATATGTAATCTATTTTCATACATCAATGTGGCCCAAAAAACTGCTGTAAATTAAATTAAAAAAGATAGTGCGACAAATGTAATTGTATTTACTATTTAATATTCAGTAGTATACACATAATTCACTGTTAACTGTTCTTAATAAATTCAGTTGCATTTCACTTAGTACTGCTATATGGTTATGGAATCATAATGTTCAATAGGACCAGCATTTCATTTAACTCAGCCACATCAACATGGAAGAAGCGGCACAAAGTAGACCATACCCCTATGCACATTTGCACAGGAACATAACTATCAAGAAGTAGCAATAACAAGATTTTTAAGACGGTTGTAATGGTAACCATATTGGATATCAGATTGGCATAATTTTCAGTTAAGGTCAACTAGACATAAAAAAGAAATCTTCTAGTGAAATGCCATGTCAATATGACTTACCATTTAGAAGAATTTGTGATAACAAGCGTTTTAAGATAGCTTATGTGGTGAACATATCGGAATTCATATTTTTCATTTGGGACCAGCTAAATATTATAATTTGTTTTGGTGCAAACCACATGTCAATATGACCATCTATCCAGAAGTAGCAATAACAAGATTTTCAGGATGACTGCAGTGGCAACAATATTGAATTTCCAATAAACACCATTTTCATTTAGAACCAACTAGACATCATAATTATTCTTTTTGTGAAAACCTCATGCTGATAAATCATGCACACAACCCAGGAGGAAGAACAAAACCAAGAATTTCAAGACGACCTCCATGTTGGCAATTTCAGATGTCAGATCAACATTTTCACTTAGGATCAATCAGATATTATAAGAAGCAAAAACCCCATATCAATATAACCATTTATGAGAGGTAGTGATAACAAGATTTTCAAAAGGGATGCCATATTGGCCATATGGTTGTTCCACATGCACCATTTTCACTGAGGACCAAGAAGACCTTGGGATAGATATGCAAATTTTGGTGTTCATCCTTATAGTAAACAATAATCTCTTCTGGGGATTTGCTCTACTGGCTGAACAAATATTACTGGAATTCAAGATAAGCCCATTTTTTAAAAATACTGAGTGTTGAAACCATCTTTGTTATTTCTGAGTTGCATGGTGGCCATACTGCCCGTCACATCAGCACTATTTTCATTTTCGACCAATGAACATCACAAGGAATTCTAAGGTGAAAACCCCATGCTGATATTTTGTTGTTGTTGTTGAAAGGTTTAACACACAAGATAGGCTATACATGGCAGCCAGTATAAATGGTGGAAACCTGGAAACACCCCGAAAAGAAGCATTGACTCACGAGAAGCTACTGGCAAGCTTTATCACATAACCACATTGGTCGAACCCGAGACTCGAACCCATGCAGACTGGGGTGTGATGGCAGTGATCTGTAATGGTGAGCACTTTTAGACTACTTGGGGCCCTCCATGCTGATATGACCATCCATATCGGATGAGTAGCAATGAAAACATTTTCAAAAAAAATCTGCACCATGTTAACTAACTAGATATAACAATGAATATAAAGATAGAAACCCCAGTCAATATACATTTCTGTTGTGACGTAGCAGTAACAAGATTTTCAAGATGGCTGATGTGGTGGCCATATATTGGATTTCATGTCAGCACCTTGAGGATCAACTAGTCATCATAAGAAGTCTTCTGGTGAAAACCCCATGCCAATATGATTTTCCATTCAGGAGGAGTGGTAATAACAGGATTTTCAAAATGGCTGGTATGGTGGCCATATTGGAGATCCCATCAGAACCATTTTCATTTAAGACCCCAAGTCAATATGACTTTTCATTCAGGGGAAGTATGACAGCATGCTTTTCAATATAGCCACTGTAGTGGCCATATAGACTGTCCAAGCATTAACATTTTCATTCCAGTCCAACTAGACTGTGGGTAGAATGTCTGTGTGAAGTTCTCTTGACAATCCAACAAGCATTTTAGAAGAAGTAGTGATAACAAACTTATGCTAGCAGATGGACAGATACTGAACAATGGACAATAGACCATCGAATAGGTTCTTATGGTCATTGACCAGGAGAGCCAAAAGGGGGGGGGAGGTAGGTATAATTTGTACTAACAGATAGTGGACAATGAAGGATAGATACCACACACTTGTTGAAAGATCCATCACATAAGCCATTTTGTTCTATAACCAGTAAAGCTAAACATGTTATGAAAAGGTTATTCTCTCACCCACCTCTCACAACAAATTCCTAGCTGGAGAAATGTAAATCATCTGTGGTTATTAAAGATCCTCCAATCAAAAATGAAAAAACCCCAACAAAACACTCACCTGTCCATCCTTGACTTCTACTCCAGCAGCTGCCATGGTGAGCCTAGATGGAATAAGATTAAATTGCAAAAATGATGTTGCCAAATATTATGTTAGTGTGTTGTAATTAATTAATTAATAATTGTAATTACAGTCAAGAAAAAATGTCTCACTACCTTTGCAAAGAATGAACAATTTCTAACGCTAAGAATTCCTCAAGATATTTTTGTACTGCAAAAATATAAGTCAGAAACCCAAAATAACTGAAATGCAATAAAGATTATTTCCTTCAAACTAATCAGCAAATTATTAGCATCAGTATAAGTGAACCCAAATGAGATGTCAGTTTTCATAGACTGATACTATGGTGAACCCAAATGACAAGTCAGATCTCAAACAGACTGGTATTCTAGTAAACCTAAATGACAAGACATATCACAGACTGGTAGGCTGAAATCAGAATACTGATAGTTCTGATGGTCTGAATAACTTGTATAATACAAACATAAACTTGTGATATATTGATAATCATGTTACTTTTGTATATGATACAGTCCTACCCATTTATGTCGACATCCTCGGGCCCAAGGAAATATTGTCGACATAGGCGGATGTCGAGATAAGTGTGTGTGGGGGGGGCTCTGAAAAAAGATACAAGTTAAATTCATTAGTAAAGGGTGACCTGTCATCAGTGAGTAGCATTTACACTTTGAGAAAAAAAAACAATGGCAATTTTGAGTACATGAAGACAAAACCAGTGTGAAATACACTTGTATATTGACAAATTACATTCTGGTTCCCTTTGTGTAATAAAATCCACAATAAAATATTGCATCGGTCACATCCTGATATGAAAAACATTCACTACGATATTCAGTTCAGTGTCGATATTCAATGTAGGCATTAGCATGCTTCAAGTACATGTACTTAAATTGGCCTAGATTTTGGTCAGTCTCTTACCATCTTACTGAGGCTACCAAGGGGATGGGGCTATTTACAGTGGAATGAAAACCTGACAACAAGTTGGTTTAAACAGTACATTTGTTTATTTAAAGTCATCATGAAAAGTACATAAAAGTGAACAAGAGATATGCGGCTGATATGATTAATGAAGGCATAATATTGTATACACTGACACAAGCTAAATAAAGTTGAAAAGGAAACTTTCACAGCACAATAAACTTGTTTTAATCACCGATCACATTGGAAAATGCAAGAATCTCAGATTTCATTGCTTTTATTTAAAGTCGCCACAAAAGGCGAAATTTATAGGACCAAACAAAAGCCTGTTTTCTTTTAAAACGACATTAAAGCCTGGCGGCAAGATCAACTAATTGTTGAATAAAGTACAAGTCGGAACTGGCTGCTTGCCGAGATAAATGATTAGGCAGGAAAATTAAAGCCTGGTGGCAAGATCAACTAATTGTTGAACAAAGTATGGGTCGGAACTGGCAGCTTGTCGACATAAATGATTAGAAAACAAAGGATTTGTTCCAGCTGGGACCAAGGGCTTCAGTCGACATGTATGTTTATTTTTTATCTCGACGTCGACATAAGCATGACAATTTTGGTAGTAATAGTAGACCAAGGGACCGGGACTTTGCTTTTTTGTCAAAATAGGCAGCTTGTCGACATAAGTGATGTCAATATAAGTGGGTAGGACTGTAATAAGAAAATACTAACATGTAATCTGAATTAAAACTGTTTAACAGCTTTTAAGCAATGAAAAATTGTATGTGTAATGAATCTGATCCTGGATTTTCAAGCAAATGGGCTTTTGATCATGGAAATTTAGCACAGCATGAAATACAGGCCAATAGGTTTTTATATCTATTCATTCATTGCAATCATGTTTTATTTCAATTTATTTATCATTCATCACTTTATCACTAAGTGTTTTGAATCTGAATTCTCAGTTTCTTTCAAAATGGATTCATAATTTCTTTTGTGTTCATCCTGAATTATATTTGCATTAAATCTGCTTCTGTTTGCATTCCATTTTTAATTTGCTCATACAATTACCCATCTTAGGATATGTCAAATATCTAATCACTTCCTACTAGAATATAAACTTGAGTAATGTCCCTTACAGAACATCAAATATCTAATCACTTCCTATTAGAATATAAAGTTGAGTAATGTCCCCTACAGAACATCAAATATCTAATCACTTACTAATAGAATACAAAGCTGAGTAATGTCCCTTACAGAACATCAAATATTTAATCACTTACTACTAGAATATAAAGTTGAGTAATGTCCCTTACAGAAAATCAAATATCTAATCACTTCCTACTAAAATACGAAGTTCAGTAATATCCCTTACAGAACATCAAAATATCTAATCACTTCCTACTAGAATACAAAGTTGAGTAATGTCCCTTGCAGAACATCAAATATTTAATCACTTACTACTAGCATATAAAGTTGAGTAATGTCCCTTACGGAACAAATATTTAATCACTTACTACTAGAATATAAAGTTGAGTAATGTCCCTTACAGAACATCAAATATCTAATCACTTCCTACTAGAATACAAAGTTCAGTAATATCCCTTACAGAACATCAAATATCTAATCACTTCCTACTAGCATATAAAGTTAAGTAATGTCCCTTACGGAACAAATATTTAATCACTTACTACTAGAATATAAAGTTGAGTAATGTCCCTTATAGAACATCAAATATCTAATCACTTACTACTAGCATATACATGCTGCAAATAATATGTAGGTGATACCGAAAAGTAAGTAAGAATAAAGGAACACACAATGGGACACCACATTTTCAAAATGAACGATGCTCAGTATCAGAAGGTAAAAATTATTTCATCTCACTCAGATTTTCTGTAGCAACATCAAACTTATAACCAGAGGATATATATGGATGTACCAGTAATATCCCCTCCAATTTGGATAGGGATTGACATCTGTCTTTAAATGGAGTACAGGCATTATATTTTAATTTTTAATCATTTTCCTCCCATGAAGTTCTAAATGTTTAGGTGCAATTATCTTTTTGTTGGAATTTTTAACTTTCTTGGAGAAGCCATGATGCTCTTCCCATAACCAACCTCATTTTGCAATAATAATGTCAAATACCATAATGTCACCCCTTTGTTGTAATGACATCACATCAGTAAGTCACTAACATAATATAAATTCTTTATTATTCAATAAATAGAGTTGTAAAGCCACCTCTACTTTACCCCCAATGCCACCAAAAAAAGAAGATATAGGATTTTTGTAATCATTAATGACAATCATATCCCACTGCATTAAACAATAATGTCATTTGACCTGAGTGCACTGGCTGGTAAGTCATATATTTGCCTACTACAAACAAGCTGTGCTATGTCACATGATCAAAAATATGGCATGCTGGCTGCACCTGCCGCTAGGGACTAAATACAACTAACACTGATGAGACATGGTAATCAGGCAGTATCTTCTAAATAAAGAAAATGCCTATTATCAGAAACATAAACTATTCTTAGTAACACAAGTGTCAAAACCTTTGGATGGATTGAGCAAAATTCGAAGATGTGGATAAATGGCACCATGAAATTTAAAAAGTCTTCTTCATGAGCTCTTTTTCTTAGATCTTAGCTTAGAAAATGTTTCCTCAAGCAAAGTATTCATATTCTATGCAGCTGCCCTAGAAGATTTCATACTATTCCCTCCATAGCCCTCATTGTAGGAGTCTAGGGCAATGGCACAAATATTTAAAATCTTCATTAGATGGGACTGGTTCTCCACCTGAAATGTAAAATTTTATGCACACAAAGAAAAGTCCTGGATTTTTTTGTTTGCTTTAGACTTGTTATAAAAATCAGAAGAAAAAAAATAATTCATTTTTAAATAAAATCTTCAACTTGTCCAAGTATAATGGAGAATAGGCATTTTCTGCCCTTTCAAAAGTGCTAAAGTACATAGTGACTGATACGATTATTACCTATGTACTGGCAGCTGCCCACAAATTAGACCACCGAAACTGGAGGCAATGGCATTGAACTCGATTTGTTTCAACTCTAATCCATCAGGCACCTCATGAGATGGGTTCTTTCCAAATTTGGCATTTTTGGTATCCATCATGAAATCATTCCGGAACAGTCCCAATGATAATGGCTGCAACACAAATTAATACTACACAATAATGTGAATAAATGGGTTCCAAGGCAGTACAAGAGATTTAGTGTGCATGTTACTTGAGCATGTTGTGAAAGTGAATTAAAGATTCATTAAAATTTATATTACAGTAAATTTGTTTGAATCTTATTCAGCCCATTCCCCCACCCAATTGGATGAGTAAAATACTATATATATATATATATATATTCTCATTTACTGAAAATTTCATTCATGCAGAGTAGGGGTTGTCTTATAAACATGACATCCAAGAAAATTTGATAATTCTTTTGGAAATCTTGGAAAATGAAATGTCTGTAATATGTATACATAAAGTCAATTAAAATATTTTAAAGTTTTCGTTTTTCAAATCCCATTCAGAAATGTATGGTAAGCATAGTTTTTATCAGTTTCAAGACTGTATTCATTACAGAATACTTTTATCTACAGTTATCCTGTAATAATTTATAAATATTGCATGAAAATGAAATATTACCCATTACAATGTTGTTCACAGTGAATGTTTACTGGCAATTATATTGCTTCTATTTTCATGCTAGTCCGAACAACCTGTGTTTTAATATATTTAGTTATTCTGTGTAAACACCGATTATGTTTGATGCAATAAAAGTGTTAATTTGATTTACATTTTCATTTTCACAAATGATCCATAAAGCTGGTGACTGTAGATGCTGAAGAACTCAAGAAATGGTGCAGAAACCATTTTCCCTCATTCAGTCATGCTGACCTTGATATTTGCCATTTTGCACCCAAAATCAATGGGGTTCCTCCATACCCCAAAGGCAAAAGTTATTGACAAAATTTGGTAACTATAGATAGTAAAAAAGTTAAGTTATTGTACAGAACTATTTTTTTGTTTATCAGTCACAGTGACCTTGCACTTTAAACTTTTGATGCTAAAATTGCTGAGGTTCTTCCTTATTCCAGGTGGAAGCCAAACAGTTTGGAAACTAAAAATGGTGGTGAACTCAAGCTATTGTGTGAAAACCATTTTCCATTTTTTAATCATAATGACTCCGACACTGAGTCCTATATCAATAGGGTTCTTCATCATCCCAACTGCAAGCCATCCACAAAGTCTGGACAAATGAGGTTACTGTGCAAAAGCCAAATTGTTAACAGACACATGGATAGACAGATGGACAACATGATGACATTATATGCTCTGCCTTAAGATGGGCATATAAAAACAAATCAAAACAAGAGGCCCAAACAGGTCTGATATTACTCATCTGACTCATATAAAAATATCAATATATGCAGAAGATCTCACTTTGAATCAGAATGATCCAAGATTTTGAACATCTTTGTCCAACATCAAAAAGTGTTAAAAAAAAACTTTAAATTCAATGAATACTTAAAAATGGACATGAAAGGGAACTGGTTATCCTGCAAGAAATTTAAACTTCTTGACACCAGCCATGACACTCTGTTTCCACATGAATTTCAAGAAAAGTATTGTGTAAATATAAACTGTTTGCCAAGTTATAACTACTTAACCTATTTTCCACTTTAATTTACTGTGCAAAATTTCACAGAGAAGCTGTTCTTTACACAGTTGTAACCTTGGCAAGAAAGTAGACATACACATCCCTTTCATTGGCCAGTCAGCAAAACAGTGTCCTTTGTTTGATGTCAGGCCATTATAAATTTGGTAACATATAGATGCCTTAAACTAAACACTGAATAATGCAGACAATGTTGGCTATTTTTCCCATTGCTGCCAATATTTCATAAGATTCAAAGACAAAACATTCTGAAACCAATCCAATGTACAAAAATTCACAAAACTATGTCATAATTTCTGGCCGTGCTTTATTTTTACAACTTGCTTCATGAATAAAATCAACAAATGTACTTTTGTGCACCATGTTAAACACTGATGGGAACTCATGAGACTAGCAAAAGGTTTGTCAGTTCTTGAGACACAACATTTACTCAGATATGCTGCCAGGATTTAATCTAAAGGGGGTACTTCCACCTTGTCACCAAAACAGGGAGAGAAATAAAAAATGGGGGGGGGGGGAAATCACCATAATTTATTATTTACCCAACACTTAAATATCTGTATCTCTTTCTTCCTGATCCACTCGGCAAGGGCTCTAATGAAATCAAATTCCCATAAGATGCAACCCCTGTATAAGCATCAATCTGTTGTTTCTGAGTTGAATCTTATCTGTATATGGATAGCTGTTGTTGTTTTGGGTTTAATGCCCTTTCACAGCTCAAGATAGGCTATACATGTTGGCCAGTACAATTGGTGGAGAAAGAACCCAGGAAAACTGCAGTAAGAATCACTGACCCATAGGAAGCTAATGACAGCTTTCTAAATACCCACAATGGCCTCTTGTATGTGGATAGATTTCTGAGCTTAGAACCCCTTCATGGTCTGCTGTCTTAAGTTAAGGGGCATATGCATGGAAAACTGTTCTATATGGTTGTTTTGTTGAAATTTCCTTAGTTCACAGGTATTGTCTCCTTAATATCTCTGCCCCAAAATGTATGTGATCAGGTGACTCCACATATCATTAAGACTCTAACTCCTATTTAAAACAGTCTTTTTTCCCCCATAACTTTTATAAATACTGCACAATATACCACCTGTTATGTTACAAATATTTGTACGAGAACAGCTAAGATCTTATAAACTTTGCTTCAAGCTTTGGTTTCTGTTTTGGCAGTTCATCTAACCCAGCATCTGACAGTATTTTAGAATTATGGTCCTCTGTCTGGTGAGAAACTCCACCTCACCCATTATTTTCTTCATTCTGCCATTCACTTTGCACATTCACACAATTTATCAGTCATGATCTGCCCAGAGCATCCTTGACTATAATCTCATCTTCAGAAAATTCAGGAAAGTACATCAATTGCATAACCCCTCTTGTAAACACATTTTTCTGTTATAAATAAATAGCAAGATTTCAAAGCATTGTTTTGTATCAACATACATTGACATACTTTGGAGATAATTTCATCAAATAAGTATCCTTACATTTTAATTTTCAATTCGCTTTTATTAAGTTGATCTAAACAATGAAATAAAATGTTATATGCTGCACATAGTGAAATTTTATATGCATGACTTTCATCTAAGTTGTGGGAGTTTCTCAAGCATCACTGCTTTCCAAGTGCACAAATTCATACAAGTGTTGCGTGACTTGAATACTCACATGTTGAAAAAACAATTGGATAATTTGTTATTTATTTTGTTCTGAGGATCTCTCTATGATTTTAAATACGTGTAATTATGGTTTCTCAGTAACTTTAACATCATTGACCAATTTCTTAATGATGGCAATTAGTCATAAAACACTCATTGCTGTTGTTATTTTGGGTTTAATGCCATTTCTCAGTGCAAGATAGGATATACATGGTGGCCAGTACAACTGGTGAAGGATAACCCCTGGAAAACCCCAGTAAGAACTACTGACAAATGGGAAGCTACTGGCAAGCTTTCTCATGTACCCATATTGGCGGAGTCCAAGACTCAAACCCACATGGACAGAGTTCAGATGGCAGTGGTCAGTAAAGGCAAGCACTTTAGACCACCTAGCCACCCCAAACACTCATTGCAAAGACTATAAAACTTGGGAATGTCATTAACATATTGCTATAATTTCAAAATCTATTTTACTTATATTCAAGGAAAAAGTTTTATATTCAAAGAAAAACATAACAATTCTATCTTTCTCTTGTTACCTATAACTGTTTACTAGTAAATACTTGAGGTAAGTCATCAGTCTTACAGTACCCCGTTTTGTATGTGCTTGGGGGGGGTGGGGTAGTATGTTGATTTACCATATTAAATTTATTCATGACAAAAGATTAATTGAGAACAATTTTACACTGAATTTGCTTAAGTGTATCAAATTTGTACTACTACTACTACTAATAATAAAACAACAATAATGGTATTCACTGCATGGTATTTCTTCAAGAATCAAGTGTGAAAGGTGATATTGCTTTCAGAGGTCACGTGTGTACAAAGGCCAATCTGACCATTCCCATGAGTGGCTACTGTTGACAGGTTTGACTATATCACTTAATGACTGAGACCAAACATAAGGATGGAACTTATCTACAGAAGTAGCTTATCCATGGATAAGTATGGTATTTCACTCACTTGGGCTAACCCTTGTTTTTGAACTTCCAGATAGATTTCCCACAGCTTCCTGGTAAACTCATCAACTTGGATGACACTAGATGAGAAATGAGATGAGATGAGAGATGAGAAACTAGATGACAAATGAGAAGACATCAATACAATACTTTTTCTTCTTTTTGAAATTAAGGTTTATGAAATTCTTTTTGAAATTAACTCTCACAGTTATGCTGTGTCTTTGAACAATTCAACATTTTAAAATGATTGGAATCAGTCTAAATGAAAAGTCAATGGAAAAATGTGAGGTAAAGCAGTAACAAACAAAAAAATATTCATCAGATAAAATAATATGGTTTGAGGGTAACGGGACAAGAAAACTTACTGAAGTCAGATTTTTTACTTTAATATCTAATCTCAAAAACTTCTTATGGTGGATTTAATTCTTTTATATTAACTGTTAGAAAGAAATTAAATCCCCTTGGATATTTTTTAATTTACAGTACAAAAATACTGAAAATACACAACAAAAAACCACCCCAAAACACAAATATACTGAAATATATCCCAATATTATGCATCTCCCTGCAAGAAATATAACTGATGCCGGGGGTAAACTAGCTTTAATGATATAATACTTAAATGCTATTATTGTATCACTATCCCTTTTCCTGGTGCTAGTACTCAGTTCATTGTGAATTCCCCTCTCCAGCCCGTAACCCAAGGTGTAAGAATACAAAACAAAATGATCACATTCTAATACTTTGCTGCTTTCATTATAAAGAATTTCATCCCCTCACTGGCTTGGAAAGAGACTGAATGGAATGGGAAGGAAGAGATAAATTAGGCAATGACAGCAGATAAATATTACATACTTAATATTTGTTGTACCAGACTGGAGAATGGCTTGACATCTTGCTAGGTGGACACAATTGGGTCTAATACATTGATGCTTTTGCTCTGATGTGACACAATACAGGGGCCCCGAGTGGCCGAGTGGTCTAAAGCACTCTCTGTTACGGATCACTGCCATATCACCTCTGTCTGCGTGGGTTCGAGTCTCGGATTCGGCCAATGTGGGTATGTGAGAAAGCTTGCCAGTAGCTTCTCGAGGGTCGGTGGTTCTTTCCAGGGATTTCCCGGGTTCTTCCTCCACCATTAATACTGGCCGCCATGTATAGCCTATCGTGTGCTGAAAAATGGTGTTAAACACTACAACAGCAACAACAACGACACCATACAAGCAAAGGTAAAATGAAGCAAAGGCAGGGTGAAACCACCTGACAGCAGTCATCATCACATCAACCAGACAAGACAAGATGCAGAAATAGCCTTGACCTCATGAATTTTGATTCTCTTAAAACAAAGTTCTCTCAGTGTGAGACTGAAAACCTCTTTCGATTGAATAACCCATCTTAAGATGAGAGCTGCTGAAATATTTGAGCTACCCCTGTGTGTGTGTTTTTTATATATATTTCTAACGTAGCTTTAAATGTTTTTCAGTCACATCGCTATGATGTCTACAGTGTGTCAGTTTAATGTGATGTCTAGCAATGCAGCATCATGTTGCAGACATGTAGCATTATGTCCCACCTAGTCACATTATCCTGACACCAGGCCAACCAGTTCTAATACAAACCTCTAAACGTTGAACACCAAGCGAGGCAGCTGTTAGTACCATTTTTATAAGTCTTTGGTATGACTCTGCCAGGGTTCAAACCCATGACTTCTCATATCTGAGGCAGACATTCTGACCACTTAGGCCACCAGAGCGATATATTTGACAGTAAAAAAGCAATGATTTCTATTCTTTCTTTTTGTGTTTGATTTGTATTCATTGCAGTGTGATGCTCTATGTTGGCAAATAAGTCTGCTTTGATCATCTTCAAAACAGCTCGAAATGAAACTGGAAATTTCAACCTGATCTGGGGCTATCAAAGGTAGCTTTCATTTGGCCAGAAACATTGGCTGGCAAAGATGAGAGACTGAACCACAGTTGCCATTAAACAACCCTTTATCATTGATAAATAAATCTTCATTCAGTTCTAAAAAGATGACAGTATGAACCTAAGTTGGTGTCTACAGAAAACTTGAGAGAATCAGAAAGGGTACATCTTACTGGAAGAGACAAAGATGGCCATTTTCTTCTAAAAGAAAAAGAAGAAACTCTGCAAATGCAGTTAAATACAGACAGAAAGACTTCATGTGTTTCCTACAGATTTTCTCCATTTACCATCGTAAATCCTTGGAAGCTGACTGCCTTCTAGTCTGGGTGATGCAGTTGTCATCTTTGCTGGAAAACTGATTTTGGCAGATGGATCATTTGAAATGTGCTAGGGATGAAGATGGAGCACATATAATTTGTTGTGCATGATGGACCCTCTGTACTGAGACAGTAGTTCCCTCCTCAGCGATGCAAAATAAAATCACCGAACCACAATCATAGTGGATGAATGGAGAAAATGAGGTCCAGAATTTTTCATCAATTTTTTTAATTATCCTGCTTCAGACTGAAGATGTCTCCCATCTATGCCCTCTTGTCTGGAACTGGACAGATGTAAGTTGGCGCTTTGTTGTTTGACCCCACTGACTGCTTTTGGTTTCCCCCAAGGGTGAAAAAGTGTCTCTGCTATCAGTTGGTGCAGAGATCATTGTGTGTGGAGGGCCCATCCTTTCCTGGAATGTGGCAGGCTCTTTGAGTGATAACCTCAACAGCTGTCCATTGGAGGAGGTTCCAAACTCCAAGAAAAAAGAGGAGGTATGAGTGTCATCTTGATGACTGAGGCATGCCACAAATGATGTGTTGTTCATAGCAATGCTGACAAGTCGCTGTCTTATGCACGCTGTCTCAGCATCTGCCATATTTGCTGTAGTGGTAGAAAACAGCCTGCATTTCTTGGTTGTTAATATGAACAAAAGTCCACAAGCTCTGCATGACTACCTCCTTGGGTTCTAGGTCAGCACCCCACCCTGAATCGGAGATGTTGGTGTACAGGACAGAGGGACTGGGGCACATATTGGAAGTTCTGGGGCACATATTGGAACTTCAGCCAGAAACCTATCCTGATTTTAACCACCATCACAGATATTGATAAAATCTGGATCCTTGATGAATACAAGCTGACATTGGTCCCCTTGAAATCTCCAGTTCGCAAACAGCAGGAACTTGAAAAGCTAAATATAAAGTCTTCCTAGTGAAACAAAGTCTGCTGCCTAGACCACAGCTGTTTTTTATCCCTCAGAACTTTGAAAGCAACTGAACGCATATAATCCATGAAATAAAGTTTCCACATCAAGCAACAGATATTAGCTGTGTTCCAGCCAATCCTTTGAAGTATCTAAGTGCAATTCCTATTGAGGTGAAGCACCACATTGAGCAATATTGACAAATCTGATTTTATTTCCCAAGATTTTGTCGTGAAAAATGTATTATTTTTCATGAATAAATTCTTTGACGCTTATGCCAACAAGGCTGGAAAGCTTGATCTGTACACAGGAAATAAAGATAATACTGATCAACATGATAGAAAAGATGACCATATAATTAGCTCTTTTGTCAACATGGCCTCCTCCTCCCTTACACCCATCTGGTCCATCCACTTTAATACTACAGACTGACAAGCAAGTAAAAGGAAGATTTTCAGTTTTTGGACATTTTCCATGATGCTTCCATCTCATAATATTTTTTCAAGATTTTGTCAAGGATTCTCCATAACTGTAGAAACTCTGCTGCAGCAAGGCAGCATGTTTCAGATATACCACCTTCAACAGGTTGAAAGAGGCAGAAGACTTTGGTCACAGATTTGAAGGAGGAAGACTGTTTGTTCACCACCTTGTGAAAAGTCCAAACTTCATCATCTTCTAGTGCCATACCCATCGTTGGAGTGCCCAAAAGTGGTAAAGGAACTGACACAATTCGATCCTCTTGGAAATTTTAAGAGTCTACAAGGACTGTAAGTTCATCATGATGTCTGTGTTCATGTGGCAAGACAGGATTATCTCTTCATTTCTCCCTCCCTGAAGAATTTATGGAAGTACATCATCTAGTTTCTGCTCACATGAAACAAAAAAACACATTATTTTTATCTCCTTGGAGAAGAGGAGTGACAAGCCCCTCTTGATGCAGGAGAAGAGTGGTGACAACCCTCATTTTTCTTAGATAATGAATGCAGAGAAGTAGATGAGGAGGGCCAACAGCCTGTCAGGTCCCCCAACCCATGGAGCCATGAGACATTTATCCATGAGACCACAGAGGTCAAAGGAGACAATCCAGATTCATGACTGGGTGGTCGAAGTCCCAACGCCCCATACCTGCAGAATCATAAAGTTTGGAAATATATGTTATTTAAATATAAAAACTATATTATTGAATAATTGCATAATGTAATTATACAAAATTAAGACAAATGTCCAACATGCTGAGTTAGCACCTGATCATTTCATCTTGTCAATCGCACACTGTCCATCAAAAATTAGCATTCTGGAAACCTGAACTATAAGTAAATTATCCATCTGGAAATTAACATTATCACTGGCAAATATTCAGAATATATTGGAAAATATAACTGGGAAACAAACATGTGTACAAGGTACATATAAGCAAAAAAGAAAACACGATCAATGATTCCATGTATGATGGGGCCAGGCCCCAGGAATAAAAACATAATATCTAACATTCTAATTTAAGAATCAACTCAGAATTCTTAAATAAGATTGTTAAATTTCAAATTAGTGACCAATTACCAATCATGTCTGAATTTTGGGAGGAGTCTTAGCAGAGTGTTAACAATGATGTTAATCTTGAAGCAATTATAGTACAGTGGTAATAAACCTGTTTTGAACCTCTAGGTTCAATCGCCAGTTCCAACAAATGCAAAAATAATGTAGCTATCTATGCAAGGCCTAAAGTATTTGATGGGTACTCTGGTTTCTTCACCTCAATGACAGTAATAAGCAAGTATATATATATATATATATATATATATATATATATATATATATATATATATATATATATATATATATGGCATGAAGATCTACTGCAAGTGATATAGACCCTGATTTGCAGGCACAGTATTTAATGGAGATTTGGGTGTATATTTATTCCATAGTTGGGAGCACTTTACAAACAGATAAACATGCTAATAAAAATCATGAAAACTTTTTGAGCAACACAATAAGCTTACTGGAATAACTATCTCCTTAGGACATATAAGAAAATATGCAAGCAGAATAGAAACTAAAACCAAGCATACTTTTTGAAACAGCTGACAAGGAATGCATGATCATGCGCTGCTCTGTGCATCAGTCTTTGAAAATGTATCTGTAGGGATTTAGCCTCCTCAAAAATGGCCCGTGGAAGAAGACTTGGGAATAGTGTCATTGGAGCAAAGTCAACTGTGGTAGGGTTGGAGGGGTCCTCTGCTTTCCGCATCTGCACACCTGCAAATGAAAAATAAAATTAATGTATGCTTTAGCACTATAAAAAAAACCCAGTCCTTCAATATAATGTCCCTCATTATAGCACTCTCCCTGTTACAGTATGGGTATGGCAATAAATTCCATCATGCTGGATTAATTTTATTGTTTAAACTTCTCCTTAATTGTAGGTTTTGGCCTAATCACATTTTAACCTATTATAATTCCAGAAAATCTACTCTACCTGTATCATGATGTGGTTTTACTTAAATAGATCTCTTACCACAATTTTAGCAATCAGGGATTTACAAATCCACTTGCCCTACTCTGAAACAAGCTCAAATTCAGCTTGGACAAACTCAAGTTTTCAAGTTACTTGTCCATGGGCAAGTAAAAAAAAAAACTGATAAGAGAAAGGGGTCACGTTCCATTCATAATGCTTTATGTTCCGCAAGTTTTATATCCTGCGATCTTGTCAAAGCATATACTTCAGCACCTTTATTTATTGTTTGTATATACTGTATTCTTCTATTTAATCTTGTAGTCAATGTCAGTCTTACTTCTTCTCTGCAGACAAGTAATGTGAATATGTACTATTTAAAGCAAATCTGTTGAAAAATAAGGAATAAATAGTTATATATTAACTTATCAGTTACATTTTGATCATAATATTTGTATGTATCAGGAATTAGCTGACTTCCAGGTCCTAACCTAGCCTCTGGGAACTTGCGAGCTTGCTGACTCAACACAACTGGCTTGTCAGGGATTGTTTTGATGCATGTCACTAGTTTCTATGTGAGTAAGTGTTAATTGTCAATAATGTTAACTCGTAAGATTTCTTGGACATGTGCATAAATAAAGGGCACACACCAATAACATTAACCACCAGAGGATATTGTTGAAAGCATGATCGATGTACCAAACAAATGTAGCACCCATAAGCAGTGTTTATGATCTGTTGTTTATGTGATAATTACACGAGATGAAAAGATAAATCTGCTATCTTATACAAGCAAGAACAAGAAATTCATTAAAAATATATCGGATTCATTTTATCATATGTTTTACTCATGTTGGAATATTATGTTTGGGGCAAACTCAGATTTCCCAAGGGCAAGTCCAATTTTTCATTTATATGCAATTCCAAGGTCTGATTAGAACCATCTGTGCTTTCTACTGTATTCACAGATACAGTATGTTCTGGCACTGTTTCTGCATCTGCAAGGGGGATGGAGAGGGCATCCTGACATCACCCATGAGACATATCAATGATTCCACTGTATTCATGGATACATTATATTCTGGCACTATTATGCATATTCATGGTGGGTGGATAGAGCATCTCCGCATCACCCATGAGACTAATCAACGATTTTACAGTATTCACAGATACGTTATGTTCTGGTGCTGTTTCTGCATTTGCATGGATGGTGGAGAGAGCATCCTGACAGTCCCCATGAGAGTAATCAATGAAGCAGATGCGTGTCTTGTGTCATTGTTGACAACCTCAAATTGTTTACACCTCTTGCATTGTGCTGTTATGAAGAAAAGGAACAAACAAGCGCATATATAAATTGAAATAATGCAAACTACATTATCAAAATGACTTAGAAGTGTAACAATCAAGCCCCAAAATTTCTCTGGTGAAACTGAATGCTATCAATCTAAATCACATGTAAAAGTAATGAACAGTACAACAACTGCGAAAATATTAATAAATTCACAGAAATTTACAATAATGTTGTGTGCACAATATAAAACAACACTGTGACTAACTATACAGATGGATGGTTTGAAATTGAAGTGTAAAAGTAAATGGATTCTATGGAGATCATCTTTTCAGCATGATAGCAATAGTTACAATTGGTACATCCAAGTATAACAGTGACCACCTAGTGGGTAGAAAGAGGAGGTAACATGTAAGAGTTGCTTTCCTTTCTCTATATATTTTCAGGAAGCATTTTTAGTTTTTTTCCTGGAAGGCTGGATATGCAGGTAGAAGAGAAAGTTATCCTAATGAAATGGGATAAGTAATGTATTTGATGGAGAAATGTGTGTTTTATGCAATCTGCAATGTGCATACAGAATAGTTGGCATCCTTGTATGTTGTTGCCATGAAGGATCTTTCAAAAGAAGGATCTGCAACAAAAAAAATTCCACTTAACTCATCATTTATATTAGTCACCTTGACATATCAGAAAAGCCTTCATTTCATCCTTTTTAAGAACAGAATGTATGTTTATTTTAAATTTCATAGCAAAATTTGTGATGTATATTTGCTACATGGCAAAATTTGTGATGTATATTTGCTACATGGCAAAATTTGTGATGTATATTTGCTACAGAGCTTGTACAAGAATACTGCAAACGGCAAAAACACAGAATCATTTTCTGCTGTTTTAATATTATTGTAAAAAATATATTTGAAGGTATGCAGCTTTTAAGCGATTCAAGTACTTATTTCCAGTCTCTTTGATTTTACTGTGTAAAAGCTTGGACATGTAGAATATGAGGTTTCTGTTGTGAAAAGTGATATGATGCATTATTATTGTATTTACAGTCATATGATGTATTATACTGCATTTACAGTGCATGGTTTTCAAAACCTGAAATACAAAATGATAACATTACTGAAATTGAGGCCATTAAACATTTCTCTACAGCATGAAAAAAGATACAAGACTCATCTGTAGAAATATATTGATTCATTTGGAGATAAAAACTGGCATAAAGGCATCTGGTGTACATACCATAAAGAAGTGCCCATTGTTTTGCTCGATGAATTCATAAAGGCATCTGGTGTACATACCATAAAGAAGTGCCCATCGTTTTGCTCGATGAATTCATAAAGGCATCTGGTGTACATACCATAAAGAAGTGCCCATTGTTTTGCTCGATGAATTCATAAAGACATCTGGTGTACATACCATAAAGAAGTGCCCATTGCTTTGCTCGATGAATTAGGGTCTTTAATTTTTCTTCACTCAAAGCAACACTTCCTAAAGCCGATGCCATATTAAGGGCTAAGGGAATCTTTCTGAAAATAAAAGACTTGCATATTGTACATACAAATTTTTCTTTACAAAAAAACTTATTTTTTTATAGTTACATATAAAATGGCTGTCTTGTAGAGACAACAAACAGACCTACCATAAAAAACACATATACTTCCTTGATTAAAAATATACTATAATTTTTTACTATAATAGAAAAAGAATATTATAATATCTCCTGCTAAACTTCTAAATGCAAATTTACTGTTGAACCTATGGGGCCAACAAGAGTCTGATGTTTTATCTGTAAAATATGACCAAAACAATTTACAACACAAAATAATCTTATCTGCACTATAAATATATATCAACAAGAAATAACCATATATGTACTATAAATATACATAAAATGTCAGACTCCTGTGATGGAGACCAGGTGCAGTGTGGATGTCATCCTTAGCTCCAAATGTCTGGGGTCCTTGGGAGAGAATCTGATATAAAACAACCAAAACTTACGGTTATTATATTTTATCTATCTATAAATATGCTGACTTAGTAACACTTAATTATTAAGCAATGGATGGCTTGTGGTCAAGAATAAAGGAAGGAGGGTAGCAATAGAACAGACAGAATGATAGGAAAGGCATAAATAAAGAAAAAGAGTGTCAGTCTATGTGTTCATACTTTCAAACTCAGACCAATCTGGTTAATGTAGCGGTGATTCGACAGATGAAATTCAACCTGCATAGCCCTGACTAGTCCTACAACATAAGACACATCACCCGATATTTATGTCTTACATTGTAGGACTAAGCCCTGACTATCACTAGGTCTTACTTGTAGCTGACTGGTTCATTAGAATATGATATTGGAAAGCTCCAGCTTGTGAGATAGCAAGTCAGGAGCTTATGCAATTATTGACGTTAATTTGTTCCAAGTCCCTAATGTAGGTGGGAAGAAGCTAATCTTGAAACAACTTGTTGATTCTGACTTCAGTTGAAACTTAATTTCGAATAATGTCTGACCTAAACACACTTGTAGATCTCCATTTTTTTTCTTCTCCTGACATTTCTGGTAGCTACAAGAAATGTCAGAAACAAAGTGGAGATCAATTTGTTGGACTACTGTCCGACCAATCCTGATACATGCAGTGATAGCAGACAGGTTTAGCATATTAGTGACATATAGATCTACATTATGGACATCTAGGGAGTGTAGTGAGTACTCCCACAATGAAAGACGCCTCCTCTGATATATGTGTTTTTTTAGGTCGCCTAAAAACACAGTATCGGGAGAGGCGTATTACATTATACGACTATGAGTATACTAAAAAAAATTACTATACCAAAAGAAGAGGAACAGCAAGTTTAAAATATTCAATAAATGCATCAATATTTTTCGAGTGGTCTATGAAACATGACTGATAACTTTAGTACCAAACAAAATCTTGAACTTACAGCTTAGAATTACACCTGTAGACCTTGGTGTCACAATAAGAATAAACCGACTTTGGCTCTGTCCGTAAGACGTGTGTTTTGCAAGGCGAGTCTTGAACGTGTTTTAATTCAGGACATTGTTCGGTAACAAATTTTTATATTCATTTGAAACCTTTAGGTGTACCAGCAACAAAACCAGTCAAGATTTAGTCACTCATTAAAACGCTTCTCCAAGTTTTTGTTTGTTCAAGATCATTTGGTAAAGTCTACTTTTATAATGACGTGACTAAGTTTCAATAGATTTAGCACTAAGCTTTGATTAAAGGTAAGGTAATTTAAATTAAAGACTGGAACATAAAATAGACAAATGACAGCAATCGTCATCCAGTCACAGTTATCAATAATATCATTTACAATTAGATACCAATCACCGGCTATTAACCACAGGGGGTCGTATCGTTGATTACATGTACTCTATAATAACTATAGGGGGCGCTCACCAGTTATTATGTACTTTTTAGAGAGTGACGTATGTAAGGTGAAGTTGTTTGCATTTAAAACATGCACAATGGAGAAAATGTTGGCATACCTCTATGCTACATTAATGTAATGTGGATGATATTTCTTTGGATTGTACTTTTGGAAATTGTACATAACTTAAGCAGACTGTTATCTAAAATGGATGCTCCCTTGTGCAAAAAAATCAGCCTGAATTAGTCTAAAGTACACTATCCATAGCACTATTAAAATAGGGAAAATGAATTTTGCCAGACTAAACAATACTAGCTACGATGTCGTAGCCTCAACTTGATTTGTTGTGGTCCACGAGGTATGAGTAAGGGTACTAATGTTAGTACTAAGACAATACCAGTTTCTGAAAGTGCATTGAATGAATTACCAAATATATAAAATGTAAAAAAAGTTATCGGCTCTTTTTATATACAATTAACCTCTGAAGTTCAGGAAGTGAAAATGACCAAGTAGAGCTAGCACTTTTTTTGAAAGGTGCACATCTGGAGTAAGGCCAAGCAGTATACTCTATAACCCATATTACACCCATCAATGCAAACTACAAAACTGTAGAGCTCCACCATAGATATTAAATAGTATATGTATAACGGGTTAATTGTTACAAAGCAACGATACAAGCCCTGTGCTATTAACTGGGCTGCCACCATAACCAGTCAAAGTCCAGTTTCTGTGATCATTACCTTTTCTGATAGAATAAGAGGGGGAAGTTATTAAATTAAAGCTCCTTGATGTATATTCAGTGTGAAAATGTTTTTTGTGTGTCTTCACCATGATACAATAGTGATCAAGATGCAGGGCAATATCACTAAATTTCTCCTCCTCCCCCCCCCCCCCCCCCCCGATCTGTAATGATGTTAATCACATAGTTGCTTGGAAAATAAAATTTTGTCTTACATTTTTTTAATTAACTGGAAGAAGTAATTGGAACAGATAGGCAGACACATGTGGCCAGTTCATGGAATACAATCTATATATATATATTTCTAGCATTTACTTTCCTCCCCAAGTGGTCAAAAAGACTTATTAGTCTTAACATATTTAAATAAACTATGTACTGTTATGACTCTAGCTCTTAAAATTGTAACAGAAAGATATTTAAACCAACAATTAAAGTAAAATCAACTTGCAACTTATTTCTCTTCAACACAAAGTGATAATTCAAGAGACAATTTAAGTTTTTGTGATTTAAGTTACAGATAGTCCTAAATGCCCTGTCATAAGTCCAGAAATATAGAATGTTACAAAGATAAATCAAATAGTCTTGAATCTACTGGTATAATACAATGATGCAATCCATAACATCTTTGAATGAGTTCACAATAATCCAAAAAATTGTATTAATCCAAAAGTCAATGAGCACTTTTGTAATTCCAATGAATATTCTAAACAAATAATTTCTCTTGAATTATGTCTGACAAACTGATACAAAAACGGGAATAAATTATTTGTTTATCAAATTCCTATTTAAAACACTTTTTCAATTCACCTAGATGTGAATAATTCCCATGGAAATTCCATGCTTATTGTAAATATCATTGGGCCTAGAATGTTCAAAACTCGTATGCTTGAAACATGCTGATTACAAATTAAAATCACAGACAAAAGTTATCTATGTAAACATTCGGTACGATATGTATATTTAATTTGTATTCTGTGTTGCCTTTTCTCCATGATTATATGTTATGTATATCTATATTATGTGACTGACCTTGGTCAGTAATTGAGTTTAGGGCCTACATAATTACTTGCATCGTTTTGTTTTGTTTTGATAAACAACATATTACATAGCTAATATTTCTCTATGATTTTAGATTATATATTAAGAACATTAATAATAGGAGGTAAATATGTTTACTGGTGTTGAGTTCAAGGTCAAGCTTTATTAAGAAATTAAGAATGGTGTAGAAGTAAGTTGTTTATGAATTTGATAGGAAAATGACCCTCATCCTGGTTCTGTCATTGTGTCAAGTTTTTATATAAATGTTTACTTCAGAATTACTCATTCCTATCTTAACATCAGTTTAGAGGAATCAGTTTAAGTTGTGTTTCAGTAAGAGGATTTAATTTATTTATTTCAACTATTCATTGGAATTACAAAGTGCTCTTTGACTCTAGGAGTAAATTATTATCTTGGAATTATTGTGAATTCATTCAAGGACGTTTTGGATTATGTGATTGTATTCATCAAGACTGTTAGCACATAATCACTATTCCAGGCTATTGACATAACAGCGCATTCAGTATCTGAACTTATTTGGAACATCACTGGAATTCATTCAGAATATTCAAAAAAATTGTACTTGTGATAGAACTTTTAGGGTGTTTGGGATTTAATTCACAAAACTGAAATTTACCTTTTAAATTCTCATTTTGTATTCTTGGAAAATAAATTAGTTGTTGAATTTTACAATTTTTTTTGGTTTTTGCTATTTTTGTTACTTATTTGAAGACTATAGAGTCATAACAAGCCCAACTTACAATCATGGACAAAATTTAAGCAGGCACACAATGAAATATGCATAACAGTACACATATATTTATGTTACTATATATATATGCATGGAAAATGACTATGAAAAATTGCTATCACTCAAATTGAAAGTATGAGGAGCAACTGGGAACTTGGCATATGGGATTTTTGCTACATCTCATATACTTTTTTTGGTGGGGAAGCTAGTCTTTGCCCCTTGGATTTCCTTGATATTTGGAGTTGTAATGGAAATCTTTTTTTCTGAGGCTGAAGTAGTGGAGAAACAGAAGTCACATTTGAATTTGTCTTCAACTTACAGGTATTACTAATAAAATATTGGTTGAAGGTGTAACTATTGGAGGGGGGATATGATACAAATTAAAGAATATGGATGTGATACTTGGACTGGTGACAGATAATGGTGGTTCTTACAGACTCAGTACATCTGGAGTAAAAACAGGTTTCAGTCTATAATCTGTTACATGCTGAACAGGAACTTAAAAAGATGGGAATAAGATATGTTCCCGGATATTCATGTTCATCCTCCTCATGTGAATTGGAATCATTTTCACTCTTAGTTGGAGGAATGTGTACCTCTTCTGATGCTTGATTGATGGATGGGACAATACTTGTTTGTTGCCAGTCACCATGCCATGTTCTGAAAATTGAAAACCTGTATGTACTGAGGTCACTACCAAAATGATAAACACTTAATGACAATGTATCAAAGAAGGCCACCATGAGATCATACAGAGTCTGCAGTTACTAAACAATATCTCACACAGGTGTAAGGCACAACTGATGCCCCGAATGATGCCAATCATTTAGTTGGCATGTTTTCATGTTGAACTATTGCATTGGTGTTTACTGTATATTCTCCCCCATCTCATCACTGCATTATGTCTGGGAAACTTGTGAATGACTGTAAAATGCTCAGTATCCCAGCTGATATAGCACTAGGAGGCTAGATACTCCAGCCATTGCTGCAAATGCAACTTCCCATGTGTACATGGCACTGGATAAAGCTGGCAGCATCCTTGTATTCTAATGGATACAGCAATATATCTATTGGATGAAGACATGCAGACATTTGCTGGTATTTTTCACAGTTGTTCTTGAACTTTTTACGAAAATAACTTTCATCCAGCTTTACCTCTCCATCAAACACCAATGATATCCAATTTGCATTTCATTACGTTTTTATAATTTCTCAGATATATGATGCCCAGCTTACTGCTGTAATTCTTTAGTCCTTATCAGTGCAGATTAAATATTGATGAGACTTTTTTCAATCTAATTCAACATGGTGAATTCCATAATATCCAACCAATGAAAATGCCACTTTTAAAGGAAGAAGCACTTATTAAAAGAATATTGATTGTTTCTTATTATGTTGCAATTATTATAGTTTTAATCCACCAACACTAACCACCTTTGTAGCTTGAACCTGATCAACACGAACATGATCACAGTCTGGGCAATGGTAAAATCAGTCAGCAGTTATTAGCAGATGTCACATGATATCATGGAGCCAGTTTTTAATCTTGTGGTTCAAGGTTTACTACCTGGGTCCAACACATGTAAGAACAAGTTGTACATGTACAACATGTATTTTATAATTGACATTAATGTAGCTAAAATTTTAAAAGGTGTTTTCT
Source organism: Sinohyriopsis cumingii (assembly GCA_028554795.2). Classification (NCBI taxonomy): domain Eukaryota; kingdom Metazoa; phylum Mollusca; class Bivalvia; order Unionida; family Unionidae; genus Sinohyriopsis; species Sinohyriopsis cumingii. The sequence goes on along the minus strand of CM068839.1, from coordinate 58,771,875 downwards.
AATATTTAAATCAGTGTATGTCATGCAAATTAAAGTATTACATTATATGCTTAAGTGTATATTAATAATATAATCGCATAATTGGCTACTGCACAATTTTTACTTATTACTCAGCATTATTGACATGTATATACATGTAATAAGAACCATAAAATACGAAAAAAATTAGCTCAGCAGATTACAAAATTTCTGATGTAACTTAAGATAGGTAACAGCTTGTTCAGCATAGCAGTTTGTGCATCCCCTCAAAATACATCCTAGTACATGTATCTTTATTCATTCATTGTTTATAGTAGGACCATTATGGTAAACCAAAGGGAACCTGTGAGTGAGATATTTTCTTGTAAACAAAATTTTATCATAAATAAATCAAATTTACTTGGAGTTTGCATGTGTGTGATTTGGATTTTTAATGTACCTTTAACAATTTTAATCATATCATGTCTGCAGTGTGGCAGTTCATAGTGATGACTAGCATTAGGGGCATCATGTTGCAGACATGTAGCATGATGTCCCACAGAGTCACATTATCCTGAGACCTGAGGCCAACCAGTCCTAACACTAATGTCTTAATGCTGAGCACCTAGTGAGGCAGCTGTTAGTACTGTACCATTTTTATAAGTCTTTGGTATGACTCTACTTAGAATACTGTCAAATCAGCATGTTTTGATTACAGGTGGAGCAACTAAAATAATTTAGCATAAATAAGTCAAATGATTTCATATACAGGTAAACATATGAATTAATTTATGTGTATTTGGGACATATTAAATTGACCTTTATATACATGTTATCACTTTGGCTGTATGTATAGACATTCTGGATTTAAATTGATACATTAATTTTGGCAGACATTTTCTTTATACGTCTGAGTTTGCTGTAAGTGGAATACATGGTATTTCATTTTATATACATGTATTTATGGTATTTTTATATAATTTCAGGTTTGTAGCATGAACAATTCATTTCCTTCCAGGATTAGTGCAGCATTTTCTCATGCAGAGTAAAAGAAGCTACAGACTGTAGTAAACTCAGATCTTTGTGTAAGCGGAAAATTTTAGGATACATCCAGTCAAATCAACCAGTGAAGTGAAATGTATGAGAATGGATTTCCATCTGCCATTGTGCATTATATGTTTGAGATAACAGAGATTATTTTGGGACCATTTTTTTATTCTTTCAATAACTTTCTCTCACCATTCATATTAACCACAACAGAAAGGAATAAGCCATGGTTAATTTTGCCTCGCCTGCTAGTACAAGTCCCTATTAATTTTGCAGCATTTCTTGTGTTACTTGCACCTGCATCTGTGTCATTTTGCTGGAGAATTATTTTGTACAGGTTTAAGAAACCTTTCATATTGTCTTGCTCGCATGATATTTATCCTAAGCAACGCAATTCGCACAGGAATGGAAATACTAAATATAACACAATAACTGGGCTTGGATTCCGGTCTGGATTAAGAGGTCCAAAAAAATTATTTGGTACATTTTCAGTTGCAACCTTGAATGTTTGTCTCTTACCTGAAGCATTGTCGCGCTTCAATAACCTTGACAGAACTTCAAAAAGAGCTAAGGAAATTGGGAAGAGACTTGTAGTAGACCAAATGTATTATGGTTCATTGAGTCGTAGAGACTCAGCTGCCAACGTTACCCAAGTTCAGCATAGAAAGAATGCTGACAAGTTTGAGCCATTGGAAGCTGGTGTCAAAGTTCATTTCCCAGAATTAGACTTCCTGTGCATTCAGGAATGTTTCCACAGAGGCTATTCCAAGAAATTATTAAAAGAGCTGCACAAAGTTTATCCCTGGATCATATATGATGTAGGTGTCTTCAGCTGGAGGAGTAATTATTATGGATTCAACAGCGGCCTTATGTTTGCCAGTCGTCATCCAATTCTGAATGTAGATTTCAAGTATTTTCCTGTTTCTTGTGGAACATGTGCCATGGCCTGCAAAGGACTTCTTATGACAGAGGTAAAGTTCTAAGCACCCTTTTATTATTCTGCTGTCCATGCTTCAGGAATATATGCAGTGTCAGGTTTTACTGGGGAAGCTAAGTCAATCTATGTGGCATTCCAGCCAGTACATACTTTAAACTGAGTACCACATGACTCCCTCTGGATCTGTTCTTGCATGTGTTCATGTTTTCAATCTGTCTTTCATTCTCCACATGTTCATCTTAGGCTGTCTAACTGGCAAAACTTCTCAAATAAAACAAACCAGGAATAGATGAATGACACTTCTGAGCCATTTTGATCATAATTAGATAATCTGATTGGATTGTCATGCACTTGGAACAAATTCTGAGGGAAAATCTGCCCACAGACATTTGAAATTTCTTTTCTGTTTACCCCTGTTAAAAATTATTATCATTGGCTTTCTTGGAATTGTTCTGACCAGGAAATCTTAAAATGCTGAGCTGGAGTTTGCAGTTTGAGTTCTTACTCTCAGACAATTAAAAGTGGTTTTGCAAAAGTAAACTCTTTTATGATTGGTTGAGACAAAGTAAACTCTTTTACGATTGGTTGAAACAAAGTCGCAAACTCTGACTCAAACTTAGAGCATTATGATCTCCAGGCTTGATCTTTTTCAGGTTTTATTGAACGAGAAGACTCCAGGATCAAAAAGAGAAGTGGGGTACATTTATGTCACTCATCTTCAGGCCTTTGATGGTATGATTCTAGCTTTGTATAAAATACCTGCATTTTGTTTGAACTTCACATCATGGTATTGGAGCCATAGTGTTAGTTACCTTGGCCAGTATGGCTATCCACACATTGAATATAGAGTAGCTCAGCAACCTTCAACTTAATGTGAATTTACCATTTTGGGAAATACCAGTTTAATTAATTTTGTGATTGATACAAACTGTAAATTTAAAGACAGAGTTAAGTAATTGTCCTATGAAGTAAATAAATACATTGCTCCACCTCATTGTCTCATCCATGAACCTACAAACCAGAAAAATAGATTTTTCTTCTAAAGTTAAACAATGATATCAAAAGAAATCACATAATTCACAGGACTTTTGAAACAATGTGTCACTTTTACTATAAAGGCTTTCAGGTTTGCTTATGTTTGCATTCATTATAGTTTGACAAAATAATGGATATTGATCTCTCTGTTCATTGGTTCCTTCGTTTCTGCCATCCCTATATTTATTTAAATTCCTGTAAAGTTCCATTACTTATCATTATAATTTTTCTTAAACTCCCACAACATCACTGTATTTTTTGTGCAAGAAGGAAATGGTGACAAGCAGCTGATCATTGTATGAGCTACCAAGAATGACACTCTGGTCCTAAATGAATATTATACTAGTTGTACATTCAGTATGGATTCCATGATGACAGTCTTGAAATTCTTGTTGTCACCACAACCTCTGAATGGTTGATCTTGTTGTCACTAGTACCTCTGAATTGATGATCTGGTTGTCACTATTACCTCTGAATGGATGATCATGTTGTCGCTACTACATCTGAATGGTTGATCTTGTTGTCACTACTACCTCTGAATGGATGATCTCATCACTATTACCACTGAATGGATGATCTTGTTGTCACTGCTACCTCTGAATGGATGATCTTGTTGTCACTACTACCTCTGAATGGATGATCTTGTTGTCACTACTACCACTGAATGGATGATCTTGTCACTACTACCTCTGAATGGATGATCTTGTCACTACTACCTCTGAATAGATGATCTTGTTGTCACTACTAAATCTGAATCATTGATCTTGTTGTCACTACTACCTCTGAATGGATGATCTTGTTGTTACTACTACTTCAGAATGGATGATCTTGTTGTCACTTCTACCTCAGAATGGATGATCTTTTCACTACTACTTCTGAATAAATGATCTTGTTGTCACTACTACTTCTGAATGGATTATCTTGTCACTACTACCTCTGAATGGATGATCTTGTTACTACTACCTCTGAATGGTTGATCTTTTTGTTACTACTACCTCTGAATGGATGATCTTGTCACTACTGCCTCTGAATCATTGATGTTGTTGTCCCTACTACCTCTGAATGGATGATCTTGTCACTACTACCTCTGAATGGTTGATCTTGTTGTCACTACTACCTCTGAATGGATGATCTTTTTGTCACTACTACCTCTAAATGAATAATCTTGTTGTCACTACTACCTCTGAATGGATGATCTTGTTGTCACTACTACCTCTGAATGGTTGATCTTGTTGTCACTAATACCTTTGAATAGATGCTCTTGTCAATACTACCTCTGAATGGATGATCTTGTTGTTGCTACTACCTCTGGATGGTTGATCTTGTTGCTGCTACTACCTCTGAATGGTTGATCTTCTTGTCACTGCTATATCTGAATGGTTGATCTTGTTGTCACTACTACATCTGATTGGATGATCTTGTCACTACTACCTCTGAATGGATGATCTTGTTGTTACTACTACATCTGAATGGATGATCTTGTCACTACTACCTCTGAATGGATGATCTTGTTGTTACTACTACCTCTGAATGGATGATTTTGTTGTCACATCTACCTCTGAATGGATGATCTTGTTGTTACTACTACTTCTGAATGGATGATCTTATTGTCACTACTACCTCTCATTGGATGATCATGTCACTTCTACCTCTGAATGGATGATCTTGTTGTTACTACTACCTCTGAATGGATGATCTTGTTGTCATTACTACATCTGAATGGATGATCTTGCTGTCAATACTACCTCTGAATTGATGATCTTTTCACTACTACTTCTGAATAAATGATCTTGTTATTACCACTACTTCTGAATAGATGATCATATTGTCACTACTACTTCTAAATGGATTATCTTGTTGCCACTACTACCTCTGAATGGATGATCTTGTTGTCATTACTACATCTGAATGGATGATCTTGCTGTCAATACTACCTCTGAATGGATGATCTTGTCATTACTACATCTGAATGGATGATCTTGTCACTACTACCTCTGAATGGTTGATCTTGTTGTCACTACTACCTCTGAATGGATGATCTTGTCACTACTACCTCTGAATGGTTGATCTTTTTGTCACTACTACCTCTGAATGGATGATCTTGTTGTCACTACTACCTTTGAATAAAGGATCTTGTTGTCACTACTCCTTCTGAATGGTTGGTCTTGTTGTCACTACTACCTTTGAATGGATGATCTTGTCACTCCTACCTCTGAATGGATGATCTTGTTGCTACTGCCTCTGGATGGTTATCTTGCTGTTGCTACTACCTCTGAATGAAGGATCTTGTTGTCACTACTACCTCTAAATGGATGATCTTGTTGTTACTGCTACCTCTGGATGGTTGATCTTGTTGTCGCTATTACATCTGAATGGATGATCTTGTTGTCACTGCTACCTCTGAATGGATGATCTTGTTGTTACTACTACTTCTGAATGGATGATCTTGTTGTCACTACTACCTCTGAATGGATGATCTTGTTGTCACTACTACCTCTGAATAGATGATCTTGTTGTCACTACTACCTCAGAATGGTTGATCTTGTTGTCACTACTACCTCTGGATGGATGATCTTGTTGTCACTACTACCTCTGAATGGATGATCATTATGACATGAGGTTTTCACCAAGACTTCAGATGATGTTCATGTTGTCCTAAATGAAAATTCCGTCAAGATGACATCCAATATGTGAAACATATCAACGAATTTTCAATTTCTTGTTGTCACTGAAGAATATCAGAGATGGTTTCAGCACTCAACAGTTGATAGAAAGAAATGATCTTATCTTGAATTCTGGAAATTATTTTTATTTAGTTGAAGACCAAATGCCCTATAAAGTCCCTGCTGTCCCCGCAACGTTTGCAGCAGTACAACATGGCAACATAAACATAGTGGTTTTGTGAGTTGGAGAAAAACTGGAGAATCCTGGGAAGACACTATCATGAATGGACAACCAATTACCCATACATGTGTCCAACAGTAGGAATAAAAGTTATCCCAATAATCGACTTTTATACATTGCAAAATCAGATGGTAAACTGGTAGGCTATCATGAAAAGAACCAGTAGCCCAGGTAAAATTTGATAGTCCTGAGAAGCTATAACAAATCATGCCATATTGTAGTTGTATTCTGGGCTTCCAGAATGACATGTAGCAGATCCAGCTTTTTGGTAGCCCATGCACTATGACCAAACATTTTGTCAAACCATGCCCAAATATTTGAACTAATGTTTGAATCACGTAAAATTTAGGGTTACAAAAACTAGATGTTCAAAAGATTAAAAAGATGTAATCACTAATTTCAGATAACTTTCTGTGTTTCAATTTTACAAGTTTTACATTTTTAAGCTTGTGCTCTTAATAATGACACTCTCTTTTCAGGTGAAAAAGTTGTTACCCTTAAGCAGCTACAGTGTATTTTAGAATGGACCAACAGCTTTCGGAGAAAGACACAGGGCAGCGACAAAGTCCTCTTTGACATCATCTGTGGGGACTTCAACTTTGACAACATGTCACCAGGTGCTGTTTTGCAATATTGTGTAAAATAAAGAAAAAGAAGCTCTGATTGTGAAAGATGGAGCCACTTAAATGGTATCTTAAGATTTAAAACAGTGGCTGTTTTATCAAATGTTATCTCTCTGCATACAAATTTAACTAAATAAAAACATGTACATATTAGTCATGAGTCATTTATTAGTTGCCAATACTGATATTCTGTATACTTTTTTGGGCAGTAGTATTCATCTCATTTTATAATTACCTAATTAGTTAATTGTACTTTGCTCACACCAGTGTTATCAGAATTCTTTCCAGAGCAATATGGGATGGCAGGTGTCCTACATATTGAACTGGAAAATCCAATTGCTACTTTTCTTTCAGACCTCAACGACTCTTAAATCACTCAGCCACGATATCTTTATTTAGGCAAAATGATTAATTTTTGTTGGCCAAAAATATGAATTGCCTGGGCATCTATTCTGTGTATGCAGGATTGTGTGAGTGTTGTTGTTGTTGTTGAGTTTAACGCAATTTTTTAGCACACAATAGGCTATGCATGGCGGCCAGTATTAATGGTGGAGGAAGAACCCTGGAAAACCCCAGGAAGAACCACTGACACACGAGAAGCTACTGGGAAGCTTTCTCAGATACCCATATTGGCCAAATCCTAGACTCAAACCCACGCAGACAGAGATGAGATGGCAGTGATCCATAATGGACAGCGCTTTAGACCACTCGGCCACTCGGGGCCCCGATTGTGTGAGTGACACTGATTTATAAAACATCATGCCAAAAGACAATATGAATGCATTGTAATTATACATCAGATATGCAATTCAGTCTTTTTTTGTGTTCATTAAATCTCTCCTATATTTAGAAAATTGAACTCTTTATTCAAACTGTAGCAAGAATTTCTACCATTAGTTTTTAGTTTGAGATTACATTATGCAGTTATTAACAGGATTGTTAAACACCAGATTAGAAGGACGTTAGAGTGTGCCAAATCCCTTTCACATTACATTGTTTGCTTGTGACTGCTACCATTTGCATGATTCATTTGGCATTGTGTAGCCACTATGAATTTGAACTGGATATAATGGTCAGCGATTATATTTGGGAAAAAACAAACTTTATCTGTAAAAAAAAGTCAAGAGACAGAGTGAAGTAAAAGTTTAGAGTTAAAAAATATTCTACATTAAATCTCTTAATTCATATGTTTAGCAATAAAGTTTGAATGATGCACATGGGAATAGTAGAAGTATTCCAAATGTGCATCATTGCATTCTGGACAACTTACACTGTGCCAGGATTGCTATTAAAATTTTTTGTTCAAATTTAGTTTATTCAGGAACAGCCTGCACTGTTATATTCCTTCATATTGTGTCAATGTTTTGTAGTTATGTTGTATTTGATAATGGATATACATTAATTTATGTAATGAACTGCTGCTAGCATCAGTTCCATATATTCTACGTTATGGTGATAAACATTGAATGTAGCAAACAAATTGGCTATGGGAAAGGAAAAAGATTTAAAGAAATAAGTTCGGAATGGGACATTCATATCAAAAGCACAGAGAAATTAGATAAAATGCTTATTTAGCTAACATAAGAGGGTCTGTATACAGTGTTGCAATGCTATAGTTGACATCAACTTTGTGGGGTTTAATGCCATTTTTTGGCACATGGTAGGCTTTACCTGTACATGGCAGCCAGTATATTTTAAAGAAGAAACATCATGGTGCTGCTATCTGCATACTGTGTGTATACTGTGTGCATACTGTAGCAAAGATACAGGGTTGCAAGGAAAAGGGAATGCAAGAAATATAACTAGTTAATATTGCTATTGAATAAATTAAACTTGCAGTCACTTTAAAAAAAAGTAAGCTACTTTATTAAATACACATTATAAATGTAAGCACATGTTATTTGTAAACATATTTTATTTGTAAAAGTAAGCATAATTTTATTAAGTTGACATAAAAGTGAGCATTATTTTAAAACATTTAGCATTATTTTATGGAGTAAACATTTTAAAAGTAAGCATTATTTTATTCAGTAAATATTTACAAGTAATCATTATTTTATTAAGTAAAGATAAAGTGAACACTGTTTCATTAGGCAGTTATTATAGAAGTGAGCATATTTTATTAAGTAAACTTGAAAAGTGAGTATTGTTTTACTAGGTAAACATCATAAAAGTGAGCATTATTTTTTAAAGTCAACATTTTAAAAGTTAGTCGTTATTTTATTAGGTCAACATTTTAAAAGTTAGCGTTATTTTATTAGGTAAGCATTTTAAAATTGAAAGACTGATTTCTTCAGTGTCTTCATGCATCAAGTGTATAATCATCCAGGGAGACTGATTTCCTTAACACAGTCATATATAAAGGGTATCATCATGCAGGGAGACCAATTTCCTTAACACAGCCATGTATCAAGGGTGTCGTCATGCAGGGAGACCAATTTCCTTAACATAGCCATGTATCAAGGGTATCATCATACAGGGAGACCAATTTCCTTAACATAGTCATGTATCAAGGGTATCATCATGCAGTGCATTAGTTAAGGTTTTGGACAGTTGGGTTCTACTGCAATTTTTTTGTGATTTTTTATGCACCTATAACCATTCTATCTATAAAGACCTGTAAAAAAATTATGACCTCACTTTTGTGAAGGGTCTAACGTAAGTCATGTCTTTCATTTCTCCTCTTTCGATAAATGCGTTGATTATCAGCAGGACTTGGAATTACTGATCAGAGGATCCTCATGATAAATTGTTTACTGAGCTTGCATAAATTTCACTGATCCTGCTAAAATAAAACATAAGCCAGTTCAGTTTCTGTTTCAGCATTTTTTAGTTAATAGTATTAGCTCAAAACAATAACAACTGTATTTCGTATTTCACCAACAAGACTAACGAATAGTTGAATTTCTTGTTCAAACTACTTCAAGACATTCTTGTTCAAGGATGTAGCAGTTTGCTCTGCTTGTATGGAACCAACTTTCTGTTTTAATATCTCATATCCCTCTGCGATTATTTGAAGGTTGCTCCAAGGATGATTTATGAAACATTTTGTGCACATCAATGAATGAAGTATGGAGTGTACTTTGTATTCCTCCAAATGCAGAAAGTGCATAACATCAAAGCTTTTTTCCCTGGGTTGCATTTAAGCCATTTTTATTCAGTTGTCTAGCATCTCTTGTATTTTCATTGTCTCTTCTCTTGATTGTATTTGCAATTGTCCTCTCTCATTGTCATATAATTTCAACCATTAAAGTGGTGGTTGCACACCTTGCAAAAACACTTCCACATGTTTTACTGTTGTCATTGCATGATGTAAATGTATTGAAATGTTCATTATAATGCATTGTTTGGTATAAATATGGATTATTCTTTGAGTTGGCAAATGTGACCTTTTCTGATTTTATCGATACTAGCCTGAGACCCTTGTTATGTATATTTGATTTAATAGTTTGTTGTTGTTGTTGTTATGGGGTTTAACGCCATTTATCAGCACACGATAGTCTATGCATGGCGGCCAGTGTTAATGGTGGAGGAAGAACCCGGGAAAATCTCGAGAAGAACCACCAACCTATGAGAAGCTACTGGCAAGCTTTCTCACATACCCACATTGGCCAAATCCTAGACTCGAACCCACACAGACAGGTGAGATGGCAGTGATCCGTAATGGAGAGTGCTTTAGACCACTTGGCCACTCGGGGCTCCCTCAATAGTTTGTTGGTTACTTTAAAAAAAAAAAAATAATTTCATTACATGCTACTGTAATGTAACATTGTATGCTGGATTTGACCTTGTCCAAAACTGAGTTAATTTCTGTTAGGCCTGACTGACTTTTTATCAAAAAAATTTATATTAAAATGTCATTTATGTAAACAACTAATAATAGCTTCACTATTCTCTATGTGTATGAACTTAATATCAGGATTTTTATTCAGGTAAAGAAGATGGAGTAAATATGTTGATTTTAGTCAGGCTTTTGGAGTTTTACAGGTTACAGTGTATTGTGTTGTAAATAAACAAGGCTCATTAGATCATTCTAGAAGGCTATTTTACATTAGGTAATGTTTTTTTTTATATAGAAAATGCTAATTGTGACCTGAGGTCAAGTAGAGAACTAAATAATCTTAAGATTGTGAGGATTTGGTCATTCATACTTAAACATTTAATGCCTTCAAGTTGTATTATGTTGTGACCAGTTTGGGCTGAATTTTATTTTCTTCAAATTATTGAATTCAAGTGAATATTTTCACTGGAAATACAAAAGTGCTCTGATAAAATGTTTGGATAAAGACATTCACCAGAATTTATACTGAATTCAAATCTGAAATTATATTATTGTGATTCAGCAAAGGAGTGTTGATACATCAACACTTCAGTAGCTATCACAGACACGTTATCGACTTCAGTTTGGGATATTTTCTGGACTTTAAATTACTAGGAATTGTGTCTGTAATTCTTGGATTATTTTGGGATTTAATTTGCAGTACTGTAAGTTCTGTTTTCTCATTTTCACTTTGTATTTTAGGGAAATAAATTATTTGTTAAATTTTACAAAGCTTGTTTTGTCTTTCACTATTTTCTGTTACTTATTTTAAGAGCATAGACTTGTAACACCCTATTCATTTTGTTATTGTTAGTATTATGATCATTTCTTGGGGGAAGTACACCAGACTAATTCCAAGTGCTTGAAGACTGTTTTGTCAATAATCACACTAATTTAATTAATGAGTGGATGAGTGGTTTAAAATGCACCATTTGCAAAGCAGGCATTTAGTGTATCTTGTCAATTGCAGGATGTTAAAAGGTTTTCACTTAACACAATAAACAGATCAATTGACCATTAAAGGAAATGACAACTCACAGCACGTTTGAAGTTCTTAACTGTCATGATATATGACTGGTGGTAATTTTAACTGCCCCCAATGCATTAGTGACTGTTGGATTTTGCTGACCAGCGGACAAAATTACTGACCACATGATAGATGATTAGCATTAATTTGGAGCCATGTATTATGGAGTCATATTTGAAAAGTGTGTATTCTATCTCTGTGGCTTTTTACACCCTGACATTAAGAATAATAATATATTAAAATTCATTATTGTGAAAAGAATACAGAAAGTGGGATTTACTTAATCAAATGAGATCATAAGAGATTTCATTTGCTAAGTAATGAAGTTTTGAATCCTTAAATAAATTACTGCTAGTAGGTTTAATTTTTGCATTAAATTAATGCTAATAGGTTTAATTTTTGCATTAAATTAATGCTAATAGGTTTAATTTTTGCATTAAATTAATGCTAATTGGTTTAATTTTTGCATTAAATTAATGCTGATTGGTTTAATTTTTGCATTAAATTTCAGTTTTAGGTCTGTATTAATTTGTTTATTGATTTATTTGTAATATAAACCTCCACTTTATTCCATTCTCTTACAGGTGATAAGAAGTGTTGTCAACACAACCTCTTCACAGTATATGCAGATGTTTGCCGTGAGACACTTGGCAAAGACAGAGACTGGGCTGTTGGTAAATATGCAGTGAGACACTTAGAAAGGATAGACAATTAACTGTTGGTAAATATGCAGTGAGATATTTAGCAATGATAATGACTGGACTGTTGTTAAATATGCAGTGAGTCATTTAGCAATGACAGTGACTGGGCTGTTGGTAAATATGCAATGAGACACTTAGCAAGGACAGACAATCAACTGTTGGTAAATATGCAGTGAGACATTTAGCAAGGATAATGATTGGTCTGCTGGTAAATATGCATTGAGACACTTAGCTAGGACAAGGACAGGACTGTTGGTAAATATGCAGTGAGACACTTAGCTATGAGAAAGGCAGGACTATTGGTAAATATGCAGTGAGACACTTAGCAATAACAGAGACAGGACTGTTGGTTAATATGCAATGAGACACTTAGCAACAACAGACAGGACTGTTGGTAAATATGCAATGAGACACTTAGCTAGGACAATGACAGGACTGTTGGTTAATATGCAATGAAACACTTAGCAATAACAGAGACAGGACTGTTGGTAAATTTGCAATGAGACACTTAGCTAGGACAATGACAGGACTGTTGGTAAATATGCAATGAGACACTTAGCAATGACAGAGACAGGACTGTTGGTAAACATGCAATGAGACACTTAGCTATGAGAAAGACAGGACTGTTGGTAAATATGCATTGAGACACTTATGACAGAGACAGGACTGTTGGTAAATATGCAGTGATACACTTAACAATGACAGAGACAGGACTGTTGGTAAATATGTGGCAAAACTTGTCTATAATGGACACCCAACATACAACATGTTAAATATAGTGTGCAACCAGTTTCTAAAGGATATTTGATGTACCACATGTTTGTAAATATAGTTAAACCTGTCTATAAAAGACTCTCAACATATCACAACTTGTCAGTAAAGGTAATTCAGCATAACACAACATGTATTTTTTATGACATTGGTCTTCTTTGATCAGATTCATTATAAAAGTGAATTAAAGGAGGTTGTTGAATGTTGTACTCAGTGAAAAGGTGTCCAGTATGTATAGATGTGCACTATGTACCACATAAATATTAAGCACATCCAGAAAAGGGAGAAATATGTTTCTTAGTGTATGGGAGAGTGGAAAAGCAGTGCAAATTGAGTAAACTTGGGGTGGTGGTGGTGGGGACATTTTGACAAAACAATCATTATAGGAATTTAACAAAAAATATTTTTGTCCACCACAGTTATTTTTTTTAATGGGGTATGTGCAGTTATTTTTAATAATAATACTTTTTTCAGCAGGTAAAACTTGTTTAGTTAAATATAAGCTAAGTATTTGAGGGCTTTAAAGTGTACAATATTCTGTAAATATACACAATATTTATACAGTTAAAGAAGGTATCTATTTGTGGGTTAATGTCACACAATATTTATACAGTTAAAGAAGGTATCAATTTGTGGGTTAATGTCACACAATATTTATACAGTTAAAGAAGGTATCAATTTGTGGGTTAATGTCACACAATATTTATACAGTTAAAGAAGGTATCAATTTGTGGGTTAATGTCACACAATATTTTACTTAACATTTACATAATATACTTACATGTACAACACTATATTATTTAAATAACTGATTAATGCATACACATAAGAACAAAGAAGAGTCTCAAGAATAGTTTATAATTTGATCTGGTCCATTGTTACTCCAATGCTCATCTCATATGACATCCAAAAAGCAGACATCTATCTATTTCTTGAATTTGTGTCTTTCCTTGAAATTATTCTTGCACATAAAAATGAATGTGCTGGAATAATGTGAATGTAATTAATCCACATTAGTGAGAAATTTATAACGGGTTTGAATCCCCTTGTATGCATTCCAGCATTGGCCATAAGAGACATATAGCCACTTGTTGTTTCCATGTACCTACGGTGACTATCAATTTTACAGGTATCAAACTGATTCAACAATTAATTCTGCCAACTATCTCAAGATGAAAGGTTGTTTTACTTTGACCATTGGGACCCCAAGTGGCTGAGTGGTCTAAAGCGCTATCCGTTACGGATCACTGCCATCTCACCTCTGTCTGCGTGGGTTCAAGTCTCGGATTCGGCTAATGTGGGTATGTGAGAAAGCTTGCCAGTAGCTTCTCGTGGGTCGGTGGTTCTTTCCGGGTTTTCCCGGGTTCTTCCTCCACCATTAATACTGGCTGCCATATATAGCCTATCGTGTGCTGAAAAATGGCGTTAAACCCTACAACAACAACAACAACAACTTTGACCATTATTTTTAACAAATTCATAGTATTCAGTCTCCAATTTTAGTATAAGTAAAACATTCCTTAGTTTACATTCCAACTTTAGGGTCCAAGCAGTCTAAGGCACTCACCTCTGTCCGTATAGGTTTGGGTATCAGGTGCAACCAATATAAGAAAGCTTGCCAATAGCTTCCTAGCCTTCCATGAGCCAGTGGTTCTTCTGGGGGTTTCCCAAGTTCATCCTCCACCCAATATACTGACCACCATGTATAACCTATCATGTGTTGAAAAACTGAATTAAGTACATAACAGTACTTCGACCTCAATTCTTTTATTTTCAGCAACTTTAAAAATATTGCTTCGTGTCCAGGATTTTTTGAACTATTTAAAATTATAAAAAATTTTGAAAAATGATATCCATAAAGTTGGAGAGTCTAGTTTTTTAAAGATATTTATGGTAAAACAGCAGGAATTAAAATAACTCATTCTACTATAATTATAGCAAAGATTGTTTTTCAAATTCATAGATAAACGTTTAATTTTCCCAACCAAATTTCTGATATTTTATATTCCTAAAGTTTTGTTATAATATTCTTTTCTTGAAACATTTAATTGGTTTGCAACATTTAATTTGTATGGTCTGTCAGAGAGAATTAGCCTAATTATAACTTTTTCATTATGGGATGCACCTAAAACAGTGGCTCTCGTTAAAATAGCAAAAGCATAACAAAGATGCCATATAATAAAGGCATGATAATCCCACTTCATTAATAATCAGTAAATAACAAAGGAACAAGACAACAAAATCATGATCATTACACTTCATTAATAACCAGTAAATAACAAAGGCACAAGACAACAAAATCATGATCATTACACTTCATTAATAACCAGTAAATAACAAAGGCACAAGACAACAAAATCATGATCATTACACTTCATTAATAACCAGTAAATAACAAAGGCACAAGACAACAAAATCATGATCATTACACTTCATTCATGATCAGTAAAAGATTGTTATGTATGTTTTTTAATCAAATAATTTAGAAATATTTTTTAGATATTGTTCTATACATGTATGTTGAGCGATTGCAATCAGCTTGGAGTAAATTTCTATCATGTTCAGGGGCCCCAAGTGGCCGAGTGGTCTAAAGTGCTCTCCGTTACAGATCACTGCCATCTCACCTCTGTCTGCATGGGTTCGAGTCTCGGATTCGGCCAGTGTGGGTATGTGAGAAAGCTTGCCAGTAGCTTCCGAGGGTCAGTGGTTCTTTCCAGGGATTTCCCGGGTTCTTCCTCCACCATTACTACTGGCTGCCATGTATACCTATCGTGTGCTAAAAAATGGCATTAAACCATACAACCACAACAACAACTATCATATTCAAGGAGTCAGCTTCATCCCAATGAGCCTTGAAAAAAGTGAAAGTGTGAAATACATTTATTGTCTAAAATCACAATGATTTTTTTAAATGCATAGTGTGATATTTCCACAGATTGTTTTGGAAACTGTTTTGTTAAAGCAGGGTTTAGTGAACAAACTGATGTTATTGCCAGTGATAGCGATGCTGATGATACGAGTGATGATGATAATGATGATGATGATGTTCACCAAGTACAGTGCATGACATGTTACACCTACTCAAACATGGGAACAAGGATGTTTATTCCTTGGATTACATTAATTCTGACCATGACTTTGTCACATCTGCGATACCTGCAGTTGGAGATTTTGTTGTGAAATTAGCGATCACAAGGATGCAACCAATTTTCTGCTACTGAAAGTGATGAGGACAATGCTGATTTCATACCATCCATTGTACCTGGAGCATGGCAGACATTAAATTGTACCTACAAGCTTAAAGTGACACACCTGATATTCTTTACAAGCATATACATGCCATGGAAAACATCAATGAAAAAAATTAATTAAAAAATAATGATGACTACTGACAGCCTCTTTCCAGCTGAACATGTACTTTGACACCTCCAGCAGATCATAAACAAGTTTACTACACATATGTCCAGTGTCCTCGACATATACATCAGCATAGACACAAACATAAGCATTTTGAAAAACATTATACAAATCCCCAGTCCCCTGTGAAAACATTACAAAGAATCTTTACTGTATTTCTTTCAGGGACAGAAATGAGACCCTTTTATGTCAAAAATGAAGTGGTGATGACTCCAGAGGGGCTGCAAAGGGTCCTCAAAGATCCCTGTTTACGAGAGAATTATGTAATCAATGCTGATATCAAGTTCTGCTCATTGTCAATAATGTACTCTCACCCCAAAAGGGATGAACATGGTAACGTTGTCACAACTCCTGCTGGTGGAAAGAGAAGAATTGATCTCATATTGTGCAGAAATGATTGTCCATTGGTAAGTATAATTTCAGTTTGACTATCACTGACCACCATCATTTTGAGTTAAATGTTAAAAATTTTATTTCTTGGACAAGTGGTTATGACATGTGTTCATGGAAATAAATGGGACTTAAATACATTTTTGTTTGCAAACTTCTTACCACAGTGCAGTTTTGTTTTCCTTTTCAATACACACAGGAGTCAGGAAATGATTAAATATAGATAGAATCTATTTCTGCCTTACATTTCATATGGAAGGGTGACTTGACATCGCTGACAATGACAGCAAGGGAGGTAAATCTGCCACTCCAGATTTAATTTGAAAACCATTCATAGCAGAAAGTAAAGCTGAGAAAAATAAAATAAAGAATTTAATAGAGAATATAAAAAAAGACACTTTTATTGCTTACATCCAGACAGATTTATTGATCGATTGATCAGTCAGTCATTAGAAAGAGAAATATATACCAGCAACTACATGGGTAACATGTTAGGATATATTTTATGTTAGCTTCTTATTTAGGCATTTAAACCAACTTCTGAGAAATCAGCATTTCCCTAGTGAACAAAACATTTGGGCAATTGCAGCTTTAAAAAGACCTTAATGCTATCTTTTTTGTAAGTATCCAAACACTTAAATTTCCTTGATTCCATCTTTTCGCATATGTGCTGTAATTTTCAAAAGTTCATTAAATTTCCCGATATGAGGTGCACTTTTTAAAAGCTGGTAACAAATAAAACTCAAGTTGAAACATAAACTAAGCAGTGTTTTGCTTATAATCAAAACAGTTGATTTAATAAATCAGACTGTATTTGCTTGCTAACCTTGATTATCACATGGATTAAATTGACAGGTTTTGGAAATTTCTTACAAATTGTCAAGGAATGGCTAATTTTGTAATTTATGTGAATGTTGATCCACAAATGATTAAATACACGAGGAATATTCAAATTTGGTGACATTATCAAACTTCACTCTGACATTAACCCCTGGAGATTTTTTGTCTTTTTTCCTGTTACAATGTGCACTTCAGTCTTAACCTATCAAATTGTCTGTCTTAAATTTCTGCAAGCAAATGACTAATAAGTCATTTGCTTTTGCAAAATGGAAGACATACAGTGGTGGTACTTTTGTTGCTAAAACAAGCCAAAAAACATGGATAGTGACTTTTTAGCTTCAGAGGGCTGAATGATCCAGGTAATGGATGTTTTTGTAAATATTATCAAAGAAACATATTTTACTCCATTAATTTGCTTTTAGAAACTTTGATTTCTTGCCAGTTCACGTGATTTCTTGCCAGTTGATGAAATTGTTTCCTTATGAAGATTTTTATTTTATTTACAGTGGTGCAGTTTTTATTTTATTGAAATAATTTTTTTGGTAAAAATTTTCTTAATTTTCAAGCACTGTTTGTTTTATACATTCATTTATCTGTGAATATAATAGCATTATTTTGATATCATTATGACAGTTAGAGCTGTTTTGCTCTTAAATGTTTTATTTTTATCTTTTGTCATTCAGAGGATAGAAAGCTACAATTTTGTGAGTCGCTTGGCTGGCCTTACTGATCACATTCCAGTTGTCATGACCTTCACCTGTGATGGATGAAATAGTTATCATCATCGTCATCGGCGTCATCATCATTATCATCATCATATGGTGTCTAAAATTGGTCCAGTTTAATAAAAATTCCCACTATTTCTATGCTGTAGTAATTGACACTTTTTAAAAAAGTCTTGGAAATAGACATGTTATTTTTGCTGCGTATAACAACTTGAAGCTATTCATAAATTAAAAACTTTTATAGTATAGTCCAGATAACAAAAAATTGATTGCTATGAGTAGCATAAGGACTTTGACTCCCAACTAGAACTTGGTACTGTAACAATTTTTGTACCATGGTGTTTCTGAACATATGCAATATGTACCACAGTATGCCTTAATTTTGGGAACAATGATTTAATATTCAGAGTGGGACTTGAAAATTGTTTTTAAAAATTTTTTTCTGTTGATTGCTGGAAAGATTTCTTGTTCTGATTTATAGCAAAATAACAACTGTGTTATATCTGTTATAATATCAATAAAAATTAATTATCTTGAGATAAAAATATAAAGTGGTCAGTACCTTTTTAGTAGATGAATTTGCTATTTGTTTGTTAATTATTGAATAAGTTATAATCTAAAACCTGGAACTAAAGTGGGATGATTTTGCTTAAACTATATCTGGTGTGCTGAAATTAGATAGTTTCTTGATAATTATGGGAGGTGCTGACACTGAAGCCTATAATTTACTAGCTATACTATTGATATTATAGGCAGGGAAACATTCAGTGGGATGCCAACACCTGGACAAGATATTTATTGGAGAGGGACAGTAAACATAAAACATGCTTGCTCAGCAAATGGGAAAATATATAGTAGTCATGGAAAATTATGTACAATTGAAAGAAAAAACTTTTACTCTCCTGGAAACCTTAGAATGATTGGCAGTCTTACAAAGGAATACATGACACATTACCATTAGCTAATATGTAACTGAAACTGTCATTTTTTTCCTGTCTGAAATTTTTCCAGAAGTTGGATTTGCCCAAATATCTTTCTCAACATCCCATTTGGCCACCATATGTCGTATCAAAAATGATTAAAAGGATCATAAATATAATTTGTGACAATTACAAATGTTTTTTGAATATAAATTACTTTTTGTAGTTATTTGTCATGAAAAATGAAAACATGCTGTAAATATAATTTAATTCATTACAAGATTACTCAGGAGATTTCATACATTATTAACTGATGGAAACTACTCAAGTACCTGTACAAAGATAAGATCCATACCTGTACAGAGATAAGATCCATACTTGTACAGAGATAAGATCCACTGTATATACCACAGAAGAACATACTGTGCTAAACTGTTATACCTTTAATACCGTGTACCTCTACTCCTAACCACAAAATTTCTAAACCTACTTAACATGAAAGCCAAATTTTTCAGATATTTCTAAAATTCAGTGGTTGATAGTTTCAAGTGTCTTTTTACTGTTGAACTAATCTTTGTATCAAAGAAACATTTATTTTTGTAAATATATTAATTTTCCTACAAAATATAAAGTTGGTAGAATTTCACTGATAAATGTCATTTGAGTAGAATTTTTAAAAAATGTGAATTACTTTAGAAGCCCATTTGGGTTTTTTAATATACAAACTCATTTATGACACAATGCTGTATTATTGTTGGTTGGTTGGTTGTTGTTGCAAAACCTGCCTTAGTGAACACACCAAATAAAATTTAGCTGCTCAAATAGGGCATTGACAAATCCTTTGTCTCAAGGCAGCTTAAAAGTTTCACCTGTTTATAAAAAGGACACTTGTCCACAAAGGACAAATCTGTGTGGTCTGTTGAGTGTCTTTCATTAACATGTTTGACTGCATGATATATTATTATTATTATTGTTATTATTATTATTGTAGTTATTGCTAGATCTTACTTGCATCTCAAGGGATCTTCTACTTCATGGGTAACGATGGAGAAAGCTAAATATATGTTATATTTTTGTATGCAAGTCTTGAGACCATTAACATGTAAGCTTACAGATCATGACAGTTAATATGAGACCTCTCACATCTTAATATTATAATATCTTCTTCATTGATACAGACCTGCCAACCCTTACAATGTTACTGTAAGTCTTATGAAAATCACCCGTAACACATTAACCCATGGAGGTTTTTGTCGTTTTCGTCTGAAATTCAAGTAGGAAACACATTTTGAAAGCTATTTCTGAATACATCCTAAAACACCAATTTCCAGGTGATCTTCCAACAATAACATACTGCCTAGTTGTGGTAGAAACATATTTTTTCATTGGCTATATGGCTCGCACATGAGCAGAAGGGTAAAAGTTGGAGTTCTTTTGTTTTTTTGCTTAATGGACCCATTATTTTCATATCGAGACCACTCTTTATTCCAAATGCCCATCTTATCCTACTTTTTGCAATGGTTCATCTGTCTGTTTGCAGTTCATACCAGTTTGCCTTAGATCTGAGACCAAAAAGTCTAAAATCTGGACACAAAATCAGATTCCAACCACGGTCGAATTTTGGGTAGAAAAAAATCGGGTCCAAAAAATGAGAATTTACCCTCTGTATTTTGTAGTGCAACTAGAAATTCCAGATTATCATTGTAGAGCTACATCTGTCTACCTTTCTGTAATACCACCCACTTTAGTGTATCATACATGACCTTGATGCTACAGAGCTCGGCAATAGCTACTACCTCCTGCCACGTAAACTTGTTACCAGGGGTTAATGGGGGCCCCGAGTGGCCGAGTGGTCTAAAGCGCTCTCTGTCACGGATCACTGCCATCTCACCTCTGTCTGCGTGGGTTCGAGTCTCGGGCTCGGCCAATGTGGACATGTGAGAATGCTTGCCGGTAGCTTCTCGTGGGTCAGTGGTTCTTTCGGGGGTTTTCCCAGGTTCTTCCTCCACCATTAATACTGGCTGCCATGTATAGCATATTGTGTGCTGAAAAATGGCGTTAAACCCTATAACAACAATAACAACAACAACAACCAGGGGTTAATGTGTTAAAATATGGACTTACAGAATAAAGGGAAAAGCTACACAGCAATATGATTATTGTGGTAAGGTCCAGATAATTGGCTTGTCTGTGTTTGATTTGAATCTGGGATTCATGTAAGCTGTTTTGGAATTAGTCAGGGAACCAGACTCTTTTACAGTTATACCTCAGATGCTTTAAACTGCACATATTTTTTCATGCAAAGCATTTGCATGATTAAACTGTTGATTATTAACATTTTTAAAAAAAAGCAAACAGCTACCAATACATGTTACAAAATTGTAATAATCAATACAGAAGAATGAAAGAGAATATTTAGATTGTTCTGAATAAAAGCAGGAAGAGACCCAATTATGTTTGTTGCAATCAAGGGTTGCTTTGATTTTGTTCCCTGGTGGGAGACAGGATTGCCATTTTCATGTGAAATGAAGAAAATATTTCAAAGAATTACATCAAGTTAAGAGAGCAACAAGCTGCTGAGCTGCATAGGGTTTGGAACTGAAATTTGTGCAACTATACTAGAGGTAAATGTTATGGATCACTTTTCCTAATGTTTTAAACAGTTTTTGATCATTTCTATTTTTTAAATAAAAATATCTTTACCATTTGTCCAAATTGACTGAAAACTTTATGCCCAGTGATGTAAATTAAGTAACCCAATGTAAATTTAACCTGTGATGAAATATTTCTGCACTCCACTTGTTGCTTCCTATCCAAACTGATCTCATTTTGACAGTGTTAGGTTTATCAATATCTGTAATGAAATCATTGCAAACTAGTTTAATGTTTCCATAGAGGACCCCAACGAAGAGCTATCAAGAATTAAAGTAGTAACATCTGCAAACTGTGACAGTAAATAATCTGTTTCTCTTAGCTTGATACCTGTTAAATTTGTATTATTGTTTATTAGTATGGACAATATCTGTACACACACTAAGAAGAGATATGGGGATATTGGATCACCCTGTCAGCAACCTCTGGAAATTTTGAAAACCTTTGAAAGAAAGCCATTTTGTAAAACTAATGATGTGGTATTATAGTAAAATGTTTTAGTACAGTGCCTTAGGCTTGATCCAAAAATATATTTTTATAGAATATTATGAATAAATTTCCATTCAATAGGATCAAATTCTTTTTCAAAATCAATTAATTATGTTACACCCAGAATCTTTAACTGTTCTGTAGTGTACATAATATCATATACAATCCTTGTATTTTTACCAGTGTATCTTCATTTTACAAAATCAATTTGATCTTCAGATATTACTTCATTCTTTTGCCAATACATCCTGATGCTAATTTGTATACAACATTAAGTAGAGAAATTGGATGCCAGTTCATCAGGTACTGGTTAGGTTCATCCTTCTTAAGTATTCAGGTTATAATACCTTGTCTCAAAACAGTTGAGAATGATCCAGTTTCATATGCTTCATTAGTTGTTCTAACTACAAATTCCCCACCGTCAATCCATAAGACTTTAACAAATTCAGCTGCGAAACCATCTGATCCTGGGCTTTAGCTATTTTTCACACTTTTTAAACAATCCAGTATTTTTGTTTTGGTAACTTTGCCATCTAATCTTAAAGACTGCACTTGTTTAAGCCTACGAATTTAATAGTTTTTTTAAAAGGTCATCTAAGTCAATATCTTCTACCTCTTTTTCCTCATTAAACGGTGTCTTTATTTGATTGATGATATTGTTTTTCAGTTTGTGTATTTAAAGTCAGTGTTATTGTTGATTCCTTGGCATCATTTTATTTAATATTTAGAACTGAAATTGATGATAATTTAATAAAATTACTTTTGTCAGTTAAAGCCTTTTTTGTCATTATTTATATGGTGCTGACTGTGTTTATTCCTCATTAAAATCTTTAGGGATGAAGACCTGTCATACCCAAGATTCCCCATAGAATTTTGAAAATTGCTAAGTCCAGGACTCCTTCTCTAAAAAAAAAGTTGCAGTGCAGGACTCCTTCATTTGAAAAAAGTTGCAGTCCCAGTCTTAAAACTAGACGTTGCAAAAACAATAGAGACATTCAATAATTCAAAACAGTATGTGTGTATTGTTGTGTCATCAGTATGTATCTTTAGATTGCTAATTCTCATTGACTGTGAAATATTTAGTATTATAATCAACGAAGCCACGTTTAAGCCATTGATAACCATGAAAATTGTTATTGATAATAAGTATGTTTGTGCTGCTGTGTACTTTCAATTCCAACTTATTATTTAGTACAATTGCAGAACCCCTTACATTTGATATATGTGAACTAAAGAAATACTAATGTTCTCATGTGGACCTTTGTGCATTTTTCCTAATTATTAATAGACTGTGTGTCTTGTTAAAAAAATATATGGAGATTTCTTTCTGTTTAAAAAAAAACAACCCCTCCAAAATCTTTTCTTTTTGTTAGGTTCCCCCAATCCCTGATAATTTATTGTACAGACCTGAATACCTTCCATTGCCAGCTTTAATTGTGCAAAGATACTTGTTAACAAGATCAGGGAAATTACTAGATAACTGTAATTTCAAAAGTGACCATGTACATAAATTTATATTTTTAAATCAGTGAAGCAAACAGCACAAAGTGGAGAGCCAGTTAAAAAAAAAGAAAACGCTTAAATGCATACCAATCCTTCGTATTTGCATTTTGCCAAATTCTTCTGCCTAAAATATGAAAATGAAAGTAAATAAAGTTAAGTCATGTTGGCATCCAGTTATTCCTAATGGCTGACAGTCATAGTACAGAACAGTGAACAACAAAAAAGGAATATAAAGGAGCTAAATCCTTATAGAACAAAATATTCCAGTGTATAATATTTAACAATATTAAAATATGATCTTTATAGAGTACATTTATGTATATTACTGATTTGCAAACCTTATACAAAACTAACAATATTCTTACGTGCCAAACAAGCATATGTAAGCTATGCATCAGACGATTGTAGTATGCTATGATGAACACCATAATCTTGATGAGTTGTCTGTTCAAGCAACCAGCTTATTTAGTTGTTGAATGCTTAAAAACACACACACATATATATATATATATATATATATATATATATATATATGTATATATGAATGAATGAATACCATGGACCTTTTGTATTCATAATCAGATTTCAGCCCTCCATCAATTTTCAAGTCGTATTCAAGTGCCAACTAAATCCACTGTGTAAAACTCTTAATCATCAGGGTAATATTCAGTTTCTAAAATTGATATCTTCACACTTACATTATGAGCTAGTCCTGGTGCACTTTTGTATTGTACAATATCTAATTTGTAACTATAGGTTACTGTATTTGTGTGTGAAGATATGGACACTTTTTTCTGGACAATACTGTACAATGTTAGGAGTGCAATATTACTGAGAACAAAAATGAGTTCTTATTTTTCCCATACAGATATAGTAACATTTTTATTATATACTCAGTTTGCTTTTCTATCTAAGGCTGAATAATAAAAAGAACACACTACAAGAAACAAAGTATTTGAATTTATGATGGATTCCAAAGTAATTATCCAACTATAGTCTCAACAATACACACTAGCAGTATTAATGTGCAAACAGCACTGCCCAGCAACCTTTGAAACTTGGTAGTGTATTACATGCTCAGTGATTCATGTAAAAAATAAATCTACTTAAATTGAAACTTAGGGTCATGTTGATAATGAATGTACATTGAAACTATTTTCCAGTTGGTCTGGAATGGAGGGGTTTTATTTATCTGATTTTCTAGTTATGATGGACTGGATTTATTAGGTGGATCAATTTTGTAATATGCACTTATGAGTGTAGGGACTGGCTATGATGCAGCTGCACACATGCTTCTGTTCTGTCATTGATTGTTTTGAATCATAAGAAAAAAATTCTTTAAATTGGAAATCTCGGAAAGATGCAAGATTAAATATTGTTTGTTAGAGAATATCGCATTCATTTCTTTCTTGACTGCAATAATTAATGTGATTTCTGTTGAAAATGTAGTTCAAATTAGAGTTCAATTTTGCTGTGTGGATAAATGTTTGGAACCTCTGATATTCTGACTCACAGAAAAATTAGGAAATTTCATTTTGAGGAAATTCAAGATGAAAAACATTAAGTATATTTATTGTCATTGTTATTACCAGCTAAAGATGACACAATGTATGCCCTGTCACTTGCATGCTCTTTGTTGGAGCGACTCTAGCTATTTACGTGACCTTTGTTACTCGTATCATTACTATAAATTCAGTAATTGTCTCAAAAAATAAAATGGGGAAAAGTGCATGAAGCTCTTGGTTTTCTACCAAAACCTGCTTTATTCAGTTGCGTTTTTTCTTTGAATTTAGTGTTTCGACTGACTTGTAAAACGGGATGTCTTTTAGAAAGACAGGATAGCACTTGGCTGTAATATGCCTTTCTATACTATGGGCGTTCATTGTCTGTTTACATTCAAATGTAGTTCCTAACAGATATTACTATTTTTAGACCTCATGTCATGCAGTATGAAGCAATGAGTGTGGAAAAGTACTGCATGATTTTGACAATGTAAAGTTATTGGAGAAAAAATGAGCATATAATAATTGGTAATACAGACATTCAAAAATGTCAAATAACATCTAGGTATGCTTCATGACATAATCGTTTTAGCTCTGTGTGTGTTAGAAGGCTAAGATATTTTTAATGGCATCATGTACATACTGGTAATTGTCATTTGATGTGTTCGAATCATTCATTCATGACTAAAACTACTATATTGGTCGTATGGCTGATTTGTCAAACTTTAAAAAACTCTCTAAATATTCATATTGATTGATGGTTATCATCAAATATTTTTTTGTCATATCTATACAATGGATCTATGTAACGTTTAGTCACGTAAGTCTTTTGTTGTTATTGTTGAGATAAAATATAAAGATGTCCACATATCTTTATAACAAGTACCTTATTTGCTTTTCTTATTTCAAGAAACAGTCAACTTGAAATCCTTGCTGAATGAAGTTTATCTGTCTTCGTTTTTCTGTTAGATTTGTCCTCTTCATCTTGATCATTTTCTTACAAGTGTCTTGATGAATAGATGGTATATGTCCCACATATGCAAATATCCGTCCTTGTTGACAAGTTTTGGGGATCAGAACTTCACATTTAGTTGATGAAAAAGGATCTGTTGGTACTTGAAGTTGATCTGTGTGGCCACATTTGGCTATATTCACTTGCAATATCCAACATTGTTATTTCCCCCGTGAATAAGATTACTTATAGTAATTTATTTTAATTTAGTATATTGTCACTTGGCTTTCCCGTGTACTGGTTATGTACTAATGTTTGCACCAATAATCAAACCTCACTATCCCAACATTGCCTTAAACTTTATGATACATAGTCTACTTGATTAGTTATTTAACCTGTAAATGGCTAAATATGCTTCTAGAAACCTCATATATTTTTAGGATGAATTTATCACTTTAATACATGGCCATTGCTTCACATTTCTGAGTGTCACTCTGTCATGTTTACTATATATTTCCCATGCTTGCAACCTTAATGTTATTTTGAAATCACCATATCTAACACATTTCAACTTCATTTACCTACATCTTACTATTTTCTAGAATTATGTGAAACATGTTATATTTTTTCAGGGCTATCCTGATATCTGGAACAAAATGTTAGAGTTGGATCAGTTTGGAAGCTCTCCAGTAGTTCGGTAGTGATAGCAAGGTCTCATAAAGGCACGTGCAGTATACTGCCATAAGTGATCAAGATTAGTTCATATCACTACAATGATATTTAGAATCTCAAAGACCTGGCTTAGGTCTTCATGAGAGAGATTAGCACCATTGTTCAGTAAGGTAGATACTCCCTGGAAATGTATTTTCCTAAAACATTGTCACCTTTTGCAGTTATCAACATTGAAGTGGAATGCATTTTTGCTATACAACATCATAGTGGTCCCATCAAAACTTTAAATCTGAGTGCACTATTATTTATATGAACAACTGCCTAAGTACCTGACATAATAAATGTGTAACATAGCACCCATCATTGTTTCTTTAGCGTGTACACCTATATGCATCTGGACAGGCATATTGCAATTTGCTGCAAAAATCAATGTGAACTATCTTGTTTCACTACCCCTGTTAAAAATGTTTTCAGTTGTTCAGACCCAAACTACCATTTGTTTTAAATACCATTCATTATTCAACTTTGCTGTCTAAAATTTGTCAGTTTGAATTTTAAAACTTGTATGAAAATTTAATTTTTCAATAAAACTTTTTTTGTTTTCAAAATAAATGTTTATTTAAATTTCCATTAAAATTTAATTCATCAATATTGTCAGACAGGCCTCATCTTGTATTACAAAAAGGTTTTTACTGCATTGAAAAATTCCTATAATTCAGGAAGATATAGCAAATTTAGTTTTGGTTTCTCAAGAGCACTTGGACCAAAACTTGCACCCTGTGGAACACCAGCACTACACACATTCTGGCAGCTTTCAAATGTCTTGCATGCAAGGAAATTCATAAAGACTTCATGTATAAAGTTGAAATAGCATGGCATGCACATATAATAGTTTGACTAAAATTAGCCATAAAAAAGTTGGCCTGTTAGGAATCAGGTCACAATTAATAGTTCTGGTTCAGTACCCACAAATGTTGTCCCCATCTATTTTTTTTAGCATTTTTTCCTGTCTTCTTTTGGGGGTTATACAAAAGTTCGATTTAAGCATTCTTGGTATGGATTTAAAGGCACTTGTTTATCCATTAGAATATTAGCTTATGGTGTGGTTGTCTGTGTGTGTTTCAGCGACATTGTACAGTGAGTAATAAGGTCTTGGTAATTTTCCAGAAGTGAATTCTGTGTTCCATTGCACATTGATTTGTTTACAGTCCATCCTCTCAAAGAAATGCAGGTGAACCTATAACAAGAACTCCACCGTGAAGTCATCTTTGAAGGTATTTTAGATTAACGTTTGGTTTGTATTGATTGTCATACAGTGGAGGGTATAGTACTGAGGAGCAAATGTAAAGAATATATAGTAAAATTGTGTTCTAGTGCTTTTAGTTCTGCACCAAAGAGTCAGGTACAAATTTCAGTAATGAGTGTTCCAACCTGAAGACTGTTAAAGGAATAAAATTCCATCAATAAAACAAGGTATCTATCTTTTTCACTTACAACTAGGATAAGCTCTCAAAAGATTCTTTTCCCTAAAATATTACTTACATTATCAACCAATCCTGGCCAGCCAAACCCATATGTACTCTAATGTATGTACACCTATTTCCAGACTGGTTCCCATTTTTCCGTACAATTAGTACTGTGTGTCCTTCATCTTCCCCTATTTACATTGTAGGCATTGCATTTTCGCTCTTGGTTCTGCATTAACTATATTTTTGTCCAACGCATCGTACAATACATTAATATAATCTGTTACTCTATAAACTATTTTTTCTTTTCTTCTCCATTGGATATTGATTTAAGATAAAAATGAACCCGAATGGAATGTGCTTGCCTGTTTTAATTGTTCATGATTTTACAGGACATTATATGTCTGTGCTTGTGCACTGTACAGACTACACCTCTCGAACAAGTTGTTTGGACAGATATGCTTCAGTGAGCTTTGGCACGACTCCTTATTTCGCACCTGTGACGCTATCATACTTTCGAAATTAAAATAAATAATATTGAAACACTCAATTGGCTCTGATAGTTTATGAAGTTCACAACATAGTTATTTTCAGGTATATTATATATATATGCATCTGTATATGTGTGTGGTTGATTCTGGACGATCGATACATTGACACATCATGAAACTTGACCACATTCCCTTTCCGAAACAATACTTTCGTGCAATGAACAAACTATTTCCCAGCAACAGCTGTATCACATTTGTTTGTTGTTGAAAAAATATATAAAAGTAACTAAAAAATAAATGTTAGACTTAAGGTAGATTGCACCAAACAGAAACCCATTCTACAGACTGATTAAACATTTTTATACTGGTTTTTTTGTTTAAAAAAATAAAAGTGAATATGATAAAATTTCGAAATGCAATCATTGCTTACCTGGGAAGGGGCAGTGGATAAGTGCCTATAGATAAAGAAATCTGCCAACTGTGCGTGCAAAAAATGCCTTTCTATGAATTTCTTTATCTCCTTAAATATTTTTTTTTTAAATAGAAGATATAAAAGAGCTACTACCCAAACACCTCTTGATCATTAAATTGCGTAGTTCTTAGAAATCTTTTAAAGAAAACTTTCGGAAATTATCTATATTATTTTATATAAAAATTCGTTAATTTCCACTACTTTTTAATTCATGTGGATGGTTTTGGTTCCTTTTATCAGCAAAATAACGCTATCATAGCAAACTCGATATAAACTGTGATGTTACATTACGTACCTTCTATATCTAAACTGGTTTTATAATTCAGATCTATCTCTGTCTCTGTCTCATATTGATCGCTCCGGTGCCTTAGTGGTTAGACCGTCCGCTTCTGATGCGAGAGGCCGCGGGTTCGATCTTCGGCTGAGACATACTAAAGTCTTAGCAAAATTGTATCAACAGCTGCCTCGCTTGGCGCACAACATTAAGAGTTTAGTGTTAGGACTGGTCGCCCTGGTGTCAGGATAATGTGACATGGTTGGACATGATGATACATGTCTGCGGCATGATGCCCCAGTATTCGACATCACTATAAACTATCACACTGCAGACATCGTAGTGATATGACTGAAAGATTGTTAAAGCTAGGTTAAAAATCCAAATCACACTCGCACGCACAACTATTAAAAGCGGAGAAAATGACCTTTAAATCATTTCAGTGGATAGTGGATTATCGTACAATACAGAAAGTTATTCACAAATATTCATTTGCTATTGATTGATAAATCGACTTATATTGCAAATTCATATTTTTATGCATCGTTTAGGACATTCAGGTTTTGCTCGTGTTTATTGAGAAATAGATCATACAGTACGTGCAACGTTTTGAACAAGAGATAAGAACCTTTAAAAACATTGTTAAGCAAGTCTTTAATGCGATCCTAACCTTTATTCAGTTTTCATGATACATGCCTTGGAGTCGTCTCAGTATCCGCATTGTGAATGGAGAACCCTGAAATATTTATGGATCTATGTTCTTAGACTTAAAAAAAAAGCAACACAATGATATCGAGAATACAGGTAAGCAGCAGGAAGGGCAGACAGACCTAGGTTTCCCGACAGAGAATAAACCTTCCACATAAAACTCTCTCGTAGAAAGGCTCTATTTACCGAATAAAGGCTTCCTGGGGAAGTTTACTCGTTACTGAACCCTGTTCCATCAATATAAACCTAAGTCTGAAGATTTTAGCTGAAAAAAAAGTATTCTACGTGAATTTTAATTGTTTTTGATTATTACTGTACGGCCGACCATATGTAGAGCCCTCCCTGCTGCTATTGTCATTTGCACAAAGATTATATTAGAGTTTACATCAATAATGACATAATCATGGATGTTGGAGAATCATTGAGGACAACAATATCAAGAGAGCGACAGGAAACTCTGAAGAAATATATACCAATAAAAGAAGCGGTTAAGCAGAAAATACGTTCCGTCGAAGATGCAAAACAAGGATTTACTGAGTCAACCGAATTATTATTTAAACCAATTACCGAGACCACCGAGCAGATTATTTTGGGTGATACAAAAGATATTGAGGATAAGAAACATGGTATTCTTCCTATATTGAAAAAAATTGAAGAACAAACACGACCTCAGCCTATACCTGTCGAAGCAGGACCTAGTGGAATTAGAAAAAAACCTGAACAGGAAATTCCAACCGCAGACGAAGAAGAGGATGTATATGAGGAGGATGAAACAGAACAAACTTCTACTAGAGTTCCTTTTATTGAAAAGTTTACCGAAGAAAATATCAATAAAATAAGATCGATCAGAAATGACGATGATCTTGTTAGGTTTGCTGTGAAAAATCTCAAAAAAAACAAAAAACGATATTAAAACCCGATTATAAACCAGCAGCTCGTAAACTTTGGTTTAGATGGGTGTTTAATGCGCATCACAATACCAATAAGGCCATGACAACCGATCCAAAGTTTGTTAATTACATGGATGCAGTAAACAAGTATACTGCAAGATTAAAACAATCTCAACCTGTGCAGCAGGTTCGACCTATGCAACAACCAGAGCCCGCTGATATATTCAAAGCGGATGTTTCTAAATTTCTCAAAAATCGTGATGAAATAATTGAGCTTGCTGCACATGATTATGATAAAAGAGATAAATATCTACTGCCAGAGTATATCAATATGGATCCAGAAGATTGGACTGCCGCATTATATTTCAAATATTATAATAAAGATTTTAAGAATGACGATCCGGATTATCGACTTTTCATCAAGGAGGTCAATAAGGAAAATTTAACGCCGGAGGGAGAAATATATGAAGAAGCTGAAAAATTTGTCGCCCCACCGGAAAAATCTAACTTAGCGGGGGGAAATATTAGTAGGATGTTTAATAAAGATACCCTCAAAGAGCTTGAAGATGAAGAAAGAGCTACCGAAATAGCCGCATTTGAGTATAAAAATCGATAAAAATATATGATACCAAAATATTCTGAGATTACTGAGGATAATTGGATTCCTGCTGTGTATTTTGCTCACAAGAAATCTAATGTTGATCTAAATGATCCGGAGTATAAATCTTTCAGAGAATATGAGTAGTGAATGGGGATCCTATAGGGTCTATGGGACTTATCATTAAAAATACCCTTGGGAACATATAGGGTCTATGTAAATTTAACATGGAGAAAAATCGTGGGACAATATAGGGTCTATGGGAATTAACATGGCCAAAAATCGTGGGACAATATAGGGTCTATGGGAATTAACATGGCCGAAAACCCTGGGACAATATAGGGTCTATGTAAATTTAACATGGCCAAAAACCCTTGGGACTGTATAGGGTCTATGTAAAATTGAAACAGGGAGGGTCTCTATTTTTTTTAAAAAAAAAATAAAATAAAAAAAGGGGTAGGCAATGGAAAGGCTATCTCTTTTCGAGAAATATGGGGGCCCTGAAAAGGGCCTTTGGTTTATGTTAATATGCCCTTAACATAAAGGGCATTTGCGACATCTTCTTGTCCTCAAACTTCGTCTTACAGCAGGGCCATACATCAGAGTCCTCTTGAGGCAACCTTGTCTCTCTATATAGACTCTTCTTATCCACAGGCTGCTGCTGGTCCTGTGGACAACGGTCCACTTGGATCGGACATACATGAGCATGTCCGTCCTGAACATCATTGTTGACACAAGGGTTGAAGATTCAACGTCGGTCCACATGTTGAGGCTCCGAGAATAGGTGAATCAATGCAGTGAACTGCACTTATTTATAGGGACAGAAAGGATTGAAACGGATTGAGTTCATTCACCAATCCGAACACGCGTTACAGAATTCAGTCAGCCCGCATCCATCCCGAACAGAGCAGTCTGTGACGTCACGTAGTCAATATAGATTCGCTAGCGCTTGTGTGCAGTCAATCTATGCGACAGTGATTCAACATGACGGAAACTCAGAAAACGATCCAATGGGGTGCACCAGCAGGGGAGACCGCCCAAGGGAACCCGGACTTACTTTCAGAAGAGGTGAATTGGGATTTTGTGGATTTTCTCTCCTCGCAAGAATTTGTTCCGGAACCTGTGTTACCTTCTTCATTACCGCAAGTGGAGAATTTTAGACAGAGACAGAAAGAAGAATTGGAGAAATTTATGCAACGACAAAAGGAAGTCGAACAAGTTTTTCTCCTACAGCAACAGCAGCAAGAAGAAGAGGTAAGAAAAAAAACAACAGCAGCAACAGCAAGAAGAAATAGCAGCAAAGAAACAAGAGGGTGAAAATCAAACGGTCACGGTACTGTTGGACATTTTAGCGGAGTTAAGAAGTCTGAAACAAATGTATCAGACTTCTTTATCACGACCAAAGAGAATACGACCTTCCCGAGCTAAACACGTCAACCCTGTGACTAAGCCTACCGTACCACCCTTAGTGATTTCAACCCAATCATCAACATTACGCAGTTCAGAAGTAGGCCTTGGCCGTGGCAAAGGCATAAGGCAGTTAAAGTTGATTGGTTAAACTCACCCCTGCACCGAAATAAAAAAGGCCCTTTTCAGGGCCAGCCACATTTCTCGAAAAGATATACAATTTCAATTTGCCAATAACTCAAAAATAAACCCCACCCATTTTACCCTTATGGTACGTGTCTGTGTATGAGTGCGTGAGTGTACGTTCTTATTTTAAAATCATAACTCAAAGACTCTTACCTTATATCATTCATTTATTCTTTTATCCATTTTTTACAATCCAATTCACAATTCACAACACAACACTTTAATAAAAAGTTCATTGACTTCTTCTTTCTCCTTGTTTAGTCTCTCTGTTTTTTAAATTTCTTCACCGTCTTTTCCTCATTTTCTTCCCTTCTTCTTTTCTTCTCCTGTTTCTTTGCCTCTTGTAAATAGAATTGTCTTCTTTCTTCCTCTTCTTCCTCTGAAGAATCCCTCTCTTCTTCCGAAGAATCCCTCTCTTCTTCTGAAGAATCCTTCTTTTCTTCTGACTCCTCTTGTTTCTTTTTTGGGCAATCTGGAGACCAATGTCCTTTTTCTTTACAATAATAACAGGTATCTTGACTTTTGTCTTTTTTAGTCCCTGTTTTTGTTCTTTTTTGACGGTCTGGACACTCTGAAGACCAATGCCCTTTCTTCTGACAGATATAGCAAGTATCTTGACTTTATCTCGAAAGGAAGGAGAGTAGTCCGTAGGCTGGTCTGAAGAGAATTTTCTAATGACCCCTCGCAAAGCTCTGACGAAACGTTCCATCTGGTTAGTCTCTTCCATCGTTGTGCTCGGCTTGAGAGTGAAATGAATAGTGAAAGGATAAGACACACACCCTTTTATATACGCTGGTCTGCTATGACTATAAAGTAGCTCATGGTGTTTGAACTTGAGTTATTTGACTTTTTGCTTTCAAGATGAAACGATCCCATTCATTCGAGAAGAAAGAAGAAGAAGAAAGTAAGAGGCAGAAACGTGATCTATCGCGTCGTACCAGGGCTGAAATCTTGGCACAAATTCATGCCAGTGATTTTGAAGAGGACATGAGTGAACCAGAATCAGAAACCTCTAAACCAAGTTCACCACCCTTAGTCAACCCTGAAAAATACTATTCCATTCGAGAGACGGAAAAGCGCTCCTCTAGAAAATTTAGAACCACGGCTTACAAATACATGGTGAAGTTTAAAGATTTCAAGTCCGAAGTACCGTTAGAGAAAGCAGAAGGGTTCATCACCGGAGTGTGGGATTCTCTGCTCACTGCACTCAAGCAACAATGTCAACCCAAAGAAGACGATCGCTTGAGACTTTCCATACAACACGACGGTTTGAAATCCCCTGTTTGGATCGAGTTTAGCACCCCTGCAGAATTGACCGCTTCCAAAGTCATGGACAAGATTCAACACGTGCAACAATCTAATGACCAGTTTGACATCACCGATGGAAAAGCCACATTGGACATGACCCACGTCTCTCCTCCTCAAGGGACCGGACGCAAAAAGATGTTATTGGTGAACGACCTTCGCAGCATTAAGCGTAGCCTTGTCCAAATTCACAATCCTCATGACCAGATGTGTTTAGCCCGTGCCATCGTGGTGGGACGAACCTATGCCAACAAGAACGACACGGTAGAATGGAAAAGAGACTGGGAGAACATTCGACAATCGGACCGAGCCAAACAACGAAGTGAAGCAGAACTCCTGTTACGACAAGCTGGCATGTCCAAAGACACACCCTGTGGCATTCCTGAGATGCAAAAATTGCAAGATGCCCTAGCTCCACGATACACCTTGAAAGTGTACCCTCAAGAAGTGCTCGGGTCTCTGTTGTTTCGAGGGCAAGATTTTAAGGACGGAAAATACATTCATGTTTATCATCACGATGACCATTTCGATACCATTACCAGTATCACCGCATTCCTGGGATACGGTTATTACTGTGAGAAATGTGACCATGGTTATAATAATCGAGAGCAACACAAGCATTGTGGATCGAAATGCTCAGGATGTTTGGCCTCTCCACCCTGTCTGAGCGAAGAACCAGTGCCTTGTTCAACTTGTCTGCGCACGTTTGTCAGCCCTACCTGTTACCAACAACATCTGAAGACGCAAGGTTCACAGAGGAAATGCGCTTGTCAACTCCTGAGATTGTGCCCTACGTGTGAACAAGTCATACGTACCAATAGTACCAAGGCACACGTATGTCGAGGAAAGAAAAAATGTCACATTTGTCACCACATCGTGGACTTGGAACACCAATGTTACGTGCAAAAATACCAACCCCCACCAGAGAAAGAGGACGGTCACAAGAAGAAAGGCAATTTCATCTTTTTCGATTTCGAATGCATGCAAGAGACCGGCATTCACATTCCTAATTTCTGCGTGGCTCATCGAGCGTGCGAGAAGTGCATTCAAGAACCTATCTTCAGTCATTGCCCTCACTGTAGCAAGATTCTTGGAGGGCGTGAAAAAATCTTTCGGGGACCGAACACGTTAGCCGATTTTGCCCAATGGGTCTTAGACCCCATCGACAAGACGTGGAGCCAAGAGGACATCGAACTTTACGGAGATTGTCATCGTCATGCCACGGTGATGGCT
Source organism: Sinohyriopsis cumingii (assembly GCA_028554795.2). NCBI lineage: Eukaryota > Metazoa > Mollusca > Bivalvia > Unionida > Unionidae > Sinohyriopsis > Sinohyriopsis cumingii. The sequence continues at coordinate 58,735,960 of CM068839.1, read as the reverse complement.
CACAATTTCTCCGGATACGATGGACAGTTTCTTTTGAGGTACTATACGGAACAAGGCACCGAACGTCCTAAAGTGACTTTGAACGGAGCCAAAATCATTTTCATGCAAGTGGGACAAGTACAGTTTAAAGATTCGATGAGCTATTTGGCCATGCCTTTGAGTCGAATGCCTAAAACGTTTGGAATGACAGAAATGGCTAAAGGGTACTTTCCACACTTTTTCAATACGGAAGCCAATCAACACGCCGTTCTACCCCATTTGCCCGAGGCTCACTATTACGACCCCGACAACATGCATACCGAACAACGAGAAGCTTTCTACGCTTGGTACCAGGCTCACGCCTCGGACCCTTTCGACTTTCAGGAAGAAATGTTAAAGTATTGTCGTTCCGACGTGGACATTTTACGACGTTGCTGTGGAAAATTTCGAGAACTGTTCATGGAACACGGAGGGGTCGATCCTTTGAAAGAAGCTTGCACCATTGCCAAAGCGTGTTCCTTAGTGTATCGACAACGATTCATGCCTGAAAACACCGTGGCTGTCATCAGTCCTCAAACGACCCACTTTGTCAAACGTCAATACTCGGTCAAAGCCCTACGTTGGTTACATTACTTGTGCGACAAGGAAGACAAATGGATTCAGCATGCCCGCAACGGAGGGGGCGAAAAGACCATCGGAACGTATTCGGTCGATGGCTGGGACTTAGAAAACCCCAAGATCGTGTACGAGTTTAACGGTTGCTTATTTCACGGATGTCCCGTCTGTTACCCTGACCGTGGCACTAAAAATCAGTTTTTACAACGAACCATGGAAGACTTGTACCAGGACACTTGTCAGCGACGCCTAAAGTTAGAACAGCAAGGATACCAAGTGGTGGAAATGTGGGAACACGAGTACGATCACCGTATGAAAACCGATCCCGAGTTTAAACGCCTCGTGGAAAGTTACCAGTTCATGGACCCGCTGAACCCGAGGGATAGTTTGTACGGAGGAAGGACCAATGCCACCTGTTTGCTGTACCAAGCCGACGAAGAGAAAGGAGAAGAAATCAAATACTTGGACGTGTGTTCGCTGTATCCCTACGTGTGCAAATATTGTCGCTTTCCTGTAGGGCACCCGCAATTGCTGACGGAACACATCGACCTGAAAAACATTCGACATTACGAAGGCTTGATCAAGTGTAAAGTTTTGCCTCCCACGAACCTATACCATCCCGTCTTACCTCACCATTGTCAAGGCAAACTGATGTTTCCCTTGTGCCGTACTTGTGCCGAAACGTGCAACCAAGACCAACCTTGCCATCACAGCCAGGAAGAACGGGCCTTGACGGGAACCTGGGTCAGCGTAGAATTGTTCAAAGCTCTGGACATGGGATACCAACTGTTAGAAGTGTACGAAATTTGCCACTTTCCCAAGACACAACAATACCACAAGGGTGACCCCACGCAGAAAGGCATTTTCGCCGACCACGTGGATGCCTTTTTGAAACTGAAGCAAGAAGCCAGCGGCTATCCTTCCTGGTGTCACACTCCCGAAGACCAAATAAAATTTAAAGAGAAATACCGGGAATAAGAAGGCATCACTTTAGACCACATCGAGAAAAACGAAGGCAGGCGATCGTTTGCCAAAGTGATGTTAAATTGCTTGTGGGGTAAAATGGCACAACGACCGTGTTTACCCAAGACGGAATATTTGACCGAACCTTCCCGCTACTTCCAGATGATTCACGACAAAACCAAATACATGAAACACGTGGACGTCGTTCGAGAGAATTTGATCTTGGTCAATTACGAAGAAGATCTGGACTTTGTACAAGACGACCCTTTTGGAAATGTCATCATTGCGGCTTACGTGACAGCCCATGCTCGCTTAAAATTGTACGAAGCTTTAGAACTGTTAGGGGAACGCGTCCTGTACTTTGACACGGACAGTTGCATTTACATCCATCACCCGATTCAACGTCACCCTAACATCGAAGGAGACCGTTTAGGAGCCTGGACAGACGAGCATCCCGACGACAAGATTCTAAGTTTCGTCAGTGGCGGTCCCAAAAATTACGGCTATGAATACCGTGACAAACAAGGAGAAGTGCACACGACGTGCAAAGTGAAAGGACTGACTCTGAATTATCGTACCAGTCGTGTGGTCAACTTTGGGGTATTGAAAGAAGCCTTGCAATCGGGAGAGGATGGAAACTTTAAAGTGACCACCTATCAACCGAACAAGATTGTACGTTTACCCACTCATCACATCGTCAGTCGGCCCTTGGAAAAAGTCTATCAAATCGTGTACCAGAAGCGAGTGCGACTTCCCAATCATTTCACCTTACCGTATGGACACGTTGGTATAAAACATTGGTTGTAAGAGGATAGTTACCCCACCAGAAAGATGACTTCGCCACAGCAAGAATCGAGTGAGAAACCCGATGAGAACTCCAAGTTCAAACCCTACCATTTTCCAGTCTTCTTACCTGACTATTGTGATTGTACCCGTCGATTGGACACGTTTCAGAAATGGCCTACGGATAGGGAAGGATTACCTTCTTCGCATGTTTTAGCTAGAACAGGATTTGTCTACTTGGGACCTGAGCCAGGATTGGGATACGAGGTACAGTGTTTCGCTTGCGGACTGAAGTTACGAATGGATCTATGTATCTATAAAGATTCAGCTATTCTGGAGCATACTCGATGGTCTCCGCATTGCCCTTACCTTTCTATGGCCTTTCCACCCATCACACTACGGTACAATGTTGACGGTACCTTAGAGACGGTACCTTCCGAAACAAGACATAAAAAACGTAAAAAAGGAAAGATGCACAGGCTGGAGACTGCATTGCGACTAGTATAAAAAGGGGCTATGGTCAAGATCGATAGTTCATTGGGACTACCAAGACCGAGCGAACAAGATGAATACTTTGAAAGAGACATCGTTCCAGTTTGGGGATTGTAAAAAAGTTGTATCTTCCTCTAGTGTGACTAATATTGGATGGATAAGACCCAGGCATTGCGACGGAAAATGTCCGGAAGGAAACTGCGATTGTCCATGTGGCTACCATTGTAATTGCGTAACGGAGTTTGCAGACGAGTGCGATTGTGAGCCTTGCGATGGGTACGATGCTGTACGTTGTGACCTGAGCGATGCCGTAAAGCATCATGGGAACTTTGTTCTCACTGCCCCTGTCATGGAAAGTGATGCTGTGCGTGTCAAACCTGTGGGATGCGAAAGCGATGCTGCTCGTCCTCTTGGACATTTTACTGGGTTTCGTTTTAAAGGGGAATGTTCACCTTCACGTCTACCCCCCTACGGATGTCATCCAGCCCTGAGCAAACTCCTACCCATGTCACTCAACCCTCATCGAAACGAACCTGTGAAAGACGAATATTCGTTTCCTGTGCGTTTGTCGGAATACTGCGACTTTGAAAATCGTCTTCAATCGTTCAAAGGAAAATGGCCAAAGTATCTGGGAGGACCGACCCTTGAAGAATTAGCCAGAGCCGGATTTTTCTACTTGGGCGAAGGAGATAAAGTCAAGTGCTTCAGTTGCGGTGTGTCACTTCACCACTGGGAACCGCAAGATTCGGCCTACGTTGAACATGCTCGATGGTCACCGAATTGTCATTACTTACCCTTAGTGGGACCGAGACATTGAAGTAACTTACCATGTCGTTGACGAAGAAGAAACCAGATTGGTTAGGAGTCAAATGTTGGACATCACCGAGACCAGTATTTAAACTTCATTTCAAAAACGATATTGAATCATTACCTAAAGAACTACAAGAGAAGATTTACAAGGAAGTTTGGCAGGGGTTTGCCAGAGTGAAATCTCAATGGGTCACTGCAGAACTTTTGTGTCGAGAAATTCATAAGAGGAAAGTGAAAAAAGTCAACCAGTGTGTTAGATTTCTTTGGGTCAAGGGTGCATTCCTCCTATTGTATCGCTTTAGACCGTTTACATCAAAAGAATTCAGTGACATTCTTGGACGTTACCCTGAATGGCAGTGGTCAGAAATTACTCACTATGTGGATTACTTTTGTGAATTGTACGGACTGACCTATTCATGAATACTTTACAAGAGAACATTCGTGCTTTGCCTGTGGAGTTGAGAGAAAGGATTTACCGAGAGCTGGTCAAAATACAAGTGAAACGTAAAGAACAATTGCATCCGTTACGTCACCGGTGTTTGAACCACTGGTACCTGAAGGCTATACAAGGATTGATTCAATTGAAAGTGTTCCATCGGACAGACATTGATCAACGATCCTCTAGTTTTAAAAAGGATTGGTTTGGTATGGACGATTGTAGTTACATCATTGTAAACGTACTGCATCGAATTCCAGAGGAAGAGTTAACGAATTACCAACATCTTGAACACAATGTCAACTTAGTGAAAGAGGAAACTTCTGAACGAATTGTAATGTGTAGATTAGTGACTCAACGATTTAAATTCGACACTGAAGTGAAACCATGTTTGTGCAAAGAGTACATTTCTTGTGCCAGACCAAAGAGGATTTAGTATGACCTATTCATGGATACTTTGCTAGAGAACATTCGTGCCTTGCCTGTGGAATTGAGAGAATGCATTTACCGAGAGCTGGTCAAAATACAAGTCAAACGTAAAGAACAATTGCATCCGTTACGTCACCAGATCTTTAACCACTGGTACCTGAATGGTATAAGAGAACTGATTCGTCAGAAATTGTTTCAGTGGTCAGACCTTGTTCAATACTTCCAGGCCCCCGATGATTCACGTGTTGATCATTTTGGTTACTTCGAGATTCACCTAGAGCAACCCATTGAGGAAGACGAGGTAAAGGATTACCAACATTTGTTACGTGGAATCTACTTAGCGGAAGAGGAAACTTCTAATCGAAATCTGAAGTTCAGGTTACAGTATGCAAGATTTACATTCCCAACTGGAAAACGAACATCACTGGCTAGAAAGTACGTGTATTCTTTTCGAAACAAAGAGACTATAAAAACAGGCTGTTATGCCACGACTTATGTCGTATGTCATCCAACAGATTCCGTGGAAGGAACTCAATGACCATATTCAAACCGTGGATCATTACCATCAATTATTACAAGAATTTTATCCATTCAATTTGGGACGACAAGTGGTGTGTGTCTTAGTGACTTGTTTTCTGGGATTTCGTTTACCAGCCGATTCTTTGTGGACTCTTTACGATCAGTACTTACCACCTCCATGGCCTTAAATGGGCACGAAAAACTCCTTTTGCTCAAAGCCTTGCGTTTTCATCTGGATACTTCTCGACCTCAACAGGAAAAAAAGATTCGTCAACTTTTAGCTACCCAAGACGTGTATGACGATGTGTGTGTAGCTTGTGACTTACATCCCCATTGGACAGATGTCCATGCTTGGAAAGAATGGGGTTTTGAGGCTTGGACCCAAGAAGTGGCCCAGTATGCACGAGAGTTGTTCAAGGAAAAAAGTTACTTTTCAACCCGTGTTAGTGACGGTGCCAGAAGAACCCGTCACCCAGGACAGGACTGTCGTGGACAGACCTGAAAGACCCTTTCGGGAGGACACTTGTGTGACCTTACCCCCTACTATAGAACTGGTTAGAACATTACCCAAAACATGTTGTACAGACACTTGTGTTTATTCCACGTTCATCGTTATCATGTGCCTTTTATTGTTGTACTTAAGCCTTTGGCTTTTATGTATTTTTGTCTTTCGTATTCATGTTTGAAAAAAAACATTCAATAAACGTGTTCTGAAAAAGTATATAAACTCTTGTCTTGTTTGTTTTTCGTGTCACAAGTGACATTTCTCACACCATGGCTACCTCTGCTGTCTCTGCTCCCTCTTCCTCTACTGTCAAAGTCATCGACGAACACTTAGATCGTGCCAGTTGGGAGGGTTTGTATCTTCGCCATCCCTTTAACATACTCATTGCTGGACCTAGCGGTTCAGGCAAAACCGAATTCGTCAAACGTTTGATCGAACATAAACATCATTTGATCGATCGGCCACCTCAACGGATCGTGTGGTGTTACAAAGAGTGGCAATCGGCGTACAGCCTCTTGCGAGAAAGTCAAGGCGATTCCATCGTGTTTGTGGAAGGCATTCCTAAAGAAGACGACGGCATCGTCTCTGACTCCCGTCAAACCCATTTGGTCATTTTCGACGACATGTTATGAGAAGACGAAGAAGAAATTAAATTGTGGTTCACGCGCAAAGGGCATCACCGTAATGCCAGTGTCGTTTACATCACCCAAAATTTGTTTCAACAAAGTAAAGCCCATCGCACCATCAGTCTCAATGCGCATTACGTGGTCTTGTTTAAAAGCCCTCGAGATAAATCGCAAGTGCAAGTCTTAGCCAAACAGTTAGGAACGCCTTGGCTGACTCAGGCGTACGACGATGCCACTCAAATGCCACACGCCTATTTACTCGTCGATTTGAAACCTACGACTCCTGAGGATTTGCGATTTCGTACCCACTTGTTTCACCACTGGTGCCAAGACGGAGGGCCTGTCCTGTACACGTCTCCGTCCTCGACTTCATTTCACTCCCCATCAAAAAATCTATAAAAACCTCAAACCCTTTTTCGTCTGTCTCACACAGTGTGAACATGACGTCCCTTCAGTCGCATCTTCCCGTCAAATTGATTCGTGCCTTGTATGGCATCAGTCGAGAAAAAGATCCACAAACACGAGCTCGTGTCTTAGAAGCTAGTCTCAATTACTCCAAGGAATCATTCAGATTCCTCATCAAACCAAACGCTTTTTCGATCGAAACAAAGTCGCTTTGGTCCAACTGGCCGATCCCCGCATCGACACTCAAACCAAAAAACAAATCATTTTGAAACCTGGAGGGAGCGTTACTCTAGGAGGGGTCATCATTCGCTCTCTCTTAAGATGGGATCCTAATGCCCATAAAGTTATCCCCAAGACAAAAGTCCAACGAAGCCCCAAGAAGAAAAAGAAAAAGACCAGGTCCCCAAGAAGAATAACTTCTCCAGTGGCTGGACCCTCCTCTTACCAGACACCACCCCGGAAAAAGAAAAGAAGCCCCCAGAAAAAGAAACAGAAAAAAGTCCCCAGAAAAAGAAAAGTCCACAGAAGAAAACTAGTCGCAAGAGAGGCACCTCGGCCAGGACGCAACCTTACACTCGCAAACCACGACCTGCCACGGCAGTGACTGCGTCTCCGGCAGCCTCACGTTTGTCCACTTCTCCGTTGATGTCACCAGGAACTGAAGAGTACTTGGAGACGTTGATCACACCAAGAACTTCTCCGTTGATGACCCCCAAAAGAACTTCCCCAGTGGCAGGACCTTCCAATTTAGTGGCAGTGGCTGCTGCTCACAAAGTACCTTCTCCCAAAATCAAAGTCCATGAAAGATCGGGCATGTTACAAAGTTTACTGGATTTGTCCAAGCAAGAACTGGCTCGATTTAGTCCGTTGCGTACCCCTGCACGACGTGTCATGCCTGTCCTCAAACTGATAAAACGTAAAGACAATCAGTGGCGACGCGTTCCAGTATAAAAAAGACCTGTGACCGAGTAGGGTATCAGTGTTTTTTGGTGCTCCTGAAGACTCAAAGATGTCACCCTCCAGAAAACCCCAAGGAAAGAAAAGGAAAGGACTGCCACCACGTTTAGCCAAACATGGGGACATGTTATCTGTCCTGTCCAAAGCTTCTCCACCCCTACGAAAAAAACTCATTCAAACGGCTTCCAAAGAGGTCATCGATACCGTGTGCGAATGTTGTTTGAACGTTTTGAAAGGCACAATTCCTTTGTCCAAACACCAGAAACAATGCTTAAGCAAACATCGTCACGTTCTTCGCCAAATGGTTCGAAAGAAAATTCCCATTCGTCAAAAAAAGAAGATGCTGGTCCAACGTGGAGGCATTTTACCTCTCTTGCTAGGTCCCATACTGAAAGGAGTCTTGGGAACCATGTTGGGAGGACTGGTGGGAGCAAGATAAAAAGACCCTCGGAAGTCCCAAGATCTCAGAATCGACCCCTGACAACCCCATGGAAGGACGAAAACTAGCTTTAGTGCCTTACAAACGATGGATGGAATACCATCGGTGGCAAGAACAACGCACCCCGCATTTACCTCCCAATCCCAATTTGAGCGAGATGTCCCAGTTACAACACGAATTGCAGTCCTTGATGGATCGCCAAGATTTGTCCGAAACAGAAAAATCGCAAAAGTACGGTCAACTCTTGCAACGACTGCAACTCTTTCACCAGAAAGCTTTAGACGAAACAGCTCTACCCACTCTGAAAGATTTTAAGACCTTGATGAAAAGTCCAGCACCATCACCAGTACCAGTACCAGTACCACCAGTACCCGTGACCAAGACAGAAAAAGGAGAAGAAGAGGAAGGGTTTCAAACTCCACCAGAAAAAGTACGCAAGTTAACAACACCACCTACCTCCAGAATTGGATGGATTAAAAAGATGATGGCCACCCCTTCTTCATCACAAGAGAAAAAGAAAGTGAAGACAGAAGTGAAGACAGAAGTGAAACAAGAACCGATATCCCCCGCTCAGACATCCTTCTCCTCTTCGACACCTATTGCTGGCCGCACACGCAAAGCCTTGCAATCCAAGAAAATACCCCAAGAGAAAAAGAGTAGCCTCTTCCAAGAGTGAGTGCCTTATTAACACATCAACCAACACAAAAAAAATAAAAAATGGAAAAAGTCTTAGCCAGCATTTACTACGATCCCTCGCATCCTGCAGGTTACGCAGGAGTTCAAAAATTGTATCGTGCTGCCAAAAGTCGACTGAAAAGTCTCCGTTTACCTCAAGTGCAACGATGGTTACAAGAACAAGCTACCTACACTTTACACAAACCCATTCGACGCAAGTTTGCCAGAAGTCGCACCCGAGTGGAAGGCATCGATCATCAATGGCAAGCCGATTTAGCCGATGTCTCTCATTTGGCCAGCTACAATCGTGGCTACAAATATTTGTTTTGTGTCATCGACGTCTTTTCCAAATTTGCCTGGGTCGTGCCCTTGACTTCCAAATCCAGCAGCGAGTTAGTGCGAGCCCTGCAACGGGTGTTGAAACAAAGCGGTCGTCACCCTCTTCGATGGCAAACGGACAAAGGCACCGAATTTCTGAACCAAGCTTTCCAAAAAGAATTAAAGAAACGTGACATTCATTTTTTTACCACCGAGAATCCCGAAACCAAAGCCAGCATCGTGGAACGTTTTCAACGTACTTTGAAAGAACGCATGTGGAAATATTTTACGCATCACCACACTCTGAAGTACATCGACATCTTACCGCACCTGGTGCAAGCGTACAACCAATCTTACCATCGAAGCATCGGACGTGCTCCGCAAGACGTGACTCCCGACAACGAAGTGTTGGTGTTCGAGCGTCTGTTTGGTACGTCCCCGACGAGGGCTGTCCCCAAGAAAAGTGGAGAGTTGACCGTAGGAGATTGGGTGCGCATTGGCAAAACCAAACGCACTTTCGACAAAGGTTACTTACCTAACTGGACGACCGAATTGTTTCGCGTCACTGGACGAGTGCATGGCCGTCATCCTGCCGTCTATAAATTGGAAGACATGAACGGAGAAGTACTCAAAGGAACGTTTTATTTGCCCGAGTTACAACGTGTCACCAAAAAAGAAGACGACGTGTACGACATCGAAAGCATTCTCGAACGCAGAACCCGTAAAGTGGGCAAACGACGTGTCAAAGAAGTCAAAGTACGTTGGAAAGGATATCCGCCCAGTTTCGATTCTTGGATCGACGCTTCGCAAGTCATCGACTATAAAAAGAAGAAGTGACCATCATGCCCTTTCACACAGCAGACGCAGCTACGTCGACCAGTCCTTCTTCACCTAGTTCTTCTGTGCAAGATTTACAAAAACAACCCTTGTGGGTGTGGTGTGGAGAACGTGTGCCTAAAACGCAAATCGTCTTTTTCTGCCAAATCTTCGTGGTGTATTGTGTCATCGGGGCAGCCATTGCCAATTTGAGTTTGCAACAAGGAGACAAACAATTGTGGACCATTTTATTGAGCAGTTGCATCGGTTACCTGCTTCCCAATCCCTCCCTGAAATTCTCCTCGAACGGGAACGTTGTGTCCAGTGCCAGTGCCAGTCACCACTCCAACAACCACAACCACAACCAGAACCCCATTTTGGGCGGAGACACGCCTCTGACATCCACTAACCCCTCGGACAGCCACAGAACTCTGGAATTATGAGTCACCAAAACCAATTTTACTTAACCTTACCCAGTGACAGTTCCATGGAGGTGTTTCCCAATAACACGTTGTGCTGTTACACGGCCAAATTACCTCAAGCCATCCCCTTAGATCACGAAGCCCATTGGGAAGTGGCTTTAGTAGAAATGATTCACCCAACCCAAGTCGAGAATGTCATTCCCAATCAAAATTATTTTACGGTGGAAGTTCATGACTCACATTTGCAACAAGAGTTGGATAGGACTAGTAGCACATATACCAATAAAACCTATGATGACAAAACTAAAACGTGGACCTACAACTTTGTGATTCCCCCAGGCTATTATTTCAGTGGTCAACATTTGGTCAACACCATAGCTACCAAGTTTAATGGTGTGTTTGGGGAAGCTTTTAAGAGTACCAATGTCAATGTCAAGAACAAAAGTGTCACCATGGAGTACCACAAAGTAGCTCGTCGCTTCTTAATAAAATTTGAACGGCCTAAAATCGTCTCCATTATATTTTGTCGTGAATTGTTTGACATGTTGGGCGGTGACATGGAGATGAGGGAGAAAGTAGAAAAAGAAAAAAAACGAATTACCCATCATTCACGACAACAATAGTTTTGTCAAGTATTTTCGTACCCCGGTAGAACTGAACCAAGGACTGAATTTGATCTTTGTGTACTCCGATGTAGTGGAATACAACGTGGTGGGACACACCTCCGTGCCGTTACTGCGTGTCATTCCTTTCAAAGTGGATTCTGCCACGAACGCTGACGAAGAAGGTGGAAACACTTACCACGTCCACCGCGAATTTGTACATCCTCACTATTTGCCTGTCAGCAAGTCGTATTTGGACACTGTCAACATTACTATAAAAGGAGATTTGGGACAAAATATTCCATTCACCAAAGGAAAAGTCACGGTGAAACTCCATTTTCGAAAACGGTTCTCTCACGACTCGTAAGTAAGTCATGTATCCAGTGTACCGAGGGGTTGCACGACAGCGAGGACACGGTTTAGGAGACGTGTTAAAATCGGCCTTTCGTTCGGTGGCCCCAGTGTTGAAACCGATGGTGACACGCGGATTGCACGCCTTGAAAGATGCGGCACTGACGCAAGGCAAAGAATTTCTCCAAAATGTCATCATCGACAAACAAAACCCTAAAGAAGCCTTCATGAGGGCAGGCAAAAATGTCTTGCTGCAAACGGGCAAAGACATTTTGGGCCGACGAGAGACACCTATAAATGCCCTGCACGCTACCGAGTCAGGCATTCAGCAAGGACAAGGCAGAAAGAGACGACGAAGAAGAAAACACCCTTTCACCAGACTTCAAGCGAGAAAGGCCAAGAAAAGAAGAACCGTTCGAGACTTAGACGTTTTCGATTATTGAAACACAGAACAAAATGATGCACCGAGAGTCTTGCGCCTGTTCCAAGACGGAACTGGATCTGTTTGCCATGCCCCCCACCATGATGACCATGCAAGAATCCCAATGGGTGGAATTTCATCCCGTCTCCTCATTGACCGATTCCGCTCCCATCGAGTTTGAAATCAAAGGACAGCCCGAAGATTACATCGATCTGAATACCAGTTACTTGTACTTAAAGGTCCAAGTTCTAGAAGAAGATGATAGTGGAGTAGATGACGCTGACGAAATAGCTCCCGTCAACAATTTCATGCATTCCTTGTTCAGCTCAGTGGATTTGTACTTGAATAACAAACTGGTCAGCAGCAACATGGATACTTACCCTTACCGTGTCTACCTGGAAAATCTCTTGACGTACGGAACAGATGCCAAGGATAGTCATCTCAATGCCTGTGTGCTGTGGGTACCTGACGTAGCGGGCAAGTTCGACACAATAGATGGAAGCAATTCCGGCTTTGAGGCAAGAGCAAGCAAAATCCTAGGTAAAAAGAGTTTAGAACTGATGGATCGTTTGCATTTGGACATGTGGTTGCAAGAGAAATATTTGCTGAACGGGGTCAATGTCCGCTTGAGACTGAATCGCAGCAGTGCCGCTTTCCATTTGCAGACTGCTGATCCTGCTAAGGCTCCTAAAAGCACAATTTTAGAGGCCAAACTCTACGTACGATGCGTGGAAGTGTTACCCAAAGTAGGTAACGACATTAGTCAAACGTTGAGCAGAACAACCGCCAAGTATCCCATACGACGTGTGGAAGTGAAAACGTTCACCATTTCCAAGGGACAGCATTCTATGACCGAAGATCATCTGTTTCAAGGACAGTTACCCAAGCGTTTAATCCTTGGTATGGTCGAGAATGAAGCCTTCAACGGAGCCTTCAAAAAAAATCCTTTCAACTTTCAACACTTCGACGTGAAGAAAATCGAAGTCAGTCGCGATGGCAAGACCTTGTGTACCCGACCTTTCGAACCTGACTTTGATCCCAAAAAAATGAATTACTTGAGATCGTACTTGTCCCTGTACGAAGCCACGGGTCAGTTAGGAACCAACACCAGTCACGGCATTGAGTACGAGGATTATGCAGGAGGCTATGCTTTGTGGGCTTTCGATTTCACTCCAGACCAAGGCAGCGACGAGGGACATTTCCACCCTATAAAATCTGGCCAGATTCGTGTGGAACTTCAGTTTGCAAAAGAACTACCAGCGACAGTGAACGTCATCCTGTATGCAGAATTCGATAATACCATAGAAATCAACAGTTTGAGAGAAGTCATTCTAGATTATTAGAAGCCATGGAAGACTGTTATCCCTCTTTACGTAGTGGAGAAACTTTAAAGATGGAATGTGAGGAGACCGTGGAAAAAGAAGAAGTGATCATGATGAAATCGAGATGGCCAGAACAAGAAGCCCATTTAGTCTCCTGTTTTGCCAAACACTTGGTTGACAAAATGACGGAATTGATCAAGAAAAATTGCTATGGATGTCAAAACGATCATCCCAGTCAAATTCAACACGATAAATGCCTAATGTTGAGCCAAGAAGAAAAATTGGACGAGTATCTGGACGAAGCTTGGAGTCTCATCTCGAACAAAGACGTGTTGCACCAGTGGTATAAAGACTTGCGTGAACATTCTTGTCCACCATTAACCACTCAAGAGATCCATCGTATCGAAGCTCTCCTGAATCAGAGTGAGGAAACAGAACGAATAACCGTTTATTCGTCAGACATTTTCAAGCAAAAAGTCAGGATCGAATTGACAACTTATTATTACCTGTGAAGAAGAAGAAAAAAACACAAAACAATGGATACCTGGGAACTTTATTACCTTTTGAACCACAGTTCGTATACGGCTTCTTGGAATCCTGTCGTCTGTGCTAAAGATGAACTCCCTCATCGCAAACCTAAAGACCATCAAGCTTACGTGATCAACACGGACGAAAGTCATCTCCCAGGAACCCACTGGGTAGCCGTCTACTTTTCTCAAGAAGGATGTGTGGAATATTTCGATTCGTACGGATTGCCCCCTTTGGAAGACGATATCATCGACTTTATGAGAAGAAATGCTCAAACCACCCGATTCAATAACGTGAAATTACAAGGCACAGATTCCTTGGTGTGTGGACAGTACTGTGTGTATTTTCTGCATCATCGCAGCCTGGGCTATTCCTTAGAACATTTAGTGACTCATTTCGATCCTCGTTCTTCTGCTAGAAACGATGTGAAAGTAGATCGATGGTTTTGTGACCATTATGCTTATCTTTTGTCTCAAGCTAGGAAACGTAGTGTCCATCAATGGCCTAATGATTTCCAACAGTGGAAATCACAATTTCATTCACAACGTTGTCAGCTCTGTTCAAAGTAGATTGTCCATTGAGAAAAAATGTTTGTGATTTGAAAAAAATTGTTTGATGTTATAGTGTTGGATTATTGTTAAAAAATGTTAGAAATGTTGTTGTTTAGTGTTAAGTGATTTTTGAATAAAAAATGTTGTGTTTAGAAAAAAATGCCTTTGTCTTTTGTTTAGCTATAAGAATGTTGGATTGATGCTCTTTCATTTCTTACTATCCCTCTCATGAACGTTGCGGCTCGAAAACCGTGTGGGATGTTTTCCTTCACGTCCGCGCTTTGACTTTAAGAACCGGGGTTGTTTCGAGTCTAACATCCATTGTCGACTCATCCTCCTAAGAAGATGTGCTCCAAACTAGCTAAGCTCAACGAAGCCTACGTGAATTTGCATAGGGTCAGACACAGTCTGATACCGAAGCCAGAAGAAATAGAGAATGTGAGAATGTTAAAAATCACTGAAGACCTGATAGAAGAGCTCTTCAGAGAAGAAATGAACAGGGAAAAAGAAGAATGGACAGAGAAGTACAGACTTCAGAGACAGCAGCAACAGCAGCAACAGCAGCAACAACAACAACAACAGCAACAGCAGCAACAACCTGAAGCTGACAGAGGCTTTGTCGATTGTCGTATCGACACCAAAAGGTTCTTCTTCTCTTTCCGAAGAAGCAGACCTATCGCCAGAAAGTCTATCCTCAGAGGACATCGCATTCTTAGAAACTAAAAAGAATGCCATAGCAAAACAAAAAAACAGCCCTTTTCAGGGCTACCCCAATACTCTAGAAAAGAAATAACGATCCATTTGCCAATGTGTGTAGGTAGAGTAGTGTGAAAATAAACACTAACTCTTTTATAAAAAAAATGTGAGGGTATGTGTTAGTGTGTTTGTGTTTGTAAGTGCTCACGTAAGTTGGTATGGATAGTAGATTAAAATGATGTTTGTTTTTGGGCTGTTAGAGGTGTATATTTGGGGTTAGATTGGATTGCTTTGCGTAAGTGGATAGTCTATTGAAGTGATTTATAAAAAATTTTGCAATAGTGATGGGTAGCATAAAAAAGTGAGTGAGTGTTTCTTTTAGGTCCGCGCGTTGTTTTTTTGGTCATGATCTAGGTAAGATCAATTTTATGTTATTAGGGGGATGTTTTCCATCACGTCCGCGCTTTCACTATAAATTGAACTCGCTGGGCAGTCTAGCTACCCTTGTTGATTGATCAACACAGCCAGAAGAATTAATAGCAGAATAGTGAAACTGTTAGAACTCCAGATGCACCTGGAATATGCCAGGCGCATAGTAAATGAACTATCAGCGGAGGCTATCATAGAAGAAGCAAGAATGAAGAAAGAAGAGGAGGAGAGAAGAGAGAGGGAAGAAGAGGAAAAGAAAAGAGAAGAGAGGATGTCGTTCAATATTCCCGAGACAGAGGATTGGGGTGTTGAAGCGAATCATCCTCCCTCTGCGCTCCCCAGAAGAAAGGTGAAAGAAGACTGGGGAAGAAGATGCGTGTGTGGCGCCAGGCCAGGAAGGTGCAACCATTAGATAGGTGCATCAGGAGTTCAAAAAAACAGCCCTTTTAAGGGCTACCCAATACTCTAGAAAAGAAATAACTATCGATTTGCCAATGTGTGTAGGTAGAGTAGTGTGAATATAAACACTAACTCTTTATTAATAGTGGAAGTGTGTGTGTTTGTGTGTTTGTGTTTTGTAAATGCTGAAGTAAGTTTGTGTGAATAGTAGATTAAGGGTTTATTTATTGATTCTTAGCGTATGTAGAGAGTATAGTTGTGGTTATATTATATGAAATGAGAAAGTAAGGGGATGTTTTCCTTCACGTACGCGCGATGTTAGGTAATGATATATGTAAGATCAATTTTATGTTATTAGGGGATGTTTTCCATCACGTCCGCGCTTTCACTATAAGAACACACAGTGTTCGTTGTTCAAACCATTCTGCAAAGAATAAAAAGAAGATGGCGTCAAACCAAATGGACAAAATACAAACCTTGCAAGACGTTTTAGACAACTTAGGAATAATGGAACAGATGTTAATAAGACTCGTTGAAGACCATTATTCCTATAGTCCCCATCGTGTAAAGATGGAAATTAATAACTTAAGAAAAGCAAAGGACAAGATTAGTGGTGTCATGAAAGAGATAAAGGAGGAGAAGGAGGATGAAGAGGAAAGAATAAGAATACGCAAATGGAACGAAAAAATTGAAAAAGAAGAAGAAAATGAAAAGAGGAAGAAAGAAGAGGAGGAAGAGAAGAAGAAAGAAGAGGAGGAGAAGAAAAAAAGAAAGGGAAGAAGAGTGTAGGAGATAAAATAAGAACTTGGTGGAGAAAAAAAAGAAATTAGAAGAAAACCCAAAGGCCCTTTTCAGGGCCCCCATATTTCTCGAAAAGAGATAGCCTTTCCATTGCCTACCCCTTTTTTTATTTTATTTTTTTAAAAAAAAAATAGAGACCCTCCCTGTTTCAATTTTACATAGACCCTATACAGTCCCAAGGGTTTTTGGCCATGTTAAATTTACATAGACCCTATATTGTCCCAGGGTTTTTGGCCATGTTAATTCCCATAGACCCTATATTGTCCCACGACTTTTGGCCATGTTAATTCCCATAGACCCTATATTGTCCCACGATTTTTCTCCATGTTAAATTTACATAGACCCTATATGTTCCCAAGGGTATTTTTAATGATAAGTCCCATAGACCCTATAGGATCCCCATTCACTACTAATATGTGTATAAAATACGAACGCGAAAGCCTGTAACAGGCAGTGGATACAATACTATTTGTCCCGATAGCGTTGTTAACGATGCATCTCGGTTGGAGGTTTTAATTGGAGGAATGAGAGCCGGAAATAATTCTCATGAAATAATCAATGAAGCAACCGATATCTGCAGAAGGTTATTCCAGGGTGGTATCATCGATGCGTCTATTTACCGCGATTTTATCGATGAGATCGTTGATTATTACAGCGATTAAACAAATCAGATAATAAATAAAATGATTATCCATAAATATAATCAGCGACCAGTACAGATTCACGTGGTCAACTCGCGGTTACCCGTATACAAATGCAACTACGGGTCAGGATTGGGTGATCTCTTCACCAGGATAGCTCCTAAGGTTGGATCTATTGCTAAACAATTATCAGCGAAAGCAATAGGTGTCATTCGTGATAAGGTCTTCAGAATTGTTGGTGATGCCGCTAGCAAAGGTTTTGATGCCATCAAGGAAAAATTATCAAATTTGGTGCGAAAAAAACCATCAGCAAAATTACCTATCACCGCTGAGATGCCCGCCGAGGTTAGTAAGGTAGTAAATGATGCAGCTAATCAAAAATTAGCAGAGTTAGCGCAACAAGAGGCTCTGATACAATCATTAGAACAACCTCAAAATGTAATTAGTACCAGCGAATACGGAGGTAATATTCGTTTTAAACGATAAATATTTTTATTAATAAAATGTTTTCACCGACATCCAATGATGCTTTCAACATGGATGAGCCAGTGAGAAAAGATTTCTCTGTTCAGGATTATCAATTTTACTCATATGACGCGGTGACACCAAATAGCAGCAGCAGAATTGAATTGCAAGTACAAGATACAACACGTTATTTTCTTCCTTGCGAAGCTTATATTGAGGTTGTTGGTGAGATCGTCAAATTAGCTGATGGTACCGCGTATGCCGCGGGTGACAATATTGGATTTGTTAACAACGGTATCATGGCTTTATTCAAGAGCGCCGCATATATGATCGATGGAAGAGAAATTGAATCAATCAATGATAATGTTGATGTGGCAACAACAATTATTGGTTTAGCAAGATATTCAGACGATTTTACCAGATCGGCTGGTCCTAGTATGATGTTTACCAAGGATAATTGAAATAGTGCTGTACCAAATATGTTTACTAAGATACAAATGGCTCAAAATGCTGCGGTTGATGCTGTGGATGGAACAGTACCACGACCAGGTGCTGCTTTTACAAATCTTCATAATACCGTTAACACTTACAACCTCGGATATGCTGCGCGTAAGTCTATGCTAGAAGGTGATCGTCGAAGATTTTCATGCGCGATTCCATTATCTCACATTTTTGGTTTTTGCAGATACTTCAGAAAGGTTGTTTTTGGAGCTGAACACACAATTGTCTTTTATCGATAAGGTGACAGCAATGATGCTATCTGGAGGGGTGGTGGTGTTGACGCCGGTAAGGTTGTACTAACCAAACTAACCCTGTGGATGCCATCGATGACACCATCAGCGAGCGAAGAAGGAAAATTACTATCATTTATGAATCAGGGTGGTAAATCAGTGATGTCATGGTTGACAACATTCACGGATAGTATTCAAAGTAACATCAACGGTAATTTTACTTGGCATATAGCATCACAACAGGGTGTTTCTGCACCGAGACATATCTTTGTGGCTCTTCAAGCGGCTAATCGGTTAGGTAGTCAAGAACGAACTCACATGATTTTTGATCATTTTAATGCCAGCGAGATTTCACTGCAAATAAACGGACATCAAGAACCAATCGAGGAAATTTCATTAGATTACGCAGGTAATTCTGTGGCGCGTGGTTATCATCGATTATGGAGCTTTATGGGGCGAGACCAAAATATAGATACCGGTCTGCAGATATCTCAATTGGATTTTAAATCATTTTACCCCATCTATTATTTTTCATTAGAGCATATGGATTTGATAAAACAGTATGTTGTTGATATACATTTTAAAGCAAGAATAAACAACGCAGGTGCTGTTCAATTTAGAGCAATCGCTGTTATACTCAGCGATAGAACCATGATTCTTGAGGGTATTGGTGGTCGCATGAGGGTCATGGACGCTCCTGTGGAGAAAATGTAATTTAAATCAACCGGTTTATTTATAAAATGTATGAGCACGTTAGCGTAACTCTGACTTCGGGTCAGATAAAAAAAGTTACAATCGAGTATCACAAAACCTGCGGGACAAAATTAACGTTGAAACATGATCAAATTCAAGGTGGACCAAATAAGCTATCTCTAACCAAAAAGCAGCTAGCACGTTTCAGTAAATCTAAATCAGGTAACAAAGGAATTCAGGTTAATTTATCCGCTGGTGCCATTAAAGATATGGTAAAAACAGGTGGATTTTTCCCACTGTTAGCTGTGATACCAGCGCTAATCGCAGCAAAGGCGCCTGCGTTACCCGCGATAGCCGCCGCGGCTGCACCAGCTATAGCAAAAGCCGTTGCGTTAGGCGCTGTTGGATCACTAGGAGGATTAGCCGTAAATAAGATAGTCGGTGGAAAATACGGCAAAAAAAGGTCGAGGTTATCGTCTACCGGGAACACCCCCTTCATGTACGGGAAAGGTCTTCGATTAGTAAAATAACACCGATGTCAAATTTTGATTTAATTGACGCCGCTAAAAAACAAAAGATAAGATTTTTCAGAGGTGTATTTATGCAAGATCAATTACCAGCTCGTCCCAATAAATATGAAACGGGAATTATAAATCTCGATAAAAACACCGGACCAGGTACTCACTGGGTTGCTTACGCGATAAATCCACACGAGATTATCTACGCCAACTCATATGGATTAGCTCCGCCTCGTAAGTTTCTTAATTACATATCTCAATTAAATATACCAGCATGGTATTCTACGTTACCAACACAAGCACTAACTGATCCTCCGATCTGCGGCGATGAGGCAATTAATATACTCGATGCGATATCTAAATCTAACAAACCATACCATAAAACAGTCCACGAGTACACGTCAAATAAATTAGATCAATCAGGTATAAATGATGGTTGATATTTTTGGTAGATCTCTCTCATCGCGATCAATAAAAAAAAAACACCCGTCGATGTTGATTTATCTAAATATGCAAGAAAAGATTACATAAATAATCTTTTGTCGATGGCAGGAGCAGATCCTGACGAGGTTGTTATTTTTCAGGATCATCATGGAAAATTAAAAACCAGCAACGTTAAGATAGGCGATATAATCAAACGAGATGAATACAGTACTCACGTAGGTGATTTTAATACTGCTAAGGAAGATATTTAAAAAATTGATGGTTCCATCAAAAACGTTAATGAAAATGCTCGCGATATTAATGCAAAATTCGATAATCATATAAAAATCACAGGCGATACAATGTTAGGAGAACTTAACATGGGCAAAAACAAAATATCTTCACTAGGAGATCCAACAGCAGGTGAGGATGCTGTAACAAAAAATACGTCTATGATGTAAATTTAAAATTAGGTATTTTACGTGAAGAGTATGATCAACATTTAAGTGCATTTGCAGCTTTTACAAGTTTTAGAAGAAATACTTTAGACCTAAACAAAATTACTATTGAATTTTTTGGTAGATCACCTGCAATCAGTATAAAATACTCAGAAATTAAAAAATTACTCGATGAAGTGGTTCGTGTGGTATCATCATCTACATCTGTAACGTGGACGAGAACAAATAATGCAATAAAATATACTGCAGCTGTTACCGGCATATACAGATTAACAGTGATTAGTCCAATGAAATTTAGAGTAATTATAGCTGGACTATCAAATGAATCGCCTCACCCGGTAACAGTTGAATTACAAAAATATACTGAAGCAGTATTTGAATTACAGACAATTGATGGTGCTTTATTTGCAGCATACCGATACGATCAGGCTCGTGCGTGGCAGGAGTCTCTGAAGGGTATAATCGATATTTATCAAACAAAAATAAAAAAATACCAGCACAGATTAGTCATAATCAATGTTACTGTTTACTCTGTATCTGCCATTGTTGTCGGTACCGGAATAATATTATCCGCGTTAACAATGATAGCGCCGGCAGCGATAACCATCGTTGTTTCTGTGACTACCACGCTATCCGGTGTGTTCGGTATAATAGCCAAAAAAATATCTTCATGTACCAGCGCAAAATTAACCGAATACGAAGATAAATTAAACACGGCGGCGTATTCAAGATTATCCTCGATGTTATCAGAAAGCCTCAATGACGGTATTGTATCTGATACAGAGTTCGCACTGATGACTAAGATTTACAATCAAACGATTAAAGATGTCAATATAAATAATGACAGAATTACTGACGCAGATAGCGACGAACACAAATCCGCAAAAGACAACAATGATATCAGCGAGCTCGACTAAGCCTGAGTTCAGTATTAATTTTCCAACACCTATTTCTATTAGTGAAATAGCACTAGCGCAGTTGAGAGTTTATTACAGCTGGCCTAATATCAGATCCAAATCATTTGGAAATTTACAGTCGAATAATTCATTTGTTTTCGCTAATAAAAAATAAACCCGATGGAACACCTGATTGGAACGTAGTTGGATTACCAACAGGCAGTTATCAGATTGAGCAAATCAGCGACGAGTTAACATGGAGAATAAAAAATATAACCGGAGAGGATCCTGGAATAAAGATATCTGGACACGAGCCAACATTGACCTCGGTTATCGAAGTGAGCTCAAATTACATGGTTGATATTTATTCAAGTTCAATAAGAACTATACTGGGTTGGCCTGAGGTTATGCCAGAACAACAACCAGCACCACCAGAACCCAAGAGAGAAGATTTTATCACAGATCGACAGACTTCAATACCAACTGTTTTTGATGATGTAATGAGTAGAGGAGTTTCATATCCTGAAAAATATTTTAGATACTACACACATCATCCTGAATTGGGTGGTAGAACAACAGAATGGGAATTTTATTCCGGAATAATAAGATATCCGGATGGCAGCGTTGGTTCTCTTAGTATAGTCCTTCACACTGATTATGTTACTAAAATGTTTAATGAACACAGTGAAAAATATCGTAATGAATTAGATCATTTGAAACGAAATTTTAATGAATGTATTTCTGATGCATCAATTTTATGTAATGAAATTATTAAAAACATTGAAATAATGAATTATTTAACGTCTATCATAGAAAAATTTCACCGATTATTAATTCAGATGATAATTGATGATAAAACAGGTAATAAAGAAAATTTTATGAGATCATATAGGATAACTGAGGCTGAGTTGCCAAATTATAAATTACCCGGCTATAACGCAGATGAATTAAAAAAATCTCTCACTGATACCATTGATGAAATGTTTCCCAAACTACACGCTGCGTGGAGAAAAAAATTACCACCACCATCTATTCTTAAGCGTGATAATGCACCAGATGGTACCGGACGGCATATTTCGCCTGATGTGGTAAATATGACAAATGTTGTCGCGGTTAATCTTAATTGTGATATAGTCGAGAACAGCTACAACGCAGATGCATCTGTGTCTGATCAGGCAGAACAGGGGTTTGTTTTATATTCGTTTTCACCAGCATCTCCACCTGGATTTTTACTTGTGCAAGAACCGATCAATCCTGTGTACTTGAGGTGTCACAATAATCTACTGTTGAGAGTGAATTTTTCACTAACTGACCAATCTGGGACTTTGTTAGATATACGTGGCGAGACTCTGAGCATAAATTTGTTAATAAAATCTTAATTTTGTCATTATAGCAACAACAAAAAATTTTATTTTATATTTGTGTTTTTTCTGAAGATTTTGAAAAATTCGGCCGTTTTTGATAAAAAAAATCGACCATTTTACATGATTTTGTCAAAGAAAAATCCACAATTTTGCTAATTTTGTCAGGTCAAACCTCAAGCGATTCTCTAATTGATTTATCGATAAATCATCAAAAATCAACAAAATTAGCTCAAAAATCAACAATTACTGATGGTTATTTGATAAATTCCTGGTGGTTTGGGGTTAATTTTGACGTTTTTTCGCATTTGTTCGATAAATCAATTAGAGAATCGCTTGAGGTTTGACCCGACGAAAATCTGTAATTTGATAATTTTTCTTTGACAAAATCATGTAAAATGGTCGATTTTTTCACCAAAATGGTTGATTTTCTTAAAACTATTCAGAAAAAAAAATTATTCAGAAATAAAATAAAATTATTCAGAAATAAATTATTCAGAAATTAATTTTCGCAGCTGCCTCGCACGTGTATCAATCATTTTTTTAGATTCATACGCGTCAGACAATGCTGATCGAATTTTCTCAACGGCACGCGCCAACGGGGTAAAATCTGATATTTGTGCATCATCGATATTAATCAGCGATTTGTGCATCGCACATTGAATTTTCTTTATGAATCTGTATTCGGAAGACAGCGTGTATCGGCCTTATTGTTTGTTCTGAATTAGTGTTTCAAAATCCATTGTGATTTTGTCGGCGTCTAAATCATCCGATAAGGGAATTTCTTTGATTCGAAGTACCTCAATAGATTTGATTGTTTCATTAATATTTTCTTGGTTCATATTTGTATTAGCTTAATTCTAAATGTGCGAAAAAAAATAATTATTTCAAATAATATCAGAGGTTTTTTATTCATCTGAATCTAATATCAGAGGATAATGACCGAATTTGACCCAACAACCAAACTTGTATGAGAATGTTGATTTGTCTCTCCCTGTTGCGACGTGCTGTACTGATGCAGGGCAAATACCAAAATACCTACCAGCGGAGGCCATTGATTTAAAATGCAACTCTTCACCGGTCTCCATGTTGATTGATTTGACCGCTTTAGCAATTTTATTATGTTTACCTGCATTACCCTTCAGCGAATTTTCACGCTGCGTGATCGCTTGAAGATTTTCTATGGTATTGTTGAGTATATTTCCATCGATATGATCGACCACCAGACTGTGTTTGATTGGTCCGTGAAAACATTCATACACAAATCGATGATTAAAATAATTTTTCCTTTCATCGCTGATAGTAAACTGAAGATGACCGATATTACCAACAACACCAACCGGTTTTTTCAATCTGCAATTTCTGACAACACCGTCACGTGATGCTTCATAATTATCATAGATTGGATGTCTTCTGAATATAGGGTTCATTATACAATATCTATTTGTCTAAATCAAAGTTTGTCCGAAAATCTATCTTGATAATCTTCTTCGCACTTGATAGCGAGATCACTATCTTGTGATTTTTTATTGTAATATCGTTTTAGCTCTCTATATTTTTTCCCACCGCAGTCTGAACAAATACGCGTTTTTCCTCGTATTTCGACGTTGCATCTGATACATCTGGTTGGGCCAACTCCACCTCGTCGCATGTAAGCTAAATGCATTCCACAGTATTCTTTTCTGCATGACCTGTTGCAACAATTTAACGAGCCGACCATCAACCATTTGCAATTGTTCATTTTATTTATTAAACATTTGTCTAAAATATAATAATGAAAATATTCGACCTCGATGATACTGAATATGTTGTTCCTGAGGTAGATCTCGCCAAGAAAGAATTCTACGATGATGGAGCGGCTCATGTGTGGTCCACATGGAGAACAAACGACATAGACCATACCATGAACGATACAAGAGCTGAAAAATTAATTGATTTACTCGGTGATTACAAATACATACTCAGAATCAAATTTATCGTATACAACGAAAATGACGTGTGGATTACTCAAGACAAGCGCGATCCTGTAATTAGCGGGAAAAAATCTGTAACGGTGAGTAAAAAATCTAAACCAGGATTATTGACCGGCATAGACAAACCATACTACGTGCGAGCTTATCCTGTCACAGCGGTTGTTTATGGCGTATATAAATTAAATAAACCCACCGTTGAGAATCTTACTAAGATGAAGATGTCCACGAAGATAAATTGCGTAGCTGAGCGAATAATAGAGCATTTTACAAACGTGAAACGCGGGAATGGGTTAACAGATCTGCGACGAGAAAAGATTCATGCTTGGTCAGAATCTGTGGCTGATGGTGCATCAATTGACGATGTTGCTGTGTTATCAGCGAAATTGAAATTTCCCATCACGGTAAAAACAATATCAGGCGAGATTTTATACTCATCCGCATATAAATCAAGAGGAGAACCCATAGAAATAATTGATCATAATTCACATGCATGGAGCAGCGCGGTAACAATTTTTCCTCGAGAGCGCGTTGTTAAATTTTACAGGGGATATATTTTTGATTTTATTCATGAAATAAGTAAATCTGATCCGGTATCTATTTGGTTGTTTTCTAGTGATCAGAAATACGATCAATTCGTACGGCCTAACGGAGAATTATACCGAAGGGAATCTTTACATGATTCGATGACAGCAATGGTAAAAAAATATTCTGCGGATGAAAATTTGTTGGTTAATTGTTTCACGATTCCATCTGTTGTTGCTCACGCAGCGAAAGAGAAAAATTCATGGAAGCCAACTAGACGTGAGTTTCTTAAAGATATTCAGCAGAGCTGTATCGAATACGGTCATGGTGGATTATGGAATACTGAGTATAATCTTATGAAGATGATTTCATTTGACATGATATCGTGTTATCCTGGTAGTTTTCTCGGATTAGGAGAGTGCAGTAAATATTTTACTCAATTTGGCCATCCCCGCGATGAGATGACCAGAATATCTATTAATGGATCATTGCCAGATTTTCCCCTGACAGGATTCGCTCGTGTTGTATCGTTTAAATTTAATGATGGTTTGCATAAGATATGTTACGTTTGGTTTGGGAAACATTTCTCAGAAAAAAAATTGGTTCCAATTGTTTTATTGCGATATATGCTAGATTCTGCGATGTTGACATCGTTGACGGTCAGCGAGGCTATTGTATCATATAAAAAACAAAATGACGTTTGGCTGCCAACTGAACATAACAACGCGAAAGATTTAGGCAGAAAAATAATCGGAAAATTTATTCAGGGTGGTTCGTGTGATCATCAGCGACATAATTGTAGACTGATCATGGACGAAGCTGAATTAGATTTTATAATCGCTGATACCGCTGAGAGGGGTATATTTTGTAACAGAGAAAATGTTTATTTATCAAATGGAACAAAATTAGGTACTGTAGTTAGCTACCTCAAGGGAGAGTCACCGCAGTATACTCATTTAAGATCGTCGATGTTAGCGTACGCGAGTATAAATCTGATAAACAGATTCCCTAATGACGCTGTTAGGGTAGTTACTGATTCATTCTATGTTGATGAAAAATTTCTACAAGAGTTGGAAAAATTAACCGGCAATGGATCATGGGGTACATGGCGAGTAAAAGACGAACGTATTTTATGGTATTGTAAAAACGCCGATGTACCTGTTGAGGATAATTATTATTCTGATAGTATATCAGAAATTTCGACAGCACCATCAGTGTATGATCCCGCATCAAGATACAAGACAGTCTACGTGAATGGACCGGGTGGATCAGGTAAAACGACCAGAATTATAGAATTATTTAAGAATTCTGACGTAATTGTACTGACGCCAACACACAGATTAGCACGAGAGATGAGGCAACGCGGCGTGAACTCATGTACGTACCACAGTTTTTTCAAATACAATGGTGGTACATGGAATCCTTCGCGAATGGGAGAGAAATACGTGAACAGAGTAATTATATGGGATGAAATTTGTACTGTATTCGTTAAAACGTTGAAAATGTTTTTGGATTGGTTGCTAACAAAAAACACAGCGGTAATTATGTGCGGCGACCACGGCCAACCCAATCCTATTGATGGAGAATCACCTCATGAGTGGCTAAAGAATTTTGTTGATTATTATGAGGAAGTTAACACCGACTACAGATCTCTCGATGGTAGATTAAGCGAATTTAAGAGATTAATTCGATTACAACCAAATAAAATTCAATGCAGTGTGATGCGAGAAATAATTCCAAAAACATCCATGGAAGATTTCTTATCAACGTGGACTCCAAATGATTTGATTGTGGCTAGCAGAAAAATAATACGTGACGTACTTCAGCAAAGATTATTTAAATTACATCAAGAAAAATTTCCGCTGATGCCAGTACCGTTATGTTACAGACCAGCCGATACCAGATTGCAGAATATTGACGTTGATATACCAGGACAAGGAAAGCAGAATCTTGTGTTGAATGATATTGTCACTGTTGATATTGATTTCGTTAGTGATATGTTGAGTGCAGAAAAATCTCCTTGGACATTAGGATATGCCATGACAATTCATTCTTCGCAGGGACTAACCATAACCGATATTCGAGTTTGGATTGTTGACGATTACATAGAATGGTCTAATCTTTTGTATTTAGCCGTATCTAGAGTCAGAAAAATGAACCAACTAGGACGGAGTGTTTTAGATAGAATAATTATTAATGATGAAATTGACGAGTATATGATTAAAAAAAATTGATCAGCTATAAACAAACCGATAAAAATAATAATCGTGAATTCGATTTAGATGTCGAATTTATTTTATCGCTGAAAGAGAAACAAAAAAATCATTGTGCCGGTTGTAATTGCATAATGACTTGGAGTTATCAAAAAAAAAATGATTCCAGACAGTTCACCGTAGATAGAATAAATAATGATTTAGGTCACAATCGTGATAATGTTACGCTGACGTGTTTAGAGTGTAATCGGCGTGGGGTTGATTATCTAAGTGACCGAGGCGGTAATTGAGTATCAGCTGGTATTACTTGTAATTGCTCGCGAGTAAAACCTCGCTGAGGTGCTAACGAATCGAGCATGTAAATTGCTGGTCTACCTGATGATTTTGTCACTGATACTATCTTATGTGTCGTCGTGCTCCAGATTGGATCCGTCGCTCTTTTTCTGCCACCCTCAGACTCACCTGGTTTGTATAAATATCTGACGATGACACTACCAAGAACAGGTCGAGCTGAAAAATCACGTCGTTTTATCAGTATAAAATCTTTCTGTATGGCAATTGCTGGCTTCATTGATATAGGTCTCGCTGTTTCGTTATTTATCGCAGAAATAACACTGGGTAGCCTGACAACCCAATCATTAGATCGTTTATCCTGAATAAATTCCATCGCATACTGATAACCAAATAACCGCTCAGCTAATGTTTTGTTGAATCTCTCCACAATTGCCTGATCATTGTGAATATTAAATTTACCGCGTCTTATATTTATATTTTTTTTGTTTCATTAATGAGGTCACCGCACCAAGAAATTCCCGTCCGGAATCAACCTGAAGTAAAATTGGCCAGGTTAGTGGTCCTCGCTGATATATTCGCTCAAATGCATCAGCTACCTCAGCGGCTGTTTTCTTGGTTAATGGCTCAGCTTCTTTGTATCTGCTAGCGATATCTACTACGGTTAGGACGTATTTGTAGATTTTACCATCAACAGTATCGTGTGGCAGAAACATTATATCAGCCTGATGAACCTCATTTGGTACACTAACATCAAAGTGCGCGTATTCGATCCGCTTAGGTGGTGGTAGGTAAATTTGCCATATAGCTTGCTTAGATAGCCAGGCAGCAGCTGTTGAAGGTTTTACTCGAGCAGCTTTTGCAAGCTTCTTGATAGCTGCTTTACCCCGCCAAAATCCTGCTGGAGAATAATAAATCGCTTCCATATTAATTACCGGCACCGAAGATTAATTTACCCTTCATCGCGTTTTTAATTAACCACGAATCTAATCTCTCTTTGATAGATTTATTTTTTTATAGAATTTATTGCGTGAATTAAATTTATATCAGCAAGATGTCGTTGTTGAATATCTTTATTTCGATATGCTATATCATGAATCAAACAGGCCCGATCAATCGCTTTAATTGGCTCCTCACCTGAATTTGGTTGATCCTGATTATTTAATCTGATATCGAGTCTGGTACCTGGTCCGCAGTAGCTGTATCCTGGTAGGTGTTTTTCTCCTGAGTATTTAGCCCAGGGGAATCCTGGTAACGATGATAACTTTGAGGTGATGTCACCTCCGTGGAATTTTTTTTTTTAGTTGATGAGGTAAATCTAAACTTTTTTGTGCCGCATTTTTCACATTTACCGGTAGCTGCTGATCTCTTGTTGCGAGTAACAACCGTAGTTAGCTCTACCGTTGGTGTGCGTGTTTTACATTTGACACAATATAGATCCATAATATTTATTATATCATGAATGTAATTGATTTTTCAGCTACAAAAAAATCCGTTCCTGTCAAGCATCATGCTGCATTGCCCAATTCAATTAGAATGATAATAATAGGTCCATCTGGTAGTGGAAAAACACAATTATTGTTGAATCTGATAATGAGATGGCTAAAATGGGATAAATTGTATTTGGTTGCACCATGTGTGGATGATCAACGTTGCTATCAGGTATTGAAAGAATTTAATGAAAATGCAGCGTTGCTAAATGACGGTGAAAATATAATTGAATTTATCACCGACATCGAGGAGGCTCCCTCTGTTGATGATCTAGATGGATCGATCAATAATTTAGTTGTCTACGACGACGTGATGCTGGATAAACAAACTAATCCTGCTAGAATATTCTCCCGTGGTCGACACAAAAACACTGTCATTTATGTAACTCAGAGGTATACTTAGATACCTAAAGTGATCAGAGATAATTGTAATATTTTGGTTATTTTTAACGGTGGTGATGCTCATACATTAAGAAATATTCATCAAACCTGGTGCGGTGGCGACATGGATATAAATAAATTCAAAAATTTCTTCTCACGAGCTCAAGCTACACCTCATGGATTTGTAAAGGGTAAATTTATGTGATCCCAGGTCAAGATATCGAATAGGTTTGGATAAAATCTTTTAGCGCCGACTGGCATAATTCTATGCAATTAGATAATAGCAGCAGGGAGGGCTCTACCTATGGTCGGCCGTACAGTAATAAACAAAAACAATTAAAATTCACGTAGAATACTTTTTTTTCAGCTAAAATCTTCAGACTTAGGTTTTTATTGATGGAACAGGGTTCAGTAACGAGTAAACTTCCCCAGGAAGCCTTTATTCGGTAAATATAACCTTTCTACGAGAGAGTTTTATGTGGAAGGTTTATTCTCTGTCGGGAACCCTAGGTCTGTCTGCCCTCCCTGCTGCTCAGGTAATATATAATTCAATTTATGGATTAAAAACACTTAGATGTGGAAAGATTATAGAACACAGAAATCGATTCATGGCCCGCTGAATCCCTTAATAATTTGAATGCATATCTTCTTGCATGTTTTATTTAAACGCAGTTGAGTTTTGATAATGACATATCTGGCATTCCGTCAATCAAACAGGTTTCTGATTCATTCGAGCAGATGATCGACTCGGCTTATATCCTTTTAGACATTTGTCTTTGATAACGAATACAATTCTTTTGTTGTAAAATTAAATATTTATAGCCAACAATATTTTGAAATGTGTTTCCATGCTTCTCCGAGACTTATTTTGAAAAATTTTGTGATGATGAAATTAGACATTTGAAAGTCAAGATGAATGATATGATCTGAGTAAACCACACGTTTCCCCTCACCGGAACTGGGCGTCAAGCTGTTGTAGCGCGTGTCGAAATTACTATAAGACATTTAATGTAAGGGAGCAGTCAGTATTTACTGAATAGAAGAGGTGGAGCAATATTGCAAAACATAAGGCATAAAAGATCCCTTTTCCTCATCGCTATCACAAAATCTTATACCCCATTCTTGATATGCACATTTAAACACTCGCGCTATTCAAATTCACACCACGATAGTCTCATTCAACCAGACTATCGCAGACTTCACGAGAGCTTTGCCTTACGAACATGGTAAAATGCTTCATTAATCTCTGATAGATGGCGCTTGTAGAAGTGAAACTAAAAAGGCATCTCTCCCTATTTGCAAATGAGAAAACTGGGCATTTTAAGTCAGATCTTTGTTAGATGATCTGGTATTTTCATGGATACGGAAAAATAAGATTGATACAGTCAGTAAATACGATATATAGTTTTTCATCATTGTAAGAAAAATAGATGTCCTTTGTAAAAAAACAGAAGCTATGGTATCATTCCTTGTATAAAGACTATTTATTATTTTAAAAATTTGGGTGTGACCAATGAAGCTTATTTTAAAACAACTGTTTTAGCTAGATTTAGGGCAGTATCGCATAAATAAAATAGAAAAATGGGTACCAAGGAACGAGCGATTACGTATAACGTGTTATTTAAGACTAGTTTCAAATTTTTTTGCTTCTATATCCATTTTATATGAAACTTAGAAAATCTATTTACCATAATGTTATTGTTACTAGCCTAATATAGAAAAATGTAATGTCATTATGTTTGTAAATTGATAAGGAATCTTAAGCGCCTTGTCTAAAATTTATATTTATGATGTCTTTGCAATTAAATTCTAAATTAAATTTGTGGTTTTTTTTCAGTATTAACTAAATAGAATTTTATTAGTAGTGTTAAAATCAAATACCTGATTATGTACTTCATACAAATTATCTTCTCCTGTTAAAAAAGTTCTGAGAGCTACGAAGTTAACAATTTCGGTTATGTCATTGACCATAATGATTTTTTTTGTACCTCATAAACACCATGAAAATAGTATATTCTGATACATGGCTCATTAGATACGCATATAATAATATACAGGGTTTGTAACTCGAGAAATTGCAGTTGCACACATAACCCTTGATTTCTTAATGGTATTCACAGAGACAGTGAAACCTTTCAGTGTTCTAGGTGTCACAATTCCTTTCAACAAGCTATGACACATCTTAAAGAGTTAGATATGAAAGAAGACAAGAGACAGCGAATGACAAAATTTTACTATTTTAGTCTTGTCATTGTTACTCTTGCCACAGAACACCAGTATATTCAAGACTGTGCAGCTTTAGTTACACATTGTCAGCCCAAAGTTAAGATGCCAGCATATATTTATGCAATTACTTTTCACAAGACAATGTCAAGAACTTTCATTCCAAAGAAGAATTCCAACATTCTCGATTTCCTCCAACATTCGTACTTAATGATCCATTTTGTCGAGCCTCCAGTCTAGAGAGCAACACACGGGCGCAATACGAAGGGAGATCGCTGATTCACCACAAGAACTGACATTTCTAAGTCATCACCTCAACTAGATTGCGTTCAGTCAGCTGTTGTCTCGACATTCTCTGCTTTATAAACAGATTACAACAGTATATATTGTGTAAAAGTTGGTGGGACTCATCTGAAAACCTTTAAATACTCATTTCGAATGTAAATTAACAGTATTGGGAAAAACCATGTTCCAGTTCAGTATAAGGTCATCTTTTATGAAAGGTATATTCAGCTGTATCTGGACTATTGTTTTTATTATAAGAATATACAAGTATATTAGAAGTTAGCAATATAATAAACAAACAATATTAGCAAGCGTAACAACACTACTGTACATAATAAACACGGATCTAAACCTATTTATTAGAGTTCCACCTTAACCCAGATTAGATAAGATTTTCACACAGGATGTCAATTCATTACCTAAAGCCTTATTAGAAGCTATACAGTTACATACAACCTTATTAGGAGCAATACAATTACCTACAGCCTTATTAGGAGCTATACAATTACCTACAGCCTTATTAGGAGCTATACAACTACCTACAGCCTAATTAGGAGCTAGACAATTACATACAGCCTTATTAGGAGCTGTACAATTACCTACAGCTTAATTAGGAGCTATACAATTACCTACAGCCTTATTAGGAGCTAGACAATGATCAAAGCAGTCAAGTTTAAATATCAACATATCTGCTAGAGCCGTTTTCAAAAGTTCCATGGAAGGAATTTAGGCATAAATTTCAGGAAGAGGTACGACTTTCTGACTCTCAAGAACTGTAATTATTATTATTATTATAATATTAAAGAGCACTGTTAGTTTAAAATTACTCACTGACATACTTTGGAACCGGTGGTAACAATTTTAAAATGAAGAAAACGGAATATTTCATATAAGTGATTTTTTTTTCTTAACGATTTATAAAGCAGAAAACTGTTTCAGTCTTATTCTTGAACAATTGCTGATTTATTCCCAATTTTAAAGAATAACATAGCAAATTGCCATACAAGAATGGCGATAGAAATATTTTTTAAAGACGCTTGGCTAACATTTTCTCTTGTACGAGAAGATACAAATGACTAAATCCTACATTGTACTAGCTGATAAAACCACAGGTCCTAGGAGAGGCCCGGTTTTTTCTTACCCCAGGATCCGTGATCGCTCTCTATGGCCCTGGTCACAAGTATGGAAAGGTAAATATGAGATACATTCATGTGGGATTTAAGCTACGGATATGGATGGGTAAATATGTGATCCATATTGTGGGATTTAAGTCACGGATACAAAATGTAAACATGGGATCCATGCATATGGGATTTAAGCCACGTGTATGGAAAGATAAATAAGAATCCATTCATATGGAATTTAAGCCAAGGGTATGGAAAGCTAAATATGTGATCCGTTTATATGGGATTTAAGCAAGGTAGGTAATAAAGGTATTTGTATGCATAAATGATTGCTGTAGGCTTGAAATATTTATCAACATATGTAGCCAATAGTATATGCATATATTTCTGATTCAAAGTCTGCAACCAACACTACACTATTGCACATAAATATAAATTACTTGTCACAGGGGCATATAAGCATCTCTTTTTTGCATAATTTTCCTGATTTTATGTAAATAGTCTAAAGATACAGTTTTATTACCACATTACGCACGTATATTCTTGCACACTCGATTAAACATATTTACACAGTCGAACCAACAAATATATACTCGAATCTCATCTTCTGATGATTGTTTAACCGGCTCCCTTCCTGGTGTCATCTTTTACACACTGGAGAATGCAGGAGGTGTTACTAATAGGTGTCGAGATAAGTTCCTGATTTTGTTTACTATGTCACACTTCTTTGTCTTTAAGTTTGAAAAGGATAGTACCCTTACTGTGAAAACGGTTCTCCTCACTAACTCCACCCCTGTTTACAACAATGTGTGCATCCGCCCGCAGTGAAAACACAGCCCGATATGAAGGTCTTTAATATTAAAAACTTGTTTGAAAACAAGGCAATACTATTATTTAGAACTAAAGCATTAAACAGACATTTAACATGTATCGCATATTCAGCAACGGCCTTAGCAAACGTGGGGCCAGATTTGGATCAATTTGGCGGGGCTCCTGCTCCTAACGCGTGGGAATAAACTTTTAAATAAGTTTTACATGCTTTTGAACTTAAAATTTTCTTCCATCGCATTAAAATTACTTTCTCTCAATAAATATATTTTACACATTACTAACGCGCGTGGCCCTTGTGAGCGCGGCGCCCGATTGGGCCAAATCGGTCTAAGGCTGACCTTGCGTATATTTCCAACACACTAAGTCTGTAACGCGTCAGAAATTCTTAATGTTTTAGAGAAAAGCTCTAGAATGTTACAAATGTATGTACGCATTTTAAGACGTTAGCTGCAGTTTAATGAACAGAAGAAACAAAAAATGAAGGCAAGTCATGGATTAACAATCTTTCAAGTTATTCAAAGTGAAGGCCTGATCAGTAATTCACTGAATAAGAAACGTAAATTTGACAATGGGTTAAATATAAAATGTTATCTTAACATGTTGTTTTCGAATATGCAGGTGCAAGAATGTTGTCTACTTTGATTAAACATCGTCCTAAATAGATTTAACAAAATTCGAATAAATTTGTGGAACGAGTTAGTCCAATTCAAAGAATGCAAGTTCTTAGACTGACGCGATCCATCATTGGCATGTCTATTAGCAAACCAAATTTGTGTTGATTTCAGACTGCATTTGTTGTGCATATGATCAAACTGTACTTTTTATGTAATGACTTTATAGAGAATGTATGATGTTGTCATTAAATACGAGATCCAAAATGGCTGAGGTGATAAATTATAAAACTGCAAACACTGTCATTACTTCGATATTTTCTGATGCTGGTGCGAGGAGATACGATCGATTCTTTCCTCTTGATGGGTGTTAGAGAAGCAGCCACTGAAATAGAGACAACACGCAACAACAGTACCTGACTAGTTAAGAAGGCAGTCGGGATGGGAGGTCAGTGTTAAAATGTGTATTAAACGGATTTCCAAAACACGTGTTATTATCGTTGCTTCTCGAAGACCGTATTTACTTTGTACCAGTCTAACGAAATCGTACATGGTCTTGATAAGTTAGAGTTATGTCCCTTAGACCAGATTAAAGTATTATAATACTGAGTCTATGGAACCATTCCACATTACTTCCAATCTGTTCTATTTTTTATTATTATTAAAACTGGTTATTGACTGGCAATAATCGCAACTGAGAAAAATAATACCAAAAGAGAAAAAATAAATAAAAAAATAAAAACAACAAAAAAAAACAGAAAATCAACAAGCGTGAAGCCAAACGAAATTTCCAGCACACAATCTACATTAGCGAAAAACATTTTTCCAAAGCTCTAATTGAGGGAAGTAAAATGGCAGCAGTGCTACTTTTGTTGGGATCCAAGTCTTATTAAAAAATATGTAATCGGTACAATGTTCTTTACAGTAGAAAACCCATTACAAATTCCATCCCATCTATTCATCTTCATTAAATCAAGTTTTTCATAAGCGACAAGTGCAATTATAACAAGTTATATAACGTTCCACCTTCTCAAGCTTTTGACATGAGCGGATCAGATCTCGTAGTTTCACGATGTAAACTAGATTAAAAACTATTTACGCTTTTCTTCAATGTATTATGATGAATTAAAAAGCATGCTATGCAAAATCTACTAAATAAATATGTATTTAGTTTTTCTTTTTTTTCCTATATTAAATTTGGCACTAATATATTTATATTTAATGTTTTTTCGAGCCTTGCAATCAGTATATATCGTAAGAAACTGATCAACACATTTTTTCTACATGTATTTATTAATTTACTTATATATTTATTTACTTATAAAACAAAAATGAAATTTTCATCATTTTCGTCGTGGCTGATCAGCCAGTATAAGCCTGTGTTGTTTCTACCTACTGGTCTTAACTAAGTAACAGAAAAGCACAAAAACCAACAAGCTTTGTAAAATTTAGCAAATAATTTATTTCCCAAGAATAAAAGGTGAAAATTTAAACGGAACTAACAGAATTTGAATTTTTAATGCCGTTTTAACAATTTTTCAGTCATATCGCTACGATGTCTGCAGTGTGGCAGTGTGGCGTCTTGGCAATTTCCATGTGTCCTCCAATGAGACTCTCATGCGCGAGTTTCAACACTTCACCTCGCTTCTTCTTTGGCACAACAATTTGCTTGCAATGTTACCTGTCCTTTCCTGGCGTGGCGATACAAGATTCCCTTCTTGTATACATATTTCACCGCGCCGTTCGGAGTTTCATTTTCCGTTCCATCTTCAGCATATTTATGCAACTGCGTCAGAGTTGCGTCTGCTTGCTAAAGCTTCCTCAATTCGTCCGGAAGTACGTTACTGACCGGTGTTGACGTAACTTCCATAGGCGTCGGTTTCGTCTGCACAGCACTTACCGGCGTCGGTGTGCAGGTTTCGGGGTTCGGTTGTGGCAAGACATAACGACATCCCAGTATGACGTCATGTGATAGTCCATCCAAGCACGCAGCTTCAAAGTACCCCCTTCACGTACGGTGAATCGACGTGAATGGCACTGGCAACGAGTCAAGCGCTGTTCGCGTACTGGACCTCAATTACCTCCCCCTCCGACCTTCCCGTCGCCCTGACGGATACGGATAGCCAGCCCTCCCTCACCCAAAAGGCGCGACTCAGTGGACCGGGGTCGGTCAATACCCCCGGAATCTCCACTCTTCGAGTGTGTCTGCTCGTATCTCTCCGCCATGCTGGCGATCTCTTCGAGAGTCCGGTGGTCTCTCTCCGCTAGGCATACAGTCAACTGGCGACGGTAAGTAGTCAGGACATGTTCCTTGAGTATAACCTCGCGCAGCCCGTCATACGATCATTCGACTTCTGCCATCTTTATCCACTTCTCAAATAACCATCGAACACGGGTGTGGAATTGGGAGTGGGCTTCCGTTGACTTTTTCGTCCCGAAAAGGTTTATGGTTCGTTTCGGCGGTCAGTCGATAATGGCAAAGAAGGACCTTCTTGAGCGCATTGTAGTCGTCAACTTCCTCTGCTGCTGAGTTATTGTAAACTTCGCGAGTTGCCCCTTGCTAATAGGCTGAGACGTTAATCGCCCAATGCTGCTCGGAAATTTTAAGAACGCACGCGAGTGTCTCAAATTGCCCGAAGAAATCGTCAATAGACTCTTCTTTGTCGTTCAACCGCGGCATGCTTATCTGTACCATTCGGTGGTCAATAATCGGTCCTACGCTCCCTCCAGAACTCGCACTGGAGTCGTCCCTATCGTCTTAGCTTCTACTCTTAATTTATCCATTTCGAGGACATGAGCGAGCCCCCTTTCTTTTGCGGTCACTGCTATCTTTGCCAATTTCGTCTGTGCCTCTCTGTCCGCTGATATCTTGGCCAGCTCCATCCCCCTCTGCATCTCTATTTCGGCCATCCTGGTCAGCTACTTCTGGGCCTCTCTTTCGGCTGCTTTTTCGGCCCTCCATTCTTTGAATCTCTCTTCTATGAACGCTGAAGGGTGCGATACTCTGTAATCATCTGTTTTTCTGTGGCCATTTTATGATCATACTAACAGCAAGTGATACCTTGTCTCGACTTACTAAACAATTGACAGATATTACACGTTCCTAACCCAATACTTACCTGTTGAAAATAATTAACTTTACTCAGGTAATATATTTTGCCCGATATTTGCTTCACAATTACAGCTAGTAACTGAAATCGACCAAGCATACAAATTTCAAAATATAACCATAATAAAATAAAAATCATGAAAATTCAAAATACACAGGATGGAAAATATCTCACAATAGTTCACTAATGCTTCCTACTAAAGAATACTTTAGGTCGTAAAGATAATATTTATGTCTAATTCAGAACCCGGAAGATGCGCCCACTGTGGCATGACGGGGTTTGAGTCTTGAGGTTATGTTATTCGGTGCAAGTGAGGGAGTCGACATGTATAGGAGATCCAGGCTAAAACTAATGCTGAGGTTTTGTAGACCAACCTAATACAGAAATTATACTGATGTTTATACTAATATCATTACGTTTCCTGGGAAACAAATTAATGGTTTGATCCAGTTGTTTTCTTGCGAATATATTTTTATTTTCCTATGTGGTCAAGACGCAGCTTTATGGAATGTAGGTGTATGGTATGTATTCACAAGAAAATTAATAGTCATACAGTTGATAGCGTTAGCGACACTAAAATTATTAGAACATTATAACAAATATTTATTCGAATATACTGACGAAGGATAAAGTAAATGGACTACTGAGTGTGAATAAATAATTGACAGCCAGTAGATCTTCTAGAAGAAAAAGTGTTGGATAAAATAAATTGCAATTTGTTATGGTATAATTTAACCCGGAAACGAATTAGTTCTGTTATCGTAAAGGCTTTACATGCTATTTATAATTCTGTAAAAAAACATATTGTGTAAGATGCAAGTATAGTTTTTTTTTCTCTCCAGATTTTATTGGTCTTTGTTGTGGCTTGAAACAAGCAGAACCTCTTTCAGTATTATTTACATTATGTATGAACGATATTGTTACTATTATTCATCAGAATAAAAGTAAAAATGATGGTTATTTTTCCTTCAATTGACTTTTCTCTGTTTTCGTAAGTAACAAAAGATACTGTGATGTTCACAAAACTGATCAGCTGTAATAAACCGTGCTAAATAAGTTGGAATCGTATCTAAAAACACTAGTAAAAACTGTTTTCCGAAAGAGGCAGATAGAGTGATCAATCAGTGTTTAACAGTGGTGAATTATTGGAAAATGTGGATTTATCTAAGTACGTGGGTTTGCTTTGGATACAAACACAAAACTACTTAAGTGAACTAGGAAACCTAATCCCTTCCTATTTATGCAAATTAGCTGTAGGGTAAAATGCGAACCTTTCGAACTGTGCTTAGTTAATGGTCAAACATCCACAGAAGAAACTTTGCTGAAAAAAAATCATGATAAAATGCGTGGATAAAAATCTACAAAGAATGAATTACACGATGAACTGGGGAGTTATTCACTTTGATAAATTAGGACAAATAAGACTGTTATAATTGTTTAAGATAATTCCGCTGTGAAAAATTAATAAAACAACACTGTTAATATTATTAAATTAAACAGTTCTGCTTGACAGACACAGTTTGATTTTTAGAACTTTATGTTAGAAAGCGACACTGATAACTCTCATCAAAATTTTATCAGAGTATTAATTCTTGTATAAAGATTTTTTTTTAAATTATTTTTTTGGCTCTATGTCTGTCTGTCTGTCTGTTTCTCGTAGCCAATATTAAACCCTGTTTTGTGTTTAGAATATAAAATATAATACTATGTACATACATACATACATACATACATACATACATACATACATCCATCCATCCATACATACAAACACCCCGGCCGAGTCATACCAAAGACTTATAAAAATGGTACTAACAGCTCCCTCGTTTGGCGCTCAGCATTCCGAGGTTAGTGTTAGGACTGGTCGGCCTGGTATCAGGATAATGTGCCTGGGTGTGACATCACGCGTCATGTCTGCGACAGGATGCCCCAGTGCCAGCATCACTAAAAACTGCCACACTGCAGACATCATAGCGATATGACTGAAATTTTTTTAAAGCTACGTTAAAAATCCAAATCACACACACACACACACACACACACACACACATATGCATACATACATACATACATACATACATACATATAACTTTAATCTCAATTACCGCTCCGGTGGCCTAGTGGTTAGAGCGTCCGCCTCGGATGCGGGAGGTAGTGGGTTCAATCCCCGGCCGAGTCATACCCAAGTCTTACAAAAATGGTACTAACAGCTTCCTCGCTTGGCGCTCAGCATTACGAGTTTAGTGTTAGGACTGGTCGGCCTGGTGTCAGGATAATGTGCCTGGGTGTGACATCACGCGTCATGTCTGCGACAGGATGCCCCAGTGCCAGCATCACTAAAAACTGCCACACTGCAGACATCATAGCGATATGACTGAAATTTTTTTAAAGCTACGTTAAAAATCCAAATCACACACACACACACACACACACACACACACACACACACACACACACACACACATATGCATACATACATACATACATACATATAACTTTAATCTCAACTACCGCTCCGGTGGCCTAGTGGTTAGAGCGTCCGCCTCGGATGCGGGAGGTAGTGGGTTCAATCCCCGGCCGAGTCATACCCAAGTCTTACAAAAATGGTACTAACAGCTTCCTCGCTTGGCGCTCAGCATTACGAGTTTAGTGTTAGGACTGGTCGGCCTGGTGTCAGGATAATGTGACTGGATGGGACATCACGCTACATATCTGCGACATGATGCCCCAGTGAAAGACAACACTAAAAACTGCCACACTGCAGACATCGTAGCGGTATGACTGAAACATTGTTAAAGCTACGTTAAAAATCCAAATCACACACACACTGTATCTCATTTTTTTCTCTATTTTCTTATTGGATGAACTTGATCTGTAGCAGAAACAGTTATGTAAAGGCTGAAGAAGCACCTGCATTACGAAACTAAACAAGTATTCATTATAATATTACTGAATATGCTGGCAAATATAATATCATATTCAATTCCTTTTTTCAAACCGTATTAAAAATATTATGCTTTGTAATACATTTGTGATATAGATCAGTATAAATAATAAAAGGATAAGTATTACAACGTAATTACGTCACTTAACGAGTAAATAAAAAAGCACGAAGCTTTCGGATAAAAACTGACTTTTCTAAGTGTTACTCGACGACTATGTGAATGTAAAATAAGGTAACAAATCATGACAGAATACTATTGTTACGTATCCACGTACTGAAATTGCAATCAATATCATAACTGCCCTGGTTTTAATTTAAGCATGCGTGTCAAGGTTCACATTGGATTTAAGCAGGAATAGGAAATAGGGTTTTATTGTTTATGTATAAATGATTCTTGAAAATTACAGATATACGATATTTACGTAGGGAAGCATATTTCTAATTCTTTGCTGCCGTTAAAAAATATTTCAATCTTCAAAATAGAGCAGTACGCAGTTCCTCTGAATTAGAACACGGTGTCCGTTTCAAGTTTTGGTTTTGTACATCATGGACATGATATTGGTAAATTTGTGACTCATTCATAAAGAATTTAAGCAGCGTGTGTGTGTGTGTGTGTGCGTGTGTGTATGTGTGTATGTTTGTGTATGCATGTACATAACCAGTATTATTACCCTTCCTACTAATTATACCGTGGATACAAAACAGTTATTTCTCACCGCCAAAGATTATAACGCGAGGCAATCTTCGACAAAAAGCTATTGGAAAAGTTCGCATGATACCTAAATAGCGTCAAAAGATACTATTTCACACCACATTACGCACGTATTTTCCTTCACGCTTGATTATGCATAGTTTACATTGCTGAATAAACCAGAGAATTTCCTCATCCACTTATTGTAGAAGCTATTTCTTTCTTCCTGCATAAATTGATATTTTCACCCAGGGAGATCTAAGTTTTTTTTTACTAAGTGTGTTTAAAGTTTTAAAAGGGCTGTTCGTTCGGCTTGATGTGTTTACAGATTTGTCTGTTTTAACTTAAATATATTTTGACTACTTGATAAACGATGTTTCTCTCTTGAAATCCCGCTCAGTTTGCAGATATACACTCGTGTGGACTCAAAACTCAACAGTACTCTAGTACCTTTCATAGTAAGAAATTGAATATACCGCTTTAGAAATTGAAACTTACGAATTAAAACAGATCTCCAAAGCTTTAAATGTACATGTTCTTCAAACGCGTTAGAAAGTCTTACTGTGTAAAATATAAACTCTAACATGTTAGAAGTAATATGAAACACAAAATTGCCACCACACGATGTTTATTAGATAAAGCCATCCTTCTTTTACTCAAATTGGTG
The DNA here is from genome assembly GCA_028554795.2 of Sinohyriopsis cumingii. Lineage (NCBI taxonomy): Eukaryota > Metazoa > Mollusca > Bivalvia > Unionida > Unionidae > Sinohyriopsis > Sinohyriopsis cumingii. Next base: position 58,694,129 of record CM068839.1, on the reverse strand, counting down.
GAGGAGCCACTGTGGCTTTGTGGTTCTGTGCAGGACCATCGACTGAAAAATGCGTGTTGGATCGCATCAAACCTGGTCGGCGAATGTGGTGTGTACAGGGGCGGATTAAGCTCACTGGTGCACTAAGCACTGACAAATCTTGGTGCCTCCTCCTTTCCACGTACACCTGGGAAGATAACCCTAGTGTGCACCATGATCAAGAAACAGAACATTATGATCAATTTGTACTAGTTTTATCAATTTTTCTTTACAAATCTTCATTCATTTTTTTTTTCTTTTCACCCTTTTCTTAACTTCGTGGTGCCCCCTTTGGCCCTGGTGCCCTAAGCACGTGCTTAGTCTGCTTAATGGTTAATACGCCCCTGGGTGTGTACATGACACTATATTAAAATTGCCTTGGCATTGAAATAGATAACTAGCGTTATGTGTTATTAATGTAAACAATTGCCATAGTATTGCCTTGGCAGGATCCAATGGGCCAAGCAGACTGCTTACTGACACGAAGATGTAAACCCGGTAATATGAGCTTCCATTTAGCTCCTCCTAGAATATCCACAGAGAGAGGGCAAAATCTTCTCAAATTTGAGTTGCCAACTAAACTGAATCCTCGTCCTCTCAGATTATAGATGGAAATCTCGAGGAGGTCCCTATGGAGTACCCCTTGTGGACCAACCATTTTCCTAAACATGTCCCCCACACAACTGCTCAGTGCGTTTAACGTATCTCTTGGACCAGTTGGACTTTGGATTCGTACCAGTTCCCTATAATCATGCCACTGAAATGGTCCAGATTTTCAATGAACATGAATGAAAGGGAAGAAATTAAGAAAAAACCTTGAGAATAAATCAACCTTGCAGATCTTATAATCCACAGACTTGCAAATAGACTTGAACAAGGTTTCACCGAAGAAGATAAAGACAATCATCAGGAAGAAAACTGTGAAATGCTCTCTCGCCATTATAGTTTTTAATTTTAAGGTGCTAAAGAGTTCTCTAACTTTATTATCAGATCGTCGTAAATAGATTCATTCGCATTTAATGTGAATTAAGAGTCCAGTTCAAAGACTGCAACTTCATATACGAACATGGTTTCGTCATTGGCGTGTCTAATAAAAAATGCAAAGCAATTTTGCAATAATTTTACTTATAAGGAAATAATGCTAAATTTCCTGACATTTGTTTCAATTTCAGTAAAGGTGCCACCGATTAGCGAACAAGTTATCGATTAGCGAACAAGTTATCTGTTTTACAGTTAATCAATTTATTGACATGAACGGTATCGGAAAGCAGAGTTTCATGGTGCAAACTAGATAAAAACTTGTTATGTTTTCCTATAATTTATTATGATGGAGATTAAAGGAGTGTTATTATTTTTACTCGTTTCAAGATGTTCCTTAAGTTTTCATGTTATAATATCAGTGCAAGGGAAAGAAGTAATGAACATTTACTAATTATATCTGTACATGGTATTGCTTTTCCTAATCTTTAGATTACTTCAACAGTATGTAGTTTTGGTCATATCAGTCAGCGTATATCCTAAACGTTTGTACACAGCAAAGTGTTTCATCATTATTCTGACATTACCAATTACTAAGCATATATAATACTAAACAGAACCCAATTAAATGTAGATTTCACATAAGAACACTCCCGTGTTCAAACAGCACGTGAAACTCCAATGTGTTAAGTACAGTTGACGTCACAAATGATGTCAAATACGCCAGATACAGATAGAACATGTATTATGTTAATTTAAACGTTCTCGACATTTTCCATTGCATGCTAAAAATTGCTCGAGTTTAAATAATCTCCCATCTGAACTGCCCTTAAACCCGTGGTTATCGCTACGGGATGAGAACTTCATAACGCCACACTGTCTAGACGACATGTCATCATTAACAGTAGCGGAAGCAAACGTTGCAGAGATTTGAAACCGAATGATTTCTTCAGCTTTTTCAATAAAAACTTGCAGAATAGCATTAAAATTAGATGTGAAGGTATTTCAGTCATTGTTGGAACGTCATTGTTATTTTCATGACCTATCATGTTATGACACTCGTTCTTTGCACATATAGCTGGATATTTGTCCAGCCAAAATTACCATTTAGGACGTATTTCTACGATTATTATCGAGTCTCTTTCAGAGTCTCGAAGTTTTTCGACACGGATCGAAAGGAGACGAGGGTGTTCCAAATAGTATGGATGTATGAATGGATATATCTCAGATGAATGGATATACGTGTCAGTTTGTTATTGTATGTGTAGAAAACGTATATACTAGGTAGGGTCATGATACTGTTCAAACATCAGAGACTTTGTAATACTAATAATTATAATAAATGCATGTTATCTCGCAATACAGACCGAGGCAGTGAATCGTTTGGTTAAATAAGAAACAACGTATTGACGACATCCCAAATATTGGCGTTGTCGCCTATATCAAGAAATGCGGCATACTCACAGCGGTTCATGTGTATAGTACGTTGTCACGTAGTTTGTGTAAATATATAAGTTCGCCATATCGCAACAATGTAATAATAGTTTTGGGTCCAAATCTTTAAGATTTGGTTAACAAATTCTTAGATTTTAGTGCGTTTCTGGCTGTTTGGTCTGAGTGTTCTTCTCTTCTGCATTGCCTTTTTTAAAGTTACAATACCTGCATAAATTACAAGGTTTTCCTCGTGTATATGGAGCTACCATGACATTTTCTCTAGCGAAATGGACATCTTCCAAAGAATGCTTAGAAACAGACAGTCACGGAAGATCTCCACGGAGACCCAACAGAGCTTGAGCTCAATCATCCCATCAATTCCTTGGCAAGCGGAAAGGCGCCCGGAGAGGACAGAATTCAGCCGAGGTGCTCAAGTGTGGATAACTCCAGCCTAATATCACAACTCAATGACCTTCTCATCGGCAGGAAAGAAAGAGCATTTCCTTAGGAAATTTGAGAATGGAGACACCAGCAGCATCCTGATGAACAAGAATGCAGGGTACATGCGGAATCTTATTTATACCTATTGAGAAGGGATTTGCAATGGTCATGTTGTGGTGCTCCAGCAACAAGCGGACTGAGTGTTCTAGAAGGTACAATATGGCTTCATAGCGACAGATCAACAGTGGATATGATATTTTCCCTACGTCAACTGCAAAAGAAATGCCAAGAGCAGCGGAAAGCATGTTACGTTGCCTTTGTCGACCTCACCTACGCATTTGATACGGTTAGGAGATTAGGTTTTTACAAGACGCTCGATAAGATCGGTTATGCACAGAAACTCTTCAAATTTATCCGTACATTTCATGACAACATGTGCAGCATAAATTACTTTTATGGTTATACGTTGGATAGCTTCGAGACCCAGCGTGGAGTGAAACATGGTTGCGTCCGGCCACCTACACTGTTTGGTATCTTCTTCTCAGAATTCCTTAACCAAGCCTGCTACGTGGAAATAAGGGTCTAGTCTACATGTACACGATACTTGATGGAAAGTTGTGCAACCTCACCAAGCTGAAGTCAAGACCAAAATAGTGTTAGGCCTGATCAGAGAACGTCTGTTCGTAGATGATGCTGTACTCGTCGCCCATGCAGAAAGCTGTCTCCAGATCTTCAAGAAATATCTCTCTCAAGCATGTTCCATGCATCTACTTATGAACATACATAATGAAGAAAATGGTAGTCCTGGGAAAATGCTTCGCACAGCAGCCAGTTACAACCTGTCCCTAGTATTCCTGTGAAAAGTGTCAGTACGTTCTTCTACCTAGGATCTACAGTGACCGGCAACTGTCATTTGACGAAGAGATCAACACCAGAATTGGAAAGGTGGCAACCACCTTCGGCAGACTCATGCCTAAGATAACAGTAAACTTACCATCAAGACCAAGATTATGTGTCCGCTGTGTCATGTTGTATGGCAGTAAAACACTGACTACTTACAGTTTACAAGAGACGAAACTCACAACCCTTCTTCTCCGCCGTTTGCGTAGCATCATTGTAGCATCATAACGAAAACAACTGGACCAGATGCATAGCAAGTGCCAACGAAGGAGGGTGCGAGACAGTCAGGTTCTATTTACCACAGGACACAGATGTGATACTTGCAGTAAGCTCTGTTGTCCCAGTAAAGGTCCATTAAGCCATCAGAGGAAACGCAGCTCAAACGAACTAGTCATACATCACACGTATCGTCTTTTGCCTACAGATGGATGCCAACATTGAGTTGACAGAGTTCTTATTACCCACGTTCACAAACAGGTGAGAAGTTATGCCAAAAGATCAAAGGACGATGGTTGAGATTTTTTTGAAGAAGTAAGTTTGTATGTGTGTTAGATAAACTATCAAAACAGGGGTGCAATTTCGCGGTCAGTCCAAACGAGTCTATTGTAAAAGAGATTTCACGGTCTAAACTATGTCCCTGTTTACGCGCAGAAACAGCTTTGATTAATCTAGACAAGAAAACAGTCGCAAATTTGTTTCTTGCCCAAACTCTTCCTATCTCACGTAAACACAAATGACTATACTTTAATTTCTTTCATTTCTTTTGAAGTTAAAGTTTTCTTTGCATTGTGCTTGTGCCTATGAATGTTAACCTATCTTGCAAAGTTTCTCATAACCGAGAATACGTCCCGCTTACACTTGGATCGGAACGGCAAATACGAACAATGGACGATTTTATCACCAAGGCTGATCAATTTATACAATTTCTACCATAATATAAATAATTTATTATTCATCCATAATTAATGTATGCATTATTAAATTTCACTCATATAACAATAGTGAATTATTGATTTCAATTATCGAGTGATATTGAATAATATTTAGGCAAAAATGGAACATATATATCTTGAAAGAGTCTTCTTAATCCCTATGGACCTTTTGGTCACGAAGCTATGGCATTTCGCTGCGAATAGACCAGTACTGCCCTTAGGCAAGGTCACCGTCGTCAGTAACATACGGGTTCGACGAAACCCCAAGGAGTTTTAAGACTCCCGGTCACAAATTACTATACAGCTAAAGGTTTCTTTGGTAAAGTGGACAGCTTGCTAACGAAACTCGTTCTAGTATGATTGTACAGCGATAATGTATGCTATGCGTACATGGTTGTAGTCAAATCTACGTCCAAAAAACTCGAGGAACTAGTTAATGGATTCTCTCAGATGCACTGTGCGCGTGAAGCAATGGGTAAGCCCAACTCAGTATATTGGAATAAACACCCCATAAAATAAAACACCCTCCAGAATGATGAACGTGGCAATGAAACCTGAGTACATTTTGTTTAGTTACGATACAGAAACATTTTACAACACACAGTTCCTTGACAGTGCCATCATTAGAGAAATTGTTGATGAAAATAGGATGTGTTGATACTGAAGACTACAATTTGCTAGCTACATTAGGTATGGACACTTTGCGTGGGATACCAACACTCGGACAAGATGTTTATCAGAGAGGGCCAGTAAAACATAAGCATACATAACAAACCAACAAGAAATTATTTAGTGGACTTGTGAAAATACACAAACTAGAAACAGAAAATAACTGCTCTCCTGAAAATCTTTTAATGATTCATAGTCTTACAAAGGAATTCATGTACTTAACACATTAACATAGTAAATAACTGACAACAAGAGACTTTTTCAATCCGAAATTTAGCTTTGGCCCGAATATCTTTCATATCATCTCATTTTCTATTTGGCGAGCACGTTGGCAAACTTAATAATCCTCAAACATGTGATTAAGGGATTTTAAATATAATTATATATGTTATATTCAAATTTAATAATAATAATAATAATAATAATATCATTATTATTATTATGTCATGAAAAATGGAAACATGGTGATTATATATATTTATTTGTAACAGGATTAATTGTGAATCTCCGTACATTCCTTGCTGACGGAAACCACCGATGTACCGGTACAGTGAAAAAGTACCGTGGTACGTACTACCGGAAAAATTACCGCGGTAAAACGGAAAACCGTTAATACCATGACCTCTAGTATTCGTATTATACTCTTAACCCTAAGAAACTATGACGAGTTCCCTCCCATTTGTTCAACATGCACTACAGGCGGTTATCTAATAGAGCTAACCACAAGTATAACAATACTTCTAACATAACGGTGTGTCGAGTTATAATCTCACTGCTGAGTGTAACATGATAAATTGCTGAAGGATGTAGGACATCACCATTACGGAAATTCATGGCCATTTCTTCCAAATTGGGGTAATGAATTGTGAATTACAAATGCCCATTAAACTGTGTTAACAGTAAGTTTAAATTATTAAATAGTGGTCAAAATAAAGTGATACAGACAATCAACGGACAACAAATAGTAGTTATTTATGCACATCTAAGTATATCCCGATCGAATAACCTATCTGACCTTTTAAGAGCCTACGTGCATTTATTAGTAGTCTGTATTTGCTAAATTTTTGCAGGTCCAGTACGTCCGTTAAGCTCCGACGTATCCATATTTCGGATTGGAGGAATTAAAAAAAAGAGAAATATGTATCGTGTAATTAATTATATTGGCGTACTTAAAATGAATATAGTGGTTAGTTAGATGAATGCACGGTGATATTTATTTGGTAATTGTTATATACTTATACGTGAAATATAGAGACTTAACGACGAAATAATTTTCATTTTTCTTTACTAAAGTTTCACATGTGAAAAATGTATCCTTTTATTTTAAGATTGGAAGATATATCCTTATAGTTTAACATGTGGAAGTATAAGATTTCCCATCATGCCATACGACGCTTGTTTGTGCGTGCTGACACAATTGTACCTGCAACAACAAAAACGAGTGCTATGTGAGATAGGAAAAATAACTAAGTAACTGTAAACTACCTTACCTTTCTGACATGGAAATTTATCATTGATAAAGAAATCCGAACAGACGCCGTTCTCTTTTCTCTGAAATTATTCCCCCAGTGACGTTCCTCCACTGTGATGCATTGCTGAATCGGGTTTGCATTGTTTCCAGATACGGTCAACTAGTTTACAAAATCATCAAAATGTAATTTATTGCAATAGATAAGGTTACTCCAAGCCTCCCTCTTTCTTAAGTCACATATATTTATATGATCAGGCAATGAAAGTGAGTGATTTAACGAATAGGGGTTGGAGTGAAGGTGTTGTACCGAAGAGTGAGTTTAATCGTCTAAACTTCGATTCTGGAGCAAGTTTTGGTATATAATAAAACAAAATTTTCTTTACCTACTTTAATTTCGAATATATTTCATCTTGTAGTTCCAGAATTTATCTATTTTAACTCGTAGCTCCGTTACTGTTTAAAATATCATGTTTTGGGTACCACAGGATGAAATATATCCGGTATTAACGTAAGAAAAGAAAATATCCTCTATGTTTTTAAATGAACCATGCTTCGCACTTTCCCACCTGAAATCAACAGGATATCACTAGACAAACGCAAGCAAATCACGCATACAGTTCAATTAAAACGAGGTATAAATTTCATTGTTTACAGTCATTGTTTACAATCTCACTACAGCGCCATGGGCCATAATATTATCAATATCACTATAACACGATATGCCGTGCTATTTTCATCGAAAAGTACAATTCAACAACGACAAATGTAAGATGATTTAGTTTATTTTGTTCATAAGGGCATTTGTGCATTTTGCAAGAATAAATATTCAAAATTATATTTAATTAGCTATATTTTCTAATCCAGTCCCAGGTCCTCTTCAGTACTCCAATCCACACGTATCCTCAAACTTTGCACATGGACAAACTATAAATAGTGTACAGCAGTTAAACATATCTTCCTGTTTCAGTACTGTGTACATTGCATGCATTGTGTCAATACGAGTATGTTTACATAGTCAATATAATGTCTTTGAAATAGATTCAAGAATGGCCCAAAATGCTCGCAATAAATAGAAGTAAACTACATGTGGTGTTTACTCCAATATATGCATCTTGCAAAAGTTATCCAACACCAACTCATTACGGGTTTTACTTTGTAAAGGTTAGTCAGATTATCAAATGGAGTAACCGGAAAAGCTGCAAGATGATCACGTGTCGGTGCATAACTAGTTGCTATGCACACCCCGATGCATACGTTTAACTTGTCTTATTTTAAGTCTTTTGGACGTTGCAGTATTTTTTATCTGAGAACGCTATGTCAGTTTTCTTTCATATCATAGCGGTGAACTATTTTGGTCACAAACAATAATATCGGCATTTCTGCTTCATTGGCAAACGTTTCAAATTACTACACCGATACTAATGACACTGCTATTAATGCTTTTGTACGACTATACCTTGTGTCGTGTGTAAAGAAACATAATTGGCGCCAAACAAGGCAGACGAAACTATTTCGACTTTTGCACGCGTTACCAAATATTATAGTCATTTTAAGATTCGAGGGGAGCGTTATTAGTTCCTTTTTGTTGGCTTTTTTCCACCATACTTTCTAAAGTGCTTGGAGTCATAATTAGATTAACAGCTCAAACTGAGAATAACTGATGTGACAAATATTAAATCTAAGCGTGATTCAAGGATGACGGCAGCAAACGACGCAATGGTAAGTACTTAGCTGCCATTATTAAATTGTTTTAGAATAATTTAAATGTACAGCTACAGTGTTTTCGATTGAACGCAAAAGGCTGAGATAACAGTATACCTGTTAATCAGAATGTCAGCGAAAAAATTGCTTTTCAGAAATACAAGAGATGGCATTTACAGCTTAAAGATTATCCAAGCTTTGCACGAGGACTTTAGGTTACACGCAATGGCGAAACTCGTTTTGCAGGCATGTTGTTATCGGCTCTGCATGCGCGAAATTAATCAATTGTCTTGTTCTAGGGTGGTTTTAAATGTCCTGTGTTTATATGAAAATACCATTATTTCATAGTAAATCAAAATTCTAATGCAGATTTGTAATATGTTTCATTTAAATATGTATTCTTGCAGTATAAACCTAGCATATGCACCAAGAAATGACATGTAAGTGACACGTAAAAAACATTTCTATTTGCTATTGATTTGTACCAAATTGTACGCGTCAAGTCCTTCTGTCAATGAAAGTAACAGCCAGATGGGCAAATATCATTTTCTTTGCCAGTTAACTCGTAAAAGAATTAGACACATAAAATTTATTAATAATTTTTGCTTAAATTCTTTAACGATTTACCGCGGTAAAATTATGCCGGTGATAGATAGATAGATAGATAGATAGATAGATAGATAGATAGATATGAACATAGAAATATATTCTCTTTTTTAAGATGTATTGAATTATTTTGTAATTAAGAAAAAGTCTAGACGTGATAATGGTTACATTATAACGGTCTGTATGAGTAGTTCACACGGACGGTATAAACAGATTTGTTAATCTTATTAAAAGAAAGACTCGCAATTTCGGTAAACATGTGATGAAATATCCGATGCTAAGATCAGATGTATGGGGTCGAGACAATCCACTCTTTATTTGTTTTTCATAGAACTGTGAGTAAAATTTGAGCAAATGTAGAAGGTTTTACTGTGCCTTCGTGGACCACAGGACAGAGTTGACCGTGTATGTAGAAATGGGTATTTATTAAGATGTTTCAGACTTTAACTCGCGACTCAAAATTTTTTTTGAAAGATTTGAAATATTACCCATTTCTATGGACACAGTCAAATCTTTTCTGATGTCCACAAAGGCACAATAAAGCCGTCGACATTTGCTCAATATCGGTATGTTAAGATTTGTGTATTTTTTTTTTACTTCTATACAGACTTACCAAATCTTCCCAAGCTCAGAGGGATGCATGAAAACATTACGTAGAATTATCACTACAAATGTTTTGATTACGTTCTTAAGAAGAAAAAGGCAAAATTGAAACGAGCACTGTTCATTTTCTAACGCAGAAACCATTTCTCATATGAAATGGCATTGCGAATTATTTTTAAATATATTTTTTTTATATGAAACTTGCTACTGGATGATGAGTTAATGCAAACACCAAACAATTCTTTCTTCCCAGAAAGAAATTTTGTTCTTACAATAACGGATTTAGTCTGATAAAATGAAAAACTTGTGAATTTTGACTGCTAAACAATGCACACACAACTGTAGATTTAAAAAAACAAACCATAATTGTCTTTTTTTTAAAAGAACAATACTTAAATTAAACTTTCAAATAAAATACAATGCTTGTAAGAATTATCGCTAACAATAAATTGATAGTAGATTGATATTGTACAGGAATCTGAAAAAATGCCGTACAATTGCTATGATACTATTATATTTGTTATTAACATATAAGAAATGATACTATGAATGCTATTATACAATAACAAATCAAATATGTTTACCCGTGTGTGTCATGCGCGTATGTTTATATTTATTCATATTCTCTTATTGCGCCTTGCTTCTGTTGCTCATCTGCATATGTCATAAATGAAACATGTATCAGGTGGTACTCATGCGTAATATGTAACTGTGGAGTATTGTGTTTTTGTTTTGTAAATAGAGGCAGAATATATAGGTTTTCTTCTAAATGACTGCTACAATTCACTTATTCGTTATCTTTTTCAAATTTAAATTTAATTTTTTTTATCTCATGCATTGTACTGCTAATTTGTAAAATATAAATGAACTGGCATCTTATATGACCTGATTAATTTATTTATTAATGTATTCAGTTTGTGCCTAGCTGTTAGCTTCAGTAAACACAAAAGATATTAAATATGTTACACGTATATACATTTAAAATGACATTCCTGCACAGAACTTACGTAATATACGTTTATTAATCAATGAACCAATATACACTTGTACTTACTTGAATCTAGGACAGCAACCCTATCACTGTTATTTGTAGATAAAGGAAACAAAAGCGAATATACAGATAGACTACTTATGTTATCTAAAGAAAGATCAGCGAGTGACATCATCAAATCATGTCTCTGTAGTATTTGAAATTATTATTATTATTATTATTAGTAGTATTCAATAATAATAGTAATAATAATAATAACAATTATTATTATTATTAGTAGTATGGTTATTTAATAATAATAACAATAATATAATAATAATAATAATAATAATAATAATAATTATTATTATTAATATTATTATTATTATTATTGTAGTAGTAGTAGCAGCGGCAGTAGTACAGCTCCCTAATAATCAGTCTAGCAGAGGTACATGTACTTTCACGTATTCCCTTTTATTGCTTTTAGAAGATGTAACATTAATGGTATTTATCAAATGAGATTTTAAGAACTTTCTGTTTTTTATATGTTGTTTGCAGATGATTTAGTTCTGTTTTATGAAACAATCGAGGGGTTGCAAGGCACAATGTGTTCTTCTGATATAATAGTAAATTTTGTAATGTTTGCTGTAGTTACAGCTGTAATAAGGTAGGAAATACAGTAACTTTGGTTGACAAAGATAAAAAAAAGTGCTAAGAAAAGGAGGACATTTATGTTTTCAGAATAACAGTTTTGTCATATATAAGGTCTGGAACATATAGGTGTATGACTTTCAAGATGCATAACTGCATTTGTAGGTCTTCGCGTGCAGAGTATTTGATTTTTTTTATATCAAAGTTTTACTGATAAAGCCCTAAACACCAGCAACAGACTAAAATAGCATTTAATGTCTGACCTGCTAGTATTATCAAATTTCAAATTTACAGCAAGAAACAGTTTTCTTCTCGTTTTATTCAAAATTACTACCTATATGTCTCATATAGACGTATACGATTAGTCACATTTGTAAATAAGTGGTATATCTCTCATTCTCACAAGCATTCTCCAATGAATGGTTTTGTAGTAAATATGGTTTCAAATAACCATGTTTTTTTTCAAATTTTGAATTAAGATTTGAATTAGAGTGACAACAGTCGGTCTATGTACATGACTAGTGTGTCTGACCCTAAGTTGACTGCAAGCACAGTGAATTGACACTTTTATTCACTCCTTGTTGAATCCGTTTAAAACGGGCGCGTACTACTGGTTCGCGGCAAATCGAAACAAAATATGCACCAGGTAGTTTATTTTCAAGGAACCTACAGTATACTACCTGGAAAATAATCTAAACTATAGCAAGGCGTATGTTTTTTGTATTCTTACGAACCGCTTAATTGATGAATTCTAAAGTTATAATACATAATTTCATTCATTTAATCACACACACACACACACAGATCATAATATAACACAATATTTGTAGAGACTATAAATAATACAATGTTATTCGATTTAGTTTAATTTTATTTCACTTAAATGATTAAAAAGAAGAAATAATTAAAAGGAAACACGCAAATAAATAAATAAGTTAATAATGAGCCTGTGGTTTGTATGAGATAAAATAATTTAGTTTCCTATCTATTACCAGTTTGCTGATGTTAATTTTAAAATTTGCGGAAAGCTTTAAAAAATATTGCTGAGGAACTGGATTACTGCTCAGAGGAGATGAAACACCTGTGCAGTCCTAATAAGATGTTAAGTTGAAACTTTGCATGTACAACTGTGAAAAATATCTTTGAAATTTCAAACAAATGTCCTAGATAGAAATTAGTCTTGTAGTTTGAATGATAATCATGAATAGAAATAGAGTGAACTTTGAACAGTACAATGTCTCGAGATTGCATTCTCGACGTGTGTTTAAATTTTGCATATTTTATTTTATTTTGATTTGATCAGATTTTATTTTATTTCATATTTATCAAAAGAAGCACCATCACTCCGTGCGTTCGTCTGTTCTACTTGTTATTCTCTTCATTTTATCATACTGCTAGGTCACTCCTAGCAATTTTGTAAGGTTGGTTGTGCATGAGAGAGGCTCAGGAGGTAAGATTGAGCGATTGCGGAAAGAAAAGTTGCAATGAAGATAAAATCGATAGAGAGATAGGTCAAAAGTGATTATACACTGAATATACCCTTTTCACGGTCTCTAAGGTCTCACTGGATTGTTTCGTATTTTGACAACTCCCTAATTTTTAAGGTGGAAGGCAGGAACCTAATTATGATAATCCTAGCATTTATAAATTCACACAGAAGCCTAATCTGTAATGTAGTTTAGATTTACTTTGAGTTAAGGTTGAAAATGGGTTGGCTTGTTTGGTGACTGCCTGTCACAGTTAGACTAGCACTGGAGATTAAATGCGTAACTTGGGCTGCAAATGAACAGCCGACTTGGCTTACGTATTTACGTATGTCTGCTACAGAGGTAAATATCCAAATATCGAGATGGTTATGGGGTGACGAAAAGTATGCTGATTTGTTATAGTACTAGTGAACTTTATTCATTCATAAAGCACATACTGATTCTTTTAGTTGCCTTGTCACAGCAAAATATTCAAAACAGCTCTTTGCTGTCAAAAATGAACGTAAAACGAAGAGTTGGTGGCAGTGTTGGTTTAGTGATAAACCACCAATTGTAGAAGGAATTAGCCTGATTGCCGTAGTCAAAATCTCATATGCATGCTTTCTTCAAAAAATATTAGTTTTTTTTTGTATCTTCAGTGTAAAATTATTCTAATTTTTCTGCAATAGGTCATTGTCGGATGAAAATTCACCAGATAAACTGTCCAGTGAGACCTAATCAGAACATCCTCGACTTTGCCTTCCGTGCTTGTGTGTATCGAGAACGAGGCTTAGAGTGTAAGACAGTCTGACAGCAAAGCTCAGGGCAAAACATTACATTCCATTTGAGTACTGTAAAGATAATCAATTTGTACATTTGTAAAATGATTATTTACTTCTACATTCAATTCCATCCCCAGAGTCGATTTTTCATAGGGTGTAATTGTTAATTCTTTCTCGAGCGAGATTTAAATTTAATTATGGATGTGCAGTTAGTATATAATCATATATTTGGCTTCAAATAATAACAGGAATATGCTCACACTGTACAGAAGACAATCAAGGGAAGAATTGTTCTACAAATAGCCATTTTACATTCCCAAAGATGATAGTCGCTCTGTATTCCCCATGTTTTGCTGAGACACATAATTTTTCTTTCAAACGATTTATTTTCTTTATCCTATCTTTATTTCACAATAGTCGATAACCTTCCGCTTTAAAGAACTGTTTTTATTTTCTTTTTTTAATCTGAGTTTCTTGAAACACTTATCACTTAAGTTAAACAGCAAATTAAAGTTATATTGAATAAATAATTTACGGTCATTATCTAGCTTAATTGTCAAGTTCTAAGTGCAATTACAAATAACTGCTTCTGTTAAAGCCATCTGGACTGTCCGTTTGCATGGCTCTAGTTGTTGACATTGGATATGAAATTAAGAGCATAATAACTATCAAAAAGCATTTATCCTCAAACTCTTTATTATTATTTTCATTCTTCATTCGATTTAAAAATCGATCTATCCAATAAGAGAACTAACTCGGTTGTTTGGCTGTAAGAGTCCACCGTTGTCAGTACAAAGTCTCTAAGTCTCGCTTTCGATCAGCGAGATCATGCGATTACCCGCGTTGCCTCTGATAATCGGCGATTGTCAAACTCGTCTATTGAAAAGAAAAGAGGCGACAAAACTTATAATGCGAACTCTATTTGCACCGGTTAAACATGGGTAGTATTTTTGTGTTGTCATTTTTCAGTAGGATAAGTCGCTGATAACGAACGTTTTGGATCTAGAATGCATCATATGAGGTAATGGGGTCAAAAGGTCAAGAATATAAAAGCGTGGATACTCTCAAATTATTTTACTGTTGGGACAAATATTTGTTTTATAGTACTTCTTGTTTAACATGAAAGAATATAGTTATTTGGCTATAATGCATTTAATTTTTTGCAGATGCCATGAAAATGAATTAAAATACAAAGCCTTCAACGCATATTTTGGATGAGTTAATTGCATTACGTTTTCTTAAGTTAATGACTGTCTTGTTTATTTTATTTGTTTCTTTATTGCAATGACATTACATTATTTAGGAGCTCAATTACAGTTTCCAGACTTTCTGATGTAATCAGTTCTAGCTGATCCAGCTCTCCTTCATGGGAAGAAATAACTAATAAAAACAAAAACTAACACATTACATAAAACTCCATTAATAACCTGAACTATTTACGTGCTTGATTGATAATATTTAAAAAAAGACAATCATCATCAAAATGTGCAAAACTACATTTCAGTTTTGTTTTAGGGTCAGAATAATACATGTTTATAAAAAAAAGAATAATCACACTTATGGGTGCATGTGTTGATATAGGTCCATCCACCCCCACCCCACCCATGAGCTGTATCAGTGAGGGCTCAGATCCGCTACTGATAACGTTACCAATCGCGAAAATCAATCCTGATCAACTATTAAATTTTCCATTTGGGATCAGTACAAACGAAGTAGTTGAAGGATAAGGATTTTTGGAGGGGCAATTATTCATGGTACCGGTTTATAAGTTTAAAACATTGATGGATTTCTTTTTTTTATCTTATCTTAATGATATGATTTTGAGCAGACGTTGGGAGAAGGAATGTGAAATAAATACAAATGTAAAACCGTACTTAACGATTAGGTCCATCAATATACTTGTAAAATATGCAATTGTAAACAATGCGATGGTTGTTGTCATACATTTTATATTTTATGTGACAGTAATTGTGGGTTTCTGACTATTTACTATTTATTCAATTATCTTGCAAGAAAGCACACAGGTGCTACAGATTAATTGGACAACATTAATGAACCAGTAGCTGAATTAATCCCTGTAGAATATAGGTGACTAAGGTAGAGAAGTATAGTGCTCACATGATTTCAGTTTTCTTGACAATGACTGTATTAAAAGTAAAAATGGTTGGCTGAATTTTGCAATTTAGCAACGGGTCTTGTTTGAGAGAGAGAGAGACAGAGAGAGAGAGAGTACTATGTGACCATTACAGAATGCCTCTGAGCGACATTTGGCGGCTCTTCAACTTCAAGATATGACTACATTTACGTACTTTTACCCGATCGGACCATAACAGTACAAACTCGTTACAAAAGTTCAGATAATGTAACACATGAACATGGTTACAGTGATACGTATTTAAAGCACATACTTCTGAAGCCCCGCACCCCCCGCCCCCCAATCACTGAACTAGAAGGATGACAAGCATACAAAGTCAATACTTACATTCAAGCAGACAACAACAATATTAATGCTATTATTAGCAATCATCATCGGAAGTTTTGTCATCATCTTCAATTGTAATATTTTCTAAATTTACAGGCTCAGTAAATTTAAATATATTTAGATAGTTTTCAATATTAGTTATCTTTTCATTTAATCCTCAAATTTTAATATTAGTGACACGCTAAAGAAGAATGATACTCATTCTCCAGTGCATTGCACATATAACACGGTCATTTGTAATTGGTTTTCACAGAATCGCCCATCTTTAGAGTAGGGCACATTGAACACAGTCTCCTTTAAATAGGTTTGAATGGTCTTGCCATGTACATTGTACTGCATAAGTAACATGGTCTTTGTTCAATTGTTTAGTATGGTCTTACTCATTTCCATTGTATTGCACCTGGAATACGGTCTTTGTTGAATTGATCTATATGGTGTTGCCCATTCCCAGTGTATTGGCAATGTAACACGGTCTTTATTCAGTTGTTTTCTATAGTCATACCAATCTACAGTGTATTGCACATGGAATATGGTCTTTTCCAGTTTGCTTGCAGGGTCTTGCATAATCCAGTGTATTGCACATGGAACACGTTCTTTGTTTAATTGGTTTTTATGGTCTTGGCCATCTGCCAACCTCTATCTCGCATAACATTGCTTTTCGTTAACTATTACACATATTTGCTGTTTTAGTAGTGAATGTCAAAGCCTACCGAAATTATTAATTTCTATTAATTTTTACCATAGATTGTTAACTTGATTCACCTGGTAAAACACAACAGCACATGACATACATAAAACTTAACCAAACTTCACGCCATTTTCCTTTTAACCATATAATATAACTTCATAACCTCTCTCATTTTTTCTTTTTTAATTTATCATTCGTCCAAGTTTCATCACGTCAACATTTGTAAAATATTTCAATTAGTTCCTTGCTTGTAAGTTTATTTACTCCTTTTACTACATAGCCATTTAATATTCAGTAAGGAAGAAAATAGATTCCCTGTCTCTAGCCTGCCCTAACCCTTGATATATTATGTGTCAGACTCATGGCATTTAGAGTCAGACTGGTAACCATTTGTGTAAGACTAGTGACCATTAGTGTCAGACTCGTGACTACTAGTATCAGGCTCGCGACCATAAGTGTCAGAGTCGTGACCATTAGAGTCAGAGTTGTGACCTTTAGTGTCAGAGTTGTGACCATTATAGTTAAATGCATGACTATTAGTGTCATACTCATAACCATTTGCGTCAAGCTTGTTGCCATTAGTGTTAGATTTGTTGCCATTAGTGTTAGATTTTACCATCATACCACTTATGGATATCAAACTGAGATGACTTCCGGTTTTTGCTCCATGAAATGTTATCACTCTTAGAGGCTTTTTATGGGCTGACCGAGGTTGCGATATGTGACCATATCTAATGGTATCCACTGTCCATACTTGGCACCTATCTTGCAAAAGCCTGACGTAGTGTTGCTTCGTGAGGTTTACATGTATATTCATTCAGTGGGAATGTCGGATGACGCATCACTTCACTCTTGCATCTTGACGGAAGGACTCGCAAATATCACCGGTTGTTGTTAAATTCAAAGAAGTCAATATATTGAGCAATGGGTTACAGTTTGTAATTGTTCCTTTTTTATTACAATTAGCAGAGATTCAGTGGATGGAGCGTTTGGACACATACTCTGAATTGGTCCAACACGAGGAAATGCAACAACACAAAACACCTTATAATATCGTTGAAGTCAGAGAACGAATCTTTAAAGACATTACCATTAATTACTAGGTTTGCCCGGTGATAGATAGGGTCTTTAGCCAAGGAATGTCTCAATCTAACCTGCTTTAAAAGGCGCAAAATATTATTGCGTACCTTAAAAATATCTCGTGGGTACTCCCTATCAATAGAAAGAGAACTGCTATTCAATAATCATGCATGCTTCAGGATATATTTTAAATCACTATAGTCCCTAAAATCCATTATGACAGGACTTTCATTAGTAGTGCCTAAAAACCACTATGACGGGACTTTATTACTCACAACGTCTGAATTACGCGATCCCTAGTGCGCACCCCAAACATATGTGCATCTACGTGCACAAAGAAAATATTGTTACCTTCATAGAGATCCATTTGTTCTTGAATACACCTTCTCTTAAGTTTAATACAGTTTTCTCTGTACTATCATCAAGTTCTCGAAACAAGAGATTATTATATTGATTTCTCCATTCAATGTCAATTGACTTCAATGTTAGTACTTCAGGCATGTCAGTAGTTTTGTATATAGAGTCAAATAATCGAATTAACGTTTGTAAACGCGTAAAGCATGATGCTTTCTTGAATTATATGAAACCTCAGTTTGTGACTCATACGGATTTTACATTCTAAATAACCCATGCTCCAAACATCCTACCTCTGCAGCACTTCCACCCGTGCTTTCCAATTTAAGCTGACCTGTATAACACTTTAACACTTCTGTCATCATCGCCATCATGTCCAATATCTATACATTCAAGCACGTAATATGGATTCTAAGTTGGCACGTTACACTCATTAATAAAAGTCAAAAGTCTGATCAAAATGCATTTGCTGATGATTAGCATCTTGTACTGAATGTTATGGACAACTCAAACAATACATGACATCCAGTATCATTGATATATTTAAAACTACATGCACTGATCTGACGTGCATGTTGCATTATCCAACATACTGCATCCATATATCTCTGCCTTTTGCACTCTGGACAAATTTCACTATGGACTAATTACGATTCCTATCAATATCGTCGTCTAAATAGAAAGATAACAAGGTTCCATACAATAACGTAGCTAACTCCATATTTGGTCTCCTAACGATAAAGGCTTTGACCTAAAAAATAAATGGACAAGAGAGTGGTTGTATCTATAAATAGCAAACAACAGGTTACTATAAGCAATGAAATGTGAGTATTCAGTCTCTGTATTTACTGATCAAATATATAATAAAAGACAGAAAAACATAAACATTATGCAGAATTTCTTTTGCAAGAACGTGTATACATATATGTATTAGTTATTCAGAGACCAATATTCAGTTGATTTTAATGACAAGAAAACATTCGTTTTTTGTCTTAATGTTTAAAATATTTACAAAACCAAACAATATACATATATGGGCACTCAGTTTTGACGTAAGATGTAGCATAAATAATGATATAAAATTTAATTTGATGCTAAATATTGAAAAACAAACAAACACTTGTTTCATGCAATGCTTAAGAAACAATAATTTACATTAATATTAGGTTTCCGAACGATGATGACACAACATTTGAAAATATGATGGTTGCATTGGAAGAATTGACACTGGAGTTTGTATCTTTGTATCTTAGTACCTGTAAATGGATCATAAAGGTAATAAAATTTATGATGAACACTAAATTTGATTTTTACTTTCATGATCTCCAGTTACCTTGACATGAAAACAGACAAAGAAGAGAAGCTAAAGAATGGACGGGAGAACTAGAAAATCGTACATTACACTAATGAATGTATATTTCCTAATAATATAAAACGTTTGTGTTACGCACATTAATCTTTCAAGATTATCTGAACAAGAATGTAGAAATATTTTATGGAAAAATTAACGCAAACATATGCATATTTATGAAATTATGACATATTCATAAATTAATACTTATCACTGATCCGTTGACCGAATGCCAGCAGAGGCAGGTCTTGAAAGGACCAGTCTCATGTTCGGTGTTATTTATAATGCATATGTGACATTAACCAAGTTGGCAATCCAAGATATAAAATTGGTCAATTTGGTAGAATACTACGACAAAAAAATAAAAGTCAAGCGAATTAGAATGAAATTTTTTGTTGAATACATATTGGAAAATATCATTCCAATATTTTCTCATGTAGACTTTGGATTATATGAAATGCGATAAGTGGAATATATTCAAAGAGAGATTTTTGTTAGTGGAAAACAAGTTTGTTTTGGTAAAATAGAAGACGAAATCTAGTAAATAAAATTCATTGTTGGCTAATAATGTACAGATTTAAAAAAAAAATCACCATTAAAACGAATGGACAAATGGAACACATGGAAACTGGAAGCAAATAAAAAAGTTTAAAAGGTTTGAGAATGATGCATTTTGAAAACTTTTTAATTTAAAATGAAAGTGATATATGTTCGAAATTTGAATATCAATATTTAAATGATCTTTTATTTGAAACAAATTATAGAAATTATAATATTTTCTTCCGATACATGCAGACAAATAACGATAGGTAATATAAAAAGAGTGCTAATGTTTATGACGAATAAATACAAATTGCTCTCTTGTAAGCAACTTAAATATGAAGACAATATTTATGGTGCTTTGATTTTTGAAGATCAACAAATTACTGCAAATTGACTCGCTCAAATACAAACGATTTGTTATTACGAATCTTGTAATTAAAACAAAAAGTTTGATGATTTTATTTCATGGTAAGAAACAAATGTTTTTGATGAAACTAATTGCCGAGATTTTACGTAAAAATGAAAACTAAATTTATAGGGATACGTCGTGGATCTCGCTTCACATTGTCCCCAATGGCATGAATTTTAACTAAGAGGAAGATCTGATACAGACTTATTATATTGGGCTCAAAATAAATCGATTCGTCATCGGCGTTCAAAAGCAATGATAACGAATTTGTATATGCTGCTAAAAGAATAATACATATGCCAATCAAGGATCCAGAAAGGCAATAAAAATATTAGTTGGGTTAGTTAATATTAATACATTTGAAAATAATTCAATATGTACATAAATGTGTATGAAATAGATCAACCAAATATAACCCCTACCAAATTAACATATCAGGACAAAGTATCCATGAAGATTTGACGCTAATAAGTGATCCAGATAAGATCACTAATTAAGACAATTAGGGTTATGAAGAAAAACAAGATTTATTAAACTTGTTATCTTTACAATATAACATCAGATAGAGTAAAATATACTTATGTAGAAAACGCTTTAAACATTATGTTTCACCATTTAAATTATATAGTCGCAAACTATGACGAAATAATAATAGAAACCAATTGTTCACAGGGAACAAACACTATATCAATTTTTTTAAAACAAATATTTGTTCAAACTATTTTTAAAAATGTTTATGAAGAAATACGATAAGCTAGTTAAATGTCATTGACATATGCACCAGACGTTAAAAAGGTATTAATTTACAGTAAAATTTTTCAGAATTGCAGTAAAAAAATAATTTAAGATGATAAAATTCAAACTCACAATTATCTAACGCTTGAATCTAGGGATTGAGCATACAATGAATATAACATAAATGATCAATATCCAAGGTTTATTCCATGATTTTGTTTTATAAGTTATCAAAATAAGATGCACACTTATTTAAAACGTAACTCTAAATTTCAGATACTGATGTTCAGATTATTCAATCTAACAATGAAAAATATATATTCTTTAGCAAACGTTCTATTCTTGGCGGATTTGAAAAAGAAGATGGTGAAATAATTACAGTTAAAAGTAGAGTAAGATTAGTTCAAAGCTATAGGTTTATGCAACGGTCATGATCTCATTTTGATGATAACGTGGTATATCACGTTTTATAAAACAATTCGATGATGGTAGGTTTCATGATGTTAGGTTTTATGAAATAATCAAGTTGGGCCAAGTTTAATAAAATAATCCAAAGTAAATATCTAAGAAAGGATATTTATCCATATGCTTATGTGTATTTATCGGAGTTTATGGAAAATGAAATTCCACCAGTTCAATTTTGTTTTTATTGACAAACTCTAGCATAACATAAGTATATTATTAGTACATTAATGATGTTATGGATCATTTCTAGCATGTTCCCTTTATGACTATGATACGAAAAAAGATACTTTGCTGTCGAAGACTTCAGAGGTGGTCAACTGTAAATTAAATCTAGCACCGTATATATCAGACTATTTACAGATGATGCAAATTTAAAGTTGGCTGCTGCTAAATTATTAACTGACTATAATATGTCTCGGAGGACTAAATCTGGAAAGGGGTTTAGATTCCCAACAAAAAAATGTGCAATATTACGTTGATGAAGAAGGTACACTACGAAAGATATTTGAATAGGAAAAATTAAGCCGGTGAATTTTAATTGGATGCAAATAGTTAACCGATCATCTTCCCAGGAATGTTTGATAGCACTGGGGTAAATGTGGTAACAATATAAAATGCTTTTATATGGTCCACACACTTATTATCATAAATGTGAAAAAGAAGTGAAAAAGAAATCAATGAAATAAACACATATATCAACATAATAGTTTTACTTTTTCTAAAGTATGCCATGTTTTCTTCCTGAACTCATTACACATTTTCAATTTATGACATATTTTCATCCTGAAGCTCATTACACATTTTCAATTTATGACATGTTTTTATCCTGAAACTCATTACACATTTCCAATTTAAATAACATATATAATTCTTCACCACTCATATTAAGAGAAAGTCATGTAGTGATTTTGTTTTAGAAGTTCATTTAACACCTCTGTGATAGCTTGCTCTCATCATCCTGCTCATGGTTTTGACAGGCCTTTCTCAGTCTGATAAAATTAAATAAAACAAAGCACGCTGATTAATGGACGTAGGACAAAATGCAAAACTAAGAGATTCCTAAGTGAACTGAAAAGGCAGCCTTCTTCAATGGTAAAGATAGTGATGTGTTGTAGATAATAATTGGAGGATAATAAACACATTCGTTAGGAATAATATATCAATTTGCTTGCTGAATGATTTTCAATGCCGGAGAGTTATAATAGTGTTCAAAAGTTTAGTGATTTATTTACCTACTGTAAGTACAGTAAGTATCATTTTGCACGTTGAATCACCGATGCAGCTATGGGTCATTACATTTTCCTTATCACATTTATGCTTTGGAAAATAACAACTATAGCAACAACAAAATCTACTGCTACTACTACTACTACCATCACACCAATACTACCACCACTACTAATAAAAAAAAACAAACAAAAAAAACAGCAACAACATATTGTTACCCCACCCACTATACATGTAGCTACTAGATCTCAACCAAAAGTTAGCAAAATAAGAGTTATTATCTCATCGGACGATTTCGCTTGAAAGATAGGAAATCTTCTATTCAATGTCGAACCATTCAAATAGTTTTCTTTATTAGATCTTTCGTTTCCACCATAAGAGAAATCCGCTATCTGAATCTTAATCCACTCACTCGACAATATATTTTCTTAGCTATATATAAACGGGGATAGGCGAGTACTGGGTAATTTTACGTTCTTTCTGACGGTGGCGTGACCATTTTACTCAACGACCTCCAAGTTTCTGATGATTTAAGCTTGACAAGTAGCATGCGTCAAATGTACTGTTCTGGTAGTAGAAATAAGCGATATATAACAAACCAGCAGACTCCATCATTGCAGGTCAGTCATGTAGCTAAGTCAGTACAAAGACAAAACCAGCGTCAAAGGTCGCACACTGGCAGTCAGGTCACGCGAGGTTCAAATGTTAAAGGCATTGTCAGTGGCTAATTATCCAGAATTACTGACATATCCAAGAAGCGGCTATCGTTTTAGTGGTAGCGATTGAAATTAAGTAAATTAACGTTTATTATATCTTGAAACGTAAACGTATATCAACATCCGCACGATCATTTTAAGGATTACCCATGAGCACCGAAAGTAATGGTTCCCCCACTTTTAAAAATGAGATTGTACAGAAAGGATTCATATGATGCGCATTACAGAAACGTGAAATTTTGTCATCAACTTCACATAAAACTTTAAAAAGCTTTGATTCAAAACCTTGGTTGAAATGTTGCACAGTACTTTGTATATATTATAAAACCAAATCAGCCAATAACTTTGAATTCTGTTTTGTTTGGTGAAAAATTCAATAACATGGAAAACTTAAGTTAACTAGCAAAGGTTAAAACGTGTACAAGTTATTAAAAATACAAAATTTTAGGGATGTTGCATTATTGCGTTAGTTTGCGTGATAAAATATAACACTATCTAAACCCACATAGAGTGGCTTTACAGACTTGAAAGATAGCAGACAGGTCAATGCAGAGTATGTACTACTTCAACATGCAACACATGTATGGTGACAAAATAACACTTATGAAATTAAATAGGTCATTTTTTTAAGACAAAGATGTTAACCCATTCTCAATGAACCATTCCTGCAATTTGTGCAGCTGCCACAGTGTCCAAAATTATATAAAGTATTCTTACATTTAAGATAAAGTTTCATCACGTCCGCGCTTTTTTAAATTTCAATCCGGCCTGCGCACATAACATCTGTTAGTAGAGAATACTCACATATTTAAGACAATTGAAGTTACAATGAAAGAAACCAGTCCGCCAATAGCACCGAGTGCACTCACACAGGACACCTCAGCTTCTGTCTAAATTTTTAACCGAGCTGCTCAGTTGCTAGACAATACTTACTGATTTCAAACAATTGATACTTATGCAAATGATACACATCTACGGAATTTTTTCTCCAGTTGTATTGCTTTCTTTGCAGTACAAGTTTATTATCTTTTCTATTTGTTGTTATTGGTCTCGGTAATCGACCTTCGCTCTATATAACACTTAACAATTAAAACTATCGACTTCCATTGTACAAAATATGTCTAATATCCTAACTTGATACTGCGTTTTTTTTGTGGTTTTATTTGTCCTTTTATGTGTAAGATAATAATTAACAGGTTTTTTTTATTTTTCCATTGCTACTTATGACGTTCTTTTTTAATTATATTACTTAAATTACTTTCGTGGGAGAATGTATGTAAATATTTAGTTTGTTTTTACATTTTGATTTAAATTTGCTTGTAATTATGCCAACGAATTTTCGTTTAGGAGTAGAAATGACGAAAAATGGCAACAATATTTTTATTAAATATTCTAAGTAGGTTTTCTATGAAAGTTAATAAATTTATCTGCAACCAAAGATACATCAATTCCTGAATATTTAGTATATACATGTTAATGCTGACTTATTCATAAATTTAGCATGCACATTGTATATGCAAACTGATGTTAAATATATCCGGTTTAGTAATGCCATTGACAACTGCAAATATCACTATGCTTCCTAACTTATAACCTATGTCCTCCCCATCTTCCCCATGCCTTCTTGCTACGTTATAGAGACAAACAAAGAAATAAATAAATAAGTGAGGAAACAAATCAACGAAAGAATAATCATTATAAAGCAAACCAAATAATCAAAACAAAACAAACACAGAAAAACGCCACTAAACAAATGAATGAATCAGTTTAGCCGATCCAATTGATATGATATAATGGTAGTGAACAGAAAGAAGGATCACTTGTTGATGAAACGAATAAACTATAAAATAGAGTGAAAACGAATTTATACTTTAAATTCTGCAATTATCATGGCAATCAGTAATTGTGAATATTCATAGGATTTATGATAATCTCTTACAGTTTTACAAATAGCCGATAGCTTGCTCATGCAGGTAAAGTTGAATGCACTTGAAGCTATCCGCCATTGTTTACTAGGGAGTTAGCTATATTATTCTGTTCTTGTTTTAAATGTCGTGCGCAATTGTATTTTGTGTAAAGTTTAGTATAAAATGTTCTGTAGAAGAGTTTCTGTGTCGAACATTTTAGACACACAATATTGATCTAATAAAGTGGTCGTGAACTGACAGAAAGATAAAACGATGAATGAATGGACACGTGGAATCTAAATTAGAGTGAAAACGAATTGACAATTTAAATGTAGCCATTAACAGATCAACCAGCCTGTTAGAATGTTTCAAGGAGTATAATCATTTACTAGATTTGTACCAATGACCGACAGCTTATTCATACACGTAAACCTGAGTGCATTAGAAAAGTCTTTGCTTTCATCACTGTTCATTCGTGACCATAACAATACCGATTCCGAGTTTCTCTATTGACTGAATTGATACCATCAACTTGTCTTGCCAAGGGTACATTAACTTGAAAATGAATATTTATGAAAGAACCCAGTTCAGTGTTTCATTTGTACTGGGAAACTTTGTACACAATACCAA
Organism: Sinohyriopsis cumingii; assembly: GCA_028554795.2. Taxonomy (NCBI): domain Eukaryota; kingdom Metazoa; phylum Mollusca; class Bivalvia; order Unionida; family Unionidae; genus Sinohyriopsis; species Sinohyriopsis cumingii. Next base: position 58,667,920 of record CM068839.1, on the reverse strand, counting down.
AATATATCCCACGATGCAAACACACGAAATTGTCTCTGGATGAAGACCCTTTATTCTAGATGCTGGGATCGTTTTTTATGATTACAGAAGTCAGTGACCAATAAAGGAAACTTTTCCGTTAGAACTCCCATTCAGGTAGAAGATTTTGGACCGTTTCCTGACGTTTGAAGGTAAAAGTCCTTAACAATTCGCACGTGGAAATGAGTATACGTAAAAAACAAGTACATTAATATACAATCAGAATTTAACCGAAAAGTGTCAATAATAGCTTCCATTTTTATTTAGAACATAATTATTTGAAAACACTAAACAGAACATACATTTAACATTTCAACAATTAGATAGTTCAAATTACAATGACGTTCTATATATAATTCTGTCGTTTGTCTGACAATTTCATTCAAGAAAATCTGCAAGAAAGCATCTTTGGCGTGTATTAGTTTACGTTATTGAAGACAACTAAATTTCTCATCCTTTACCACATGCATCAAAAGTTTTAATTTACACTCATTTAATTTATTCCAAATAAACCAAGATTATTAAGATAAATATTAGATTATTTCTAAACAGGTTGCATATTTCTATACATTATTCATTTTGTGCCAATGTTACTTGGTTGAATGTGTGAGTAGAATGCATGTAAAAAAAGTGCAATAAATGCGTGCATATGCTGGTAAGGCAAACAAGAACATCTGCCTGCATATCAGATTTCGCCCTCCTGTAAAAAATAAAGCTGACTAGAGTCTTTAGTGCACCTAAGACAAATCAATAAATGCACACACTCGATTTATGCGCTAACTATAAGAAACAAAATATAATGAATTTGCGATGACTACTTTTTCCTCGTTGTAGAGTGGCGACTAAGTATATTGCTTGGGTGTCTTGGGTCTTAGGGTCACAATAAATTAGTAATTTCTTACTTATATGTTGCTCAGAATAAAATAACATACACTGCATCATGGCCCAACATACATCTTTGTATTAAAATTTTGTGTGCAATGAACAGTTTCTAAGAATTCATAAATTCGAGGAATAAGGACACCACACAACAACATAAACTTTTGACGTTTTGTGTAATGATTTCATTTTAACTTATTACTTTTTTGTGTGGTAAAACTGCTGTATGGGTATGATAGGCAAGATGCACTCACTTACCAGTCAAAGGTATGTAGTCTCCATGTTTTCTTCCTTAGCGAATACATGATATTAATATATGTGGCGACAACATAATTATCTATTATTTCGTACTACATTTTTCCTTGACCGGAGAAGGCAAAGGAGCAGATTAGACTAATGATCTGTAGCAAATCGTTGTTCGTTTCTCACACATCTTGAAATTCAGTAATGACGAATTCAAATTATTGTTCGTAATGACGAATTCGAACTTAATGAGTAATATATTTACCTGTAGTGACGTGAAGTAAAATATTCTTGAGATGTAGTGAAAATAGTCTTATTTGAATCATTTAAGTCTTTGATTCATTTATAAATTGGACTTTACCTTTATCGGTACTGATAAACTAGTATTTACTGATCAATGAAACAATGTATTAATTTAAATATTCATTACTTATTTGATTGATTTTTTTGTGTGTACATTATATAACTATGCCTCTGCTTATTTCATATTTGCACAACAAATTCAAACAATTAGAGAACGACAGAATAGGTGAACAAAAGTGAGGGTACAATGATTATAACCATTTCTAGCTGAGATGATGGATCAGGTGAAAATATGTAGCAAAATTTCTTTTCGTAGACAGTTTGATGAAATTAGATAACTAAATCAAATTTTTGTTGATACAAAATGAACTAATCAGACGATATTACACTGGCTAAGGCCTAAATTATACTCGAAAACGCCAAAATTGTACTGGAAAAGGCCTAAATGAATGAAATTTACAGCAAATATGTACGAAAACATTTACAAGCACAAGGCGATATCAGTACCGTGATGGCGGAATGTCACGTGATACGAGTATGTATGTCATCTACGTATGCATGTATTTTATGTTATTTTATGTATGTACGTACGTACGTACGTATGTATGTATGTATGTATGTATGTATGTATGTATGTATGTATGTATGTATGTATGAATGATTGCACGTATGTATGTATGTATTCATGGATGCATGCATGTATGTACAATGTCTCCTTTTAAGGCATCACAGCAAAATAGTGACTACATGGTGTCAGCAACAGGTAAAAATGAAGAATTCCATACAAACTTCAGGAAGATAAACCCGTCCAAATTAATATAAACTTAAAGTATAAGGAGATAAAATATAAATGGCAAAGACGTTAAGATTGTGTTAAATGTATATAAAATAAAAAGTAAAGATAGCAGATGCAAAGTCCTTAAAATATATGGTCAAAATATGTTAAATAAATTGCATTTCCTCAAATAGTCCAAGATTGTCCAGGTGTAATGTTTCTTTATGGATTTATATATATATATATATATATATATATATATATATATATATATATATATATATATATATATATATATATATATATATATATATATATATGGCCGCGCCCTTCAAAACCGTAGTGGAAAGGTCTATAGGCTCTTGTTTTCTTTCTTTTAGATAGTCGTCACTATCTATTGATAGTATTCATAGACTCCGATTGATGTATGAATTTACAGCCCAAACAAGTTTATATTGTTACCAATGCTTATTTGAAGCTGTTTTTCAGTCCAATGATTATACCTTCCTTAACAGTTTGTTTGAATAAATATGCCCTTCTCCGTGTGCAGTCTTTGTGGTTTCCATACTTCTCCTATTCCATATGTTTTCCAAGGGAATTAATGCCTCCATCTCATCCATCTGTCCAACCCTTGATGAACTGGCTATTGTATGGGAAAATATGAACACGTTTTCTATAAAAAAAATACTGCACTCATTCATATTTTCCCATACAAATACAGTAACCTATAAATCAAACTAAGAAAATTAGAGACTGTATCTACTGAAACGTCATTTAATGTATTTAAAGGACTATTAACAAAAACGTCTTTACGTGGTATGACGTTAATTATTTTTGTGGGTCTAATGCAATTCTAGAACATTATAGGCTATACACGGCGACCAGTCTGCCACCGATCCATGGAAAGCTACTGTGAAGCTTTCTCATATATCCACATTGGCCGAGCCAGAGGCTAGAACCTATTCGGAGAGAAGTGAATTGTCAGTGTTCTGCAATGGCGAGCGCCTCAGACCACTCGGCCATCTAGGGCCCCTTTATGACGTTAAAACGTCATTGGAGACAACATAACTTTATCTTGTCGCAGTGAATATAAGAATTGCTGATATGTCAGATCCCCGATATAAATATACAATATAACTGACCAACCTATCAAAACCCACTTTGGCAAGAAAAAAGAAATACACAGCTGCCTTCAAATGCGTCGCATACAGAAGATGTAACAGCAAACGCTTAATCCGGTTTTCCTAGGAAGTATTATCTAGAGGTAGAAAATGACGAGCACCTGAATAAGAATTTAACATCCCATCAGTACATGTTCGTGTGCTTTCAGGGAACTATGGGTGGCACAATCCTATCTGAAATTTTATTACGTACGGAATCCTAACTGAAATTCTATTATGTTTACAATCCTATCGGAAATTCTGTTTTGTTTACAATCCTATAGGAAATTATATTATGTTCACCACCAAAAGGTTAGCGAGGGGTTTGGAGTGGTGGCCAGGAAAAGAATAAAGAATAAAATGATGAGTTGATTTTTTTCATTTACGACTTTTCTGTTCTCAGATTCTTGCCAAAGTGGCCACCATAGCTTCACTTCATTAAGTGTCTGCTATTCATATTTGCTGATGTTCGGAAAACGACACATAATTTGCAATATGATTAAGCTAGAATATTTCTTTACAGCCAATTTACAAATGTTATCAATGAATTAAAATTAACTAAGTCTCTGTTGTACAAATATTTTAACCTTGATGACGGCAACGTCGCATTTATATTTGAAATGAGTTTCTACAATGTCACATATATGTTTTTGTTTAGTTAAAACTTTAAACAGAATTATGCAAACTGCTTTTCTTGCTAATATGTTTAGAATAAGAATAATTTATCTTACTGAGAAGACAGCAGAAAATGATTTCACTATTTCGAAACATAAATCACATTTATTGAATGGCAAATCAATTCTTTCTTCTGTCGAACACAAGGCTCAGGTTTGTGAAGTTTTTCTTTGATTGCCTTCTTTGAATCATCGTTATAATTTATTGCTTCCGGAACATAAAAACAGAACAACAGCTAATCTGTCGAAATTTACTGTTCTTGTAAAGACCTTTAGGATCAGCGGACAACATCCTCCGATATGTTTCCAATTAAATACGTTGTGTGTGTGTGTGTGTGTGTGTGTGAAACAAATAATTAAGTTATACAGATGATTACGACTGATATTAATTAAATTAAGCCCCCCCCCCGTCAATAGATCTCTAAATCAGCCTAATATCAGTTAAATTAAGTCTCCCCGTTAATAGATCTCTAAATCAGCATGATATCAGTTAAATGAAGTCTCCCCATCTATAGATCTCTAAATCAGCCTGATATCAGTTAAATTAAGTCTCCCGTCAATAGATCTCTAAAAGCAAACTGATATCAGTTAAATTAAGTCTCCCAGTCAATAGATCTCTAAAAGCAAACTGATATCAGTTAAATTAAGTCTCCCCGTCAATAGATCTCTAAAAGCAAACTGATATCAGTTAAATTAAGTCTCCCCGTCAATAGATCTCTAAAAGCAAACTGATATCAATTAAATTAAGTCTCCCCATCTATAGATCTCTAAATCAGCCTGATATCAGTTAAATTAAGTCTCCCAGTCAATAGATCTCTAAAAGCAAACTGATATCAGTTAAATTAAGGCCCCCCGGTCAATAGATCTCTAAGTCAGCCTGATATCAGTTAAATTAAGTCTCCTCGTCAATAGATCTCTAAAGCAGACTGATATCAATTCCTTACACTAGATCTCTAAAATGGAGGAGAGTAGTCCACATGATTCATTTGTTATAACATACGTTTTTGTTTCTCAACGAGCAAAATGATTGACTTCAGCATAGAGGACAAATTATGAAATTTCTTTTTTTAGCAAACAAGCAAGGTCTTCCTTTCGTCGATTACAGACGCCAACATTACTAAGGTAATTGCTAACTAACTGTTTTGTTTTACACAAGGTCAGGCAGGTCTGTAAGACATTTCTACTTGTTTTCTTTTCTTCTAATGTACAAAGTTCGCATGCATTATTGACAGCAATTGTTGTTTATTTCACAATTTGTTTATTAATCCTTGACTTGCTAGTCTGGCCTCAAACACTGTTTTTCATTTTAAGTGAATTGGGTTTCACATTTTCTCAATCACAAAAGAACTTAATTCGAATAACACACTCTCGGAATTTGTAGGTTTTGTTGGGCTGTTTTGTCTGACGTCATCGCTATAATTAATGCGTGTCAGGATGTCTCGTTGTACAACATGAAATAGACAAAGGAGTAAATTCGTAGATAATTGAATGATAAACAGAGGATGACGTGGAATTTGTTTTTTTTTGTGGTTGTCGACTAGTAATTACTCTCTGCAGATGATTACACTAGATAGTTAAATGGAGACTTTTGATGAAAGACATCTAAAGGATTGGGGATTTTTTTTATTCAATTGTATAAAATGCATTTTTTTTTATAAAGAAAGAAATTATAGCTGTTTCGTTTAGGCTCTTAGTAAACGCAACAAGAAAAGAGCGAAGACAACTAGCTTTGTAAAATGTAACCAATAACTTATTTCCGTAGAAAAATAAAGTAAAAATGAGGAAAGGAAATCCGGTTTTAAGAACCAAATCCAAAATTAATCCAAGAATAATCCAAAAATTAAAAGCTAGAAGTCCTAATAATAAGATGTTCTAATGAAGTTCAAACCCAACTGGTTGGTTCACTGCAAGAAAACGACTATACAGTCTAAATAAGACGCAAAATAGATACCCGTATGGTGGTCTGGTGATCACTTTCTAGAAGCTATTTACATGTATAAGGTCATGTATTCTCAGTCAGCATCGACTTCACTCTTATCAATCCCACACTAAGAATGAAATAAAACATATAAAAAAGTTGTTTACTCCAACTCTGAATCAAGGTCAGGAACTAAGTCAGCATTAAGATACAATGTGCTAATATTAGGTGTTTACAAAAACATTCAGGTAAAAATGTCAATTTCTGGTAAACAAAATTACATTAATTTAAATTTAAATGTAATACAAAAATTGAATCTTTCAAGCAAACAGTTAAATTAAATCAAATATAAATAAAATAAAATATACAACACAGCAGCAAAAAGGGCACATGCCAGATTAAGGAGTTATACCGTTTGTTGCACACTAACGTTTTTAACCTTTAAAATATAAAATTTATGCTAAAGTCGAAACTTAATAGTAGTCGACTTCATCCGATCTCGTCTTCGTCTGTACAATGATAGGCAAATGATACCATATGTAAAATGGGCTATACATGGTTATTGTATTTGCTTCATGAGTCGTATACACGGTGTGGGCTATATCATCAATATACTTACCGAAATCTTATGTCTCCCACAATTATGATATTACATGTCACCCATGCTAGACTCTTGCGTTTCAACAAATTTTCCCATCCTTGCAGTAGAGCCCAATATATGTAATACTATCATGCAAAGGTGGTGTTTTTGTATATCCTACGATTAGTTTGAACTTTGCGTGGAATATACAGGGTCTCGTGTTTTCGGTTATTAAATAACTATTGAACACTTCGAATATAATTTCACCTCAGCAGTTCATTACATCAACTTTAAGATCCAGCTCAAAATTTTTGTTGTTATCATATCTTCATTTAGTTTTATATCACAGGCGTTTTCCACAGGTTTTTTTCGTCTTCTATTCTTATCGCCCATATCTACATATGTCATTTGGTGGATTATACATTCCTGCTCTTATCATAAGGCTAAGACAAAGCATTGCACAAGAAATGATTGAAAAGGTATTCGAGATGTGTGTGTATGTGTGTTTAATTTAGATTTTTAACGTAACTTCGAAGCAATTTCAGTCATATTGCTCTCTCTAGTGTGGCAGTTTATAGTGGTTTCTAGCACAGGGCATCCTGCTGCAGACATTTAGCATGATGTCCCACTCAGTCACATTATACTGACACCAGGTTGTCCAGTCATAACACTAACTTCTTAATGCTGAGCGACAAGAGAAGCAGCTGCTAGTACCATTTTTATGTATTTGGTATGACTTGGCCGGGGTTCGAAGCCACGACTTCCCGTATCAGAGGCGTCCTCTCTGACCACTTAGGCCGCTAGAGCGGTCGTGTATTCGTGATAATGTGTACCCAATATACAAATTGTAACTAATTTTATTTACGAAATCTCGTGTCTCTAGGACATATTTGGAAGTTTATTTGTTTTGCCTGAAAACTCCATCCACACTCTTACACTCTTTACGAGATATGTCTTACACAACGCATGTATTTGTATGATTTATTATGGAGATTTCAGAGCACTTCTTATATATTTTATTGGATATTGTATAAATCTTTGAGATGTATAAAACCTGTAAGATATCTTGTAATGAATTAAGATTTCTCACAACGTATTCAATGTATTTTAAAAGATTCTAAAAATGTATGATAAACTTGGAGAATTATATTTTATCATAAACGAATGAAATTAAGTTATATAACAGCTCTATAACATCTGATTTAATTTTAGCATTTAAGTGATATGAGATATCTTGATTATTTAATTAATATCATGTTGAATTTTATTAACGAACTTTTTAAAGTAAAAGATATATCTCTGAGTTTATCCTATTGTCATATATTAAAGCGTTTCTTGAGACTTTTTAAAACTCACGCTTGTTTACCATTGAAGATTTAATTTGCCTACCAATGCTCATTTAGACCACATGGAACCACTTCAAAATGACTTGAAACGAAATGCGACAGAATCAAATTATTAAGAGAAATTCAAACATTTGTTTTTATTCACCACGTTCAGAAACCTTACCTTTTTACAGTTTTATCCTTTCTTTACCTAGCACTCGCATTTTATTTTACCTGGCATAATCTTTCAAAGTTGAAGGTAGCTAAAAATGCCGTAAGCCCAATTACTAATGTTAAAAGGTACATATATAATGAACGATTGTTATGCGATTAATTTTTTCTTCTTGTGGCTTTTTATGTTTTGACAACCACAGTTTGTTCTTCTCTATATTTCTCTAATGTGAAACATCGTTTTCCTTCTTTAATGTACTTGTGATTTGCCTCAACGCTAATATATGAATCCATGACCGATACACAGAGAAGGTGTCAGCTTTATAGGAGATAAAATATGGAAATGCGAAGCTCGTACGCGCCTTTAAATTACGATTTAATCGTCATAACCCTCTGAGTTTTAGCTGCCTTATCAATTTCCATCGAATATGGATGACGAAAATACTCCAAGACAATGGGAAAATACCAAGTATAAAGAACTAATGGGAAAAAATAACAAAAAAGAATGCAATCAAGATTAAAAACCTAATGTTACAGACTATTGAGAAAAGAGATTATTTACAAAGTACTGAGTGATTGCTTCATAGCAATTAGTGTGAGAATACAAAATTCACCCTCCTCGTTGGGTATATAAAAGCAATACTTTTGACGTAGTTAGTGACGTCGCCATGCAATATTATAGCAGTAATGGTACTTTAATATGCCACCTATGTGTCGCCTGAGACTTATTTTTATTAATAAAAGTTTTGTTCTGTTCTGTTCTGATTATAGAGACAGATAGACCAGCCTACAGTGAATACTGGAGCATTTCTAGAAAGAGGGCATATGTGATATTTAAAATCATAGATTTGCAAGACATTGTGTGCATGTTATACATTGTAACAAATGATAAACAGCATGTTTTGTGCATGTTGCATATGGAAATGAAAGATAAATTGCACATTGTGTGCATGTTACATATGGAAACCAAAGATGCATTGCACGTTTTGTTCTTGTTACATATGGAAACTAAAGAGATATTGCACGTTGTGTGCGTGTTATTTATAGAAACCAAAGATACATTGTTCATTTTGTGCATGTTTCACGGATCGGCAAAATAAAGACATTGTGAGCATGTTACACATTGTAACAAATGATAAATCGCACGTTGTGTGCATGTTACATATAAAAGCCAAAGATGCATTGCACGTTTTGTGTATGTTGCATATGGAAACGAACGATAAATTGAGCGTTGTGTGCATGTTACATATGGAAACCAAAGATGCATTGCACGTCGTGTGCATCTTAAATATGGAAACCAACGATTCATTGCTCATTTTGTGCATGTTGCATAGATCGGCAAGACTAAGACAAGGGAGCATGTTGCACATTATACCAAATTAAAAATCACACCTTTTGTGCATGTTACACATGGAAACGAAATATTCATAGCACGTTTTGTGCGTGCTACATATTGCACGTCGTGTGCATGTTACATATTGAAACGATAGATGCATTGCACGTCGTGTGCATGTTACATATGGAAACGAAAGATATATTGCACGTTAAATGCATGCTACATATGGAGACGGATGAGTAGTATATGCAACATTTTATATCATGATTGTAAGCGAAATAAAACATTTCATTAATAAATCTATCTTATATCACGCTGTTAGGTGTGCTATATCCGAAAAATACGGTATGTTCTAACATTTTATGGTCTTGTGCAATGAAGCTATTTTTGGGGGCTAAATGAGTGACATGACCATATCCATTTGTTTCGGTCCTTTAGTTATTACTATATCCAGGACTGCGAGTATTGTTTCTAAGCGGATACAATGTGCATGTTATGAAGGAAAGAAATAACAGATTTCGTCATTGAGAATACATAATAACTTTTTTCTTGGCTTTAAGAAGTTGTATCGAAAACAAGAGCAAAGTAGAAAATAAAGTGATTTGATTTGCCGTGTACTTCATGGGGGTGGGGGTGGGGTGGGGATGGGGGCGGAGTAAAAGCACTTGCTAAGCTACTGAAGGTGATCCTTCATCCCTTTCGTATACTCATACTGACGCACTTACTTGTCTTTTCTTTAGTTTTCGCTTGCGGCTATGAAGGTCTTTGAGTGCTTGTCTTTTGCAGTTTCATTTTCTTTTTCCATCAGCTTAAAATGAGTACGTTTCCGTACTTTACGGTATTCATTGTTTGCTCAACTGCTTGTGTGTAAATAAGTTACCAAGTGGACTGCAGCTGCGTCCTCACAATGCACATCTCCTTCCTTTGAACGATATGTTCTCAAGTCTAACAGTTTCTCTTTCGTTCCTTCTCGGCTGCCATTCTTATGATTTGGTGTTTCTCAAAACAAATCCTGTAAAACGTGTTATGTGTAACTTAGTGGAGAATGTAAATGTATAAATGCTTGTATGGGTTTTAATGGAAAGTCAGCTGAATACTAATTATATATTAACGATTTAAAAATAAATTACAAAAGTGGTAAAGTTTTAAAAAAAAGTTACAAAATAAGGAGTTGTTTTTAGATGTACTGAGATTAATGTGGAGTTTTCACAGTTAGTTGTTATATGGAATTTTGTTTCCAATACCTATAACAACGAACTGAGATTTCTTCTTACTCTACTCCCAACACGAAGGTTGGTTGCTTTTCGATCAATTTCATAAAATGAGCCTGTTTTGAATGAACGAAATAACTCAAAGAAGCATTAAGAACAAAAGAAGAAATTTCTTTTATAGCATATTGCCTTCTAGAATTTGCAAGAATACTATTGATAACGACATCAAAGCAGTACAGAAGGTAACTTATCCGACGTGACCTACATACTAAGCATGCCAATGGTTCTCTCACGTGCATAAAGATGAGATGTCAAGCACCATTAAATAACTGTGAATATATCATTAGGTCACTCTTGTACAAATTGAAAAATTAATTATTAGTTGAACATGATACTAGCTCTAAATGGAAGACTATTGGATACCGTGCTTAGTACTTAGACATACATCGGGTCATTGGCTATAATACTATCGTTATGTTTTAAGAACATAAAGTCGATGCTGAAAGGCCAGTGGAGGCCGGCAAAGCCGCCTGCGATCCGCTATAACTGTTTCTTTCTTTTCAGGAGCGGGATTAAGAACAGTTTCTGAAATCGACAGTCTTAAAATTGTCGTGAAAGAAAGAGTAGTGTGAAATCATTCTTAAATTTACTACACAAATCGTACGAAAAACTGAACGAACGGAGATCATTTGAGATGACCAAAAGATAAATGTACGGTTAAAAATATCAAGCAAAGGGAGTTTTAACTGGTGTTCTTCATCTGAACACAACAGGCATTAAGGGATATTTCGGATAAAGTCAGCTGGCATCCTAAGATTCGTTTGTCATCGGTTATGTTTGTTTTTTACCACTCAAATTTCAGTCAGACGTATATGTGGCGTGTGTTGAAGTGTTCTAAATAGCATTGGCGGGCGAACAAAACACCAAAAAGAACCATAAAATTGAAACTCACTCCCAACTTATATTAAACCATAAGCTTACAAATCGTATTAATACGCGTACTGAAACGTACAAACTTGTTCACGGAGCGCTGCTGCAGTTGTCGTGTTTTTAATATCCTGAAACTTGTATGAGAGAGAGAACAGATTTTATACGTTCTATCCGAGGAATAACAGTTTTGATTTTTTTATGGCACACCGCAATGATGATAATTACCCATTGCATACCCGGTGCAAGACTATTGATTGACGAAACTTTTGCCGGTAGCCGACCTTATGAAAATTGATCTCGAAAACTTATTATTTTTTTTTACCTCGAAACACCTCATTGTGACTGTTGAAAAGGTGAGAGCTAACCTCGATCAATAACATACATGTGTTGTATAATAAGCCACGTAATACACTCCTCAACCGATAATTTTTTTAAAAAAACGTAAACATTATGCATGATCAGGAATTGCAAGAAAATGTCGTATTAGTTCATATAGGCGATGCTCATAACGTCTTGTGGTGAATTTTATTTGTATCTTTTGTTTCTTCCATATCTGTTCTTAAATGCCACACATGGTCTTCGTGAACTTTCTTCAAATTCTGCACAGCTGTAAGTAGAAATATACTATTTACCCACAAAGCTTGGTCGTTTACCTCTTATAAATCGACTGAGCTTAACATATGATAATTCGCAATTACCGTAATCAATCCTAATATAAGACATCTCACCAGGTTACGCGTGAGGAAGGACCAGTAGAAATTGTTTTTCGACATCTGACAACGGTAATGATTATGACTCCGTTGAGAACTCTATTTTAAGACGATTTTGAGTTTGAAATTCACTAATAAATGATGTATGTAACTTGAATATTGATAATAGTATTCGTAGTCAGCGTTTGTAATGGATTTACATCCAAAACTTTCTCTCAGTGTATTTTAGGGTTAACTGAAAATTTATTACGACCCGAATAATATAGCAATACTATTGTCATCCGTCTGTCCATTCGTTCGTTCTTCTGGTAATCCAGCAAAGTTCTTCTGGTAAATCACCAAAGTTCTTCTGGTTGTTCTTCTGGTAAATCACCAACGTTCTTCTGGTAAACCACTAAAGTTCTTCTGATAAATCACCAAAGTTCTTCTAGTAAATCACCAAAGTTCTTCTGGTAAATTACCAAAGTTCTTCTGGTAAACCACCAAAGTTCTGCAACACGTACACGTAATTTGATACTACTCAGTAGATGTGCCTTTTAAATGATTTGTCTCTTCAAGTCTATCCTCCTTTCCATCAATTTTTAAATCAACACAACACGAAATCCATATAGCCTATATATCAATGCATCTGTATTTTCTCATGAATGAGATTAATGATAATATTACAGAAAAATGGAACCGATATTATGATGATAAGGACGTGAGGTACACACACACACACACACACACACACACACATATATATATGGATAAAGACGCTATGATCATCCTCTACCGGTTATGCGGTCTCACCGAATAAATTTTAATTGATGGAGTAACTCAATCAGTTTAGAAGGCATTAGGCTCCAAACGTAAGGTCAAAGGCATCCATTATATATGACAAAGGCTGATATTTGTTGCTTTATTCAATTCTTGATGGCGCTTTTTACAAATAGATAAGTCATTACTTCATCTATTTCCGGGTTCAACATAATCTGAGGTACGAAGTAAAATCTTCAAGGTTGAGAAATAGTTACGTTTTTCTTCTCAAAAAAGCATGAACAGTTATAAAAGGTCCGATTCAATAATGTGAAGCCATGTTATAAGTGAAGTTACCGATTTGGATAATTTTGAATTAATTCATTTATCATTATTTCTTTAATTACCCTTTTAGAAAATATAACAAAACGTTTACTTACGCAAAGAACACATTTGTGAAACCAAATCTGATTTGTTGCAAAATTCACGCAAGCGTGCTGCAGAAAATATTGCAACTGGCATCACAAAATTTCTGTAGAATCTGGGATCATTCACTTCGCCTGTATAGAGGGATTCCCTACCCATAAAGTGCTGAATAAATTCTTCGTCAGATATTTTATGAAAATTTGTACAAGCAGAATACCGATAATATGCAACCAATAAAGATCGCTCATTCTTAGTGTCTTTGAACACACGGATAGCATGCGAGCAATAATGAGTATTGTAACGTTGATACTTTTGAAGCATCATACTCAGGAGTGACCAGATATCTGGCTAAAAAGATTAACCAGTCTATGGTCATTGTTTGACCGTGCTATTTACGAAATGTCGCATCTTTGTAAATATGAACGGCATTTAAAACTATGTGCTTGAAGTAAATATTATATATTTCTTCATGGTCTTCCACATATTAATCTTCTATTCCTCCTTAGTTCCTTGTGTGTGTGTGTGTGTGTGTGTGTGTGTGTGTGTGTAAATATTCATTCATAATCAGGAATATATACAATCACTTTATTAAAATATTGTTTTTAGACACCGTATTCTCGTGCATAGGACATATTTTGCAAAGGAAATCCAGCTGAACTACATCATTTATTTCTAATGCTTTTCGATTCAACCAATGACCCCACTTCGCAATCATAAATCATGGAATTATAATCATTTTATAAAGACATGCAGCAGTTAGGGGGTGGAATTTTTTCCCGATCCCTATAAAGAAATATAGCAATTTTTTCCCCATTTGAATATCTCTTTATTCCTTTTCTACGTTACTCGCGTCAGAGTTCATAGGATACCTACGTGATCGGAAGTTCCGGAAATCGGGATAGCCTTTGTACTAGTTTTCCTCTTAAAACTGCGATCTTACCAATTATGAAAATCTTATTCTCACTGACGTTGAAATTCCAGGTTACAGAGAAACATTTAGCAGTGCATGTAAATGAGCATGCGTTGTCGCTATTAGATTCGTATCATCAGATAACGCAGAGTTTCTAAAATTAATTGATCCCACAATAATTCCTAATTTTGCATCTTTGGGAAACTTTAAAATATCGCTGACGTATACCAGGCAACGAAGCGTACAAATTACACTACCTTGGCAAACAACGTGTCTGATTCCTACAGATTCAAATTTAGTGCAATTTACGTATGTGTGTGTGTGATTTTTATTTTTTAACGTAGCTTTAAAAAAATTTCCGTCATATCGCTACGATGTCTCCAGTGTGACATTTTATAGTGATGTCTAGCACTTGGGTATCATGCCGCAGACATATAGCATGATGTCCCACACAGTCACATTGTCCTGACACCAGGCCGACCAGTCCTAACACTAACCTATATACTGCTGAGCGCCAAGTGAGGCAGCTGTTAGTACCATTTTTGTAAGTCTTTCCTATGACTCAGCAGGGGATCGAACCCACGACCTCCCGCATCCGAGGCGGACACTGTAACCACAGCGGTCAATGCAATTTATGCATCAATGTTAAACACATTTGAGTACGATTCCATAATTAGAGTGAGGAGGAATTAGCCACTAATCCCCAATAAGGAACAGTTTATGAAAAGTCCCTGGTGTCGTATGGTGTATAATGCTTTCTTTTTGTCCAAAAAATGCTTGACAAACTTTTATTTGACGCACAGGTTAGCGAAGATAGCTTCATGTAAGTTAAAATGTGCTGTTATGCAACTCATTTCAGTTTTGGAAGCTATGTTGTAAATTATTCAGAAGGTTTAGAATTCACACTTTACACTATGCTTTGTATTAAATCTATATACATTTTTCAGTTAGGTTGTACAAAATAGGTAGCCAAGATACAGCCTCATAACTGTCACCATCATTTTAACATGTTCATTCGACCTCGCAGACTGGGGAGTTTGTGTGTGTGTGATTTGGATTTTTAACGTAGCTTTAACAATTTTCAAGCAATATCGCTATGGTGTCTGCAGTGTGGCAGTTAATAGTGATGTCTAGCACTGGGGGCTTCATGCCGCAGACATGTAGCACGCATTCACTCCCGCGTACGCACTAAACGATAGACCACCGGAACAGTCTCCTTCGCAATTGATTCAAATTTCCAATTACAGATAAGTAACCTCTGTTGATCGCCACTTTTTCATAATTACCCCATTTTTAACAAAATGTTACCTTGATTGGAGTAAAGAGAATGAGTAGTTAAAAGAGAACCACTGTCATCAATATTCTTTTGATTGATCCAAACGAGGAGTAAAAATGACCTCATGAAAAGCCTGACTGATACACGTGTAAGCTAAAGGAATAATTTTCATGATCATTACCATTCTCAAGAGCTTTCTTTGCCATAGCGCTAGTAACTGCACAAGCTGGGTAAGAATCTGGGATTTTGTTTCACTAGGATCGACTTTCTGATCCAAACAGTCAGCTACAACAGAAAAGAGTGAAGAGCAACAAGCTTTGTAAAGTTCAACAAATAATTTATTTCCATAGAATACAAAGTGAAAATGAAAGAAAAAAAAAGAACTTACGGTTTTACGAATTAAATCCTAACATAATCACAGAATTAGAGACACAAGTTCTAATAATTTAACGTTCTGAATAAACTTTAATTTTACATTCTGAATAAAATTCAAGGTTTGAATTCACTATGAACAGAAGTCTCTATTTCCATGAATGTTATGAGAGCAATTTTTTATTTCCATAGAAAATTCACTTGAATTTAACAATTTGAAGAAATAAATTCCAGCCCAAATTAATAGTGAACACAACAATAATGCCAACTGATTCTGCTTGATGTTAAGCACCAATAAAGATTTTTCCAGTAACAAGATAATTTAGTCTTATATTTGACCTCAGGTCACTATTAACATTTTCTATTTAAAAATCCCATTATCTATTGGGAAAAAAAACTTTTAGAAGGTTCTTGATGCTTGCAAAGAAAACGTTAGCTATAATTAGCAGTGTTTTACCAAAATTATAATCTATATCCTGAACAATGTCAGGTTAACCAGGTCAATTGTAGTGGAGTCCCAATAACCTAGATTCAGACCCAAATAAACTGATTTACTTCTATTAATAAGGATCTTGATAATATGCCATTACACACAGAGAATATTTTGGCTATGTATTTGTTGCTTACCCAATAAAATAAAAATATTTTGAGAAATGAAGAATTCGGGTCAGGTAGAAAATAAAATTTTGGACAAGGTTAATATATATATATATATATATGCGAATTACGATACGAAAATATCTGTGGATGTGTACTCATTTTTATCAGTTTCTTACCACCACATTTTATATTTTCGTTCTGTATACGATCTCCGTCGCTTTATGTTAACGTAAATTGTTGTATATATACTGCTATTTTAGTAACGGGGAAGCTTAAATTAAAAAAGGGACTCTTAGACCGGGTTCTTTATTCACCGTATACGTAGCAATGACTTATTCTCTGGGCTGGATATGTGTTGAAAGTATTTGGGAGAAAGTTCGTTTTGTCTTGTGGATTACATACTTTTTCTCCATATATGTGAGTTCGAAACAGCTTTTCGAATTTCTACCCTTGTTGTGTTGTTTATCACATAAGTCGCTGAAAAGTCTAATATTTAACTCTGGTGCGTCTGCCAAATCATTAAACACAGTTTTGTTTGTATGTATTAATGAGTTGCTCTTAATTTTGCTAAATTATTTCATGTCTTCCTATTATTGTTATAACTGACACACATTAAGCCCTAGACCTTTCATTTTCAATCCATATTATGCTTAACCATTTCTATAGTTTAGCTCTTTCATGTTCTTCATGGACATGGGACGACTAATAAGGGTTTTATATGGATTATGTCTTTTAAATGATATCATATAATGCAGCTTCTTATCAGAAGCACTAGTTTATTATTTAACTCTGCAGATTGTTTGGAAGTGAATGTAATGAAATCTGACGATTCTAATAATCCTTTGACAACCTCTATCTGGCAGAATAGTAGCGTAAGCCCCCCCCCCCCCGTGTTAGCCGTGTGTCATGCAACATAATGGAAATAGATATAAAAAAAGAATTTACACACCTGGCTCTTGGACATAAAAGTTCATGTACAACGTATGGTGACCCGACCACAATATATATATATATATATATATATATATATATATATATATATATATATATATATATATATATATATACTGATTTGCAAAGTCCTCGCATTTATTTTCGTATTGAAGAAAACATCTGCTAACAATGATGAAATTAATAAATATTCAAAGAATCTCCGACGTTATCGGATATGTGTTGTTTTAGGGCCACTTATTTGTTTTTGCTGATAAAGGTTGTCAGCAATTGTTGTTTGTACAATGAACACCAAAAACAGGGAAAATTGGCATTAAAGTTTTAATGAATATTATTTCACCGATGGAAGCATAATATTCAAACAGAGACCCAAGAATATCAATATAGTTTGGTAGAAATAAAGATTGTCATCGACAGGAAGATAAGCGCCAAAATACAAAACCAATGAAAGTTTTAGGTCATGTTTAATTCAGTTCTGACGGTACGGTGGTAACCGATATAATACATGTAATAACTCATCAGCAGGAATATTGGACTTTACAATGAAGGTTCTGTCCTTCCTTCTGCTCAACGTTCGTACTGTTGAGGGATGTAACCCTTTCATATCAGTGGACGATATAATACCCGATCGTGAAGATCTGCTATCACTGTTTCCAAGGAAATATCGAACAGTTTTGCGCCGTGTTGCACTGATACAAAGTTGATCATTGCGGTTAATCTGATCATCGTTTTTTTGCCACATTTAATTCGAATATTTCATGCCTTATTTTTGCGCTTGATTTCTCTTCAGTTTTTTGTTTGTTTGTAGTGTTCTGTTTGAGAACAAGTTATATATAGGTTTTTGTCCTTTCCTTTTCCATTTTTATTTTTAAAAGACTGAATAATTTATTAGTTATTCTAGTATGGAACTTATATCTCTTGTCGCGTCTGTTCCCAGGATTGTTCGCTACAAGAAGTCTCTTGGTGTCTAACCGCGTCTTTGACTGACTGAAATCACTTGGCTTGTGCAGTGAGTCTGAATTATGCGTAACAGTATGTAAATACAGAGGAGAATTACATTCGGGTTCACTGATATGGACAGAGGTTCCCGGTGCCATTTCATCTGCAGGAGTAACGGTATTTTGGCTAGTCTGTCACTTCATCGTTTATTTTGTGAAACATCCTTTTTAGACATGCATTGTTGCTGACTTTATATGTTCCACCATATCATGAAATCTGCTTGTTGCACATTTTTTGAAAGCATCGAATAAATGTTTGAAACTAGTTTTGAGAGAAACTGTTTTCCTTTGTTAATAAAATAATCTTATCGTCACACACATTAGATTGACTGAGTTGACTATGTTATTTTCTAATTCATTCATTCAGGCAACGGAGAGCGTAGCTATACTTGATACTTTGGATCATTATTATGCTATCATCATATGAAAAGCTAAGTTACAGTAATAAAACTAGCATGTAAGCCAGTCTCCTTTAGAAAACATTCAAAGTTGTTCACAAGTTTAGGAATTTCCAAACTTGACAAAAAAATACCCAACTCATTCTTGCCTTTTGATCCTGAAGCAGAGTCATTCTTATTGTTGTGTTCAGTTTTCATTTGGGTCAATTTATTTATTCAAATTATTATTCACTGGAAATACAAACTGCTCATAAATAATGTTCTTGATCTGGAACATTAATTTGGAATTATAGTGAATTTAGACCAGGATAGTTTTGGACTATATTATTGTGATGCATCAAACGACTGTAAGCACATCATCACAATCCAGGTAACTGACACATTGGCATATTCGATATTACAGGTACATCAAAACATTGAGTATTAGGCCTTATTTGGAATACCATTGGAATTCAGTTGGGACTTTATGCATTTGGGTTTGTAATAGAACTTTAGGGACAATTTGGTATTTAATTCACAATACTTTGCGTTCTTTTTAAATTTTCACTTTGTATTCTTCGGAAATAATTTATTTTGGATTTTTTTTTTTATTTCGCTCTTTTATGTTACTTAGTTTAAGACTATGGAGTCGTAACAGAAAACTGGGGCTCCTCCGGGATACCAATTTCTCTAAAATATTTCAGAAAACATTGATTTACTTGTTTAAACAGTACGCGCCCGGTGCGCGGGCGGTTCCATCAGTAGTGTTCCACAACGAACAGGAGTATTTTGAATAGAAAAATATTACATATGAAACTCTCTTGACAGTCCCACTATGTGGTGCGATCTATGGTCTCTGTTCCTTTTCTCAGATCTAAATATTTTTTTTTTTCAAACAAGTAAATCAATGTTTTACAAACTGAAAATCTCACTGATACGTCTCCGGTCACTACTCAGCTTTGGTGAGTATCTACTTGACGATTCAATCTTGAGTATATTTTTGATCAGCCGACATCAACTGCGGCACCCATCTTGTACGCACCTTTCTGAGCCTCATTTTATTCTTCAGTATTTTAAAAAGCAGCTGTCGAGTATATGCCAGTGATAATAGAAACACCTTCCTCTGAGTATCGAACATCTTCACTAATTGCTTCCTTCACAGCAAACTCTCCCCACTTCACAGTTGCAGATATTGGTCTTCTAGAAAGTGGGTCACCTTCCATACATTCGCGACCATACTTAAATGAAATCATCAACAAAAAAAGTGTAGAATATATCAGTCCCTAAGAAGGAAATGACGTTCTAGCATGATCTTTGCTCAGCAGCAAATTGTTTATTCCTCCTTACATTTTTACGTTAGTTATCAACGTTTACGTGACATGCATATATCTACAGGCGAGCTGTAAGTGAAGCTGTAAATCATTGTTTAAAATAAAAAAAACTCTTCTACTGATCGGCTTTATAATTTTTGATAGGTTTTAAGAAACAAATGTGATAGACGTCGGTGACCTATGTCAGTAACCAACAAACCGCCATTACAGCAATACAAAGTGCCTGGTGTATTGAACAATTGTTCACGTTTTTGTCCAGTAACTGTTACCCGAACAAGTGCGTTATTGTTGAATATCAGTCGATATGTTTTTGTCTCAAATGAGTTAAGTTTGGTTTAACATATTCGTTAGAAAATGTAACTTTGATGAATACAGCGGTGAATTCCACTTCCTTGTTATAGAAATAGTCCCAGAGTGGTTCAGTATTTGGTGGTGCGTTCAACGATTGGTCGTTTTCACGCGATAATGCTAAGGTGACCACTAGTTGGTATTGCCATACTGCAGCGGTTCTAAGCGTCTGGTTCTTTTAGGCTTTGAACAAGATTATTTTAGGGTGTATTTGAGGGTCTGGTAACGCCATTTTCAAGCACATATTTGTCGATAAGTGAAACAAAATTACAATCAATGTTACCACGACTGGTGAGAAGTTCCAACACTCCATGGTTATGTTCCGTATCCCCATCGCCACGTCCAGAATCTACTAAGCATATAATGATAAATCTAAATTTAAATATAAACGCCAATTAGAAGTATGTAGAATCATTGCAACTAAATACATTTCGATGACAAACGATAAGGGTGCCGTAAAATAAAACTTATTTTGTCTGTGCTGCTCGGCGTTACGTATTCTTAAGACCGGATATCATTTTTCCAATATTACTATTGAACTCAACTCATCAGAAAGACGAAATATGATGAATAAATACCATCCGGACTCATACATCTTTAAGATGTGCTATTTATATTTATAAAATCCACCCACATTATAGAACATAGGTAAACAACTTGTTACTCTTTCAGTTTCCTCCTTTCTTTCTCCCTGGTCAAACTTTCGCTGTTTTCCAGATGAAGTTACTTCGTGTGATGATGCAAGCACGTTTGTTTCATCCCGTCATTGCCTGTATCATAATAGGCTTTGACAGATGCAGTTGACACATAAATGTCTCTGATTCCACCTTTTTTATTGATCTCAGCCAGGTGCTTTATTGCAGTGCCTCTCAGCCAGACATAAATGTCCACTTTAAATGTTTGTAATTTACCAGTTTGATCTTGAAAAAAAATCACATGCTCGCCAGGGACTTCATAAAAAACAGTACGACTTGTAAATTTGGTCATAACCGCTTTGGTAGCAAAACCTATTTAGATTCACATCAGTTCCACGTTAAGACGAGGAAGTCCGTGAATGTTAATATATATTTTGCATTTTATTAAACGTACTGAAGTGTGAAATGTGAAACCAATGAGCATTTGCTGGGTTGGTGAACGCACCTGTGCATATAACGTTTCATCAACAAGATGGCCATATATTGGCTTATCAAACTGAGCTTGTATTGGTATAAAGGAATAAAAAAGACAGTGGTAGGGTAGACTACTAATCAGCAACTTAAAGTGGTGGTGCAAGCTACTGGATAATCATTACGAGTGCGGTTAAGTTATTTGGGGAATTTTAGAGGAACTTCAAAGAAATAACCATGGTCATCGTTCTTGTTGTAATCGTTTATGTGATTTTGTATGTGAATATGCGCAGGATCAATCCACTGAAGCCCACCAACCGGTAACTGTTGTATCATTGCCCACCGGACGTCAATAAAGATTATTGATGTTACGATACATGATGTAACTGTTGTGTGCCTATGCATATCGATGACTCGTTATTTGATATATTTTCGGCCGCGAAGTAGGCGCTCGATGGTCTGCTTCATATCAGTATAAGTAAAATAATCCAGCTCAGTTTTGGCTGTTGATAGCAGTGATTCCAAAGACATTCATAGTGATGTAAATAATGCGCAGGATTGAGCAGTGTTGCAAAATGCCTCAAACACATCAGTTTCGAATATTGCATAGTGTTACAATTCTAAGGGAAAATAATGTCCCTGAGTTTCTTTACTGGTTAAACTAGCTATTTAAAATGACCTTGTATATATTATGAGTTTTTCAAAGAACCTTTAATTATTCCTTTTAGTTTGGTGTATGATTGATTGGTGTAATATGGGTTATAGACCATAACGATTTAAAGAACTACCACCCAGTTTCTAATCTACCATTCATATAAAAAAATCTTAGAAAAGATTGTTCTATCCCAGCTTGTATTTCATCTGAATTCAAACAGTCTTTTTAGCAATGCACAATCTGCATATCGCCCTTGCCACAGTACTGAAACTAATCTTCTAAATGTAGGTAATGACATTCTCTCTGCTTTGGATAGCGGAAAGATTACAGTCCTCACCCTCCTTGATTTGTCTGCAGCATTTGACACAATAGACCATAATATATTACTGCACCGTCTCCAGCATGTATTTGGCATTCATGATACAGCCTACTGTGGTTCAAGTCCTACTTGGTCAACAGGACACAAATTGTATCTGCAAATGGAATACACTCCAGCCCAGTTGATCTATGTTGTGGTGTTCCATAGGGGTCTGTTTTGGACATGTTCTCTTCATTCTATACACTCAGCCGCTCTCAATTGTCATACATCATCATCCAGTGTCTCACCAATTGTACGCTGATGACACCCAAATATACAAATCTAGCCACCCAACTGAGTTAATGCTACCATCCATGGTGTAACAAGCCGCAGATGAATGATGATAAACCTGAGGCCATTCTGATTACAACACAAAGACTTTCTCATTCACATCCTTTACCTCATACAATAAATATCAGCAACACCAACATTAAATTCACACAGTCAGTACGAAACCTAGGTGTTATTCTGGACAGTACTCTCAAATTGCACCAACATGTCATGAACATATGCAAGGCTGCATATCTTGAGCTGAGACGCATCCCACTAAAACACTTGTGTGTACATTGGTACTTTCAAGACTGGACTGTTGTAACTCAATTTTGTATGGTTCATCTCAATATCTACTGCAGAAACTTCAAAAAGTTCAAAACATAGCTGCTCGGATCATACTTAGAGTACTACGATCAGAGCACACCTCCCTGCTGCTCTGCACCCTACACTGGCTATCCATTCGATCCAGAATCAAACAAAAAACTTGTTCTCTATGCTACGTTTCACTGACGGACTCTACTCCAACATACTTATCCGACCTCACCCATATATACACACCAGCAAGATACTTACGCTCCTCTTCTGACAATCGTATACTCATTATTCCCACTATGAAAGCAAAGTCATATGGACAGCTTTCTTTTGCACACTAGGGCCCATCAACGTGGAATGAATTGCACACTGAACTTAGACACAAAGATACAGTGATCCCATTCAAGAGTGCTCTCAAAACTCACTTATTTCGACTGCAAGAACAAACTTAAAGACCTAATAATATTTCTTACCTTAAATATTCTCAGCATGTTTTTTATATATGTTTTTTATCTTATAGGTGTTGTCTAATGTTGTAAAGCGCTTAGAGCTTCTAAAGATTAGGCGCTATACAAAGACCACATTATTATTATTATTATTATTATTATTATAGAGCATACAGCTTGGCCTTAATTCAGATGTGCACCTCTCCAAGCACTGCTAGCTCCGCTTGGTCATTGTCACTTCCTGTACTTCAGAGGTAAATTGTAGAAAAAAGAGCCCATACCATTTATTTGTTGCATTTTATATATTTGCTAATTCAATCATTTCGCTTTTAGTGTTTAATCCGACAAAATGTGCGTCACCGGGTGAATAGACTTGGTAGTATTCTTTTTCAGAAATGACGCAGCTAATCATAGGATTAAGTGTAGAAAATTCGTAGTAAATACATTTCTACTGACTGCAAGGAACATATTTGACATGTCAGGTCATATACGGGAGCTACAAAATACATAAATCAGATTGATGACATATATTCCACGTTATGGGTATCGTTTATACGAGCCAATACGGTATTGTATAACTCTTCCTGATCCGCACAGTACTGCCGTTAGAGGAGACAAATTTGTATTGTGTGCATTACATGGCGAATTATACAACACACGTATATACTAATTGGAGATGGCTCATACTTTTTGAATGATCAAAATAGTGTGTTTCCATGAATAAATTGTTATATATAAATTCGAGATAAATGTCCGTAACGTCGCATACAGGGTAGACACATTATCTTTTGGTCTGCCATAAAGCAAACGGTAGAAACTGCGCCTTTGCTCACTTGCAATCCATGTTGAAGTTGTACGCACTGGTAGAATTATCATAATATTCGTCACGAAAATTGCAGCAATGCTAAGTGAAAACGTTTTTACGCTTTGTTAGGTAATCAATAAATATAAGTTTATATATCAATGCAAGCTGAGGTTTAGCTGAATTTTGGTGGCTGTCGTTTTGAGTTTTGTTTCCAAATATCACCAACAAAATTTCGACACTGATCAACTATACGCAAAACGTTCACACACATAAACTATATACAAAATAAGTCGTGAAGACATTATAGGTCACATTTCGAAAGATTTCAGCCAATTTTAAATTCACCATTTTTACTATTTCAAACACAGTAATATATAGCCAGAGAAGTATGTTGATGTTCCTTTAAACCTTAAACATACATATTCTCCCCACAGATATTCCAGTGGTTACAAATAATATTTTACAAAGATGACTTTAAGAAAAACACGAACCTACCACGATGGCAGCAGAGAAGCAGCCGAATGAAAACTTTAGACCGTTCGAAGGAAGGTATTTGCTGTTTGACGGTTTTGTCACTCACAAAAGGCAGGAGCTGTTCGTTTTAAACGCATTTCTTTGCTAGCCTAATAGCAACGTGTTCCATCGTTTCTTGAACGTATACATATATTCAATAACTCGTTTAGTTACTGTTTTCTTTTTACTTGCGACTATGTAGTTCTATGTGAAATTTATAGATAAAATGCTTTAAATATTGTATGAAAGTAATTCGTGTAAACGGGTCTGTACGCTTAAGAAAATCACCATTCATACGTCCGCCTGTGAGATAAAACTACAGTAATAGTTTTCATGGATATGACGAATAGCTGACAGACGTAGAAGAGAATATGGATCTCATACTTGGAAACTGAAACAGACACGACAATAAAGAATCAGAGCAAGATCCAAATGTCCCCTCTTATGAACACAAGTAAGTAAGAACAACACATACTCTCTAACGCCTTATCCTGCCATCCGGGTAATGATAATGAATAGTTCATGTATAATAGAACCTCTCTTAGCTGCCCACAAACTTGCGGTGAAGGAAATAACGTGTTGTAAAGAAAGTAACCGACATCTAAAAGTGAAGAAGTCGAGTCTCATGATCCTATACAAACAAAAGAAAAAACTTACTCGATAAAGACCGGTATTTTTTAACCGCTTTCAACCTGCCTTAAAACAAAAAGAAAGTAGTCACAAATTGTATGGTTTGGATATTTCGGTTTAAGCAGTAGTTTTTAGTTAGCATTTTATTTTTTGTATGTAACGGCCTCCTATTCCCCATGACTATAAAAAGCCATTTGTATATGCGCCACTGAACAAAGCCGTGATTTCCATACTTCTACGATTTATTATTAATGTTATATTTAAAGAAGTCTTTTTACCGAACGATTCTAACACTCGCGTGGGTTCGGCACGAATCCCTTGTTTTTCTCTATTTCCAATGACTTCTAGACAACAGACGTTATTTACTGGAAGTACTAACAACGCGCAACGACTATAAATACTTTTCTTTTAATCAAACAATGACCACAAAATAACTCAACTTCACATATGCATCGCATCTTCACAACTGCATGGCAACCTCACAACTGCATGATTTATCCTTGTTAGGTTTCAGTAACGTAGCGCCAGTACTTCACACCATGAACATATAAATACAACTCAAACACCAAGACGTGGAGCAAGTTTCCTACTCTATCCCTTGGTCAGTTGAACCACGAATTTGAACCTGACTTCACCTGTGTCACTCTACCGTATTTGCTTTCATATCATCAATGAAAAGCGTATCCAGATAATGAAAAAAAAAACTTCTCAGTTATTCCAATGTATAAAATATTGGTCCCTATCACAAATATTTCACATAGAGATGTACAATCAATCAACACTTTTAGTTTTAAATGGGGCTTCTTGGTTCCACTTATCCGGCTTTGACATGAACTCAGCAAGGAAAATAAACCCTGTTGAAATCTAATCAATACTGCATTATGTGACATTTCCTCCTAGAAAATGCCTAATTACTCGGGCTGAGGAATATTTCCCCAACACCGACTTCTCATAATCAAACGACTAATCACTAAAATCTAATAAATATATAGATCTCTTTTAGGAAGTCGAATTTGGGTTTATCCCCTCCAATATTTAACGCATGCGCAATCAACGTAGGGCAAATTTTAAGCTATTTTCATTAACATAGTGTTTGTTCGTGAAGAAAGTTTCAAACAAATTTGTAAAGGTTTGACATCTGTACACCCTTCACAGAAATAGTGTGTTTAAAAATCACGAGTGAATAGTTCAGTAATCTGCCTAAAAGAGAAAAGTAGATATGAGAACAAAAAGCATCAGAGAGGATCAGAACAGCGGACAGGATTTGTGGGCTCTAGGAAAAATTATCAAGTAGGCCCCAATAAATCACAAACTGGAACAACAGTGGAGCCCCTGACCGTTGTGGTCCCCCGTAATCTGTCCTACCCTCCCCGCGGTCCTGGATAGGACTTACAAAGTTGGATGATCCATTTCTGAAAGAAAAGGGGTGGGTGGACGATTTTCCTATGTGACCAGAATTACAATTTGTACAAATCTACGTGTCTTTAGATTACACTTCAAGACTCTATACTCGCGAAAATACGAGGACTTAAAAATCTTTTTGTTGCATATAATCAATGTCGTAGTGGATGGATGTATACAGGTGAACACATCATTATCAATGTCAGCGTAATCAGATCCCAAGCCCAATACAAGAAGCCATACGAGTTACACATAGCTGAGAGAGAGAGAGAGAGAGAGAGAGAGAGAGAGAGAGAGAGAGAGACGCAACGTTTTGGTTTGGACCGAGACAAGGAAATCTCACTCAAGGGGTTACATTATTTGTACAGTAATATAGTTCACGTCAGAATGTTTATATGCGGCTCATAAATACAAATATGTTAATGAGGGCTGTGGTCCCCGAAGTATACAGTTTATTCGCGTGAGCAAAAAAAAAACTAACAACATAAAATGTAGCATAGTAATGAAGTATTATCACATTTAATATGTGGATGTTATATGAAATTAACAAGAAATAATTAATATTTATTGCAAAAAAATGTTTCATTTTCATCAGTTCCAATTATGAAAAGTTTTATTGTAAATAATAAAACGATACTGGGTTCACATTTATAATGTATTTCTACTTATAGCATGACTATACCTCCCGGTTTGTGTGTACCCCCTATTGATTTCAATAATGGAAAAATTTAATGTGATAAAAAGTGCGAGGAACTTAGTCAATTCATTCACTAATTTAAAATTTCTAACCTGACTATGAGTAGATTGGCCCTAATGCCTCATCTTCTGCGCGTTTCATGCTTAACGGAAGTTTCCAATATAACAGACGGACATGCTTGAGCTCCATTTCCATTTCCTGGACAAGTCTATTTTCAGCAAAGGGATGTGTTCACGACTACAAATGTACATACATATGTCGTCTGCTTCAGATATTTACAATGTCGAATCAAGCAAATGAAAAGAATGACAACAATATTTTTCCTTCCACGTGGATTTAACAATTATATGGCAGTTACCGAATAGGATGATCTACTCCATTATGATGTCTGACCGAAATAAACTAGCCCATAGCGTACGCAAAATGGCACCGTGTTAGTGTGGAAAGTATGTTAAGCATGAAAAGAGCAGGGGATGCCAGCATTAGTGCCATTCTGGTCACAGTTAGGTTAGAAATTATAAATCAATGGTTCAGTTGACTTATTTCTTGGCACATTTTATCACATTAAACGTTTTCGTTATTGAAATTGGCTGGGGGTACAAGCAAACAGGGGTGTATAGTCAGACTATAGTACAAGCTGTAACGAAGAGTAACATGTTGCATTAGATTATTCATGGGTAATTAGAGATCTGTGTCACTATTGTCTATAATTCTCCTTTTCTTTGGAGGAGGTGAAACTGTTTTGCAACATACTTGTGCTACATTTAATATTGGTTGTAAAATTACCACCGTGTACGAAAGACACATCGAAGACGGACCCTAGTGGATAACCATGTGCTGAACTTTCAAGTTCACGGTTTCTTTGAGAATTTATTTTTCTTTCTTGGAAATATGGCAAGTGCAACAGTGATATTTGCTTATGGATTAATGTGTGGACGGATAGATGATTCCTTCTGGCTGGTAAGTACATTATTTTTCATTAAAGATTGTAGGTATATGTTTGATTCAATTGGGGCATAATTTCAGATGCTTAACAAAATTAGAAGAAAGCATGTTTGACATCACACATTTCTGGCTGTTACTAAGTTTTCTGTACTTGTTGAATGAGTTGGTATTTTTGTGGCCGGTAATGTGTATAGCCTGAGTGTTCCTTGGTTAATACAATCTTTGTCGGGATTTTGGACCAAGACAAGGAAATTCCAGTCAAGGGGTTATAATATCTGTCTCTCCATGAGTCTTTGAAGTGTGTAGGCCTAGTCTGCTGTATGGATCATATATGTATTTGTATGTGATATAAATAAAATATATATATAGTGAGTACGCTGTATCAATGACATACAATTCGTTGTATAAATATTTCATTAAAAGGAAACTCGGCAAGTCTCGTTTCCTTTAATGCAAAATGTATACATCTCGTGGTATATATATATATATATATATATATATATATATATATATATATATATATATATATATATATATATATATATATATATATATATATATATCAGCAGAAGAGAGCAACACAGTAGTTGTTTATAGATTTTTCTTATTTGGGCTATTGATACAGGTCACGGCCTTCTATACCTTATGACTTGGTGATTGTTTTATGTCACTACCACACGCGAGCGTATGCGCCATAAAGTAATGAACAATAAAAAAAGTGATAGTTTCCTGACAACAGCAAACACAATACAAAATGAATTTATAGTAGTTTGCCTTGATGATTTTTGAAAAGTGAAAATCAACGGGTAGTTAAATAGAAGCGTGGGTTTTAGAGATGTATACTCTCGAACCCAAATAACATGCATCAATCAACATCAAAATAAAAGGGATTAAAAGGTCTTTTAAAATTACCTCATACATACAAGGTCTTTTTTTCTCTTCATATAACCAGTATAACCAGGGAGGAAAACCGAAGAAATTCTTTTTCTTTAAAACTCTAACCCTGTGCGAGATACGAAACTTTGGAGCTCCTTTGTGTAGTCTTTATTTTTCTTTTCTGTTTCTCACTTGAAGGGTAACCGTCTGTAAAAGACGTGTAATTGTTGTCCAGTGGTGGTTACTGATTACTGAGTACTCCATTTCAGCATGGTAGTTTTATCCGGTCTCTAATCTTGCAGGCATTCGTCTTTGTCTGGTTCTATTTTACAAGGCGTTTCCCATAAAATTTTTTGTTATTTTTACCTTTCACACCAAATACAATTTTTTCTGAATTTTCTGGATTTTTAGCTCAGAGGTGTCCGATGATAAATGTGATATACCTGTTTCAAATGGCTATTCATATTGAAGATTTTTCAATTATTTTTGTCGGCTGATGGATTGTTACCTTGACAAACCACATTATTTATAAACATGCAATGTAATCCGAAGCTACATAATTTACAAGCATTTTTGAGGCATTATAACTACCAGAAAACTACACGTTGATAGACACGTTAATATTTTTTACGGGCATATATTTCAATCTGCAAAATTCTTGTTTTAATCCACACTATTTATAACTCAAGACTTGTCTTACATGTCAGGGCTCATTTGCACAAAATAAAGATGAAGCAAAAAAGTATAAAAAATATAACACGATCAAATATTTATGGCAATGATAAATTCGTTTTCATTGATCAACAGTTTCACCATTTCCCCCTTGCATGACAACTGCGATTAATTGTAAGGCAAGCCGAAAGCGGTTAACA
Source organism: Sinohyriopsis cumingii (assembly GCA_028554795.2). Lineage (NCBI taxonomy): Eukaryota > Metazoa > Mollusca > Bivalvia > Unionida > Unionidae > Sinohyriopsis > Sinohyriopsis cumingii. The sequence continues at coordinate 58,637,471 of CM068839.1, read as the reverse complement.
AATATTGTAAGCGGATCATCGTTAAGTAACTCTTATTTGCTGTTACATGTCGTTAACAGCGGCGAACTTAGGGTAATTGGCGCTCGGGGCAACAATGAAGGCCCAAAGTGGTTTTGGCGTCTCAAGACCTCTGGCGCCCGTGGTTTTTGTGCCCCAAGATTTTTTTTCGCCCAAGGCAACCGTCACCGCCTCCCCGTTAGTAAGCTACTGATGGTTAGGATGCTATCTCTAAAGCATATATTTCACCTTCTGATTTTTGGAGTTAACTCATTTTCTCCAATTTTAAAAGTCAGTTACATTCATTATTTGCTACACCATTAGTTTTTGGGTCAATGCAAGTGAGGTCTAGAGCGGTGGGCCAGAGACATTATACCATAAAGGTGCAGATTCCAATCATGAATCCCTTATTGTTTTAATAGCCTGAAAAGGCGCTACAGAATATATAATGTTCTTACTGACATCATGGAGGGGAAACATTTTTTCAAAATATGAGATACTTGGACTTTGACATAAAAATATATCGCAGCAACGGGACAAAGGTTTCAGAGAATCTTCGTTAATTCGTTTTTCAACCTCTATGACTGCGATAATGCTGATTGTGTGTGTGTGTGTGTGCGTGTGTGTGTGTGTGTGTGTGTGTGTGTGTGTGTGTGCGCGTGTGTGTGCGTGTGTGTGTCTGTGTGTGTGTGTGTTCCCATAGCCAGTTTGAGCTTCTTTCAGACTTTGAAGCCATTTTAAGATAGCTGCTGATCCCGTCGGTTGTTGAGAAAATCCGTGAATTCGCCATTCTGACTGAATTGCAAGAATTCTGTCAGATCATAAAGCCCACGTTCTCTTGAAAGTTACATTTTCCCCTACTATCCAAACCAAAGCTCTGGATCCGAGATAATTTCTTGCTTGGTTCTATGTGCCATTCTTTTTACTTACGTGTTTCCAAATACCAAGGTAGTACTCTAATCTTGGTGATTTCAAGTGTCTTCGTGGAGGAAAGCACGTTGATCAAAGTGTGAATATTTATTAAAAAAAAATTAGTCTTAAAGCGAGTAATAGAGGATCACTGTCGATAGCAACTAAACACTGTGTTCTTAAGAACGTCCAAAGCTGAGGACTGAGTAGTTTTGATAAGTGGATAAAATGTGCATGTTACGAAGGAACGAAATCACAGAGTTTATCATCAAGGGCAGATAATGGAAGAACTTTTTTCAACATATTGCCGTCTCTTGCAGTGAGTAAGTTGTACAGAAAATATTATCGCAATAGAACACGTGGTGATTTGATTTGGTGTGCCCTACTTGCAAAGTCTGCAAACATGTTGCATTTTGTATAAATGAGGTAAACAGCAGGTATAAAACTCTTGGTGAATCGATCGTGATAGTGCGCCTTTAGCAAACAAACCGCGGCAGTGCACATTACAGATAATTCTAGTTAATACCGTATTTACCAATAAATAGTGTGCACCCACCGTGGAATATGCAGTTTCTTTGTATTTATGAAGTCTTTCATCATGCACATATTTTTACCTTCACGTGCTGCTCCCATGTCTGTTTGCTTTAATGGTACCTTTTTATTCTAAATGCTGATTTTCTCTCAACGTGATTTAATTTTCTAGCTCATCGTCCTTAGAGGTACCTAATTTGAAGAACCTTGCGACTTACAAAAAGCATTTCTTGGACATTGGTCGGTTTCGTTTATTTGAGAGGCGTTCCTTAAACTGGTTACATGTGAGTTCTTTTCAGCTGGCTATACTGATCGGGTGTTTAATCTTGCCCCGATCCTTATTTTTTTTTTTATCCTTAGTCCCGTTTCTATTTCTGTTGGACTCGTCTTAGCGATGAAAACTGTTACTGAAGATTTATCTCACGGGTGTGAATGATGTCTATTTTAAAAGTGTAAGTCAATATATACGGGTTACTTACATATGATCTTTCTAAGCATGTTATTGTTGATAAATACATGACTTGCTAGGACATGTTAGATCATTTCAAGGTAAAAACGATCTCTTCTAAACACCAAAAAATCAATTTTTCAATTAATATATAATATTTCATGAAATTGTAATAAAAAACATTGTATAATAGACTAGATATTTTGTAAAGAACAGATGATACACATTATATTCACAAGCACGTATATATATATATATAATTATAAAATAAACAACACCAACACGTAGAATGTGTGACCAGTTTTGCTTTATTGCTTCATCAGACTGAATTCAATATCATTGCTTACGCCATTAAATATATTCTGCTTTTAAGATATCAGTATGACATAAAGAAGATGACGTCATAGCTTACATTTTTAATCTAATTGTCTTATTCTTTAACGAATAATTGACATGGAGATATGCATATACATCACAGATTAATGATATTTTAATACATAAAATTACATAAAACTGGATCTTAAAGATACATATATCTCTATTGACAACTATCTCTAATAATTCTTTACATATAAAAGTGCATGAAGTTAAAAAGTTGCTCAGATCTTTAGAAGTTTGAGGTGTAGTGAGACTGATGTTGATTTTTACCCGTTAGTACACGTACGGGACGTAATTATTCTGTGGAGATATTCACGACTGTATAAATTAAATAACGTTGCTTGTTAATGTAAATTGTGTGATCAAGCAGAATAACTAATTACTATAATTGCCGTCTCTTATTTTCAAGATAATTGATAGTAATGTCGAAGTAGCAAGGAAGGCGACGTCATCGGATGTTTCGATAATGTTAAACTCACCAACAGTTCTAGTTTACGTATAGATGAGATGCTGAGCATCAAAACATAATAGGGAAATGATCGTTATGTTACTCCTTGAGGACTCAGACCACTAAGAATTAACTGAGCATGGTGTCAGCGACAACGTGGGGAGCATTTTGATACCGTATATAATACTCTGAGGGAATGTCTAATAACAAAGTAATTTATTGACGTTGTGATGACGGCGATATAGCCGTTGATACACTCGTGCTGTTAGCGTTTAATTATATATATATATATATATATATATATATATATATATATATATATATATATATATATATATATATATATATATATATATATATATATATATATATATATATATATATACATATGTTGTGTGTGTGTGTGACCATGTCCTTGTGCCGGTTTATGTATAGCCAAATTTGTCAATTTGGTCATGTTGATGATATCAGTACCATGTTAATCCTTTGCTTTTTCAAGTGCCTTCGAATGTTCTTCATATTGTCATATCCCGTTCTGTTTCCATCAAACTATGATGTTAAATTCAGAAAGCTTGTCATTTTGCCAATGCATTTTGTTTTTTAAAATCACTAAATTCTTCATTCCGAGCAAGAGTCATAGTAGTTTAATATTTAGTGTGCCGGATTCGCAACTACATGGATGCTGGTACTAATCCCGCCAAAACCAGATGGTGTTGACCACCCTTATATGTTTCTGACTTTACTTCAATTGCCTCAGTGCATTTTAACGTTTTTTTGTGTTTATGTGGTGTAAAACATTAATTTAATAAATCATTCTGAGTGTATTGCAGGAATGTGTTTTTATGATTTCATCAATCATAAGTTTCATTATTTTTACAAGTTTGCCATAACTTTTTTTTTCTTATCAGTCGCGTGGTTCTAAAGTCAGGAAATTATTATTTGTAGCTGTCGAGAAGACATCGTTATATATCTGCGTGTTTCCCGACAAGTAACTTGCCTCATTTTCTGATGTGACTTCACAGTGAATCTACTCGAGACAGACCTTAAGTTGTTTCAGTTAGCAATTTTGCTTTAAGTTTTTCATCACTACAGACGATCACAGCCTATAGCAATTAAATAATGTTATTGGCAAACAGACCTTTCAAAGCACAGGAGTGTGTTTTTTGCAAATAGACCTTCGAAAACACCGATTTATTTATTTGCAATTGATTTTATAAAATACTTGTGTTGCGTGATAATTGAATGTAATAATTGTGCACTGATGATGAAATTTCTTTTGCTAGCACATTGTCGTCTCTTATCTTCAAGGTATCGTAACAACGAATGTAACGATCTGATGTATCCTGATCCTGCCAATATTTTGTTTTGCTTTTTTTAACAAGGAGATAAGAGCAAATAATAGGAACTTGATAGTTATATCACTTATTTTGCAATCAAGCTGCGGCTTTTGTACACCCGCAAGTGCAGGAAAATACCGTATTTTGCGCATATAAACCACAAAACTACTCCCAGATTTGCCATTACATAATACGATTTCTTTCTTTGCAATTGATTTTATAAAATACTTGTGTTGCGTGATAATTGAATGTAGTAATTGTGCACTGATGATGAAATTTCTTTTGCTAGCACATTGTCGTCTCTTATCTTCAAGGTATCGTATCAACGAATGTAACGATCTGATGTATCCTGATCCTGCCAATATTTTTTTTTTTTTTTAACAAGAAGGAGATAAGAGCAAATACTAGGAAATTAATAGTTATATCACTCATTTTGCAATCAAGCTGCGGCTTTTGTACACCCGCAAGTGCAGGAAAATACCGTATTTTGCGCCTATAAACCACAAAACTACTCCCAGATTTGCCATTACATAATTCATCAACAGAGTTGTCTCTGTTTGTTCCACTTTTGATTTCTAGTCATGAGCTTAATGTCTGATTGATACAACTGCAGACTGGGTCGATGATGTTCCTAGTAGTAATTATAATGCATATATGTAAATACAGTAATCGCAGTTAAAAACAGACTCGTGTATCATTTAGCTGCATTCTGTCGTTCGGAGTATCTCGTTGGAAGGCTTCGTGAGTTTTGTTTAATGACGATGATGATGACGATGATGATGATCTTAAATCATAAAGAAATATTATGCGGACTTTAAGATGCTTTCAAATTTGTGTCACAATACCATTCTGGTTTAGTTTCTTTTTTTCTATCACAATATCCAAATAAATGTTACACAAGCTTTTCTATGACAAAATGTTAAGTTGTAATCTGTTAGAAAAGTGTCAACCACCAAATTTGTTCAGAAATAATGATGCCAAGTTCTTAAAAAGGGTCTTATCATAATAGCACGAAACTTTGATCGGTAACATGATAAAAAATTTGCTCATTTTTTAATTTTTGCAGAAAACAAACTGTAACGCGCCCAATAAATAAATTATTTTAATACATTATCACAAATTATCGATAATTAACTTAAGACCCATCCGCATGTCCATATTGTTTGGTCATTATTCATCCATTACGGCTCTTCAGGCAGTGGATCGTTTAAATGACCTGTACTTTGTAAACGTTTGTTGGCGTTTGCGACATACGATTCAATGCTTTTACAACATAAGAATAAAATGCACGATTAAAAGTTGGTGCACATGGTGCTGAGAAGAAGAGTTACTGCGTGTTTTGCTCTGTTTTTCGAATAAACAGTTATTCCTCATATAGAGGTCTTAGTTATTAGACATAAATGCAAAACAATTCTATATTCAATTGGGTCAAGTGTCGCTTTGTGCTATTGTCGCCTAATGATGATTTTCATAAACCTTACCAAGAGTAATATCATTTAATAGAAAAGGACACAGTCTTAGACGTATTTTAGGGACTTTTATCTGTAAAAATAACAAAAAGTGCAATTTTATCTTTTGGCCAAAGTTCACCTTCTGTTAAGTCTATTAAAACAGATATTCTAAGAAGTTAACCGTAGCCATCTTTAACAAACTTCGTAATTAGCGTTTTTCTATACCATTAAAGATAAATAAGTTATTTCTAAAATCATGTCCAAAATACTTTTGAATAGAGTTTATATTCATGTCTTTGTTTTATAAATATGAATTTCTGATGCTTTGTGTTTGTTATGCTAGAATCCTCCATTTTATTTTTGATGATTTTCGAGTTTTTATTAGAGTCGTTATTTAATGGATAGAAATAGTTATTGTAATTGGACACACATACCTATTGAACTCACGTCTAAACATTACATCTAAAGACCACTTCTTTGAGCACGATTTCATTTCATTTTCGCATATTTGTTATTGGCTATTTGTTTCCATGTTCTGTTTCTACAGTGCACCTGTATTTCTTGGACTGTTTAAAATTTTACTTTGATTTTAACTTGTATTAATATAGGTATCTTTTCTGGCTATTTCTTTCCTTTAGCAAGCTTTCTCTGCCCACCCCGTTTATAAATTGTACTCTGTATAATATAGAACCTATTATGAATTCTGTATTAAATACTTGACCTAAGTATCAAAATGCTCTGGAGTTTACTTCCAAATCGGAAAAAATACTTCAGTGTCCAAACAAGAAGAGCAGGTGATTGCACTGTAAAACTGAAATTCATCTCTGATTCTCACTGCCGTATTACATCATTTCAAAATAAATCAGATGTGACGCGCACCTTTCAAACTTTGTACTATTTGTTTTGAATATTGTTTGTACTTTTTACTCGGAATATCTTCCTTATTTGTTCCGAATATCTCCCTTAAAAATTGTTCTGAATATCTTCCACACCATTGTTATGTATATTTGATTTAATTTATATTTAATTTAATTGTTTGTTTGTTAGTTTTAATTTTTTTATAATTCCATTACATGTTATTGTAAAGTTGTATAGAATAGGGTTCAGATTTTTTTGGACGTAAACAACTTTATAGAAACATTGTATCTAATGCTGACCTAGTTCCTGACCTTGATTCAGAAATCAGTGAGTTGAAGCATACAACTTTTTATATATAATTTTTATATTCCTTCTTAGTGTAGAGTCATAAAGTGAAATCGAGGCCATTCTGTGAGTACGTAATGTTAGGCATGTAAAGCTTCTAGGTTGTTCTAGAAACATGATCATGTGACCTTCATACGGGAATCTGTTTAGCGTCTTTAATTAGTGTATAACTATTTTCTATAGAGAATTTAGTCAGTTAGGCTATAAAGCAGTGACACTTAAAGGTGTTTTGTTGTGACCAGTGAAATTCTATTTTATGGAATTATTAATTATTTTCCCTGGAAATATTTAAGTGCTCATACATAACTCTTGGACAAAAGACATTTACTGAAATTTTATTCGGAATTCATAACTGGAATATTATTTTCTGTGGCTCAACAAAGAACTGTTGACACATCAGGACAACACTGACTAATGCATACGTCATCGTCCTCCATCTTGGATGTTTTTTTTAACCGGACTCCAACTCAGATTCATTTAGGACTTTTTATTTTTTAGGACTTCTATTTTTTAATTCTTGGATTATGTTTGAGTTTGATTCGCAAAACCGTAAGCTCTTTTTCTCATTTATACCATGTTCTTCTAAGCAAATAAATTATTTGTTAAATTTTACAAAGCTTGTTGTCTTCGCTCTTTTCTTGTTACTATGTTAATGAGCCTAAAACTTAACACTATTTATTCAGAATACATTCCTTATTGTTGTCAACGTGGAGGAGCCGATTGTCATCTGAGGCCAGTTGGACTATCATTTTATGGCAAAGATTGGTCGAGCTCTTACAATTATATGCCTTGTCTATTTAAACATCACTCACCAAACCTGTTTCATCTTCATGGCAAACTACTATTACAAACTGTGTTTTACTGGCATTCAGGAATCTGCAGTATTTTGAAAGATACTTATAAAACCAGGAAGCTAAATTTCTGCCGTATTTTTCATTAACAATAGACAAAATAGGGTTAAAAATCAAAGATATTTTTTTAAATTCGAAAATGAGATTTAAGAGCTAAAATCCCAAAACAGCTCACTTTAAGACAGAAAGGTTGACCAATAGATTACATTAAAGACAATCGATATCCTGGGCCTTTGCAAGGCATGACATTTGGTTCATGAGTAGCCGAAGCACGTTAGCTTAGGGTGCAGAGGACACGTGATATGCTTCAGATTTATTGCGTCAGGTACTCAACCAGTTGTTAGGAACGATAATTAACACACTCAAATTACTCATAGTGACGAGACCAGTGCCACGTTTTACAGCAAAATGCAATAGTTTCAGTGTCAACAACCATCAAACGCGATCTTGTCGTAAAAAATACAGTTTCATGGAGGTTCTACTTTTTACGATACAGGAAGCTTTTTCAATATGAACAAAACTTCTCTGGATGTTTAAATAACATACAGAAGCCTAACCAATATTTCTAAGATGACACATAAGGACAAATAAGTCAGTTTGCCTCAAACAAATTTGATATTAGTCTAATGTCCGGAATTTCAAACAAGAAATAATATCTTCTTATGTACGGCGTGTAACCGCATTATTTTACAATATGATTTTACAAGTTGATCTGAAGCTATTCTTCTGAAGTATTTCTGGTATATATTTAACAGCAGCAATGAACCATTATTAAGTCACACCGCTAATGGCAATGTGATGTCAGTTTCTGCCACAACGAGGTGCTGTTGCAATAATTATCTCAATCAAAATGAACACTAAAATAAATTTCTTTCACTTAGATTTCTGTTAGTCTTGTTCTAAGACATCTGACTTGATAATGCAAGTTGAATAGTACATCTTCTATTACGCATTTTTATTTTCATGTGTTTCATTTTCTGACAGTTACAAATGCTTAGTCGACAGATGCAGTGGAGTATTACTGTGAATTTCTCATTTCTATCCTCTCATTATTTGCCATGCAACTGTGTTAATAAACAGCTGCTATAATCTATGAAAGCAGATATCGTATATACTTGCTTATAAGTCCGGTATAACTGCAAGAAACATAGACCATGATCTGATGTAACATAATGCCTCGGGCATATCAGTGTATTTGTTGTTTGTTCTTCTGATTGCTTCCAACAAACTAAATTGACCAAGAGCTGCCAGCGCATTATGCGACTGCAGATCTGGTGCTATACAGCTTGCAGTTTGATCAAACTTAAACGCGAGTATATATGTGCATGTTACTAGAATGCCACACCATCGATCACCTATGTGCAATGGTGGTCAAAAGAATAACTCTGTTAAAATTGCTTTCGAAATTTCTACCTTTCCAATCACTTGAACTTTATTTTTCGGGTTATATACTACCACTGATAGGTTAAAGTTGTACCATATGGGGAAACACGTCCAATTATAATCTGTCCAGAAATGATATACTCCAGAAAAGAAATAATACTGAAACTTCCTTTTATGACTCCCTCGAGTGTTTTGTTTTCACGTTTGCAATGGCTACCTATACAAAAACGTATTCTTTATTTTAAAGGAATCATGACATACAAGTCTTTAAACGGTCTTTCTCCAAATTATATCCCTAACATAACAGAACTAAGATCATCGAATACTGAGCGCAATCTCCGATCGACGACTAACAACGATCTCCAGATTCCGTTGTCGAAAACCAATAATTACAAAAGCTCATTTATTGTATCAGTACCTATTGTATGGAATTCCTTACCAGTGAGGATACGTAATTCAACTTCCCTTGCTTCTTTTAAAATATCATTAAAGAAATTCTTTCTCGACCAGCTGGAACGACATATTAAAAGTTCTGAATAGAAAACTTTATCATCAACTCTATAAATGATATGTCCAGATTTTATTGCATGGTCTTGTATTTTTAATTTGTGTATTTTATATATTTTTTTATATAAACGTAGCCGATTACAAAAGCTGAGGACCACACGGCAGATTGGTCAGCCACGACCTAATGTGGTAGACTCGTTAAAGATAGTTGTTTATCATTATTATTATTATTATTATTATTGTAGAAAGTAATAAACAGTGGAAATAATTCCCAGGCATGAAACCAAACAAAATGTTTTCATATTTTTCATTACTTCTTTACAAATAAATTACTGACTTTTATTCAAACTTTTGCTGAAAAAAATATTGAAAATTAAAGGTGCAAGGGTTGCTATGCAATAATTACCTAAAATTTAAAAAATAAATTTAATTTAAAAAATAAATAAAAATTCATACTTATTTAAAAAAATTAACATAATGTTTTTCAGTATAACAATATATACCAATTTAGACGTTTTAATAACATATAAAAAAAGAGTGAAAATTTTCATGTTCAGTATAGTACGCCATAATATAGAAGCATATATCCCAAAATGAATTTAGAATTGTAATATGCCAAAAATTAATTTAGCATAGCAGGATGCTAAAAAATGAGTTTAGCTGAGAGATATAAGAGTCATTACTTTTGAGAAACCCTTATCAAAACCCAGACCACAGTTATTTTCCTTCTATTTTTGCACAACCATTTTATTACTAATCGTTTATTATTGTACTTTCGTTATTATAACAGACAGATTTTTACAACTGTCTGACACACTAAAACTCACACTATTACATTTAATACTTAAAATCGCACCAAGGGTTGTCTGGTTTCTTTTTCTGTTCATAGGTTAACAAACTCGTGAAGTAAACAAAGAAGCGAATAAATAACACGTAATTAGGTGAAACTTTACACACCGCCGTGCTCGACAAAGAGCCGACGATTTTAACACTGTTTACATTTTTTCTTTTCAAATTTTGAAGTATGCCATTTTATTATCAGTACAACCTGTACCTTTTCAGAAACCCACATGTAAAGAACACTAATCAAACTAGGTACTCATTTTTTCCAAATGTATTTTTTAATTTTTTAAAATTTTGCTGGCTAATGCCAGATATCCATAACCATAAAGGGATAACGGGTATTGGGATCATTTCAGAAATTATGCAGATCGTCTGACTGTGAGACGACGAATAAGGTATCGAATGTATCCTTTGTGAATCAATATAGCCAAAGCATTGTGGCATCAGTATTAACATAGTCTGCATACATATCCTAAAACCAATTTTTGGATCCACGGCCAATTGCTTACAAGCATAAAGAACGATTATGTAAGCAAAACAAAAACACATACTGAACAGGAGATAAACTAAAATACATACCCTGCTTCAGTTAAGTGTGAAACTTCATTAGTTCATTATGCAAATTGTTTAAAGTCTTTTTTCATGGGTGATGTGCTCTGGATTTTTAACGTAGCTTTAAAAAAAATTCCGCCATATCACTACTACGATGCCTGCAGTGTGGCAGTTTATAGTGATGTCTAGACATGTAGCATGATGTCTTACCCTGTCACATTACACTGGTCAACAGTGAAATCATTACTGACTTGAAAAGGCCCTAATCTGTAGTATTTTGGTGTGCCGAACACGAATATAACCGTGAAAAATTTGTATTGGCTCTCGTTTTGAAGATATTCATATACCTCATTTTCTATGTTTCACTGTGTAAATTTCTCCAGTAGGACTGCAGCAACATCCGGAATAATGATGTAACATTGCATAATACCATCATGCTCACATCATCCACAGTTGATTGCATCATTTTCTGATGCAATGCAATACTAATGCCATGCGGCTGCTGAAGTAAGTTGACGTCAGCAGTGTACTATACATGTGTAGGCCTATTATACTAATGCCAGGCGGCTGCTGAAGCTGACGTAAGCAGTGTACTATATAAAGCCCAATCAGATAGGTTCAGCATTTAAAATATTTTAGACGTTGTGCGAGACAGTTCAAGCTACTGTTACATAAAACTTATTATTTTATCCATTTACGTACAATAAAGAACAGTAATGCCTCGAAAGTGTGTTAATACCGCGGACAATTTTTGCTATATTTGTGGGGAAGTGACATTTGCCAACCAGAAGAAAAGTATCAATTCTCAAGTGAAGAAGGCATATCATCTTTACTTCGGATGCAAGGTTGGTGACCAAGACAAGCCTTGGGCTCCGCATATATGCTGTGCTACATGTACAACACAGTTTTCACAGTGGTTGAATTGCAAAAGGTCATCAATGCCGTTTGCAGTCCCAATGGTGTGGAGAGAGCCAAGCAACCACCTAAATGACTGTTACTTCTGCTTGGTTCCTCCTCTTTCCGGCGGAATAACGAAGCGAAAGAAGTCGAGAATAGTCTACCCAAACATTCCGTCTGCATTGAGACCAGTTCCACATGGTGAGGGACTTCCTATTCCAGAACCTCCAGCAGAATATTCTCTTGATTCATCTGACGAAGACAAAGGTGAGTCGACCTGTTCTTCTCCTGGTCCATCAGCATGCAGTGATCCAGATTTTCACTGTGGTGCATCATCAACCCCACACAGAATAACACAGGAAGAACTAAATGACCTGATTCGTGATTTGGACTTATCAAAGAACAAGGCAGAATTGCTAGGATCAAGACTCCAACAATGGAATCTTCTAGAAGAAGATGTCACAATTACTGCATATCGAAAGCGCCACCAGCAATTGGAGCCTTTCTTCAGAAAGGAAAGTAATCTGATATTCTGTTCCGATATTGAGGGCCTCATGAATGCTTTAAAAATCACTCATGACCCACAAGAATGGAGACTATTTGTGGACTCTTCGAAACTGAGTCTCAAGGCTGTGCTTTTGCACAATGGAAACATTCTTCCATCTATTCCAGTAGCGTATGCTGTCCACATGAAAGAGACATACGATAACTTAAGGCAGCTACTGAATTCCATTGAGTATAACAAGTACAGCTGGCACCTCTGTGGTGATTTGAAGGTAGTTGCCCTTTTAATGGGACTGCAGCAAGGATATACAAAATACATGTGTTTCTTATGCGAGTGGGATAGCCGAGCAAGGGAAATGCACTACATGAGGAAGGAATGGACTCACAGGCAGAATGTAGCCATTGGAGAGAAGAATATCCAACACCCAGCTCTGGTTGAGGCTCAGAAAATCTTGCTACCACCCCTTCACATCAAACTAGGTTTGATGAAGAACTTCGTGAAAGCCATTGACCGGACTTTGCCAGCATTCCGATACCTGCATGAAAAATTCCCTCGACTCAGCGAAGCAAAGATTAAAGAGGGAGTTTTTGTGGGTCCTCAGATTCGAGAGCTTTTCAAAGATGACCAGTTCAACAACTTGCTGGAAGGTGACGCGAAACAAGCATGGAATGCTTTTCGCCTAGTTTCAACAAACTTCCTCGGAAATGTTAGGGCAGAAAACTATAAGGAACTAGTAGAAGACATGTTGATGAAGTATAAGAAACTTGGCTGCAATATGTCTCTAAAGATTCACTTCCTTCATTCCCATTTGGATTTCTTTCCTAGCAACTGTGGTATTGTTAGTGATGAACACGGCGAACGTTTTCATCAAGATATCGCAACAATGGAACAAAGATACCAGGGAAAATGGTCCACTACAATGCTGGCTGACTACTGCTGGACACTCCTCAGAGATGCTCCCGAACAGCTGTACAAGAGACAGGCGAAGAAATCTAAGATGTAGTCAATGACTTGATTTTTTATAGGTAGGCTATTACAGTTGACCTTTTACTATTGGAATGCATTTCGTTATGTAAACATTAATTTCTTGCGGATTACAAAAAAACTAGAGCCAATTTTGCAATTTGACTGTCATATTCGTGTTCAGCACATAAAAATTGATAAGAATTGACTAATTTTATTTCAGTAACATGACTTTTGTAAAAATTTGTTGTCCAGTGTTATCTGACAACCGGCCGACCAGTCTTAACACTAACCTATTAATGCTGAGCGCCAAGCGAGGCAGCTGCTAGTACCGGCTGGGGCTCTAACACGCGACCTCCCGCATCCGAGGCAGAAGTTCTAACCAGCAGGCCGCCGGAGCGGTCATTTTTTCATGGGTGACATAAGCTGATAGTTCAAACTATACAGTTCATATATATATAATTGAGAGAGAGAGAGAGAGAGAGAGAGAGAGAGCATCTCTTTGAAGTTTTATTAAGCTAATTTCACTGGTATTAAAATGTTTTTGTTTTTTTAATTGAAATAAATACTTTTGTCTAATGTGTAATGCTTAATCAGATAGACTACTTAGATCACAGGTGATTATAATGCCTTTACTAATTTGATCCCCATCAATTTCATTTTTAAACAGTGCTAACCCCTAGGTCATTAAACAAGTTTAAACAAGATTAATAAAATTCACGATCTACGCATGCAGTTCAGAAAAATTCGAATAACACGTTTTAATTTTTCAACACTGATAAATCTAAAGCAAAACTTCTTAAAATATTTTTAATGAGGAAAGTGTGGTTATAAGTATTACAAGCAAATGCGGTTTTAGCTGGCATTTTGACGTCAGCCATGGTTAATTATCGGAACTGTTCGTACTTGCTTGACTCCATCCATTAATTAATCAGTATATGAAACGATCTATCCATCAACCTATCTGTATAAGAATATATACTCTTTTATACACAGGAGAATCTTGAGGGTTATCCCATGCTCTATAATACGTCACAGTGCAAATAACCAATCAGGTTTTGGATCACCAGTTCAAGAAAACCGAAGTTTTACTGCCATCGAAACTGAGCTACAGTATCGATATTTAGGTAATATTTGAAGAAAACAAGACAGCCAGAGTAACAATTCAAATTATGTCTTTACGTATTTTGTAGATTTCCTAGTCAATAGATCCTAATGATCTTACATGTTTTCCCCCACATTCCTATGCTTTTAAGGAGTGACGTAATATCGCATTACCTTCCATTTGATGACAACAAACAATAATGAAAATATCATTTACAATTTATCGCCTTTTATAGTAACGAATATGAGAAAGAAAATGTGTTGCACAACTTAAATTACGGAACTATAATGTATTCTCGACTCCATCTAGTAGCTGTATTTACGTTGAGAAACGCTTTGGAAACTAGTGTGGTTCTGGAACCATTGAACACATGAAGTGGTCTGAAGTTCGCTCATTTACAGTCAAGATGAGTACTGTAATTATATAAAACTAAAGAAACAATCTGTCAGCACCCTATTTCTAACTGTCCAGCCATTTCTTTGAATTATTTCGTTGAACTGGTGCTTTTCTCCTCCCTCTCATTATCTCCATAATGTATGTACGATTGTCGCCTCGGGTGGGTAAGAGTGGATAAATCCACCGTACTGTCCAACTTGGTAAATTGTCTAGCCTAGTATATCAATAGGTGCCTTTTCAATAAATTTTAGAAACACAATTAGGTCTTTATCTCTGACCGGTGAATGAATCGGTTCTTTATTAAGAAGTTCCGGTTGATGACTCTCAAATGGAAAACCGACTGGAATTTGTGTGGCCAAAATGTTCATTAGTGCATAGTTGCATCGAGATTCGCATGTCTTCAGAGCAAAGAAGCTAAATAAGAAACCACTACGAACAGGCCACTTATTTACAGTTATCCTTTAAGAATGTTTAGCTAATTATAAACTTAGTGAGCCAATATGAGGTAAAATATATTTGCATGTTTACACTAACCGCACTTAGTCCACCATGAAAGACAACACGAAATTCTCACGATAATTCGTTTTCCAAAGGCTTGCTATACATGTACCATATTTGGATACTCTATGGTACATTTTTAACTGTGGAATGACAAAGCGCGCCACCAGCAAATATGGATCTAAGGTAAATACATTTTTTTCTCATTTGAATGGCGAATAATGGCATCTTGGTAATATTCAAAGCCACCGATAGATAATTTTTGCTTTTATTCGCGTAATCTCCAATTCATAGTGCATCATATTTAATACGGTCTTTTTACGCTTCCAAATAGGAATGAACGATACTTTATACGGTACAGTGAAAAAACAATGGTGGAAATGAAAAATGTATTGAGTGAATTAATATAGCGGACGATCAAACTAGGGATTATGGTGACAAGTAATTTGTGGGGGAGGATGAGGGTTCGAACCCCGGTCGAGTCATACCAAAACTTATAAAAATGGTATAAGCAGCTCCCTCGCTTGGCGCTCGGCATTTAAAAGGTTAGTGTTAGGACTGGTCGACCATGTGTCTGGATAATGTGACCGGGCAGGACATCATGCTATATGTCTGCGGCATGATGTCGCATTGTTAGACATCACTATAAACTGCCACACTGCAGACATCGTAACGATATGACTCAATAATTGTTAAAGCTACGTTAAAAATCCAAATCACACAGATGTAAATTGTACATGAAAAGGTATATGAGTTTTTATTCCATATATCGTGACTGCGTACCTTTGTGAGATGCTGACCTGAACATCCCCATCCAGCATACCATGGAATTACCCCTCTACTCTGTAATTTCCGTCCATTTACAAGTTCATCCCGTGCGCAGCCTTGTCCTTTATTAATAAACGGTTAATAAGGATAAATTATTGATTTTAATTTATTTAACTATTTTATTTCAAAAGTCAAGATCAGAGTAATTTTTTTTAATTTAGCAAGTTGGTAATTGATAAATAAAAATTAGCCACCATTATATATATATATATATATATATATATATATATATATATATATATATATATATATATATATATATATATATATATATATATATATTTTAGGGCATATCGGAGACGATCATCATACCGTGACATGGAATATACTCCACAACAAATGAGATTTAGTCTATCCTCCGGCATAAAAAGAAAGTCAGTTTCTGAGCAAGGGACTCCTCTAGTTCAGGAAGTGTTGCCATTGAGCTTGCCAGGTTCCCAGATGTCACTGATAAAGAGGAGGCGAAGGGTAAACGTGTCGTCAAGGCAACGACCAGCATCAACAGTGACCAAACCGATTTGTAAAGATTCCAACCAGCTCTGGTCCTCGAAAAATGCACATTTGGACAAAATTGTTTTGAGGTAGATATAACAAATTCTTTCTTTAAAATATGTAAATAAATTGATAAGCGTGTGATTGTTTTTACCTGCACAGTAAATACGTCCATATACACAGTCAGTGCATCAGTATGCACAATTAATATGTCCGTATACACAGACAATAGCCCGTATACACAGTAAATACACCTGTATACACTAATAAGTCCGTATAAAAAGTCAGTACTTCAGTGTAAGCAGCCAATACGTCAATTTTTACAGATAAAAATATCAGCAATTAACTATTCATTTTTGTTTTTATTTTTTCAGTACATACGTATTTGTAATAGCTACCCGGACTGAAACCCAACTATGGGTACTTATCAATAATTAATTTATACGACTTAGTCATTGGGCGTGGTTTGCAATCAGTTGTTATCATGTCAAAATATTAAAATATCTGATTAATCACGTTAGCTTACAGTCTGTAAAGACGGTACTTGGCAATCATCATCCTGAACAAAATCTGCTACTGCCACTTTTCTGACTTGAAGTGAAAAAAGCTTTCGCCAAGAAAAATAACCCCAAAAGTCATATATATATATATATATATATATATATATATATATATATATATATATATATATATATATATATATATATATATATATATATATATTTATATATATATATATATATATATTTCCAGATGCAAAGAATTTATTGATAATCTTCTTTTGGAACTTAACAAGACTGATGTGCCCCAGAGTGACGTAGTTAAGGATCTGATGTAAGTCTCCACCATTACTATCTCTGTCTCTGTCTCTCTCGCGCTCTGTCTGTCTGTCTGTCTCTTTCTTTCTCCCTCTCTCATACCTTCAGATTATATCGTGCATGCCTTAATTTCCAATGTATTCAGTTATTAATAAATGTTAAGTTTATTTAACTCGCTTGACATAGTATGTCATGGTTTGGTTACTTGTGCGTCATCGGTATTGCTTGGTACTAGGGTAAAAGTTTTATATATCAAGATATGTTAAGATTTGTTTGCACATTTTTTCTCCTAGCATGTTGGAAGGTTTTAATCTCCATCGACAGATGCGCATATTATTGAGGTAAGATACATCTCATTCCATTAGCTTCTTACCACCCTTAGAAGCACAGTCGCAAGCCGCTGGCGTCAATCCGACACTTCCCATTATCATCTGTGGCTGCATATGCTGTGATTTCCTAGTTTCTCATAAATATGCATAAACATCCTCAACCAATCACTGCTATCCGAGTAAAATTTTGTTTCGCCATCGTAATCCTACAAGACCTTTCACGCTGTTTTCAAGAGCCATTTAAAATTTCTCTTCCAGTCAGTTATAAAGTAAATGGGTACTTTTATTGATGTGTTAGACATTGTTACATTGTACTGTTGATGACTTATTTTTTATTATGCCCACTCATGAAAAACGAAGAAATCTCAGCACAGTTTCTCTCGGATGATTAAGGAAACTTAATGGATTGTCGCCCGTGGTTTGTGACAATGGTTTTGACGCTTCATTTCTAAACTGATTTTGACCAGCCTAGGTATGCAAGACTATACCATCAGCTCGAGTTGTTTTTGGTCTAGAACATTGGAGTATATGTTTAGTGAATGATATGGCATTTGATGGTCTGTGAATTGTGCCACGGAAGAGGTCGTGGTTTTTGGTCAGATTCTGTTCTGTTCCCGTCGCGCTTAATGCTGCACGACCAAGTAGCTAAACGCAGTTCCAACGAAACATACGAAGGCAAGAATGGTCATTAGAATCTAGTGGAATTTATTCAAACTCTCCATATGAACTGAACACAATTGGTTATATATAGCAGTGCAAAACTGAAAGAAAACTAAAGGAGATTCATTACACACTGAAATATTGGCAGCATGCATATTTACACATAACCGCGATCATATGTAGTTTGTATGACGGTAAACTAAACCATAAAATACACAAGCTTTTATATGATGCTATAAATTAACAATGACTCATTTATACCGATTTACTAAAGTCTTGCATTATCATTGCATATCTTAAACAAGCTGCAATTAACCATCAAATGAAACTAACAATGATCCAGCAAAGGCATAAAGGGCTTCTGTTATTACTATATGAAAGACATAACTTCACATTTTAATGGTAAACTTCACATTTGAATGGTTTTCTCTGTACTATGTCATCATGCGCGCCAGAAGAAATTCACCGATAAAAATGTATAATACAAACTTACTATATTAACAATTATGTCCAAAGAATCTAATGTAACCACATTCATAAGTACTCACAGAAATAATTTTCCAAGGCTGCAACGAGAGCGAATAGAACTGGAACTGCTGGAGCTCAAAAATAAGCTTCCCGCTTTACAGAAATGGCGGATTGAATCTCGTGTTGATCACTAGCAACTGCGTGATCATCCAATAAAACTAGAGAGCATACTCTCATTACCAGATGACACGAATTTATGGAAATTAGAACAAACCTTTGTATAAGACAGAACAAACACTGTCTTAGACTTGGTTGATCATGACAGACGTTTGAACATATTATCGTGGTGGTCTAGCATCTGATGGAACTCACCTAACACTCGCAATATGGCCAAAGTAATCTAATTAGATTAGGGTACTATATAAACGTATGAAATAGGGAAGCATATGGAGCATAGAACCATCTGGATGAGTAAAGCATATGTTTAGTAATATTACGAAAAAATGGTAAAGTATATTCCAAAAAAGACATATCATGTTTGTTAAAGTTTGCAAAATGTAAATACATTATGTTTTTGGTGACCTATTTACTGCTGTTGTCTGGACTACTACACTGCGATTGCCTCTATTTCATTGGTACCTAAACTTTTTCGGGCCACCGCCCCCTTGGTTATTCTTAGAGCCCCCTACTTTACAGTGTAAAAATCATTATTCAGCATTAGCACCCCCCTTTCAGTAACCTCAATGCCCACCCCACCCCCCAATTGGCGCTATCACTTACTTTGGGAACCACTGCTCTATTTTAATACGATCACCAAAAGACAAAGTGAGCATTATGACCATGTCCGTATGTTCTTCTGTTTGCCCGTCCGTCCGTCCGTATATTACCTTTATCGTTTTTTTTCAAAATAACGTTTATTTTATACCAGCTATCTTTGCCAACCTTTTTGAATGGTTTGCGCTTTGGGTAAGGAAGACGAACATTGAGTTTAAGGGGTCCAACGGTCTAGGTCATGACCATTGTGACTGCGAAGAAAAAATTGTTTGCACACAATAACTTTTGTTCTACATCATATACTTCGACCACACTTTGTGGATGACTTGTACTTCGAGTAAGAATTTTTTTTGTGGTTCTGGCATTAAACGTCAATGCCATTGTGGCTAAGAAATAATGAAAAATAAAATGAGCACTGCACAAAAACTCAGTTCTAGATCACGTAGGTTTGTCTATGGTAATGCTCTGGGTAAAAAGGAATCCTTTGACCACAGAATCAAAAAGGTCACGCTCACTGTGACTACGAGAAGAAAATTTCTACACATCATACATGGACCAACGTACGTGGTGGGCTTGCACTTAAAGGTAGGAAGAAGTAGATTGATTTGGCTGATAAAAAATGTTACTGCACACAAACTCCATTTTCGACCATGTGCCTTCACCGAAATGTTAGGAAAGCTTACGCGTTGGGTAAGAATGAAGCCTATTGCGATGGGGTCGATGGATCAACAAGTATGGTCATTGTGACTGAAAAAAAGAAAAACGGCTTCTTTCTACATATCGATTTTAGTTGTAAACCACATATTTTAATCAAAGTTTAAGACCTTCGCGGTAATCTTGTCCAATAGAATATGTGTCTACACCATGTATATAAGCTAATATTCACCATTATAAGTTAACACAATGGTATTACATTTAAATCTATGTTCTAAAAATTACCATTATGTCCAGGGGCCATAATGGCCGAGTGGTCTAAAGCGCTCTCCGTTACGGATCACTGCCATCTCACCTCTGTCTGCGTGGGTTCGAGTCTCGGATTCTGCCAATGTGGGTATGTGAGAAAGCTTAACAGTAGCTTCTCGTGGGTCGGTGGTTCTTTCCGGGGTTTTCCCGGGTTCTTCTTCCACCATTAATACTGACCTCCATATATATGCTGAAAAATGGCGTTAAACCCCACAACAACAACAACAACCATTATGTCCAACTTTGCATGATGACTCACAGGACTATTAGCCAGGTTAACGTTATCAGGTCCAAGTACTAATTTGTGCAGACAGTCATCTATCTGAATCAGAACGGACTAATTTACCTACAATGTATAATCCATTTTTGCAAATATAAATATAGCTCATGATAATCAATATGGTCTTTTGTGCAGACGATGAACACGCTGACAGTAGTCAAAGTTCAACGCATAAACAATCGAATAAAGAACAAAATGCGGGGATCAGTATAAAGTTACATGTTGTTAACCAAGCGTTATATGTATCAGCGACAAGGCCCTTGAAAACAAATAATAAAATATAAATAAAATAAAGAAACGCTATTAATAGTAACTAGACCTTCTCACAGTTAACGTGATAGTTTCGTGCTTTTACAACTGGTTCTTGAACGGGGCAGAATGATTCATTGATTCAATGCGTTATTCAATAGTGATCGTTGATGACAAGTATAATCGAGGACAAAATAGTGACTAGAATTCTTAACTAACTAACAAAGCAACTAACTGACTAACTAACTAACTAACTAACTAGCTAACTAACTAAATATAATAATAATAATAATAATAATAATAATAATAATAATAATAATAATAATAAAACTGCTGTTAGTTCTTTTGTCTTTGAAGCCTGAAAGCTACGATGGTTGACAATAATGTTGTTATTAAGAACATTTAGGCTGTTTACACCTATCTCTCGCCTTTCCTAAACAGAACGAAACGGGTGAGCCATCTTGCCTCGTTGGGTCTCGAGACCTTGAAGACGAGCCAGAAGCTCTATCAACTGAGCTACTGTGGCTCCCTCTGTATTCCAATAATTATGAACATTTTTATTACTCGTGTATTATAAGCATTTATATTACTCAAGTACTGTGAGCATTTTTATTGCTGAAATTAGGATAGGTCTCGAGCTCTACTTTTTGTTTTAAGCTCCTTTCCTTCCACTTTCCTTTCCGTTGATCATTAGTTAATCCCTTTGTTTATTTATTCATTCATTCATTTATTATTTGATTTTGCTTATTTCTATCTTTCCTTCTGTCTACCTTTCTTGTCTAGTAGAGTAGATGGATCTTTACCTATTTTTCCTGATTGTCATCGTATCCAGTATCCACGATTTTAAACGTGTTAAAGCTGAATTCAAGGCAGATGAAGCAACATTTAGTTAACTTGCGTTTTATCGTTCATCCATTTTTAAATTACGAAATATTTATTTCTAAAAAATGTCGAACATTTTATTTTGCAAAATCATGGTAAGTAATTGCAATATGCAATGTCTTAAAATAAAATTTCATTTAAGAGAGATTTTATCCACAATCTAAATCAAAGGACTTGAAGGGATAAAATCATATTTAATCACCTACTGAAATAATCAAACAAGTGGTTTCTAAATTGTTGAATTTTTGTGAAGACTTAATAGTGGCATTATGAAAAAATTTCAGTGGAGACCTGGAAAAAGTATCATTGAAGACAGAATTGCCGCGGACAATAATCGCCTTCATGGGCGGAACCGGGACCGGAAAATCCACCCTCGTGAATTCGTTACTTGACAGCAGCTCTATTCTTCCAACATCCGACGACCGGGCATGTACGTCAGTAGTGGTGGAAGTAGTACAAAATAAAGAGAAAAATAAATTTGAAGCGGACATCGAGTTTCTCCAAAAAAATGTAAGGCACCATCCATTTACTTTGCGTGGGACGGGGTGTACATACACAGCCTCTGCATCTCAGACGTTCTTTATTACTATGTCATCGACAACAGTTTGGAGAGTGTTTCACATTACTTAACCATTTGGGAAGGGGGCTGGGTGTCTTAGATGTATACATACATATACAATATTTGTACATTCTTTGTGTTATTTTGGCATTTAGATTACGACTATTTAGGTCCCTTTTTGCGCCTTGTATGCATACCATAAAAAACTCGATTCAATCTACTTTGAGACGGGATGCATCTTGATAACTTCAAAACCCTCATCACAAAAGAAATCACTGTGATACATATTTCACTCTTCGCTTACTTTGGTTACATTTTGTGTTTTAAGTTTATTTCTAAAGCAGTGTTTGTGCTAAAATCATCAAACCAGATTTGAAGCATAACAGTTAGTACTATATTCAAGCAAAATGAGGTTACTGTGAATTACATTTCACAATGTACTCGCCTAATTTAAGTGTTTGCATTTAGTACCTGTTCTAATAGATTTGTTTTGCAATCTGTATATGATCTGTTGTATTTGGAATCATTAAAGTTGGTAAGGGGATGCATCCTTCACCCTCATTAAAAATTAGTTCACTGTGACGTATATTTAACATTACACACACTTTGGTTAGAGCGTCCCGCTCGGATTCGGGAGGTAATGGGTTCGAACCTCGGCCGAGTAATATCAAAGACTTATAAAAATGGTACTAGGAACTGCCTCGCTTGGCGCTTAGCATGAAGAACTTAGTGCCAGGACAGGTCGGACTATTGTCAGGATAATGCGACGGGGTGGGACATGATGCTGCATGTCTGTGGCATGATACCCCAGTGCTAGACATCACTATAAAATTTTCACACTGCAGACGTCCTAGCGATATGACTGAAAATTGTTAATGTTACATTAAAACCCAAATAACTCACACATGATAGAATGCATCTCCGTGAGCACCACACCTGCACGACAAAAAAAAGAAGGCCACACCACATCATGACTTACATTTATCATATTAATGGTTTTGATTTTGCATATAGCTCATAACGAGATAGTTTATTCATATTTTTAAATAAGGTACAAGTTACATACACACTATCCTTTCTAGAATCATTAAATTTCGGGAGGCAACGAATTTAGATGTTTGCACCCTCAATACAAAATCCGGTAAATATGGCCCCTAATTTACGATTCACTTACATGGTTATTTTCATGCTTGAATCAGGACATGACATTATATCAATATTCGTGTGTGTGTGTGTGTGTGTGTGTGTGATTAGGATGTTTAACCCAGTCACATTATCCTGAAACGAGGCCGACCAGTCCTAACACTAGGCAGCTATTAGTACCATTTTTGAAAGATTTTGGTATGACTCGGCCACGGTTCGAACCCACGATCTCCCGCTTCCGAGGCGGATGCTCTAACCACTAGGCATTAATATTAGCGCCACCCTCTTAGAACAAATGAAGCTTCCCATGGTCTATATTTTTTTACTGGCTTTGTTTATGCTCTTTCATTTAACTCATGACCAAATATTTTGGGCATAATATGTGCATACTATCCTAAACAGCACCATGAAACCTGAGATGCATTTTGATACGTAATAAACCATAACAACAAAACTATGTCTTTGTGACCTATATATATAATGCTTTTGCTATTCATGTTAGAATGAATTTAATGGTTCAGTTCAGTTAGTAGTACACACTTACAGACAAAGGCGTTCACAGCGACATACATTTAGAAGTTATGCGTTGATGTTTAACTAATGACCACGTAGAATTTTCCATTCTGTATACAGCCTAGTCTACACATAATGATTACAGTTACTGAATACACGTTGTGTTGCCGTGCTGTCTATGTGAATGAGAAGGTATACAAAAAATGGACTGCATGTATTTTGTGTGAGATAATGATGAAGTGGCTCATTAGAGTTGTAATCTTGGTAGTCTCTCGGGCCGAGGAAGTCAAGTTGGCCGATCTAACCGGCGGTGGACGCGATGTTGCTCCAGAATCCAAATTCCGATGCACACAGGCGGTTGCTGGTGGGGCGTGGAACACCGGTGGTTGAGGGTGGCTGGGACACAGCTCTGTGACGTCTCTCACGAGCTGCAGCAACACACTAGCGGAGGTCAGCCTCAAAGGTGGAACTGGCTTTTCTGGTCAGGGTTCGCCAGTGACTTCTCTCTGATGCAGTGAGCTGAAGCTGGTGGGGTTGAAGGTCTGCCCATTTGATGTGCGTCTTGAGATTGTCTTTGTACCTCTTGCGAGGGCGTCCTTGGTTTCGATAGCCCTGGGATAGCTCGCCAAAGAATAGCTGCTTTGGGATTCTGTTTTGATTCATGCGATGACATGGCCAGTCCAAGGAAGCTGGGCCTGGATTAGTTTGTCTTCGATGCCTGTTGTGTTGGATCTATCAAGGACGTCCTGGTTGGGGATTCTGTCCTGCTACTTGATCGAATGATGGATCCCAGGCAGCGATAGTGGAATTGTTCCAACTGGCTGATATGCCTTCGGTAGACAGTCCACGTTTCACAGCCATACAAGAGAGATGTGAAGATAACTGCATTGTACACTTTTATCTTTGTTGACAGACGTATATCCTTGTGCTGCAAGACCTTGGTTCGGAGTCGTCCTAGTGCTTGACTGTCATTTTGGATCCTCGCAGTGATCTCTTTGTCCAGGGAGCCATCACTGGATATTGTGCTGTCAAGGTATTTGAAACTGTCCACATTCTTCAGCTGCGTGTTGTAAAGGGACAGTATTTGGGGCGTGCTGAAAGAGGACTTCTGTCTTTCCTAGGCTAACTGTGAGTCCAAATAGAATAGAGGCTTCAGAGAACCTGTCCACGATTGCGTCCAAGTGAGTCTCTTCATGTGCCATGAGGGCACAGTCATTTGCAAAGAGTTCTTCAGTGATGAGTCTTTATAGCGTCTTTGTTTTTTCGGTTAGGTGACGGAGATCAAACAATGATCTGTACAGGCGATATCTAATGTAGATACCAAGGTCAAGGTCACGGATGTCATGACGCAGTACCTGTGTGAGGAAGAGGTTGAAGAGTACCGGAGCGATTACAAAGCCCCGTTGGACACCGTTAGATGTGGGGACTTTATCAGAGGGTTCACCGTCTGAGAGAATCTCTCCAGTCATGTCATCGTGAATGAGCCGGATGAGGTTGGCAAACTTCTGAGGACAACCAAGCTTCTTGAGTACTACACACGGTGCGTCTCTGTTAACTGTCTCGAAAACCATTGTCAGGTCCATGAAGACGGCACAGAGATTCATTTTCTGCTCAAGACACTTCTCTTGCACTTGTATTACTGCAAAGAACATGTCAACAGTATTGGGGTCTTAGCGAAAGCCACACTGAGACTCGTGGAGGTTATCTTCTGAAACTGCCCAATAAGCGTGTTGAGAATGATTCGAGGAAGTATTTTGTCAGCTATGGCGAGCAATGAGATGCCTCTGTAGTTATTGCAGTCCGCACGTGTGCCTTTATTCTTGTAGAGGTTTACAATTGATCGTCGCGGAGGTCGTCTAGCATCTCCTCTTCTCTCCAGATTCTGGTTAGCGCATCGTGGAGTGCCTCTGGAGTCTGTTCACTGAGAGCCCTGTACACCTCCACTGGGATACCATAGTTTCCAAGAGCCCTGCCACAGCTCATTTGTTTAATGGCCGTCCTCACCTCCTCTATCGTTGGCGGAACATCCAGTTGGTCGTGCGTGCTGTTTGGCTATTTGGTCTAGAACATATTGGCTGACCGATGAGGGCAGGTTTAGGAGCTGGCTAAAGTGTTCTTTTCATCTGCTCTTAATGCCAGACTTGTGCTTTGTTAGTGTACTGGCATCTACAACAAGCAAGAGGGCAAAGCCAGACTTTAAAGGGCAGAAGATTGACTTGATGACGTTGTAGAACTCTTTGGACTTGTTAGTGTCGGCATAGCGTTGCACTTCATCAGTTATCCTTTCCCACCACTGGTCATGCATCTTGAGGATTTCTCTCAGAGCCTCAGCTTGATAGGATTTGAAGCGGACTTTTCTGGGAATGGAGAGTGTGTCATTCTGCCAGTCCATGAATGTTTTGTTCTTTCTGGCAAGCAGATCTTCAATGGCACAGTTGTTCTCGTCTTACCAGTCTTAATGGGTTTGCTTTTTGGGGCTAGTGTTGCCATAGCTGTTTCTCTTATCATGTTCCTAAGCTTGTTCCATTTCTCGGAGACATTTCCACGAATAGGTCCGCTGGCGGACAGCTTGTCATCTAGACTCTTCTGGAAACTGAGGTTCGTGGAAGGCTGCTGAAGTTTGACAATGTTGAAGGATGTGCGCACAAGCTTAGGGTGATGTGGGTTGATGTGGGGCAATGCGCAGCTTTAGGGTAGTTTGGACAAGTATGTGGTCTGTCCAGCATTCCGCTCCTCGCATAGCCTTGGTGATGAGAACATCCTGGGGATCATGCTGGTGGACTATTACAAAGTCGATTAAGTGCTATTGGAGAGATCTTGGGTGCATCCAGGTGTTCTTGTGTTTGTTCGCCATTCAGAACATTGAGTTTGTGATGAGAAGGTCAAATTCCGTGCATTTACTGAGTAAGAGCAGGTCGTTTTGTTCATCTTGCCGACACCGTGCTTCCAAGCACACCTTTCCATCAACTATAATCGCAGCCAACACGGGAGTTTAAGTCACCCAGTAGTATGATACTACTATGAGCACAGTACAGAGCTGAGGTCCGCAAAGAACTGCTCGATGGTTTGCGCTGCGCTCGAGAGGGTAGAAGCGTAGGTGCTAATAATTGTTGCGTGGCGTTTGTGGCTGATAGGTAGTTACAAATTCATTAGCCTCTCATTGGTACCAACAGGCAGGTCCGGAAGCTGCTTCAGAAGACTTGATTAGATAGCCAGACCAACAACGTGGATCCTGTCTTTTTTCCTTTCCAGAAGGTGTAGCCTCTTGCTTGCACAGTCAGAGAATCCTTCTCTGCGAAGCTGGTTTCACACAAGGCTGCAATGTCGACACTGTAGCGTGAAGCTCCTTAGCAACTAGGGCTATTCTGATGTGAGTCTTGCTAGTTGTTTTTGTCCATGAGAGTACGGATGTTACATGCTCCAATAAAGTTTTTTCTTTGATAGTTTGGACCTCAGATATGGATAATCTTGCCATCCGCGGAAAGCTGGCCAGATTTTGAATTGCAGGTAATATTTTAGGCCACCGTTTCTAGGCACCTCCCTATGCAGGATGTGCAGCGCTGTTCTGGAAAGGTCTGCTCAGTTGCCCTGGATGCTGCCGAACTGTTCCGCTGCCCTAGGTACAGAAGAGACCGACCACTTGTCCAAGGGCCGACTACGTGCAGGTCTCTGTCTACAACTCCCAGTGGTCATCCCACCTATTGTTTCGCCAGCCGCCCATCGCCGTAGTATGATGATGAAAATGAATGATAGGTGCACAATATGACTTGTGCTTGAAGGAAGTTTAAGTGAAACAACGTTTGCACAGAGAAAGCCTCATTCTCTCGGCCTTGGTCGTTGAGACTCATTGGTACTAAGATTCTCCTCGGCTGGGGACTACTTCGGCTTCATTGGATGGCTATGACGTCTTCGGTGACTTGTTATGCCCTAAGCTCTCCACAAAGCGTTTGCCTATTGGCCTTCATGGCCGCTGGATCACTTAGTTGGATTTGCATGCAAGGATAGGCAAGTTCCTACTCACCGAGAGTTTGAGGCCCGTCGGCTACCCTCAGTCTGGTTTGGCCGGCCAGTTGAAGCCGTTTACCGCGATTTGGCCGCTGCGCATGCTACAGCTGCTTGGAGCCACAGGTGAGAGCTGAGCGCCTGACTGATGGGGACCAAAGGTGGACGAGAGTTGCAATAGAGAGGCATGAGATATGCTTCTATTAGTGGCCATACTAGCTGCCACACCTGGGTTAGTCAAAGTGTGTGACTTCCACTCTTCTGACTTCTACCAACTCTTAGTGGTATCTCTACATTGATATGATAAAAGTAATGATTTTAAAGAGAAATTGTTTATGTTTTTATGACCTTTCACACTGGCCAATGTGTGGTAGGTCAGGTTCATGTTATTCTGAATTTATTTTCTGTACGATAAATCATGCTTACAATGGCTGCTTGAGATTGCTGTCTTCTTGGTGACGACTTATGTAAATTTTTATTACATTCAGGTATTTTATCTATTTTGTTGCGTGTAGTGATTGCTGAATGATATAAGCATTGGAGTCTAGATAGTGCATTGTCTAAGTCCTGGTTTCATAGTCACAAAACTGTCAGAGCGCAACATTTCAAAGTGTGCTCATAATGTTCAAACGTTTGATCTTCCACAGCTTTTGCTCTGAGAGAAGTAAGAATAACGAATTTTTTTTTTTTGGGGGGGGGGGCATTTTCTCATTATTTGTTTACATACAAGCTAATATTACCAAGACTGAGGGACTCTAAGTTTGATTTTACTTTTAAAGCTCTGTATTTTATTTAATTTTGTTTTGCTTTTAAAGTTTTGCGACTGTGGGGCCTGGATTCGATCTTGCAGACTCCATCTTTATAATATCACTGCCTCGAGATAAATTGGTATAAGATGTTTCAAGCTCTAATAGGTATTTATGCGAGACCCTTCTATTGGGTAAAGATTTGCATTTAAAATTAATTAGATATGCTTTGATTAGTACAGCACATTGATGTAAGCAAGGAGTTGCGACCCGACCATATAAACGAAAGAAGGCAGTCGTCTATGGCGCCAGGCTTTAAGAAGTGCAAAATTAGACGGAAGTAAATTTTTTCAGAAGGGTGCGCCAAAGTCACAATTTGCCTATGGCGCCAAAACCCTTAGACCGGTCCTGTAAGCAAGTTTTATCTACCTTGCTTGTTTATCCGGAATTTGCCTTGAATAAGGGGAGGTAACGAACGGCTGTTTCGCAAAAATCTCCAATTTGCTTCTAGTGTCCTAAACTCCAAGCAAAGGACGAACCATATCAGCATAATGACAAATTAGTTAGACTGATATACTCGTAATAAGGGATTTGTGGGTTCGTTAATAATGCTTTTACGGTGTGCCTCTGGGCAGTGCACTCAGTTCCCATTGCTTCCGAACTAAGTAGCCTTTCATGTACTGATGGGCAATTAAACGCTATTCATTTGATCAAATATTGCATAATTATACTCCCTTGACGAGATTTTTTCGCAGTTTGTCCTATTTTCTATATTTATCTCTGTAATCAGTATGGCTGTAATTCTTCTTCACCTGTTAAGGCCTCATACTTGTAACATGGATGCATCTTGAAAAGAAAATATGACCAAACCAAAACTTGGTCGTTGCTCTTCAGAACGATATTTAAGCAAAGTTACTTTGCTTATAAATTATTTTGAATTCGTATTTAAATATATTTTTAAACATGGTCACAAAATTTGCAATATGGGTGCATCATTGGACGAACGTGTGTCGCCAAACCAGGTGACTGTGCTTTAATCTTATGGTTTATTAAGGAAGCTTAGAATACTTACTTCTTCTATATAAATGGGTTATTTTTTGTGAACTCTTACTCATTAACAACTCTACCTTTTTCTGAATCTTCCTTTTAGGATTGGTTTGGAGAACTTCGAGTTCTTTTGGAGGATCTGACGAGCGAGGACGGGTCCCTGCGGATGAAACC
Source organism: Sinohyriopsis cumingii (assembly GCA_028554795.2). NCBI lineage: Eukaryota > Metazoa > Mollusca > Bivalvia > Unionida > Unionidae > Sinohyriopsis > Sinohyriopsis cumingii. The sequence continues at coordinate 58,607,342 of CM068839.1, read as the reverse complement.
CGCAGAATCCGGCTCCGATATGTACGTGTCCTATTGTAAAGTCAAGGCCGTATATGGAAAGATAGACACGTTTGACCATTTGTCCAACGTCGAATCCGTTAACCAGTGGCTTGGAAAAACTCATCATTTAACGTGCAGTGCCAGTGAGGTAAGATACAAAAATTCTTCACCAAAATTCAAGAATAAAGAGAGACAGAAAACAAACGAAACGATGGAAATAGCAAATAAATCAGCCATTTGAAATAAATTTTTTGTGTGCAATAAATTGATTGAATTTATTAAAAAAATAGCTGAATTACGTTTACAGACACATCGTCATAAACGACTTGTCCATTATGGAAAATTATGTTACATTCAGTAGAGAATACACGAAGAAGTAAGACAATCAAGGTAAAACGATCTTTTTACCTCACTGATATCATGCATACACAAATAAAATAAATGCATCGAGATATTTCGAAAACTTAAAAATCCATTTATGCCAATATATTCTCTAAATTAGTACAGACACCAAAATCATGCAAACTTAAATTGTACTGGTCCAATGTATTGACATTAGTACAGACCATCCGATCATGCTTAATTAAATCGTACTAATCAAATGTATGGAAATTAATTATTCTTGTTGTCGTTGTTGTGGTAGGGTTTAAGACCATTATCAGCACAAGATAGGCAATACATGTCGGTCAGTATAACTGGTAGAGGTACAGGCCATAATATCGTGCTAACCGAAATCGTACTGGTCTAGTAAAGACCGTACTATCATGCTAATGTAAATCGTACTCGTTCAATGTATGGAAATTAGTACAGACCCTACTATCGTGCTAGCTTAAATTGTACTGGTCCAGTTTATGGAAAATAGCAAGAACCGTACTCTCATTTTACAGGTGCAGTGCATAGAAATTAGTACAGAGCTTTCTCTCGTGCTAAACTAAATCGTACTAGTCCAATGTATGGAAATTACTACAGCCCCTACTATCGTGCTAACTAAAATTGTACTGGTCCAAACTATACAATAGTATAATTACGATTCTGAAACATCAGTAAACAAAATGGAAAAACAATATTGTAGATAGCAATTGCTATTTTACGAAACAGCATCAGTCGTGAAGATTGCTAATTTACGAAGCAGCATGATACGTGAAGATTCATAATGCACAAAGCAGCACGATGAGTGAATGATCGAAAGCGTATTTCTCTGTTCAGGAAGAATTTAAACATGGAAGTGTTTACATATTGACACCATTCACTACATATATTTTCAAGACTGTTACAACAAACACACACACTCACACGCTACTAGCAGCAAAATGCAGAATTTACGAAAAATATGATATAAAGAATTATAGCAGAAAAAGAGAAAAACTATGCCGATGTCAACAAACAAAAACAAACAAATGAGCAAGGCACAAAATTGTATTCCTCTTAATTTACAGAACAACCTAATGTTCTCGTAAACTTTACGAGGTCGTTCAGCAATGAATGAAAGAAAACAGAGGTAGATTTTGTTTTGTTTTGGAGAAGCAAAGTCCAGTTAAAAAACAATAGGAATGGAAAAGGTTCGCACACAATATGAAGCCATTCATACGTATCAAAGATCGATGAAACGTCGTGAATTGTTGAAAATAAAGTACTGTTTTAGACAGCGGACCTGTTAGCTTGTTGGTAAGATCCAAAAACAATTTATCAAGCACTAAACAATATTATAATATTTTTCTTTAGTTTTAAATTATTTACAAAAGCAACATCTAAGACATTTACTTGCTTACACTAGCATCGTCCAGTTGAGGGAATCAATTAAACAGGCCAGAAAGGAAAATAAAATATGGAGTATAGATAAAATGGTGAATTGAACAAGTCGCATGAACATTATACAATCGAGCACTAAAAGGAATTAGCAACAAAAGAGTTTATGTCAGTCACGCGGATGACTAGTGTCTGGAAGTCGTAGTTGTTCCATAAACATGTACAAAAGACAACAATAGCTATAATATACTTTGATGGTCATACTTAGTCTTTCCCAGAATACGTTTAGTCTGAAATAAGTGAAAACGAAAACTTGAGATGACATGTATGATTCTTTAAAAAAAATCATTAGAGAAAACTTGAAATTATACGCTTTGATAAACGATATATATATATATATATATATATATATATATATATATATATATATATATATATATATATATATATATATATATATATATATATATATATATATATATATATATATATATATATATATAAAGGATTTGCCTGCAAATATAAAGCTTGGGTACATTTCAATTTATTGCGACAGAACAATATCATATGTAGTTGCAAGGTTTAACGCAACATGGCCTTAAATACTAGAATACGGAAGTATTTTACTGAAAATGAAGCCAGAACATCGGTTGAAAGTTGTACTAAAAGTGATGAAGGGATACAATACAGCCTCTAAAATGGTCAATAGACACTAATCTGGTCAAAGCAAGCAAGGATGAAAGTCAATCGAAAGCATTACCAACTAATTTGATACTTAACAATTGATACATCTAGAACATATAAATTTGGAACTGGTGAAACAATTATAGAATGTCAAAATGCGAAAGGTTTCTGTTAAAGGAGCTTCCTTACAAACGTTACAGAGGAAAATAAGTAATCAGGCAAGTCATTTTAGGTGATCCGATCATTGACCACCAGGACGACTTGAAGGGGAGGATACACAACGCATGTTGTCCGAATAAACGTTTTCTTTATAGGACAAACAACGTGACATACAAAAATTAAAAATAAATTTTGAAAACAAAACGGATTGACCTTTTTTCGTCCATGCTTCCCGTGTTAGTTGCTTCTGCCAAGATCTGACTTGTACGTATATAAAAGTGTGTCTTTGACAGGTTATAAAATACAGCTGAGTGTTTAATAGGTTACATGTGAAACATTGACTTTTAGGATAGTAAAGTTTTATCTCGTTAGATCTATTTGCCATGTTAGTTATGAATTAATAAATTTATTACATTAAACTAAATCGGAAAACAATATGTAAGGTTCCTTACTAGTCTGTTGTCGTTGTTTTTTCTGGGGTTATTTGTATGTTCTCTTTTCTTTTCTGTTTGTGTGTGTGTAAAAACTGAGTTTGTTGTGTCAAAGACAGTGGGTGCCGGAGAAACTATGACATTATTACTTTAAGACTAAACTATGCCATTTGTACTTCGCATCTTCGACTCGCCCGTTTCTCTATACTTTACAGAAGCAGCTTAGTACGAAATCAGTACACGAATTTTATGTATATTTCTAAATACAAAAACTGACATCAGAATACAAAATACCATTGACCTAATAATGTTGGTTAAATCGGATAACAATGACATATATATGAATCAATTTATTTTCATTGGCAACAACTTTAAAATTCCAACACATAATGACTTGATCCAATATAAGGGAAAAAACAAATTTTTAACGCAAAATAAGAACTGAAATAACAAACTAGGGAAAAGTTTGATCGCATCAAAATATAAGGACAGATATAATCTAGGCTGTATGCGTTTTTCGTTTGGATCTATTTTCTCTACCAATCGCATATTTGTAACTCTTAAGTTTGTTTCTTAATATCCCTATCATCAGATTCCATAGATTATGTTGTAGAACCGATAAATCAACAGCGCCTACAAAGTGCTCTATCTGTTGTAATAGCAAAAGGTGTAAAATGCCCACTTTTAATTTTCTGTGGTACTTGTCATTTATTGTCATTACTTCTCCTGCCTGACTAATCAGACATATCCTTGCTATATATTGTTCCCTTTAATATTTCTTCATGTGCTTTAATATATTGTCTTTAAGTGACAGTGTGTTTCAGCAGATATAAAGGTTATTAAAGTCGACTCTGCACATCTCTTCCTTTTTGACATTGTACAGTCCACAACGCTTCTTCCGTATCTCTAAATCAGTTAAATTGAACATACATTCTTCGCTTATGCTTATGTAGTGTCAAGTTGTCGGTGTGCAAAATCCTCAATATTTTTAACTCTTTCACAGAACTAGGACCATCAACTTGTTTCGTAATTGAACAAGATGAAAAAAGGTTCAACCACTATTTAAGTCACCTTTTTGCTCATTTTACATCGACTGTTGTACCTGACTGTCCCTTAGAGACAATGTGGATGTGACCGCTTTCAGTTGTATGTGCATTTGTAACCTATTTAATTCAAAAGTTACGCTGAGCATATAACTAGAGTTTATTAATTGTTTACTAAATTTACATACGGTTTTGTACCAATATTTCACTGAAATTTAGTCATTCACTCTCGGATTACACCGTTTGAGGGTATTTAAACATCGTGTAATGGCATCTAAACGTATTAATTTAAAATATCCAACAGCAAACAACAAATGGAAGCAACGGAGGGTCATCATATTCAGCCACAAATAATGTACCTAATAAATAAACGTGAACTGCCTTTGTTGTTGATGAATTTGTGTTGTTAATCATAATGGTTGTATTAATTGTTAAAACCAGCAGCCACGTACTGTGCAATAAAGTCTCGAAGATAAAATAATTAAACATAATATTCACAATCTCAACAGTGATGAGGTTAGCCAGCTTGAATAATTCAACATTTTGTTATGTTTTTCTGTTACCTTCTTCGAAGGCATTTTATCATTATTTATTTTTAAATCTCATTTTGCTATATTTCATCCATCTAGTATTCAGGAAAACAGCTTTCTTTCTTGCTAGGAACAAAAAGAGGCACGTGAAAAGACACGATTCCTGTCTCAGTAATCATTACCATCACTTTTACTCTTTGTAAAATATATACACTTACTGTTGGAGACAATAAATTCAATACTGCATCAATTTATTTCATTCTTATATTTTATTCTGACGTTTCATCGCCATGGTATCGTTGTTTCATGTACTGTTTTGTACATTCATTTACATGTTCTCTAATTTATTTTCTTCAGTTTTTGCTACGATTCTTTTGGCAATTTTTGTATATACTTTGTTTCTGAACAAACTTGATGCACATTTTACTTTTTGACATTCCGAACATTTATCTATATATCTTGTTTTTATTAACTCAATCAAATTTTAATTATTTTTCGAAAATTGGCTTAGCGATCAAATATTTTGCTTTGTCACACTGCATTTGGCCTGATGACTTACAACTAGCCATTTTAAGATCTTGTTATTAATATTCCGAATTTCAGTACATACAAACGGGATCAAAATAAAAAAGAAAACAAAAGCAAGGTTAGAAAAGAATTTCAAAAGTTTACTTCAAAGAAGCCAAAAGATCAACGAGGAGTTTAACTGGGCAGACTACTTAGGCAAAGTTCACACTAATTGTAAAAAATCAGCCGCTGCTAAACTTTTAAACAACGAACAATGAAGACTATAAAACAACACAAGGTCATGCAAGAATGCCTTCGCGTGCACGGTTCACTACGTGTGAGAAATTATACAGATCCAAACATCACGATCCATTATTTGATACGCGGAGTTGTAAGTCATTTAGGCATCGTGTTTTATTTGGTCAAAAAAGCGAATGAAATGACACATTCCGAGCAAGACGTAATGTTAGAGGTTAAGAAAATCAAAACCACCGAACGGCAACATCAATCTCTGCAAGAAGTTTAGCATGACAAGACTTGGTCTACGTACAGCCTCCAAACTTAGACTTTGTCTAGCCCATTATCAGAAACGATTTAACGTTTCAGTTAATACAAAAAATAATTTTACGTGCAAACAAATGTTGAATGAAACTAAAACTTGATTACCACAACAAATATAGCTGTCTCCTTCTTATATAAAAATGAATAAAAAGACACAAGTGCTATGCCATGTGTCTGTGTCGTGTGCTGTTGGTGCACATAATTTGCACAAATAACGGACATCATCTATTGTATATTTCACACAGCCAATAGTTAAGAAAGCTAGGACTTTGTCCGTTAATTTTAAATATTAACAAGATTACAATGATTTGGTCAGAGAAAACGAAAACTGCAGAGGTTTTGGACTAATGTACTGAGGAATAGTTCAAGATTAAGAAATTTTGGAGAAGTTCACACGGTTGTTAGCGTGGGTAGCGTGTTCTGAAGGAACAGTACTCTCTAAGTGAGGGTATATGATAAACAGAAAAAGTGTAACGAATGAAGCTGTTAGTTTGCTAGAACTCTTGGCTGTTCAAAATTCTTTTATGTAATTTTTTTCCGATTAGCTAACCTTCATGACCAAAAAAAGAATGCAGTATTGTATTGGACGGTGTCTCGAGGAAGAAATATATTCCGGCCAATCAGGTTGATAACAAAACTGTTCAATTCACCATTTTGTTACTAGGCCATATGCTTTCTTGTTGAGGAATTCAAGATTTCAGACTAACTAAAAGGCAATTTTTTTTTCACATAAACGAATATAAAGATGGATTTGACAGCGTTTAACAAGAAGATGGAATGACTGCTAATAATTAAAAAGATGAAAGTATAAATGTTGTCAAAAGTTTAAATGCCTGGTGTATATTACCAGCCACAATGCTGAATTGTTGAGATCTAATAACAAGAAAATTATACGGGCTGAATATGACACAGTAAGTGGACTGTTAAAAGCCCCATAATGTATGTATTTACTTTAAGCAAATCGATTAAGCGAATAATTATCTCAAACTGAACGGCCGTGGCACAGTTGAACTATTCAACATTAACCAGGTCGTTTCTTGTTAAAAACGAAATCTTTTCCTTGGACACTATTTAATTACAAGCAACGAAAGAGGGAAACAATTAACAGATTGAATATAGGCAAAAAGATTAAGATGAAAAAGTAATCGAGTCATTGATTTGTGGCATGTCTTGTACATAATACAAATGTGACAAATATCTCTCAGAAGACCATTGTTTGCATAGTAAAATAAAAACAGGAGGAGGACTGTCTCCAAAAGTGAACCATGATTAAAACCCGAAGAATAAAGTTACCACAGTTGGAGAGATTTAAATAATGAAACTCCGAATAATAATCCAAAGATTGAAATGAAAATTAGTTATTCTGTCATAAACATTACTGGCTTGAACAAAACCATCTAATATACAGTCATTGGGGATTGAATTATGCTGATGTCAGAATTACAAAAACTGATTTAGCAGAGATGTAAATAAAATAGCGAACATCAGAAACAAAGTAAATACTAACAAAAGGATGATTAAAAATTGAATACAACCTATTCTTTATTTATTATAGATTTGAATAGAAGGATGGGAACAAGAAATATATTTTCTCAATTTTACAACAGTTTGTTGCTGAAGTTAAACAATGAAAAACAGGCTTATTAAAGAGGTGTGAATAAAAATTAGTGTTGTGTAAGGCAATATTGATAAATGATACAGAAAGGCAAAACTAATGATAAAGGTTTCAGTTTTTGAAACTACAGTTTAAAACAGAAAATGCATTCACAAATAAAATAGATTTAAAAAAGACTCTCACATTAAGTTTTAACATTGATAAGGTGAAAATGAAATAAAATAAAGCACAGAGACAATCAAAATGGACGCAAATTGTCTGTCTATTAAAAACGTTGGGTTTATACACAGTCGTATCAACTTTCACAGGAAATCAATCCTGGCCTTTCTGTTGACATTGCATTATGAGTAAACAACCAGTAAGTTATTTATTCCTTAAACCTGAAGAATCTGAACCTAACATTTACGGTGTAAAGCAGTCATGTACAAACAATTTAAATAAAGATTATCGATTTCATTTCTATTCAGTATTTTAACAGGTCTGGTTCTGTCGTGAAAATTTATAAACTCAACTTGTTAACTGTTTTGAATTAGTCATTTCCTAAGTCTGAAAGTTTTACTTGTTTGAGCATTTACAAAACCAAATTTTCCAATTTTTCGACTATTATTTTCTTCATATATATTTTGGTAGATGTACTCATTTAAATTTCGTGTAAACGAATTTATATGCATTTGTGTTATCATTCTGTTTAAATTATGTATATGCAGTAACCTGCATTCATTTCTAAGTTGAAAACGTATCGTACCTTTTTCTGTGTTTGTTTCAGATACTTAGTGCATCAGCCTTCGAAGTCTTCTTTTTAATTTATTTGACAATAAATACAGTAAATACTTAAATACATATTTAACTATAAACGCTTCGAAGCCATATAAATAACTGCACTGCGGAGGCTAAAAAAAGACAAAGGAGCAACAAATGAACCAATTAAGAAATGTATTTTAATCACAATTCATAACTAATAGGTAAATAACAAAGACCGCAACAAACGCGCAATACAATAGAGGCATGATAGCCATGGTTCATTTATAAATGGTACGTTAGAACAACGGTTTGCTGGTTCAGTGCAATTTAAGCGACAAACAATCGTTCAGCTTTGTAAGTGTTTGCTTTGGCTGTCGTTCTATACGTTTGTTTAATAACTGAATGCAGCTCGAAGTATATATTATTTGCGTTCCGGGGAGGCATATTCATTTTGAAGTCTTCGTACTAGCGTGGTAAAATCCTAATATACATCGTTTCTTGACACATATATTGTGTGTAAAATAAATTCATTTTCCGCAATCAATATGATGTGTGTGTGTTGGATTTGTAACGTAGCTTGAACTATTTTTCAGTCATATCACTACCATGTCTGAAGTGTAGCAGTTTATAGTGATGTCTAGCACATAGGCATCATGCCACAGACATGTAGCATCATGTCCCACCCAGTCACATTATCATGAAACCTGGCCGACCTGTCCTAATACTAACCTCTTAATGCTGAGCGCCAAGCGAGGCATCTGCTAGTAAAATTTGTATGACTTTTGTATGACTCGACCGGGGTTCGAGCCCGCGACCTCCCGCATCTGTGGTGGACACTATAACCACTTATGCCATCTGAGTGGTCCAATATGTTCTATTGTACATGTTGTGATGTTTCCAGAGACTGTATCGAAAACAACTTTATTAAGGCAGAGTTTAATGAGGAAACTTGTAATTACTCATATGACGACGATGTTCATGTTCCCCGTGCCATGTGCGTGATGTTTATGTCATATAGGGTCTGATAACGTCGATACTGATTTCTCAGATTATGTTAAGTGCGATAGTTATATTGTCACATATGCGATTTCAGCAATTGAAGATATTGTTTGTCAAATAAATGATGGCCAAGTAGGGACATATTTTTCTGCTACTGGAAGTGACGAGGCCGGTGACGACGTAGCACCTGCCAACGAGGTTCTACATAGAGTAACATACATTAAATTGTATCGACAAGCTCAGAGTGACAAGCCTGATATTCGCTATAAGCAGTTGCTTGTCACAAATACATGTAAACTAAAAGCCTCAGATTTATACGAAAACTGGTGGCTATTGAATGTTTTCCCCGGCTTGTGTATGTACGTGTATACTGAAACTGCTACAACTTGTATATTACATGTATGTTCATCGTCATCGAGATGTACATGAACATGGACACAAATATAAACATTCTGAAAAATAAACGATGAATTTAGATATTCTGTTTTTGGGTCATAAAGTTTTATTTACCCCAGTTCGCTATGAAACATTGTAAACAATCTTTACGGTACTTCACAGACGAGTTTTGAAAACACAATAACCTTTGACCTGTACTACAATGCTTTACGGGGCCCCGAGTGGCCGAGTGATCTAAAGCGCTCTCCGTTACGGATCACTGCCATCTCACCTCTGTCTGCGCCGGTTCGAGTCTCGGATTCAGCCAATGTGGGTATGTGAGAAGGCTTGCCAGTAGCTTCTCGTGGGTCGGTGGTTCTTTCCGGGTTCTTCCTCCACCATTAATACTGGCCGCCATGTATAGCCTATCGTGTGCTGAAAAATGACGTTAAACCCCACAACAACAACAATGCTTTACGTCTGAGCCAGGTTGACATGCTTACTTGCACATATACGCTGTCCAGCATTAGTTTACCTATAATCCAAGCAAACAACATTTTTTACAACTCCTTTTTTTGTACTGTCCGATTTCAAATTTCATGAAGGTAATTTTGACAATAGAGCATGAATATTTTGAAAGAAATAGAAATTTTAATTTCTTGAAATTTCCCAATGAATTTATTTATGCATGTATTCAAAAATAGGTGACTTTTGACAATTATATATACACATCAAAGACAACTACACAAATAGATCTTATTTCATCTTCAAGATCTAGTGTCACTGCAGACAAAGAATATTGCATTGCATTACCAAACGTCACAACAATCTTCTCATGGAAACATTTTTGTTGTTGATTTTTCCATCGTGTCCATTTTTAGTTTTGCGCTTGTTATGGCTGTTACCAATTACCGGTATGTGTCTAAAGTACTAAAGTGTACGCGGGTTTGTTCCGGAATGATTTGCATGTAACAAAATTGCATATTTTAATGAACAGGTGACATCAGACCCACAACATCATCCATCAGTATCAACGCTGATTTGTGGGGTTGATTTATCTATCTATCTATCTGTCTGTCCGTCTGTCTGTCTCTGTCTATCTGTCTATCTATCTATCTATCTATGTATACATGCCGTTTCTGTTATTCAGATAGAAAAATTTCGAGACGAAATCGAGAAGTTTATAATAACAAAGGAGCACGGCACGAACACCCAAAGTCTGTGGCCTATAATTAAGCACGTACGGATCAAGCTTCCCAATTCAGACGTCTGTAGCAGCGGGGCCTCTCTTGTAGATCTTCCAGGCATCCGGGATTCTAACCCTGCCAGGAACAAAATTGCAAAAGAGGTTAGTTTCGATGAGTCTTACATCTAATCGTTGTGCTATTTATTACGTTATTTTTTACTTTGAATATAATCCTTCCTTGTGATGATGATGATGATGATGATGATGATGACGACGACGACGAAGCTGCTGCTGACAATTATTATTATTATTATTATTATTATTATTATTATCATTATTATTATTATTATTATCATTATTATTATTATTATTATTATTATTATTATTATTATTATTATTATCATCATCATCATTTCATTAAGTTTACTAGTTCTCTTCTATTATATGGAACGATCATGCTGAATATTAGATTTCACTACCAGTAGTTAGCAAGCCTGTTCGCTAGAGTGCGCCGATGTATACATAGAACTTACGGCATGTACAGACTAAGTTTACTATTAATTGTAGTATATATTCTTTGCATTAGTTTCCCAGGACTAAAATTTTCATTGTGCCCAAATGATGATAAATCATATCTTATTCTTATTCTTATTCTAACGTACCTTCAAAGATGAACTCACGGTTAAGTTCTTGTCATAGGTTGTCCGGCATTTTGTGGGAGGCTGAACTATATACAAACAAGCACCGTGCACTGGGTCACAGATTTCACTACCAGATCAAGATAAATACTTCTTTACTCACTGGGTACTGTCGCCGAAATACACAGACTACCACAACATCATGCTCAAATGGTAGAGACTAAACAATTACCTTGAAATCAACACTAAGTATGCTTAAATCTAACTCTTGTATCACATCTAAAAGGAGAGAGGTAAATAATGCTCTTGAAATAGACTGGGACTACATTCATAGGTAGTGAACCGGAAGTAATAACTGTGACCCGATTACTACCAGCCCAAATTATTTATGGCCAATTTTAGTCGAACTTTAAAATTTGCATACCACACCTAATTAAACTTTATACGTTGCGTACGTCAGAACAAGCGACGGACAGATTCAATCATTTTGCCCGTGAATGTGTCTTTCGATGATATTTCAACTGAGGAGACCTTGACCTTTTTATTCTTTAAAATGCAAGGTGCATGCAAACTGGTGCCTGCGATCAAATGTGCAGTACAGCTGGTATATCCTTGCGCTTATGCATAGTAGACATATATAAAATTTCTCTGTATGGTCAGAGCTATAATTTGCAAATTAGGTCAATGAAATCTTAAATTTCACATTATTCAGATATGTTATACCTTAAACTACGAACGTGACTCTTTTCTATAATATCTCACCTCAGCTTTGTGTTTGGTTTAATAGTTTGATTCCAGTAGTCCATGCCGCTAGCAACAGTAGACGATGCGAGGTGGCTATAAATGATAAACGACAACAATAATCCCTTCAAATTGTCACATTTAGATGAATAAGTCACGACGAATAATGTTTTGGAAGATTGAAAAGACTTATGAAGCCTTTAAAATCATACTGAATAGCGAAGCAAATTGCAAATGTTAGACTAGGCATGGGGAATCAGATATCACCTATGAGAGCATAATATTTTTGCGGAGTAAAATGATAAGAGACATATCTAAGCGTGTAACTTAAGATATACAGCAAAACCAGATTACAAAGACTTTCCCTCAAAAGTGCAGAACATAATACAATTTCATACGCGTAAATCCGGTTAGTGCATATTTTACACAGTACAAATTGGTCGACACAACTAGGTTGATCAGCAATACCTTACACCGGTAATAGACTAAGTGCCACACACAAAAAAGTTTTCTGCTTGTTGTTTATGTGCGCTGGAAACTAATAGATGTTGCAGATTAAGTCACCATTATCGTCGTCACTCTGTTGATCGAGCACGCCTCATTTTAACGAAAATTAAATCACAAATACACTATCCATTTAGTGACACAGTTAATAACAAATTGCCATTAGTCATACTTATAAGGAATTTAACTGCAGTTTGATTCGGTTCTTCTTTTATAGTTTGATTGAAATTTTCTTTTGATGTCGATTGTGCAACATGTTTTACAACTTATTCAAACGCGCTGTTAACGGCGGTTTGGATGTTGGTGTGATGTAATCATTCATTGGTTAGGAAAGCGGATAACCAGAGTAAAACTAGCGACCTTTGATGGATAGTATTTGCCATAACTGAGGATTAAATTCGAGATTGCAGAAGACCAAAGCATGCGTGTCAAAGAGGTGGGATGATTTGAGATCCTCGCTTCTTATGGTTTCTGCTTATCGTTCTTTAGAAGATGACCGGTGTTATTGCCCTGATCGAGAAAATAATAAAAGAAAATATGAATTGAAAGGATGAATAAGAGAGATCTGAGCAGAATAGAACAATTCGAGCTCCCGTATATAAAATTGTATAGCAATTTAATCGGTTGCATCAACAAAATGAAATTTAACATATTTGAATCATTCACTTTCTCTTAGAAACAGAGGTACAACATTAATGCGAAATTAAATTAACCGTCCTGTTACAAAAATAAAACGAATTTCGTAGTATAATCACCGAGTGACTGATCTAGTTGAAATCGCCGGCATGTCAGTATCACCTGGTTACTTCCTGTCTTTTCCAAATCACTGTTGGTGACAGATCAGCGTTGTCGTATTTATTTTCCTTCTCTCTCTTCGTCTAGCCTCGTCGGAGCATTAACATTAATGGTTGAAGACTGCGCTTTTTTTCCCGCCGTGCAGTACAGATATGTAGTTTTGTTTTCTTCAACTAAATTTACCGAACATAAATACGTGTCAGGTTTTTTTCCTTCTGGGATCGAAGAATATTTCCACTCCTTAAACGTCGGAACATCTAATCGTATTTCAACAGAACTAAGCTAATATGGTCAGTTCGTAACCTTATACACACTCAAAACCCTAATGCCATAAACTAATGTATTTTATTGCTGCGCGTCAAATTCCCGCTTGAACCAGGACATTAATATACCTCTTAAATAAACCATTACACCCTGCTGTAGCAACCAGTTACTAGCTGAATTATTACAGTCGACACGCGTTCCTAATGCTAACACCATAGATTCTCGGTTGAAACGAATTCACAAATTAATTATAAACGAAACAATTGACTTCACTCCTTTTCCTAACTACGTTTTAGACATTGAAAAACTAATTCTCAGCATACATGATACAAATCATTTAAAACAGATAATTTACTTCTCACTGTTCGTATCAGAAGAAATGCACGAAACCTGAAGGATACATTATTCGTATAACATTCAAAACAAATAAATTAACTCTCGCCATGCTTATTAGAGTAATGCATGAAGTTGCTACATAACATGATTTCTATCATATCAGATGAATGTACGAATATTGAGAAACTCAAGGAAGTTTCAACTGGCTCCGCTCAGAAATTTAGACTGACTAATTTCGCGAGGTAGATTACTTAAAAAATTTAATTTAATCTGGGAACACACACACACACACACACACACACACACACACACACACATTTTTTAACACTACCATCGAAGTCAGACTAACTCTCTCTAGACCGTCTTTATTAATAACCATTCTGATAAAATATCATTTTATGACACATATTTCAAATGGCCCAATATTTCCCAAACTTTTGGATCTGGTGTGCCTTATATATATATATATATATATATATATATATATATATATATATATATATATATATATATTCAACTAATACTGGTCCCTTTAGTGTTCTTTGTTCCTTTGTCTAGTAATTGTGCATAAGAAATGGAAGTGTACATAAGTTACCATTTCGCTCAAAATGTCTCCCTCCGATTAGTACATTTGATTTATTGGTAGAAATTTACTTCAGTTTTTGAAAGAATGCCATTCGGTGTGGGTGGTGAACGCAATGCCCCGGGCGAGTGATGACGTCACGTCCAGGGATCTTCTAGACCAGGGTCTAAGGAGGCAGTTTTTAATGGACGGCAAAATGGAGAGCCTTGCTTTCATCTGCACCATGTCCGACAGATTTAGCGAACAGAATACTATCAGGTTACTTACAATTCTATTCAAACGATTGAGTCTTACTGAATTCGATCCCATACAATGCATTTAAATATTCTGTCTATATATATATATATATATATATATATATATATATATATATATATATATATATATATATATATATATATATATATAAAATTAAATATCTATATATCTCTCTATATATATATATAAATATAATATTGTCCAGTATCAGCGACAAGCTGAAATAAACTAGTTGAAACGTAATTCAGTTAACAGGTCGAATTCCTGTATAAACAGCCATGTAAATGTTCGTAAACATAACCGTTTTCTATTTTATTTGTTTGTCTTTTCCACAGGGGTTCGTTACAAAGAAAATTTGGAGTATCCGTCCATGAATCAAGGGATGGGGTTCTAACCTGTAACAATATAACACAAGGGAAAGCACCAATCCGTACCCCTCGATAGTTCCAACACTGCTAGTTTATCCTAATTGCGTCTACCCAATTCCAACTTAAGTCAGTCGTAATCAAGAGTAGTTTACTTTTCAAAACAGCTCGACACACCTCGTTCAGTTTGTGATATAATGGAGCAAATGCAATAATTGTTCGCCGAGTTTGAAGTCTGGACAAATGCCGTGTAGAAGTGCTGTTTTGCATTCGGATAATCTGTGATTTCACCATTGTCTGAAAGGTAAGATCCGAACAACCTCGAGTCTGCAGTAAATATAGTTAATGTACATTGTGATGCGTTTTATTTTGGTGGCAAAAACAAATATTGATTTTGGTAAATCTGGTGCTAATTGCTGGTTACATTGTTGCACAGTGCATTCTTAACTCCTGAAGCATACTTATTGTTATACTACAGACTCGAGGTTGTTCGGATCTTACCTTTCGTATTTGTCAGTTTATTGCATTTATCTTAATCAATCCCTGACACACATGATCCCTTGCTGGATCCAGTGCACTTGAAAAGATTGTTATTCACCATATGATTTATATTATTTATCTTATCAACCTCGTATGGCACGATCTACCTTTGGTGTGATCTAACATCCTTTCAGTTCTGTATTTTATGTCGTGTTAGTGTATACCGTCCAATTTTTTCCTTCTTGCATTTAGATAATTTATTAAAAGGCAAATATTGTCCAGTATCAGCAACAAGCTGAAATAAACTAGTTGAAACATAATAAAGTTAAAAGGTTTCGCAAACATAACCATTTTTCTGTTTTATTTGTTTGTCTTGTCTATGTTTTGTATTTGCCATTGAAAAAGACTCATTAAAGAGTCGAAAGCCATCAGGATAGTTAGATACTAGTTTCGCACTGTTCGGTGTAAGTTTATTGCATATATATATATATATATATATATATATATATATATATATATATATATATATATATATATATATATATATATATAGCATCAGGGCTTTCCACTCTCTAACGAGTCTTTTTCAAATGCAAGTACGAAATATAGACAAGACAAACAAATAAAACAGAAAAAACGGTTATGTTTGCAAACCTTTACATGGCTGTTTATGCAGGTATTAAAGTTTAAATTTATTATATTTCACCTAGTTTATTTCAACTTTTAGTTGATACTGGAAAATATTTTTATTGACCTAGAAATCGACATCTGCTAATTTATGTATATTTATGCATGCGCAAATTATATCCCGGATATTTCATTACTATAGTAGTCATTATAGGCTATTAAGGAAATTTAGAGCATTATTTAAAAGGAAATGTGTCGGCTGCAAAAGATAATTTTACATATATACATACATACATACATACATACATACTAGCTCACTATGTGATAGACACAAGAACCCACTGGTCTATTATTTCTGCACAATACATTGTATTGTTATATCTATTGTTGGCCAAGTGGTTACAGCGTCCGTCTCAGATGTGGGAGGTCGTGAGTTCAATCCCCGGCCAAGTCATACCAAAGACTTACAAAAATGGTACAAACAGCTGCCTCGCTTGGAGCTCAGCATTAAGAGGTTAGTGTTAGGACTGGTCGGCCTGATGTCAGGATAATGTGACTGGGTGGGACATCATGCTACAGGTCTGCTACATGATGCCCCAGTGCTAGGCATCACTAAAAACTGTCACACTGCAGATATGACTGAAGCGATATGACTGAAATTTTTTTAAAGCTACGTTAAAAATCCAAATCTCTCTCTCTCTCTCACACACACACACACACACACACACACACACACACATACACACACACACATACACACACACACACACACACTATTGTTGTAAATTGCTTATAGTGATTCTTACATATAGTCAGTAGCATATCATACTAACTTTTGGGAGGCGGGCGGACGGGGCATGCGCCAGAGGTCTTGGGACGCCAAAAACCATAGGCGCCAAAACTACTTTGGGCAATCATTGTCGGGATGCCATTTACAGGTAGGTAATGTGTGAATTTTTCCTTTTTTTTTCACTAGACAAAATGCTTGCTTAATTAGAAACGCAGAAAAACCGTTTTAAAATTGCGCTTTTATCAATTTTTGTCATAAAGTGTGTATACGTGTATGTGTGTGTGTGCAGCGTATGATTAATTGTGCTTGCAAAACAACTAGCAAAGCATTTAGTTTCAGCTAATACACCGTTGGGCACAAAAACCAATGCAAGAGTTTATCACATCATCACAACAGAGACAATGATTACTCAGAAATTTTAGATTTAATAACAAATTTGATCTACATTGCCAAAGTTTTAATAAGAAAGTTTTGATTCCCATTTTGTTTAGATGAATAAAATTAATTGCCTCTTAAGTTCCCAATGTTTTGGGCTTCTGGACACCACTTGTATATCCAAATGACCAAACTGCGTGACCGCTTGACGTACTCTCACTTATCGCTATACTTGTAAAGAAAGAAACGAAAATATGCCCGTTGCGGTTATCTTTCTCATTTTTAATATCTATGAAATTGAAATTCTCATGAGCATAACCACAAAATACATGAATATTTCTCACAGAATTTATTTCGAATGGTAAAGCACATCAAAACATGCAGTGATGTTTCTTGTATCATATTCGTATAATGATACCGATGTAACAGTCTGCAGTATGTACAAAATATAAACGTTTAATTCCTCGCGTGACTGCTACATCATTGCATTTGTTACACATTGCTTTGTCGTATTATATTTATGGTATTTTACTCTATTACTACCATACTTACCCGTTACTGAAAACGTATAGAGTAGACTACTTTTTACCATACCTACACGTATAGTGTATGTGATTTGTGATGTGATTTTGATTTTTAACGTAGCTTTAACAATTTTTCAGTCATATCGCTACGATGTCTGCAATGTGGCAGTTTATAGTGATGTCTAGCACTGGGGCATCATGCCGCAGACATGTAGCATGATGTCCCACCCAGTCACATTATCCTGACACCAGGCCGACCAGTTCTAACACTAACCTCTTAATGCTGAACGCCAAGCGAGGCAGCTGTTAGTACCATTTTTTAAATCTCTGGTATGACTCGGCCGGGGATCGAACCCACGACCTCCGAGACGGACGCTCTAACCACTAGGCCACCGGAGCGGTACGTATAGTGTAGACTACTTTGTAAACGATGTAGCGTATTGTACTTTGTCAATGCCATTTTAATTACGTGTTGATGTAAAATTTCGCCTGTCATTTCTTGTAGGACGCACCAGTTGGATAGCATGTGTCGGGATCTAAAAGTCCAAAAATATTCCATGGAAATGGATAAGAGGTACTTGGAACAACAAATTAAAATTTTCCAGGATACTACGGACGTCTCAAAGGAGAAAGCTAGGGTAAACAATTATTATTATTATTATTATTATTATTATTATTATTATTATTATTATTATTATTATCATTATTATTATTATTATTATTATTATTATTATTATTATTATTGGTGTTGTTGTTGTTACTACTACTGCTACTTATTATTATTATTATTATTACTATTATTATTATTATTATTATTATTATTATTATTATTATTATTACCACTTTACTATAACAGCAGTTACAGTATTCTTCTTGTCGTCTTACCTTGTGTCCATCCCTCCGTCGGACTGGTAATTTCTGAGTTACTGTCACAATATTGACTTCATGAAATACTAATCATACTTGTTGATTTTTTATGTGAGATGGCTCTCACTACTGAATATAATACAAACATGAATTATGCTTTAAAGCGACAGGGAAAGCTAAATTAACTGATTAATTTGACATAATTTTCTTGGTTTCAGCGCATGCAGTTTTTTTCTAATTTAAGAAAAATATACATTTTTCAGATTTGGGAACTACATGAAAATATCATGAAAATGAACTATATGATATCGAAAATATGTGCAAAGTCCAGGAATGAAGTATGCGTACGACATATAAAACGCCTCTTTCGGGTGAGTATGTAACTGTGTAAATAACATTTCCATTTTCCACCCACTCCCCTTTCTCACCCTTCGAGAAGCGAGAGACATTGCGCGTTCACTTTGCATGTCCCCAGTTCTGACTGTAACTTTCAAAGTAACTCACCAATCGAGATCAAACTTGAAACGTGTGTGTATCTTGGGCTGAAGGATTATGCCAAGCGAGAAGTGGATCGGTGTGATGTCTGTTCATTTATTATTGGTTATGTTTTTTTTATACCCCCCCCCAAAAAAATATATATATAATAAAAACCTATAGCGATCGGGCTTTCCATGCAAGTTTAGCTGATATTGTCTCTTTAAATAAACACTTGTCTAATACAAACCTTTGTCACTTTAGACTTATTTGGTTTCTGAAACGTTGCTAAAAAAATACTGACTCTTGCTACAGAACTGTTGAAACAGCGAGAACACGTGTTCGCCATCCATGATATAAACCGAGTGGGGGTGTTAGAATGCTCTTACCATGAAAAACAAAATTCAAAATCGAAAAGAGACGACTACAAAAAATCTCCCGGGAAATACTTGTTTTAATAACACAGGATGTAGACGGACTATTATTACACTAAGTTGGGCAATGGGACACATACCTGATAACATGACCTTGCACTCACTGGTCAGGGTACCAAGCACGATGAGTAAAAGCACTTGTCGATGAATTAATAGGTATAGCAGTGTGCGTGTGTTATTACAGAACATCAAAAGGCAGTCCAATCTGAATCGAGACCGTCCCAATGGGGAGGAGAGTGAGACTGATTCAGATGTGGAGAGGGAAGATTTGGAGGATAATGGTCCAGAAGAACAAGAGGGGGAAAAGAACATCAGAGTCTTCTGTTGTAGTTCTACGGAGTATCAGAAAATAATGGGATTCAATCCGACTGACGGACCGCCAATGGTAAGCTTGATGTCCGATCCCTTTTACAGTTGCTCAGTAAATTATCCTTATAATTAAAAGGAAATATTATCTATCTATCTATCTATCTATCTATCTATCTATCTGTCTGTCTGTCTATCTACTTACCTATCTACTTAACCTACCTACCCCCCCCCATGTCTAGTTTGAGAAACAGTGTGTGTTGATCATGTTTGTGTCCATACATGATCAACACACACTGTTTCTCAAAGTAAACATAAATGGTTTGACAGTTGTGTCCATACATGACCAACACACACTATTCCCAAAGCAAACAGATATGGCTTGACAGATGTGTCCATACATGACGAACACATACTGTTCCTAGAGTAAACGGATTATGTTTTGACATGTGCAGTAAGACCTAAACAAATGTATAGATTGATCATTAGACTGACCCA
Organism: Sinohyriopsis cumingii; assembly: GCA_028554795.2. NCBI lineage: Eukaryota > Metazoa > Mollusca > Bivalvia > Unionida > Unionidae > Sinohyriopsis > Sinohyriopsis cumingii. The sequence goes on along the minus strand of CM068839.1, from coordinate 58,586,906 downwards.
AGTGGCAGTCAAAGTTTATCTGATATTTGTAGAGAGGTGTGTCACTTCCATCCGTTAGCAAATGTAATGTTAACTTCCCGCCATTTTCCTTCGATATTGCATTTCCTATATGCTGGCAAAGCTTAGTTCTACCAAAATATTTAGACTCATTGAGTCGGACTTCCATATCCAACAGTGAATACAGTTCAGTAGCGAATACCAAAGGTGGGGTGGGGTGGAGATGGTGAGTTACTCGAACGCCCTTTTTCAAGTCAAAATAGTGTGCTTTTTCCAAAGAACTGAGAAAGCGTATCAATTTGAGAGTAACGAACCCTTCTTATAATCAAACCTTCGTTAAAAAAAAATAAGCATCGGTATGTGCGATTGATTCCGCTTGTCATTACTGAAGCACCCGACGATAAAAAAAAACAAACAAAACAACAACAAACAAACAACAAATGGATTCAGTAAAAATGGAGATATGTGATGTTTAACAAAATGAATGAAGTAAGCACAATAAGAATTCAGAAAAAGGAACACCATGACCATGATTTTAAATATAATATCTGAAACAATGTTTTTAAAAATAATTTTCACGAATATCGGATTAAACTTCGGAAACTTAACGATAGCACAAATGTGAACAGATTTGAACAAAATCTCAGAAGCACCAAAGCTATGAAAACTGTTCGGAATCAACAGATAGAGTCGATGAATCATTTCATACAAGTTTCTCCCCAGTCTCTAAATTACTTAATTGTCTTGTTTGAAAAAGGAATCCAAGCAACTAAAAAATATCACAAGGAAAGGTAAAACTGTTCTTAGTGGTGCTCTGTTAAGTATCACCTTGCATTTTATTCACGGAAACAATTGCTACGTAAACTAAAACTCGATATACTGTTAAACAACGTGGCCTCTTCTAATCCACGACCTCCCTTCTTCATCTTTATCTTTTCCCTTTCCTCTTTCATGTTTGTGTTCATGATCATCATGATCATCATCATCATCAACAACAACAACAACAACAAAGATAAGACAAGACAATGACAATGACAATGTAAACAATACTAACAAAAGTAATACCATTACCAACACCACCATCACCATCAGCGACAACAACAAAAAAAATCAACAACAGCAACAGTTAAGAAGCTAACGTTGCAACATTGCTTTAATCAGTACCATTACTATCGCGATCACGTCTACCGTCATACATAACACTGCTTTTATACTTCAATTCTATCGTTTGAATTTTGGCTTGAGTCTTGCCGACAAAAATTGCCTTGAAACATACAGACATCTTCGATTATCTTGTTTACGTAAGGGGTGGATTAAAGGCGTTTTCGTTCCAGATCTTTCTCGTTTTGAACTGTAGTCATTGCCTATTATTAAAAAGGTTTTTTTTCTCTCAAATTTTTCTTTGAAAAACAATGAAAGTTTGATTAATTGTTAACTGATATATTTTTGCATGTGCCTTTGTGAAGAGATATAATGTCTTGTATCATTTATACAACCCTGTGGTATCCGCAGCTGTTCGATTGGTAGAGCATCGGACTAAAAATTCAAGGGCAGCGGATTCGATACACGTCGAGTCCAGCTCTTGTCGGCTTCCTCAGTATGTCCCCGTGAAGGGCACTTAGGTTCCATTCTCTTGGCATGTTTGAAGCAATCACGTGTTTAAAGTGTCCTTACCCTCCACCCCCCATCCCCCAAAGAAACAACATTGTTCAATCTCGGAAATACGGTGCACGAGGTGACGTGAGCAAATTTCTGCATACATTTTTATTAAGGTCAGACGTACACAAGCGTTATTAGCTACTTGATATGTAGTTAATATACCTATTAACTGATAAGTGTAAGAACACCGATCATACGCAGTTTTTAGTGTCGAAGGTTTGCTCGAGCACACGACAAAATATCTGAAACTCTTGGGTTCAAACTGTTCGCTGGTGTTCACACAGCAAGCCGTGTGTTACCTATACTTTCTTCAACGAGGTGGCGGTAGGAGCAGGAAGGCGGTGGGGGTTGGGCACGTAATACCCAGTTTTGCAAGTCATACCCCAATTTATAAAGTCGGCCAACCTTGATTGTCGGGCTATGTAACAATAGTTTATTGTATGAGCCACCGCCATATCGTGGCGACAGATCGTAAATTGAAGAGAAGGGAGGCGAAAATACGAATGTTCACGCTAACTGGTGGATTTCAGACACGTTAATGAGTATCACCTTTGTTGTAATTGTTCACCATTTGCAAGCTTCATCTGATATGTAACTGATATGCCCCTTGACAAGCGAGAAAAATCATCGAGGAATAAAGACAGAGTTAGAATAAAATCTACCGTGAAATAGCAGTCAGTTAAACACAGTTTGGATTACAGAAAGTTTATTATATTTGCATGTGGTGACAAGTATTTGTTTGAGTTTTACGAAAGTGGATCGAGGAAAAGTAATGAAATTTGTATACAATAAAACGAGTGCTAGGTATCGGGTAATTTAAAAAAAAATATACAAACAGGAGAGGAACAATAAGATACAGGCTGAAGGACAAAGTAGGAAAAACTATGATAGAAATGTGTATGCAGCTGCGTTGAGAAGCCAACATATATGAAACATAAAGATACATTTTACAAGACTTCGATAAAGATACATTTTTTCTGCATTTAATATAATTCATCAGGTACTAATATATACATAACTGCATATTAAAAGGTGTAAGTGCCTTGGTCAACATTTCTTATCTTAAAGAAAAACAGAAATAACTTGCACACACAATTGCAATTTTTTTCAACATAACCAGTTTTATACCTTTATTTATTTATTTATTTACTTATTTTGGTCAAAGGTATTTGAAGATGCAGAAGACACACAAATTCCTGCGCTTAAAGATTACGTGCACGAGCTTACATATGCCAGACGACAAAAGGGCCTTGAAGAACTTGTGAGAAGCCTAGGGAGATGTGTTTTCAATTTCCTTAGCTACATACGAAATGGCGGGAGATTGGCAAGTATATTCACGAAAATTTACTGATATCAAATAAGTAGAGTTAATGTGCTATAATAAATAAATTGCTATGACGGAACCTTTCTATCACAAATCACACTATTAAGTGATCATCCCTGATCATTCTGATTAAAATCAGAACTCCACATTACCTACGTGACGTACAGCAAAACAAGTTCATGATTTGGTGAACTTTGGAATTTCCAATCCACTTTATATTTAGTATCCTTTCAAATGAAGGTCGGGAACTAAGTCAGAAATAGAAACATTGTTTCTATTATTAGGTCTTTATGAAAAGATTCAAGTCAAACTGAATTTTCTGGAAAATATCAAATTCCCCGTAAAATAATTACATTACAATGACATGTAACGAAATTTAAAAAAAAATGTAAACCTTGCAAACAGACAATTGAATTAAATCAAACGTAAATTAAATCAAATATACATAACACACATAAAACCTGCATCTATGCTGTTGACGGTAGGTTAATTGATACGTAAGACCTTGTTGTTTATGTTTAGACGGAGCTTAGTGTAAGCTAAACATAAAATGGTTAGCGTGATATTGTTCTTTTGTTGTAAGATCACACCGAGACGGATTTAACTGCCCTGGGCTCTGATGATTTGCATTTGTACTTTATTACACCCTGTCCAAAAGAACGATAACGTTGACCTCATGACAAATGAATAATCACGGGGCATTGCGCAGTTCTGAGAAATTCAAGCATCGTTATAATTTTTAAATAAAACAAGTTATATTGCCTCTCTAGACATGTTCTGGAATAAAAACTAATATTCCCTGTGCCTAAATTAGAAAATAGAATCCATTAATATGATTTCATTATCACTTATTTTGTGCAATGGTGTTATAATTTCTACAGAGTACAGCCGCCAGTGCCGGCATAGAGACAACAATAGATGAGGAACTGTCTCATTTTAAAGAGCGGATGCAGCCAGCGATTCAGACACTAAGGACGAGTATAGAGGATCTGTTCCGGGGACAAATCGGGCGCCAGGTCCTCCAGGGAACTCAATATGCCAAAAGGGATGCAGTAATAATCTGCGACAGATGGGGAGGACCGGTGAGTAGAAATTAACGAGTAGCCATAGAAGTGATAACTGTACACACACACACACACACACGCGCGCGCGCGCGCACGCACACACACGCATATACACACATGCATGATGTTTAATACGACTAGAAACCTTCTCTGAAAGGAAAATGCTACAAATGTAACGAATATTGCGTGATAAATTCTTAAGTCATAACTATTTGAATTTTGCAAACTGTTATATAGTGACAGTCAACAAGGGTGGGGCTGTGTCGAAATGCCAGCTGCAAGATTTCAGTCTCTCACTGAGTAAATAATAAACCCATCCAATGGTAACAGTAGCCAGCTGGCTTTTTTACATGATTGGACTGGTTCTAGCTGGTTAGAGCTTTCATTTTGTAACATAAGCGGTTGTAAATAATGGGGAATTTTGCGTGCTGCTTAGGTCTAAGTATGATTTTATTTATTTCAAATTCGGGACAGTGTTATGAGAACCAGTGGCGTCACTAGGGTTGGTGTCACCCAGTGCGGTAATTCATGGTGTCACCCCCATGGACCTCCTTCCATAACAGACCATACAAAAAATTTATAGACAGTCATTTTGGTGTCACCCCTTCTGATGGTGTCACCCGGTGCTCTCCGTACCCCTGCATTCCCCCTACTGACGCCACTGATGCAAACAACAAATGACAATATAGCTAGATTGACCCGACATTAATTTTCTGGCTGTAAGTGAGCAAAAGGTATTTTGTTTTCAGCGTGGCGGACGGTTGTGATAAGTGATACAAGTAACGAATACCTTTGGCACATGGATTCAGATCACAGTTATTTTCCTTTATAGTCTCTACATTTGTTTCTCAGTAGCGACCATCCCGCTATCTCGTCATAGTACATACATAAGCACCTGTTTTAATGTTTATATGCAACGCATTCTTTCATTAGATATCTGGCAACAGTATTTTTCATCTATCTATCCTTTATTTTAACGACATTCCATCTTTCAGTCCGGCGTGATAATGTGAATAGTAATTATTTAGAGTGAGTTTGACAAATAGGGAATACATATTTATAGTTTAACTTATTTAACGCATTTTAATCGTAATATTTGTACGTATCCGGATTAGAAGATTTCAAAACCTTACCTATATTCGGTATGTTTATGAACTCACCGGGCTCGAAACAATCGGCTTGGCAAATATTGTGTTGAAGCATGTTGCCGATTCGAATGTGTGTAGGTGTCAACTGTCAATAATATAACTTGTGAGATTTGGAAATAAAAGGCACTCGTTTGAAACGATTTACCAACGGGATTTTGTTAAAAGCATCATCGATGTATAATAACAGGCGACCGATACATACTGTTTTGCAAAAAAAAAGTACATACAAATAAGTTTTCTCAAATCAGTCTAAAATATTTCAATACATTTTGCCTATGTCAAGGTGACTATATGATAATTGTTAAGTAAATGAATACAATAACATTCACAAATCCTTCAGTTGTAAGTATAAATAATTCACTACAACTAGTCTAGCTTTCATTATTGTTGATGTAGTAGAGGAAATGAGTCTGCTATCTTATCTTGGCAAAAATGTAACTTGATGAAATTTCTACAGATAAATGTAATGAATCTATTTTAAAGACAAATAACCATCATGATGATATATATCTTGTATCAAAACTAAAATGGGAGGAAAATTTCTCAAAAATAGACTAGTACTAAATTCGTGGGTACTGAACCAGAAGTAATGATTGTGACCCGAGTCTTATCAGACCGAATTATTTGTTGCCATTTTCAGTAAATTGTTTGTATTTGTATGCCAAACATGATTTAACTTTACAGTCATTTTGAATTTCATAGCAACAAGGTGTATGACAGCTGTCAGAAAGTGTGTAGTGCTGGTGTTGCACAGGGTGCATGTTTTGGGCCAAGTGATCTTGAGAAACCAAAACTAAATTTGATTAATCTTCCTTAATTATATAATTTTTCAATGCAGTAAAACTTAATTGTAATATGAGATAAGTTCTGTCTGAAAACATGTTGGAAATGTAAAAACATTGATAATAAATTTTAATAAAAAATTTCAATAAACAAATTAAGAAAACAAAACATTAATAAAAAATAAAACAAAACTTTAATGAAAAATTAAGTTTTCATGCAAATTTTAAAGTTCAAAGGGACAAATTTTAAACAGCAAAGTTGATTGATGAATGATATATAAAATAAGTGGTAGCATGGGTCTGTACAACTTATAATATTCTGTCCAAGGGTAGTGAAATAAGATAGTTCTGAGTAATTTTTGTAGCCAATACAATATGTCTATTCAAATGCATAGAGGTGTACACACTAAAGAAGCAATGACAAGTGCTATATTCCACATTTATTACTCAGTCAGTTGATTGCATAAATAAAAGAACACTCAAATTTCCCATTTTGAATGGACCAGTATCATGTTTTATAGCAAAATGCAATCCGTTTCATTGTCAATAACCACAATATGTGAAAATGTAACAGGAAATACAACTCCTGTGATTTTTACCTTACTGGATAATGGTGCTGATAATAATAATAATAATAATAATAATAATAATGAGGACTTTGTCTAGTGCCTAATCTTTAGAAGCTCTAAGCGCTTAACAACATTAGACAACACCTATAACATAAAAAACATATATAATGATATGATTACAAAAACAAACACCATGAAATTAGAAAACATAAAAAACTTACTGAAAATATTTAAGGTAGAAAACATTATTAGGTCTTTAAGTTTGTTCTTGCAGTCGAAATAAGTGAGTTTTAAGAGCACTTTTGAATGGGATCACTGTGTCTTTATGTCTAAGTTCAGTGGGCAATTCATTCCACGTTGCTGGGCCCTGGTATGCAAAAGAACGTTGTCCAAATGATTTTGTTTTCGTAGTGGGAATAATGAGTATAGGATTGTTAGAAGAGGAGCGTAAGTATCTTGCTGGTCTGTACACATGGGTGAGGTCGGATAGGTATGTTGGGCAGGAGTCCGTCAATGAAACGTAGCATAGAGAACAAATTTTGTGTTTGATTCTGGATCGAATGGATAGCCAGTGTAGGGTACAAAGCAGCGGGGAGGTGTACTCTGATCGCGGTACTCTAAGTATGATCCGAGCAGCTGTGTTTTGAACTTTTTGAAGTTTCTGGAGTAGATATTGAGATGAACCAGACAGCAATGAGTTACAATAGTCCATTCTTTAAAGTACTAATGAACACACAAGTGTTTTAGTGGCATCAACTAAAAGATATTTGCGAATTGAGCTGATGCATCTCAGCTCAAGATATGCAGCCTTGCATATGTTCATGACATGTTGGTGCAGTGTGAGAGAACTGCCCAGAGTAAGAATTTTTGTTTTTGTTGAGTTTAATTATAGTGGCGTGCGCACAATTGTGCATGTGCCACTTTTTTCTGACTGCACCGCAGCCTGCTAGTTGTTCCTGGGGAAGGGAATGGTGCCACCTCCCCCAGGCTTTTATGGATTCAAAGAACCCTGATAGTTTGGCCTCAATCTGTGGGTCCATAAAGGTCCCTTACAGTTGAATGGTTGGCTGTCATTAGTGGGAAGGAGAGCTCGGGAACGGTCCTGCTAGCTTTACATCGCTGGGTTTTTGTTGCATTTGCCTGGTGTTTCTTGCGATTGTTTTTTTCGAATTTTTTTTCTTCTTCAAAATGTTCTAAAAGGGGGGGGGGATGTTCTATGCTGTTTATAGAGGTTCTTAGTAGAAATCATGTTTGAAGAGAGATTTTCAAGGTTATTATGGTATTACTAGTCGAGGTGTTTAGCGTGTGCTTCCTACGTTATGTTATTTATAAGTTTTTAGATATTACCTCTTTAAGTTATTTATTAATTAACAATTAGGTTTCGTATTTACTGTGTGAATTTAATGTTGGTGTTGCTGATATTTATTGTTTGAGGCAAAGGATGTGAATGAGAAAGTCTTTGTGTTGTGATCGGAATGGCCTCAGTTTTATCATCATTCATCTGCAGCTTGTTACATGTCATCCACGATTTCACATCAGAAATGCACCTCTTTACACCTTGGATGGTAGGATCAACTCGACTTCAGTTGAGTGGCGAAGTTTGTATATTTGGGTGTCATCAGCGTACAATTGGTGAGACACTAGATGATGATCTGGAGTGTATTCCATTTGCAGACACAATTTGTGTCCTGTTGACCAAGTAGGACTTGAACCACAGTAAGGCTGTATCATAAATGCCAAATACATGCAGGAGACGGTGAAGTAATATATCATCGTCTATTGTGTCAAATGCTGCAGACAAATCAAGGAGGGCGAGAACTGTAATCTTTCCGCTATCCAAAGCAGAGAGAATGTCATTAACTATTTTTAGAAGATTAGTTTCAGTACTGTGGCAAGGGGGATATGCAGATTGTACATTGCTAAAAAGACTGTTTGAATTCAGATGAGATACAAGCTGGAATAGAACAACCTTTTCTAAGATTTTTGATATGACTGGGAGATTAGAAACTGGGCGGTAGTTCTTTAAATCGTTATGGTCTAGTGTTGGTTTCTTCAGCAGAGGCTTTACAGTGGCAATTTTGAAAAATGATGGGAATTCACCGGATGAGAGAGGTATTAATAACATCAGTTAGTGAATGCAATACTGGATCTAAGCACTCAAGCAGCAGTGATGTTGGAATTGGATCAAATTCACATGACTTTGGTACACTCTTCATCAGGATTGTACGTACGAAATCCATAGAGACAGGTTCAAATGCTGCTAATGGTTGATGCTCAAATTCTGTATCCCAACTGTATGGTGACGACGAGTCAATTGAAATTGTGGTGTCAAGCTTATCTCTAATGGTTTGCACTTTGTCACGGAAGAAATTTGCAAACATGTCCAGATGGTCGACTGGAGAGAAGGTAGCTGGAAGTGGTGTACATTTTGTTTCTTGACATTAGCTTGTTAGTAATCTCGAAGAGCTCTTTGCAGCTGCAATTTTCCATGATCTTAGTAGTGTAGTGGGCTGATTTCGCTGCATGGACTATATTTGTGACATTCTTCTTAGTGTCTTAATAGATTTGCTTATGAATAGTGAGTCTAGTGGAAAGTCAAAGCCTCTCAGCTTTACGTCGGTCTCTTTTAGCAATGCGAAGCTGGTCCCTAACACAGCTATACCAAAGAGAACACTTTTGAATTGATACTCTGCACTTGGTAGCTGGGGCATGTTTGTCGAGCAATGAATGCAGGCAGTTATCGAGTTGTTCAGCTGCAGGAGTTAAGCAAGCTGTTAGGGTTGCTTGCATGTCATGCATCAATTTGGTTCTATTTATCATACGGAGGTTTCTCTTAGTAGCAGATAACGGTGTAGGGTTAGGGACTGATATGTCAAGATGGCATATAATGCAGAGGTGATCTGATGCAAGTTCGTGTGATTCCAGGAAGGACCATAGAATGTTATCATCAGGTCTAAGAAGAAATGAGTCAAGAATGTGACCATGTTTATGGGTGGGTTGGTTAACTGACTGTTTGAGGAAGAAAACATTAATGGAATCTAGGAGTTTTGATGTGTTTGGGTTTCCTGGACAGTCAAAGTGAAATTTGAAATCTCCAAGAATAATCAGGTTGCCACCTATTGAATTTCCTTACTCCATGAGATTCAGAAACTGCTCCCAAAATAGAGATTCAGTCAGCTTGTTTTTTCTTCTAGGATGAGGGCGGTATAGGCAGACAAAAGGGACTGGATTTGACTAGTTCAAACGCTGTGTGGTCGAAATTGAATGTTGTGGTGTGGTTAAGACGTTTGATCATGACGTTATTTGTGATGACAGCGATTCCACCTCCGCGAAAGTGGCGGGGGAACGACTTAATGGAGTAACCAGTGGATGTTAGATCTGCGCACTTGGGCTCATCGCCTGATATTTTTAGCCATGTTTCTGTCAGGAAAAAGACGTCGATATTCTGGTCGTTGATAAAATTATCTATTTCTATGCTCTTTTCCGGTGGTCCTACTGATTGGGCATTGAATAATGCAATATGAAGAGGTATCTCTTGGATAGTTGACACAAAGGTTGACAATTTAATAGGGATTTGAATTAGGTTATCTAAAATAACGGTCGAATGTTTAAATTGTTGAGCCTGAAAGGGCATGAGGGAGATAACGGGAATTTTCTTCCCGTTCTACGCCGGGCAGCTTTGAAACAACGTTTCTTTTTTCGCTTCTGTTTACATTTAGGTCATGATGAATGTAGTACCATTTCGATTAGTCTAGAGCACAACGTAGTGTGGACAGCCAAGGAGTGGTCATTTAAAGGAATTAATGAGGGTCCATCAGAGCATAAACGGGTTGACTGGCGAGTATCACGTGATGGCGGTTTGTTCAAAAACAAAGAAGTTGTAGCAGTGGAGCAAGACAGCTGACAAAAAGTCTAATAGTTCCCGTTTCCAAAACAAGGAGATGAAGAAACACATACGAACTGAACAGCCAATACATTATGAACACAATAACGTAGACGTAGACAAGCAACAAACACATATATCAGGAAAACGGCACAAAAAAACGGAACAGCTGCTTTAAGCCGGTTAAGCGATAGCGGCCATCTTGAACATGAACACATAAGCCATGTCTTTGAGGTGCTTTATAAGATAAGATAAGATAAGAATTCTTTATTTCAGACTACAAAGTCCATACCTCTAAATTAAAATATAACTATAAAGTAAAAACATTGTAAACATAAAAAGAACACATATATCATACATACAAGTATACAGATACATTTATAACAACTAATTGTGCCATGCATTGTTAAAAATGAAATTAATGGTACATTTAAAGAGCAATTTGTTCCATCTGCTAATAATATAAGAATTTAAATGAATGTCATAGTTCCAAAGAGATTTCAATATACAGTTCTTACTATTAGATATTCTTGTCATCATTGAGAAAACATACTTTCTCATTACTTCATTAAAACTGAATACATTATAATTTAAAAGCATGTTGGAGGCACTCTTCCAAGTAGGAAGACCTAACCGAAAACGAAGACTATTATTATAACCAATAACTAGTTTTCTTTTCATACGTTCATACAGTTTGTCCACAGAGGAGCACAATACATAGTGCAGCAATAAGATTTGAATAATCTAATTTGATTTTCAATGAGAACAGTTCTTAAACTTCCGTAGAAGCATGTTTGTTCGAGTACACAAAAATCGGTAATGTCTCATCATATCTTCATTATCCGACTGATTGGATTTCAAAATATGACCCAGCTAGGTATAGCTGTTGACATATGTAAGCGCATTGCCGTTAAGATGTACAGGGGGAGGATATGGTAATTTGAAAGAAGTTGGCTGAAAGACCATGCATACTTAATTTTTTGTATTATAGATAATATCATTCTCAAATGCGTATTGTTCACATATCTTTAATAATTTCCTTAAACCTGTGATAGAAGAACTTATCAATGACATATCATCAGCAAAACTAAAATTGTTAAGAAACAACACATTTGGAAACAGACTATATATATATATATATATATATATATATATATATATATATATATATATATATATATATATATATATATATATATATATAATTCCTTGCTATCATCTAGAAAGCATGCAAACACTGGGCTGCCATGTTCTACATAATAGCTAACGGTTTCCTTAAAGGCATATATGCATAAATCTGTTCAATGCTGCTTTTTAAAACCAAACTGATTATCGGAGATTGTGACTTCACATCTTTGCAGTATAATGCATTCAAATAATTTTGAAATAATAGTCGTAAGAGCTATAGGTCTGTAGTTATTTTTGTCCGCCAGTTTACCAATTTTGCTCTTTAGTAGCGGTATAATTGTAACTTTTGTGAAATCATCTGGTACAAAGTGATGCACAAACATACAATTAAATAAAATCATCAATAGCACATGTTCCACATATAAAAATCTGATCTTGGACGTTTACCGCCTTTTTGTCTTGTAATTGCACTTTGGATCTCTGATAATGTGATTACCTCAATACGAGCAGAAAGCACATGCTTCTCATTCGATTCATTTTTAACACTATTGAGTAAGTCTTCAAAATGATTTTTCCACATGTTGTATATATTATTCTGACCATGGTTCCCATCAATGCAGATTGGCAGTTTATTGGAAGTTGTCGTAGTATTTTGTTTAACATGCTTCCAGAATTCACGTTGGTCGACATTTTCAAATTTTTGTGCTAGCGAGTCTGCTCTATATTTTACTTCGTCCTTCCTACATAATCTAAGAGCATGCTTAAATTGTGCTCTTGTTTGGCGCATTTGGTTACCGAGATGGCCGTTTCGAGATTTACCGTTATCAAGCCACATAAGGTAAGCATTTCATGCAAATTCATGTTATTCTTTGACACAGTCATTCCAGCCTGGTATAACCCGGTGACCGCGTTTGGATTTACTAGTCAAGCTTTTACCAGAGTTCGACAAAGCTTTTACTATATCAGTGTAAAATCCATTTATCTGTTTCATATGCACCTGGTTAGTGCAGCCGTGGGCGTTACAGATTGCAACACAATGTGGGATCTCAATCTTGCTTAATAAGAATGCAGATGTCTGAGTATAATTCAGTTTTTCGTCAGAAGTAAGGTCTGACCAGTTGATGTTGTATTTCAAGTCTAAGAGTTCATTCGGGCAAGAATCAAATCTGGGAAGCAAATCAGTCTTGATAGACATTAAAGTAGGACGATGGTCGGACCCTACTAGGGTGTGAAGCATTCTCATATCACTTATAGCGGAATGAGCAGACTGTGTAGAGACACAATGACCCAACCAAGACACTGTATTGTGTGAATCACTGACGTAAGTAAAATTTGTTGTGTGGTCTATTATTAGCTCTAAGTCCGATATGATATAACCATATTCCTCACAAAACAGGCGAAGTTCATCTCCAAAGGGAGTGGATTTGAACGTATATGAGTGCGGTAATATGAACTAATCCTGGTCAACTATGGCAGGTACATTGGATATGTCCTAATGACACTTGATATCAACACCTAGCAGCTGGAGAGTTCCAAACTAATCCAACTCTTCCACTTTGTCCCAGACACCAAGCTAAACTTGTAAAGATAAAATGTTTCACTGAAATTTATTAGATCAGTAATATGTAGGTAAATGAAACTAAATGTGCTAGGTATGGAGATTTCAAAATGATAATAAGGGAGTGCGATTACAGGAGAAAAAGTCCTATTAAACTTGACGTAGTGATGCTCGGTAATGTGAACTAATGGGCATGTATTAAAGTGACTATTCATACAACATTATGAGTTTTCTTGAATTATTGTTTATTAGATCATAAGTAGCGATAAAGGTAAATAACTAATAAGGTACACTAGGTATCATAAAGTCTAAGGCAATGTGGTGATGGTGAGGTTTGATCATTGATGCAACAATAGTACATACCAGTATACAGGTTAATTAGGTGACACTATACTTAATTAAAAAATATTACGGTAAGTAAGCCTATTCATGACGGAAATAACAATTTTGGATATTTCAAGTGAATACAGCCAATTATGTGCATCACATATCAACTATAGATGCCAAATAGATCCTATATTATCAACTGAATGTAATATTCTGATCCTCAAAACTTGTAAACAAGGATTGGCATTTGCATATTTGGGGCATGTACATGTACCATATACTTATAATATCAATTGTTCAAACACAATTCAAATGACTTGTTTGAACATTTATAATGTATTTTTACGAGTGTCGGTTAACATTGAATAAGCTGAATTGTTCGTTTGAATATATTATCAGATGATGTTACAATATCACATACTTCAAAGTACTAAATTAAAATGTATTGCCAGACATAGTAGCATTTTGGTATTTTTCAATGCATGCAGATCAAATCTAGGTGCAATGAGATCCTATCATGAACAGAATGTGAACTTCTGATACCAACATATTCTAAAATATATGGACATTTGCTCATGTGAGATATGTAACCATGTTTAGATCAGTTGTACAAGGTTAAATTCAAATAATCTGTTTGATTATTTCTGATAGAATGTTTAGAGTGTCTGTTAACAATTATTATTAGTAATTAATAATGCACAATGTAAAATGTTTCATTAGAATGGGATAACAACTTATGCCGCAGTGCCTCACTTTGTCAAACAATGTCTTAACCAGACTGAAGAACAAAAACGAATGCATTTTGTGTTATGCTTATTTAAGTTTCATTTTCTTACATCCAGGGGTACATAGACTTGGGGAAAGTATATTGCTTCCCTTTGACCTGTATTTCTTTTGACAGTTTTCAGTCTTTGCTAGTTTAAATGGCTTAGTAGACAACGTGAGTAGGTTCTCATGCAGAGTTTTCATCTCCATCCTTCCATTAAGTAGAATATAACTATGTTTATAAATAATTACAAAAAGCCCTACAGGCAGATATGTGCTACTCATGTAGTTACCCCATATTAAACACATACATTATCTGCTTGGACCCATTACAAAGATTACAAAGGGCCAAAATGAACAATATCAACTAGGAAGATGTCTTCATGTGTTTGGAATAAAGGCACGAATGATTCTGAAAGATATTTTCTGTCTCAGAATTTAAATAGTATCCACCATTGCAGCTTGTATAGTGTTTTAGGAACACCCACATGCTTAGAATGAGTATTAACGACAAAGATTCTACACATGTGCATTTTGTGCATAAATTTAAAAAAATAATTTAAAAAAACACTAAAGAATTTAATTTAATTTGCTAAATTTTGAATTGCATAGTGCTATTTTAAAGTCAGTATACACATGTCAAAATTTCATATGTCTACCTTCATTACAAACATGAGATACCGTCTTAAGCTTTAACGGATATGGCACAGATAGGACTCCGATCACAATTATTTTTCCTATATGGTCTCCAGAAATGTTTCTTTGCACCGAACTCTCCGCTGTGTTTCAATTCATAATAAATGATATGGCAATTTAAAATATCTTTAACGATGCACTCATGGTGAAGTTCTTGCTATAGTTTATCCGGCATCTGTTTGAGAGGCTGGACTGTAAACAATAAACTGTGCAATGGGTCACAGTTATTTTCTTCGGTTTAGCATCAGTGCCTCATTACTCAGTGCGGACTATCGTCAAAATACACACAGACAACCACACCATAATACTCAAATTACAAAGAATAAGATTTTACCGTTGAATCAATACTTATAATGTATAAAACAAACTCTTTGGAAAAAGAAAAAATGCTCTAAAATAGACTGGGGCTACATTGGTGGGAACTGAATTGGAAGTAATTATTGTGTCCCGAGTATATTAGTCTCTGATCACATCTAGCCTTTATTAATGTCTAGAACTTGTTCTCTTTTGTAGTCGTGCAACATAATTTTAATATATATTGCCGTTCTCGTTATTCCAATTTTGTGTTTAATTCAGTATGGAATGCGTTTCGGTCTCCTTCTATTCCCGATACGACTGAATAAATTTTGTCTCATAATGCTAATGTCTTCTTATATGTTTGTGTACAAATTTTTATCTCATCCTCCTCCGCCTCATCATCATTAAGCATGATGGTTCCTCGAGGAGCATAGACCTCAGCAACGCTTCTCCATCGCAGTCTATTTTGTGCCGCCTTCTTGACTTCTTCAAAAGTGGTTCTCGACATCTTTATCTCTTTATCTATGGAGCGGGTCCATGTCTTCTTTGGCCTGACCACTATCCTCTTGCCTTGAAGGATCCTATCAAAGGCTTGAAGTGTGATGTTGTCTGCTGGCTTCCTCAGTGTGTCCTACCCAACACCGCCTTTTCTTAGGTAACTCAATGGTGATATGTTGCTGGAGTCTGCTTGATGCGGTTAAGTAAACACTCCATGTCTCTGATCCACATAACATCACATATTTTATCTAAGTATGTTTCTTTTTCTCTTTCTATATTTTACTTTTCCGTTATATTTTTGCCTTTTCTCTCTCGCATGCAGATACTTAATGCTTGTCGTAGATACCGTATATATTAATTTAATTAGTTTATACCACCTTGTCCCAAGTAACTGCTATTTCTTTGTTCGTAGAAATATTAGTATGTGAATTAAATTTATTTTGAGAATTAATAAAATTAGGTAATTTAAGACTTTAATCCTCTCGTTGATGTATAGTATGCTTAGATATTAGGATATTAGATTGTTCTCATTGACTCAGTAGAGCTTTGTCAGTATTAAACTTATTCATCAGGTCTACATTCTTTCTATCTACCTTTTCAAAGTCATTATTCATCTTGTAATTGCGAAAGACTATTGGCGATGGTGCTTAATCTATCTTCTAACATCACAAATTTGCGTTAAAATTCCTCAGTTAACTTGCTAAATATTTCTCAGGCTCAATGTTATCCTTATTTAACGTTTTTCTCTAATTGTTGACTTTGATTGAAAAGTATTGAAATGTCTATAGAATTCCCTATTCTACATGTGAGTCTCTAAGGCAGATGTTTCATCATGTAGCCTCATCTCAATGGCCGCTCAGTTTGGTACATCTCCATGCTTATCTCTAATAGCATTTAAATACCATAAAGCAGTGGAAGGAGTATTCGGTCGTTTGGTAAACATATCTAGAACATCTAAAATCTTCTTATCATCCGTCTGTTTCTGCAGCTGTGTGAGTTTGATCCATCCAGCATTTGATACGTGATCCATGCTTGTCAGGTTACAGTCGACATCTTTTCTTTGGATTTTGCTGTACCTTTAATTATTTTCACATCAGACCTTACACATTTGATTGTCAACACATTTTACTACAACTGTCTAGAAGTTACATCAGTTACTTTTATCAGAACACCTACATTAATGTCATGGCCTTTGTTTGAGTTCGCTGTTTATTGAGGTAGCTAGAGAACTTCTCTTCTCCTTGTTCTCTTTTTCAAAACCAAAATCACCAGAAGCTCTTAATGAATTTCTTGATAATTAAAGAATGCGTCACAGACATTTTGTGAAAATCTATTATTTTCTGATTATTGCATTTCTCCATAACTGTTTGTAACCTCTAACTATATCGTATTAAATAATATTGCCAACTATATAGTATTAAATTATATTGTCAACCATATCGTATTAAATAATATTGCCGTTCAAGCATTTTAGTTTTGATCAGTTGGACTATACAAATGTTTAAATACTTTAGGATTCAAAAACAAACAATAGAAAATGTATTGAATTCAGTATTTGTTTGTATTAATATATGTCTTTTAAATCCTGGTAATTTGGAGTTGAAGTTAATGATATATATATATATATATATATATATATATATATATATATATATATATATATATATATATATATATATATATATATATATATATATATATATATATAATTTTGTCATCTCTTTGTATATAGGTATTATGGATAATTATTAAATTAAATTCCCCATGAACAGTATCATTCTTGATTATATCATTAATAAGGATATCGTCAGAACGGTTTAACTAAACTATACCGAAAGCAAGTATCTCGTCATGTTTTAAGACTTGACACCATTTTATATTTAGTGATTAACCGTAATAAGGCTTCGCCAAGCCCAGTTAAAACAGTTGAAATAATAAGATAAATCTTGTTGTGGTGCGTGCAAGTCCTAAACTTGCAGCTGCTATATTCAAACAACATGAAACCAGTGCTATCCTAACTTTTATCCAGTAAGATATTCAAAAGTCAATTTATACTTTCTTCTAACACTTCTGTCAGTTTCTCTCTCTTTTATCCATTTTTAGTGTTGATAAGCATCACTCGTTGGAACTAGTTCGCTGTTTTATCTCTTCCCCCATTTAAATGTATGAGATAGAAAGCTTAGAAGTACGTATTTCATTTTTCTTTTAGTTTATTACTTTCTGGAACTTGTGAACTTGAAATGTTACCTTTTATCTTTTTGGCTTGTTAACATGATCATCTTGTTTGCCAGAACTAGCAGACGTCTCATAGCTTTGCTCACTGACTTATTCTGTAGAATGAAGAACATTTTCGCTTTCTTCTCTTCGATTTTTTTCTCTGATCACCAGCCGTATTGCTGTGTTTACTAACTTATTCTCTAGAACTAGCGGACTTGTCTTCGCTCCATTCCCTCTAGCTTGATCAGTTATATACAGTTGGAATCTGTTCTCTTCTTTCACTGCTCTCACGATTCATTGTGTGTGTCTGTGTGTGCAAAATCCATAATACCTTAGGTCGTCCAAAGTTTACTTATTTACTTGCTTATTTTGTCCGGCAGTACTCCTTTCATAATCAAGCAATCAATTGGAAACTGACTTTAAAAAGTTGAAAAATGAACCTATTTTTTGAGAGAAAAAAACTCATGTCCTATGTCAATCCTGTCTTAAATTTTATTATCACCATTAAAAACATTCTGCAACCAACTGTTTAACCCCAAACTGTAAATACTTCCTGATAAATAGTGTTAATTATATTGTTTTTCTCATTTAAAATTTATTTAGCGAATAAAGTTCTATTACATGTATGGAAATAGACATACCGTGTTCTCTGAAACTATAGACTTATCTACTTGTGTCTTGTTTGCTAGAAGACTAAAAATAACTTAGATTAAATTAGATACACCATTCCATTAAAAATATGTATCGCACCAATGTAACAGTAATATTTATTTGTCCTTTAATTTCTGAAAAAAGTATAGTTTCTTCTAGCTCTTTTTTAAAAAAGCTTAGAAATTTTCCTTTATCATCCCTTTGCCTAAGTACTACAGACTGATTATTAATACGAAACTATCTTTGAAATCGTATTATAATATTTTTTCTGAACCATATCCTTGCTGGCATCAGTTTAGAATTTCAATCAACTATTTTTCAAGTGTCTTGACTGGTGTCTTGTACAGCTTGATGTACAGTGTTTTGTATAATGTCTTGTACGGTGTCATATACAGTGTATTGTACGGTGTCCTGTACAGTGTATTGTACGGTGGGTATATACTAAATAATTCATGTTTATTTGTTTACTTGTCTACCTAAGCTATCATAAAATAAGACTGTATAATTTGATTTCCTTCTACTGTTAATCGTTTGCCATTTGCGCCAAAAAATTAGGACCATCCTTACTGTCATCGGATCTTGTTGGAGAGTAATAAGGCTTCGACAGGATCGTATCCACCATCCTTTGTTCCACCATTTATCCACTTCATATATTCCCCGTCTGCTTTTCTCAACATTAGTCATTTCCCTTTATATTGTACAATAGGCTCTTGGACCATGAATAAGTGCTAAGGTCTTCTCATAGACATCTCCAGTCACAATGTAACGGAATATTAACGTTGTTGCATATCGTATTAAAGATGCTGCTTGTTGGTCTAAAATATTAATTATCTGGTAGCGGTGAATTTATCTCACACTCTGATAACAGTGTTCGTGTTCGACAGTAGATGTGAATCTTGTATATCGCTTTAAATATTCATGTGATATAAACATATCAAATTGATGCCAGAATGATATTCGACAGCTTGATTTTGCCATCCACAATACACTATTGAAATGTAAATGGTTTAGCCAACATTTTATATCACACTGAACTCCATATATGTTAATTGAATCATCATTACGAAATTTTAAATTATAAGTATTAAAGAAGCTAACAGTTTGTAACGCAATTTTAAATTATAAGTATTAAATAAGCTAACAGTTTGTGTAAAATATTTCTACATTTTGTGTAATATAGTTGTATATTTTTAAAATATTTGCTGTTTCGATTGTTATTTCTTTTTAATTTATATTATGTGATTGACTTTTAAAGTCTTGGTCTTCCTGACTATTGTCATTGCTGAGGGCTCTGTCTACCTGACATTTGTTGTTTTAGATAAAGATATTTACTTGAATTTCAGATCAAGTCCCGACCTTATTAACGAATTAGTGAAATGTTTCCATTTGAAATGGCTCACATCTTTGTCATTCCATTGTGTCTTAAGTCAAGTGAAATGGTATATAAGGATGTGTTAAACACAAGTTTTCATTCCTGTTTTAAGTTCAGTCTTTGGAACTTGTTTTCTTTTGTGTTCAGATATAATTTGAGAGGTATCGTTTATTTAAATTATTCATTGGAATTAGAAAGTGCTTCTTGAATGTTTGAATTACATCACTACTTTAGGATTATTATGAACTCACTGAAATACAATTTGGGATATATCTCTGTGTTACATCAAGACTATTTGTATGTTAGCACATTCAAGACTATTGGAAATCACTCGGAACATTCTAAACGTATGGACTTGTTTTAGAACATTTAGGATTATTTAGGATTTGATAAACAACACTGTAAATTCGTCTTAGAGTTTCAATTCGTAACTCAGAGAAATAATTTATTTGTAAATGTTACTAAAATTGATGTTTTCGCTTCTTCCTGTTACTTATTTCAAAGAGACATAGCGCCACCTCAGCCCTTGCACAGAACTTGGCTGATAGAGAAGAGCAAATCACAATATTTGTTAGTGTCCAAAAACAAGTGGATTTCATTTATTTAATAAGATTATTCAGGTGATTAATAATTTTTGTATAAAAAACACAAGTTTAATTAAACAAACAAAAAAATAACACATATGGACACGAGTAACATGCAATTCTTAGGCATTATTATCAGTGTAGATAGACCGCATAATCTGACTCACAGCCCTCCATATGAGGCGTTTTATGAAAAACAATTTCGTGCCTTGGCACAGCTGCCCACGTTGGTCCTCGTATATAATTTAAAACTGAACGTATCATACTGTGGCTCTGTCCGTTTCGTTCTGTGTCTCTGTCAATTTATATTCCCATATCAGAACTCCGTCCATCGAAATCTGTCGAATATCAGCGATAGCAGTTTTTGTTTACTCAAGCAAATTCTGTCAAATTATTCGAAACGGTCCAACTCAGATCTTTTTCATATGCTAATCTGCTTTACCTACTGTTTCATAGATACTGCGTCTTTACTTTCTA